>CM071601.1:44318438-49118438 GCA_036435485.1 Saposhnikovia divaricata | reverse complement strand
TGTTGTTATTCATGTTGCAAGTAAATTGCTTCAATTACCTTTTAAATGAGTTCTGATTATAAAAACCTGATTCATACGCTTATTCGAATTACTATTGATATAATTGTTCCGTTAATTTCCCGAAATTTAGAATATTTAATTGTTATACCCCAAATGGATTCTATTGAGTTGTTGGTTCTTTTAGTGAATTGATTACATCCATATCCCTTGCAAGTATATTGTTCCACCTCTCTTTCAAGTAAACCACTTCACTTGTATTTCCAGCGAATTATGATTATCTTAACTTGATTCTTATGCATTTGATTTATCCTTGATATAACTGCTCTGATAAATTCCATTAATTTTGAATATTCAATTGTCATACCCCGAGTCGATTATATTGTTTTCGTTGATCCTTTTAGTAGCTTGACTTAAATCAATACCCCTTTTTGTCATATCGAACTTGTCGATATTTAATTCAGAGATTACCTGACCTTATTTTACTTGATGAGATTTGAGATGTTGACCTGGAACGAAAGTGTCCAGGGTGTTTGGCAGTTGAGGTGATCGATTGTTCCGACACCTGATGTTTAGGATTGGACTGTTGTTTTTTTTTTTAAAATGTGGACCGTAAAGGGTCGGACCAGATTCGTGGTCAGAAGTTATTAAGGCCAATGTGTGCCGTGGATCCATTAAAGGACATTGCTGTGTGCGTTTGTCCGGGGTTAGTGCGTGACTGATCAGCAGCCTAACCTTATTGTTTTTATTAATAAAATGCAAAATAGTCCAATTCTATTCCATTTCCTGAATTAAATAAAATGATATATCTTTAAAGTTCTTGAGCTTCTGTAATTGTGAATTATTCCTTTGAGATAAGTTGGTCAGTGATATGACCAATGAATCATTGTGGTATTATTGTTTCACTATACTGTTCGCTTGCTGAGCATTTCTTGGCTCACTCTTGCTTCATTTTCTCTAATCTTTCAGTTAGGAATAAGGGTGGATGTCTACATCATACGAGTCATATGAGAGCAATGAGGCAGCCTTTACAGGATAGATCTCGAAGCTAAAGCGGGTAAGCACGGATTGGAGTTAAGCTACAGATTAAGCGGTATAGTTATTGAAATCAGAATAGTAGAAGAAATTGTAATAATTTGTATAGTTTAGATTCTTGTTTCATACCATAACCTGGAATTGATCCTCGGTGAGGAGTCGTTGGTGTATTAAGTTTTAATTGTATTTGTTAAATTGGAATTTGGTTTGGGTTGATTTACAGGTGGATAGTCCGATTTATGAATACTTCATGCCGAAATTTTCTAATGTCCCCTGTATCAAAGTATATTTATAATGATGGATAGTGAGGGTGTTACAGACCAAGTCTGAGAGAGGTCGAGTGAAGAGAAAACGAGAGAGATAGAAGAGAGGTGGAGAGATTCGAAGAAGAATTGAGAGAGATGACGAGAACAATTGAGAAGTTTCAAGAACAGATCAACACCGAGAGTGGTCAACTGGGGAGCTAGGTTTTGGGGATAAAGAGGATAAGGGGTAGTTTAGTAATCTCACACTAGCTGAAATACATTTTAAAAGTAATTAAAAAGCTTTTCAAAAAATCGAATTTAAATAGTAATTTAATGAAAAAAGTAAATCTTTTCATTTTTAAAATGAAGAGAGTACAAAATTACAAACACACATGTATTTTTAAAATATTTTTAAGATCAAAAACAAATTAAATATGAATTTTACAAGTTTTTATCCTTAAAAAGCAATAAAATTCTTAAAATCATTTTAAAATACGTAAACACCCAAACTAATACTCCCAATTATTTTAAAATTTAAGTAAATATAAAAAGATGATATTACAAAAGATTTCATGATTTTTAATAACTCCGATAATTTTATAAAATTTTTAAAAGGTCAATTATGCGTAATTTAAATATATTTTTAATCACCAAAAATACAAATAAAAATGCACGATCTAAAAAAAAATTTCACACCATATAATCCACATTTAATATTAAATAATACTCCCTCCGTCCCAGTTTTAATGTCCACTTTACTTTTTGCACGTATTTTAAAGGTGCAAATTAAACATAGTTCCATATATTTTTTTTACAAATTTATTTTTCTGAATAAAAGTTTAGATACTGAATTTTTATTCAGAAAAAGAAAATTTAAAAAAAATTAATGGAGCTATGTTTAATTTGCACCTTAAAATGCGTGCAAAAAGCAATGTGGACAATAAAACTGGGACGGAGGGAGTAATATTTATAATTCTGAATTTTTTAAGGCGTTATATCCTTCCCCCCTTAATAGGATTCTGTCCTCAGAATCAATCGTAAGAAAACTCATGACAGTATTTCTCAAACATTTCTCTTTCAATTCCAACTTTGGGGTTCCTTTAGTTCAACTCATATATCGATAAACTCATCCTATAAGCCTTCAATTTCAAAATAAACTTAAACCTTTGATTTCTGAGTCTCATTAACTCTAAGCACTTACTACTCGTACGCGAAGATCTTTTCTATCGAAGGTCGGACATGACCTATTCGTAAAATGGACTATGCCCTTTACCCAACGACTCAAGTAATAAATCAATCATCCATAATAATTCGAATATATATATATATATATTATATATATATAATATATATATATATAATATAAACGAAACCTGCCTCGACTTGCAATAAACATGTAAATAAATAAATAAGTCTTTAAAACAAAATCCACGCGACTAAAACAATTGATACAACTTCCATGCTCCTACTCATAATCATATTTATCCTTTCTTTATCCATTTGGTTGCAATGACTCTGAGACGGTTTTTAATCTCTTCCTTGACTCCTGAAACCTTCTTTGCATTGATCTATCCATTTCCTTCTTAGTAAGCATGTCTACTGCTGTAACGATCTTGGTACAACCTTTCACAACCTTTGGTAACTCCAAGCTGGTCCTTTAAAATTTTCGATCTCTGCGGACGTCTTAGGCCTTTCCCGATTCATTACTGCTTCGTCATCCCGGCATTCACTTCGATCCTTTCATCATATCCTGAAAATTATACTTCTTCCAAGTCCAAAACTCGTACTTTCAAATCTTATGCATGTTCTTCTTATATCCTTGAATATTTTATGGTGTCTTCCGATCTTGAATCCTTGAAACTGATTACACACTTTGTAGTAAATAAACCAGAATCTGCTCCAACCTAATCATCTCCTTACTGGTATCTGTCACATGTATAAGATAACTTTAAAATATTATTATAATAACCTCTTAGTCTGTATAACCATTAAAACTCCTTTATCCACTTCTTGACTCGAAACACAACTTACATAACTCTTAAGAATCATAATTTCACCTCCTTGTCCTCACACTTTGCCTGTACTTTTTAGTTAACTATACAATCCAGTCCTAACTCCCACCTAATTCTTTTAACTACCATTACATCCATGTCCTTAACAACCTCCTTTATAACCATCTTGAACTTCTGGTTTCTAATTCTATCACTTCTTTCTATACTATCCTTCCTGTTTACTCTTACAGCTTTCTATATTTATTCTGGTACAATTACAGTATGCTTCATCTCGAAATCTTACCTTCTGACAATGGAGGTCTTTATGGTCTCACTAATTCATATTCATCAGGTAGCTATATTGCCTCGTTATCCTGGTTTTCAAAACCTTCTAGATTCTACATTCCTTTCTGGCCACACCTCACATCTTCTGCCAACACAATTTCTGAAAGCTCCCTGGTTCTCTCTGTCTTCCTTTTCTTACCATCCTATTTCGTCTTGGTCAAATCTCTTTTATTCTCGGTATCCATGATCCTTCGGACTATATCCGTATAAGTTGTTAATTCCAACACAATCACTTCACTCCTTTTATCCAAAACTTCCATTCCTGTTAAAATTCTTAAAGACAACTATCTAGCTCTACTATGCTTCGCTCAAGTTATCCCGTTACGGTTCTAAAAGTTTCATATCTGACAATTGGTCTCAACTATAACGCCTTAGAAATTTCAGAATATTTAATCACTAAAAGTTATTTATTTTATTATTAAATGTGAGTTATGTGGCGTATATAATTGTTGTGGAGGTGATGTGTCTGTGGAATAATATTTGGAGGTCAGATTGATATTTCATATGTGTTATGTAAGCCCGACTATTTTAATTATATTTTTGGGATTTATTTCCTATTTAATTGCGTTATATTTACCTTCTGTGAATTTTATTAAATCTTCGGGATTAGCAGAAATCTTGAAATCTTCTTCATTATTAACTTTATTAGTTTATATGACTTTTAAAAATATTTGGTGAATTATTTTTGGGTTTCAAGGATTTTAAAATGATTTTATGAATTATTTTTCAATTTAAGGATTCAATCTTGTAAAATCCATATTTAATTCGTTTTTGATCCTAAAAATATTTTAAAAATATGTGGGGGATCGTAATTTTTCATTCTTCATTTTTTTATTTTTAAAAGTTGATATTCCATCCAATTTATATTTAATTATGATTTTATGAATGTGATTTTATGAATTCTATTTAAGAGTATTTCTAAATTCTCTTTTTAGAATATTTTTCCCCCAAAATCAATATATCCAATCCCTAAAAACCCATTTTCCCGATTGAATTAGCAACTGGGTTTGTGTAGTCCTCTCTGGATTCTTCCAAGCTCTCTCAATAATTCTCTCGATATCTCTCCTCTCTTTCTTTTGATTCTCACCCAAATCTCCCTCTCTATTTTGGTTAGTCTCCCCTTACTCTGTTTGTCCCTCCCCTGTTTACTACTGTCGGCTGAATGGTGGTGTTTTTAGAGTTAGTTTAATCCAGTGTGTGTGTGTATGTCATCGTGTAGAGGTGTAACTGGGCTATACTGATTTCATTCTTCTCCCTTGTGATCTATATTACTGCGTATGCTTCTTACACGAATTTGTTATGGCATGCTAGTGTTTGTTTTGCTTTGTCCGAGTGTGTGCATACTGTGTCTCTTCCTCCTCTGCAATAATCTCTTTTTCCCGTTTATCACGGTATCTATACTGCTATGTATATGTGTGTGTCGACTAATTGTGGTGGGTTTCTCTTTCCCTCTCCCCTGTGTTTCTCCCTTGTCCTGTCTTCGCAAGAGTGTGTTCTGTGGTTGCTGTAGTGATGATGAATTGTGGAGTGGTGTAATGACTGTTGTGAGTTAAATTGTGGCCTGTGTTGGTAGCAATTCGCATATGGTATAACGAGTCTGAGAGTGTGATGATAACTGTGTGTGGGTCGTGATGGTGTGGGTAATAATCTGGGTTGAATTGTTCCGGTGATTGAAAAATTCGGTTCTTATGGTTGAATTGGTGATGTTATAATGGCTTAACTGAAATCCACTCTGTGATTATATATTGATTATAGTCGAAGCTTTATTGAATTTTTACTGAAATTGTAAAATATTCGTATAATTATTTCGCGTGGAGTTTCGAGTCGGAGACCCAAATTAGGGTACCCTCGAGACTTTGCCCCATCGACAATGATATTAAATAATAAATTGAGTCGATGGTAATTGGCGATGATGATTATTTTCTGAGCCAAGAATATTTAATATTTAATAAATATTATTTACCAAATAAATTGTAATTTATTATCGAGTTGTTATTAATTGCTTAAATTGTACTGGATTACGAATCAGTGAATTGGAATGTGAATTGGGATTGGATAATAATTATGGATTCGATTGGTAATTGATATTTGTGTTGGTTGTGTCGGATGTATCCCGACTGGCAGTCCCCCGCATAAAGGGGATGCCGTCAAATTTTTTCTAAAATATATTAACATCATTTCTTGGATATGAGTATGTATAATTATACAACTTATACGAGTTGTGAGTCGGGCTTCATATTCTAAAATCTATGTGGTATGTGTTTACGTGGCTATATGATTAAATACTTTTGTCTGTAGCCTATGTAATGATATTATATGATTAAATAAGCATAAATTAGGGAACTATTCGCAGGGGTAGACTAAGTGGAATGTTTACATTGATTAGTGAATTTTGAGCAGGATTCTAAAATAGTGTTATATTGTGTGTAGATTCCGTGGATAAAGGGAAGGCTAAAGCTGAGGACGTAAAGACACTTCGGATTCTGTGATTTTCTTGTTAAGGCAAGTAAATTGCTTCAATTATCTATTAAATGTGTATTGACTATAAAAACCTGATTCATATGCTTATTCAAATTACTATTGCTATAATTGTTCCGTTAATTTCCCGAATTTTCGAATACTTAATTGTTATACCCCAAAATGGATTCTACTGAGTTGTTGATGCTATTAATGAATTGATTTACATCCATATTCCTTGCAAGTATATTATTCCACTTCTCTTTCAAGTAAGCCACTTCACTTATATTTCCAGCGAATTATGACTATCATAACTTGATTCTTATGCATTCGATTTATCCTTGTTATAACTGCTCTGATAATTTCCATTAATTTTGAATATTCAATTGTTATACCCCAAGTTGATTATATCGTTTTCGTTGATCCTTTTAGTAGCTTGACTTAAATCAATACCCCTTTTTGCCATATCGAACTTGTCGATATTTAATTCAGAGATTACCCGACCTTATTCTATTTGGTGAGATTTGAGATGTTAACCTGGAACGAAAGTGTCCAGGGTGTTTGGCTGTTGAGGTGGTCGATTGTTCCGACACCTGATGCTTAGTTAGGATTGGACTGTTAGTTTTTTTTAAATGTGGACCGTAAGGGTCGGACCAGATTCGTGGTCAGAAATTATTAAGGCCAATGTGTGCCGTGGATCCATTAAGGACATTGCTGTGTGCGTTTGTCCGGGGTTAGTGCGTGACTGATCAGCAGCCTAACCTTATAATTGTTTTTATTTATTTATAAAATGCATGATAGTCCAATCCTCTTCTATTTTATGATTCAGACAGAAGATGAACTTTCAGTTGAGCTATATAATGTTGATTGTTAATTCTTGACAATCTTGCAGACATTTCAGTTGTTGATGTTTTAATTGCATTTATATATATACTTGCTGAGCATTTTGGCTCATTTGCTTGCTAATTCTGTTTCCTCAGCTAAGCCAGAAGATGTCTAGAAGAAGTGGCCCGTCTGGTTGGGGTAGTCACCGAGGCAGTCAGAGGGTCGAGGTGGTTGGATGGGTAGTGTACATATTCCTGTTTCACATTACGTCTGTACTAGTAGTCAGGCTATTATATTTGATGGGTTGTATATTATTTGATTCAGTTCTGGGTTGTAATAGCTATTGGTAGTTGTTTCATACAGTGACCTGTGAGCGGTCTGGGCTGGCATGGTTTTATTTCTTGTGGTTTAAAATAACTTATGCAAGTGGACTGTTTTAGTTCTACTTAATTGTTTGAGCAGGTGGTTAGTTCGGTTTATGATTACATCATGCCGAAATTTCTAAAATTTCTTCTATATTAATGTTTAATTGAGTATAAAAGTTTATATTATTATCGTTGGCAAGTGAGGGTGTTACAAGTTGGTATCAGAGCCACAGGTCACAGTCACTGAAACAATTAGGTGGGGAGTCGGGGTAGAGTTATGAGAAAGGTTAGGATTGTTTCGTGAGAGATAGGAAGTCTAATTATATATATATATATATATACCTGTATACTTCAGGCACCTGCTTCTTGTTCCGATTCAGACCCGGACGAGGATCCGGAAGGAGGGGCTTCTGTACCGCAGCAGATTTCCCCAGGGGCTATGCAGCCGTTCGTAGGATCGCAGGGCTCGGTGAATGGGCCAGCATATCAGTACACCCCTCAGCCTGTTCCATACCATGTGTACGAGCGAGTGGCCAGAGAGAGGGACTATATCTCTTTGGGCAGATGGCAGAGTTGAGGGCTATGAGGGCTGGGGAGGAGCACCGGGCTAGAGATCGAGATAGAGCGGTAGCTGAGCTGGAGGATGTCCGGAGGCGAGTACGAGCTCTTAGACGTGTTGTCATTAGGCGGGGACGGATTAGATCCCGAGATGAGCCGGCATTCGTGACACAGCAGGTGACTCTAGGTCTGGTGACGGCAGAGCTGGAGAGCATTCTGGGATCAGCTTGGCGGGGAGAGTCGGATGACGATGATGACCAGTGATGAGTAGGGTAGTAGTAGTACGTCAGGATTTACAGTGCGACCAGTTTTGTTGTATATACCTGTTGTACTGTGACTAGATGCTAGCAGTCTCCTCTTTTAGTATTATGTTGTACCCTTATCGAAGCGTTGTTCTTACGCTTGTATCAGATCTATCTATATATATCATTATCACTTTTGCAGAACTGTGTTAAATTTCCTTATACTGTCATTTACTTAAGCATCTTATTTACTGCTCGTTTCATATTTACCTTCAGCATCATTTCCTTTTAGCATTGTTTTTACTTTCGATACTATGTTTGACCTTAGCATTATGACTATTGTTTCCTTATGGTACCTACTGAACGTTTGTGAATACCTTGTGTAACCTTGGATTGATACCCTATTGCACCTTGTGAATCAGTGTTGACCGGAATTTTGGTTGGAGACCTTGAATTACTCTTCAGCAATATATGCATTGTTTGTTTAAGTTGGATCATTTTGAGCTATTATTTTCTGAACTTGCATTTAATATAATTGTTCATTGATTTCAGAAATATGCCACCAAGAAAGAAGAAACAAAATACCCGAACCACCGATCAGGGTGAACAAGCTAATCCACCTCCAGTTGGTCAGATGGACCCTGCCTTAGCACAAATATTACAAACTCTTGTTCAGCAGACTGCTACTCTAGCACAGCAACAGCAGCAATTACAGCAGCAGTTGTTGGCTCAGCAGCAACAACAGCAGCAGCAACAACAGCAACAACAGCAGCAGCAACAACAGCAACAACAGCAGCAACAGCAGCAGCAGCAGCCACCTGTTCCTCCAGTGGTCACTTTTAAGTCTTTCCAGGCAGTTAAACCTCCTGAGTTTAAAGGAACAGCGGACCCGGTGGAGGCGAGATCTTGGTTAAAAGAGATGGAAAAAGCTATTGCACTGGTGGGGGTCCCAGCAGATAAACAAACTGAATACGTAAGTTATTTCTTGAAAAATGAAGCCACTTATTGGTGGGAGTCGGTGAAGATGTTGGAAGCTACTGAGGTGATTCCTTGGGAAAGGTTTACAGAGCTATTTTTGGAGAAGTATTTCCCCGACTATATGAAAAACCAGATGGAGATGAAGTTTTTGGAGTTGAAACAGGGGAAAATGTCGGTGACAGAATATGAAACCAAGTTTACTGAACTAGCTAGGTTTGCTCCGGCCTATGTGGACACGGAGAGGAAGAAGGCAAAGAGGTTTCAACAAGGATTGAAACCATGGATTCGTACTAAACTAGCAGTTTTGGAGCTGGAGACTTATGCAGCGGTGGTGCAGAAGGCCATGATAGCCGAAGGAGAAAGTGAATTATACTTCAAGGAAAAAGAAGGAAAGAAAAGAAACGCTGGGTCAATGGGGGAACGACAAGAGCAAGGTAGTTCTCAGAATGTGCCAAATAAAAAGTCAGGATTCCAGCCAGGAAAGTATGGGAACCCTAAGAAGCCGGGATCGGGGAATGGGGGCCAAGGAAATAGAATTCAAGATGCGAGTCAGCAGAAATTGGTTAGGCCACCCTTGGCAGAATGCAAGACTTGTGGAAAAAGGCATCCTGGAGTGTGTACAAAGTTGGAGGTGACGTGTTACAAATGTAATAAAAAAGGTCATTATGCTCGGGAATGCAATGCAGGAATTGTGTGTCACCGTTGTGGGAAGCCGGGGCATATAATGAGAGACTGTAAAGTACCTGTAGTGAAACCTCCAGTTCTGGCTAATCCAATACTGCAAGCAATTGAAGCACCCCCAACAGCAAGTGTCAGACCAGTGGCAAGGACTTTCAACATGACTCTGAACGAAGCTATTAAGAATTCGGATGTGGTAGCAGGTACGCTCCCTGTAAATTCTGTTCAAGCTAAAGTGTTAATTGATTCCGGGGCTACGAAGTCCTTTATATCTAGAGAATTTGTTCAAAGGTTAAATTGTGAGATTTGCATATGGTTATAGAAATAGCTAATTCAGAACGAATTCCGGTTACTCAAGTGTGCCCTCGTTGCAAGATTGATATTTCAGGGCATTGTTTTTACGCTAATTTGATACCCTTTCAGTTAGGTGAATTTGATGTTATCTTAGGAATGGATTGGTTAACAGAGAATAATGCCCAAATTGATTGTAAGAATAAAAAGGTGATCCTTAAACCCTCCGATAATGTAGAAGTTACCTTTAGGGGTCAGAGGCAGACTAGGAGATTTTTATCGATCATTCAAACAAAGAGGCTGTTGAGGCAAGGATGCGAGGGCTATATGGCTTATGTCTTGGATACCAAGCGAGAGGTACCTAAGATAGAGGAAATACCAGTGGTGAATGAGTTTCTTGATGTTTTTCCGGATGAATTTCCCGGTTTACCTCCGGATAGAGAAATAGAATTTACCATCGATTTAGCCCCAGGAACTGAACCCGTGTCAAAGGCTCCCTATCGAATGGCACCTGTGGAGATGAAGGAATTGGCGGTTCAATTGCAAGATCTTCTGGAGAAAAGTATTATTAGACCAAGTGTATCGCCGTGGGGAGCTCCGGTATTATTTGTAAAGAAGAAGGATGGAAGTATGAGATTGTGTATCGATTATCGGGAACTAAATAAGTTGACCATTAAGAATAAATACCCTTTGCCAAGAATTGATGATTTATTCGATCAACTGAAAGGAGCAACTTGTTTCTCGAAGATTGATTTGCGGTTAGGATATTTTCAATTAAAGATTAGACCGGAAGACGTTCCAAAAACAGCGTTTCGGACTAGGTATGGGCACTACGAGTTCTTAGTAATGGCCTTTGGGCTAACTAATGCACCAGCAGCGTTCATGGACCTAATGAATAGAGTCTTCAAGAAATATTTGGATAAGTTTGTGATTGTGTTTATAGATGATATTTGGATATATTCGAAGACCGAAGAAGAGCATGCAGGGCATTTGAGAATAGCCTTAGAAACGTTGAGGAAAGAGAAATTGTATGCGAAATTTTCCAAATGTGAGTTTTGGTTGAAAGAAGTGCAGTTTTAGGGCATGTCATCAGCAGTGAAGGGATTAAGGTGGATCCTGCTAAAATTGAAGCCGTGATGAATTGGGACAGACCTAAAACACCCACAGAAGTTCGAAGTTTCTTAGGATTGGCGGGATATTATCGAAGATTTGTTCAAGACTTTGCGAAGATAGCCACCCCACTAACAAAGTTGACAAGGAAGAATGAAAAGTTTGTGTGGAATGAGAAGTGTGAAGAAAGTTTCCAGGAATTAAAGAAGAGATTGGTGACTGCACCTGTATTGACACTTCCAGATGAAAAAGGAAATTTTGTGATCTACAGTGATGCATCTCACAAAGGTTTGGGATGTGTACTAATGCAGCACGGTAAGGTAATTGCTTACGCTTCGAGACAATTGAAACCTCACGAGCAGAAATATCCTACTCATGACTTAGAATTAGCCGCGATTGTTTTCGCCTTGAAGATTTGGAGACATTATTTGTATGGGGAAAAGTGTGAAATTTATACGGACCACAAGAGTTTAAAGTATATTTTCACTCAGAAGGAGTTAAATATGAGACAGAGAAGATGGTTGGAATTACTCAAGGATTATAATTGTACCATCAACTATCATCCTGGGAAGGCGAACGTAGTGGCGGACGCTTTAAGTAGGAAGGAGAAAATCAGTATGTTGACAATGCCTGAGGAATTATACAAAGAGTTTGAAAGATTGGAGATAGAGGTGTGTATGCCTGCAAGTAGTACAGATACGGTGTACACTATGACGTTTCAGCCAGAATTGTTAGAAAAGATTCGCAGATGCCAGGAGGAAGTCATGATCGGAGATGTGAACAAGTTATCAGGTGAGGAAATATGCACACAGGTAGATGACGATGGGATATTGAGATTTTCTTCACGTATTTGGATACCCAATGTGACAGAGTTGAAGAATGAGATCCTACAGGAAGCCCACAGTTCGAAATATTCGATTCATCCAGGAAGTACGAAAATGTATCGAGACTTGAAAAGAAACTTCTGGTGGCCGGATATGAAGAGAGATATTGCTGAATGGGTGAGTAAGTGTTTGACCTGTCAGAAAGTAAAAGCAGAACATCAAAGGCCAAGTGGGATGCTACAACCATTAGAGATTCCCGAGTGGAAATGGGAACATATTGCAATGGACTTTGTGGTTGGATTGCCGAGGACGAGAGCTAATCATGATGCTATCTGGGTAATTGTTGATCGCTTAACGAAATCTGCACACTTTCTCCCAATAAATGAGAGGTTTTCATTAGACAAATTAGTTCATCTATACATAAAAGAAATTGTGGTGCGACACGGAGTTCCAGTATCAATAGTCTCAGATCGAGATCCAAGATTTAATTCGAGATTCTCGAGAAGTTTTCAAGAATGTTTGGGCACCGAATTAAAAATGAGTACTGCTTACCATCCTCAGACTGATGGACAGAGTGAAAGAACGATTCAAACAATTGAAGATATGCTCCGAGTTTGTGCGTTGGATTTTGCAGGAAGTTGGGATGAACACTTGCCGTTAGTGGAATTTTCATACAACAATAGCTTTCATGCTAGCATCGGTATGCCACCGTATGAAGCGTTATATGGACGAAAGTGTCGATCTCCAGTATACTGGGAAGAAGTTGGCGAGCGAAAGATACTCGGACCTGAGTTAGTTCAGCAAACCAAGGAAGTAGTTCAACTCATTCAGAAACGGATAGTGACGGCTCAGAATCGACAGAAAAAGTATGCTGATTTGGCCAGAAAGAATATGGAATTCGAAGAAGGAGAGCAAGTACTGTTAAAAGTATCTCCGTGGAAAGGGTTGGTAAGATTTGGTAAGAAAGGAAAATTAAGTCCAAGATTTGTTGGGCCTTTCGAGGTATTGAAGAAAGTCGGGAAAGTCGCCTACGAGTTAGCTTTACCGCCTCATATGCAACATATCCATAACGTGTTCCATGTATCCATGCTTAAGAAATACCATCTGGATTCTAAACATGTCATCGAATATGAGCCGATAGAGATTCAGCCAGATTTATCTTATGTGGAGCAGCCTATCAAAATACTAGATCGAAAAGAAACGGTTTTGAGGAATAAAACAATTCCTATAGTGAGAGTTTTGTGGAGAAACCCCAAGGTGGAAGAATCAACTTGGGAGTTGGAAAGCGATATGCTGGAGAATTACCCTCAATTATTCTCTTAGGTGAGATTCTGGGGACAGAATCCTTTTAAGGGGGGAAGGTTATAACGCCTTAGAAATTTCAGAATATTTAATCACTAAAAGTTATTTATTTTATTATTAAATGTGAGTTATGTGGCGTATATAATTGTTATAACGCCCTAGAAAAATTCGTATTTGTAAATATTATTATTTAATATTAAATGTGGATTATAGGGTGTAATTTTTTTTTTTAGTTAAATATATGTGACGTCATGTTTACATGTTTATATGGTGATGTATGTGTGACGTGATAGTCCGTGTAATTTTCATTTGAATTTTTTATGATTAAAATTTATTTAAATCATGTGTTATTGATCTTCAAAAATTTTTTTTATAAAATCATCGGAGTATTTAAAAAATTCCAAAATATTTTGTGTTATCGTATTTATAATATTATTTAGTTTTTAAAAATTATTGGGTGAATTATTTTGGGTGTTTAAGTATTTTAAAATGATTTTTAGAGTTTTATTGCATTTAAAGAATCTTTATTGTAAAATCCATATTTAATTTATTAATGATCCTAAAAATATTTTAAAAATATGGGGACGTTTGTAATTTCATAAGTTATATTTCATAATTTTTAAATTTATTTTTATATTAATTTTCCAGATTTATTTCAACTTTAGAAAAGATTTAAAGTGTTTAAATATTGATTTTCAGCAAGATGCAATTACAAATTATTCCTCTTATTTTAATCACAAAACCCAGAAATCTCTAGACTATTCTGAGGTGTTCTGTTTCTCAAAGGTATCGAGTTCTTCACTCTCCCTCAAAAAAAAAAAAAAGAAAAATCTCTCCCATCTCCCTCTCACTCTCTCTCAATCTCTCTTCCTCTCTCTACAATCGCTCACCTCTCCTTCTACTCTATTCTTTCCCCGGTCCCTGTTCGTGGATGTGCTTATAAACAGTTGGTGGTCTTTCAATTACATGGTTCAAAGTGCTGTTGTGATTGTGTACAGCGTTTGTGGGTGTTAACCGATGGTGTATGTATCTGTATGCGTGTATATCGTGTGTCTCCCTCCCTCCTGCAAACCTATTGTTAGCTGGTTCTAATTACTAAATCCGCCTCTCCCCTGTTCTTGCTAATAGAGTTGCTGAGTATTGTGGGTGACAAAGTGTGCGTTGTGGCTATGTATCTTTTGTGTTATCGAATTAGAAAAAAAAAATTTGCTGCTGGCCTGTGTTTAATCTCTGTATATACTTATTCGGGTGATTATTAAGTTTTGATTGAATTTTTGTTAGTTGAATTGCTTCGGTTAATCGTAATGTTGTGCAGTTTGAGGCTGAATAAACTTTTATTCGATTACAAATTTTACTTCAGTGTTGAATGAGTTCTTGGATGGATACTAAGTGTTTGTATGCCGTTTGAACTGGGGTCTGCTGTTAGTGTAAACAAGAATAGAAGAATGGATGTTTGTATGTGTGTTTTCGATTTAAAGTTGTTGCATTTCTTGATTTCGCCTGAGTCTACCCGGAATTTCCTTTAAATTGATTGTAATGTTGTGTGTTAAATTATATTAGCATATTAGTTGATTTTGGTTGGGTTACCGGATTTCTTTGTACTTTTCCGACCAACTTCTTTGGTTAAGTCAGCATTAATAGGCGGCAGTTATATTAAGGGCGCAAGGGTTGGTTGCTTTTGTGTATGAGAGTTTAAGGGTGTGGGTGTGGGGCAGTGTCCGTATGTGCGAGTTTATGTGTAATTATGTGTGTGGTAACCTGGTGAATTCAAGTGTGTGGATTTACATGACAATTGTGATTGTGTGTGAGTTTGTTTATATTGGCGTGTGTGATTATACTTGGGTGAAATGGTGTAAGTTTTAGGCACAAGGATGTCCTGGTTGTAGATGTTGGGTCAAGAGGGTTGTACTCATGTAAGTTGTTAGTGTATTAAGGAAAAAGGGACCGAAGGGCCGATAGTAAAAGAGTAATAAGAGAAACCGAGTATAATAAGAGAAGAAAGAGGAATAAAGGAAAGATTAGTTTGTTGTGTAATTGATATTCAAAAAAAAAAACAAATTGGGTGTTTAAATGAAAGACTAATTACTTGTTTGCTTAGTAGTGACAGAGATTAAGATTTAAATGTATACATTTCGAAATTGATACAATCACTAAATGGAAGGGAAGTGGATAATTAAAATGGAACTTTGTTTGATATGTGTGTGTATGTGTAATGTGCAAGATAGTGGCTGTTAGTGGGTTGAAAGATAATGAGTAGTGATTGGATTCATTTTTTTTTTAAAATGTATTTGTGATGATTGACCATAATGTGAATGATAAGAATAAGATGGTGTTAAAATCGATTATTCAATTGTTTGATTACTGGTATAGTAAGTTGTATTCTGATAGGTTAGCTGATCAATGACTTGTACTTTGTGTTTATAGTAATGTTGTCTTTAAGGGTATTAAATGGATTTTGGAGTACTAAATCGAAATGGAGATACTATGATTGGAATTGTGGATGGTACAAGGATGTATAGTAAGTATTAAATGCGCGAATAATTGGAAAGATTATAGGTAGTATATGTTGGTGTGGTTTGAGATGATCGTAGATGGTAGAAAAACAAAGAATGTTATGACTGCTGAATTGGTTGATTTCATTCTGACAGATTATGACCTATTTTAGAGGAGGTGCTGTCCGAATTTTATTAGAATTATTTGTAATTCTTATAGTAGTTTTGTTAAGATTATTGTATGCTAATATGATGTACGTGTTAAAGAGATATAAGTGTAGATTGATATTACGTGTTAAGTGCTTAAATGATTTTGTGATTGTATTGTTATTATTTCGAGAATATGATCTATATAAGCCATATGTGATAAGTTGTAAAGCGTATTAGGACGCGTTTGGGTAGAACAGAGTTGGATGGTTACGGTTATTAGCATACTGAAATAGTACTTTACCTGTATATAGGTACGAATAGGAGGACAGCTAAGAGCCAGTGCATGTGTAGATGGAACATAAATGATGAAAATAATTATCGGGATTGATAAGGGTGCTGCTTGTAGAGACTGATAATGATAAAGGAAAGTTGGATGTATGATCGAAGAAAGGTCAAAGTATGAAGAAGTAGAGACGGATGTAAAGTGATAAAGTGTTAATTGGAAATGGAAACCCTGTGTATTGAGGCAAGTTTACTATTTCTCACTTATTGTTCAAGTGATGTGAAACCTTTTGTATTATTTATTGTTCTTTCGAAATTCCTTCTTGCAAGCAATTATATTCTTCACATTTATTCTAAATAATGTGAACCTGTTCTGTTGATTTTACGATATTTCTTTTAAACCATGTTTGCTAGTGCCCATACCCTTTATTTTATTTTATTTTACTTTCAGTGACATTCTTCTTCTATTAATTTACAAACACTCATTCTCAAAATTATTCTGTCATTGTTTATTCTCTTCACCTATTGTTCAGGTGTTGATTCTTTTAAAAAATATTTTATATAAATATTTCCCGTCATTATTAATATTCTTCAAAGAGCATTTTCTTCAAATTATTGTAAACTAATTCGAGGTTTATACTGTTGTTGAGGCGTGTGTTGCTCAGTGACGGTTAAAACCAAGAATGAATTGAGATCTTCTTAATTATTTAAACTCATATTTGTCATGTTGGTTCGGGCAGCTGAAGCCTATAAGTGCTTAGCTGACATGAGTGAGACCTTAAGTAATTGATAATTTCTTAAATCTTCGTTTTAAACTATTCGAATCTCTCATATTAGTTTAAACTTGGTAACGGACTTTCACCAATGGACCCCTTTAGGAGAGGTTTTCTTCAACCTGTCCTACAACTTTATTGTCTTGGAGTTATTTTACAAATGATCATTTTAAAACTATTTAATTCGCTTATGTTGATTCAACTTGACAATCTGTTGGCAGATTCATTAAATGCTTAGCACTTGACTATACCCTTACTTTATCTTATAATTACAATTGTTGTTATTCATGTTGCAAGTAAATCATTTCACTCAAATGAACCATGTTTTTCGTCACTTGATCATTATATTAATTCGATTTGTCGTTGATATTATTGCTCTTAAATTTTCAGTAAATATGAATAGCTGTTTATTATATTCCCATTCAATAGTGCTGAAATTGTTGTCCCTGTTTCACTGACATATTATGGAATAATACCCTTCTCTATATCGAACTTGTCGATATCTAGGTCAGAATTTTACTAGACCTCATTTCTTCTTGAGATTTGAGTTGTTAACCTGGAACGTGAGTTGCCAGGGTGCTTGGTTGGTCGAGGTGGTCGATTGTTCCGACACCTGACGTTCAGATTATAGGATTGGACTGTTGTTTTTTTTTAATGTGGACCGTTAAGGGTCGGACCAGATTCGTGGTCAGAAGTTATTAAGGCCAATGTGTGCCGTGGATCCATTAAAGGACATTGCTGTGTGCGTTTGTCCGGGGTTAGTGCGTGACTGATCAGCAGCCTAACCTTATTGTTTTTATTAATAAAATGCAAAATAGTCCAATTCTATTCCATTTCCTGAATTAAATAAAATGTTATATCTTTAAAGTTCTTGAGCTTCTGTAATTCTGAATTATTCCTTTGAGATAAGTTGGTCAGTGATATGTTCACCAATGAATCATTGTAGTATTATTGTTTCACTATACTGTTCGCTTGCTGAGCATTCTTTGGCTCACTCTTGCTTCATTTTCTCTAAACTTTCAGTTAGGAATAAGGGTGGAGGTCTACATCGTACAAGTCATATGAGAGCAATGAGGCAGCCTTTACATGATAGATCTCGCAGCTAAAGCGGGTAAGCACGGATTGGAGTTAAGCTACAGATTAAACGGTATAGTTATTGAAATCAGAATAGTATAAGAAATTGTAATAATTTGTATGGTTTAGATTCTTGTTTCATACCATAACCTGGAATCGATCCCGATGAGGAATTTGGTTTGGGTTGAATTACAGGTGGATAGTCCGATTTATGAATATTTCATGCCAAAATTCTCTAAAATTTCCCTGTATCAATGTCTATTTTATTAAAAAAATATATATATATTCAGTATTGGGAAGTTGGGGCGTTACAGGTTGGTATCAGAGCGACAGGTTATGGTCACTGAAACAAGTTAGGATGATTAAGTATAGGTATTTAAGTGGGACGTTAGATAGAACGATTTAGGATAAGATTCGCCTTAGGTTATTAGGACAACGGTTGCGACGTTAGTTAGTATTTCGACATATCACGCGAGCCTGAATTCGATTCATTCAAAGGTACGACTTTGGACGAGGTAGTTGATTCGGAGCCGCCTAAGTTAAATAGACGATCGGAGTTACCAGCTTGGAGGATGTCACGTGTAGACCTTCGTGTATGTTTTAGAATTTCTTTTGCAACTTTAGTTACCCTGCGAGTGATATAGAAAGTACGAAAGGATTGAAAACAAGATGTGAAATGCGATTACTGGCATGGGTTAGAGGAATGGCGTGGTTATTCATTACTAGCAGTTGATTTCATTTAGTTTGTTGATTAAGGAGATTCGATTCAACCTTTCTTTCTGTTTCTTCTTATCTTGATAATACCCCATCACCTTTGATAATCAACTATATTTCAATTGATGACGACTTATTTCGGATTCATTTAAACACATTTCTATTTTTCAAAGATACCTCTATTTTCCAGGGGATAACTTGATTCAACATTATGCATATAAATTATTGAGACCCTTGAATTCTTTCTAAATTCCCTGAATAATTGCTATTCCTTATTCAACATTGTATATCTATAAACTTTTTGAAACTTTTGAATCCTTTTTGTTTCTCTTTGAATACTTAACCTTATTTATTCTGACTGGGAAGAACAACCCTATGTATATAAGGGATCCAGGGACATCTATCTATGTGATAGAAGTCTGGTGGGACGCCACTGATTGTGTTTGTCATGAAAGTACTGAAGGCTGGCCACCTTTTTGTACTATGGCGGTTGACCTAAGTGACAAATTCAACCTGGAAACAGTTCAATGATCAATCTGATCTCTCGGTAAATTCTTTTATCAAATCCATATCAAACAAAATTCAACTTATTCATACTTGCTAACATATGTCCATTGTATTGGTTTCTTTTGTTATAAACCCTTATGAATCCTAAAGCTATCAGTTATTGAGAGTAGTAAAGATGGAAACAATGACATCTAAGTGGTACAAGGTAGATTTTCATCAAATGAAATTGGATGAGCAGGTTTTAGAATTGAGGTTAAAACAGAGAGTGAATATCAAGTTAAATTACGTACTGGATTGACAAAACACGTACAAAATTCAACAATACGGAGAAACTGATTATGGTTAAGGAGTAGATGATAAGGACATGAAATGATAATTTTGTTAAAGTCGAAAATATAGTGAGGATTGATATAACTGGTATCTGAAGGTTATCGTGGAGGAAAGATTGTTGAAGAATACTTGCTTATTATATATTTTCACTATGGATACATTAGATAAGATATTACAGGAATTTGGATGTTGGAGATAAATTGTCAGATATAAAAGTTTAGAGACGGAATGGGATAACTTGAGTAAGACAAGGTAGAGTGGGACGGTTCGTTTGTAAGGAATTTTAGCAAGAATTGAAGCTTTGGATAAGGAAGTAAAAGTGATTGTGTGGAGTTAATAACTTGTGCGCATATAGTCAGAGGATCACTAATATTAAGAGTAAGAGTGAGTTTACGCAGATGGAACGAGACGGTAAGAAAAGGAAGACAGAAAACCAGGAAATTTTCAAGAATTGTGTTAATAGAGGATGTGAAATTTGACTGGAAAGGAATGTAAGACCTAGGAGATTTTGAAATCCAGGAATGTAATCAAGTTCAAGGATTTAAGATCGGAAGACGTAACAAGATATTTGAGGATATAGAAAGGACATGTATATGATTACTAAGTATGATCTTTTCAATTGGAAGAAATACATTTTCAAGATATGACGAAAGGATCGAAGTAAATGTCGTGATGACGAAACAGAAATGAATCAAGAACAGCCTAAGATGCTAGCGGAGATCGAAAACTTTGAAGGACCAGCTAGGAATTATTGAAGGATTGTCAAAGATTTTACCAAGATAGCTACAACAGTAGACAAGCGTACCAGTCAAGAAATGAATGGATAAAGGTGAAAGCTTTTAGGAGTGAAAGAAGAGATCGAAAACCGCTCAAGTATCAGTGCAATCGGATGAACCAGGAAAGATTAAATAGGCATACAATTCTCAAGGAAATGTTCAATGAATTTGGGAAGTTATAGATGGAAGATCCAAAGGTCTAGATTATTACGAATGAATCGTTAGAGGAAAGTAGGAAGTATCAAGCGGAGTTGACGGAAGCAGAACGTGAAGCGGATGAATGTAGAAGATGAAATAGTTCAAGGAAATGAGTTATTTATAAATATGGGAGTTATAATGTGGGGAGTTTAAAATTTGACGATCTGTAAGATATATATGTGTCAAGGTAAATGGTTATTAGTTTCGAAAAGGTTACTTAGTAAAACAATGGGATTCAGGATGAATAGAAGTTTCCCAGTTATTCCCTCCTCGAGTAACATTGTACGTTGAAAGGGGAGTAAGAATGATTGGGGGATTTCTTGATATTCTTTTTCTCAAAGTTTTATCTGAGCCAACCTGAGTTATGGGTAGGAGCGTGGAAGTAGTATCAATTGTTTTATTCGCATGGAATTCATTTTAAAGATTTAATTATTTACCCGTTTACTTAAAGTCAAGGCAGATGCCTTCGCTTATATGTTTGCTGCAGGTTAGGGCAGGTTTTGTTTTATTATTACACATGAATGAATTGTTTATGGATGATTGGGTTAGTACTAGAGGCGTTGTGTACAGGAGATAGTCCATTATACGAATAGGTCATGCCCGATTTTCGGTATACCAGGATCGTCACGTACGTGTGGTAAGTATTTATAATTAACGAGATATATATGTAAACCAAAGGTTTAAGTTTATGATGGAATTTACAGGCTTATAGGACAAGCCAAGCGAAATATGAATCGATATAACGGAGTTCTAGAATGGAAGAAATAACTTGGAAATTGAAAGAGAAATGTTGAGAATACCGCCATATATTTTCTTACGGTCGATTCTGAGGACAGAATCCTATTAAGGGGGGAAGGATATAACGCCCTAGAAAAATTCGTATTTGTAAATATTATTATTTAATATTAAATGTGGATTATAGGGTGTAATTTTTTTTTTTTAGTTAAATATATGTGACGTCATGTTTACATGTTTATATGGTGATGTATGTGTGACGTGATAGTCCGTGTAATTTTCATTTGAATTTTTTATGATTAAAATTTATTTAAATCATGTGTTATTGATCTTCAAAAAATTTTTTTATAAAATCATCGGAGTATTTAAAAAATTCCAAAATATTTTGTGTTATCGTATTTATAATATTATTTAGTTTTTAAAAATTATTGGGTGAATTATTTTGGGTGTTTAAGTATTTTAAAATGATTTTTAGAGTTTTATTGCATTTAAAGAATCTTTATTGTAAAATCCATATTTAATTTATTAATGATCCTAAAAATATTTTAAAAATATGGGGACGTTTGTAATTTCATAAGTTATATTTCATAATTTTTAAATTTATTTTTATATTAATTTTCCAGATTTATTTCAACTTTAGAAAAGATTTAAAGTGTTTAAATATTGATTTTCAGCAAGATGCAATTACAAATTATTCCTCTTATTTTAATCACAAAACCCAGAAATCTCTAGACTATTCTGAGGTGTTCTGTTTCTCAAAGGTATCGAGTTCTTCACTCTCCCTCAAAAAAAAAAAAAAAGAAAAATCTCTCCCATCTCCCTCTCACTCTCTCTCAATCTCTCTTCCTCTCTCTACAATCGCTCACCTCTCCTTCTACTCTATTCTTTCCCCGGTCCCTGTTCGTGGATGTGCTTATAAACAGTTGGTGGTCTTTCAATTACATGGTTCAAAGTGCTGTTGTGATTGTGTACAGCGTTTGTGGGTGTTAACCGATGGTGTATGTATCTGTATGCGTGTATATCGTGTGTCTCCCTCCCTCCTGCAAACCTATTGTTAGCTGGTTCTAATTACTAAATCCGCCTCTCCCCTGTTCTTGCTAATAGAGTTGCTGAGTATTGTGGGTGACAAAGTGTGCGTTGTGGCTATGTATCTTTTGTGTTATCGAATTAGAAAAAAAAAAATTTGCTGCTGGCCTGTGTTTAATCTCTGTATATACTTATTCGGGTGATTATTAAGTTTTGATTGAATTTTTGTTAGTTGAATTGCTTCGGTTAATCGTAATGTTGTGCAGTTTGAGGCTGAATAAACTTTTATTCGATTACAAATTTTACTTCAGTGTTGAATGAGTTCTTGGATGGATACTAAGTGTTTGTATGCCGTTTGAACTGGGGTCTGCTGTTAGTGTAAACAAGGATAGAAGAATGGATGTTTGTATGTGTGTTTTCGATTTAAAGTTGTTGCATTTCTTGATTTCGCCTGAGTCTACCCGGAATTTCCTTTAAATTGATTGTAATGTTGTGTGTTAAATTATATTAGCATATTAGTTGATTTTGGTTGGGTTACCGGATTTCTTTGTACTTTTCCGACCAACTTCTTTGGTTAAGTCAGCATTAATAGGCGGCAGTTATATTAAGGGCGCAAGGGTTGGTTGCTTTTGTGTATGAGAGTTTAAGGGTGTGGGTGTGGGGTAGTGTCCGTATGTGCGAGTTTATGTGTAATTATGTGTGTGGTAACCTGGTGAATTCAAGTGTGTGGATTTACATGACAATTGTGATTGTGTGTGAGTTTGTTTATATTGGCGTGTGTGATTATACTTGGGTGAAATGGTGTAAGTTTTAGGCACAAGGATGTCCTGGTTGTAGATGTTGGGTCAAGAGGGTTGTACTCATGTAAGTTGTTAGTGTATTAAGGAAAAAGGGACCGAAGGGCCGATAGTAAAAGAGTAATAAGAGAAACCGAGTATAATAAGAGAAGAAAGAGGAATAAAGGAAAGATTAGTTTGTTGTGTAATTGATATTCAAAAAAAAAAAACAAATTGGGTGTTTAAATGAAAGACTAATTACTTGTTTGCTTAGTAGTGACAGAGATTAAGATTTAAATGTATACATTTCGAAATTGATACAATCACTAAATGGAAGGGAAGTGGATAATTAAAATGGAACTTTGTTTGATATGTGTGTGTATGTGTAATGTGCAAGATAGTGGCTGTTAGTGGGTTGAAAGATAATGAGTAGTGATTGGATTCATTTTTTTTTTTAAAATGTATTTGTGATGATTGACCATAATGTGAATGATAAGAATAAGATGGTGTTAAAATCGATTATTCAATTGTTTGATTACTGGTATAGTAAGTTGTATTCTGATAGGTTAGCTGATCAATGACTTGTACTTTGTGTTTATAGTAATGACTATAACTGTCTTTAAGGGTATTAAATGGATTTTGGAGTACTAAATCGAAATGGAGATACTATGATTGGAATTGTGGATGGTACAAGGATGTATAGTAAGTATTAAATGCGCGAATAATTGGAAAGATTATAGGTAGTATATGTTGGTGTGGTTTGAGATGATCGTAGATGGTAGAAAAACAAAGAATGTTATGACTGCTGAATTGGTTGATTTCATTCTGACAGATTATGACCTATTTTAGAGGAGGTGCTGTCCGAATTTTATTAGAATTATTTGTAATTCTTATAGTAGTTTTGTTAAGATTATTGTATGCTAATATGATGTACGTGTTAAAGAGATATAAGTGTAGATTGATATTACGTGTTAAGTGCTTAAATGATTTTGTGATTGTATTGTTATTATTTCGAGAATATGATCTATATAAGCCATATGTGATAAGTTGTAAAGCGTATTAGGACGCGTTTGGGTAGAACAGAGTTGGATGGTTACGGTTATTAGCATACTGAAATAGTACTTTACCTGTATATAGGTACGAATAGGAGGACAGCTAAGAGCCAGTGCATGTGTAGATGGAACATAAATGATGAAAATAATTATCGGGATTGATAAGGGTGCTGCTTGTAGAGACTGATAATGATAAAGGAAAGTTGGATGTATGATCGAAGAAAGGTCAAAGTATGAAGAAGTAGAGACGGATGTAAAGTGATAAAGTGTTAATTGTTAATGGAAACCCTGTGTATTGAGGCAAGTTTACTATTTCTCACTTATTGTTCAAGTGATGTGAAACCTTTTGTATTATTTATTGTTCTTTCGAAATTCCTTCTTGCAAGCAATTATATTCTTCACATTTATTCTAAATAATGTGAACCTGTTCTGTTGATTTTACGATATTTCTTTTAAACCATGTTTGCTAGTGCCCATACCCTTTATTTTATTTTATTTTACTTTCAGTGACATTCTTCTTCTATTAATTTACAAACACTCATTCTCAAAATTATTTTGTCATTGTTTATTCTCTTCACCTATTGTTCAGGTGTTGATTCTTTTAAAAAATATTTTATATAAATATTTCCCGTCATTATTAATATTCTTCAAAGAGCGTTTTCTTCAAATTATTGTAAACTAATTCGAGGTTTATACTGTTGTTGAGGCGTGTGTTGCTCAGTGACGGTTAAAACCAAGAATGAATTGAGATCTTCTTAATTATTTAAACTCATATTTGTCATGTTGGTTCGGGCAGCTGAAGCCTATAAGTGCTTAGCTGACATGAGTGAGACCTTAAGTAATTGAGAATTTCTTAAATCTTCGTTTTAAACTATTCGAATCTCTCATATTAGTTTAAACTTGGTAACGGACTTTCACCAATGGACCCCTTTAGGAGAGGTTTTCTTCAACCTGTCCTACAACTTTATTGTCTTGGAGTTATTTTACAAATGATCATTTTAAAACTATTTAATTCGCTTATGTTGATTCAACTTGACAATCTGTTGGCAGATTCATTAAATGCTTAGCACTTGACTATACCCTTACTTTATCTTATAATTACAATTGTTGTTATTCATGTTGCAAGTAAATCATTTCACTCAAATGAACCATGTTTTTCGTCACTTGATCATTATATTAATTCGATTTGTCGTTGATATTATTGCTCTTAAATTTTCAGTAAATATGAATAGCTGTTTATTATATTCCCATTCAATAGTGCTGAAATTGTTGTCCCTGTTTCACTGACATATTATGGAATAATACCCTTCTCTATATCGAACTTGTCGATATCTAGGTCAGAATTTTACTAGACCTCATTTCTTCTTGAGATTTGAGTTGTTAACCTGGAACGTGAGTTGCCAGGGTGCTTGGTTGGTCGAGGTGGTCGATTGTTCCGACACCTGACGTTCAGATTATAGGATTGGACTGTTGTTTTTTTTTAATGTGGACCGTTAAGGGTCGGACCAGATTCGTGGTCAGAAGTTATTAAGGCCAATGTGTGCCGTGGATCCATTAAAGGACATTGCTGTGTGCGTTTGTCCGGGGTTAGTGCGTGACTGATCAGCAGCCTAACCTTATTGTTTTTATTAATAAAATGCAAAATAGTCCAATTCTATTCCATTTCCTGAATTAAATAAAATGTTATATCTTTAAAGTTCTTGAGCTTCTGTAATTCTGAATTATTCCTTTGAGATAAGTTGGTCAGTGATATGTTCACCAATGAATCATTGTAGTATTATTGTTTCACTATACTGTTCGCTTGCTGAGCATTCTTTGGCTCACTCTTGCTTCATTTTCTCTAAACTTTCAGTTAGGAATAAGGGTGGAGGTCTACATCGTACAAGTCATATGAGAGCAATGAGGCAGCCTTTACATGATAGATCTCGCAGCTAAAGCGGGTAAGCACGGATTGGAGTTAAGCTACAGATTAAACGGTATAGTTATTGAAATCAGAATAGTATAAGAAATTGTAATAATTTGTATGGTTTAGATTCTTGTTTCATACCATAACCTGGAATCGATCCCGATGAGGAATTTGGTTTGGGTTGAATTACAGGTGGATAGTCCGATTTATGAATATTTCATGCCAAAATTCTCTAAAATTTCCCTGTATCAATGTCTATTTTATTAAAAAAATATATATATATTCAGTATTGGGAAGTTGGGGCGTTACAATTGTTGTGGAGGTGATGTGTCTGTGGAATAATATTTGGAGGTCAGATTGATATTTCATATGTGTTATGTAAGCCCGACTATTTTAATTATATTTTTGGGATTTATTTCCTATTTAATTGCGTTATATTTACCTTCTGTGAATTTTATTAAATCTTCGGGATTAGCAGAAATCCTGAAATCTTCTTCATTATTAACTTTATTAGTTTATATGACTTTTAAAAATATTTGGTGAATTATTTTTGGGTTTCAAGGATTTTAAAATGATTTTATGAATTATTTTTCAATTTAAGGATTTAATCTTGTAAAATCCATATTTAATTCGTTTTTGATCCTAAAAATATTTTAAAAATATGTGGGGGATCGTAATTTTTCATTCTTCATTTTTTTATTTTTAAAAGTTGATATTCCATCCAATTTATATTTAATTATGATTTTATGAATGTGATTTTATGAATTCTATTTAAGAGTATTTCTAAATTGTCTTTTTAGAATATTTTTCCCCCAAAATCAATATATCCAATCCCTAAAAACCCATTTTCCCGATTGAATTAGCAACTGGGTTTGTGTAGTCCTCTCTGGATTCTTCCAAGCTCTCTCAATAATTCTCTCGATATCTCTCCTCTCTTTCTTTTGATTCTCACCCAAATCTCCCTCTCTATTTTGGTTAGTCTCCCCTTACTCTGTTTGTCCCTCCCCTGTTTACTACTGTCGGCTGAATGGTGGTGTTTTTAGAGTTAGTTTAATCCGGTGTGTGTGTATATGTCATCGTGTAGAGGTGTAACTGGGCTATACTGATTTCATTCTTCTCCCTTGTGATCTATATTACTACGTATGCTTCTTACACGAATTTGTTATGGCATGCTAGTGTTTGTTTTGCTTTGTCCGAGTGTGTGCATACTGTGTCTCTTCCTCCTCTGCAATAATCTCTTTTTCCCGTTTATCACGGTATCTATACTGCTATGTATATGTGTGTGTCGACTAATTGTGGTGGGTTTCTCTTTCCCTCTCCCCTGTGTTTCTCCCTTGTCCTGTCTTCGCAAGAGTGTGTTCTGTGGTTGCTGTAGTGATGATGAATTGTGGCCTGTGTTGGTAGCAATTCGCATATGGTATAACGAGTCTGAGAGTGTGATGATAACTGTGTGTGGGTCGTGATGGTGTGGGTAATAATCTGGGTTGAATTGTTCCGGTGATTGAAAAATTCGGTTCTTATGGTTGAATTGGTGATGTTATAATGGCTTAACTGAAATCCACTCTGTGATTATATATTGATTATAGTCGAAGCTTTATTGAATTTTTACTGAAATTGTAAAATATTCGTATAATTATTTCGCGTGGAGTTTCGAGTCGGAGACCCAAATTAGGGTACCCTCGAGACTTTGCCCCATCGACAATGATATTAAATAATAAATTGAGTCGATGGTAATTGGCGATGATGATTATTTTCTGAGCCAAGAATATTTAATATTTAATATTTATTATTTACCAAATAAGTTGTAATTTATTATCGAGTTGTTATTAATTGCTTAAATTGTACTGGATTACGAATCAGTGAATTGGAATGTGAATTGGGATTGGATAATAATTATGGATTCGATTGGTAATTGATATTTGTGTTGGTTGTGTCGGATGTATCCCGACTGGCAGTCCCCCGCATAAAGGGGATGCCGTCAAATTTTTTCTAAAATATATTAACATCATTTCTTGGATATGAGTATGTATAATTATACAATTTATACGAGTTGTGAGTCGGGCTTCATATTCTAAAATCTATGTGGTATGTGTTTACGTGGCTATATGATTAAATACTTTTGTCTGTAGCCTATGTAATGATATTATATGATTAAATAAGCATAAATTAGGGAACTATTCGCAGGGGTAGACTAAGTGGAATGTTTACATTGATTAGTGAATTTTGAGCAGGATTCTAAAATAGTGTTATATTGTGTGTAGATTCCGTGGATAAAGGGAAGGCTAAAGCTGAGGACGTAAAGACACTTCGGATTCTGTGATTTTCTAGTTAAGGCAAGTAAATTGCTTCAATTATCTATTAAATGTGTATTGACTATAAAAACCTGATTCATATGCTTATTCAAATTACTATTGCTATAATTGTTCCGTTAATTTCCCGAATTTTCGAATACTTAATTGTTATACCCCAAAATGGATTCTACTGAGTTGTTGATGCTATTAATGAATTGATTTACATCCATATTCCTTGCAAGTATATTATTCCACTTCTCTTTCAAGTAAGCCACTTTTTTTTTTTGCTAAAATTTACTTGCAATAAAGAAAAGACAAAAAATACAAGGGGGAGAACGAGTTCTCAACACTCTAAAGACATGCCTTTAGAGAAAATGATCTGACCTAGCATCCAAGGCTAACAAGAACAAAAACTAACTGAAATTATCTATCCAGGCAATTAAACTATTGTCATGGTGGCACTCCTTATGAAACCAAGATGAGGACATTAGACGGCATTTGATACAGGCACAGGCATATGCAATCTGAGTAGGAGTATGATATTCGCTAGCATGGAATCTTTTGTTTCTCTCCTTCCACATGGAGTACGCAGCTGTTTGGAACACAAGCATCCTGATTGTGCTTCGAATGTCTGTGGAATTGAAGTCCACTATCTCCCTTCGCCATATGGGCCAAGTAAGAGGCCAAAAAGTTCCTAGGTCCTTGGTCAAGAGAGTCAGAATTGATTGAGTAAAAGGGCACTCAAGAAATAAGTGAGCAGAAGTTTCAACCCCATTAATACAAAAGTAGCACCAATCTGAAGAGACAATACCAAATCTTTTAAGTCTTGATAGAGTATTGACCCTGTTGCGCATTATAAGCCAATGCAGGAAGGAAAACCTGGGAACACCTATCCTATGCCAAACACTTGAAGCCCAAGGAACAGATTGACCTCGATGTCTAGTAGCCTCCCAGAGATTCGAGATAGATATCTTCTTAATGATTTTTCCATTCCAACATAATCTATCCGGCTTGTCAATGTTATAGCTAGTAGAGAAATCAAAGTTCTGGCGCCACACTAACAGGTCATGATAATTAGATGCAGGCAGATTCCATCCTGTAGGAGTTAAGATGCTAGACACCGTAGCAGAGGGAGGAAGCCCTGAATGCGAAATCATAGGGTCAGTAGGTCGCAAGCACAGGGGGGTGTTGTTATACCAATGATCAAACCATAGAGAAATACTCTACCCATTGCCAATAGAATACGAGATAAGATGCCGAATAGAATCACGTAAACCCATAACCTTGCGAAGGATCCAGGAGCATTTTTGAGGCCTATTCATAAGCCAGAACGGCCTATTTTTAATCACCTGCTTTCGTACCCATTCTGCCCAGAGAGAGTGAGAGTCTGGTTTGACAATCGAAATAAGATGCTTGAGGATTAGGGCTTTGTTCCATTCGCAGGCATCTTTCAAACCTAGGCCACCCTCAACAGTAGGCAAGGTGACAAAATCCCACGCCACTTTAGCTTTAGTACGACCTGGAGAGTGACCATTCCAAAGAAATTTAGACAATAACCCCTGGATCCTATTTAACACACCTTTAGGTAGCATGAAATGAGCACCCCAGAATGCATGGATCGCATGAAGGACTGATTTAATTAATTGAAGCCTCCCAGCAAAGGATAGGAAATAGTTCGTCCAAGAATCAATTCGAGACATAATCCTTGCAATAAGAGGTTGGCAATCTTGCTTAGAGAGTTTCTTAGTGATTAACGGAACACCAAGGAATTTCGCGGGAAGATTACCCGCAGAGATACCAAAGGTGCTATGAATCCAACGTTGCAACCCTCCTGGAGGCCTAGCTAGGAAACATGAGCTTTTGTTTGGATTTGCATGAAGGCCAGAGTACATACGGAAACAATCCAAGGCTCGCATCAACAAGGAGATAGACTCCTTATCCCCATGACAAAACATGATCAGATCGTCCGCAAAGCAGAGATGGTTAAGGCCAAGAACTTTCATACCCTTGTGAAACTTGAAATTAGGCAACACAGTGAGATTATTCAGCAATTCGGACAGGACATCCATGACCAGAACAAACAGGAAAGGGGAGAGGGGATCCCCCTGACGAATGCCCCTAGTACTGGAGAAGTAACCTTTTAATTCTCCGTTAACCTTAACTGAATAACGAACATTGGAAATGCAGGCATGAATCCATCTAATAAAGTGAAGAGGGTACCCCCTGAGAATGAGCACATCGACAATGAATTGCCAATTACATGAGTCAAACGCCTTATGTAAGTCCATCTTGAAAGCAGCACTAGGAACAATAGCAGCACTATTATATCCTTGAAAGATTTCTTGGGCTAGCAGAATATTATCTGAAATGTTACGACCCTTAACAAAAGCAGCTTGAGCTTTGTCTATAAGAGTAGGCAATGTAGTCCTGAATCTGTTGGCAACCAGCTTGGCAATGCACTTGTATAAGGTGTTGCAACAAGAAATAGGACGATAGTCAGCCATGGTTGTCGGATTCTGACATTTGGGTATTAAAGCTATAGAAGTAGCATTAATATAATGGGGAAGATTCCCTGAGTCTAAGAAATAATGGACGGCCCTAAGAAAATCATTTCCCACAATGTCCCAAGTAGATAGAAAGAAATTGACATTAAACCCGTCGGGACCCGGAGACTTATTCTTTTTCATGGATTTCAAAATGTTAACAATTTCCTCATCTGTGGCCCTAAGAGTAAGCAACTGAGCTTGCTGCGGAGAGATTTTCTTATCAATAAGAAGATGCAGATTGTCGATACCTGGGTAATCCGTGTTGGTTTGATTATACATGTTCTGATAATACCCCACTGCTTCATCCTTAATAGCTGCCTCATCTGTGACAATCATCCCATTAGCATCAACAAGAGAGGTTATTTTGCTTCTATTCCAGTTGGATGCAATCTTATTGTGGAAGAAGGACGTGTTGTGATCCCCCAGCTCCAATCATTGGACCCTCGATTTCTGGTGAGCTATATTTTCCTCTCGAGATATGAGCACCATAAGTTGAGAAGAAAGATTACGTTCCAAGACAAAAAGAGAATCATCCCCATGCCCATTAAGAATTCTTTCCTGAACTTGACATAAAGATTGCCTTGCTGCATTGATTTGAGCAGTAATATCCCCCTCCTGTCTGCTGAGGTTTAAGAGCTTATGCTTGACCTGTTTCAATTTCTGAGATAGAATATACATGGGGTTACCAGTAATGGGGGTATTCCAGGCCTCAGAAACAGATTGCAGGAAATCAGGATGATCAATCCAGTAGTTGTAAAACTGAAATGGTTTAGGTGAGTTGGAGACTCGGATCTGGAGATTTAAAATAGAAGCACTATGATCCGAAAGTCCCCATGGGGTAAAAATTGCATCAGTATTTTGTTGAGAAGTTAGCCACATGGGATTCCCCAGAATACGATCAAGCTTCCTGGTTATAGGCTTACTTTTTTGTTTATTCCACCATGTATGATATGTCCCAGCATATCTAATATCAGATAACCTGTTAGATACTAGAAAATCTTTAAAGAGCTGCATATCTCTAGTCCAAATTCGAGAACCACCTGAAGCTTCATTCAGATCTTGGATCGAATTGAAGTCACCGAGAATAGCCCAAGGATGATTTAGAGTATTTAAGGATGCTAAATCAGACCATAATTGAGAACGTTCTACAAGAGAATTAGAAGCATAAACAAAAGTAAAAAGATATTCTACTCTAGTAGCAATAAGTGTGGCCTTACAATGAATAAACTGGTCTGATTTACAAGTTCCAAAAACATTCCAGATGTTGGGGTTCCATCCTAACCAGATTCTACCATTAGAGTGAGCCTGATAGTTGTTATCCCAAGACCAGAACCTGTGAATACCCCTAGCTACCATTGCCGCTTTTGCACTCTTTACTTTAGTTTCAAGGATGCCAGCCATGGAGATGTTGTTATTCACCAAAAAAGCATGCAAATCAGCCTGCTTAACAGATTTATTAATACCTCTAATATTGTAGGCACACACTTTCACCATAATTAACGATTACTAGAAGGGGAGCCTTTGGGGCTAAGCCCCAATTTCTTTGACTTTTTCTTTGACACGGTTTGAAAACCTTCATCATCTAGCTTGTTCTTAGACCCAACAGAAGAAACAGCAGCAGGCCCCTGTTTAAGAATACCTTTTAATTTCACTACCTCATCCACATTCCTGAGTTTTGCAAGAATACCTGTAGTAGGGATAGGAGGTGTAGCCATTATTTGGGGATTTTTCATGTTGCTCGAGTACTCCCGACGATGACAAAGGTTTAGCATTCACAGTATCGTCCAGTCCACTAGTTTCAATACCCGAATCCACATTACCAGGGGGTTCATTAGTAGTAGGCGAAGCACCAAGATCGACAGCATTGTTGTTATCCTTCTGAACCCAGGACTGAGATGGTTTAATGTGAGCAACAGGGCATTTGGCCGAAGGATGACCAAAGACCTTGCAATGCGAACATTGCGATGGCTTGTTAAAATATTCCACCTTGGCCGATATGATGGATTCAGTGTTGCCATCACTATCAAGCACAGCTACATCAAGGGAATTAGGCAGCGGGGCCGAGGCATCAGCCTCCACAAGCACTTTAGCGAATGATAGAGGATCTAGTTTAGCCGTGATAGGGTCTAATTGGATTGGTTTTCCCACTCCACTGGCGACATAGCAAAGCCCTGTGGTTGAAGACCAGTAAGAGTAAGGGATATCGTAGATTTTAACCCAAACAGGGATCTTCGCGATACCTGATTTCTCTAACTTTTTACCCTCGAACCAAGGCTGCAAAATAATCTGGTTCCTTTTAAAATGCCAAGGCCCAGCTGCCAGAATTTTATTTCTATCCAACTCAGAATTAAACTTGAAAACATAGAACCCCTTCCTGGCCATATACATCTTAACAAAACCCAAATGTAACCACAGGCGTTTTGCCTCTTCCTCAACCAATTTAAATGGCAAATTAGACCCCATAAAATAGCCAACCAAGCTATTACTCCAAGCCTGTTGACTCGACACCAAGAATTCCTTTGGTGGCCTAATGATGGGAGCTCCTCCATGCGAACACCTTTGAGGTGGAAAGTATTGAAGTTTATCCTCACCCACATTATTCGTTTTAAGCACTTGAGACCAAGATTTCCCAGTGTTCCCGTCTTTCCTCCCTTTTTGATCTAAAGGTGTAGATGGACCACCTATTTCAGTTGAAGATTTATTCTCTAGCCCCTGAGAGTTTATCACACCTGATGGAACACCACCAGCCGGCTTACCAAAGATGGGTAGACCATACTCATCTCTTCCAGTTACAAACTGAGCATAAGAAGGGAGCCCAGTGTTGAAATTATCAATACCTGCAATATTCTGTTTGTCAAACTCAGCCATCGAAATACCTTTAGATGCCATATACCTTTGCATTTTCATGATTTGATTCCTGGCTGCAACCAGATCTTCCCTTTCTTGCTTACTTATAGAGAAGGCAGCTTTCACCGCTTCATTTGCCTTAAAGCTTTCAGTCACATTAAACTCTTCTTCTCCAACAGATCTATTACCCTCTAGTAAAGGAGATTTAGTGCGAACCGAGTGAGATGAAGACTCCTGGATATTCAATACCAAATCATCTTGAATTGGATCTGATGCCAAATGCGAAATCTCCCCTTCCTCCGGAGTCTCACGAATAATTTCTTGAAGCACAGAGCTTGAAACAAGAAAGGGAGCACTAAGGCTGCTATGAAAGCCATATTCTAGGGGAGAGAACCTTCATGATCTACCGGAATGCCATCTGAATTAACATTTGAGTCCTGACTACCCATTAATAATAAAGTATAGATCTAAGAAATATAGTGTTTAGGTGTAGATGGAAGAGAGAAGTGGTTTCGAGAGAGTTATTATGTTAGATCTAATGAGGAAAGGGTTTAGAGAAAAGAGCGGCTGTAATTAGGGTTCTATCCTAGAGAGAAGGGAGAGGAAAATTCTAGAGAGAGAAACATTTTTAATTTGACTTGAAGTAAGCCACTTCACTTATATTTCCAGCGAATTATGACTATCATAACTTGATTCTTATGCATTCGATTTATCCTTGTTATAACTGCTCTGATAATTTCCATTAATTTTGAATATTCAATTGTTATACCCCAAGTTGATTATATCGTTTTCGTTGATCCTTTTAGTAGCTTGACTTAAATCAATACCCCTTTTTGCCATATCGAACTTGTCGATATTTAATTCAGAGATTACCCGACCTTATTCTATTTGGTGAGATTTGAGATGTTAACCTGGAACGAAAGTGTCCAGGGTGTTTGGCAGTTGAGGTGGTCGATTGTTCCGACACCTGATGCTTAGTTAGGATTGGACTGTTAGTTTTTTTTAAATGTGGACCGTAAGGGTCGGACCAGATTCGTGGTCAGAAATTATTAAGGCCAATGTGTGCCGTGGATCCATTAAGGACATTGCTGTGTGCGTTTGTCCGGGGTTAGTGCGTGACTGATCAGCAGCCTAACCTTATAATTGTTTTTATTTATTTATAAAATGCATGATAGTCCAATCCTCTTCTATTTTATGATTCAGACAGAAGATGAACTTTCAGTTGAGCTATATAATGTTGATTGTTAATTCTTGACAATCTTGCAGACATTTCAGTTGTTGATGTTTTAATTGCATTTATATATATACTTGCTGAGCATTTTGGCTCATTTGCTTGCTAATTCTGTTTCCTCAGCTAAGCCAGAAGATGTCTAGAAGAAGTGGCCCGTCTGGTTGGGGTAGTCACCGAGGCAGTCAGAGGGTCGAGGTGGTTGGATGGGTAGTGTACATATTCCTGTTTCACATTACGTCTGTACTAGTAGTCAGGCTATTATATTTGATGGGTTGTATATTATTTGATTCAGTTCTGGGTTGTAATAGCTATTGGTAGTTGTTTCATACAGTGACCTGTGAGCGGTCTGGGCTGGCATGGTTTTATTTCTTGTGGTTTAAAATAACTTATGCAAGTGGACTGTTTTAGTTCTACTTAATTGTTTGAGCAGGTGGTTAGTTCGGTTTATGATTACATCATGCCGAAATTTCTAAAATCAATAGTCTCGTGTCCCTGTTATCTGCTCCTTATCAGTCCTCCGTTTTTATCGAATCTTGTACGTGTATTGTCAATCCAATGAATAATCTAACTTGATATTCAATCCTTTCTTTAACATCAATTCTTAAACCTGCTCATCCAATTTTCATTCGAGTAAACGTAGCTTACACCACTCAAAATTTCATCTTCTCCATCTTTACTACTCTCATTCATTGATAACTTTTAGAATCGCGAGGGTTTATAACAAAAGAAATCAATAAAATGGATAGGTGTTAGGATGTATGAATGAATGTTATATTTTGTTTGATAGAATTTTGTAAAATAATTTAACCGAGAGATCAATATGATCAGTGAACTATTTTCAGGTTGCATTTGTCATTTAGGTCAACCGCCGTAGTACAAAAAGGTGGCCAGCCTTTAGTGCTTTCATGACAAACACAATCAGTGGCATCCCACCAGACTTCTATCACATGGATAAGATGTCCCTGAATCCCCTACATATATAGGGTTGTTCATCCCAGTTTGAACAAAGAAGGTTAAGTATTCAGAGAGAAACAAAAAGAATTCAAAAGTTTCAAAAGTATATATATATATAATGTTGAATAAAGAATAGCAAATGTTCGGGGAAAATAGAAAGAATTCAAGGGTCTCAATAATTTATATGCGTCATGTTAAATCAAGTGATCCCCTGGAAAATAGAGGTATCTCTGAAAAATAGGGATGTGTTTAAATAAATCTGAAAAAAATTGTCATCAATTGAAGTATAGTTGATTATCAAAGGTGAGGGGGTATTATCAAAATAAGAAAAAACAGAAAGAAAGGTTAAATCTCCTTAATCAATAAATTAAATGAAATTACGGCTAGTAATGAATAACCACGCCATTCCTCCAACCCATACCAGTAATCACATTGCATATCTTGTTTACAATCCTTTCGCACTTTCTAGATCGTTCCCGGGGTAACTGAAGTCGCAAAAGAAACTCTAGAAGGTACACGAAGGTCTGCACGTAGCGTCTTCCAAGCTGACAGCTCCGGTCATATATTTAGCGTATGCTGTTCCGAATTATCTGCCTCGTCCTAATATCCTAAGGCGAATATTATCCTAAATTGTCCTATCTAACCGTCCCACTTAAATACATATACCTAATCATCCTAACTTGTTTCAGTGACCATAACCTGTCGCTCTGATACCAACCTGTAACGCCCCAACTTCCCAATACTGAAAATATACTTTTTATAATAAAATAGACAATGATACATGGGAATTTTAGAAAATTTCGACATGAAGTATTCGTAAATCGGACTATCCACCTGTAATTTAACCCAAACCAAATTCCCATTTAACAAATACAAATAAAACTTAATACACCAACGATTCCTCATCGAGGATCGATTCCAGGTTATGGTATGAAACAAGAATCTAAATTACACAAATTATTAAAACTTCTATTTCTGATCTAATCTCAACTATTGTACCATCTAATCTGTAGCTCATACCAAATTCGTGCCTGCCGGCTATGACTTCAAGATCTATCCTGTATAGGCTGCCTCATTACTCTCATATGACTTGTAAGAATGTAGACATCCACCCTTAATCCTAACTGAAAGGTTAGGGAAAATAAAGCAAGAGTGAGCCAACAACGCTCAACAAGTTAATAATATAGTGAAACGGAGATATTACGATAATTCATTGATGAACAATATAATGAATACTTTATCTCAGAAGATCATTCAATTTCAATCATAGAGTAAAAATTTTCCATTTGCTACAAACCATCACTGCCTCAGATAAAACTTTGAGAAAAAGAATATCAAGAAATTCCCCAATCATTCTTACTCCACTTTCAACGTACAATGTTACTCGCGAAGGGAATAACTGCAAAACTTCTATCCATCCTTGATCCCATTATTTTACTGAGTTCCAAATTTTATCAAGTGGAAAACAACTAACTCTAATATCCATAATTTCGAAATTAATGACAATTTACCTTGAAACATATAAATCTTATCAAAACATTCCTTTCTTTAAAACCCTTACATCTATGAAACATACTTTTCATAAAACATTTTTAAAACATTTTCATTGATTGGAGTTTTTCCACGACTCCGGACAATACGGGTGATCAGCCACGTAAAGTCCCCATACCGGAAACGAAGTCCCTCTGGACCTTGAAATCGGGTTCCCAATTACGCAACACATTGGCCTTTCAAATGCTGGACTGGGCACTCCCCAAGCCTCTTACGCTAAAAAAAATGCTGGACCGGCGTCACCCGGCCTCTTACGCCTCCAATCTGAAGGAATCCGTAGAAAACCTTTTGAAGGAATCCCCAACATTAAAATCTTTAAACTCTTTAAAACATTTCACTTTTAAGTCCTTCATACTCACTGATAACAAATCAGCCCAGTATAAGGAAATTTTAAAAACATCTTTAATTAATCATTTCATTTTCAATTATAAAAGATTGAGGGTCAGGGAAGCAATTGATACAAGGAATCAAAAACAACAAAGCAATAAGATTGAACTAACATGGCATGGTTCAGGAAAAATTGAATCATATATCAATAAAGAAGCATTAATCAATTAAGAAATGAGCAACTATTAAGATTCTAGAATTTAACAACAATTTATAAGGAAATCAGGGAATACACGAATCTGAAATTCAACTGAGAAATTGAGTTACTGCACTGGTCATAAATCAATGAAGAGTAATTAGTCAATAAAGAACAAAATAAGTGTTAGGGTTCTGGAATTTAATTCAAGGGTTATGAATCTGGTTTTGCTGGTATGGTTTAAAGAAATAAACGTAAGGAAAAGGTTAAGATATAGCAAGGCATAAAAGTCAAGGATTATAGTTCAAGAGGAGATAGGATAAGTAATAGGGTACATAAGTCTTAATAAAGATTCATAAGGATAAGCAAGGTACAGGTGTTTCACTAGTAATTTATAAGGAATGAACAATAAGGTATAAAAGGTTCAACAATAATTAAAAAGGAATAACATTAAGGTATAAGAATTTAAACAACGATTCATAAGCAGTTTAAGGAATCTGAACTTAAATACAAGGTTCGAGTCACCTGTAACAAAAGAATGGGGTATAGATGCTGGCAAAAGAATTTGATAGAAATATCAGATAAATAACAGAAAACAGTTTCACATCACTTGAACGATAAGTGAGGGATAGTACAGTTGCCTCAATACACGGAGTTTTCATTTCCATCACTTTGATTTGTTATTCACTTTACATCAATCTCTTCTCCTTTACACATTGGTCTCTGCTCGGCTATACATATACCTTTCCTCTACACTTTGTCCGTCACTCTGCTATTATCTTTGTCAATTTCGATGATTCTCTCCTTCCTTTAGATTCCTTCTACACATGCATTGGCTCTTAGTCGGCCCCCTACTCGTACCTATAGAAAGGTAAAGTACTTCTTCAGGACCCTAATATTCTTAATTATTGAACTCTATTCTACACAACGAGACCTATTTTGCTTTACCCATATAACACACATATAACACATATTGTCACATAATAATCACAACTGAGTCGCTCTGTTCTCTCTCTAAATCTAAAACTCCAATGAGAGTCGCTCTGTTCTCTCTCTAAACAACCTAGCCGCCATACTTTTTTTCACCTTTTCTCCATCAAATCTACACTTAATCCTACCTAAATCCATTTTCCTCTTCTGATCTTCCACCCAAAACACAATATTTCTTATACATATATATATTTATTCTATTCTAAATGTTTTCGAAGGGTTTTCTGGACTTTAATTCACCTGGGTCTCATGCTTTTGATGAGATCTTTAAAATGGGTTTCTTGCCTGATGTATGTTTGAGCTGTCTTCTGGGTTTGGTTTCGTTTTGGGAAGGAAGGCCGTATGGGAGAGATGGGATATCGCTATTCACAGGAGAAGGGGGGGTCTTGAATTTGTCTATGGAAACCACACCTTGTTCTATGATGTTACGCTTCAAGAAAAGCTTTTGAAGCCAACTTATGTCGGCTTTGGGCCCTTTAATTTTCATGAGAATCTTCTGGTATTTGCTGGTGGGCATGGTGGTTTTCTGCTTTCGGAGGTAGTGAGCCAGGTGTTAGACGAAAGTCCTAAGAGAGTGAATGAATTTCATAGTGAGTTAACTATGGAAGACGGTACCGTTTCAGCCATATGCTGTCTTCAGTTTGGTTGTGTCATAGCGAGTTTCTCTAATGTTGAGGAATTTCTCTAACTGAAAAGGGGGGTGGTTTCTTTATTGAACACCATCTGTTTGTTGAAACGCCTGATAGAAAGCGATGGTCTCCATCATGAAAGAGGTTTGTCATGAGATTCTACCTATGGAGATGTTCTATGATATTAAGAGGGACGTCAATATTGGCGAAATGTATCTGGATTCAGCTGCGGGGTTCATGTCTTGGCCTGTTCTGGTCAGGATGGCTACGTTTGAAATGAAGGATGTTGCCCGCTTGGTGCTCGTTATAATGTTCCAACGGGGATCCGCAGGTTTGGAGTTTGTTTGCAATATTAGAACTAAGGTATTGGTAATTGGAATCAGACTTCAGTTCGACTATGTGAAGGATACGAGGCCTGAGAACATGGTCGGCGTATTCACCTCTTTGAAGGTTTCGGGAAAGCTTGGCCAGTATGGTACGATGTTTGTCGTTTCTCACTGGTCTAAGGTTGATGTGGTGGGCTTTGGGCACTAGTTACATTTGTTGTGCTAAGGCTAAGGTCACTAGTTGTTGGTGTGATGTCACCATTAAATGATGACTTGCTTGAATTTAGTTCAGGAGTATGGAAGCATCGTGTGAGCCTTAGGATTATGGCTAATTTGTTGATGGCTGCCTGCTGGTGGGTCTACTGCTACTGGATTGGGTGGGTAGCCACCCTGGTGCGAGGGGGTTTTTTCTTAGGTGTGCATATTGTTGGGGTGGAAACCGGAATTGAGGCTGCAATGCACTATGGTGCAACTGCAATAGCTGACCAAGGTTTTCAAACTGGTCATGCTTTCAAGGCTGCCTCATGGGATGTTCTTACAGATTTGGTTCTATTCGATGAGACTTATAGTCTGAATCTGATGTTGTTGTGGATTGCAATGGTGGGGCTGCTTGATAGTTTGTGAGGGGGACTTTTTTTAGTCTCTATTGATCAAAATGGAGTTGTGATGAATGGTCATGAACGTAGGTTTGATGGCTCGATGCAAAGGTATTGTTGTTTGCTGACGGGGATCTGTATGTTGAAGGGGAATGTTTTCGAAGCTGGAAAGTCTTATGATGGCTTTCATGAAGTTGGCAGTGTCTATGCAGATTTGAAAATGGCATCCAGAGGTGAAGTAGGTCACCGAAGGGTTGATGTGGTTATCACTAAGTGTGATGGGTTCGAATGGAGAGGGTGTTGCAATGTCACTCTCGGTCATAAGGATGATGGGGTTGATAATGTTAAGGGTAGTGGGTACTATGTGATGGGCTTCAAGTCCCTTGTGGTTAGAAAGGCTGTTAACGGTGTGCTGGTGAACAATTGCATGTTTCGCCAGGAGTATCGATGTCCAGAGACATCATTGTGTGAGAGGGGATGCCGGTTTGGCATAGTTCTGGTTTTATGCCCAGGTTTTATGAACAGCATAGTTCTATGTTTGTTGATTGTAAAATGACTTAATGTCATTTTGACTCTATTTATCCGTTTGCTGATTTGCGGGGTATGCCCCTAGATTGTGTATGCTGTTCCTTTTTGGTATAAATTTTTTAATTAGCAAAAAAAAAAAAATCACAACTTACTGTTTACACGTAGAATATAAGAAACCACTTTAGGAATCACATATAGTTTCTACAATAATTTCGACGAGCCTCCTTTATACTATTACAATACTTGTCGGAATATAACCGACCCAACCGACCCAACCAACCAACATCCTCTTTTTTCGGTACATACACTATACATATATGCTCGATTTCCACTATAACATACAACGTACTGGCCAATGTTTCGCATAATTTCATAAATGTACACTTAACCATATAACACCATCTACACCTAATCAACATATTCTTCGTCGTACCATCCTCCAGATATTATGGTAAATTTAAAAACTTATTCTAGTTTTCTTTTCTTTACATAATCAATGTTTACCCTAAATAAAATAATGTTACATATTTACCATTAATAATACAAAAATCCATACTAGAAATCCATTAACATTAACTAACCAACTTGAGGTACCCTATCAACTCTATATTTGATTACCATTGATACAATTAGCATCGAGTCGAGCAGTTACAGCTTAAGTTACTACTACAGTACACTCTTTACTAATTACATAACATGTAGTATCATAAAATTAATTCACTAGATCAAATTTACAACATATGATTTATCCCACACACATTTATGGTGTACTGCAATATAACAACTTTCTCATGTATGAACTAATTCACATAACATACGATTTTGCCACATGTGGACTCGACAAAACACACACCCACATATGCCGACAATCGCCCACACACGCCTATCTCTTCTCTTCTTTTCACCCTTCTCAAGACATCTTTATTTTTTTCAATACTCTTACCTCCCCTGACCTCTTCCCCTGCTATATCTCCCTCAATTTCCACCATAACATACCCCTATCGAAGCTCCCTATTTTTACCGAGACACTCCCTCATCAGTAGCTAATCACCCACACAGTCACCTACAACCCGTACATCCTCTTTCACCTCCTCCTCTGTTCTCCTTTCAACACCTCTACCCGCACCCCAAAACACCCACACACGGTACCACGAAACACATACATCACGAAACACAAACACACGCACATAGAGTACACACACGCACATAGATACTTACACATAACATCACGAAACACAAAACTCACGCTCACAATACACAGAGCACACCCATCACTTACTCACGCACACCACACCTATAGCAACACATAGAGGCGGACACTGGACTCAGGGCGACCAGCTACCTGACAAACCGAGAGAGGAGAGAGCACTGACCAAGTCTGAGAGAGGTCGAGTGAAAAGAAAACGAGAGAGATAGAAGAGAGGTGGAGAGAATCGAAGAAGAATTGAGAGAGATGACGAGAACAATTGAGAAGTTTCAAGAACAGATCAACACCGAGAGTGGTCAACTGGGGAGCTGGGTTTTGGGGATAAAGAGGATAAGGGGTAGTTTAGTAATCTCACACTAGCTGAAATACATTTTAAAAGTAATTAAAAAGCTTTTCAAAAAATCGAATTTAAATAGTAATTTAATGAAAAAATAAATCTTTTCATTTTTAAAATGAAGAGTACAAAATTACGAACACACATGTATTTTTAAAATATTTTTAGGATAAAAAACGAATTAAATATGAATTTTACAAGTTTTGATCCTTAAAAAGCAATAAAATTCTTAAAATCATTTTAAAATACGTAAACACCCTAACTAATACTCCCAATTATTTTAAAATTTAAGTAAATATACAAAGATGATATTACAATAGATTTCATGATTTTTAATAACTCCTATAATTTTATAAAATTTTTAAAAGGTCAATTATGCGTAATTTAAATATATTTTTAATCACCAAAAATACAAATAAAAATGCACGAACAATTCTAGCACACATATATCACCATATAGACATGTAAACATGATGTCACATATATTTATCTAAAAAAAATTTCACACCATATAATCCACATTTAATATTAAATAATAATATTTATAATTCTGAATTTTCTAAGGCATTATATCGTCCATAGTCGGTCCTTCGGTTGAATCGGTCTCCTACCCGCACGATATGTCGAAATACTAAATAAAGCTACAACTCTCATTTTGATATCCTAAGATGAACCTTATCTTAAATCGTTCTACCTAACGTCTAACTTAAATACCTACTCCTAATTGTCCTAACTTATTTCAATGACCATAACCTGTTGCTCTGATACCAACCTGTGACACCCCAAATCCGGGGTCCAAATTTGGTGCCACAACCACTACAATTAAGTATAACTTAATCATATAGATGACTCTTGAACATGGATCAATCTCAGGTTATATAGTATGAAACAAGAATCTAAATCACAATAACTATTATACCTTCTTATTAGAAGCGCAGTCCAAAACTGTATGTGTCCTTGCTGACTCTGAAATCTAACTTGAATAGAACGTCTTGCCACACTCGTTTGAATCATAAGACCTACTTAGATGAATAAAACAAGAGTGAGCCAACAACGCTCAGCAAGTGGATAGTGAAGTAACAACTTCTAAATAAACTGAAATCTGACAACAAACATAAAGCTGGCTTGCAACAAAAACAAGGTGGTAGCATGATATAACTGGAAGCAATAGAATAATACTGACGTTTGGTCACAATAGGATATCAACTGAAAGGTAAAGCAACAGTTGATACTAAAATATGTGTAAAGCAATTGACATTTAAAATGGTAAACTAATTTCATTTCATAGTAAATTAAAAACAATCATCACTTTAAGAAAACTGATTGGAGGTTTTTATTTATAATAGACAATACGGGTGATCAGCCCATAAAGTCCCCATACTGGACACAAATTCCCTCTGGACATTAATCCTCTCATTAGGATAGCTTGGGTTCCCAAGAGGCAACACATTGTCCTATAAAGGTGTCAAACTGGACAGACTAGAACTACACTAATACATACACAAACAGACGGAACCAGCATTACCCGTTCGCCCCGTCTCTCCAATCGTCAGGAATCTGTGGAAACCATTTTGATGGACTTCCAAACATTTTATAAAATCTCATTCTAAAAATATTAAGATTTGTAAAACTCTTTTTAACTTCATAAAAACATTTTAATACTTAATCTCTTCAAAAACCTTTACTTCGAAGTACCTTCGACTCTCTGATAACAAATCAGCCCAGTCTAAGTAACTTCAAAGTGTTTTAAGAAAACAACTCATTTTGATTTGCAATGAAGTCAAAGGTTTGACTAAGTCTTCTGACAACAAGGGAATAAGGATACAAGTCTGAATCAAGAAGATATAGACTCAAAGGCATCAAGGCAAGTGGTCAAATTTAAGGAATAGTATTACGGGTAATTAAGTTCTTGAATCGGTGTTTAGGTCATAAAGTTGTTTATATGTTTTAGGGTCAGCATAGGTTCAACTGGTCATGGACATAGGTCAAGTAGATCACTGGTTTATCCGTCAGTCAATATGGTGTGATTATAGTAGGCTGTATGACACATATGGTCAAGAAGCAATTAGAAAGAATTAGGTTATTGTAGGTTTATAGTTTGTAAAATAGTTGTTGATAGAATTCTGGTTACATGAATAGATAGGTTGCACAAGGTTAATGATCAACATGGTATAAGATAGGCATGCTTGAATCAACAGGATATATTAGTTCAAGAATTGTAAACTTCAAGAAAAGACAGAGTTACTCGCAAACTGATTTGAAAGAACATTTGATAATTAACAGAAGTAGATATACTTCACTTGAACGATAAGCGAGGAATAGAAACACATGCCTCAATATGCATAGTTCTGTTTCCAACACATCGATTCGTTACTCATTTTGCAGTCTTTACTTCTTTATATGACGGTCTCTAATCGACTATACATCCATCTTTCTTCTATAATTTGTCCGTCCCGATATCAATATACTAGTCAACTCCAATAAATATCTTCGTTCTTAAAATTCCATCTACACGCATAATGACTTCTTACCGGCTTCCTACTTGCACCTATAATAAGGTAAAGTACTATTTCAGTACAATATAATCCTTAATCGTTTAACTCTATTCTACCCAAACAGTTCCTATAACGCTTAACAATTAAACATACATAACACGTACGAGTTATACTTAGTAGACAATCTATCACAATCAGATAAGTAGTTAAGCACATAACACATAACTCTCATTAGTCATGCAAATCACTTAAACACTTGGCAAAAACATGCAGTTCACGTATGTCACTTAAACACTTAACACACAACATCACCTTGACTTATAATCAACATATAGCCTTATACTATAGACTTTAGGACTTATAATTCTAATAAAAATCGGGCAGAGTTTCCTTTATAAACTAGACTATCCCGTTGGAACATATGTTAACACAATATCACGCAAGTATACGTGGTCACAAGTATTATAATTCAAGTTCGTTCCACAGAGATCTGGTTAAGTTTCTATTCAATTAACGCACCTATTCAACAATGTATGGTTTTAATTCACTGCTAAGACAAATAACAAATTGGGGTTTTAATTAACTTTTTTTTTTTTGGCTAAATGGGGTTTTAATTAACTGAACTAACTAAGATGTAAATTATCAACTAAGAATGAACAACTAACGAGAATTAAACTGAATTACTTATATGAGAATAAACATGGGACTCTAACTTCATTATCTACTTCACTTAGAGTTGATGCCTTTAATCAATACATGTGATGGTTTTGATATCTGATCAGACAACACGAAACAAACACTCGTTACTTCTCAGTATACGAATACCAAACTAAACATACATCCACAAAAGAGATAGAAGATGAATAGACACCAATTATGTTTAGACCCTATATCTCTATAAGATTTGAAAACATAACGGTTTAAGCACAAGTCATCCATTAAGATCACATAGGGAAGCATAATATCTCTATTTACGCTACAAATCATGATGTTAAAACATCAACCTATCCTATGCTAGCATGGCAAGTTCTAAATCTTAAGATCCACTCTCGTTTTGCAAGAGATTAACAAATTAGATGTTCGCGACGCATCTAAACAAATGAAGCACAACCATACAAGGATATCAAGAATTCACCACACATAAATCCTTAAAGCAATCAAACTACTAAGCTACATAGATAAATCCATTAGAATCCCATGAAAACGATTAGTTCATAATCGAACCGCTCGTCATCATGGGATCTGATGAAACCATGATAATAAAGAAAATCTGAATAATAATAAAACTAGAGTAATAAGGTTTAGAAAACAAATCCAAAATCCAGAGTATCGCCTAATTTAGAAAAATACAAAAAGATGAATTAGAACTCCGGAAGCTGTCACGACCCTCCGGAAATCCTTCTTCGCGTCTGAATCTCTAACTTTGGCTATCTCTGAGTGTTTCTGGTGTCACACCCTCTTTTTAGGAGTTGTATGTGCTTATATAGGCATTAGGTTGCTTAACCAACAAGAAAACCCGATAAAAAAAACTTTTTTTAATTAAAACAGAATTTCTGCACCGCGCAGAGCCTCTGCGCTCCCGCGCACTCCTGCTGCGCAGCCGCGCAGCCTGCGCTCCTGCGGCCCTTATCTGCGCTGCAGCGCAGCCATTCTCTGTACCTTGGCTGTTTTATTTCCAAAATTTTCATTTCGACTCCGTTTTCGTCCGTTCTTTTTGCATTGGCTTCCTCTCTTTATGTAGAATCATAATAGCACATGGTAGCAACCTCCATCTTTCATTGCAAACTCCAAATGGACTCCACGATTTACGAATCACACCAGAACCTATTCGACACTTAATAAACCTGCACACTAAACAAAAATACATCAAATATACAACATACTTGAGGTCAAAACACCAATTTAAGCCGAAATGGAACGCTCCAAGTGGATATAAAATCCACTTATCAAAATAACCGACTCAAATCACAATAAAACCAATCCGATGGATTACAAATCCACCTACAAGCCCAAATATAATCTACTTATAACTAATACCATACTTATACTTAACCATTTCACCATTACGACCAATCCCAAATATCTTACAAATAGATTATCAAAGATAAAATCTGAACCGATCAATCCAAAAAAATGCCACTTTACTGCATAAAGATAAGTTCAAATGAAAAAGTACAGAACACGAAACTTGAAGACAATTCCGAAACCTTTCCAGAATAGTAAGGCTCATAAATTTTGAACAAGTACTCGATTAACTATGATTTTTCAAATTTCAGGGATCAAAATCTCGTAGTCAACTGTAATAACCCAAATTTAACCGACCATAACCCATTCGTTTTAAATCTGGTTGACATGATTCATGAGCCTATTCCACCTATTTTTTTGCAAGGAATCCAAATATATAATTATTTTTACAAACCGACCTCAAATAATCATTAAACGAGTTTATTAACAGTAGCAGATTTGTACTACTAAAATTATGAAAATCAACCACCTAAAAACTTTGATTCTAGCTGTAATCTACCTCATACAATCACGTAATCATATAATAAACATAGGCATGTTAGTTATCTCATAGTCAACACCTAATCATCATAAATAACATCTAGTTAACAAGAATGAAACATAACAATTTACCAAATTCACATTTATACATATATATTCGAATAAAATAAAAATACAAAACCCTTTGCATGCAATCACTTTTAACAATAATTACCACTCAAATTAGATCATCTAAGCTATATGCTAAACCATCACGATCCCACCACCACCCACCGGAAAACTCCATTGATGGTGGTGAGGGTTTCGACCCAAGCTTCAAAACCAATACAAAACTTAATTTCAAGCCTTATCAAAATGAGAGTCGTTTCGTTTTTCTCTCTAGCTTTATCCTTAGCCGCCATTACTTCCAGCCATCTCTAAACACTTATTTCATCAGATCTATATTTTCCTTCCTAAATCAACCTTCCTTCTCTAATCCCTCACCTTAAACACCATATTTCTTTCGCTAGATTTAAATCTTCTCCCTTTATGGACGGGTTTCACCATGTTGTTGATCCTTCGGGGGGTCCTGTTGATCAGGATGGCGCTCCTCTTGAATTTGGGCTGATTGATGGGGCTCAAAGTCCCTTTATGATTGCTGGCTCTGTTTTCAAAGAATTGGTGGGTTTCTCTAACCATGGGGTGGATGGTGTAAGCCATCTGGAAGTAGATCCGGTTACGGATGATGTTTGTTTCGGGGGCTCAGATAAGGATGTTTGTGAACTCTTGCCCAATAAGGAGTTCCACACCACGATGGATGAGGACTCGTGGGGAAAGGGGATTGCTAAAGAAAGTTGTCTAATGGAGACGTCGGGGATGCCCAGGACGTGTTTGACGAATGGTCCCAACCAGATATTGGGCTCCTCTGCCTTGGATGCTGCGGTGGAGGATGTGGGGTCCAACAAGAGGAATCAACTCCGGCTGGAAAGAAGAGAGCCACGTAAGACTCCTGATTTTGATAACGTTGTTGGTCATATTTCTGATATGCCTATGTGTGAAAGGCCCCCTATGGATGACAGTCAGAGGGCGAGGGAAATTAAAGCGGACAGACTTAATGTAGCTTTGAAAGTTATCATGATTTTGAGGGATTGTATTGTGAGGAATGGGCATGAGGTTCCTACTTTCTAGGGGAAGATTCCGATGAGAGCTGTCAGTTATTCTAATGATTGGAAAGATCTCCCGATTTTTAGGATGATGGATGACTGTGCACGAGCCCTTCGTTGTATTAATCAGTTGAGTTCCTTCATTCGGAGAAGGAAACTCCCCCCTCCTGCCCTTTTAGGGGATGGGGGGATCTTCTTAGTGATATCAAGGAGGAATTGAGAGCGGCTGATCTTCTAGGGGTCACCAATCTGGGGGGTAATGGAAAAACTATTGTGGCTGTTAGTCAGGGGTTGGATGGGGACAGTTTGAAGATATTTATTATCTCTGTTGGTAATAAGGGACAAAATGCTATCAAATATGTAGGTGATGAGGCTCAGCATGTAATGCCAATCACTCTTAGGAATTTCCTAGCTGATCTAGAGAGGGATGGCCATGGTCTTCTGGCCAATACTGTGGTGGAGGAAATTAATGCAGGGGTTGTTTTAAAAACCGAAACTGGTATCGACATGGACTCTGATCAGGATGAGAGCCTTGAGGAGGTTAGTGCGCAAGGGCGTTCTGGGGGTCCTATTGACTCGCTTACTGTGAAGTATGAGCTGGTAAGGGTGCTTGATGGAACTGGCAAACCATTGGTTCTGAAGGGGTTTAAAAAGGCCGTGAAAGCTTCCATGCGTGGACACATGCATCACCTAGGAATGCTCTTAGGTTTTGCTGATGGAATTGGTATAATGATGGATGAGGATGAGGACGAGGAGGGAACTGAGGACCTGGACTCCAAACTGGTGTGGAACGTAAAGCAGCTTAAGGCTGGGACTGCTATGGGGAAGATTATTGAGGAATTTGTCCAATGCGATGCAGAGGCACGAGGCCATCGTGGAAAGAGCAAGGGTAAGGCAGCTGGTGAAGGCTAAAGAAGACAAAAGGGAGCTAGGCTTGAGTTGTCGATGCTGTGACAGTTAAAGGCCGTTGAGGTCTTATGTTTCATGTGGACGTTCTTGGAACTTGGTTAAGCTTTTATTTCTGTTGGTAGTTTCTTTGTTGTTCCTTAAGCTGGATTTTTCGCGGGGTATGCCCCTAGAGTTGTAATTTCTTCGCTTTTGGTATAAATTTTTTAATTAGCAAAAAAAAAAACTTAATTTCAAGCACTAATTAACATCATACCATCATCAAATCACTCAGCCCATGCTTATCCAGCCTTGCATGTAAGATTAGTAGCATATACATACATACACCGAGTATATATATATATATATATATATATAAGTATAAGAACAATTAATAGTTGATCAAAACCATGATTTACACATGAATTAAGCTTTGAAATTGAAAAGAATTGAAAAAGGGAGAGAGAAGAGAGTACCCAGATGAAACTCTCGGCAAGAATGAAGAAAATGAGGTGGGTGGAAGCTGATATAGGCTGAGGGGGCAAAAGCGTAATTTAACAAAATTGAATTATCTACTTTCTTTTTAAAAACTGGGTTTTAATCATTTTAAATCGAAATAAATTAGAAAATTAAGGTAAAAATAATTTTTAAAATTTTAAAATAAAGTTTATGAAATTACAAGGCTCCCCATATTTTTAAAATTATTTTAGGCTCAAAAATGAATTTATTATGAATTTTCGAAATAAATGATCTTTAAATGAAGTAAAGCTTTTTAAATCATTTTAAAATATCAACACACACAATTAAATACTCCCACTAATTTTAGAAACTAAATCATATCACAAAGATGATAATGCAAAAGATTTCATGATTTAAAACAACTCCAATGATTTTATATAATTTTCAGAAGATTATAAATGCACTTTAAAAATACTTTTAATGCTCTAAAAATACAAATAAAATTTCACGAACATATACGACACATTCCAATCATCACATAATCACATAAACATGATTTCACATATATCTTGACTTCACAAAATATCCATAACATATAATTTCACCTTTAATAATTAAATAAACACTTATAAAATTGTGAAAAATTCTAGGTCGTTATAATATATGGCAAGTCCAAGGTAACGTTATTTTCCAGATTTGATAACACATTGCTAGGCTAAAATTGTGGGGTTTTAAAATATTTAGAATGATATGAGTTTTGAAAGTAACAGGCCATCTCCAAGATCTTGTGCTATACATGGCAAGTCCAATGAGTTGCCAGATTTGATAACGCATTGTTAGGCTAAAATTGTGGAATTTTAAAATATTTTGAATGATATGAGTTTTGAAATTAACAGCGAGTGGGTATTGTTGTGGGAGGAATTTAGCACAATAAATTAGGAGGCCTGTTGCTGGAATAGCACCAATGAATACGGAATCGTCCAACCACCCAGAAAGGCTCGTAGTTGGAGATGAATAGCTAGCCGCCCGGAAAGGCTCACGACTAGGGTTACCAAAGAACACGGGATATGGTTCCTCGGAAGGATCGGACTGAATCTACGGGATTAGAGCTCAAGGACCGTGCAATGATGATGCGTTGGCCATCCAAGAACCATAATAATGTTGTGTCACACAAGAGTATACATGCTCTAGGCTTACTCGAGGTGTCAAAGTGTCTAAGAGATCCCATAAACTGCCTACATACCAGTATTTATAGTGGATCAAGCCCGTATGTAGTTCTATTATGATATATTCGGTTGTTTATGATGAATTATCCCATTTCTGAAGGGATTATGACTGATATTTTTGATAATAATCGTGTATGACGTGTATAATCATGTTACCAAGCTGTGTTAGGACTGTTGGAAGCCCATTCCTTGATATTTATCTCAAGAATGTTTGAATTATCATGATTTTATGTGATTTAATCAAGTATATATGACATATATCCTCTAATCACATTCATATATTTGATAAAAAGTGTTTTTAGGTGATATAGGCGTGTTCCTAAAAAGTAGGAGGTGTGCCTTATCTGAATTGGCAGCCTGATCAGGTTTTCGGCGGAAGCTGGGGGTACCACCCGGTAGCCCGGCTCCGGTACCCCCTTCGGTAACCCCACCATGGAAGCTACCCCGGAAGTCCTACTGGATGACTGGTATTGGTCTCTGGTTACCCATAAGGGGATGCCCTTGGGACCCTAAACCACATATTTACTCACTGCCACGGATATGGTAACCCCTAGGGCTGTCATGGGCCCTTGGAAGCGTGACAGATCACTTATTTTCCTCATGGGTCTGGACCCTAATCCTCTAGTGGGCCTAAATCTAACCCATGCAAGATTTTGGTCACAACAACTACCCCCCGGTTCCCTGAAGTACTGAGTGCAAGGGGAACCAATTATTCATAGGGTGTCATTTCTAGAAAAATTCATACTATCGCTATCTCACTAACTCAGCACCACATGAAATGCCAATATTGGAGATTATCTATCGTAAACATCAGAATTAAAATTAATATTTATCAAGTATTCTCTTGTAATTGCACTACGAAAGCCTGAATTATGAATCCATAAAAATGGAAGCTTCCTAGTTTATTCGATTAACTATTTAATAAACCAGTTTATTTCTAATAAGTAAAGAGATAATTATCAAGAAAGGGTAATTTGAATTTAAACTCTAACGCATTATTAGAGATGGGCTAGAGGCGGTTCGTTCCCCATGCTAACACGCTTCCCCCCCATGCCTTGTTTTCTGTGCCACAATCACTTAATAAGGGGGTGCCCTTTTTCTCTCTGTTCTCATATATTAACACTTCTAGTCTTTTCCATTTTCCTTTCATTCATACAAAACTTTCTCCTTAGATACGCAGAGGGTTCCAATCGTCCCGACGAGATCCCGCCGGTAAAGTCCACAAGCATTAGCACCCTCACCTCTTCGTCTCCATCAGGTATGCTCCTCACTCTTACATCGTTTAAACATGTGATTATGTGTAAGATAGTCATACATACTCCCGATTCCACTCTTGTGATTATATGCACATTCATTTAGATATTAACTGATGCCTGTAAAGTGACAATTCGTTCTGATACTTCAACGACTATTGCATGCCATTTGTTTCGAATTACTTGATTCTGAGGTGTTTTAGCCATAGATTCTCGTTGTCCTCTTCATGAATTTCATTCTTGTATAAGTGAGATTTACCTCGTTGAATTATGCGAATCCTTTCTCATGATGTTTATTCTGAGAGGGTTGGGGAGGATTTGTATTCCGGCCACCCCCCGGCTGCTCCTTGATGCGGTCATAACGTGTTTGACGTTTGTTCTATGTGAACTCTGTTTATTTTGAATCTATTTCATTGAGTGATCGTCTGTGATTGATTGGCCTAAGTACATTTACAATGTTTTTAGGCCTAATTTTCCTCTTTTCCCTTATATGGTGCAACCTTGGCACCGTCACTTTAGGTTACCATGCCCATAGCCACTCCCTGAGCCTTAACCTGTTTAGCCTCAAGCGAATTTGATAATAGTGTGTTACTTAGAAGCTTCTTTTCATCTTGACCTCATCAATGACATATTCATCTTTGCTATAGTACTCTTTAGGTTAGGGGGCTTCCGTTATCCAACCCGGGTTTTACTTTCATGAGTAGTTCTCTTTTCGGCTACTTCTACTGACCTGCTTCCTTTCCCTGGTTGCAGATGTCTTAATCTCTAGAGAGTTCCTTCAGTCAACCGGGAAATCTATCACCAGTCTCTGGGGGTCCATCTGACTCTTAGTCTACCCATTTGGATGATTTGCTTCTCCCTCATTCTATATCTCCCGTGAGGCCCTCTATGAGTTCTCGTACCCATTCTAGGGTGGAGGTAATTAATCCCTTGGAGGCTGAGATAGTAAATAGGCATCCCATCTACACTCAAGAAGCAGGCTCCTCAAGTTTGGGGATAGTTGCCGTCGATCCAGTAACCTTGAGTTTCAATACTGATATTGAGGAAAGAACTACTTCCCGGGACTTCCCTATCAACTCTTATGGTGATTTTTGGCATAGCGAAGAGCAACCGTTTCATAATAGTTGTGATTATGGAGAAGGTGAGAAGAAAGTGCAGTCAAAGAAGGTGGGTAAGACTGTTCCCGCCTATGAGAATATGAATTCCCTGATGAACCTCGATAAATTGGAGAAGCTACTCAAGTCTTGCAATCTGGGATGCTCACTGGTAGTCCCTGATAAGGGGGAGAGATGTCACCGGTTTGACAATTTTGCCTGGTGCTGTTTTATCGACCAATTACTTTAAACTTGGGTTTTCCTTGCCTATGCACCCATTCTTCCTCGAGCTTCTTGAATTTTATGACTTAGCCCCTCTTCAGCTGACCCCTAATTCCTTCCGAGTAGCAGCCTGTATGTATGTTCTTTATCATCAGCACTTTGCGGTTTCATTATCAACAAGGGAGTTAGGGTACTTCTACCAGCTGAAGGAGGTTACGAGGAAACCGGGTATCTATTATCTCACGTCCTGGAATAACCGCCACGGTTAGTGTGCCAAAGGCAACAAGCGAGGAATGTATGACTGGCAAGAGTTTCTTGTATTGTTATGATGGTGGGGAAATTAGAAAGGACTTTAACATGTCTCCGAGTAAGCACCTTTTCTTCGATTTCCTTTGTTTCTTCCCTGTCTTCTTATTGTTAGTCCTTCTTATGTCGAGCCATTCCATTTAGGATTCCCGGATCCAACTCTGTTAGAGTGTGTGGAAGAAAAGCGGGCTAAGCGAGTTGCTAAGTTAACGGCAAAATTAGGGGACGGTGATAGCTTACTTACACCCGAGGTTCTGATAGATTTAGGCTTCGGCTTGCCCAGGAACGCTTCGCCCACTTCCTCCAACGAGGATGTCGGTGAGGAGGTTCCCAGTTCGGCCTTGCCTGAGCGGGTACCCGCACTTAGAACCCAGGGTTCCGTCGAGGTTACATCTGGTTTGTGCCTCCTTTCTGGTACTCTGTTTTATATTAGCACACACTTTTATGCATTTTCTCTTGTCTTTTGTATATATAGTGTAAGTTACTTGACTGACATTTGCTCGTTATATCCTCCTTTCAGGTATGTCGGGGTCTGTGCCGTCCTTCATCCAGCCTTCCGAAAAGTATAAAGACCTATTTCTCGATGATGATATAGTTATGTTGGAGACCCCCATCGCTGCTACTCCTATTTCTAGGGTTCCTGGATCCACTGTCGTTAAGGTTGAGTCCTCTACCCAAGATAAACGTAGGAACTCTCAGGTTTCTGGTAACCCGGTATCCACCCCGGAAACCCGATCTTCCAAAAAGGCAAAGGTCTCGTAGCTGAACACTCCCATGAGCGAGGTTGAGCAATTCTACCGGCTGGTGGTCACATCCCCGTTGAGGTTATCTCCGGGTGGTCTAAGCAGAAGAGTTCTGATGCTGCCAAGTCTATGCTATGCTCTGCGGGTGAAAGCTTCTTCCATCAATTGAGGCTCTCCAACCAGCTTGCCCTTGCTACCAGAGGCGATATGCGGCTAAGGGAGGAAATGAAGCAGCTGAAAGCGGATATGCAAGTTCTTGAGGGTGACAAGTAGAAGTTGTTGGATTTTAATAAGAAACTGAGAGGTGACTTGTCGAATGTGAGCAAGGAGAAGGATAAGCTGGGCAAGTTGGTGTCCGATCAGGATAAGAAGAAGGAAGAGCTGGTTGCCTTCCATACAGTCGCTGTTAAAGAATTACAGACTCAGGTGGATGCCTTGCAGGCTGCTGTCAGAAAATACAAAGAAGCTTTGCCTGAGAGGTACCAGATGGGATTTAACAAGGGTGTCCAGGACTATATGAAGTCAACCTGGAAGGCTATGCCGGACCTCAATTTGGCACTCTTGGGTGAGGATGAGGTAAAGCAAGTGGAGAGCTTCAAAGCTAATTTCAGCCCAGAAATCAAAGCCTCATATTCGGCATCATTATTGGTAGCCTTGAAACCGAAGTGTATAGCACTTTGCATGCGGTACCCTTCTGGGCTTATCAACTCTATTCCTGCACCTCCCCCAATGTTGTTAACTGCTCCATCAACATATAGGTTCCACCATAATTGGGGGCCCTCGGCATCCCCTTCGGTGTACATTCCAGTAAAAAGTCAGCCAGTGCTTGGCCCTTGATAGCAGTTCGTGGCTTGTAATCTATGTCGAACTGTCCTAGCTCAACAGCCCATTTCATCATTCTACCGGAGGCTTCCGGATTGTGCATCACTTGCCTTAGAGGGAAGGATGTTCTAATCTCAATTTTGTGGGCCTGAAAGTAGGGCCTAAGCTTCCTGGAAACCAATATCAGAGCATATGCTAGCTTTTCCATGCTGGGATACCGGGTTTCCGCATCCAACAGCCTTTTGCTTACATAGTATACCGGGTATTGCACTTGCTCTTCTTCCCGAATCAACACAGCACTTATAGAGTATTCAGAAACAGCTAGATATAGAATGAGTACCTCTCCTTCCAGGGGTTTGGATAGAAGTGGTGGGCTTCCCAAATGTTCCTTCAGCTTTTTGAAGGCTTCCTTACATTCCGGGGGTCCATTTAAAGTTCTGACCCTTTTTTATAGCATTAAAAAATTCTTTGCATTTATCAAAAGACCGGGACACAAACCGATTTCGGGCTGCCACCTTTCCGGTAAGCCCTTGGACCTCCCTAACATTCCTTGGGGATCTCAATTCCAGTAATTCCTTGATTTTTGCAGGGTTTGCTTCAATTCCCCTGTGGTTCACAATAAATCCAAGGAATTTTCCAGACTTCACACCAAAAACACATTTTTGGGGGTTTAGTTTCATCCAGTACTTCCTTAGGATATCAAACATCTAAGATAGGTGCAACACATGGTCAGCTGCCACCTTTGATTTAACCAACATATCATAAACGTAGACTTCCATAGTCTTACCAATCTGTTCCTTAAACATCATGGTGTCTTTGGTAGGTAGCCCCGACGTTCAGTAGCCCAAACGGAATCCCCACATAACTGTACAATCCTCTATCAGTTATGAAGCTGGTATGCTCTTGGTCAGGTTCATACATCGGTATCTGATTATACCCGGAGTAGGCATCCATAAAACTTAGCAGACACTACACCATAGATTGCATATTGCAACGACAGGAAAACATTGCCTTAAGGCCTATATTCGTTGCAGTAGAGTCTATGGCAACAAATTTGCAAAATTTGAGCGTTGCATCCGGTTGCCTTGCAATAGGTCGATTTAGCAACGTTTTTGATACCATACAGCAACATAATTAAATCATTGCAATAAATTTTAGTAGCAACATTTTTGACTCTATAGCAACAATTAAAAACTATTGCAGTAGCATAAGAAGGTAGTTTATTGACACTTAAAGGCAACATTTTTCAGACCAATTGCAATGATTTTTTTTAATTAATGCAACATATTTTGACCCTATTGTAACATTTTTTCAAAAAAAAATTGGTAGGATCATGCTGAAAATACACTAAACCAGGCCATTTATAGCCACAATCCAAGCATCATCAATATTTCATAAACCAGAGCAACTTAATGCCAAATATCCAAGTACATATGTTTTGTTCAAAGTTAAATATAGTTACAATTCTTATACATCAATTTTTTTCAACAATTATTACATCGGAAAACCAAAATAAATTAGTTAAAAACTACATATGCCGATTGCTTTTTCCATATATTTGTGCTTGGAATCATATCAGACCTCGCTTGCAACACCCAATGGTCAAGTAATCGCAGTGAATTGATACTCACAAGAACATTGAACATAAAAGTCATTGACAGAAGTTCAAGTCCTCTATCTGCTATCACCTGCAAGTATCAGGTAAATTTGAATGCACCAGTGAGACACTCAAACTATGAGAGTTTGCAGCAAAGTAAATATTTGTGAGGAAATACTGAATATCTAATAAAAGGCGGAATAGATTCCATCTATTGACACAGAGATGGGGAATGCAGACACTAGAATGGGACTGAAATAGGGAAGAGGTCTTATATTATTTTATAAAATCTTCCTTATACACATTTAGAAATCGCGAAATATTCTAGGTCATTATAGTAGTCACTCCATGTTATTAAAAGAACGTATGCAATTATATTGTAATAACATATACACACACAATACATACACTCACTCTCCACTAACTCTTAATCTTCTCCTTTAAAAATCCTAATTAATGAAAATCACTCTCTACAAACTTGAATTGCCTATCTGTCATTGAAAGACATATGTTCTAGCCTAATTGTAAACACCGAGGATTCGACTTAACTTAAACAAGAATGCAATAGTAAATATTGTTTAAACTGTCACAAAAATCTCAGAAGGTATTATCTATCAAATAAAAAGAAGATTAAAGTCAATCTACAGACTTGAAGTTATACTACATTGAAAGAAGTTCACTTATTTGATCAAGCCTCAGTGAAGTAATCAGGAAAGTGGATCTATTTAAAGTGACAGAGATTTCAACAGTGTGATAAGAAGAATACAGATTAAAGAAGGTTAAAGAGGGAAAAGAAAAGAACCATAGTTTAAAGTCAAGAAATGAATAACAATCATTGTAGTTAGTCACTCATGAACCAGACAGTGCATCGAGTGTCAACATCAATACATTGAAAGTTCACCACAAGCTTCAATGGTTCAAAGAAAGATTTTGCTATAAAGACTTTATATTAATTCTCCTTTAATTAATTAAAATAGTTGGTTAATTTGTTTAATAAATTAATTCAATAAGAATTAATTTATTCCTCAAATTATTAATAGAATAATTAATTTGAAATTAATGTAATTATAGAAAGACTACTAAAATTGTTCTTATAATCTGGATAGTCTTACCGAAAGTCATATAAGACTGTCTAGATAGTCCTACCAAAAGTTTGAGAAGAAATGGGATAGTCTTTGAAGAACAAAGTGACAGTCTTTACAACTTAGTTGATTGGCTTACCGATAGTATTTGAAGAACAAATCCATAGTCTTTCCAAGGATAGTCTTTGTTGTGTACTTATAGAGTACTTATAGAGAAAAGAGACAGAAAGATCAAATCATTGAACCATTCAACGAAAATTGATCAAGAAAGAAAACACAAACATTACATCTCTTTCTTGTTAAAGACCAAAGACATAGAGCTTTAAAGATTTTTAATGAATTAAATTATAGTCTTTATTGTTAAATTCAAGCCACTAGAATTTGTTTACTTGTACTACAGAAATTATCTAGCGGATTATAATCCCTAGTGTTGTGGAATAAAAAGTAGGGTGTATTTATTGCGTATCGACTGCTAGGGTTTGAGAGAGCTTCGAGCTTTAATGGCTGATCGAGTGTTTCGTGACTTAACCTGTCCTCACAAGATGCCTACGTATCTTGAAAATATTAAGAATCAAGCCAAAAAACGTAGTTCTTGGTGTGAGGGATCAGGTCCTTATATAGGCACTAGATGTCTTGGAATTAGAGTAGGGTTTAGTAACTTGGTGGACAAGTTACACACTCTGGGTAGATTTCCATTGGATTTTGGTGTCTTGGAGGTTACTTCTTGAGGGGTTTGGTTCCCTTTTCGACTCAATATTGTAGTCCTGTAATGAGCTGAATAATTAATTATGAATTTAATAATTAATTTAGGTTTTGGGCCCCATAATTGGGCTTTAATCTTGGACCAACCTAGGTTCATTTAATGTAACATTAAATGTGTATTTAGGGCTTACTTTCAGCCCATATCATTTGCCCCCCGACTTCTAAGAAAACTGATCAGGTTTTCATTGAAGTTAAAAGGTTTATGTACACTAGTGTTTCACGGATGTCGTCTTGAATGTAAAGTGTGGAGCGACCTACACAATTATGATCTGCTTTATTCGAGGCTAACCACTTATATTTGTGTCTTACAAAAAATTAATTTTCTTGCATCTTTCTCATACTCACAGGTATTTTTAACTAATATTGAGTTTTTTTTAAAAAAATATTTTGGGCATATAGCCTTCGGGAATAATTTTGCAATTTTCTTCTATCTTTTCTGGAATTTTTGGAATTTTTCTTCCCAAAATAACACCATTTTTAACAATTTTCCAAATTTTTTCTTCATTTTTGGTTTCAGGCCTTCTACCTGGATCGAGGTTGTGAAGGGGTGCCCAGGTCGTGAGCTTCACAACCTCAATCCATGGCCTGGATTGAGGTTGTGTATGGTATCCAAAATGGCCTGGTCGTGAGGTCCACGACCTGGATTGAGGTCATGTATCGTCCTTTAATTGGCCAGCGCGTGAGGTCTACGACCTCAATCCACGACCTGGATTGAGGTCGTGTAAGGACCGATGTTTCAATTGCTCGTGTGGTCTATAACCTCAATCTACGACCTGGATTGAGATCGTGTAAGGACTATAAAATGGCCTCATCGTGCCATCCACGAACTCATCATACGACCTGGATTGAGATCGCAGACGTTTTTATTTTATTTTCTTTTTAATTATTTTAAGGTATTCTCGATCCTTCTAAAGTCTTCTATAAACTTCTAGATCTTGGGCCTTGGTTTGGGCCTTATGGTTCTTAACTGGCCATAATCAGTTGCCATAGAATCTTAACCAGCTAAATGACCGATTGTACCTTATATAAAAGAGTGTGGAGTGAACTCATTTCTCACCTCATTCAAATTTTTCACTAAAATTTCTCTCTAGAGCTCGAAGCTAAGGCGATTTATAGTTAAAGTTTTCCAGCAAAGCTCCTCCCATCACGGTGGTTTTCTGGGTTTGCATTGAAGATCATCCTTTGAAGCCTTCTCCCCAAGAATTTCAATGGCGGATGACCAAGAAGCTAGGAGATTGAGCAAGACGAGGTCTTCATCGCGAGGTAGCTCTTTCCCTCCTATTCGTTCAAAATACACTTCGTTGCTTGACATGATTAACCAACGAGGGGATGAATATCCCTCCATTTCTGCACTAGATTCATATAATCATAATTTGAAGTTCTCTGCCGAAAAATTCAAAAAGATTAACAAGCTTTATAATGTTCCTCCCCCTTTCAAGCTAGTTAAGGCTGAGGTAGGGGATCGTTCCTGCCATTGGAAGCCCAGTGCCCTTTGTGTAACGCCCCGACTTCCCAATACTGAAAATATACTTTTTATAATAGACTTTAAATACAGGGAAATTTTAGAAAATACCGGCATGAAGTATTCGTAAAACGGACTATCCACCTGTATTCCAACTCAAACCAAATTCCAATTAACAATTACAAATAAAACTTAATACCCCAACGATTCCTCACCGAGGATCGATTCCAGGTTATGGTATGAAACAAGAATCTAGACTATACAAATTATTACAACTTCTATCTCTGATCCAAATACAAACCTCTATATCGCTTAATCAATAGCGAAATCCTAATAGTATATGCCCGTGCTGGCTCTGTAACTAACCTTTGAAAAATGCACCATCGCTCTCATTTGAATTATAACGCGCAGATATCCAACTCCTTAACCCCAACTGGAAAGGGAAGGTAAAACAAAGCAAGAGTGAGCCAACAACGCTCAGCAAGTTAATAATATAGTGAAACAACAATATCTCGATATGTTAGGTCGAATACACACTTATAATCAACTAAGTATGAGAGAATAACAATAAGTTCTTTAAAAGCTTTAAAAATGTTTGAATTAACTTCTCTCTCAGTGATGTAAATTATCACAGAGAGCTGCTTAGGTTACAATGAAAAATATTGTTTTACACGATCGATTACCCTTCTAGGGTTAACCTAACTGTATTTATAAGATATACAGCTGCTATACAATCGATAATTGATACTCCTATAAATTAGCTATACAAATGATATCAATTACGATTGCTACACATCTCCTTAGTCAACTCAATCTCTTTGACAGCTATCCAATCTTCAAAGATATTGCTTCCATAATTATCTTCAATAATTCTTCAAACACTGTTGACAAGTAGACGCTTCCTCCAGACAGAGTTTAACAAACTCTATCGAGCTTCCATTATCAGCGTATAGCAAACTCTGTTCAGCTTCTAACTGTCAGAGTTTAACTAAACTCTGACTGCTTCCTGTTTAAACTTTGTTTTTCCCTGCAAAACTTAAACACTGATATTATTAACCATATCAATTATATTTAACAATCTCCCCCAACTTGTTCATTAGTAAAAATGCACAAGTTAACAATAATTGATGATGTCAAAACAATTTCATACAAACACAGTGTTTATTAAAATAAGCAGAGTTTAAACTTGACTTAACAAAAATCTACAGAAAATAAGAAAAATTCTTACAGACTTTAATCTCTAATCTCCTCAAGATCTGGTGTTGTTATTAGATAATCTATAAGCAATCTTCTCTCTGCATTTTCAAGCTCAATTTTCATAGCTTCCTTAATCTCTCTCAACTGAGGATCACTCTCATCTATCTGATAGATAGCAGATCTAAGATCATAGATTTTGTTCCTCCTCATCTCATTTCCCAGCCTGATAAATTTCACTTCCTCTGACTGTGAGTTGAAGTCAAGTACTGTGATTCCCAAATCAGTCTTCAACTTTTCAGTACCCTTCTTCATTTCAATGAGATTTCCATTCCAGTCTCTGTACTTAAGAACATATCTGCTATTGCACTTCATCCCTCTGATTTCCAAATTCTGGAGCATTTTCTGTCTGAGCACATTTGCAACTGATTGAGTCCTTTGACTATTCACCTTGAAAAGATATAGAACATATTCTAATTCTTCCCAATATTTCAAGCCAATATCATTCTCACCAATTCTAAATACTGTCCCATCAGCCATGAAGTACAAGAGAAAATCCTTCTTTAAACTCTTTTGATAAATTAACTACACTGATTCCAGTCTGTCCAAACTCTCTTGAGTGACACCATGACCTGGAACAGCCAGTGAAGAAGGATCTCTAGGACCAGTATATTGCCTTCTGTCTTTGTGTGAGCCTAGACCAGCCTTATTGTTCTGGAAGTTCTCTTGACAAATTCAGCTGCTCTTGCAACAGGAAAGATACAAGTGTCCTTGTACCAGTCATTTGAAAATTGTTCATAGTGTTCTTCTTCAGCATCTGCCTGATTTGAAGGACCAGCAAAATCTTTAACTTTAGCATCAGTCTGGACTGGTAAACTCTGAGAAGAGCTTGACTTAGTATTCCCTTCAGTTTCAACTTCAATTTCAGCTTCAACATGAACAGTTGATTCAGGAATTAGAATAGATTTATCAGCAGTTTCAACATTCTCAACAACAACCTCTGCAACAGTTTCAATAGTAGGTTCAACATTCTCTGCAACAAGTTTTACAACATCCTGTGCTGGTTGTGCAATAGGCTCAGAGTTTGTCTCCATGGGTGGTTGATCAATTTCCTCACCCTGTTCAACAGATTGATGAGAATCAGAGATTAACTCAGTATGAGAAGCCACTATTTTTCATGTACCACAGTGGTTTGATTTACTGCATCAGTTGCTTCAGAGAAAACAGCAGGTGAAGAAATTGGAATGTCCATGTTCTCAGAGAATGGGAACAGTGGTTCAAGAATTTCATCCATTTGAGCATCAGCATTTCCATCTCTTTCTATCTCAACAGCAGGTATTTCCTTAGAAATATCCTCTGGAGCTTCAATATTCACATCTTCATCAGATTCTTCAAGAATTAATCTCCTTCTCTTAGCTGGAGGATTCACTTCTGCTCTCTCTTCTTCGGAGGCAGAATCATCTAGTATAGATGGAGATTTAGGTTTGTTAGCCCTTTCCTTTCTAGCCCTCTTTGGCTTAGAAGCTTCAGCAATCCTTTCTTTTCTTGATGGCCTTATAGCCTTTCTTTTCTTTGATTTCTTTGGTTTGGATTGTGGTTGAGGTTGAGGGTGTGATGAAGATTGTGGTTGTGAAGTAGTAGTAATTGTGGGTGGAGATGTAGGTTTAGTTATTGGTTCAGTGTTTATGGTTTGAAGTGGGTCAGTGTTTGTGGGTTGAGAAGGTTCAGTGTTTGTGGGTTGATTTTCAGTGTTTGTGGGTTGAGGTGGTGACTGTGGAGGTTCAATGATTGGTTCAGGTTGTGATTCTTGTGGTTCTTGTGGTTGGTTGAGAAAGTTTCCGAGGGCAAGAGGATAGATAAACTCTGGTACTTGCTTTTTGTTAGCATCCTTATTTGTCAAATCAGAAAACATTCACTTATGGCATTGGAAAGGTTGTATAACATCCACATCAGCAATTACCAAATTAGGTAAACAAGCAGAGAATAAACATTGATAGAAACGTGAGAAATAAACAGTTGTATTAGACTCTGCAAGTTTTTCACCTAAATTCATAAGTACTCAACGACCAAAATCAAAGTTACTCCCATTAAGAAGAGAATACCCGATTTGACGACTTTCACCAGGACATCCCAGTTGGTGACCTTCTTGCCAAACGCTCGAGTAATGCAGTCAAAGAAGAAGCTCCACTCCTTCCTGAGCCCTGGTCTTTTGACATTCCCAATCTTATCCAAAGGAGCAGAAAACCTTATTTGCTGTAACATTTCTTTTAATTGACTCTCAACAGCCACAGAGTATGAAATGTGAGTGTCAAAATCCAAAACCTCACGAACAGTTGCAGGAGTTATGACAAACTCTTGATCTTCTTAGGTAAACACAATAGATGGAGTCCCATTCTCTCCACCATCATCATAAATAGAGTTTCTCCTGAAGGTAGAGATTTGTGGGGTCGAGAGTTTTTCTGGTTGGACAAGAGTTTGTCCAATTTCAGAATCTCTTAAGAAGTTCTGAATCAGATGAAATGATTCTGGGGCTTTAGCAGTGTCTAGTATTGCAGCATAGTTGTTTGTAACGAAAGTTAATCCCTGAGCCACAAAATTCTTGGTTGCCATTAGAACAGTGTAATAGAGAAGAGAGTGTGTGGAAAAGTGTTTGTGAAAATGCTTAAGTGAAAGTAACAGAGAAATTGTGTGTGATGTTGTGTGTTCGTGGATGTAAAGATGAAAAAGTGAATAATGAAATGATTCTGATTAGATCTGTAATTAAAAATCAAAATCCAATTGTTTTAGACATTAAACACGCAACCAATTAATTTCTTGTTAAGTGTGAGAGTGGGACACATGTCACATAAACAGTGGAACAGTTATTTACACGCGCAGTAATAATGCCTATTATTACTGCTATTCTCTCTCCTATTTCCAATAAGCTTTAACTGTCTGACACCATTAAACAACTGGCACATATTACATGCAAATTTCAAAAACTCTTTGTGTACTCCAAGTATATGTTTTGTCTGAAATAAAATATTACCTTAGAGTACTCAACAAAATCCAACAGTGTTTATCAATTCTCCAACTTAATTACTGTTATCCTTTCAAACACTGCACAGTTGTGAATATGAGTGTGTGTAGAGCAGAGTTTACTAAATCAGTATTTAGAGCATCTAGTATATGATGAATGATGAATGCTAAACTTTGTATTAAACAGTTTATATACATTAATATTCAATTAATCTATAACCCCCATTTTTTTATTTTTTTTCTATTTTTTTTTTTGGTTTTCTCCAATAATCAGAGGTTGAAACTAGTCACCAAAAATCCTATAATTTTAGCCCTTATCAATTTGATAAGTTCTTGGATCTTTCTAGCTTTCGACTAGTCACCAAAAATTAGAGAATTTTAGCCCTTACTATATACCAGTAAGTTCCTAGGTCGTCCTAGTTACAAACATGATCTCAAAGGAGTTCTAACAGTCTATATATTTTAGCTTTGGGGTTATTCTAATAACAGAATCTAATTTAACAGTGTATAACTATCAGAGTTTAGAGCTCATCAACATTAGAAATTATTTATGAGAGGCAATGCACACAGTATTTACAGACTCAGAGTTTAGGATAAATAAACTAAGAGATGCTATAAATATAGAACAGTATCATGCTGTGTTAATTTTCTGCACAGTTTAAGATTAGATCACAGATAACTTAGAAGGATTCATGACTAATTACTGAGAATAATGTTTCATACATGTATCTTCGTCGGTGTTTATGTTCAGAAAGAAACATTATCAGAGTTTCTCAGAGTTTATTCAATCAGTCAACAGTGTATGACTTAAAAAGCATGCTCACAGAGTTTAACAGTCATTTAGCAGAGTTTGCATATCAGAGTTTAACATACCACAGAAATTTGAGCAACACAGTACATAAGTAAAGTTTTGAGTCTAACCAATATCTCTAGTCAAAACCAGAGACCATTCCTAGTTCATTTACCAGCCTTGTAAATATAGCTTCACTCAATGGCTTGGTGAAGATGTCTGCAAGCTGTTGTTCTGTAGACACAAAATGAAGCTCAATATTCCCTTCTTCTACATGTTCTCTGATAAAATGATACCTTATGCTGATGTGCTTGGTCATTGAATGTTGTACTGGATTACCTGTCATAGCAATAACACTTTGATTGTCACAGTAAATAGGTATTTTACTGTACCTCAATCCATAATCCAGTAATTGGTTCTTCATCCACAGAATCTGTGCACAACAGCTACTAGCAGCAATATACTCTGCTTCAGCTGTAGATGTAGAGATTGATTTCTGTTTCTTGCTGTACCAAGAAACAATTCTATCACCAAGAAATTGACAACTTCCACCAGTACTTTTTCTGTCTATCTTACATCCTGCAAAGTCTGCATCAGAGTAACCAAGAAGCTTGAAGTCTGATTCTCTTGGATACCACAAACCTAAAGTTATGGTTCCCTTAAGATATTTGAAGATTCTCTTCACAGCTGTTAGATGTGGTTCTCTTGGATCTGCCTGAAATCTTGCACAAAGACATGTTGCATACATGATGTCAGGTCTGCTAGCTGTTAGATAAAGAAGTGACCCAATCATTCCTCTATAGTTTGTCATATCCACTGGTGAACCTGTGTCTCTATCCAACTTTGTTGCTGTTGCCATGGGAGTTGTTGCAGATGAGCAGTCAAGCATGCCAAATTTCTTGAGAAGATTTCTGGTATATGTTGCTTGATTGATAAAAATTCCATCATCTGTTTGCTTCACCTGTAGCCCTAGAAAATAACTGAGCTCTCCCATCATGCTCATTTGATACCTAGACTGCATGAGCTTGGCAAACTTCTTACAGAGTTTATCATTAGTAGATTCAAAGATTATGTCATCTACATATATTTGAACTAATAACAGATCACTACCAAGATTGAAATAAAACAAGGTTTTATCAATTGTACCTCTGTGGAACCCACTTTCTAAAAGAAATTGATCCAGAGTTTCATACCATGCTCTTGGTGCCTGTTTAAGTCCATAGAGTGCCTTGTCAAGCCTGTAGACATAATCTGGATACTTGGGATCTACAAATCCTGGTGGTTGTTCAACAAACACTTCTTCTTCAAGTTTTCCATTCAGAAAAGCATTCAGAAAAACCTTGAATTTCTTGTGAGAAGCATATGCTAGAAAGATTGTTATTGCCTCCAATCTTGCAACTGGAGCAAAAGTTTCATCATAGTCTATGCCTTCTTGCTGTGAATAGCCTTTGGCCACAAGTCTGGCCTTGTTTCTTGTAACAACCCCATCACTATCAGTTTTGTTTCTGAAAACCCATCTAGTACCAACAACAGATCTATTCTTTGGTCTAGGTACAAGGGTCCATACTTCATTTCTCTCAAATTCATTTAACTCCTCCTGCATTGCTGTTTTCCGGTCAGCATCTTGAAGAGCTTCTTCCACTTTCTTTGGTTCAGATTTGGATAGAAATGCATGAAACAGACATTCATTTGTTGTAGCACTTCTTGTCCTAACTTTTGCATCTGGATCTCCAATGATTAAATCAGGTGTATGTGACTTTGTTAATTTCCTAGCTGTAGGTAAATGACTTCTGTCAGGAGTTGATCCTCCCCCTTGATCAATGTTATCCTGATTATCTTGATGCCTTTCTTCATTCTCTGAGGCTCCCCCTGAATTTGATCTCTCAGAGTTTGAACTGTCAGAATTTGGACTTTCAGAGTTTGAGTCATCAGAGTTTGAATTTGATCCAGAATTTTCAGTTGACTCACTATCAGAATTTGAGTCATCACTATGATCATGCTCCCCCTCAACTGGTTCTCCTCTTTGTTCAGACTGTACTATTTCTTCTGTGTGTACCAATAGAGGTTCAGAGTTTGCATCAACAGGGTTTGTTGGACTAGTGTCATCAGAGTTTATTTCATCAGAGATTAGATCTTCATTTTCGAAATGCAACTGATCATGTTCATCAACATCTTCAAGTCCAGTGATTTTCCTGTCATCAAATGACACATGAATAGATTCCATAATCACCCTTGTTCTCAGATTATAAACTCTAAATGCCTTGTTTGACACTGGATAACCAACAAAAATTCCTTCATCTGCTTTCAACTCAAATTTGGTCAACTGTTCAGGATAAGTTTTCAATACAAAGCATTTGCACCCAAAAATATGAAAATATTTCAGGTTTGGCTTCTTTTCCCTCACCATCTCATATGGTGTTTTTCCATGCTTGTTGATCAGTGTTGCATTTTGAGTAAAACAAGCAGTTTGAACTGCTTCTACCCATAAATAGGTTGGCAATTTTGCTTCATCAAGCATAGTTCTGGCAGCTTCTATCAAGGTTCTGTTCTTCCTCTCAACTACACCATTTTGCTGTGGTGTAACAGGTGCAGAAAATTCTTGCTTCACTCCTCTGTTCTTGCAGAATTCTTTGATTGTTGCATTTCTGAATTCAGTTCAATTATCACTTCTGATTATTTTGACTTTGTGTTTTGATCCTTTGTCCAGTAGCTTTACATGCTCCATCAGAGTTAATGCAGTTTCATCCTTCTTTGCTAGAAAATACACCCAAGTGTATCTGGTATATTCATCAACAACGACTAGAGCATATTTCTTCCTTCCAATTGACAAGACATTTACTGGTCCAAAAAGATCAACATGTAACAGATGATATGGATCAACAATTGAAGATTCAGACTTATCAAAAAAGTTGAGTAGAAATGTTTCTCTCTCTAGAAATAAGCTCTCCCTTCTCTCTAGGTTAGAACCCTAATTAATACAGCCGCCACATTTATTTCTCCTCAGATCTACCTTCTTACACCCTTATCTCCATCATATTATCATTAAATCTTTCACAAACTCACTTTCTTCTTCATATCTCTCACCTAAACAGTATATTTCTTATATATTATTACTACATAGTGTTTATTATTACTAGATTTAATATGGTTAGTCAAGGCTCGTGCTGTGACTCGGATGGGGTTCCTGGGTATATGCAAGAAGACCATGATGATGGTGATTTGAATGTAATCCGTAACCGGCGAGAAGTCGAAGATTTTCCTGTGTTGGTAGCCTCGGGTGGGGTGGGGTTTAATAACACCAGTCTGAGCTTTCCAGATGGCATTCAGGTTAATAATGTTGATGCTACCTCTGATAATGAGGAAGAGAATCACTTTGTTAGTGATTTTGAGAAAATGGAGCAACAAACGGTAAGTCGAGCCACTCAAGCGGCATTCCAAATCAACAAAAATGACAGAAATGAGCTGTATGCTCTTCGTAAGAAAATGATTGAGCTGCAAAGCTACATGGAGAAAAATGGCCTCTCGATGGCAAGGTTTGAAAAGGACACTTTAATGGGTGAGGCGGAGTTTAATACTGGTCTCAAAAGCTCGGCGCAGTTTATAGTTGGAAGAGATGAATTTGGGCTCCCAATTTTTAAAAATGATGCTGTAGAGGAGAACAAAAGTAAAGCCTCCAAGGTGTTTGAACAAAGGCCTCCTTTCGTTACTAAAGAGAAACCTCATCTTTCACTTGGGGAAGGAGTTTCCGGGGTTAAAAATAAGAAGGGGTGTGAAAATGATTGTGTAGACAAGGGGTTCGATGGTATGGCAGAAAGTAATGTAGCTAAAGGTAAGGAACAAGTTGAGGGTGAATCTTTAAACAACGGCTCCAAGTCGTGGTCCCAAGTTCTAAAGTCTCCTCCGGCGCAAAGTGTTAAACTGGATTATCATCCTTTACCAGAGGGAGCTGATGTAATCAACCCACCAGATGAAATTTTGCAGAAAGGTAATGACAAATTCAAGCACTGTGTTGTGGGTACTTTTACTAAAGGCGTTGTTGGTTTTAAGAGAGTTCTAGATTTCGCAAAAAATATGTGGGGCAAGTTTGGATTATTGAATGTCTACCAAAAGGAAGCTAATATCTATGTCTTTAAGTTCAATTCTGAGCAATCTGTGAATGCTGCTCTTTCGAGAGGAACCTGGTACATTAACCAGAGACCAATGGTGATGTGTGCTTGGGGGAAAAAAATTGGTGAAACTCAGATTTCTGTTGTGCCGTTGTGGGTGAAATTCAGCAATATACCTGACTGCTATTGGACGCGTGAAGGTCTCAGCTTTTTAGCAAGCCCAATAGGTCCTCCTGTTTGTGCGGATCCTATTACATCTAAACTGGACTTGGTCCCTTTTGCAAAAATTTGTGTTAACTACACCCTGGGAAAACCTCTCCCTAATTTGCTCAAGGTTATGGCTCTCAATCCTGCCACCAATGAAAAATATCTCGCAGAGGTCAATGTTTCTTATCCTCAAAAGCCTATCTATTGTGATGGATGCAAATCATTAGGTCACCCAACCAGTGCGTGTCCAGTTTCAAAAAGGACTTGGGTTCGAAAGCAGATACCTAAGGTTGACCCTGTTGAGCAGTGTAAGGAGACTTTTGAGGAGAGTACTCGTCATGAGGATCCACCTCTTGAGACTACAACACCTCCTAGTAGCAATCCTCATGAAGACCCTTGCTCCACTCCTAAGTCGCATGATACTGAAGGATGGACTACTGTTCAAGGTAAAGGGCACAAAAACTCTCCTTCCTTCTCAGAGTTTTCTAATTCATCCCCTCCTGTGCAGAATGTTTTTAAAGGCCTTGTCAATGTGGATGAAATCGACGTGAAAAAGAGTTTTCTGGGTCGTAATTTGTCAAACTCGGAGAGAAAGCGTTTGAAAAAGCAAATGAAGCAGCAGGGAGGTAGTTCCCACCACCCACCCCTCTAATATGTTAGATTTTTGTGCTTATAATATTAGGGGTTTGAACAATAAAGTTGCCTTTATAAAGGATTTCATTAGTGTAAATAAAGTAGGTGTTATCGCCCTTTTGGAAACTCATGTTAGTAAGGAGAAATCGGCTAGTATAGCTTCTGTTCTATCTAATCGTTTTAAATGGGTCTTTAATTATGATTGCCATTATAATGGCCGCATTTGGGTTGGTTGGAACCCTGGTTTTTGGAATGTAACGGTTGTAAAGAAATCTGCTCAACATATCACTTGCTCGATAACTAATTTAGATGGCTCTGTTAGTTGCTTTATTTCCTTTGTCTATGCTTTTAACACAAGGGAGGAACGCAGAAATTTATGGGGAGAACTTGCTGGTTTTCTTGCTCAAATCACAGTCAATGACTCAGCTCCTCCTTGGTGTGTAATGGGAGACTTTAATGCTATTCTTTCTGAGGAAGATACTAGTGCTGGTATGCCTTCTCGGTTAATGAGTATGATGGAATTTCGGGAGTGTATTTCCAATCTAAGAGTTACAGATCTGAGGTTTGAGGGATCCCTATTCACGTGGTGGGACTGCAACATTCAAGACCCTACCTTTCGGAAATTGGACAGAGTTCTCATTAATGAAAAATGGCTTGAAGTTTTTGATTTGTCTTGAGCCTCATTCCTTCCGAGAGGTTTGTCTGATCACAATCCAGCAGCTGTTAACTTGGGAATTGTCAAGGAAAAAATTTGCAAACCTTTTCAGCTATTTCATTTTTTGCTCGATCATGTTGATTTTCTTCCTACAGTCCAAGCTTGCTGGGAGAAAGAGGTTTATGGTGACCCCTGGTTTGTCTTAACTAAGAAGCTTAAATTTGTAAAAGCAGGTCTAAAGGGGTTGAATACGCATAGTGGGAACTTACATGATAAGGTCACAGAAGCTAGAGCTGCTCTTCAAAGCTTTCAGCAGAGCCTTCCTACAATCCCTTCGTCTGAACAGCTTAGTGAGGAACGTAAACTTTGTGACATCCTTGCTAAAGCTCTATCTATGGAAGAATCAATGTTAATGCAGAAATCTCGAATTTGTTGGTTGCAAAAAGGTGATGGGAACAACCGTTATTTCTTCAATGTTTGTAAAGACAGATGGAACTCCAATAAAATCCTTAGACTAGAAGATAGTGATGGCAATACACACTCATCACATGCTAGCATCTCCAAAGTAGCTGTGGACTATTTTCATAACCTCCTTGGTACTGAGAAAAATGTTGCTGAGTTCCCTAATGATCTTAACTTGCCTTCTCTCTCAGAAATCCAAGCTTCAAAGCTGATCACTTGCATTACTCCCAGTGAAATTTTCAAGACTTTCAAAGGCCTGGCCACTAATAAGAGCCCAGGACCTGATGGGATGACTCCTGAATTCTTCCTTAAATGCTGGCACATTATAGGTCCAGATGTCACCAAAGCCATTCTTTACTTCTTTAGCAGCAGGGAGCTTCCTCGCATTGTGAACGCTGCCGCTATCGCTTTGGTTCCGAAACAGGCAGGTGCTCTCTTAATGTCTCAATTCCGTCCTATCTCCTGCTGTAACACCCTTTATAAATGTATTACAAAGATTTTGGTTCGTCGTATGAAGAGTATCATGGCTGACTTAATTTCTCATTGCCAAACCGCGTTTGTTCCGGGGAGGCGAATAGGAGACAATATTATGTTAGCTCAGTCAATTTGCAAAGATTATCACTTAAATTCTGGTACTCCTAGGGTGGCGTTTAAAATTGACATTCACAAGGCGTTTGATTCTCTCAACTGGGCCTTCCTTTTCAAAACCATGGAGAGAATGGGATTCCCTTTGCAATTTATCGAGTGGGTCCAGAAATGTGTGACTGGCAGCATGTTGTCCATCAAAGTGAATGGCGCTTTAGAGGGGTTTTTTAAAGGAGCTTCGGGTCTTCGCCAAGGCGACCCGTTGTCACCCTATCTTTTTGTTATTGCCATGGAGGTCCTAACTTCTTGTCTCAACAAAGCTTCAAGCTCACCCAATTTTTCTTACCACTGGAAAACGAGGAAGGCTGGTATCTCTCACCTTATTTTTGCAGACGACTTGTTTCTTTTCTGCAAAGGTGATAAGGAATCCATCACTTTGCTTCTCGATGGGTTGGCTGAATTCTCCAGCATATCTGGCCTGTTCCCAAGCCCATCAAAATGCCTTTGTTTCTTTGGGAATGTTCCGATAGATGTGAAGCAATTTACGCTTACCTATTCAGGTTTTCAGCAAGGTCAGCTCCCAGTAAAATATTTGGGATTACCTCTTATCTCAGGTAAGCTAGCAAGTCGTGACTGTGAGCCTCTAGTGCTGCGTTTGTGCAGTAAGATCGAAGCCTGGACGAGCAATTTTCTAAGTACAACTGGGAGAGTACAGTTGATAAAGGCAGTTCTGTTTAGTATACAAGGTTACTGGGCCATGTATCTTTTCTTGCCGAAGTACATCCTAAAGAGAATTCAAAGTCTTTTTGCTAGGTTTCTATGGAGTGGGTCTGTTAATGGTCCTTGCCAATTTAAAGTGGCTTGGTCAGATTGTTGCCTTCCTAAATCTGAGGGGGGTCTGGGTATAAGGGACCTTATAACTTGGAATCAAAGTGCCATTCTTTACCAGTTTTGGAGAGTAATCAACAACTCGAGTTCTTTGTGGATTACTTGGGTGCATGCAGAAATGGTGGGTAATAAGCATATATGGACAATGAAGATTCCTTCGAAAGGATCCTGGTGTTTGAAAAAAATGCTCAAATCTCGGGATTTTGCTCTCCAGCACATTCGTTATGAAGTGGGGCGCCAATCTTCCTTTTCTTTTTGGCTAGATCCTTGGATCAATAACAAGCCTCTCCTACAGCAATTCAGACCTGGAATTGTTTCTATCATGGAGTCCAGTTTACATATAAAGATTGCAGAGGTATTCTCAGGGCAGCAGTGGAATTTATGTCCTACTAATCATGTAGATGCTATGGAGCTTCGTCGCTTATGCAGTCAGGTTACTACTTATGAGCATGACAGCATTCTTTGGGATGGTACTAAATACCCGCATCTCAACATCTCTGGAATTTGGGAATCTACTAGACGAACAGCTAACTCTCCAGCTTGGGTTGATGTAGTCTGGCACAAATCTTATGTTCCCAAGTTTTCTGTTCTTCTGTGGCTAGTTATGCAACAACGTCTTCTTACTCGGGATAGAATGCAGAGATTTAATATCCCGGTTCCAAGCACTTGCCTCCTGTGTAATAACTCGAATGAGTCTCACGAACACCTTTTTCTTAGCTGTTGCTATTCTAGAAAAATCCTTGACAACGGGCCTTTTATGATTACCAGGAGTTGGACTAGCTTTATCTCAGGAAATGTAACTCAAGGACAGGTGGGTGCTATGGAGAAGCAAATCACCTACTTATTTCTGGCAGCTGCTTGTCATGCCATTTGGCGAGAAAGAAATGAACGGATTCATATTCAGGGTCATTCTATTCCACCTGATTGCTTGATAAAGAATATTAAAAGAACTGTTCGTGAAAGACTCAGCACTTGCAAAGAATTCCAAAAGAAAATTAATCAAGACTCAAGGCTAATTACTTCACTGTATTAGAAGGTTTTATGTAACTAGGAGTACCTTTGTATTTGAGCAAATGTCCAAATGTTGAGTTGATTTCTTTTTTCAACGCGGGGTATGCCCCTAGATTTTGTAATCGTTGTTTCTTCGTATAATATTTTTTGTTATCTAGCAAAAAAAAAAAAAGATTCAGACTTGCTCTTGAAAGAGGTCTTCCTCTGTTTGGCCTTCTGACATGAATCACACAGACCATCAACATTTAACAAAGACTTTGGAAGTCCTCTAACAAGATCCTTTCTTATCAACTCATTGATATTGTTCAGATTCAAATGAGAGAGTTTCTTATGCCACTTCCAACTCTCCTCATTGGACATTCTTGTTGACAGGCACATTGTTTTTCCATCAGAGTTTGTCAACAAGCTTGCTTCATAGATATTGTTGTGCCTTTGTCCAACTAAAACAACTTTCCCTGTGGTTTTGTTGATAACCTCACAGTATTCAGGTTGAAAATCTACATGAAAACCTTTGTCACATATTTGACTCACAGATAACAGATCATGCTTGAGTCCTGGAACCAGAGCTACATTTGTGATGATGACACTCCCAAGATTAATATTGCAATATCCCAGTGTATGTCCTATGTTGCCATCTCCATAGGAAACTTTTGGGTCAGCCTTCTCCACATACTCTGATAGCAGGGCTTTATTTCCAGTCATGTGTCCCGAACATCCACTGTCCACGACTAGGATACTTTCCCTGATGCCCTGCAATCACAAACAATTACTGAGGATTAGATTTAAGGATCCAGACTTACTTGGATCCTTTGGCTTTCTTAATTTTGTTAGCTTTAGCAGCGGAATTTTCACTATCAGAGTTTAAGCTAACTTTATCAGAGTTTACACTTGCAGAATTAACTCTAACCCATTTCAGATTAGGTTTCAGTTCATAGTAATTATGATAAATAGCATGATAATCTCTGCAAGTATAAATAGAATGCTAAGTGCTTCCACAGTGTTTGCATAAAGTCTGTGGCCTAGTTCTAACATTATCTTTCTTTACTTCAGACTTGGAAGGTAAAGAATTAATGTCTTTGTTCTTCCTGCAAAAACTAGCAAGATGGTTAGTACTACCACAGTTATGACATGTCTTTCTTGGAGCTAAAGTAGCAAGCATTGGATAATTGCCTTGAGTAATGCCTACTTTACCATTTTTGTTCTTTCTAGACACTTTTTGTTTCTTAACAGATTTTAACTCCTTAAGCTTATGCTTAAGTTGTTTATATGTCATTAAACCAATATTAACCTGTTTAACACTAGTTTTTACTGGTTCTTTCTTAACAGCTTCTTTTCCACCTTCAAACCTAGGTTCACTTATTCCATTAACAAATGTTCCAAATTTCTTAGGTGGAAGAGGTGGTCTAATCTTGACTGTATTCTGAAACCTAAGTTCATCTTTCTCAGAATAACCTAGACCTACAGTGTCAGATTGAAAAACTTCTTAAGTGTCTTTTCCTGAGTGAGTCCAAGTTTTAATAATGTGATTTGCCTTTTCCAACTCAGATTCTAGTTGTTTATACTGACTTAACAACTCTTGTTCAAGATAGACAGCGTCATCTCTCTCCTTTTGAACTTGCTGCATGTTAGCAAGTTTCTCTTCTACAACCTTATTTCTCTCTTTGAGTTCAGAATTCTCAGTTTTAATTCTCTCATTCTCTAAATTCTGATCCCTATAACTGATATGCAAAGCCTTAAGATATATTCTCAGAGAGCATAGTAGTCATGAGAGCATAGTTTACATCCTCATCTGAGTCAAAGGTGTCTGCCCAATCTCTGCCTTTAGTGAAGAGTGCCTTCTCAGTTTTACCCTTCTTGCACTCAGGAGCATAATGACCCATCTCCTTACACTTGTAGCATTGAATCTCAGACTTGTTTCTTTTCCCAGATTTGGTATCCTTTCTCTCAGATTTTCTGAAATTCTTCCTGTCAAACTTTGAATCATTCTTGGAGAATTTCTTTCCTTTCTTGAAATTCTTGAATCCCATCTTCTTGAAAGTCTTTACCATCAAAGCAGCCATTTCCATCATTTCCTCATCATCTTCAGAATCAGATGATTCATCTGCATTTGAGTCAACATCAGAGTTTTATGACTCACTTCCAGAATGAATGACCAAAGCTTTTCCTTTTGCCATCTTCCTTGATGCTTCCTTCTTTTAGGGTCTTTCTTCAACTCTTAGAGCAACAGATTTTGACTTTCTGCCTGATCTTCTGCTTCTCTGTTCCATTTCTAGTTCATGAGTTTTGAGCAGCCCATAGATCTCATCAATATCAGTATCAGCCAGGTCATAGTTGTCTCTAATAGTTGTTGTCTTAACATCCCACTTTTCAGGTAGAGAAAGAAGAAACTTGAGATTTGAACCTTCTAGATCATATTCTTTATTAACCAGTGACAGATCATTAAGTAGCTTACAGAATCTGTCAAAGGTTTCTGTCATTGACTCTTCAGATTTAGCCTCAAAGTGTTCATACTCCTGTATGAGTATGTTCCTTCTATTCTTCTTAATTGCAGCAGTTCCCTGACATCTAACCTCTAGAGCATCCCAAATCTCTTTTGCAGTTTTACAATTGATCACTTTGTTAGACATGACATTATCCAATGAACTATGAAGCAGATGTCTAACCTTTGCATCCTTACCAATGGATGAAATATCCTCAGGAGTCAAATCTTTCTTCTCCTTTGGAATAGATTTAGCTTCCTGTCCAGCAGCAACAACAGATAATTTTGTAGGCTTATGAGGGCCTTCATAAATTCTGTCAAGATATTCTGGATCTGTAGCTTCTAGAAACATAGCCATTTTCACCTTCCAGGTTGAGTATTCTGCTGGCTTAAGAATAGGAACCCTGATTGTTTCATATCGACTCACAGTTGCAGGTTGAGCCTTCTCAGCATTAGAGCCTGATGTAGGAGGAGGAATTTCTGCCATTGATTATAGTTGTGTGTGTGTGTGGATCTTAAACTATATTAAATTAACAGATCAAGCTCTGATACCAATTGTTAGGTCGAATACACACTTATAATCAACTAAGTATGAGAGAATAACAATAAGTTCTTTAAAAGCTTTAAAAACTGTTTGAATTAACTTCTCTCTCAGTGATGTAAATTATCACAGAGAGCTGCTTAGGTTACAATGATAAATATTGTATTACACGATCGATTACCCTTCTAGGGTTAACCTAACTATATTTATAAGATATACAGCTGCTATGCAATCGATAATTGATACTCCTATAAATTAGCTATACAATTGATATCAATTACGATTGCTACACATCTCCTTAGTCAACTCAATCTCTTTGACAGCTATCCAATCTTCAAAGATATTGCTTCCATAATTATCTTCAATAATTCTTCAAACACTGTTGACAAGTAGACGATTCCTCCAGACAGAGTTTAACAAACTCTATCGAGCTTCCATTATCAGCGTATAGCAAACTCTGTTCAACTTCTAACTGTCAGAGTTTAACTAAACTCTGACTGCTTCCTGTTTAAACTCTGTTTTTCCCTGCAAAACTTAAACACTGATATTAACCATATCAATTATATTTAACACGATAATTTTATGGATGCACAATATCAATGATTAATTTAATCTCAAGGAAAAGAATTCAATTTCCATCATAGGATAAACTTTCCATTTTTGTCAATTCATAAATTTCATGAAAGCATTCCTTTTCTTAAAAACCATTCTATTATTAAATCGTACTTTCCATAAAACCTTTTTAAAATCATTTCAGTTGATTGGAGTTTTTTTTTTCACGACTACGGACAATACGGGTGATCAGCCACGTAAAGTCCCCAGCCCGGACCCTCGGTCCGTTTGGACATAAATTGGGTTCCCAATTAGGCAACACATTGGCCTTTAAAGGTGCTGGACTGGTCCCATCAGAACTACAGCACAAAAATAAAACATGCTGGATCGGCACACCCGGCCTCTTACGCCTCCAATCTGAAGGAATCCGTGGAAAACATTTTAACGGAATTCCCCCACAATAAAATCTTTAAAACCTTTAAAATATTTCACTTTTAATTCCTTCATACTCACTAATAACAGATCAGCCCAGTATAAGGAATTTTAAAACATCTTTAATTAATTAAGCCATTTTCATTTTCAATTATATAAGACTGAGGGTCAGGGAAGCAATTGATATGAGATATTATAAACAACAAAGCAATGAGATTGAACTAAGTAGGGTATAGTTCAACAAAACAGAATCATATGTCAACAAGGAAACATGATGAATTGAATAACTGAGCAATTATTTAAATTCTAGAAATGGAACAACAATTATAAAGAAAGCAGGGAATAAAGAAAATTCGGAGTTCAACAGAAGATTTAATCTACTGCACTGGCAAATCACTTATTTTAAAAGTTACCAACTGATAAAATTGTCATGGCAAAATTCGAGCTTACATAGAAGATTTGGATAATTTAAAATGAAGATTTAAGAAATTATCAATTACCCAAGGTCTCACTCTTGTCAGCTAAGCACTCATAGGCTTCAGCCGCCAAACCGGCATGACAATAATGAGTTTGAATAATTAAGAAGATCTCAATTCATTCTCGGCTTTAACCGTCACTGAGCAACACATGCCTCAACAACAGTATAAACCTCGAATTAATTTACAATAATCTGAAGAAAAAATGTTCTTTGAAAAATATTAATAAAGATGAGGAATATTGAAATAAATTAATTTTAAAAGAATTCAGCACCTGAACAATAGGTGAGGAAAATAAACAACGACAGAATAAAATGAAAAGTATAAGCACTAGCAAAATGATTTGAAAGGAATATCATATAATTAACAGAACAGGTTCACGTTATTCAGAATAAAAATGAAAAGTATAATTGCTTTGCAAGAAGGGATTTCGAAAGAACAAATAAATAACTCAGAAGGTTTCACATCACTTGAACAATAAGTGAGGTATAGTAAACTTGCCTCAATACACGCAGTTTCCAATTCTAACATCTCAATTCCTTACTCATTTTACATCACTGTCCACCTCTTTATACATTGGCCTTTACTCGATCACACCTCCGTCTTTCTTTAATAACTTGTCAGCCTCTACACGAGCTCACTCGTCAACTCCGATAATTATCTCATTTCTCAAGATGTCATCTACACATGCACTGGCTCCTAGCTGGCCTCTTACTGGTACCTATATAAAGGTAAAGTACTATTTCAGTACGCTAATAACAGTAACCGTCTAACTATATTCTACCCGAACGCGTCCTAATATGCTTTACACTTAATACATATAACACGTACTCATCATATTTGCTAAACAATTCAATATCATCAGATAAATCACATAGCGCGTAGAATGTATTAATCATATAAATAATTTAAGCACTTAATAGATATTGTCAACTTAATATAATACTAATGCCTATCATATTAATTTAAAATTTAGAATATAATTTCTAACTAAAATCGGACAACACTTCTTTTATAAAGGAACCTACCTGTCGGAATAGAACCGACCCAAAGTCGAACCATTATCTCAATACTATACACCTTATAGTTAATATATCCACTTGACATATAAACTAATCATAATTCAAGGCATTGAACTAGCACAAATTGGAAAACAAGAATTAAGTTTGACCAATCCTTGATTATGCTGAATCAAACCAAACAATAAGCAAGACAGGGTATGAACTTTGATTTCTAGAAATTTTATACTCCACAAATTCGAAAGTAACCATACAAACCTCCCATGGAACATTTACACATCTAAGCCACACAACTCTTATCTAAAATTACATTTAACCAAAATGTCCAACAAATAACTCAACTTCCAAAAATTTGTAAAGACGGGACTCTGCATCAAAACTCTACAAGTTGGGCTAATCAACTGAGTATTCTATTCGCAATTTAAGCTATTACACAAAAATAGTCAATACAACAAAAACTATAACAAGAGGGTCTAGTTTATAACATCCTCGGCCATAAGTTGCAGAGCCCGGTAAACCCATCTGAACTCCTGCCAACTCATAACAACTCAGAAATTTACAAGAAAGACATGTATATTCTTCTGCAATTCATTTACTGGTCTCAGTCACATAATCGAACTTTTCCCCAAAGATTTGACACAAGAATTCGCACACAACCTTGCAGCGGCACACACACGCAGCACGTACATACACACACCATTCACGCACGTCACAGAATCACAAAACTCACACACCCATAGTCAGTAGTACACACATACACACACAGTCAATTTTTAACACACACACAACTATGTTTCCTTTACGCACAAACCCAGCAACACTCGGAATCAAGAACAGGGGAAGAGGGAGACCAGATTAAACATTCACACACATACAACTGCCATTCACTCACACATACCATCATACACACGCACCCTTCTCGAACACACCCACTTCACGTTCGACCCACACAGCACACACCATCGCAGCACAGGCAAACACCGGACAAAAGGGGAGGAGGGAAATTGAGCAAGGGAATTAGAGGGAAAATAACGAGGGTGGAGGAGATAACCTCGATAGAGAGAGACTAGGTGGAGAGGACGAGGAGATTATCGAGAGAGGGGGAGAAAGTTCTAGTGAGTTCTGGAAAAAAATAACCCGACTGAATTTGGGTGAGAAGACTTGTCAATTTAGGGATTAGAGATGGGGTAAAATAATCATTTTACATTGCTGAAATTTAATTAAAAACAATTAATTAGCCCTTTTAAAATCGAATTCAAACAAAGAATTAAGAGTACAAAATTACGAATGCCCACATCGGCGTTATCTTAGAAATATGGGAGTTAGATTATCGTGCATTCAAAGCTCCATTATTTTTGTGTAGATGGGCAGACAATGATAAAGGCATAAAGGTGGATGATCTAGGGTTCATACTTGTCGATCTAAGTCGACAAGGCCACAAGAAAGATAAATATGTGTCGATGGACCAAGTAAAGCATGTTTTTTATGTTGAAGATCCGGTTGATGCCAAGTGGTCTGTTGTATTAACATCTACGACTCGAGACTATGAGGAGGTGTATAACGATGATGATTTAGGAGACACCACCATGGAAAATCCCCCATTCTGCTGTAGAATTCCTACATGTGATGTATCCGATGATGTTGAGCATAGCATCAGAGCCAATATCGAGGGAACTTGGGTTAAAAATTGATATATATATATATATATATAATATATCTATATATATATATATATATTTGTTGGTCATTTATGGAATCTCTTAGTTTTGTAATGTTGCAACATGTTAATTTTAATTTGTTTACCATTAAATTGTAATGTTGTTACATATTTGTTTTAGTTTGCTTTTAGTTATTATCTGTTGTGAATTAATTTAGATTAAGTTAATTATGCAGATCACTTTGGTAACCATATTACCGTTATGTGCATATTTGATCTGCAATTTTTATGTATATATGCACTTGCACGAACAGAATTATTTTTATCAAGGTTAAAATCTACATATCTGATCTGCACTTTTTTTGTCTAATCGGTATCAAGGTTACTAATTATTTTTCTGTCGTATTCTTCATGCTGAAGATAAATGGCACCTAAAAAGACGAAATTGAAAGTTTTTTTTTTTTTGCTAATTAAAAATTTTATACCAAAAGGAACAACGAAAACAAATCTAGGGGCATACCCCGCGAAGTCAACATCCAAACATTTCACAACTGAACTTAGCCAAGTCGACACAGGCCAGCAGAAATCTAACAAACAAAGCCAAGTTCCAAACAATGAACCTGGCTACCCTAGAGTAAAACCCGAGCTAAGCCAAGAGAAAAAATTAAAATAAAATGATCCCTCAAGATCACATCTTCAAACCCCCTAGGCATGATCAGCCTAAAGTTTAACGCCAACCGATCCCTCACCCATGCCAAAAGGAGCGCATAGCAGGCCATTGCACTTACCTCAACTTTTACGAAATTGAAAGTTAAAATCCAAGAAGATGCCACGAGGTCAGATAAAGCGATAGAGGAGGCTCCAGAGGAGGCTCCCGCAGAGGCAAGAACAAAACAAGTAGCATCGGAACCTCCTCAACTTGAAATGTCGGAATCCGTGAAAGAAACAGAAGCAACAGTTACTACTTCCGAGTCTACCAAAAAAAGGTATGGATCTGCACGAGGTGTTTGCGCTATGTACAAAGTGGTGGTAAAGAAGGCGCAAGGCAAAAAATCAAAGGTCAGATGCAATGAACTTGGAGTTCCTGTCGGACATAATAGGCACAAACTAGCATCCTACATTGGGATGCTGGCTAGGACGATAATTCCGATCGACTATTTGGACTGGCGAGTTGTAGATGCTGGCTTAAAAGAGAAATTATGGCTTGATATTCTGGTATATAAAACATAATTATGACGATTGTGATTTATCCTCTTCATATAATTATTCTAAACAATGATATGCTCTGTTTTAAACAAAATTAATGTTGTTTGCAGGAGACATTCAAAATTCCCAAGAAGCTTAGGAAGTGGGTGCTAAAATCTGCATCTGATAAGTGGAGACAGTTAAAGACATATTTAAATAGAAAATTTGTGAAGCCGAATCTTGAACAGAAGAAGAATTTAAGAAAGCCTCCAAAGCAGTATGCTTTTGTTGGTAAGGAGCCTTGGAAGAAATTTGTTAAGCAGAGGATCACTGACAAGCAGGTACGCGTTATATTCATGAACTAATTGAAATTCACAAATATCCAAGATAAATTGTTAAACACATAATTTGTTAATGTTCTGAATTTTAGTGATATTTTTTTATAATTTTTGTTGTAGGAACTTAGTGTAAAACAAAGCAAGAGAGTGTGTAAACGAAAATATCCTCACCGCACGTCTAGGAAGGGTTATACTGGATTACTCGAAGAAGAAGTAAGAACCAATTAAGTAGTGTACTTTAATACTTTAACTTTAGCATGCTTAGTATTTTAATTGTCCCTTTATTTTTAATCAGCAAAAGAAAGGTAATTTGGAGCCCGGAGAAGTACCTGATCGGGCTATTATGTGGAAAAAGGCTCGGGAGCGAAAAGATAATGAGGAGGTTGATCCAGAGCTCACGGAAATATGTGATACAATTGTGAGTATTTAACAAGCAAATAGTACACACACATTGTACGTGCAATATTAACAAAATTTTAATTCGAATGTATATATTTTCCTGACTGCAGGATACCTTACTAGAGATGCAAAGTAAGGGTGAATTTATTCTTTGTGGAAGTGAGGATGTGTTGACGAAGGCCTTGAAAACTCCCGAACATGCAGGAAGGGTTCGAGGAGTTGGAAGTCTCATCGCCCCGACAGTGTTCTTCAACATACCTGCTGGAAAAAGATGCAGAATTACGAAAGCTGAGTTATTGGCCCGTGATCGGGAGAGGGTCGTGGAGTACGAGAAATCCAAGCAGGAGATGGCCGTGGAGTTGGAGAGGACAAGGCAGGAGATGGCTGAACTGAAGGCCATGCTTGGATCAAATAATCCATCTCCTAGGTTGTCCGAACATGCAAGTTGTGCTCCAAAAGTTGCTTCGCCATCGGTTGTTAAACATCTGGAACCATTGATGGTTCCAGATGATGATTATTGTGTTCCTGTTATACCTATTCCATCAGAAAACAAGGTAAAATAGCTAGTTTGTTTTTTAATTTATCAATGGCATATTTCTTTTCTTGTTTTTCTAAATTTGTATTATTCTATATTCAATCTGGAGTAAAGTGCAATACTTGTTTAATTAGGTAAAAATTATTTCTTCAATATTAATGTGTGTAGGGTCCGAGAAAATGTGAGTTGGCAGTAGGCACTATTGAAAACAAGGTTGCATTCGGCTTGTTATTTAATGATGAAGACATGAACAAATCTATACATGGAGTGCCTATGCAGGCTGGATGTGCTCGTGTTTCGGTGGATGGTCCAATTAAAGGAGATACCTTGATTCCCATTCCGGTAGTAGGTAAAATGGAGACAGTCAACCAAGCTGTTGGCTCCCACGTTTCATGGCCCCGTGACTTGATCATAGTCCCAAATGCCCCACCTCTCGCGGTATGTAAGTCATATGAAATAAAATTAATTTAGGAACTTAAACAAATTAAACAGGTTATTATTAATTATATTTTGCTACATTGCTCTATATTTGCAGAAATCAAGGAAAAAAGTTTCGGAACCTAGGAATGAATTGAAAAAAGTGCAGTCCATGTTTAAGAACATGGAGATTAATAAGAATGTTCCACCGCGCTTTCGAGTGTTGTATAAACATGCAAGCACATTAATACAGACCACTGGGGACTCAATACAGATTCCATGTAACACCGAGGTGTTTGGAGCTGATAAGAAAATATTCATATTGGATGAAAACATAATCGATTTGCTGGAGTTTAAAATGATTGGCCAAGGTGCAATATCTGCATACATGGCGTGAGTATTACTTTTTTTATTCTTGTCTATCTTGTCCTTTGTCATGTATTCTTGTGCTCTACATATTTTGTTTCAATGTTACTTTAATTGGTTTTTAATATAGGTGCTTGCGTTCTGTGGTTAGCAAGAATAAGAATTTGGATTTGTTTGCTTCTTGTGACCCCGGAGCTACATTTACCCTAAACAGCGACTTTGAAACTTACTTGGTTAATCGTTTGAAAGAGGGTAATCCGGATCGTCTTTTCCTCATGCCGCATAATTCCAAGTAAGTACATTAAGTCTTTCCACATTTTTCGTATTTTTAAATTCTGTTCAAGTGCTGTTTATATGATTTATATGATTTTATTTATATTCTGTTTAAGTTCTGTTTATTTGATTTATATGATTTTATTTATATTCCGTTTTTCGTATTTTTTAATGAAATCAGTTACCATTGGATACTGGTCCTAATATGGGGTGGCGAAATTTACATACTCAATCCTTTGCCTCGTTCAACTACTTTTCCCGACTTGGAAAAAACAGTATCAAGGTATTTTAATTAAGTGATATCGATTGTTTACTTATTGAGATATTGACCATAAATCCATATTAACACTGCCACACGTGACAGGGCGGTAATTGCTTTTAATATTCAGGCTGGAAGGGGAAATAAACCCCCGAGTGTCAAATATATTTCTGTAAGTTTTAATTGCTACAGTTTCAGATATTTCTCTTAATAGTTGCATTATCAAATTGGTGGATCTGTGTTGTATCTGTAGTTTAGTTATTGATCAATTTTTTTTTTGTAAAATAGGGATGTCCTAAACAACCCGGTGGCATTGAATGTGGCTATGTAATTATGCATTACATGAAAGAAATTGTAATGTACAGTGAAATGTCATTTCTAAAAAAGGTATAAGTTTTTTCTTCGATGCATAATTGGTATATAATTATAGTAGCATTCCTTGTAATTTTCCTTGTGTTTACACTTTTCAGTGGAATGCCAAGACTCGCAAGGTCACTTGTTCAAGGGCCGAGCTTGATGAGGTCCGAGTTGAGACTCTTAGCCTTATTGAAAAATTTGTATAAGCAGTGCCTAGGAATATGTGCAAGTTTTTATGTACTTCTAACACTTTGGCAGTACTTTCATATTTGATGAATTAGTTTTTGGATGAATTGGATGTACTTAGTTTGGATATTTTGGATGGTTTGTAATATGTGAATTGAAATGTAGTTGCTTTTGGCTTTGGTATATATTTTGGCATTTTGATTTCGTTATATTAGTTTTGGTTTGCCATGCATTTTGATTTTGGTCTTGGTTTTTTGGGCATGTCATATGTGCTGAGCATCAGCATATAGAAAAAACAAATCAGACATCACTTTTCCAAAAAACTGATGTTAAATAATATGCTAGAAACTGGTGTAATAACGTGAAATAGACATCGGTTGTAAATAAGAAACCGATGTAATAATTTCTAATATACATCGGTTGTAAATAAGAAATCGATGTAATAGTGTACAATAGACATCGATTGTTTACTAAGAAACCGATGTATATCATTTACATAGACATCGTTATATAGTTAAGAAAACAATGTTAAACATAATAAACATTGACATCAGTTACATTGAAGAACTGATGTTAATTATTGACATGGACATCAGTTCAGTATTTTTTTCGATGTTTATATCTTGTTTTATATTACATGTCATATGTTTAAGATGATATAAATCTTGTATTAAGGTAAAATTCACATGATAGTCATGACATATTACTGCAGAAATGATGTCTAAAACTATTGCAGACATCAGTTCTTTCGTTAGAAACGATGTCTAAAAGTACTACAGACATCGGTTAAAAACCGATGTCTAAGGCCCCCACCTTTCTCTACACATGCGAAGACATCGGTTCTGGATTTACATAGACATCGGTTTTTGACCGATGTCTATTGACGTTTTTCTAGTAGTGTTACCTCGGCAACTGTTAGAGATACTATGGGCTTTGACACTCACACCTCATACGCTGTTGCTGGTGAGAATGAATTAAAGGAGATGTTACAGCAGCTGAGGTTTTCTGGTCCTTTAGACAAGCTTGGTAATATTAAAAGGCCAGGGCTCAGGAAAGAGTGGAGCTTTTTCTTTGACTGCATCACTAGAGCGTTCGGGAAGAAAGTCACCAACTGGGATGCTATTCCCACTGACAGTCTTCAAATCAAGTATTCTCTTCTCAATGGAAGTAATTTTGATTTTGGTAGACTAGTTTTTTTTTTTTTTGCTAATTAAAAATTTATACCAAAGATAATCGAATACATGTCTAGGGGCATACCCCGCGATAAATAAACGCTACCAAATGGAACAACAAAGAGCACTAGTAACCTAGAGCACTTACGACCGCAACACTACAAACTAGTTCAACAGAACAACAACAGAAAAAACACTCCCTAAACAGATATGATCTAGAAGGACCTAACAGCAGTAATCATGACTACGTCACACGAGAATGACCTCCTCGGCCAGCTCTCCATCGTCTTCTGATTTCTTCAGGTATACCTTAGCCTTTACCTGGGAAGAGCCCGCTATGGTAGCAACCTCCAGCTTGGAACCCAAAGCACACCCCTTCATTGGGCTAGCCCCTTCATGAAGCTTCACATCCAACTTCTCAGTACAGGTTTTCCTGGTCCCATCCATGCCTGGATCTCCTTCAGAAGCTTCCTCATGAGAAATACCCAACCCATTACTCTCAATAAAATTCTGAAGTTGTACCACAGTACTCATCAGTCTTCCAAGCTCCTTCGTCCCCCAACAATAAAACCTTCCAGCTTCATCCATGAATGGCTTCAGTTCACTAATAGGAATGAATTCCTTAACCACGAGAATTTGATAACCCCAAGATTCAATGTGATGTTTAAGCTTCTCAATATGGAACAAAGTCTTGATCATTAGCTCCCGAATACCATCTTGGTATTCAGTGGTGCTAATCTCAGGTGTAGTAGCATACTCCTCATGACTCCCCCCCAATAGGAAGGACCCCGAATCTAAGCTGGGATCATTTGTAAGTCCTTTCACTGCATCCTTTCCCATTTCCTTCATGGCCATCTCCTCAACCCTACCAGTATCCTGAGTCATCCTACCATCATTTGCATTATTATCTGCCATACCACAACTCTCCTTCCCATGAGAGTTCACAATTTGCTCCAGCATATCAACATTGTTAATAGAAAATTGTCTCTTAACCTCCCCTTCGATTGTCCTCGAATTGTTGTCCCCCTCAATAGGCTTCCTTTTCCCAAGGGTAATCATCGCAACATTTTGGTCAGAAACAACTTGCTGACAGTTACCAGAATCAATTTCCACTTCCTCATTTCCCCCATCGCTAATCGTATCCATTGAAGAGGATAGATCAATGGGTGTGTCACTGCTAATACAAACCCCTTTTCCCCGAGAAGGGTAAGAGGGATCACCTTCTACCCGCTGAACCTTGCAGGAACTACGTGTCCTTGAGGCAATCCCTGAAGCGCAAGGTGGAGGCAACCCCTTAATCCTGCGCATTTTGCTTGTATCACTACCAGCCGATCTTTTGGGTTCCACTTCCCTCCTGCTTTCATTGGCAACGGCCCCATCATTGGCAGCGGCCCCATCAATACATGGAACAATCACAGGTTCCCCCACATAATCAGATTCCATCTTCTTTGACACCAATCCTTCGATAGGCCGAGGTCTATGAATAGGAATCAAAGAGACCAATTTCTCCGCAAAAGATACCTTTTTTGGACTGGGAAGCAATAACCGGCCCTCCTGAGTCTTCAGCACGAATTCACTCCGGTCTTCTACCGACCCAAAATGGGCAGGAATCACCGTCTCCGACCGCTCCGCAAAGGACACCTTTTTGGGACTCATAGTCGGAATCAACCCCTCCTGGGTTTGCAACACATTACCTTGCAATCCTCTGGCCAACTCAGCGGCACAAAGAAGAGGACTCTGAAAAGGACTCCTAGTCTCCGATGAAGTTTCCTCCCTGAAGGAGACTCTCTTACGACCCATAATAACAAAAAAGAAAGAAATCTGGTGTATAGGTGAGAGGTTTTAGATGGAAGATGGATTCGTGAAGGTTGGATATGTAGATCTGATGGCTAAAGTATTCGGATTTAAGATGGATAATCTAGGGTTTAGAGAGGCTAGAGAGAAGATAGAGAGACTCTCATTTTGTGAGATATAGTCCGAAATGAAATTTTTTTTGGTAGACTAGTTCTTATGAATCAAGGTGAAAAACTAGCATAGTCTAATACAACTGTCTATTTCTCACGTTTTTGTCAAAGTTTATTCTCTGCTTGTTTGCCTAATGTGGAAATTTCTGATGACGATGTCATCCAACCCTTCCAAGTCCATAAGAGAATGTTCTCTGACTTGACCAAAAAAGATGCAAACAAGGATCAAGTTCCAGAGTTTATTTTCCCACTTGCTCTCAGAAATTTTCTCAATCAACCACAGGAACCACAAGCACAAGCACCTGAACCTGCACTTGAACCTCCACAGCCAAATCCTGAATCTACAAACAGTGAACCTCACAAAACCCTAAACACTGAACCTACCTCTAAATCTACATCCATTCCATCCACTACTGCTACTACTTCACAACCTCAATCTCAATCCCAAACACAAACTCAACCTCCACCTCAATCACAACCTCCATCTCAAACTCAATCTCAACCACAATCCAAACCAATTGCTAAGCCTAAGAAACACAAGGCTATAAGACCACACCAAGAAAGCAAAGAGCCAACAAGCCAAAAGATGATGAAACTGAAGCTCCTAGGCCCAAGAGAAGAAGGGTATTAATTGATGAATCTGATGATGAGATAGAAGCTGAAATTGAAGCTCCAGAGGATAACTCTAAGGAGACTCCTGCTGTTGAGACAGAGATTATCTTAGAACCTACTGTAGCAGAAACTGAACTCGGAATTGATGAACCTGTACTTGCTGAGGTTCAGATTGAAAAAGATGCTAGACCTGAGTTACCTGAAATGGAAGAGTTTGATGAAAATTTCATGTCATTCTCTGTTGAAGTTGAAGAACCTACTCTAACACCCATGGCTGCAAACTTTCCTGATACTGGTGTTGCTGATCAACCTACTGTGGTGCTAGAAGAAACAGAGGTTGCATCTCACACAGAGTTATTCTCTGATGCACATCAAGTCTCTGACCATGGTGAGGAAATAGATCAGCCTGTCAAATTTCTCTCTTCAGAGATTGTCATGGCAAACTATGCTAATCCAGAAAAACAAGTTTCTCAAGAAGAACCTGTTCCTGAACTTCATGAAGAAACTGCCTCAGTTGCAGATATAGATTATTCTGAAAATGATCTTTCTAAAGAAGTGAGTGCAGAAGCTGGATCTGCTCAAAATGTTGAAGTTCAGATTGATGGACTGAAAACAGGGGAGCAGACAGACTTTGCTGGACCTTCTGCAAGAGAAATTGAAAATGATTATATGGCAAAACAAACTGCAGAGTGGTACAACGAAGATTGCATATTTCCTACTGGAAGAGCAGCTGATTTTCTCAAGGATAATTCTAAGAAGATTTCAAATCCAGACATTCTGACATGCTTGCAAGGCACAGTGATTCAGGTTAAGGCCTTGAATCACAGATTTAATGAAAATCAGAAGTCAATTGTGGATTTGAGAAATGAAGTTGTACAAAGAGAGATGAGTCTACAGAGAGACAACAACAAGTTGTTTCAAACCTTCTCAAAGACTCAGGATACTCTGATTCAGAGATTGGCCAAAGTTGAAGAAAATCAGACTTTATTAGCTGACAAGATCGAATCTATTGCTAACTCTCTTGAGTTAATTACTTCAATCTTGATCCATGATGATGTCAAAAAGGGGGGAGAGAGTTGCTAGATCCAAGTGTAAGCAGCAGCCTCAAACTCAATCAAAGAAAGATGATCTTGATGATGAAGGAACTAATTCAGAGAGGAGGATGAGATCAAAGTCTGGTGTTAATTTGAAAGCTGGCAAGTTTACAAGATCAAATACAACAGTGGATATAAATGTACAGAGTACTTCAAGGCAAAGGGATTTGTTATTCTCTGACAATCCACGAACTGATGAAGAGCTTGCTGCTAAGATTTTCTTTGAAGAGAATGATGAGGGAGCTACCTTAGAAGATGTTCATGCTGAAGAATTACTTTTGCAAGAAGAGTATTTGAAAGCTATGAAATCTGGAAAGGCCAAGAAAAGTGCTAAAGCCCCAAGGCCTGTTCAAAAAGGGATAGTGATTAAAGAAAATCTTGCTGGTAGTCAAGAAGAAGAAGAAAGAAAATTGATAAAAAATCATTACTTGATGCCAAGCTGAAGCTTAAAGGTATAATGGGTCAAGAAGACAAAGGGAAAAAGGTAGATACAACCTCTGTTGCTACACATGTTGTGAATGAACCCCTTCCTGTTCAAAATAATTCATTGTCTGCTCAAATGCAAAGATTTTTCTCCAAGCCTACAATTCCTGTTCAAGCTCAGAAGAAAGGAGTTGGTACTTTTCAGCATGATAGAGCTTTCTTAGGAAAGCCTCCTGGTAAGAACACATCTGGTTTGGGTTCTCACAAAGATGTCAGAATAAACAACAGTCTTAGAAATCCTTCATCACTTATTTCTCCTAGAGCTGGTATGATTCAAGAAAATTTAGACAAACTGGAGTCAGTTCAGCTGGTTCATCAAAAGAGTTTGGATAAATACTTTTTACTGTACTTCATGGAGGATGGAACAGTGTATAGGGTGAATGAAGATGACATCAAGCTGAAGCTATGTGAAGAACTTCAATATGTTCTGTACTTATTCAGGGTTACCAATCGAAGAACAGCACTTATTGTTGATTCTATAAGAGAATATATGAAGAAAGCCAAGTACTTACTGGTTCAAAAACTACAGAAGAGTATGTTCCTAAGTCTAGAGACTATCATGGAAATCTTGTTGAAATGAAGAGGAATAGTGCTCGACTGAAGACTGACTTGGGTATAACTGTGCTGAACTTCAATTCTGAATCTGAGAAAGCATATTTTATCAGGCTTGGAAATGAAATGAGGAAAAACAAAATTTATTCTCCGAGAGCTGCTATCTATCAAACTGGAGAAGATGATCCAAAGTTGAAAGAGATCAAAGAGATAATGCAGAGAGAGCTCGAGAATGCGGAAAGAAGACTGCTTATAGACTACCTTAGAACAACACCAGATATTGAGGAGGTTAGGTAGAAAAAGTCTGTAAGTAATTCTTATTTTCTGTAAATTTTGTTAAGTGAAGATTAAACTCTGCTTATTTAAATAAACACTGTGTTTGTATAAAATTGTTTTGACATCATCAATTACTGTTAACTTGTGCATTTTTACTAATGAACAAGTTGGGGGAGATTGTTAAATATAATTGATGTGGTTAATATCAGTGTTTAAGTTTTACAGGGAAAAACAGAGTTTAACTTGAAACTGGAAGCAGTCAGAGTTTAGTTAAACTCTGACAATTGGAAGCTCGACAGAGTTTGTTAAACTCTGTCTGGAGAAGCGTTTGCTGGTCAGTAACAGAATTATTGAAGATAATTATGGAAGCGAATATCTTTGAAGATTGGATAGCTGTCAAAGAAGTCGTGCTGACTAGAAAAACGTGTAGCAATCGTAATTGATAATATTTGTATAGCTGATTTATAGGAGAATCAATTATCGATTGTATGTAGCTGTATATCTTTATAAATACAGTTAGGTTAACCCTAGAAGGGTATCGATCATGTAACGCAATATCATTTCATTATAACCTAAGCAGCTCTCTGTGATATTTTACATCACTGAGAGAGGAGTTAATTTCAAACAGTTTTTAAAGTCTTTTAAGAACTTATTGTTATTCACTCATACTTAGTTGATTAAAATTGTGTATTCGGCCTAACATGTGAAGAATACCATAGTTTGTACTACAAATTTTATGATTCATTACCTAAGTTTAATAAAAGTGTAATTTCTGCTACAACGTGAGGAGAGCATAGCCCACCAAAGATCGCGAGTCCAGTGGTTGGAGTTAGGAGATCATAATACATCCTACTTCCATAAAAAGATGGCTGCAAACTGGAACAATAGTAAAATCCTCACACTGATAGACTCAAATGGGTTAACTCTAACGGAGAATGAGGACATCAAGCAAGAAGTAGTGCAATATTTTCAAAGTCTTTTCAATCTGGAAATGACTAGTTACCCAGGTATTGAAGGCCTCCACTCTCTCATCTCAAAAAAAATCACTCCTGCTCAAGCTCAATTGCTAACAATGAAAGCCAAGGATGAAGAAATTTTCAGCACTTTAAAGTCTATGAGGAAGAATAGAGCTCCGGGGCCTGACGGTTTTAACGTTAACTTCTTCATTAAAACCTGTGAGATTGTGGGCAAAGATTTTTTAAATGCGGTGCATTTCTTTCTTGAAACTGTTCAAATGCCGCATTATATCAATGCAACTGTTATTGCTTTGATCCCAAAATGCCAGAATCCATCCTCTATGGCTGAGTTTAGACCTATTTCCTGCTGCAACACTCTCTATAAGTGTATTACTAAACTGATTGCTAAACGCCTAAGCAACACCCTTCCTTCATTGATAGATTGTGCTCAAGCTGCTTTTATCAAAGGTCGTAATATATCAGATAACATCTTGCTTGCTCAAGAGATTCTTCAAGGTGCTGAAAGTAAGGGTGGAGGAGCAAAGGCAGTCTTTAAGATGGATCTCCACAAAGCCTTTGATTCCTGCAATTGGCAATTCATTTTTAATGTTTTAATCTTGAGAGGATTTCCTTTCCCAGTTATCAGGTGGATTCATTCATGCATCACAAGTGCAAGATTCTCAGTCAAGGTAAATGGGGAGCTCGGAGGCTATTTTTCTAGCAAGAGGGGTATTAGGCAAGGGGATCCCCTGTCCCCTTACCTTTTTATTCTAGTGATGGATGTCCTATCTGAATTGTTAAACAAAATCCCAGAGAGACCTGACTTTAAATTGCATAAGAGTATGAAAAAGTTGTGGATCAACCACCTCTGTTTTGCTGATGATTTATTGCTTTTCTGTAATGGAGACATGCAATCTATTTCCCTATTAATGGACACCCTGGACACCTTTCATGCATTCTCGGGGCTAAAAGCAAATCCTAGTAAAAGTGTGTGCTATCTATCAAACCCCCCTCCAGGTCTGCAAAACTGGATTCATGACCATTATGGTATTTCCATGGGCACTCTCCCTGCTAAGTTCTTAGGGGTTCCGCTAATAACAAAGAAGCTATCTGCTGTGGATTGTCATCCTCTCATTGCAAGGATCACATCTAGAATTGACTCATGGACCACCTACTTCCTTGCTTTCTCTGGTCGACTCCAGTTGATTAAATCTGTCCTTCAGTCTCTTTATGCATTCTGGTGCACTCACTTTATGCTTCCAAAAGGTATCATTAATCGCATTCAATCCATGTTATCTCGTTTTCTTTGGAACGGACACAAACCTGGTCGTATCAAAGCGAAGCTTGAATGGCATATTGTCACGCTTCCAAAAGAAGAAGGGGGCTGGGTATAAAGGATGCGGCAGAATGGAATAAAGCTTTAATCCTTAAGCATCTTTTGGCAATCATAAATCCTACTTCAAGATCACTATGGGCTGACTGGGTGAAGAAAACGATTATTAAACAATCATCGTTCTGGATTGTAGCGAAGCCTCGCCAATGCTCTTGGATTTTAAAAAAAGTTCTGGGTCTCAGAAACATTGCAATGCAGCACATCTCATACTCCATTGGTAATGGGCAAAGCACATCTTTTTGGTTTGATCCATGGCACAACAGGTCCCCTATCTGCACAGATTTAAATGCTCCTATCTTACGGGAATCTGGGTTGCATAGCTCCACTACAGTTTCTGCACTCTTATCTCCATCCGGTTGGTCTCTTCCTCAATCTAATTATCACAGCATGATAGTATGGAGACAAAACTTTATCCACTCCACTCCGTTCGACTTGCACAAACAGGATGATATTTGTTGGGATGGCATCCCTTCCAAGAAGGTAAAGGTTACAAATCTCTGGGCTACTGTGAGGCATGTAGGTCATACGATTTCATGGAGCTCGAGTGTTTGGCATAAACTATGGGTTCCGAGGTACTCTTTCTTACACTGGTTAATTATGCATGATCGTGTTACCACTCTCTCGAAGCTCAAACACTTTGGCATCGCTCAAGATGATACTTGTTATTTCTGCATTAATGGGAAGGAGACTGTTAATCATCTTTTTTTGGAATGCCCGTATATGCAGCACATTATTAATCTTGTCACCAGGGGAAAAAATGTTCAACTTCCCACCAGTTGGTCGGTGTGGAGTCAGGAGCTTAATCGGCTAAATACCAAGGATATTAGAGCAACTATCAAAGTATTGCTTTTTCAAACCATATGCTACACGATTTGGAGGGAAAGGAACAACAGGTTTCATAAGGGCGAATGCAACAATCCCAATCACTTGGCCCTGGTCTGTTCGCAGTTGGTAAAATGTAGATTGCTATCATCAAAGTGGTTCGAAAATGAATGTATTAATATGCCAAGTTTAGCTCAATGGACTGATTAGTTTTTGTTATTCCTGGGGTATGCCCTAGTTTCGGAGTTTTAGCTCCCTCCCTGTATATTTTTTCTCCTTTTCTTTTTTAATGCAAAAAAAACTTTAGCAAAAAAAAAAGTGTAAATTCTGGTAAAACAAAGAATGTGAATACTAAGCATGCATTTGTTATTCTGATGCTGACAAGGCAAATCCTGATGGATTTAATCCTGACAGAACTGCTTTTGTCAAAAAGACTTCTACTGCTAAAAATGTTAAAGTGCGTACAAATAGAACCCAACAAATGTGGGTTCTTAAAAATTCTAACCGAGTTCTTTATGTTTATGATTGCAGGGTAAAAAGAAAAATGTGTTAGTCACGGATAGTGGATGTGATAAGTGGATTTCATATCCACTTGGAACACTTCATATCGGCTTGAATTGATTGACTTGGCCTCAAGTATGCCGTGTTTTTGATATGTTTTCGTCTAGTTGTGCAGGTTTATATACTTCGATTAGGGTTGGCATTTCTTTGATTTTGGAGTGAAGGATGTAGACGTTTCCTATGGTGCTATGATAGTATTGAGCCAAGAAGTTGAAGAACGGCAACTCGTGCAAAAGAAACGGAAGAAAAAGGAGTTAAAACGAAGAAAATGACAAAAATCAGCATTCCGACAATTTCAGCGCGCGCCGTGGCGCATGGAAGGCACGCAGGAGCACGTGTCAGCATGCAGGAGCGCACTACGGCTTGGTTTAGTATGCTACGGCGCGGTTTGGCAGGCTACGGTGCGGGAGCTCGCTGAAAAAAATCCTGTTTTGATCTGAAATTGTATTTTTGGAATGTTTCTTTGAGAAAAGGACTCCTGTGGCTATATAAACACATCAAGGCATCAAGAAAATCACGTTTTTTATCTAGAAAAACAAGGGAGACAAGTTGGAGAAGGATTTTGCGAAGCTCGTTACAAGCAACGGAGATCTGGATCTACTTCATCTTTTGTTTTCTTCTATTAGGATACTTTGGATCTTCAGATTTTGGATTTTTTTCTAAACCTTATTACTCTATTATAATTATATTTATTCAGACTTTATTTACTACCATGTTTTCATCAAATCCCATGGTGACGAGCGGTTCGATTTTATTAAAGGTGAAATTATGTGTTATGGATATTTTGTGAAGTCAAGATATATGTGAAATCATGTTTATGTGACTATGTGATGATTGGTATGTGTCGTATATGTTCGTGAAATTTTATTTATATTTTTAGAGCATTAAAAGTATTTTTAAAGTGCATTTATAATCTTTCGAAAATTATATAAAATCATTGGAGTTGTTTTAAATCATGAAATCTTTTGCATTATCATCTTTGTGATATGATTTAGTTTCTAAAATTAGTGGGAGTATTTAATTGTGTGTGTTGATATTTTAAAATGATTTAAAAAGCTTTACTTCATTTAAAGATCCTTTATTTCGAAAAATTCATAATAAATTCATTTTTGAACCTAAAATAATTTTAAAAATATGGGGAGCCTTTTAATTTCATAAACTTTATTTTAGAATTTTAAAAATTATTTTTACCTTAATTTTCTAATTTATTTCGATTTAAAATGATTAAAAACCAGTTTTTAAAAAGAAAGCAGATAATTAAGTTTTGTTAAATTACGCTTTTGCCCCTCTGCCTATATCAGCTTCCACCCACCTCATTTTCTTCATTCTTGCCGAGAGTTTCAGCTGGGTACTCTCTTCTCTCTCCCTTTTTCAATTCTTTTCAATTTCAAAGCTTAATTCATGTGTAAATCATGGTTTTGATCAACTATTAATTGTTCTTATACTTATTAGGAGATTGGGTGAAGTTTTGGTTGAGCTTTTATATATATATATATATATATATATATATATATATATATATATATATATATATATATATATATATATATTATATATACTCGGTGTATGTATGTATATGCTACTAATCTTACATGCAAGGCCGGATAAGCATGGGCTGAGTGATTTGATGATGGTATGATGTTAATTGGTGCTTGAAATTAAGTTTTGGATTGGTTTTGAAGCTTGGGTCGAAACCCTCACCACCATCAATGGAATTTTCTGGTGGGTGGTGGTGGGATCGTGATGGTTTAGTGATAATATAGCTTAGATATCTAATTTGAGTGTTTATTATTTTTAAAAGTGATTGCATGCAAAGGGTTTTGTATTTTGTTTTGATTTTATTCGAATAGACTCTGCTACTGTTAATAATCTCGTTTAATGATTATTTGAGGTTGGTTTGTAAAACTAATTATATATTTGGATTCCTTGCGAAAAAAAGGTGGAATAGACTCTTGAATCATGTCAACCGGATTTAAAACGAATGAGTTATGGTCGGTTAAAGTTGGGTTATTACAGTTGACTTCGGGATTTTGATCCCTGAACTTTGAAAAATCATATTTAATCGAGTACTGGTTCAAAATTTATGAGCCTTACTATTCTGGAAAGGTTTCGGAATTGTCTTTAAGTTTCGTGTTCTGTACTTTTTCATTTGAACTTATCTTTATGCAGTAAAGTGGCATTTTTTGGGACTGATCGGTTCAGATTTTATCTTTGATAATCTATTTGTAAGATATTTGGGATTGGTCGTAATGGTGAAATGGTTAAGTATAAGTATGGTATTAGTTATAAGTAGGTTACGTTTGGGCTTGTAGGTGGATTTTAATCCATCGGATTGGTTTTATTGTGATTTGAGTCGGTTATGTTCCGACGGGATAGTCTAATTTATAAATGAAACTCTGCCCGATTTTTATTAGAATTATAAGTCCTAAAGTCTATAGTATAAGGCTATAAGTTGATTATGCCCTTGAAATGTGAGAAAAATTCTGAACATGAGGCAGGAAGCTCGCCATTTCCTGACTTATAATGTTAGTGCCTCATCTCCTCTAAAGTTTTGGCATGATCCTTGGTTGCTGCATTCTCCTCTCGTGGAACATCTTGGGTATGACATTGTTTCTATTATGGAATCAAACAATCTGGCCTCTATCAGCACCTTTGTTGTTAATGGTAGTTGGTCTGTTTCTCGTACTAATCATGTCAAAGCTATTGATCTGTGAGACACCTTCTTGCAAGTAAACGCATTGAGAACGATGACTCGGTTTTCTGGAACAATCAAAAGTGTGTTAATCTCTCTTATATATGGGAAGTTCTTCGGCGCAGAGAAACCCCTCCTCCATGGTTACCAGCCATTTGGCATCGTTTTCATATCCCAAAGTGTGCATTCTTTACTTGGTTAGCTTTCAGAAATAGATTGCTTACCAAAGAAAAGTTGCTTCTGTTCGGTCTCCAAACGAATCAGGCATGTATCTTATGCAATGGGCAAGATGAAACTGTTGAGCATCTTTTCTCCTTATGCCCTTTCACTGTTACTATCCTTCAAGCAAGTCCAGTACCTTTAAATTTGAACTGGGCGCGCTGGCTCCAAGGCGATTTCTTTACAGGTCGAGTTTCAAACTTAAGAAAGCACATTGGTTATCTCTTCATTTCAGTGGTGGTTTACTTAGTATGGCGGGAGAGAAATGACCGGATGCATCAGGGGGAAACTCAAAGCAATGTAACATGATGATCAGTGATGTCAAGAATATGGTGAGGGAAAAATTACACACATGCAAGGATTTTCAGCGAAGCTCTGCTAGGGATCCTCATTTAAGTAGAATTTTATACTAATTGATGTAATAGTTTTAGTTTCTTAGCCAGAGCATAGCAAGAACATGGCAGTAATGTCTTCGAACATCTTTTTGTTTGGTGTTTAGCTAGTTCTCATTATTAGCTAACTCTCTTTGATAAAGGGTATGCCCTTTGTCCCCCCCCCCCCCCATTTTTTCATTTATAAAATTTCGCTCAATTAGCAAAAAAAAAAAAAAGTCAAGGTGATGTTGTGTGTTAAGTGTTTAAGTGACATACGTGAACTGCATGTTTTGGTTGCCAAGTGTTTATGTGATTTGCATGACTAATGAGAGCTATGTGTTATGTGCTTAAGTACTTATCTGATTGTGCTAGATTGTCTGGTAAGTATAACTCGTACGTGTTATGTATGTTAAATTGTTAAGCGTTATAGGGACTGTTTGGGTAGAATAGAGTTAAACGATTAAGGATTATAGTGTACTGAAATACTACTTTACCTTATTATAGGTGCAAGTAGGAAGCCGGTAAGAAGTCATTATGCGTGTAGATGGAATTTCAAGAACGAAGATATTTATCGGAGTTGACTAGTATATTGATATCGGGACGGACGAATTATAGAAGAAAGATGATTGTATAGTCGATTAGAGACCGTCATATAAAGAAGTAGAGACTGACGCAAAGTGAGTAACAAATCGATGTGTTGGAAACAGAACTACGCATATTGAGGCAAGTGTTTCTATTCCTCACTTATTGTTCAAGTGAAGTATATCTGCTTTTATTAATTATCAAATGTTCTTTCAAATCAGTTTGCAAGTAACTCTGTCATTTCTTGAAATTTACAATTCTTGAACTGATATATCCTGTTGATTCAAGCATGCCTATCTTATACCATGTTGATCATTAACCTAGTGTAACCAGAATTCTGTCAACAACTATTTTACAAACTATAAACCTACAATAGCCTAATTCTTTCCAATTGCTTCTTGACCATATGTGTCATACAGCCGCTATAATCATACCATATTAACTGACGGATAAACCAGTGATCTACTTGACCTATGTCCGTGACCAGTTGAACCTATGCTGACCCTAAAACATATAAACAACTTTATGACCTAAACACTGATTCAAGAACTTAATTACCCGTAATACTATTCCTTAAATTTGATCACTTGCCTTGATGCCTTTGAGTCTATATCTTCTTGATTCAGACTTGTATCCTTATTCCCTTGTTGTCAGAAGACTTAGTTAAACCTTTGACTTTTATCATTACAAATCAAAATGAGTTGTTTTCTTAAAACACTTTGAAGTTACTTAGACTGGGCTGATTTGTTATCAGAGAGTCGAAGGTACTTCGAAGTAAAGGTTTTTGAAGAGATTAAGTATTAAAATGTTTTTATGAAGTTAAAAAGAGTTTTACAAATCTTAATATTTTTAGAATGAGATTTTATAAAATGTTTGGAACTTCGTCAAAATGGTTTCCATGGATTCCTGACGATTGGAGAAACGGGGCGAATGGGTAATGCTGGTTCCGTCTGTTTGTGTATGTAGTTCTGGTTTGTCCTTAGTGTAGTTCTGGTTTGTCCGTAGGGAGGCAAAGATGGGGTGGCTAAATCTAAAGGTGAGGCGTACGAGGAGATGTATAAGCGCCTAGACACTAAGGAAGGGGAGAATGCTATCTTTAAACTAGCAAAAGCTCGGGAGCGAGGGCGGCGTGACCTGAGTTCCATTAGGTATATATTAAGGATGCTTTGGGCCAAGTATTAGTAAACGATAATGCTATAAAGGAGAGGTGGAGTAGATATTTCTATATGCTATTCAATGAGTCGATGGGGAGCGAAATCGAAGTGGTGCAAGGAGAAGGGCATTCGTTTGCTCAAGCTTCCAGCCCCACTGAGAGTATCAATAAGGAGGAAGTCAAGGGAGCCCTGCAAAAGATGGGGAGAGGGAAGGCTGTGGGTCCGGATCAGATTCCTATTGAGGTTTGGAAGTGTCTGGGGGATGATGCTGCCCATTGGCTAGCGGATCTGTTCAACATCGTTCTAAGGGTTGCTACGATGCCGGCGGAGTGGAGGCGTAGTATAGTAGTGCCTTTTTTAAAGAACAAAGGTGATGCTCAGAGTTGTGGTAACTATCGGGGTATTAAACTACTCAGCCATACTATGAAACTTTGGGAAAGAGTGATTGAGTGTAGGGTAAGGAAAGAAGCTGAGATCTTTGAGAACCAATTCGGGTTCATGCCTGGAAGGTCGACGACCGAAGCCATTCACCTCATCAGACGCCTTATTTAAAAAATTTAGGGAGCGTCGTAAGGATTTCCATATGGTGTTCATAGATCTAGAAAAGGCGTATGATAGCGTTCCGCATGAAGTTATTTGGAGGTGCCTAGAAGAGAGAAGGGTGTCGTCTGCGTACGTGAGGGCGATCCAAGATATGTACTTTCAAGCGAGGACTTGCGTTAGGACCCCAGTGGGTGACACCCGTTATTTCCCAGTAGAAATAGGGTTGCACCAGGGGTCAGCTCTAAGCCCTATTCTTTTCGGTATTATTCTAGATGTCATTTCTCGGGGGATCCAAGATAGTGTCCCATGGTGCATGCTTTTCACCGATGACATTGTTTTAGTGGCAGAGTCGAGGGGGGAGGTGAACGTGAAGTTGGAGAAATGTAGGTCGACCTTAGAATCTCGAGGCCTGCGCGTGAGTCGGTCTAAGACCGAATATCTTTGGTGCAACTTCAGTGGAGAGGCCAACGTAGAAGGGATAGAGGTGAGGATTGAAGATCAGATTGTGCCACGCACGGATAGATTCAAGTATTTGGGATCTATCTTACAGAAGGAAGGGGAAATTGGGGATGATGTCACTCATCGTATCAAGGTCGGGTGGCTAAGATGGAGAGTTGCGTCAGGAGTTTTATGTGATAAGAAAGTCCCTTTAAAGTTGAAGGGCAAATTCTACAGAGCAGCCATCAGACCTGCGTTATTGTATGGTTCCGAGTGTTGGCCTTTGAAGAAGACACACGAGAGCAAGCTGGATGCGGCGGAAATGAGGATGTTGCGTTGGTCGTGTGGCCGTACAATGTTGGATAGAATCCCGAATGAGGTTTTTAGTAGTGAGTTTGAAGTTGAGCCCATTTCAACAAAGGTAAGGGAAGGGAGATTGAGGTGGTTTGGCCACGTTCGTAGGAAGCTGCCTTCTGCTCCGGTTAGGAGGGTCAAGAGCATCTCGGTAGAAGGGGTGAGGAGGAGGGGCCGTCCGAGGAGGTCATGGGAGGAGCAATTGAGGTTAGATATGAAGGCTTTAAATCTAAACTAGGCTGTGATCGCAGATAGGAGTGCTTGCAGGCGTCGGATCAGAGTTGTGGATTCTCTTTTAGGGAGTGGATCGGTGGTAGAGAGTCTCAGGGTCGGGTTTTCTCAGTTAGTTTTGACATAGAGCATTTTCATTTTTATTTCACTGGTGTCTTCTGCTTGTGGTTTATTATTTGCAGGGGGTTCGAGCGGAAATATTCCTCACGTTCTTGTATAGTGCGCATCGAGATCTGAGGAACATAAATCCTCGCAGGTATGTATGTCCCATGTGGAGAACGCCATGGGCTCAGGTATTGCTTGGGACATTTTTGTAACATTTGGATTCTTTTGTAAATATCACCCACTTTTTATGTCGTGCACTAAGCCGAGGGTCTTCATGGAAACAGCCTCCCTGCTCTAAAGTGGGGGTATGGTCTGCGTACAACCCACCCTCCCCAGACCCTGCTCTGAACGGGATATACTTAGTATGTTTGGTTTGGTTTGGTTTGGTTTAATTTGTTTATGTTTATTAGATGTTGCAAAACATCCTCTTTCTGCATTAGATTAGAATGTTCTATCGCAATTTAATAGAAAACATCACACACCAAGTTCAAAAAAGAAGACACCAATGGCTAATGCTCAGACACATGGAAATTCAATGAGTAATCAGTCAGGTGTATTTATATTTCAGTCTTTCTCTATTACATACAATCATTTTTGTACCTAATAAAAGATTCCGTAATCTTTTTAAGTCAATGATTTTTTTATTTTACCTATTATTAGCAACAGGTCAGCGTATTCTTTCCACGGATCCCACTAAGGTTCCATTGACTTCGCACTTTGCAACAAACAGCTTATCAAGTTTCTATCGACTTATATATTTTTCAACATAGGTTTCTTTGCATTTAATCAAATTGGTTATCATTCCAATTTTCTGAACAAAGACGACATGGTTCCACAATAACTCAACTTGGTTCAAGCCTTGGAAGCAGCTTACATCGTGTAAATAATAGCAGTAAAATATATTGTATGTCAGATTTTGCTTATTTTGTAAATAAGTAACTTCTATTCAATAGAGGCAATTGTCATCATACAGGAAAATCGACACAATTTTCATCACTTCGTGGAAAACAATTTCACAACTTCACCACATCTGGAGGTGAACATGAGCTTTAAGATGAAAAATATAATATTTATAAATGTGTACATGTTACTAAAACATATTCTTTTTTTCCTTAAAAATAGAAAAATTACAAAACAATCTTATGACACCAGTTATATCTCCCGCTGCTCGGAGGTTGTCAAATGTTGACTTATCTGGTATTTTTATAAATTTGTATTACAATATAATAAATTTAAAGATTTATTATCATCTTACGCAAGAAGTATAATTAACCTGACTCATATTAATCATTTCATGTAGGTGTTACTTCTTGCACCTCAATCTCCAACATTGCACGTACTACCACACAACATCAACACCAAGATTTCAGTTGCCAGCATCAACAATAGGGAGTAAATGTATGGGTTCTGTCTCTATCTTCTGACCAATTGAATCGTAATTTGTAACATGTTATAATTTTATGTCATTATGCCGATCTTTTAGTTGTTCCTGATAATATGAAAAAAGTCTCAGATAAAGATAGTAAGTTCAGAACACTGCATTATCAATTTGTCTTATTACTAAATATCATTTTTTTTCTTACTAATGTCTCCCGTTATAGCTAATATCCAATCACCAGAAACCACCATGCGTGATCAGGAGAAGAAACCCTATCCTTCGCACAACAAAAATCTATTGGAGTCATTCAACGATGTAACTGTTGACAATGATGTGTTAATTGTAGGTGATTTAGTATATATATATATATATATATATATATATATATATCTTATTTCGGATATGAATATATAGTAGACATTAACATAATCTTGTTTTTACATGTGATAATAATAAATTTTTACGTATTATTTTTTTTCTCATTATTCCAGATACGAATGGTTCCCAGGATGACAATGTGAAATGTATGTTTTTTTCCCTAATTTATCTCCCTCATTCATACCATGTCTTTTTACTTGGTTCTTATGATTAGATAATATCGTGTTAAAATTACAACTAATCCTATTTTTGCTCATCAGTGCTTCAATTTTTGCTTCAATTTAGTAGTTTAATTACAACTAATCATAGAATAAATATGTACTTGACATATACTACATTATTATAGATATCATTGGAGTGGTTGAGGATTTTGAGAATGTGAAAGATATCCAAATAGTGTATGGGAAAAGGAAAATCGTCAAATTCAGGATAACTGATGGACGGTAAAAAACAAATTATTCATTCAAATTAACGTCTGATCATACTTCTGTTTATGACAATCAAGCTTAATCCAAATCATTGTTCATATTCTTATCAATTTTTAGATATTCACACAAAGTAAGTGTTTGGGGAAAACTTGCTATAACAACCGATGCATCATATGCCAAGGTTGAAGAGAGTCCGGTTATTGCTATTGTTTCCAGCTGTAAAATGAAGAATTTTAGGAGTAAGCTTTTCATTTTATTCTTATATACATGTACAATACATTTTATTTAAATTTAACTAAGTTTCTTTTCATTTATTTGTATGCAGATTCGGTTCAAATTAGTACTTTGCCGTCCTCTAAGATCTTCCTGAATCTTGACAATGATTAGGTCCATGAAATGAGGATAACTTTCATGTTTTATTTCTTTGTTTCTGATATGTACATGACACGAATTTGAATTTAACTTGAATTGTATATAGGCTTGAGGAGGAAGGCTATAAGGTTCCTGAAACTGTTGATCAAATTCCTTTGCCTTTTACTGTTGCTGCTATCATTGAAACGATAACTTTGAAGGAATTGGGTGAGAAGACAAGCACTGATGAGCTTAAGGTATAAAGATAACCGTTGATGAACTTAAGTTATGAATCCAATATTTGTTAATTTACACAATCTTGCTTCTTTGTTAAATGCAGGAGGTGTGAGCCTTTGTTTGTATCTGGTAACCGATTCCTGCTCTAGAGCATGCAACGGTTCTGTTGATTGCTGATGTTTCGTTCTTTTAATTTCGAGAATAATTTGTGTTGCTTTCCAGTGTTTTTGTACTATGGTTTTTCTCTTCCATTTCGTTTTTTCTTTGTAATAAAAATCCCTGCTTCATATTTAAAATGTTTATTTCGGATTATAAAGTTAACACTTTAGACATCTATCTCTACTTCTTTACGACTTAATATATTTTAGCTTCTTAACCTTTTAAAGAGACAAATAATATATGTTTTACAAGTACACTTTTATTATTCAATTTTGAATACAAATATTAAAAAAACTTGAGTAAAAAGCACTTCGTGTACTTCAATTTATACGAAATCTGCACTTGGGATACTATAGTTCAAAAACCCCTATTTGTAATACGGCTCTTTCAAACTTTTTGCAAAGTGTGTACTTCCGTCAGTTTGCCTCTAACGTCGTTACTTTGGCGAGGGCAGTTTGGTCATTTCAGCTATAAACGTTTTTTATCAGCTATTTAACACCATCTTCAGCCCCAAACACACCTCCATTCACCTCAAATCAGCAAAACCTAATTTCTCCTACCTCAAAAGGCGCACAGATGAAGAAATTGATGCGATTCTGGATCTTGCTTGCTTCTGTGATCAGATGAGCGTGATGAAGACAACGTGGTTTGGCCCAAATGCAGGTAGGAGGTTTCGATGTTGCTGTAACAATCGTTGTGGATATCATGTGTGGGTCGATGAAGAACCGCTAGGACCCCGTACTCTAGAGATCATCAAGGAGCTGCAGGAAACAGCTTTGGACAGGGAGAAGAAGTTAAGGGCCAAGATAATTCGTTATTCAGAAAAACATGAGGCTGATATGGAAATGGTGAAGAAGAGGAATCAGGCTACGGTTACTAGAATGTTCGTGCTTGTGTCGTTGATGGTGAGTTTGGCTGTTACCACAATGAATCAAGACCCAGTTGGTGATGACTTTGAGGACTACGATGAGCTTGATGATTGAAGAATGAGTATCAAGACCCAGCTGGAATGTTCCACTTAGTTTTTTTAAAGTTAATGCTCGTGTTGGTGTTTTATCTGGTGTTGGGTTAGTTTGTTCAGCTTGTTAGTGGTAGTTGGTTTAGAGTCTGGTGTTGGTTTCTAGTGAAGTCAAGCTTTGCAGTTGCAGTTGTCTGTTGTTTAGGGTTAGTTGTCTTGCAGGTGTTGGTTTGATCATTTGATCATTGTAATAGGCCCTGTGTTTACGTTTTAATGTAATGCCAACTAAGTGTTATGTGTTATTCTGTTTAGCAATACGGCTTGTCAATATTCTTCCCGGTAGATTCGACCAAATATCAAAGAATCTAAGACAAAAGAATCTAATAATCTAAGCTTTATATCAAAGAAATATCAAATAAGAAGAGAAATACATTAATTTGAGACACGTTTTAACATTGACAAAAGTTCTACGAAGTTCTCATTGAACTACCAACATTCATAGTACCAAAGTTTCAAAGCACAAAAGTAGTACTAGGCACCATTAATTCGAGACAACATTCACAAAAGTAGTGCCAACATTAATTCGAGACAAGTAATTCGAGACAACATTCACAAAAGTAGTCCTAGGCACCATCGAATTTAAATCTTCCAAGTTGGGTTGTTTCTGAGCTTAGCTTGCATTTCTCTTCTTTTTGCCTCAATATTTCCCATAGTTGTTGTGGTGACCTTGTCTCCTTTTGTTGAATGGTTGTTGTGGCTGAATTCCAAGAGGGGTGTTGTTCACTTTTGGTTGAGGTTTCTTCTTCTTCAATACCCCTCCTTGACTACCCTCGTTTGGCATTTTCTGCCCTCCACTACCTTCAGGCATTCTCTTTCTAGGAGTTACATGTACATCACCATGCTGAGCCTGTGCACTACCACTCTTAGTTGCAGTCTGGTCAACATGTTCACTTGATGTTCCACCACTTTGCACTACCTCAGGTTGCTTTGTGCATGTCGACTTCTTTGAGCTTTTAGTTCTTGTTTCAGTTGCTTTTCACATCCATTTGCTCTATCTGCTGCCTGTTTGACAAAAAACCAACATCAATAGTTGCAGTATTACCATTGAAAAACAAGGGGAAAACAAAGTACATTGGCTTACTCTTGCTGGACAAGTCCTTATATTATGACTAATCTCAGTACAGTAGTTCCATTTGATCTTAGTGTTCCTTCTTTTCATTTTGATTGCATTTGGATCAATTACATCAGTAGCCTTGTTCCTCTTCTTCTTAGGTCTACCTGGCTGGACCTTAATCTCAGGTGGCAATGGTTGTGGAAATCCTATCTCCTCCCATTCCGTTTCCCCACAAATAGGCTCTACTATGTTCGAATAGCACTCTAGGAATATGTCCTTGCTGTATGACATATGGATGAAAGGCTCGAATGATTTCTTGCTCCATGCTATACAAGCACAGGCATGGTAACAAGGAATTCCTGACACCTCCCACTTTTTGCATGCACATTTCTGTGCTTCCAAATCCACAACCATCTCATATCCACCTGCAGTCATGGTTACCAAATACCTAGCACCTCCACTCCACACCACATGACAGCCTCTACTCTGGTCAATTGCCCTAAACATATACCTCAAATAGTTAGTATGATTTAAAAGGTCCTTACAGAATGTTAGATGTATGTAGATGCATTTCACTTACTTGTTAAGCCTCCTCATAGCATTAGGGCATATGGGATTTAGTTCATAGCTATTGAGCATCTTGTCTCTCCTCTTTTGTATCCTCACCATAACATCATTGTGAATTGCTTTTAGCATGGAAACAATTGGAAGATCTCTATACTTCCTTATGGCACTGTTAAAAACTTCACAATGATTATTAACAAAAATGTCACTCTTGCATAGCATTCTAAATGCACTCCTAGACCACTGGCTTCTAGGCTTCTCCATCAACCAATCATAACATTTCTTTGACAACTGTTAAAGAAATGCCACAATATTAACATGGAAGCAAAGCTACTTTTGTATTTGAGGCATACCTCCACAAAATTAAACAGGGCAGAGAAATATACCTTTTTCAGCTCCTCCATATGCTTGTTGAATGTGTAGTCAGTAGTTGCCCTAGCTGCCAACCACAAACACATCCTAACACCAATGCCTTTATGGTCCTTCCACATGTTCCTGTATAAATGCATGACACAAAACTTGTGTTCTGCATTTTGGAATATGGACTCTAATGCATTTATTAGGCCCTGTGAAAAAAGCACATGCCATTTATTAACCTAAAGATGACAATAAAATAATAAAAAAAAAGGTTATTGGGCATTAAGAAGGTACCTTTTGCCTGTCACTTATAAATGTGAAGGCCCCATCAACTCCCAAATCTTGCTTCATATTTTGTAAAAACCACTCCCAATTGTCATTATTCTCAGTTTCAACCACAGCCCATGCTAAGGGATACATGCCATCATTGTCATCTTTAGCCACTGCAGCAAGTAATTGACCACCAAATGGGCCCTTAAGATGGCATCCATCAAGGCCAAGCAAAGGCCTGCAACCTCTTTTAAAACCAGTTTTCAAAGGACCAAGACAAATATAAAACCTTTTAAATCTCTTCCTTCCACCTTCAAATTCTTGATCTTCAGTCATTAGTTTAATTGTGCTCTCAGGCATCACCTTCAACAACTGATTCCCATAGTCCCACAATCTAGCATATTGGTCACTATGTTTGCCATTTATTTTCTCCAAAGCCTTCTTCTTTGCCCTCCCAATTGCATGGATACTAACATGACAGTGCCAGTCATTAACAACCTTCTTCAAAAATGATGACAGTGGCCATGTTGGATTCATTCTGATCTCATCTTCATACTCCTCAGCTATCCATCTTGAATTAATCTGCTTCTGATGAAATGTTGTAGTGCATGTATGCTTGGGATTGTAAACCTTGATCTGGTAGTTATCAGTATCCCTCATCTTAGATGCATATATCTTCCACTCACAGGGTCGTTCACAAATAAACTTCACTCTACTTCCATAATTCCTGCATTGCTTTAGGTCTCCTCTCCAAAATAGCTTGTTTTTTAACTGCAGCTCTAAAAACTTTGGAAGATGCAATCAACATGGTCAGCTGGAACTTAGGGTTCTTCATCTCTGTCTTATGATTGAAAATTGGAAAAGATAAGTCCTCTTCATCAGAAGAGTTGCAGGCCATCCTTTCCTCATCACTTGAGGCATAGTGAGTAGAAACATCACTAATATCACCTCCTTCATCTGCACTGTCTCTATCATCTTCAACATCATTATCCATTTGAATTGGTTCCTCTGCTGGAACCTTACTCTTACATTTACCTTGGACTGTAGCCTTGTCTTTACCTTTCTCTTTAGCCCTTTCTTTGCTCTTTTCAAGTCTCTCTTTGCTCTTCTGAACCCTCTCATTTTTATGGTTACAAACCTCATCATCAGTGCTGTCCATGTTTGACCCATCTGAGTAGAAACTGCAATCATCATCACTCAAAACATCCTTGTCTGGATTGTAATCCTCATCACTTCCATCACTTTGGCCATCACCCCCATGTCATCATGAACCACACTCCAAAATCTGTTATTCAGCTGCTCTTCAACCTCTTTTTCAAACTGATCTGTACTAGGATCAACATATTCAATATGTGGGTCTTGTGAAGGGGCAAACTCTTGAGTTGGATTACCATCAGCATCAATAGCAAAAATTGGGGTTGTTATGACAGAGAAAACATATATGTTTCTTGAAGATGGAAGCAATTCACACATTTCCATGACATCAGAGTCTGAGTCCAAATTGTGCAACCCCCTAAGCATATCACTTTCTGGCCACTTATAGAAGAAGGTATGTGCACCAAGACAAGCACATTCCTTACACATGTTAGCCAACTCTATCAAGCTCATGGTATCAGGATCACACAAATCAATATAGTCAAAAGTTCCCCCAACATATTCAGTATTATTCTCATTAAATTGTCCCCCCGTATGTAATTTAATAGTGAAAAGTCCTTCATCTGCTGCCAAAAAATGCCAAAAAAATAGGAAAATTACAAAATGGGGCAATGAAAGAGCAATAAAGGCACGTAACCCTAACCCCAGTAAAAAACATGCTTTAAACACAAGGGACCACATAAACACAAAGCAGTCGAGCACATGGGAGCAACTATAGCATGATAAACGACAATAATCACTTTACATAACCCTAAACTATAAAATGAATCAGTGCATATATATACTTAAAGACCCAATTGAACATTTGTACATAACCCTAAACCCAGTACATAAACCCTAAGTAAGAGTTCCAGACAAACTTACCTCGATAAGGAGGACATTCGTTAGGACTGTATACACCTTTATCTCTGGGATCTCGTCGAAACCAAGCCATCACAGTGCAAACTCAAGATCGATTTTGCAAGGAATAGAGATATACGGGATTTTGATCGACTCTGAAATGGGAATAATGATAGAGAGGATATTTGGGGGTAAATACGATATAGAATAGGGATAAAAAGACGTTTACAGTTGAAAGGACCAAACTGCTCTCGCCAAAGTAACGACGTTAGAGGCAAACTAACGGAAGTACACAATTTGCAAAAAGTTTGAAAGAGCCGTATTACAAATAGGGGTTTTTGAACTATAGTATCCCAAGTGCAGATTTCGTATAAATTGAAGTACACGAAGTGCTTTTTACTCAAAAAAAAAACTTTACAAGACAAATGTCCTCGATTACCAAAAAGCAAAATTTAATTTTTAAAAATAATTATGAAAATCAACCTCACCGTATCATATTGCTACTTGTAGAAAGAGATGCAAAAAATTATAAACATACATTACAGACAGAGACATACAATACAATAGATAGATACAAAAAGAGATGTACATGCATCTCACCACCGAAAACCCAAACCCAAATCAACGGTGTTAAGTTCATAGTTGTTCATCCCTACCACACTCCATCCCCCTTTTCCTCATGTTCTTGATCTCAAAACCCCTTTGCTCGAAAATGACACACAACTAAACACACAAGACAGTTACCCCCTTTTCGCACATCCTTACTTACATATACACACACACACACACATCATTCTCAGATCTTACCCACAACCCCTCCTCAATTTCAGTATAGATTACTAAACTTTATACCCCCATTTCAAAAACCCAACTTTTATTTTTGGATCTAAAGGACCCCAAGCCACTAAAAAATCAAATCTGGGTATGTTTCTTTCACTTTTATTTTGTTGATTTATGTGTTTTAGTGATGGGTTTTTGATGGATGTGAGTAAATATGCTTGTGGGGTTTAAGATTTGAGCTTTTGATCTACTGTTTGATTGTTGGTTTCTGATATTTTTGATTTTTTAAAGTGTTTTTAGTGTTGGTTTTATGTAAAATTTTGTGTTTTTATTGTAAGTATAAGTGCATTGTGTGTATTCTAGGATCATTTGTGTGTATCTATTTTGTGCTGTGGTTACTGATCTGTAGGGTTTATAGATCAATGGCTATTGTGTATATCTGTAGTATTGTGTGCAATGGTTATTTTTGTGTATCTGTTGTGTGCAATGGATGTAATGAAGTTTGTTTTAAAACATAAAAGATCCAGATTGATACGGGAAAGATTGGAACTTTTAAATGTGTTGAGAGATTAGCTAATTTTGTAGGTTTCTTGTAATGTAATTCAGCTTTGTTGACATTTTAAATGTGGAGGTGCTGCTGCACTGATTCATTTCAATATTTTATCGATATTTCTAGTTTTGACTGTACTGTTACACTATGTTGACGTAAGGATGCACTATAAAAACATCAACTTTGTGTCTATAAAAGTGGAATGTAGGCTTTAATTGTATAAATGCATGATGGCCTATATATATAGAAATAAGAGTAATGTCCATTATGTGTACCTTCACTTTTGGCTCTACACCACTGGCAATACTACAATGAAGTTACTACTTGCAATGTTGAAGGTGACAGATTTTCTGTTTTGGCTTATTTCGTGACATTTTATGGGCCAATTCCTATTTCAGCGACTATATTTGTATCATATATGCTTGCCCCAACCCAACAATAAAGTTGTAAGAATAAAAATTGGACAAAAAAGTTCTCGAGAAGTTAGTTGAATTTAATGTGCACAATTTTAACGAAATCAAAACTCCGATATTGCAAGTTATAGTTTCGGAAGTATAGTATTGCAAGTAGTATAATGACCAAAGTGCAAGTACACACAATGCACTTTACTCTAGAAATTACTGAAGCATTAATATCATAATCGCACCCGTTACTTATTTGGACTTAAAAGTAGATGATAGCGTAAGAGCATAACCGCCTACTTACCTGTTAAGACACAGAACTAGTCAAACAGATGACCTGTGTATTGAGTACTTTTCTCCTTGCTTATTGAGGTTGTATATTCAGCTTCAATTTATTCCTGCTTATTCTAGCAGAAGATATTTACAGATTCACTAGCATATAGTACCAGTACATCTATTTTGACAGGGCCGTCTACTTGTGCTTTTTAATACGACTTTTTAGCTTTTAGTGGTTAGAATGCATGTTGAATTTAATGGTAAATTTGAATTTTGTGAAACTTAAAATTAAGTTTAAATTTACTTATCAGTGGTCCCATTTTAAGTAAGAGAAATATGTCATAATACTGATGGATTACCTTCCTTACCATGCTGATCTTTGGTATATCCATGGCTGTAAAGTTTCCTCCCAATATGTAATTTTTGATTGCCAACTCTTTTTTAGCTTAGCTTTTGTTTTTAACTTTTTGGTCTTAGCTCCATACAATCTGTTGCTTGGCATTAGTTCTTCTTAAGCTTAAATCATCCTTAACGGGATCTCTTCACTTCCTCAAAATTTATACTTGAAAATTACCAACAGCTAGAGACAAACATACAGGGAAATCACCCTTTTGATTCATCTCTTTTTACGTTCTACATAAATATATTCATGGATCTTGCCCATAAATCCCTTCTTAGTTTCATTATATAGAATTACTGTGTAACCCATTTTATAAACCCCAACTTTTTACCTGTTTATATCAATTTCTGTTCCAATCTAAATAACCCAAAGTCGGTTGCAAATCAAATCTAGGTACGTTTCTTTTTAGTTAATTTTGTTGATATGGGTAGGTATCGTTTTAGTTTAATTGTGTTGATCTATGTGTTATTTTTGTTGGGTTTTCAATGTATATGAGTCTTTTTAATTGTGGGGTTGAAGGTTTTTGTACTTTTGATCTACTGTTTGATTGTTAGTTCAATAGTTATATATTTTCAAGATATTTTTTCAAGTTATATTGTTGCTTTTATGTCAAATCGTGTGTTTCTATAATTGTTTTATAATAATTATTAGTGCATATTACGCATTGTTGGATCATCTCTCTGCATCTATCCGCGTGAAATAGTGATTCATTTATAGTGTTCATAGATTTAACTAATTGTGGATGTCATGAAAACAATGTCAAAAGATTTGTATTGATATGAGACATGGGATTATTGGAATTTTAATATGTAGAGAAAATACTAGGATAATTTTAATGTTTCTTGTAATGTACGGAGTACTTCCACTTCGCAGATGCAGATATTTTTACCCTATCTCTTAATTTGGCTGTACTGCTGCATTTATATAGATTTATCAATATTTCTTGATTTGGGTGTACTGCTGCAGTATTTCAACTTTTTTGATGCTTTAAAAACATCAACTATGAGCTTAATAAATTAAAACTTTATCTGTATGGTTATAAATGCGTAATGGCCTTTTATAGAAATAGAAATAAATGCAACTACAATACCATAATCTCCCAGTTGCTCATGTAGACCTAAAAGTAGATGATAACTGAGCATAAGGGCTCACTGACTACTAAGATGTAGAACCAGTTAAACAGATGACACATGTATTTTACCTTGTTATTTGAGTTGTCATTTCAGCTTTAAATCGTGTCTGCTTATTCTAGCAGAATATATTTGAACAAGCAGAAAATATTTATCGACTCACTAATAAATATTGTCAGTATGATACTCTAAAGCGAGGGTCGTCCATGCGTGCCATTTGTACAAACTTTGAGCTTTAAATGGCTAGGTTCAGGTTGAATTCAAGTATGAATGTGAACTTCATTAAACTTAAAAATTAGGTTTAAGTTTTTTTTTCTTCATTGAGCACTATGTTGTGAGATAAATGGTCCCATTTTAAGTCAGTAACAAAATGTTCTATTAATGATGTCTTACCTTCCATACTTTGTTCCTCCGTGTAACAATCTTGCTGTAAAATTTCCTTATATCATGCATTTTTTGTTTTCGCTAAGCTTCTGTTTTTAACTTTTTAGTCTTCGTAGCTATATAAATTTGGATTTTTATTTTCTTTATTTTTTTAAATTGAGATTATCCTTGACGGTATCATGGATACCAACAAGATTTTTTGTTTTAAACTAATAAAATTTATAGAATGTGTAAATTTACTCTTAGTCGATGATTATTTTTTCTTTGTATTTTACTGCTTTATATAAATTAAAGGTGAGGAGCTGTTAACAAATTAATGCATGTCAGTGTGTGCTTATCAGATCGATCATAGATTGGGCTTTTGATATTACTCGTAATAGTCATTGATTGTAAATGCTACTGATACTTTTTCTGCATTACCGTTTTTCTTTTTGTAGAAGTTTTCCTGTTTTAGGTCCCCATTAATTATGTGGAGATTTAAACCTTTCACGCATAAAGAACAAGCGGGACTTGAAGGACGTGTCATTGACATTGGCAATCTGAAAGTTCAGGTCCGAAACGTCATTGCTGAGGGTGGGTTTTCTTGTGTTTACCTAGCTCGAGATGCTATAAATGGTTCTAAGCAGTATGCAATAAAGCACATTATTTGTAATGATGAAGAATCCTTAGAACTGGTGATGAAGGAACTCTCTGTGATGAAATCACTTAAAGGGCACCCAAATATTGTTACATTATGTGCACACACCATCATGGACATGGGGAGAACAAAAGAAGCTCTGTTTGCGATGGAGTATTGTGAGAAGTCTCTGGTTAATGTGCTTGAGAGTAGAGGGGCTGGCTACTATGAGGAGAAACATATACTTGCAATATTCAGGGATGTGTGTAATGCAGTATTTGCAATGCATATCCAGTCCCCACCCATTGCTCACAGGTAATCCAAAATATTTTGAAGATCTCTTATTTCTATTGTTTGAAAGCATCTTAGAAATCTTTAAGATCCCGGTACCTTTGGGCTTCTTGTTGTACAAAGTAATTTGATCTGCTCACCGTTGTTCCTATTTGGAGTGCGTATTGTAGTTAAGTTTGTGGTTTGCTATAACTGTATGTTTTCTGTAAGTTCTAATGCAGTCCAGAATTGGACAGATTTCCAAAATGTGCCATTGTTGCGTGCTAGTTTCACTAAGCTCAGTAGATGAAATGACAAATTAGTATTCACTGAGAAATCTTGATATTACCATTCCTTACTTGATTTTTAGCACATGAAAAGATTATTGCAGAATGCTATACGGTGTCAACAATAATAGCTCTTGTGGGATTGCATCATTTGCTATATAGAGCACTGTTCAAGCATGATGGGAAGATGGATGCACAATTGTAAACTATTTATGGAGGGTATTTGTGTTTGTAAACAAGTAATAAGATGATAGCTGTATGGGTTATAGACATATAGTAGATGTTTGACTGTAGGCCTGATGCCAGAGTCTAGGCAAAGGGCTTGATTGGCTGTTGTTTAGGCTGGATGACTGTTCTGAGAGAGAAACTTAAGAAACAGATCAACTACGATGCAATATTAGAAATGACTAAGATAAGCTAGAAAGTCCTTATTAATTTAGTTATTTCGAAGCAAAAGATAATTATCATCTCAGGCCTTTAATATGTTTTTGCATGCGTTTCAGAACGGAGGTAACTGAGAGTGAATTCACTAGCTCAGCAATATCCTTTCTGCTACACATAATTTTCTTCTTGAAGTTATGGTGGAGCTTGAATCATGTGTATAAGTATGTAGTACTGTCGAAAGTGAGGCAGTTGAAACAAGTTTGAATATCATGGGCTAAAAGAGTTCTCTGTATTCTCAAGGAACATTTTGTAATTCGCCCTCTTTATCTTGCTTTGTTTGTGCTCTTTCTTCTCTCTTATCCTTTAAATGGTAAGACGTAATTGTGCATTGCCTTGATATATTGTAGGGACTTGAAGGCTGAGAATCTACTTCTTGGTTCTGATGGATTATGGAAGTTGTGTGATTTTGGTAGTATATCCACAAACCATAGACGCTTCGAGAAGGCTGAAGAAATGGGGATAGAAGAAGACAATATTCGAAAACACACCACGCCTGCCTATAGAGCTCCTGAGGTTAAACAAGGAACCTTTTTTTTTCCCGACAATTGTTTGATATAAGATGACATTAACCTGACTCTTGTCTGGCTTTTACCCATTGGTTAGATGTGGGATCTATTCAGGAAGGACCTAATTAATGAGAAGGTTGATATATGGGTGAGTTGTTTATTGTGCAGTCAATTAAGTCTGCAGTACAAAGTTTGACGTAAAAATATGCTGAAGGTATTCTTTTTTTCTTTTGTAGGCCTTGGGATGTCTCCTCTTTCGCATATCCTATTTCAAATCTGCGTTTGACGGTGAATCAAAACTACAAGTTTTGAATGGAAATTATAGAATTCCAGACCTACCAAATTATAGCTCAGAGCTGACAGGCTTAATCAGAGATATGCTTCAATCTTCACCAGATGACAGACCAGACATCACGCAGGCAAGCCTTTGCTTGATAGGCCATTCATCTCCATGAATTTAGGTTAGTTGTAGATCATCTGTGTCCGTGACCGGCCCTAGGTGCTAAACCTAAGGTGTAACCTCTTAAGCTTCCAGGATATGTTTTGTCCTTGCTCCTACTCCTTAAATTGGCAATGAAAAACATTGTTTTGGAATTCTTGTTTTAAAAGACTGGAAGCTATATGTGTTTTGGCAGTAATAAGTGAAAACACTAGTGCCTAGTGTTTTCTGCTTTGCATGAGTGCTTGTGGTTATCAAAATTGTTTTCTTCTTCACAAGTGAAAACTAATATTAAGTAGAAGAATTAGAAATAAAAAGCATGGTATCACAGCACTTACTACATTTGTCCTTATTATTCTTTTTTGATTATCTTTTGCATTCTTTCATTTTCTTTGCTAATGGCAGGTTTGGTTCCGAGTTAATGGCCTATTACCTGATGGGTTACAGAAGTCATTACCTGATAAACCACCAGAAATGAAGCAACATGGTGCGGACACACATCAAGGTGAGCACGCTCGAGCTTCTAGGGTTGAAATGCTAAGCTTTATCAGAAGCACCAAACTAGATAAATGACTAATGACATATCTTTGTCAAATTAATATCCAGTGCAGCATAAAATACTGAACGTTATACTAATTATCGTCATGCTTAATGTTTGTTGTGAATATAGAAAACCTTGCGACAACAGTACATAAGGGTAGCCTGATGCCTCGTAGAAGTCCACCACCACCTCCTTCGAGTACAGAAACACATCAGAAGGCAGGTACGGGGGGTCCAATAGGTGCTTTCTGGACCACTCAGCATGGAAAGGATTCAGTAGTTACTGATGACAAGATTACGCCCAAATATGATGAATCTGCCGACAGTATTCCTTTTGGACATGACAAAAGTCATCCTGAGAGGCCAGTTCAGAAAAGTTCTTATAACAAACCTACCAGTGGCCCTCCAAAGGACTTTGAAATAAACTTTTTTCCAGATAATTCTGACCATGCAAGTGAAAAATTCAAATCATTGAAGTCTGAGATTCCACCTGCATTCCAGGGTGATGCATTTAATGCTTTTGTTGCTGAATTTGATAACACTAAGGTTGGCCCTGTAAGTGACAGTAAGAAATCAGGCAAGGAAGAGTTACTAGAGGCTGAAATAGAAAGGCTGAAGGAACAGCTGAAGCAAGCTAATGTGGAAAAAGCTGAAGTCACCTCAAAGTATGAAAAGCTAGCTGCTATATGCCGATCACAGCGGCAAGAGCTCCAAGAACTTAAGCAAACACTTGCTTCCAAAACTCCAAATATAGACGTTTTAAGAAATCAATCTTCACCTAGTATGAAGTCCTCTACACCACCGGTATAGTATTCTTACTCATTCTTTTCTGATTTTTATGTCTTTATTTTTTTAGCTACGCTTATGTCTACATTTTACTTGAGTTCTTCACAAGTTTTTTGATTGCAGCAGAGGGAAAAAGTTGAAGGAACAGTTTGGGAACTCCAACAAGGATTATATGACAAGAACTCTCCAAGTCCTGATACTAAACCATGGAAGCCTTTCAATAATGCCCCCAGTCCACAGGCATCATCAATGGACAGCACTCCTAAGTCGGTCAGAACTAAAAATGGTCAACAGAACAAACAGGCTGAGGAGTTCTCGTCAGGTGCAAAGTCATGGGGTTTCGGAACGGAAGGCTTTACGGCAGTTCCTGCTGCAAGCTCTAGTATATCCGGAACTTCAAAGGAGCTGAAAAGTTCTAAGCGCTTTGGTGACTCGAAAGTTGGAAGCAAGTCAACTAATCAACCTGCAGGTTGGGCTGGTTTCTAGTATATTTATGATAATATGGTGATGTATAGATGTCCTGGTCCAAAGATTATACAAGAAGAGTAAAAAGAGTTTAAAGTCCTATTTTCTGGTTATGTTGACTTTGTTGTTGAGCAATAGATGATGATGCTCTTTGGCTTTTGGTTTTAAGAAGTTCTTTACAAATTTAAACTTTGTATATCCCTGTTGAGGGAGAGGAAATTATAGCATATCCATCATCACTTATTTACTGTCATTTGATTTTTACTTATCAGTAAGTATTCTCGTGTTACAACAAAAATTAGGTATTTAATGCCAGATTGCTGTACTCTTTAAATGTGTGTAAATTAGCACTGTATGTACTGTACTGTTTAAATGTGTGTAAGTGGGAAGAAGAGTAGCTTATGACTTATAAGCATAAATGTCATATAAGTGATAAGTAGAGCAGAATTTATAAGTCACTAAAGTGTTTGGCAAATCAAAACTTATAAATCAGTAGAGTGTTTGGTAAATCAGAATTTATAAGTCAATTTTTTTTTTATTTTCAAAAAATTTGTTTTTAATATATATCAATGGATGTCAATAGATAGATCTCGTTGAGTAGAGTAATTTGATCTATACATATCAATTTTCTAATGAACGGATCAAAAAATATATGATTTTGAAGATTTGAAGGATATTATATATTGCGTGTATCGAGAAATAAGTTATAAGAATAAGTTGAATATTAGGATTTTCTAACATTCAACTTATCAACATATAAGTTATAAGTTGAGCCAAAACTTAAAATGGATAAACACCCTCCATAAGTTCTTATTGACATATAAGCCATAAATTGCCTACAAAATGAAAAGCCAAACAGGCCCTAAATTAGCACTGCATATGAACTGAATACCATATTGGTTCTAGGTTGGGTCAAAGTCTATTTTAATGAGCCTTTCTTTTCTTTAGTTTCATGAAATCCTGTCCCCCTCCCCCCTCCTCCACTAGCTTTGTTAAGAAATTAGGTCATCCACTTATCCCTATTGATTTCTTTAATGACCACAAAGATATTTACTTAGAATAGTTTAAGTAGTCAGAAAGAAAAAATCATCGAGCAGTCAAAAGAACAGTTTTTTATATTAGCAGTATTTGAAATTTTCACTAAAAAAATGTGCATAATAAACGAGTGTTGGTCCTATCTATCACAATTTGAAAAGAAAAGGCCCCAAATATCACAGCTCAAAAACTTGGTCCCAAATATCATTCCAAAACAAAGTTGCGTGTAGCGTTTTCAATTTTTATACAAAAACGTTACTTCGTGTAGCGTCTCATATTTTTTTTTCTTTTTTTTTATTCAAAAACGCTAATGCGTTTAGCGTTTTTGGGGGGGGGGGAATTTTTTTCTTGTTAATGCTAGATAGTATTGTGTTTTGGGGGGGAAACGCTGGATAAAGTTGTGTGTTCTGTGATGCAACGCCACTTTATGTGGCGTTTCTTTGTTTTTATTTTTTTTCTTTTTTATCCTAAATATATACGGTTCGTTCTGAACATTTTTAAAACCCAAAATGAAAACGTTGAACCCCAAAAATTAATTGCTGAACCCCTACGCGTTTAAAAATCAGGATAAGTTGGGGTTTAGGGTTGCCTAAACCCTAAACCCTAAATTCGTATACGGTTTATTCGTCGTTCTGAATATTTCTAAAACTCAAAATGGATATTGAACCCCAAAAGTTAATTGTTGAACCCCTAAATTTATTTAAAATTGTTTTTTTTAATTTTAAAATTTTAATTTAAAAATTGAATCTGGATGACTGATAGCGTTTAAAAATCAGGATTAATTAGGGTTTAGGGTACCCTAAACCCCCTAAACCCTAAGTTCGTATACGGTTTATTCGTCGTTCCGAATATTTCTAAAACCCAAAATAGAAACTTTGAACCCCAAAAGTTAATTGTTGAACCCCTAAATTTAATTAAATTGTACTTTTTAAATTTTAAAAATACAATTTTAACTAAAAAGTTAAAAAAAAATGCACCAAAACGCCACATAAAGTGGCATTTGAACTGAAAAAATAGTATGAGCTAGCGTTTCAACACAAAAAAAAAAAAAAAAAGCAATCCTGATAACGCTAAACGCATTGGCGTTTTAGGAACAAAATAGAAACGATATATTATAATGTGTTTTGGAGTGATATTTGGGACCAAGTTTTTGAAGTGTGATATTTGGGACCGTTTACTTTCAAATTGTGATATTGGGGACCTTTAACCTAGTCAATTGTTTGTACAAAAATCCCTAACTCCCAAGTCAAGTGAAACACTTCTAACCCTTTTATTTACAAAGGCACTTGCTGTGTTGAAATACAAGTATTTCATTTTTAAACGCTTTGGTTAAATAATAATTTGACTAAAGCAAGAACAAAAGTATAACTATACGAGTTCCCTATCATTTGTTGCAATTACATAATAGATTTACTGTTGCCTAATCTTTTTGTTATTCCCTCCGTTCCGAAATACTTTGCTTGTTTTGACTTTGGACACTGTTCACTATAAGCAATCACTACTAATTTACGCATAATTTATAAGACAAAATATAGTCATGAGTGATTTTGTTTGATTCGTATTTATGAGTACTTTAATATAGTGAAGTTTTTATTTTTAAAACTAATACGAAATTGAAGATATTAACGATCAAAAGTGTATGTTGGCAAACGTATCATAATAAACAGGAAAAGTATTATGGAACAGTGGGAGTACTTTTCTTCATCAAAACTCAAAAAAAAGCCATCACAGCACACCAATATTTTCAAACCACCAGGTCATCTCGTCAAGACCAATGCAAATCTGGCATTGGCTAATAGAACCTAACATGGAGCAAAGTGGTGCTAAGATTTTCTAAAAAAATTTCAAGTAACCAGATAAAATTTAAAAAATTTCATACAACATATATATATATATATATATATATATATATATATATATATATATATATATATATATATATGTCCTTCCAACTTAAGGACTTAGAATCAATGGCGTTAGCCATCCATTCTCTAATCCTATTATTCCTTTCTTTTCCAACAGTGCTATCAAATGCCCAAAGTAACCAGATAAAGTTAGGTTCATCCCTTACTGCTGGTGGTGCCACTTCCAAATGGCCATCACCGTCTGGTGACTTTGCCTTTGGTTTTCGTCGTCTAGAAAATAATAACCTCTTCATTTTAGCCATTTGGTTTGACAAAATACCTGACAAAACCATTGTTTGGTATGCGAATGGTGCAAATCCAGCTCCAAAAGGATAAAAAATCGAGCTTACTACTGATGGTAAGTTCAATCCCAATATCCCAAATGGCCAATTAATATGGAAAGCTGAAAATGTTGCTGATGTATGCATCATTGCATGACACTAGAAATTTTGTACTTGCTAGTGAAAACTCTAGCAATTTTAGCTACTGATAGAAAGAAGCAAATGCTAAGGAACAAGGTTGTCAAGCTAGTCATGGATTCGTGGAGAAATCAGGATATGGAAGAATCCACCTGGGAGTTGGAGAGTGTAATGGAAGAGAAGTACCCCCAGTTATTCCTTTTAAGGAGGGGAGACTGTAAGAATCCAAATTTTTGGTAGAATTAAAACTTTTCTTACTATGATTATCAGTGAATAGTGATTTCAACGAACAGTGGATTTAATGAATGGATATTTCCATGGATAATGATTCCAGTGCATATGTGTGATTTCTGAATAGTGTAATTCAGTAGTTGACGACTTAGGTAAGAATAATCCATCGTCCGGGAAATGAGTTGGTATACCCTAGAGGGGAGTTGAGAAATGAGTTAGAGTACTCACTATAATAATTATGAAACGGGAAGAGCAAGTATGTATTAGGGAAGTACATAGAGAATGAGTATATGTATAGAAGTTAGAGAATCCGAGCATTGTATTATTCCAACATTAACAGGGAAGTCAGGAATATAATAATTGGATTATTAATCGAGGGCATTAAATATTAGAAGTCCAAGGGAGGATATATTATGAGAGGGAAATAGAATTGAGAATAAAATCCTAGAGTTAAAATGATTGAGAACATTTGAGAAATCGCGAGAGCATTTTTCTGAGAACAAGAAATAAAGGGAACAAACGAGGAATATTGGAGTTAATATTTGTTCGAGGGTTTGTGCCACACTAGAGTAATAAAATACAACATATAAGTTGTAACATATTGGTTTTATTAAATAGATAAAGGGGAATCCAATTGGTGCAAACTTGAGAAACCAAAGTGGAAGAGGAGTGAGTCAACTACAAGATGAGTGGTGCATTTGCACTTAACAAAAAATGGAGTAACTAGTTTTTAAGCCAACACTTGGACAAATGGAGTGCTAACACATGGTCCAATAGATGATGGACAAAGCATTAAAAAGAGGATGCATCCAATATTAGAGAGATATGCAAGGGATAAGGCATTAGATATAACAAAACACAAGCTCTCCAAAACTGCCTAGCAGGAACAGCAAGGAAATAAAAATTCATATCTCCCGATCCAGAGCTTTAAAAATCACCAAATTTTAACCATAGCTTCTCCACTCCATGGGTAAGGTTCGTTCAAAATTTCATGGCAATCCCAGTAGTATAGCCTAGTCAAATCCATGCTCAAAATTGGGGATGAATAGTAACTCCGAAATTACTAACTTGTTTTCTTATTTTATTCTTAAGGTTTAAGCTATATAAGGACTATCCAAGTCTTGTTAAGTGTTTATAAACACTTGATAGTGTTTCTAGAGCTTCCATGAAGGTAAACCCTTAACCCACCTTTGAGTTTTATAGGAGTTTCGATGGTGTTTATGAGTTGTATGCATGATTTAGAGCATGTATGTTATGTGGGTGTTATGAACATGTAAAATTAATTTTTGTAGCTCCAAGACCTATTGAGGCAGTGAGAAAGATGATGAATAGTGTCCATGAGTGTTGGGTGGTGATTGAATGTTTATATGGGTTGTTTGAAAATTGGATTATTCATTTTTAAGTCGTCGTAATGTCGAAATTTACTTAGGTCTTAAAAATAGAGCATGTCCGGGACATTAACTTTCTGTCAAGGTCGAGCACCTGCCATGAACTTGTAGATCTTGATTCAAAGATCATTTTGGCGAAAGAATCGTAGCATTCTGATTTACGGTTTAGGAGATATGGTCAAAATCGTAAAAGTGGTTCGTAAACGCAAGTGTGAGTTCGTAACTTCAATTGAACCCCCTTAAAATGAGATATTCCGTTTCGAATCTTAGTAATTAAATACTAGAGGTCATAATGAAGATGTGAGAGAAGACCTCATATCGAAAGGATTATTTTTTGATTTTATAAAAATGCTTGAATCAAGGCTAAGTGCGAAGGAACCCCTTGGAGAAGTACTTGGTTATAACTTTGAAAACCACTTAGCAACTTCCACTTCTATTCCGTTTCAATTTGGTATCAGAAGTGGAAGTAAAATATTTACTTCCACTTCTGAATCTCTAAAGATGGAGAAACAAAACTCTAACTCTGAATCTCCAAATGGAGAAACAAAACTCAAACTCTGAATTCATTCCTGAATTCGATTCTCAAAGCTACCGAATAACCAAAATTTTACTATCAATATCTGTCCCCCAAAAATATTACAAAACAAGAGTATTTATAGGCTACATAAATAACCTTATTCAACCCTTATTCAAATAGGAATCTATAAGAAATTCAATATCAACTAGGAATTTAGCTAATACCTGAACCCAACTAGGAAACCCATCAAAATCCTGATCCAACTTGAAAAATAAAATCCTAAGTGCTTAAAGCAAGAAAAACCCTTTCAAGTGAAAGGTAAAAACTTGCAAACCAAATATCTACTTTCTCAATTAAGTCCATAAACAATTGGACTTATTATTAATAAACTAAATAATTAGAACTCGTTTAACTAATACCTATAATATATTTTTTGAATACTAGATATAAATAAAGTGTAACTCTATTTTACTTCCATTTCTATTCCTCATCATTCTCCCTTTGTTGGAAAAAACTCGCCCATGAGTTTGTAGAACGCAATGATTACCATGTACGACTTAGATGGATCCATAAAAAAAATTGCACATCTTCAAAAATGACGGAGGTGCAAAGAACTGTGAAAACATGCTTTTAAGTGAAGGCAGCTTATTCAAGGATTCTGGAATTATAAAGTCAATATGTTCGACCTCAATGATATCATCAATTTGTTTTTCTCGAACAAGAAAAACTTTCTTCACATGAGATTTTTCAGCTTTATCAACATCAAGAACCCCTTTACTCTCGTGCTCTACACAATTTAAAGATTGTGTGATGATCATATTATCGTTATCTGATTGATGTTTCACATGTGTATCTTCAACTTGAACAATATCCCTTTCAACTTCATATGTCTTGACTACTTTATCTTGCGTGTACTCTTTTTGACCAAAACGATTATTCAATTGCCTTTTCATCTCAGTCCAAGTTTTGATCCTAGGAGCGCTTTCCTTCATGAGTTTCGTCTTCAAAGTGTCAAACCATAGAGATGCATAATTTTGTTAGCTTCATGTTTGCAATTTTATAAGACTTCTGATCGTCAAAACCTTTATAGTCAAAGATTTTTTCCATCTGTCTCACCCATTCTAAGAAATCCTCGGCATCACCTGCTCCACTAAATTTTGGTAGATCCCACTTCAATATTTTATCATCGTCATTGTTTTTAGTGGGTGGAGGGTTTCTTATAAAGCCTCAGCGAAGAGATGTATTTTCTACCGTAGCAATAACCCTCTCAATCCTCTCGTTTGTAATTTGTAAAACATCAATCTTCTCGTTTGTAGCTCGTAAACTTGCCTTGATCTCTGCTTGTCTTTTGTACTTTTTGTTAATTGCTCTGCCACATAACCAATTTGCTCAGTAATATTTTTAAGAGTCAACTTCAAGAAATCTCCATCTGATCCTTCAAATTCTTCTTTCCCTGCAACCATACAAATCCAAGAACTAATATAGCAATTTCAAAGACTAACGTGAACAGTGCCGATGAACATTATCGTGAACAGTGCCGATGAACAGTAACTTTTTTTTTTTGCGAAAACCCTAGATCTCCCAAAAATTAAGAAATTGATGGAGAACCTTGGCTCTGGATACCAAATTTGTAATGTCCCAAAATCCGGGGTACAGATATGGGGCCACTAACTATAAACAACATTATACATCTCTGAATATAAACAACATTTAATAATAAAACCCCTTAACCAAGATCGCATACAGGTTATGGTATGAAACAAACTATCGAATATCAATAATACAACCCAATCTCAGAATAAAAGAATATAATACAGTTTTATGAATGTACAAAATCACTGTCTAACTAAATATCCAACCTTAACAATTCCCAATCCATTCTTTGAAAAGTCCATAACTCGAACATCTCCTCTCGCTGTCTATAGAGCTATACCAACTGACCACTAGGTTCTTTGATCACCTCTAACAACTGGAGAAATAAACAGAAGCAAGGGTGAGCCAACAATGCTCAGCAAGTAATATTAGTGATGACAATTCAATTACAATCACGAACTTTGGTAAACAAGGAGAATCATTATATGTACTGTGAAAAGAAGCAGCTAAGAGAATTAATATCGCATCAACAGGATGAGCCAACACTACTCTCCTAGAATAGGGGCGTCAACAACGAGAACCAACATGAGTTCTGAGGGCAACATATATTCGAAATGCTTCAAGGGAATCAAATGATAAAACAACTCAATCTCAATGTGTAGATTAGAATTGGAATTTTTATTTATTAAAAAAACATCAAAGGTTAGGCTGCTGATCGGTCACGCACTAACCTCGGACAAACGCACACAGCAATGTCCTTAATTGGATCCATGGCACACATTGGCCTTAACATCTGTCCACGAATCTGGTCCGACCCTTACGGTCCACATTTTTTAAAAAAAAAAATTCCAATTCTACATCATCCATACTAGGTGTCGGGACAATCGACAACCTTTGATCTCCAAATAACTGGAAACTCACGCCCAGAATAATAACTCAAGATTAAGAGTTGATAAGAACAACCACATCATCTAGTATCGACAAGTTCGATACAATAAAGGGTAATAACTGAATAATTGAGATCATCAACAAGTATCGACGAGTTCGATACAATAAGTAAACGGATAAACAATAGGGATAACATGTATCAACAAGATAAATAGAAACAATTGGGGTCAAAACATCATTAAATGAATCTAAGGAAGAATTTACTGGCAACATGATTAACAACAATTGAAAATATTCGCTAAAAGAAGGATATAGTCAAGTGCTAAACATTTAATAAAATTTCTCCAATATCTTGAAAAGTTTGGACTAAATTGGATAAGTTAGGTGGTTCAAATTAAACATTTGTAAGATAATTCCGTGATGATTATTTGTAAATTAGTTTGGAGAAAACATCCCCTAAAGAGGGTCTATCGGGTAAAATATGTTAAAACCAGAGATTATGTTAAAAGATTTTTATAAGGATTTAAAATCTTGGATTTCCTCTGCTTAGAAAAAAAGGGGTCTTGAGAAACCATTTGAAAATTCGCACTTGAACTATAGGTAGGGAAAATAAACATTTGCACATCATGTGAAGAAAGACGTCACTTTGTAAACATAACTTAACAGACACAATTGATAAAAAAACAGAACATAATTGCATCACTTGAACAATAAGTGATTAGCAAGAACACTTGCCTCAACTTACGGAGTTCTTGATCCTGATATTGATCCTCAACTCAATCTCACATCAATCTTTCTTTCTTTACATGTTGGCCTCTTACTCGGCTCTACTTCGGTCTTTCCTTCATACTCCACTAACTTCCATGTCAATATACTCATCGACTGATAATTATCCCTCTGCTCGACTTTCCGATTACCCGTGCACTGCTCTTTGGCTAGGTCTCCTACTCGTACCATTTTCCGGTGAATATTGAGCACCTCCACCTCTCTCTCTCTCTCTCTCTCTCTCTCTCTCTCTCTCTCTCTCTCTCTCTCTCTCTCTCTCTCTCTCTCTCTCTCTCTCTCTCTCTCTCTCTCTCTCTCTCTCTCTCTCTCTCTCTCTCTCTCTCTCTCCGCGGCTGCAACACCCGGCTACCACCACCACCACCGTTCAGTGGTGGTTTTCTCCGGCCGTACCACCGCCCGACGCCGCCCGTCGTCGGACCTCCGCCTGGACACCACCGCCCTTCTCCTCCCCGCTGCTACACTCCCCATACGACCACACACACACAAATTATATACACACACACACACACACGATTATATATATATATATATGTATGTATGTATCACTCTAATTAATCCCTCTCCCCCAATTCATCTTCTTCTTCTTTCCCCTTTTCTCTTTTTCTCTTTCTTTTCTTCTACCCGTTTTTTTTTCTTTCTCTGCGAACTCTCTCGATGGTTCTCGGCTACTGGACTGCTGTTCTACTTAATGGGCTTGGCCCATTTCCTCTTATTTCCACTCTACTCTCTTTTCGGCCCAATTATATACTAATAACCGACTACTATAAATAACAACTGAATAAAACCTACAGAAAATTACTCTTCATTTTTAAAATAAAGCATAAAAAATTACGAGCACGCACATATTTTCGAAATATTTTTCGGATCAAAAGTGAATTAAATATGAATTTTCAAAGTTTTGATCATTTAAATACAATAAAACTCTAAAATCATTTTAAAATACCGAACATCCAAATTAATTCACCCAACCATTTTAAAAACTAAATAATATTATAAAGATAATATTACAAAAGATTTCATGATTTTTAATTCCTCCAATAATTTTATAAAATTTACAGAGGATAAAAAATGCACGATTTAAATATATTTAAATCCTCAAAAATAAAAATAAAAATACACCAATCTTCACAGCTTACCCAAATCATCAAATAATCACATAAACAGCATCTCACACACATTTCACCTTTACAACAATATTCACATAATATAATTTATAATTTATAATAAATAAATATTATTAAAATCGAAATTTTCTAGGTCGTTATAAAATTGATACAGAACGTGATGTTCTCGTAATAATATGTAGTAAAGAAAAATATAAAGTAAACTCTGAATCTCCAAAGATGGAGAAACAAAACTCTAACTCTGAATCTCCGAATGGAGAAATAAAACTCAAACTCTGAATTCACTCCTGAATTCGATTATCAAAGCTACTGAATAGCCAAAATTTTATTTTCAATATTTGTCCCCCAAAATATTACAAGACAGGAGTATTTATAGGCTACATAAATAACCTTATTCAACCCTTATTCAAATAGGAATCTATAAGAAATTCAATATCAGCTAGGAATTTAGCTAATACCTGAACCCAACTAGGAAACCCATCAAAATCTTGATCCAACTTGAAAAATAAAATCCTAAGTGCTTAAAGCAAGAAAAACCCTTTCAAGTGAAAGGTAAAAACTTGCAAGCCAAATATCTACTTTCTCAATTAAGTCCATAAACAATTGGACTTATTATTAATAAACTAAATAATTAGAACTTGTTTAACTAACACCTATAATATATTTTCTGAATACTAGATATAAACAAAGTGTATAATGGCTCTGGATACCAAATTGATACGGAACGTGATGTTCTCGTAATAATATGTAGTAAGGACAAATATAAAGTAAACTCTGAATCGTCAAAGATGGAGAAACAAAACTCTAACTCTGAATCTCTGAATAGAGAAACAAAACTCAAACTCTGAATTCACTCCTGATTTCGATTCTCAAAACTACCGAATAGCCAAAATTTTATTATCAATATCTGTCCCCCAAAATATTACAAGACAAGAGTATTTATAGGCTACATAAATAACCTTATTAAACCCTTATTCAGATAGGAATCTATAAGAAATTCAATATAAGCTAGGAATTTAGCTAATACCTGAACCCAACTAGGAAACCCATCAAAATCTTGATCCAACTTGAAAAATAAAATCCTAAGTGCTTAAAGCAAGAAAAACCCTTTCAAGTGAAAGGTAAAAACTTGCAAGCCAAATATCTACTTTCTCAATTAATCCATAAACAATTGGACTTATTATTAATAAACTAAATAATTAGAACTTGTTTAACTAACACCTATAATATATTTTCTGAATACTAGATATAAACAAAGTGTATAATGGCTCTGGATACCAAATTGATACGGAACGTGATGTTCTCGTAATAATATGTAGTAAGGACAAATATAAAGTAAACTCTGAATCGTCAAAGATGGAGAAATAAAACTCTAACTCTGAATCTCTGAATAGAGAAACAAAACTCAAACTCTGAATTCACTCCTGATTTCGATTCTCAAAACTACCGAATAGCCAAAATTTTATTATCAATATCTGTCCCCCAAAATATTACAAGACAAGAGTATTTATAGGCTACATAAATAACCTTATTCAACCCTTATTCAGATAGGAATCTACAAGAAATTCAATATAAGCTAGGAATTTAGCTAATACCTGAACCCAACTAGGAAACCCATCAAAATCCTAATCCAACTTGAAAAATAAAATTCTAAGTGCTTAAAGCAAGAAAAACCCTTTCAATTGAAAGGTAAAAACTTGCAAACCAAATATCTACTTTCTCAATTAAGTCCATAAACATCTGGACTTATTATTAATAAACTAAATAATTAGAACTCGTTTAACATTAACCTATAATATATTTTCTGAATACTAGATATAAATAAAGTGTATAAAAATTCTATTTTACTTCCACTTCTATTCCTCATTAACGAGATTCGATTTCTAAAACGAACTCTTGACATAAACGTTTGTCGACTAACATGGACTTAGTGTGAGTCTAAAGCGAGCTAGTAATGCCTTGGTTGTGTTTCACTTACGTATTTAAGCATTAAGTTATAAGTGGATTCTCCAGGTGACTAATCGTATGTTTTCATTTGAGTTTGTCTAGATCATCCGACACTATCACAAGCCCCTTCCACTTCTCGAGCATCAGACAAGTTTTCTAAATGTATACTTTTAAAGTATTGTTGTATATTACTGCATTTGCCATATATAGTGTTATACTGTTTTGCGATAACCTTATTTCATGTTGAAATAGAATTTGACTTTTGGATTATATACGAGCTTTGACGTAAAGTATATATTCATCAACCGGTGTATCTTGTAGCTATAGAGATAAGAGCATATTTATTGTTTCGACTCTAGACTGGGAGTCGGTATTTTGAGATAGATAGATAGTCGTGGGAACCCGGAGGGATTCCAGCGGCAGAGTACTATTTCTTTTGAGAAATGTTATTAATAAGCATTAATTATATTTCCAGAAGGTATTAATTACTTGGAATATGATATCCTTCGAGGATATGTTATTTGGATATTATCTCATTCGAGAATATTATGGAATATGATAACCTTCGAGGAATGTTATTTTTTTTTTTTGCTAATTAAAAAAATTTATACCAAAAGGAACAGCAAATACAATGTCTAGGGGCATACCCCGCGAGATCAACATTCAAAGAACATAGATAAAGTGCCAAAACACCCAACTAAGCAACATCAGAAAAACTAAAAACAAGTTCAGCAAATTATCAGACAAACTACAATAAAATTGCCAAAATATTAAAAGCTACCAACTCGACCACCCCTAGTCGCTCTCCATTTCCTGAGTCTGGCCTTTGTCCACCTGGTCGGTGTGACCTGCCCTTCACCACTATTCCCCCCGTGCTCATCTTGTACCGCAATGTCCATTTTCGTGGCCTGGATTGTCTCCACCACATCCTCTTCCCTGGTCGGACCAGGGGTACTATCCAGAGTGTTCCCCACATTAGCTTCACCATGCTGCAGCCTATCAATCTCCTTACCAAAAGTTCCCACCCCAACTCTTGCGTAATCATTCTCCAGTAGTGGCAGAGTGCTAACAATTGGGAAATCCTCCCAGGGGATATCCTCCCCAGACAATCCCTTTTGCTGGGCAGGGCTTCCATTAGTACTGCCAAGAAGGGTCTCAGGATCTCCTATCTTACAATCAGCTGATATCAAGAAGTCAAAGGCTTCATCAACCTCCCTATCTATGTAGTCAGACACCTTCACTAACCTTCTACTTTTCTCCACACCTCCTAGCTCGGTATCACTTACGCTTTGAAGGTCATCCTGCCATCGAACCCGTTTCTTGTTTTTCTTGTCACTTGTACCATCTATGCAATTTACTCCAACATCCCTTCGCGACACAAGCCTATCCCTGACCTGGCCCTTTTCATCAAAGAACACCACAAGAGACTTCATTTGGGATTTCAATTTCCTGAATAACCGAATAGTCCTGCAGCTGGATAATGCTGTTGTAAGCTTCACAAAGTTCATCATTCTCCGCCAATTCCGAAATGTCAATAAGGAAGTTACCATGGGCCCTTATCATTGTCTCCCTCTGCCTTTTTAGCACAGGCACCTCAAAACCCAGGTACTCAATGGTGAGCTGCAGAACTTTCAAATAATCCCTTGCCTTAGCCAGGAGTTTCTTGTCATCCATCCTGTCCCACTCTTCCGTATTTGCATTTACCAGGTCCGCATCAAACCCTCCATCATCCTTGCTAGGCTCCCCCACCAAAGGCAACTCATCCATACACATTTTCAATTCCCCCCACTAGATTCATCAAATCCACCTTCCAATTTTGCATCATCGACAATTTCTGCGACAAGACCCGCAATAAACTTTGCAATAGCTTGCTCATCTACTAATTCCCCATACGAATCAATAGTATGTTCCAAAATTCCAGTCGTCTCCATCCCAACCTTGACCAAAACCTCATTGCTCGGCTTGCTACGAAAATCAGTGTTATCAAAAGGGATAACACGAAGCTCATTCTCCATTTCATTCACATCTCCCAAGTCCCTATTATCCAGAAGACCTGGGTCCCCAACCTCATTGCTATTCTCCCCTATTTCAAGGGGTTGATCAGCTAACTCCCCCTTGCTAGCCTAGCCTCACTACAGTTAGCATCCCACATGGCTAAAGCCCCATCTTTTGCCACCGGCTTCATAGCAAGTCCTAACTTTGTTGCAGACTCATCCAAATTTCCATGAGCTGCATTTCCCATCCCTCCCAGCAATGGGTCCTTACTGATATCAGATGGTATATTACCAGGAGTAACATCACTGAACTCCACATCAACAACCATCTCATTCACATTCATGCCTTCCCTTTTAGGAACCCCCAAACCTTTCACATGATTTAAAACCTTCCCATAAGCTTCACCTATCTGCTTATCATCCATAATGTTGAGGGCATTCAAACCGCCCTTCTCCAACTCCACTGATTGGGTCTTACAAGACAGGTCAGCACTTTCAAGTGCCCGACCTGAAATAACCTCCTCATCCATGGGACTACTAACACCTAAATCAAAGGATCTAGAAGTTTTCTTTTGAGAGAAAGACTTACCATCAATTAGCTGATGCTTTACCAGGCTACGAGTGTGGTCCGCTACCCCAGAGCCACCAGTATCACAAAGGTCCAAACCCTTACTCTCCATGGAATCCTCCTTCTCTTGAGGCTTACATGCTAAACCCTCATTATCCTTCAACCCAGAGAACCTCGCTCTCTGAGGACGGGCATGAAGACGAACATCATAAGATACGGCTTCTATCGAATTAACGCCATCGGAAAAACTCTCCGAAACCATTAAATCTGAAATAGATAAGTAGTAAGAAATATGGTGTATAGGTGGGAGATTTGAGATGAAAAAAGGAATTATGAAGGCCGATTGTATAGATCTGATGGGAAATTGTGTTAGAATTAAAGGCGGCTAAGAAGGGTTTTAGAGAGAGAAGTTAGAGAGAAGGCAGAGGACGACTCTCATTCCCCGGAATGTTATTTAGAGCTCATTCGAGAATATTATGGAATATGATACCATTCGAGGAATGTTATTTGAAGAATAATTTATTAAGGATTTATTTCTTAATAGATATTATTTAATTATTTATTAAATATTCCAAAATTGTTTAAAAATCATATTTATTCTTTAAAAACTTATTTAAGGGCTTAAAAATTATTCTAAATATTTTCTGGCCTTCGAAAAATTATTTTAAAAATCAGCAAAGGTTCCCAATGATCATTTTCAAATAAACCCTTAACCGGTAAAGGCTTTGCTTTTCCTTCAAAACTTGGGGACCAAGATTTTGGGAGTAAATTTGTGATTTCTCGCTTCGCTCATCACTTGAATGATTTCAAAACTCCGATTAACTCCCCCGTATGTTTTCAAAATGAATGCATTGTCTAAGGAAATCTGTTGACGAAGGTCAACCCACATATATGTCTTACTTCCTCAAATACTTCCGAAAGTAAAGGTTCTAAAAAGGTTTCGTTCCGAATCTGATTAAAATGACTCTTGGGACTGGAGGGTGATGAAGGTGTAAGAGGCTGTGGGACAGTCCATCTAGGTGTAAGAGGCTGTGGGACAGTCCATCCAAGCATAGGAGGCTGTGGGACAGTCCAGCTTAAAGACCCAAATGAGGTCAGGGCCACGACCTCGAAAGAAGGATCGCTTGCCGTCTACTAGTAGCGAAGTTTTGTACGATACAATGGATTATCACCTTGTATCGGGGTGTACTCCAGAATAGTCCCTGTTCTTCCAATTGGAATTTTGCTGCGACATTGTAATGAAAGCCCAGACGCTCCATTATCGATAGTGTTAGCAGAATCTTGCATTTTCATTGAATAAATTATAATGTATCGTTTCTGAGACTCTAACCTCTATGTGTGTGAGATGTATATTGATGGTCATGAGCAGGTGGATTGTGTATATTTTGAGTAATACAGGTACATCATGGAATAATGAATTGTGACTGCCCTAGATCCCTGACCCCGGGTCTGGGGGTGTTACAGAAATGGTATCAGAGCGTCAGGTTACAGTCCTTAGAAACGATGGGAGATCGAGTCTTACAATACCCTTAATAATAATGATAATACCTAGGGCTCAGAGTGAGTTCCTAATCGGGTTATAGGATGTAACCCTGACTATTTTAGATTAAGCCCGCGAGGGGACTTCTTCTGGGAAACCATATTTATGACTTCTCAATTAGTAACCTCTATTCGTATGAGTTATAGATGGATGGGATTCTGAGATACCAGACCCCGAGGCCTTCAAGTAGGCTTGTGATGATGTGTTCCTTGAGATGGATGAAGACCCGATAGAGGAGGATTTAGAGGAGAACCACATGGAGGGTCAAGGGTAGAATCTTTAGAGGTCGATTAAGTGACGAGACGAGAGTTTAGAATCGTTTATGATTCATCAAGAGATATGACAAAGAGAATGGAGTAGAGTCTCCAGAGCAGATGAGATAGAGGCAGTGTAGCCAGTATCAGTGGATTGATTCGACTTGAATGAGACCTGTTACTCGTAGTCGGTTACAGTTGCCCATAAGGAAGCGGCATACGTAAGGACCAAGATGTTCAGATTTTTACGTACGATTAAGGGTGCTTAGTTACCTGGAATAGTGGAAGGAATTGCTTTGGCTATGAGGTTTCAATCCCCCACGACCAGCAATTCCACCGGAAATAGAGTCTATTACATCATTGAGGGTTTTATTATCTCGAGGAGAATTTTGGGTATATGTACCACGCGAATGTTATTGTAAGACAAGCACGCTAAGACGGGATCGTGAACAAGATTTACCACCCTCAGGAAACCAGGAGGGAAATTATGAGGATAGAATGAGAGGCCGGAATCAGATCCGGGTATTGCCAGTTTTGATGAATGACTAGTTGTATAGTAATATTCCTTCTGAGTGGGTGGATAGGTAGACTAACTTTTGATAGTACGGACTATTTAGACGTATATGTATCGGGATGATGTGGCATGTTTCAGTTCGAAAATTTTGATTCCCCCTTCTGTGGGACATAAATATTTGTTTTCTTTCTAGTTGTTAAAATTCCAATTTTGCTCCAATTATCTTGATAATACAATTATTTACGATTCTATCTACTTTGATATTCATAGAATTGTGAGTCCTCCATTTTTGCAAAATTTTTGATTTGGGCTTCAAATTCTATAAATATTTCTTCAGGTTTCGAAATTGATTTCCTAGTATTACAAGTGGGTAAATAAACTGATCAAGTTTCCCTGATTCTGAGAATTCAACAAATCCTGATAAACCTTGTCTTTTGATTATCAGAGAATGCCACCAAGAAGAATGGGAACGAGAGATAACCCCGATGATTCTGAGGGGCAGGGTAACTGCCACGAGGAAGGTGGCCAACAGAACTTTAGTCATGAGGGGAGTGACCAAGATTACAATGAGGAAGAAGACTCAGACTTTGATAAAGAGGCATATATGGAATTTAATGAGGGAGAGGTGAATCACTTGTGGGAATCTAAAAAAAAATAACCTAGAGAGAGCTGGTGTTGTGACGTGGGAGAGGTTTAGTTATTTATTTCTGGACAAGTATGTCCCGAGATTCATGGAAATCCAGATGGAGTTAGAGTTTCTGGAACTGAAGCAGGGTAATATGACTGTACAGGAATATAAGACGAAATTTTTTGAACTATTTAGATTTGTACCAGAGTTCGTTAATACGGAAGCTAAGAGAGCCCGAAGGTTTCAGAAAGGGCTGGGACAGTGGATTCAGAATTATGTGGCGATCTTTGAGTTGACATATACCTTGCTTCAATAAGGTGAAAGGCTTTAATCGTAGAAGCTGGAAGTGATCAGAGTCACAAAGAAAGAGAGGAAAAGAAGAGAAAGATGAGTGACCAGAAAGGAAAATCTACGTATGGAAGGAGATGTCGCTCTCCCCTGTACTGGGAAGAAGTTGGCAAAAGAAAGATATTGGGGCAAGAACTAGTCCAACAAACCAGAGAGACAAAAGATCTTATCAGAAAGCGGCTAGTGACAGCCCAGGACAGACAGAGAAAGTATGCGGATCAGGCCTGCAAGGAGAGAAAATATGAGGTTGGAGACTTCGTGATACTAAAGGTATCCCCGTGGAAAGGATTAACGAGACTTGGAAAGAAAAGGAAGTGAGCCCGAGATTCATTGGGCCATTTGAGATTCTAAGATGCGTTAGGAAGGTAGCCTACGAGCCAGCCTTACCCCCCCAAACCTATAGAATGTTCATAACGAGTTTCATGTGTCCATGCCATGTCAGTATAACGCAGATGCCGACATGTGATAGAGCGCGAGCAGGTAGATATACAACCTGATCTGACTTACGAAGAACAACCTGTGGAAATCGTGGATAGAAAGGAGCAAGTGCTAAGGAACAAGGTTGTCAAGCTAGTGAGGGATTTGTGGAGAAATCAGGATATAGAAGAATCCACCTGGGACTTAGAGAGTGCAGTGGGAGAGAATCCTTTAAAGGAGGGGAGACTGTAAGAACCCAAATTTTTAGTAGAATTAAAACTTTTCTTACTATAATTAAGTGCATCAGTGATGATATGGGTGAAAAATAATCCCTAAAGACATAATTAATATAATATTTATTGGCTCATAAATAAGGCCCGAAACCCTAGTTGGGCATTAAATTCATAATTAATGATTAAGCCCAAAGAACAACCCAAACCGGGAACGCCCAGTATAAGCTTGTTTCTAACATGGGCCTGATCCACAAATCGGGAACGTTCTGGAAAAAAGGAACATTCTAGAATATCCCTCGGATAAGATGTAGCCTCCAAGGCACCTAATTCGATATGGAAACAGACTCCTACAAGGAAGGAGTCTAGAACCTTCCTCAAAGGCGGTGGCTTGCCAACCAAGTCTCCGAATCCTACCATAATTCTAAGGCTCCCGTAGCCTATATAAAGGCCTGACCCCTCATTCTCAGAACTACGTAGTGGCTTGATTCTTAACTCTGAGATACGTAGGCATCTTGTGAGGACCCGAATTAGGTCACAAAAACGCAAGCACATCCATTAAAGCACGCAGCTCATGAACCATAGCCGTAATTTAACAACCCTAATTTTTATTCCACAACATTTGGCACCATCTGTGGGACAACAACATTAACCATGGTTCAAACACGAAGGACACCAGTCTCAATCGAGGCTACCACCGTCACCTCTGCTCCACCCGTTGTTACGGAGAAAGAGTATGTACCCCCATTAACGGGGACAATCACTCAACCTCAAGTTTCTCAACCTATACCCCATGCTGAGAGAACTCTGCCCGTGGTTGTCCATCCAAACCAGGAGACCAACCCTCTTCAGATGGTGGTCTCTCCCCTTGTCAATTATCCACTACCACCAAGGGTGCAGATCTCTACTACAGATCTCCCTAGTAGTACGATTCTGGCATATGGTTTGCCTAACTACCCCCCAAATACTCGAGGTGTTGGGCCAAGCGGTCATGCCCTGCAGATACATGAGCCATATCAACCACCTTACATTAGGGTTTTAGCCCCTCCTGAGCAAGGATATTACGAATACTCTGGGCCTTACACTGATGATTCGTCATCTGAGGATGACGACCGCGATGAAGCCCCGAGGAGGCATCGTTCAAGCAAAGAGACTATGATGAGAAGGACCCAAAGAATCCATGATGGACCCCCTCTAACAGCTGCTAAGAAGATCAAGGCTCATGAGGCCGAGATCCAAAAGCTGAAGGACGACATATCCAGAGAGCAAGCAAGGCAGAGTCAGAATCGACCTCCTCCAACTTCAGGAGAGATTCCCTTCATTGATTTGGAGAGGTCTTCTAGGAGACGGAAAAGGGCTGATGCCCCAATCGGAGGAGCTACGAGGGTGGAAACCCCTAGGGGTGATCCCAAAGACCTGATGCCACTTGGTGACCCTGACGATCCTACACCCCCATTCACTGAGGAGGTGATGAATGCTCATGTCTCCAGGAAGTTTAAGATGCCTACGATAAAGGCATACGATGGAACGGGCGATCCCTAAAACCATGTGAGGACGTTCTCAAACACACTGTTGTTGCAACCCGCTAGCGACGCTCTCAAGTGTAGGGCGTTCCCTCAAACCCTTGCAGGCATGGCTCAACGATGGTATAGCCGGTTGCCCGCAAACTCGATCAGCTCTTTCAAGGAATTGAGCACAGCTTTCATTAACCAATTTGTTAGTGGAAAAGTCCATGAGAAAAGCTCTGCATATCTTATGCAAGTGAAACAAGGAAAGAATGAGAACCTAAGGGATTATCTCAAACGCTTCACCAAGGAGACTTTGAATGTCCCCGATCTGGAAAATAAATTAGCTATGATAGCCTTGGAGAATGGAATGATGAACACCTTCTTTCAGATGTCGTTGGCAAAACATCCCCCCTGAGAGCATGACTAAGCTCCAAAAAAGGGCAAGCAAATACATAAAGGCTGAGGAAAGCATGAGGAAAATAGAGGTCTCTACCGAAAGTGGTGGAAACGGGAACTCTAGGAAGTGAAAGATAGAGCATGAGTATGATGCTAGGGACAAGTATCCCCGAACTAGCAAGGACTCCGACTCTGCTCTAGGACCGAGGTTTGCTGAGTATGCAAGATTGAACACTCCTAGGAGTCAAATCTTGTTGGATATTGAGAAGGATAAGGATTTTCAATGGCCGAAGCCACTTAGGGGTGATCCCTCAAAGAGAAACAAGAATCAGTATTGCAGATTCCACAAGGATGTGGGGCATGACACTGATGATTGCAAGCAACTCAAAGATGAGATTGAGTTCTTGATCCGTAGAGGGAAACTGAGCCATTTCACTAAGGGTGAAAATCGTGGTAATCAAAGAAGAGAGTATGATAGGAATGACGATGATCAAGATCGTAACCCACAGCCCCGAGGGCTAGTAATCAACATGATCTCAGGAGGCCCGACCGTGGCCGGGACAACAAAGAACTCTCAGAAGGCTTATGCCCGAGAGGTGATGCATATTATCGGAGAGGCACCAAAGCGTGCAAGAACCGAGGTAACAATCGAATTTGATGATTCAGACCTTGAAGGGGTGAAGTTCCCCCACGATGACCCGCTGGTCATAACTCCTATGATCGAAAACTCAGAGGTAAAGCGAGTCTTGATAGACAATGGAGCTTCCGTAGACATTTTGTTTCATGATGCGTTTGTGAAGATGGGGTACAATGATCCTCAGTTGACCCCCAATAATATGCCTATATAAGGATTTAATGGAGTAGAATCCAAAATTGAGGGAATTATTCAGTTGCCCATCACGATCGGACAGAAGCCAATGGAGGCCACACAGATGCTGAACTTTTTGGTTATCAAAGCATCTTCTACTTACAATGCCATCCTTGGGAGGACTAGACTTCATGCTTTTAAGGCTGTGGCCTCAACCTATCACATGAAGATCAAGTTTCCAACCGGGAATGGTGTAGGAGAACAAAAAGGTGATCAGAAAATGGATAAGAGCTGCTATGTAGCTGCGTTAAGGCCTGATGGAGTCGGGGGGCAGGTCCTTCCGATTAAAAACATGGATGTCCGCAGCGATAAGGAACACCAAGAAAGGCCAACAGAGGACATCACACATAAGCCTCGGACAACCATTAAGGCTAAGGCATCAACTGACTTCGTGGTTGAATGTACCATTGGCAACCAAGAAGTCGGGGGGCTGGAGATAGTACCCAAAGAAGGAAGGGAACTTCAGAACAAGATTGAGGAGACCAGAAGGAGTAGTGGGTGCTCTATTTTGATGGAGCATCAAAAACAAAATCAAGCAATGCAGGCCTAGTCTTGCAAAGCCCCGATGGGTTCAAACTATCTTAGTAGGACTTAGCTTCATATTTATCTAGTAGAAGTAGAAATAAGGTTCGATGAAACCATTGTAGAGCATGTTACTCCGAGTAGGATAGTAGTACTCTATGTAAGGGTTGAACCCATTTCAAGTTACTAATGCAAGTTTGCTTTTCGTTCTATGATTTTATTTATGTGCCAAGCACCTGATGTGTGTAAGTCAAAGATGACCAAGTACCGAAAATAAAAGAATATACGAATGGGAATAAACAAACGCATAAATAAAAACTCTGAAGGGTCGAGAGTTAGGTTACAATACAACCAAATAAGAGTTTAAGTCCTTGAAGGACCCTGGATAAAAGACAAGCTGATTAAAAAAGCCACATTTGGCAATCAAAGCCATGCAAGGCTATGGAGGCTAAGGACTAGCTACTCTTCAATATTCAATTTTTAAGCGCTTGGGTTGAGAATCCAAGGATGAAGACCAATAGAGAACATTACATTCCAGTCCTAAGATTAAGGGATATAAGAATATCCTTGAACAAGGATTAAGAAGTTCAAGCAAGTTTTCGTCTCAGAAGTTTAAAAGGCAAGAAGCCCACGGGATTGTATTTCTCAAAATCTAAATCGAGGAATCAACCTTAGATCCTTGACCTAGAATCAAGAAAAACGAGAAGCAAAGATAGGTTTGAAAACCCTGAAATCATAACAAAGGTTTGAGACAAGCCATCAAACATGAAGTCAAATAAGGGATCCTAGAGAACTTTAGTTTGACATCAATCCAAAAGAAAGGTTATTTTAAAAACTCTAGGTTGATGTCAACCTAAGATGAGGAGTCTATACATTTACCATAGGCTAATAAGCAATATTTTTTTTTTTGCTAAATAATAAGCAAGATTTTTGCACCCTTGACCGGGGAGACCATGGAGGTTTACATGGATGACATGTTAGTCAAGAGCCTAATCAAGGCATGCCATATTAAGAACCTCAGAGAGGCATTTGAAGTGCTGAGGCACCATAAGATAATGTTGAATTCAGCCAAGCGTGCCTTTGGCTTTGGATCAGGAAAATTCTTGGGTCTGATGGTTTCGAAACAAGGAATCGGGGCCAACCCTAATAAGATCAAGACAATCCTAGATATGGAATCACCACATTCCATAAAGGACGTACATAAATTGATTTGAAGAATGACAGCCTTAGGGAGATTCATCTCCAAGTCTGGAAACAAGTGTTTGCCTTTCTTTCAATCATCGAAAAGAGTAAAGAATTTTGAGTGGACTACGAAAATCCAAAAGGCCTTTGAGCAGCTGAATAAATACATGGTTGAAGCCCCGTTGTTGGCCAAATCTAGTCCCGGAGAGACCCTTTATTTACACTTGGTAGTATTTGAGCAAGCATTAAGCACTGTGCTCATTAAAGAAGAAACTAAGGTTCAGAAACCTATCTACTATGTAAGCAATTTACTCCATGGAGCTGAATTGAACTACTCCGCTATAGAGAAGTTTGCTTTAGCCATGATCATGGCCCCAAGAAAATTAAGACCTTACTTTTAGTCACATAAAATCGAAGTCTTGACGGACCAACCATTGAGAAACATCATGCACAACTCGAAGGATAGTGGGAGATTGATTAGATGGGCAATATAACTCGGATAATTTGATATCACGTACAATCCTCGAATTACAATTAAGCCACAACCACTTACTGACTTTGTGGTTGAATGTACCATTGACAACCAAGAAGTCGGGGGTAGGAAGGCACAACACCCTAGCAAGGGCAAGATGAGACACCCCAAGAGGGAGAGAAAGATGAAGTTCAGAAGGAATATTGGGTGACCTATTTTGATGGGGCATTAAAAACAAAAACAAGTAGAGCTCGTTTAGTTTTACTGACCATTGATGGCTCGCGATTGAATATGCCTTGAAGTTGAATTTGTCAACGCCAATAACGAGCCAGAATATGAAGCCTTAATAGCCGGACTAAGCTTGGCTCTAGCCATGAGGGCCAAAAAATCATAAAGTCTGTGGAGACTCAGGGCTGGTGATAGCCCAAGAGAATGGAGATTTTGAAGCCAAAGATGAAACGAAGATGAAATACTAGAGGATTATAAAATCACAATTGATATGGTTCGAGGAATGCCTCCTTGTATAACGGCCGATGCCTTGTCTAAATTCGCCTCGTCTGAAATCGAGAATTATCCTAGAAGTGTCTACTATCAGGTCTTGGAGACCCCTACTATAGAGCGCAAGTTGTTGGCACCCATCGACGTTGAAAGTTGCTGGATAGATTCCCATCAAAGCACATCTTGAGATTGGTTGGCTCCCTGATAATGCCTTGGAGGCACGGAAACTATCAGTGAGAGCATTGAGATATGCATTGATCTAAACCTTCATGGCTACCAAGGTTGTAGGACTCCACTCAAACTAGTCGATTGAATTCAAGGTCTCGAATCAAGGATTCAGGAAATGGGTCTAAGCCCTGATGGTCTCTCAAACATACGCACGAATGCTAGAAATACCCATGAAAAAACTATTTTGGCTCCAAAAGTGCCTTAAACGATGTTTTTTGGGGTCAAAAAGTGGGGCAAATAAGATAAATTATATTTTCGAAAAGTGGAGCTATGAAATACCTTCGATTTGATATATCGTGGGTCTCCATCGGAGTAATGAGTCAAAAGTTACGGATGATTTTGTGCGTACAATACTTTTTCGACAAAATTCAAACCAAAGCAAGGTTCTATTACATAAGAAGAAGGTTGGAATCAAAATCAAGGATAAAAAACCAACCAAAGTATCCTAGACTTGAAGTCAGGTGTTGAAAACAAAGGAATCCCCTATACGGACAATCAAAGAAACAAGGACCTCTGTGATAAGGGGGGCAAGGCCAAGGTTGTTTGAAACACCCTATTGTAAGTATGCAAAGATGTTTGGAAACCAAAGGTCATAGTTTAATCCAAGGTTGTTTGAAACCAAGAGTTCAAGAACAAGTTAAGGTCCGGAAGGTCCTGAAAACTAAGAAGTAGGTTGTTTGAGATCAAGGATCAGAAAACCAACTAAGGTGTGGCAAACTCCCTCTAAAAAAAAGGGGGAGGCTAAAGACAAGATTTGATTTTGGTCAAAATCAAGGTCAAAAGTAAAAGTCAAAGGGTCAAATTTTGACCAAAAATTCAAAAAAAAAAATGGGAGGGGCCCAGCCGACAAGGGGTGGCCAACCAGGCACCCTTGGCCAAATGGCTGACCAGCCATGGCCGACTAGAAGGATGGGAGGAAAAAATGGTCCAGGTGTTTAGAACACCCAGACCCCTAAACGACTTCGTTTGGCCCCCGAACGCTAAAAAATGCTCCATTTATTCCCAAATTTTAGATTTGAGACCCTTACAAGGTCCTCTACAAGCCTATGCAGGTTCCTTAGTGATTTCTAGAAGTTGAAAAAATGACCTTGTTTGAAACAAGGTTTGGTTTGAAAACCATCATAAAATGAGGTATTCCGCCTCCAAAACGTTCAAAAATGCATATTTTCATGTGATTCTTCTTCATACCAGGAGATTATAAGAATCCCTATCATATAAGCTCAACTTTGAAATCTGGGTTTAGAAATGTCAGGGGTGTTCAGAAACCGTAAGGGTGTTGAAAGACCCTTAAGGTGTTTAAAACACCTAGTCCAGAGGACCGTATTCCTTGTCTAAACAACTCAAAAATGGGAATTTTCATGTGATTCTTTCTCTAACAAAGAGGTTATAATAGTCTTTATTGGATTAACTTGACTTCAAAATTTGAGGTTAGGATTTCACTAATCACAGTTTGGGGGTGATTAACCTCGATTAGCTACATCTAAGGACTTTCGCTTCAAAATTAACCTATCCTGAGGTTATGAGTGAATATCCTACTAAAGAATACATCAAAGATGAGTTAGTTATCCTTGATTAAGGCATTTATAGCCCCGATTAGGGTTGTTTAGATTAGGGCAGAATTAGCGTCTTTTGCTCAAAAATTGGCCTTTATTAAGACTTATGAGCAACGACCATCGGATATAAACCTCAACTTAGATAAGTTGTTGGTAATAAATCACTAATGAATTTATGATAAAGGATGCACGAATTGCACTTGGATTAGTGTCTACAAGCTCGAAACGGCACTGATCCTATTCCCGAAAGGCCCAGAAATCTTAAGAAAAGGGTTCGAGAGGCCAAGGAACGTTTAACATTCTTAAGTATTAACTTTGGAAATAATATCAGTTGTTGTGAATGTGTAGGTTGCTCCACACTTCACTGTAAGACGATAACCTGGCAGGGCCGACGTAACCTTAAACTTCTACGAAATCAACTTTTCGTAGAAGTTGGGGGGCAAATGATATGGATGAAAAATAATTGAAAGGCATATGACTCAGCCTATTTGTAGTTAGAGGATCCTAATCAACGTAAACCAAAATTGTAATAAGTAAATATACATATGAACTGTCACAGGAATCTCAAGAAGTATTATCTGTCAGAAGAAAGAAGAAAAGTCAATCTATAGTTTTGATGTCATACACTGGAAGACGATTTAGTTATCTGATCAAGCCCCAGTATAGCATTGAAGTGAATGGATTCATTTGAACAGTGACAGAAATTTTTCGAGTGATAGTTTGAAGGTCAGTTACAGTACAAGAGAATTGAGAGAAGAAATAAACCACAACCTAAAGTCAAAAGTGAAGAAGCATCGTTGAAGTTAGTCGTTCATGAACCAGATAGTACATCGAACGTCAACACAAATCAGTGGTAATTCTTTACTACCTTCAGTGGTTTGTAAGAAGTAAATTAATTATTTGTTGATTTAATTAAATTCATTTATAATTGATATAAATCATTTAGTTGATTTAATTAAATGAATTAATTCTAGAAGAATTAATTTATTTATTAAATTAATTATTGTATCAATTAAATATGAATTAGTTAATCATTAATTAATTAAATGGTTCAATATGACTTAAAGAAAGAAGGTTGGATTATGTCTTGGAGAAGAAAAATTCGGTATGACCTAAATTTAAGTCATACCGACAGTATTCAGAATTATGTCTTACCGAGCCATTCAAGATTATGTCTTACCGACCTGATTAAGTCATACCAACCTTTGCCAGCTGTTTTAAGTCGTACCGAACTTCTGATTAAGTCATACCGACAAGTTTTATGTCTTAATGGAGGTTTGTGTAAGTCTTAATGAAGAAAAATCAAGTCTTGGTAGCAGTTTAAGTCATGCTGGAGCAGTTAAATCTTACAGAAAGCCAGCAAGACCTGTTACTGATATAAAAAAACAGAACAGAGCAGATTAGGTCATAACCAAGAAACACAGCAGAAAACATAACATCAAGAACAGATTTCTCTCTCAAGAATATCAAGAACACAAAAGCTTAAACAATTCCCAGAAATTCAAGTTCTTCATCTTTGTAATATTCTATCCGATAGAACTTGTCTATTTGTGATTCTTGTACTACTAGCGAATTAAGTTTCCTAGTTCTTATCTTGATTATTATTAACTAAATTAGAAAAGTTCATGTCGAATTTTCTAATTAGTTATTAACATCTTGATAAGTTGTTATACTGATTTTGTAACACCACATCAAGTTAATATACAACTATTCAACTTGAAAAATTGTGTTAAATAATTCCGCACATAAATTTGTCTTTATCAAATTTTATTTAAAGGACAAATTTCGATAAAAAGGTAAAGATTGTATTCAACCCCCCCTTCTACAATCTTATCGGACCTAACAATTGGTATCAGAGCCGATTGATTGATACACAAATCAAAGATCCCATTTTACTCGATTAAAAATCATCCCCGAATTTTCTTACTCTCTTAAAAAATTCATCATGTCTTCTAAAGTTGGAACTGTGAAAATTCCCATATATGACAAAAACAGTTATGATATGTGGAAGAACAAAATGTTAATGTCCCTCGAGGTTGCAAATCCTAAATACATGAAAGTCTTATCAGAAGGACCAATAATACCTTTTGGATTAATTCCTGAAGTTGTTACTGATGGAAAAGTTATTTCCCCTGCAAAGTTTGTATACAAAGATTCTTCTGAGTACACTCTTGTTGAAAGAGAAGAAGCTGGACTTGACATTAATTTAAGACTGATCTTAATAGATTCTCTAGACTCTGTGATGTACAGTCATGTGATTAACTGCAAGACAGCAAAGCACATGTGGGAAACCATTGAAACTGTGAATGAAGGAACAGAGGAAGTTAGGGAGAATCGTCTAGAAATTCTGACATCTGAGTATGAACACTTTCGATCAGCATACAATGAAAGTATTCAAGATGTGTTTGAAAGATATAACAAACTTGTCAACAATTTACAGATGCATGGCAAGTACTACACTCAGAAAGAGATCAACAGAAAATTTCTACTATCAATGCCTGTTCATCTAGAACATAGGATTACAGCTATCAGAGAGTCGAGGAATCTAAATGAAATTACTGTAGAAAGACTCTTTGGTGTTTTAAAAACCTATGAACTGGAACAATCTCAACAAAAGGAGATTTATGGAAAAGGAAGAGTTGCTAATACTTCTACAGCTCTTATTGTTGAGAACAAACAGGAAGTGGAAGATAAGGTTATTCAATCTTGTAGTGTTGACAGTGTCAAGCTTGAAGTTGAAGTTGGTCAAACGAATGCTAGTCCAGATGAAGGAGACTTCTATTCGTTAGAAGAGCTAGATCAGTTGGAAGATGAGTCCATGGCTTTGTTGGTAAGGAAATTCAGTAACTTCAGATTCAAGAAGAATCCCAAGTTCAGGTACAAATCTAACTATAACAGGTTCCAGAGAGGAGGTTCTTCATCCTCAAGTAACAGAGGAGGTTACAAAACTGGAACAGTTGAAAGAAGTAAAATTAGATGCTACAACTGTAATGAACTTGGACATTTCGCTACTGAATGTCAGAAGCCAAAACAAAACCAAAGAAAAGACTTTGGATCTGAAAAGAAGAAGACAGGTAAAGCCTATGTGGCTGCTGGAAAGAGTTGGGATGATACAGACTCTGAAGATGAAGAGTATGGCAATCTTGCCCTGATGGCAAAATCTGATAACTCCAGTGGTACTTCATCTGAGGTATCATGTACTGAAAGTCAATATATTTATCAACTTAGTGATACACTAGGTAATGCTAATAGAGAGATTGAAAGGATCAATTTGTTAAATACAGATCTTAGTAATCAATTATCAGAATTACACGATGTACAAAATTGCCATGATAAACAAAAATCAGAAATAAGAATTCTAAAAGAACTTGAGAGGTCTCTAGCGTTAATAGTTGTTCAACAACGTGAAACAATAGCTGAGCTAGAAATAAGGGTTAGTGCTACTTCTAATTCATGTAAAGTGGCTAAAGAGTTTTTTAACCAACAAGCTATTAATCAAACCGTAGGAATTGGGTTTGATTATAATGAAGCTATTGGACGAAAAAGCATTATTACCCCTAATCGTGTCAGTGCTGTAGAAAGGGGTATCCCAATAGTGCTTAAGGGTGTTAGTAACCCACTCTTTAAGACATCCATAGCAGAACCTTTGGATACAACATCTTTAATCATTAAGGAAGCGATGCGCATTGAGGATTTAGCTAATGGCGTAGTCTTAGAAAGTAATCAAGTTGTTAAAAATGATGAAGATAGAAAGTCTGTGTTTAAGAAAACAGAAAGAGTTGGTGAGTCTACTAGTTCCTTGAAAACTAGTAGTAGAAGTAACAACATGAATAAATGCAACAACATATCTACCATGCATGCTATTCCTGTTATTGATACTGCTCATAAGAAATGCAATGCTGTTAATTGCATGTCTTGTGCTTTTAATATAATGTCTGCTTACTTTAACGGTAATCATGCATGTGTTGATAAGAATGTTCCTAGACAGCATATGAGCAGAAATAAACATGTTAGATCCAGGACTGTAACACCACCTAATTCTAAGATTAGGACTGAAAGTCCTTCTCAGGATATATGGTAAAGACATGGTTACCCAAGCTGAAACTAAAACAAGTTAAAGCTGTTTACAGGGTTAAATGTCCAGTACCTGAAGAAAATGTTGTTAAAATAAAAAGTGTTGCTTTGCCTTATAAAGGCCAATTCTTTAAGTATTCCGGACCCAATCAAATTTGGGTTCCGAAGAAAGTCTAACCAATTTGTCATTGCAGGGTTTGAAACAGGTTGAACGAGTCATGTGGATTCTGGACAGTGGATGTTCAAGGCATATGACCGGAGATAGAGCCCTGCTGACAAATGTGGTGGAGAAGGCCGGCCCAGTCGTTACCTTTGGAGATAACAGCAAAGGTAAAACTGATGGATATGGCAGATTAGAAGCTGGAAATGTTATCGTTGAAGATGTCTCTTTTGTGAACGGCCTTGAGCACAATTTGCTCAGTATTAGTCAATTCTGTGACAAAGGTTATGATGTTCATTTCAACAAGAAGAATTGTCTAATATCACACAAGAGAAATGAAAGGCCACAGTTGACTGGAGTAAGAAAAGGAAACTTGTACATAGCCAATATGAACTCTGGAAGCACAGAAGAAATTAAATGTTTTTATTCAAAGGCATCCACTGATGAAAGTTGGTTATGGCACAAAAAAATTTCTCACCTAAACTTCAAAACAATGAATTCTCTAGTGAAAAGAGAGTTGGTGAGAGGTTTACCTTCGATTGAATTTACTCAGGAAGGTCTATGTGAGGCTTGTCAAAAAGGGAAGTTAAAAAGGGCAACTCACAGGAGCACTAACATATCATCAATAACTGAACCATTACAACTTCTACATATGGATTTGTTTGGTCCAGTTAGTGTGATGTCCATGTCAAGAAAAAGATATGCTCTAGTGATTGTTGATGATTTCTCAAAATTCACATGGGTACTATTTCTGAACTCAAAAGATGAAACTCCACAACTGGTAGTTGATCACATTAAGTTAATTGAGCTGGACTCTAATCGTCCAGTAAGAGCTATAAGGTCAGACAACGGAACTGAATTCAAGAATGCAGTTCTGAATGATTTTTGCACTGAAAAGGGTATAACTAGACAGTACTCGGCTCCCAGAACTCCTCAAAAAAATGGGGTAGTTGAAAGAAAGAATAGAACCTTGATTGAAGCTGCACGTACTGATGTGGATCGCTCCACGAATAAAGAAAACAAGAAGAAAAAGATATTTCAAAAGAACACGATCAATCCAGAAACGTGAACTTTGAATCTCAAATAACTTAGATCAATCCAGAAAATAAGTAATTTGAATCTAACCTTCAAAACAATCCAGTAATTGAAGATTAGAGGAAAGAAAAACTAATCATAGTTTATCTCAAAACAAAAGTTTATATCATCCATTATCTGTCTTAAAACATTACATGAGAGGGGTATATATAGGCTTAGACAATAACCTAAACCCAATAGGAATCCAAGAGAAATCCAATACTAGCTTGAAGATTAGCTAATATCTAAATCCATCCAGGAAACACAATTAAAAACCAAATCCAAATAGAAAATAAATAAAATCGAATCCAAATAGGAAAATAAAATCCTAGGTGCTTAAAACAAGAAAAACCCTTTCAAGTGAAAGGTAAAAACTTGCAAGCCAAAATCTACTTAACACTTATAGATAATAATCAGCTTCTTGTTCAAGCTTCATTCATCTCTCCTTTATTCCTTCTTGTCCAAGTAAGCTTCTTGACCCAACTCTCCCACAAATTCTAACTCGAATCCCTTCATGAATAATAATATAAAATATTTACCAATTAACATATTCATTCCATGATCCTCATCATTCTCCTCTCCTTTGAAGAAAACTCGTCCTCGAGTTTTAAAGTATTTAAGAATAAGCACACAATGAGATAATTGCTTGTAGAACTCAAAAAGATCAAATTTTAGCCTCATGATCAAGATCTTTGGAAGGAACCCCAAAAGAACAAGATACTTTGATGAAGTAGTTGCTTTCAATAAGTCATCCCCTCCCAGAAAATCAATGTATTTCACCATGATCATGTTGTTCTCCTTGTTCATAACTTTTTCCGTTTGAAACGTCTCCTTGACTACCTTTTTCTCTTCGTCAATATCGCTACAAACAAGTTCAAGAGATGTATCCATCTGATCATCTTTAACAATCAAGACTTTCTCATGATATGACTTACTTTCTCCATGCTTCTCCGTTATAACTTCCATTGAAACGTGTTCCTCCTTTGCATCAAAAGTTGGTGTAGACTCCAAAGGTAACATCGCAGAATCAACAACCAAATCAACATCATTCTCCATGACAACGACGTCTTCTTGATTGTCTTTCGAAACATCAAACCTTTGTAAAGAAGACTTCAGTTTCACCTCCTGCTCCTCTTCTTGATGCAATTCAAATTCCAAAGCTAGATTGCACACATCACTGAACGAGATATATGGACTTGATTTAACCTTTTTATATATAGGAAAGTTCAATCCAAGAATAAATCTTGCAATCTTCTTTGTTTCGTTCTCCTTCAAGTCACAAATAAAGCATAATCTATCAAATTCAGATGTATACTCAGAAACACTCATGTTACCTTGAGACAAAGATGTCAGCTTCAAGAATTTTTCTAGTTCATAATCACAAGGAATATATTTTGCACGAAGGTTCTTCTTTAAAGTTGTCCAAGTCACGATCTTCTCCTTTCCAGATCTAGCTCTGCTTGCATTAAGATTGTCAAACCATAAGCCTGCTTTTTTCGTAAGTTTAATCGCTGCAATCTTGAACACTTTTGTCTCACTCCAACCCGTATAATCTGAAATCTTGTCGACTTGTCTTACCCATTCAACAAAATCTTCAATGCTACCCAAACCCGTAAAATAATTAAGCTCTATTACGGGATCATAGATTTCATCTCTATCTTTCACCGTAAGAATTTTACCTAACGCATCAAATCTAGACTCCATTGAATTAGCTAGTTTCTCCGTTCGTATATCCATCGCATCCAATTTTTTCAGCAAGCGGTTAACCAATTCATCCGTTGCCATGTTCAAGATTTAAAAAAAAGGGGGAAAAAAATTCTAGATGAACAGTACCAATGAACAGTACTCGTGAACAGTACCGATGAACAGTGTCGATGAACAGTACGCGTGAATAGTGCCCGATGAACAGTAATTTTTTTTGTTTTGTTTTTTTTTAAACCCTAGATCTCCCAACAATTAAGAAATTGATGGAGAAACCTGGCTCTGATACCAAATTGATGTGGATCGCTCCACGAATAAAGAAAACAAGAAGAAAAAGATATTTCAAAAGAACACGATCAATCCAGAAACGTGAACTTTGAATCTCAAATAACTTAGATCAATCCAGAAACTAAGTAATTTGAATCTAACCTTCAAAACAATCCAGTAATTGAAGCTTAGAGGAAAGAAAAACTAATCATAGTTTATCTCAAAACAAAAGTTTATATCATCCATTATCTGTCTTAAAACATTACATGAGAGGGGTATATATAGGCTTAGACAATAACCTAAACCCAAGAGAAATCAAATACTAGCTTGAAGATTAGCTAATATCTAAATCCATCCAGGAAACACAATTAAAAACAAAATCCAAATAGAAAATAAATAAAATCGAATCCAAATAGGAAAATAAAATCCTAGGTGCTTAAAACAAGAAAAACCCATTCAAGTGAAAGGTAAAAACTTGCAAGCCAAAATCTACTTAACACTTATAGATAATAATAAGCTTCTTGTTCAAGCTTCATTCATCTCTCCTTTATTCCTTCTTGTCCAAGTAAGCTTCTTGACCCAACTCTCCCACAAATTCTAACTCGAATCCCTTCATGAATAATAATATAAAATATTTACCAATTAACATATTCATTCCCTGATCCTCATCACGTACTATGCTAAGTGAATCAAGGCTTCCATTGAGCTTTTGGGCTGAAGCTGTCAACACTGCATGCTATACCCAGAATCGAACACTTATCAATAAAGACTTAATGAAGACACCATATGAAGCTCTACATGACAAGAAACCAACTCTCAAGTACTTCCATGTATTTGGGACAAAATGCTTTGTGCTGAAAGAAGGAGATGATCAAGGTGGTAAATTTGAAGAAAAAGCACATGAAGCAATATTTATTGGTTATACTAGAAGAGCCTACAAGGTGTATCTTATTGATCAACAGAAAACTATGGAAAGTGTGAATGTTACATTTGATGACACAAAACTCCCAAGTATCCAAAATGAAGATCCATCTGAAAAGCTTAAGTTTGATGATATGTCAGACTCAGATTCAGATGATGACAACCAACCTGACGTTGTTGCTGATAATAATAATCCAAATGTTGGTGGTAATGATCAAGGTGATGCTGGTGAAAACAATGATAATTTTCAAGACACCACTGATACTCTTGAACCATCAACAAGTCAAACTGGCAACAACTCAGGGGGAGATAATGAAGGGTCAACAAGTCATACTCAACATCATATAGAAGATCAAGGCATTCATCAAGATCAAATCTTCCCAGACAAACTGTTTGGAATAGAGCTGATCCTTTTGAGCTGATACTTGGTGATCCAGATGTTGGTGTGAAAACAAGAAGAGCTTATCAGAATCAATGTAACTATTCTGGGTTCTTGTCAGTTATGGAACCTAAGAAAGTAGAAGAAACCCCTATTACTCACAATGGGGGAAGACATACCTTTAGATGAGTCTCAGGACACACTGCAAGGAGAGCACGTAGAAAATGTGACAGTGCCTACCATAGTTACGGTAGAAGAGTCTTCACAGGCTTTAGAGGGAAATCTTGGTTCTCAGCCAACTTTAATAGAACCATCATCTCCCCTCCCAGGACAAACACTCCTGGCTCCCTCAAGGGATTTTCCACTCGTAGTTTCGACTGGAGAAAGTGGAAGGCAACTTGATCAATCTACTACTGAAGCAATTCAGTCAACAATTTCAAATGTTCAAGTAGATTTGATTAAGGACAGGGATTTGCGAACTCCCATTGCACCACCACTGACCTTCCCAGAGGAGGCTAGGGTGATTACATGCAGGTACAGATCTGGAAGCAGCTAAGGAATCTGAGAGGAGTGATGTGAGGAATACCATAAAATTGAGTGAAACACATGCACTTCTGGTGAGTGGATCTCAAAGTGAACGTCAGGTGAGCGCACACACTGACACATACACTCTCTCACTATTAGAAAAGATAACTGCTTTAGAGAAAGAACTTGCAGTCAGCAAGGCTGAAACAGAAATCCTTAAAGCACAAGTGGGTGAGCGATCTTCTTCATCCACCACTGTCAACAGTCAGCTTGCTGGAATCAAGAAGGAGATAAACTACTTAAAGACATCTTTCACCAAGAAGATAGATTCTCTCGAACTCTCTCATGAAAAGGCACTTGATGACTCTGGAGATATTACTGTTGCGACATGTTAATTTCTGAAATTTCCGTGAAAGTTGACACTCTACAGTCAGAGGTACAGCACAATCAGGAATCTACTGATTCTCGTCTGGATCAGATTGAAAAGCAAAATGTACACCAGGCAAAAGGGTTAAGACATCTGTTTAATCTTGTAAGTCAAAGTCACAAACCTACAAATGAAGAAATTGAATTCTTTACAAGTAAGGGTGGTGATGATGATGAACAAGATCCTGAAGCTGGGGGAACTGATAAATCTGTAGAGGATTCCTCAACTAAGGGGGAGAAATCAAAGGGTTCACAAGATAAAAATAAAGAAAGAGAGGGAGGAGAGGGAAAATCTGGAAAATCTGACCAAAGTGAAGATAGGAGAGATAAGAGGAAGAAAGTAGTTGAAGAAACTGAAGAAGAAATTCAAGACAAGAACACAGGTTATTATTACACGGGTGAACCGGATAACTTCGATGTTTTTGCTGATCTTGAATTCCCTTATCAAGGTGAAGAACTTCCTGAACCTGATCTTAGTCACTGGGAAGATGAAGGACCAGTGATATCTGAATATTAAGCTCAACAGCAGAGAAAGAATCTGAAGAATTATTTGCTCAGAGGGAAGCTAATTTGCTAATGAGAGAAGAAACGCTTCAAAAGTCATTAGAGCAAATTGCACGAAATGAAGAACTTCAGAAAGCTGAACAGCAAGCATTACAACGATTACATGCTATAAATGTTGAGAAGAGAAAGACATATATCAGACTAAAGAGCGGTGACAAATGGGAACGTGCTCAAAAAGCAATTGATTCACCTCAGAGTTCTGATTATGAAGATCGTCGTCTTGGACAAATTCTCGAGGAATTCAAACTGGCAAATCCAATTCATGATATGTATATAAGGGCCTTAAAGGTAGAAGTCATCAGGATAACTACTGCATTGGGGTCTTTGTGGTATTGCTCAAAAGGATCAGCGTAGATTTATTTTTAAGTTTCGGTCTGAAATGGAGATGAACGAAGTTCTTGCTAGAGGCACTTGGTACTTTGGCAGCACCCCTGTGGTTGTTTGCCCTTGGGGAGTCAAGATAGGTACTGATGTAGTTGAAAACATTCCTATTTGGGTTAAATTCAGTAATCTACCTGATTACTACTGGACTAGGGAAGGATTGAGCTGCGTCGCTAGCTCGATTGGGCCCCCTATTTGCGCTGATAAGCTCACCTCTCAGCTTGCCCCCCTTCCTTTTGCAAAAATGTGTGTCTCCTACAAGGTTGGGGATCCCCTTCCGGATAAAGTTCAGGTGGCAGTGATTGACTCTATGGGTAATTTATCAAATTCTGAAACAGCTGAAGTTCTTGTCACTTATTTATCAAAACCTCTGGTCTGTTCTGGGTGTAAGTCATTGGGTCATTTAGTAGGAGCCTGTCCAGCAGTTACGAGAATCTGGGTTAAGAAAAGAGACTTGAAATCGAAAGAACAACCTTATCAAGCAGAGATAAAGATCAAGAATCAGCAAAAGATGGCACAGAAGGTTGTAATGCAGATTTGGAAAAAACAAATGAGGTTAATACTGTTATTGCTGAAGAACCAGTCTCAAATTCTCCCACTATTCCTACAGCTGAAATCAATGTGGAAAAGGTGGAAATCTCAACTGAAAATACCGAAAAGGTGGAAATCTCAACTGTAAACAACGAAAAGGACTGGCAAACTGTGAAGCCAAAGAAAATGTAGGGCGGTAGTGCAGAGAAAATATTGGACACAGGACCTCGCAATTCTGGTATTTCAAACACTTCATCTACTCCAATATTTGACTCTGTTGCTAAAGTTTTGTCTAAGAACAAATCGAGCAGATCGAAGAAGGGGCTTGTCCCCCAGTTCTCCAAATAATTATTTTTGTCTTTATGACTTTTTGTTCCTACAATGTGAGAGGGTTGAATAATAAGATGTCTTTTGTTAAAGACTTTGTTAGCTTAAACAAGCTTGGCCTTTTTGCCCTCCTGGAAACTCATGTTAAAAAGGAAACGGCCTCTTTTGTCTCTAATTTTATTTCGCCTAGATTGAATTGGCACTTTAATTATGATGCTCACTACAATGGCAGAATTTGGGTGGGTTGGGATCCTAATAAATGGCTTCTGCAGCCTATTATTACTCAGGCTCAACATATTAGTTGTAAAGCTACTGATCTGGAATCTCAATCTTGTTTTTTCGTGACTTTTGTTTATGCTTATAACACTTACACTCAGCGGAGAGCTTTATGGGATAGTTTATCGAGATTTGAAGCTGATTTTGTGCAAACCAATCAACTTCCTTTGATTTTGCTGGGAGATTTTAATATTTGCCTCTCTTCTGATGAAATTAGTGGTGGTGTGACTACTTTCTCCACTGGGATGAGTGAATTCAAGGATTTTGTAGATGATTTGGGCATTACTGATCTCAACTTCTCAAGCCAGTTCTTAACATGGTGGGACAGTAGCATTACTCATCCAGTTCTTAAAAAGCTTGATAGGGTGATGGTAAATGACCCGTGGCTTGATCATTTCTCCCTCTCTACAGCTCGTTTCTTGCCTCGTGGCCTCTCAGATCATTGCCCGGCTTTAGTATCTCTGAATCTTTCAGTGGAGAGAACTTTTAAGCCCTTCCAAGTTTTTCAGCATGTTATCAACCATCCTGATTTTCTGTCCTCTGTTCGTAATGTTTGGAATGAGCAGGTATTGGGTGACCCTTGGTTTATCCTAACCTCAAAGCTAAAAAAGGTCAAACAGGCTTTAAAGTCTCTTAATTCAGTTGGGGGAAACCTCCATGAGAATGTTATCTCGGCCAGAAACGCCCTTCTATGTTTTCAAGAATCTATGTCCGCTCCCTGTCCTGCTGACTTTGAGGAAGAAAGAAGTCTTTGTACTAGACTAAATGATGCTCTACGGCAAGAAGAAATTTTCTTAAAGCAGAAATCTCGTATCACTTGGTTGAAGCTAGGAGATGGCAACAATGGGTATTTCTTCAAATCCTGCAAGGGTCGGTGGAATACCAACAAAATTATGGCTATTAATGATGACCAAGGCATTACTCACTCTTCTCATAGAGATATTTCTCGGGTGGCTGTGGCTTACTTCCAATCTCTTCTGGGCTCAGTTTCGTCTACTACTTCTATTATTGACCCAGACATCTCTTTACCTGTTATCTCTGAGGATCAATGTAGCATGCTTACTGAAAGGTTTACAAAGGAAGAGGTCACTCAAGTTATAAAAACTATGCCCAAGCAAAAGAGTCCAGGACCTAACGGTTTTACTTCAGAATTTTATAATGCTGCCTGGGATATTGTGGGAGACGATGTGGTAACAGCTATTCTCTATTTCTTTGATAGTCTTCACATGCCAAGGGCTATCAACTCTACTGCAATTGCACTGGTCCCAAAGATTGAAAGTCCTTCTCATATGTCTGAATATCGACCCATTTCTTGTTGTAATTTGCTCTACAAATGCATTTCAAAGCTGCTTGCTCTTCGATTAAAAAAGATTATGCCTGGAATTATCTCAAATACTCAGTCAGCTTTTGTTCCTAAGAGAATTATAGGGGATAATATTATGCTTGCTCAAGCTATTTGTAAGGACTATCATAGAGATGAAGGGCCTCCTCGTTGTGCTTTCAAACTAGACATACACAAGGCATTTGATAAGATGAATTGGGACTTTATTTTTGCTGTCATGATCAGGATGAATCTTCCACCTCTCTTCATTGCCTGGGTTAGAAAATGTATTACAAGTTGTATGTTTTCAGTCAAAGTGAATGGTGCCTTAGAAGGTTACTTTAAAAGTAATGCAGGGCTTCGTCAAGGCGACCCTCTTTCTCCGTACCTCTTTGTCCTTGGTATGGAAGTTCTCTCCTGTTATTTGAAGCATGATTTGTCAAGAAATCCCTCCTTTTCCTTTCACTGGAGAACTAAGGAGTTGCAATTATCCCACATTATTTTTGCAGACGACATTTTCCTCTTTTGCAAAGGTGATGTAGACTCGATTTCTGCCTTACTAGGCTCTCTCAATCGTTTCTCTGATGCTTCTGGCCTTCGTGTCAACCCTGAAAAAAGCATGTGTTTTTTCTGCAACGTCCCTACAGCGACCATTCATCACACTCTAGCTACTTCTGGTTTTCAGGCCGGAGTTCTCCATATTAAATACTTGGGTCTCCCTTTAATAACTTCTCGGTTAACAGCTAGAGACTGTATTCCATTAATTCAGAGACTTTGCTCAAAAATAGCCTCATGGACCTCTCGTTACTTACGTTATACTGGAAGGCTACAACTTCTGAAAGCAGTTCTGCAAAACATCCAGGGCTACTGGTCCTCTTACCTTTTCTTGCCAAAAGGGGTGTTAAAGCAAATCCAAAGCTATCTTGCAAAATTCTTATGAGGTGGGAAGCATCAAGGCAGTTTTCATCATAAAGTCGCTTGGGCCGATTGCTGTCTTAGAAAGGAGGAAGGGGGCTTAGGTCTTCGGGATCTTTTTGAGTGGAATAGAGCAGCGACTCTTTTCCAGGTTTGGCGTCTTGCAAAGCCTAATCCATCTGCTCTGTGGTTACTTTGGATTCATAACTGTTTGTTTAAAAACAAGGCTTTTTGGACAGCAAAAATCCCTTATAAATGTCCTTGGAACGTCAGGAAAATTCTCAACTCTAGGCCTGATGCTTTGCAGTTTATCTCGTACAATGTGGGTAGAAACTCATTGTTAAAGCTTTGGCATGACCCTTGGCTTCTTAAACCTTCTCTTTTGGATAGGCTGGGCAGTGATATTATCTCTATCATGGAATCCTCAAACTTAGCCCTTATTAATTCGATCATTCGGAATGGAGTTTGGTGTGCCCCTATTACTAATCATGTCAAAGCTATGGAATTAAGAAGTTTGCTGGGTTCATGTAATATTGTGGTAGAGGATGAAGTCTGTTGGAGAAATCAAAAGCAAGTTACCCTGGTGTGGGAAAATTTGAGGCGTCGTGAAAACCCCCCTCCCTGGCTTCCAGTTATCTGGCATCGGTTTCACATACCAAAGTGTGCTTTTTTCACTTGGCTAGCACTTAAAGACAGGCTGTTAACTAAAGACAAAATGCTCCTTTTTGGAATGCAGGTAGATAGCTCTTGTGTCCTATGTCTTACTCAACCGGAAAGCGTGGAACATCTGTTCTCTTCTTGCCCATATGCCTCTGCCATTATGCTCGCATGCCCTTTTCAGCTTAATATGCAGTGGAGTCGGTGGATGCAAGGTGATTTCCTTACAAATCAAGTGTCGAACCTCAAAAAATTGATCGGATATCTTTACTTCTCTTCCTCTGTCTATTGTATCTGGCAAGAGAGAAATCTCCGTGTGCATCAAAATGGTGGAGCGAGGCAAGCTCAGGTGTTGATTGGTTATATAAAGAGCATGGTCAGAGAAAAGCTTTTCACTTGCAAGGAATTTAAAAAGAGTGTAGCAAAGGACCCTCACCTTAGCCAAATTCTGTACTAGTTAATTAGTAAATTTGTAACCTACACTTAGTGAGGTTTGTGTTGCTTAGCAGGTCTTATACTGCTGGTTCTTTGAGTGCGGGGTATGCCCCCTAATTTTTGTACCTTTTTTCTCTCTTTAATTAAATTTTTTCAATTAGCAAAAAAAAAAATCTGATGAGCTGGTAATATTTGTGGATTGTCATAAAGTTGGAACTTTCAGAGTATCTATTCAGTTACCTTAGGCCTAAGGTAAGAACATCTTCTGAGCTAGGTGTGTTGTTACATGAGAAGTTCAAAGAATTTGCTGAAAGAGCTAGACCAGAAGTGATTAAGGATCCTCCACAAGTAAAATTTCTTAAGGGAGAGGTACTTCATTCAATCAATCTTCAGACAGATGAGTTATATGAACATCATGCAAAACACTTGGTATATGCTGAATATGCTCTCAGAAATCATGGATTCTTGACTGAAGAAAAGGTAATACCTGCAGATCACATTCGATCCTATGCACAAACAAACATAAAAGATTACAAGAAATTTCAAGGTGAACTGAGAAAGAAGCTTGGAATTCCTTTAGTCTTACCTCAAGGATTGTCATCAAGAAGAGAACGTCTTGTTGATTCTAATTTACACATGAAACTTCAAGTCACAGATGAGCCAGAAGAAGGAGAATTCAGAAGGGAAGACAACTGAAGAAAAAGAATTGCTCTACATGTTATATCTTTAGAGCTTAGATAAATCTTGATAGGAATTTGTATCATATGATCAGTCTAGAGGATCATCTATCTTGTATTTATCTTTCATGTTTGAATCTGGCAAATGTTAAATATAAACCAGAACTTTTTTTTATATTTACTTAGTATTTAAAGTTTTATCTTTCATTTGGTTAAGTTGGATTAGTTGAGGTATCCTCTAGGAATTTGCTTGTTATTGTCTAACAAACAAATAGGGGGAGATTGAAAGGCATATTACTCAGCCTATTTGTAGTTAGAGGATCCTAATCAACTTAAACCAAATTGTAATAAGTAAAATATACATATGAACTGTCACAGGAATCTCAAGAAGTATTATCTGTCAGAAGAAAGAAGAAAAGTCAATCTATAGTTTTGATGTCATACACTGGAAGACGATTCAGTTATCTGATCAAGCCCCAGTATAGCATTGAAGTGAATGGATTCATTTGAACAGTGACAGAGATTTTTCGAGTGATAGTTTGAAGGTCAGTTACAGTACAAGAGAATTGAGAGAAGAAATAAACCACAACCTAAAGTCAAAAGTGAAGAAGCATCGTTGAAGTTAGTCGTTCATGAACCAGACAGTACATCGAACGTCAACACAAATTAGTGGTAATTCTTTACTACCTTCAGTGGTTTGTAAGAAGTAAATTAATTATTTGTTGATTTAATTAAATTCATTTATAATTGATATAAATCATTTAGTTGATTTAATTAAATGAATTAATTCTAGAAGAATTAATTTATTTATTAAATTAATTATTGTATCAATTAAATATGAATTAGTTAATCATTAATTAATTAAATGGATCAATATGACTTAAAGAAAGAAGGTTGGATTATGTCTTGGAGAAGAAAAATTCGGTATGACCTAAATTTAAGTCATACCGACAGTATTCAGAATTATGTCGTACCGAGCCATTCAAGATTATGTCTTACCGACCTGATTAAGTCATACCGACCTCTGCCGGCTGTTTTAAGTCGTACCGAACTTCTGATTAAGTCATACCGACAAGTTTTATGTCTTAATGGAGGTTTGTGTAAGTCTTAATGAAGAAAAATCAAGTCTTGGTAGCAGTTTAAGTCATGCTGGAGCAGTTAAATATCTTACAGAAAGCCAGCAAGACCTGTTACTGATATAAAAGAATAGAACAGAGCAGATTAGGTCATAACCAAGAAACACAGCAGAAAACATAACATCCAGAACAGATTTCTCTCTCAAGAATATCAAGAACACAAAAGCTTAAACAATTCCCAGAAATTCAAGTTCTTCATCTTTGTAATATTCTATCCGGTAGAACTTGTCTATTTGTGATTCTTGTACTACTAGCGAATTAAGTTTCCTAGTTCTTATCTTGATTATTATTAACTAAATTAGAAAAGTTCATGTCGAATTTTCTAATTAGTTATTAACATCTTGATAAGTTGTTATACTGATTTTGTAACACCACATCAAGTTAATATACAGTTATATTCAACTTGAAAAATTGTGTTAAATAATTCCGCACATAAATTTGTCTTTATCAAATTTTATTTAAAGGACAAATTTCGATAAAAAGGTAAAGATTGTATTCAACCCCCCTTCTACAATCTTATCGGACCTAACAATAATCCCTAAAGACATAATTAATATAATATTTATTTGCTCATAAATAAGGCTCGAAACCCTAGTTGGGCATTAAATTCATAATTAATGATTAAGCCCAAAGAACAACCCAAACTAGTGATGCCCGGTATAAGCTTGTTTCTAACATGGGCCTGATCCACAAATTGAGAATGTTCTGGAAACAAGAAACGTTCTAGAATATCCCTGGGATAAGATGTAGCCTCCAAGGCACCTAATTCGATATGGAAACAAACTCCTACAAAGAAGGAGTCTAGAACCTTCCTCAAAGGCGGTGGCTTGCCCACCAAGTCTCCGAATCCTACCATAATTCTAAGGCTCCCGTAGCCTATATAAGGGTCTGACCCCTGATTCTCAGAACTACGTCTTGGCTTGATTCTCAACTCTGAGATACGTAGGCATCTTATGAGGACCCGAATTAGGTCACGAAAACGCAAGCGCAGCCATTAAAGCACGAAGCTCACGAACCTTAGCCACAATTTAACAATCCTAATTTTTATTCCACAATAAGTGAATAGTGATTTTAATGAACATTGGTTTTAATGAATGGATATTTCTATGGACAATGATTCCATTGCATATGTGTGATTTCTGAATAGTGTAATTCAGTAGTTGACGACTTTGGTAAGAATAATCCATCGTCCAGGAAATGAGTTGGTATTCCCTATAGGGGAGTTGAGAAGTGAGTTAGAGTACTCACTATAATAATTATGAAATGGGAAGAGCAAGTATGTATTAAGGAAGTAAAGAGAGAATGAGTATATGTAAATGAAGCTATAAGTTAGAGAATCCGAGCATTGTATTATTCCAACATTGACAGGGAAGTCAGGAATATAATAACTGGATTATAAATCGAGGGCATTAAATATTAGAAGTCCAAGGGAGGATATATTATGAGAGGGAAATAGAATTGAGGATAAAATCCTAGAGTTAAAAGGATACAGAACATTTGAGAAATCGCGAGAGCATTTTTCTCAGAACAAGAAATAAAGGGAACAAACGAGGAATATTGGAGTTAATATTTATTCGAGGGATTGTGCCACAATAGAGTAATAAAATGCAACATATAAGTTGTAACATATTGATTTTATTAAATAGATAAAGGGGAATCCAATTGGTGCAAACTTGAGAAACCAAAGTGGAAGAGGAGTGAGTCAACTACAAGATTAGTGGTGCATTTGCACTTAACCAAAAATGGAGTAACTAGTTTTTAAGCCAACACTTGGACAAATGGAGTGCTAACACATGGTCCAATAGATTATGGAAAAAGCATTAAAAAGAGGATGCATCCAATATTAGAGAGATATGCAAGGGATAAGGCATTAGATATAACAAAACACAAGCTCTCCAAAACTGCCAAGCAGGAACAGCAAGGAAAGAAAAATTCATATCTCCCAATCCAGAGCTTTAAAAATCACCAAATTTTAACCATAGCTTCTCCACTCCATGGGTAAGGTTCTTTTAAAATTTCATGGCAATCCAAGTAGTATAGCCTAGTCAAATCCATGCTCAAAGTTGGGGATGAATAGTAACTCCGAAATTACTAACTTGTTTTCTTGTTTTGTTCTTAAGGTTTAAGCTATATAAGGACTATCTAACGCTTGTTAAGTGTTTATAAACACTTGATAGTGTTTCTAGAGCTTCCAAGAAGGTAAACCCTTAACCCACCTTTGAGTTTTATAGGAGTTTTGATGGGTTTATGAGTTGTATGCATGATTTAGAGCATGTATGTTATGTGGGTGTTATGAACATGTAAAAATAATTTTTGTAGCTCCAAGACCTGTTGAGGCATATCGTAATGTCAAAATTTACTTAGGTCTGAAAAATAGAGCATGTCCGGAACATTAACTTTCTGTCAAGGTCAAGCACCTACCATGAACTTGTAGATCTTGATTCATAGATCATTTTGGCGAAAGAATCGTATCATTCTGATTTACGGTTTAGGGGATATGGTCAAAATCGTAAAAGTGGTTCGTAAACACAAGTGTGAGTTCGTTACTTCAATTGAACCCCCTTAAAATGAGATATTCGGTTTCGGATCTTACTAATTAAATACTAGAGCTCATAATGAAGATGTGAGAGAAGACCTCATGTTGAAAGGATTATTTTTCGACTTTATAAAAATGTTTGAATCAAGGCTAAGTGCGAAGGAACCCCTTGGAAAAGTACTTGGTTATAATTTTGAAAACCACTTAGCAAAATGGGTGAACGAGACTCGATTTCTAAAACGAACTCTCGACATAAGTGTTTGTCGACTAACATGGACTTAGTGTGAGTCTAAAGCGAGCTAGTAATGCCTTGGTTGTGTTTCGCTTACGTATTTAAGCATTGAGTTATAAGTGGATTATCCAGGGGACTAATCGTATGTTTTCATTTGACTTTGTCTAGATCATCCGACACTGTCACAAGCCCCTACCACTTTTCGAGCATCAGGAAAGTTTTCTAAACGTATACTTTTGAAGTATTGTTGTATATTACTCCATTTGCCATGTATAGTGTTATACAGTTTTGCGATAACCTTATTTCTTGTTGAAATAGAATTTGACTTACGAGCTTTGAGGTAAAGTATTAATAAACCGATGTATCTTGTAGCTCTAGAGATAATAGCATATTTATTGTTTTGACTCTAGACCGGGAGTCGGTATTTTGAGATATATAGATAGTCGTGGAAACCCAGAGGGATTCCAGCGATAAAGTACTATTTCTTTTGAGGAATGTTATTAATAAGCATTAATTATATTTCCAGAAGGTATTAATTACTTGGAATATGATATCCTTCGACGAATGTTATTTGGATATTATCTCATTCGAGAATATTATGGAATATGATATCCTTCGAGGAATGTTATTTGGAAATTATCTCATTCGAGAATATTATGAAATATGATATCCTTCGAGGAATGTTATTTGGATATTATCTCATTCGAGAATATTATGGAATATGATACCATTCGAGGAATGTTATTTGAAGAATAATTTATTAAGGATTTATTTCTTAATAGATATTATTTAATTATTTATTAAATATTAAATATTCCAAAATTGTTTAAAAATCATATTTATTCTTTAAAAACTTATTTAAGGGTTTAAAAATTATTTTAAATATTGTCTGGCCTTCGGAAAATTATTTTAAAAATCAGCAAAGGTTCCCAATGATTATTTTCAAATAAACCCTTAACCGGTAAAGGCTTTGCTTTTCTTTCAAAAATTGGGAACCAAGATTTTTGGAGTAAATATGTGATTTCTCGCTTCGCTCATCACTTGAATGATTTCAAAACTCCGATTAACTCCCCCGTATGTTTTCAAAATGAGTACATTGTCTTAGGAAATCTGTTGACAAAGGTCAACCCACATATCTGTCTTACTTCCTCAAATACTTCCGGAAGTAAAGGTTCTAAAAAGGTTTCGTTCCGAATCTGATTAAAATGACTTTTGGGACTGGAGGGTGATGAAGGTGTAAGAGGCTGTGGGGCAGTCCATCCAGATGTAAGAGGTTGTGGGACAGTCTATCCAAGCGTAGGAGGCTGCAGGACAGTCCAGCTTAAAGACCCAAATGTGGTCAGGGCCACGACCTCGAAAGAAGGATCGCTTCCCGTCTACTAGTAGCGACGTTTTGTACGATACATTGGCTGATCACCTTGTATCGGGGTGTACTCCAGAATAGTCCCTGTTCTTCCAATTGGAATTATGCTGCGACACTGTAATGAAAGCCCAGGCGTTCCATTACCGACAGTGTTAGCAGAATCTTGCGTTTTCATTGAATAAATTATAATGTATCGTTTCTGAGACTCTAACCTCTATGTGTGTGTGAGATGTATATTATGGGGTCATGAGCAGGCGAATTGTGTATATTGTGAGTAATATAGGTACAACATGGAATAATGGATTGTGACTACCCTAGATCCCTGACCTCGGGTCTGGGGGTGTTACAGTTATCTATAGATTATCATGTTTGGAGAATATGATACTGAGTTTTTAAATAGGTTTCAAGGTACCAGCTTGTTGTATGACCATAATCAATTAAAGGATGCTAAATTCCTGGAGACACATAATCATAATGTTTAATTTGTTTGTTTCTTAGTTTGTTCTTTTTTATTTTAGCAATATTAGTTGCGTAACATTTTATTATTTTCAATAGTTGTAGGTGAGTCTTTGAAGGCAATATTCTCGAGCGGGTAAAGGAGGAGATGGACCATGCTTTGGTGCTATTGGCTAAGCAGTCTGTATCCGCCAAGACTACTGGAGGGGGTGTTTCGAAGCCCGTGAACCCAATTGGAGTTGAGGTCATAGATGGAGCTGAGGTTGAGAATGTGAGCTCTGGCGTTGCTGGCGATCCTGGCCTTCGTGAAAGAAAGAGTAATCGAGATCGTGAAAGTGGTACATCTCGTAGGATTTTTCTGAGGAGATGTGATGATTTGGGTCGTGACAGTGTTGACAAATCTTTGATTATTAACGAGATGGCTGATCTTCCACCCGTTCTACAACATGTCGAGCCCGTATCCTCTATTCGGGTTGAGGTTTCTCCCCATCAACGTTGGACTACTGGTCCTAATTCTCCCATCCATGTGTTTCAAGTTTTTGACATGTCGCAAGATCTTATGGCGTACGTGGATAAGTCTCGTGCAGAGGTTGCGGAGTGCTGCTTAACACGTGGAGGATGGGTAATAATACTTTTTTTTACTCTAACTAGGTGTCATTTACTCGATTTTAATAACTAAGAATTTTTTATAATTGTTCTGTTTTCTTTGCAATTTTTGTCTGATTTGACCCACATTACAATGCTTATAAAGCTGATGCTAGTTTCCCAAGGAATGATCATCTTGTCAGAGAATTGTCCGAGGCCAAGGTCGGATGGATTGAGGTCGAGAAAAGAGCTGCCGAGTCAGAACGCAGGGAGACAAAAGCTGCTAAGAGAAGTTTCGATGGGAAGAGTAAACTAATGGAAGAAAATCATGTGTTAAAAGGTAAGGTATCCTCTTTGGGGAGGAGCTCATTCAGGCCAAGGTCGTTACCGATGTTGAGAAGGAGAAGTTTGTTAACTTGGAGAAAGAGCTCGATCTTGTACGCCACGAATTAGCCAAGTTTCAAGAGGAGAATTCTTCCCTTAAGGTTGAGGTTGAAAAAGGTGTGGCAGATGTTGCCAGGGCCCTCGGGGTCTGGTATGGTTACTGTTACGATCGTTTGATCGGGACCGGAGTTGACCTCTCTGGCAATTCTTTTGACTGCTATTGTGCTGATCTCGCGAAGAACATGCCCGAGGCCGACGGTGATGGGAATAAAGGCTTCGAGTGAAGGCGAGGTATGCCTTGTTGGATTTATAATTTTCTGATTAAGTGGATTAGTGTTTAAACGTTATTACTTCACGTTTATGGTTCGGAACTCTGTTGAATTTGCCAGGGGATGCCCTGAGTAATTGTACCTTTGAACCTGGGTTTTCGTTTCTTATCTAAACTTGTTTTGGAAAATGTATTTCGTAGCTTTGAGTTTAAGTTTTGCCTATTCATGCTAGTGCTCTATAGGCTTTAGTAATTCTGCTTTCTTTTTTCTTCTTTCTTATATACGTATACATTTTTGTTGTGTTGAATATCTTACTAAGTTAGTTAGCCTTGTGGGTGTCTTCAACCTTAGATTTTCTTTGGTAGAAAATTACGAGTAGGACAACGACGGATTATAGTTGGAGGGTTATTGGAATACTTTTTTCTTTGGGGACTTTTGTATTGCGCGTCGTAGTTTCTAAAAAAGGTTACAATACTAAGGTCGTGATATCTTGTCCGTCGTAGTATTAAGATTGGTAGTGAGTAAGAAGATGTTTATAACTCGAGTGGGAACAATTTTATCAATAACATAAAGGAAGTCTAAGTGAGGATCTCATATCGTCCATGAGCTTATCCGATTCTCTGTTCTCTGTTTATGGTAGACGCAGCCTATGACTCAGTACTTAAGCATTTCTTATACTTACACCTGCTTTCTCTTCTAGCTATTGTTGTTTTTTTAATGAAATTTGAAAGCAGTGTTATTGATAATATAGATGATGCCACCAAGCTGTGATTTTGGGGCGTAATATGATTTTGTCTATTTCATTTATTTTCGCTTTCCTGAAGTCGATCTCTTTTACTTGCTATGAGGGTGAGGTTAATGACTACAAAATAAAAATATTTGAGTAAATGGGTGATATTCGTAGGGAACATTCATAACCAAAGATAACGGGAACAATATTATTAATAACTTAATGGATGTCTAAGTGTGGATATCATATATATCCTTTTTCACTTAAACAAATTTTTAGGCGGAGGATAGAGGATTGTTCCCGTTTACAAAGAGATAACCGACTACTACAGATAAAATTTCTTGAGGTGAATGCCATTCCATGAATTTTTCACTGGCTCGCCATTGAGGCACTCCAAGCTCGTAGGTCCCGAGGATTACGACCCTTTTAACTTTTTTTGGACCCTCCCAAGGGGCCGTGAGCTTTCCCGCTGAAGTTGGTTGTGATGCAGCAGTTTCACGAAGTACGAGGTCATTGACTTGGAAATTCTTGGTCTTGACTTCGAACTCTGTTGCGAGCTTAATTCCTACAAGGAGTGTTTCGTACTCTGCCTCGTTATTGGTCATTTGGAAGGCGAATCTAATTGCCTTGATTTGCCTAGGGTCGGCCTCGATGAAGCCTCCTTCGAGGAGACGATCGATCTCTTCATCAATGGCTTTGCGTTTTTCTTCAGAAAAAACATGTTTCTTTTGGCATACTAGCCTAATTTTTGGATCAATATGGAGTGAATGTCGAGCTATGACCTCGGGGATTCCCGGCATATCCTTCGGGTCCTAGGCGAATATGTCTTTGAATTCTTATATGAGCTCAATAGTCTTTTGTTGGGGGTCGGCGTCGAGGCCTTTCCCTATTTTTGTGATTTTTGCGGGGTCACCAACTATTACTTCAATATCCTCTGTGTCCTCCATCGGGATACAGTTCGACTCGTCCGGAACCTCGATGAGATGTCAGGGGTCCATATCCATGACCTGGTTGATGGAGTTATCATCATTCTGTTTGTTCCTCGGTAAAGCCATTGTCAAATAGCATTGTCTTGCCATGGCTTGATCGCCTGTGACCTCTCCGACTCCAAAATCAGTTGAAAATTTCATTTTCAAATGCGGGATGGAGGTAATGGCCTTTAAGGCTGTCAAGGTCGTCCTACCCAATATGGCGTTAAAACTTGATACTGCATTGACGACAAGAAATTTGACCAATTGCCAAGTCTACCACGGGAGGGTGCTGAAGAGGACTGGGAGGTCAATAGTGCCTGTAATAACCCGAATTTTTGGTAGAATTAAAACTTTTCTTATTACGATTAATTACATCAGTGAATAGTGATTTCAATGAACAGTGTAATAACCCGAATTTTTGTTAGAATTAAAACTTTCCTTATTATGATGAAGTGCATCAGTAAATAGTGATTTTGGTGGATAAATAGTGATTTTGAGGGTTAAGTAATTTTTTCATGTCACCTATGTACGAGACATGATATGGATATTCTGAAGTCATATTATTGATCTACGGAGTAAATAAGTGTATGTAAAGACGATCGAAATTCAGAAATTCCAATTTCTATTTTGGTGTGATATTTGACCGGGTAGTGAATTTTATATTATTATATTCAAGAAATGAGATATTAAATTTGAGGAATTGAGGATTTAATATTTTGGAATTTTATTATATTTGATTTGAGAATTTAGAACGAAAAATACTGAGAGAGTGAAACGAACGTTCTAGGAACCGTTGAGACTTTATAATGAGATTAAGCGATCAAGCGAACGAATCATGGATTAAGGATATTAAGTATTAGAAGTCCAAGAGAGGATATATTATGAGTGGGAAAGAGGATTGAGAATATAATCCTAGGGCAAAGAGAATGCAAACTAGTTTGAGAAAGCTTGAGAAACCGGGAGAGCAAATTCTGAGATAAAGAGAATATACCAAGGATATTGGATTTAATATTTGTTTGAGGATTAGAACTACACCAACACCTTAAAATACAATGTGGGAGAGGATAATATATATCCAAGGAATTTACAAAGGAGAAACCACTTAGACGATTACAGAAATCAATCGATGAATCAAATGACGAGAGAACTTTGAACGAAGCCCAAACAAAAAGCCCTAGAGCATGGTAAAGGCCAAAATCTCGGCCCAACCTACACATGAAGCTGTATTGTAAGTGAATTAGAGTGTAAGGGAAGGAATCCACTTGGTGAAAACATTAGAACCAAAGTGGAAGAGGAGTAAACTTGCCAAACCTTGATACTAAGTTGCATTTCACCATGGCGAGGTGTTTAGGTGACCAACAGTTGGCTCTTTCTCATTGGTGGACTTCAAAAACACTTAATTAAGAGATAAGGGAGCTGATGTAAAGGATAGAAACAAGCCTTTCAAGTCATTATCCAAGGCAAAAGCAAGAAGGAAAAGAAAAACTCTCCAAATCTGCCAAACAAGAACACAACTCAAAGAAAAATTCATATCTCAAGATCTATAACTTCAAAAATCACCAAATTTTAACCATAGCTCCCCCATAATATTTAGAACACACTCCTAAAGTTTTGTGGCAAATAAAGGAGTGTAGCCTAGTCAAATCTCCTCCCCAATTTGAAGAACCGAACCTGCCTTGCCTTCACAGTTTCTGTCCAGCGGAAAGATGGAGCTCAAAACCCTATCTAGGAAGCTTCAAATTTGATGAGCTAGGACTCAAAGAAAGATTATGAAGAGGACAAGATGTGATAAAAATTTGAGAGCCAAACTCTTATTTTTCGATTTTCTATGATTTTTACAAAAGCGATGATGAATAGTGTTTTAAGATTGTTTCATGTTTTGTTCATAGCTTTTAGGCTTTGTTGAAACTATCCAAGACCATACCAAGGTGTGAGAAGCTCTGCTAGTGTTCCTAGATTGTTAAGGAAGGTAAAACCCTAACCCACCCTTTGATTTTATATGAGTTTTTAGTATAGTTTTGATGATATGTAGAGATAAGTGCATGTTAAGGAGTTTTATGATTATTTGATGTGTAAAAGGGTTGGGTATTGGATTTGAATGTTACCACTGCCCTTAAAAGTGTAAAATAAATGTTGTTTGATGTTATGGATGTATGGTATGCCCGGTGTGGCTTGGTTATGTTGTGACAAAACGGTAATGTTCGATTTAGAGCCGTCATAATGCCCAAATTTCTTGAACCATGTTGACAGTAGCTACCCGAGTCCTTAACCATGTTTAAACTACAACCACTGACCACATTGGGTAGGTTTTGGAGTCTAGTTTATGTGGCCGCAAGAATCGTATCAAAATAGTTTACGGTTTGTGAGTAATGACCATTTTAGTGAAAGTGATTCGAGAAACCATGTCACAGAAATGTATCAACTTTGAGGTTAAGTTTTAGACCCTTAAAATGGAATTTGAATGTGATATTTTGAGGATAAATACTAAGGTCAGTTAGGAAAGTATGAGAAGTGTTTTCGAGTCCAAAGGATTATTTTAAGATTTTATAAAAATAAAACAGCAGAGCGCAAGTGAAAACCACTAAGAACGCGACTTAGAAACCAATGTTCCAAATGGGTTAAGTATAACTTGAATTCGAGGATTGATTTCGAGCCAAACTTATGACTTAAGTAATTGTCGACTAACATGAACGTAGTGTGAGCCTAAAGCGAGCCAGTAATGCCTTGGTTGTGTTTCGCTTGTGTCTTTAAGCATTGAGTTATAAGATCCATGGGATTAATCGTATGTTTACTTTTACCTTGTCTAGATTGTCCGACGTTGTCACGAGCCCCTATCACATCTCGAACATCAGGCAAGTTTTCTAAACTTGTACTTTTGAAGTATTGTTGTATAATACTGCTTTTTGCCATATATAGTATTATACTTTTTTTCGATAAATGTTATATCGTGTTGACTTTGAATTTGATTTTGGTTTATATACTAGCTTTGAGATAAGTAGTTATAAATCGGTATACCTTGTAGCTCTAAAGATAAGAGCATATTCATTGTTTATGACTCTAAATCGGGAGTCGGTATTTTGAGATATGGAGATAGTCGTGGAAATCCGGAGGGATTCCAGCGGCAGATTATTATTTATTTTGAGGAATGTTAAGCGTTAATTATATTTCCATTAAGTATTAATTACTTGGAAATCATTCGAGGATTGTTATTTGAATATGATATCATTCGAGGAATTGTATTTGCTTACTATATCTTTCGAGGAATGTTATTTGAGTATTTTGAGGAATGTTACTATATCAGTTGAGAAATACTATATGAATATTATTTCTATTAAATATGCTATTGGAAGACATAACTGTTTTCAAGAAAATATATTGTGATACTTGTTTTACGAATTAATATTGGCTTATAAGCTAGATATGAGATATATTAGTTATTAGCCTGATGTTTCGCTAAGACCTTTAGTGAAAGGCATATGATTTCATTCTTCAAGTATAGACCGGGAGTCGGTGTTTCTATATATATCGTGATTATTTTCTGAGGAAAATATTTAAATAAATATTTTTCCATTATTTCTTTAATGAATATTGTTTTGAATATTCATTTGAGTTTTATTTATTTAATGAATATTATTTTGAATATTCATTTGAGCTTTAATTCTGTAACGAATATTATTTTGAATATTCATTTAAGGTTGATTTATTTAATGGATATTATTTTGAATATTTATTCGAGGATTTATTTATTTAGTGAATATTTTTATATATTTACTCGAGGGTTATTCATGAGCAATATTTTATATTAAGAATATTCTCTAAATATTTATGATTTAATAAATATTCTTTGAATATTTATTTAATTCTTTTAACTAGTTTTAAAAATGATTTATTTTATTCAAATATTATCTTCAACCTTCAAATATTATGTAAAATATTTCTGAGTCTCATTATGATTATTTTTATCAAGGAAAGGTTCCCAAAACTCCATTTTTCATTTAAATCTATCTCTGAAATTATAAGGGAAACTTACCTGAGAGATGTTATTTATTTTGTTTGACTACCCGATCATAAATCTTTGAAACTATTCTTTTCATTTGCAACTTGGTTGTTATTCATCAAATTGAATCTTTTGTTACTTCCTCATTGTTCGAGGGGTAAGATTGATGGAACAAGTCGATATCCATTAACAAGCAACAACTTGAGAAATATTGGTGAATTTTCCTTTCCAATTAGATACGAGTACTTTGTGGAGTCTTATCAACAAGTATTGTACTTGGGGAAAGGAGGATGAGCTTTACGTTTTAGAGTCATGGATTCTATTCGAAATAGGAGTCGTGTAAGAGGCCGAGTAGCGCCGGTCCATCCCAAAGGCCCAATCGTTGGCCAGGGAGATCTAAAAGGGCGGTAGACAAGTAAATCCGTCAGTTCTTCCTTCTACCGGTAGTAAAACTAATTTGAGCTGTACAATCTACGATTGATCATCGTAAGGATTGGAATAGCGGGCGTGGTGAATACTCCAGTATTAGTTCATCATCCAATTTGGATATTTCCTGCAACACGTATCGAAGAGACTTCTTTCAGGTTGATGGGTAGCTCCCGCAACACGTATCGAAGAGACTTCTTTCAGGTTAGCAGGGGTTTCAAAAGTGTTCAAAACTAAAGTTGCAATATATTACCTTGCAACTTCCTCTTTTGAGATACATGTTGATACTTGCGTATATTTTGCATAGCAGATATTTCTGCGGAAGTTATATATTAAATTACATTGTAACTTCATCTTTTATATTATACTAGAACTTGGTTCATAGTATGAATAACGAAGGTTTGCAGAGATATTATGAAAATGATATTTGAAGTACTACAATGGTACTATTTTTGAATATATTCCGATAAGGAAATACTTTCGGTAAAAAGATATTTTGACAATTATTGTCTTATACCCGCTATATATTCTGGGTTTGAATTAAAGGCAGAATTATGTCATACTTTCATTACCTTGCTGAGCTATCGCTCACTCTTGCTATTGTTTTATATATATATTATATAGAAGCAAAGCAAGATGCCAATGGGATGGCACATACCCTGCAAGGCATTTCCATAAACAGTTTCTAGCAGTGATCCAGAGAGTAGTACGAACCAGTCGAATCAGGCTACAGCTTTTGGTATTCATCTAATGTATAGATATGAATGGTATAAGAGGATTATGAGCATCAGAAGGCTAAGTTGGTAATGTAACATTACTTAGAAGTTGTATTAGTGACAGATTCAAAAGACATTTGGGTATTGTAATAAAAGTTATTTATTCCGCAGTTGTTGTATTGTGTCGTTTCTGAGACTCTAACCTGTGTGTGTGAGACATGTATTGTGGGGTCATGAGCAGGTGAATTATGAACATTGCAAGTAATACAGGTAAGGCAAGGAGTAAATGGATCGTGACAACTATAAATCCCTGACCTCGGATTTGGGGGTGTTACAAACAGTGGTTGTAATGAATGGATATTGCTATGGATAATGATCCCGATACATATGTGTTTTTTCTGAACAATGGAATTCAGTGATTGATGACATAGATAAGAATAATCTATCATCCAGGAAATGAGTTAGAGTACTCACAATAATAATTACAAAATGGAAAGAGCAAGTATGTACTAGTGAAGTACAGAGAGAATGAATGTATATGAACGAAGTTAGAATTCAGAGAATCCAAGTATTGTTTATTCCATTATTGACAAGGAAGTCAGGAAAATAATAATTGGATTATGAATTGAGAATATTAAATATTAGAAGGCCAAGGGAGGATATATTATGAGAGGAGAATGAAATTAAGAATGAAGTCCTAGAGTTAAAGGAAATGAGAACATTTGAGAAACCGCGAGAACGTTTTCTGAGATAAAAAGAAAATGCAAAGGAAATTGGACACAACAATGGTTTGAGGTATTAGGCCACACTATTACAATGGAGTGCAACATATAAATTGTATAATGTGGATTTAATTGATTTAAACGAAACAAAAGTGAAGATGCAAGGGCATTGGTGGAATAAATCAGAAAAGGGCAAGGAGATGGAGGTAAATGGCATAAAAAGGGAGTAACATGTTAATAAGCCAACATTTGGCACCCTTTGATTGGTTATCATAAAGCTACTTTTTGGAGGATAATATCAAGTGTTAGATACAAGTTATACATATCATTTTATTACCCACCAAGTTAAGAAAAGAAAGCAAAATAAAACCATTTTCTTTCAAGAAGAAAACATTCGGCCAGATTTCCAGAAGCTCAGTAAAATGGGCATATCTCCTTCATTGCTCAATGAAATTTTGTGTTCTATAGCTTGTTGGAAAGTTATTGAGATGCCCTACAACTCTTCTTCAGGAGCCTTTTCCAGAAAAACATGGTAAGGCCCTCGTTTGTGCAGTTCTTTGAAGAGTTGAATAGTAACTCCGAAATTACTAAGTTGTGTTCTTGTTTTGATGATCAAGATTTAGATTTCTAAGGACTATCTAAGGCTTATTGAAGGATAATCAAACTTTTTTTGTGTTATTAGAGTATCAAGGAAGGTATAAACCTCAAGCTTACTTTGTTATATTATGAGTTATATGCTAAGTTTTAAGATGGTTTCAAGATGTGTTCATGTTAGTGTACTTAGTGATTATTTGGCTTTGTTTTAGTATGAAAAATGGTGGATGTTGGATTGTAGCCACACCACTGACTTTAGAGACGTGTTTAGGTTGTTTGTTGAGGTTGTGGATGTATGGTATGCCCAGTGTGGCTTGGTTATGTTATGACAAAATGGAAATGTTCGAGTTATAGCCGTCGTAATGGTGAAATTTCTTTAAGTCTTAAAAACAGTCAATACCCGAGACATTAAAATGATTTTTAGCACCACCACTGCCTATGGTTACAAAGATATGGTTGTCTAGTTTGTTTTGCCGAAGAATCGAGTTAAAGAGTTTACGGTTTAAGAGTTATGCTAGTTTTAGTGAAAGTGGTTCAAATGATTTTATCACAAAAATGTAACCACTTTGATGATAATTTCGAGACCCTTAAATGTCGAATTAATATGTGAAATTTTGTGATTAAATGCTAAGGATAGTTAGCAAGGTGTGTACGAAGGTTTCAAGTCAAAAAGATTATTTTCCAATTTTATAAAATGCGTAAGCCAAGGTTACGCAAGTGAAAACCCCTAGTAATGTGACTTTGAAATCAACTTTATAAGTGATTAATTATAACTTGAATTCGAGGACCGGTTTCGAACCAAATTTATGACTTAAGTAATTGTCGATTAACATGAACTTAGTATGAGCCTAAAGCAAGCTAGTAATGCCTTGGTTATGTTTCGCTTACGTGTTTAAACATTGAGTTATAAGTGGATTATCGAGGGGATTAACCGTTTGTTTTTCATTTGACTTTGTCTAGATTGTCCGATATTGTCGTGAACCCCTATCACTTCTCGAGCATCAGGCAAGTTTTCTAAATCTATACTTTGAAGTATTGATTATATAATACTGCTTTTGCCATGTATAAAATTGTAAATAGAATTTGACCTTTGGATTATATAAGATCTTTTGAGTTAAGTATTTATGAACTGGTATACCTTGTAGCTCTAAATATAAGAGCATATTCATTGTTTTCGACTCTAAACCGGGAGTCGGTATTTTGAGATATGTAGATAGCCGTGGAAACCCGGAGGGATTCCAGCGGCAGAATACTATGTATTTTGAGGATTTTAATTACTAAGCATTATTTATATTTCCAGAAAGTATTAATTATTTGGAAATGATTTGAGGAATGATATTTGAATATTACCTCATTCAAAGGTTATTATTTGAATATGATTTGATTGATGGCTTATAAGCTAGATATGAGATAACAGTTATAAGCCGGGTTTTTGCGAATGCCCTTGGTGTAAGGCGTATGATTCTTATTCTTTATTATGGACCGGGAGTTGAGATATTTCTGTATATCTTGAAGATTACTTCTGATAAACATATTGAATCAATATTATTCAATTGTTATTTGTTTAATGAATATTATTTTGGAATATTCATTTAAGGTTTTATTTTATTTAATGAATATTATTTTGGAATATTCATTTAGGGTTTGTTTATTAAGCGAATATTAATTTATATATTCATTTGAGGATTAATCATTAACAATTATTTTGTCTAAAAATATTCTTTAAGCGATTATGATTTAATAAATACTATTTGAATATTTATTAAATACTTTTAAACTAGTTTAAAAAATGGTTTATCTTATTTGAAATTTATCTTTGACCCTCAATCATTATGAAGAATATTTCTGAGCCTTATTATGATTATTTTATCAAGGGGAGGTTCCCAATCTCTATTTTCCATTTAAATCTATCTTTTAAGAAGATTTAAATGCTCGCTCAAACTTCCAAAATATAGGAAACCTTGCGAGACTGCTATTTATTTTGACTTCCCGTTCATAAACTCTTAAAAGAAATTGTTTCCCATTTCCAACTCAGTTGCTACCAAGTCAAAATGATTTTTGTTACTTCCTCAACACTCGAGGAGTAAGATTGATGGAACAAGTTAATATCCATTAACAAGCAATATCTTGGGAAATATTGGTGAATTTTCCTTTCCAAATCTGATATAACTACTTTGTGGAGTTGTATTAACAAGCATTATACTTGGGGAAAGGAGGACGAACTTTACGTTTCAGAGTCATGGATTCTATTCGAACTAGGAGTCGTGTAAGAGGCCGAATGGTGCTGGTCCATCATTGGCCCAACCGTTGGCAAGGGCGTTCTAGGGGGCGGTGGACAAGTAAATCCGTCTGTTATTCCTTCTACATGTATGTAAGAACCCTGATTTTTGTAATATTTTTAAGAATATAATATCATAAGACATTGTGAATTTGGGAACTTTTGAGCCACCCATGTTGTTTAATGGAATTGATTATCTGAGAAATTTGTGTTACATTCACTGTGTAAGAAAAAGGGAAGATTGTTGAAGGCAAGAGGCCTACTGCTATTAAGATTCATAAAAACTTGGGATTTGAGAGTTATTAGAGTATTGGGAGATTCTAAGAGGCTATGACAAGGAGTTATGGATATTTAAGGAATTTACACAATTAAGTACATAAGATACGACAAAATATTACTACGGGGAGTTAATTAAGATACGATATGAATTAAGGATTAAGTGACAACCATTGGTGTAGAAATAAAAATACAAGGAAGGATATTACATGCAAGTATCATGTAACTAGATAATTAGGAAAGTAAACTAGAAAAGCAAAAAGCAACCAATGAATAATGACTAGTCAAAGGTGCTACATCCTAGGAGACAAGAAGGATGGGGGTGTCTAGCCTACTACCTAGAGTGGCAACATGTGACTACATGCATACACATATATCAAACATATCAATTATTCATCTCACTTTCAAACAACACAAACCAAAAACACTCCCCCCCCCCCTTTTAAGAAGCTCTCGGCCAAGCTCTTCCAAGGAAGAAGAAGAAGAAGAATTTTCTTCAACTTTCACCCACCCACAAATCACAACATAATTCCTAGAGCTTCCTCGTATCATAGGAAAGGTATGGTATCAATTTCAAATCGTTTTGTCCATTAGATCTTGAGATATTAATTGTTGAAAGTTGGTTGAGTAGTGACCAAGTTTGTTCATCTTCTAGATCTTGAATCATAAGGATTGTAATGACTCATCCAAGGTGTTTTTGAAGCTTGTAAAGCTTACCCAAGGTTCCTAGATACTCAAGAAGGTATAAAACTCTAACCACTCTTAGTCATGGGTTGTTTATGGTTTATAATGTTAGATCTAAGAGTTTTGGTGCATATCTTGGTAGTATGAGTTGTAGATGATGAAATCTTGAAGTTATGTTCTTGTTAAGGTGGTTGTAAAGCTTTTACTTTGAATATGTAACCCCATGTATGCTATAGAGACAAGTCTTGGTGGTTTTGATGATAGATGTGATGTATAAAGTGAGTTCTTGAATGTTTGAGAAAGGATGAGTGCTGTGTAAATTTCTGGGAGCATGTACTGTCTTGTAGGATGGTTTTGAACCTCTAAATCTTGTCTCCCGAGGGCCCAACGCATATGGTTAGAAATATAATTTCATGTAGTTTCTAGGCATATAAGGTTCATGTCCAGGAGATGTGTAGTTTTTGAGATATGGTTTGGTTAGTGAGGAGTGGTTCTGGAATCCGAGCTGCACTGTGATGCTGACTTGTGAACTGAATTAGGACCCCTAAAAATTATGCTAGTGTTATGAACATTTGAGAGTAGTCAGATTATACAGTTGTAAAGGAAGGCTGTCCAAAAAGAATTGGAGTAAAATTTGTATTTTTCAATTTTATAAATATGTTAGAGCGAAGTGCGCGCGAGTGAAAAATCACCTAAGAGGTTAGTTTAACGTAGTTTTAAGAGTACCCATTTGTGTTTCAACTTTGAGGAATGGATTCGAGTCGAATGGGTAACGAATGTGATAAAGTGATGACCTGGTCATATGGGAGGGTTAGTGGTCACAAATTGGAGTCGTTAAGTTGGTCTTACATCCTTTAAAACCTTACGATTAAGTAGTGTTGTTAAGGTACTAACGTGCAAATATTGATTATGTATAGATCTTCGTTCCACGTCGCGAGCTCGACCACGCCACCCTAACCAAGGCAAGTTTGCTTTTCAAAACTCTTATATAAAGATTTCACTGTTGTGTTTGTAGATTTCATACGTATTATGTGCTTATGTTATACGGGATTTTGTTGAGATTGAGATATACGTAATGTGCTTACACCCTTGAACTTAGAATGAAAAATGTTTCTTCGGACAACGACTCTAGCAATAGAGGTCGTAGCGGTCCAAATCTGCTATTGACCGGGGAGCGGTATGTTTTATGTCGTAATTAAATTACGATGACCCGCGGAGTAATGTGGGAAGTATCGTGCACTTGTAGTACTACTATTTATACGTTATTAAAAATACCCAAAAACGTTTATCTTGGATTAAAAGATTATTTTAATTAAATAAATTACTTTATTAATTTTTATTGAATCCCAAATTATTATTTATTAATTATTAATCATTATTTTTTTAAAAAAATAAAACTAAACCAAGATACCTCTAACGCTTTCAAACTCGAACTCTTTCGAACTAAAAACATTTTTGAAAACCCCCGGTCAGGCTTTACTCACTTGCATGTTTTTCATGGATTATTGGTCGACTGAGATCGAACCTCAATTACTCGTTTTTCAATCAAAATAAATTTTTGTAAGAACAAAGAAAGGGGACTCTGGCAGGTGTGGGAATCGTTGACGAACGATTCCCGGGATGTGTAAGCGGCCGTGAGCCAGGCGGTCCATCAATTATTCCGGCCCAGGTGTTGCCGAAGGATGATTACGGATGTAGTTTTCATCGAGGGTGATTACGGATGTAGTTTTCACTCGAGGGTAGTTACGGATGTAGTTTCTATCCCCCTACTAGTAGAAAAGACATTATTGGACTTGGATGGGGTGACTGATCATCGTCAATCCTTGTCAGGTTTTACGTTTTCTTCAAGTCCCATCCTCCACTTTGGAAAAATACTCGAACACTGCTTCTTAGGCCTAAGTGCCAAGTTGCCGATAGTGTTATATTTTGATAAGAAAGATATTGATTTCATGCAGGATCTAGAACTGCAAGTTTATTTTGAAATTAAGGGCACGTGCGAGTGAACTTTTGCGATGGTTCAAAGATGAAAGATGATTCTATACTTATTGCTATAACCAAGCTTAATATTTGCTAAATCGAATAAAAGGGTTAACACTTCTTATCTTATATTTATCTTGCTGAGCTATAGTTGCTCACTCTTGCTTTTTTTTTTTTGTTTTTTTTTATTATTTCAAACACAATAGTTAAGAGAAATGGCAAGACCCCGTCAGTATTCTTGAGATGCATAACGTACGACTGATCATCGTAAGGTTGTGGCTTCTTCGCGTCAATACTCCAGTATTAGTTCATCATCCAAATTTGGATATTTTCTACAACATTATTGAGAGTGCCCCGATCGGAAAGCTACGGCTGGGTGACCGATAAGTGTTGGCAGGGTTTGGAAATTGTTCAAAACTGACGTTACTATGGATCACCTTGTAACTTCATCTTTTATCTTGTATTTTATGACTCTGTTGATACCTTACATAACATGAGTTGTGATAAGGAGGTTGTTGATATTGAATCACTTTATAACTTCATCTTTTAAGTTATATGTTGATATTCTGCTTATATTTTATATAGCAGATATTTTACGGAAAGGTTATATTAAATTACCTTATAACTTCATCTTTTATATTATACTAGAACTTTGTTCATAGTATGAATAACAAAGTTTGCAGAGATATTATGAAAATGATATTTGAAGTACTACAATGGTACTATTTTTGAATATATTTCGATAAGGAAATAATTTCCGTAAAAAGATATTTTGACAATTATTGTCTTATACCCTCTTTATTCTAGGTTTATGTTAAAGGCAGAGTTATGCCATACTTTCATTACCTTGCTGAGCTATTGCTCACTCTTGCTATTGTTTTATATATATATTATAGAGCAGTGAAGCAGGATGTCAAGGATGCAACACATACCTCGCCAGCGAGTGGTAACCGCAAGACATTTTCCAGAAGCAGCTTCTAGCAGTAATCCCAGGAGTAGTATGAACCAGTCGGATCAGACTGTAGTTTTGTTATTCATCTTAGGTATAAATATGAATAGTATGAGAGGATTGTAAGCATCAAAAGACATTTGGGTATTGTAATAATAATCATTTATTCCGCAGTTGTTATATTGTGTCGATTGTGAGACTCTAACCTGTGTATGTGTATGAGATATATATTGTGGGGTCACAAGCAGTTGAATTGTGTACTTTGCGAGTAATACACGTAAGGCAAGAAGTAACCGGATCGTGACTACTCTAAATCCCTGACCCCGGATTTAGGGCTGTTAAAGTGCCTACGACCTTTACCTCGTTCCCAGTGAACCCATACAGAGGAATGTTCACATTTTCTAACTTTCTTTCACCAAGGTTCATTCTGGAGAAGGCGCTGTGATACAGAATATCGACAGAACTGCCATTATCCACGAGAATCTTTTTGACAGTATTAGTTCCAATTTTTGCCGTGATTACTAGGGCGTCTTGGTGAGACTCAATCATTCCTGGGGGATAGTCCTTGTCAGAGAAGGAGATAACTGGAGCGGGGTTGGGCCTTTTCCGTTTCTAGGGTTTAGGATGAATGCTAAACACCTCGCGGGCGTATAATTTTTTAGCATTATTAGAGGTTCCCCCCGTAGCGTGGCCCCCGATTATAACATCAATGACCTTGTCGTGGTCGTGCTGGCGATTACGTTGATTGTTAGCATCATTATCAATGTAATGGACTAATTATCCTTTTTTCAATTTGTTTTCGATGAGGGGAACTTCAGTGGTGTGGTCGTGATCTTCGTGGTATTCACGGTATTTGGATCTCGGAGGTCTACCCGGCTTCATCGACCCTGGAGGTTGGTAGCCGTGTTCCAACTTCAGTATGGCGAGGATAGTTGACTTATCCACCTTTAGTTTTATGAAGTTTTCTCGGACATTTCTCGGGGTTTCCACGATCTATCAAGGTGAGACGTTCGTTCTAATCGAAGACTCCTTCTGTCATAGGACCTTGAGTATGAGTCACCCTCTCTTCTGTAATCTGACCTTGAAGATCTAAATCCGGAGCTTGAATTTTTATCCCATTTCTACGAGTACCTTCTTGGCGATTGGATGCTTCCGACTGCTTCCTGCAGTGTCATTCTGTACTCTACGATTTGGAAAGCTGATTGGAGAGATTGTGGATTCTTTTCAAAGTATTCTTCTAACAAGGAGCCGTGCCTGTGTGTGTCGATGCCTGCAGCAAGGTAGTTGATGGCGAGTTCTTCCACAAGATTAGGTATTTCTGCGACCTCAGCTCGAAACGAGTTAAGAATTCCCTTAGCGACTCGTTAGAGCGTTGTCTGACTGTCATAAGCGAAGCTGTGATTTTGCCCCCTCTATAATTGCTAGAGAACCTTCCTGTGAACTTAGTTTTTAACAAGTCCCATGAGTCTATAGACCTCGGGGGCAAGTTGTTATACCATCGAAGAGCCGTGCCTCGGAGATAGGTGGAGAAGAACTAGCATCGAGCGACTTCCGAGTGTCCGCAAAATGCCATTCTCCCGTCGTAAGTATTCAGAAACTCACTTAGATCCGTAGATCCATCAAACTGATCAATTGGTAGAGTTTTTAAGTTCCTGTTGATTCGTGCTTTCTCAATCCTTATAATGAGGGGACTCTCCATTGGAGCATCGGAGCCAGCTTGGCTTTGAATGAACTTTTTACACATTGCGATGTCGTTTTGTAGCTGTGAGATCTCCTCCGACCTGTAGGATCCACTCGACTCGCTTTGCCACGAGGCGTCCTCCTGTGATTTTGTTTGTCTCCTTTTATGGGGGACCTGATACGACCTATTTGATTCTGTTTCATCTTCATAGCTCATGTCATCCTCGTACCCCTTGGGGTTATGACCTGCGGATTGGTACTCAGAGGAGTGGGTCAACAGCGGGGTTAAATGGCGTTTTGGTCACTCAACTGACTGGAAACTTGCAATTGGGTCATCAAACTCAAAAAGTTTTCAGTCACATCATTGTACTCTTAAAAATTTTCATTCAGGTCACTGCCCATTACAATCCGTTAAAAATTAGACGGAAAACTGACTAAGTTTGGTGAGTTGGCTTGAATAAATCCACTGTGGCATGTACAGTCAGCTGAAGCGGCATTTTTCGTCACTCAACTAATGTGCAGTCAGCTGAGTTTCTAGTAAGTTCGGTGATCAAAACGCTACTTCATCTGATTGTACATGCCACAATGGATTTATTCAAGCTAACTCACAAAACTTAGTCAACTTTCCGTTAAATTTTTAACGGAGTGTAACGGCTAGTAACTTGAATGAAAATTTTTAAGAGTACAATGATGTGATTGAAAACTTTTTAAGTTTGATGACCCGATTGCAAGTTTCCTATCAGTTGAGTGACCAAAATGCCAATTAACCCGCCAACAGCGATGTCTGTTGTAGCTCGAGCTGAAGGCACCTTATTTCTCTTCACTTTCCAATTTTTCCTCCAGTTTTTTTCCCTAAGCTTCGAGGGCTAGGAGCTCGTCGTCCGAGCCACAGAAGTCCTCGTCATCTTCCTCGATTTCCACATCAACATTTTGCCTCCGCATTTTCTCGAGGTAAAGACGGGCATCGCTCATCAACACTTGCTTACCCGAGGCCGTCAGAACCCTCGTACGGGTATTCAGTCGGGGTCTCTTTTTCTCCTTGCTTTGCTCTGTGGCGGGGGTCTCTGGGATCCCTTAACCACCTCATCATTTTCTGGAACAGAAAATAAACGTCGAGGCTGGAGTGGTGGCCGCGAGGCATCATTATCCTCACGGGGGACCGTTCGGATTTCCTCCTCCGTGAGGCACCGTACGATCGGTTCTTCATCTTCAATAATCATTTTTTCGTGATGTAACTATAGTAAAGGAGCTCCTTCTAGTGCCAAATGATGGATCGTGAAATATTTAGGAGCTATGTAATTACTAATAAGCAAGATAATAGGGCTGGAATGTAGTATTTTATTAATGTTTTCACAATCAATTGGAGACTCTCTTCTTTACCAAGTTTCAACCTTTCCCAAGTAAGGTGGTACAATTATATTTATAGAGGATCCATATGGTCCCTAACCACCTTTACTTGGAGGGAAAGTTAAAGCTCTTTTTAGTTTTTACATGATTGGGCTTCAAGGCCATTTAAAGAAATGACATACATTTGTGCCTAACTACAAACTATGCCTAATTGGGCCTAAATACAATCTATTAACGTATACATTTTCTTGCCTAATACTCATGGCCCAACACAAAGTTCTCGAAATCTAAATGGGTCTAAGTAGGATCAGTCAGCAGTTATTTTGGTGGTGTCAGTTCTTTTAGGTGGTTCATTGCTTTTCAATTTCATATTTGTAGTCACGGGGGTCTCTCTAGTAATTTTCTTTTTATACCGGAGAAGTCAGAGAGTTAACAAAGTTTCAATTCTTTTGGAGATGAATCTTCACGTTTTCACATTTCAAGAACTCCAAGAAGCAACTGAGGGATTTTGCGAAGAAGTTGGAAAAGGATCTTTTGGAACTGCTTATAAGAGGATCATATCAACATCAAGTTCCAAAGCCATAGTTGTAGTCAAAAAATTAGAAAGATTAGCCCAAGATGGCAAGAAGGAATTCAAGATAGAGGTGGGGGTAATAGCAAAAACCCATCACAAGAATTTAGTTAGACTTCTTGGATTTTGTGATGAAGGATCAAATAGGCTTTTGGTTTACGAGTTCATGAGTAATGGCACATTGGCTAGCTTCTTGTTTGGCATGTCAAGGTCAGATTGGAATAAACGATTACATATGGCATATGGGATAGCAAGAGGATTGATGTACTTGCACGAAAAATGCAGCACACAGATCATACATTGTGATATCAAACCACAAAACGTTCTTCTAGATGACACGCAAACAGCGACGATTTCAGATTTTGAACTAGCAAAACTTCTAGTGAGTGACCAAACTCGGACAAGCACAATCATCAGAGGGACTAAAGGATGATATGTTGCACCAGAATGGTTCAGAAATTTACCAGCTAAAGTCGATGTATATAGTTACGGTTGTTGGAGTTAATCTCAAATTTGAATATTACTTAATTTCATTATATCTTGCAGTAGTATGTTTTGAATAAGTCAAGCACTTTGTAACGTGTTTTTAGGATTGTGATTGAGTCTGGAGAGCTAGAGTTATGTTAGGAAATCAGTGTCCTAATTTCTAGCTGTCTGTTTTAGCTTTTTGTTTTTCAAAAGTTTGTTTCTCTATTTAACTTTATACTGCTTTGTTGAATAATAAACAAGTAGAAGGTTCAGCCAAGAAAAACTCTTGCATCTGTGTGTTAGTACGATAATATATATTCATATATCTTTTATATATCTTGTGTATTGTCAATACTTGGTATCAGAGTAGGAAGGTCTGGGCTATTACTGAAACACACCAACGATAGAGGTGAACAAAGGTAAGGGAGGATCTATAGGCTTGACATACAAAATGCTGGCGAGAAGTAATTATACAGCTTGGGCTCTCATGATGAAAGTCTTCATGCAGGTGCAAGGGGTCTGGAATGCTTTGGAACCAAGTCACCCCAAGGTTGCAGTTGAGGAAAAAATAGACAAGGTGGCTATGGTTATGATATACCAAGGCATACCTGAAGATGTTTTACTCTCACTCACGAATAAGAAAACGACAAAGGACGTATGGGAGGCTATAAAGACCATATGTCAATGTGTTACTTTGGCATAACGGTCAATGCGCAATGTGTCCTATGCAATGGTGCTGCTGAGACAACTACTTGCCCGTATGCAAACTTGGTTCTCTCTAACAGTCCTGTTCCTATTATCACAAATTGGTTCGACTGGCAAAACGGAAACTTCACCCGAGGAAGTCTTTCTAATATTCGAAAGCATATTGCCTGGCTCTTTATATCCATTGTGATATATTTCCTTTGGCAAGAGAGGAATCTCCGAATTCACAATCCTGGAAAATCAAGCCCTACGATTCAGCTGCTTATTCAAGTAAAAAACATGCTGCGTGAAAAGCTTTTCACTTGTAAAAGCTTTAAAAATTTTGTTACAAGAGACCCATCTCTTATTCCTTTATTATACTAGATGGGTTTTTTCAAATCATGTATTTTTCTAGATGCTGAGCATTCGTGAGTGTACCTATGCTATTCTTGTCTTCTCGCGGGGTATGCCCCTAGATTATGTACTTTTTAGTCATTAATTTTTTATTTATCAAAAAAAAAAAAGAAAGACCATATGTCAAGGTGCTGATAAAGTAAAGAAGGCTAGGGTTCAAACTCTAAAATATGAATTTGAAGCCCTGAGCATGAGAGACAATGAAAACATTGATGATTTTCATATGAAGAAGAATGGGCTTGTAACGAATATATGAGCTTTGGGAGAAAATATGGAAGAATCGTACGTTGTTAAGAAACTCCTACGAGCTGTTCCTGTAAGGTTTCTGCAAATCACATCTACCATTGAGCAATTTGGAGATCTTGACACAATGACTATCGAGGAAGCAATAGGATCACTCAAGGCTGACAAAGAACGAGTAAAGGGCAAAATGGAGACGAATGAAAGTCATCTATTACTTACCAAAGGGGAGTGGAATAAACGTGAAAGTAATGAAGGGAAGCTGTTGCTCACTCGTGAAGAATGGCTTAAACGAACAAGTGGGGAGAGATAGTCAGGTTTCAGAAGTCGGGGTAACTTTGATAAAAGCAGAATTAAATGCTTCAATTGTGGAGTGTATGGACATTTTGCAGTTGAGTATCGGAAGCCAAAGAAAAAAAAGGAACAGAGGCATGAGGTCAACATGGCAATGGTAGAAGACAAGGAACCAACATTATTATTAGCCAAATACGAGAAAGGAGAACTAGAACTGACGATCGATGGAAATAAGGCGATACTTTCTTTATTTTCTAAGAATGATGAGAAAACGTGTGAATCAAACATGTGGTATCTTGGTAACGGTGCGAGTAATCATATGACTGGTTTTAAAGCAAAATTCTCAGAATTGGATGAAGGGATAACGGGCCAAGTAAGATTTGGAGATAGGTCTACTATCAAAATTGAAGGAAAGGGCACCATCATGTTGAAGTGCAAGAATGGAAAGAAGAAGACCCATCATGATGTGTACTATATTCCAAGTTTACGAAACAATATCATAAGCTTGGGACAGATGTCTGAAGAGGGTAACAAGGTGGTAATTGGGGGAGAATTTCTCAAAATTTATGATGAACGAGAGAGACTCTTGATGAAGGTTAAAATATCTCCAAACAGACTTTACAAGTTGATTCTGGAAACTAGCACACAATCGTGTTTTCTATCTAAGTTGGATGAGGAGTCAACACTGTGGCACAGATGACTTTGTTATGTAAATTACCAAGCCATGTCACTGATGTCTAAAACAGGGACGGTACACGGGATGTCAAGAACAATCAAGCCAAATGCGGTTTGTGAGGGATGCCTCATGTCAAAGCAAACTTGACAACAAATTCCAATCAAGACCAACTACAGTGCTAAAAGGGTACATGAATTAATCCATGGTGATTTATGTGGACCAATATCTCCAGAAACAACCTCTGGTTACAGGTACTTCTTTTTACTTGTAGATGATTTCAGCCGTTTTATGTAGGTTTACTTTCTAAAGAGCGAGGATGAAGCACTTAAAGCCTTCAAAAATTTTCATGTTCTGGTCGAGAAAAATTCTGAGGAGAAAATCAAGACATTTAGGACGGACAAAGGAGGTGAATTCACTTCAAATGAATTTAACGAATATTGTGAAGGTGCTGGGATTAAAAGGCATTATACTACGCCCTACACACCACAACAAAATGGGGTGGTAGAGCATCGCAATAGAACTGTTGCTGAGATGACATGAAGCTGTCTGAAAGAGATGCAAATGCCTGCAAGTTTCTGGGGTGAAGCAGTGAGAAATTCTGTGTATATGTTAAACAGACTTCCTACACGAGCATTGACAGGACAAACTCCGTACGAGACATGGTATAATAAGAAACCGTCATCAGTCATATCAAAGTGTTTGGATGCTTGGCGTACATGAAAACTCCCAGCATACACAATCAGAAATTAGATGATCGAAGCAGGAAGGTTATCAATCTTGGACGTGAACCAGGAACAAAGGGGTACAGACTATTCGATCCTAAAGCTAATCGTATTCAGGTGAGCTGTGATGTTGTATTTGAAGAAGGGAAGGCATGGCCCTGGGATCAAGCTAAGGAAAAGGAAATTGAGCTGGTGAAATTTTCGGGGTTAAATGGGTCTGAGCCTGAGGAAGAAAGTCAAACTGAAACTGGAGGCGATGAATAGAATAACAGTCCTAATGATGATGACACAACAGAGGGAACACCACTAGAATGCCTTCTTCCACTTCACTACTGGGAACTCCATTTCAAAGCTCAGGTTCAAGAACCGATAATGATAATTATGATAACAGTTCAAGGCCAAAGAGATTCAGAACGATAGCTGATATATACAATGAAACTGAGGCTGTGGAGTTCGATGAAGAACTATATCTTATGGGTGTTAAAGAGCAAGTAAATTATAAGTAGGCTGAAATAGACAACAACTGGAAATATGCAACGAGACAAGAGATGAACTCGATTGAGGAAAACAAGACTTGGGAGTTAACGAGCTTACCACCTGGACAGAAAGTCATAGGACTGAAGTGGATTTATAAGTTAAAAAGGGACGCAAACTTATCTTGAAACACAAAGCACGCCTTATAGCAAAGGGTTACATTCAAGAACACGGAATAGACTTGGATGAAGTGTATGCTCCTGCCACTCGACTTGAAACAGTTAGACTTTTGTTGGCATTGGCTGCTAAAAATTAGTGGGAAGCTCATCACCTTGATGTAAAGACGGCATTTCTAAATGGAGATATAAAAGAGGATATCTATGTCGCACAACCTGAAGGATTTGAGAAGTTAGGACAAGAACACTTGGTTTATAAACTATCAAAGGCATTGTATGGCCGTCGCCAAGCACCTCGTGCCTGGTACGCAAAATTGAATGCTTGCTTGCTAGGTCTTGGATTTTATCGTTGTCCACAAGGAAGAACGGGGATGATTGCATGATTGTAGCTTTTTATATCGACGACTTGCTCATCACAGGTTCTAGTGTGTCCATGATAATAGAATTCAAGAAGGAGATGAGTCAAAAATTTAAAATGAGTGACTTGGGCAAGTTGAGCTATTATTTGGGAATTGAAGTTGAGCAAGGGCAGGGGTATATTAAATTAAAACAATCAGGCTCTGCAAAGAAAATTCTCGACAAGACTGGAATGGCAAACTGTAACCTAACAAAATATCCAATGGATCCAAAGGAGATAATTGATCGTGACGAGCAAGGCAAAGCTGTTGATGCAACTCAGTACAAAAGTATGATAGGTGGATTGCGATATTTGGTTCATACGAGACCAGACATTGCATACTCAGTGGGGGTTGTCAGCAAGTATATGGAAAGGCCTATAAAGCTTCATTAAGATGTTGTAAAGAGGATTTTGAGATATGTGAAAGGAACAGTTCAGTTTGGATTAGTGTATTCAAAGCACAGTGGTAACAATGCTCTAACTGGATTTTTGGACAGTGATTTAGGCGGCCAGTTGGATGACAGGAGGAGTACAACGGGTATGGCCTTCTACCTAAATGAAAGTATAATAACATGGGTGACGCAGAAACAAAAGTGCGTGGCTTTGTCATCTTTTGAGAACAAGTTTATGGCAGAAACAGCTGCAGCCTGCCAAGGCATTTGGTTTCGTAACATTCCTAATCGAATCACATCTGATGTTGTTGGCCCAGTTACATTGTGTATAGACAATCGTTCAGCCATTGATCTTGCTAAGAACCCTATGTTTCATGGAAGGAGTAAGCATATAGACATATGGTATCACTTTATAAAAGAATGTCAGCAAGGCGAAGTGGTGCTGAAGCATGTTTGTTCTCTCTCTAGAATTATGCTCTCCCTTCTCTCTAGGATAAAACCCTAATTTTCTTTCAGCCGCCTCCTTTCTAAAACCCTAATTCATCAGATCTTCTCAATACCCTTCATTAATCCACTCTCTCTTTCTCCTCTCTCCACCTAAACACCAAATTTCTTATTACTATATTACCATATTACTATTTTTTCTAGCTTAGCATGGTGAGCCAAGGATCGGATTGCGACTCAGATGGGGTCCCAGCCTTTATGCAGGATGCTATAGGAGATGATGAAATTGACCAGGTTAAAGCTAGGCGCGAAGTCGAGGATTACCCGGTATTGGTGGGCTTTCCAAGCAGCTCAGGTGGTATACCACTGGGAAAGGGAGTTGAAGTTGATCTACATTCCGACGAAGAATCTCCATCCTATGAGGATGATAAAGAGAGACTGTACACAGAACCGCCCAAATGGCATTTCGCGAGAACAGGGCAGAAAGAGAAGAGCTGTATGCTTTAAGGCACAAAATGATGGACTTACAGAGGGCTTTGGAGAAAAAGGGCATTTCTTTGGCGGAGCTTGAAAAAGAATCCCTTCTTACTAAAACAAAATTCAATGTTGGCCTCCCAGACCCACTGAGGTTCATCAATGGTCGTGACGAGTTTGGTCTACCTCGTTTTGACAAAGAAAGTGGAGTAAAGAACGTTGGTAACAAGGTATTGGAGGATTCGATGCAAAAGGAACCTGCTGACAACGATTGCAAAGTGTTTGGAAATTTGCCAGAACGGAGTTCTCCGTCACGCCTAGGTTTTAAGATGGGTGATGTTAATCCTAATGATATCTCGGCCAAGCCGGTTGGTGTCAATATGAAAGCCAAAGCAGGGGTAGTTGAAAGTGAATCTGAGGGGGAGGCTTTGAAAGAAGGGGCTTGTTCAAGCAAGCAAGATGCAAACCAAGGTAATCCGCAATCAGGTAATACCAAACCTATAGGGGTTAAATCCTGGTCTCAAGTTCTTCACTCCTCACCTACAAGAGAAGTGAAATTTGATTACCACCCAATGCCCAAGGACACTGATGTAATATGCCCCCCAGATGAGATTCTTCACAAAGGTTTGGAGAAATTCAGAGATTGTCTAGTGGGAACCTTTACTAAAGGTACTGCCCCTTTCAAAATGGTTCAGGATTTTGCTAATGTTGTGTGGAGAAAGCGAGGCCTATGCAACATATTTCAGAAAGATTCACACACCTTCATTTTCAAATTCTCCTCTGAACGTCTTATGGTCGCAGCTATGTCCAGAGGGACTTGGTTTATCAATAAGCAACCCTTGGTTTTAGAAATTTGGGGACATAAAGTGGGTACAAAGCAAGTCAATTCCATCCCGCTTTGGGTCAAATTCACAAATATACCAGAATGCTACTGGACGCGAGAAGGGCTCAGTTATCTTGCTAGTTCTGTTGGAGCCCCAATGTTTGCTGATTCTCTCACATCAAAACTAGAAATGCTCCCTTTCGCCAAGATGTGTGTTCGGTATTCCTTGGGTAGCCCTCTTCCCTCTTCCATCAAGGTTATGACTATTGACCCCTCCACGGGTAGTAAAATTCCTTCAGACGTATTGGTCTCATATTTAAACAAGCCCTTGTATTGTGAGGAATGCAAGTCTCTAGGTCACGTTATAGCTGCTTGTCCTCTTGCAAAACCTGTCTGGGTTCCTAAACCTCAACAGGTTGCTCCCTTGGTTGATTTGGGAACTGAGTTGGGTACTAAGCCGGTTGATCCCGTGGGCGGGTCTTGTTCTTCTACTCCTGTTGCTTCCACTATCCCTGAAGTGGAAGTCTCTAATCATCCCTTGGATTCAGGGTGTACTTCACCTAATTCTGATTGGCAAACTGTCACAAAGAAAAGGGCTTTTTCTCCAGGTTCCGCAGCCTTCTCTGATTCTTCACCCCCGCCTGGAAATTCCTTCAAATCCCTGGTTGCAGTTGATGAAGTGGATGCCCCTCCTGGACAAACAAAATACCAAATTGCAGTCAAAGAAATCCAAGCAATCTGGGGGGACATCGCCCCCTCCCTCCTCCCCTTAATTTATTAATGGTTAAAGTGTGCTCTTACAACATTAGAGGTCTCAATAAAGGTGTAAAGCAATCTGATCTTCACTCATTTTTGGTGAATAACGGGATTTCCCTTGCGGGTATTTTGGAAACGAAAGTAAAGCAAAAGAACTCTGCTCGTGGGTTCCGTGGTGTTCACAATTTCTGGCTTTTGGAAGCAAACTACCTTCACCACCCTGCTGGTCGTATTTGGGTTGGATGGAACCCCTTAGTTTGGAATGTTTTTGTGGAGTGTAGCTCAGATCAATTTTTACACTGTAAGGCCACTTTATTAAGTACTAATGAAGTATTTTATTTCACTTTTGTTTATGCTTCGAACTATCCTGTAAATAGACTTACGCTTTGGGCTAATATTTCTTCTCTTAGTACTGGTAATATTCCCTGGTCGGTTTTAGGAGATTTTAACACAATTCAGAGTATGTCTGAAAATAGTGGTGGAAACAATGCTTGGACTAATGATATGCAGATGTTCAAAGACTTTTTAGTCTCCACTGGTTTAACAGACATCAGAGCAGGTGGTACCTTTCATACGTGGTGGAATAATCAAGTGAATTCTCCTATTACTAGAAAGTTGGATCGTATCCTTGGCAATCATACTTGGTTCTCCTCCCAACCCATTGCGGACTGTATTTTCACTCCCTGGGGGTTATCGGACCATAGTGCTGGGATTCTTAATATTAGGGAGCAAAGGCAGGCTGCACACAAGCCGTTTCAGTTCTTCAATTTTTGGCTGGATCACCCTTTATTCTTCTCCTCGGTTCAAGATGCTTGGAACACCAACATTACTGGCCACCCCTTATTTATTTTATCGCAAAAGCTCAATTTGGTCAAAAGGAAGCTAGTATCGCTTAACAAAAACCTGGGCACTATGGAGCAACAAATCAATGATACTAGAGCTTCCTTATGTGCTGTGCAAGCTGCTATTCTTAATGACCCAACCAAAACAAAGTTATATCAACAAGAGCAGGGCCTTTCGAACAACCTCTGGAATCTTCTTGCCTCTGAGGAAAATATTCAACACCAAAAGTCTCGTGTTCAATGGCTATCTCTCGGAGATCAAAACACTGCCTTCTTCCATAAGAAAGTTGCAAGTAACTGGAACAGGAACAAAATCCTTTCACTTATTGACAATAATGGGCTGGTTAAAACGGAAGAAGCCGATATCAAATCTGAAGTGATAAATCATTTCAAATCCCTGTTTAATGTTAGCACGAATTACCCAGGTATTGATTCGTTGCAGCTTTGTGTTTCATCGAAGATCTCTACTGCTCAAGCTCAATTCCTATGCCTTAAAGTCACTAATCAGGAGATTTACGACACCTTGAAATCCATGAAAAAGAATAAAGCGCCTGGCCCGGATGGGTTCAATGTTAATTTTTTCCTTGGTGCCTGGGAAATTGTTGGAGCAGATTTTTTGAAAGCTGTACAGTATTTCCTAGAATCAGGGCATATGCCGCACTACATCAATGCTACTACCATTGCCCTTGTTCCTAAATGTGCCACTCCCTCAAGTATGAATCACTTTAGGCCCATTTCTTGCTGCAACACGATCTACAAATGTATCTCGAAAATCGTGGCAAACAAGCTCCGCACTGTTCTGCCCTCCATTACAGATAAGGCTCAAGCTGCTTTTGTTAAGGGCCGGAGTATATCTGACAACATCCTAGTTGCTCAAGAACTCTTCCAGGGGTATTCGAGCAGTACAGGATCTCCGCGTGTGGCCTTCAAGATGGATCTCCATAAAGCTTTTGACTCCTTGCAATGGCAGTTTATTATTGACACCTTGATTCTAAAAGGTTTCCCTCCTCATTTCATCAGATGGATCCATGCCTGCATTTCCTCTCCGAGATTCTCCATTAAGATCAATGGTGAACAAGTTGAGTATTTTTCTAGCTCCTGTGGAATTCGGCAAGGGGACCCCATCTCCCCCTTCTTGTTTGTCCTTTCTATGGATACGCTATCTACTATGCTCAACAAAGTTCAGGAGCATCCAAATTTCAAGCACCACCTCCATGCTAAGAGTGCAAATATTAACCACCTCTGTTTTGCGGACGACCTTATTCTTTTTTGCCATGGTGATATAACTTCAGTGCAGCTAATGATGGATTCCTTGGACAGATTTCAGGTTTTTTCTGGGCTCAAAGCTAATCCCTCTAAAAGTCACTACTTTACTTCTGGCATTTCTCCGGAATTAGAGCATTGGATCCAGAATAATTACAATATTCCTAAGGGTTCGTTTCCTGCAAGATTTCTTGGCGTTCCCTTAATTATAAAGAAGCTTTCTAAACGTGACTGCCTCCCGCTTATTGAGAGGATTCTTAATCGCATCAACTCCTGGACAAATCATTTCCTCTCCTATGCTGGTAGACTCTTATTGATCAACTCTGTTCTGTATGCTATTCAGTCGTATTGGTGCAATCACTTCATCATTCCTAAGGGGGTAGTAAAGCACTTGCAGTCGATCCTCACTAAATTTCTTTGGAATGGGAATGCTTCTGGCAAACAGGCCAAAGTCGCTTGGAATACTGTTACTCTTCCTCGTAAAGAAGGGGGTCTAGGTCTTAAGGACATTTGTGACTGGAATCGTGCTCTCATCATTAAGCATCTAATTACAATCATCAATCCAGCTTCCAATTCACTGTGGGCTCACTGGATTCGGCATTCAGTCCTAAAAAATACCTCCTTTTGGTCTTTTATTAAGCCCAGTCGCTGTTCGTGGATTTTAAAGAAGGTGCTGCAATTCAGGTCCCTGGTTATGCCTCATATCTCCTACCAAATAGGGAATGGTGAGAACGTTTTCTTGTGGTTCGACCCTTGGTATAAGCACAAGCCAATATGCCTTTCCAAACATGATCGTTTGCTTTCTTACATGGACCTGCCTGGTAATGCGAAGGTAGCTGCTATTCTTCATTCTACTGGGTGGAATCTGCCACAATCAAATTATCATGACTTTCTGATTTGGAAGCAAGGTTTTGATGACTCTACCCCGTTCAATCTAAATGCATCTGATAGTATCAAATGGGAGGGCATAGCGTGTAAGCATTTGAAAATTACTCATATCTGGGATGTCATTCGTTCTCGGGGGACTATCAAAAACTGGGCTGATAGCGTTTGGCATAAAATTTCAGTTCCTCGCTACTCATTTCGACATTGGCTGATCATGCATGATAAAGTAAACACCCTTACAAAGCTGCAAAACTATGGAACTGTTTCTGATACTCATTGTTATTTCTGCATTAGTGGAATAGAAAACCAGCATCACCTCTTTTTAGAATGCCCCTTTGTGCAGCATGTTTACAAAGGCTTAGTGAATGGCAGAGGTACAGACCTTCCTGCTCTATGGGCTGACCTTCTTAGGGACATGGAAAATTTCAACATTAATGACGTTGTTCATTCTATTCGGATTTTGGCATTTCAAGTTGGATGCTATTTGGTTTGGCGTGAGCGAAACAATCGATACCATCAATCGACTTGCACTGCTCCCTCTGTCCTAGTGCACCACGGACGGCATCTAATCAAAGGCAGACTGTTGTCATCGAATTGGTATGAAAAAGAATGTAACAGGTCTCCAAATTTAAATACATGGACCAGGGATATATGATAGGTTTAGCTATGTAGCATAGCTCCCCATGTTGCTGGGTTTTTTTGTTTAAGTCCTCAGGCTTGTCTTTGGGCTTGGGATTTTTTATCCCTCTTGTACTTTTTTCTTTTAATACACAAAGCCTTTTACAAAAAAAAAAAAAAAAGCAATGATCAACGCGCAGATATCTTGACAAAGAGCCTGGCAACATTCAAGTTTGAGCAGATGAGGAAACTTTTAGGAGTTAATCAAATATCTCTTAAGGGGGAGAATGTTGGAGTTAATCTCAAATTTGAATATTACTTAATTTCATTATATCTTGCAGTAGTATGTTTTGAATAAGTCAAGCACGTTGCAACGTGTTTTTAAGATTGTGATTGAGTCTGGAGAGCTAGAGATGTTAGGAAATCACTGTCCTGATTTATAGCTTTCTGTTTTTCACAAGTCTGTTTCTTTATTTAACTTTGTATTGCTTTGTTGAATAATACTCCCTCCGTCCCAGTTTTATTGTCCACTTTACTTTTTGCACGTATTTTAAGGTGCAAATTAAACATAGTTCCATATATTTTTTTTAAAAATTTCTTTTTCTGAATAAAAGTTTAGATACTGAATTTTTATTCAGAAAAAGAAAATTTGAAAAAAAATTAATGGAGCTATGTTTAATTTGCACCTTAAAATGCGTGCAAAAAGCAATGTGGACAATAAAACTGGGACGGAGGGAGTAACCAAGTAGAAGGTTCAGCCAAGAAAAACTCTTGCATCTGTGTGTGTTAGTACAATAATATATATTCATATATCTTGTGTATTGTCAATAACGGTGTAATGCTATTAGAGATACTTTGTTGTAGGAGAAACATTGAAATGGAAAGAGAAAATGAAGAGGAGGTTATATTGGTGGTTTATGTGTATGATTGTTACAAAGAAAAAGTGTTGGAAAAATTGATAGAGAATGACGAGGAAGTGATGAATGATATGAAGATATTTGAGAGGCTAGTGATGGTGGGCATTTGGTGCATTCAGGAAGATCATTCTTTAAGGCCTAACACGAAGAAAGTTACACAAATGCTTGAAGGAGTTGTTAAAGTTTCAATCCCTCCATGTCCTTCCCCTTTTAATTCTATTTGTTAACAAGGAATTGAATAATAGTACCTTGGTATATAAAGCACTTTTTTTATGTACACAAACTAACTGTTGTAATATTTGAATATTGACGTAAAGACATACTCATAGCATACCTCCACTCATATTCGAACCATCAACTTTTTGTAACCGAGATTAAAACACGCTCCGATTAAATGTAAGCCATGCATCAACTACTGCCAGTAGTCTACTGGGTCTCTAATCACAGCAATCTAAGAATTTAATAGACTACAAGCCACGTATTCAGTTACCAATAATAAATTTTGAGCCGTAGTTCACCTTGTATTTTGAGGACATTGTGTGAGAAGTCAAATCCCTTATGTTATTGAATGGGACATCAAAAAAATTAAAATTTTAGGGATATATTTTTTTTATATATATAAAGAAGTAAGAAATTTTTTAAAATATATATTGGCACAGAGAAAAATTAGAAGCACAATTTTGGGGTAAAAATTAGTTGTGTTCAAGTTATGTAAAATTTCTTACGATCATAATATGAGCACATATATTTTTTTCCCTAGGTTGTTTCAAAAAACATAGGAAATGTGATTAATAAAGATGGTTTTCCATTGCTCCCAACCTATTCTTTAATCGCTAACTTTATACTAATTTTTTCAGAATCTTTCACTTGGTGATTTGAAATTAATACTACCAACAACCCTTTTCCTAGGCTTTTTTCTGCATTATAATTATTATCTGATTTTATTAAGTAAAATACGCCCGTGATATTATTGACAAAGAAGAGATTTTCGTAAGATGGATGTATTAATTTTCTAATAATTACATGATTTTTTTAATTTCAATTGAATTTTTTAAGAAATGAATATTGTAAGCTTGAATTTTTAAATAATATGATTTGATAATAATTATATATAAGTTGTGCGTGATATTTTTAGAAAATGATGAATTTTAGTTAGAAAATATAGGATAGATGATACGTTTTAACCAAAAAAGGTAATCGGTTAATTATTATTTTATTAAATAGAATTGTCCGTGATATTATTGGAAAAAAAGAGGTTTTAGTTAGAAAAAATTGAAAAGGTAACATGTTGTTTTAGATGCGAAAGTTAATTGGTTAGGTATTAGTAATCATAAAATTATTTTTTTATTTTATTAAATAGAATTACACGTAGTGTTTCTAAAAAAAAGAAAAATTTTAATTAGATAAAATATTAAGAATAATATGTTTTACCAGGAAAAGTAAAATCGATTATTTATTAAAAAAAATAAAAAAGGTAACATGTTTTACGTGAAAAAGAAAATTGATTAGTTAGTTGTAACCATAATATTATTATTTAATTTTAATAATTATGATAACCGTACAAAAAATCAAATCGACAAACTTTCAATGTTTCGGCTTTAATTGCGATGCACAAATTTTCTTTAATATAATATGTTTTCTAATTGGAATTGAATTTTTTAAGACATGAAATTTGCAGATTTAAATTTTTAAATGATATGATTTGATAATAATTTTGCCCATGATATTTGAGGAGTGATTTTAGTTAGAAAATATAGAAAAGATGATACGTTTTAGCTGAAAAAGATAATTGGTTAATTATTAGTAATTAAATTATATTTATTATTATTTTATTCTATTAAATAGAATTGGCCCATATATAATTAGAAAAGTAAATTTTTAGTTAGAGAAAATACAAAAGTTAACATATTTTAGCTGAAAATGTAATAAGTTAGGTAATAGTAATTATAATGTATAATATTTTATTTTATTAAATAGAATTGCCCGTAATGTTTTTAGAAAAAGGAAAATTTTAGTTAGATATAATATAAAAGATATTGTGTTTTATCTAAAAAAAGGAAGTGATTAGTTATTAAAAAAATAGAAAGGCAATATGTTTTGTCTGAAAAAAGGAAATTGATTAATTAGTAGGAAGCAATTTATCTATATTTAAGTAAGGGTAATTAAGTAAAAACAATAGGTAACGTACCGATCGACCGACCAAATTTTTAATGTTTCGGCTATTGTAATATAGTATGGATAAGAAATTAGTTTGGTATTATTAATTATAACATTATTGTTTTATATTATTAAATAGAATTGCCCGTACTATTTTTATAAAGAAGAGAAATTTTAGTTAGATATAATATAGAAGAAAATATGTTTTACCTTAAAAGGGAAATTGATTAGTTATTGAAAAAATATAAATTTAACATGATTTACATAAAAAAGGAAATTGAAATTTATTCATAATTATTTTTTACATCTTTCAATGTTTTGCTTTAATATAGTATTATAGATAGATATAAATAAAGATATGTATTTAAAAACATGCTAATATATAAGTAAGGGTAATTAAGTAAAAACACGAAGTACCAAAACACATGCATTTATCTTTTAGGTGTTTATAAAAGATAATATTTTTTTTCTTAAAAAAAAGATACTATCTTTGTTGTGGAATAAAAACTAGTTTACGATTTGTTATTAATGCTAGGGTGGTTGAGCTTCGAGCTTTAATGGCTGCTTCTGCGTTCGAGACTAAACGGTCCTCACAGAATGCCTACGTATCTCTGTATTAGAGAATCAAGCCAAGAAAACGTAGTTCTGAGATGAGGGGTCTGACCCTTTATATAGGCTGAGAAGCCTTTAGAATTATGGTAGGAGTCAGAGACTTGGTAGAAAAGTCTTTGAGTAAAGTTCTAGATCTATTCCTTGTAGAAATCAGTTTCCATATTGAATTGGATGCCTTGGTGGATAAGTCTGGTGGAAATAATATACTTATCCAACTCTTATTGCTGAGCTGTTTATTTCCCCCAATATTAATTACGAAATTAATATTATAATTGGGGTTTTGGGCCCAGCTGGTGGGCCCCACGTTTGGGCCATCCTTGGCCTAATTAATGCCACATTAAATGTGTCTTTAGGGCTTATTTTCAGCCCATTTGCCCCCCAACTTCTAGGAAAATTGATCAGGTTTTCCTTGAAGTTCTGCTTGTCTAATTCGAGACTCGGGTCAGGGTTTATCTCTAATATCGTTTTGACGTAAAGCGTGGAGCGACCGACGCGTTTACAACGACGTTAGATTGTGCCAATAGCATTGAACGGTGCTAAACGGCACTAAACGACACTAACGGTGGTGCTAAACAGCCTTAAACGACGTTTAAACGATGTTAAACGACGCTAAACGGCGATAAACGGTGCTAAACGGCACTAAACGACACTAAACGGTGCTAAACAGCCTTAAACGACGTTTAAACGATGTTAAACGACGCTAAACGGCGATAAACGGTGCTAAACGGCACTAAACGGTGCTAAACAGCCTTAAACGACGTTTAAACGATGTTAAACGACGCTAAACGGCGATAAACGGTGCTAAACGGCACTAAACGACACTAAACGGTGCTAAACAGCCTTAAACGACGTTTAAACGATGTTAAACGACGCTAAACGGCGATAAAAGGTGCTAAACGGCACTAAACGACACTAAACGGTGCTAAACAGCCTTAAACGACGTTTAAACGATGTTAAACGACGCTAAACGGCGATAAACGGTGCTAAACGGCACTATACGACACTAAACGGTGCTAAACAACCTTAAACGACGTTTAAACGATGTTAAACGACGCTAAACGGCGATAAACGGTGCTAAACAGCACTAAACGGTGCACCTAAAATCATACGAAAAAATCAAGATTCAGGTTCAGAAGCTGCCCGAGAATTGCTGAAAAAACCAAGATTCAGGACCACAAGCTAACCCGCGATCGGCCGGATCGAGGGCTAGCTTGTGGTCGGCTAGCTCCTGGTCGGCCGAAGGGCCTCCAACCAAGGTGGTCGGCTGACACCTGGTCGGCTGGAGGGCCTTGACCCCAGGTGGTCGGCCGGCACCTGGTCGGCTGCGGGCTGGTCGGCCGGGGCTCTTGAATGTGCCTTGGTCGGCTAGCTCGTGGTCGGCCGGGGCATCCCAAAACGTCGTGGTCGGCTGCGAGGTGGTCGGCCATGGCTCCTTCACGTGTCATGGTCGATCATTTTCAAGGATTCAGAAGCTGAATCTCGATCCTAGGGATTCAGAAGCTGAATCTCGATCCTAGGTTGGTTTTTTGGTCACCCGTGACTTTCAAGGGATTCAGAAGCTGAATCTCGATCCTAGGGATTCAGAAGCTGAATCTCGATCCTAGGTTGGTTTTTTGGTCACCCGTGACTTTCAAGGGATTCAGAAGCTGAATCTCGATCCTAGGGATTCAGAAGCTGAATCTCGATCTCTAACGGCCTGATTCCTTCGTGGTCGGCCGGGAAGTGGTCGGCCAAACGGCCCGAATCCTTCGTGGTCGGCCGGGAGGTGGTCGGCCAGACGGCCCGAATCCTTCGTGGTCGGCCGGGAGGTGGTCGGCCTTGGATCCAGAAGCTGAATCTCGATCCTAGGGATTCAGAAGCTGAATCTCGATTCTAGGTTTAGTATTTTGGTCAATCGTGACTTCTATCGGGATTACACCTTAATTCAGGATTAGCACTACTAACCTCGTGTTTAAGATTAAACTCGTTGTTTATCTCTTTAAGTGCAAACATCCATGCAGTAAATATTCCAGCTGTTTCTTTTCCGACAGATATGAATTATAACGATTCTTTCTGTATAATGTGGATAATTTCTGTCCTTTTTCGTCTGTAAACGATAGATGACCTGTTAACACGAACCGAGCTGAGATTCAACCTGATGTACCAGGTCATGTATTTTCTATAAAAGAGGAGAAGTAGCCTTCATTTCCATTCACTTCTTCGTTTCTGAGCTCTCAAATTCTTAAATTCTCTTAAGTTCAAGTTGCAAGATCCAGTTCGAGCTGCAAGATCAAGTTTCAGATTCAAGATCAAGTTTTCAGCTCCTGCATCAAGATGTCGGAAGGTGATCAACCAATGGCTCCCCCGGTCTCCATGATGGAAGCCATGTCAAAGAGGAGTAAAATGAGGACTGCCAAAGGTAAAGAAAGAATTCAACCTCCTACATATGTTGAACATAGATTCGAATCCTTGCTAGAACTTCTAAATATCATGAGGGATGCATTTCCCAACTGTTCTAGTCTAGATTCTTTTAATAGTTCCAGTAAATTGTCGGAATGGGACGTTCAGAAGATAAGGGAGTCTTATCACTTTCCAAGTGCCATCCAGGTTCGTCTCCCGAATCCATCAGATAGAACTTGCAACTGGCATCCTGAAAGGATCTGTGTTTACTGGGGTGCCTTAGATGCTGGGTTCAGGTTCTCGGTTGACAATTTTATTATTAGGCTGCTGGCTGAGTATCAGATCCACCCCTGTCAATTGTATCCCAATGCCTGGAGGTACATTTCTATTTTCTTGATAAGGTGTCGGGAGCTGGGGATTCATCCGACAACCACAATGTTTCGAAGTATCTTCGGGGCCAGCAACTCTTCTGAATCCAAGAAGGGATGGGTGAGCCTCAAGCACCGAGCCAAGCTTCCACACATGGTGAATCCCTTCTCCTTTCCAGATTCACAACATTTCTGGGAAAGGGAGTTTGTAGTTCTTGAATGGAAGGGCGGTGATTGGGGCAACTTCTTTGTGAAGAAATTCGGGTCTGTAGAAGATAGTTCCCACTTCGTGTGTGACCTTTCTGATCCGGAATTGTTGGACCGGGATAAGCTTCTCGCTGACGACGGTCGCACACACTATAAAACTATTTTAAACGAAAAGAATCTCATTGGGGCTGGCCTTAGCTTTCTTTCCATTGAGGGTAACTTTCTTACTTGAACTTATTGTGAACTCTGTTTGTTCTTATACCGATGTTTTTCTCTTTGTATTTCAGCTGCTGAGGAGATTGATAATCGTCCCGAGAACCGGCCAACTGTTACCAAGAGGATGCAGAAAAGGGCTGAAGAGAAGCTGAATCCAACTAAGCCTCACATCCCTAATTTCTTGGAGCGTTGTTCTCAAGGTGGTAAACGATCCCGAAACGCTGACGGGGATGTCCGGACTCCTTTCATACCTCCTTGGGGCATATGCGAACAAGACTCGGTCTTCGGGAGTCCTCATCTGGCCCTAGACTGGTCCAAGCTTTCCATCACTCCGCCTGACCAAGCGACAATGCATGCAGGTGACAAGCTGGATGAGTCTCAACTCATGGGCGCCCAGGCCTTGTATCAGGTATGAAATTCCTTCTGTTAAGTTTGACATTGTCATTGATTTCAATTCTGCATATTCCTTGTGGCTCACTTATTTCCTTGTTGCAGGCCAACGCCTATTTTCAAACCATTTCGACCCAAGGCCGGGCCTTGAGGGATGAAAATGTTAGCTTGAGAAATGACTCAATGAGGTTCAGGGAAGAGATTGACGACCTACACTCCCAAGTTGTTCGAGCTGAGGCTAACGCCGCATCTACCCGCAAACAGCTTGCTTCTCTAGCCAGAAAGAAGGCCTCTGATGCTGACAAGGTGATCCAGGCCTACCATAGGTCTGAAGATTTCCTTAAGCTCATTGATGATCATGATGATGAGGTGCGTCCTTTCAACATGTCTGTTGGTTGGGAGAAGGCTATTAACGCTGTGAGTCATAGGCATCCATCTGTTGTCAACCCAGCAGATTTTCCTTGCCCAAATTGGGGTGCCCTCCCGGTTAACCTAGCTTCTAGTTCGGGAACTAAAATTGTTCCCCAGGCATCAGGATCCGGTTCCAGAGGCAGTCATCGTCGTTCCGGGTCTAACTCAAAGGGGGTTGTTCCCGCTGCTAGCCAAGACTCACATTCTTCTGGCTCCCGTGGGAAGAAAGTCCCGCCTGCAAAGAAGGTTGGAGTAGTTCGCCAACCCATCCCTGGGAAAAGACTAATCCGGAACGAGGGCAGTTCTACTTCTTCTTCATCTTCCGAGGGAAAAGGAGCCGAAGTTGCTAGAGCTCAGCCAATGGTGATAGCAGAGTCCGGTGGTGATTCCAGCGAAGACTCAGAGGAGGAGAGTGAGGAAGAGGAGAGCGGCGGTGAGGAGTCTGGAGAAGAGGATTCTGGGGAGGAGTAGCTGGAGTTAGTTCGTGGCCTTGCATGGCCTTGTTAGCCAGATGTGGCTTTATTTGTCTAGATTTCATTCACGGTCCTTGGGGACCAAACTTTTATCTATCTTGTTGATGTAACTTAACTGTTGGCCCTTCGGGGTCTTTATTTATGCATTTGTTTCCTCATTAGTTTGTTTACTTGTTTTCGGTACTTGTCCTTCCTAGACTCACACTCAACAGGTGCTTGGTACATAAACAAAATCACAAAATCATTGAAGGGAAACAAACTTTGCATTAATAATCTGAAATGGGTTTAACCCTTACATAGCTTATTATCGTCCTACTCGGGGCGTAAAGCCCTGAAATGCTTTCATCGAACCTTATTTCTACTCCTCATAATAAATAGATAGAAAGCTGAATCCATGCAAGGATAGCTTATACATAATAAACTTTGAGGTTCAAAGCATGCCAAGTACGGGGCACCTCAACCCCGTCCAAGGTCTCCAACTTATATGATCCTCATCCCAACGTCTTCTTGACTCGATACAGCCATTCCCAATTAGGGGCTAGCTTTCCCTTCTAGCCAACTCCAGAAGCCTCGATCTTCCTTAGAACCAGGTCGCCTTGTCGAAAGAACCTTTCCTTAACTCTATGGTTGTAATAAAAGGATGCTTTCTTTTGATGTTCCACATTTCTAGCGTTTGCCTCATCCCTGACTTCGTCAATCAGATCTAGGGCGAGTCTCATGCCCTCTTCGTTAGTTTCTGGTTCAAAAGCCTCAACTCGAGGTGACGCTTGCATGATCTCCAAAGGCACAACTGCCTCAGCTCCGTAAGCCAGCAGGAACGGGGTTGCTCCAGTGGTCACTTTACAAGTGGTACGGTATGCCCATAGTATGGGCAGCAACTCATCTACCCAAGTGTTTCTAGAGCGTTCAACCCTCTTCTTCAGTCCATCAAGGATAATTCGATTAGCTACCTCAGCTTGCCCGTTGGCTTGTGGATGAGCCACGGAGGTAAAACGAAGCTCAATTGCATTCTCCTCACAATATTTCTTGAACTCTTCATTATTGAACTGTGTCCCATTGTCTGTCACCAAAATTCGGGGGATTCCATACCTGCAAATTATATTCTCCCAAAAGAACTGGGCAACTTGTTTGGTGGTTATCTTGGCTAGAGGTTTAGCCTCAATCCACTTAGTAAAGTAATCAATGGCCACTATCAGAAATTTCCTTTGTGCTGAAGCTACGGGGAAGGGACCAAGTATATCCATCCCCCACATCGCGAATGGAATAGGGGAGTTAACCGATGTTAACATCTCGGGCGGCTGCCTTACTATCGGAGCATGCTTCTGGCATCGATCGCACCGCTTGACATAGCTCTGTGCATCGGCCAGCATTTCTGGCCAGTAGAATCCCAAACGAGTTATTTTGTGAGCTAGGGCTCTGCCCCCCAAGTGCTGCCCACAAATACCTTCATGAACTTCTTCCAAAGCTTCCCTTGCCTCTTGGGGCCTCAAACATTTCAAGTACGGGATAACGAAAGATCTTTTGTAAAGAACGCCCTCGATCAAGGCATATCTCAATGCTCTCACGGACAGCTTTCGTGCCTCCAAGGCACTGCCGGGGAGCCATCCAGTTTCTAGGTGAGCTTTGATAGGATCTATCCAACAGCTTCCCACATCAATTGGTGCCACTAATTTTGAGTTGATAGTCGAGGCCTTCAAGACCTGGAAGTAAACACTCCCTGCATAGTTTTCTATTTCGGAAGAAGCGAACTGGGACAGGGCATCGGCCTTAACGTTCTCTTCTCTCGGAATGTGTTCTACATAACACTCATCAAACTGAGTCATGACAGCTTTCACAACTCGCAGATACTTTGCCATAGTTTCATCCTTGGCCTCAAATTCACCATTCACTTGAGAGACAACTAATCTTGAATCTCCACAAACTTTGAGATTCTTGACTCTCATGATTCTGGCCAAGCCTAAACCAGCTATCAAGGCCTCATACTCAGCTTCATTGTTAGTTGTTTGGAAATCCAACTTCAAAGCATATTCGACTGTGAACCCATCGGGGCTTTGCAAAACTAAGCCTGCGCCACTAGATTTTGTTTTTGATGCTCCATCAAAATAGAGCACCCAATATTCCTTCTGATCAGGTTCCAGTTCTCCATCTTTATCTTGCTTCTCAGGGGTTGTTATTGTCTCCTGCCCCCCGACTTCTTGGTTGCTAATGGTGCATTCAACCACGAAGTCAGCCAACGCCTGAGCCTTAATGGCTGTTCGAGGCTTATACGTGATGTCAAATTCTCCAAGTTCGATCGCCCACTTGATTAGCCTTCCACTAGCCTTTGGGCTATGCAATATGTTTCTCAACTTTTGGTCCGTCAGGACTTCAATCTTATGTGCCTGGAGGTACGGGCGTAACTTCCTCGAGGCTGTTATCAAAGCCAAGGCGAACTTCTCAATGGGAGAGTAATTTAGCTCAGCCCCGTGCAATACCTTGCTCACATAATAGATAGGTTTCTGGACCTTCTTTTCTTCTCGAATAAGAACGGCGCTCAACGCTTGCTCAGATACCGCCAGGTATAGATAAAGAGTCTCCCCAGGACTAGGTTTGGCCAGCAACGGGGCTTCAACCATGTACTTCTTCAATTGTTCAAAGGCCTCTTAGCTCTCAGGGGTCCACTCAAAATTTTTCACCTTCTTCAATGCTTGAAAGAACGGCAAGCATTTATCACCAGACTTGGAGATGGATCTTCCTAAAGCTGCTACACGGCCTGTCAACTTCTGCACATCTCTTATAGAGCGTGGTGGCTCCATGTCTAAGATTGCCTTAATCTTGTCAGGGTTGGCCTCTATGCCTCTCTTTGAAACCATCAGACCCAAAAATTTTCCTGATCCAACATCATTTTATGGTGCCTCAGCACTTCGAATGCCTCTCTGAGGTGCTTAATGTGGTCTGCCTTGAACAGGCTCTTGACTAGCATGTCATCAACATAGACCTCCATGGTTTTTCCAATCAGATGGGCGAATATCTTATTCACCAGTCGTTGGTAAGTAGCTCCTGCATTTTTTAGACCGAAAGCCATAACAAGATAGCAGAAAACACAAAAGTCAGTTATGAAAGATACCTTAGGGACGTCATCCTTGTGCATCTTAATCTGATTGTAGCCGCTGAACCCATCCATGAAGCTCAGCATCTCATGTCCAGCTGTGGCATCTATTAACATGTCTATCCTAGGTAAAGGGAAGCAATCCTTAGGGCATGCATCATTCAAGTCGGTGAAGTCTATACACATCCTCCACTTACCGTTGGCTTTCTTGACCATCACAGGGTTAGCCAACCATTCTGGAAACTGAATCTCTTCAATAAACCCAGCTTCTAAGAGTTTTTCCACTTCTTGCTTTATGGCCTCTTGCCTTTCAGGTGCAAAGTTCCTCTTCTTCTGCTGTATTATCTTTCGATTAGGATCGACATTCAATCTGTGAGTTATGAGTTGGGGATCAATCCCTGGCATATCAGCTGCTGTCCAGGCAAACACATCGCTATTTTCTTGCAAGAATGCTATCAATTTGCCCTTCAGGGGTTCCTTCAGAGAGGCTCCTATATAAGTCACCTTCTCAGGGTCGCCTAGCTCCAGAGGAATAGGTATTAAGTCCTCCGCTGGCTTTCCTCTATGTTCATCATCACCACGGACATCCATGTCTTCGATCGGAAGTACCTGCCCCCCGATTCCATCAGCCCTTAACGCGGATACATAACAACTTCTTGCCATCTTCTGATCACCCTTTTGTTCTCCAACACCATTCCTGGTTGGAAACTTAATCTTCATGTGATATGTGGAGGCCACAGCCTTGAATGCATGAAGTCCAGTCCTTCCTAGGATCGCGTTATAGGTCGAGGATGCCTTGATCACAAGGAAATTCAGCATCTGAGTAGCTTCTTTAGGTTCCTGTCCAATCGTCATGGGTAACTGAATAGTCCCTTCAACCTTGGACTCAACTCCATTAAATCCGTAGATTGGCATGTTGGTGGGGTCAACTGAGAATCGGTGTACCCCATTTTCACAAACGCGTCGTGAAACAAGATATTAACAGAAGCTCCATTGTCGATCAAGACTCGTTTTACCTCCGAGTTTCCAATCACAGGAGTTATGACCAACGGGTCCTCATGGGGGAACTTTACCCCTTCGAGATCTGAATCATCAAACCCAATAACTATTTCAGTCTTGGCACGTTTTGGGGCTTCTCCCACGATGTGCATTACTTCTCTGGCATACGCTTTTCGAGAGTTTCGAGTCGTGCCGGCCGCTGTCGGGCCTCCCCAAATCATATTAACAACTGGCCCTCGGGGCTGTGGGTTACGATCACGATCACGATCGTTATCTCTCCTGTCATTGTCTCTCCTGTCATAGTCCCTTCTTTGGGTTCCACGATCATCATTCTTCGTGAACCTGCTTAGCTTTCCTTTTCGGATCAAGAACTCAATCTCATCTTTCAACTGTCTACAATTATCTGTATCATGACCCACATCACGGTGGTACCTACAGTATTGATCCTTGTTTCTTTTTGTGGGATCACCCCTAAGTGGCTTCGGCCATCGGAAATCTTTATCCTTCTCAATATCTAGCAAGATCTGACTCCGAGGAGCATTCAGTCTCGCATAGTCGTTGAATCTTGATCCCAAATTCTTCTTCGGGGGTGAATCAGAATCCTTGCTAGTCCGGGGATACTTGTCCCTAGCATCGTACTCTTGCTCTTGCTTTCGTTTCTTCGAATCATTAGAACCCTTGCCATTGCCTCCTGTGGTTTCCTTCTTCATGCTGTCCTCGGCCTTGATATATTTATCGGCCCTCCGTTGGAGCTCGGCCATATTTTCAAGAGGGTGTTTTGCCAAAGACCTTTTAAAGAAGAGATCTGTGGTTCCGTGTTCCAAGGCTACCATGGCCACCTTATTTTCCAGATCAGTGATATTCAGCGTCTCCTTGGTGAACCCGCTTGAGGTAATCTCTCAGATTCTCGTTCTTCCCCTGCACTACATACATAAGGGATGCAGAACTTTTTTCATGAACTCTCCCACTAATGAATTGGCTGACAAAGGCGGCGCTCAGCTCTTTGAACGAGCCGATTGAGTTTGCAGGTAAGCGGCTATACCACCTTTGAGCCATGCCAGACAAGGTTTGAGGGAACGCCCTACACTTTAAGGCATCGCTTGCAGGCTGCAACAGCAGTGCGTTTGAGAATGTCCTAACATGGTTTGCGGGATCGCCCGTTCCATCATAGGCCTTAATTGTCGGCATCTTGAACTTCCTTGAGATGCGAGCATTCATTACCTCCTCAGTGAACGGAGGTGTAGGATCATCAGGATCCCCAAGGGGCATCAGATCCCTAGGGTTACTTTTGGGGGTCTCCACCCTTGTTGATTTTTCAATCGGGGCATCGGCCCTTCGTTGCCTCCTTGAGGGCCTCTCCAGATTTATAATGGGAATCCTCCCTATAACTGAAGGAGGTTGAATCAGACTTCGCCTTGCTTGCTCTCTAGCAATATCATCCTTCAGCCTTTGGATCTCTGCCTCATGAGCCTTAATCCTTTCCTCGGCCGTTTGTGGAGGTTCATCATGGATTCTTTGGGACCTCCTTTGAGGTTCTTTACTAGCACGTCGCCTCCTCGGGGTTTCATCACGATCATCATTGTCATCCTCAGACGTTGAATCATCAGAATAGGGACCAGAGTAATCATCGTACTCCCGATCTCGGATCTGTAAGGCATGACCGCTCGGTCCAGGTTCCCTGTGTTGAGGGGGATAATTAGGCAGCCCATACATCGGGTTAGTGTTCAAAGGGAGATCCGTGGTGTGGATCTGTACCCCCGGAGGTAGCGTACGACCAGCACTATCAAGAGGAGAAACCACCATCTGAAGAGGGTTAGTTTCTTGGCTTTGAGGAATAGCCACAGTTCCCTCAACATGGGGAATCGTCCTTGAGGGTTGAGAGGTTAGAGGTTGAATGACCGTCCCTGTTGGTGGGGGTAATTGTCCTCCCTCAGCGGTGATGAGCGGATCAGAGACAGCAGGTGGAGCAGAGCTAAGGGGTATGGCCTCAGTTGATGTTGTTCTTCGTGTTTGAACCATGGTTGATGTCTTCGTCCCACAGACGACGCCAAATGTTGTGGAATAAAAACTAGTTTACGATTTATTATTAATGCTAGGGTGGTTGAGCTTCGAGCTTTAATGGCTGCTTCTGCGTTCGAGACTAAACGGTCCTCACAGAATGCCTACGTATCTCTGTATTAGAGAATCAAGCCAAGAAAACGTAGTTCTGAGATGAGGGGTCTGACCCTTTATATAGGCTGAGAAGCCTTTAGAATTATGGTAGGAGTCAGAGACTTGGTAGAAAAGTCTTTGAGGAAAGTTCTAGATCTATTCCTTGTAGGAATCAGTTTCCATATTGAATTGGATGCCTTGGTGGATAAGTCTGGTGGAAATAATATCCTTATCCAACTCTTATTGCTGAGCTGTTTATTTCCCCCAATATTAATTACGAAATTAATATTATAATTGGGGTTTTGGGCCCAGCTGGTGGGCCCCACGTTTGGGCCATCCTTGGCCTAATTAATGCCACATTAAATGTGTCTTTAGGGCTTATTTTCAGCCCATATCAATCTTTTAATTCAAAAATAATGTATTTTAATTAGAAAAAACAATCGACTACTTACCATCAATTATATTATCTTCTTCTTTGTTAATTAGGATAATCGTACCGAAAATCAAACCGACAAAAATTTCAATGTTTCAACGAAAGATATTTGGTTAGTTGTAATAACCCAAATTTCTGTACTTGAAAAAAAAATTAATCTTAGAAATGAATAGTGATTTGCATCGATGAATAGTGATTTGCATGGATGAATAGTGATTTTGAGAATTGAGAAATTTTTCACGTTACCCTATGTACGGAACAGGAAATGGATATTGTAAAGTTATACGAGTAATCTACGATGCGAATGAGTGTATGTAAACGCGATCAAAATTAAGAAAATTCAAACTTTATTTTTATGAAAAATTTGACCGAGCAGTGAAGAGCATATCGATGTGATCAAGACAAGTGAATTATAATATTAAGGATTCAAGGATTATATTTTTATTAAATATGATTTGAGGATTTAGAATGAAAACCTTCGAGTTAGAATAACGAGCGTTCTAGAAATCGCTAGAACTTTATAACCAGATTAAGCGATAAAGCGAACGCGAAACAAATTATGGAACGAGATTAGAAACAATGCATGATCATCTTAGGGTTTTATATCAAGTGAATTTGGTGGAAAAGAAAATCAAGAAATGAAAACAAATGGATTGATGAGGTGTTTGATCAAGAACATGCCAACAATGCACCATGTCATCACTTCTCTACACACCACAAGCACTTGCCACATGGATTAAAGAGAGTATTAGTAGCTTGTATACATCCAATACATATCAAAAATATCATACAAGTCATTACCTCAAGCAAGAGAGAAAAGAGAAAAGAACATCACCACCCCCACCATAAACCATTCGGCCCAACCCCATTAATTCAAATTCAAAACCCAAGCTAGGAAGCTTTGTTTCTTGAGATCTATGGCTTAAAATAAAGGTATTAAGGAGACTAAGGTATGGTTAAAATATGAGCTTCAACCTTGCCTTCTAGCTATGTCAAATATCCTTCCAAAGATGAGGATGAATAGTAATGAATAGTAACCATGTTTTCTTGTTTTGTTCTTAAGGTATAAGCTTTATAAGCTAAAGCTTGTTAAGTGACTATAAACACTTGATAATGTTGCTAGAGCTTGCAAGTATGTAAAACCCTAACCTACCTTTGGGTTTTATATGAGTTTTGGTGTAGTTTTGATGTTCATGTAAAGATAAGATCATGTTAAGTGGTTTGATGATTATTTAGCCTTGTAAAATGTGTAAGATTATGGGTGTTGGATTTGAACCTCACCACTGGACTTAGAGGTGTATGATGGATGTTGGTTGATGTTGAGGATGTATGGTATGCCCTGGTGATTTGTTTGGAGTGTTCGTAAAATGGAAATGTTCGATTTATAGCCGTCATAATGGCGAAGTGTTATTAGGTCTTAAAACCAGTGAACCCCGAGACCATAATATTGTTTCTAAAATCACCATTGCACATGATTATGTAGATATGGTTGTCTAGTTTATTTTGCCGCAAGAATCACGTTAAAAGAGTTTACGGTTTAAGAGTTATGCTAGTTTTAGTGAAAGTGGTTCAAGAGATTTAAATCATGTTAAATGTAACCACTTTGTTGCTACGTTTGAGATCCTTAAGAATGGTTTTAAATTATGAAATTTGATCATTGAAGTACTGATGTAGTACTATTTTTCAAATATTTTTTCAATATGAGATAAAATTCCATTTGTCGAGTTTTTTATTTTCCGGTAAAGGAAATGGTTTCAGAAATGAGATGTTTTGACAATAATTGTCTGGTATAAGTTCATACCTGAGACTTTCATTTATAGGCAGATTATGCCATACTTTGTTTATCTTGCTGAGCTTTCGCTCACTCTTCCTATTGTTTTAAATATTATATAGCAGCTAAGAGGGATGCCAAGGATTCGGCACACAGCCCGCAAGCGAGTGGGAAACGCAAGGCGTTTCCGTGAGCAGTTCATGGCAGCGATCCAGAGGTAGTAAAGTCTAGTTGGATCAGTCTGCAGTTTTTGTTAGTCTGCTTTATTATAAGTATGACTTGTGTAAGTTTATGACCAGAACCAGACGGTTGAGCCGCTAATGTGCCTTCACTTAGAGGTTATGTCAGCAGCAGTATTCAGTAAACATTTGGGTTTGTAATAACTTATATTTTGAGGATTTATATTGTAAGTGTGTCGTTTCTGAGACTTTAACCCGTGCGAGTGTGTTTATATTGTGGGGTCATGAGTAGGTGGATTATATATTGTGAGAAATACAGGTACAACAAGGAGTAAATGGATTGTGGCTACCCTAGATCCCAGACCCCGGGTTTGGGGGTGTCACATTAGTTATTGATTTGGTAAACTAAAATTATGTTAAATTCTAAGACAAATAAATGAAAAATTGTCGAATGGGATACTAAAAGAATATTCATTTTTAAATATCTAAAATACCCCCCACAAAAACATCTTCAATGGGAAAAATCCTTAGGAAAAATATCATATCGGGCTGAAAGGATATCTTCGATATATTATTTATTTTGGTATTTGTACGATTTAACATAAAATTTAAATACACGTAGAATCCTCTCCACTAGGTCAATATATTTAATTGATTCGGTCAAAAGTCAAATGGTCAATTCTAGCAAATTCTTCATCCTATTTTAAAATATAAGAGATATTCCATCTTGCTGAAAAATCAAAATTATATTTTATGGAATATATCTCTACCAAGGCAATAAGATCGAAAAAGAAATATCGAGATCTGATATTTTTTAGATCTCCGCTGCAACATCAATAAGGCGACAAGCTCAAACAAAGAATATTCACCATTTTATATTCTTTAGAGAACTCGTGCTAAATTCAAAAACGATCAGTTTTATTTGAAAAATATTCCGTCTTCACACTCAAAATATTCTCTCATCATAGAAAAGACTTTTTATCCTCAGGAATATTTTTATCTCGTGCCAAAAATGTTTAAAGTAATTTTTCTCCCGATTAGCAATTATATTATATTTCGGAAAAAATTATTTTAATCACTCAAAAATATTTCCTACACTCTCAAAATATTTTATATTTTAGGGAATATATTTTAAGTATTTATTCTAGTCAAAACATTGGTCAAAAGATTTATCTATTTTAAGAAAAGACCAATCGTATTTTATTCGGAACCAAAAGCTGATTTAATCGTTTAAATCCAAATAAAATACTTCCACTTGCTAGAATGACTTGAAACTTGAGATTGATCATTTAAATACTATTTTATATGCATGGTTAAAGTTTTGTAATTTTTCGAAAATTTTTGTCCGGGCACGAAAATCGAGACAGTTAGTCAACAGTTGACCATGTTTGACCAAGTCAACCTTGACCAAAATTGACCAAAATTTCCAGAATATTATTTTATGATATTCCTAAGTGCTCCATAATTTTAGAATTATTTATTGGGTGTTTTCGTATTTATCGGGTATTTAATTAACGTTACTTGGTTCGTATTTATTCTTTAATTAGAAAGAGTGGTATATTATATTAGAGGAAGTCCAATGCTAGATGCTAAATTGCTATTGCTATTACTATTGCTATAATATAGAACCAAAAAGTGAATTTTGGTACTAAAATAAAACTCACCCTCCAAAGCTAGTTCTATAACTAGTTTCAAATTTAACCAATTTTTTTAACTTTTACCTAACTCTTTTAACTTCTATTGAATATTCTCAACAAATTTATCTTATTCTAGTTAAATGATGATGTGGCATGGATGCATAAATGCATCCTTGATTTCAAATTTAGCACCAAGGATGCATAATATAGCAATAACATCAAGGATGCATCCAACTATAACATCCCTTTAGAGATGAGTTTTTTAGCACTTGGTGCTATAATATAGCAATAGCACCAAGGATAGCATTGCATTGGACTTGCTCTTACAGATTCAAAGTTGCTGGATATTTGGCTCATCCACTTGCAAAGAAACACAACTGTACATGTTGGCAATCCAAGTGAAAGCCATGTCATCAATCCACACCCTTTTCAATCTCAACCACTCCCTTAAATCTAAATCTCAACCACTCCTTCCACCCAACTCCTTCTATAAATACCCCCTCCACACACCCATTTTGATACAAGCTAAGAGGCATAGAATTGCTGGGATTTTTGAAATAGACTTTCTCTTTCAATATTCAAACACTCTCTTCATCTACTTCATCTAAAAAACCTTCTCTCTCCTAAATATATATCCATATACACAAGGTTTTTGATACACCAAGCTTAGTTCCACCCAACCAAGCTTTGTTCACCCAAGCTAGCTCATCTACTACCACTTTCCGGCCTCCCGAAGGGCTGCCCAAAGTTCGACCACCGTGCAAAAATCCGGCCGAACCTCCGGCGAACTTTCCCGATCATTTTCCAAAAGTGGTAAGTTTTAGCTTCGTCCTTGTGTCTTAAACGACCGTATTTATATTTGAGATTTGTGCTTAACTTCTATACTTCATCTTAATCTCTATTCTTGGATCTATTTTAAAAAGCCCAAAGGTCTCTTTATAAAAGAGAAAGAAATTATCCGACAAACATCGAGGTTGTAACGATTAAGTATTCTTACGAGTTCCCAACTAGCATCTAAGTGCTCCGTGGGATATTCTTTAAAGGAATACTTCGTTCAACATAAGTTTCTTCAAGCACAAGTTTAGCCACTTGTTTTACCGCAATTATTTTTTATTTTTTGTGGCCATAAACTTATTTCGTGCAAGAAGTTAAAAGAAGATTATACTTTGACATTGACTTTAGCCAAAAGCAAGTATACATCTTAAAAAGCCTTAAGCATATATTAGCTTAACGGACTTATATTTGACATAGGTCAAAGTTGTTACGATTAAGTATTCTTACGGATTCGCAACTAGCATCTACAGTGCTCCGTGGGACATTCTTTAAAGGAATACTTCGTATCACACAAACTTCGTGAAGAAGTTATAAACACACAAACATAACTTAATATTCTTAATTGAATATTAATGTTTCGATCTATTCGTGCTAGTGTGACAAGTCCATTTATTGTGACAAGTCCCTTGCTGATATTTTAATTTTCCGTACTATATTAACGCATAATAGCGGCCCTCGTTTTATCCTATAGATAAGCGAGTTACTTTTATGTACGTGTGTGTTTATATACTTGTGTGTGGTGTTTAATTTGCCTAACCATTTAAAGTGCAAATTAATAAAGACATATATTGAAATCAAGGATCCTTAAGCAACGAAGCTATTTAACAAGGACTTGATATATTACTCCATCCATTTTCATATCCACTTGGAGTAATTAAAAGTATACTTTGATTATCATTTAATATCAAAGAAAGTATACTTAAAAATGCAATATAACTTAATATTCTTTCACGAATATTAAAGTTACCTTTTGGATTAAGTACTGTAACATACTAATCCAACGTTTTTATATATTTACCATACTTGCTTCGTAGATATTGTTTGTCTAACTTTTGTAGTGAGGGGAAGTTGAAGTGAGGTGATTCTCGTTCTAAGCCCCAAGTCCTAGACGTACTAACGGGGAGTTAGTAGTCTTCGCACCATGAAGAAGAGGAAAGACCCAAGACCTTTCATCTAAGACCCAAGACCGACAAAAGCCAAGGATTCAATAGTCTACACCAAAGGTTCTACATCAAATTTGAAGAAGTAGCGGGGAGTTGCTGTCTAAGATAAGTTGTGTAGGTTTTACAACGACTTTGAGGTGGTGACGGGTAGTTACGCACCAAGACGAGTCTTGTATTTGTTTACATTTATTTTGAGGTGGTAACGGGTAGTTACGCACCAAGACAAATATTTGTAGGGTTGTAAAGGCTTCTCCGCCTACTAAAGGAGCGAGTTTATTTTTAAGGGTAAAATCTCGAGTCCGGAGAGGAGCTCGGGGACTGGAGTAGGGGTGAGAGAATCCATTAGGGGTTGCGCCATCGCGAACCAGGATAAAAACTCTTGTGTGGTATTTTTTTTACTTGTCGTTTATTTTCCGCACCTATAAACTGCTAACGACTCGGTAAAAATTTTTTAAAAAGGGAAAATTATTTTAAAACGCCATAATAATTTTTAAATTGGTAATTAAGCTATTCAACCCCCCCTTCTAGCTTAATATAGCCCTTATACGGGATCTAACAATTGGTATTAGAGTTTTGCTTTTTTAACATATTTGTTGGGTGATTTGCAGATCTATAGGCACAACAAAAAGTGATCCTACATGGCGTATCTAAATTCCATCGGTTGCGGTGAAGGCCTATCTAGCTCTCGCCCTCCTCTATTTGATGGCTCCAACTTTGCTACATGGAAAACGAGATTTCGCATCTATGCTAGATCTCAAGGAGTCAAAGTTTGGATGGCCATAGAAGACGGAGTTATTATTCCTACCGAAACTGTTAACGGTGTTATTGTCGAAAAGAAGGTTAGTGAATACACTCTCGCCGAAGAAAATATGATGAATACTGCCGATAAAGCAGAAATGGTTCTCACAAGTGCACTTGCCGAAAAAGAATACAAACGAGTAAACAATTGCAAGTCGGCACAAGAAATGTGGAACAAATTAGTGGTTACCTACGAAGGAACCATTGATATAAAAGATTCTCGAATGGATACTTTAATCCATGGATACGAGAACTTTAAACTCCAAGAAAGAGAAAATATCATCGATATGGAAACAAGATTTACTCGCATTATCGATGAATTATCTCAACTCGGAAAGAAGTATACTCGAAATGAAAAGAATCGACGGGTTCTTAAATCTTTATCTCCTAGTTGGAAGGTTAAAGTTACAACTATTAAAGAAATGCATAATCTAAATGATTATGATATTGATAGTCTATTCGGAAACCTTCGTGCATATGAAGAGGATAATTTACCGGATAAGGTCATTCCCAAAGTGGAAGACAAAAAGAAAAATATGGCACTAAAAGCTATATTAATTGATGAAAATGAAAATGACGAGGAGTTGAATGAAGAACTCCAAGATCTCGATGAAAGCGAAATTTCTTTATTAACGAGACAACTTCGTCGTGTGCTTCAAAGCAAAGCTCAAAGATACAGAAATGGCTTCCTAAAATCCAATAACCAACAAAGAGTTTTCAACTCTAACGGAAGGCCAAATTACTCTCAAAATTATACTCCTAAGTATAAAAGTAATTTTCCGACAACGAGCTATAACAAAGGCAAAGGCACTCAAAATACTAATGTCTATAATAATGCCAATGCCAACAATAATCCTACTTACACTCCTCCAAAACACAAGGAACAAACTCCAGAGGAAACACAAGATGTGTGCTTCGAGTGTAAGCAACTGGGTCATTTTAAAAGAGAATGCCCTAAGCTTTCAAAAGGACGAATTCTCGTGGCTGAAAATGGTTGGGATTTAAGTGAAGATGAAGAAACTCCGGAAGCTAGTGAAGAAGTTGTTAATCTATGCTTAATGGCTATCGGAGATGAAGCTACATCAACACAAGCCTCCACTTCAAATCAAGAGGTAAACGCTAATCTCAACTATATTTCAAATAAATTGTAATTAGATGAATCTAACTTGAATCTAGTTGATATGAGTAAGTATGATTTGATTGAGCTTGTAGTAGGTATCAACAACAAATATAAAGATGTTGATAAAAGGCTTCATTCATTATGGTCCGAGAAAATGAAACTCGAAGAAATGCATCATACACAAAGTAAAGAGTTCACTCGGATGATGGATTTAAAGATCCAAAATGAAAGTGAAATAGTGTTCTTGAAGGACCAAAACCACCTCTTGAAAGGTGAAGTCAATCAATTCAAGGACAATGCTCTCAATCTTGAAGTAGAAAATGTGGTTTTAGTACTTCAAGTTGAAGAGTTAGAAAATGAGAAATTACAACTCAACGACAACATTAGCACACTTAATGTTGATCTTTCGAACTTAAAGATTCAAAACGAATCAATGGTTCGAAACAATGTAACATCTCAATCTCATGAAAACAATCTTGAAAAAGAGAATGAGCAATCACAACTCTTTGAATTAAAAGAAAAGAAATTACAAGAAGAAATTCAAAGAGTGAAAGAAGAAAATTTCAAGCTCATATCTCAAGTTATGGATCAAGCAAGATTCTTTAACAACAAGATTGATGCCGAAAGATGAAAAAGAAAATCCTGAAGCTGTTGTTCAAAGATTTACCAAAAGACGATGTTGGATAAAATGGTACACTCAAAAGTATCCCATAACCGTGAAGGTTTAGGCTATGATAGGAACACTCCTCCTATGCGAGATGTTCAACCAAGAATGCAACCTATTATAGCTCCTCCTCAACCACAATCCTTAAAATGCACATATTGTAACAAAGATGGACATTCTGTCTTTGATTGCAAATACAAGAGTGGTGAGATTAAGGGGAAGCATGTATGGGTTCGTAAAGGATCAAACGCATACAAGACGGTTGAAAGACAAGTACCATTTAATAATGTTGCATATAATGGTCAAAGGCAGTAAAAGTTTCAACAACCTAGGGTGTTTCAAAATAGAAACACAAAGTATCATAACAATGCTAGTAGGTATGCATCTAGAAATCAATATGCCCCTAACAGTAATGTATATCCTCAATATGCTCCCTACTTTGCAAATGATAGATATAATGTGCATCGTGCTAACTCTAGATTTTATGATAATGCTAGACCTACATATCATGCTAGACATTATGCTCCTAGAAATCTATACATGCCTAACAATGATGTACTAAACCCAGGACCCTCAAGACGAAAGGGTACCTATAAATTTAATTGATTTATTTTGTAAGTTTGTCTTGCCGTGAAACAAGACACGTGGTACCTTGATAGTGGATGTTCAAGACACACGACCGGTAATAAGTCACTTTTGAGAAACATTAAAAAGGTCACCGCGGGAAGTGTTACATTCGGAGATAGTAGTAAAGGAATCATTATCGGAATAGGAGACATCGGGAATAGCCGATTCAAGATCTCAAACGTACAACTATTCTCGGGACTAAGGTACAATCTACTCTCGATTAGTCAACTTTGCGACAATGATTACAAGGTAATTTTCTATACTACTCATTGGTTCTTACTTGCCCCCGAAACAAAAATGTATATACATGTGACATGAGTAAACATGAGAATGTATGCATAATCACTAGAAACGATGATCCATGGCTTTGGCATCGAAGATTAGGACATGCTAATATGAAGTTGATTAAGAATATATCAACAAACGATCATGTACGAGGTATACCAAAGTTGAATTATCAAAATGATCATACTTGCGAGGCTTGCGAAATTGGAAAACAAATTCGAGCCTCTCACAAAGCAAAGTTTATGATATCTACCTCTAGACCTCTCGAGCTTTTACATATGGATCTTATTGGTCCAGTTCCTATTCAAAGCCTCGGAGGTTGCTTATACACATTAGTAATTGTTGATGATTATTCATGATACACATGGATATAATTTCTCAAAAATAAAAGTGATGCTTTTGAATCTTTCTCTTCCCTATGTAAAAAGATTCAAAATCAACAAAACAATACCATAGTCTATATACGGATTGATCATGGTAAAGAATTTGAGAATTCCAGTTTTACCAATTTTTGTGATGAAAATGGTATTACACATAATTTTTCCGCTCCGTATACTCCACAATCAAACGGAGTTGTTGAAAGGAAAAATAGAACTTTACAAGAAATGCCTAGCACTATGCTTAACGAATATCGTTGACCTAATATTTTTGGGCTGAAGCTATGTCTACCGCTTGCCATATTCTTAATCGGGTTTTGTTTAAGGCCTATAAAGCAAAAGACTCCTTACGAGCTTTACTTTGGCAAAACACCGAAACTAAGTTATTTTCGAGTATTTGGAAGTAAATTCTTTATATTAAACTCGAAAGATTACCTTACTAAATTTGACCCTAAGTCAAGTGAAGGTATATTTCTTGGATACTCTACAAATAGTAAAGCCTATCGAGTATTCAATCTTAAAACTCTCGTGGTTGAAGAATCAGTGAATGTAGCATTTGAAAAAAGTAAACCACCACCGAGGTATAAAGATCTTGTTGAAAAAGGCGAAGTCGAACAAGATGATGTAGAGGAAATTATTCGACAATTTGAAAATATGGATCTCGGTACCCATGTTCCAAGAAATCCGTTAGAATTGGTCAAAACGGAAGTTGAACTCCCAAAAGAAATTCCTATAATTAAAAGTCATTCTTTGGACAATGTTATTGGAGACTTGAACAAAGGAGTTCAAATGCGGTCACAAGTACAAAACGTTGTGAACCATCTTAGTTTTCTATCTCAAATAGAGCCTAAGACCACTAAAGAGGCTTTGGTAGACGAGGATTGGATCTCGGCTATGCAAGATGAATTATTACAATTCACTCGTAGCAAAGTTTGGGAACTTGTTCCAAAACCCAAAGATACTTCCATAATTGGAACTAAGTGGGTTTTTAGAAACAAGTTAGATGAAAATGGAACTGTTGTAATTAGCAAAAAAAAAAAAAATGGAACTGTTGTTTGAAATAAAGCGAGATTAGTCGCTCAAGGCTATACCCAAATGGAAGGTATAGATTTCGATGAAACTTATGCACCCATAGCTCGAATTGAATCGGTTCGAATGTTGTTAGCTTACGCGTGTCATAAAGATTTCAAAGTATACCAAATGGATGTCAAATCGTCCTTCTTAAACGGGATATTAGAAGAAGAAGTTTATGTTAAACAACCTCTCGGTTTTGAAGATGCCATACATCCGGAGTATGTATATAAATTATACAAAGCTCTATATGGTTTGAAACATTCTCCAAGATCTTGGTACGAAAGGTTAAGCAAGTTCCTACTAGGGAATAATTTCAAAATGGGAACTACCGATAAAACCTTATTTACGAGACAAGAAAAAGATGATATCTTACTAGTACAAATATACGTGGCTGACATCATTTTTGGTTCAACCAATGATGCACTATGTAAAGAATTCTATGATAATATGAGCAAAGAATTCGAAATGAGTATGATGGGAGAATTAAATTTCTTTCTAGGATTGCAAATTAGGCAATCTGACGAAGGCATCCATATCTCTCAATCCAAGTATTGTAAAGAGATGTTAAAGAAATTCGAAATGGATAATGCCAAACCCATATCTACTTCTATGTCCACTTCTGAGAAATTAACTGAAGATCCCAACGGGATTCCCGTGGACACTAAGAAATAACGGGGTATGATTGGTAGCTTGCTCTATATTACCGCAAGTCGACCTGATATACAATATAGTGTTTGTGAGTGTGCTAGATTTCAAGTATCACCTAAAGAATCTCATTTATCCGCTGTAAAAAGGATATTGAGATATCTAAAAGGAACCACTGACGTAGGGCTTTGGTATCCGAAAGGAGTACCATTTGAATTAGTATGTTTTTCTGATTCGGACTATGCCGGGCATTTAGTCGACAGAAAAAGTACAAGTGGTACATGTCAGTTTCTGGGAGGATGCTTGGTCTCTTGGTTTTCCAAGAAACAAAATTCGGTATCTATCTCCACAACAGAAGCTGAATATATAGCGGCCGCAAAGTGTTGTGCTCAAATATTGTGGATGAAGCAAACACTAGCCGACTATAATATTAAATTTGATGTAATATCCATCCTATGTGATAACACGAGTGCTATTGACCTTAGCAAAAATCCCGTGTTACATTCAAGATCCAAGCATATAGATGTGAGACATCATTTCTTGCGTGATCATGTCAACAAAGGCGATATAAAAATGACTCATATCGAAACTGAGTACAATCTCGCTAACATTTTCACAAAACCATTAAATTTCGAAAGATTCGATAAACTCCGTTTGGATTTAGGAATGTTGGAATGTCCAAAATAATGGTTTATATATTTATATAAATATTATCTATATTTATATATTTTGTGAAAATATTTATCATAATTATCTCACGAAGAAGAGATCTTCTTGATCGAATTCTAAGGGACTCTAAGACTCAGATTTATCGATAATGATAACACATGAAACTTTATTGATCGGGTTTTATCGAGATTCTTATTATTTTATCGATTAGAGAAAACTGTTCGAATAAATATTTTTGAATTCATTTCGAAAATATTTTTGAGATATTAATCATGATATTTAAATTCACATACAAAGAATAAAAATATTAGAATATTTTCAAATATTTATTTATTATATATATATATTTGATTTTACAAAATTTATTTTCATAAAAACATATATAATTTTATGATTATTTTCGGTCAAATATGACCCATTTATCAGCCCAATCCAGCTTCTATTCTAAACGACCCGGCCCAATCTTTTAAAACCCTAAGATCTCATCCATTGGTTATAATGATAAATCAATCTTGGCCGTTCATTCAATAAAATATATATACGTATTTTACACGAGTTCTGCAGTAGTGTATACACTGTTCTCTCGCCTCTCGTCTCTAACCCTAAAATCTCTCTCTCATTTCTCTCTCGCCGCTTCTCATTTCTCTCCAGTTCAAAACCCTAACTCTATGAGTTTTCTTGGCAATTATACACTCAATCAAGAACTTATCTCTATCTATGTATCTATTAATCAACTTAATCGATACAGATCGAAGCTGCGATTGGTTAAATCAAGGAAATTTAAGGATTATCACCGTTTTTCATCATAAAACGATTGATTCAACTCAAATTTAACACATATATGCTATATATACACATGAGCACACACTCACCGTTTTGCTTTTAATTATTAATTTTTAAAACCCTAACAATATTTGTTGAGATTTTGATTACAGATGCTTCATTCACTCAAAAGAGATGAATTCAATTGAAGAAAGGCTAAGAAAGCGATGGAATCGTTACGAAATCGGCCGATCTACCTCAACCCAGTGAGTTCACTCGGACAACTCAGCGCTAAGTCGGGATGTTAACTCAGTCCGTGACTGAGTTAACCAGGTAAGTCCCTTGAGGCTTGGTTAAGTCCTTGGGCTCAGGTAATCGCCTATATCCCAACATCGGGTGAATTACAAATTGTTTGAATCAAATATTGTGGAGTGTATTAGTCTGTGACAATTTGAACTGGAAAAATGTGAGTAATTGAGTCATGTATGTTGGTATTACTAGTTGAAAGGTGAATCCTAAGCTTCAATATTTGGTTATCATATGTAAATCTTGATGTTGTCACTTCAATCATACTCGAAATATATGATGTGATTAAGTTACTAAATTATTGATTTGATTATGAGACGGTGGTTCAAAATGCTTGTTTAAATTGTTGGCATAACCCCATGACTGACTTTCTTGGATGAATAATAGAAGATGATTATTTGTATTAGCTGAGAAACATGATATGTGATTTTCATTTCTATATCAGTCATTTGATAGTTGACATTTAATCTTAAAATTTATATGTGATTTACAATTGTTAGTAATATGTGTCCACTGTGAGTTAAGCCTAATTAAGTGATAAAATGAGATATCTTGCTAATTGGGTTGTATACATGCCTAAATACCTATTCATACTTGTCTATTGAATTTGAGATTTTGAAATTAGATATACTTTGTTATATTATGTGTACATTCTTGATTCGAATTGTATAACATGTCTTTATTATGAGTTGATTCAGTAACATGCTCAGTGAAATTTGTGGTTAAATGAGTTAATAATCACTTTGGAATGCTTATGTACGTCAAGTATGTCTTTGTGAGACATGGTATAATTCCTGTGATAATTGTTTACTAATCTATGTTATAATGTATTATCAGTGGTTGTCTAGCAATTCATGGCAACCTAGAAAGTGATTTGTGTATAACTTGGATTTACAGAATTCCATCCTGTGAACTTGTGTTATGTAAAATGGACTGAATTGTTGAGTGTGATTTAGTACAATTCTTATAAATATCTCATGCATTTCACTACACACACTTTGCCCACACATAAAGACCTGGCTGAGAATCCTTTGAGAGTCTCAGTATCTGGACAATGATGTGTTTAACGGCCACATAGAAATTAGGAACATTTCTTGTTAAAATTGTTGTATATTAATCCTGTAATGTGTGGTACATTTTTTTTGGACTTGATATGGTACATTACACCCTTTTATGTGTTAACTGATATTTAGTTGGCATCTAGAGTATAATATCATATTTTGATTCAAAAGCCTTATAAAAATTTCAAGCGGTCTATCTCACATCAAACATTAATGGCATGGTATCCATTTACAAAAGACCTGCATAGACTTTTCAAACTTATATGATCTCACTGTGGGACCACTGCAAATCAGTTATCCTTATTGCATTTCTTATCTACTGTGTGTCCTCTAAATAGTAGTTGTAGTGTACTATGTACTGTTTACATGTGGACTTTATGATTCTACACCATCATAAATATATTCCTTATTCTTATAAAACACCTACATGCATGCATTATACTGACTGACCACTTTTATACATCATGTTTGCATTGTTTTTCGAAAATCTATATTTTGGACTTATACTACAAAAGATACCCAGATTTTAAAATCCCATGCACGTCATTTATGATGAACACTGTTTGCCTATCTGTCTAAGTGCACAACTGTTAGCTATTTGAGAATTCAAATTTATGTGTTTATCTATAGAAGTCATGTCATTATCTGTTTAGAATCACATACACACACCCCTAGCCTGCACTCTTATAACTTCCTCACTAAGATGGAGTTTCACAAACTACCTTCAAACCATAACCCTAACCCTAGAAAACAATCTGAAAATCCATACCTTCTTGAAGACATGAAACAAAACCAGTTTATACACTCCAGAACTTCACACTTTAAGGTAATTCCTCCAAGGCTCCAAAAACTTAGAAATCTCAAGAAACAAAAGACCCATTTCAAAAGCCCATCAATCCCATTTTACAAAAGTTCCAAGTATCAAATCCCTAACATCTCAAGCCCAAAACCTAGGAAGCCCTACTGGCCCAAGGTTTATGCAAGAAAACAGATTTCTCATTCCACTCAAAGAACCATCCCAAAACCACTACCCCCTCCTCAGCTCATAAATCTGTCCCACACCAAAAAGTACATGGACATGCTCAAGAATGTCAACCTGGCATAAATATCAATGTTAGTGGTGAGGTTGAGAATATTATCAAGAAAGCAAAGTGGGAAGGTTTAGTTGCATATCTAGGAAAGAGGTATTTTCCACACCTCATGGGGGAATTTTATTGTAACATGGGAGTCATAAAAGGTTTAGATGGGATCATGCACTTCACAACCTCAGTCAATAAGAAAACCATTCTAGTGGACCATAAGACCATAAACATTACATTACATCTACCTGCATGTTTGACTGATAGTGAACATCCATTCATCGATATTTACTCTTATTTCACCTTTATTAAGGATGAATTCATGCTCATGTTGTCAACCTTTTGTGGTTCTGATATCCCACTTGGCTTATGTGATAAACACTCTGGTATACACTACAAACACTTTACTCCATTGTTTCAAAATCTTTCCTTGTTTATTCGTGCTAATGTTTTGCCCAAACCAATCAAAGTAAGTACTTTGATTTCTATGACATGAAAGTCATGTTTCCACTTTTTATGAACAAGATTTATTTCAACATTTCTTATGTGATCTTACTAAATCTCATCAATGCTAATTTTGTTGGTTATATGCCCTATGGACTCATGATAGCTTCTATTTTCAATGTTTGCCATATTCACACACATTTAGACTACTCCACTGTAGCTGATGCTCAAATCACACCTGCTCAAATAAGGCCCCAAGTACCATTAGCTATGTGTCAACCTCAGGAAGTATTTGCCACTGATCTCCCTAGGAACCTTAGGGAAGAAGACATTTATTTAAATAAGACTGAATCTGCTAGAGTCATATTTGAAGAACAAAACTTAGAAATTAGAAGTCTTAAAACTGAGAATGAAGATATAAAAAGGAGGTTGAGTTTCATAGAAAGTCTAGCTGCAACTACCATGGGAAATAGTAAGTTAAGAGACATGGAAATTCTCAATTCCTTTCAAGTGCAAATGGTCAATGATGTAGAAATGATAAATGAATTAGAAACCATAGGTGCTGGTGTTGAATTGCTTGATTCTAATGGTCTCCCTAACATGGTTGGTGAATTTGGATTTGTGGCTGCAATGGAGGATGCCATTGCTTGACTATGTTACTTGTTTCTCTGTAACTGATTGCTGTCGTTTCTGACCTTTGATGTTGTTTCTGATCTATGCTCAAGCTGGTCACTGATCTACTCTTGTTACCATGGTTGTACTCTGTTCTCTGGCTGTTCTAGTCATTTTTTTGATGTTCTTAATTGTAATCTCTGCGTGTAATGTTTTGGTAAGCTTGTTTATGATTGTGAGCCTATTTATCTCACATATGACTTTGGTTCGTAATCTTGTTCTTAAGTTTGGTTGTTTGTAATAGCTGGTATGACTTGTTTTAAGTCATGAAGTTGGTATGTAACTTAAGCTGTTGTAGAACCTTGTTCTAGTTGATCAGTGTGGCACATTGATTAATATGAACAATTTTGGATTGTAATATATGTTCTGCAGTTGTCTTATTGGCTAATGTTATCACTTTTGTCATTATATCACTATGAACCATATTTTGTAAGGTATATATCCATTCTGCACTGCAATCTGTTCTCTTAGTTTGTCTTTATGCTCATCATACCATCTGGTAAATTCTACAAAGATTGGAATCATACTCATAAGGTAATTATAGTTTATATTGATAAAAATCATCTGATGTAGTTCCTTATCTTAGCTTCCATGATCTTGCAGATGTGGCCTTACTATCTCATATTGTAAAATTTGTGAAATGATAATCTATTTATATAGACTGTATTAGTATTCTCTGTTGTAAAATGTCTACTAGAAGTTTTCTAGAATTGCAAGTTCGTTGTATAAGTTTACATTAGCTCTTCTTCCTGTAAAATGTTGTATCTTGCGATGTAATTTATAGACTGTAACAACTCCTGAAACAACTAGTAGAATTGCTCTAAAAGAGTATTAGTTTATATTTGATGTAATACTATCCGGATTGGTTAAGAATTACAACTTCTTGTATAATCAAAATGCCTAGATTGTATTATCCAATGACTTATGTAAACTATAGTACAGGTACATTCCAGTTTATATGTTGTAAATTCTGATTGTATCAAGACACTGCTAATAACTTGGCTCTTGTATAAATATACTTGCACAAAATTCTTATCCTATATATGCTAATTTCCTGTTATTATTCGGGACCTAAACTATTGCAATTCATATTTACAGCATGCGAATTCCATGATTATTGCCCAAATTGTATGAAACTAGGCTTTGCAAATGCTGGTTTTTGATACATAACTATGTTTTAAGTGGGAAGAAATTTTTAAGGGAAATAGAATTTTATTCAAACTTAAGGGGAAGAAATTTTTGGTACTATACCAAACAAAAGGGGAATAAATTTTTCCTATATTATATCTCTCTTTGTACCATCTGACTATTGTTTTATTTTGCAGGAATCAATTAATTTCTTTAGAGAGAATGATCAGTAGAAATCTCCTTATACTTTATGTGCAAATGTTTTCAAAAATCATGCATACACTAAGGGGAAGCACACACTGTTAAAATTTAAATTTTATGTTTGTTTGGCAAATACCAAAAAGGGGAAGATTGAAAGGATATTTTCGATATATTATTTATTTTGGTATTTGTACGATTTAACATAAAATTTAAATACACGTAGAATCCTCTCCACTAGGTCATTATATTTAATTGATTCAGTCAAAAGTCAAATGGTCAATTCTAGCAAATTCTTCATCCTATTTTAAAATATAAGAGATATTCCATCTTGCAGAAAAATCAAAATTATATTTTATGGAATATATCTCTACCAAGGCAATAAGATCGAAAAATAAATATCGAGATCTGATATTTTTTAGATCTCCGCTGCAACATCAATAAGGCGACAAACTCAAACAAAGAATATTCACCATTTTATATTCTTTAGAGAACTCGTGCTAAATTAAAAAACGATCAGTTTTTATTTGAAAAATATTCCGTCTTCACACTCAAAATATTCTCTCATCATAGAAAAGACTTTTTATCCTCAGGAATATTTTTATCTCGTGCCAAAAATGTTTAAAGTAATTTTTCTCCCGATTAGCAATTATATTATATTTCGGAAAAAATTATTTTAATCACTCAAAAGTATTTCCTACACTCTCAAAATATTTTATATTTTAGGAAATATATTCTAAGTATTTATTCTAGTCAAAACATTGGTCAAAAGATTTATATATTATAAGAAAAGACCAATCGTATTTTATTCGGAACCAAAAGCTGATTTAATCGTTTTAAATCCAAATAAAATACTTCCACTTGCTAGAATGACTTGAAACTTGAGATTGATCATTTAAATACTATTTTATATGCATGGTTAAAGTTTTGTAATTTTTCGAAAATTTTTGTCCGGGCACGAAAATCGAGACAGTTATTCAACAGTTGACCACGTTTGATCAAGTCAACCTTGACCAAAATTGACCAAACTTTCCAAAATATTATTTTATAATATTCCTAAGTGCTCCATAATTTTAGAATTGTTTATTAGGTGTTTTCGTATTTATCGGGTATTTAATTAACGATACTTGGTTCGTATTTATTCGTTAATTAGAACGAGTGGTATATAGATTCAAAGTTGCTGGATATTTGGCTCTTCCACTTGCAAAGAAACACAACTTTACATGTTGGCAATCCAAGTGAAAGCCATGTCATCAATCCACACCCTTTTCAATCTCAACCACTCCCCTAAATCTAAATCTCAACCACTCCTTCCACCCATCTCCTTCTATAAATACCCCCCTCCACACACCCAATTTGATACAAGCTAATAGCCATAGAATTTCTGGGATTTTTGAAGTAGACTCTCTCTTTCAATATTCAAACACTCTCTTCATCTACTTCATCTCAAAAACCTTCTCTCTCCTAAATATATATCCATATACTCAAGTTTTTTGATACACCAAACTTAGTTCCACCCAACCAAGCTTTGTTCACCCAAGCTAGTTCATCTACTACCACTTTCCGGCCTCCCTAAGGGCTGCCCAAAGTTCGACCACCGTGCCAAAATCCGGCCGAACCTCCAGCAAATTTTTCCGGCGAACTTTCCCGATCATTTTCCAAAAGTGTTAATTTTAGCTTCGTCCTTGTGTCTTAACCGACCGTATTTATATTTGAGATTTGTGCTTAACTTCTATACTTCATCTTAATCTCTATCCTTGGATCTATTTTAAAAAAAGCCCAAAGGTCTCTTTATAAAAGAGAAAGAAATTATCCGACAAACGTCGAGGTTGTAACGATTAAGTATTCTTACGGGTTCCCAACTAGCATCTACAGTGCCCCGTGGGATATTCTTTAAAGGAATACTTCGTTCAACATAAGTTTCTTGAAGCACAAGTTTAGCCACTTGTTTTACCGAACTTATTTTTTATTTTTTTTGGCCATAAACTTCTTTCGTGCAAGAAGTTAAAAGAAGATTATACTTTGACATTGACTTTAGCCAAAAGCAAGTATACATCTTAAAAAGCCTTAAGCATATTAGCTTAACGGACTTATATTTGACATAGGTCAAAGTTGTTACGATTAAATATTCTTACGGATTCCCAACTAGCATCTATAGTGCTCCGTGGGACATTCCTTAAAGGAATACTTCGTATCATACAAACATAACACAAACATAACTTAATATTCTTAATTGAATATTAAAGTTTCGATCTATTCGTGCAAGTGTGACAAGTCCATTTATTGTGACAAGTCCCTTGCCGATATTTTAATTTTCAGTACTATATTAACGCATAATAGCGGCCCTCGTTTTATCCTATAGATAAGCGAGTTACTTTTATGTACGTGTGTGTTTATATACTTGTGTGTGGTGTTTAATTTGCCTAACAATTTAAAGTGTAAATTAATAAAGACACATATTGAAATCAAGGATCCTTAAGCAATGAAGTTATTTAACAAGGACTTGATATATTACTCCATCCATTTTCATATCCACTTGGAGTAATTAAAAGTATACTTTGATTGTCATTTAATATCAAAGAAAGTATACTTAAAAATACAATATAACTTAATATTCTTTCACGAATATTAAAGTTACCTTTTGGATTAAGTACCGTAACATACTAATCCAACCTTTTATATATTTACCATACTTGTTTCGTAGATATTATTTCTCTAAATTTTGTAGTGAGGTGAAGTTGAAGTGAGGTTATTCTCGTTCTACGACCCAAATCCTAGACGTACTAACGGGAAGTTAGTAGTCTTCGCACCGTGAAGAAGAGGAAAGACCCAAGACCTTTCATCTAAGACCTAAGACCGACAAAAGCCAAGGATTCAATAGTCTACACCAAAGGTTCTGCATCAACTTTGAAGAAGTAGCGGGGAGTTGTTGTCTAAGATAAGTTGTGTAGGTTTTACGACTTTGAGGTGGTGACGGGTAGTTACGCACCAAGACGAGTCTTGCATTTGTTTACATTTATTTTGAGGTGGTAACGGGTAGTTACGCACCAAGACAAATATTTGTAGGGTTGTAAAGGCTTCTCCGCCTACTAAAGGAGCGAGTTTATTTTTAAGGGTAAAATTTCGAGTCCGGAGAGGAGCTCGGGGACTGGAGTAGGGGTGAGCGAATCCATTAGGGGTTGCGCCATCGCGTACTAGGATAAAATCTCATGTGTGGTATTTTCTTTACTTGTCGTTTATTTTCCGCACCTATAAACTGCTAACGACTCGGTAAAAAATTTTAAAAACGGGAAAATATTTTTAAAACGCCATAGTAATTTTTAAATTGGTAATTAAGCTATTCAACCCCCCTTCTAGCTTAATATAGCCCTTATACGGGACCTAACACGGGCAAATGTTATACATTATTTGTATAAAATATGAAGTTTCAACCATGTAAAATCTTTGACCAAAATTACAGTCAACCTCCTCACATTGGGCAAATTTGTGCAACCTCTCAAGAGCTCTAAAAAAACCAAAATCGTATATATAAATTTAATCAATATAGCTAATTCCGTTGGAACACAACATCTTACAGATTTATTTTATAATTATCATTTTATTATACCCTATGCACGTTCCTCAAGATAAGGGTATATTAAACTCAATTTTCCGTGAAAGTATCATAAAATATTTTGAAACTATTTGAGAAAAAAAACTAAAATATATGAAATTAATTTATTTGATGATACATTTATATGTTTTTCTAACCATTTTAAATTTTTGAGCTTATTGCACTTTGTAACCCTTAAGTATTTGCCAAAGATACATAGGTATCATTATTTTTTTTGCTGGCACTTCACCTTCGCTACTTCATTTTCTCTTTTAGTTTGCAACCCCTGAACGTGATTTCATCAAAATGCTGTTAATTTGTAAGGGGTATTTTAGTCTTTTTATCAATAAATATATTTGATATGGGCTGAAATTATAATCGTAAAGACACATTTAATGTGGCATTAAATAAGCCGAGATTGGTCCAAGGTTGAAGCCCCTTAATGAGGCCCGAAACACTAATTAAATAATAAAATTCGTAGCTGATAAATCAGCCAAATAAAGGACTTCGTGATTGAGTCTGAAAAGGAAATTGAATCATATCAGGAGTAACCACCAAGGCATATATCTTCAATACTTATCTTCTTATCTTTTGGAAGGCTCTAGAATTGGGCCAACTGAATAACTTGCCCACCAAGTCTCTTATTTCAACTCTAATTCTAGGGTTTTCTACACCTATATAAAGGACCTGATCCTTCAACCTAGAACTACGTTTTTTGGCTTGATTCTTGATATTTGCAAGATACGTAGGCATCTTGTGAGGACCCAAATTAAGTCACGAAACACTTGATCAGCCATTACAGCTCGAAGCTTCCATAAACCCTAGCATTAAATACACCCTACTTTTCGTTCTACAACATTTGGCGCTGTCTGTGGGAACCGGATATCAACCATGGTTACCACCCGGAGAACACCAACACTTTCTGAAACCATTACTAGCACCACCGCACCCCCGATTGGGGAACAAGTGCCCTCTAGGGGCGAGTTCTCAACCACTGATCACTCAGCCACAAGGAACTAAAGCGCAAACTCATGGATCGTTGCCTTCGGTGACGAATCCCTCTACTCAAGGGACGAATCCCCTACAGATGGTAGTCTCCCCTCTTGGAGGTCAATCGGTTCCCCCCATCGCTCAGATCTCTACTACCGTGATCCCCGCAAGCACGAACCCGATATATGGGTTGCCTAACTATCCCCCGTACCAGGCCGGACCAAGCGGTCATGCCCTCCAAATACATGAGCCGTACAACCCACCTTACATCGGGGGTTTAGGACCCGACCAAGGCCACCAAGGCCACCAATACCGCGACTATTCTGGCCCTTACTCTGATGATTCATCCTCGGAAGATGAGGATAGAGAGCAACCCCCGAGGAGGAATCGTCCAAGTAAGGAATCCATCGGGGAAGGTCGACGAAGAATTTATGATGGACCCCCTCTAACAGCTGCTGAAAAAATTAAGACTTATGAGGCCCAGATCCAGAAACTGAAGGAAGACATAGAACGGGAACAACAAAGACAGAATCAGGGCCGACCCCCACCAACAACAAGAGGAGAAATTCCTTTTGTTGATTTGGAAGGAACCCCAAGGAGAGAGAGGAGGGCTGAGGTCCCTAGAAGAGGAAACATGAGGGTCAAAACCCCTAGAGGCGACCCTAAAGACCTGATGCAACTTGGAGATCCTGATGATCCAACTCCTCAATTCAGTGAGGAGGTGATGAATGCGCGCATATCATGAAAATTCAAGATGCCTACCATAAAGGCTTACGATGGAACGGGAGACCCCGCCAATCATGTAAGGACGTTCTCTAATGCACTACTACTACAACCTGCTAGCCATGCTTTGAAGTGTAGGGAATTTCCCCAAACATTAACAGGCATGGCACAACGTTGGTACAGTCGCCTACCGCCAAACTCCATTGCCTCTTTCAAAGAGCTAAGCAATGCTTTTGTCAACCAGTTCATAGGAGGAAGAATTCATGAGAAAGATTCTGCATCCCTCATGACTGTGATACAAGGAAAGAACGAAAATCTCAGAGATTATCTCTAACGATTCACAAAGAAGATGCTCAACATTACAAACCTGGAGAACAAGGTAGCTATGGTGGCGTTGCAGAATGGAACTTCGAATGTTTACTTTAAAATGTCGTTGGCTAAGCATCCCCCTGAAAATATGGTTGAGCTCCAGCAAAGGGCGAGCAAGTACATCAAGGCGGAAGATAGTCTGAAGAAAGAGTCAGGAACGGGGAACATACGAAATGGTGACAACTCTAAGAAGCGGAAGTCGGAACAGGAATATGATGCTAGAGATAAGTACCCGCACACGGGCAGGAATTCTGATTCAGCCCCTAAGAAGGGGAGTCCCGGGCAAAGGTTTACGGATTACGCAAGGTTGAACACTCCAAGAAGTCAAATCCTGATGGAGATAGAAAAAGACAGGGACGTGAGATGGCCGAAGCCACTAAGGACTGATCCTGAGAAAAGAAACAAGAATCAGTACTGCCGGTTCCATAAAGATGTGGGACACGATACCGATGATTGTAGACAATTGAAAGATGAGATTGAGTTCTTGATCCGCAGGGGAAAATTGAATAAATTCTGCAAAGATGGGGATCGGGGAAACCCAAGGCGGGATTATGATAGGAAAGATGAGGACCGTAACCCCAATCAGTAGCCCCGGGGGCCAGTGATCAACATGATCTTTGGTGGCCCAACAGCGGCCGGGACAAGTAGAAATTCCAGAAAGGCGTATGCACGAGAAGTGATGCACATCGTAGGGGAAGCACCAAAACGTGCAAAGATGGAAGTCTCAATTGGATTCGATGATTCGGACCTTGAAGGGGTGAAGTTTCCCCACGATGACCCACTGGTTATCTCACCTGTGATAGGCAACTCCCAAGTGAAGAGGGTCTTAATTGACAACGGAGCATTGATGGACATTTTGTTTCATGATGCCTTCTTGAAGATGGGATATACTGAGTCTCAGTTGACACCGTCAAACATGCCCATATATGGGTTCAACGGAGTAGAGTCGAAAGTTGAAGGGACAATTCAGCTACCCATGACTATAAGGCAGGAGCCAAAGGAGGCTAGTCAGATGTTAAATTTCTTGGTTATCAAAGCTACATCCACATATAATGCTATCCTAGGTAGGACGGGACTACATGCTTTTAAGGCGGTTGCCTCTACTTATCATTTAAAGGTTAAGTTCCCAGCCAGAAATGGAGTAGGGGAAGAGAAAGGGGATCAAAAGATGGCAAGGAGTTGTTATGTGGCCGCACTGAGGCCGGATGGAACCGAGGGGCAGGTCCTCCCAATCGAGGATATGGATGTTCGAGAGAATGAAGAGCGGAGAGGAAAACCAGCAGAGGACTTGGTTCCCATACCTTTGGAGTTGGGAGATTCTGAGAAGGTTACTTACATCGGGGCATCTTTGAAAGACCCCTTGAAGATCAAATTGATCTCCTTCTTGCAAGACAATAGTGACGTCTTCGCGTGGACAGCAGCTGACATGCCAGGGATAGATCCCCAATTGATAACACATAGCCTGAATGTGGATCCAAATCGGAAGACGGTGAAACAAAAGAAGAGAAATTTTGCACCTGAGAGGCAAGAAGCCATAAAACAGGAAGTTGACAAACTCCTAGAGGCAGGGTTCATTGAGGAAATCCAGTTCCCGGAATGGTTGGCCAATCCTGTGATGGTCAAGAAGGCTAATGGAAAGTGGAGGATGTGTATAGACTTCACTGATCTAAACGACGCATGCCCAAAGGACTGTTTTCCCTTGCCAAGGATCGATACGTTGATAGATGCTACGGCTGGGCACGAGATGTTAAGCTTCATGGATGGCTTTAGTGGCTATAATCAAATCATGATGCATAAGGATGATATTTCTAAGGTATCCTTCATCACCGACTTCGGTGTGTATTGTTACCTGGTCATGACTTTTGGACTGAAAAATGCAGGAGCTACCTATCAGAGGTTGGTAAACAAGATTTTCGCTCATCTAATTGGAAATACTATGGAGGTTTATTTGGATGATATGCTGGTGAAAAGCCTACACAAGGCAGATCACATTGAACACCTACGCGAGGCATTTGAAGTGCTGAGGCACCATAAGATGATGTTGAATCCGGCCCAAGTGTGCTTTTGGTGTTAGGTCTGGAAAATTTTTGGGTCTCATGGTCTCGAAACGAGGAATTGAGGCCAACCCCGACAAAATAAAGGCTATTTTGGACATGGAACCACCACGTTCTATAAGAGATGTACAGAAGTTAACCGGGAGGATTGCTGCGTTAGGGAGGTTCATCTCCAAATCCGGGGACAAGTGTTTGCCGTTCTTTAAAACCTTGAAGAAGGTAAAAAACTTTGAGTGGACAGAAGAAAGCCAAGAGGCCTTTGAGCAAGTGAAGAAGTATATGTCTGAGGCCCCGCTGTTGGCCAAGACAAGTACGGAAGAAATCCTCTATCTTTACTTGGCAATTTCAGGTCAAGCTGTGAGTGCGGTGCTGGTGAAGGAGGAAAACAAGGTTCAGAAACCTGTATACTATGTGAGCAAAGTTTTACACGGAGCAGAGTTGAATTACTCCACTATTGAGAAGTTTGCCTTAGCATTGGTAACTGCCTCTAGGAAACTACGGCCCTATTTTCAGGCACATAAGATTGAGGTCCTTACAGGACAACCATTGAGGAATATTTTGTACAGCCATAAGGCCAGTGGTAGGCTCATCAAGTGGGCAATTGAGTTGGGAGAATTCGATATTAAGTACAAGCCAAGGACGGCCATCAAAGCTCAGGCACTTGCTGACTTCGTGGTTGAATGCACCATTGACAACAAAGAAGTCGGGGGGCAGGAGATACCTCAGGAAGGCAATAAGGAAGACAAGGAACCCATAATAGAGGAGAAGGAATTTTGGATGCTCTATTTTGATGGGGCATCAAAAACAAAAACAAGTGGCGCGGGTCTTGTCTTACAAAGTCCCGATGGATTCATGATTGAATATGCCCTGAAGTTGGACTTTCCAACAACCAATAATGAGGCAGAATATGATGCTCTGATAGCTGGACTTGGCTTAGCAGGAGCCCTAAGGGTCAAAAACCTTAAAGTTTGTGGAGATTCAAGGCTGGTTGTGGCTCAAGTCAATGGAGAGTTTGAGGCGAGGGATGAAACCATGGCTAAATACTTAAGGCTTGTGAAGGCAATAATGACTCAATTTGATGAGTGCTACATTGAACACATTCCGAGGGAGGAAAACACCAAGGCTGATGCCTTATCCAAGTTTGCCTACTATGAGATAGAGAATTACTCTGGAAGTACTTCCAAGTTCTGAGAACCCCTACCATCGATTCAAAGTTAGTCGCACCTATTGGGGTGAGGGAATGTTGGATAGATCCCATAAAAGCACACCTCAAGACTGGTTGGCTCCCGACTAATGCCATGGAGGCACGAAAATTATCTGTGAGAGCGTTGAGGTATGCTCTGATTGAAGGGATACTCTACAAAAAGTCTTTTGTGATTCCGTATCTAAAGTGTTTAAGGCCCGAAGAGGCCAAATCAGCTATTGAGGAGGTCCATGAGGGAATTTGCGGACAACACTTGGGGGGCAGGGCCCTAGTTCACAAGATAGTCAGGCTTGGATTCTATTGGCCTGAGATGATGGCTGATGCCAAAGAGTAAAAAGTGTGATCAGTGCCAGAAACATGCACCAGTGGTTAGACAACCACCAGAGATGTTGACATCCGTTAGCTCCCCCATCCCGTTTGCTATGTGGGGGATGGACATTATTGGGCCCTTTCCTATGGCCACTGCTCAAAGGAAGCTTCTAGTTGTAGCTATTGACTACTTCACAAAGTGGATTGAGGCCAAACCTTTGGCTAAAATCACAATCAAGCAAATCATGCAATTCTTCTAGGAGAACGTCATGTGCAGATATGGAATACCACGAATTCTTATTACGGACAATGGTTTACAATTTAACAACAAAGAGTTCAAGGACTATTGTGATAAGAATGGGATTGAGCTTCGATTCACCTCAGTTTCCCACCCTCAAGCTAATGGTCAAGCTGAGGTTGCCAATCGAATCATCCTCGATGGACTTAAGAAAAGAGTGGAACGCTCTAGAAATACTTGGGTGGATGAGTTACTACCCATACTCTGGGCATACCGAACCACATGCAAGGTGACTACTAGAGCAACTCCATTCATGTTAGCCTACGGAGCTGAAGCTGTAGTACCCGTGGAAATCATGCATGCATCTCCAGGAGTGGAGGCCTTTGAACCAGACACCAATGAGGAAGGGATGAGACTAGCCCTCGATCTGATCGACGAAGTAAAGGATGAATCCCATGCTAGGAATACGGAGCATCAAAAGAAAGCTTCCTTCTACTACAACCTAAGGGTGAAAGAAAGGTTCTTCCGTCAGGGAGACTTAGTGCTCAGAAAGATTGAAGCATCCGGAGTTGGACAAAAAGGAAAGCTGGCACCAAATTGGGAAGGCCTATATCGGGTCAAAAGCACACTGGGTCGAGGATTATACAAGTTGGAGACTGTGGAAGGAAACGAGGTGCCTCGCACTTGGAACGCATCAAATCTCAAGATCTATTATGTTTGATTATCCTATGAAGGACGTAGCTTATATCTATTAGGAAAGTAGAAATAAGGTCGACAAACCATTTTGAAGTTTTTTAAACTCTGAGTAGGAAGTAGAGTATTATGTAAGGGCTAGGCCCATTTCAGGTTTTAATGCAATTTGGTTTTCTCCTCCTTTAGTTGTTTTATGTCTGTTATGTGTCAAAAGCATATTTAAAATTGCTAGCTAAAGTAAGCCAAAATACAAAAGGCAAAACAACTAAGTGGAAGGAAAAACCAGAAAATGCATAAAACAAATAAGCAAAGCCCGGAGGATATAGTTTCAAGTTTGCAAATTTAAAGAAAGCAAAACATTAAAAGTCATGCCACACAGGGCCAAGGTAAATAAAATCATGGTGCCTTAGTCTTGCCAGTGCTCCTAGCAGGAGAATCTCTGTCAGTGCTGGTATGGGTAGTTGAATCCCCAGCAACTGAACCACCAGATCTAGCATGGAGAGGGGAGCGATCAAGGTTCAAGATCCTATCAGTAACATCCTCCCCTTCCTCCTCTTCCTCCTCATCCTCCTCCATGGGAGTAATCCTCTGAGACTCCAACAACTTGGCCAGCTCCAACGGGGCCTCTGGGCAAGGAATATCACCAATCTGGAACAGCCCGGGGTCCTTATCAGAAACAGCATCTAGTGCCCCCTTCCAGCCACTAAAGTAGTTTGCTGGATAGATAAGATCATCATGCTTAGCCATAAGCCTCTAAAAGTCCTCGGAATCCATATAATCATTAATGATATCCTCCTTGCCTTGGCGAAGCTCAGCAATGCTGCCATAGGCTTTCTCCAGCTCCTCCTCCTTCGCCTTCAACTTCTCTTCCAAGCCTGTAACTTGGGCCTTCGACTAGTCAAGATCCTTCTTGTGAGTTCCAGCCTGAGTTCGCCAAGACTTGGCATGATGCATGGCAGCCTGGAAATAGGTGTTGCCCTGAAAAACAACAAGTTAAAATACTTATGGTAGCAAGAGCTTGAGCACCCATTAGCTCAACCGCCTCCAAATCGCGAGAAACAACAATATCGCGATAATCAGTAGGGGTGATTGAGTGGTAGGACCAATCCTTGGAATGCTTGGTGCTTCCTACAACCGAATCCTGTTTTCTGATGCCCCAAGCAGGTCGAAAAACAGAACTCTTAGCAGAGGAGGCAGCCCCACTGCCCTCTTCTACATCACTAGCATCATAAGGCCTTAAAAAAGCGGGCTCTGTAGGCTGCCCCCTAGGGTCCTTCGCAGCTCTTTTCCTCTTCATACGGGGAGTTTCCCTAGCCAAGTGCTCTTGGAGCTCATTTATGGCTCTAGCAGCTGAAAAATCAAAGGCAAAGTTAGTAACAAATAAAATATAACATGTAAATGAATGAAAAGTTAAGTGAAAGAATGGTGGGGTTTACCCTTATCAGTGATAGAAGAAAGACCCACAGACTTGAGGGAAAATTCCTCAAGAAGAGTGAAGAAGTGAGTTTCCCCTTTGTCTGCAATAAGGGTGTTGAAAGCAGCTCTTTCGGCATCATTTAGCTCGATATCATCTGAATTTCCATCAGTTACCTTCCCAAAGGAGCTACGAAAGAGGGTGCCCCAATCACCCCCCTCCCACACAAGGTACATGAACTCCTCTTTCCATTTAGGATTACTATCAGGAATTGAAGAGGGATCGTAGATATTTGGGATCGTAGCACGAAGGCTGATATATACCCAGCCAGGATAAGTGATTGCACTATTTTTAAATTGAAAAATCTTCCTAAAAAGAGGAACAGATAGTGGAAAGTTGTTTTTCAAACAAAGAACCATGAAACAAAAAATGGCTCTCCAAGCATTTGGGACTAGCTGGCAAGGGTTTATTTGAACATCCGCCAACAAGGTGGGAATGAAATTATGAAAAGGGAAACGTAGCCCAGCCATGATAGCATCCTTGTATGTGCAAAGGGCATGGGGTTTCCAATGACAAGAACAATCTCCTGGTTCAGCTTGGACTAATTTTAAAGGGGAACGAACATTGAAGAGTTTGTTGAATTTTTTGATTTTTTCAGCATCAAAAAACTTCGAATGATGATTATACGAATCTAATGCAGAAACAGAGGGATACTCATCTCCTCTTTGATTAATCATGTTGATCAAGGAAGTCTCCTGGCTTCTCTGTCATCCGCCATTGATATTCTTGGGATGAATGCTTCGAAGATGATCTTCAATGGAAATCCAGAAACCACCGTAAATTGGAGGAGCTCCGCCAAAAATCTTTGCCGGAAATCGCCTTGGCAACCGAAGCTCTAGAGAGAGTTTTTAGTGAGAAATTTTAGTGAAATATATGAGTGAAATGAAAAATGAAGTTTCTCATCCTACTCTTTTATACAAGAGGTAGCCGGTCATCTAGCCAGTTAAAAAGGTCTGGCAACCTATCATAGCCAGTTACGGCCCACATGCCAAAACTAAGGCCCAGAATCTAGAAGCTTATAGAAGGATCTAGAAGGATCGAGAATTTCCTAAATAAATAAAATTAAAACTGAAATAAAAATGACATGACTCCAACGACGTCGATCGACCTCGTGTAATGAGGTCGTAGTTAAGACGACGAGGCCTTCTCCTGGTCCTTACACGACCTCGATTCACCTCGCATGATGAGCTCGTAAAGCTAACGAACACTCAAAACAATGGTTCTTACACGACCTCAATTCTGTTCGAAGATTGAGGTCGTAGACCTCGCGACCCGACACTTTTAAAGACCGTACGCGAACTCAAATCACCTCGTAGATTGAGGTCGTAGTCAGCTTGACGAGGCCCTTTTGGTGTCCTTACACGACCTCGATCCACTTCGTAGATTGAGGTCGCAGGACTCACAACCTCCTCATTCTGGCGTCCTTACCCGAACTCGTTCTACGTCGAAAGATGAGGTCGAGGTTCTCACGACCAGACCATTTTTGAAACCTTGGGCGACCTCCATTTACCTCGTGAAGAGAGGTCGTAGTATTGACGACGAGCCTCATCTGTTGCCCTTACACGACCTGAATCCACCTCGTGGATTGAGGTCGAAGAGCCCACGAGCAAGCCATCTTGGTAACCTTACACGACCTCGATCCTGGTCGAAGGGTGAGGTCGCAGGCCTCACGACTTGGACACCCCTTCACGACCTCGATCCAGGTCGAAGGTTTTAAAAAAAATGTGTGTGTAGAAAGATTAAGATCATTTTTACAGATCATATATCTGAAATATTTTTGACAAATTCAGTACAAAAATAATAAAAGATACCCACGAGTATGGGAAAGATGCAAGAAAATTATTTATAATTTTTTGTGAGACATAAATGTGGTTATATAGTCTCGTATAAGGCAAATCGTCGTAAATGTGTAGGTCGCTCCACACTTTGCATTCAAGACGATACTTGTGAAACACTAGTGATATAAACCTTTTAACTTCAATGAAAACCTGATCAGTTTTCCTAGAAGTTGGGGGGCAAGTGATATGGGCTGAAATTAAAATCGTAAAGACACATTTAATGTGGCATTAAATAAGCCGAGATTGGTCCAAGGTTGAAGCCCCTTAATGAGGCCCGGAACCCTAATTAAATAATAAAATTTGTAGCTGACAAATCAGCCAAATAATAGACTTCGTGATTGAGTCTGAAAAGGAAATCGAATCATATCAGGAGTAACTTCCAAGGCATATATCTTCAATACTTATCTTTTTATCTTTTGGAAGGATCTAGAATTGGGCCAACTGAATAACTTGCCCACCAAGTCTCCTATTTCAACTCTAATTCTAGGGTTTTCTACACCTATATAAAGGACCTTATCCTTCTACCTAGAACTACATTTTTTGGCTTGATTCTTGATATTTGCAAGATACGTAGGCATCTTGTGAGGACCCGAATTAAGTCACGAAACACTTGATCAACCATTAAAGCTCGAAGCTCCCATAAACCCTAGCATTAAATACACCCTACTTTTCGTTCTACAACAATATTTATTTTACATGAAATATATAATTGATTTTACATAAAAAAATTATAATTTAATTTTATAGTAATAAATATAATCATTTTTATTTAAAAATATTTATGCACTATTTGATTTAATTGAATAATGCGATGATGCAGTTGTAAACTTTTTTTTTCTTAGAAATAATATTATGCAGTTTAAGATTATTTTATTTAAAAATTTTATAATTTTAATCCTCCAAGAGAGATTGTGATGAAGAGAAATCCGTAAAATTAAATTATAATACTTTTATGTAAAATAAATATATTTATTAATAAAAAGACTAAAACCTTACAAATTAATACCATTTTGATGAAATCACGTTCAGGGGTTGCAAACTGAAAGAGAAAATGAAGTATCGAAGGTGAAGTGCCAGCAAAAAAAATAATTGTACCTATTTGTCTTTGGCAAATACTTAAGGGTTACAAAGTGCAATAAGCTCTAAATTTTTTAAAACTATGTTTTCGATGCGTAGCACAACGATCTGTACTTTTTTGATCGGCTAGGACCATACTATCAAAAAATTAAATAAGATCCTAGTACGATGATGATGATAATAATAATAATAATAATAATAATAATAATAATAATAATAATAATAATAATAATAATAATAATAATAATAATAATAATAACAACAACAATAATAATAATATTTTGGAGAAAAATAAAATGAAAAAAGTATTTTTATAAAAACAAAGTTAATAAAAACTATATTTTCAAAAAATAATATTACTAATATTATTATTGTAGAAATTGATTCCTTATATAAACTTACTTTCCCCAATTAAATTCTTTTTATGTAGATACCCATATGCACGTGTGTATTCAATAAATAGTTTATGAACAGTTCTAAAATATTTACATATTATGAATGTTTTTTTTTTGCATAACTGAAACGATTTCATTTAAAAGATAAATTTACACAATCCAAGAAGGAAAGGAAATGAGACATTCTTTCATCCACAAAAGCTTATCATCTATCCGAAAGGTATGCTTAACCAATCCATGGGTCGTAACCTGAATTACGACTGACATGAGAAAGAGATTCCTTCGGGAGATTAGACAATAAAACCTCTATATCAGAGAAGAAGACTCCAAACATAGGTAGGCCTCGTTAAAAACCCCCAAGAGCAAAACCCTTTGGGAAAAAACTCAAGGGGGAAAAAAGAGCGCCCCACTCAATACAACCATACATCGATATACATAAGGCTATAAGCAAAATTCTAAGGACTTCTTGTTGTTTCCACTACACACCCAAGAATCTGCTTCCCTCCTTATCCTATTTGCACTTCTTCTCATCCAAGGAAAACAACTACATCTTCTCTTAACACTTCTTCCCGCTCAAAAAAACTGAGAGATTATCAAAACAACCACAGCAGATAAATCATGTCAATAAATCAATAATTGTAATTACTTATAAGATTAATTATATGCAATCTACTAACTAAAAAAGAACAGTTTTATATATCTAACCAAAGGGATCCCCTTTTGTTAGGCATATAAAATGCCGAGTTCTCATAAAAACTAAAAGTCATATAAAAAGAGAAAGACAGTTCATCAACTAACAACAGATCACACAAACACTCTACTTGAAAATAATTTCTATTATTAACTAAAATAGAATTTACTAGTAGCCTATATTACAAATAAGACAGAACAATATACATCAATAATAATCCGACTCGTCCAATAAATGACACCAAAAAAACCCAAAATTGGTCCAAAAAATCACACTATAAGGCACACCCTCAGAGGTACAAAAAACATATAAAATGGTACAATAATACAAATTATCTTTGCAAAAAAAGAATCAAATCAAAGTCAAAAACACAATCAAATATCCCACTGATTACTCCAAATCTCAATCAAGAAAACAAGAATCAATTAACATTAAATAAAAATAACTGATTTCAATTTCCTCATTAGTGCTATTAAAACTAATTAAACAAAATTTAATAAAAACAGTTAATAGGCTAATTAGCTAAATTAGAGCACATTAAAAGATTTGATTTAACAAGAAATACATTCCATTTTTACACTAATAGAAAATTAATAAACATTCAAAAATAAAAAAAGAATATCAATGTTATCATATAACTACATACAATTTTTACCACTAAAAGTCAATATCAATATCAATATATTCCTAATGTCTGCTAGCATTGCATTTCGAAAATTACTGCTTTTATCCTTCATTTTTTTAATCTTCTTTATTTCTTTGATGCCCTTTTTTGTCATTACACAGGAAAATTACTGCTTTTATCCTTCATTTTTTTAATCTTCTTTATTTCTTTGATGTCCCTTTTGTCATTACACAGCATTTGGATCGATCCAATTTAGATTGGATCGACCCAAATCTAAATCTATATTATTTTTTATCATTACACAGCATTTGGAGCGACCCAATTGGATCGACCCAAATCTAAAGCTCTACTATTATCCTTCATTTTTTTATTAATAATATAATTAATGATAATCAGTCGAGTGCCTTTTTCAATTAAAAGATGTTTACTTATAATTGATATGATATTACTTATTATAAATACCTAAAATATCATATCTTCCAATCAATAATTTTTTTTCTCTCTAACCAGCATTTGGAGCGACCCAAATCTAAACCTCTACTATTATCCTTCATTTTTCTATTATTAATATAATTAATGATAATTAGCCGATTGCCTTTTTTCAATTAAAAGATGTTTAGTTATAATTGATGATATTACCTTTTGTAAATACATAAAATATCATATCTTCCAATCAATAATTTTTTTTCTCTCTAATTAAAACACGTTGACTTTTAATTTAAAACATAATATTGCAATAATATTAACATACCCAAAAATATGACATCATATCTTCTAACCACTAATAAAATATAATAAAAATTCGTATACAACGAATAATATCCGTTAGATTTTTAGTTAAAAATTAGAACTGTTAGATCTAATGATTAAATATATTACATGATTAAATTTATTTACTAAATACATACCCAAAAATATGACTTCATATCTTCTAATCATTAACAAAATATAATAAAAATTCGTATACAACGAATAATATCCGTTAGATTTTTAGTTAAAAATTAGAACTGTTAGATCTAATGATTAAATATATTACATGATTAAATTTGTTTACTAAAATTTCAAGGTTCGAATTTTTATAAATACCTAAAATATCATATCTTCCAATCAATAATTTTTTTTTATCTAATTAAAACACGTTGAATTTTAATTTAAAACATAATATTGCAATAATTAATACATACACAAAAATATGACATCATATCTTCTAACCACTAACAAAATATAATAAAAATTCGTATACAACGAATAATATCCGTTAGATTTTTAGTTAAAAATTAGTACTGTTATATCTAATGATTAAATATATTACATGATTAAATTTATTTACAAAATACATACCCAAAAATATGACATCATATATTCTAACCACTAACAAAATATAATAAAAAGTTGTATACAACGAATAATATCCGTTAGATTTTTAGTTAAAATTAGAACTGTTAGATCTAATGATTAATATATTACATGATTAAATTTATTTACTAAAATTTCAAGGTTCGAATTTTTATAAATACCTAAAATATCATATATTTCAATGAGTAATTTTTTTCTCTCTAATTAAAAAATTTGACTTTTAATTTAAAACATAATATTGCAATAATTAATACATACCCAAAAATATGACATCATATCTTCTAACCATTAACAAAATATAATAAAAATTCGTATACAACGAATAATATCCGTTAAATTTTTAGTTAAAAATTAGAACCGTTAGATCTAATGATTAAATATATTACATGATTATATTTATTTACTAAATACATACCCAAAAATATGACATCATATCTTCTAACCACTACAAAATATAATAAAATTCGTATACAACGAATAATATCCGTTAGATTTTTAGTTAAAAATTAGAACTATTAGATCTAATGATTAAATATATTACATGATTAAATTTATTTAATAAAATTTCAAGGTTCGAATTCCGTCAGCTGTAAGAACCCTAATTTTTGCAATATTTTCTTTTATATAATATCATGTGGCATTGTCAATTTGGAACCTTTCTAGTCATCCCTGTTGTTTAATGGAATTGATTGTCTGAGAAACTATGTTGTTACATTCACTATGTAAGATAAAAGAGAAGATTGTTGAGGGCAAGAGTCTTATTGTTAGTAAGATTTATAAAACTTGGGATTTGAGAATGATTAGAGTATTAAAAGATTTATTAAGGTATATGACGAGGAATTATGGATATTCGAGGAATTTACACAATTAAGTACTTAAGGAATTACTAGAGAAATCTCTACGCGACAAAATATTATTACGAGAGATTAATTAAGATACGATACGAATTAAAGATTAAATGACAAGCATTGGTGGAAGAATAATGATACAAGGAGTAGTATTGCATGCAAGTCCCATACAACCAAGTAGTTAGGAAAAGCAAACTAGTTAAACCAAATGGCAAGAGGAATAGTAACTAGTTGCATTTCTTTTTCCAAGGAGGGGACAATAGTACAAGGAGACCATACCTAGGTTAGTACCATGCATATACATACACTAATATGTATCACCCAATCACTTTATCAATTATTCAACCAACCACAAAAAAATCAAAACAACAAAACACTTCTCCCCCCTTGAAGAAAGCGCTCGGCCAAGACCAAAAAAGGGAAGAAAATTTCTTCCTTCATCCATTTCTCCTCACTCATAATTCAAGGCATAATTACTAGGCTCTCTACATCATCTAATAAAGGTATACTAAGATTTCCAAGCCCTTTCATCCATTAAATTTCAAGATATTAATTGTTAAAGTTATTGTGAATAGTAACAATGTTAAGTTTTTCTTTTAGATCTTGGATTATAAGGGTTGTAGGAGATCATTCAAGGTGTTCTTGAGTTTTGTAAGGCTTACCCAAGGCTCCTAGGTACTCAAGAAGGTATAAAAACTCTAACCCCTCTTGGCCATGTAGTGTTTATGATGTTTGGTGATAGTTCCATGTATATTTGTGTTAACCTTGGATGTTCAAGTGATGGATGATATGGATCTTGAGTTTTAGTGTTGTGATTGTGATTTTTATGATTGTGGATAGTATATGTATCTCCATGAATGTTATAAAGCATGAACTAAGTGAATTAGATGTTGGTTGTGTTGTGGAAATAAGAATATTGGTTGATTTAAGTGAAACATGCATGCTGAGTTTTTCCAGAAATTTGACCTGTCTTGCAACATGGTTTTGAACCCCCAAATCTTGTCCCCTGAGGTCCTACCATATATTGTTGGAAAGGTATTTGAATGTAGTTTCTGTAAATATAAGGTTCATGACTAGGTGATGTATAGATTTTAAGTTATGGCCAGAGAAGTAAAATGTGTTTCTGGATTCCGGACTGCACTAAGTGACCCCCTTGTGAACCTTGTTTAAACCCCTAAAAATTTATGTGGGATCATGGAAAAATTTGAGAAGCTAGGAAATGCAGTGGTGAAGGCTACCCAAAAAGAATTGGATTAAAATATGAATTTTTCAATTTTATAAAAATGCTAGAGTAAAATTCGCGCAAGGGAAAAAGTCGTTAAGTGGAGTATAATTCTAGGGGTAATGGTCATGACTCGGATATGGTAGCTAAATTAAGTCGAATAAGTGACGAGCGTAATCGAGTGGTGACATGAACCTATAGTGGGGCTAGAGTGTCATAAGAAGAAGTCGTTAAGTTAACTTTGTACCCTCTAAAACCCCATAATTAAAGAGACATTGTTAAGGTACTAACGAGCGGTTATTGCTTATGTATAGATCGTTCCACTCCGCACGCTCGACCACCCCAACTGAAAGGCATATGACTCAGCCTATTTGTAGTTAGAGGATCCTAATCAACTTAAACCATATTGTAATAAGTAAATATACATATGAACTGTCACAGGAATCTCAAAAAGTATTATCTGTCAGAAGAAAGAAGAAAAGTCAATCTATAGTTTTGATGTCATACACTGGAAGACGATTCAGTTATCTGATCAAGCCCCAGTACAGCATTGAAGTGAATGGATTCATTTGAACAGTGACAGAGATTTTTCGAGTGATAGTTTGAAGATCAGTTACAGTACAAGAGAATTGAGAGAAGAAACAAACCACAACCTAAAGTCAAAAGTCAAAAGTGAAGAAGCATCATTGAAGTTAGTCGTTCATGAACCAGACAGTACATCGAACGTCAACACAAATCAGTGGTAATTCTTTACTACCTTTAGTGGTTTGTAAGAATTAAATTAATTATTTATTGATTTAATTAAATTCATTTATAATTGATATAAATCATTTAGTTGATTTAATTAAATGAATTAATTCAAGAAGAATTAATTTATTTATTTAAATTAATTATTGTATCAATTAAATATGAATTAGTTAATCATTAATTAATTAAATGGATCAATATGACTTAAAGAAAGAAAAACAGATTATGTCTTGGAGAAGAAAATTCGGTATGACTTAATCTTAAGTCTTACCGACAGAAGCTTTTCTGATTTAAGTCTTACCAACCTGATTTAAGTCCTACCGACCTCTGCCAGCTGTTATAAGTCTTACCGAACTTCTGTTAAGTTATACCGACACATTTTATGTCTTAATGGAGGTTTGTGTAAGTCTTATTGAAGGAAAATCAAGTCTTGGAAGCAGTTTAAGTCATGCTGGAGCAGTTAAATATCCTACAGAAAGCCAGCAAGACCTGTTACTGATATAAAAGAACAGAACAGACCAGATTAAGTCATAACGGAGAAAACACAGCAGAAACATTTCATCAAGACCAGAATTCTCTCTCTCAAGAACACCAAGAACACCAAAGCTTAAACAATTCCCAGAAATTCAAGTTCTTCATCTTTGTTATATTCTATCCGCTAGAGCTTGTTTATTTGTGATTCTTGTACTACTAGCGAATTAAGTTTCCTAGTTCTTATCTTGATTATTATTAACTAAATTAGAAAAGTTCATGTCGAATTTTCTAATTAGTTATTAACATCTTGATAAGTTGTTATACTGATTTTGTAACACCACATCAAGTTAATATACAATTATATTCAACTTGAAAAATTGTGTTAAATAATTCCGCACATAAATTTGTCTTTATCAAATTTAATTTAAAGGACAAATTTCGATAAAAAGGTAAAGATTGTATTCAACCCCCCCTTCTACAATCTTATCAGACCTAACAATTGGTATCAGAGCAGATTGATTGATACACAAATCAAAGATCCCATTTTACTCGATTAAAAATCATCCCCGAATTTTTTAACTCTCTTAAAAAATTCATCATGTCTTCTAAAGTTGGAACTGTGAAAATTCCCATATATGACAAAAATAGTTATGATATGTGGAAGAACAAAATGTTAATGTTCCTCGAGGTTGCAAATCCTAAATACATGAAAGTCTTATCAGAAGGACCTATAATACCTTTTGGAATAATTCCTGAAGTTGTTACTGATGGAAAAGTTATTTCCCCTGCAAGGTATGTACACAAAGATTCTTCTGAATACACTCTTGCTGAAAGAGAGGAAGCTGGACTTGACATTAATTTAAGACTGATCTTAATAGACTCTCTAGACTCTGTAATGTATAGTCATGTGATTAACTGCAAGACTGCAAAGCAAATGTGGGAAACCATTGAAACTGTGAATGAAGGAACAGAGGAAGTTAGGGAGAATCGACTAGAAATTCTGACATCTGAGTATGAACACTTTCGATCAGCATACAATGAAAGTATTCAAGATGTGTTTGAAAGATATAACAAACTTGTCAACAATTTACAGATGCATGGCAAGTACTACACTCAGAAAGAGATCAACAGAAAATTTCTACTGTCAATGCCTGTTCATCTAGAACATAGAATTACAGCTATCAGAGAGTCAAGGAATCTAAGTGAAATAACTGTAGAAAGACTCTTTGGTGTTTTAAAAACCTATGAACTGGAAGAATCTCAACAAAAGGAGATTTATGGAAAAGGAAGAGTTGTTAATACTTCTACAGCTCTTATTGTTGAGAACAAACAGGAAGTGGAAGATAAGGTTATTCAACCTTGTAATGTTGACAGTGGTAAGCTTGAAGTTGAAGTTGGTCAAACGAATGCTAGTCCAGATGAAGGAGACTTCTATTCGTTAGAAGAGCTAGATCAGTTGGAAGATGAGTCCATGGCTTTGTTGGTAAGGAAATTCAGCAACTTCAGATTCAGGAAGAATCCCAAGTTCAGGTACAAATCTAACTATAACAGGTTCCAGAGAGGAGGTTCTTCATCCTCAAGTAACAGAGGAGGTTACAAAATTGGAACAGTTGAAAGAAGTAAAATTAGATGCTACAACTGTAATGAACTTGGACATTTCGCTACTGAATGTCAGAAGCCAAAACAAAACCAAAGAAAAGACTTTGGATCTGAGAAGAAGAAGACAGGTAGAGCCTATGTGGCTGCTGGAAAGAGTTGGGATGATACAGACTCTGAAGATGAAGAGTATGGCCATCTTGCCCTGATGGCAAAATCTGATAACTCCAGTGGTACTTCATCTGAGGTATCATGTACTGATAGTCAATATATTTATCAACTTAGTGATACACTAGGTAATGCTAATAGAGAGATTGAAAGGCTAAATTTGTTAATTACATATCTTAGTAATCAATTATCAGAATTACATGATGTACAAAATTGCCATGATAAACAAAAATCAGAAATAAGAATTCTAAAAGAACTTGAGAGGTCTCTAGCGTTGATAGTGGTTCAACAACGTGAAACAATAGCTGAGCTAGAAATAAGGGATAATGCTACTTCTAATTCATGTAAAGTAGCTAAAGAGCTGTTTAACCAACAAGTTATTAATCAAACCGTGGGTATTGGGTTTGACTATAATGAAGCTATTGGTCGAAAAAGCATTAATACCCCTAATCGTGTCAGTGCTGTAGATAGGGGTATACCATTAGTGCTTAAGAGTGTTAGTAACCCACTCTTTAAGACATCCATAGCAGAACCTTTGGATACAACATCTTTAATCATTAAGGAAGAGATGCGCATTGAGGATTTAGCTAATGGCGTAGTCTTAGAAAGTAATCAAGTTGTTAAAAATGATAAAGATAGAAAGACTGTGTTTAAAAAGGCAGAAAGAGTTGGTGAGTCTACTAGTTCCTTGAAAACTAGTAGTAGAAGTAACAACATGAATAAATGCAACAACATATCTACCATGCATGCTATTCCTGTTATTGATACTGCTCATAAGAAATGCGATGCTGTTAATTGTATGTCTTGTGCTTTTAATATAATGTCTGCTTACTTTAACGGTAATCATGCATGTGTTAATAAGAATGTTCCTAGACAGCATATGAGCAGAAATAAACATGTTAGATCCAGGACTATAAAATCACCTAATTCTAAGATTACGACTCCAAGTCCTTCTCAGGATATGGTGAAGACATGGTTACCCAAGCTGAAACCAAAACAAGTTAAAGCTGTTTACAGGGTTAAATGTCCAGTACCTGAAGAAAATGTTGTTAAGATAAAAAGTGTTGCTGTACCTGATAAAGGTCAATTCTTTAAGTACTCCGGACCCAATCAAATTTGGGTTCCGAAGAAAGTCTAACCAATTTGTCATTGCAGGGTTTGAAACAGGTTGATCGAGTCATCTGGATTCTGGACAGTGGATGTTCAAGGTATATGACCGGAGATAAAGCCCTGTTGACAAATGTGGTGGAGAAGGCCGGCCCAGTCGTTACCTTTGGAGATAACAGCAAAGGTAAAACTGATGGATATGGCAGATTAGAAGCTGGAAATGTTATCGTTGAAGATGTCCCTTTTGTGAACGGCCTTGAGCACAATTTGCTCAGTATTAGTCAATTCTGTGACAAAGGTTATGAAGTTCATTTCAACAAGAAGAATTGTCTAATATCACACAAGAGAAATGAAAGGCCACAGTTGACTGGAGTAAGAAAATGAAACTTGTACATAGCCAATATGAACTCTGGAAGCACAGAAGAAATTAGATGTTTTTACTCAAAGGCATCCACTGATGAAAGTTGGTTATGGCACAAGAGACTTTCTCACCTAAACTTCAAAACAATGAATTCTCTAGTGAAAAGAGAGTTGGTGAGAGGTTTACCTTCGATTGAATTTACACAGGAAGGTCTATGTGATGCTTGTCAAAAAGGGAAGTTAAAAAGGGCAACTCACAGGAGCACTAACATATCATCAATAACTGAACCATTACAACTTCTCCATATGGATTTGTTTGGTCCAGTTAGTGTGATGTCTATGTCAAGAAAAAGATATGCTCTAGTGATTGTTGATGATTTCTCAAAATTCACATGGGTACTATTTCTGAACTCAAAAGATGAAACTCCACAACTGGTAGTTGATCACATTAAGTTAATTGAGCTGGATTCTAATCGTCCAGTAAGAGCTATAAGGTCAGACAACGGAACTGAATTCAAGAATGCAGTTCTGAATGACTTTTGCACTGAAAAGGGTATAACTAGACAGTACTCGGCTCCCAGAACTCCTCAACAAAATGGGGTAGTTGAAAGAAAGAATAGAACCTTGATTGAAGTTGCACGTACAATGCTAAGTGAATCAAGGCTTCCATTGAGCTTTTGGGCTGAAGCTGTCAACACTGCATGTTATACCCAGAATCGAACACTTATCAATAAAGACTTAATGAAGACACCATATGAAGCTCTACATGACAAGAAACCAACTCTCAAGTACTTCCATGTATTTGGGACAAAATGCTTTGTGCTGAAAGAAGGAGATGATCAAGGTGGTAAATTTGAAGAAAAAGCACATGAAGCAATATTTATTGGTTATACTAGAAGAGCCTACAAGGTGTATCTTATTGATCAACAGAAAACCTTGGAAAGTGTCAATGTTACATTTGATGACACAAAACTCCCAAATATCCAAAATAAAGATCCATCTGAAAAGCTTAAGTTTGATGATATGTCAGACTCAGATTCAGATGATGACAATCAACCTAACGTTGTTGCTGATAATAATAATTCAAATGTTGGTGGTAATGATCAAGGTGATGCTGGTGAAAACAATGATAACTTTCAAGACACCACTGATACTCTTGAACCATCAACAAGTCAAACTGGCAACAACTCAGGGGGAGATAATGAAGGGTCAACAAGTCATACTCAACATCATACTGAAGATCAAGGCGAATCGTCAAGATCAATTCTTCCCAGACAAACTATTTGGAATAGAGCTCATCCTTTTGAGCTGATTCTTGGTGATCCAGATGTTGGTGTGAAAACAAGAAGAGCTTATCAGAATCAATGTAATTATTCTGGGTTCCTGTCTGTCATGGAACCTAAGAAAGTAGAAGAAGCTCTATCTGACCCTGATTGGGTGATTGCTATGCAAGATGAACTCAATCAATTTAAGCAACTAGAAGTATGGAAGCTGGTACCCAGACCTAAAGATAGAAAAGTGGTGGACACAAGATGGGTATTCAGAAACAAACTAGATGAAGATGGCAGTGTGATAAGAAACAAAGCAAGACTGGTAGCTAAAGGTTATTCTCAAGCTGAAGGCATTGATTATGACGAGACCTATGCTCCAGTGGCAAGACTTGAGGCCATCAGAATATTCTTGGCATTTGCATCCTATTCAAGATTCAAAGTTTATCAAATGGATGTCAAGAGTGCCTTTCTGAATGGTAAGCTAGATGAAGAAGTGTATGTATTGCCTCCTGGTTTTGAAGATCAAGATCATCTGGACTTTGTCTACTTTCTTTACAAAGCTATCTATGGTCTTAAGCAAGCCCCAAGAAAATGGTATGACACTCTCTCTGAATTTCTATTAGAAAATGGTTTTATAAGAGGTGTCATAGACAAAACGCTCTTCACTAAAAGACATAAGAATGATATAATACTAGTCTAAGTCTATGTGGACGATATTATATTTGGGTCTACTAATGAGCTTCTTCTGTGCAAGAAGTTTTCTAAGTTAATGCAGGGTAGGTTTGAAATGAGCATGATGGGAGAACTGAAATTCTTTCTTGGATTACAAATAAGTCAGAGACAAGATGGAATATTTATTTGTCAATCCAAGTACATAAAGGAGCTCCTCAAGAAATATCACATGGAGGAGTGCTCATCAGCAAAGACACCATCAACTATAACTGTCAAAATTGGTTTATGTGAAAGTTCTGCCAAGGTAGATATCACAGGCTATAGAGATATGATTGGCTCATTGCTTTACCTAACTGCTAGTAGACCAGATATAATGTTTGCCACATGCTTGTGTGCAAGGTTCCAAGCGAACCCTAAAGAAATCCATCTCACTGCTGTCAAAAGAATCTTAAGATATCTAAAGGGTACGCCTAATTTAGGCATCTGGTACCCTAATGAAACTGGTTTTACTTTAATTGGATATACAGATTCTGACTATGCAGGAAGTGTTGTAGACAGAAAAAGTACATCTGGGAGTTGTCAATACCTAGGTGGAAGATTGGTATCCTGGTTCAGTAAGAAACAGCAAACAGTTTCCAACTCTACAGCCGAAGCTGAATATATAGCTGCTGGAAGCTGTTGTGCTCAGATCTTATGGATAAGGAATCAATTAATGAACTATGGCATCGTATCGGAAAATATTCCTATTTTATGTGATAATACAAGTGCCATAGCAATCGCAAGCAATCCTGTGCAGCATTCAAGGACAAAGCACATTGACATAAGGTATCATTTTATAAGAGAGCATGTAATGAATGGTACAGTGGAACTACTATTTGTAGGCTCTGGAGATCAAACTGCAGATCTTTTTACTAAGTCGCTTAATGAATCCTCATTCACTAGAATTGTTAGTGAATTGGGTATGTTAAACAGTCCTAGTAATTAATACTGTTAATATCTGAAAATTTGATCTTTAATAATTTTGCAAGTGATTATTTTGTGAATATTTGTTGTTTGAAATCACTTGTATAATTATTTTACCATCTGATTTTCTTGCTTGTTTAATTATTTTTCACTTTGTTTATTCATATTATTTAATACTTCATACTTCTGTATTTTTAGAATATTTGTAGATATTAATTTCTATTTTATTAATTAATTTATCATATGTTTTGTAATGTTTGTCCTGTTAATATTGCTTTGTTTTCGTTAATAGGTTAGCATATGGTATGTATAATTATTTTTATTATTTGTTTAACTTTATATAATATTTTTATTATTTTTTTATAAGTTAATTGTATATTTTATAGTGTTTTTAATGTTTGTTTAAAGTTAATATGACTTAAAATTAGGAAAAATAATCAATATGACTTAATTTAAAATCGGTATGACTTAAACAGGTTAAGTCTTACCGAGATTTTAAATCTAAGTCATATTCGCTAGTCAGTATATATTAAGTCTTAATCACCTATATTTAATTAAGTCTTAATTACTTATTAGTTAAGTCTTTTTAGTTTTAAATTTAAGTCTTATTCCAATTTAAGTCTTAATTAGTTGTGTTTATATTAAGTCTTACTGAGTATTAACATAATTTTAAGTCCTATTTGTTTTAAGTCTTATTCGTCTGTATGTAGTTTTAAGTCTTGTTTATATTAAGTCTTAATTTAGTTTTAGTTTTAATTAAGTCATAATAGAATATTTTTTAAGTCACATTCGATGTACATATCAGTTATGTCTTAATATAGTTAAGTCTTAATAGTTATATTTTTAAGTCTTATTCGATAGTTAGTATATATATTCAGAGTTAGAATGTTAAGTCATATTCTCATTTTAAGTTATACTCTCAAGTTAAGTCTTAGAGTACAAGTCGATACACACACATATACATACATATACACGATCGTTCATGCCCATTTTTCGTCTCAAATCTTGCTGTTAATCACGAATTAACCACATATTTGGACTTCTTGCTTGATTATCTTCGTTTTAAGTGGTTAAATTCGAGTTTTGGTTCGAGTTTTTAAGAGTTTTTATTTTCGAAAAACGATTTCATGATCTGTTTTTGTGAAAAACTGGGCTTGATTCTTGCAAAACTAAAAATACACGTATGTTTGTGTGTATACAAGGATCATTGTGTGAATTTTTCAGAATTTTTGAAGAACTTTTAATTATTTCGAATTTTTAATTAATTATTAATTCGAAAAATTAATTTTTAAATTAAAAAATTTGTAAAATCTGAAATTTTCAAGGAAATTAAATCTTGATTAAAATGGCTGATCGATTTGAAATTATTAAACATAATTTAATCGGTTATTTTGATCCAGAAAAATGTTCAGTTGAACGTTTTCGACCATGGATTCGATTTTTAAATGAAAATTCACTGGTTCGTAATGCTTTGAGATTGGATGCTCCATTAAAGATTGAACCTTTGCGAATCATGTGTACTACTGCTGTCGTTTCTAATGATAACAGATCATTTGTCTTCTCTGTAGGAGACAATCAGTACACAGTGAATGAAAATACAATAAATACGGTCTTAAATTTTCCAACTGAAAATTTCGAAGAATTACCGTCAAATCAAGAATTGATAAATTTTTTAAATGGTGTATTCTATCAAGACAGTCCTGATCAAACTATCTGGAATAAAAAGAACTTCGTTCAGGAATGGGATTATCTGTTTGACACATTAGGGAGAGTCTTTGCCAATTCTACTAAAGGGAACTTCGGGGTATTACCATCTTTCTTGCAGCATATTGGATATGCAGTTGCACACAACCGAATAATTAATTTTGGCAGACTACTGTGTGTTCCGATGGTTAGAAGAATCATTAATGCAAAGAAGAATTTTGATAATGGACATAAAGTGTCATGTTATTATCCAAGATTCTTGTCATTGATTTTTAATCATCTTGTGGAACTAGAAAACCAAGCCCAATTCCTGAATGGAGAATCACTGGCGTCAGGTAAACCTACTACCAGATTGTTCACTGAGTACAGCAACAAGCCTAAATTCACAAACATACCTGTAGTTGTCACCCAATACATGTCAAACTATATACAACCTGTTATTGAACCTGTACCAGAACCTGAACAACCAGAACAAAACCCTGAACCACCAGTGGAAAACATACTTGTTGATAATGAAAATCAAGACCATCAACAAGTTGAACCTGCTCAGCAAATTGTTCCTCAGCCAGCTGCACTTGCTGTTGAACATCCAGTGCAAGAAACTGCATCTGTCCCTGAACCTGAATCAGATCAACCCATCTTATCAGAGACTGTTGCGGAATCAGCTGACCAGGTATTGCCTTCTGTTCCTCAAACTACTACTTCTCAATCTATTTCTGGAACCCAAGTGGTTGGTAGGTCTGACCAAGGGGTTGTAGTACCACAACCTCTAACCAAGGTCGTAGAGCCAAACACTCAACCAACAAAACTCATATCTTTTCACTCCAGAAAGAAATTGCAAGTCAAAAGAAGTCGAATCAGTAGTGATAGTATGAGTGAACCCACAGCTCTGCCTCTAGAAAAGAAAAGTAGAACTCAAACTGAGGCAACTGTAAGCCCGTCTGTATCCTCCCAACAGGATATGGAAATTGATATGGCCGTTACACAGTTACTAGAATCATCTTCTCAACAGGATGATTCTATTGAAATTCGCCATAGGGCCGTGGCACCTTGTAGTGAGTCAAGCACACCTCCCCTATTACTCACAATGGGGGAAGACATACCTTTAAATGAGTCTCAGGACACACTGCAAGGAGAGCACGTAGAAAATGTGACAGTGCCTACCATAGTTACGGTAGAAGAGTCTTCACAGGCTTTAGAGGGAAATCTTGGTTCTCAGCCAACTTTAATAGAACCATCATCTCCCCTCCCAGGACAAACACTCCTGGCTCCCACAAGGGATTTTTCACTCGCAGTTTCGACTGGAGAAGGTGGAAGGCAACTTGATCAATCTACTACTGAAGCAATTCAGTCAACAATTTCAAATGTTCAAGTAGATTTGATTAAGGACAGGGATTTGCGAACTCCCATTGCACCACCACTGACCTTCCCAGAGGAGGCTAGGGTGATTTACATGCAGGTACAAATCTGGAAGCAGCTAAGGAATCTGAGAGGAGTGATGTGAGGAATACCATAAAATTGAGTGAAACACATGCACTTCAGGTGAGTGGATCTCAAAGTGAACGTCAGGTGAGCGCACACACTGACACATACACTCTCTCATTATTAGAAAAGATAACTGCTTTAGAGAAAGAACTTGCAGTCAGCAAGGCTGAAACAGAAATCCTTAGAGCACAAGTGGGTGAGCGATCTTCTTCATCCACCTCTGTCAACAGTCAGCTTGCTGTAATGAAGAAGGACATAAACTACTTAAAGACATCTTTCACCAAGAAGATAGAATCTCTCGAACTCTCTCATGAAAAGGCACTTGATGACTCTGGAGATATTACTGTTGCTCAAGACATGTTAATTTCTGAGATTTCCTTGAAAGTTGATAATCTACAGTAAGAGGTACAGCATAATCAGGAATCTACTGATTCTCGTCTAGACCAGATCAAAAAGCAAAATGCACACCAGGCTAAAGGGTACATTTGTTTAATCTTGTAAGTCAAAGTCGCAAACCTACGAATGAAGAAATTGAATACTTTACAAGTAAGGATGGTGATGATGATGAACAAGATCCTGAAGCTGGGGCAACTGATAAATCTGTAGAGGATTCCTCAACTAAGGGGGAGAAATCAAAGGGGTCACAAGATAAAACTAAAGAAAGAGAGGGAGGAGAAGGAAAATCTGGTAAATCTGACCAAGGTGAAGATTAGAGGAAGAAAGTAGTTGAAGAAACTGAAGAAGATATTCAAGACAAGAACACAGGTTATTATTACACGGGTGAACCGGATAACTTCGATGTTTTTGCTGATCTTGAATTCCCTGATCAAGGTGAAGAACTTCCTGAACCTGATCACTGGGAAGATGAAGGACCAGTGATATCTGAATTTGAAGCTCAACAAGCTGAGAAAGAATCTGAAGAATTATTTGCTCAAAGGGAAGCCAATTTGCAAATGAGAGAAGAAAAACTTCAAAAATCATTAGAGCAAATTGCACGAAATGAAGAACTTCAGAAAGCTGAACAGCAAGCATTACAACGTTTACATGCTATAAATGTTGAGAAAAGAAAAACTTATATCAGACTAAAGAGTGGTGACAAATGGGAACGTGCTCAAAGAGCAATTGATTCACCTCATAGTTCTGATTATGAAGATCGTCGTCTTGGACAAATTCTCGAGGAATTCAAACTGGCAAATCCAATTCATGAAATGTATATAAAGGCCTTACAGGTAGAAGTCATCAGGATAACTACTGCATTTGAACCCAAATCTGATGAACTGGTAATATTTGTAGATTGTCATAAAGTTGGAACATTCAGAGTATCTATTCAGTTCTTTTATGACAGATCACTGACAGAGATATGGGTACTTAGACCTAAGGTAAGAACATCTTCTGATCTAGGTGTATTGTTACATGAAAAGTTCAAAGAATTTGCTGAAAGAGCTGGACCAGAAGTGATTAAGGAACCTCCACAAGTAAAATTTCTTAAGGGAGAGGTACTTCACTCAATCAATCTTCAGACAGATGAGTTATACGAACATCATGCAAAGCACTTGGTATATGCTGAATATGCTCTCAGAAATCATGGTTACTTGATTGAAGAAAAGGTAATAGTTGCAGATCACATTCGTTCCTATGCACAAACGAACATAAAAGATTACAAGAAATTTCAAGGTGAACTGAGAAAGAAGCTTGGAATTCCTTTAGTCTTACCTCAAGGACTGTCATCAAGAAGAGAACGTCTTGTTGATTCTGATCTACACATGAAACTTCAAGTCACAGATGAACCAGAAGAAGGAGAATTCAGAAGGGAAGACAACTGAAGAAAAAGAATTGCTCTACATGTTATATCTTTAGAGCCTAGATAAATCTTGATAGGAATTTATATTATATGATCAGTCTAGAGGACCATCTATCTTGTATTTATCTTTCATGTTTGAATCTGGCAAATGTTAAATATAAACCAGAACTTTTTTTTTTCATATTTACTTAGTATTTAAAAGTTTTATCTTTCATTTGGTTAAGTTGGATTAGTTGAGGTATCCTCTAGGAATTTGCTTGTTATTGTCTAACAAACAAATAGGGGGAGATTGAAAGGCATATGACTCAGCCTATTTGTAGTTAGAGGATCCTAATCAACTTAAACCAAATTGTAATAAGTAAATATACATATGAACTGTCACAGGAATCTCAAGAAGTATTATCTGTCAGAAGAAAGAAGAAAAAACAATCTATAGTTTTGATGTCATACACTGGAAGACGATTCAGTTATCTTATCAAGCCCCAGTACAGCATTGAAGTGAATGGATTCATTTGAACAGTGACAGAGATTTTTCGAGTGATAGTTTGAAGATCAGTTACAGTACAAGAGAATTGAGAGAAGAAACAAACCACAACCTAAAGTCAAAAGTGAAGAAGCATCATTGAAGTTAGTCGTTCATGAACCAGACAGTACATCGAACGTCAACACAAATCAGTGGTAATTCTTTACTACCTTTAGTGGTTTGTAAGAATTAAATTAATTATTTATTGATTTAATTAAATTCATTTATAATTGATATAAATCATTTAGTTGATTTAATTAAATGAATTAATTCAAGAAGAATTAATTTATTTATTTAAATTAATTATTGTATCAATTAAATATGAATTTGTTAATCATTAATTAATTAAATGGATCAATATGACTTAAAGAAAGAAAAACAGATTATGTCTTGGAGAAGAAAATTCGGTATGACTTAATCTTAAGTCTTACCGACAGAAGCTTTTCTGATTTAAGTCTTACCGACCTGATTTAAGTCCTACCGACCTCTGCCAGCTGTTATAAGTCTTACCGAACTTCTGTTAAGTTATACCGACACATTTTATGTCTTAATGGAGGTTTGTGTAAGTCTTATTGAAGGAAAATCAAGTCTTGGAAGCAGTTTAAGTCATGCTGGAGCAGTTAAATATCCTACAGAAAGCCAGCAAGACCTGTTACTGATATAAAAGAACAGAACAGACCAGATTAAGTCATAACGGAGAAAACACAGCAGAAACATTTCATCAAGACCAGAATTCTCTCTCTCAAGAACACCAAGAACACCAAAGCTTAAACAATTCCCAGAAATTCAAGTTCTTCATCTTTGTTATATTCTATCCGCTAGAGCTTGTTTATTTGTGATTCTTGTACTACTAGCGAATTAAGTTTCCTAGTTCTTATCTTGATTATTATTAACTAAATTAGAAAAGTTCATGTCGAATTTTCTAATTAGTTATTAACATCTTGATAAGTTGTTATACTGATTTTGTAACACCACATCAAGTTAATATACAATTATATTCAACTTGAAAAATTGTGTTAAATAATTCCGCACATAAATTTGTCTTTATCAAATTTAATTTAAAGGACAAATTTCGATAAAAAGGTAAAGATTGTATTCAACCCCCCCTTCTACAATCTTATCGGACCTAACACCAACCAAACCAAGGCAAGTTTACTTTTCAAAACTTATACATATACAAGGACTTTCACTGTTGTGTTTGTAGTTTTCAACCATATCAAATGTTATGTTTATCGAAGTATTGATGCAATTGAGATTGTATAAATACATATATGTTTGTACCCCTTGAACTTAGATTGAAATGTTTTCTTCGGACAACGACTCTAGCAATAGAGGTCGTAGCGGTCCGTATATAATATTGACCGGGGAGCGGTATATTATTATATCGTAACTAGATTGCGAAAACCCGAAGGGTCATTCGGGGAGTATCGTATACTCAAGTAATTATTTTTATATCTTCGTAAATACTCGAAACCCTATCTTGGATTAAAAGTTTATTTTATTAAATAATTATTTTATTAATTATTAATATTAAATCTTAAAATATCATTTATTAATTATTGTTCTTTATTTTAAAGATAAAGCTAATCCAAGATACCTTTAATACTTTAAAACTCGAACTCTTTCGAACTCAAAACATTTTCGAAAACCCCCGGTCAGGTTCGCTTCTTGTATGATTTCAAGAATCATCGGTCGACTGATGTCGGACCTCAATTACTCTGTTTTCAATCAAAATCAAGTTTCAAAAGAAAAAGAAAAAGGGACTCTGGCAAGTGTGGGAACCGTTGACGAACGATTCCCGGGATGTGTAAGCGGCCGTGAGCCAGGCGGTCCATCAATTATTATTCCGGCCCAGGTGTTGCCGAAGGATGATTACTGATGTAGTTTTCATCAAGGGTGATTACGGATGTAGTTTTCACCCGGGGATAGTTACGGATGTAGTTTCTATCCTTCTACCGGTAGAGAAGACCCGCGGATTATTGGACTTGGATGTGGTTCATCAAGGGTGATTACGGATGTAGTTTTCACCCGGGGATAGTTACGGATGTAGTTTCTATCCTTCTACCGGTAGAGAAGACCCGCGGATTATTGGACTTGGATGTGGCGACTGATCATCGTCAATCCCTGTCAGGTTTTATGTTTTCTTTAAGTCCCATTCCTCCATTTTGGAAAAATACTTTGACACTGCTTCTTAGGCTTTTGTGCCAAGTTGCTGATAGTGTTCTATTTTGATGAGAAAGATGTTGACTCTATGCAGTATCTAGAACTACAAGTTTATTTTGAAAACGAGGGCACATATTGTTGCACCTTCGGAATTTATCAACAATGACAAGTGATTTTATATCTGATTGATACAAACGAGTTTAATAACTGCTAATCATATGAAATGTTATATTGCTTACCTTATACATATATTTCTTGCTGAGCTATAGTTGCTCACTCTTGCTTGTTTTCAAATTTACAAACACAACAGCTAAGCGAAATGGCAAGACCCAGACAGACTGCCCGAAAGCAGGTGACTAGACCCGAGCCGGCAGTTGAGATTCCACCGGTAGGCCCCATTAGCCGGATTGGTTGGCAACTTTTGTTAGTTCGTTTTATTTATCAGTATGACCTGTGCAAGGCAGTGTACCGTAACAAACTTTTAAGCCGCCAACTTCGCTTCATATCGAAGTGTTGCTAGTAGCATAAATACTATTTAATTCGGTCTGTAATAACTCTGATACTTTTATTTCCGCTTAATCAATTGTGTGACGTTTCTGAGACTCTAACCTCTGTGTGTGTGCGGTGTGAGTTTATTGTGGGGTCGATGGCTGTCTTATATATTATGTGCAAGAACAGGTATGTTATTAATGGAAAATGGACCGTGAGCGCCTAGATCTCCGACCCCGGATCTGGGGGCGTCACATCAGCGATACTATTATCCTTCATTTTCTTAATCTTCTTTATTTCTTTGATGCCCCTTTTTACCATTACACAGCATTTGGAACGACCCAATTTAGATTGGATCGACCCAAATCCAAACATATACTATTTTTTGTCATTACACAACATTTGGAGTAACCCAATTGGATCGACCCAAATCTAAATCTCTACTATTATCCTTTATTTTTTTTTTATCTTTCTTTATTTCTTTGATGCTCCTTTTTGTCATTACCCAAATCTATCTCTGTCATTTTTCACCTTCATGTCCAAGCCGCTCAAATCTTCACACTGCTGGATTTTGACGCATGTTTGCACTTTTCAGATTTGAAAGCTGGATTTTTCACCAAATTAACATCTCAACCCCCTGAAGTTGGGACGGGTCATATATGTTTGGTTCCGATTTTTAATTTGGCCTTAAAAGTTCAGTTTTTATTGATTTCACAATATTAAAAATTAGATAGGATAATATTTGTTTGGTTTTGATTTGGCATTTAAGAATTAAAGTTTTAATGAATTACCCGATGTTATAATAATATACAGGACACCAGAAAGGTACCTTTAAAATATTTGCTTGGCCTTTCAATTTTCGAATTTACATGTCATAATAACAAAGGTAGTTGGAAAGATTACCAGTTAATAACATTGGCACAGTACCGATACAAGAGGTAGCAAGGATGAAGGGCATACTAGAAATCGATCAAATAATTTATTTAAATGGCGGAATCCCACATGTCATGTGACATTTTAATTGGTTATGTATTTTAATTAAATGTAATGAACCACTTTACATTTAAATTTAAATAAAAATATGTAGACAATTAGTTACAACCAATCATGATGTCACATTACTTGCACCATGTTATTTGTAAATAATCTTGGGACTCAATTTGATACATCTAGCATTATAGACATTATTTTGTTTTCAAACAAGTTTATGTTCTTTATGTCTTTATGGATTTGTTCAACTTAATGTTCATGGGGTAGACATGCTACGTACCAGAAGGTCTTATGGAATAGCATACTTTTTATCGGATGTTTCCGAAGGGACTATTGAATAGCATACTTAAAAGCTCAGACCCACGGCACAAGCCTCGCCCTCTGGGTCAGGCAACATTACTCTTATTTATGCTCTAAATATCTTCTTTACTCGCGTTCAATTTCACTTCATATATGATCTCATATTTAGTACTTTCACTTGAGCTCCACATTAAAATATAAAAGCAATAACTTTTCCCTTTTTCAGTTTAGTTGGCTTTTTGAGAGAGAATAGGTAGTGGAAAATGTGATTGTTATCATTTGTAATCATACATTATTTGAAGATAAAAGTGAATAAGTGAGCTTCTTGCGGAGACCTTTGTTTTTGGTAAACAGTATTATCCTTCATTTTTTTAATCTTCTTTATTTCTTTAATGCCCCTTTTTGTCACTACACGGCATTTGGAGTGACCCAATTTAGATTGAAACAAAAAAATTCTATTATGATATTGTACTTATTTTCATTAATGCCGTAGTATTACGATTGCACCTCCAGCCTTTCTCTTCTCCTCCAGCTACATAATTTTAAATATTGAAAACAAAATACAATACAAGAAGAAGTTTGCATTTATAAATATAGATTACAAGCAGAGAGAGATGTTTAGTTACAGATAGACTACATAGCCAAAACATAAGTGATAAAAAGAAAGATGTTAGTTACAGATAGACTACATAGCAGCAACATAAGTGATAAAAGAAAAGATGATCAAGCTAATAAAGTATTGAAGTAATTAACAAGCCTGAACCACAGAAGCAACTTTCATTTTATAGGTACTGTTTATCATAACGTGGGTAATGGGTTTATGTATTCCCATTAATTTTATTTTTGGTCACCCCTCTAAGTTGATCACAAAAAAAATTAACAACCCATCAAAATAAGTAGTTTAAAAATATATTCAAATTCAAATTATTATATCCGTTTCAATAAGAACATACTTTTAATATAATAAAGTCAATAAAATAAAAATTCAACAATTTCAGAAAGCGAGAGCCATGGTGAAAGACCTTAATTTGAATATAAACTATAAATCTACTAGAATATTTATCTGATATTTTGGCTTGCTTATTTAATTGTATAATTTACTTATTTTTAATAAAAGAATTTATATTAATAATATATATACACTGTATTTTCATACATGAATTTACTAATACAGTTTAATGGTCACGCTCTGGTGAGAATGAGAACAGTGAGAACACACATATTCACTACATTTCAAGCTATTTTAAAGGGCCCCGCCAGGGGTATCTTCACAAAAAAAGTCTTATAATTCTACCCTCTATCCATTCATAAAAAAAATTAACAAAAAAAAAAAATTAAAATGAGAACAGTGAGAACACACATATTCACTACATTTCAAGCTATTTTAAAGGGCCCCGCTAGGGGCATCTTCACAAAAAAGTCTTATAATTCTACCCTCTATCCATTCATAAAAAAATAACAAAAAAAATTAAAAAATTGCTTGAAATGTGGTCTCAATGTGGTCTCATTGAATAATGAAGACAATTTATTATTGTTTTCCATTGGAGAACAATATTTGTAAAAATATTTATTACTTTTATTGCAGATTTTGATGGATTAAATAAATTTTCAACATTGTTAAAATAAAATTGTATGCTACTTTTTTATATAAATTTTAGCATATCATTATTTTATTAAATACTTATATAACTATATAGAATATCTTTCTAAGAATTGATTATTTATATAATTGCATACAATATCTTTTTAAGAAATCAATCAAATTTGTTAAATTTTTGGTATTGTCCGTGTACGAAGTACGGGCAAAATGCTAGTTACATTTAATATATTAAATAACACTAAAATTATCATTTAATTTAAATGCAATTTAAAAGAATAAAAAAGGCAATGGTTGACCAGACATCAATGATGAAAACAAAACAAAAAATTTAATCCCAAAAACACTAGCCCTAAAAACCTATATTTCCAAATATAATAAACAACCCATTAATAAAAATCAATTAACATTTACAATTTACTAACCCAAAATTCAAATTAATGTAACCGCAATCCTTAATGATACTCTAATCACGAGATCAATTAACCAAAATTCCAAAAACAATATCTCCAAAATTTTTATCTCCACCTATGGATCAAAACACACACTACAACACACACTTAAGAAAACCAACGAACATTCAAGAACACCAACAAATAAAATATAAATTAAATACTCAACATCTTCACCAATATGAATTAATCCTGAATACTCAAGTTAATCTTAGAAAAACTACTCGACCAAAAGCAATAAAATATCATGTATCAACAAATTAAACGATAACTAACTACACATATCAAAACAATTCTTATAAAACGATCATCAACGTATAATAAACAATATATAAATAATCAAGAATCAAAACAAGATCAAAAGATATATACAAGAAACAATCCAGATATACGCAAGAAAACAAACTTAATCGAGACAAGCATGATAGATAACACCTGTAAATTGATTACAAAAGAGATCGAGGACGCTAGATAGATAACACAAGTCGGGCAATAGCCACCACTCGCCCAAAGCCGAAAATTTTGTCACCAACATCTTGCCAAGCCCTACACCTCCAACCCTTATTCACTAAAAACCTTCTTTGCGGCCGCTGGTCACGATTTTTTGTGAAACATGATTTTAGGTAAGCTATCTGTGGGAAATATTATGTGTATACTTGAAAGTAATCATTTTTGGAAGAGCAAAATTGATTAGAAATTGAGCGATGTATAGATTAACTGAATTGTATATCTCTATACTTGAAAGTAAAAGAGATGCGATGACTAAAAAATAAGTAAAATAAAATGAAAAGGGGATAAAGATTAAAGAGGACAGGCGCTGCAAGTGCAAGGAATGTTACATAGACAGGCTGGACGTTATGGATACGAAATTTTTGCATATTATGAATGTTATTATCAATATCATGTAAAACTTTTCACAAATCAAAATCTTATTGGATAAAAAATATATTTAATCATGTTTAAGAAAATAAAAAACTATATATAGAAAAGAAATCAGAATCCACATCGATACATCTTGACGTTATCTTTTTTTTTTTGTTAGGTGTATCTATTCCATAGATGAAATATATCGAATACAATATTTGTAGAAAAGGATTTTTTTCATTCAAAAAAGTTTATTATCTAACCGAAAGGCACGCATATTGTCTCCGGATATTTAGACAATAGAACTTTTAAGTCCGAAAAGAAAATCACCCGAAAGGGAAAAAAATTGCAATTAAAAAGTCAACAAAATAGTGCCCAAACAACGTGAATTCAGCACTATAAAAGAACAAAAACGATCCGATCTTCAGCTAACTCAAAATATGCTTGCCACTTTGTCAACAGCCTTGCTTCAAAAAACTGGAGCTCTATCCATTCTCCATCCACCTGATTGAAATAAATGAAAAATTTAGTCTAAAAATTAAGTATGTAATAGACGAGCCATCTAAAATGGCACATTATTGCCTCTTAAAGGCCCAACAAAATCATCAATTATGGCCGCCCAAAAATGGTACAAAAATTACTTGGCTTTTAGAAATAAAAAATGTCATCAATCATGACCAATAAAATAGTAACTACCAAATCTTCATAATTAAAATGCATTAAATGCAATATACACTACAAATCAAATTGAAACTACCAATCAAAATCAATTTCTCTACTAGAAAAAAGAAACTGAAAAATTATTGACTACATTAACGAAACTCAATATTAGACTATCATTAATCATGAATAATGACTAATTAATCATGAATAATTTTGACTACAATAATTTTTGCAATAATCATAAATATTACCTTTATTTCATTATTATGCTAAAAACGTTCAAGCATCAATCATCATGGACTCAAAAATAATCTCTACTAATTGACACAATTAATCAAAAATTAATCAATCAATTCACACCAAGAAACTTTCAAAATAAAATGGAAAAAATCTTAATCATATAATCAATTAATCTAAAAAACATATAAAATGGTACAATCTTACTATTAAAAACTATTCAAAATAAAATCAAACCAAAATTAAACGCATAACCCACTGCAATATTCGAAGTCTTAATCAAACCAGCAAGAATCAATTAACATTTAAGAAAAAATAACTGATTTCATAAAAGCAATCCATTTAATTAAACACATTAAAACACTATCAATCAATTATATATAACCTCTGTTCTAAAAAGCGGCCTAAGCGGCCGCCTAAGCGGCCGCCTAGGCGGTTTTGAAGGTCTAACCGCTTCGATTAGTACAAAATCGGGGAATTAAGCGTTTTTCAGGGGATTAAGCGGGTTTAGGCGGGTTTAGGCGGGATTAAGCGGATTTATGGGGGATTTAGGCGGGGATTAAGCGGGGATTAAGCGGTTTGACCAAATTTTGACCCTTTAATTTTTTTTTTAATTTTTTCTTTACATATTTTTCAAATTTTATATTATAAATTAATATATATAATAAACATATATAATTAAATAAATTAAAAATATTTATGTATATATTCACAATCCGCTTAACGTCCCGCTTAGAAATCCGCCTAGGCGCCCGCTTAGCCCGCCTAGGCGCTAGAAGGTCCTCCCACCGCTTAGAACCGCTTTCCGCTTTTTACAACACTGTATATAACTGAAAAATGCATAGTAATCAATTATCATAAAAGCAATTAAATTCACAATCACCTACTCATCAAACTCGGAAAAATCACACAAGTCAAGTTCCAACATCCAACTCAACATGAGTCACTCAAGACTCGGACTCAGAAATGACTCGGCTCGATCTAAACTCAAATAGACTTAAACTAACACAGGATTATCACCAAGAAAAATATCAATTAAGAATGCTAAAACTTTTAAAATAAAAACAAAATACAACATCATATCCATATATGAAAAATTATTAATCAACTAATATAAAAATTATTAAACTTAAAATTTATTAAAACTATAATAATCACATAAAAAAACAAAAAACAAAAAAAATATTTATTACCATATATCCATACAAAACAAATGATTGGATTCAAAGTGGCTTAACCCAATAACCAATGTCGGACGTGAAACCCAATTATTAATCAGATTCAAATACTCAAAACAAACCCTAATTATTCACTTTGTAGTCCGCGACACTACAAACACGCACACATCAATTCAATTCAATTTTGATTTTTGTGATTGGTTTTGTTGAAAGTTTGAAAATTGAGATTGATTTGGGTGAAAAGTTTTCATATTAAGGGTGCTTCAAGTTGGGGCTTTTCAAACTGGCAATGGACTACGAGCCTTTCGATAGCAGTGGTGAGTTTTTTTACGTGTAAAGATTGAATCTTTAGCTGAATTTCTTGTGAATTATGGTTTTTATAACTGAATTTTTGATTGTGTCTTCGGTTAGTTATGTCAAGTTTTCTTGTGTAGATGTTTTCAAGTGGGAATTTTAGTTTAGTTTTCCTTTTCTAGTTATTCCGTTCACGTGTGTGCATGATAACTCAAGGATTGAAAACACAATGGGGGAGTTTGTTTTTGTTTTTCTGTTTGCTATTTTCCAAAAATGATCTTGGTTCCGTTTTTTCGGAAGAAAAGGATACTTCTTTGTATATCGTGTACCAGTTTTTAGATTGTTAAAATTTAAATTTAGTGTAGGCTTTAGTTTGATTAATGGGGATTAAAGGTTCTTAATAGTTTTGAGTTGATATATTTTGTCTCAGGCCTTGATGAATAACCCCGAGGTTTCTTATTCCAATCCCATTCTTTGTGCTATAATTACTTACAGAGAAAGAATTACGACAATAATAGTTTTTTCTGTAGTAGAAACTAATTCTCAGTATCAAGTTTAATTAATATGTGATGTTAGAGTTGGTGGTTTGTTAACACAGTAACTCTTAATAACTTGATTGTTGTCTCATGTTAGAAGTCCCAAAGACGGTTATTTATGTTGTAACTTTTGTTTAAAGAGTGTTCATATGTGTATGTATCACCTCTTAATTTAACTCCTTACTATAACTTTGTTTAGAGGCAAAGTAATAACACCATATTTGTCTAAATAACAATTCCCAAGGAGTTATTACTATGTCCTTTCTTGGATGTTACTAGTTAGGAGCGCCGCCACATACAGGGTGATACCTGTTAGTGAAACTTTTTGTCGGTAGCAGTAGCACACTATTATGCGCTACTTAACAAAGAATAAGGAAAACACTAAGGGAACTGTGATCGCAATTATTAAATGCTGTGATCCAATAAAACATATAGGCGGCGGTTGCTTAATTTTAACTCTAAAGAGTAGAGACGTATAATGTGTTTCTTATTTGTTTATAATCACGTTATAATTACCACTTTCGACATATAACATGTGTTATTTAGTATCAAGACTCTATTACATAACTTTCAAGAGGTCCAAGTGTTTGATGTGTAGTATGAATTTTTTATGATAAAAGACCCTCAATCAACTGATAGATTTAATAATGTAATTTTTTTTTATTACAAGGTATACAAAAGTTCAGTTTCCAACATAAGCAGTCATTTTTACCTGTATAAAGTTGGACATGTGCCACATTCTCTACATAACTGATTGTAATAAAACTGATACAGTGTCATGCTTTAGAGTATTTATCTGTATTTGTTACAATATTGCATTTGTACCGGATACTTGGGCATTGATAAATAACTTTTCGAGAAAAAGCTAAGTTTTGATGTTTTAATATTACTAAATGTGTGATTGCATTCCATTCTGGAATGATTGTAGGAACTGATGACGATCTTCCTCCATCACATCAGAGCAGAGTTATTAGAGGTGCAAATGTGGCGGGGAACGGCAGATCTGGGGTTGTAGGTGCTGTTCCATATTCGCGGGTATATGGTGAAACTGATATGGAGGCCCAAATTCATCATCTTGAGCAAGAAGCGTATAGCTCAGTTTTAAGGGCATTTAAAGCTCAAGCGGATGCCATTACTTGGGTACATTATCTTCTTTAATATTATTATCATGTATATATTATCTTTATGCTGGCTTGACAAGGCTAAAATTACTGTTCTATAAATTTTATATTTCAGGAGAAAGAAAGTTTAATAACTGAGCTCAGAAAAGAATTAAGATTATCGAATGAAGAACACAGAGAGCTACTTGGAAAGGTTAATGCTGATGACGTTATCAGAAGAATAAGGTCTTTAATATTATCAATTTAACCTATGTTGTTTACTCAAAGTGACCCATTTCTCTGTACCTTCTCTCTAGTTTATGTTTTAATTATTTACTTTTGTGGCACCATTAGGGAGTGGAGACAGGCTGGTGGAATTCAACCTGGCTTGCATACCAGTAGTCAAGCTGTTCATGATCCAGTACCCAGTCCCTCTGTCTCAGCATCTCGCAAGAAACAGAAGTTAAACCAATCAGTACCTTCTCAATCTTTTGGCGGACCATCTCCTTTTCACCCAGCAGTGGCTGCACAGAACCAGCCTTCTTCATCAGCTGCAAGACGAGGACCCATCTCACGAGTCAAGGGAAAGAAGCAAAAAAGTGTGAGTCACATATGTTACTTAGGATGCATGATTTTACTAGAATCATTTTGTAACCCTGTTCTTTTTGTTCTTGTATCTATTTTGCAGGGTCACATTTTGCCAGGAGTCCCTTCGAAAACCCAATACCCTACTTCAGGTCCAACTCCTCGGGGACCGCTTGGTAATCGTGTTTCTGGTGCCCATGCAAGTGAACCTGCTGGGGCCTCATCTTATTCTCCATTAATTGGGAGAAAAGTGAGAACCAGATGGCCTGATGACAATAACTTCTATGAAGCTGTTATAACTGACTACAACCAAGTAGAGGTATATAATTTGAGATCTTTAATGATGGATACTAATATAAATAGATTATATGCGGAATCATGTTAAATTGTTTTCCAGGGCCGGCATGCTCTTGTGTACGACATGGGTACTGCAAATGAGACATGGGAGTGGGTGAATTTGACAGAGGTTTGTATTACACTCTTAAATAATCTAAAAAGTTGAAATGAATATTGACATGTTAAAATAACATTGCTACTTCTTCCGTCTCAAAGTTATATATAGATTTCACTGGCAAACTGTTTCAATTAGTACATAATTAAAATTTAATAATATAATTCAGAGAAATTTTGTAATATACATGGTTACTTAGACTGCTATTCTGTAATTATATATTGCATTTCCTTTTGTCATTTAAGTCTAAGTTTTGTCTCCGTAAGGGCTTTTAGAGATGCTTGAATCTTTTCTAGTCATATATTATCTTGGTCCGAGGATCAAATATTCGGTGTCCAAAAGGATTATACACATGCCTGTGAATTTGATTTTGAGGCTAATAGTGGGAAATGATCTTATCATTAGATGATGCTCCCTTTTCCATGGTTTTGAAGGTTTATATTCATTATAACTATTTACATGTCTTTGGTGGTAGAAGCATAAATAATCTGGATTTGTTCATAGTTGTCAAGGTGTCGCCTGGGCGTCGGCGTCGTCTAGGCGGAAAGGATGTAAAAAATGAAAAGGCGTCCGAGCTGCCTAGATTTTAATTGCCTAATCGAGGTAGACGGTGCCTAGGCGAGGTAGATGGTGCCTAGGCGGCGCTTAGGAGAGTTAGACGGTGCCTAGGCGAGTTCGGTGTTAAACTATATATAAAACATTATTCTAATATATGATTCGACTTTGCTTATTTCTCCTTTTAGTGGTGAAATTCATAAACTTGTACTATTGAACCATCGTACTCGTGACAAAAGTCTTGAAATTAAACAATTAAAATTATATAAAATCTATTGGATTCAATCAAATAAACTAATCTTCACATTATTGTAATTTTTATTAAAACCAATTGAAATATATCTACATAATATCTAAAATATATGCCTATATATAGCAAAACGCCTAACTCGCCTTGACAAGTATGGATTTGTTAAATGCTATTTCCTTAGAAAAGCTAATATTCTTTTTTATATGTATTGCTGATGCTACTGCAATCCCCAATATTCGTTATTGTCATGTTTCGAAGTCAAAGCTTTCCCTCTGTTTTTTTTGGTTGCATAAATTTTGTACACGTAAATTGCAATTAAATCCTTTAGAAGGACCTTCCATAGATATTGCTATAGGAGGGCGGAACGGTGAAACACAATGAATGGCTTTTAAAGATTTTTTAGTTATTTCTTATTCAGGGACTTTGAATCAAGACATTATCAAAATTTCTGTTCAGTAATTTTTTCTATTAGGGAATTATAGACTGGTCACTGAGTTCTGTCTCTTTTAAGTTTAAAAGAGCTAATGTTCATTTTGTTGCTCCCTTTTATTCCTGTCCCTGTTCTATAGTACTATATATATCATATCCTAAAATTTACTGCCACTTGGTTTTTCAAATTGTTGCCGAAATTTTAGTGGTGTGATTAAAGACCCTGATTTTTTCTACTGTCAATTGCATTTGAAAATACTATATTCGTTATTCAATGCTGCGCTGCTGTAGGTTTTCTGGCTAAACTAAAAGCCCCTTTGGCATCGCTTTCCCAAACCCAAAAAGAAACTTTGTAGCTTATTGAACCAAAAGCAGTGTTTGGTACACCACAACAGCTTTCCTTATAAAATAGGAAAGCTTCTTTTAGGAAATGCTACAACTTGTAGCTCTTGTGGAAAGCTGTTTATAGCTTCTTTATAATAAAATAACCTTGTTTTTCTAATTGAACTAAAATTAACCCCTTTTGACATTCGGTTCAGAACTAAGCATTTATTTAGTAATATACTTATCAGCTTTTCACCAAAGCACTTTCCGGTGCAACCTTTTCTCCCCACAACATGTTGCCCCACAAACTGGCCTTGTTTCCCTCAACCCACATCCCAAAAAAGTAAAAGAGAACTGAGGGAAAGTACTGAAATCGCATATGGAGTCAAAATCCAGTTTTTATTTGTAATACGTGAACAATTTGTTACCAGTGTCAACTGTCAAAACTTTAACTGCTAATGAAACCTTACTTCCTCTTTTGCTTGCCTTCTGCATAATCAAATAGGCTTGTGTCAATTAAACTATAAAGTATGTCTGTTCATGCAAATAACTTTGTAAGCGTTTAACGGAAAAAAGGCAACAGGATTTGGGGTCCTTCAAGCAATGATTCTACTCTTGGCATTCTTTTTGTTTTAATGCACACGTTTAAACAAAATATTAATTTTCATTTTGCTATTCAATTTTTTCTGGCAGATCTCCCCTGAGGATATACAGTGGGTGGGTGAAGATCCAGGAATCTCTCGTCAAGGGGGTTATGGTGGTTCTGGCCCTGGGATGAATAGACCTGGTGGTCCAGGTCCTGGAAGAGGTAGGGGGTTGCCAAAAGGACAATCCAGAAAGGATTTTCCACCTTCACAGAATGGCATAGGAAAGGATAGTCCAGCTGATATACAATTGCTGCATACGGATTCTCTTATTAAGGAGGTTTGCATATAATTGAACTTTTTTGACTCAAAAAGTACCTAAAAATATATTGAAATTGATTGATTGTTGTAACTCTTGGATTATGTGGGATAGGTGGAGAGAGTTTTTGGTGCAAGTCATCCTAATCCAATCGAAATGGAAAAAGCCAGAAAAACATTGAAGGTATGAAAAGATGACCCATTCATATAGGAAGTTGCTTGGTTGCATAATCTTTGGTAAAATACTAATTTTGTTTACCATGCAGGACCATGAACAAGCACTCACTGATGCCATTGCAAAGATAGCAGAAATGTCTGATGGTGAAAGTGGTAAGTCCATAAAATAGTTGGTACACTGCTTGTAATCGAACATCTTTTTTGTTGGTTATTTACATTCCTAGCTAATGATATGTGAAGTCGTAAATTATTCTTACAGAATATATATTATTTGATTTATGCTTGGAAATCTGTGAAATGTTCTTCGTTATAATGCACTTTGCTAGAAAAAACGACGTTCATAAACCGAAGTTTTAATGGCTCTAATGCAAGCTGCGGCCCTAAAGGGCAAACATTGAGCTTGCCTAGATGAATTTGGCTTATTAGTTGAACACGTGTAATTTGATAAAAACATATCAGGATTTTGGGTAATGTACTTGCTTTAATATTCCTTCTTATTTATTGGACACATGTGAACTGGATGGGGTTGTTGGATAGTTTTTGGATTGGGTCTACGTTATCACCTAGATGTGATTAGGTGGAACCCAACAATGCCTAGACTGGGAAAGGCCATTTGACATCGTTTAGGAAAATGCCTTAGCATGGTAACATCAAAATACTTACGGAAGAGGAAGAAGAGGGGGATGCAAGAAATGGATGTATCTGTATAGAGGTTATGATGTGTTAAAACAAGTTCCCGGTGCCCAAAGAATCCTGAAAGGTTCCTTCACTGCTGAAAATTTTCACGTTTTCGCCTACGTGTAGACTAGAAGTCTACAAGACCTAAAAGATAAAAGATAACATTTCCTCAGCATATAATTATCAGCTATAATAATAATTAAGAAACAAGTAATTCGAGAATATTACAAGTATTGGGCTTCCGAAGCCTTTTATGTTGCTCCTAATTACTTTCTTTGGGCTACTTGGCTGTTTTTCTAGTTAACGAACTCATAGTTATATATACTGTTTTTATAAAGTTTGTTAATAGTATACAATATATACATATCAGACTTCTTACATAGTAGCTTATTGCACGGTTCTTTTAATTTATTTAAGGATTTTTAAAAATATATATTTATTACTCTCTCCATCCCTTTCATTTATTAACACTTTTCATTTTGGAACGTCCCCTTGATTTCTTAACATTTTTCAAAATAGTAAACTTTTATTTACTAATTTTTGTAGATCCTACCACTTTACATCCATTTCCCTCCCTTTTCTTTACTCTCTTTATACTCTGTGCTCATCCCAAATGTTAAGAATCAAAAGGAACGGAGGGAATAATATTTATTTGTGTTAAATTTGATTTTCATCGGATAAATTTTAATATTTTATCGAAGAAAATTAAGAATTCTTAAATTTGAATTCAAATTTGAGTATAAATAAATAAACAATTATTATTTATTAAACTTTATTAAACTTCACACGATCTATACTATATTTGCTCTACTTAAATTCTAAAAATCAAATTTAGACATATCTCAAGAATCATCTTTAATTTATTGATGCTTTAACAATTATTATCTAATTGAAACCACCTATAAATTGAAGAGACAACAAAGTTATGAAGTTTTGCATTAAATATGAAGTTTTGCATTAAAATTTTTACTTAATTTTGAAAACCTTTTTATATTTGATTTAGATTATTAAAATTTGGTTTTAATATTTGAATATAATCTACTATTAATTAAATAAAATTTTTAATAATAGATCTAACGTTTCTCATTTATCTATTTTAAGATTCAACAGTCCGTACTATTTTGGTCATCCTGGTCCTACGGACCATACTAACATATTACCAAAAAACTGGATAAGATCTTTTTTACGATTATTAAATATAAAAATATAATACGGATAAAATAGTACATAATTGGCTAACATGTTTTTATATATTACACTTTATTTTGTAAACATTATACATTTATCTATAAAATAATGATTTATTGAATTTTTGACTTTTTTGTTGCGTTATATATTACATGATGTTTTTTTAATAAATTGACAAATCATGTGCACATGTGAAGTACAAACTGAGAGACATGCATTTTGGCGGTGTATTGAATATGAGGTGTTTAGTAGTTGAAGTCCAGTTTGTTTTGCAAAGGGATCGCAATCGAAAGTTAGTCAATAATAATTTTCATTAGAAAAAATGAAAAGTACTTGTGTACTCATAATTCTTAGATCATTGGATGCAACTTTACGAACAATTTTTTATGTGTACAAATATTAAATTTAATATACGGTTGATGAGATTTGAATTGTGAATTTTTTATTATATATTTATTAGTTTTTTAGTATAGTTTTAAATGTTCTAATATAAATTTTAATTTTATATGTTGTTCATGAGAATCGAACCCTTCACCTATGGTAGTACTCTCTTATTATCCCTCCTACTCTTATTATATAGTAGGATATAATGGTTTAAATGGTAATAATATTGGACCATTTAAACACAATTCACAAATGACACCAATTGACATTGTGATAAATAAATAAATTATTGCTTTCTGAAGAGAAGAAAAAGTTGCTATCATTACGCTCTTTATATGACATTTACTTGAACTGGAAACATTGTGAATTAGTTCTTTTAGTTTGAATGCCTTCTTAATTTAATTGTTCCTTTAACTGCTGATTTTATTGATTTTGCCTTGCATCACTAATAGACCAATAGTTGAGACTTTCAGATGTAATCTCGTAAAATTTTTTATCCAAGCTTGTTGATTTCTCTTTGTCAGATAATAACTTACAGTTGAACAAAAATGTAAACAACTCAGATACTGCATTTACGTGAGACCCATGACTACGAAAAAGGTAAACATATTGGGTTCTTGAACAATGTGAGTTGCTGTTTGTAACTTTAGGTTCATGTTAATGACATGTGTGAGGTGCTTCTTTACCGGTGGGGCTTAATGGTTACGCCCTAGGGATGCCATGACAACTGTGAACAACAGGTGGAAGAGAGGTAAAACAAAGGATAAAACCTATCCTCGCAAAGAATCAGTGGACACAAAAATTAAGTCTTATGATTTACCAAATGTACGTTGATTCACAATATTTAACCCTATAAAATAACGAAACTAATAACTTTTAAAATAGAATGTTATAACTTGGGAGATCAACCAAAATACTAGATGAAGGAAATTAATTCTAATTAGTAAGTACAACCTAATTTATTTACCACCATATATTTAAATTTCTATTTACTTAAGTTCTTAAGAATAATCGTAAAGTTAGATAATACAAATAGTTTTAATTTTTTTTTGCAAAATGGTGACACAAATATTTAATTGCAAGTGCACCTTTAGTTAAATACTAACATAAATAATTAGACTTATTTAATCATTTTCCTCCTCGCGTCATGAACTCCGGGTAAAGTTTTCAGGTTACAGTAAGCTGAATGGCTAGATACTTTATAAGTTGAGGATTTTCTATCTTATGCTTATAGTAGTTGGGTTTCTTTTATCTGACTTCAAGAATTGATGCACTTAATTTTTGCCTTTTTGGTAAAGTCTAGCTGGCATCCTATTGGGATTTGCAACGACCTATTTAATTACTATCTTCCTGCATGAACTCTGAGTGAAGTTTTCAGGTTACACCTGAATCGCTAGATGCTTAATGAGTTCAAGGATTTGCTATCCTATCTGGTATGCTAGTATTAGTTGATTTTATTTTTATCTTACTTTAACAAGTAATGCACTTAATTGGTTTGCATAGTCTGCCTGGCATCCTATTGGGATTTTTTATCTTATGCTAATAGTAGTGCTTAGAATTAACGAATAACTAACAAGGAGAACAAGAACTCTGGGTTGCAGGCTCTATTTACTGATTGAAATGAAATAGCAGTTACATAGATGTCTCACTCTTCGAGAGGTGAGCTTCTCTTAGATTACAACCACAATAATATTTTCATAGATAACTTGTGCCCCCATTCTTCAGCTTAATACTCCCATGACTGAAAACCCCAAAATACCCCTGGTGTTTTATCATTATTCCAACTGCATCCCCCTGCCTCTGTCTTTTTTCTGCCTTCTCTTATAAGTTAACATAATATGTGGACTTGCCTCATTCCTAGCAAGTAGTTGGGTTTCTTCCATCTGACTTCAAGAATTGATGCACTTAATTTATGGTATAGTCTAGCTGGCATCGTATTGGGATTTGCAACGACCTATTTAATCATTATCTTCCCGGCATGAAATCTGAGTGAAGGTTTTAGGTTACACCTGAATGGCTAGATGTTTAGTGAGTTCAAAAATTTTACTATCTACTATGCTAGTAATAGTTGATTTTATTTTTACCTTACTTTAAGAAGTAATTTACTTAACAGGTTCCCATAGTCTGCCTGGCATCCTATTGGGATTTGCTTATTTTGTTTGTGTAGGAGGAAGTTTTTGACAATGAGACACCTATTTGGGTGCTGATGAAGCTGACAGTGTTCTTGTTCATTTTCTTAATCCTGTGGACTGCTGTGTCTAATATGGAAAATTAAAGCAAGAAAGTTGTATCGCGCTGGTTATAAAGGCGAGCCTATTTCCTAGGTGACTGCCTTAGAGCTAGTCTAAGAGGACATGGATATGTATTATAATCTTTAACACTAATTATAAAATTGACTCTTAGTAGGCTCCCTATACTCACTGCGTAATTGATGGTTTGTTAATAGAAGTACTTTCTATTAGGGAGAGCACGGTTCGGTTCGGCTCGGTTTTTGGATAAAACCGAAACCGAAACCGAAACTCTTCGGTTTTAGAAAATGAAAACCGCAACCGAACCGCAACCGTAACCGAACCATCGGTTTCGGTTTCAAAAACCTCGGTTTGGTTGTAATCGGATCGGTTTCGGTTTTAATACCAATAATGAAAAATATTACAACTTATAAATAAAGCTAACTTATTTAAAAAAGTCGACGATATTGAATAGAGCAAAGGATAGCGGCGCGCATCTTTTTGCAGTGCAGCGCGCATCTTCATTCCTCCCTTTTCAATCTCCGTGATTTAGTTTTTAGGTATTACTGTCTGTATTAGGCTATTAGCCATTTACCCTACTAGGAAATAGAAACCCAAGAGTTAAGTTGAAGTATGGGCTGGGCAGTGGAGTATCAAGTATGGACAGGCCCATCCGTCCATGTAATTAAATTTTAAGCAATCTGTAATTCTTAAAACATATATGTATAATTTTTATAATAAAATTTTGTATATTATGTAACATATATAATTATATAAATATATCATAATAATCGGTTCCGTTTCGGTTTTTTCGGTTCGGTTTCACTCCAAAACCCAAACCGGACCATTAGTATTTGTTTGGTTTTTCGGTTTTAATTCGGTTCGGTTTTTATCGGTTTCATTTCGGTTTTTCTGCTCGGCCCTACTTTCTATTACTAAAACTACACTATAAAAGGAAGAGGAAGTTAGTTCCATAAATAGTTGATAACTTAATATAACTTAGTTTCGTAGGAGGGGAGGAGGCTCCTTATAGATAAGGAGCGAAGGGAGTTAGGGAGGCTTCTAGTGATTTGAGGAGCCACAAAGAGCCTCTTGGAGCACTGTATTTACACTTACTCAGATTTTAACTTGCCTCTTGGACTTTCTCTTACGGCCTAGTCGCGTAGGGACTGTTAGTAGAATAAGTTATTGTTCTAAAAATATAGTTGTGTATATGTTTATCTTATTTTCTTATATATTCTTATTATATAGTTGCATATTGGTGTAAACATAAAACACTAATATTTTGATTTTAGAAGCAAAAATTTTGTTAATCATTTATCATAACATATTTATTTCTTCTGTGATTTACTCTCTCCGCAAGTTACCGTTTCGAAAAATCCCCTAGGCCCCCTACACATCACGAAATTTAAGTTGACAGTTGGGGCGCGTGATATACTACAAAAACAACAATTTCATGCCCAGTGATTTGACATATTTATCGATTAAAAAATATGAATTAAATGTTATTTTCTGTGTAAATCTAATTCCGTAATTCATGTAGGTAATTTATACTTCTTTTTCTGTAGGTAATCTGTACTTAAGCAATGGTTACATACAAATTAATTATTGACGCAGAAAAATTTGTTATTGTACTTGATGTTACAAATATTTATGCAATGTGGTTTGGTGTCGAATTAATTTGGTTGAAAACTAGTGTGGTAATTTAGCAAAAAAAAAAAAAATAGTGTGGTTAACTTTTTTACATAATGTAAACTCTTTATCTGTAGGTAATCTTCCCTTTTGATGATAGTGGAATTTGATTTCCTTCCCAATAGGTTTAGTATTGGGCCGATAGGTTCCAGTTATTGATTAAATGTTTTTTTTGCCTTTTGGATCGTTAGTGGAATTTTGATTAGTAAGCTCTTGTTTGTCAAAAGAGAACTCATTTTTTGAAGAAAACTAAGGTACTAATCCTAGTCATTGGATGTATTATAATCAACGGCCCCGCCAGGGGCACCCACACACTAATCAAATACACCCCCACACACACAATCCCACCTAACCCCCTCCGTTTTAATTTGATTTTTCCTGCCAATCGGTGATATTTTTTTTAAATCTAATTTCACCACATTTTTCTGCATCTCCCAACGATCAGTTTGCATATCATATGTACTATATTTTGACGTAATTTAAATAAATTTTAATTTAGTTCTCTTAGTTCTCCCTTCAAGGGGTCCTCCCTCCCTCCCTCCCTCACTCTCTCTATATATATAATACATATGCGTCTTACAAACTTTGATCATTATTAATCTCTCATTTGTATTATATTTAATCAGATGAACGTCGTCATTTCACGCATGGTCAACAGATGGACACAGAATAACGGAGGAAGGATACATGAGTTTTATAGAGTAGCAAAGTGTGACCATTGACGTGAGATTGGTAGCAACGAGCAACCAGATAATAGCAAATGCCATTTTTATATACAAGCACAATTTGTTTGTAGTGTTTCCTTGTTGTACAATGCCATATTGCCGGTCATTTGTTCCCAGTGTTGGTTTAGTGTAGCTCAAAAGTTTAATTGTTAGGATTGGCAAAGTGGTTAGATGGATGATAATTTCCATAACAAATTATCAAAGCATCACTGTAAAATTATTGTAGTGGCCATTAGCAAGTCATTCATATGCTGTTTTCATAATTAAGTTCAATTTTCCAGAATAGATCAGTTAAGCCTTTTTTTTATTCCGGAAATCACTAGAAAATACTATTTTGGTTGTAGGAGTAAAAAGAGTCCCTTCTTTTTAGCGGGGTGACAAAGGTAAATGCTCTTAAATTTAATATTATTTAACTTAATCGGATTTTATTTACCAAATATAAAGCAGAAGTTTAAGAGTTTGTTGGATACTTAGATATGATTCACGGTGAAGGAATGTTTAGAACAAAGGAGTGAATAGTTTTTCATTTTATAGGTTTATTTGAACTTGATAGTTTGAACATCTACAATGCTTAGAGCACATGCACACATGAAATCCTTTGATTCATGAATTCATGGATTAAATTGATGGAGTTGATTACTATTGATGAAAAATTAACTATTTCGATTACTTTTTATGCACCCATACAACTCGATCAATTCATGGATTACTATTCATCAAACAATAATTATTTTTTTATAATAAATTTATATTCATCTTCATTATTTAATGGTTCCACAGATAATCTATTGCTATATATTAAACTTCAACACAAGAGTAAAATGTTCCAATAAAATGGTCATGAAATTACTATTTTGCCATTATTTTTTTTAAAAATAACAGTAGTACCACTCCTCTATAATTTGTGTAAAAAATGTAAGATCTTTTGTTAATATACGGAATCAAACCACTTACCTCTTTTTTTATAGTTTCATATCATAACATAACCACTATACTACATTGCAGTTGGAGTTTACTTTCAAAATCTTATTGCATAAACTACGTTCTTACCACTTGTTTTCTTTTGAAAAGACTTAACTTATTTTTTTTATAATTTTAACTTTTTAGCAAATAAAATGTAAGTTTATATTATTTATATAATAACTCCATATTTAAACTTTTTATAATTTTATACATCTATATATTCAATCATTTTTATTAGGGTATTTACCAAAAATACTAGGTTTCAAGTTTATTTTTGCAAAAATACCATCTTCTTTAATTCATTGCATATTTACTATATTAAGTTTCTTAATTGCAAAAATACTATCTTTCCTTTTCCAACCCTTTTTCCTTTTTTTTTAAAAAAATAATTCGGATGAACAGTAATCGTCGATGAACAGTAGCAGGTACTGTTCATCGATTTTTTTTTTAAGGTGGGGTGATATTTTGGTTGCAACTGAATGCAACCACATTCAACCACATGCAACCACATTCAACTTTTTTTTTTAAGGTGGGAGATTTTGGTGAATTTGGGTTGTATGGCCCCGCCAGGGGCAACTTTTTTTTTTAAGGTGGAGAGATTTTGGTGGATTTGGGTTGCAAGGCCCCGCCAGGGGCAACATTCAACTGAATGCAACCACATTCAACTAAATTTTTGATTTCAAGTTCCATTTCAGGTCGAAAATGACAACTGAAAAATGGAACTTGAAATCAGAAATTTATTTGAATGTGGTTGCCCCTGCGGGGCCATGCAACCCAAACCAAAATAGAATCCCTCCTTAAAAAAAAAGAAAAAAAAAGTGTTGGTTGAATTAGGCGGGCAGGCTGCTGGGCAGCTAGGCAGGGGAAGGAGGGTTGCCCTAAAAGGTAATATTTTTGCAATTTTGAAACTTAGGTTAGTAAAATTGCAAATATGTTTTATTAACAAAAGTAAAATTGCAAAAATTTACTTTTTTATATATATTTATGAAAAAAGCCCTTATTATTACACCTATTTAATTTTGGTATATATATATATATATATATATATATATATATATATATTAATTATATTATTTATTTGTGTTATAAATTTACAAAAATGCATGTTGTTTATAATCTACGTAAAAATGAAAGAATTTATGTTAGGATTAGAAATCAAACCATTGATCTACTTCCATAAAATTCTTATCGTAACCACTATATTACATTAAATCTTGTATTCTTTCAAAAATCTTATTAAATAAGTCATCCTTTTCCTTTTCCTCTTCTTTTTTTTTCTTTTTTTTAATTTTAACTTTTGTATAAATATTAGTTAATATTATTTTTACAACTTCGTTTTTTTCAATTTTCATAAATTGACATATAATATGTAATCAATCATCTTTATAAAATTTTGTTACACTTTAATTTTGTGATTAAGTAGATATCAATTATGTTATTAATTGTTATGATTTATAATTTTATATATTTTTATATCTTTTAGTATACTTGGTTTGATTAGAAAAGTATTGACACATAAAATTTAACATAAAATTAGAAAAAAATAAGTAAAAATTTTATGTAGTATATCTTATTATTCATTAGGCACATATTTTCAAATTAAGAATATTATTGTTGAAACTACTTTTAAATTACACAATAATTGTTTTAATATCTTCTGTTCGGTCTATCATTTTTTTTAAGAATTTCTTTTTCGGAAAGAACATTTTATTTATTATTATCTTCTGAAATGACATGTCGTTTTTTACTAACTTTGTTATGTCTTACATTTTCACTAATTTACCTACTTCCATTAAATTCATTGTACTCATCTTTTTAAGTCAAATTATTGATCTCAAGCGTTAAAAATTAAATTGAGATGGTGTGGGTAACTCACTTATCCATTTTTATTTTATTTTTCACTAAATTCATTTTTTTTTAAATTTTCTTACCAAACCAAACATAAGTGCTAACAATTTGGTGGGACGGGATGAGTAATATATGTTGGTAATCGTTTATTTGATTTTATAACTACTATCTAAATAATAAATATAATTAGGGATTAATACTGTTATAGGTCTCTCTCCCTTCTAACTAGGGCTGTAAAATAACTGAGCCGAGCCGAATTTTGACCGAAACGATCCGAACTTTGACCTTAACGAACCGAGCCGAGCTTTCATCTTAACGAACCGAGCTGATTTCTTAACGAACCGAGCCGAACTCGAGTTGTTCACGAACAACCTCGAGCCGAGCTGTTCGCGAACAATTAATTTGGTTGGAGATCTTAGTAGATACTATTCTAATTAGTACTAGTAACTAGTGCTTTATCACGGATTGTTGTTTCTATTTTTTAAAAAATATTTCTCGACGATCCAACCATACGGATGTCAAGATATATCTAATTTAGTGATATTACCAAATTTTCAAAAAATAAAAAATTAATTTGGTTGGAGATCTTAGTAGATCACTACTATTCTAACCAGTACTAGTAACTAGTGCTTTGTCACGGATTGTTGTTTCTATTTTTTAAAAAATATTCCTCGACGATCCAACCGTACGGATGTCAAGATATATCTAATTTAGTGATATTCCAAAATTTTCAAAAAATAAAAAATTAATTTGGTTGGAGATCTTAGTAGATCACTACTATTCTAACTAGTACTAGTAACTTGTGCTTTGTCACGAATTGTTGTTTCTATTTTTTAAAAAATATTTCTCAACGATCCAACCGTACGGATGTTAAGATATATCTAATTTAGTGATATCACGACTATTCTAACTAGTAATAGTAACTAGTGCTTTTTCACAAATTGTTGTTTCTATTTTTTAAAAAGTTTTTCTCAACGATCCAACCGTACGGATGTCAAGATATATCTAATTTAGTGATATTCCCAAATTTTCAAAAAATTAAAAATAATTTTTTTTCAAAAAATAAGAAATAAAAATTAATAAAACAAAAGGCTTTCATTCAGTTTCCAGTCCACTAGTCAAGGCCCAAGTATATATAAGTATATAACCCGGCCCAAATCAGATACCTAAAAGCTAATAATAGCCTAATACTAACTAAAATTAAAAAAGTAAAAAATTAGCCGCAAATAACCTCACCTCTCTCTATCATCTCTATTCTAATTACCCTAATTCCTAACTCTATCGACATCGACATCTCTCACAAATATTACTAACCTCTCTCTCAATCCACTCTCAAGTCTCAATCCGCTCTCAAGTCTCAATCACTGTCTCAATATTGTAAGTCTCTCAATCTATACACGCACAAATTTGATTCCAAATTTTAAATTTCATTCTTTACTTCTTTACTTCATTTTGAGACTTCTGATTTTGATTCGTTTGGTCTAATTAAGCTAGTTAATTTTGAATTTGGTCTGTCTCGTATGCTGTTTTAGTATTGAGTTACTAATTTACTATGAAAACAACTTTATATATTTTACACAGAGCTGATATTAGTTTACATTTAATCCTTATTAGATAGTATAACTCTAGAGTTTTTGTTTCTTGCTCCCCGTATATCTTCAGTCTTACTTGTTTTATATTATTCATCCACATATAAAGTTTTGCCAAGGGATATGATTAGTGACCACTAGCAGAGTAAGAAAAAGCAAGATTAAGAATGGTCAAAGCTCTGTATAATTGAGTTGAACTAGTGGGAATAAGAAAATTTGGGGTTAGAGATGGAATTAAAATTTTAGTTTAAGTATTTCCCAGATCAGAGTTACAGGTAGATGTGATTGTGGGTAACTAGTTACTTTTTATCAAACATTGGACTAGGCCAATTGATGTGTAAAATAAGTGCAAGCGCACAGTGTTTAATTGTAGCAATCACAGATCGATCCTCAGAGACTATGTATTTTCAAAACCCTAATAATTAACTCAGGCGAACTAGACAATAAGATTTGAGATGGGATTTAATTAACCTAATTAACCTAATTAGCAAAGATTATCAAATAATATAGAAAACCTAGGAATCCGAATCCGTTAATTAATCACAATTAATATCAACTCGCCCTAAAATCAATCCTCTTTTCTTCACAAATAAGATATATCAATCAACGAGACAAGCATATACTATGAAACTTGTTATCTAACAATAACCTGTCAAAACTTCAAGGAGCAAAGCATAGGCTATGAAAAATAAATCCGGTAACAATAATATATCAAAATCACTTTGTCAATTGAACAATTAAGCACCAAGAAAATTATGAGAATCAATTAATAGAAACGAGAAGAAATCAAAAGCAACTAAATTAACTTCATCTTCATCCTAGAGCAAGAGATTTAGCTACTCATAATTATATAAATATTCGTAATAATTATTAATGAACGAAAGTAAAGCTATTAATGATAAATTATTATTAAGATGTACAGCTATGCATGCGGCCTAGGAAGTGAACAAAATTTAACTAACTAATTAATTAATTAGACATGCACGACAAGATTGATTGATGGCAGGAACAATTTGAATGCATTAACAACTTATTATATATAATAATATTAAAAACTTGCACCGAAAGAAAGATGAAGCAGATGGAGTTTAACAATTAACGAAAATAAACAAGAAAACAAGGCATAGGAATTATAAACGGGTGAACATAAAAGCAAGGAATCAATATTTTATTAACTAAGAAAACAGAGGAAAAGCAGAGTATTGGCTAAAATATAAAACAAGAAAGAAATTAGCTATCAAATTATAGGTGTCTAAATTGGTGTCTAAATTACAAGAGAGAAGGCCATATATATAGGGAAAAATAATAGGTTTGGCCCCTTTGATTACAATCCGGTCTTGAATATAATTTCTTCAATTTCCTTTTCTTCTCGGATAAGTATTCGATTTTCCCTCCAGTTTCCATGACTTCAAGTATTTTCCACCTCCTTTCCCTTTTTGCACCTTTTCCTGCTTGAAATCTGTTTTTATTTATTTTCCTACAAAACAAAATAAAACAATTTATTAATTAATAAAATTACGAAAACGGACATAAAATAGGTATTAAAAATATGATGAAATATGGGCCTATCAAACCTATCTTTTGCTCGTCCTCAAGAAAAATAAAATATAAAATACTTCCTAAATAAATAATACCACTTCCGTAGGTGATCACGGTTGCATTTGGCATATGCAACAAGCCCTTTAAACCCCTAGGCAGCCATAGTGGACGAATGAGGTCTCGTGAGGGCCTATAGAGAATGTACCCACAAAATCCATCCAGCTCATGTAAAAGATTGTTTAATGCAACACCACACATACAAGTCATCTCATGCTACATCAACTTAAGAAATCAAAGTGAATTTGCAATGTCTTGGTGTGTAGATGCAAGTATTCACATAGTCTACTCAAAGAAATATGCAGATGTCATTAGAAGTGGTGTAAAAATAAGTTGGTAACCATGCTAAGCCCACAAGAGTACACCTTAGAGTCAAAACTTGGGATCTCATATGCAGAAACAAGTAATAACTCACATTTCACTCACAGAAGAATATTCACTCAAGAACAAGGGTAAGTGTATCACTCAATTCCAACAAAATCATAAACATGCTTGACATTTGGTATCAATCTAACTTTAACACAACATACATTAATGACGATAATCAAAAGGTCTTTTATTTGGGTTGTAATGGGGCTAGGGACAAGGTATGTCAAGTAAGGCCAAATAAGGTGAAGTGTCAAAAGCTAGTAGAAACCATAATAAATCATACACAACACCAGACATCCTCCCCATACATGGATTTCTAAAAATTTCCAACAAAATTCTTGAATAGTCGAATGAAGAAGGATCACACAGAAACATAAGTATGCTCTCATATAACTTTTTTTTTCTTTTTTCAATTTTTTTTTTCTTTTTTTCTTTTTTCTTTTTTTTCTTTTTTCTTTTTTAAACGAGAGCTAAGATAGAATATAAATATATAAGAAACCACAATCCTTCTTCAAGAATTTATTGAATAACGACCGACAAGTAAGCAACAAAACCAAATATTTCCCCAAAATTAATGAACAAAAGTAAACCCCTTCTCACACACCTTTTTACTCCCACAACTTCCTACTAGCCCTTGACAATTGGGATCAAGTATACGTAAGGCTACAAAAGAAAAAGGTCTAGGCAAGTAATGTGGTGTGTCACCGAAAAAAATAAGATAAAACTCAAATGGGTAACTAATTGATCACATGTAAATGGTGTGGTAATTTGGATAATAATAGGTTATTCCTAAATGCCTTTATCATCAAATAATGTCATGTATTTCAAGAAAGGTCTCAAACAAGTGCTAGCAATGCAAACAATATGTGGACACTCAAGCAAACGAATATAAAATGCAAAAGATATGCATATAGGCTCAAAATCTCATTTGGTGGAAAAACATAATCAATCCCAAGAAAAAGTCTCTTTAATGCACCTACTTGTACTCAAAGCATGGAAACCAAATCTTCTTGCACATATTCATGTCCTTTTAATTACTTACAACATTCAATAAGTCGACTAGTTTCAACTTGCTAGTGTGTGTGTGTGTGCACAAGAACTTAGCAAATCACTTCTCAATCAAAAGCATTAGAAACACAAGAGTACTATAGCATGCAAGGGTGCATCAATCCTACTTAAAACAAGTAATCATTTCACAAGGCTAGAATTATTTTTGTATTTTTTTCATTTTTCAATTTTTTTTTAATAACACTACTAAATCCCTCCCCCATACCTAAATCATGCATTGTCCTCAATGTATGCAAATGAGAGAAAAATGACAAAGTAAAAGGACGAGAATACCTGATAAAGGATGTTGGAGATAAATTTTTACCTATAACACACACACACACAAAAACACACAGACACACACACACACACACACAGTTGTTCCCCCATACCTACACTTGACTATATGGGAGATACATTACGAAACAGATATACTAACCAATACCAGATCGAGGAAAAACACCACATGTAACACAATCATCAAACATGTGAAACACACCCACGAAAACATCATTATCCACTAGAGAAATATGATCATGCACCAGAATGAAACTCATACCACTAATATCATTCATAGACCAATTAGACGCTTCTTTATGTTGTTTAAGCAAATTAATCACTTGAAATTCTTGGTCATGAACTAAATCACTAGAAAGAACATGATAAGTTTCATTATCAACTATCAAAGACTGATCAAGAATGGAAAAAGATGGATTATGAACGAAAGTGGGTGGCTCACCAACAGAAGTCTTAACAACGGACTTAGGATCAAAAGAACTATCCTCAAGTTGGGTTTCATGCTTAGAACAAATGGCATTCAATTCATCTAACATTTAATCAGAAGAAAAATTTCTATACAACTCATGAAGTTCTTTATTACTCTCATACTCTAACATAACATCTTCCTCAAGAAAAGACTCAATTGCACCATCCTCAAGATTTGACCACGAAACAACCTCATCTATCAAATTAACTCCTATAGGTTGTTCAAAAAGCTCATTAGGTTGATTTCCTACATTAAAGACATTAAGATCTATCGTCATATTACCAAAAGTGAGTTTCATCGAACCATTCCTACAATTAATTAAAGCATTAGAGGTAGCAAGAAAAGGCCTTCCTAAAATGATAGGAATTTAATTTTTTAGATTTTTGACTGGTTCGGTTTCTAGAACAACAAAATCGACGGGGAAGACAAAATCACCAACCTTAATCAACACATCTTCCACTATACCTGTTGGAGTTTTAACAGAACGATCAGCTAACTGAAGAGTAACACTAGTCTTCTTAAGTTCACCTAAACCCAAGGCTTGATAGACAGATAATGGAAGAAGGTTCACACTAGCTCCTAGATCGAGTAAAGCTTTATCAATGAAAGTATCACCTATGACACAAGAGATGGTAGGACAACCGGGATCCTTATACTTCACAGGGATTTGATTTGACAAAATAGAACTAACATGAGATGTTAGGAAAGCTTTCTTAGGAACATGAGTGGTTCTTTTATGAGTACACAAATTTTTTAGACACTTAGCATAAGAGGGAACTTGTTGAATCGCATCTAAAAGAGGAATTTTAATCTTGACTTGCTTAAAGACTTCCAAAATCTTATCTAACTGAGCAGATTGTTTATTTGAAGTAAGTCTTTGAGGAAACGGGGCTTTCGGCTTAAAGACTTTTTCATTAGACACATCAGAGTGGGGTTTCGAAGGTGGTTCATCGGATGGTGATAAGTGCATATTTTTGTATATTTTTATTACCTATTTATTGCTTGAACTCGTATTTTAAAAAATTATTTTGTTGCATTTCAGGAAATTCGTAAATAAATAAAGAAATGGCAAAATAAAGAAATAAAGTGCAAGGAAGGGAAAATGAGGAAGAAAAAGGACCAAAAATGAAAGAAGGAAAAGAATTAGGAGCTTGGAGCAAAAGGAATATTTCAAGACAAGTGGAAGGTGGAGATCATCCCAACACAATAGAGAAGTGTATGGCCAAGATCAACTCTTCAAATTTTAAGGGGGAAGGAAACAAATAGATGGCTAGGATTTCACCACCACACACCACGAATGTATGGTGGGGATTAACCCAACACCCCCCTTAACCCTAATTCCTATCCTATAAATACCCCCTCACCCCCCTTGTATTTAGTAACTTAGATTTTAGGGTAGTTTTAATTTCTTGTATTTCTTTTCTTAGTTTCAAATCTTGTAAACACTCCTATTATAATTAATGCAATTTTTATTTTCTTTACTTCTTGTCTTGCTCTTTCGTTATTGTTGCCTTGTTTCGTTATTGTCGTAAATCCAAGAAGTGGACAAAGTAGCGAAAAGCTAACCACTATGGGTTGAAAGTAACGATTTTTAATTTCTTGTACTTAGTTTATAATCGTAATTTTGCCCCTTTAAAAATCCATTTTATTGTGGGCCATTTAATTTCAAATCATCGTTTTAGTAGTATAAATTTTAATTTCGTAATTAATTGTCTTTAATTCCGTATTTAGTTCTTTAAAAAAAATATTTCAAAAAAAAAAAAATAGTTATAATAATTTTATAAAATATTTTGCCCCTTTTTCTTGTTTTATTCGAGACAACACATCAGTCATCAGAGTCGGTTTGTTTTGTTTGTTTATTTTTGCTCTTTGCCTTTCGAGTCACAAAATTCATTTCCTTCTCTGCAAAACAACGCTTTCTCCTCTGTTTCTTCTTCCCACAACTTCGACATACACAATTCCCAGCAAAATCTATCTACTCCTCCTTCCTTCTCCTATTTCCCCAAACGCAACACCTTTCCCCCTCGTTTTAATTCCTTAGTTGCTGTCCACCCTTCTTCCATTTCTGTTTTAATAATTTCTCATTTTAATTTCTTGGTTTGTTGGAGTTTTACTAAGGTTTGGTGTTAGAGAGTCAAGTGCCGTCGAGTCGTTGCTGTCATTGTTTCCCTGCGTGTTAATGTTTTCTGAGTTGGATTGTCGATTGTTGAGTTAAAGTAATTGTCGATTGTCGATTGTTGAGTTGGATTGTTTTCTGCGTGTTAATTGTTGAGTTCTTGCTATGGGTTGTTTTCTTTGATGCAGAGTTGGTTTGAGTCTATGTGAGTTCAGTTTGGGTTGAGAATTCTGCGTTTAGTTTCTGTGCTGCGTGTGTTGTTGAATGAAATTGCTGTCGAGGTTGTTCAAGTTTGCTGTCATTGCTAGCTAGTTTGGAGTCAGTATGTTTAGCCGAATTAAGTCGATTTTGAGTTTTATTAGTTGTGTGGCTGTGTAATCGAGTCCGTTGATTGAATCATCAAGTCATTCACTGAGTTTCATTTTTTCTTTAGTTGTGCTGCATTTTAGTTTCCTTCTGTGATACTGATTTGTGGTATTGAGTTTTTATTTGCCATTATTCACTATTAATTGTCCTAGTTCACGAGTCGAAAGGTTTTGTGGCTGATCATTGTAGTTTTTGAGTAATTTAGTAGTAATAGTATTTAATTCTTTACAAGTCCCTGGTTCTAATCCCAAAATAAAAAAATACTTTAGAATAAAATTTCATTTTCGAATTTAGGATAATTTGTAGAATAATCTTAGAATAATATTTAGAATAATTTAGAATTTTGGAATAATTTATTTTTAAATTAGTTTAAAATAGTTTAAAATTCCATTTTGTTTTTATTTTAATTTGTAAAACCAAAATTCTCAAAAATCAAACTTGTTCTAATTCGATTAAATTAGAAATTAAGGAATGCGAAAACATTAGTCTCCGACGAACGATCCTAAAATTTTCACAACGAAACGAATTGTGCGCTTGCGATTCAAATTTAATGATTTTTTTTAGCACAACAAGTTTTTGGCGCCGCTGCCGGGGACTAATTATTTTTCGCACCTTTGTTTTTGATTTTTTGGATTAGCTCTCTTCTCACCTTTTTTCTTGTTTGCATCTTTTTCGAGGAATTTGGAGGAAAATTCGGGAAACTTGGATTAAAGCGGAAGAAATTTTCTCGGAATTTTGGAAGCTTTGCTTGGGTAAACCGTATCTCTCTCCTCTTTCGTTTTTCTTTTCCTATTTAGAAAATCACAATAATCACAAAAAATTAAAAATCCAAAAAAATTAGTTGTAAATACATAATTGTTGCATCATTCATTTAATCACTTTGGGCAAATCATCTAGATTTTTATTTTCTTGTTTTTAATTTTTCGTACCCTATAAATTGTGGTAATCACTGGAGGACACCAAGGTACGTTAAATTCTTTCTTTTCTTTAGTTAGAACACGTAGTTTAAAGCATCCATAAATGTTTATAGTTTTTTTTATATATCTTTGTTTGTTGCATCATTTTGTAAATAAATCTTAAGGGCAAAACCTCTCAAAAGATAAGGGAAGGGATTTCATCACTCTTTCCTTAGCCAAAAAACAATTTAATCCCTCATTTTGCATACCTAGCCTTTGATAAAATTAATTAGACGTTTGCCCCTAGGGATCTCGCGCTCATTTAGGAAGGTGCTTAAGAAACGAAGTAATCTTTAATTATTCCGACTTTTTGGTGTCTAGGAAAGTGAAAGCTGACCTGGCCAATTAAGGTTTTGGTGTCTAGGCTGGTGTTTAGCCTCTTGGCAATGCTTGCACCTACCTGGCCAAGCCGGTTCGAATAATTATTGATTTACCTAGTTTTTGGTAGCCCTTACAGTTAGGAGCAAGGTCTAGTTATTTTATTAGGGAACCTTAGGTTTAGAATTTTTCTTTTAATCTTACACCCCTTTCTTTTTGTGTGTTTAATTTATCGCACTTTCTTGCTACGTGTTTCCTTACTTGGTTTATGCGAACTATTTGGATTATGGATAATTCTTCTAGACTAGTGAGATCATTTGAGATTTCTTCATCGTCTAATTCCGAGTTTTTACATTATTCCGAACCCGTAGTAAACATGGCCATGTCTCTTAAGGACCGTTGCTACCCCACCCGTTCCGCTCAACCTTCGTGCATCACTCTTCCTCCCGTAAATGGTAATAATTTCGAGATCAAAGCTCACCATATTAGCACATATTAGCATGTTACCTAAGTTTACCGAGAGTGATGGTGAGGATCCGTATATTTTCCTTCATGAATTCGAGGAGGTTTGTGCTCTACAAAAACTCCAACAATTGACCGAAGACTCCATTAGGCTTAGACTTATCAACTTTGCCTTAAAAGAAAATGCCAAAAAATGGTTGTATAGTCTACCTGTTAATTCTATTTCCACGTGGGAGGGATTTGTGATAATTTTTCTAAAAAAATATTTTCCAAACCATAAGACTACAAGGATTACAAACGAAATAAATCAATTTCATCAAAAGGAAAATGAGTCTTTTTGGAAATATTTTGATCGTTTTAAAAATCTCTTATCCCAATGCCCCCACCACGGAATAGAAAAATGGAGACTTTGCAAGATTGTTTACGAGGCCCTAGATAGTCCAACAACCGCGTTGTTAGAGTCTATGTGCCAAGGAAAATTCATGGAGAAAAATGAAGACGAAGGGTGGGAGTTTTTCGAGGAATTAGCCGAGAAGACTATGCTGTGGGAGTCTACTAGGGAACCTCACAAGTCCAACGAGTCATCTAGTTCTTCTAGGGGTCTACATTCAATTGGAAATAATATTGCAACCGATGCCAAGCTAGCCACCCTTACTAGGAGACTCGAAGCTTTAGAAACTCATAGTAGTCCCCCACCTATGTCTATGTACCCAAATTTTAATACTTCGAACTTTGAGACCTTGTCCCGATTTTGAGCAAGTGAACGCAATGTTCCAACCGAGACCTCGGAATGACCCGTTTGCACCGACTTACAATCCCGGGTGGAAGAACCACCCGAATTTCTCTTGGAACCAAGGCCAAAATTTCCAATCTCCACCATCTTTTCAAAAGCCGAACTATCCAAACCAAGTTCCTTTTTCAAACACGACTCAAAATCACATTTCTTATCAAAATCAAGCACTCGCCCACCCACCCGGCTTTCATGAGTCGGATAAGAGAATTAATTCCTTGGAAAAGACTCTCGATGCGCTTCTAAAATCAACAACTAATTTGGCTAAATCTCAACAGACCTTCATGCAAACCATGACTCAAGATAGGCAAATCTTAAATGCTAGTACTCAAGCCATATCTAAGTTAGAGGTTTTTAAGAAAACGGCCCAAATGGACAAGATCTTAGAAGTTTTTAAGCAAGTCAAAGTCAACATTCCTCTTTTAGACGTGATTCAACAAATTCCTTCGTATGCAAAATGTCTAAAAGATTTGTGCACACATAAGCGAACTACTCACGTCCCTAAGAAAGCCTTCTTGACGTCCTAAGTAAGCTCAATTCTTTCGAACCAAATTCCTGTGAAATATAAGGACCCCGGTTGTCCTACAATTTCATGTGTCAATACCTTTGTGGACAAGGCGTTACTTGACTTAGGCGCTAGTGTGAAATTGCTTCCGTTATCGGTCTATCAAGCCCTAGGTTTAGGAGAGCTTCAAAGAACTAACGTTACACTTCAATTAGCCGATCGTTCTGTCAAAGTTCCTAAGGGGATTATTGAAGACGTGCTAATTAAAGTAGGTGACTTTTTCTTTCCGGTTGATTTTGTCGTCCTAGAAACCGAACCGGTCAAGAACCCTAAGAATCAGATTCCTATCATTCTAGGAAGGCCATTTTTAGCCACCTCCAATGCTTTGATTAATTGTAGAAATGGATTAATGAAACTAACATTTGGGAACATGACCATTGACCTCAATATTTTTCACATAGGCAAACAACCCGATGATCTCTATGATCAACCTATGGGTGTCAATTTAATTGATGATATAGTTGATCAAGAATTCATCAACCCTAATGATGCTCTTGATTTTTGTTTAAAACACTTTGGTCAAGATTGGGATGATTCTGAATGTACAAATGAGGTCAATGCAATGTTAGATTCCACCATTCCTACAAATAACCAAGCATGTGAACCACCTCCTTTACCACTTTTCGAAGCTAGTGAACCTGTTGAGTGCCGCCCGATTTAGAACTCAAACCTCTTCCCGACACTCTTAAGTACGCCTTTTTAGGTCCTAACGAGTCTCTTCCCGTTATAATTGCCTCTAATTTGACCAAGTCACAAGAGGATGAGCTTGTAAGTGTGCTTAAAGAACATAAGGAAGCCATAGGTTGGAGTATCTCGGATATTAAAGGAATTAGTCCGGCCATTGTCCAACATCAGATTCACTTAGTTGATGATGCCAAACCAGTTCATGAACCACAAAGGCGGTTGAACCCTACCATGATGGAAGTCGTTAGGAAGGAAATCCTTAAGTGTCTAGATAATGGAATCACTTATCCCATTTCTGATAGCTCTTGGGTTAGCCCGATTCAGGTAGTACCTAAAAAGTCAGGTATTACCGTGGTGAGTAACGAGAACAATGAGCAAGTTCCTACTCGTGTCCAATCTGGTTGGAGGGTATGCATAGACTATAGGAAACTCAACGATGCCACTAGAAAAGACCACTTTCCTTTGCCATTCATAGATCAAATGTTAGAAAGGTTAGCGGGTCATGCCTACTATTGCTTTCTAGATGGTTATTCCGGTTATTTTCAAATTCCTATAGCTCCCGAAGACCAAGAGAAAACCACTTTCACATGTCCCTTTGGAACCTTTGCTTATCGTCGCTTAGCTTTCGGTCTAACCACTGCCCCGGCCACCTTCCAAAGGTTCATGATGAGCATCTTTTCTGACATGGTAGGTGAATTCCTAGAGATTTTCATAGATGACTTCTCCATCTTTGGTTCGTCTTTTCATCAATGCCTAAACCATCTTGAGTTAGTCTTAAAGAGATGTAAAGAAACCAACCTCATTCTTAATTGGGAAAAATGTCATTTCATGGTTAAAGAAGGAATCGTTCTTGGTCATAGAATTTCTGAAAAGGGGATCGAAGTAGATAAATCCAAAGTTGACCTCATTGCCAATCTACCCCCACCAACATCAATCAAAGGAATTCGTTCTTTTTTAGGACATGCAGGTTTTTATAGGCGTTTCATTAAAGATTTTAGCAAAAAGGCTAAACCCTTGACTACCCTTCTTGGTAAAGATGTTAAATTCGAGTTCAATAAAGATTGTTTGCAATCTTTTGAACACCTTAAGAAAGAGTTGACCTCGGCCCCGATTATCAAGTCTCCCGATTGGAGTCAACCTTTCGAGTTAATATGTGATGCATCTGATTACGCATTAGGGGCGGTATTAGGACAACGAATCAATAAGATACTTCATGTCATATACTACGCTAGTAAGACCTTAAATGATGCGCAACTCAATTATTCAACCACCGAGAAGGAGCTTCTAGCCGTAGTTTTTGCCCTCGAGAAGTTTAGGTCGCATCTTATTGGTTCGAAAATCATTGTTTACACCGATCATTCCGCCCTTCGATATCTCTTCTCTAAGAAAGACTCTAAGGCCCGATTGATTAGGTGGATCTTGTTGCTCCAGGAGTTTGACCTAGAAATTAGGGATAAGAAGGGGTCCGAAAAAGTCGTTACCGATCACCTTTCTCGATTAGTAGTGGAGTCCACCACTGACTCGCCTTTGAATGAATCTTTTCCCGACGAACATCTCTTTTCTATCTCTACTCCTCCTTGGTTCGCCGACATTGTCAATTATCTTGCAACCGACATTCCCTCTCTTTGGTCTACACAAGATAAATCAAAATTTTTCTCTCAAGTCAAACACTTCTTTTGGGACGACCCGTATCTTTTTAAATATTGTCCCGATCAAATCATTCGGAGGTGCGTCCCAAACCATGAGTTTCGAAGTATCCTTTCCTTTTGTCATGATCAAGCTTGTGGAGGTCATTTTAGTGCTAAGAAAACAGTAGCTAAAATCCTCCAAAGCGGTTTTTATTGGCCCAGTTTGTTTAAGGATGCTGCTGAATTCTGTGCCGCTTGTAGTAGGTGTCAACACTTAGGAAAGATCACTAGGAGAAATATGATTCCTATGAGTCCCATCTTAATCATTGAGATTTTTGATGTTTGGGGCATAGATTTTATGGGTCCCTTTCCTAGCTCTTTTGGCAACCTCTACATTCTCTTAGCGGTTGATTATGTGTCTAAGTGGGTAGAAGCCATACCAACTAAGTCCAATGATAACAAGGTCGTTCTTAAATTCTTAAAAGAGAATATCTTTTCTCGATTTGGCACACCTAGGGCTATCATTAGTGACCAAGGTACGCACTTTAAGAATCGTCAATTTGAGTCCCTTTTGAAAAAGTACTCAATTACTCATAGGCTGGCTACCCCTTATCATCCTCAAACTAGTGGTCAAGTTGAAGTCTCGAATAGGCAAATCAAACAAATCTTGGAAAAGACTGTCAACTCGAACAGGAAGGATTGGTCAATCAAATTGATAGATGCCTTATGGGCCTATCGGACCGCTTTTAAGACTGTTTTGGGCATGTCCCCTTACAGAATTATGTTTGGCAAAGCCTGTCACTTGCCCGTTGAACTAGAACATAGGGCCATGTGGGCCATAAGAGACTTGAACTTTGACTTACCAACCGCCGGTAATCATAGGAAATTGCAATTGTCAGAACTAGAGGAATTAAGAAATGAGGCCTATGAAAATGCTAAAATTTATAAAGAAAGAACAAAACTTTTTCATGATAAATCCATTTTGAGAAAATCTTTTTCTCCGGGTCAAAAAGTTCTTTTGTATAATTCTAGGCTTCATTTATTCCCCGGGAAATTGAGATCCAGGTGGGAAGGTCCTTACATTGTTAGGACCGTTTTTCCTCACGGTGCTGTTGAAATTGAAAATCCTAAAAATGGTGATGTATTTAAAGTTAATGGACAAAGACTCAAACCATTTTTAGAGCTGCCATTTGATTCCGAGGATGAGGTCACCCACCTCATCGACCCGTGATTCATGTAAGTTCCTTTCAGTAGGTAAATTCTCTCCTTCATCCCTTGTCAGGTATTATCTCCTCATTCTCATTTACTCATTTCTCTTGAATTTGCATACATTGAGGACAATGCATGATCTAGGTATGGGGGAGGGTTTTTAGTGTAAATATAAAAATCAAAAAATCCAAAAAAATTAAAAAATGAAAAAATCACAAAAAGAGTTCTTTTCGTATTCTAGTCTTGTTAATTGATTGCTAAGATGCACCCTTGCATGCTATGATAATCTTATGATCCATTAGCTTTTGTTTGAGAAGTGATTTGCTAAAGTTCTTGTTCACACACTTACACTAGCAAGGTGAAGCTAGTTGACTTATTTGAATTGTGCATGAAATTAGAAGGACATGATTAGGTGTAAGATGATTTGGTCTTCATGCTTTGAGTTCAAGTAGGTGCATTGAGGATACCTTTACTTGAGATTGATTATGTTTTACCATACCAATTGAGTTTTGAGCCTATATGCACATCTTTTGCATTTATATTCATTTGCTTGAGTGTCCACTTGTCATTTGCATCGCTAGCACTTGTTTGAGTTCCTTCTTGAAATACATGACATTAATTGATGATAAAATGATAAAGGCACTTAGGAATAACATATATTTCCAAATTATCCACACCATTCTTATATGATCAATTAGTTAACCCTTTGAGCCTAATCATTTTCTTTCGGTGACACACCACATTACTCACCTAAGACCTTTTTCTTGTTTAGCCTTACGTATTCTTGATCCCATTTTGTCAAAGGCTAGTAGGAACTTAAGGGAGCAATAAGGTGTGTGAAATAGGGTTTACTTTTGTTCATAACTTTTGAGGAAATATTTGTTGTTACCTTGATTGTTGATTTTCAAAATTAAATCTAAAGGAGGATTATTGTTACATTTATGATTTTCCTTTATATATATAAAAAAAATAGAAATAGAAAAAAAAAGAAAAAAAAAGAAAAAAATATACATATGAGAGCATACTTATGTTTTTGTAATCCTCCTTCATTCGACTATTCAAGGCTTTTTGTTGAAAATGAAAATAAATTGTGTGGGGAGGAAGTTTGGTGTTGTGCATGATATTCATGGTGACTACTAGCTTTTGACACTTCACCTTATTTTGGCCTTTCTTGACGTACCTTGTCCCTAGCCCCATTACAACCCTAATAAAGACCTTTTGATTGTCATTATTAATGTATGTTGTGATTTAAGTTGGGATGATACCAAGTGTCAAGCATGCTTTTGATTTTGTTGGAAATGAGTGATACACTTACCCTTGTTCTTGAGTGAATGATCTTTTGTGAGTGAAATATGAGGTATTGCTTGCTTCTTTTGCATATGAGATCTCAAGTTTTGATTCTAAGGTGTGCTCTTGTAGACTTATCATTGTTACCAATAATTTTTGCACTTGACATGAACTTATAATCACTCTTGCATGGTTCTTTAAGTAGACTATGTGAATCCTTGCACTTTCCACACCAAGACTTTGCAAATTCATTTTGATTCTTAAGTTGATGTATCATGAGAGGACATGTATGTGTGGTGTGCATTGCCATGTGATCTTTTATACAAACTAGATGGATTTTGTGGGTACATTCACTATAGGCCCTCACGAGACCTCACTCGTCCACTAGGGCTGCCTAGGGGTTTAAAGGGCTTGTTGCATATGTCAAATGCAACTGTCACACCTACGAAAAGGAGTATAGGACTTTTTATCTAGATTTTCTTTTTGTTTTACTCGAGGACGAGCAAAAGATAGGTATGGGGGCATTTGATAAGTGCATAGTTTTGCATATTTTTATTACCTATTTATTGTTTGAACTCGTATTTTAATAAATTATTTTGTTGCATTTCAGGAAATTCGTAAATAAATAAAGAAATGGCAAAATAAAGAAATAAAGTGCAAGGAAGGGAAAAAGAGGAAGAAAAAGGACCAAAAATGAAAGAAGGAAAAGAATTAGGAGCTTGGAGCAAAAGAAATATTTCAAGATAAGTGAAAGGTGGAGATCATCCCAACACATTAGAGAAGTGTATGGCCAAGATCAACTCTTCAAAGCTTAAGGGGGAAGGAAACAAATAGATGGCTAGGATTTCACCACCACACACCACAAATGTATGGTGGGGATTAACCCAACACCCCCCTTAACCCTAATTCCTATCCTATAAATAACCCCTCACCCCCCTTGTATTTAGTAACTTAGATTTTAGGGTAGTTTTAATATCTTGTATTTCTTTTCTTAGTTTCAAATCTTGTAAACACTCCTATTATAATTAATGCAATATTTATTTTCTTTACTTCTTGTCTTGCTATTTCGTTATTGTTGCCTTGTTTCGTTATTTTCGTAAATCCAAGTAGTGGACAAAGTAGCGAAAAGCTAACCACTATGGGTTGAAAGTAACGATTTTTAATTTCTTGTACTTAGTTTATAATCGTAATTTTGCCCCTTTAAAAATTCATTTTATTGTGCGCCATTTAATTTCAAATCATCGTTTTAGTAGTATAAATTTTAATTTCGTAATTAATTGTCTTTAATTCTGTATTTAGTTCTTTAAAAAAAAATATTTCAAAAAAAAAAAATTAGTTATAATAATTTTATAAAATATTTTGCCCCTTTTTCTTGTTTTATTCGAGACAACACATCAGTCATCAGAGTCTGTTTGTTTTGTTTGTTTATTTTTGCTCTTTGCCTTTCGAGTCACAAAATTCATTTCCTTCTCTGCAAAACAACGCTTTCTCCTCTGTTTCTTCTTCCCACAACTTTGACATACACAATTCCCAGCAAAATCTATCTACTCCTCCTTCCTTCTCCTATTTCCCCAAACGCAACACCTTTCCCCCTCGTTTTAATTCCTTAGTCGCTGTCCACCCTTCTTCCGTTTCTGTTTTAATAATTTCTCGTTTTAATTTCTTGGTTTGTCCGAGTTTTACTAAGGTTTGGTGTTAGAGAGTCAAGTGCCGTCGAGTCGTTGCTGTCATTGTTACCCTGCGTGTTAATGTTTTCAGAGTTTGATTGTCGATTGTTGAGTTAAAGTAATTGTCGATTGTCGATTGTTGAGTTGGATTGTTTTCTGCGTGTTAATTGTTGAGTTCTTGCTATGGGTTGTTTTCTTTGATGCAGAGTTGGTTTGAGTCTATGTGAGTTCAGTTTGGGTTGAGAATTCTGCGTTTAGTTTCTGTGCGTCGTGTGTTGCTGAATGAAATTGCTGTCGAGGTTGTTCAAGTTTGTTGTCATTGCTAGCTAGTTTGGAGTCAGTATGTTTAGCCGAATTAAGTCGGTTTTGAGTTTTATTAGTTGTGTGGCTGTGTAATCGAGTCCGTTGATTGAATCATCAAGTCATTCACTGAGTTTCATTTTTTCTTTAGTTGTGCTGCATTTTGGTTTCCTTCTGTGATACTGATTTGTGGTATTGAGTTTTTATTTTCCATTATTCACTATTAATTGTCCTAGTTCATGAGTCGAAAGGTTTTGTGGCTGATCATTGTAGTTTTTGAGTAATTTAGTAGTTGTAGTAGTATTTAATTCTTTACAAGTCCCTGGTAATCCAAAAATAAAAAAATACTTTAGAATAAAATTTCATTTTCGATTTTAGGATAATTTGTAGAATAATATTAGAATAATATTTATAATAATTTAGAATTTTGGAATAATTTAGTTTTTAATTAGTTTAAAATAGTTTAAAATTCCATTTTGTTTTTATTTTAATTTGTAAAACCAAAATTCTCAAAAATCAAACTTGTTCTAATTCGATTAAATTAGAAATTAAGGAATGCGAAAACATTAGTCTCCGAGGAACGATCCTAAAATTTTCACAACGAAACGAATTGTGCGCTTGCGATTCAAATTTAATTATTTTTTTAGCACAACAGATGGTGATGACTTATCAGCTTTATCTACTTCAGAACTCTCTTGATTTGAAGATTGTTTAAGACTAGGATTCAAGAGCAAAGGATTTGGTTCAGATGTTAGCTTATCTTCTTTTTGAGTATTGACACCAGCATGATTATTGAATTGATTACCATACCTTAGAGAGATAACAGAATTCACATTTTCATGAGACTTTTGATTTGGATGAAATTTAGGATTAGTCTCAGGTTGACTAGAAAATCGATTTTTCTCTCTCTCACTGATTGTGTTTGCCAGTTGACTGACTTGGACGTCTAGCTTAGATATGGCTCTTTTCTAAAGAATTGAATCTCTTATCAGATTCAGCAAAACCAGGAGGATTCATGGGGACTGAGTTTGGATAATGACCAAGATTTTGAGGTGGATATGAATTAGGATTTTGAGTTGGGTATGGACCAGGATTGGGCTTTTGAAAAGCAGGTTGAGGGTTTTGATTATACTGATTGTATTGACCTTGGTTCCATGAGAAATTTGGGTGACTCTTCCAACCAGGATTATATGTGGGTGCATAAGGATCATTCCTAACTCTAGGTTGAAACATGGCATTGAATTATTCAATTTCAGGGCAATTCTCTACCATATGATTAGGAGAACTACAGTTTGCACAGAGAGACATTTGAGATGACACATTGTTGGTTTCTAAGGCTTCTAGACGTCTAGTGATTGTAGCTAACTTAGCTTCGGTTGCAATAGAATTACCAACTGCGTGTAAGCCCTTAGATGAGTTAGATTTTTCAGTTTCTTGATTAGGTTCCCTAGTTGACTCCCACAACATTGTTCTTTCAGCTAACTCCTCAAAAAATTGCCAAGCTTCATCCTCAGTTTTATCCATAAACTTACCATTGCACATAGACTCTAACAAAGCAGTGGTTTGACTATCTAAGGCTTCATAAAGAATTTTGCAAAGTCTCCATTTTTCTATACGATGTTGAGGACATTTAGACAACAACTTTTTAAATCTATCAAAATATTTCCAAAAAGACTCATTCCGATTTTGTTGAAATTGGTTGATTCATTCATAGGTCTGTTTGCCTTATGGTTTGGAAAATATTTTTTAAGAAAGATAGCAACAAATCCCTCCCATGTGGAAATAGAATTAACAGGTAGACTATATAACCACTGTTTAGCATCTTCTTTCAAAGCAAAGTTAATAAGCCTGAGCCTAATGGAATCCTCACTCAATTGTTGAAGTTTCTGTAATGCACACACTTCCTCAAACTCTCGAATGAAAAGATATGGATCCTCTCCCTCTACCCCAGCAAACCTAGGTAACATGCTAAAGTTGTGATGTTTGATTTCAAAGTTATTCGCGGTTACTGCGGGTAAGACTATGCATGAGGGTTGAGCGGTACGAGCGGGGTAAGAACGGTCTTTGAGTGAAACAGCCATGACTACGGGTTGAACTTCTAATTATTTTGACTCAATTCTAGTGGGTGAAGAAAACTCAAGTTGCCTTACCACTTTAGGAGATGACAGATTGGTTTGTCTTACTAATCTAGATGTAGTGTCTCGAACCCAAGCACTTTGCATACAAGAGAAGTAAACAATTAAGCACGTAGCAGACAATATCTATAATTAAACACCTAAAAAAATGGAAAATTAAAAAGAAAAATCTATATTAACCTAAAAAAAATCTAGACCTTGCTCCTAACAATAAGATACTACTAAAAGTCACAACTCAAAAAGCAATCGTCCTGACTGGCCAGGCAGGTGCAAGCATTGCCAAGAGGCTAAACACCTTTCTAGACACCAATCCAAATTAGCCAGGTAAGCGTCACGCTTGCCTAGACACCAAACGAAATAATACTTAGTGATTTGTTCCTCCTAGATTCTCTTCCTAATTGAGCGTGAGATCCTAGAGGCTAACGTCTACTTAGTTTTATTAAAGGAAGGGTATGCAAGATGAACGAATTAGTGATTTGTGGGCCAAGGAAAGGGTGATGAAATCCCTCACCTTATCTTGTAATTGGGTGGCACCCTTAAGATTTATTGAATGATGCAACACACAAAGAACAAGAAAGTAAACACTTATGGATGCACTACACTACGTGTAATCTAGATAATGTGATCCTATGTGAGAGAATGAATGATGCAGCAAATTGGTTTTTTTAATAAACAATTAACTAACTAATATTTTTGGGTTTTTTTTTTGAATATTTAATTTTTTTTTGTGTTTTTTTCAATAATAATGAAGAAAAGAAAAATAGAGAGGTGATACGGAATACCGAAAAGCGCTTCCAAAAATTTCAAAAGAGACAACGAGGCCTTCCAACGATCTTCCTGTCCAAGCTTTTCTCCGCTTCACTATTCCCTAAAAAAACAAACAAAAGAAACAAGAAACTAATCCGAAGAATTAATATCAAGGAGTGAAAAATACCAATAGTCCCCGGCAGCGGCCAAAAACTTGATGTGTAAAATAACTGCAAGCGCACAGTGTTTAATTGTAGCAATCACAGATCGATCCTCACAGACTATGTATTTTCAAAACCCTAATAATTAACTCAGGCGAACTAGACAATAAGATTTGAGATGGGATTTAATTAACCTAATTAACCTAATTAGCAAAGATTATCAAATAATATAGAAAACCTAGGAATCCGAATCCGTTAATTAATCACAATTAATATCAACTCGCCCTAAAATCAATCCTCTTTTCTTCACAAATAAGATATATCAATCAACGAGACAAGCATATACTATGAAACTTGTTATCTAACAATAACCTATCAAAACTTCAAGGAGCAAGCATAGGCTATGAAAAATAAATCCGGTAACAATAATATATCAAAATCACTTTGTCAGTTGAACAATTAAGCACCAAGAAAATTATGAGAATCAATTAATAGAAACGAGAAGAAATCAAAAGCAATTAAATTAACTTCATCTTCATCCTAGAGCAAGAGATTTAGCTACTCATAATTATATAAATATTCGTAATAATTATTAATGAACGAAAGTAAAGCTATTAATGATAAATTATTATTAAGATGTACAGCTATGCATGCGGCCTAGGAAGTGAACAAAATTTAACTAACTAATTAATTAATTAGACATGCACGGCAAGATTGATTGATGGCAGGAACAATTTGAATGCATTAACAACTTATTATATATAATAATATTAAAAACTTGCACCGAAAGAAAGATGAAGCAGATGGAGTTTAACAATTAACGAAAATAAACAAGAAAACAAGGCATAGGAATTATAAACGGGTGAACATAAAAGCAAGGAATCAATATTTTATTAACTAAGAAAACAGAGGAAAAGCAGAGTATCGGCTAAAATATAAAACAAGAAAGAAATTAGCTATCAAATTATAGGTGTCTAAATTACAAGAGAGAAGGCCATATATATAGGGAAAAATAATAGGTTTGGCCCCTTTGATTACAATCCGATCTTGAATATAATTTCTTCAATTTCCTTTTCTTCTCGGATAAGTATTCGATTTTCCCTCCAGTTTCCATGACTTCAAGTATTTTCCACCTCCTTTCCTTTTTTGCACCTTTTCCTGCTTGAAATCTGTTTTATTTATTTTCCTACAAAACAAAATAAAACAATTTATTAATTAATAAAATTACGAAAACGAACATAAAATAGGTATTAAAAATATGATGAAATATGGACCTATCACCAATTCATTGTAATAACATAGGAATACAAAATGGGGAGAAACATTGCCAGATTTCCTAATTTTTGATTAGTTTTGCTGATTAGCCGGTGGGTGTTCCTCACCCTTGGGACTTGATGTATTTGGCAACATGATGGCTTTTCAATACCTATGCAGATGTAATTATTTAGATCTGCTATGATATTGTAATTAAAACTCTTGCAAAACTTGGACAACGAAATCGTACTACATTAGTGATTAATGATTCATTAGTGTTTACTGATTCATTAGTAAACTGATTCGTTAGTGTTTACTGATTCGTACTATGGTCTTATTATAATTTATAGTGTATGGAATGTTGTTATATATTCATTTATCTGCTTAACTGCTCAAGTGCACAGGATATTTCCATTTTTGTTAATTGAGTCCTGACTCCTGTGTCCATCATTGTTTTTCCAGATTTAATAGAAATACAGAATTGAGAATTGTGATGACATCCAAGAAAAAAACAGCGCATCGAAATTATTCCAAAAAATGCAGAATTTGAACAAGAACCATTAAGAAGTCTTGGTGATGATACACCATCTGAAGACACAGGCGAACGCGAAGGTAATGAGCCTAATGATATAGAGCCTGGCCCTGAACAAGAGGAGATTTCCAGGAAAAGGAAAAAAAAACCAACAGCAACTCCGTTGATACTGGAGTTGATACTCAACAATCCAATCAACAGATTCCTTACCAAAAGAAGGAAAGACAGAAAAAATCGCGTTGCTGGCCATATTTAGACACTATTGTGAAGAAGAATCAGAAGTTTGCGGTTTGCAAACTATGCAAAGATAAAATGAAGTATGGCAGCACAGGGTGCACGACAACGTTCAATAGGCACGTGGATAAATGTTTGGTTGCACATGGACAAAAACATCAAATGCAACTTCAGTTTAAACCGAGTAGTGACAAATCGTCCGAGGTAACACTTGCAAACTTCGAATATGATCATAATGAGATGAGAAAAGTCATTTCTCATTATATTTTAGTAAATGAGTTACCCATTAGGCATGCTGAAAGCTTTATGTTTAATATGATCATGACAAAAGCTACCCCCTTTTGGCAAAAAATAAGTAGGCAAACTGTTAAACAAGATTGCATGTCCACTTATGAAATTGAAAAAAAGAAATTGAAAGAAATTTTCAAATCTGTTAGGAAGATAAATATTACAACAGATATGTGGACTTCCTCACATCAAAAAATTGGATATATGGTTGTCACTGGACATTGGATCGATCTTGATTGGAAGCTTAACATGAGAGTTTTAAATTTTTGTAATGTCCCACCCCCACATAGTGGATATGTTATCTCAGAAGCTTTGTTCAAGAGTCTGAATGAATGGGGTATTGTTGATAAAATTGGGACATTGACTGTGGATAATGCAAAGGCAAACGATGTTGCTTTGCGAAACCTAAAACAAACCTTTAGTGTTAGAAAGAAATTATCAATTGATGGGAAACTTTTCAATGCACGATGTTGTGCACATATTCTGAATTTATGTGTGCAAGATGGGTTAGACCCAATTAGAGGAATTGTCGAAAAAATTCAGGATGGGGTTAAATATGTGGCAGGCTCAGAAGGCCGAAGAATTAAGTTTGCTGAAGTTGCTATGTCTTTAGGCTTGAAATCTAAAAAACTGATTCTTGATGTTCCAACACATTGGAATTCAACCTTTAACATGCTGTCATGTGCTATCGAGTTTAAAGATGCATTTTTAGTGTATGCTAGCTCTGAAGATGCGTTTAAAGTTTATGTGCCGGATGAAGGGGATTGGGAAAGAGTTGAAGGAGTGTGTTCTTTCCTTGAGGTCTTTTGTGATGTCACGAAAGTTATTTCCGGGACCGAGTATTCCACTTCGAACTTGTTTCTATCAGAATTTAGGTTAGTTAAGCAAGTAATTGACAAAAAAATGATTCACCCAAATCTGCATATTCAAGGGATGGCACGAGCTATGATATTAAAATTCGATAAATATTGGGGGGAAACCAATCTGATAATGGTGATCAATGCTGTCATGGGTCCACGGTTTAAAATGAAGCTTCCTACCTTTTGTTTTCCTGCACTTTATCCGCTGCCAGGTGAATCAGAAAAAAATCTGACCTATCTAGCAAATACGTTGGCTGAACTTTATCAAGAATATTGTAGGTTGGAAAAGGAAACTAATGTTGAAAGGAACGAATCAAGTCAGGTATAGTCTTCCGATACTAACTTCATTATTGAACAAACCGAGACACCACAAGGCATTAATGAATATGAGAGTTTTATAAGGGAGAGTGGTGGTATTATATAGACCACAAAATCAGAATTGGAAGAGTACTTGAGTGAGAAAATTGTTCCTCCGAGTTCAAAATTTGACGCTCTAACATGGTGGAAAGGAAACGCTTCAAAATTTTCCATTTTGTCTAAGATGGGTGCTGATGTGTTGAGTATTCCCATTAGCACTGTGGCTTCTGAGTCAACTTTCAGTGCTGGGAGTAGAGTGACTGAACCACATCGCTCTTGTTTAAAGCCCGAAACTGTTGAAATGTTGCTATGTGGAGCAGATTGGGTGCGTGAACTGTATGGACTGAAAAAATCTAAGCAGGTATTACTATAAATATATAAAAAATAATGTTCATTTCATTTTTATAAGCCTATTGTCGATTTGTCACTGATTTACTTGTAAACTAAGCTGACCTGTTTAATAATCTTTTAAATGCAAAAGAAGGATGACAAAGACATTCTGATACATTTAGATTGAAGGACAGATCTGATATTTCTTTGTAAGTAATTTTAATTTCGTGTAAAGAATCTTTAACCTGCAATTCACTATCTGACTTCTGCTGAGCTTGTTGTTAGAGCTTATGTTTTTGACTTGTGAGAATGGACATGTTTCTGGTGCTTGGACTGACTGGTCAGATTAATGAAATACACTATCTGACTAGCCTTTTTTACTTTACTAATAACTAATGAAAGCAATGATTGAAATAGAATGTAACTGAGAACTGAACTGACTACTGAGCATTTTACTTTACTAACAACTAATGAAATCTTATTGAAGTTGGTAGTTTCTATTGAGCTTATGAACTGAACTGAACTGAAATATGTGTCCTTTTTTAAGTTTATTGCAGTTGGTAGTTTCTAGTGAGCTTTGGTTAACTTGGTTTTGTGTTCATTACTTCTTTGGAATGTCTCTGCAGATCGCAAAACATGGTAGAGAATTTTTATTTTAATTTTTAGTTGGGATAAGTAATCAGTATTTATTTGTTGCTGATGGATGACGTAAGATCATTTTGTTATTTATTTTCCTGTTTTGAGTTGAGAGCAAGTTTCCAGCAACCAAATTGTGTTGATGCCCTTCTTTAAATTTTAGTATGAAGTTAAAAGTTTTTGTATAGTTGCGTGAAATTAGATCATTAAGAAATGTAATTGACTCATTTGGTAGACTAGGCAGACCAAGTAATCAATGTTTAATTTGTTTCCCAAAGATGATATATCCTAGGATTATGATGAAATAAGTCAGAGTGAGAATCCCCCTTAGTTGCACACTTGCACCCTGATCTGAACTTATTTTGCAGGATATTAGTTTCCCATTTTATGACATCTTTTAATGTAAATCTGCAGTTTTTGAGGTATCCGCATTTGTTGTCTATTACCCATTTTTTTATGTTCTTGCATTTCACATGATCGTCACATCAAGCTCTGAACGTGTTGAAAGTAGAATGCTGAAAAGAATGCTGAAAAGGCAATGTATATCGTCAATTAGGGGCTGTAACCTTTTGGAAGAATTTGTAACTTTTTATTCCTTTTAAGATGTAATCTTTTGGAAGAATTTGTAAAATATTTTTAATTATGACATTATGTAGTACCTTGAATTGGTACCTTGAATTATGTAGTACACTAGTACCTTTTGGAAGAAAATATTAAAATATACATTTTTTTCGAGCTTTAACGAGCTGAGCTCGAGCCGAACGATCTCGAGTCGAGCTCGAGCCGTACAAGGCAAAAGCATGGCTCGAGCTAGTTTGCTTAACGAACAGTTTTTGGTGTTCGAGCTCGAGCTAGCTTAGCGAACGAACCGACCCGAACCGAGCTCTTAACGAGCCGAGCTCGAGCTTGTTCGCGAATAGCTCAATTCGTTTATAGCCATACTTCTAACCCTAGCCTCCATTAAAGAATTTTGAGGGGGCTTCCATCGATTTTCATCGGTGTAAAGCCCCAATTACTTTTCATTTTTTCCTGCTTTCATATCTTGTTTCCTTCAATAAACCTCCCAATTTATTTGGGTTTCAATAAGTTCCCAATTTATTTGGGTTGTGTTAGTCTCTCCTTGTGAAAGTTGGATTTTTGTTTTGAATGGATTTTGGTGTTTTCCATGCCTGGGGGTTATAAATCGACAAGATTTTCATGATTTTGATTCAGAGATGAAGGTTCTTATGAGATTGCATCTATGGTTGATAGCTCAAACATGATTAGATCTAGATGGAGATCAGAACAAAGCGAGTACATATAAATCTCTAGATGGATGCAGTGAAGAGGGTACTTGTAAATATATCATCTTCCACAAATCGCGCGATTATATCTCGAAGAATGGATTAATCAGCTGTAACACCCCCAGACCTGGGGTCAGGGATCTAGGGTAGTCACAATCCATTATTCCACGCTGTACCTGTATTACTCATAATATACACAATCCGCCTGCTCATGACCCCACAATATACATCTCACACACACATAGGTTAGAGTCTTAGAAATGACACACTAAAACATCTACGGAATAAAATGTTATTATTACAATACCCAAATGTCTTGTTGAATCTGATATCGATGCAACCTCTAAGTGAAGGCACATTAACAACTTAACCCGCTGTTTCTCATGATCCTCTTACACAATTCATACTTATACATAAAGGGAATGACAGAACTGTAGCCTGATCCGAGTAGTCCTTACTACTTCCGAGATCACTGCTAAAAACTGCTCAGGGAAAAGCTTTGCGCTTACCACTCGCTTGTGGGGTGTGTGTCGTGTCCTTGGCATCCTGCTTAGCTGCTATATAATATATAAAATAAAAGCAAGAGTGAGCGAAAGCTCAGCAAGGTAATAAAACAATGGCATAAATCTACCTTTAACTCAAACCCAGAATGAAGCGGGTATAAGACAATAATTGTCAAAATATCTCGATACTGAAATTATTTCCTCATCGGGATATATTCAAAATAGTACTATCATAGTACTTCAAATATCATTTACTATCTTTATATGAAAGATATATGCAACTCATACTTGCCGTAACAATTTATACTTAATGACATTCTTGAAACATTTGTAACCATGAGACTTCAATAGGAGATAGGGCAGAGTAATTTCATATAACATGCCCTTGCGTTATTCTGTTCCAATCATCTTCCTTCTATTAACTGAGAAGGTTATTGGTATAAAATAATTTATTCGATGAAATGCAATATCCTGACAACACTATTGGTAACTGAGCACCTGGGCTTTCATTATAGTGTTGCAGTATGGATCCCATGTGGAAGAAAAGGGATTATTCTGGAGTACACCCGATACAAGGTGATCAGCCATTGTATCGTACAAAAATTCGTTACTAGTAGACGGGAAGAGATCCTTCTTTCGAGGTCGTGGCCCTGACCGCTTTTGGGTCTTATGATGGACTTGCCCACCTGCAAGCCCCTTTCACTTGTACATATATCTTGATGAACTCGCCCACCTGCAAGCCTCCTACACTTCAATATATGTATATCTGGATGGACTCGCCTACCTGCAAGCCTCTTACACCTTCATCACCCTATAGTTCCAAGAGTCATTATAACTAGATTCGGAACGAAACCTTTTTAGAATCCTTACTTCCGGAAGTATTTGAGGAAGAAAGCTCATCATGTGGGTTGACCTTAGTCAACAGATCTCCTTAGACAATGCACTCATTTTGAAAACATACGGGGGAGTTAGTCGGAGTTTTAAAGTCATTCAAGTGATGAGCGAAGGGAGAAGTCACAAATTTACTCCTAAAATCTTGGTTCCCAAGCTTTGAAGGAAAAGCGAAGCCTTTACCGGCTAAAGGTTTATTTGAAATTAATCATTGGGAACCTTTACTGATTTTTAAAATAATTTTCCGAAGGTCAGAAAATATTTAAAATAATTTTTAACCTTTGAATGAATTTTAAAGAATAATTAGGATTTTTAAATAATTTTGGAATATTTAATAAATAATTAAATAACATTTATTAAGAAATAAATCCTTAATAAATTATTCTTAAAAGAATATTCTAATAAATATTTGTTTTATTAATAAATAAATATTCAAAGAATATTTATTAATAAAATATAAAAAATTTTAAACCCAAATATTTCAAATTTTTAATTAATGGGAATATTTTTAAATCACATTTCAAATAAATATCTATCTCCATTTCAAATTTTTAATTAATGGGAATATTTTTAAATCACATTTCAAATAAATATCTATCTCCGGCCATTCCGGGGTTTTACTGACAGGATTATGATAAAATATCTCCGACCCCCGATTTAGATCTGAAATAAGAGTGTGCTCACCTCCAGAGCCTCTACATGTATACATACACCTATATATACATGCATATACATACTTATCTATACTCCCGGTTTGTACCTCGTAGGTAAGTAACCGTCTATGAATAAGTAATTCTTCAAATAACATTCCTCGAATGAAATCATATTCCATAATATTCTCGAATGAGATAATATTCAAATAACATTATAACGCTCTAGAAAATATCGTACTTATTATTATTTTTATTTAATTATTTAATATTAAATGTGGATTATAGGGTGTGAATTTTTTTTAGATAAATATATGTGACATCATGTTTACATGTTTATATGGTGATTTACGTGTGCCGGATAAGTCCGTGTATTTTTATTTATATTTTTGGTGATTAAAATCTGTTTAAATCATGCATTATTGATCTTCTGAAAATCGTGTAAAATAATCGGAGTATTTAAAAATTTTGAATTCTTTTGTGTTATCCTATTTATAGTATTATTTAGTTTTTAAAATTATTGGGAAAAATATTTTCGGTATTTCAGTATTTTAAAATAATTTTAAGAGTTTTATTTCATTTGAAGTGTTAAAACTTGCAAAATTCATATTTAATTCATTTTAATCCTAAAAATATTTTAAAAAAAGTGGGAGATAGATAATTTTATTTTCTATATTTTAAAATTTAGTTCCGGATTTTTGTTAATTAATTTCTATTTTATTTTCATATTTATAAAGTAATTTTCAGCGTTTTAAATTTGAAATTTAGGTAATAGATTTCCAATTCTTTTTTCCCCTTTTTAGTCCTTAAATCCCTAATTGCTTGAACAACAGCTTCATTTCTCTGGAAGCATCGAGACTCTTCTCTCTTCTCAATCTAACGAATTCCTCAACCCCTTTCTTTTTCCTCTTCTTTCCGTTTAAAATTTTCCGGCGGGTGTAATTGTTTTGGTGAGCACGATCTTTATCCTCTTCCCCGCTGTTTCTCTTCTCCCTCCCCCATTAATTCCCCTGTTTCTATTCGCCTTTACTGGTGAAACCCATCTCCCCTCTCCCCTGTTCATTTCTTGTTTTCTGCGTTTGCCGTGCTACTACTGCTGTGATGTGTGAATCGCAAGTATTGCTGCGTGTACTATGTTCGAAGTTCTTTGTTCGGGTTATTGTTCTTCAATTCCGTAATTGTTGTGGCGTAGATATACTTCTGTGTGTGTGGGTATATGTTAGCAGGGTGCGTGAGAATATAGATATATACGATATGGGTATTTCTATGTAGAGTGAAGTCGGTGTTGGTGTGGGTTCGAAACAGTGGCTTGTGCCGCTGCTTCCTCTGTTTTTTTGGCTCTCGGAAAACCTGTTGTGTGTGTGTGTGGGGAAAACGTATGGGGGTGTGGTTTGTGCAGAGTGCGTGTGTGTTGAAGCCTGTGTGAATGAGCTTGAATTTCCCAGCTGAACTCTAATTCCCCTCCCCTGTTCTTAACCTCAAATGGGGGTGTGTGTGTGTGGCAATTGTAATTGCAAAAGTGTGTTACTTGATCTTGCTGCTTTGTGGGTTCAAATTTTTGGGTAACAATGGTTCGACTGTATTGATACAAAGAATTGTTGATTTTATTTTTTGACTATTATGAATTAATATTCTGTATGATTAATTCTGAGATTACTACCTGTTAATATTGTTCGAAATAGATTTTTATTCTAATTTAAATTGTAAGTTCCGAATTGTATATCGATTTGTATAATTTATTTAAATTGTATTAGATTATCCGGGATGGAATTATAGTAGCTCCAATTGTTTGGTTCTTGACTTGGTTGTAAGTTTTATTTGGGATGTGGTAATTTTGGTTGGTTGTGTCGGCTTGTGTTCCGATTGGTAGTCACCCGTATAAAGGGGATGCCGTCAAAATTTTCTAAAAATCTTAAATTTTATTTTCTCGAGTATATGTACGTATGTATGTACTACTAGTATGGAGTTGGTATTTGGATTTATATTTTATTTACGTGATTATTTGTTAAATATTTATCGGTTATAATTATATGTTTATGTCAGTGGCCTACAGTTGATATTATGTGATTAAGGTAAGTAAAGTTTAGGGGTTATCGCAAGGGTAGATTAAGAGTAGACGTTCGAGCATTATATATAATTCTGAAATAGTGCTTTTATGTGTAGATTCGAAGGACGTAGACCCAAGGGGTACAGGAAAGGCAAAGGTTGAGAACTTTTGAAACTAAGCTACTAACGAGGAAGTATTCTATTAAGGCAAGTAACTCGAACATTTTATTGCAGTTCAGATTCTTCATGGATTGTTGTTTAAGTTCTTATAACTTACTGTTTTCAAGTTATCTGTCAAATCTCTTGTACTATATTGTTAATCTGTATAAACTATTGCTTAAACCTTTGTACCCTCTCATTTTCCCTTATAGATTATCTATTTTAACTGTTGTACCTCCTTGCTTGTTCTAACTCTCGTTGAACTGCAAATCTTGTTGTACATACCTTTTTCATAAGCTTAAACAATATTTCATATCTATTCCTTTAATTCACACTAGCATTACTATACCTTATAAGATAAATATCTAAATCCTTAAACCTTGTTGTGTAATAAATCTTTTGTACTGGCTTAAACCTTATTTCATATCCATTTCCTTAAACCACACTCGCCTAACTATACCCTGTAACTTTTGAATTAAACTCTGGATCCCTAACCTTTATTTTATTTTATTCTTTATAAATTAATGACCCTTGTTGGCTTATACTTCTATTTTCCCCGAGCCATGTTCGATACCACCTTGTATTACACCTCTATAATGAGAAGAGCTTGATAAACCTTTATTTTTTTAAATACTGGTGAATCACACTTGAACCCTACCTTGCGAACCTTATACAATTAAATTGGATCGCTCGCTTAACTTTTAATCATTTATTCTTGAAATTAAACAGAATAATCCCCTGCTCAGAATTATTGCATAAGAACTCTATCCATCGAAAATTGTTTTATTATATGGACATTTAATTAATTATTTTAATTAGCGTAAGAGGCTAGGGTGGTCCAAGTCCAGCACTTTAAATTGGCGTAAGAGGCTAGGGTGGTCCTAGTCCAGCAACAGAGGCCAATGGAAGACGGTCATTTGTACATGTATCATATATCATAAGACTTGTTGCCTAATTGGGAACCCAATTTTTAAAGTCCAGAGGGACCTAGTGTCCGGTATGGGGACATTACGTGGCTGATCACCCGTATTGTCCGGTTTTAATAAAAAGCTTAATTTAATTAAAATGTTTTAAAGGTGGAAATATGCTATAAAAAGAGAATTGATTCCTCTCCCTTTCTCCTTACCTTGGAAATGGATTATAAATTGTCAAATATTGAGAGAGCTCAAAGAATGATCCCTATGTTGTTATATCCATATTTCTGTTATTGATTCCTTTGCATCTATATTGATTATTTGCTGAGCATTGGCTCACTCCTTGCTATTGTTTCTAACCCTTTTTCAGTTAAAGAAGAAAAAGATACGAAGTAGGAGCTATATCCGAGAAGAACTTGTTGTGGACCTTAGGCAGCCTAGTTGCACTCTGCTAGAAGGTTGGACTTTTGGGTATCAGTAAAAAAAAAAATTTGTGTAATAGTTCTAGTTGGTTGTATTTATATTCGTGGAGTGTATGTATCTTTTAATTAAGAATTTAGTATTGTAATGTAATAACTTAGTTAGTAGTTGCTTGTTTCATACCACTACCTGTTAGAGATCTGGGTTAGTAGTGGGGTTGTATTTATTTCTTATTATTTTATTATCAGGGTTTATGTTTTTAGTTGGTATTGTGATGCCCCGATCTTTGCTCTGATCGGGAGGGTATTTTGGTATGGTTCACCTGATCAGTTAGGACAGGTTGAACATGTGTTTGTATTATTTCTTTAGTAGCTGAAATTGTTGTTGGTGTTGGAATGAATTGGTTTGGATTCAAAATACAGGTGAATAGTCCGTATTACGAATACTTCATGCCGAAATTTTCTAAAATTTCCCTGTATCAAAGTTTATTTATTTAGCTAATCAATTTCAATAAAAGAGAGCACGCTTAATTGATAAGAGTGGTGTGTGCATTGAATTCTATTTTCTAAATTTCTCAGACTGTTTTAAAAAATATATATATATATATATATATATATGGATTAAATCATAGTTTTATTATATATCTAAAAAGGTTTTGAGGTTGTCATATCTGTATGTATATAATTATTCAGGTATTTGTGAGTATTTTATTATATAAAGTATATGTTTATTAGTGGGTAGTCGGGGCGTTACAAACATTCCTCTAAGGATGTCATATTCCAAGTAATTAATACTTTCTGGAATATAATTAATGCTTATTAATAACATTCCTCAAAAGAAATAATACTCTTCCACTGGAATCCCTCCGGGTTTCCACGACTATCTCTATATCTCAAAATACCGACTCCTGGTCTAGAGTCGAAATAATAAATATGCTCTTATCTCTAGAGCTACAAGATACACCGGTTTATAAATACTTTACCTCAAAGCTCGTATATAATCCAAAAGACAAATTCTATTTCAACATGAAATAAGATTATCGCAAAACTGTATAACACTATACACGGCAAATGCAGTATTATACAACAATACTTCAAAAGTATATGTTTAGAAAACTTGCCTGATGCTCGAGAAGTGGTAGGGGCTTGTGACAGTGTCGGATGATCTAGACAAAGTCAAATGAAAAATATACGATTAATCCCCTGGATAATCCACTAATAACTCAATGTTTAAACACGTAAGCAAAACACAAGCAAGGCATTACTAGCTCGCTTTAGACTCACACTAAGTCCATGTTAGTCGAAAAACACTTATGTCAAGAGTTCGTTTTAGAAATCGAGTCTCGTTCGCCCGTTTTACTAAGTGGTTTTCAAAGTTATAACCAAGTACTTCTCTAAGGGGTTCCTTCGCACTTAATCTTGATTCAAACATTTTTATAAAATCGAAAAATAATCCTTTCGACATTAGGTCTTCTCTCACATCTTCATTATGACCTTTAGTATTTAATTACTAAGATTCACAACCGAATATCTCATTTTAAGGGGGTTCAATTGAATTTACGAACTCACACTTGCGTTTACGATCCACTTTTACGATTTTGACCATATCTCCTAAACCGTAACTCCGATCATTGCGATTCTCGCGCCAAAACGATCTATGACTCGAGATCTTCAAATATAGGTCATATACTCAACAAGGTCAGGGGTTCATACCCACTGTTAGGCTCGGTTTTTAAAGGTTAAAGAAATTTCACCATTACGACGGCTATAACTCGGATATTTCCAAAATCAAAACCCTCCAATAATCATACCTTCCACTCAAAACCATACATACATGTTATTTAACTTTGAAATAAGACCAATAAATGCCTTTTCATTCATATAAACCATTTTAGCATCTAACAAAGCCCATTCATAGCTCTAGTGCTTTATACATGCATATCGTCACTAAAACTCCATCAAAACTCATATAAAACTCAAAGGTGGGTTAGGGGTTTACCTTCTTAGAAGCTCTAGCAACACTATCAAGTGTTTATAAACACTTTACAAGCCTTAGATTGTTCTTATATAGCTTAAACCTTAAGAACAAAACAAGAAAATAAATTTGTAATTTCGGAGTTACTATTCCCCTCTTGAAAGAACTGGAACAACAAGGGCCTTACCATGCTTTTCTGGATGAGATTCCTGAAGAAGTGTTGTAGAGCATCTCAATACCTTTCTAACAAGCTATAGAACACAAAATTCCATTGAGAAATGAGGGAGATATGGCCATTTTACTCAGCTGTTGTCTTTGTTGGCCGAGAGCAAGGAAAGTTTAGTGATGTTTTGCTTTCTTTTTCTCTTGTATAATGATATGTATAATGTATATCTATCCCTTAATATCAACCTCATCCTCTTGTTAATGTGTTGTCACCTTCTCATTTGACCTCTAGATTTCCCTTATCCTCTTCAAAGTGCAAGTAAGTCCTCCATCTTTGGTTTGTTTACTCCTTCTCCATTTTGGTTTCAAATCTTGCACCAATTGGATTCCCTTTTTGTCTATTTAATAAAAACAATATGTTACAACTTATATGTTGCATTTTATTACTCTAGTGTGGAACAATCCCTCGAACAAATATTAACTCCAATATTCCACGTTTGTTCCCTTTATTTCTTGTTCTCAGAAAATGTTCTCGCGATTTCTCAAATGTTCTCAATCCCTTTAACTCTAGGATTTTATTCTCAATTCTATTTTCCTCTCATAATATTTCCTCCCTTGGACTTCTAATATTTAATGCACTCGATTCGTAATCCAATTATTATATTCCTGACTTCCCTGTCAATGTTGCAATAAAACAATGTTTGGATTCTCTGACTTCTAGCTTCGTTTACATATACTCATTCTCTCTATACTTCCCTAGTACATACTTGCTCTTCCCATTTCATAATTATTATAGTGAGTACTCTTACTCACTTCTCAACTCCCCTCAAGGGTATACCAACTCATTTCTTGGACGATAGATTATTCTTATCTAAGTCGTCAACTACTGAATTACACTATTAAAAAATCACACATATGCACTGGAATCATTATCCATAGAAATATCCATTCATTAAAACCACTGTTCATTGAAATCACTATTCACTGATGCACTTAATCATAATAAGAAAAGTTTTAATTCTACCAAAAATTTGGGTCTTACATCAGCTATTGTTTCTGTTTACGTTTGATTCGACTCGACTATGTTTGTAGATGTCGTATGACTTATCATTAATGAATTAAATTTTATTAAAAAAAACTACTATCTAAATAATCAGTATACAACATTTATAATACAGTAATGGCTTGATATATATTACATTAATGAATCTGGTTTTAGTTAATTTTTTTTTTTTTTTGCTAATTAAGGTTTTAGTTAATATTACTTGAAAAAAGTATACGTACATATGAATATATAATTGTACAAATATAGATACACATGTATGTACAAAAAAAGGAGTAAGACAATTTTAAGGAACAAAACTAATTTTTTTTAATATGACTCAAATTTTATTGTTTTACAAATATAGTATTAGTACCTTAAAATCACAATTATACTTTTAAAAATAAAAGATAATTTAATTTTTATCGTAAAAAATATTTATTCTAATTTTATGAAACTGAATCAAATTTAAATATATATGATTAATGAAAACAATATGCAATATTACAAGATTACTACAAATATAAGATAAAATTAAAATATTATTTTTTAATTACAAAACTATTTCAATTATATGTATAGATTCGTGCAAGAAATAATTTAATTATATTAACAGGCCCCTGCCTCACACGGGCTTCTACGCTAGTATTCAATTATAGATTGTCGGATAAGTTTAAATTTTTGATAGATTGTGGATAAATTTAAATTTTTGGTAAGATTTTCGTTCAATAATGTGATGACACATGTTTTGATCTAAATATATAGATAGAAAAATTGTCCATAAGCAGATGGTACAAATTGATTTAGAGTATCTCAAAATCACTACAAATTTTTATTGTACTGAATGCATTAAAAAAATTGTTGAGTCAGAGGCAACAATACAGTCAAGAAGAGGCTGGAATCATGAGTTCTATGGTGACCGAAGCGGCAATGGTGATGGACTTCATGGATACTTCAGATGAACCACAAGGACGCGGCTCACGGCCTGGGAAGTCCCCCAATCATCATAGACAAAGGCTATCGAGAGGAAAAAATCTCATGGAGGATTACTTCGTTGATCGTCTAATATTCATTGAAGATGACTTCCGTCGGAGGTATAGAATGCGCCCTCATGTTTTCAATCGCATCATGACAGCTTTTTGTACTGAAGATTCCAATTGGCATCAAAAAGCAGATGCAACTGGATTATTGGGGTTGCTACCCCAACAAAAAATGACTGCTGCATTACGAATGTTAGCTTACGGTGCAGCATCTGATCAATGTGCCGAAATATGTAGAATGGGTGAAGAGTACCTTCGTGCCCCAACACCTACAGATTTAAGAAGGCTTCTAGCTAGGGGCGAACGAAGAGGATTTCCAGGTATGATTGGAAGTATCGATTGTATGCACTGGGAGTGGAAGAATCGTCCAAGCGGGTGGGCTGGGGCTTATAGTGGCCAAAAAGGATGCCCAACTATCATTCTAGAACCCATCGCTTCTTATGACACTTGGGTGCGGCACGCTTTTTTTGGTGTGCCTATAGCTCAAAATGATATTAACGTTCTAGGTCAGTCTCCCGTGTTTGATAAAGTCGTCGTGTAAGAACCCAGATTTTTGGAGGAATTAAAAACTTTTATATTGTATTAAGTATAGGAATGAATAATGGTTACAACTACAATGTAACAGTGGTTCTAATGAATGATTATGTAATGGATTTGGATTCAAGTATTTTATATGCTATGAATGCTGCAATAGGTTGACAAAATTATATAAGAATAATCTATCGTCGAAAGAGTAAGCTATGGTATTCCAAGAAAGGAAATATTCTCATGTCATCCAAATCGATATCTGGTACCCCATGTCATCCAAATCGATATCTAGTATAAGTCCAGTAATTCCGTAAAAGAGATAGGGAACGCTCGAGAAAGCACGAGAACATCTTTTTAACTACAAGGAATAAAAGAGAGAAAAAGCAATGAATAGTGTTTTTGGTGGATTTTGGAATATTATCAGACGACACTATATAGAAGTATTCAAAATGGATTTCTGAGTTCGTATTGATGATCTATAAGCAAAATAAATGTATGTAAATGATATCAGATTCATAAAAATAACACTTTTATTTTCTTCGAGATTTCCCTGGACACTGAAGGATTTATTAAAGAGATTTGAGGAATTTAAATTCAAGGATTATAAAGGAGGATTGAGAATGGTAGTATAAATATCAAAAAGGTTTCCGGTAAAACCCTAAAAAGAAATATTTGAGATATTCCTCCGAACGATCAATGAAACTGAGTAATAATCGGACAAAGAAACAAGTAGAGAGCCAAGATACAAGCATGTGCAAATGGATATGATCAAGTAACCAAGTTAGTTACAAAGGTAACTAGCAACATTAGAAACAAACCAAGTAGTTAGCTTAAACACATCATCAAACCACTAAAACATAACACATGTCCACTTGATGCATTAGATGACCAAAGCACTTTAATAAAGTAGATTTATGCTAGATATTATCTAAATAGATCACAATAATGCAAGAGAACTAAGCAAAGCAAGAAAAAAAAACCCATTTCCTCTCCAAAGAGCTCCATTCGGCTATTGCCTTAATTCAAGATAAAAAATCCAACTTGCTACCATCCAATAATTCTAAGATTATTAAGGTGAGTCCTATATTTCATAACTAAGATCTCCTATGAATCTTAGCTTCAAATTCCAATTCTTTCTTAATTAATGAAATCACCAAAGTTCAGGGTGAATAGTAACTTTCAAGAACTAACTTTGATTTCTTGATTTCTTTGGATGATCTAAGCTATATTAAGGATATACAAGAGCTATTCAAGGCTTAGTAAGGTCTTTACACACTCTAAGAAAGGTATATCTCTCAAGAAACCCCAGATCTTACTTTGAGTTTTATGAATGTTCTTGATGATTTATGATGAGTTATGATAGATGATGTTGTTATAAGCATGATTATGTAGTTGGTTTAGTTGATCTAAGTGATATGATCCAATTGATAGTTAAAGTGAGATGTTTTGGACTTGTTAAGATGTAGATGATGTTTATAAGTTGTTGGTTGGATCTTGATATGATCGTGGTTGGTTGAAAAATTTGGGAAAACGTGTAAACATAGCCGTCATAATGCCAAAATTTCGTTACACCTTAAAAACCGTGAATCATAGTAGGTCTAATTGTTGAACCCTGATGATTACCTGATCTGCCCTTGTAGAACTCAAGTCATAGATCGTTTTGGCGCAAGAATCGAAACAAATGGACTTACGGTGTAGGAGATATGGCCGATTTAGTAAAAGTGGTTCGAAACCGTAAGTGCGAGTTCGTAACTGAAATTGAACCTCCTTAACATGAATAATTTAGTGGCGAATGTTAGTAATTAAATATTAGAGATCATAAGGAAGGTGCGGGAGAAGACCTCATGTCAAACGGACCGTTTTTCGATTTTACAAAAATGTTCGAATCAAGGTTAAGTGCGAGAGAACCTTAAAAAGAACACTTGGCGATAACTTTGGAAAACCACTTAGAAAACGGATAATAAATCTTGAGGTATAATCTTTCCTAGTAAACGACCGACCTTAGAACTTATATGACTTAAGAACCTACCAAGTGTAAGTGTAATGACATGCCTTGATAATGAGCAAGTGTCGGGTTACAACGGTGTTAATAAGAGTTACACTAGAGTGTGCATAACGAGGTAACTTGAAAACGTGTTTTAACCTAAGTAAAGTATACACTTAGCTTTTTAAAGCATTAAGTGATTAATCTCGAATATTTTTATTATTTATAGATCACCGGACTGACCCAGGACACACTACCCCTACCAGATTACCAGGCAAGTTTTTAAACCTTTTAAAGGTTGTTGTTATGATAATATATATGATTTCTGTTATACATATGCCATAGCGTGCATGCCTGCTTTCAAATTATATTGTGATACTGGTTTTATGATTTGATATTGGCTTATAAGCTAGATGTGATATATTAGTTATAAGTCGGATATTGCTAAAACCCTTAGTGAAGGGCATATGATTTTCATCCTTCAAATATAGACCGGGAGTCGGTAATTCTGTATATATTGTGCTTATTTTCTGAGGAAAATATTAGATAAATGTTTTTCCATTATTTCTTTAATGAATATTATTTTGAATATTCATTTAAAGTTTTATTTATTGGATGAATACTATTTTGAATATTCATTTAAAGTTATTTCTTTAATGAATATTATTTCGAATATTCATTTAAAATTTATTTGTTTAATGAATATTATTTTGAATATTCATTTGGGGTTTGATTTATTTAATGAATATTATTTGACTTTCCATTTAAGGATTTTTTTTTATTTAGTGAATATTATTTTATATATTCATTCGAGGATTATTTACGAGCAATTATTTTGATTAAAAATACTCTTTAAATATTTATGATTTATCCTATTCCAAATTTATCTTTGACCTTCAAAAAAAAAATTATTATGAAAAATATTTGTGAGCCTTATTATGATTATTTTTATCAAGGGGAGGTTCCCAAAATTCTATTTTTCCATTTAAATCTATCTTTTAGGAAGATTTAAATGCTCGCTCAAAACTTCCAAAATATAAGGGAACCTTACTTGAAAACTATTATTTATTATGTTTGACTGCCCGGTCATAAATCTTTTGAAACTATTCTTTTCACTCACAACTTGGTTGCTATTCATCAAATTGAGTCTTTTTGTTGCTTCCTCATCATTCGAGGGGTAAGATTATTGGAACAAGTCGATATTCATTAACAAGCAACTGCTTGGGAAATATTGGTGAATTTTCCTTTCTAACTAGATACGACTACTTTATGGAGTCCTATCAACAAGTATTAAACTTGGGGAAAGGGGGACGAACTTTACGTTTCAGAGTCATGGATTTACTCGAACTAGGAGTATTTGTGTATGAGGTTGTGGGACACTCCATCATTAAAATCGGTGTAAGAGGCTGTGGGACAGTCCATCCTTGAAACAGGGTCCGAGTGGCGCCGATCCCGTCTAAGCCCAAAGATGGCTAGGGAGATCCGACGTATGGTGGTGTCCATATGTTCTTCCTTCTACATGTAGAGAAACAAATCTTGAGATGCACGATCTACGACTGATCATCGTAAGGTGGTATCATCTGGCGCGACAATACTCCAGTATTAGTTCATCATCCAAATTTATCTATTTTCTGGAACATGTATTGAAGAAATGTATCAATCATGTTGGCAGGGTTTAAAAATGTTCAAAACTAAAGGTCATATTAAGTACCTCGTAACTTCATCTTTTACGTTATACTAGCACTATGTTCGTCAATGCATGGCATATGGTTTCAAAGATATTTTCTTGAACTGTCATATATATTGTTAATCAGTTACATATTATTTTGGTGGGCTATTGCTCACCCTTGCTTTATTTATTATATCACAACAACAGCTATATCTGACAACCCGCACAAGGCGCACCCAACGCAAGCAGGTGACAGCCGTCAGAGGGTTACTCGCTAATGACATAGCCGCCATTGCTGAGGTAGGAGTAGCCAGTAAGCTAGACTGGTAGCTTTTATGTATCAAACATACTTATATGTATGACTTATGTTAATCAACGGCAAGAAAATATTAAACTCATTCTGTAATCATTTTGGGTTCGTAATAACTTATAACTTGTGGATCCTATGATTAGAGAATTATTTCGATTTCATCTCTAGAACTATATCTGGTTGTGTGGTGTGATATTATTGCGGGGTCATAACATGCTGTTTATTTGTTTTGATTCAAGTTCAAGTATTATTGATGGAATTGAGACCGTAACGACCGGATCACTGACCCCGGATCTGGGGCTGTTACACGTCAAAAGAAATAGCCCAACGGTGGTGTTTCACGTGAATGGCAAAGATACAACAATGCTTGTTATCTTGTAGATGGGATTTATCCTAGGTATTTAACATTTGTAAAAACCATATCAAATCCTGCCACTCAATCACAAAAATTGTTTTCTAAGAAACAAGAGGCATATTGCAAAGATGTAGAGAGGTGTTTTGGTATCTTGGAATCTCGATGGGCTATTCTTCGCCATGGTGCTCGGATGCATAAGCGTTCCACACTTCGAAGTATCATGATGACTTGCATTATATTGCATAACATGATAGTTGAGGATGAATTTGTGGAAGATGAATTTGTAGAGTCAGCAGAAGAAGATCTAATGAATCCATTAGCATCACCGGTTTATGATGGGCCGGTAGATTGTAATGGAGTTAGAATTCCTTTTGCACCAGTTCAAAGAGATGGAAGAAATCAACAAGCATTTTGGGATCGTATTGAGAACTTAGAATCAGCTTATGTTCATACAATGCTCCAAAATGATTTGGTAGAGCACAACTGGGCAATGGAAGCTAAAGAATAGTTATAGATGTCAAATTATTATCTCTTGAAATGTACGACTCTACAATTCAAATACATTTCATTTATTGAATTTAAAAGGAGCGAACATAGTTAAATTAAAAAAACAGATTACATGATTGAAAAACAGAAAACATAATAAATCTAATCATAAAAATCATTTTCAGAGCGAGGAACATAAGCATTACCACTAGTAGTCTCATCCACTTGTTCCATGATCTCATCCTTCTTTCTTTGAAACTATTTCTTCGTATTAGGAGTCATTTTGCTAGTATCCATTGTCATGATCTTTCTTTGTGACGCCCCCAGTCCCGGGGTCAGGGATCTAGGTTAGTCACGATTCATTTACTCCTTGTTGTACCTGTATTTCTCAAAATATATATATCCACATGCTCATGACCCCACGATATAAACACACTCACACGGGTTAGAGTCTCAGAAATGGCATAATTTACAGACATAAATCCTCAGAATATAAGTTATTACAATCCCAAATAAATTCTGAATGCTACTGCTGATGGAACCTCTATGTGAAGGCACCTCAGTGACTTAATCGTCTGGTTTTGGTCATATACTTACACCAGTCATATTTATAAATAAAACGAACCAACAAAAGCTGCAGACTGGTCCTTCTGGTCTTTACTACCTCTGGGATCGCTGCCATGAGCTGCTCATGGAAACGTCTTACGTTTCCCACTCGCTTGCGGGTCGTGTTCCGAATCCTTGGCATCCTTCTTAGCTGCTATATAATATATAAAGCAATAGCAAGAGTGAGGCTCATCAAGATAATAAAGTACGACATAATCTACCTTAGACTGAAATCTCAGTATGAACTTGTGCTAGACAAGTATTGTCAAAATATCTCATTTATGAAATCTTTTCCTTTATCGAAAAATAAATAAACTTTTTATTATCCTAATAACTTAACAAAAAGAGTTTATCCCTTTATGGAAAATATTTGAAAAATAGTACTACCCCAGTACTTTAATTATCATATATTATCTTCAAATGGAAGATATTTTGAAAACTTGTCTCTACCGAAGCATTTTATAAAATATGCATCCTTTATTGAAATCTCGAATATTTACCCTTGTAGGGACCGGATAAAATCTAGATTCAAAGACTCCCCCCCGGGGAAAAACAGCGTCAGCAGTTTCAGACACTACCGAACAGAATGAACAATGCTTCAAAGGTAAGAGAATAGACTTGAACTTATGTCGGGAATTTCCCAGGCGTACCCCTGCTCGATATGCATGGGGCTCACGTGATCAAAATTTTTACATGTAGAGGACAGTCCCTGTTTCCCAGTCTGCCCCGACCTCATCAGGGCCATGGATGGAAAATGCGCTACCTTCATCGTTGACTCCGTTTCCCAGTTCTTGTCTCTGAATATATCTGCTGGCTTTGGAACTGAAACAAATTCAAGTTCCCCGGGTCCCTACCCGTTGGCATATCTTACTTGTATCTTTTGGGTTACTTCCGGAATCAAATGGAAGCTAACCAAAACTTCACGTTGGCCTTCGGCCGGAATCTTAAATTGAACAACGAATGGCTCATACGAAATCGAGATTGAATCTCATACTCTTTTAACCAAACTGGAAACCCTTACTAATAGGGCTATCATTTATGAATACACTTGAAGGTATCAACGAAGTGGAATTAAGATCTCAACTTTAGAAGCTCTGGATTCCCAATTCTCGATGAATTTGAAACATTTAGGCGGCTCGAGTGAGCTAATAATACTCAAGAAAAATTATTTGGGAACCCTTATAATTTTTGAAAATATTTTTGAAGGTTAGAAAATCTTTAAAATAATTTTCAAAGACCTTAAATGATTTTTAAATAAGTAATATGATTTATAAATCAATTAAAGAGATTTAATAAATATTTAACAAATTTTTATTAAACAAATCTATAAAATAACATAATGATTTAAAAATAATCCTCCGAAAATAAAAGAAATATTCAAATAACATTTCTCAATTCATTTCCAAGTATTTAATACTTTCTGGAAATATAAATAATGTTTATTAAAAACATTCCTCAAAATAAATAGTATACTGCCGCTGGAATATCTCCGGGTTTCCACGAATATCTCTATATCTCATAACACAGACTCCCGGTCTAGAGTCAAAAACAACAACTATGCTCTTATCTCTAGAGCTACAAGGTATACCGGTTTATAACTACTTATCTCGAAGCTAGCATATAAACCAAAAGCCAAACTCAAATTAACACGATATAACAATTATCGCAAAACATAACTCGCATATATGACAAAAGCAGTATTATCCAATAATACTTCAAAAGTATAAGTTTAGAAAACTTGCCTGATGCTCTGGTCGTAGTATGGGTCTGTGACGATCCTAGGGGTTTTCACTTGCGCAACCTCGGCTTACGTATTTTTTATAAAATAATATTTTTGACTCGAAAACTTCGCACACACCTTGCTAACTGTCCTTATCATTTTGTCACAAAATTTTGCATTTTAATTCTACTCTTAAGGGTCTCGAACACAGCCTCAAAGTAGTTACATTTCTGCGACAAAGTCTCTCGAACCACTTTTACTAAAACTCTCATAACCCTTAAACCGTAAACTCTTTTAATGCGATTCTTGCGGCCACGTAAACTAGACAACCATATCTATAGGCAGTGGTGATGCTAAAAATGAATTTATGGTCTCGGGCATTAACTGTTTTTAAGGGTTAACGAAATTTTACCATTACGACGGCTATAACTCGGACATTTCCATTTTGTCACAACATAACCAAGCCACACCGGGCATACCATACATCCACAACTTCAACAAACAACCTTTTTACTTCTTTAAAATCAGTAGTGTGGCCACAATCCATCACCCACCATTTTTCATAATTTACAAAGTCCAATAATCATCAAAACACTTAAATGATCTCTTAACCATATAACTTTCAAAACAAGCATGAAAACTCAAATAAACTCAAAGGTGGGTTAGGGTTTTACCTCCTTGGAAGCTCTAGAAACACTACCAAGTGTTTACAATCACTAATCAAGCTTTATATAGTCCTTATAATGCTTATACCTTAAGAACAAAACAAGAAGAATGTTAGTTACTATTTATCACTATTCATGCTCATCTTTGGAAGCATTTTTGACATATCTAGTTAACTAGTTTGGAGCTCAAACTTTAACCATACCTTAGTCTATATACTAGATTTGATTCAAGCCATAGATCATAAAATTTGGAGCTTGGAAGCTAGGGTTTTGAATTTCTTTTTCTTATAAAAGCCGAATGGCTTATTTTGGTGGTAGTGGGGTTTTTCTTTTGCTTTTCTCTCTTGCTTCTTGCTTGACTTGTTGGTGAAATGTTTTTGTGATATTTGTGAAGTAATATGGCTGTTAATACTCCCTCTAATTACAAGTGTCAAGCCTTAATGGTGTGTGGGAAAAGTTGTGACATGTTGCCTTGTTGTTTCATCCTTGTACACACACATCATCACTTGCATTTTCTTTTCTTTTCTCATTTTCTTTCCACTAATTTCTCTTAATATAAACCCTAGATGCTCATGTAGGGTTTCTCATCTCATTATGTATTTAATTCGTAATTCGTTTCGCGTTCGCTTGATCTCTTATTCTCGTTTTAAAGTTCTAGCGATTTCTAGAACGCGTGTTATTCTAACTCGAATGTTTTCATTCTAAATCCTCAAATCATAATTAAAATAAAATCCTTGATTCCTTGACAAAATAATTCTCTTGTCTTGTTCGCATTGATATTCTCTTCCTTGCTCGATCAAATTTTCCTTAAAAATAAAGTTCGGATTTTCTGAATTCCGATCGCGTTTACATACACTTATTTGCTTCGTAGATTACTCGTATAACTTCGAAATATCCAATTCCTGTCCCGGACATATGGTAACGTGAAAATTTTGTCGAGTCTCGGAATCACTATTCATCCATGCATTTTAGTATTAATTCATGCAAAACACTATTCATTCATAAAATAAAATATTCTTAAGTACAATTTTTTTAGTTATTATAGTCTCCCCTCCTTAAAAGGATTCCGTCCCGGAATCAGTCGGTGAATAATTGAGGGTACTTCTCGCGCATTGCGCTCTCTAGTTCCCAGGTTGACTCTTCAACATTCTGGTTCCTCCACAACACTCGAACAAGTTGAACACTCTTGTTCCTCAACATTTGTTCTTTTTTATCCAGAATTTCCGCAGGTTGTTCTTCATAAGTCAGGTCTGGTTGTATGACTACCTGCTTGTATTCTATCACATGTCGGGCATCTGCATTATATTGACATAACATTGACACATGGAACACATTATGAACATGCTGTAGGTTTGGGGGTAAGGCTAGCTCATAGGCTACCTTTCCAACACGCTTTAGAATCTCAAATGGTCCAATAAATCTCGGACTCAACTTACCTTTCTTTCCAAATCTCATTAGTCCCTTCCATGGGGATACTTTTAACATCACAAAATCTCCGACTTCATATTCTCTATCCTTGCGAGCTTGATCCGTATACTTTCTCTGTCTATCCTGAGCTGCCACTAGCTATTCCTGAATAATCTCTATTGTTTTTTTTTTGCTAATTAAAAAAATTTTATACCAAAAGGAACAACTGACACAGATCTAGGGGCATACCCCGCGAAATCAACATCCAGAAAAAAAACAAAAGTCATCAAACTAGGAACTAGTTAAACTAGAGTAAATCTAGTTTAAAAAAACCAAAGATATGCATAAATTACAAGAGTAATCTGGTGCATTCTAATATGAGCTTTTTTATTCCACTTGCATCCAAGCAAAGGCCCATTGCACTTCCCTTTATAGACCTGGCCTCCCAAAGAAGAGACGTAGCATAATCTTGAATCTGAAAACCAGTCACCCCCCCTCTTTGAACACAAGATCCTGGACATAGAAAAACCTGCACCGTATAACAGTGCTAGCCAAACCACAAGCCGCAATCCCAGCATGCATTTCACCTTTGTAATGCACCTTATTCCACATTCCACAGCTGATAGTTGCAAACCCAAGGCAACAAGAAGTATTCTTCACAGCGTCATTAGCATTTATCTTTCTTTCGCCAACTTCTTCCCAACACAGGAGAGAGCGGCATCTCCTTCCATACAAGGCCTCATAAGGGGGCATCCTTATACTCGCATGATAGCTATTGTTATAAGCAAACTCAACCAACGGTAAGTGGTCATCCCAACTTCCTTTAAAGTCTATTGCACAGACTCTCAACATATCCTCTAAGGTCTGAATGGTTCTTTCACTTTGGACATCTGTCTGTGGACTCATGCTCAATTTGGTTCCTACACACTCTTGAAATCTCCTTCAAAACCTGGAGTTGAATCTCGGGTCCCTATCGGACACAATAGTCACGGGGACTCCATGTCGCACCACAATCTCTTTGATATAAATATCTATCAATTTATCAACCGTGTATCTCTCGTTAATCGGAAGAAAAGTGGATGACTTGGTAAATCGGTCAATAATTACCAAAATTGCATCATGGTTCCCTTTTGTTCTTGGTAATCCTACCACAAAATCCATCGCGATATGTTCCCACTTCCACTCGGGAATTTCTAAGGGTTGTAACAATCCACCGGGTCTCTGGTGCTCTGCTTTAACTCTTTGACACGTTAGGCATTTACTTACCTACTCAGCAACACCCTTTTTCATGTTAGGCCACCAATAGTATTCTCTCAGGTCTCTATACATTTTGGTGCAGCCTGGGTGAATGGAATATCTCGAACTATGGGCCTCACGTAAAATCTCATCCTTTAGCTCTTGGACATTTGGAATCCATATTCTCGATGCGTACCTCATAATTCCATTTTCATCTCACTCGCACTTAATCTCTTCTCCTGTCATTATTCCCTCAGAGGAATTCTTTTCCCCTCCCATCTTCTTCTCTTGACATAACTTAATCTTTTCCAACAATGGCGGTTGGACACAAATTTCCATTAGGCCTTCCTGACCTTTACCTGACATCTTCACCTCAATTTCCAACTTCTCAAAATCCTTGATTAATTCATATGACGTAGTTATCATCTTAAATCTCTCTTTACGACTAAGGGCATCGGCCACCACATTGGCCTTCCCTGGGTGGTAATGAATCTCACAGTCATAATCTTTTATCAACTCTAACCATCTCCTCTGTCTCATGTTTAACTCCTTCTGAGTAAACATATACTTTAGGCTCTTATGATCCGTATAGATCTCGTACTTTTCTCCATATAAATAATGCCTCCAAATCTTTACGGCAAAAACTATCGCAGCTAACTCTAAATCATGGGTGGGGTATCTCGTCTCGTAATCCTTTAACTGTCTGGATGCATACGCGATTACCCTACCGTGTTGCATAAGTACACAACCAAATCCCTTATGTGAAGCGTCACTATAGATTAAAAAATCTCCTTTATCATCTGGTAATGCCAACACTAGGGCTGACACTAACCTCGTTTTCAATTCCTGAAAACTTTCCTCACACTTAGGAGTCCATTCAAATTTCTCAGTCTTTCTCGTGAGTCATGTCAAAGGTGCTGGTATCTTAGCAAAATCCTGTACAAATCTTCTATAATAACTTGCCAAGCCTATGAGACTTCTCACCTCTATCGGTGTAGTTGGTCTCTCCCAATTAGAGACGGCTTCCATCTTAGCGGGATCCACTAAAACTCCCTGGCTACTAATCACATGTCCTAGAAACTGAAATTCCTTATGCTAGAATTCACACTTTGAGAATTTGGCATAAACTTTTCTCTTCGTAGTGTTTCCAAAACAATTCTTAAATGCTCGACATGCTCTTCCTCCGTCTTTGAATAGACCAAGATGTCATCAATAATACAATCGCAAACTTGTCTAAGTACTGCTTGAAAACTCGATTCATTAAATCATAAAAGCTGCGGGTGCATTTGTCAGTCCAAACGACATCACTAAAAACTCATAGTGTCCGTACCTAGTACGAAACGCTGTCTTAGGTATATCCTCGAGTTTAATCTTTAACTGGTGATATCCAGTTCTCAATTCAATCTTGGAGAAATACTCAGCATCTTTCAACTGGTCAAACACATCATCAATCCTAGGCAATGGATACCTATGCTTAATAGTACGCTTCTTCAATTCTCGGTAGTCTATACACAACCTCATGCTACCGTCTTTCTTTCTCACAAACAACAACAGGGCTCCCCACGGTGACACACTGGGTCTTATCATACCCTTATCTAGCAACTCTTGTAACTGAATAGCTAACTCCTTCATTTCCATTGGGGCTAATCTATACGGTGCCTTTGAAACTGGTGCTGAGCCTGGGGCTAACTCAATAGCAAATTCTATTTCTTGATCCGGTGGTAATCCGGGTAACTCCTCTGGAAATACATCCTCAAATTCATTAACCACTGGGATTTCCTGTATCTTAGGTGTTTCCTTCTAGGTATCTACCACATAAGCTAAATAAGCCTCGCATCCCTGGCGTAACAGTCTATTAGCCTGTACTAGATTCAAGAATTTTTGAATCTGTCTCTGCCCCTTAAATATTACTCTCTTCTCTCCCGGCACTTCTAAAGTTACCTTCTTTCTTTTACAATCGATATGGGCTCCAGTGGACGTCAACCAATCCATTCCTATTATAACATCAAATTCTCCCAATTTAAAGGGAATCAATTCAATCGAAAAATGTCGACCTCCAATCTCTAGGTCACAACCTGGATATATCGACCTTACGGGAAAAACTTCCCGATTGGCCAATTCTACTTGTAATTGCTTTTCTAAAGGTTGAGCCTTAAGGTTTAATCGACAAGCAAAATCTTGAGATATAAATGACTTTGTAGCTCCAGAATCAAATAAAACATTAGCACTAACTGAGTTAAGTAGGAGGGTACCTGCTCTCACATCCGTGTCTTTCACGGCATCTTGTACAGTCATGTTGAAGTTTCTAGTAGTGGGTGGTCGGTTAGAAGCAGTTCCACTAGCTTTTGACGCAGTTGGGCCTACAGTTGGGCAGTCTTTCTTCATGTGTCCCTCTTTCCCACATTGGAAGCACTTAAAATTGTTTGCCGGGCAACTTGTGGCATAGTGCCCCTCTCGGCCACACTTTAAACACTTTACTGCTAATAGCTTACATGTGCCCAGATGTTTCTTTCCACATTTCTTACACTCTGGCAGTAGGGGTCTAGATTGGTTTGAATAAGAAGCCCCAATACTCTGACTGGGCTGTTAATTCGAATAACTTGTAGAAGGGGGGTTGAATACAAGTTATATAATCGTGTCTGATTTTTGCTTGAATATATGAACAAGAATAAACGAATGAATCAAACTTTGTTTGTATTAAATAAATCAAATACAAACTCTACCAAAGGTGTACAATACCTTTAGCAGCTGCTGACAATACAAATCTCTCTCTCTGTTTGTTTCAAACTCTTGAATACAAACCTAATACAGAGCTTCACACGATATGCACTCTAAAATTCTCGATTCGCTCTTTTTACAATGATATTGAGAGAGTATTTATAATGCTACCTATCAACTAATAACAGAATTATAATCTATCTATGACAATGTTCTGCCGTCCAGTTGATAGTTTCCATCAATAGAGAATTCGTTTCCTTCACGATATCTTCTTGCTTGTTCTCCAAAAACAAAGATCCTATTTTATAGCACTTGCCAGTTTCTGTAGCATCCATAATGACATCATCAGTAACATGACTGATATCAGGATTTCCCATTGCATCAGGATCTGATCATCCCATCAGTATTTGATCAGGATCTGACTTGCTGTATCAGGATCTACTCTTAGTTCCTGAAATGTAGTCTCTGACGCACTGTTCTTGACTAACCTCTACAGATTACTGTCTAACACATATATCCTATACAAAGTGCTAAATCCTTTATAAGATCAGGATATACAAGAAGTATTAGCAAATTCTATTCTTAACAACACAACTCATGAATTATTCCTAACAATCTCCCCCTATTTATGCTTTAGAATCTGAAGCATAAATCTAAGTTGTAGATGTCAAAACATATAACAATACAACCAGAATAGAATTTATGAATTTAAGATCATGAAGTTAAGTACCTCCTTCTTCAAATGTAGACATGTATCTAGTATTTAGAAGAAAGAATTCAACTATTTGATGCTTCTTTTCCTTTACAACTTCCATGATGAAATTTACCAATTCTGTCACTCTTAGTTCTGATCCCAGTCTAATTATCTCCCCCAGTCTGTTGTTGTTGTTGTTTCTGAATTGTCTTTATCTCCCCCTTTTTGACATCAACAACATTAATTCCAAGAGATTCAGTAATAGAACAAATGAGATTCATCAAAACTTCTTGATTGTCCATAATAGTGACTTGGTTATCTTCAAGAATTTGAAGTCTCGATTGAATATCACTTTGAGATTTCTGAATGTCCTTAAGAAGTTCAGAATTGACTTCAATGTTGGAAGTGCTTGTTGTATCTTCAGATTCAGATGCAGAAAGAACCTTATCTTCAAGTCTTGTAGAAGAAGTTGCCTGTATAGAATGATATTCAAGTAATAATACTTGAGTAGAAGTACAAACATCTTCATCTTTCTGATCTGGAGCTGAAGTATGATCATCCTGTCCTTCACCAGTATTCTGTGTACTAACATCCACAAATCCTGACTCCTCCTTAGATTGATCAGAGACTGTTGATGTTTCAATTCTAGCTGAAATTGGAAGTACATACAAAGGAATACTAGGATCATTATGAATATCTTCTGGTACTGGTTGAGTAGAAGTTTGTCCTAGCCTTTCACCTCTTCTGTTGATGATTTCTGCAAGCCTTTCTTTCTGTTTCTGAGTTTTAACTTCTGGCTTTGCATTGTGATGTGCTAAGTCATTCTTCTCATACATCTTGATAAAAGAATAAGTACCAGCATCCATACCAAGATTTTCAGACCAAGATTCAGGAAAAACCTGATCCCAGAAATCAAACGATGGTGGTTTCCTAATTTTCTCTCCCTCACTATGGAGTTGATCATCCATACCCTCATTCTCACTTTGACTATCTAAAGTCAACACTCTTTCTACCTCTCCTTTTGCCTGGTCAGGAGCAATCCTCTCTGTGTGTGGATCTATGTCCATCTTTTCAAATGTATCACTCAAATTTGGATAAGTGCTCTCATGACCTACAGAAAAATAGAGGTTAGGAGAAGTTTTTATACCTGAACTCACATGGAGAGAGAGTTCCTCATATGGCATGGGGCTTGAGGTTTTCTCCAAGGAGTGAGCTGCTATAGTCTCTGAACCCTTACAAACATCTACTTTCTTTCTAGAAACTACAGGCTCCAGTATACCACTTTCAGGTTTTACATTAGACTTTGATGTCTTCAGTAATACTTCATTAGACACCATAGCTAGTATGTCACCGTCTTTAAGTGTTGGTTGCTGAGACACACCCTCAAGGTGGATAGACTCTGAAAGAACAATATTGGTTTGATCTTCAGAAAAATCAATCAAAGTCATTCCTCCCATATCATAGGGTTTCTCACTTGCAATTTCAGTCATCACAGAAGACCTTTCAGCATCATCAATCACAGTTCCTGAGTCATCCAACCTCTAACTAGATGGTTCTTGTGTTGCATTGACCGTGATCTGATCTATCCTACTATTCACCACTGGTGCAATAGTATCTTCTGTTGACTGCTTCCCTCTATCAACTACCTCCTCTTGTTCACCTTGAGCTGAAGCATCTTCAACAATGACATCCTTGTCAAATAGATATGCATGAAGTGATTGAAGTGCAACATGCTTAGGAAGTCCAAATTTCTTGTGCAATTCCTTTCTGACTGATACATAGAAGTATGTCTTCATTAAACCAAGTCTTTGATGTAACAGTCCATATTCTCCAGGAAATGAAAGTTTGGGAACTCTTTCAATCAGAAAATCTAAAATAGGCTTGGAAAGCTTCACTTTTACAGAAATAAGTTCCATAGCCAGTCTGTATGTTAATGTTGTTTCCCATGAAGAATCAAGATCCAGATCTCTCTTGTCAGATATTGACGTGGATATAGCCTTATTTGTAGAGACCTGCATAATGTTAGTTGGACTAGACACTGTGTGTGTAGCTGACAAATGAATCTTTCTCCTTGTTCTCCTAGTATATTGAGCAACAGATTTGTCTTGAGAAGACTCAAGAGGTGTAGACACAAAAGTGATCTTGGGATGAGATCCTTTTTCAATAGACACAGTCTTTGGAGAGACAGTATCCAGTAACTGTTTTCCCTTTTTAAGAACTACAACCTTTTGGGAGACTGCAGCCTGGCTGTGACTAGGTATTCCATCTCTTTGTCCTAGCTTAGAAAGTTGAATTGCAGCCTTCAATTCTGCTCTCTCAGCAAGAGATGTATTATCATCATCTTCAGTAGAACTACTACTTGAAATAACAAATCTTCTCTTCCTTACAACTGATGTCTTTTGAGAAACACCAGAGGTTGGCTTCTTTGAAACAATAGGCTGTGGATCAAAATTTGGTTCTAGAATTGTTTCAGAGACTGTAATGTTTTTGGCTACTTGGGTAGACACAGGGGGGTTCTCCTCCAATTTTGATTCCTGAGTCATTTCACCTCCAAAGAAAGAAGAATTATAGATAGTAGGAAGATGAGTTCTTAGAAGTACCTGAACTTGATTTGGATAGTGTAATGCAGGTATTTCATCTAGATTCTTTTCACTGTCCTTCTTTGTAATGTCAGAGAAAATTCTCTTTTGCTGTACATAAGAAGAAACACAATATTCTCTACCAAATCTAGCTTCAACATCAGGAATGAAATGGTTAATAAACAGTTGCATGAATATGTGATAATAGACCATTCTTTCCTAAGAAAGGATCTATTTAACTGGCTCAAGTTATCTAGAGGTCCATTATAACCTAATTCAGATAACATAGTTCTCACATCATCATCAGATGGTACATTCTCAAAATTCGTACTAACAGGTAAGTGAAGTATTGAATTAACAACCGACTCAGTAATATCAAATAAGTCTTGTCCTAAGTGTAGAACAATCTTACCTGATTGACTCTGATTAGAATCAATTACCTCAGCATTCTCCCAAGCTTGTGAAACAGCTACTTGATTAATTTGTGGAGATGCTGTCAAGGCATAGCTTAAAGGTCCTTTCGCCATAAAGTCCATAATTTGGTGAAAATCAGTTGACACCCCTTCCTTGTTGGTGATAGCAGCAACATGATTGTTCATCATAAAATAAAAGTCACCAAACTTGAAAGTTACTGATTTGGGTAGTCTTCTTTGAGTTGCCATTTTGATCTGAAAAAGAACTTAAGAAATCTTTGAAATTGATTAGTGATTTTGAGAACTCGAGAGTGTTTTTGCTTTAGAGAATGAAATTAGAGAAAGTAATTACACGATTAGAGTATCAAAATAATTATATTTCAAAAATCCTTCAGAACCATTATCCCACGTTGACACGTAGGTTGACAGGTGTCAGTCCCTGAAAAATGCAGTTACCCATGATTTTTGGAAAATGAAATCCAAAATTAATTTCAAGTGAATAAATCAAGGTAAAATCAACATAAAAATCAATACTGATCAGCTTCCTTTTCCTGATGTGATCTTCTCATCAAGATAATCACACGATTCAATGTGATTTCTAAATAGAAAGAATTACTAATCCTGATGTGAACACACTTGTATTCCTGATCAATATCATCCTGATTCCAGAGACTAAATGAAGTTTCCACGTGGCATTTTCTTTTACCTGTAAAAGAAATAAATATAATCTGAACAAAATCAATTGGTTAAATTCGTTCAATATTTCTTGAAAATACAAGAAATACAGTCACACATAATTATGATTGACTGCATTGATATCCCCCAAACGACTGTTCAGCTTCTCACGTCTTTCTATAAAAGAAACTGACGCCTTATGCCATACTCCAAAACCTTTTCATTCTTTTCTCTTTTCATCATGGCTATAAACCCAAATCTTCATATGAACCCTAGCTTTTGGTTCATTACCACTGAGAAGTTCTTTACTCTTGATTATCAGGAGCAAGTAAACTATCTCTTAGAAGAGATGACTTTTCTCATCGAGTCAGATATGGTTGATCTTAACCCAGATGATTTCCATGAATCTCCTCTAAAACATCTACCAGTTGGATACAATCCTCCTCTAATCTCTTCACACCTTGAGGATGAAGAATTTGGTGAAGAGTCTGAGGTTGATCTTGATGGAGATGCTATTCATCTTCTTCAATAAGCATGAAGATGAGTCAGCTGCTTTCATTCAAGTCGCCCAGACAAGGAATCCAATCTTGAGATGCTCCTTGTCCTGAAGTTGATCGTTGAGGATTAAGCAGTAGCAACTTTAGACAAGAATAGTATTATCAGTAGTAGTTAGACAAAAAGAAGAATAGTATTTCATTTTCATGTATGTAATGCTTTTGATTAATGAAAATACAAGTTTTCTTATTATCTACTTGTCTATCGTTGTTTATTGACTGACCTGAATAATGATATAAATTATCAGTATGCATCTAATAAAACTTGCTAACATAGACTTAACAAAACTCAGAATTGAACCACTAAATAACATGAACTTCAGAATTTGAAACAGTAAGACACACAAATTTCACAATCCTGATACTGACGATACAATCCTGATGTCAATACTGATGACGTCAGCATACTGATAGCAATCCTGATCCTGATGTTTTATTAACAAGTCTATCATGCTGAAATTTATCAAGATAAAATGTTACAGCTTAAGCATTTAACAATCAAGTATAGATCCTGACAAAATATCAAGTCCTTAAATTGAAACAACATACCTTGCTACTTGTGCAGATGTTAAAGATCAAAAAATTTAACACTCACTAACCAATCTAATGAATGTAGCTTCATCAAGTGGTTTAGTTAGAATATCTGCAAGCTGTTTGTCAGTAGGAATAAAATGAAGTTCCACAGTACTATTTTCAGTATGTTCTCTAATAAAATGATACCTGACATCAATGTGCTTAGTCCTTGAGTGTTGAACTAGATTTTCTACAATTTTGATAGCACTAGTATTATCATAAAACATAGGAATATTACTAAGTGTCATACCATAATCCATCAACTGATTTCTTATCCAAAGGAGTTGAGCACAACAACTGCCTGCTGCAATGTATTCAGCTTCTGCAGTTGAGGTTGAAACTGATTGCTGCTTCTTGCTTGCCCAAGAAATCAATCTGTTTCCCAAGAATTGACATGTACCTGTAGTGATTTTCCAGTCTATTTTACACCCTGCATAATCAGAGTCTGAATAGCCAATTAGGAAGAAATCAGATTCTCTTGGATACCACAAACCAAGATTTGGAGTTCCCTTGGGATATCTAAAAATTCTCTTCACAGCAATTAAATGAGATTCCTTAGGATCACTTTGGAATCTAGCACATAAACAGGTAGAGAACATTATATCTGGTCTACTTGCAGTTAGATATAACAGTGAACCTATCATGCCTCTATAACTAGTGTTATCAACACTCTTTCCCTTAGGATCAGAGTCTAGCTTAGTGGTTGTTGCCATGGGTGTCTTTGCAATAGCACAATTTTGAAAGTCAAACCTTTTTAAAAGATCTTTGATATACTTTGACTGATTAATGAAAATACCAGTCTCAGTCTGTTTGACCTGCAAGCCTAAAAAGTAATTTAATTCACCCATCATGGTCATCTGATACTTAGACTGCATAAGCTTCCTAAACTTAGCACATAACTTTTCATTAGTAGAACCAAATATAATATCATCAACATAAACTTGAACTAAAAGCAAATCACCTTTTATCTTTCGAAAGAATAGAGTTTTTTCAATTGTACCTCTTGTGAAGCCATTTTCAAGAAGAAATTTAGACAAAGTCTCATACCATGCTCTTGGTGCCTGCTTTAGTCCATAGAGTGCCTTGTGAAGTTTGTAGACATGATTTGGAAACTTTGGATCAACAAAACTAGGTGGTTGCTCCACATACACTTCCTCATCAAGCTTGCCATTAAGAAAAGCACTCTTTACATCCATTTGGTATACCTTGAATTGTGAATGAGCTGCAAATGCAAGAAACATTCTGATTGCTTCCAATCTTGCTACAGGTGCAAAGGTTTCATCATAGTCAATTCCTTCTTCCTGAGAATAACCCTTGGCCACCAGTCTTGCTTTGTTTCTTACAATCATACCAGATTCATCTAGCTTGTTTCTGAAAACCCATTTAGCACCAACAATAGATCTATCTATAGGTCTTGGTACCAGTTTCCAAACTTTGTGCCTCTCAAACTCATTCAATTCTTCCTGCATTGCTATTACCCAATCAGGATCTTGTAAGGCTTCTTCAACCTTCTTTGGTTCGTTCTTTGAGAGAAAACAACTATACAAGCATTTATTTTGAATTGATCTTCTAGTTCGAACACCACTATTTGGATCACCAATTATCAAATCTTCAGTATGATCCCTTGTCCATTTTATAACAGGTGGTAGATTACTCTTGCTAGACTCTCTCCCTAAGTTAGTGGTATCTCTTGTAGAAGAGTGTTCATTTCCTTCAAAAGCCCCCCCTTGATCAGTAGAATCAGTGGATTCAATACTGCTGCTATTTTCTGATCTTCCTTCATTAGACTCTGAAGGATCAGTTCCGGATGAAGTAGACTCTGAAAGACTAATCTGATCCTGACCAGTACTTTGTTCTCCTTGATTGAATTTCTCCCCCTCAACAGTAGCATTCCTTTGAGAAGCAATAGAGATTTCCTCCGGAGAACCTTCATTATCACTGGAGAGAATCTCAGAATTCTTAAGATTTTCAAATTCCGGATTGTCATGGCTTTCATCAGTTTGCAAAATTCCAAACTTCTTATCATCAAATGCAACATGAATTGATTCCATAACAATGTGAGTTCTGATATTATATACTTTGAAGGCCTTTGATGCTGAATATCCTAGAAAGATTGCTTCATCTGATTTGGCTTCAAATTTTCCAAGTAGTTCTGGATGAACTTTCAGGACATAGCATTTGCATCCAAAGATGTGAAAGTATTTCACACTTGGTTTCTTTCCTTTGATCATCTCATAGGGAGTCTTACCATGAGCATTTACCAAGGTACAGTTTTGAGTGAAACATGCAGTGTTGATAGCTTCTGCCCAGAAATAGGTTGGAAGCTTTGCATCTGCAAGCATGGTTCTTGCTGCCTCTATGAGAGTTATGTTCTTTCTCTCTACTACACCATTCTACTGAGGTGTTCCAGGTGCAGAAAACTATTGAGTAATTCCATTGTCTGCACAATACTCCTCCATTGTAGAATTCTTAAATTCTGTACCATTGTCACTTCTGAGCACTTTGACCTTGTACTCAGAGCTATTGTGAATATTCTTGACAAGTTCAATGATTTGCTGAGGAGCTTCATCCTTATTGTGTAGAAAGAATACCCATGTGAACCTTGTGTAATCATCCACTATAACTAGAGCATATCTTTTCTTGTTGATAGACATAATGTTTACTAGACCAAATAAATCAAGATGCAGCATGTGAAATGGTTCAGTAATTGAATTTTCTGTCTTGCTCTTGAAAGTGGTTCTTCTTTGTTTTCCAAGCTGACAAGCATCACAAAGTCCATCTTGCACATAATTTGCCTGAGGTAGGCCTCTCACCAGATGGTGCTTAACAAGTTGATTAAGCTTCTTGAAATTGAGATGTGAATGCTTCTTGTGCCAGTTCCAGCTTTCATCATTTGATGCCTTGCTGTAAAGACATCTGACAGTTCCTTTAGATGTGTCACTCAAGCTGGCTTCATATATGTTACCATGTCTCTGACCAGTCAAAACAATGTCTCCATTCTTCATATTCAAGATTTTGCATCCTTTACTGTCAAAGATTGATTGGTAACCCTTATCACCTAGTTGACTTATGCTTAAAAGTGTGTGTTTCAAGCCTTCAACCAGTGCTACATTTTCTATGATGACATTCCCCAAAATAATTGAGCCATATCCCAGAGTTTCTCCTTTGTTGCCATCTCCAAAGGATATTACTGGGCCAACTTTCCTCTCAAACTTTGTAAGCAGGGACTTCGTTCCAGTCATATGTCCAGAGCATCCACTATCCAAGATAATTGAATGCTTCTTTCCAGTGCCCTGCAAACAAAAAGTAGCTAGTTAGAATTTTTTAGGACCCAACTTTGAATGGATCCTTTCTTACTAACTTTTGAACCAACAGGCTTTGAAGATTTTGCTTTTGATTTACCTGTTGCAGAGTCAACCTTAGACTTTGATTTCACAAACTGTTTGTGACTAGGAGTTTGAGATTTCAGAGAATAATAGTCATAATACAGTTCATGATATTCCTTACACATATAAATGGAATGAAGTAAACTACCACAATGATAAAAGGGTTCTTGTGGTTGGTATTGAATTTCTGAGTCTTGGGGAATCTGGACTCAGTTTTCCAAGAAGGTTTTTGATTGCAGTCTAGGGCCAAATGATTATGATTTCCACATTTATAGCATTTCTTCCTAGGTGCATCAGGTACATTCTTGTAATTATTCTCTTTGTTAATACCTTCTTTTCCATTCCTATTTCTTCTGATCTTGCTAGACTCTGAAATACTTTTTAGTCTCTGTTTCAACTGAGACTTAGACAGAAAACCTATGTTGACATTCTTAGGTTTTTCTAACACTCTTTCATCTGAATTGCTATTGTTAATTCTTTTATGCACAACTGGGGTACCTTTAGAATCAACAAATTTAACACGTTTAGGTTCAGAAACTATCTTCTTACCTTCAGACTTCGATGTGCTAGCTTCAATTTTACTATCATCATTGATAATAGCTACAGTATCTTCTTGCCTAGCCTTATCAAAACCTAAACCATTAACTTTACCAAGAATTTGATTTTCAATGATTTCTTGAGTCTTTTTACCAGAATTGTTAATGGTTTTAATCACATCTCTCTCTTCCTCTAGTTCCTTTCTGACATAGTCATAAGCCTCAAGAATAACACCATAATCATGCTTAGCTTTATCAGAACTTAACCTATATTCTTCCATTTGAATTAACTCAGATTCAAGAAAATTATTTCTACTAACTAATTTATCATTCTTAGCCTTAAGTTCATCTTTTTCACTAGCAAGAATTTTGAAATTATTCATAAGCTTCTTAAACTCAACATGAATAGATCTAATATCATTAGAATCTGAGCTATCAAATGAATCAAGAGAGTGAAGTGATACCTTAACAGAAGATGAAGAAGTTTTCATTGGAGATCCAGGCTTGTCTGAAGCACTTGCCATCAATGCAATGTTGTCATAATCCAATTCATCTTCAGAATCACTGGAGTCTGCCCAATCCTTCCGTGTGACCATGAGTGCATTACCCTTCCCTGAATTTCTAGGCTTCTTGCACTCACTAGCAAAGTGTCCAAGCTCACTGCAGTTAAAGCACTTGATCTTGGCTTTATCAAGCTTGATAATAGTACTCTTGCCTTTGTCACTCTTCTTCTCCTCTTTCTTCTGAAAAGATCCTTTGCTAAATCTTCTCTTGTTGAATCTTCCTTTCTTGAAAGCTTTAGCAAACATAGAAAAGAGTTCTTGCATCTCTGATTTAGAATCATTATCTTCAGAGTCTACATCTATAGTCTCTGACTCAGAACTTTCTTTGCTCTTCTTCTTCCTCAGATCTCTTTCAGTAGATTCAGACTTTTCTTCTGGAAGCTTCTTTGTTTCAGATTGAGCAGTGAGTGCAACAGTTTTCATCTTTCCTTCACTCCTGCTCTTTTTCTGCTGCCTGTCAAGTTCATAAGCTCTCAATTTTCCATAAACTGCTTCTAATGATATTTCATCCAGATCATTAGCTTCCTCAATTGCAGATATCTTCTCATTGCAGATATCTTCTTAATTGTAATAATATTTACCATGCATGGCCATCTCATTGATGAGTTTAGTAAACCTATCAAAGGTGTCAGTAAGTGACTCACCAGACTTGGATTTAAAGTACTCATACTGTTGTATGAGAAGTGTCCTTATATTCTTCCTGAAAGGTTTTGTTCCTTCATAGTGAACCTTTAGATTGTCCCATATCTCCTTAGCAGTTTTACAAGAGAGAACATAGTTAGTGAGAACAGAATCAAGACTATTGAATAGTATGTTTCTCACTTTAGCATCCTTAAGAACGTTCTCCTTTTACTTATCTGTCCATTCAGATTTATGCTTCTCTGCTGTATGTTCTGGAACAACTTTTCCTTCGACAGTTGCTTGAGGAACAAGCCTTGTTGGAACAAAAGGCCCATCTCTGATTCTGTCAAGATAATCAGGATCTGTTGCTTCCAGGTGATGCAACATCTTCACTTCCCATAAAGTATATTCATTTCTCTTGAGCATTGGGATTTTAGTATTACCATCCTTGTAACCAGACATGATTGCAGATCTTTATGATTATTCGAAATCAACCTGCTCTGATACCAATTGTTAATTCGAATAACTTGTAGAAGGGGGGGGGTTGAATACAAGTTATATAATCGTGTCTGATTTTTGCTTGAATATATGAACAAGAATAAACGAATGAATCAAACTTTGTTTGTATTAAATAAATCAAATACAAACTCTACCAAAGGTGTACAATACCTTTAGCAGCTGCTGACAATACAAATCTCTCTCTCTCTCTCTCTCTCTCTCTCTCTCTCTGTTTGTTTCGAACTCTCGAATACAAACCTAATACAAAGCTTCACACGATATGCACTCTAAAATTCTCGATTCGCTCTTTTACAATTATATTGAGAGTGTATTTATAATGCTACCTATCAACTAATAACAGAATTATAATCTATCTATGACAATGTTCTGCCGTCCAGTTGATAGTTTCCATCAATAGAGAATTCGTTTCCTTCACAATATCTTCTTGCTTGTTCTCCAAAAACAAAGGTCCTGTTTTATAGCACTTGCCAGTTTCTGTTGCATCCATAATGACATCATCAGTAACATGACTGATATCAGGATTTCCCATTGCATCAGGATCTGATCATCCCATCAGTATTTGATCAGGATCTAACTTGCTGTATCAGGATCTGCTCTTAGTTCCTGAAATGTAGTCTCTGACGCACTGTTCCTGACTAACCTCTACAGATTACTGTCTAACACATATATTCTGTACAAAATGCTAAATCCTTTATAAGATCAGGATATACAAGAAGTATTAGCAAATTCTATTCTTAACATCACAACTCATGAATTATTCCTAACATGAGCTCAGATACTGCCCCTCGGTTAAACTTGTTTGAAACACTTCCTCCTGCGAAATTTCTTCTCTAACTATCCCGTTTCTTCTTTCTTCCCTCTTTTTCTTTATGACTCTAATCGCTACCAGCTTCCACGATTGTCGCTTTCTGTACTAGTGATGCATAATCAGTTAGCTTAAATACCGCCACGCGGTTCTGCATCCATTGTCTCAGCCCATGTTGGAATTTACGGGCTCTCTTAAGCTCTGTGTCCACAAACTCTGGAACTAATCTTGATAACTCAGAAAACTTAGTCTCATATTCTGCCATTGTCATATTCCCTTGCTTCAGCTCTAGAAATTTCAGCTCCATTTGGGTTTCCATAAACCTAGGAAAATTTCTCTAAAAATAGCTGTCTGTATCTCTCCCATGTCACCACAACGTTTCCCTCTTGGTTTTTCTTAGACTCCAACCAGTAATTCGCCTCTCCCTTCAGGAGATAAGCGGCGAACACTACCTTTTAGTTTTCTGCAGTATTCAATATCTCAAATGACTTTTCCATCTCCTTAAGCCAAGCTCTGGCTTCCACTGGGTCAGCAGTCCCATGAAACTTTGGGGTTTTTAATGACTTTAAAGCTCTAAAGGCATTAGTACTCTTAGTGTCACGTCGTTGAGGGTTGGGGTGTTGGTTCAGATTCTGTCTCAATAGGTGCATAAGCTGATTTACAGGGTTCCCCTCTGGGTTGTTCCCTCTCTGGTCATCGTTCTGAACCTTCTCTTCCTCAAACTCTCCCTCATCAAACTCCATATCTACCTCCTCATCAAAACTTACGTCTTCTTCCTCATTGTAATCCTGATCACTCTCATCAATACTAAAGTTCTGTTGGCCACCCTTTTCGTGGTGACTACCCTGCCCTTCAGATTCGGCGGGGTTAGCTCTCGTTCCCATCCTTCTCGGTGGAATTTTACTGATAATCAGAAAGACAAGGTTTATCAGGATTTATTAGATTTTCAGAATCAGGGAAATTTGATCAATCTGGTCACGCACTGGCAACACTTGGAAATCAATTTCGAAACCCGATGGAATATTTGCAAAATTCGAAGTCCATATATATATATATATATATATATATATATATATATATATATATTTTCGAACGAAAGTGGCCGGGCGAATTTTTTTTTTTTAATTTCGAAATTTTTGTAAAAAAATGGCGGGTTCAGAATTCTATGTATATGGGAGCCGACAGAATATTAAACAATTGAAATAACAGGATAATGAAAGCAAAGCTGGAATTTCAACAATTGGAAAGGAAACAAATATATACATGCCTCAGAAGGGGAACGAAAGTTTGAAACTGGAACATGCCACATCATCCTGATACATATATATCCGAATAGTCAGTCTACTTATCCACTAGTCTCAAAAGGAACACTACAGTCAAAGTTAGTTGTTCCATAAAATCGGCATTACTAAAGCCATCTGAATCTAGCGGACCATACTGTCATCATCTATCTTGTGTCTGCGGAATCACAATCGTTTTAATTAACCTTGGCGAATTATCCCTAAGCCAAGTAGGTTGCATAAACAATGAATTAACCACGTAGCAAGCAAGTGCGGAAATAAACAAACAAAAAGAAAGGGTGAAAAATCAAAAAGAAAACAAACTAAAGCTAGGGTTTCCTAAAAAATTGAACTAGACCTTGCTCCTCACTTTAAGGGCTACCAAAAACTAGATAAATAAATAATTATTCGAACCGGCTTGGCCAGGTAGGTGCAAGCATTGCCAAGAGGCTAAACACCATCCTAGACACCAAAACCTTAATTGGCCAGGTAAGCTTTCGCTTTCCTAGACACCAAAAAGTCGGAATAATTAAAGATTACTTCATTTCTTAATCACCTTCCTAAATGAGCGCGAGATTCCTAGGGTCAATGTCTAATTCAATTTTATTAAAGGATAGGGAAAATGCAAAATGATGGAATTAATAGTTGTGGGCTAAGGAAAGAGTGATGAAATCCCTCCCCTCATCTTGTTGGTGGACTTGCCCTTAAGATTTAATTACAAATGATGCAACAAACAACTAGTTTATTTGAAAGCGGTAAACAATTATGGATGCTTACACTACGTGTCCTAATCTAAAGAAAAGAAAAAAAAAATTAACGTACCGTAGGGTCCTCCAGCGATCACCACAATTATAAGGTACGAAAAATTAAAAACAAGAAAATAAAAATCTAGATGATGTGATCCTAAGTGATGAATGCATGATGCAACAAATATGTATTTACCAACTATTTTTTTGGATTTTAAATTTTCAATTTTTTGTGATTTTTGTGTTAGGAATATGTTGTACTTGATGATAACTTCACAATCAATCAAATTGTTTAAGGTTTTGTAGCTGTCAACGGATGAGGATTTATAACTCTATCCGTTGACAGGTAGCTCATCAACGGATGAGGTTTTGTAGCACACTGCAGTATCTCTATGTTATCAGTTGATAGTGTTTTTATCCACAGTCATGTTGACTATCAACGGATAGGCAGAATAGGGTAGCCAATTGTAAATAAGCTATGCTATGTAATTCTGTCTAAGTGAAAGTGTATCAACGGATGAAGACTAAACTCTATCAACGGATACAACTCAAATTCACTCTATCAACGGATACAGCTCAAGTCCCAATATCAACGGATACTGCTCTATACATCATCAACGGATGTCAGTATACATCATCAACGGATAATCATTGACACTGTTTTCTATGATTAGCTGGAGATTAGCAGTTGATAAGGACATGTTTGACTGACAGATCACATGAGTTTATAGTAGATACAAAAAGCAGTATGGCAGCCATACTTTGGAAACACAGAAGAAAGAAGCATTCCATTTACACTATGAATACAAGAAAGGTGCAGGAGACATGTCTGAACACAAGGACAACCTTTCGGCTACATATGTATTTGGAGTGTAGTAGCAAGTCAACTAGAATTAGATTAGTATTATCTTATTCCAGTAGTACTTGTAAAACTTGGGATATATAACCAAGTGTAGCAACTCTTTGTAGGTTAAGAAAACAGACATATTTGCTTAGGGTTTCTTGAATATCTTTAGAAGCAAAGAGTTGTAAAACGGCAGCTGTGTACATTTTGTATCACAGAGTTTTCTTCAAATAAAAGCTTCAGGTGGTGCATTTTAACCACCTGATTTTATATGTGTTTGTGTATAATTCTTACATTGCAATTATCTCTTCATAAGTTTCTGAAGTTCTTATCAGAAATTTATAAATATCAAGAATTGTATTCAACCCCCCCTTCTACAATTATACAAGTGTGTAATCTGGGAATAACAATTGGTATCAGAGCAAGCTTCTAACATATTTGAAGTTTAAAGATCAACACACTTCCAACATGTCTAAGAAGGATTATGGAGTGAAGATTCCAGTTCTTGATAGAGAAAATTACTTTCACTGGAAAGTAAAAATGCGTCTACATCTCTCGTCTATTGATGAGGGTTTTGTGGATTGCATTGACAAGGGTCCTCACGTTCCAATGAAGACAGCAACAAGAGTTGGCCTGGCTGATGATGTGCCTGACACTTTCATTCCCAAACCTGTTTCTGAGTGGAGTCTTGAAGATATTGCAGAAGTCCACAAAGACAAAAAGGCCATGAATATTCTGTTCAATGGTCTAGAAACAGACATGGTTGACAATGTTATTAACTGTACTACCGCCAAGGAAGTATGGGACATTGTTCAAACCCTGTGTGAAGGAACAGAACAGGTAAGGGAAAACAAGATGCAACTACTAATCCAACAGTATGAACACTTTCACTTTAAGAGTGGAGAAACATTGAATGATACATTTAGTAGATTTCAAAAGCTACTAAATGGTTTGAAACTGTATGGAAGAGTCTATCAGGTTAAAGACTCTAATCTCAAATTTCTGAGATCACTGCCCAAGGAATGGAAGCCAATGACTGTTTCTCTAAGAAACACTCAAGAGTACAAGACATTTACTCTTGAAAGGCTCTATGGAACTTTAAAGACCTATGAGCTGGAAATGGAGCAGGATGAAGAGATTGAGAAGTCTCAAAAGAAAAGTGGGTCAGTTGCACTCGTTGCCAATTTGGAGCAAAAGGAGGAAAGGACAGAAACTGCTAGTTCTACACCAAACAGGGAGGTTTGTAAAGGTAGAGCAGAATCAAGCGGGAGCAAGGTAAAGGTATCTGAGGAATTGAATGCCCTTCAGCAGGATGAATTGGATGAGATAGATGAGCACTTAGCTTTTCTATCTAGGAGATTCTCTAAGCTGAAATTCAAGAGAAACTCTGGGATGGCCAAGCCATTTAACAAGGATTTTTCCACAAACAACTATGTGGATAAATCCAAAATTAAATGCTACAATTGTGGGATTGCTGGTCATATGATAAGTGAATGCAGGAAACCTAGATCTGAGAACAAGGGAAAGCCAACTGAGGTTGTTGACTATAAGAAGAAATATTTTGATCTTCTCAGGCAGAAAGGAAAGGCATTCTTGACCCAAGAGTATGACTGGGCTGTTGATGACAATCATTCTGATGATGATGCTGAGTTAGTCAACCTTGCTTTAATGGCTGATTCTGGAGAGCAGGAAGCAAGTTCAGCTAGCAATCAGGTATTTTCCACTAATCTCTCTGAGCTCACAAAAGAGGAATGCAATAGTGTTATAGATGAAATGTCTACTGAACTATATCACTTAAGTGTTACTCTTAAATCACTTACTAAAGAGAACAATAGAATTAAAGAGTCTAATCTGTTTTTAAGTGATAGAAATGCTGCTCTAGAATCTCAATTTCTAGAATTTGAGAAAATGAGAGTTGATTGCAATAATGCTAAAAGTGAACTTGAAGCTGTGTTAAAAAGAGAACTGATTTTAAAAGACCAGCTTGAAAAAGAACAAGGGATAATTGCTAAATTTCAAAGTAGTAGGAATGTTTCTCAAAACATAATAGAAGTTCAGGGAATAGAATCTTTTGTAAAGGATACCTGGACTCAAAAGAAAAAGGAGCTAGAACCTGGCCTTGAGGATCTAGAGACTATTTGTGAATCAACGGATAGTGATCATCCGTTGACAGATGAACCGTCAACGGATGAGAGGTATCCGTCGACTAACAAAAAGTCTGTTGGTAAGAAGGAACTTAGGAAACTGGACATCAAGTATGGTCCAGTAAACAAGAATTTTGTTAGTGGTGAGTGCAGCAAAACCAAATCCAGTGGGAAGACTAAGACAGGTGATTTACACAACATAAAGGCTGTTGGTAAATCAGACAATGAAAAGGTAGAAATTGAGGGCAAAAAGAAAAAGAACAGAAATGGTAAGATAGGCATCAACAAGAAAAACAATTACTCTCCTGACAAGTTTGCTCCTAGGAAAACTTGTAGTAATTGTAATAGTGTCAATCATTTATCTTCTAATTGCAAGATTGTTAACAAGGCTCCTGTTCATATACCTCAACCAATGCCATGTATGCCTGCAATGCCTGGTTTGTATCAAAATGCTAGTTTTTCAAATCCATATGTGAACATGCCATATGTGTCTAATCCATACTTTCAATCTATGAATGTGCCACAAATGTCATGGAACCTACCTAACATGAATAATATGTATGCCAATTTTCCACACATGCATGCATCCAATATTCATGCAAATGAGCATTTGTCAAACCCCATTACTCAAGCATCTACACCTAAGATGAAGAATGCTAAGAGTGCAAAGTCAAAGGCTAACAAGAAAGGACCCAAGGAAGCTTGGGTACCAAAATCAACTTGATTTGTTTTTGAAATGTGTGCAGGGAAACAGAAGGAATCTATGGTACCTAGACAGTGGATGTTCTAGGCACATGACAGGAGATTCAACCCTGCTCACAGAGTTCAAGGAAGGAGCTGGCCCTAGAATTACCTTTGGAGATGACAGCAAAGGATATACTAAGGGATATGGCCTGATTTCAAAAGACAATGTCATCATTGAAGAAGTGGCTTTAGTTGAAGGTTTAAAGCACAATTTGCTGAGCATCAGTCAGATTTGTGACAAAGACTATGAAGTAAAGTTCACAAAAGAAGCCTGTGTTATTTCTGCCAAGGAAGACAACAATGTGGTATTGACAGGCTTTAGAAAAGGAAATGTTTACATAGCTGACTTCAATTCAGCATGCTCAGAATCCATTACTTGTCTCTTCAGCAAAGCAAGTAAGGATGAGAGTTGGCTATGGCATAAGAAGCTGTCACATTTGAATTTTAAAGTTATGAATGATTTGGTAAGAAAGGATCTTGCTAGAGGAATCCCTCATTTGGAGTTTGTCAAAGATGGGCTATGTGATGCCTGCCAATTAGGGAAACAAAAGAAATCATCTTTCAAAAGCAAGACAGAGTCATCCATTGTTAAGCCTCTTCAATTGCTGCATATGGATTTATTTGGTCCAGTAAATGTCATGTCTATTTCAAAGAAGAAATACTGTCTGGTGATTGTAGATGATTTTTCTAAGTTCACATGGACTTTCTTCCTGCACTCCAAGGATTGTGCAAGTGAAATCATTATCAATCACCTCAGAATGCTAAACAATGGTTCTGAAGACAGAGTTCAAAGGATCAGAAGTGACAATGGTACTGAATTCAAAAATTCCACAATGAAGATTTTCTGTGAAGAGAATGGAATTGTCCATGAGTTTTCTGCTGCCAGAACACCTCAACAAAATGGGGTTGTTGAAAGGAAAAACAGAACTCTCATTGAAGCAGCTAGAACAATGTTAAGTGAATCAAGATTACCAACATATTTCTGGGCTGAAGCTGTCAACACTGCATGCTTTACTCAGAATATTTCCTTGGTCAATCAAGCTAGAGGAATGACTCCTTATCAGTTATTAACCAACAAGAAACCAACTTTAGCTTTTCTACATGTCTTTGGATGTAAGTGTTTTGTGCTAAGGAATCATGGAGATAATTTAGGCAAATTTGAAGCAAAGGCAGATGAAGCTATTTTCGTTGGATATGCAGCAGGGAAAGCCTACAAGGTCTACAATCTAAGAACCAACATTGTTATGGAGTCTGTACATGTTGTGTTTGATGATCAAAAGATTCTAGGCCTAAATGATGAAGGCTACCATGAAAAGTTGGAATTTGAGAATGAAGGTGAAGGAAGAATGTACTATGATGATGATGAGGAGAATGAAGATCATGACCACAGAGATCCACCTAGAGCTGTTACACCAACTAGAAGTGATGCTTACACTGTAAATGAAGCATCTGTTGATAGTCATTCTGGAGCATCCGTTGACAGTCATTCTGCACCATCCGTTGACACTATTAGAGATGCATCCGTTGATAGAAATTCTCAAGCATCCGTCGACAGGCAAAATGATGCATCCATTGACAGTCAACTTCATAACTCAGCAAGGACAACAAACTCAGGGGGAGTTTCTCATGGTCAAAGTTCAATGCTAAATCAACATGATCATGGAAATGAAGCAACCTCATCAAGATCAAATCTTCCACCTGCAAGAAAATGGACTAGAAATCATCCATTTGAGTTAATCATTGGTGAATCAAATTCAAGAGTCCAAACTAGAAGGGCCACTCAAGCTGAATGTCTATACAGTAGCTTCCTATCTCAAGAGGAACCTAAGAAAGTGGAAGATGCCCTTCTAGATCCAGATTGGGTGTTAGCAATGCAAGAAGAGCTAAATCAATTTGAAAGGAATAAAGTATGGAAGCTTGTGCCCAAACCTGATGATAGAAGTGTCATAGGTACTAAATGGGTTCTCAAGAATAAGACAGATGAAAATGGCATAATTGTGAGGAATAAAGCTAGATTAGTGGCAAAGGGCTATTCTCAAGAAGAAGGAATAGATTTTGATGAAACTTTTGCTCCAGTAGCAAGACTTGAGGCAATAAGAATCTTTCTAGCCTATGCAGCACATGCCAATTTCAAAGTCTATCAGATGGATGTCAAAAGTGCCTTTCTAAATGGGGAACTGGAAGAAGAGGTCTATGTCCATCAACCTCCTGGTTTTGAGGATCCAGAATTTCCAGAATATGTATATCTTCTCATGAAAGCACTTTATGGTTTGAAGCAAGCACCAAGAGCCTGGTATGACACTTTATCTCAATTTCTTTTGGAGAACCACTTCACTAGAGGTACAGTAGATAAAACCTTATTTCATAGGGATATTAATGGCTCTTCAATACTTGTTCAAATCTATGTAGATGATATTATTTTTGGGTCTACAGATGAGAAGCTTTGCAAAAAGTTTGCCAAACTTATGCAAAGTAGGTATGAAATGAGTATGATGGGTGAATTAACTTACTTTCTTGGCCTACAAGTAAAGCAAGTTAATGAGGGCATTTTCATAAGTCAAACAAAATATATTTATGATCTCTTAAAGAAATTTGACTTAATGGATTGTACATCTGCTAAAACACCTATGGCCACTGCAACTAAGCTTGAGTTGAATACTAAGGAAAAGTCTGTGGACATCTCAAGTTATAGAGGCATGGTAGGTTCACTTTTATACCTAACAGCTAGTAGACCTGATATAATGTTTTCTACCTGTCTTTGTGCTAGATTTCAAGCTGATCCTAGAGAGTCTCACTTAATAGCTATTAAAAGAATTTTCAGGTATCTCAAGGGAACACCAAACCTTGGCATTTGGTACCCAAGAGAATCTGGTTTTGATCTAACTGGCTATTCAGATGCAGATTATGCAGGTTGCAGAGTTGATAGGAAAAGTACTACAGGTTCCTGTCAATTTCTAGGAAACAGGCTTGTGTCATGGTTCAGTAAGAAACAAAACTCAGTCTCCACTTCTACAGCTGAAGCTGAGTACATTGCGGCTGGAAGCTGTTGTGCACAGATTCTATGGATGAGAAACCAACTCATTGACTATGGTCTAAAAGTTGAGAAGATTCCAATTTTCTGTGACAACACAAGTGCTATTGCCATCACAGGGAATCCAGTGCAACATTCGAGAACCAAGCACATTGACATCAAATACCACTTCATTAGAGAACATGTGATGAATGGTACAGTAGAAATGCACTTTGTGCCAAGTGAAATGCAGCTTGCAGATATCTTCACCAAGCCTCTTGATGAATCCACATTCACAAGATTGGTAGGTGAGCTAGGTATGCTTAATTTGTCATAATTCCTAGTGATATTTGATTTCAATGATTTGAAGCTGGAAATGTGTTTTGATTTTCTTGAAAGTGAAAACTTTCAGAAAAAAATTTTCTGCAGAAATTTTGCCTAAGGCAAAATTAGCTTATCAACGGATATCCTTTTATCCGTTGATAGTATAAACACATTACTAGATTTTTGCATGTCAACGGGTAACAGGCTATCCACGTCATCAACGGATAAACTGTATCTCAACCGTTCATTCTATATCCGTTGATATACATTTTTTTCTTTTCCGTTGGTAACCGTGTATATCTAATCATGGCTGTACTTATTCTCTTTTTATTTACTATCTGACAGTTACTTTTGACCAATGGAGTAATTACTTTTAATTATTTCATTTTTAATTCTTGAAAAATATAAAAGGCGGACTTGTACTCTCACATCTCACTTTTATTCATTTTCAAGCATATCAAAAGTTAACTGCATCTTCTTCCCTAAAACTCTCTGTAACCAAAGTTCAATCACTTCAATGGCGCCTATTGTTAAGATGATGTCCTCCACTGGGTTTACCTATGAGAAGAACAATTTCGCGGCCTTTGTTGACACAGTGAATGCTCCAGAAGCTTACCACACTTTGATGAGTTTCGTGAAGAAATGCAAACTGTCATATGCTATGACGGCTACCACTCCCTTAATCCACGAGGTAATTGAAGAAATGTGGACATCTGCTGAGTACAATGGCACAGACGGTACAATTGCTTTTTCTTTAAAGGGTAAAAACTATGTGGTTAATTCTGATGTAATAACTGCTTGTTTAAAATTGCCTGAGAATAACTGTCTGAAAGTACCTACTGATGCTGAAATTGTTGCCATGCTTAATTCTATTAATTATGCCCTTAGTACTGAAAACTTAGGGAAAATTGCTAGAAAAGGAATGGTTAAAGAATGGAGCTACTTCTGTGATGCCTTCATTAAAACTTTTTCAGGAAAAATTAGCAATTTTGATGCTGTTACCCTGTCCATGCTAACAATGATGTGTATGCTTTTAAATGATAAATTCTATAATTTTGGCACATTAGTTTTGTATGAGATAGCTGCAAAGTTGGGTAAAAAGGAAACTAGGAGCAAGAATATCTACTTTGCTAGATTTTTCATGCTCTTAGCACTGCATGTGTCTGAGAATAAGCTATCCATTGCTAACCCGGATAGCAAGTTCCAATGTTTTGTTCAGGAGAAGAGAGTCTTAAGTGACCTGATTCGAATGAACCTCAATGCAGGAGTACAGTTGGTATATCTACCAATTGTTCAGGTAACTATCTCTAACTTTGAAACCTCTATCTCCAACCCCCAAATTTCTTTACCTTCTAGTGTCACAATGGAGTCTGTAGTTGTGACCAAACAGGCTCCTACCAAAGTGACCAAATCCAAAGTTCCAAAACCACATTCTAAAAGGCAAACCTCAAGTGTCTCTCAAAAGACACCTGTTGTAAAAACTACCAAACCTCTTGAGGGGAGTGTGAAGGTGGTAGTGAGTGGTGAGGGACAGGGTGAACATCAAAGAAGCCCTAAGGATAAGGAAGGAGAGATGAGTGCAACCACCATTTCAGTCTCTCAAAAGACTGCTAATGTAACTACAGGCCAAATTCTAGTCACACTCTCCCAAAAGAGTGTGACTACTGAATCAAGTTCCCCACAAGGAACACTGCACAAGAGGGTTAGGGACACATATAGCCCAATCTCAAAAACCTATGGAAGAAGAGTGAAATCTAAAACCACAGGGGAATCACAGGGCACACACACTGTACAGGAAACTGTACCTTCTCAAACTCAGTTTGATGTGACTTCAATAAATGTGGAGTCACAGCCCCTTGATCTTAATCTTCAAATCGATACACATTACAATCCACCATCACCAACTCCTTCTCTGGATGTGGATATGATATCTACATCAATTCCTGATTCTCCATCTTTAAGATTCTTGGAGAAGCCCCACTCTATAATTGGTGGTCATCATCTTTTAGATGATTTGTTGGACCATCAATCTTCCCTTCCAGAATTCTCAACACAGACTGTGGCCTCGAACTTAAAATCAATCTCCACAGATTCAGTGTTGGTTTTCTCTTCAACGGATATAATTATTCCTTCCTCAACGGATATCCTTCATCCGTTGACAAGTGTTTCTCCATCAACGGATGCGCCTCTATCTAGCCATCCGTTGACAGCTATAACTACTTCATCAACGGATATTCCTTATCCGTTGATAACTCACTCTACCACTGCTATATCTGACATTCCAGTGTCAAGTGTAGAGGAGTTCTCAGTAGTTGAAACACTTTTAGGTTTGAGGGAAGGGAGTGAGAGGCTGCCTTGTGAGCAGGCAAAAGGAGAGATAAATAATGAGAGGCTGGCCATTTCTTCCGGTCAGGCAAAAGGAGAGTTGGAGAGTACCACCTTAGTAGGTGAAGGTGAGGGTGTGAGAGGTGTGAGCCAAGGGGAGCCCTTGATGCAAGAAAAGAGAGATGAGGTGAGAGAAGGGACTACAGGAGAGATAAGGATGGAAGAAGCAGCCATTGCTAGTGAGTCAATGGGGGTTGAGGATGCATCCAAGGAAATGGAATTTCAAAGAGAATATCAGTCCATGATTGACTCCATTTCTCTGGATGCTGAAACCTTTACTCACCCTGTTCCTGCCTATCAAATTCTGGCACAACAGGGCAATGTGGAAGCAGAGGAGGCACTGCACCTAGTGCACACCTCACAATCTCTACTTAGAGCTAAGGAATCTATAGCAGCTCTGCCAACCACTGCTGAGAGTGATGAATTTGACAATTCTGAAGATGAAGACAGCCAGAGCTCTGAAGATGAAGGTGGTAGCAGTATTCATGATTTTGCATTTGCTCAAAACTACACCTATCACCAACTTGATATGGAAATCATAAGGCAATATAAATTTGCCCTGGCTGAGCACCCAGAAGCAGATCCACAGAGAAAGGTTGTTCTTCAACAGGCAATTGACTCCCTAAAGTTACAAAAGATGCAAATGGTGATTCAGAGATCCAATTTAGAGGAGGTCAAACAAGAAATCAAGGATGTGAAAATCTCTGTGGATTCCAAGCTAGAGCAACTAGCTCCTACAGCCACTCAGAGGGTGTTGCAACAAAGGTTTCTCAAAGAAGACAACCTGGCTAAATCTGTGCAACTTCTCACTTCAAGAGTGGAAAAGATGGAATCCCAGATGGAGCAATTTCTTCAACATCAGAAACTGCAAACCCAACTGCTAGAAAGGTTAGTTGCAGACCCAACTTCTAGTCAAACCCTTGATGCTAACAAAAAGGGGGAGAAAGTAAAAGAGGCTGTGGCAACTTCAAGTCAAATCTTAATTTCTGAAAGAAGGGAAGCAGCAAGTGAGGGGGAGCAGCAGCCTACCATAGTGGTCAATCCACAAGAATTCATTGTCACAGCTTCCCCCAGCAAATCCAAACCTCTATATGGAGAGTTTGATCTTTCAAACTTGACAGAAGAAGAAAAGCTAGCCAAAATTGAAGCTCTCCAAAAGATGAAAGAAGAAAACTATGAAAGGATAATGAGGACAGAAAGATTGATCAATCAATCTATTGCATCAAATCTGTTCTCTAGCCAAACCTCAGCTCCAACAATATCTACAACAATTCTGAAGGTGCTCACTCCAGCAATTGTGGCTCCTACATTCTATGATGCTGAGCCTTCTCATGTTAAGGAATTTGAACCCTACATCAAATCAAGACCCTTCTCACCACCAAAAGCAAATGGGAAGAACAAGTTACAACTGGACTTTCCATTTCCCAAGGATGATGAAGAGAAGTTGATGGGTAAGGCAATCAAGGAATTCAAGGAGAAGGCTAACAGTTGTGTAAGAGAATGGATGGCTGTAATCATAAGGAATGGAAAAGTTCTAAACATATCCAACAGCCATCCTAGATTTGTTGAAGCTAAGAGAGAAGAAACTTCAAGGCTGCTAAGAGAATCTCAACCAAGCACTGAATATCTATATGAAAACTCAGATGAGAAGCAAGCAAGGCTGGCTCAAGAGTTATTGGATGAGGTAGAGGATGAATTGAGGGAACCTGAGGAAGTCCCCAAATTCAAAAAGAAAGGGAAATCAGTCCCCAAATCCAAGAGATTAAAATCACATGCAAGGAGGCCTGTCTCTCCAGAAACTGAAAACAAAGAGACAGTTGGTTCATCACAACCTATTGATGTGAAAGTATTCAACCCAGATGTAAATTTCCATGGTGAGCCTATAGTACCTAAAGAGGAACCAATGAATCTTGACTCCATTGAGGTTCCTTCATTCTTGCTGAAGCCTCAACAGAAGCCTACACAGAAGAAAAGGAAACCAAGGAAGCAACCTTCAAAGGAACCAATTCAAGTTGCTAGGGTACCTGCAATTGTCAGGCAGCCAATCTTGGAAAACAAGGATGATTTTATCTATCAGGCAGATATTGAAGAATACTCTGACATGAATCTTTATCTGGATGAATTGTCAGAAGTAAGAGGAATTGACAAATATAAACATTTGCCTGAAAGATTGGTCTTTGTATACAAGGGAGGAACGGAAAGGACATGGCCACTACAAAGGGTTCTTGGAGAAAATTATCATACCTTAACCAAAGTGTTCTCTGCAATCAAGAGATACACAGGGTTCTCCAAGATAGCAAAAGGGGAGATACTGGACAAAATAGAACAAATAAGGAGGGATTGGAACTCACCATCAAGTCTACCAAGGAAAATGAAGATCCCATACAATGGACAGAAAATCCACCTCCAACCTTTCTGGATGATGGAGTTCAGGGATGAAGATGGTAACAGGAGATTCTTCAGGTTAGAAGACCAACTACCAAAGGCTAGTTCTCAATACCTGAGATGGCTAAAACAGAAGCTAAATCCAAAGGTAGATGAAGAAGATGCCTTCTATAGGCAACTCCAAATACAGATTGAGTCCAACTCTGCCAAGGAAGGAAAATCAAGGGTGATGCCAACAAGAGGAAAGAAACAGTCCTAATCTGCTCAGTCTAGAGGAGCACTTCTCTGTAAATTTCTCAAACTTTCAGTTTTTCAATTATTGTAGTTTAATACAATTTATGTATTGTTCTTTATATATCTTTAGGAATGTTTTGTTATCATCAAGGTCCTGAATTTATGCTTTATTGCCATCAAGTATAAATTGGGGGAGATTGTTAGGAATATGTTGTACTTGATGATAACTTCACAATCAATCAAATTGTTTAAGGTTTTGTAGCTGTCAACGGATGAGGATTTATAACTCTATCCGTTGACAGGTAGCTCATCAACGGATGAGGTTTTGTAGCACACTGCAGTATCTCTATGTTATCAGTTGATAGTGTTTTTATCCACAATCATGTTGACTATCAACGGATAGGCAGAATAGGGTAGCCAATTGTAAATAAGCTATGCTATGTAATTCTGTCTAAGTGAAAGTGTATCAACGGATGAAGACTAAACTCTATCAACGGATACAACTCAAATTCACTCTATCAACGGATACAGCTCAAGTCCCAATATCAACGGATACTGCTCTATACATCATCAACGGATGTCAGTATACATCATCAACGGATAATCATTGACACTGTTTTCTATGATTAGCTGGAGATTAGCAGTTGATAAGGACATGTTTGACTGACAGATCACATGAGTTTATAGTAGATACAAAAAGCAGTATGGCAGCCATACTTTGGAAACACAGAAGAAAGAAGCATTCCATTTACACTATGAATACAAGAAAGGTGCAGGAGACATGTCTGAACACAAGGACAACCTTTCGGCTACATATGTATTTGGAGTGTAGTAGCAAGTCAACTAGAATTAGATTAGTATTATCTTATTCCAGTAGTACTTGTAAAACTTGGGATATATAACCAAGTGTAGCAACTCTTTGTAGGTTAAGAAAACAGACATATTTGCTTAGGGTTTCTTGAATATCTTTAGAAGCAAAGAGTTGTAAAACGGCAGCTGTGTACATTTTGTATCACAGAGTTTTCTTCAAATAAAAGCTTCAGGTGGTGCATTTTAACCACCTGATTTTATATGTGTTTGTGTATAATTCTTACATTGCAATTATCTCTTCATAAGTTTCTGAAGTTCTTATCAGAAATTTATAAATATCAAGAATTGTATTCAACCCCCCCTTCTACAATTATACAAGTGTGTAATCTGGGAATAACATTTTGTGATTTTTTTGATTTTTTTTTTTGTGATTTTCTAAAATAAAAAGGGCGAAAAGAGTGAGATACGGGTTACCGAAGCATGCTTTCAAAAATTCCAATTTGTTCCAAGCTTCGTGAGAAGATTCCCGAAATTCAAACTTTCCTAAAAAAAATGAGACAAAAATAAGGCAAGAAAAAAAACTAATCCGAAAAATTAAAAATTAAGGCACGAAAAATAATTAGTCCCCCTCAGCGGCGCCAAAAACTTGATGTGCTAAAAATTAAACAATTAATATCGCAAGCGCATGATCATCGTTTCAATATTTATGATTCACTCCACAGAGACTACTTTTATTCGCGAGACTTAATTTTTAATTTAATCGAACTAGAACAATTGGATTTTGGAAAATTCGCTTTAAACTATTTAACTTCAAAATCTAAATTCTAAATTATTCTAAAAAGTTCTAAGTTATTTTAAAAAACTAGATTTTATTCTAAAATTTATTCTAAATTATTTTAAAACTAAATTTTATTCTAAAACAATTTTTTTTTACTTAAAATTAAATTTTTTTACCAAAAATTCTAACGAAAATTTGGCTTGATTTATTTATAAGTTCAACTAGCCAAAAACATAATAACACAAGAAATTCCAATCGAAGAAGGAAACTAAACACATCAAAACTAACGATTTAAAATTAAACAAACAAAAACAGAATAACCGAGGCAACTTGGCTAAACTCAACGAATATAGCAGAATCAAAAACAGGACCCAAAACATGCAGAACCGGACTGAGTCGACTCAACATCTCAGCACAACTCGAACTAACATGAAAAGGAACAAAACGACAAGTAGAAAACAAAACGAGAATCAAACGAAAAAGGTTCACTTTCACCATTGTTGGTTCGAAAACTAACTGCGCAAGTGTACGCGGTCACAAGTAATATAATAAATTCGTTCCCACAGAGACTTGGTGTTTGTTCAGAAATAATATTTAAGCAACGACGTATGATAAAACAACAAACTGCTTGAATAAATATCAAAAGGGGGTATTTTTGTATTTTTTTCTAACTGATTAATTAAATTAGTAATATTAAATAATTCGAACTAATTAATTTAATTAAATGGAAATTTATATGTGAGAAAAACATGGGATTCTAATTTCATTATTTATTTCATTTAGAATTGATGCCTTAATTTCAAAGTAATTTTGATAATTTACGAAAGCTAGTCGGGAACACGAAACTAACATAAGCGCCTTTCAGCCTTAACTTATATCAAACCATACGAACATCCACTTAAAAAGATAGAAGTCGCGTGGACACCTTTTATGCTTAGACCCTATATGTCTATAAGATTTGAAAACATAATTGGTTTACGAATAAATTCCTTTATTATGACTACATAGGGTGATGTGATCCAAAATCCTACCACTTATCGCAAATGTACAAGACAATTACGAACCTATGCTAACATGGCAAATTCTAAATTCCTAAATCCACTTTCGCATTCATTAGGAATTAATAATTTAGACGTTAGCTACGCATCTAATAAATTAAGCGCAACCACATTAGGCAATCTGAATTTTTATCATAATACAAATTATTAAGGCATCGAATTACTAAATTACGTAAATAAATCCATTAGAATCCCATGACGGCGATTAGTTCATAATGGAACGAATCGTCATCATGGGATTAAATGAAAACATAATAATAATAATAATAATAATAATAATAATAATAATAATAATAATAATAACAATAATAATAATAATAATAATAATAATAATAACAACAACAACAACAACAACAATAATAATAAATTAAAAATTGCGATAAATTAAATATGAAAATTACGAGAGTTTAGAAAGTAGAACCGCTATAGCTTCCAATGAAAGAAAAGAGCACTCCGAATAATTCCCGTAAATTCTTCAACCAAAATAACACTTACACTAAATTTGCAAAAATTAAAAGTGTATAAAAAAGAAACTTAAAATTACAAAGGAACTAGAGAGAAAACAAGAGAGGATTTTCTCTCCAATTTGTTGTGTGATTTACAAGCTTGAGAACTAGGCTATTTATAGCAAAAAATTAGCACACCACACTAATAAAATAAAACTAAAAAGAATTTAAAAGAAATAAAAAAAAAACAAATAACCCACTACAACAATCATACAGCCGAAAGCAAGAATAATAAAGTGCATGGCAAATGGCGGGCGGCTCTGTAAACAATTCAGGCGGCTGCATTAACTTTTGAACGGGCTCCGTAGAAATGCTTTTTAATCCGCACGGCTTATAATCTTAAATTAATAAATAATTAATTTAATTTAAAAATTATAAAAATAAATATCTAATATTATTAGATATTTATAAATATAATTTTCTAATTAAATAAAATATTTATTAATATAAATAATTCCTTAAATCCCAAGTTGCGGTATTTTGAGGGTCAGAAACCAGACTCCTTTTGCTTAACGAAAAATATATTAATTCCAACCGGGGTTTTCTCTTTAAGAATATATCACTTTCCATCTTTTTGTGATAATTCCATTTTCTCATTGCTCGTCCAGGCGCAAATTACGGTCTCTTGAGGATCTGAAACCAGACTTTTTTTGCTTGGAAAAAAATATATCAATTCCAACCGAAATTTTCTCTTTAAGAATATATCACTAAGAATTTCTTTATGATAATTCTTTTTCCTCAAAACCCGTCCACTTGATAAAATTGAGATAAAAATCCACCGTTTTTAGCCCTTTTATTGCCACAAAACCTAAAGTTGCGATTTCTGCACAACAAATATTTAAACAACAAAAACGAATTAAAAGACACAACATATTTAAGGATAAACCACCAATCTAGGTCCATTTAGTGCATAATAAGTGGATATAAAATCCACTTATCACACCCCCAAACTTAAACTGAAGCTTGTCCTCAAGCGAAAACAGTCTCGATTATCTCTAAATGCATGAATGCAACCGATGCAAGGATCCCATAGGCAAGGCAAAAACCAATTTAGCAGAGTGTCTCAGAGAATGTGATAACTCCAAATATAGATCGACTAAATATCAGCATATTAACATTTACAAGTACGAAAACGTGCGTGTGTGCAATACTCATCAGAATTACTCTTAGCACTAGATCAAAACCAAACATATTCTTTGTCATAACAATCACAAGTTTATAAATAGAATGGACGCCAGACACTTCATAACCTAGAAACACCTCCATCATTATTTGAGTTAGACAGGAATTCATGCTTTATTACTAACAACTATGACGCATAATACTATATACAACACACATGCTTATTTGACTGTGCAATGGATGAGACCCCAAAAGGCTTATACAATAATACCCATGTTGCGAGCGTTAGGTTAGTGGATCCCAGACCGGAAAAGTCTTAGGTCACTAGGCTTGAATCCCCTAGAACTTAATTACTCGAGTATTAAAGAGCTCACCCTGGCCAACTTTGCATTTAACAATTGGACTTTTGACTCTTTTTTTTCTTTTTTTCTTTTTTTTTTCTTTTTTTTTCTTTTTTTTCTTTTCTTTTTCTCATTTTTTTATGCAATCTGGAATGAGCCTTTCTCATTTCCAACCCTAGACTACTCATATAAATATGAGCCGGCTACTAGCCATTTGACGCCTAGCCATTATTGACAAATTACTAGCATGAAATTCCTGGTTTCCCCCAAACTTAGAATTTAGTGCTCGTACGCCATCAAGGGAATAAAGAAAATTCTGAATATAATCAGGTGATTAAATTTCAACAACCAAACAAGCATGACCTTAACCTAGCCCAAAAGTAACCGAAGAGTTGTGTAAGATTGTGTTTCTGTAACATGCACGTCAATTCTTAATTATTTAAATCAGCCCTCTATCCATCATTATCACACTTAAATTCATCATTGACTACGGAATCGCCAAGCGCTACGGGATCAAGGAAAATATGATATGCAACTAATCATGAATATGCAATTTTTTTTTTACACAATATGAATTAAATGAAATAAAACTAGCATGGTGTATTATGAAATACATGAATGAGTATGACTCGATTAATTAATTATCCTAAATCACCCCCAAACTTGAAATATTCAATGTCCTCATTGAAGGTATAGATAAAGGATAAAAGAGAACTCCCCTAACTGTCGGCATCGTTGCCCTTCTCGGGCGGTGAATCAGGTGGTGGAAATGAGCTCCAAACTGAGGCCAATCCCGCAACTCGCCAATGTCCTGCAAACTTGACATAATACTGAAAACAATCACACAAAATCAAACCACACATAAAAACACCAAACCTATGGGTTGCCTCCCATGAAGCGCTGTCGTTAACGTCATTTAGCCGGACGTTACTTCCTCAACTCACGGCGGTTTCAACAGAATAACCGAACCGTCCTCAACAGAAAGACCATTAATACGAACGTTGACTTCTTGCTTGCTTACTCCCAACACAATTCCTCTTTCACTCTTCACCTTGACTTTTCCACCAATCGCCTTCTTCGCTTTCTTTTTCTTCCTCACACCTCTAAGGTGTTTATCCCTCTCAGCCGATTGAACAGAACTCTCTTCTTTCGCATCATCAACTATCCACCTTCTTAACACATTATCATGCCCTTCTTCAAAAATTACTAACTCATCATTCAAAAGGACATACCTCAAACGCGGTGGAAGTTTTCCGAGCTTTACATTCGAGAGATCTCGAACTGAAGAACTGTCAATGGAATCACTGATGTGATGCTCTAGCATGTGCATATCCGACTTTTCACTAAACAATTGATCAAACTTCTCTGTCTGGCCATCATCAACCATTTCCACGCTGAAACACTCTTCATCTTCTGCCGGAAGTTTCATGGCCTTGAACACATTAAAAGTGACATTCTGGTCTTGTACCCTCATTGTAAGTTCTCCTTTTTGCACATCGATCAAAGTACGACCCGTAGCTAGAAAAGGCCTTCCCAAAATTATGGGAATCTTCTTGTCCTCTTTGAAATCTAGAATCACAAAATCGGCAGGAAATATAAGCTTATCCACCTTTACCAAGACATCTTCCACTATACCTCTTGGATACATGACTGACCGGTCTGCTAGCTGTAATGAGATATTTGTGGGCTTTGGATCAGGTAGACCAAGTTGCATAAAAACCGACAGAGGCATCAAATTAATGCTAGCTCCCAAATCACATAAGCATTTGTCGAAGGACATATTGCCAATAGTACATGGTATGGTGAAGCTTCCAGGATCCTTGAGTTTCGGGGGCAATTTCTGCTGGAGGATGGCACTGCACTCTTCTGTTAAAGCAACGGTTTCCAATTCCTCAAGTTTCAGCTTCCTTGATAGGATACCCTTCATGAACTTAGCATAACTCGGCATCTGTTCCAATGCTTCTGCAAAAGGTATATTAATATGTAGCTTCTTGAATACCTCTAAAAACTTTGCAAACCGCTTATCCAATTTTTGCTTCTGGAGTCTCTGCGGATATGGTGGAGGGGGGTAGATTTGAGTGATTGCAGTTTTATGCTCCTGGGATGCTTTCTCAGATGGTGCGCTGACACCCTCCGGTTTGCTGATGATATTTTTGGGTTTCAAGATCTTCGTTTGTTCCTCCGTAGTGGTGTGGCTGCCCTGTGCCTCTGGCTGTTCGATTACCTTTTCAACTTCTTGGTCCTTTATGATTTTGCCCGATCTTAAAGTGATAGCGTTGACTTGCTCTTTGCCATCCCTTTTTCCAGGGTTTGTTTCTGTGTCACTAGGGAGAACTCCTTGTGGCCTGTTGAGTAAGGCGCTTGCTATTTGGCCAATTTGGTTTTCCAGAGTTTTAAGAGATACAGCCTGGCTCTTACACATCAATCTGAGTTCTTCCAATTCTGATTTCTCAGCAGACTGTTGACCTGGACCTGCATAATATTGCTGATTAAATCCTGGAGGTTGAGATTGTTTCAAGGGGTACTGATTCTGAAGTTGATGCCCCTGCTGTTGATGTAGTCCTGAGGGATTGTATGGTCTGGCCCCATATTGCTGATTTTGAGTTTGATGGTATGGTTGTTGCTGATATTGCTGTGGTTGATATGGTGGTTGGGCTTGATATGGCTGTGGTGGTGGTTGCAACCCATTGTTATTGTTGCTCCAGCTGAAGTTAGGATGGTTTCTGTTGTTGGGTTGGTAAGTGTTTGGGACTGGATGCTGTTGCTTTTGGAAATTGCTCACAAAGTGCACTGATTCATTGGAAATTGCACATTGATTCGTTTCATGTCTACCGGCACATAGCTCACAAACACTTGCTACTTGTTGTACCCCATACTTTGTCAAAGAATCCACCTTCATGTTTAGCGCTTCAAGCTGAGCTGATAGGGATGTGACTGCATCAACCTCGAGAATTCCTGCCACCTTTTGTTGAGGCATCCTCTGTGTCAGATTCTGATACTCATTAGCCGCCATCATTTCAATTAGCTCGTAAGCAGCTTCATAACTTTTAGCCCATAATGCTCCTCCTGAAGCTGCATCCACAATAGGTCTTGACTGCCATCCCAATCCATTATAGAAACAATTTATGACCATCCAGTTGGGCATGCCATGGTGAGGGCATTTTCTTAGCATCTCCTTGTAGCGTTCCCAAGCTTCACATAAAGATTCCCCCACCTGTTGTGTGAACTGAGCAATAGCATTCCTTATGGCAGCTGTTTTTGCCATGGGATAGAATTTAGTGAGGAATTTTTGAGCGAGTTCCTCCCATGTTGTTATCGAGCCAGCTGGGAGAGAGTGCAACCATCCTTTAGCTTTGTCCCGCAGAGAAAATGGAAAGAGTCTCAACCTTACAGCATCATCTGACACGTTGTTGAATTTGAATGTGTCACAAATCTCTATGAAGTTTCGGATATGCATATTTGGATCTTCCGTTGGCGTTCCCCCGAACTGGACAGAGTTTTGTACCATCTGGATTTTGCCAGGTTTGATTTCAAATGTGTTGGCTGCAATGGCTGGCCTGACGATGCTTGACTGAATGTCATTGATTTTTGGTTGAGAATAGTCCATCAACGTCTTGGGCACATCTTCCGCCATGTCTAACTCTTCTTCCAGCTTTATTACGGTTCTTGATTTAAGGGCTTGGGCACGTGTTAGCATAAACAACTCAAGATCCTTATACTGGCAGAGCGAGAAAACACGACGTTTAGAAAAAAATAAACAAAAAATTCAAGTCAGTTAAGTTTAACCTCCGTTGATGTAAACACAATTTCTGAAAATAACACCGAAGTCCCCGGCAGCGGCGCCAAAAACCTGTTGGTTCGAAAACTAACTGCGCAAGTGTACGCGGTCACAAGTAATATAATAAATTCGTTCCCACAGAGACTTGGTGTTTATTCAGAAATAATATTTAAGCAACGACGTATGATTAAACAACAAACTGCTTGAATAAATATCAAAAGGGGGTATTTTTGTATTTTTTTCTAATTGATTAATTAAATTAGTAATATTAAATAATTCGAACTAATTAATTTAATTAAATGGAAATTTATATGTGAGAAAAACATGGGATTCTAATTTCATTATTTATTTCATTTAGAATTGATGCCTTAATTTCAAAGTAATTTTGATAATTTACGAAAGTTAGTCGGGAACACGAAACTAACATAAGCGCCTTTCAGCCTTAACTAACCATACGAACATCCACTTAAAAAGATAGAAGTCGCGTGGACACCTTTTATGCTTAGACCCTATATGTCTATAAGATTTGAAAACATAATTGGTTTACGAATAAATTCCTTTATTATGACTACATAGGGTGATGTGATCCAAAATCCTACCACTTATCGCAAATGTACAAGACAATTACGAACCTATGCTAACATGGCAAATTCTAAATTCCTAAATCCACTTTCGCATTCATTAGGAATTAATAATTTAGACGTTAGCTACGCATCTAATAAATTAAGCGCAACCACATTAGGCAATCTGAATTTTTATCATAATACAAATTATTAAGCCATCGAATTACTAAATTACGTAAATAAATCCATTAGAATCCCATGACGGCGATTAGTTCATAATGGAACGAATCGTCATCATGGGATTAAATGAAAACATAATAATAATAATAATAATAATAATAATAATAATAATAATAATAATAATAATAATAATAATAATAATAATAATAATAATAACAATAATAATAATAATAATAATAATAATAATAATAATAATAATAATAATAATAATAATAATAATAATAAAAAATTAAAAATTGCGATAAATTAAATATGAAAATTACGAGAGTTTAGAAAGTAGAACCGCTATAGCTTCCAATGAAAGAAAAGAGCACTCCGAATAATTCCCGTAAATTCTTCAACCAAAATAACACTTACACTAAATTTGCAAAAATTAAAAGTGTATAAAAAAGAAACTTAAAATTACAAAGGAACTAGAGAGAAAACAAGAGAGGATTTTCTCTCCAATTTGTTGTGTGATTTACAAGCTTGAGAACTAGGCTATTTATAGCAAAAAATTAGCACACCACACTAATAAAATAAAACTAAAAAGAATTTAAAAGAAATAAAAAAAAAACAAATAACCCACTACAACAATCATACAGCCGAAAGCAAGAATAATAAAGTGCATGACAAATGGCGGGCGGCTCTGTAAACAATTCAGGCGGCTGCATTAACTTTTGAACGGGCTCCGTAGAAATGCTTTTTAATCCGCACGGCTTATAATCTTAAATTAATAAATAATTAATTTAATTTAAAAATTATAAAAATAAATATCTAATATTATTAGATTATAAATATAATTTTCTAATTAAATAAAATATTTATTAATATAAATAATTCCTTAAATCCCAAGTTGCGGTATTTTGAGGGTCAGAAACCGGACTCCTTTTGCTTAACGAAAAATATATTAATTCCAACCGGGGTTTTCTCTTTAAGAATATATCACTTTCCATCTTTTTGTGATAATTCTATTTTCTCATTGCTCGTCCAGGCGCAAATTACGGTCTCTTGAGGATCTGAAACCAGACTCTTTTTGCTTGGAAAAAAATATATCAATTCCAACCGGGATTTTCTCTTTAAGAATATATCACTACTAATTTCTTTATGATAATTCTTTTTCCTCATAACCCGTCCACTTGATAAAATTGAGATAAAAATCCACCGTTTTTAGCCCTTTTATTGCCACAATACCTAAAGTTGCGATTTCTGCACAACAAATATTTAAACAACAAAAACGAATTAAAAGACACAACATATTTAAGGATAAACCACCAATCTAGGTCCATTTAGTGCATAATAAGTGGATATAAAATCCACTTATCAACCATGAAAGCAAAACGAGATTTCAACGAAACTAATTCTTAGACTAAAACAGCGACCCAAAAAAATAGCATGAATAACCAGACAAACTCGACACAACACTTCAATCCGCAAAATCAGTGAAAAACTACAAAACGAACAAAGACAATAGCGAACCAAAATGAAAACTTGCAGAAACATGTGAACTCGGCAAAACGCAGTAAACGAAACACAGTCTCGACAGCAACATTCGACAACCAATATACACGAAAGAAAAATAGAAGCATAACTCAGCAATTCACAATACTCGACTCAACGCAGACTCATTACTCACAACACGAATAGAGTCGTAACTCGGTAGATGACTCGGTTAAACAACAGTAAAACAAGACTCAAACAAAACAAAAACAAACACAGCGGTGAACTCGAACTCAGAAACGCAGCCAAGTTGACTCAGTAATTCATAACTCAACAATCCAATAAAACTCAAAACAAAACGGCGACAAAACACCACAAACAAGGCTACCAATCTCACAACTCACAACTCAGATTCGACTCAGCAGAATTAAATCAAAGAAAATAGAACTGGGGGAAGGGTAAACTGCGAAAAAAGAAGAATAAGACGAGAAAGAAAAATAAGGGGAATAAGCAGAGGAGAAGGGGGAATCAAAGGTAAGAACAGGGGAAGGAAGAAGAGAGAGAGGGGTTGTGTATCTAATCGAAGAAGAAAAGGAAATAAGTAACTGGGTTTGTGATTTGTGCGTAAAGAAAAAAAAAGAAGAAACATGGGATTTCACTTTTGCTTCGAATTAAAAGTTAAACAGAGATTTGGTTCGAATTAATCTAAATAAAAAAATGAATAAAAATATACTGAAATTTATACTCTAATATTTTTGTTTTTTATTAGAAAATTAATTACGAAAATTAAGAAATTATTCTAAGGAAATTAAAACAAGAAACAAACCCACAATAAAATTGAGATTTTTAAAGGGGATCACTACGAATTAAAAGTTAACATTAAAACTACGAACATGAAATTAAATTTCGTTACTTTCAACCCATAGTGGTTAGCTTTTCGCTACTTTGTCCACTAATCGAATTTACGAAAATAACGAAAATAAGGCAATATAAACGAAAGAACAAGATGAGAAATTAAAGGAAACGGAATTTTTGCATTAAAATAAAAAGTATTTACAAGATTTGAAACTAAAAAAATTAGAAATTAAAGCTACCCTAAAATCTATGTTCATAAATACAAGGGGGGTAATGGGGTATTTATAGGATAAGAATTAGGGTTTAGGGGTGTGTTGGGTTAATCTTGGCCCTACACCTTCTAAATGTGGTGGACAAATCCTAGCCATCTATTTGTTTCCAAAGACCTCAAATGATTTTTAAATAAGTAATATGATTTATAAATCAATTAAAGAGATTTAATAAATATTTAATAAATATTTATTAAACAAATCTCTAAAATAAAATAATTGTAATAACCCTAACTTTATCAATGCTACAGTGATCACATGAATAATAAAATTTGAGGATTTAGGGAAATGGTATGTAGGTACACTATAATTGAAACAGGAAATGAGTAAACAGAAACCATATTAGTATTGTACTAGGAAAATAAGTGACTCGAAATGACGATAGATTTCAGAAATTCCTGAATACGGATTTTTGAGGATTTTGAGTTCGAATGAGCTTCTATTTTATCAGATATTAAGGAGCATGGAGATATTAAAGGAATTATATATTGAGAAATTAGTGTATTAGGGTAAACTAAAGGATTATTAAGTTAAGGAATTATCAAAGGAATTTGGATTGTTAAACGATTTCAGAACCACTGAGATAATGAGGTATATTCGAACCGAATCACAATTAGACGAGTATGGAAACCAAACAACCAAGATTATAACATAACAAGGATATATACCACATTATTATTACCAAGAGTGCTAGCAAATTACTTAGGAAAATCAAGAAAAAGATTAAAGGATGCATCCAATGACATCATGAGTGACATCATCATCCACTAACTTGTTTTAAGGGGTAGATTAGTCCTTTAACCTTGTAAAATTCCACAAGCTTCCACAAGAGACTAGATTAAACAATATTAAGATGTGATAAGAGCAAAAACCAAGAAACAAACCTCTCCCCCATCCAAAAAGCTCCATTCGACCACTTTAGAGAAAAAGGTGGAAAACAAAAATCAAAACCCTAGTTCCAAGTCATCTAAAATCAAGGGAAAATTCAAGGAGCTTGCTTGGGTATAGGTTAAGGTATGCTATGAATCCTAGCTTCTAAATCCATTCCATCTTTGAGATATAAAATCATGAATGTGATGATGAATAGTGAATGAATAGTAACTTATATGGATTTTATGTTTTGTTTTGAAAGATTAAGGTGTGTTAAGGTTATTTAAAGGTGTACCAAGGAATACACGCATATATTAAGAGTATTAAAGCTTCAAACAAGGTATAATCTCTTCACCACTCTTGAGTTTTATGATGAATATTAATGGTGTTAGTGGTTAAGTGGTTATAAGTGATGAAATCATGATTATATATGTGTTTAAAAGTGTTTATATGGTATATGGAAGGAGTATGTTCTTGTAACCATGGTTGGTAAGGTGACCACATGGTGTAGGTGATGGTGTATAAGGCGGATGATGGATTTGGAGGAGTTGAATTTTGGAAAAGTATGAAAATATAGCCGTTATAATGCCCGATTTTCGTTAGGATGTAATTCATAGATCGTTCATAGATCTTAGTTCATAGATCGTTTTGATATAAAGTACGTTAAAATCTGATGAACGGTTTAGGAGAAAAGTCAGTTTTAGTGAAAGACGTTCGAGAACCGAGAAAACGTAATTGTATCAACTTTGAGGCTATAATTACCATACTTAAACATTTTTAAAAGTTATAAAATTTTGGGATAGTGTAGTAGGGTGGTCAGAGGACCCATTACAGTTAGCCTTGCATTAAAATTCGGAATCTATATTTTCTGAGAATTTTTACAGTCGAGAGTGGTTGTTAAGGAAAGAATGTAAATCGTTAAGAACTTTATTCGGGAATAAGAATGGTTAAGTCCTCAAGACCTTTTGAGATAGTAATGGGGATATTATGAGGGTGTTATTATATGAGCGTAGGTGGTTAAGTGGAATATGTTCTGATAATGATCTTTTTTGGTGTTTATAGAGACTTCGGGAGAGCCACGAGCTATACCTCCGACTTACAGAGATCGAGGCAAGATCCTTCTATCCCTACTTTGAAAATTATTTATCTTTGGAATAAAAATGATATCATGGAATATATATATATATATATATATATATATATATATATATATATATATATATATATATATATATATATATATATATATGTATGTGATGCTATTGTTGCTATGTTGCAAAGAATATATTTCCTTGATTTTGGGAAATTAAAGAGAGATGGATATGATTTATGAAATATGGATATAGAGATGATTACGAATGGAGCGAATATGCTCTATGGTAAAAGAGATATGAAAGGGAATGGTATCAGTTGTTATCTAGGATTATATGGTTCATAATACTATATTAAAAATATTCTTTTTGAGTATTAATGGTTTAATAAATATTATTTGATTATCATTTATTACTCTTAAAATAGACGGAATATTTTATGAATATAAAAGTATATTTGATTCTTGAATATGAAAGAGATGTCTGGATCATAATCAAAGCATTATGTTATATATATATATACATATATTTTATAGAAGTAATGTGCGAGAATGGAAATGATATGAGTGAATGATATGTGGAAATGAAGCGAGAAAATGGAAATGTGGAATGATATTTTATAAATGGAATAATGATTTGACAAAAAGGGGGATAGCAATAAAAAGCATAGGAGGTTGTGTGCGGCACAGTCCACCAATCAATATTTTATCTCGGCCCAAGAGTTGCCGAAGGAGGATGTAGTGGTGTACCTTCCTCCAGGGGGATGTAGTGGTGTACCTTCCCCTCCTTCTATCGGTAGTAAAAAGGACGGGTACGGAGGACGACTGATCATCGTCCTTACGTATTCGGCAACAGTGAAAATCCCCAAAACTTGAAAGAAAGAGTTGAAAATGATTTTCAGATTTCTATACTGAAAATAGAATAATGATATAAGATGATGGAATTATAGTTACAGATGAAGAAAAACTGATATTATATTATTTTAAATTTCTTTCTTATAATAGTAAGTGGATGATGTATTATTAAATAAAAGCTTTTTTCTTCCTTAAGGATTATAACTGGTTTCTGCTTATGTATGCATGTATACCTGTTCACATTCTAAATTATAGTTACAATATTATCTTGCTGAGCTATTATAGCTCACTCTTGCTACTTATGTATATAGCAGCTAGGTCCCATGCCGATACCACGCACTACACCCCGCAAGAGGGTAAGGGAAAGGTGACCTTTTGAACGAGTGCTGGCGACCATCCCCGAGGTAGTGACAAGCGAAAGGGGCTTAGTAGACTTATGTAAATTAAGGGTGTAAGTTTGTAATAAAATTTTGGTTGTTGAAATGCTTCCTGTAGAAGTATATTTCAATAATGTACTTAGTAGAATTCTGGGTTTGTAATAACTGTTAACTTTAAACTTTTAATATTGTGGATGTTATTCTATGAGCATTTGACTGGTGTGTGTGTGTGTATCAATGTGGGGTCAGTTCCATAAATATTAACTCTTAAAAAAATGAAAAAAAAAAGACTCAAGAGATATTGATATTGATCGGAAATTGGACCGTGATGACCTGGATCTTTGACCCCGGATCTAGGGGCGTCACAGATGGTATCAGAGCTAAGAGTCATAATGCTCAAGAACAAGAGTAATAATAATAATTGTATCAGTAATAATATAAATTATGAACTTCCATCGAGTTCAAGGGTGGTATATCGTAGATATTTTTATTTTAAGCATTGATTAAAATTTTATAGATTATTACTAATAGAATTTTATGTTTTATTATAGGGATCAGAGATGGGAGAGCCGAGTCGAGACCCTCAGTGGTTAGGATTGTCAGAGCAGGAGCTTGTAGATCTACAGCTAGCCGGGGTAGAGGTTCCCGAGTATGCGGTCGATGACCTCCGGGAGAGACGTCGAGCGGCAGCCAGAGAGAGATGTGAGCAGGGACTGAGAGAGGAGGCAGAGGAGCGTAGACAGAGAGATGCTGTAGCCATAGTGCCATACATTGGTAGACCTTCTACAGGATCTGATGAGGCAGGTCCTTCTAGAGTGAGATGGGAGATTCCTGAGGAGGAGAGGCTGTTACGTAAGAGGCCTAGGTTGTCAGTCATAGCTGAGGAGGAGGAGGAGACTGAGTGGACCGATATCCATATGATACCTACCCCTGCATTGCCTATTCCAGTACCATCACCAGTCCCATCTCCCTCACCGAGTCCTGGCCCTCTAGAGGATCCAGCTGAGCCATTCACTCTGCCCGAACATTTTATCTTTTCAGAGGATGAGATAGAGGGAGATCCGTCTGAGGATGCAGATACCGAGTTTATTCCTCCATCCCCACCATTTGCACCTCCACCACCTCCACCTGTACGGGCACCTGTCCCAGCTGCTGTGCACCCTCAGGAGGCACCCTTACCGACAGGTGACTCACTACCAGCCATTCTGTTGACGGAGTACTTTGCCCTACAGGGTCAGTTGGAGGAGTCCCGCCGGGTGATAGACACACTGATGCAGAGGTCAGAGAGAGGGAGAGGAGGTATCATTCCTGATGGTATATCCTTGGGATTAGTGAGTGTTAAGCTGCGGGCCCTGGGTGACATTAAGAGGCTGTTAGCTGATAGAGGAGACCCAGAGTGGAGGGCTGCGATAGTGGATACAGTCACATCTATGGTAGTCCAGATCCGAGACATTATTAGGGCAGGACTGTGAGTCGGGGTAGTAGTCTACGTCACTAATCAGACTAGTCATCTTACTGATGTCTTTTTGGGGGATTAGTTTAGTTGGTTGCTGTTTTAATCCCAGTCTGATTGGAAGACAGCTAGTAGCACTTTTGTTGTAGCAGATTAGTATGTACGGTTATGTTTGTAGGTTTCGAACCATGTACCCTATGATGTACAATATTAGTAGTAAAAGACGTTGTACCCAAGTTGTAAAATATTTATGTAAATTAATGAAGTTTGTGCATTCTATCTAAATTTTTGCTGCATTTTAATAATAAATGTTGAGATTCAAAAATATTGATGTATAAAAGGTGATTGACTTAATGAAAAGGTTATCGTGTTAAGGGCGATACACTTACCTACTAAAGTTATAATATAACTAGATGCAAACCGTGTGATAAGAATATTGTGATGTGCAAATGAGTTAATTAATGATATAATGGTGTATATAGAAATGATGTATATTGTAACCCAAATTCAGGTAATTAATAAAGATTATTGTTATGTACGGAACTATGCCGCCTAGACGTGATAATAGAGCGAATGCAAGGGGAAATGAGAGAGACGAAAGAAGTCAAAATATAGAAGGTAATAGACTGAATGAAAATGCTCATAATGAAGAAAATCATGAAGAAGAAGAAGAGGAATCAACTAACCAACAAGGAAATCCGGGAGGCAATCCCTTTAACCAATTCATGGAACTATTAAGGCAGAATTTAGCTAATCCACAGAATCCCCAACAACCACCTGTTCTCCCCAATCAGGCAGCTAATTCCTTTAGTGCCTTTAAGTCATTAAAACCCCCAGAATTTGAGGGAACCACTAACCCAGTAGTAGCCAGGGCGTGGCTAAAAGAAATGGAGAAAGCTTTCGAGATACTGAGGATAGAGGAAGATCAGAAAACAGTCTTTGCTGCCTATCTTTTAAAGGGAGAGGCAAATTACTGGTGGGAAGCTAAAAAGAATCTAGAAGGAGCGGGAGTGATAACCTGGGAGCGTTTCACTAGGGTATTTTTAGATAAATATTCTCCTAGGTATCTAGAGAACCAAATGGAAATAAAGTTTCTGGAGTTAAAACAGGATAACCTAACAGTAGCAGAGTATGAAACTAAATTTACAGAACTGTCGAGGTTTGTTCCCGAGTTTGTGCGTACTGAAGAACAACAAGCGAAAAGGTTCCAACAAGGATTGAAACCATGGCTACGAATGCGAGTGGCACCATTTGAGTTGACTGATTATGCTGCAGTGGTCCAGAAGGCATCTATTATAGAAGCCGAGAGTGATCAAACCCAAATAGGTCGAGAGAATAAGAAAAGAAGATTTGAGGGCCCGAAAGGAGGTTCAAGTGAGGGAAGCTACTTTAACAAAGGAGGTAGAGGACAAAAATCTCAATTTGTGGGAAAGACGGGGGGTAACAAAACTACTAGTGAGATGGTAAATCTGGGTGGTAAATCTTCGGGGACATTTCAGTCCAATCAATCACAATCACCATTCCCAGATTGTAACGTGTGTGGTAAGAAGCATTCGGGGGTGTGTAGAATGTTAGGGGTAACTTGCTTCGAGTGTGGACAGAAAGGACATTTTCAGGAGAGGTGTCCATCGGTCGATAGGAGTGCCATCAAGTGTTACCAGTGTGGAAAACTAGGACACCTTGCTAGAGATTGTCGTTCCGATGGGTCGTCCGCACCAGGGCAAAGTATGACTGCTTCAAATAGGCCTACTGCTAGAGTGTACAACATGACCTTAGGAGATGCGTTGAAGAAACCAGATGCAGACACAGGTACTTATTTTCGATTTAAAATTTTAGTGTAAGTGTTTGGTTAGGGATCGATTTAATTCATTAATAGGGTAAATAAGTTAATAAAATAGGTAAGAATAATCTATCTGTTAGGAAGTAAGATATGCTGATTCAGTAAGGAAGAATAAGGATATTTTGTGGGAAAAACACAACCTTGTAGGACACGAACAGGAAATATATATTATGAATAATATTTTCTTACAATTGTTTCAAGGAATAGCATTATAAGACTAGTTTCTAGAGGATTTTATATAACGCCTTGGAAATTTCAGAATATTTAATTACTAAAAGCTATTTATTTTATATTAAATGTGAATTATGTGGCGTATATAATTGTTGTGGAGGTGATGTATCTGTGGAATAATATTTGGAGGTCAGGTTGATATTTTATATGTGTTATGTAAGCCCGACTATTTTAATGATATTTTTGGGATTTATTTCCTATTTAATTTCGTTATATTTACCTTCGGTGAATTTTATAAAATCCTCGGGATTAGCAGAAATCCTGAAATCTTTTTCATCATTGATTTTATTAGTTTATATGACTTTTAAAAATACTTGGTGAATTATTTTTGGGTTTCAAGGATTTTAAAATGATTTTACGAATTATTTTCCAATTTAAGGATTTAATCTTGTAAAATCCGTATTTAATCCGTTTTTGATCCTAAAAATATTTTAAAAATATGTGGGTGATCGTAATTTTTCATACTTCATTTTAAAACTTTAAATTTTAATATTCCACCCAAGTTTATATTTAATTGTGAATTTAAAGTATTATTTTAGTAGCATTTAATAAAGAAATACTAGAAATCTTTTGTTTTTCCCCAAATCAATTACTTCCCCTTAAAAACCCTAATAATTCTAATTGAACCGACATTAGCAGTCGGCCTTGTCTCTCTCTCGATTGTTCGAGATTAATTCCTCAGCTCTCTCTCTAACCTTTCCTCATTGTCTTTCCCTTGCTATATCGCGACTCTGTTCTGTCTCTCTCCCGGTCGAAGCTTCGACCATCACCAGTGGAGCTCTGTTTTAAGCTTCCTTTGGGTTCGTTCCCTTGTGTTGTTGTAAGCTCGATTCAAGTACATTCAAAGGTTGTGAATGGTTTTTGTTGTTGATCTTAAACCCATCTCCCTCCCCGTGTTCTCCCCTGTTTGCGCTTGATGATTGGGTGCGTGTGTGGTGTGCGTGCGTGTAAGATGTGTGTGTATCTCTCCTCTGTGTGCTTATGTATGAGGCTGGTAGTATGTGATTCTGTGGTGACTATTTACTACTTTAGTAATCGATTCGTTCTTGAATTTGTTGCTAACTGCAGTACTGTTGTTGTGTTGTATGTGCACTGCGTTTGAGCGCAGATGGGTGTTCTGTTCTGTGCCGAATTTGTTTCCTCCCCTGTTCCTGAATTGTTGTGGAATGGTGCTTTGTTTTCGGTTATGTTGAAAGCTTTCGAACTAATTGAAAAGTTCGGTTGAATCCTTTGATTTCTGATGTCTCAATCGATGGTTCTGATGAATTTTTTTTGATGATTTCGATTGGGTTCAGTCGAAGTCTTGATGATTAATTACTGAATTGTCAATTAATTGTATTATTTAGAGTGAAGTTTCGGGTCGGGAATCCGAAATTCGGGTACCCTCGAAACTTTGCCCCATCGACAGTGATGTTTAATGTAAATTGTGTCGATGGAATATGGCGATGATGATTATTTTCTGAGCCAAAAGTATTTAATATTTAATATTTATTATTTATCTAATAAATTGTAATTTATTATCGATTTAGTATTAATTACTTAAATTGTACTAGATTATGAATCAGTGAATTGGAAATTTGAATTGAAATGTGAATTGGGATTTGGATAATAATTATGGTGATTGGTTGAGTCGGCTGTATCCCGACTGGCAGTTCCCCGTATAAAGGGGATGCCGTCAAAATTTTTCTAAAAACCCTAATTTATTTCTTGAAGTGAGTATGTATAATTATACAATTTATACGAGTTGTGAGTCGGGCTTCATATTTTAAAATCTATGTAGTATGTGTTAATGTGACTATATGATTAAATACTTTTGTCTGTAGCCTATATAATGATATTATATGATTAAATAACATAAATTAGGGAACTATTCGCAGGGGTAGACTAAGTGGAATGTTTACATTGATTAGTGAATATTGAGCAGGATTCTAAAATAGTGTTATATTGTATGTAGATTCCGTGGATAAAGGGAAGGCTAAAGCTGAGGACGTAAAGACACTTCGGATCCTGTGATTTTCTAGTTAAGGCAAGTAAATTGCTTCAAATATCTTTTAAATGAGTTATGATTATAAAAACCTGATTCATATGCTTATTCGAATTACTCTTGCTATAATTGTTCCGTTAATTTCCCGAAATTTCGAATACTTAATTGTTATACCCCAAATTGATTCTACTGAGTTGTTGATGCTTTTAGTGAATTGATTTACATCCATATCCCTTGCAAGTATATTATTCCACCTCTCTTTCAAGTAAACCACTTCACTTATATTTCCAGCGAATTATGATTATCATAACTTGATTCTTATGCATTTGATTTATCCTTGATATAACTGTTCTGATAATTTCCATTAATTTTGAATATTCAATTGTTATACCCCCAAGTCGATTATATCGTTTTCGTTGATCCTTTTTGTAGCTTGACTTAAATTAATACCCCTTTTGCCATATCGAACTTGTCGATATTTAATTCAGAGATTACCTGACCTTATTCTACTTGGTGAGATTTGAGATGTTGACCTGGAACGAAAGTGTCCAGGGTGTTTGGCAGTTGAGGTGGTCGATTGTTCCGACACCTGATGTTTAGTTAGGATTGGACTGTTAGTTTTTTTTAAAATGTGGACCGTAAGGGTCGGACCAGATTCGTGGTCAGAAATTATTAAGGCCAATGTGTGCCGTGGATCCATTAAGGACATTGCGTGTGCGTTTGTCCGGGGTTAGTGCGTGACTGATCAGCAGCCTAACCTTATAATTGTTTTTATTTATAAAATGCATGATAGTCCAATCCTCTTCTACTTTATGATTCAGACAAAAGATGAACTTTCAGTTGAGCTTATATATTGTTGATTGATAATTCTTGACAATCTTGCAGACATTTCAGTTGTTGAAGTTTTAATTACATATATATATATATATATATATATATATATATATATATATATATATATATATATATATATATATATATATATATATATATACTTGCTGAGCATTTTGGCTCACTTGCTTGTTAATTCTGTTTCCTCAGCTAAGCTCTGTCTAGGAGGAGTGGCTCGTCTGGTTGGGGTAGCCATAGAGGCAGCCAGAGAGTCGAGGTGGTTGGATGGGTAGTGAGCATATATCTTTGTTTATATTATGTCTGTATTAGTAGACAGATTATCATATTTAATGGGTTGTATATTATTTGATTCAGTTCTGGGTTGTAATAGCTATTGGTAGTTGTTTCATACAGTGACCTGTGAGCGGTCTGGGTCGGCATGGTTTTATTTCCTTGTGGTTTTGAATAATTTATGCAAGTGGAATGTTTTAGTTCTACTTAGTTGTTTGAGCAGGTGGTTAGTTCGGTTTATGATTACATCATGCCGAAATTTCTAAAATTTCTTCTATATTAATGTTTAATTGAGTATAAGAGTTTATATTATTATTGTTGGCAAGTGAGGGTGTTACAAGTTGGTATCAGAGCCACAGGTCACAGTCACTGAAACAATTAGGTGGGGAGTCGGGGTAGAGTTATGAGAAAGGTTAGGATTGTTTCGTGAGAGACAGGATGTCTGATTATATATATATATATATAATATATATATGTATACTTTAGGCACCTGTTTCTGGTTCCGATTCAGACCCGGACGAGGATCCGGAAGGAGGGGCTTCCGTACCGCAGCAGATTTCCCCAGGGGCTAGGCAGCCATTCGTAGGATCGCAGGGCTCGGTGAATGGGCCAGCATACCAGTACACTCCTCAGCCTGTTCCATACCATGTGTACGAGCGAGTGGCCAGAGAGAGGGACTATCTCTTAGGGCAGATGGCAGAGTTGAGGGCTATGAGGGCTGGGGAGGAGGACCGGGCTAGAGATCGAGATAGGGCGGTAGCTGAGCTGGAGGATGTCCGGAGGCGAGTACGAGCTCTTAGACATGTTATCATTAGGCGGGGACGGATTAGGTCCCGAGATGAGCCGGCATTCGTGACACAGCAGGTGACTCTAGGTATGGTGAGGGCAGAGCTGGAGAGCATTCTGGGATCAGCTTGGCGGGGAGAGTCGGATGACGATGATGACCAGTGATGATTAGGGTAGTATGATGATGTGGTATATAGAGGCATGTTATGGTAGTAGTAGTATGTCAGGATTTGCAGTGCGACCAGTTTTGTTGTATATATCTGTTGTACTGTGACTAGATGCTAGCAGTCTCCTCTTTTAGTATTATATTGTACCCTTATCGAAGCGTTGTTCTTACGCTTGTATCAGATCTATATATATATATCATTATCACTTTTGCAGAACTGTGTTAAATTTCCTTATACTGTCATTTACCTAAGCATCTTATTTACTGCTCGTTTCATATTTACTTTCAGCACCATTTCCTTCTAGCATTGTTTTTACTTTCAATACTATGTTTGACCTTAGCATTATGACTATTGTTTCTTTATTGTACCTACTGAATGTTTGTGAATACCTTGTGTAACCTTGGATTGATATTCTATTGCACCCTGTGAATCAATTGTTGACCGGAATATTGGTTGGAGACCTTGAATTACTTTTCAGTAATATATTGATTGTTTGCCTAAGTTGGATCATTTTGAGCTATTATTTTCTGAACCTGAATTTAATATAATTGTTCATTGATTTCAGAAATATGCCTCCAAGAAAGAAGAAACAAAATACCCGAACCACCAATCAGGGTGAACAAGCTAATCCACCTCCTGTTGGTCAGATGGACCCTGCCTTAGCACAGATATTACAAACTCTTGTTCAGCAGACTGCTACTCTAGCACAGCAACAGCAGCAATTACAGCAGCAGTTGTTGGCTCAGCAGCAAGAACAGCAGCAGCAACAACAGCAACAGCAGCAGCAACAACAGCAACAGCAGCAGCAGCAGCAGCAGCCACCTGTTCCTCCGGTGGTCACTTTTAAGTCTTTCCAGGAAGTTAAACCTCCTGAGTTTAAAGGAACAGCGGACCCGGTGGAGGCGAGATCTTGGTTAAAAGAGATGGAAAAAGCTATTGCACTGGTGGGGGTCCCAGCACATAAACAGACTGAATATGTAAGTTATTTCCTAAAGAATGAAGCTACTTATTGGTGGGAGTCGGTAAAGATGTTTGAAGCTACTGAGGTGATTCCTTGGGAAAGGTTTACAGAGCTATTTTTGGAAAAGTATTTCCCCGACTATATGAAAGACCAGATGGAGATGAAGTTTTTGGAGTTGAAACAGGGAAAAATGTCGGTGACAGAATATGAAACCAAGTTTACTGAACTAGCTAGGTTTGCTCCGGCCTATGTGGACACGGAGAGGAAGAAGGCAAAGAGGTTTCAACAAGGATTGAAACCATGGATTCGTACTAAACTAGCAGTTTTGGAGCTGGAGACTTATGCAGCGGTGGTGCAGAAGGCCATGATAGCTGAAGGAGAAAGCGAATTATACTTCAAGGAAAAAGAAGGAAAGAAAAGAAAGGCTGGGTCAATGGGGGAACGACAAGAGCAAGGCAGTTCTCAGAATGTGCCAAATAAAAAGCCAGGATTCCAGCCAGGAAAGTATGGGAACCATAAGAAGCCGGGATCAGGGAATGGGGGCCAAGGAAATAGAATTCAAGATGCGAGTCAGCAGAAATTGGTTAGGCCACCCTTGGCAGAGTGCAAGACTTGTGGGAAGAGGCATCCGGGAGTGTGTACAAAGTTGGAGGTGACGTGTTACAAATGCAATCAAAAAGGTCATTATGCTCGGGAATGCAAGGCAGGAATTGTGTGTCACCGTTGTGGGAAGCCAGGGCATATAATGAGAGACTGTAAAGTGCCTGTGGTGAAACCTCCGGTTCTGGCTAACCCAATATTGCAAGCAATTGAGGCACCCCCAACAGCAAGTGTCAGACCGGTAGCAAGGACTTTCAATATGACTCTGAACGAAGCTATAAAGAATTCTGATGTGGTAGCAGGTACGCTCCCTGTAAATTCTGTTCAAGCTAAAGTATTAATTGATTCCGGACCTACGAAATCCTTTATATCCAAAGAATTTGTTCAAAGGCTAAATTGTGAGGTATGCATGTTACGTGAGGCTATAGTTATAGAAATAGCTAATTCAGAACGAATTCCGGTTACTCAAGTATGTCCTCGTTGTAAGATCGATATCTCAGGGTAGTGCTTTTACGCTAATTTGATACCCTTCCAGTTAGGTGAATTTGATGTTATCTTAGGAATGGATTGGTTAACAGAGAATAATGCCCAAATTGATTGTAAGAATAAGAAGGTGATCCTTAAACCCTCTGATAATATAGAGGTTACCTTTAGGGGTCAGAGGCAGACTAGGAGATTTTTATCGATCATTCAAACAAAGAGGCTGTTGAGGCAAGGATGCGAGGGCTATATGGCTTATGTCATGGATACCAGGCAAGAGGTACCTAAGATAGAGGAAATACCAGTGGTGAATGAGTTTCTTGATGTTTCTCCGGATGAACTTCCCAGTTTACCTCTGGATAGAGAAATAGAATTTACCATCGATTTAGCCCCAGGAACTGAACCCGTGTCAAAGGCTCCCTATCGAATGGCACCTGTGGAGATGAAGGAATTGGCAGTTCAATTGCAAGATCTTCTGGAGAAAGGTATTATTAGGCCTAGTGTATCGCCGTGGGGAACTCCGGTATTATTTGTAAAGAAGAAGGATGGAAGTATGAGACTGTGTATCGATTATCGGGAACTTAAGTTGACCATTAAGAATAAATACCCTTTGCCAAGAATTGACGATTTATTTGATCAATTAAAAGGAGCAACTTGTTTCTCGAAGATTGATTTGCGGTCAGGATATTTTCAATTAAAGATTAGACCGGAAGACGTTCCAAAAACAGCGTTTCGGACTAGGTATGGGCACTACGAGTTCTTAGTGATGGCCTTTGGACTAACTAATGCCCCAGCAGCGTTCATGGACCTAATGAATAGAGTTTTTAAGAAATATCTGGATAAGTTTGTGATTGTGTTTATAGATGATATTTTGATATACTCAAAGACCGAAGAAGATCATGACATTTAAGGATAGCTTTAGAAACGTTGAGGAAAGAGAAATTGTATGCGAAGTTTTCCAAATGTGAGTTTTGGTTGAAAGAAGTGCAGTTTTTAGGGCATGTCATCAGCAGTGAAGGGATTAAGGTGGATCCTGCTAAAATTGAAACCGTGATGAATTGGGACAGACCTAAAACACCCACAGAAGTTCGAAGTTTCTTAGGATTGGCGGGATATTATCGAAGATTTGTTCAAGACTTTGCGAAAATAGCCACCCCACTAACAAAGTTGACAAGGAAGAATGAAAAGTTTGTGTGGAATGAGAAGTGTGAAGAAAGTTTCCAGGAATTGAAGAAGAGATTGGTGAGTGCACCTGTATTGACACTTCCAGACGAAAAAGGAAATTTTGTGATCTACAGTGATGCATCTCACAAAGGTTTGGGATATGTACTAATGCAGCACGGTAAGGTAATTGCTTACGCTTCAAGACAATTGAAACCTCACGAGCAGAAATACCCTACTCATGATTTAGAATTGGCCGCAATTATTTTCGCCTTGAAGATTTGGAGACATTATTTGTACGGGGAAAAGTGTGAAATTTACACGGACCACAAGAGTTTAAAGTATATTTTCACCCAGAAGGAGCTGAATATGAGAGAGAGAAGATGGTTAGAATTACTCAAGGACTATGATTGTACCATTAACTATCACCCTGGGAAGGCGAACGTGGTGGCGGATGCTTTAAGTAGGAAGGAGAAAATTAATATGTTGACAATGCCTGAGGAATTATACAAAGAGTTTGAAAGATTGGAGATAGAGGTGTGTATGCCTGCAAGTAGTACAGATACGGTGTACACTATGACGTTTCAACCAGATTACTAGAAAAGATTCGCAGATGCCAGGAGGAAGTCATGAGCGGAGATGTGAACAAGTTAACAGGTGAGGAAATATGCACACAAGTAGATGACAGTGGGATATTGAGATTTTCTTCACGTATTTGGATACCCAATGTGACAGAGTTGAAGAATGAGATTCTACAGGAAGCCCACAGCTCGAAATATTCAATTCATCCAGGAAGTACGAAAATGTATCGAGACTTGAAAAGAAACTTCTGGTGGCCGGATATGAAGAGAGATATTGCCGAATGGGTGAGTAAGTGTTTGGCCTGTCAGAAAGTAAAAGCAGAGCATCAAAGGCCAAGTGGGATGCTACAACCATTAGAGATTCCCGAGTGGAAATGGGAACATATTGCGATGGATTTTGTAGTTGGATTGCCAAGGACGAGAGCTAATCATGATGCTATCTGGGTAATTGTTGATCGATTAACGAAATCTGCACACTTCCTTCCAATAAATGAGAGGTTTTCATTAGACAAATTAGTTCATCTATACATAAAAGAAATTGTGGTGCGATATGGAGTTCCAGTCTCAATAGTCTCAGATCGAGACCCAAGATTTAATTCGAGATTCTGGAGAAGTTTTCAAGAATGTTTGGGCACTGAATTAAAAATGAGTACTGCATACCATCCTCAAACTGATGGCTAGAGTGAAAGAACGATTCAAACAATTGAAGATATGCTCCGAGTTTGTGCATTGGATTTTGCAGGAAGTTGGGATGAACACTTGCTGTTAGTGGAATTTTCATACAACAATAGCTTTCATGCTAGCATCGGTATGCCACCGTATGAAGCGTTATATGGACGAAAGTGTCGATCTCCAGTATACTGGGAAGAAGTTGGCGAGCGAAAGATACTCGGACCTGAGTTAGTGCAGCAAACCAAGGAAGTGGTTCAACTTATTCAGAAACGGTTAGTGACAGCTCAGAACCGACAGAAGAAGTACGCTGATTTGGCCAGAAAGAATATGGAATTCGAAGAAGGAGAGCAAGTACTGTTGAAAGTATCTCCGTGGAAAGGGTTAGTAAGATTTGGCAAGAAGGGAAAATTAAGTCCAAGATTTGTTGGGCCTTTCGAGGTATTGAAGAAAGTCGGGAAAGTCGCCTACGAGTTAGCTTTACCGCCTCATATGCAACATATCCATAACGTGTTCCATGTATCCATGCTTAAGAAATACCATCTGGATTCTAAACATGTCATTGAATATGAGCCGATAGAGATTCAGCCAGATTTATCTTATGTGCAGCAGCCTATCAAAATACTAGATCGAAAAGAAAAGGTTTTGAGGAATAAAACAATTCCTATAGTGAGAGTTTTGTGGAGAAACCCCAAGGTGGAAGAATCAACTTGGGAGTTGGAAAGCGATATGCTGGAGAATTATCCTCAATTATTCTCTTAGGTGAGATTCTGGGGACAGAATCCTTTTAAGGGGGGAAGGTTATAACGCCTTGGAAATTTCAGAATATTTAATTACTAAAAGCTATTTATTTTATATTAAATGTGAATTATGTGGCGTATATAATTGTTGTGGAGGTGATGTATCTGTGGAATAATATTTGGAGGTCAGGTTGATATTTTATATGTGTTATGTAAGCCCGACTATTTTAATGATATTTTTGGGATTTATTTCCTATTTAATTTCGTTATATTTACCTTCGGTGAATTTTATAAAATCCTTGGGATTAGCAGAAATCCTGAAATCTTTTTCATCATTGATTTTATTAGTTTATATGACTTTTAAAAATACTTGGTGAATTATTTTTGGGTTTCAAGGATTTTAAAATGATTTTACGAATTATTTTCCAATTTAAGGATTTAATCTTGTAAAATCCGTATTTAATCCGTTTTTGATCCTAAAAATATTTTAAAAATATGTGGGTGATCGTAATTTTTCATACTTCATTTTAAAACTTTAAATTTTAATATTCCACCCAAGTTTATATTTAATTGTGAATTTAAAGTATTATTTTAGTAGCATTTAATAAAGAAATACTAGAAATCTTTTGTTTTTCCCCAAATCAATTACTTCCCCTTAAAAACCCTAATAATTCTAATTGAACCGACATTAGCAGTCGGCCTTGTCTCTCTCTCGATTGTTCGAGATTAATTCCTCAGCTCTCTCTCTAACCTTTCCTCATTGTCTTTCCCTTGCTATATCGCGACTCTGTTCTGTCTCTCTCCCGGTCGAAGCTTCGACCATCACCAGTGGAGCTCTGTTTTAAGCTTCCTTTGGGTTCGTTCCCTTGTGTTGTTGTAAGCTCGATTCAAGTACATTCAAAGGTTGCGAATGGTTTTTGTTGTTGATCTTAAACCCATCTCCCTCCCCGTGTTCTCCCCTGTTTGCGCTTGATGATTGGGTGCGTGTGTGGTGTGCGTGCATGTAAGATGTGTGTGTATCTCTCCTCTGTGTGCTTATGTATGAGGCTGGTAGTATGTGATTATGTGGTGACTATTTACTACTGTTAGTAATCGATTCGTTCTTGAATTTGTTGCTAACTGCAGTACTGTTGTTGTGTTGTATGTGCACTGCGTTTGAGCGCAGATGGGTGTTCTGTTCTGTGCCGAATTTGTTTCCTCCCCTGTTCCTGAATTGTTGTGGAATGGTGCTTTGTTTTCGGTTATGTTGAAAGCTTTCGAACTAATTGAAAAGTTCGGTTGAATCCTTTGATTTCTGATGTCTCAATCGATGGTTCTGATGAATTTTTTTTTGATGATTTCGATTGGGTTCAGTCGAAGTCTTGATGATTAATTACTGAATTGTCAATTAATTGTATTATTTAGAGTGAAGTTTCGGGTCGGGAATCCGAAATTCGGGTACCCTCGAAACTTTGCCCCATCGACAGTGATGTTTAATGTAAATTGAGTCGATGGAATATGGCGATAATGATTATTTTCTGAGCCAAAAATATTTAATATTTAATATTTATTATCGATTTAGTATTAATTACTTAAATTGTACTAGATTATGAATCAGTGAATTGGAAATTTGAATTGAAATGTGAATTGGGATTTGGATAATAATTATGGTGATTGGTTGAGTCGGCTGTATCCCGACTGGCAGTTCCCCGTATAAAGGGGATGCCGTCAAAATTTTTCTAAAAACCCTAATTTATTTCTTGAAGTGAGTATGTATAATTATACAAGTTATACGAGTTGTGAGTCGGGCTTCATATTTTAAAATCTATGTAGTATGTGTTAATGTGACTATATGATTAAATACTTTTGTCTGTAGCCTATATAATGATATTATATGATTAAATAACATAAATTAGGGAACTATTCGCAGGGGTAGACTAAGTGGAATGTTTACATTGATTAGTGAATATTGAGCAGGATTCTAAAATATTGTTATATTGTGTGTAGATTCCGTGGATAAAGGGAAGGCTAAAGCTGAGGACGTAAAGACACTTCGGATTCTGTGATTTTCTAGTTAAGGCAAGTAAATTGCTTCAAATATCTTTTAAATGAGTTATGATTATAAAAACCTGATTCATATGCTTATTCGAATTACTCTTGCTATAATTGTTCCGTTAATTTCCCGAAATTTCGAATACTTAATTGTTATACCCCAAATTGATTCTACTGAGTTGTTGATGCTTTTAGTGAATTGATTTACATCCATATTCCTTGCAAGTATATTATTCCACCTCTCTTTCAAGTAAACCACTTCACTTATATTTCCAGCGAATTGTGATTATCATAACTTGATTCTTATGCATTTGATTTATCCTTGATATAACTGTTCTGATAATTTCCATTAATTTTGAATATTCAATTGTTATACCCCCAAGTCGATTATATCGTTTTCGTTGATCCTTTTTGTAGCTTGACTTAAATCAATACCCCTTTTGCCATATCGAACTTGTCGATATTTAATTCAGAGATTACCTGACCTTATTCTACTTGGTGAGATTTGAGATGTTGACCTGGAACGAAAGTGTCCAGGGTGTTTGGCAGTTGAGGTGGTCGATTGTTCCGACACCTGATGTTTAGTTAGGATTGGACTGTTAGTTTTTTTTAAAATGTGGACCGTAAGGGTCGGACCAGATTCGTGGTCAGAAATTATTAAGGCCAATGTGTGCCATCCATTAAGGACATTGCTGTGTGCGTTTGTCCGGGGTTAGTGCGTGACTGATCAGCAGCCTAACCTTATAATTGTTTTTATTTATAAAATGCATGATAGTCCAATCCTCTTCTATTTTATGATTCAGACAAAAGATGAACTTTCAGTTGAGCTTATATATTGTTGATTGATAATTCTTGACAATCTTGCAGACATTTCAGTTGTTGAAGTTTTAATTACATATATATATATATATATATATATATATATATATATATATATATATATATATACTTGCTGAGCATTTTGGCTCACTTAATTGTTAATTCTGTTTCCTCAGCTAAGCTCGGAGATGTCTAGGAGGAGTGGCCCGTCTGGTTGGGGTAGCCATAGAGGCAGCCAGAGAGTCGAGGTGGTTGGATGGGTAGTGAGCATATATCTTTGTTTATATTATGTCTGTATTAGTAGACAGATTATCATATTTAATGGGTTGTATATTATTTGATTCAGTTCTGGGTTGTAATAGCTATTGGTAGTTGTTTCATACAGTGACCTGTGAGCGGTCTGGGTTGGCATGGTTTTATTTCCTTGTGGTTTTGAATAATTTATACAAGTGGAATGTTTTAGTTCTACTTAGTTGTTTGAGCAGGTGGTTAGTTTGGTTTATGATTACATCATGCCGAAATTTCTAAAATTTCTTCTATATTAATGTTTAATTGAGTATAAGAGTTTATATTATTATTGTTGGCAAGTGAGGGTGTTACATTTTATAGAGACGAGATGTATTAAGATAAAGTACTAATATTTTATGTCATGATAGAGATCAGAATATGGCCAAACCATAAGTGAGATACACTACCATTCAGGAAAGGCCAATGTGGTGACCGATACTTTAGTTAAAAAGAGAAAGGAGGAATGAGATAATATAGAATGACTGAAAACAGGAGGAGATTTGTAAGGAAAAGACAGTAAAAGTACTGCTATTGATAAACTAAATGGCATATTGATGAATGACAAGAAAGTTTATCTTGGTGTATCCTTGCGTAAACAAGATAGATATGAAAGGAAAAGGATAGAGGAAGTAGTGTGGAAGTTAGAAGGTGTGAATGAAAAAGATACCTATGGACATTTCCAACATGATTCCGGGACGGAATCCTTTTAAGGGGGGAAGACTGTAATAACCCTAACTTTAGCAATGCTACAGTGATCACATGAATAGTAAAATTTGAGGATTTAGGGAATAGGTCTGCTTGGAGGCGGCGTATCAGAGTGGTGGATTCTCTTTTAGGGTGCGGATCGGTTGTCGAGAGCCTCAGAATTGGGTTGTCTCGGTTAGCGATTTTGTAGTAGTTCGACTTTAGCGTTCTCACTTTGCATTTTTAGTGTCTTCTGTTTGCTGGTTTTGCAGTTACAGGGATCCTGGCTCGGTGCTGTCTCACTGCAGGAAATTCGTGTGATTGGAGCGCTTCAAGTTTTGAGTTTCATCCTCCCAGATAGGTATGCCCCATGTGGAGAACGCCATGGGCTCAGGTATGATATTGATCATTTCCGTATCAGCTGGTTTCCTTTGTAGTTATCACACTCTTTGTATGTCGTGCACTTAGCCGAGGGTCTTCACGGAAACAGCCTCCCCACTCTAAAAGTGGGGGTATGGTCTGCGTACATCCTACCCTCCCCAGACCCTGCTCTGAGCGGGATATACTGGGTATGTTTGGTTTGGTTTGGTTTGGTATGTAGGTACACTATAATTGAAACAGGAAATGAGTAAACAGAAACCATATTAGTATTGTACTAGAAAAATAAGTGACTCGAAATGACGATAGATTTCAGAAATTCCTGAATACGGATTTTTGAGGATTTTGAGTTCGAATGAGCTTCTATTTTATCAGATATTAAGGAGCATGGAGATATTAAAAGAATTATATATTGAGAAATTAGTGTATTAGGGTAAACTAATGGATTATTAAGTTAAGGAATTATCAAAGGAATTTGGATTGTTAAACGATTTCAGAACCACTGAGATAATGAGGTATATTCGAACCGAATCACAATTAGACGAGTATGGAAACCAAACAACCAAGATTATAACATAACAAGGATATATACCACATTATTATTACCAAGAGTGCTAGCAAATTACTTAGGAAAATCAAGAAAAAGATTAAAGGATGCATCCAATGACATCATGAGTGACATCATCATCCACTAACTTGTTTTAAGGGGTAGATTAGTCCTTTAACCTTGTAAAATTCCACAAGCTTCCACAAGAGACTAGATTAAACAAGATTAAAATGTGATAAGAGCAAAAACCAAGAAAAAAACCTCTCCCCCATCCAAAAAGCTCCATTCGGCCACTTTAGAGAAAAAGGTGGAAAACAAAAATCAAAACCCTAGTTCTAAGCTGTAACACCCACCACTAAAATATACCTTTTTGAAATGAAATATTCAGTATCGGAATTTATGTAGATAACTAGACTTTAATACAGGGAAATTTTAGAAAATTTTGACATGATGTATTCATAAATCGGATTATCCACCTGTTATTCAACCCAAACCAAATTCCCATTTAACAAATATAATAAAATCTTATTACACCCTTGATTCCTCATCGAGGATCGATACCAGGTTATGGTATGAAACAAGAATCTAAACTATACAAATTATTACAATTTCCTCTACTATTTTGATTTCAATAACTATACCGTCTGATCTGTAGCTTAAATTCAAACTGTGCTTACCGTTCTAGCTTCGAGATCTATCCTGTAAAGGCTGCCTCATTGCTCTCATATGACTCGTACGATGTAGACATCCACCCTTATTCCTAACTGAAAGATTAGAGAAAATGAAGCAAGAGTGAGCCAAAGAATGCTCAGCAAGCGAACAGTATAGTGAAACAATAATACTACAATGATTCATTGGTGAACATATCACTGACCAACTTATCTCAAAGGAATAATTCACAATTACAGAAGCTCAAGAACTTTAAAGATATAACATTTTATTTAATTTAGAAAATGGAATAGAATTGGAATATTTTGCATTTTATTAATAAAAACAATAAGGTTAGGCTGCTGATCAGTCACGCACTAACCCCGGACAAACGAACACAGCAATTCCTTTAATGGATCCACGGCACACATTGGCCTTAGTAATTTCTGACCACGAATCTGGTCCGACCCTTACGGTCCACATTTTAAAAAAACTAACAGTCCAATCCTATAACTAGACATCAGGTGTCGGAACAATCGACCACCTCAACTGCCAAACACCCTGGACACTTTCGTTCCAGGCCAACATCTCAAATCTCACAAAGTAAATAAGGTTGGGTAATTTCTGAATTAGATATCGACAAGTTCGATATAGAAAAAGGGATATTAATTTAAGTCAAGCCACTAAAAGGATCAACGAAAACAATATAATCGATTTGGGGTATAACAATTGAATATTCGAAATTAATGGAAATTAACAGAACAGTTATATCAAAGATAAATCAACGAACATAAGAATCAAGTTATGATAATCATAATTCACTGGAAATATAAGTGAAGTGGTTTACTTGCAACATGAATAACAACAATTGTAATTATAATATAAAGCAAGGGTATAGTCGAGTGCTAAGCATTTAATAAATTTGCAACATAAGCGAATTAAGTAGTTTTAAAATGATCATTTGTAAAATAACTCCAAGACAATAAAGTTGTAGGACAGGTTGAAGAAAACCTCTCCTAAAGGGGTCCATTGGTGAAAATCCGCTACCAAGTTTAAACTAACATGAGAGATTCGAATAGTTTAAAACGAAGATTTAAGAAATTCTCAATTACTTAAGGTCTCACTCATGTCAGCTAAGCACTTATAGGCTTCAGCTGCCAGAACCGGCATGACAAATATGAGTTTAAATAATTAAGAAGATCTCAATTCATTCTTGGTTTTAACCGTCACTGTGCAACACATGCCTCAACAACAGTATAAACCTCGAATTAGTTTACAATAATCTGAAGAAAACGCTCTTTGAAGAATATTAATAATGACGGGAAATATTTATATAAAATAATTTTTATAAGAATCAACACCTGAACAATAGGTGAAGAGAATAAACAATGACAGAATAATTTTGAGAATGAGTGTTTGTAAATTAATAGAAGAAGAATGTCACTGAAAGTAAAATAAAATAAAGTAAAGGGTATGGGCACTAGCAAACATGGTTTAAAAGAAATATCGTAAAATCAACAGAACAGGTTCACATTATTTAGAATAAATATAAAGAATATAATTGCTTGCAAGAAGGAATTTCGAAAGAACAATATATAATACAAAAGGTTTCACATCACTTGAACAATAAGTGAGAAATAGTAAACTTGCCTCAATATATAGGGTTTCCATTTCCGATACTTTAACTCTTTATCACTTGTCAATCCCGATCATTCTTTCCTTCCTCTACATTCCATCTACATACGCGCTGGCTCTTAGTCGGCCTTCTATTCGTACCTATTCATAGGTAAAATACTACTTTAGTACCCTTGTAACCTTAATTGTCCAACTCTGTTCTACCCAATCATGTCCTATACGCTTACAACTTAATATATACAACACGTATTACTCAATTTCTTGAAATAATAATATATATATATATATATATATATATATATATATATATATATATATATATATATATATATAACACCACATCATTCACACAAACATTTAGCACATATTAACAACTCACACTTATACCCTATTAACACGTATATCACATTTATACACCAAAAATCTTTATCAAAGTACTGCAAGGATCATAAAATAATTCTAATAAAAAAATTGGACAGCACCTCCTTTAAAATATAATCTAATCCGTCGGAATACAACCGACCCAATCAACAATCCACTGTCATCTCATATCAAACTCATAATTTTACGATCATTTATCAAATACAAGCTACTAACATAATTCGAGTAATCCACATATGATCTTCATGCCACATTCTGACTAATCGCATTCACAACCATTGAGTCATACCACTAAATTATATCCATTTCACTTCCTAATTATTCAAAAGTTGACTAACATCATAGTAATACTCGCTTAGGTCGTTACTGTAATAATTACTTACTAATAATCTACAAACATTATAATCAACACTAAACAGCTAAACCACAAAATCACTGCATACATTGAGTAATTCGAGTCGATAGAATCAGCAATTTACGGACTCAATTAGCCATACCAAACGAAAATTCTAAACTGCAGTAATTCGTGACCACAGAACAACAAGAACCATATAGCAAATAATAACCCCAAATTACATTAATCCAGTCAATTAACCACGTACACACTCCTTTGCAATTCAAACCAATACGACTCCCTATTTCTTTCACTCCTTTTTCCTTACTTAGCCCCTCCACCGTGACCACCCATACCATTTCCCCTTCTTTATTTCTCTGTACCTCTTACTCCCCTGTCATAACATACACACACCATGGCCTTCACCTTACTAACACAGGTACATACCCAACACGTAATCACACACTCCCTCTTCTCTTCTCAATTCCTCTCCTCCTTTACTCTACCTCGGCAATATGCCAACCCATACATTCACACATTACATCGGAGATAGCTTATGCTCACCACTCCGGACATAGCCATTTAAAATGCTCACACCCACGAGTACATACTCTCATAGAAATCACCCTCATAACCTTATGCTCAGCCTTTTCTTCTATCCTTCTATCCCCACCGGCTCTACTCCCTTCCACCTTAACATTCCCATCACCCATCATGAACAATAACAATACATTACTTACACAGACCCAACTCATTTCCTTTCTTCTTCTCCCTCAATCTTTCTGTTCTCACCTTCACCCTCCTTCCCCCTCCTTGTATCAACACTTACACCTCCCGTAGCACACACTAACACAACAACCCCATTTCCCTCCTCTGAACAACACAACACCAGCACGCAAAACGTTCACCTTACACACACTTCTGCTTATACACACACAACCACTTCGTCCTTAAGCTCACCCTTCAAACCCCATACTTTAATCTACACTAACATACCCAGCAGGAATCGCACATACCCATGGCTACACGCAGAGAAATAGTGGCACAGGGGAGAGATCGGGATACTAACAAAGGCTGAGAGGGGGGTTTTGTGTGAGGAAATACGAGAGAGAGAGAGAGAGAGAGAGAGAGAGAGAGAGATTTCAGAGAGATTGAGTGAATTCGAGAGAGTGAGGAGATGATTCTAGAGAAGTCGTGAGAAACTCCCCAAAAATAGAGCTGAAGAACTGGGTTTGGAAAAATGAGATGAAATTAGGGATTTAAATGATTAAAAGGTGTTTTGGTAAATCAATAATACTGAAAACAAAATATAAATCAATTAATTAAAAATTGAATTTAAATGGATAATAAACGAAAAATAAATCTTTTCATTTTTTAAATAAGGAGTACAAAATTACGGACACCCACATATTTTTAAAATATCTTTAGGATCAAAAATGAATTAAATATGAATTTTACAAGTTTTGATCCTTTAAAAGAAATAAAACTCTTAAAATCATTTTAAAATATATAAATACCCAAAATAATACATCCAATAATTTTAAAAACTAAATATTTACACAAAGATAATATTACAAAAGATTTCATGATTTTCAATAACTCCGATGATTTTATAAAATTCTCAGAAGATCAATAAGGCATGATTTAAATAGGTTTTAATCATTAAAAATTTGAATAAACTACACAAACTTACATGTTACACACACATCACCATATAAACATGTAAACATGATGTCACATATATTAACCAAAAAAAATTTTCACACCATATATTCCACATTTAATATTAAATAATAATATTTATAATTACGAAATTTCTAAGACGTTATATCCTTCCCCCTTTAATAGGATTCTGTCCTCAGAATCAGTCTTAAGAAAACGTAATGACAATATTACTCAAACATTTCTCTTTCAATTTCCATGTCATCTCTTCCACACTAGCATTCCTTTATCTCAATTCATATATCGATAGGCTCATCCTGTAGGCCTTTGAATTTCTAACATAAACTTAATCCTTAGGTTTGCATATCTCGTTACTTTTAGATACTTATCACTCGCACGTGACGATTCTTTTCTACCGAAAATCGGACATGACCTATTCGTATAATGGACTATGCCCTGTATGAAAGTACCTCAATTACTAATCCAATCATCCATAAACAATTCATTCATATACAATACTAAAAAAAAACCCGCCTTGACTCGCAGTAAACAGGTAAATAGTTAAATCTTTAAAACAAAACCACGTGATTTGGACAATTGATACCACTTCCACGCTCCTGATAATTCAAATTGCCACAGATAAAACTCTCAGAAAAAAAAAGAATATCAAGAAACCCCCCAATCATTCTTACTCCCCTTTCAACGTACAATGTTACTCGAGAAGGAAATAACTGGAAAACTTCTATCCATCCTCAATCCCATTGTTTTACTTAGTAACCTTTTCGAACTAATAACCATTTACCTTGACACATATATATCTTACAGATCGTCAAAATTTAAACTCTACACATTATAACTCCCATATTTATAAATAACTCATTTCCTTGAACTATTTCATCTTCTACATTCATCCGCTTCACGTTCTGCTCCGTCAACTCCACTTGATACTTCCTACTTTCCTCTACCGATTCATTCGCAATAATCTAGACCTTTGGATCTTCCATCTATAACTTCCCAAATTCATTGAACATTTCCTTGAGCATTGTATGCCTATTTAATCTTTCCTGGTTCATCCGATTGCACTGATACTTGAGCGGTTTTCGATCTCTACTGGCAACTTAGGCCTTTCCCGATTCATTACTGCTTCGTCGTCGCGGCATTCACTTCGATCCTTTCGTCGTATCCTGAAAATTATAGTTCTTCCAATTACAAAGATCGTACTTCGAACTCGTTTATATGCTCTCCTCATGTTCCTGAATTTCTTGAGATGTCATCCGATTTTGACTCTTAACGTAATAACCTCTTGGTCTGCGTGGTCGTTAAAACTCTTTTGTCCGCTTGCGGCCTCGAAACACAACCTCTGCATTCCTTAAATCATTACTTCACTTACTTGTCCTTACAATCTTTCTTGAACCTCGTACTCGATCAATCGATTCGATCCTAGAATCACACCTTATTATCTTAACTACCACCACATCCATATTTTTAACATCACTTATGATCACATAAGCTTCTAGCTTCTAATTCCGTCACTTCTTACCATACCATTCCTTCTGCTTATACTTACAGTTTTCCTCTAGTAGTCGTAATACAATTAAAGTACGCTTACTCCCGAAATCTCATCTTCCGTTAATGATAATTATGTTGGTCTCATTAATTTATATCCTGTGAGTAGTTATCTTGCCTCATTATCCTGGCTTTCAAAACCTCCTAGATCTTACATTCCTTTCCGACCCTGCAAGTTCCCGATTCTCTGTCTTCCTTTTCTTACCATCTTACTCCGTCTTACTCAAATTTCCTTTATTCTTGATATTCATGATCCTTTGAACTATTTCCATATAAGTTATTATCTCTAGCTCAATCTCTTTACGCCTTTTTCCAAAACTTCAATTCCTGGTGAAATTCTTGAAGACAAACTGTCTAGCACTACTCCACTTCGCTCAAATTATCCCGTTCTAAAGCTTTTATATCCGACAATTGGTTTCAAAACTTTTAAAATCCTTTAATATTCCCATTATCATAACCAAAGTGAAACATGCAACAATCAAGTGTTTCTCAACAATCTTTCCGCAACGATAACTATCATATACTAACTATATCCATAATCAGGTCTACTCTCAACTTTAACAAAATTATCATTTCATATCCTTATCATCTACTCCTTAACCATAATCAGTTTCTCGGTATTGTTGAATTTTGTACGTGTTTTGTCAATCCACTGCGTAATTTAACTTGATATTCACTCTCTGCTTTAACTTCAATTCTCAAGCCTGTTCATCAAATTTTCATTCGACGTAAATGTACCTTGTACCACTTAGATGTCATTGTTTCCATCTTTACTACTCTCAATCACTGATAGCTTTAGGATTCATAAGGGTTTATAACAAAAGTAACCAATACAATGGACATATGTTATCAAGTATGAATAAGTTGAATTTTGTTTGATATGGATTTTGATAAAAGAATTTACCGAGAGATTAGATTGATCATTGAACTGTTTCCAGGTTGAATTTGTCACCTAGGTCAACCGCCATAGTACAAAAAGGTGGCCAGCCTTCAGTACTTTCATGACAAACACAATCAGTGGCGTCCCACCAGACTTCTATCACATAGATAGATGTCCCTGGATCCCCTATATACATAGGGTTGTTCATCCCAGCCAGAATAAATAAGGTTAGGTATTCAAAGAGAAACAAAAAGAGTTCAAAAGTTTCAAAAAGTTTATAGATATACAATGTTGAATAAGGAATATCAATTATTCGGGGAAATTAGAAAGAATTCAAGGGTCTCAATAATTTATATGCATAATGTTGAATCAAGTTATCCCCTGGAAAATAGAGGTATCTTTGAGAAATAGAAATGTGTTTAAATGAATCTGAAAAAGTCGTCATCAATTGAAATATAGTTGATTATCAAAGGTGATTGGGTATTATAAAGATAAGAAGAAACAAAAAGAAAGGTTGAATCGAATCTCCTTAATCAATAAACTAAATGAAATCAACTGCTAGTAATGAATAACCACGCCATTCCTCTAACCCATGCCAGTAATCGCATTTCACATCTTGTTTTCAATCCTTTCGCACTTTCTATATCACTCGCGGGGTAACTAAAGTCGCAAAAGAAATTATAGAACATACACGAAGGTCTACACGTGACATCCTCCAAGCTGGTAACTCCGATCGTCTATTTAACGTAGGTGGCGGCGAATCAACTACCTCGTCCAAAGTCGTACCTTCGAATGAATCGAATTCTGGCTCGCGCGATATGTCAAAATACTAACTAACGTCGCAACCGTTGTCCTAATAACGTAAGGCAAATCTTATCCTAAATCGTTCTATCTAACGTCCCACTTGAATAACTATACTTAATTATCCTAACTTGTTTCAGTGACCATAACCTGTCGCTCTGATACCAACTTGTAACACCCACCACTAAAATATAACTTTTTGAAATGAAATATTCAGTATCGGAATTTATGTAGATAACTAGACTTTAATACAGGGAAATTTTAGAAAATTTTGACATGATGTATTCATAAATCGGATTATCCACCTGTTATTCAACCCAAACCAAATTCCCATTTAACAAATATAATAAAATCTTATTACACCCTTGATTCCTCATCGAGGATCGATACCAGGTTATGGTATGAAACAAGAATCTAAACTATAAAAATTATTACAATTTCCTCTACTATTTTGATTTCAATAACTATACCGTCTGATCTGTAGCTTAAATTCAAACTGTGCTTACCGTTCTAGCTTCGAGATCTATCCTGTGAAGGCTGCCTCATTGCTCTCATATGACTCGTACGATGTAGACATCCACCCTTATTCCTAACTGAAAGATTAGAGAAAATGAAGCAAGAGTGAGCCAAAGAATGCTCAGCAAGCGAACAGTATAGTGAAAAAATAATACTACAATGATTCATTGGTGAACATATCACTGACCAACTTATCTCAAAGGAATAATTCACAATTACAGAAGCTCAAGAACTTTAAAGATATAACATTTTATTTAATTTAGGAAATGGAATAGAATTGGACTATTTTGCATTTTATTAATAAAAACAATAAGGTTAGGCTGCTGATCAGTCACGCACTAACCCCGGACAAACGCACACAGCAATGTCCTTTAATGGATCCACGGCACACATTGGCCTTAGTAATTTCTGACCACGAATCTGGTCCGACCCTTACGGTCCACATTTTAAAAAAACTAACAGTCCAATCCTATAACTAGACATCAGGTGTCGGAACAATCGACCACCTCAACTGCCAAACACCCTGGACACTTTCGTTCCAGGCCAACATCTCAAATCTCACAAAGTAAATAAGGTTGGGTAATTTCTGAATTAGATATCGACAAGTTCGATATAGAAAAAGGGATATTAAATTAAGTCAAGCCACTAAAAGGATCAACGAAAACAATATAATCGATTTGGGGTATAACAATTGAATATTCGAAATTAATGGAAATTAACAGAACAGTTATATCAAAGATAAATCAACGAACATAAGAATCAAGTTATGATAATCATAATTCACTGGAAATATAAGTGAAGTGGTTTACTTGCAACATGAATAACAACAATTGTAATTATAAGATAAAGCAAGGGTATAGTCGAGTGCTAAGCATTTAATAAATTTGCAACATAAGCGAATTAAGTAGTTTTAAAATGATCATTTGTAAAATAACTCCAAGACAATAAAGTTGTAGGACAGGTTGAAGAAAACCTCTCCTAAAGGGGTCCATTGGTGAAAATCCGCTACCAAGTTTAAACTAACATGAGAGATTCGAATAGTTTAAAACGAAGATTTAAGAAATTCTCAATTACTTAAGGTCTCACTCATGTCAGCTAAGCACTTATAGGCTTCAGCTGCCAGAACCAGCATGACAAATATGAGTTTAAATAATTAAGAAGATCTCAATTCATTCTTGGTTTTAACCGTCACTGTGCAACACATGCCTCAACAACAGTATAAACCTCGAATTAGTTTACAATAATCTGAAGAAAACGCTCTTTGAAGAATATTAATAATGACGGGAAATATTTATATAAAATAATTTTTATAAGAATCAACACCTGAACAATAGGTGAAGAGAATAAACAATGACAGAATAATTTTGAGAATGAGTGTTTGTAAATTAATAGAAGAAGAATGTCACTGAAAGTAAAATAAAATAAAGGGTATGGGCACTAGCAAACATGGTTTAAAAGAAATATCGTAAAATCAACAGAACAGGTTCACATTATTTAGAATAAATATGAAGAATATAATTGCTTGCAAGAAGGAATTTCGAAAGAACAATATATAATACAAAAGGTTTCACATCACTTGAACAATAAGTGAGAAATAGTAAACTTGCCTCAATATATAGGGTTTCCATTTCCGATACTTTAACTCTTTATCACTTGTCAATCCCGATCATTCTTTCCTTCCTCTACATTCCATCTACATACGCGCTGGCTCTTAGTCGGCCTTCTATTCGTACCTATTCATAGGTAAAATACTACTTTAGTACCCTTGTAACCTTAATTGTCCAACTCTGTTCTACCCAATCATGTCCTATACGCTTACAACTTAATATATACAACACGTATTACTCAATTTCTTTAAATAATAATATATATATATATATATATATATATATAACCACATCATTCACACAAACATTTAGCACATATTAACAACTCACACTTATACCCTATTAACACGTATATCACATTTATACACCAAAAATCTTTATCAAAGTACTGCAAGGATCATAAAATAATTCTAATAAAAAAATTGGACAGCACCTCCTTTAAAATATAATCTAATCCGTCGGAATACAACCGACCCAATCAACAATCGGACATCCTTTTATCCACTGTCATCTCATATCAAATACAAGCTACTAACATAATTCGAGTAATCCACATATGATCTTCATGCCACATTCTGACTAATCGCATTCATAACCATTGAGTCATACCACTAAATTATATCCATTTCACTTCCTAATTATTCAAAAGTTGACTAACATCATAGTAATACTCGCTTAGGTCGTTACTGTAATAATTACTTACTAATAATCCACAAACATTATAATCAACACTAAACAGCTAAACCACAAAATCACTGCATACATTGAGTAATTCGAGTCGATAGAATCAGCAATTTACGGACTCAATTAGCCATACCAAACGCAAATTCTAAACTGCAGTAATTCGTGACCACAGAACAACATGAACCATATAGCAAATAATAACCCCCAATTACATTAATCCAGTCAACACGTACACACTCCTTTGCAATTCAAACCAATACGACTCCCTATTTCTTTCACTCCTTTTTCCTTACTTAGCCCCTCCACCGTGACCACCCATACCATTTCCCCTTCTTTATTTCTCTGTACCTCTTACTCCCTTGTCATAACATACACACACCATGGCCTTCACCTTACTAACACAGGTACATACCCAACACGTAATCACACACTCCCTCTTCTCTTCTCAATTCCTCTCCTCCTTTACTCTACCTCGGCAATATGCCAACCCATACATTCATACATTACATCGGACACCACTCCGGACATAGCCATTTAAATGCTCACACCCACGAGTACATACCCTCATAGAAATCACCCTCATAACCTTATGCTCAGCCTTTTCTTCTATCCTTCTATCCCCACCGGCTCTACTCCCTTCCACCTTAACATTCCCATCACCCATCATGAACAATAACAATACATTACTTACACGGACCCAACTCATTTCCTTTCTTCTTCTCCCTCAATCTTTCGGTTCTCACCTTCACCCTCCTTCCCCCTCCTTGTATCAACACTTACACCTCCCGTAGCACACACTAACACAATAACCCCTTTTCCCTCCTCTGAACAACACAACACCAGCACACAAAATGTTCACCTTACACACACTTCTGCTTATACACACACAACCACTTCGTCCTTAAGCTCACCCTTCAAACCCCATACTTTAATCTACACTAACATACCCAGCAGGAATCGCACATACCCATGGCTACACGCAGAGAAATAGTGGCACAGGGGAGAGATCGGGATACTAACGAAGGCTGAGAGGGGGGGTTTTGTGTGAGGAAATACGAGAGAGAGAGATTTCAGAGAGATTGAGTGAATTCGAGAGAGTGAGGAGATGATTCTAGAGAAGTCGTGAGAAACTCCCCAAAAATAGAGCTGAAGAACTGGGTTTGGAAAAATGAGATGAAATTAGGGATTTAAATGATTAAAAGGTGTTTTGGTAAATCAATAATACTGAAAACAAAATATAAATCAATTAATTAAAAATTGAATTTAAATGGATAATAAACGAAAAATAAATCTTTTCATTTTTTAAATAAGGAGTACAAAATTACGGACACCCACATATTTTTAAAATATCTTTAGGATCAAAAATAAATTAAATATGAATTTTACACGTTTTGATCCTTTAAAAGAAATAAAACTCTTAAAATCATTTTAAAATATATAAATACCCAAAATAATACATCCAATAATTTTAAAAACTAAATATTTACACAAAGATAATATTACAAAAGATTTCATGATTTTCAATAACTCCGATGATTTTATAAAATTCTCAGAAGATCAATAAGGCATGATTTAAATAGGTTTTAATCATTAAAAATTTGAATAAACTACACAAACTTACATGTTACACACACATCACCATATAAACATGTAAACATGATGTCACATATATTAACCAAAAAAATTTTTCACACCATATATTCCACATTTAATATTAAATAATAATATTTATAATTACGAAATTTCTAAGACGTTATATAAGCCATCTAAAATCAAGGGAAAATTCAAGGAGCTTGCTTGGGTATAGGTTAAGGTATGCTATGAATCCTAGCTTCTAAATCCATTCCATCTTTGAGATATAAAATCATGAAGGTGATGATGAATAGTGAATGAATAGTAGCTTATATGGATTTTATGTTTTGTTTTTTTTGTTTTTTTTTTTGCTAAAAAGGTTAATTGCATTAAAGAAAGAAATATACAAGGGAGGAGATGAAACTCAAAAAGTTTAAGGGCATACCCTTAAAACCGAGACATGCACACAATGTCTAAATGAGTACTAAACAATATCTAACCACCTAGTAATCCCTGGTTGTCTATTACATTCAGTTTCAAACCAAGCCGAAGACAATAATCTGCATTTGATCGTATTCATGGCGTCCAAAATCATGGTACAGGTGGAGTTAATCTTCCCATCATGAAATCTTGTGTTTCGTTCTCGCCAGATTGCATAAGCAATCACTTGGAAAACGAGGACTCTAAGAGAGGAGTTTATGTGATCTCTAGTATTGAAGTCCATTAATTCCTGATACCAATCAGCCCAAGAGATAGGATAGTCATTACATAGACCTGTGGAGATGCGTTTTAGCAGGTGTTGAGCATAAGGGCATTCAAGAAAAAGGTGCTGGGTGGTTTCCTTTCCTGAGATGCAAAAGTAGCAATTATCCGGAACATTAATTCCAAACTGGTTTAGCCGGGAGAGAGTATTCAACCTGTCTTTCATTACCAACCAATGGTGAAAAGAGAATCTGGGGACCCCAAGTTTGTGCCAAATACCCTTCGTCCAAGGGACTAGAGTTCCCACTTGGCGAATGGATCGCCAAATGTCCGACAAGGTAAGAGACTTCATTGTGATTCCCTCCCAAAGAATTTCATCACGTTTCATCAAGTTGAAACAGAGATTGAAGTCGAAATTATTCCTCCAAAGTAGCATGTCATGGTAATTCGAAGAGGGTAAATTCCAACCTGAGCTAGAGAGAATGGAGCATACACGAGCTTCTTTGGGGATGCCAGAGTTTGAAATGATAGGATCATTTGCATGAGAGCATATGGGACTGTTTTTACACCATGGGTCGAACTATAACGCCTTAGAAATTTCAGAATATTTAATTACTAAAAGTTATCTAGTTTATATTAAATATAAATTATGTGGTGTGTGAATTGGTTGAGGAAGTATTATATTGTGGAATAATATTTGGAGGTTTGGTTGATGTTTTATATATGTTATGTAAGCCCGACTGTTTTTAATTATATTTTTGGGATTTATTTTCTATTTAATTGCGTTATATTTACCTTCTTTGAATTTTATAAAATTCTCGGGATTAGCAGAAATCCTGAAATCTTTTTCATTATTGATTTTATTAGTTTATATGACTTTTAAAAATACTTGGTGAATTATTTTTGGGTTTCAAGGATTTTAAAAGGATTTTACGAATTATTTTCCAATTTAAGGATTTAATCTTGTAAAACTCATATTTAATTCGTTTTTAATCCTAAAAATATTTTAAAAATATGTGGGTGATCGTAATTTTACATTCTTTATTTCAAAATTTTAAAATTTAATGTCCTACCCATTTTTCTAATTGATGTCGATTTTAGGATAGATTTTATTCATTTTTTTTCAGAATTGTAAAATCCTTAAATTACTTTATTTCCCCTTTTCCCCCAAATCCTTTTAAGTCCTAAATCCATAATTGAGTTAGTCGCAGTCAAAGCTCTTCCATTTCTCGATTGTTCTGGCGAGTTCTCTCCAAAAATCTCTCAAAATCTCAATCTCCCTTCCTCGCACACTCTCTCTCGAAGTCTCTCTCTCTCTCCGTGAGTTCTTTTCCCTCTTAGCGATCTCAACTGTTAATTAAACTCTCCCCTGCTGTTTAACTCGAATCGTGAGGTATGAGTGAGTGTTCTTGGCGACCTATGTACGAGATTAAATCTCTCCTTTCCTCCCGTGTTTTGTTGTTGATGTGTGTGTGTGTAAGTTATGGTGTGTGTAATGGGTTTGGGAGTGCAGATTTTCGTGTAAGCCATGTGTGTGTGTGTGTTCGTTGATGACCCGCGATTGGTGGGTGGTGTTAACTGATGCTAAGGCATATGCAGTGATGTATCTGTTCTTGTTGTTGTCGTTGTGATGTTGGTCAGTTCTTGTGCTGGCAAGCTCAGAGTGAGCGTGTGACATTGTTAGCTTTGGTTCCCCTGTTCCTGTGATGAATACGCCGTCATCATTTTTGCATATACAACTTATATCTGTGATTATTGGTTCGGTGTGATTACTGAGTCGATATTGTTGCAGTTGGGTTGTGTTCTTGCGACTTGTTGTACCTTATTTCACTGCCCTGTATACAGTCGACTGTTATTGTGGTTAATGAAAGCTATTACTGGCTTATTGTTTGTTCAGTTCCCCTGCATCTGTGCTTGTTAAATTCATACACGAATTGTTGTGTGGAGTCAAGCATTACTACCAGTCTATGTTATGATGTTATAATTCGACTATGGTGGTTGTTTTTTTTTATTTGGATAATTTAATCAGTGTTATGATTACCCTTCTGTGAAATTACCTGTTAAATTGTCCGTAACTATGTTGTGCGGAATTTTGAGTTGGAAATCCTATTACGGGTACCATCGGGATTTTGCCCCATCGACAGTGATGTTTAATGTAAATTGAGTCGATGGAATATGGCGATGATGATTATTTTCTGAGCCAAAAATATTAATATTAAAAATTTATTATTTACTTAATAACTTGTAATTTAATATCAAATTGGTATTACTTACTTAAATTGTACTAGATTATGAATCAGTGAATTGGAAATGTGAATTGGGATTGGATGATAATTATGGATTCGATTGGTAATTGATAATTGTGTTGGTTGTGTCGGCTGTATCCCGACTGGCAGTCCCCCGTATAAAGGGGATGCCGTCAAAATTTTTCTAAAATATATTAAAATCATTTCTTAAAAATGAGTCTGTATAATTATACAATTTATACAAGTTGTGAGTCGGGCTTCATATTTTAAAATCTATGTAGTATGTGTTAATGTGACTATATGATTAAATAAACATAAATTAGGGGACTATTCGCAGGGGTAGACTAAGTGGATTGTTTACATTGATTAGTGAATATTGAGCAGGATTCTAAAATAGTGTTATATTGTGTGTAGATCCCGTGGATAAAGGGAAGGCTAAAGCTGAGGACGTAAAGACACTTCGGATTCTGTGATTTTCTAGTTAAGGCAAGTAAATTGCTTCAATTATCTTTTAACTGTGTTATGATTATAAAAACCTGATTCATATGCTTATTCAAATTACTCTTGCTATAATTGTTCCGTTAATTTACCGAATTTTCGAATACTTAATTGTTTATACCCCAAAATTGATTCTACTGAGTTGTTGATGCTATTAATGAATTGATTTACATCCATATTCCTTGCAAGTATATTATTCCACTTCTCTTTCAAGTAAACCACTTCACTTATATTTCCAGCGAATTATGACTATCATAACTTGATTCTTATGCATTCGATTTATCCTTGATATAACTGCTCTGATAATTTCCATTAATTTTGAATATTCAATTGTTATACCCCCAAGTTGATTATATCGTTTTCGTTGATCCTTTTAGTAGCTTGACTTAAATCAATACCCCTTTTTGCCATATCGAACTTGTCGATATATAATTCAGAGATTACTTGACCTTATTCTACTTGGTGAGATTTGAGATGTTGACCTGGAACGAAAGTGTCCAGGGTGTTTGGCAGTTGAGGTGGTCGATTGTTCCGACACCTGATGTTTAGTTAGGATTGGACTGTTAGTTTTTTTTTAAAATGTGGACCGTAAGGGTCGGACCAGATTCGTGGTCAGAAATTATTAAGGCCAATGTGTGCCGTGGATCCATTAAGGACATTGTTGTGTGCGTTTGTCCGGGGTTTGTGCGTGACTGATCAGCAGCCTAACCTTATAATTGTTTTTATTTATAAAATGCATGATAGTCCAATCCTCTTCTATTTTATGACTCGGACAAAAGATGAACCTTCAGTTGAGCTTATATAATGTTGATTGTTAATTCTTGACAATCTTGCAGATATTTCAGTTGTTGATGTTTTAATTACATATATATATACTTGCTGAGCATTTTGGCTCACTTGCTTGCTAATTCTGTTTCCTAAGCTAAGCCTGAAGATGTCTAGAAGAAGTGGCCCGTCTGGTTGGGGTAGTCACCGAGGCAGTCAGAGGGTCGAGGTGGTTGGATGGGTAGTGAGCATATATCTTTGTTTATATTATGTCTGTATTTGTAGGCAGATTATCATATTTAATGGGTTGTATATTATTTGATTCAGTTCTGGGTTGTAATAGCTATTGGTAGTTGTTTCATGCAGTGACCTGTGAGCGGTCTGGGTTGGTATGGTTTTATTTCCTTATGGTTTAGTATAACTTGTGCATGTGGACTGTTTTAGTTATACTTAGTTGTTTGAGCAGGTGGTTAGTTCGGTTTATGATTACATCATGCCGAAATTTCTAAAATTTCTTCTATATTAATGTTTAATTGAGTATAAAAGTTTATAGTATTATTGTTGGCAAGTGAGGGTGTTACAAGTTGGTATCAGAGCCACAGGTCACAGTCACTGAAACAATTAGGTGGGGAGTCGGGGTAGAGTTATGAGAAAGGTTAGGATTGTTTCGTGAGAGATAGGAAGTCTAATATATATATATATATATATATATATATATATATATGTATACTTCAGGCACCTGTTTCTGGTTCCGATTCAGACCCTGACGAGGATCCGGAAGGAGGGGCTTCTGTACCGCAGCAGATTTCCCCAGGGGCTATGCAGCCATTCGTAGGATCGCAGGGCTCGGTGAATGGGCCAGCATATCAGTACACTCCTCAGCCTGTTCCATACCATGTGTACGAGCGAGTGGCCAGATAGAGGGACTATCTCTTAGGGCAGATGGCAGAGTTGAGGGCTATGAGGGCTGGGGAGGAGGACCGGGCTAGAGATCGAGATAGGGCGGTAGCTGAGCTGGAGGATGTCCGGAGGCGAGTACGAGCTCTTAGACGTGTTATCATTAGGCGGGGACGGATTAGATCCCGAGATGAGCCGGCATTCGTGACACAGCAGGTGACTCTAGGTCTGGTGACGGCAGAGCTGAAGAGCATTCTGGGATCAGCTTGGCGGGGAGAGTCGGATGACGATGATGACCAGTGATGATTAGGGTAGTATGATGATGTGGTATATAGAGGCATGTTATGGTAGTAGTAGTACGTCAGGATTTGCAGTGCGACCAGTTTTGTTGTATATATCTGTTGTACTGTGACTAGATGCTAGCAGTCTCCTCTTTTAGTATTATGTTGTATCCTTATCGAAGCGTTGTTCTTACGCTTGTATCAGATCTATCTATATATATCATTATCACTTTTGCAGAACTGTGTTAAATTTCCTTATACTGTCATTTACTTAAGCATCTTATTTACTGCTCGTTTCATACTTACTTTCAGCACCATTTCCTTCTAGCATTGTTTTTATTTTCGATACTATGTTTGACCTTAGCATTATGACTATTGTTTCTTTATGGTACCTACTGAACGTTTGTGAATACCTTGTGTAACCTTGGATGATATCCTATTGCACCCTGTGAATCAGTTGTTGACCGGAATTTTGGTTGGAGACCTTGAATTACTTTTCAGCAATATATGCATTGTTTGTTTAAGTTGGATCATTTTGAGCTATTATTTTCTGAACCTGAATTTAATATAATTGTTCATTGATTTCAGAAATATGCCTCCAAGAAAGAAGAAACAAAATACCCGAACCACCGATCAGGGTGAACAAGCTAATCCACTTCCTGTTGGTCAGATGGACCCTGCCTTAGCACAAATATTACAAACTCTTGTTCAGCAGACTGCTACTCTAGCACAGCAACAACAGCAATTACAGCAGCAGTTGTTGGCTCAGCAGCAACAACAGCAGCAACAACAGCAGCAACAACAGCAACAGCAGCAGCAACAACAGCAACAGCAACAGCAGCAGCCACCTGTTCCTCCGGTGGTTACTTTTAAGTCTTTCCAGGCGGTTAAACCTCCTGAGTTTAAAGGAACAGCGGACCCGATGGAGGCGAGATCTTGGTTAAAAGAGATGGAAAAAGCTATTGCACTGGTGGGGGTCCCAGCAGATAAACAAACCGAATATGTAAGTTATTTCTTGAAGAATGAAGCCACTTATTGGTGGGAGTCGGTGAAGATGTTGGAAGCTACTGAGGTGATTCCTTGGGAAAGGTTTACAGAGCTATTTTTGGAAAAGTATTTCCCCGACTATATGAAAGACTAGATGGAGATGAAGTTTTTGGAGTTGAAACAGGGGAAAATGTTGGTGACAGAATATGAAACCAAGTTTACTGAACTAGCTAGGTTTGCTCCGGCCTATGTGGACACGGAGAGGAAGAAGGCTAAGAGGTTTCAACAAGGATTGAAACCATGGATTCGTACCAAACTAGCAGTTTTGGAGCTGGAGACTTATGCAGCGGTGGTGCAGAAGGCCATGATAGCTGAAGGAGAAAGCGAATTATACTTCAAGGAAAAAGAAGGAAAGAAAAGAAAGGCTGGGTCAATGGGGGAACGACAAGAGCAAGGCAGTTCTCAGAATGTGCCAAATAAAAAGCCAGGATTCCAGCCAGGAAAGTATGGGAACCCTAAGAAGCCGGGATCAGGGAATGGGGGCCAAGGAAATAGAATTCAAGATGCGAGTCAGCAGAAATTGGTTAGGCCACCCTTGGCAGAATGCAAGACTTGTGGAAAAAGGCATCCTGGAGTGTGTACAAAGTTGGAGGTGACGTGTTACAAATGTAATCAAAAAGGTCATTATGCTCGGGAATGCAAGGCAGGAATTGTGTGTCACCGTTGTGGGAAGCCAGGGCATATAATGAGAGACTGTAAAGTACCTGTAGTGAAACCTCCAGTTCTGGCTAATCCAATACTGCAAGCAATTGAAGCACCCCCAACAGCAAGTGTCAGACCAGTGGCAAGGACTTTCAACATGGCTCTGAACGAAGCTATTAAGAATTCGGATGTGGTAGCAGGTACGCTCCCTGTAAATTCTGTTCAAGCTAAAGTGTTAATTGATTCCGGGGCTACGAAATCCTTTATATCCAAAGAATTTGTTCAAAGGTTAAATTGTGAGGTATGCATGTTACGTGAGGCTATAGTTATAGAAATAGCTAATTCAGAACGAATTCCGGTTACTCAAGTGTGTCCTCGTTGCAAGATTGATATTTCAGGGCATTGTTTTTACGCTAATTTGATACCCTTTCAGTTAGGTGAATTTGATGTTATCTTAGGAATGGATTGGTTAACAGAGAATAATGCCCAAATTGATTGTAAGAATAAAAAGGTGATCCTTAAACCCTCCGATAATGTAGAAGTTACCTTTAGGGGTCAGAGGCAGACTAGGAGATTTTTATCGATCATTCAAACAAAGAGGCTGTTGAGGCAAGGATGCGAGGGCTATATGGCTTATGTCATGGATACCAAGCAAGAGGTACCTAAGATAGAGGAAATACCAGTGGTGAATGAGTTTCTTGATGTTTTTCCGGATGAACTTCCCGGTTTACCTCCAGATAGAGAGATAGAATTTACCATCGATTTAGCCCCAGGAACTGAACGCGTGTCAAAGGCTCCCTATCGAATGGCACCTGTGGAGATGAAGGAATTGACAGTTCAATTGCAAGATCTTCTGGAGAAAGGTATTATGAGGCCTAGTGTATCGCCGTGGGGAGCTCCGGTATTATTTGTAAAGAAGAAGGATGGAAGTATGAGATTGTGTATCGATTATCGGGAACTAAATAAGTTGACCATTAAGAATAAATACCCTTTGCTAAGAATTGACGATTTATTTGATCAATTAAAAGGAGCAACTTGTTTCTCAAAGATTGATTTGCGGTCAGGATATTTTCAATTAAAGATTAGACCGGAAGACGTTCCAAAAACCGCGTTTCGGACTAGGTATGGGCACTACGAGTTCTTAGTAATGGCCTTTGGACTAACTAATGCCCCAGCAGCGTTCATGGACCTAATGAATAGAGTCTTCAAGAAATATTTGGATAAGTTTGTGATTGTGTTTATAGATGATATTTTGATATACTCAAAGACCGAAGAAGAACATGCAGGACATTTAAGGATAGCTTTAGAAACGTTGAGGAAAGAGAAACTGTATGCAAAGTTTTCCAAATGTGAGTTTTGGTTGAAAGAAGTGCAGTTTTTAGGGCATGTCATCAGCAGTGAAGGGATTAAGGTGGATCCTGCTAAAATTGAAGCTGTGATGAATTGGGATAGACCTAAAACACCCACAGAAGTTCGAAGTTTCTTAGGATTGGTGGGATACTATCGAAGATTTGTTCAAGACTTTGCGAAGATAGCCACCCCACTAACAAAGTTGACAAGGAAGAATGAAAAGTTTGTGTGGAATGAGAAGTGTGAAGAAAGTTTCCAGGAATTGAAGAAGAGATTGGTGACTGCACCTGTATTGACACTTCCAGATGAAAAAGGAAATTTTGTGATCTACAGTGATGCATCTCACAAAGGTTTGGGATGTGTACTAATGCAGCACGGTAAGGTAACTGCTTACGCTTCGAGACAATTGAAACCTCACGAGCAGAAATATCCTACTCATGACTTAGAATTAGCCGTAATTGTTTTCGCCTTGAAGATTTGGAGACATTATTTGTATGGGGAAAAGTGTGAAATTTACACGGACCACAAGAGTTTAAAGTATATTTTCACCCAGAAGGAGTTAAATATGAGACAGAGAAGATGGTTGGAATTACTCAAGGATTATGATTGTACCATCAACTATCATCCTGGGAAGGCGAACGTGGTGGCGGACGCTTTAAGTATGAAGGAGAAAATCAGTATGTTGACAATGCCTGAGGAATTATACAAAGAGTTTGAAAGATTGGAGATAGAGGTGTGTATGCCTACAAGTAGTATAGATACGGTGTACACTATGACGTTTCAGCCAGAATTGTTAGAAAAGATTCGCAGATGCCAGGAGGAAGTCATGAGCGGAGATGTGAACAAGTTAACAGGTGAGGAAATATGCACTCAGGTAGATGACAAGGGGATATTGAGATTTTCTTCATGTATTTGGATACCCAATGTGACAGAGTTGAAGAATGAGATTCTACAGGAAGCCCACAGCTCGAAATATTCGATTCATCCAGGAAGTACGAAAATGTATCGAGACTTGAAAAGAAACTTCTGGTGGCCGGATATGAAGAGAGATATTGCCGAATGGGTGAGTAAGTGTTTGACCTGTCAGAGAGTAAAAGCAGAACATCAAAGGCCAAGTGGGATGCTACAACCATTAGAGATTCCCGAGTGGAAATGGGAACATATTGCAATGGACTTTGTGGTTGGATTGCCAAGGACGAGAGCTAATCATGATGCTATATGGGTAATTGTTGATCGATTAACGAAATCTGCACACTTCCTTCCAATAAATGAGAGGTTTTCACTAGACAAATTAGTTCATCTATACATAAAAGAAATTGTGGTGCGACATGGAGTTCCAGTATCAATAGTCTCAGATCGAGATCCAAGATTTAATTCGAGATTCTGGAGGAGTTTTCAAGAATGTTTGGGCACCGAATTAAAAATGAGTACTGCATACCATCCTCAAACTGATGGACAGAGTGAAAGAACGATTCAAACAATTGAAGACATGCTCCGAGTTTGTGCATTGGATTTTGCAGGAAGTTGGGATGAACATTTGCCTTTAGTGGAATTTTCATACAACAATAGCTTTCATGCTAGCATCGGTATGCCACCGTATGAAGCGTTATATGGACGAAAGTGTCGATCTCCAATATACTGGGAAGAAGTTGGCGAGCGAAAGATACTTGGACCTGAGTTAGTGCAGCAAACCAAGGAAGTAGTTCAACTTATTCAGAAACGGTTAGTGACAGCTCAGAACCGACAGAAGAAGTACGCCGATTTGGCCAGAAAGAATATGGAATTCGAAGAAGGAGAGCAAGTACTGTTGAAAGTATCTCCGTGGAAAGGGTTAGTAAGATTTGGCAAGAAGGGAAAATTAAGTCCAAGATTTGTTGGGCCTTTCGAGGTATTGAAGAAAGTCGGGAAAGTCGCCTACGAGTTAGCTTTACCGCCTCATATGCAACATATCCATAACGTGTTCCATGTATCCATGCTTAAGAAATACCATCTGGATTCTAAACATGTCATTGAATATGAACCGATAGAGATTCAGCCAGATTTATCTTATGTGGAGCAGCCTATTAAAATCTTGGATCGGAAAGAGAAGGTTTTGAGAAATAAGACAATTCCTATAGTGAGAGTTTTATGGAGAAACCCCAAGGTGGAAGAATCAACTTGGGAGTTGGAAAGCGATATGTTGGAAAAGTATCCTCAATTATTCTCTTAGGTGAGATTCTGGGGACAGAATCCTTTTAAGGGGGGGAGTTTATAACGCCTTAGAAATTTCAGAATATTTAATTACTAAAAGTTATCTAGTTTATATTAAATATAAATTATGTGGTGTGTGAATTGGTTGAGGAAGTATTATATTGTGGAATAATATTTGGAGGTTTGGTTGATGTTTTATATATGTTATGTAAGCCCGACTGTTTTTAATTATATTTTTGGGATTTATTTTCTATTTAATTGCGTTATATTTACCTTCTGTGAATTTTATAAAATTCTCGGGATTAGCAGAAATCCTGAAATCTTTTTCATTATTGATTTTATTAGTTTATATGACTTTTAAAAATACTTGGTGAATTATTTTTGGGTTTCAAGGATTTTAAAAGGATTTTACGAATTATTTTCCAATTTAAGGATTTAATCTTGTAAAACTCATATTTAATTCGTTTTTAATCCTAAAAATATTTTAAAAATATGTGGGTGATCGTAATTTTACATTCTTTATTTCAAAATTTTAAAATTTAATGTCCTACCCATTTTTCTAATTGATGTCGATTTTAGGATAGATTTTATTCATTTTTTTCAGAATTGTAAAATCCTTAAATTACTTTATTTCCCCTTTTCCCCCAAATCCTTTTAAGTCCTAAATCCCTAATTGAGTTAGTCGCAGTCAAAGCTCTTCCATTTCTCGATTGTTCTGGCGAGTTCTCTCCAAAAATCTCTCAAAATCTCAATCTCTCTTCCTCGCCCACTCTCTCTCGAAGTCTCTCTCTCTCTCTCCGTGAGTTCTTTTCCCTCTTAGCGATCTCAACTGTAAATTAAACTCTCCCCTGCTGTTTTACTCGAATCGTGAGGTATGAGTGAGTGTTCTTGGCGACCTATGTACGAGATTAAATCTCTCCTTTCCTCCCGTGTTTTGTTGTTGATGTGTGTGTGTGTAAGTTATGGTGTGTGTAATGGGTTTGGGAGTGCAGATTTTCGTGTAAGCCATATGTGTGTGTGTGTTCGTTGATGACCCGCGATTGGTGGGTGGTGTTAACTGATTCTAAGGCATATGCAGTGATGTATCTGTTCTTGTTGTTGTCGTTGTGATGTTGGTCAGTTCTTGTGCTGGCAAGCTCAGAGTGAGCGTGTGACATTGTTAGCTTTGGTTCCCCTGTTCCTGTGATGAATACGCCGTCATCATTTTTGCATATACAACTTATATCTGTGATTATTGGTTCGGTGTGATTACTGAGTCGATATTGTTGCAGTTGGGTTGTGTTCTTGCGACTTGTTGTGCCTTATTTCACTGCCCTGTATACAATCGACTGTTATTGTGGTTAATGAAAGCTATTACTGGCTTATTGTTTGTTCAGTTCCCCTGCATATGTGCTTGTTAAATTCATACACGAATTGTTGTGTGGAGTCAAGCATTACTACCAGTCTATGTTATGATGTTATAATTCGACTATGGTGGTTGTTTTTTTATTTGGATAATTTAATCAGTGTTATGATTACCCTTCTGTGAAATTACCTGTTAAATTGTCCGTAACTATGTTGTGCGGAATTTCGAGTTGGAAACCCTATTACGGGTACCCTCGGGATTTTGCCCCATCGACAGTGATGTTTAATGTAAATTGAGTCGATGGAATATGGCGATGATGATTATTTTCTGAGCCAAAAATATTAATATTAAAAATTTATTATTTACTTAATAACTTGTAATTTAATATCAAATTGGTATTACTTACTTAAATTGTACTAGATTATGAATCAGTGAATTGGAAATGTGAATTGGGATTGGATGATAATTATGGATTCGATTGGTAATTGATAATTGTGTTGGTTGTGTCGGCTGTATCCCGACTGGCAGTCCCCCGTATAAAGGGGATGCCGTCAAAATTTTTCTAAAATATATTAAAATCATTTCTTAAAAATGAGTCTGTATAATTATACAATTTATACAAGTTGTGAGTCGGGCTTCATATTTTAAAATCTATGTAGTATGTGTTAATGTGACTATATGATTAAATAAACATAAATTAGGGGACTATTCGCAGGGGTAGACTAAGTGGATTGTTTACAATGATTAGTGAATATTGAGCAGGATTCTAAAATAGTGTTATATTGTGTGTAGATCCCGTGGATAAAGGGAAGGCTAAAGCTGAGGACGTAAAGACACTTCGGATTCTGTGATTTTCTAGTTAAGGCAAGTAAATTGCTTCAATTATCTTTTAAATGTGTTATGATTATAAAAACCTGATTCATATGCTTATTCAAATTACTCTTGCTATAATTGTTCCGTTAATTTCCCGAATTATCGAATACTTAATTGTTATACCCCAAAATTGATTCTACTGAGTTGTTGATGCTATTAATGAATTGATTTACATCCATATTCCTTGCAAGTATATTATTCCACTTCTCTTTCAAGTAAACCACTTCACTTATATTTCCAGCGAATTATGACTATCATAACTTGATTCTTATGCATTCGATTTATCCTTGATATAACTGCTCTGATAATTTCCATTAATTTTGAATATTCAATTGTTATACCCCCAAGTTGATTATATCGTTTTCGTTGATCCTTTTAGTAGCTTGACTTAAATCAATACCCCTTTTTGCCATATCGAACTTGTCGATATTTAATTCAGAGATTACTTGACCTTATTCTACTTGGTGAGATTTGAGATGTTGACCTGGAACGAAAGTGTCCAGGGTGTTTGGCAGTTGAGGTGGTCGATTGTTCCGACACCTGATGTTTAGTTAGGATTGGACTGTTAGTTTTTTTTAAAAATGTGGACCGTAAGGGTCGGACCAGATTCGTGGTCAGAAATTATTAAGGCCAATGTGTGCCGTGGATCCATTAAGGACATTGCTGTGTGCGTTTGTCCGGGGTTAGTGCGTGACTGATCAGCAGCCTAACCTTATAATTGTTTTTATTTATAAAATGCATGATTGTCCAATCCTCTTCTATTTTATGACTCGGACAAAAGATGAACCTTCAGTTGAGCTTATATAATGTTGATTGTTAATTCTTGACAATCTTGCAGATATTTCAGTTGTTGATGTTTTAATTACATATATATATACTTGCTGAGCATTTTGGCTCACTTGCTTGCTAATTCTGTTTCCTCAGCTAAGCCTGAAGATGTCTAGAAGAAGTGGCCCGTCTGGTTGGGGTAGTCACCGAGGCAGTCAGAGGGTCGAGGTGGTTGGATGGGTAGTGAGCATATATCTTTGTTTATATTATGTCTGTATTTGTAGGCAGATTATCATATTTAATGGGTTGTATATTATTTGATTCAGTTCTGGGTTGTAATAGCTATTGGTAGTTGTTTCATGCAGTGACCTATGAGCGGTCTGGGTTGGTATGGTTTTATTTCCTTATGGTTTAGTATAACTTGTGCATGTGGACTGTTTTAGTTATACTTAGTTGTTTGAGCAGGTGGTTAGTTCGGTTTATGATTACATCATGCCGAAATTTCTAAAATTTCTTCTATATTAATGTTTAATTGAGTATAAAAGTTTATAGTATTATTGTTGGCAAGTGAGGGTGTTACACGAACCACATAGACGTGTCTTGACCATTACCAATTATGTAGGTGACATGCTGCCTTGCTAGGTCCCTAAGTTTTAAAACCTTCTTTAAAGTCCATGAGTGATTGCGGGAAACCGGCATTATCCAGAGAGAAGAAGTTTTAATGACTGATTTGTTGACCCATTCAGCCCAAAGAGAACCCGAAACTGGGTTAATAATAGCAAGAAGCTGTTTCATTAGGAGAGCATCGTTCCATTCCCCAAGATCTTTCAAACCTAAACCCCCTTCCTCCTTTGGTAGTGTTAGAGTGTCCCATGCGACTTTAGCCCTCACTTTACCAGGCCTATTCCCATTCCATAAAAATCTACAAAAGATAGACTGAATGTGGCGAAGTACACCCTTGGGTATGATGAAGTGAGCACTCCAATACGCATAAATAGCAAGGAAGACCGATTTTATGAGCTGCAATCTACCCGCAAAAGATAACCAGAAATTAGTCCATGACTCGATTCTGCCACTGATCTTGGAAATGACAGGGAGACAATCTGACTTAGTTAGTTTCTTCGTGATCAAAGGAACGCCAAGAAATTTTGCTGGCAAAACCCCCTTATCGATGTTGTAGGAGCAAGTAATCCAGTTTTGAAGACCAGCAGGTGGATTTGAGAGGTAGCAGGTGCTTTTTTGGGCATTCGCTTTTAGGCCAGAGAAGGAATGAAAGACATCTAAGGTTTCCATGAGAATTGCAATAGATGACTGGTCAGCATGACTAAAAAGTAGTAAGTCGTCAGCAAAGCACAAATGGTTGAGCCCAATTGCTTCCGCTTCCTTGTGCATAGTGAAATCAGGAGAGTCCTTTGCCTTGTGCAGCATTTCTGATAATGCATCCATGACTAACACAAAGAGAAACGGGGAGATGGGGTCCCCTTGCCGCAAGCCACGACTGCTCGAGAAATAACCACCTACCTCACCATTTATTTTAACAGAGAACCGTGCTAAGATTAAACATGAATGCACCCATCTGATAAAAGGAAAAGGATATCCCCTAAGGATGAGCACATCGAAAATGAACTGCCATTTACATTTGTCAAAGGCTTTGTGGATATCCATTTTGAACACTACCTTTGGGGAGTTCCTCGAATCATTAAAACCTTTCAGAAGTTCCTGGGCCATGAGAATGTTATCAGTGATATTTCGCCCCTTTACAAATGCCGCTTGAGCTTTATCAATAATTGCTGGAAGAGTAGCACTGAATCTCTTCGCCATGAGTTTAGAGACACACTTATAAAAGGTGTTACAGCATGAAATTGGACGGAAATCAGACATGCATGTAGGATTTTTGCATTTCGGGATCAATGCCAGAGTTGTTGCATTCGCATAGTGAGGAAGATTCCCCGTTTCCAGGAAATAATGAACAGCATTTAAAAAATCTTGACCCACAATTTCCCAGGTTTTGAGGAAGAAGTTAACATTGAATCCATCTGGACCAGGGGTTCTATTCTTTTTCATGGACTTGAGAGTTTTAAAAATCTCTAAGTCAGTTGCCTTAATCGTGATAAGCTGAGCTTGGGTAGGAGATATTTTCTTTGATAAAAGCTCATGAAGACGGTCGATACCTGGGTAGCCTTGAGATTCTTCTGCAAAGAGGTCCTGATAGAAATTTATAGCTTCTTGTTTGATTGCATCAGTTCCAAAAATCCTCATACCAGTTGCATCATTAATCGAAGGGATTTTATTTACATTCCAGTTTGAAGCGATCCTTTTATGAAAATACCCCGTGTTCTTGTCTCCCAATTCAAGCCATTGCACCCTCGATCTTTGATGAGCTATACTTTCTTCACGGCTCAAAAGAGTCCACAGCTGCTTAGAAAGATGCTTTTCCAAATCCAAGTTAGTTGGCTAGGTATCTCCATCCAGAATTTTACCTTGAATTGAGCATAGCTATTCTCGAGTGGCCTTTATTTGACTTAAAATCGTGCCCTCATCTTTGCGAAGCTGTTGGAGTTTACCTTTTACCAGTTTGAGCTTTTAAGCTAGAATATAGATAGGATTACCTTGAATTGTACTCTGCCAAGCTTCACTAACCACATGCATAAAATCAGGGTGCTCAAGCCAATAATTGTAGAACTGAAAAGGTTTCTTGGAATTACCTCCTCTGTTATGAATATTAACAATGGCAGCACTGTGATCAGAAAGTCCCCACGACGAGAAAATAACATCAGAGTTTTGTTGAGAGGTGAACCACCATGAATTCCCTAAGACCCGATCCAATTTCCTCAAAATAGGATTGTCAGCCTGCTTATTCCACCATGTATGATAGGTGCCCGAAAAGTGAACATCAGAAAGGCCATTTGTAATAAGAAAATTGTTAAACCCCTGCATTTCATTTGACCAACGAACATTACCTCCTACACCTTCAGAAGGGTCTTTAATAACGTTAAAGTCTCCCAGAATGGACCAAGGGACATTATCAGTACTCAGATTAGACAAATCATGCCAAAGCGTATTTCTCTCCTCAAGAAGATTAGAAGCATACACAAAAGTAAAGTAAAAAACTTCTTGCGATAAAATAAAAGTTGTCCACCAAAAAAGAATGTAAATCCGCTTTCTTTACGTTCTTATTAATACCTCGCACATTGTAAGCAAATATTCTTGTCATAATCAAACAGAGGGGGGTGGGGCGTCCTCGGGATTTAATCCCAATTTCTTTTTGTGTTTTTTGCTTACAACCTGTTGAAATCCTTCCTCGTCAAGTTTTTTCTTCGACCCCGAAGAAGCAGCCATATTGTTCCTCAAGATGCCTTTTATCTTAACTACCTCATCCACATGCTTCAGTTTCGCTAGGATTCCTGTCGTTGGGATGGGAGCGGTTTTGTCAGGAGACATTTCCATACTAGACACCTCTGTGTATGATTTGTCAGGAATTACCGGAGTATCAATCTGCCCAGGCTTGTTATTCTGTGTCTCCCCGGGTTCGAAAACAGGAGGGTTGGCCGCATTTTCTTTCTCTTTCGGTAACCATACAGTTGAATGCACAGGGCGTTGACACTTTGATGTAGAGTGACCAAACACCTTGCAAACAGAGCACTGAGATGGCTTATTAAAGTATTCAACCTTGGTCTGAACGAAGGACTCAGTGTTTCCATTTGCATCTAAGACCGCCACTTCAATCATTGGGGGTAACGGCATCTCTGCTTTTACCTCAACTAACACCTTTGCATAAGGCATGGGTTCGAGTTTCTCCGTTATAGGGTCGAGTTGCAAGGGTTCGCCAATGCCACTAGCTACATAGCATAATCCTTTCGAAGTCCAATATGAGTATGGAATGTCATGAATTTTTACCCAGATAGGAATCTTGCTGAAACCAGTTTTTTCCAGTTTTTTGCCTTCGTACCAAGGTTGTAAGAAAACCTGATTCCGTTTGAAGTGCCAAGGCCCACTAGCAAGCACTCTGTTGCGCTCTATTTCATTATTGAACTTGAAGACATAGAATCCTTTCTTGATCATATAAAGCTTGACGAAACCGAGATGCAGCCAGAGTTTTTTCGCCTCTTCTTCAACCAGTTTGAAAGGTAAATTAGTTCCCAAAAAGTAACCCACAAGGCTGTTGTTCCATGCCTTTTGACTATCTCGCAAAAACTCAATAGGAGGCTTAATGATAGGTACTCCTTCCTTTGTTGAATGAGGAGGAATATACTCTAATTTGGTTTTTGAGGTGCCAACACTTTTGTCATTGAGAACTGAGGACCATGTACGAACACCTTTGCCTTGTTGCGCAATCGATTCAACATTCTCTGATATCGATTTGTTTGCCCTCTCGTTGAAAACATCAGGTCCTGAATCTTGAGGCTTAATAACAGTAGTCTTGGGGGCTTCATTTGGTCCACAGGGAGTATTCCTCCTATCTGTCGTAGTGTCAAACACTTTACAAACACTGCTATCCACTGAATTGCCATCCTCACCGGTCTCAGATCTGAAATTCTTGAGTATGGGGAGACCAAAATCATCCCTCCCTACCACAATTTTCGCAGCACTAGGCAGCCCCACGTTGAACCTATCTGTCTTTGTCATTTTTTCTTTGTCAAACTCTGCCATCGACAAGCCCCGAGACTCTAAAAAACGCTGCATCTCTATCTTTTCTAGTCTGAGTCGAATGAGTTCCTCACGTTCAGCTTTATTTTCTGCAAAAGCCATTTTGGTTGCTCTATGAACGGTTTCTTTCTCCATTTTGGCTCTATCGTCCTCATAGCAAGCATCCTCATCTTCAGAACAACTTTCCACCATTACCTTTTCGAACGGTATTCCCCCAGAAGAGCTTTTCTGGACTTCATGAGAGTAGAATCCAATATTAGTACCATCAAGCAATGGATCTGTTTCAAGATGTGTTGAGTCTGTCAAGCCCGAGTCTTTGAAGGTGTGTTTCAAGGTGTGTTAAGGTTGTTTAAAGGTGTACCAAGGACTACAAGCATATATTAAGAGTATTAAAGCTTCAAAGAAGGTATAATCTCTTCACCCCTCTTGAATTTTATGATGAATATTAATGGTGTTAGTGGTTAAGTGGTTATAAGTGATGAAATCACGATTATATATGTGTTTAAAAGTGTTTATATGGTATATGGAAGGAGTATGTGCTTGTAACCATGGTTGGTAAGGTGACCACATGGTGTAGGTGATGGTGTATAAGGTGGATGATGGATTTGGAGGAGTTGAATTTTGGAAAAGTATGAAAATATAGCCGTTATAATGCCCGATTTTCGTTAGGATGTAATTTGCCCTGTTTTGGGACCCCTGTATCCGTACGGTACCCTACTGTCTAGGTTACCAAGTGACCATGAGATGATAGAGCTTAGTTCATAGATCGTTTTGATATAAAGTATGTTAAAATCTGATGAACGGTTTAGGAGAAAAGTCAGTTTTAGTGAAAGACGTTCGAGAACCTAGAAAACGTAATTGTATCAACTTTGAGGCTATAATTACCTTACTTAAACATTTTTAAAAGTTATAAAATTTTGGGATAGTGTAGTAGGGTGGTCATAGGACCCATGACAGTTAGCCTTGCATTAAAATTCGGAATCTATATTTTCTGAGAATTTTTACAGTCGAGAGTGGTTGTTAAGGAAAGAATGTAAATCGTTTAGAACTTTAATCGGGAATAAGAATGGTTAAGTCCTCAAGACCTTTTGAGATAGTAATGGGATATTATGAGGGTGTTATTATATGAGCGTAGGTGGTTAAGTGGAATATGTTCTGATAATGATCTTTTTTGGTGTTTATAGAGACTTCGGGAGAGCCACGAGCTATACCTCCGACTTACAGAGATCGAGGCAAGATCCTTCTATCCCTACTTTGAAAATTATTTATCTTTGGAATAAAAATGATATCATGGAATATATTTATATATATATGTGATGCTATTGTTGCTATGTTGCAAAGAATATATTTCCTTGATTTTGGGAAATTAAAGAGAGATGGATATGATTTATGAAATATGGATATAGAGATGATTACGAATGGAGCGAATATGCTCTATGGTAAAAGTGATATGAAAGGGAATGGTATCAGTTGTTATCTAGGATTATATGGTTCATAATACTATATTAAAAATATTCTTTTTGAGTATCAGTGGTTTAATAAATATTATTTGATTATCATTTATTACTCTTAAAATAGACGGAATATTTTATGAATATAAAAGTATATTTGATTCTTGAATATGAAAGAGATGTCTGGATCATAAAAGTATATTTGTTATATATATATATATATATATATATATATATATATATATATACATATATTTTATAGAAGTAATGTGCGAGAATGGAAATGATATGAGTGAATGATATGTGAAAATGAAGCGAGAAAATGGAAATGTGGAATGATATTTTATAAATGGAATAATGATTTGAAAAAAAGGGGGATAGCAATAAAAAGCGTAGGAGGCTGTGTGCGGCACAGTCCAGCAATAAATATTTTATCTCGGCCCAAGAGTTGCCGAAGGAGGATGTAGTGGTGTACCTTCCTCCAGGGGGATGTAGTGGTGTACCTTCTTCCTTCTACCGGTAGTAAAAAGGACGGGTACGGAGGACGACTGATCATCGTCCTTACGTATTCGGCAACAGTGAAAATCCCCAAAACTTGAAAGAAAGAGTTGAAAATAATTTTCAGATTTCTATACTGAAAACAGAATAATGATATAAGATGATGGAATTATAGTTACAGATGAAGAAAAACTGATATTATATTAATTTAGATTTCTTTCTTATAATAGTAAGTGGATGATGTATTATTAAATAAAAGCTTTGTTCTTCCTTAAGGATTATAACTGGTTTCTGCTTATATATGCATATATATGTATACCTGTTCACATTCTAAATTCTAGTTACAATATTATCTTGCTGAGCTATTATAGCTCACTCTTGCTACTTATGTATATAGTAGCTAGGTCCCATGCCGATACTACGCACTACACCCCGCAAGAGGGTAAGGGAAAGGTGACCTTTTGAACGAGTGCTGGCGACCATCCCCGAGGTAGTGACAAGCGAAAGGGGCTTAGTAGAGTTATGTAAATTAAGGGTGTAAGTTTGTAATAAAATTTTGGTTGTTGAAATGCTTCCTGTAGAAGTATATTTCAACAATGTACTTAGTAGAATTCTGGGTTTGTAATAACTGTTAACTTTAAACTTTTAATATTGTGGATGTTGTTTTATGAGCATTTGACTGGTGTGTGTGTGTGTGTGTGTATCAATGTGGGGTCAATTGCATAAATATTAACTATTAAAAAAATAATAAAAAAAAGACTCAAGTGATATTGATCGGAAATTGGACCGTGATGACCTGGATTTCTTGACCCGGATCTAGGGGAGTCACAGTAATGATTTAAAAATAATACTCCGAAAATAAAAGAAATATTCAAATAATAGTTCTCAATTCATTTCCAAGTATTTAATACTTTCTGGAAATATAAATAATGTTTATTAAAAACTTTCCTCAAAATAAATAGTATTCTGCAGTTGGAATCTCTCCGGGTTTCCACGACTATCTCTATATCTCAAAACACCGACTCCCGGTCTAGAGTCCAAAACAACAAATATGCTCTTATCTCTAGAGCTACAAGGTATACCGGTTTATGACTACTTATCTCGAAGCTAGCATATAAACCAAAAGCCAAATTCAAATTAACACGATATAACAATTATCGCAAAACATAACTCGCATATATGGAAAAATCAGTATTATCCAATAATACTTCAAAAGTATAAGTTTAGAAAACTTGCCTGATGCTCTGGTCATAGTAGGGGTCTGTGACGATGTCTGATAATCTAAACAAAGTCAAAAACATACGATTAATCCCCTAGACGTACCACTTATTAACAATGCTCGTATACTTAAACAAATCGTAATCAAAGCACTTAATGGCTTAATCTAGACTCGTACTAAGTCCATGTTACTCGTCAAATACTTAAGTCATAATTTTGGTTTGAAACCGGTCCTCGAATTCAAGTTATACTTAATCACTTATAAAGTTGATTTCAAGGTCACGTTCCTAGGGGTTTTCACTTGCGCAACCTTGGCTTACGCATTTTTTATAAAATTGGAAAAATAATCTTTTTGACTCAAACCTTCGCACACACCTTGCTAACTGTCCTTAGCATTTTGTCACAAAATTTTGCATTTTAATTCTACTCTTAAGGGTCTCGAACACAGCCTCAAAGTAGTTACATTTCTGCGACAAAGTCTCTCGAACCACTTTTACTAAAACTTGTATAACTCTTGAACGGTAAACTATTTTAATGCAATTCTTGCGGCTACGTAAACTAGACAACCATATATTTGTAATCATAGGCAGTGGTGATGCTAAAAATGAATTTATGCTATAACTCGGACATTTCCATTTTGTTACAACATAACCAAGCCACACCGGGCATACCATACATCCACAACTTCAACAAACAACCTTTTTACTTCTTTAAAATCAATAGTGTGGCCACAATCCAACACCCACCATTTTTCATAATTTACAAAGTCCAATAATCATCAAAACACTTAAACATGATCTCTTAACCATATAACTTTCAAAACAAGCATGAAAACTCAAATAAACTCAAAGGTGGGTTAGGGTTTTACCTCCTTGGAAGCTCTAGCGACACTACCAAGTGTTTACAATCACTAATCAAGCTTTATATAGTCCTTATAATGCTTATACCTTAAGAACAAAACAAGAAATTCATGTAAGTTACTATTCATCACTATTCATGCTCATCTTTGGAAGCATTTTTTTTTTACTAGGTAAAAAATTATATTCCACAGGAAAAACAAGAACAAAATCTGGGGGCATACCCCGCGTTAGCCGAACGGCTAAACAAGAGAAAAAACTAATACAATACTAAATTACGATGGATATCAAATGTCTATCTTTGGCTACATATTTTTTGAACTTTGTGCATGAAAATAGCTTTTCCTTCACTGTTCTTCTAATCTCCTGAATGGCAACATGCGATGGGTGACTTTTACCCACATTGTGCAGTCTATAGTTACGCTCTTTCCAGACATAATGCACTGCTACTGCCATAAACAAACTGCCTATCATTTGAAGCATATCCATTATGCGGCCCCTGAAGAAATTCCCCTGCTGGCATTCCCTCCAGTCAGCGTTGAGAGGGATTGGACTAGCACATCGTATGAGGTCGAAGTATGGGCAGGTCGAGAAAAGGTGATTAGTAGACTCCAAACAATTGCAGAACATACAGGTTGGATCGACAATCATTCCAAAGGATATCATACGGTCTTTCGTGATGAGACGGTTTTTGAGGGCTAGCCATAAGATGAAAGAGCACTTTGGGATGGAGAAAGAGTTCCATACATACTTAGACCATGCAACTGTACTATTATCCACTCTAATCGAGTTCAAGATAGTAGACCAAGTAACCTTTTGAGCATCATCCCATAGAACCAAGTCACACGGATAGGTTTGGGTGTGGAGAATTCTGCCTCTAAGATTGATAATGTCATGATGATTAGAATTTGGTAAGGACCACTGGCCATTGTGAAGAAAATCAGAAACTGGTGCCATGGAGTGAGAGTTAGCCTCAATAATAGCTAGACTGGAGAACTGCGAGCTCAGAGGCCTGTTACCAAGCCAAGGGTCATGCCAGAACTTGAACTGTGAATCCGAAGCACCAATGTGCAGCTTTATGTAAGAGAGAGCAGTAGCTCTTGCTTTGAGAATTTTTTGAACAACCCAAGAGCTTTTGTATGGAATTTCAGCCGTCCAGAAAGCTTTCCTCTTTAATAAACATTTATGAAACCATACCAGCCAAATAGACGATGGGTTAGGATTTGAGAGACGCCAGACCTGGAAAAGGATTGATGCTTGATTCCATTCAAAGATGTACAGAAAATCCTGCCCAGTTCTCAGAGCCTTCTCCAAATGAAAATCAGAACTGTACCACTCCTATCAATGATGGTTGGATTCCGGCTAAGAAAACTTTCTCTCCTGCTCCTTTCACTGGACCGGACTCATCACCACCCCCCCTCTTTGGAAGCATTTTTGACATAGCTAGGAAACTAGTTTGGAGCTCAAACTTTAACCATACCTTAGTAGTCTCTATACTAGCTTTGATTTAAGCCATAGATCATAAAATTTGGATCTTGGAAGCTAGGGTTTTGAATTTCCTTTTCTTGTAAAAGCCGAATGGCTTATTTTGGTGGTGGTGGGGTTTTTCTTTTGCTTTTCTCTCTTGCTTCTTTCTTGACTTGTTGGTGAAATTTTTTTGTGATATTTGTGAATTAATATGGCTATTAATACTCCTCTAATTACAAGTGTCAAGCCTTAATGGTGTGTGGAAAAAATAGTGACATGTTGCCTTGTTGTTTCATCCTTGTACACACACCTCATCACTTGCTTTTTCTTTTTTTTTTTTCTAATTTTCTTTCCCTAATTTATCTTAATATAAATCCTAGATGCTCATGTAGGGTTTCTCATCTCGTTATGTATTTAATCCGTAATTCGTTTCACGTTCTCTTGATCTCTTATTCTCGTTTTAACGTTCTTGCGATTTCTATAACGCGCGTTATTCTAACTCGAAAGTTTTCATTCTAAATCCTCAAATCATAATTAAAATAAAATCCTTGATTCCTTGACAAAATAATTCTCTTGTCTTGTTCGCATATATGCTCTTCCCTGCTCGATCAAATTTTCCATAAAAATAAAGTTCGGATTTTCAGAATTCCGATCGCGTTTACATACACTTATTTGCTTCGTAGATTACTCGTATAACTTCGAAATATCCAATTCCTGTCCCGGACATATTGTAACGTGAAAATTTTCTCAAGTCTCGGAATCACTATTCATCCATGCATTTTACTATTCATTAATGCAAAATACTATTCAGTCATAAAATAAATTATTTTAAGTACAAAATTTTTTGGTTATTACAGACTTTCTGTGTCTCGATTAGAATCTGGAGTCGTGAAAGCTTCTTTATCAACACAATCATCTCTATTCAAATTAATTGGTGATTCCATTTGTGTTGGAAAGTTTCGTTGAAATGGAGGAGAACTTGTGGGAATGTCTACTCATCCAGTTCTTAAAAAGCTTGATAGGGTGATGGTAAATGACCTGTGGCTTGATCATTTCTCCCTCTCTACAGCTCGTTTCTTGCCTCGTGGCCTCTCAGATCATTGCCCGGCTTTAGTATCTCTGAATCTTTCAGTGGAGAGAACTTTTAAACCCTTCCAAGTTTTCCAGCATGTTATCAACCATCCTGATTTTCTGTCCTCTGTTCGTAATGTTTAGAATGAGCAGGTATTGGGTGACCCTTGGTTTATCCTAACCTCAAAGCTAAAAAAGGTCAAGCAAGCTTTAAAGTCTCTTAATTCAGTTGGGGGAAACCTCCATGAGAATGTTATCTCGGCCAGAAACGCCCTTCTATGTTTTCAAGAATCCATGTCCGCTCCCTCTCCTGCTGACTTTGAGGAAGAAAGAAGTCTTTGTACTAGACTAAATGATGCTCTATGGAAAGAAGAAATTTTCTTAAAGCAGAAATCTCGTATCACTTGGTTGAAGCTAGGAGATGGCAACAATGGGTATTTCTTCAAATCTTGCAAGGGTCGGTGGAATACCAACAAAATTATGGCTATTAATGATGACCAAGGCATTACTCACTCTTCTCATAGAGATATTTCTCGGGTGGCTGTGGCTTACTTCCAATCTCTTCTGGGCTCAGTTTCGTCTACTACTTCTATTGACCCAGACATCTCTTTACCTGTTATCTCTGAGGATCAATGTAGCATGCTTACTGAAAGGTTTACAAAGGAAGAGGTCACTCAAGTTATAAAAACTATGCCCAAGCAAAAGAGTCCAGGACCTGACGGTTTTACTTCAGAATTCTATAATGCTGCCTGGGATATTGTGGGGGACGATGTGGTAACAGCTATTCTCTATTTCTTTGATAGTCTTCACATGCCAAGGGCTATCAACTCTACTGCAATTGCACTGGTCCCAAAGGTTGAAAGTCCTTCTCATATGTCTGAATATCGACCCATTTCTTGCTGTAATTTGCTCTACAAATGCGTTTCAAAGCTGCTTGCTCTTCGATTAAAAAAGATTATGCCTGGAATTATCTCAAATACTCAGTCAGCTTTTGTTCCTAAGAGAATTATAGGGGATAATATTATGCTTGCTCAAGCTATTTGTAAGGACTATCATAGAGATGAAGGGCCTCCTCGTTGTGCTTTCAAACTAGACATACACAAGGCATTTGATAAGATGAATTGGGACTTTATTTTTGCTGTCATGATCAGGATGAATCTTCCACCTCTCTTCATTGAATGGTGCCTTAGAAGGTTACTTTAAAAGTAATGCAGGGCTTCGTCAAGGCGACCCTCTTTCTCCGTACCTCTTTGTCCTTGGTATGGAAGTTCTCTCCTGTTATTCGAAGCATGATTTGTCAAGAAATCCCTCCTTTTCATTTCACTGGAGAACTAAGGAGTTGCAATTATCCCACATTATTTTTGCAGACGACATTTTCCTCTTTTGCAAAGGTGATGTAGACTCGATTTCTGCCTTACTAGGCTCTCTCAATCGTTTCTCTGATGCTTCTGGCCTTCGTGTCAACCCTGAAAAAAGCATGTGTTTTTTCTGCAACGTCCCTACAGCGACCATTCATCACACTCTAGCTACTTCTGGTTTTCAGGCCGGAGTTCTCCCTATTAAATACTTGGGTCTCCCTTTAATAACTTCTCGGTTAACAGCTAGAGACTGTATTCCATTAATTCAGAGACTTTGCTCAAAAATAGCCTCATGGACCTCTCGTTACTTACGTTATACTGGAAGGCTACAACTTCTGAAAGCAGTTCTGCAAAACATCCAGGGCTACTAGTCCTCTTACCTTTTCCTGCCAAAAGGGGTTTTAAAGCAAATCCAAAGCTATCTTGCAAAATTCTTATGGGGTGGGAAGCATCAAGGCAGTTTTCATCATAAAGTCGCTTGGGCCGATTGCTGTCTTAGAAAGGAGGAAGGGGGCTTAGGTCTTCGGGATCTTTTTGAGTGGAATAGAGCAGCGACTCTTTTCCAGGTTTGGCGTCTTGCAAAGCCTAATCCATCTGCTCTGTGGTTACTTTGGATTCATAACTGTTTGTTTAAAAACAAGGCTTTTTGGACAGCAAAAATCCCTTATAAATGTCCTTGGAACGTAAGGAAAATTCTCAACTCTAGGCCTGATGCTTTGCAGTTTATCTCGTACAATGTTGGTAGAAACTCATTGTTAAAGCTTTGGCATGACCCTTGGCTTCTTAAACCTTCCCTTTTGGATAGGCTGGGCAGTGATATTATCTCTATCATGGAATCCTCAAACTTAGCCCTTATTAATTCGATCATTCGGAATGGAGTTTGGTGTGCCCCTATTACTAATCATGTCAAAGCTATGGAATTAAGAAGTTTGCTGGGTTCATGTAATATTGTGGTAGAGGATGAAGTCTGTTGGAGCAATCAAAAGCAAGTTACCCTGTCTCTGGTGTAGGAAAATTTGAGACGTCGTGAAAACCCCCCTCCCTGGCTTCCAGTTATCTGGCATCGGTTTCACATACCAAAGTGTGCTTTTTTCACTTAGCTAGCACTTAAAGACAGGCTGTTAACTAAAGACAAAATGCTTCTTTTTGGAATGCAGGTAGATAGCTCTTGTGTCCTATGTCTTACTCAACCGGAAAGCGTGGAACATCTGTTCTCTTCTTGCCCATATGCCTCTGCCATTATGCTCGCCTGCCCTTTTCAGCTTAATATGCAGTGGAGTCGGTGGATGCAAGGTGATTTCCTTACAAATCAAGTGTCGAACCTCAAAAAATTGATTGGATATCTTTACTTCTCTTCCTCTGTCTATTGTATCTGGCAAGAGAGAAATCTCCGTGTGCATCAAAATGGTGGAGCGAGGCAAGCTCAGGTGTTGATTGGTTATATAAAGAGCATGGTTAGAGAAAAGCTTTTCACTTGCAAGGATTTTAAAAAGAGTGTAGCAAAGGACCCTCACCTTAGCCAAATTCTGTACTAGTTAATTAGTAAATTTGTAACCTACATTTAGTGGGGTTTGTGTTGCTTAGCAGGTCTTATACTGCTGGTTCCTTGAGTGCGGGGTATGCCCCCTATTTTTTGTACCTTTTTTCTCTCTTTAATTAAATTTTTTCAATTAGCAAAAAAAAAAATGTCTACAAATTGAGGATGTGCGGCAACTGCTTCATAACATTCCCATTTATCAAATGGCTTATTTCATCCCCTTGAAATAATATCCTTGAGCTTGGGTTATCTGAATAAAATGACAACTTATGCATATTAAGTTATCACACAAATAATATATTATATTAAAATAAAATATGAAAAATCTTACTTCATTCACCACATTGGTTCCGCTTGCACTATGTCTACTAGCTTGTTTCTTGGCGCAATGCCATTTTTTAAGTGCTCTCTTCAATGGTGTCCAGTGTGAGTCGAGAGCAGCTTTTGAACGAGGTACGACATGAGGATTCTTGGGAGTGCCACACCAATTTTTTGCATAATCATCATGAATTCGCCCCATAAATTATTTTTGTTTGAATATCGACCGGTGATCGGATTAACAGATTGTCGAGCCCACGTAATACATAATTGTAAATCTTCGGAAGGGAGCCAGTTAGTACCAATTTTTTAAAATATATATGAACCACAAAAAAAAATATTTAGCAAAAAATATGAGTATGAAAAATTTTGTGTTATAAATGAAAATTGAGGGCTGTTATTTATAAGCTAAAAAATTTGACCGTTACTGCTTGAAATTATAGTTGTTGGAGATATATAGCCGTTGTGCAGTAGAAAAAGCAAAGTGAAAACAATGCAAAGTACTTTTATTCTGTGGGCTTCATCAATTGATGGCCATGACCAAGTCCATGGAAAATCCATAGACCAATCCATGAATTGAGGGAGGAGTACTGATTGAGGGAGTGAAAAAATGATGGGTGCTGTAACGCATAATGTAATGTAATATGTAATAGAGGACATATATAACTCAACTAGGATAAAAGATAAATAATATTAACTCTATACAGGGATCGTGAAATTTGAAGAACAGGCACCGACAAGGATCAAGTCGCTGAAAGAAGTTCATTAGCATGATCAAGCCTCAATGACAGAATAAGATGTACAGATGATTCAGTTGAAGGGCCAAAAGATTCCATGTATTCAAATTAATTGAAGATAATGTTACAGGTTAATCAATTGGAATGTAACGAAGGTGTGAAGATCAAGATCATTGCTAGTCACTTGTGAACCAGACCAGTACACTAAGTGTCAACACATACGAGAAGGATTAACACATTAATTAACAGAAAGAATTGCTAAAGCCTATTGACGATCAAGGACAAACATAATATCTCAAGGTATTGTCAAAAATTAATTTACTCTGAAAATTAAATAAGTAACTGATTAATTAATTATTTATAACAAAATAATTAAATTAATCTGGTACTTGGGTTATTTTCTGAGATGAATTAAAACAGCAGAATAAATAGAAGAGAGAAAGAATAGTAATACTATGCACGGTTACTATGCAAGGTTGCTATGCGCGGTTACTATGCAGGTGCTGTGCAAATAGTGGTTACTGTGCAAATAGTAGTTACTGTGCAAATAGTGGTTACTGTGCAAATAGTGGTTACTATGCAGGTGGGGCCCACATCCAAAATATTTTCAACAGATGGTTGGTGGAATAGTACTATGCAGGTGGGGCCCACATCCAAAAATTCTCAGCAGACGCATTTTGGTTGTTGGAATAATGGTTACTATGCAAGTGGGGCCCACGTAAATAGTGCAGCATAGTGACTTTCTAAAACCTATAAATAGGCTTGTTGTATTTCATTTCAAAATACACCTCAACACACAACTCTTTCTTCACTCTCTTATATCTTCTCTGTGTAAGCTGCTAGACAGTCCATCTAGTAGGGAAGCCGGCTTAGCCCGCTTTTAGGAAGTGTCGGGTAGAAGGTCCTCGTGCATAAACTATCCTTAGGAGTGTTCTGGTTTTGAAGCTAATCCATTGGATTAGAAGTTGTAACACCCCTTCGAGTTTATTATCAATAAAGATATATTCTCGGAATTTTTTTTTTGGTATTATCGTATTCAACCCCCCTTCTACGATACTTCGGGACCTAACAATTGGTATCAGAGCAAACTTCTAGCATACAAGAAGTCTAAAGATCAAAACCATGGGAAGAAAGGATACATGTGTGAAGATTCCAATGCTTGACAAAGATAATTACTTTCACTGGAAAGTAAAAATGCACCTTCATCTCTCAGCCATCGATGAAGGCTATGTAGATTGCATAGAGAAAGGACCTCATGTTCCAATGAAGGCCAACTTTGGGATTGGTCAAGATGCTGGCACTGTAGCTGCTGGAAGGCCTATTCCAAAGAATTAAGCTGAGTACACAGATGATGACTTGGAGGAGATTCACAAAGATAGGAAGACCATGAACATTTTGTTCAATGGAATCAATCAAGATATGTTTGATAATGTCATTAACTACACCACTGCTAAGCAAGTGTGGGACATTATCTAAACCATCCGTGAATGAACTTAGTAGGTCAGAGAGAATAAGATGCAACTCCTCATACAACAATATGAACACTTCTACCATAATTCTGGTGAAAATTTAACAGATATATTCAGTAGATTTCAGAAACTTCTGAATGGCCTGAAGTTGTATGGGAGAACATATGAAGTCAAAGACTCCAACTTAAAATTTCTGAGATCTCTTCCTAAGGAATGGAAGCCAGTTACAGTCTCGTTGAGAAACTCCTAAGACTACAAAAGTTTTACACTTGAGCGATTATATGGCATCCTAAAAACATATGAGCTTGAAATGCAGCAAGATGAGGAAGTAGAAAAGAGCCAGAAGAAGAGTGGAGCTATAGCCTTGATGGCCAACAATCCAACAATCCAAGGTGGTGAAAGAATGAAGAGTGTGGAAGCCATACCAAGTCAAAGAACTTGTGAAGGTGGAGCTGCAACTAGCAAAGGTAAAAGCAAGATGATTGAAGAACTTGATGCATTAAGTGAGGATGAAGCTAAAGATCTAGTTGAGTATTTGGCATTTCTATCAAAGAGATTTTCGAAGCTAAGATTCAAGAAGAATCCAGCAGGAGTCGGACAATTCAAGAAAAGCTATCAACCGAACAAGGACGTGGTTGAAAGATCAAATATCAAATGCTATAGCTATGGAATTGCTGGTCACTTTGCCAATGAATGCAGAAAATCCAAAGCTGAGAAAGAGAAGAAACAGTTCGAGATTGTTGATTACAAAAAGAAATACTTTGATCTTCTCAAGCAAAGGAAAGAGCATTTGTATCTAGATATGATGATTGGGCAGCTGGAGGAGACTCAGATGCAGAAGAGGAGTTGTCAATCTTGCACTCATGGCAATTGAAATTGATGAAGAGACTAGTTCAGCAAGCAACCAGGTATACTCTACAAACTTAACTGAACTTTCCAAAGATGAATGTGATAATGTTGTTAATGAAATGTCTAATGAATTGTATAACATGCATGTCACATTAAAATCACTTAACAAGGAGAACAAAAAGATTAAAGATCTTAATGCTAATATAGGTGATAGAAATACTCTATTAGAGACTCAACTAATTGATTTTGAAACAATGAAAAGAGAGTGCCAGGATGCTAAGAATGAGTTACTTGAGGCTCTAAAAAGAGAATAGTGTTTAATAAAACAGTTAAAAGAGGAACAAGACTTAATTGCTAAGTGGAAGGGATCAAAGGCTAAAACTGAAGAAATTTATAATATACAAGGAGTTGATTCTTTTCACAAATTAGCAGAAGTAAAGTTAGGAGTTGATGGGAAGACTGCTTCAGACAGTGACTCAATGGATGTGGTATGTCCATTGAAGTTGGAACCTGTCAGCAAAGCTACCTTGATTAAACTAAATAACCAATATGGACCTGTCAGCAAAAACTTTGTAGTTGGAGAGTGCAGCAAAACCAAATCTGTTGAACAAGGAAACATATAGGCCATTTATCCATCAAGAAATTGAAGGATAAATTAGAAAAGACAGAACCAAAGGCTAAGGCTAAAAAGAAGAATAGAAATGGCAAAGTAGAAATTAACAAACACGGTAATTACACACCTGATAAGTATGCTCCTAGGAAAAAATGTATAAAATGTGGTAGTGTTAATCATTTGTCTATCAACTGTAAAACTGTTAAAGATGCTTCTGTGCCTAGTATGCCTATATCTGTGCCTATGCCTGCTATGAATGTTACACCTAACATGTTTGTCCAACCTGCTCATGCATATAGTCAGTATGCTAACATGACATTCATGCATAATCCATATTACAATACTTTTTACATGCCTCAGTTGCCATGGATGATGAATAACATGTTTGCACAGACTATGCCAAATTATACATCTAGTTTTAATACATGTGAGCAAGTGAAACAACCTATTTTTCGGAAACCTACACCAAGAGTTAAGGTTGATTTAACTCAATCAGAACCCCTAGGTAGTAAGGGCTTGAAAAATAAGAAAAAGGCTAACAATGCAGGACCCAAGAAAACTTGGGTACCAAAATCAACTTGATTTTGTTTTGATGTGTGCAGGGAAATAGAAAGAATCTTTGGTATCTGGACAGTGGTTGTTCTAGGCATATGACTGGAGATTCTACCCTGATCACTAAGTTTGAGGAGAGAGCTGGCCCTAGCTTTACCTTTGGAGACAACAACAAAGGATATACTAGAGGATATGGCTTGATTTCACAAGGGAATGTTGTCATTGAAGAAGTAGCACTGGTTGATGGACTTAAGCATAACTTGCTAAGTGTTAGTCAACTGTGTGATAAAGGCCAGAATGTCTGGTTCACATCTGAAGCTTGCGTCATTTTCAAGAAAAGTGACAACAAGGTAGTGTTGATAGGAGATAGAAGAGGAAATGTGTACATTGCTGACTTCAATTCAATAAATGCAAACATGACTACATGTCTTCTCAGCAAGGCAAGTGTAGATGAAGGTTGGCTTTGGCATAAAAGACTGTCACACTTGAGTTTTAAAGCAATGAATGAGTTGGTAAAGAAGGATTTGGTTAGAGGTATTCCAAAATTGGATTACTCCAAGGATGGATTGTGTGATGCATGCTAAAAAGGGAAGCAGAAGAAGGCCTCTTTCAAATCATCATCAATTGATCAACCCTTGCAACTACTCCACATGGATCTCTTTGGACCAGTCAATGTGTTTTCAATCTCAAAGAAAAAATAATGTCTTGTGATTATTGATGATTTCTCAAAATTCTCTTGGACATTCTTTCTGCACTCTAAGGATGAGGTGGGTGAAGTCATTATAAATCACATTAAGATAGTCAATAACAATCATCTACTCAAAGTAAGGAGAATTAGAAGTGACAATGGAACTGAGTTCAAGAATTCTGTAATAAGAGAGTTTTGTGAAGAAGAAGGAATTATTCAAGAATTCTCTGCACCAAGAACTCCTCAACAAAATGGTGTAGTGGAAAGAAAGAACGGAACTCTAATTGAAGCTGCAAGAACAATGCTTGAAGAGTCTAAGCTACCAACATACTTCTGGGCAGAAGCTATAAACACTGCATGCTACACTCAAAATATTTCTTTGGTAAATCAAGCAAAAGGCATGACACCTTATCAACATTTCAAAGGCAAGAAACCAACAATCAACTTTCTGCATGTCTTTGGATGCAAATGCTTTGTACTGAAAAATCATGGTGAGCATCTTCGAAAATTTGATACAAAGGCAGATGAAGCTATCTTTGTTGGATACTCAGCTGGAAAATCCTACAGAGTCTACAACCTAAGACTAAACATTGTAATGGAGTCCATACATGTTGTCTTTGATGACAAGAAAATATCTGGTCTAGTAGATGAAGGTTTTCATGAGTCTCTCTCATTTGAGAATGAGAGAAGTGGTGAAGAAAGTGAAGATAATGATGAAGAATGGAGATCAAATGGTGTGATAAACAGACAAGGATCACCAATTGAAGTGCAGAGTGAACCACCTATTGAAGAGCAACTTACACCATCAGTTGGAAATCAATTTGAAGCATCTGTAGAAAATCAAAGAGAAGCATCTGTTGATGAATCTGCAAGAACTCCATCAATATCGAGGGCCATACACTCAGGGGGAGTTTCTCACAGTCAAAACTCAACAATAAGTCACAATGATCAATACAGAGAAAATGAAGCCACTTCATCAAGGTCAAACTTACCACCACAAAGAAAATGGACCAGGGATCATCCATTGAGCTTATCATTGGAGATCCTAATGCAAAGGTGTAACAGCCCTAGATCCAGGGTCGGGGATCCGGTCGTTACGGTCTAAATTTCCGTCCATAATATTAATATAAATAAATTACAACTTTATGACCCCAAAACAACAACATAAAACACACCCGTTATAGTCCCAAAGATGAAATCAGAGTAACTAACAAATATTATTAATCACAGTTTTGAGTTCTTACAACCCAAAAGAATTACAATATAACTTACATACTCATTGCCATCCATTTACATATGTCATATATATAATAAGTCTGATGAACCCAAAAGCTGACAGTCTAGCCTACTGGTTGCTCCTACCTCAGGAATGCCGACCATGACATCAGTGGGCAACCCTATGACGGCTATCCCTGCTTGCACCGAGTGCGCCTTGTCAAAATTTGTTGAATTTCTTTCCAGAATCAGGGAAATCTTGGTCAATCTATTCACCCCCTGGTAACACTTAAGAAGATCAATTTCAAAACCTGAAGAATAGTTCGAGGATCATCCGAGTAGGTAGAATCGTAAGCAGTTATAATAATGGAATAATTGACATAACGTTGGGAGTTTAGTTGCTGGAAAGATACTGATATATACATCCATAGAAGGAAATCGAAAGTTCCAAACTGAAACATGCCACGTCTCCCTGATACATATTCGTCCTAATAGTCGATATTACCAAATGTTAGTCTACCTAATTACTAGTCTCGGAAGGAACACTACCGTCGGAGTTAGTCGTTCCACAAAATTGGCACTACCAAGGCCATCCGAATCTGGTGAACTGTGCGGTCCGAATGCATCCGCAATTACTGTATCGTGCTGCCTAAGCACACCACCTAATCCTTTATGCGAAGCATTGCTGAAATCATAAAGTCTCCTTTTTCCATTAGGCAACGCCAATGCTGGGTCGTTACCAATTTCATCTTTAGCTCCCGGAAGATTTTCTCACATCTTTCTGTTCATTCAACCTTCTTAGTCTTCCAAGTAAATTGGGTGAACGGAGATGAAATCTTTGTAAAGTCCTGTGCAAACCTTTGGTAATACCTTGTGAATCTTATGAAATCTCTCACCTTTGTTGGTGTGGTTGGTCTTTCACAATTGAAATTGTTTTTAACTTGGCGGGTCAACCAACACTACTCACTATTGATCATCTGTTCTAATAACTGAACTTCATTTTGGACAGAATTCCTACTTTCGAGAACTTGGTAGACACTTGTTCTTTTAGGTTTCATCATAAAACATTCTCAGTCACCTCTTAATCACTGATCGCCTTACTTGATCCATTTATGATTCAGTGTCGAAATAAACTTAATGTAACTTCTATAATCCATTCAAGGAAAAGAAAGAATTTAATATTCTCTGAATCACATGCATCTTATGCTTCTGGTTCATCCTTTCACTGAGTTGAACTAAACCTATACTTGGTTCCTAACAGTAGTCTCATTACTATTTTATCACAGACTCACTTGTCTTTTCCTCTAGTGTAGGTTCTGAGATCATCGTCTCGCTTACTATTTTCTTATATAACTTTACCCAATCATTCCCTCACTTCCCAATGTCTTTACTTGCTAAGCCGATCCATTCGTAAAATGAACATTTCCTAGAATAAACCACCTTATCAATCTAAATTTGACTTCACAGTTATAACCTATGAAATCTGCCTTTTCATGGCGAATTATCTTATCAACAGTCCCACAAATTCATTTATCAAATGATATTGCACATGCTGCCTCTATCTCAACTACTCATGGAGACTTTGCTCCCTGTCCCATATCGATGTCTTGCATCATTCTAACTCTTTTCTCATTAACCTGAAAGTTTCTAAGGATTCTGATCTATCCCCATATAAGATCTCAAGTAATTCTTCCAATCCGTCTTACTTGTTGCTAATACATCCGGTAGCCCGGCTATGAATCCAATATGCATCTTTAGTTCTTTTAATAATACCTCAGTTCTTTACGCTCACTTCTCTGAGCACTATACCTTAACTCTTATAGTCTTTCTGGCTGCAGCCCTCATTTCCTCTAGGGTAAACTCCTTATCCTTAACAGGATTCTCCTCCTTAGCTGGAACCTCCTCCGGGTTCTCAGTAGGGTATTCTTATCAAATCAACAAGCCAATCTCCAACATATAATAAAGCATCCTTGTGCTGCTGCTCGTAAGCCTCAAGGTCCATCGCCTTACTCGTCGATACGATATCGAGCTAAGTTACTATCATGATATTTAAGAGTTCCCAGAAGGGTTTTATATATCAGTACTACATTAAGTAGTCTGACTATGAACTTGGTGAGAGTTCTTATTATCTTAGTAAATTTATCGTTTTAACGTCGCGTCATCTCTGGGGTTTATAACGTAACGCTCTGATACCATTTCTATGAAAGCCCCAGATCCAGGGTCGGGGATCCGGTCATCACGGTCTTAATTTCCATCCATAATATCAGTATAAATAAATTACAACTTTGTGACCCCAAAACAACAACGTAAAACACACCCGTTATAGTCCCAGAGATGAAATCAGAGTAACTAACAAATATTATTAATCACAAGTTTTGAGTTCTTACAATCCAAAAGAATTACAATATAACTTACATACTCTTTGCCATCCATTTACATATGTCATATATATAATAAGTCTAATGAACCCAAAAGCTGACAGTCTATCCTACTGGTTGCTCCTACCTCAGCAATGCCGACCATGACATCAGTGGGCAACCCTATGATGGCTGTCCCTGCTTGCACCAAGTGCACCTTGTGCTGGCCATCAGATCTAGCTGTTGTTGTGATATAATAAATAAAGCAAGGGTGAGCAATAGCCCACCAAAAATAGTTGTAATTGAACAATAATATATAACAGTTCTGAAATATCTTTGAAAATTATGCCATGCATTAACGAACATAGTGCCAATATAATGTAAAAGATGAAGTTATGGGGTATTTCAGAGTACTTTTAGTTCTGAACAGTTTTAAAACCCTGTCAACACGAGTGACACTCCATGTTGCAGAAAATAAATAGATTTGGATGTTGAACCAATGCTGGAGTATGTCGCGCAGGATGACACCACCTTACGATGATCAGTCGTAGGTCGTGCATCTCAAACTTTGTTTCTCTACCGGTAGAAGGAAGAACATATGGACACCACTATACGCTGGATCTCCCTAGCCATCTTTGGGCTTAGACGGGACCGGCGCCACTCGGACCCTATTTCCTGGATGGACTGTCCCACAACCTCTTAGTTTCAATGATGGACTGTCCCACAGCCTCTTACACATTATACAAATACTCCTAGTTCGAATGAATCCATGACTCTGAAATGTAAATCTCGTCCCCCTTTCCCCAAGTGTAATACTTGTTGATAATACTCCACAAAGTAGTCGTATCTAGTTGGAAAGGAAAATTCACCAATATTTCCCAAGCTACTGCTTGTTAATGGATATCGACTTGTTCCAACAATCTTACCCCTCGAATGATGAAGAGGTAATACAAGGATTCAATTGATGAACAGCAACCAAGTTGCGAGTGAAAGAATAGTTTTAGAAAGATTTATGATCGGGCAGTCAACAAAATAAATAACAGCTCTCAAGTAAGGTTCCCTTGTAATTTGGAAGATAGTTTTAAATGAAAAATGGAGTTTTGGGAACCTTTCCTTGATAAAAATAATCATAATAAGATTCAGAAATATTTTACATAATATTAGGAGGTTGAAGATAATATTTGAATGAAATAGAGCATTTTTAAAACTAGTTAAAGGAATTAAATAAATATTCAAAGAATATTTAAACCATAGATATTTCCAGAATATTCTTAATATAAAATATCGCTCATAATTAACCCTCGAATGCATATATAAAATATTCACGAAATAAATAATTTCTCGAATAAATATTCAAAATATTATCTGATAAATGAATCAATCTTAAATGAATATTCAAGATAATACTTATTAAGGAAATAAAGCTCAAATGAATATTTAAAATAATATTCATTATATAATGAAATTCAAATGAATATTCAAACACAATATTCATCTAAATCAATATCCTCAAATGAATATAAAATAAATAAATCAAGTCTTAAATGAATATTCAAAAATAATATTCAAATAGTATTTCTCGACTGAGATTATACTCAAATAACATTTCTCGAATAATTTCCAAGTAATTAATACTTACGGAAATATAAACAATGTTCATAAATAATCTCAAATAATCTGTCACTGAAATCCCTCCGGGTTTTCACGACTATCTCTATAATACAAAATACCGACTCCCGGTCTATATTAAAAGAATGAGATCATATGCCCTTAACTAAGGGTCTTATCAATATCCGGCTTATAATTAGTATATCTCGTACCTAACTTATAAGCCAACATCAACTCAGGGAACAAGTATCACAATATAAATTTAAAAGTAGGCATGCATGCTATGGCATATGTATTAGAAAACAACATATATATATATATATCACAACAACAGTTCCAAAGTATTGGAAACTTGCCTGATACTCCCGCTATGCTAGTGGTATGACTCGGGGTGGTCCGGCAATCTATAAATAACCAAAATTATTCCGGGTTAATCACCTATCACTTTGAAACGCCAAGTAAATACTTTAGTTAAGCTAAAACACGTTTTCAAGTTATCGCTCATTAAAATCGTTATGACCTTGCTATCACGGTATGTCATTAATCTTACACTTGATAGGTACTTGAGTCATATAAGTTCTAGGGTCAATCGTTTACTAACTAAGATTATATCTCAAGATTTATCGATCGTTATCTAAGTGATTTTACAAAGTTATAACCAAGTATCCTTTTTAGGGGTTCGTTCACACTTAACCTTGGTTCGAACATTTTTATAAAATTTCACACCTTCCTTATGATCTCTAATATTTAATTACCAAGATTCGTCACTGAATTAGCTACGTTAAGGGGATTCAATTTCAATTACGAACTCGCACTTACGGTTCCGAACCACTTTTAGTAATTTAATCATATCTCCTAAACCTTAAGTCCAAAAGCTTCGATTTTTGTGCCAAAATGATCTATGACTCGAGATCTGCAAGGGTATGTCATATACTTGTCAAGTCCAAAAAATTATGCCAACTGTTATGCTTGGTTTTTAAGGTTTAACAAAAATCGGGCATTACGACGGCTATAAATCGAACGTTTCTAAATTTTTAAATCACGATCAAACATCAACCAAGTCACACCAGGAATACACACACTATAATCAGTCCATAAGCATTTGATTTCACCCTCATATACATCATATCTCTTAAATCAAATAAATCTACTACACAATCATGCTTATATCATTATTATAATCATATCGCATCTAAGATCACTAAGAACAATCACAAAACTCAAAGTATGATATAGGATTAATGAGGGTTATACCTTCCTTGGAGGATGTAGAGACCTTACTAAGCCTTGATTAATCCTTGTACAACCTTAACCAAGCTTAATCTAGCAAGAAACATCAAGAATATGCTTAGAGATTTTCGGAGTTTCTATAACCCAGCTGAAAGATCATGAAAAACGATGGCCTTACCGAGGTTTTCTAGATGAGGCTTCTAAAGGAGTTGTAGAGCATCTGACCAGCTTTCCAACAAGCTAAAGAACACCAAATTTCATTGAGTAATGAAGGAGATATGGCCGTTTGAAAATCATCACAGAAACTGTCAAACAATCTGGACTGTTTGGTTTCTTCTATTGGGGAGGAGATTTGACTAGGCTACACTCATTAGAATGCCATGAAATTTTGAGCATATTTCCCATGGACTGGAGAGGCTATGGTCAAAATTTGTTGATTTTATCATGGATAGAAATTGAGATATGAATTTTCTTCTTGAGCTTGGTTCTGCTGGGCAGTTTGTGGAGAATGAGAGAAATGGTGTTTGCTTGGCTTCTCTTGCACTTATCCTTGGAAAATGTGAATTATTGTGATGTGTATGGATAATATCTATCCTAAAGTAGCTTTAATAAAGCTAATAGGTCATTGCTTGCATAACTTAAATGGACAAGTGTTGGTTTGAAATGGTAAGATGATGACAAAAGCTAAGTACTTGGTTTTGTTTGCTAAGTGTGCTAGTTCCTTGTGTAACTACTTAGTTACTTACTCTTATCCTCTTGCACATGCATGCACCTTGATCCTCTGCTTGCTCTTTTGTCCATTTATTACTCCATAACAATAATCGTTCGGAGGAATATCTCAAATATTTCTCGTTAAGGTTTTACCGGAAACCTTCTTAATATTTATACTAATATCTTTAATCCTCCTTCATAATCCTTGAATTTAAATTCCTCAAATCTTTTAAAAAAAATCCTTAAATCCTTCAGTGTCCAGGAAAATCTCGGAGAAAATAAAAGTGCTACTTTTCTGAATCTGATATCGTTTACATACACTTATTTCGTCCACTGATCATCGATACGAACTCAGAAATCTGTTCTGAATACTTCTATATAGTTTCGCCTAATAATATTCCAATTTCCCCCAAAAACACTATTCATCACTTATTTTCTCTTTAATCCTTATAATCATAAAAATGTTCTCACGCTCTCCCGAGCGTTCCTTAATCCTTTTACGGAGTTACTTAACTTATCCTAGATATCGATTTGGATGACATGAGAATACTTCCTCGGTTTGTATATCATATCTTACTTCCTCGACGATAGATTATTCTTATCTACATCGTCAATGAATTACGTTGTTCATGGCACATAAACATTTGAATCCAATCCATTCAATATTCATCTATTATCCCACTGATACATTCATACTCTACTATATAATAAAAAGTTTTAATTAATACCAAAAATCTGGGTTCTTACAAAAGGTCCAAACCAGAAGAGCAACTCAAGAAGAATGCTTATATAGCAGTTTTCTATCCAAAGAGGAACCTAAGAGAGTTGAAGATGCTCTTCTGGATCCAGACTGGGTTTTAGCAATGCAAGAAGAGCTAAACCAGTTTTAAAGAAATGAAGTATGGAAACTTGTACCCAAACCTAAAGACAAATCAGTGATTGGCACTAAGTGGGTAGTCAAGAACAAGATGGATGAGAATGGCATAGTCACAAGAAATAAAGCTAGATTAGTGGCTAAAGGCTTCTGTCAAGAGGAAGGAATTGACTTTGAAGAAACCTTTGCACCAGTGGCAAGGTTAGAAGCAATAAGGATCTTCCTGGCCTATGCAGCACATACCAATTTCAAAGTCTATGAAATGGATGTCAAGAGTGCATTTCTGAATGGTATTCTGGAGGAGGAGGTGTATGTTAGTCAACCGCCTGGTTTTGAAGATCTAGACTTTCCAGAATATGTGTTCTTTCTACTCAAAGCACTCTATGGCCTGAAGCAAGCACCTAGAGCCTGGTATGACACACTCTCACAGTTTCTTATAGAGAATCACTTCATTTGAGGTACTGTTGATAAAACTCTCTTTTATAGAAATGTCAATGGCTCTATGATACTTGTCCAAATTTATGTAGATGATATAATATTTGGGTCTATAGATGAGAAACTTTGCAAGAGATTTGCCAAACTCATGCGAAGTAGATATAAAATGAGTATGATGGGTGAATTAACTTATTTTCTTGGTTTACAAGTTAAACAAGTGAATGAGGGAATTTTTATAAGTCAAACAAAATACATTTATGATCTTTTAAAAAGGTTTGATTTAACAGATTGCTCTTCTGCAAAAATACCCATGGCCACTGCCACTAAGCTTTAATTGAATACATGTTTATGTTTGCTACATGTTTATGTGCTAGATTTCAAGCTGATCCTAGGGAATCTCACTTAGTAGCTATTAAAAGGATTTTCAGATATCTCAAGGAAACACCAAACCTTGGCATTTGGTACCCTAGAGATTCTGGTTTTGATCTAATTGGTTACTTAGATGCAGATTATGTAGGTTACAAAATGGATAGAAAAAGTACCACAGGAACCTGTCAATTCTTGGGAAACAAGCTGGTCTCATGGTTCAGTAAGAAGCAGAACTCAGTATCTACCTCAACTGCAGAGGCTGGATACATAGCAGCTGGGAGTTGTTGTGCACAGATTCTATGGATGAGAAATCAACTACTTGACTATGGAGTTAAAGTTGAAAAGATCCCAATTTTCTGTGACAACACTAGTGCAATTGCAATATCACAGAATCCAGTGCAGCATTCTAGAACCAAGCACATAGACATCAGATACCATTTCATCAGGGAGCATGTGATGAAAGGCACTGTGGAATGCATTTTGTTCCTAGTGAAAAATAGTTGGCAGACATTTTTACTAAAGCTTTGGATGAAGCAACATTTTCAAGGTTGGTAAGTGAGCTTGGTATGTTAAATTTCACATGATCTTTTAAAATATCTGTTCAATTTGCTTGCAGCTAGTGAATTTCATTCTCTGGATTTTGTTTGTTTTATTTGTTTATCTGCATGATTATTCTGGAGATATCATTGTAGCATAATTAAATAAATATTTTATTGACATATATCAATTAATGATATTTTGTTAATTTTATGTCTATTTAATTGTGAGTTTTTCTGATTATTGTGGATTAATTCTTGATTTACTGCGTGATTATTTATAAATCCATAATAATTAGAAGTATTAAATATGTGTATAAGCTAATAGGTTTCGGTGATAAGATGTTTTTCGGCTGACAGGTTTCAGTGATAAGATGTTTTTCGGCTAATTAGGTTGTTAGGTGGGAAATTATTGAACGGTGTTATTTTTTCAATATAACCTGTCACTATCACACCTAACCCACTAAACCTTGAAGCCTTATAAATGATGAGTTTTTGTTTGTGTTTAACATCATCATTTTTCAGATATACAGAGCATATACACACAATTGCTGAATATTTCGAGCTTTGATCGGAAAGATCTCTCAATCTAGCTGGTGGTTTTTAGATCGGATTTCATATTCTTGCTTTATACATCATCCTTTATAAAAACTAACCATTGTTTTTGAATTTCCTCAAAGTTTTGAAAATGGCACTGCAGGGAAGCTTTTTAATTGATTAAGTTAATCCTATTTCCATTCAGCAAATCGAAACCATCATAGATAAGCAATTTCGGGCTTGGACACAATTTCTGAATGAACATTCATTAATTCGCTATGCTTTAGTTACACCAGTGCAGTTTAACCATGATGCATTGCGTGAACTATATTGAAGTGCGGTTAACACATATCGACTGTTTGGTAGGTCGATTAGGGTCACTGAACAAGATGCTAATCGAATTCTTCATTTTCCTATGGACAATCTTGTTTCTAATCCTACACCTGAACAGATTTAAATGTTCTTTCATTTTATAAGGTACCAAGATGGCAATTTCAATACTGGTAATCTTTCTAAAACGTTTCTAACCCAGTACTGGAATTTCTTCTTTCACACTCTTAACCATGTTTTTTCCTCAGATAGAACAAATCAAGGTCGAATACTTGAATTTATTCAAAAATTAGGGTATGCGGTCGCCAATAATTTGAGGATTAATTTTGGAAAAATAGTGCTTGGTCAACTCATTTTAAAGATGAAACACTTGGGAAGAAGAGATGTTCGGACTCAAAATGTCAAATGTCTATATCCAAGGTTTCTACAACTAATATTAAATGATTTTTTGAATGATGAAGACCTACGCTTGGAAAATGGTCGAAAGGTGGAATGTTCTTACATGAAAACGAATGTAATTAATTACATAAGCAAAAAGAACTATACGGATGTGCCTACAGTCCTAACTGAATATCTAAAGACTGTCCCACTTTCGTTGTTACCAAGACCAGTGAGAGCAGGTATACGACAAGGTAATATTTCAATCCCTGCTATTCCAACCTCTGTATTCCTTGTACAAATGCAAACACAAACACAACAAAATCCTACACCTCAATTGTCACTTAAATGACCAGCCATCAACACTTTAGAGGGAGATAGTGCCTCAGCAGCACCACATAAGGAGTTAGTTATATCAGCAGCTCTACCTCATTCTAAAAGAAGTAAACCAAATGAACCTGAGGTAACTGCAACTGTTTTTGAAACAATTCTTCCTAGTCAAATGAGTGAAAATGTAAATAAGGTTGAATTGACGGGAGCAACTATCTTGAGTTCCATTTCACGGAACATAATAGTGGTTGATGATCTTTCTAAAGATCAAATGCCTTCACAGGCATCCGAGGTGGAATTACCTACCTCAATAACTGCTGGTGAATCTTCCATTTTACGGAAAGATCCATCGGTAGGTGGTTCTTTTTTGAACCAAGTGTCTTCACAGACATACGAGGGAAACTTTGGTTTTGTGCCATTTAATCGATTCAAGTTTAACCTCCTAGAGGTAAAATCTCTGGATCTCTTTCGAGAATTACCAATCTTTACCAGTGGTCAACAACTCGCTTCACGCGAGGACGGAAGCTCACGAACTTTCATTGCACCATCCGTGACCTCTGAAAAAGGGGCTGAGATGATTTCATTTACAGGTACACATATCGGTGGAAGCTCTGGAGGAGAGTTGAGGGAAACACGAATAGAACATGTAAGTGTAACCCAAACCACTAAACTGAGTGAATATAGAGTGTTGAGTGAAACACCTGCAGAACGTACGAGTGAGCAACCTACTCAACCACATGCACCTGTAACCAGAAAGGAATACAGCAGACTCCTTACACTGGTCCAAACAATGGAGAAAGAGTTTCCAAATATCTATAAGTCCATTGCAGAAATCAAAAATTTGCAACTTATCCAACATGATGTATTCCAGGTTCAATTGAATAACATGGCAACCCAGTTAAATGAAGCAATCAACTCCTTGGTAATGCCATCTTCGTCAGATTTACCAACTCCACATCCTACTACTCTGGAGGATAACCCAACTGAGGGGGAGAAGGTTGATGACCTAGAAAAATCTACTAGGCGTAAGGGCAAGGAAAAGGTTGCTGATACGGAATTAACTTTATTTTGGGAAAGGAAAATCTAATTGGAGTATTAGTGCTATGTGGAAAGAAATCAAAGGCAAACTTGAAGATATTGTCTTGCACTTGGTTAATTTTAGAAATTTGGAAAATGTATATGTATGATCCAGAATGCACTTTAATATTATTTATCTTTAAACTTAATTTTTTGTTTGTTGTATCAGTTGAGTTATCCTCTAGGAATTTGCTTGTCAAACCCTAACAATAAAATATGGGGAGATTGTAAAGCATAATGTAATGTAATATGTAATAGAGGACATATATAACTCAATTAGGATAAAAAGATAAATAATATTAACTCTATACAGGGATCGTGAAATTTGAAGAATAGGCACCGACAAGGATCAAGTCGCTGAAAGAAGTTCATTAACATGATCAAGCCTTAGTGACAGAATAAGATGTAAAGATGATTCAGTTGAAGGGCCAAAAGATTCCATATATTTATATTATTTGAAGATACTACTGCAGGCTAATCAATTGGAATGTAACGAAGGTGTGAAGATCAATATCAGTGCTAGTCACTTGTGAACCAGACCAGTGCACTAAGTGTCAGCACATACGAGAAGGATCAACAAATTAATTCACAGAAAGAATTGTTAAAGTCTATTGACGATAAAGGACAAACATAATATCTCAAGGTATTGTCAAAAATTAATTTACTCTGAAAATTAAATAAGTAACAGATTAATTAATTATTTATAACAAAATAATTAAATTAATCTAGTACTTGGATTATTTTCTGAGATGAATTAAAAGAGTCTAATAAACAGAAGAGAGAAATAATAGTCATACTATTCACGGTTACTATGCAAGGTTACTATGCGTGGTTACTATGCGTGGTTACTATGCACAGTTACTATGCAGGTACTGTGCAAATAGTGGTTAATGTGCAAATTGTGGTTACTGTGCAAATAGTGGTTACTACGCAGGTGGGGCTCACGTCCAAAATATTTTCAACAGGTGGTTGGTGGAATAGTACTATGCAGGTGGGGCCCATGTCCAAAAATTCTCAGCAAACGCATTTTGGTTGTTGGAATAGTGGTTATTATCCAGGTGGGGCCCACGTGAATAGTATAGCATAGTGACTTTCTAAAACCTATAAATAGGCTTGTTGTATTTCATTTCAAAATACACCTCAACACACAATTCTCTCTTCATCTTCTCTGTGTAAGCTGCTAGATAGTCCATCTAGTAGGGAAGCCGGCTGAGCCCGCTTTCAGGAAGTGCCGGGTAGAAGGTCTTCGTGCCTAAACTATCCTTAGGAATGTTGTGGTTTTGAATCTAATCCATTGGAGTAGAAGTTGTAACACCCCTTCGAGTTTATTATCAATAAAGATATATTCTCGGAATTATTTTTCTTTGGTATTATTGTATTCAACCCCCCTTCTACGATATTTCGGGACCTAACAGGTGCATACTACTTTCTCCAAAAAAAATGGATACAACCCATGAATCACTTTTTTTGTACAACCGGTGCATGTGCTCTTATGCCAATTTCCTACTTGTACGATACTTGTTGTAAAAAGGTTTACTCTCCAACGAAAACAATTACTCCATGGCAGAATTTTGCTTATTTTTGTTATTTTTACAATGAGGTTGTGCAGATGAATACATGCACTGGTGTTATTATAAGCATATTTACCAAGTGTTTTCTATTACTACTTCATCACTATGACATAAATTTGAGAAATTCCACGTCATATTCATTTGACAGAACTGACAAAACTACCATGCTTGAATGTGAATTTGGTAGGACACCCACATTCTTTCTCCTTAAAATCCAAATCGGTAACATTTTTCACAACGATAGCCATGTCTTTAAAATGTATGCTTCCGAGTTGAATACGCTTAAGACGACAAAAAAGGCTAACAAAATGGAAGTGAATGTTTAAAAATGGACACACATCTTTTCTAAACACAAAAAAAAAAAAGAGGAGATGAAGAAATAAGCATGTGGATGGATGGATGGATGTAAGGATTATTCTCTCTCATTTGGCTAACCAAATTTTTTCACTTGCATTCAGAGAACTAACCCGATCATCCAAGAGTTAGATGCATGGTCGTCTTTCTCAAATTTTAGACCTAAGTCCATTTTCAATACTAGATCCCGTGCTGTGCCATGACATATATGTCAATATTAATATTAGTTTTCCACTTACAATTTATAATATTTTTTTAGTACGTTGTATTTTGCTAAGTTCGTACTTGTCATTTGAGACACTACTGTATATTATTCTTCTAATCTTCTTATTTAGTTTTTGGCCTCTAATCAGCATGTATGAAACTTCTGCTGGAAAAAAATGAAGCTCTCGTAAAGGTAGCACACAATTACGGATGGACAACATATCACTATGCTACATATAACAATCTTTGATACATTACTTGAATATATAGTTCGTGCAAACAAGAGTGTGGCTTACTGATATGGGTAGAAATAAAACCCTAAAAATGTAATTAATATAGCATTAATTATGTAATAAATGAGGCCCAATAAGAAGGCTCGAAACCCTAGTTGGGCTTGAATTCATTATACTTGGATCAAGGATATGCGGCTTGTATCGGGGACACCCTATACAAGGCCCGCTTCTAGAATCATTGATTTGAAACTCGGAAATCTATAAGAAAATTGAATCCTTGATTGACACAAATTAGAACCACCGACTTTGAAGAAGACTTAGCCTCTAAGGCACATAATCATACAGGGAAACAGACTCCTACAAGGTAGGAGTCTAGAACCTTCCCTAAGGAGGTGACTTGCCTACCAAGTCTCCTAACTGTATTTTAAATCTAAGGCTACCAATACCTATATAAGGGCTTGATCCCTCATTCTCAGAACTATGTTGGCTTGATTCTCTAGCAATACAAAGATAAGTAGGCATCTTGTGAGTACCGTTTACAGCCATTAAAGCTCGAAACTCACCGACCCTAACATTAAATACGCGCAGACCCTAGTTTTTATTCCACTACATTTGGCACCGTCTGTGAGAAGACAACATCAACCATGGTTAACACACGAAGAACATCACCAGCCTCAACCGAGGCTACTACTGTCACCTCTGCTCCTCCCGTCGTCACTGAACAAGGATATTTACCCCCATCAACGGAGACGACCACTCAACCTCATGTTTTTCAACCTACAGGGATGACTCCCTATGTTGAGAGAACTCTACCCATGGTTGTCTATCCAAACCAAGAGACCAACCTAGTGACGCCCGGCTTCACTTAGTGACGCCCAACTCCGTTTAGCATCATTTAGTGCCATTAAATGTCGTTTAGCACCGTTTAGCATCATTTAGTGCCATTTAGCACTGTTAATTGCCTTGACTGCCTTGCTAGCCTCGTTTGCCTTGACTGCCTTATTTGTCTTGTTGGTCTTGGCCTCCAGCCGAGCAGAATGGGCCGAAGATCCTCTTTGAAGGCCTTGTCTGAAGTGCCCGGGCTGAGATGGTTTTTAGAGGGGCTTGGCCGAGCTGGATGATGACTCCCCTTGTCTGCCTTGACCCCCTTTGCTAGCCTTGTTTGGCTTGACTGTCTTGTTTGCCTTGTTGGCCTTGGCCGAAGTGCCCGGGATGAGGTAGTTTTTGGAGGGGCTTGGCCGAGGTGGATGATGATTACCCTTGTCTGCCTTGACTACCATGTTTGCCTTGACCACCATATTAGCCTTGTTGGACTTGTCCCTTGATCCCCGGTCGCCGTTTTAAAAAAACGTCATCTGATCGCCATTTAGTGTCATTTTGCACCGTTTCATGCCCATGAAAGGCATAGCCCAAGAGGGGAGGCTGAGGAGACCTTGGGAAGGCCACAGCCAAGGTGGCCTTGTCCTTTGATCCCCAAGCGCCATTTTCAAAAAACGTTAGTCGGTCACCGTTTTAACACTATTTAGCGCCGTTTAAGTGCCGTTTTGCACCGTTTGATGCCCATGGAGGGAACGACCGAAGTGACCTGGCTAAGGTGGCTTTGGGAAGGCCATATCCGAGATAAGCTTGACCAGCCTTATTCTCGTTTGAGAAAAAGTCAGCCGATCGCCGTTTTAACACCGTTTAGCACCATTTAAGTGCCATTTTGCACCGTTTGATGCCCTTGGAAAGCATGGCCAAAGTAACATGGCCGAGGTGGCCTTGGGAAGGCCTTAGCTGAGGTAAGCTTGACCAGCCTTGTTCTTGTTTGAGAAAAACGTCAGCCGATCATCGTTTTAGCATCATTTAAGTGCCGTTTTCAATCGTTTGATGCCCATGGAGGGCATGACGGAAGTGACCTGGCCGAGGTGGTCTTGGGAAGGCCTTAGATGAGGTAGGCTTGACCAGCCTTGTTCTTATTTGAGAAAAACATCAGCTGGTCATCATTTTAGTGCCGTTTGGCACCGTTTAGCATCGTTTAGCGCAGTTTAAGCATCGTTTAGTGCCATTTGGCATCGTTTAGTGTTGTTTAACGTTGCTTAACATCGTTTAAGTTTCGTTTAGCACTATTTAGCATTGCTTAACATCATTTAAGCGTCCTTTAGCATTGTTTAGTTCCGTTTAGCCTCGTTTAGCATCGTTGAGCATCGTTTAAGCGATGTTTAGCACTGCTCAGTGCCGTTTAGCATCGTTTAGCGCCATTTAATGTTGATTACCATTGTTTAAGCATCGTTAGCGCTGTTTAGTACCGTTTGGTGCTATTTAATATCACCGTAAATGCATCAATCGCTCCACACTTTACAATCATGACGATATTCGTGGAACACTAGTGTACAAAATAGACCTCGAGTCTCGAAAAAGACAATTATAAACTTCAACGAAAACTTGAAACATTTTCCCAGAAGTTGGGGGCAAATGATATGGGTAGAAATAAAACCCTAAAACTGTAATTAATATAGTATTAATTATGTAATAAATGAGGCACAATAAGATGGCTCAAAACCCTAGTTGGGCTTGAATTCGTTATACTTGGATCAAGAATGCGGCCTGTATCGAGGATGCCTAATACAAGGCCCGCTTCTAGAATCTTTGATTTGGAACTCAAAAATCTACAAGGAAACTGAATCCTTGATTGACATAAATTAAAACCATCGACTTTGAGGAAGACTTAGCCTCCAAGGCACACAATCAAACAAGGAAACAGACTCCTACATGGTAGGAGTCTAGAACCTTCCCCAAGGAGGTGACTTGCCCACCAAGTCTCCTAACTCTACTCTAAATCTAAGGCTACCAACGCCTATATAAGGGCCTGACCCATCATTCTCATAACTACGTTTGCTTGATTCTTTAGCAATATAGAGATACGTAGGCATCTTATGAGGTTTGTTTAGTCTCGAACGCAAGAACAACCATTAAAACTCGAAGCTCACCAACCCTAGCATTAAATACGCACAGACCTTAGTTTTTATTCCACAACACTTACCTAGAAGATCGGGAATACGACTCTGATCTACACGTAGCAGCATACACCGGAAATTTGCTTGTGCTGAAGAGATTTGTTGAATATTTTTCAGATTCTTGGGAAATGATTAATGGATATGGTCAAAACATAATGCATATTGCGGTGGAGGAAAATTAAAAGATTGTTATTTTATCTTGTCTCGTGGATTCAAAGCAAGCAATAACCTTTTAACTAAAAGGGACTACAATGGAAATACATCTCTACACCTGATTGCCAAGTTGGGATGTTATGTTCTTAGCCATTCTGGGAAGATGCAGAGATTGAAAGAAATAAAGGATACCTTTGCAGACTTCAGGGCCTATTATGCTCCAAGATGCAATAAAGAATTCCACAGTGAGTCCATCTGGGCCAGGGCTTTTAGAATTAGGCATAGCTTTAATAGTGTTCCAAACATCAATAGCAGTGAAGGGCTTGACAAGGGATGCTTTCTGTAGATCAGACAGCTGCGGGAGGGGAATATCCCCTGGAAAGGACTGAACAGATGAAGCTTGGCCCATTGTCGAGCTAAAGAACTCAACAGCCACCTTAAAGATGTCCTCATGAGAAGTAAAATTGGAGCCTTGATCGTCATTAAGCGAAAGGATCTTATTGTTGTTCCAACGATTCTTGCAAGCATTAAAAAAGAACTTATTGTTTGAGTCACCACACTTTAACCAGCAGATTCTCGACTTTTGTTTCAAAAAAATTTCTTCCAACTCTAACGCTGCACGAAACTTCTTGATAAGCCCATCTTCAACAAGGAGTTGTTCCTGTGTTGGAACAGGAGGGAGAGAAGTCTGAAAGTTCTCAAGATTTACCCTAGCCGCATTCACTTTAGTAGAGAGATTGCCAGTAGCAATATTTAGCTTCCTCGTGGCTTCTTTCACAAGCTTTAGCTACGAGGTAAGGACAAACCATGGATCTCCTCTAATATCAACCTCCCAAGCTAATTTTACTTCATCTAAGAAATTGGGCAAAGAAATCAGATGGTTAAAGAAGAGAAAAGGCCTTCGAATCTTTTCTTTAACAGTGCCCAGATTAACAGCAATAGGACAGTGATCAGATAAACCCCTGTTGAGAATGTTGGCCTGCGAAAGATCAAACTTACTCATCCAAGGGCCATTCACTAAGCAGCGATCTAATTTTTTATAAGTAGGATTTCTGATGTTACAATCCCACCAAGTGAAAAGCGGTCCAGTACTACGCAGATCAGTCACTGCAATTTGATTGAGGAGATCACAAAAATCTATCATACTCGAATTCCAGTTCACACCTTTGCTAGATTCCGACGGGCCAAGACAAACATTAAAATCACCCAAAAGGCACCAAGGCTTGCAACTAACAATGTGCTGCTGATTAATCAAACCAAGTTCCCTCCAAAGCGGCCTACGAGCAACAGCTGTGTTGAAACCGTAAATAAAAGAGGCTACAAAATCTTCTTCTGTTGCTAGATTATTAAAAGAGATAGTAATTTGCTGAGCAGAGCTAGTAAGAACCACAGCACTCCAAATTGAGGGGTCGAACCCTACCCAAATTCGACCATTATGATGATACTCATAATTAAAAAACCAATTAAAGCAAGAATTTACGTATCTACTAATAAAACTGGCTGCATCCTTCTTTACATGAGTTTCCAAAATAGAAAAAATCGACAATTTATTAATGCTCAAGAAATCTTTAACATAGGTCTGCTTATTATTGAGACCTCGTATGTTAAAGGAGCAGAGATCAAAAAACATGAATCAAGGAAGGGGTTGGGGGGGAGACCCCAATGTCTTAGAAGCCTTCTTGAGTTTCTTGAGCAGAGACTTAGAGAGATTTGCAACATTGCCTGCTCTTTTGGCATCAATTTCATCCACCTGAGCCAAATTTTTAAATGTGTTAAGCGGGGTGGGCGAATTATCAGAATAATTTTCATTGTTCGGGCTGAATGCTCTTTTTTTTATACCGTTTGCCAATCACTGTCATCACCTCCCACAGGTGTGCCAAAACCTTCTGCAAAAGACTTAGGCTTAGAGACCTCAGTCATGGGAGATCCCATAGGGGGCGGCACTGGTTCAGGGACTTTGACAGGCTCAGAGTGAGAATCTTTATTAGGAACATGCTCCGGGTTAGAATCGTTGTTGACAACAGCAGGAACTATAGGAGTAACGACAGGAGTAGCTTGGCCTGGCTTCTTAACCCACTGTTTCTTAGCAATAGGGCAAGCTCCTACGATGTGACCGAGAGAGTTGCAAGCACTACAAATACGGGGTTTAGACGGATAACTGACCTTGACTACTGCAATTTTCTTCTATTCTGTGATTGGGTCCAACTCCATGACCTCGATGGAATTAGGCAGTTCCTTACCAACAGTATAGTCTACACAGATTCTAGCAAAAGGCAAGACCTCCAATCTAGCAGTCATCTCATCGGGATAAAGCGGGGGCCCAACAACACTGGCCAAGCTACTCAAGCCTTCTTCAGTCTAGTAGCAATCTGGGACCTGTTCAAACTTAACCCACAGAAGAATATTGGAGATTTTATCGGCACTAACGCTAACACCCCAAGGGTGGACTAACATAGGTACTCTATCGATGTACCAAGTGCCCTGAGCAAGCACATTATTCATATTAACCTCCGAGTCAAATTTAAAAATAAAAGTGCCAGGGCCTTTTTGAAACACAGACAACAGCCCACGCCTTCTCCAAACCGAGTGAGGAAAACTCGAGACACGACCATAAGGCAGGACTCCATTAGCAAATGAGCCAACCACGCAATTCTTGAGCTTAGCAATACCCTTCTTCAAGACCTCAACAGGAGGGGAGACAACTTTCTCACCTATAGGTAGAGGTAAGTACTCTAACTTTACCTTAGGATTAGGATTCTTAGCAAGGGATGGGTTTTTTACAACTTGAGACCACGTTTTCTCGGCAACAGGGTTGCTTTGCTTATTTATTTCTTTAGTACCCGAGTCTGGAATTTCCTCAAGCGTAGGAGCTGCATCTGTCTTTTCTTTACCTTGGGAATTTTTAGCTCCTGAAACACCTTCAAACCCACTATTTGTTGTACTTCTATGAAACACCTTAGAGGCGTATCCAGTAGGCTTCGAAAAAATGGGGAGGCCGTACTCGTCTCTACCAGTGATAAAATCTGAAGATTTCGGAAAATTTACATTGAAAGCATCAGTCTTCATAATCTTTTCTTTTTCAAACGCTGCCATGGACAGACCATTAGCCTCCATGAATCTTTTCATTTCCATAATCTCATTTCTAGCCTCTACTAGCTCTTTCCTCTCGTGCTTAGAAACATCAAAGGCCGCTTTAATCGCTGGATTTGCAGAAAAGGTTTTCGCCAAATATTCTTTATCACTCTTTGAGTCTTCTTCTCCTTCAGAGTTGAGAGATTCCTCAACCTCCATACGCTCAAAAGGAATGCCTCCAACCAAACTAGACTGGACAAGGTCATCGTGAATAGGATCTGAAGCAAGATGAGAAACCTCTTCCCGATCATTTGGTTTTTCACTCATTATTTCTCGAAACACCGAGCTTGAAATAACAAAAGGGGCTTAGTGTACTGAAATAGTACCTTACCTTATTATAGGTGCAAATAGGAAGCCGATAAGAAGTCATTATGCGTGTAGATGGAATTTCAAGGACGAAGATATTTATCGGGATTGACAAGTATATTGATATCGAGACGGACGGATTATAGAAGAAGGATGGATGTATAGTCGATTAGAGACCGTCATATGAAAAAGTAGAGACTGACGTAAAGTGAATAACGAATCGATGTGTTGGAAACAGAACTACGTATATTGAGGCAAGTGTTTCTAATCCTCACTTATTGTTCAAGTGAAGTATATCTGCTTCTGTTGTTTATATCATGTTTCTTTCAAATCAGTTTATCAGTGGTCTGTACCTTGTTGTACTCTTCTATTGAGTTATCCTATGAACTATCTTTCGATATGCATTGATTGCTATGCACCCTGTCATTACCTTTCTTTAGATTGACAGTGAATCTTGATTCTACAACCTGTCATCTGCTTTAAGATTATATTTTATTATGTTTATCATCTTATACCCTATGAACCCAATCGGACTTTTAATTCTTAAATACGATTTCTAAAACTTAACGACTTTTTTATAATTATTGATTGATAACCCTTCTTCTAGTTATCAAATCATGTTTTATTAACTCCAATATTACTTACTAATGTTTTCTTAACTTCTATCTACTGAACAACGTTTTAGTAAACCAAGTTTTTCTGAACCTCTATTTTAAAGAAATAGGTTTTAACGAACCATGTTTTAAAGAATCATATTTTTACTGAACTTGACTTTCAATGGACATTATTTCAACAAAACCTTGTTTTACGAAGCTATATTCTACTAAACCCTATTTTGAAAATTGTATTCAAACAAACCTTGATTTAGAAAAGTGAGACTTATTTATTATGCCCTATCTAACTAATATTATCTTGATGCAAGACTTTCATCTTAATAAACTGATTTATTACCCTGTTTTAATGTTTTATACACTTGACTGCTATCATTATTGATCTTGAATCCTATAACTTGATCAGTTGCCTTTAAAGTAGTCATGATTTATATATTTGACCTTTGACTTGAATTTACCTCCTTGATTCCCTGATCAAAGCCTTGATTTCATTTGATTCTATATCTTATTGTTCCAGATTTGTACCTCCATGCCTTGACATCAGAAACTTGGTCAAAAAGACTTTTATCATTGCAAATCAAAATGAGTTATTTTCTGAAAATACTTTGAAGTTACTTTGACTGGGCTGATCTGTTATCAGAGAGTCGAAGGTACTTAGAAGTAAAGATTTTGAAAGGATTAAGTATTAAAATGTTTTATGAAGTTAAAAAGAGTTTTGCAAACCTTAATACTTTTAAAAATGAGATTTTAATAAAATGTGAGGAACTCCGTCTAAATGGTTTCCACGGATTCCTGACGATTGGAGAGACGGGGCGAACAGGTAATGCTGGTTCCGTCGGTTTGTGTTTGTATTAGTGTAGTTCTGGTCTGTCCAGTTCGACACCTTTATAGGCCAATGTGTTGCCTCTTGGGAACCCAAGCTATCCTAATGAGAGGAATTGATGTCCAGAGGGACTTTGTGTCCGGTATGGGGACTTTTTGGGCTGATCACCCGTATTGTCTATACTAAATTAAAACCTCCAATCAGTTTTCTTAAAGTGATGATTACTTTTAATTTAATATGAAATGAAATTGGTTTACCAATTGAAATGTCAATTACCTTACACAGTTTTGAAATATCTGTTACTATCCTGATTATCAGTTGATATCCTGTTGTTACCAAACGTCATTATTATTTTATTGCTTCCAGTTATATCATTCTACCACCTTGTTATTGTTGGAAGCCAGCTTTATGTTTGTTGTCAGATTTCAGTTTATATAGAAGTTGTTACTTCACTATCCACTTGCTGAGCGTTGTTGGCTCACCCTTGTTTTATTCATCTAACTTTTCAGCTAGACTTAAGAATGGTCTACCTATGTCTTATGATTCGACCGAGTGTGGCAAGGCGTTCTATTCAAGTTAGATTTCAGAGTCAGCATGGACACATACAGTTTTGGACTGCGCTTCTGATAAGAAGGTATAATAGTTGTTGTGATTTAGATTCTTGTTTCATACTATAACCTGAGATCGATCCTTGTTGAGGGGTCATCTATATGATTAAGTTATACTTAATTGTATTGGTTGTGACACCAAATCCTTACCCCGGATTTGAGGGCGTCACAGCTAGCCTTCACTTTCTTTTTCATCATCATTTTCTCCAAAGCCGTATAGTGTCTTCTTTTTCTCTTTATTTAGACTCTCTTTATCATGTCAACTTCACGTTAGTATATTTTCCTCCCAATATGTTCTTCACTTCCTTTTCTAAATCAGCCAACTGATTTGAATTCCCCTAAAGTACTCCATTTTTGTTGCTCTTTTCTTCTCATTTACTTTCAAAATTCAGCAATGATGGGGCTTTGATGTGACTACAAAGACAATGATCCGGCATACACAATTTGAACATACTTGCTTTTTTAAGTTTTTAGGAGCCGTTCTGAAAGTGCAACTAATATTTTGATAAATGATAAGCTTTGAAGCGTTGAGATTGGTGATGTCACCCTAATGTGATTTGTCCAGATATAGTTAATATTGTCATTTATGACTATATAAGCTTTGGTGATGTAGACCCACTTCCAGTTCCATGTGTTATTGTGGCTCGTGCTACTGTATTATTTACTATTTTATGACAAAAGGTCTTTTCTTTTCAATTGCAATGCACGACACCCCACTTATAGAAGTGCATTTGACTGAACTACTTCAGTCATCAAATCATTCTGGATGAAGTTAATCACGGAGTTTTTGTCGAGGAAGATACTTGTGAGTTTTCCTTGTTGACTCGTCAATTCTTGCTACACCAGGTCACCATACGTAAAGTTGAACCAAGTGTTGTGATAAGGAGATTCTGTTCTAAATTCTAGTAAACTTGATTGTCGACTCTGAAAGTATTAGAGATATAATCATTTTTTCCTAGTTGTTGTCAGAAGTGTGGGGGTAAGGCAATTTTTCTTGCTCTTTGCTTTCATGTTGAGAGTGTATTTGTTTTTTTGTTCACATGAGTTATGCGCGGCCACGGCATCAGTACGTACATCACAAAAATCTTCTTATAAATATTTTCAAGGCATCCGAGTCTTAGAAAACACAACTTCGACACTTCCACATTTCCCTCTGCATGTGACATCTGTTCAGCCGCTACTTGGTGAGACTGTTGTATTCTTTCAACTTTTGACACTCCATAAACAGTAATGCATGTATTTGTGGAACATTACCCATGCTCCTGTGATGTTTGCTTCAATCATCAATTTATTTCACCTAATCTCGACATTCGTATCTTGCTTTTGTAATTAGTCCTCATGGCCTGAACATGGAAGCAAATATAGATTCATCGAATTGTTGCAAGTTTGGACAGCTAGACCCTCTGTCACTAAAATAGCCGTAAATTTTTGTAAACTATTCCTTTTTACAAACCGTTTGTTGCATAAAAACTAGACTTCAAGATATTTCTAACAGAATATGACTGCCCATAACTTTCTCAATGAAAAAGTTAGGCATTCTGCAGTTTCCAGATTTTTGTTTTTTGTGTCATGATTGTTTCAATGCCATATTTTTTTAGTTTTTTCTTGATTTTTGGTTTCCTTGAGCTTTCACAGAATCGAATATTGCTTTGTTTTCATCCCGTTGTTGCAGAAATTTATTTTGCACGCTCATTTGTTCTTTGTTCTGAAAAATAGGAACATAAATCCTCCTTGCAGTGCTTATACTACCCACTCTTGTAACAACAACCATTTTTCTGTTTAGTGTTTACTCTTTTTTTTGCAATCTTTTACACATCAGCGGTTCATTGGTCTTTGTTGCAGCATACATCGATTATACTAATCTTGCATGATGAATTGCTATTTGCTATGTTCTTCACAGCTTGGTGCAATTATGCATCACACTAGAATTAAAGGTTACATTGTGTCGTGATTCAGATTTCTAACGCGGCTCGCAGTATGCTTCATATTACTCGGGTACATGTATGAACTTCATTAATCTTCTCTTTTTATCCCTGTTTTGCTAAACCAGGTTATGTAGAAATTAAGCGAGCTACAACTTCTAGTGTTTATACTGGGACCTTTTTATGTTTTGAATTTGTTTCTTTACTGCTTTCTCGTAGTTCTTCAGTCCCAAGATTTTGTTTTACTGTAATTTCAGGGTCCCTGTGGAATTATTCTTTCAATCTGGTTTTAAAGTATGAAGGCTCATTTCTTTTATTTTTAATTTCTTTGTTACTTTTCCGCCTCACGTGTAAAATCGAATGGTATTGAATGAAGTCAATTGTGTATAATTAGTTGTGTTGAGTCACCCAGTTTATTGTCCTGAGTCAAGTCCCACCAATTCGATATCATCATCCTTTAATTGTTTTCTCCAATATATGCCCACCAGAAGCTTTATTCGTATGTAACTTGATTGCACTAATTTTTACAGAATTGTAGTGTTGGTGCAGTGATTATTCATCTAGTAGTGTTTATATAATGCTAGGTTCCTTCCCAGTTTGGCTTGTGAGCAATCGAGGCTTCATCCGTCCCCCATGGTTTGTAGATCCTTTGAATTGGCAGCAAGAATGTGAAATAAAATTGTTGGAGATTAATTCTCGCCATGTCAAGCTCGAGCAGTGCTGATTCATGCCTCCTTAAACTTTGTCAATAGCCGACATGTACAACACATTTTTGTTGCTCTTTTTACCAACTGATTTGCAGCTCCACTTCATTTGTGCATAGATCAAATGACAGGACTGCTAGCTGTTTTCTTAAGGACTTACTCGTGCTTCACCAAGTTATTTATAAAAGAGAATACACAATTCATGCATTCGACATCAGGAAGTGTTAATCACAGAAAGGTGGGCTGATCAAGAAGTGTTCTCATACAGAGCAGAAAGGTGGTCTTCAGCCATTTACCATTGATCTACAGAGCTGTTCCTACTTTCTAATAGATGCATGTGTGTATCGTTTAGGATTTCAAACCCATTGTTATATAAAGTGACAATTCAATAATACTGACAATAGTGTGTTATGATCAACACAAGCATTTACCAATTGTATGTAAAAACTACATCACTGTAACATTGTTGACATGAACGATGTCTATATTTCATGAAAATGGTCTCAAATGTGACTAACTAGATATAGGACACTTCCTTTAAGTCTTGCAGCCAATTTTCTAACATAAAAAAGGCCAAGAACAGAGGAAAAGAAATGCCTGACATTTATTAAGATTAAGACACAGCTGGTCAAAGAATTTAATTTCAAACTTTTAGAGAAGCTCGTTGAAAACTGAGCACCTGATTTACAATATTCATTATTTCTTTGTATTTGTCATGAGGTGATATGCTCAACACCTCAAGCATCAGAGAATGTCCAAGCACAAATTTAAGAAATTCCACATCATTTTCATTTGACATGCCTGACATAACTACCATTTTAAGATGCTTGAATGTGAAATTAGTAGGATATTCTTTCTCCCAAAAATTCAAATCAACAGCTTTTTTATAACTGCATCCATGTCCCACCGTCTGTGTAATCGTAAGGGACACTATGAGAAAATAATAACCAAAATGCAAAGCATATAATAAAGAACAAAATAACAGGATGTGACTTACTCTCATCTCTTTAAAATGCATGCTTCATGTTATGCCCAAATCTTGGCATAAGCCCTAAACAGGCCTAATGAACTGGAGTAGCGATCCACCACCTATAATGGGCCTAACAAATGATAATTTGATCAGTAAAGCTCACTACTAGGGGATAGCCCAAGAGAAGAATGATGCCTCCATCTTGAAGGCCGTGACCGTGACCCCAAGGTCAGGGTCACTGTTGAAGTTCTCGCATATGGATCCCTAGCCCCAGGGGTCGCATCTCTATCTACAACTTAAATCAATGGTTAACATTTATGCGAACCCAGGCTCGAGGTCGCATCTCCACGCCAACATAGCATCTCCATTCTATAAACCTTATTATGTCACCACGGGAAGGATCATAGCTAAACCCAGTGAAGTCGCATGAGTATAATTATTTCCTTACCTGGGACCACCTCGCATGACTAAGCCCAGTGAGGTCACATGCGAGGCCATCATATGCTTCTCCATTAACCTCAGAAGAGAGGCCTCGTGATTCTAGCACATTGTTAGCCATAGGTAGTCTTCATTGAGGCACGGGTCACGAGCAGAATTAATGGACTATTAGCATCAGCCCATAACATCTAGTGGATTTGGGATAGGATGAATCTCCAGAAATCCTAACCCGTTTAGGTAACTTATTCTCCAAGAACTATGTGTGGCTTGGTTCCCTATAAATAGGGTAGGTAGGCCTCTTGTTAGGATTGAGAAACGGTTTACCCTGAAATATCAACAAACAAGATCAGTCACAAATAGTTACAAATCTCCTCCGTGTTCTTTCTGTTCATAGCAGAATATCCGTATTTTGCTCTGTGATTCCAGCAACCTCCATAAACATTATTATATCAAATTATCCGTATAACATCTAGCGCTAGAAAGAGGGGAGTCATCGAATTGGGAGAAGGATGACTAAGTCAAACAAGAAGAAGAAAGAAATTAACAACGGGGAGACCCCGGGATCGCATAAGGTACTCAAGGACGATCCCCCAATGAACGATTCCCCAAATAACGATCCCCCTAGGAGCGAGCCCAAGGTCGGGTTCGAGAATATGGAGACACTTGTCACCAATCAGGTGGTAGTGAATCACGAAGTCATGGCATTCCTTAGGGGTATTGGTGAGCAGGTGACAGTTGTGCTGGAGAGGATGGCTAGGGTTGAGAAGCGGTACAGCTCTAGGGGCGAAGAGGAATGCAAGGAAAGGTCCCCGAGCTTATCAGGAGGAAGGAAGTAAGGGTCCCACCAAGAAGCTCCTTAAGGATTTTGATGATGTCATCACTAATGAGAAGAACCCTAATTTCCATGAGGAACCTGAATGGGAGGAGGAAAAAACCTTAGAAAAGAAAGAGGGTCGCACCACGAGGCTCCTCATCTAAAGGGAGATCAGTTAGTGTCTTTGACCGTCTTGGAAAGAAATTGACTGAACACGATCTTTGCCTCAAGCTAGAGAAAATTACTACTGATAAAAAGGGTGGGCAATCCCAGAACAAGGGCCAAGGTTCTCAATGACCCCCGTCTCCTCATCAAGATTGCGAGCGGTCCTATCATCATGATGACAGTCCCCCATCTCCTTGTCGAGATCGTGAGTGGTCCCATTATCGTGATAACAGACCCCCATCTCCTCGTCGAGATCGTGAACGGTCCCATTGTCGCGATGACAGACCCCTGTCTCCTCATCGAGATCGTGATTGGTCCCATCATCAACACGAACCCGAGCCAAAGGATCGTAAGAATAGGGATCGTAAGAATGAGAAGGAAGAGTCTAGCACTCCAAAGAAGACTCAATCCCACATGGTAGTAATGGAAAAGGATAGAAGAAAGTGGAGGATAAGGAGGTGAAGGTTGGAGACTATTAGCTTGAAGAGTTGTAGAAGGTCTTAGATGCGATGAATGCTAAGAAAGAGGTCTTTAGTACTATGGGATCGTCCTCGCCCTTCACCCATGAAATTCGGACCGCTCCACTCCCCACTGTGTTTTGAGGTATTAACTCAAATATGACCTACAATGGGGACACTAATCCAGCGAAGTTTGTCATTTGACTCAACAATGAAATGGATGTATACCAGGTCTCACAAATGGCTAGGTGTAGACTGTTCATGGCCTCGTTAAGGAAAGTGCCCAGTAGTGGTTCTCAAAGCTCAGGGTACTCGTCACCATAGACTCCTAGGAGCAGCTTATGGATATCTTCATTAAGCAGTTCCAGTCCTCAAGGTTTTACGTACCAACCATGTCCACTCTGGCCAACATAAAGCAAAAGGAAGGAGAGACCCTACAAGGTTATTTCAAGAGGTTTAATGTTGAGGTCCCTCGGGTGCAAGGTGCAAACGACGAGACCGTCAAAAATTTTCTTATTGCTGGATTATGAGAAGGCACGAAGCTATGGAAGATGTTACAAGCATATACACCTAGTACCCTTTCTGAACTTTACAGAGAGGCCGAGCCCTTCAAATGGGTTGAGAAGTAAATAGAAGAGCTTAGGAAGGCTAATGGAGACAATAGTAGTGGAAGTAAGGGCAAAGGAGTGAAGATGAAGGACTCCCGAAGCCCTAGGCGAAGACATGATCGTAGTCCGAGCCCAAAAAGAAGGGTTCATGATCCTCCAAGGCGATCCCCGCCTCGAGTTCATCCCACAAGAAATGAAGACAAGTTCACCCCTTTGATAGCGTTTGTCGATCACATCTATTCTGTTAATGCCAACAAGGGGATGTTCAAGAAACCTATACCTATAAGTAGGAAGGGAAGTTGGGACACTCGAAAATATTGTTCCTTGCATGAGCAAACGGGGCATGATACCGCGAACTACTGGTAGCTTGTAATAACCCAAAATTTTGTACTTGAGAAAATTTTTATTTTATGAATAGTTGATAAGTGGATGTTATATCCACTTGGATCGCTTCAATTCGGCTTAAATTGATTGTCTTGGACTCAAGTTTGTTGTATTTTTGATGTGTTTTGTTTAATTGTGCAGGGTTGAAGAAATATCGATTAAGGGTGTATTTCCGTCGTTTTTGGAGTTGATTTATGATATGGAATGAAGAATGGAGGCTAATGTCAGCTACCAAGAAGTATACAAGTCAATAGGGATTAAAGACGGAAGCTTATGCAAAAGGAACGGGAAGAAAAAGTTGAAAAAAGAAGAAAAAATAATTCCCGCAGATTGAGGCCGAGCAGGGTGCTCCATTTGAGCAGTCTGCGCCATTTTTATGCAGTTTGCAGTTGAGCAGGGTGCTCCATTTGAGCAGTCTACGCCAAGATGCGCTGGAAATTTCCAGTTTTGCCCTTTTTCGATCTGAAATTGTATTTTACGTAGTTTTTGACTCCTAAATCGAATTCTAGTTGTATTTTAAGGTATTTTCTTGCTGGGCAAGATGTCTAGAGCCTATATAAACACATTCAACCCTTGTAAACAAATATCATTACATACAATTACATATCATAGCTTCGTTTTGCAAGAGAGAAAAGGAGAGAAGAATTCAAAGCTCGGTGACAAGCACGGATCTAGATCTACTTCATCTTTTGTATACGTTGAATTATAGATTTGTTTTCTCAACTCGTAGTTTTAATAATATCTTAATTGCTTTCTTTCATATCTTGTTTATTATCATGTTTTCATCAAATCCCATGACGATGAACGGTTCAATTATGGGCTAATCGTTGTCATGGGATTCTAACGGATTTATCTATGTAGCTTAGTAAGTTGCATGCTTTAAAGATTTATGTGTGGTGAATTCTTGAAATCCTTGTATGGTTGTGCTTCATGAATTTAGATGCATAGCTAACATCTAATATGTTAATCTCTTGTTAAACGAGAGTGGATCTTGAGATTTAGAACTTGCCATGCTAGCATAGGATAGGTTGATGTTTTAACATCATGATTTGTGGCGTAAATAGAGATATTATGCTGCCCTATGTGATCTATGTGGATAACTTGTGCTTAAACCTCTATGTTTTCAAATTCTATGGAGATATAGGGTCTAAACATAATAGGTGTCTACTCATCTTCTATCTCTTTTGTGGATGTATGTGTAGTTTGGTGCTAGTATACCGAGAGGTAACTTTCACTTGTTTCGTGTTATCCGATCAGATATCAAAATCATCACATGTACTGATTAAAGACATCGACTCTAAGTGAAGTAGATAATGAAGTTAGGATTCCATGTTTATTCTCATATTAGTAATTCGATTTCAATCTCATTAGTTACTTAAATTCTTAGTTTAATATTTACATCTTAGTTTAAGTTAGATAATCAACCCCACATTAGTTATTTGTCTAGGCAGTGAAGTATAACCATACATTGGTGCATATGTGCAATATTCTACTAAACAAAACCAAAATCAGTCTCTGTGGGAACGAACTTAATTTTATTCTATATTACTTGTGACCACGTGCGCTTGCGTGTATTAGTGTTAACAATAGTGAAATGCATGGATGAATAGTGATTTTGGGAATTAAGAAATTTTTCACGTTACCATATATACGGGACAGGAAATGGATATAGTAAAGTTATACGAGTAATATACGAAGCGAATCATTATATGTAAACGTGATCGAAATTCAGAAAATCCGAACTTTATTTTTATGGAAAATTTGACCGAGCTGTAAAGAGAATATCAATGCGATCAATACAAGTGAATTATAATGTTAAGGATTCAAGGATTATATTTTTATTAAATATGATTTGAGGATTTAGAACGAAAACCTTCGAGTTAGTATAACGAACGTTCTAGAAATCGTTAGAACTTTACAACGAGATTAAGTGATAAAGCGAACGAATAATAGATTACTGATACTAACCAAGATCAAAAGTACCACACTAGTCATCAAACATGCAACAATTAGAAGTATCAATGTGAAACCAAGCTAGATTACCAAATGGTTTAAGAATAGTGCAAGGGGATGTGTTCATCTAGTAACCAAGCAACTAAAAACACACAAAATTTGACAAGTGGCATGGGAAGAGTTTTAGAGAAGCAAGACACCAGCCACCTTAAGGGAAATATCTAGCAAAATAATTCATTATTCAAGCAAAAAGAAAAACAAAATCTCTCCCCCTTCGAAGACAAAACATTCGGCCCTTTCTTTTCTTCAAAGGAATTTATTTTCAAAACCTAACGTCCAAGCCTTCAAAAATTATGATCTATGGCTCTTTGGAAATCCCTTGAGTAGACTAAGTAGCATTCAAGATCTTAGCTCCATCCATGGTGTTTTGCTTGTTCAAAAGATGGATCAAAGTGTTAGGTGGAGATGATGAATAGTAACTTCAAGTTGTGTTCATGTTTTGATGATCAAGATTAAGCTTCCTAAAAACTATCTAAGGCTTATTGAAGGTTCATCAAGCTTTGTTAGTGTTGTTAGAGAATCAAGGAAGGTATAAACCTCAACCTTACCTTTTGTTATTTTGAGTTTATTATAAGTTTTAGAGATGATGTAAAGTATGTTTCATGTTAGTGTAGTTAGTGATTGTTTGGCTTTGTTTTGATATGTAAAATGATGAGTGGTAGTTTTTAACCTCACCACTGAACTTAGAGTAGTATTATGGATGTTGGTTGATGTTGAGGATGTATGGGTTGCTTTGATGTTTGTTTGGATTGTACGTGAAATGGAAATGTTCGATTTATAGCCGTCGTAATGGGGAAATTTCTTTAGGCCATAAAAACAGTTATACCTGAGACCATAAAATTGTTTCTGGACTTACCACTACATATGGTTGTGTAGGTATGGTTGTCTATTTTATTTCGCCGCAAGGATCATGTCAAAAGGATTTACGGTTTAAGAGCTTTGCTAGTTTTAGTGAAAGTAGTTCGAGAGGTTTCATTGTAGAAATGTAACCACTTTGATGCTATGTCCGAGACCCTTAAATGAGGTTAAGAAATATGAAACATGGTGATAAAATGTTAAGGACAGTTAGTAAGGTTTGTACGAAGGTTTCGCATTAAAATTGTTATTTTTCGATTTTATAAAAATGCGTAAGCCGAGGTTGCGCAAGTGAAAACCCCTAAAACACGAGTTAGAAATCTAACTTATAAGTGGTTAAGTATAACATGAATTCGAGGATTGGTTTCGAACCAAACTTATGACTTAAGCATTTGAAGATTAATATGAACTTAGTACGAGTCTAGAATGATCCAATAGTGCTTGGTTGTGAGTCGCTTAAGTATATGAGTATTAAGTTATAAATGGATTGTCTAGGGGATTAATCGTGCGTTCTTAATTTTGTTTAGATTATCGAACATCGTCGCGAGCCCCTACTATGACCAGCGCATTAGGCAAGTTTTCTAAACCTATACTTTTGAAGTATTGTTGTATAATACTGCTTTTGCCTTATATTGTATAATACCATTTTGCGATAATTGTTCTATCGTGTTAAATTGAGTTTTGATTCTTGGTTTATATACTAGCTTCGAGATAAGTAGTTATAAACCGATTTACCTTGTAGCTCTAGAGATAAGAGCATACTTATTGTTTCGACTCTAGACCGGGAGTCAGTATTTTGAGATTGGCAGGGAAACCCGAAGGGTTCCGGGACAAGATTTATTCATTCTGAATAATGTTTTTCTTTCATAAACATTATTCCTATATTCATAAAGTATTAATTACTTAAAAATAATTTGAGAAATATTATTCGAATAATTCTTTTATTTTCAGAGTTAATTCAAATAATTTTTTTTTGAGATTTATTTAATAAATATTATTTGAATATTTATTAAATCCTTTTAAATGATTTGAAATCATTTTTTTATTTAAAAATCATTTAAGGTCTTTAAAAAATTATTTTAAATATTCTTTAACCTTCAAAAATATTTTCAAAAATTATGAGGATTCCCAAATAATTATTCCTAATTATTATCAACTCACTTGAGCCATCTAAACGCTTTCAAATCTATGGAGAGCTGGGAATCCGGAGTTTCGAAAGTCGTTATTACTTTCTTTCGTTGACATCTGAGGGTGTGTTCTGAGCTTTATAACCCTACTATAAGGGATTCCAATTTCATTCAATGAGTATGAGATTAAATCTTGATTTCTTGAGGACTAATCGTCGCTCAAACTGAGATTCCGGCTAAAGGCAAATGAGAAATTATCGGTTAGCTTCCAATTGATTCTGGGAGTAACCAAAGGATACAAGTAAGATCTGAAAACGGGTAGAAACCCGGGGGACTTGAATTTCTTTCAGTTCCAAAACTAGCAGATATTCATTCAGAGATGAGAACTGGGAAAACGAAGTTAGAGACGAAGGTAGCGCGTCGTCCATCCACGACCCTGATGAGGTCGGGGCAGATTGGGAAACCAGAATTGTCCTCTACATGTAGAAATTCTGATCACGAGAGCCCCATGCATATCGACTGATCATCGAGCAGGGGTGTGCCTGAGAAATTCCTGCCACAAGTTCAAGTCAATTCTCTTTCCTACGAAGCATTATTCATTCTATCCGGCAGTATCTAAAACTGTTGATATTGTTTTCCCCGAGGGGAGTCTTTGCATCCAGCTTCAATCCCGTTAAGGGTAAATATTCGAGTTTCCAATAAAGGATGCATGTTTTATAAATTCCTTCGGTAGATGTGAGCTTCATATATCTTTTATATAAGATAATATTCGATAATTGAAGTACTGATGTAGTACTACTTTTGAATATTTTTTGATAAAGAGATAAATTCCAATTGTTGAGTTATTGAGATAATAACGAGTATATTTATTCTCTGGTAAAGGAAATGATTTCACTATTAAAATATTTTGACAATTCTTATCTTATACCAACTTTATTTTGGGTTGAATTCAAAGGCAGATTATGCCATACTTTATTTATCTTGCTGAGCTTTCGCTCACTCTTGCTATGGTTTATATATTATATAGCAGCTAAACGTAAGGCATTTCCGTGAGCAATTTATGGTAGTAATTCCCGAGGAAGTGAAGACCATTTGGATCAGTCTGCAAATTTTGTTAACCCATATTATCTATAGACATGATTTATTTAAGGCTGTATTCCATAAAACATTTTGGTTGTAATAACTTTATATTTGAGGATGTATATTGTAAGTGTATCATTTCTGAGACTCTAACCTGTGTGAGTGTGTATGTATATTGTGGGGTCATGAGTTGGTGGATTGTGTATATTGTGAGCAATACAGGTACATCAAGGAATAAATGGATCGTGACTACCCTAGATCCCTGACCCCGGGTCTGGGGGTGTCACACAGCTCAATGAGCAAATTGATCAGTTAATTCGAGAAAGGAAATTAACCAAGTGAGTAGTTCGAGAGGCGAAGAAGCATAATATCAAGTCAGGCGCCAAGTCAGGCCTCGGGTATATTGATGTGTCACTCACAAAGAGAGAGAGAGAGAGAGAGAGAGAGAGAGAGAGAGAGAGAGAGAGAGAGAGAGAGAGAGGAAAGTGCTGGTAGTATTCATATAATCATTGGAGGACCCCGTATTGGGGGGGGATAGTAACAATGTCAGAGAGAGGTATGCTCGTGAGGCCAGAGAGCGACCCCTCACCAATGTTTATCACCTGCAGGAGAGGCCCCCAAAACTCTTTAAGGGAGAGGACACCAACATCATGTTTACTGAGGAGGATGTGAAGTGGGTTCATCATCCCCACTTCGATGCACTAGTAGTTCGAGTTTGCATTGGGTCCCAGAATATCTATAGGGTCCTTTTGGATAATGGGAGCGCAGTAAATGTTCTAATGTATGAAGTCTACAAGAAGATGGGGTACGTGGACAAGGACCTTATTCCCACACTCGGGCATCTCTATGGGTTCAAAGGTGCCTCAGTCAGTGTGAAGGGCCTCATAAGGCTCCCCATCACCTTAGGGGATGAGCCCTGCATCACCACACATGTAGCTGATTTCATGGTGGTTGATCAGCCCTCAACCTATGATGCTATTATGGGGAGGCCAATTTTTAAGGATATGCGAGTAGTCACCTCTATCTACCACCTTTCTTTAAAGTTTTCCACCCCACAGGGTGTTGGATGTGTTAGCGGAATTTAACATGAGTCCCGTGAATGCTATAACAAGGCCCTCAAGTCAGTAAAGTAGGGAAATAGACCAACTCCAAACAAGATGGAATGCGAGGAGGATGATATGGCTCGTAAAATGGCTTCGCAACCTTCAACAGACTGCAATCTATTGAGGAGCTTCCTGATAATTACTTTGATAATCTGGGTATTCAGGTGGAACCAATCCTAGGGGAAGTGGATTCACAAGGAGACCTCGACATTAATGGACATAGCAAATGGAATCACTCGTGAAACTACTATTATCATTTAGTATGGTCATGTTGGTGTGACCCCGACCCCTAGGATCGTGGTCGCTCCGCCTCAAAATGGGGTCACAAACCAGAATGAAGGTGAATCCAGCTGGGCTTGCGAGTATGATCTAGACCTTGATCCTCGTATCCCAGAGCATGTAGAATGAGTTGAAGTTACAGAAGATACTATCTCTATTCTTGTTGATGCCAAGGATCCCTCCAAGGTTCTGAAGGTCGGGTCGTAACTTAATCCCGATCTTTGGAAGAGGCTTCTCAATTTTCTCAAAGCCAACTAGATGTGTTCGCTTGGTCCCATGAGGACATGATTGGGATTAATCCCAATGTTATGTGCCACAGGCTTAATCTTGATCTCAACAAAAAAGGAATAAGGCAGAAGATGCGACCCATCAGTGGAGAACGGGCCGAGGCTCTCAAGGAAGAGGGACAGGCTCCTTGAGGTCGGGTTAGTTAGCCAAATGGAAAATGGAGAACGTGTGTGGACTTCACTGACCTCAACAAACATTGCCCTAGGATAGCTTCCCTTTGCCAAGGATTGATCAGTTGGTGGATGTAATAGCGGGATGTGCACTACTTACCTTCATAGATGCTTATTCTGGGTACAATTAGATATCCATGTATGGCCCCGATCGTGAATACACTTCGTTCATCACGGACATAGGGCTCTATTGTTACATAGGGATATCCATGATGTTTGAGAAGCAAATTGGGAAGACTATGCAGGTCTATGTAAATGACATGCTTGTGAAATCTAAGGAAGCTGGGGATCACATAGCCCACCTAGCTGAAATGTTTGATATCCTGAGGAAGTATAGAATGAAACTCAACCCTTAAAAATGTGTATTTGGGGTCAAATCTATAAAGTTCCTCGATTTCATTGTCAATCATAGAGGTATTGAGGCCAACCCAGCCATGATTAAAGCTTTAATGGAAATGAAGTCGCCTAGGAGTGTGAAGGAAGTGAAAAGTCTAACTGGGAGGAGAGTAGCTCTTAACCGATTTGTTTTTAAGTCATCTGACAAGTGTCGTGAGTTCTTCAAGGCTATCAGAAAGGTGGGCAAGAATTTTGAGTGGACCCCTGGGTACAAGGAGGCCTTTCATAAAATAAAGGAGCATTTAGGCTCGCCCCCACTACTTTATATGCCCAAGGAAGGAGAGACCCTAATTGTTTATCTAGCTGTGTCCGAGCACACACTCAGTGCAGTCTTGGTACGCGAGGAGGATAGGGTTCAATACCCTGTCTATTATGTTAGTAAAAGGATGCTAGATGCTATGACTCGCTACACCAACATGGAAAAGCTTGCCTATGCATTGGTGTTAGCCTCGCGGAAGTTGAGGCCATACTTTCAGGCTCACAAAATTGAAGTTTGCATAGCCTATCCTTTAAGGCAGGTGATGCATAAGCCTGAGACCTCGGGGAGACTTCTAAAGTGGACCGTGGAACTAGGCCAATTTGACATCGAATATAGGCCTCGAGGTGCTTTGAAAGGACTAAGCTTTAGCAGATTTTATCTTGGAATTCCCTCCACAATCTAAAAGAGATGCTTGGGCTCTCATTACAACCCCCATGATAGTCGAGCCCGAGGCCAACCAACAGAACTCAGCCTCGTGGTGGGACCTCTATGTTGATAAAGGATTTAATAAGGAAGGAGCTGGAGTCGGGGTTGAGCTCGTTACCCCTGAGGGTCACAGGTTAAGAAGCGAGCCATTTCATATTTGAAGCCTCCAACAATGCAGCCGAGTACGAAACCCTAATCATTGGCCTCAAGCTCGCAATTGAAATTGGCATATAGCGATTCCATGCTGGTTACAGGTCACATTGGATGTGGATGGAAGGCTAGGGGACCTTGAATTGAGCTTTATCTGTGGTGTGTACAGTGGCTTATGAAGCCATTCAAGCAAGTCAAGGTGGAATTCATCAGAAGGGCAAAAAATCAAGGAGCAGATGCCCTACAAAGGTGGGATCGCGCCGCGAGGCCACCCTACTTGGGGTTATTCCATTGGATATTCAAACTAAGCTTAGTGTTCCTGTGGAGATTTTCATGAAGGTAACGAGCCCGGGGCCAACATGGATAACCCTAATATGGGAGTATGTGAAGAATGGAACTCTACCCCAAGAAAAGAAATAAGCAAGAAAAGTTAAGTGCCAGGCGGCTCACTATGTGACTTATGATGAAATTTTGTATCAAAGAGGGTTTAACACACCACTTCTGAGGTGTGTAGCTGGTGAGGAATGCAACTACATCCTAAGGGAGGTACACGAAGGCATATGCGGCAATCACTCGGGGGTAGTTCGCTAGCCCAGAAGATCTTTCGCCAAGGGTATTTCTAGCCCACATTAAAGAGGGATGCCTTTTAGTTCGCTAGAAGGTGTGATAAATGTCAAAAGAATGCTAATTTCAGCAATGCTCCAGTTGCCTATCTCACTTCTCTCATGAGCCCGTGGCCCTTTGCCATGTGGGGTATTGATCTTATTAGGGAGTTCCCCAAAGCCAAAGGAGGGGTGAAGTATGCAGTTGTGGCTGTGGACTATTTCACAAATTGGGCTGAGGCTGAGGCTCTCGCTACTATCATGGCCAAAAAATTTAAGGACTTTGTATAATGGGAAGCAATTTGATGAAGGAATTTTATGAAAACTTGGGGATCAAGAAGGCTTTTCTGTTGTAAGCCATCCTCAAATAAATGGCCAAACTGAGGCCATAAACAAGATTATCAAGCACACCATGAAGGCTAAGCTTGAAGAGAGTAATGGTAATTGGCCTGATGAGCTGCCAAGAGTCTTGTGGTCATACAGCACGACTCCAAGGACCACCACAGGGGAGACCCCGTTATCATTGACCTATGGATGTAAGGCCATGGTTCCTGTTGAAGTGGGCTCAGCTCGTTCAGGAGAGAACACTACGACCCCAAAGAAAACAAGGTCAACCATAGGCTCTATCTGGACATGATTGAAGAATGAAGAGAGGATGCCTAGTTAAGGCCCGCAGCCCATCAAAGGAGGACTGCGAGGAACTATAATGAAAGGTTCGAATGCGACCCCTACATGTGGGTGATCTAGTGCTTAGAAGGTGATGCCTAACACTAACAGCCCAGGTCATGGAGTTTTTGGAGCTAACTCGGAAGGGCCCTATAAAATTTATGCTATTCTGTGGGAAGAGACCTATTATCTGACGGATATGAGTGATAAGGTCATACCACGAGCCTGGAATGTAGAGCACTTGAGGAAATACTATCGGTAGAGGACTCGCCCTTGATAGTTTCTATCTATTACTACTTAGCATGAATAAGTACATACAAAGTACTAGGGGATATTGATCATGTAGGCACCTCCTCTTTATGATGTAATGAATATTAGGCCTCATCCCTATTATTTATATATGAGTTCATTCTCCAAATTTTGTAAGTTCATTTTAAATTTGCTTGCTAGCATTTAAAATTTTAGGACTAGGCCAGCACAGTGTATGGGAGGCCAAACCACCTCAGGTCAAAGTCGAAGCGAGGCCAATGGCAGCTCTTACTGCGATCGGAGCGAGTGTCCCCAAGTCTACTTAATGTGAAACATATCTACTTAAAGAAGTGAATCAAAATTAAAGAAACTCAAAGTGCGACCTCAGTCCTGGAACTGCATATGCGACCTCACAAGGAAGGCATCGCATGTCATGGTCTCAATGACAAGGATCGCTACTTATAATCAACAAACATAGTTAAAAGCTACAGTGATAGTATAACAGTGTTTCAATAAGTCCTATAAATATATAAGCAAATATGCAGGCCGGTTCGCATAGGCAATGCCCAATTACTTAGCGATCACAGGGAAGTTGGCCCCGTATTTACGAGACCTAGTTACTTGCAAGATATATAAAAAGCAGGCATAGGATACTAAATGAAGGAAATAAAGTATTTATGGGTCGCATTGCGCTCCCAAACATGTACAAATCTGGCAAAGTTGATGATAACGTGTATTTTATACACATTTTCTCTTTCATTCTCTTTCATTTTTGTTAGTATCTAATGTAGTTTTATTGATATTAATTAAGTTTTTCCTTTTTCAGTGCCTCATGCTTAATTGTTGAAAAGATGGCTTATTGTGGGCTTGAAAATCAAAGATGATTCAAGAGGGAAGTTAGAAGATGCAAGCTCGTAATGCCGGTAGGTTTTTAATTTATTATCTTGAAGATTATGTCTCGCACGACCGTTTAGGAGGCCGTTCGCTTGGCCTTTCAAAACATTTAAAATGAGTAGTCTATTGTAAGGGCTGCTGTACGGCCGTTCAACAGGCCATACAGCACTTGCTAGATTTTTTTTTAAAGCAAATTGACTATCTTGCCCTCTTGTATAATTGATGTATTTATTGAATAAAAGGAAGCCAAGCAACAACATCTTATCTTTATCTCATCTTTATCACAACTACAACACTCAATTAGGGTTAGGGAAGTAGAGAGGAGACATTTCTTGTAATCTAGCACTGATTATGAGTAACTAACTCTATTTATTTGGCTCAGGGAGGAACTCTTGTACTAAACCCATTTCAATTTAAGTAAGATCTATTTTACCCTATATTGAATGCTTGAGTTGTGTATTGTTTATGATTTTGCTTGGAGATTTGTAAGTTACTTCATCTTACTCTTCTTATAAATTCAATTGCTAGTTGCTTGTGCTAATCCGTAATTGTCAGTGCATTCATTTTAGTAGCACAAGTTTTAGTTTATCTAAATCCTCAAGTTTTAAGTGCAAATATCTAGGTTGAGCTTCTCATCCTTAAGTTTGTCCTAACTTCTCTTTGTTTGATTCCCTTATTTGGTTAAATTAGTAGTGCTTCACTATTGGTTGCTAGTCTCAAGAGAACTAATTTATGTGCTTCACTAAATTAGTGTTTTTAGAAGATAAATAAGTGATTGTGTGCTCCACCAATTATCTTTGTTAGGTAGAGTTGATGACATTTTTCTTGTGTTTGTTTGGGTGTAATACTTGAGCTTCCATAATCCTTGGGTCAAATATCTCTTTACCTTGCTAATTTAATCATTATGCCTTGTTGTGTTGGTAAATTTGGATGATTTCAATTTACTTCGCTATATTTTTCTAGCAAATTATTTCTCGTATGCGAGGTGTTTGATAAAATACCACAACTAACTCAAAACCCCCCACCAATTTAAGTGAGATTTATTTTACTCTATATTGAATGCTTGAGTTGTATTGTTTATGATTTTGCTTTGAGATTTGTAAGTTGCTTCATCTTACTCTTCTTATAAATTCAATTGCTAGTTGTTTGTGTTAATCCGTAATTGTCAGTGCATTCATTTTAGTAGCACAAGTTTTAGTTTATCTAAATCCTCAAGCTTTAAGTGCAAATACCTAGGTTGAGCTTCTTATCATTAAGTTTGTCCTAACCTCTCTTTGTTTGATTCCTTGATTTGGTTAAATTAGTAGTGCTTCACTATTGGTTGCTAGTCTCAAGAGAACTAATTTATGTGCTTCACTAAATTAGTGTTTTTAGAAGAGAAATAAGTGATTGTCTGCTCCACCAATTATCTTGGTTACGTAGAGTTCATGACATTTTTCTTGTGTTTGTTTGGGTGTAATACTTGAGCTTCCATAATCCTTGGGTCAAATATCTCTTTACCTTGCTAATTTAATCATTGTGCTTTGTTGTGTTGGTAAATTTGGATGATTTCAATTTACTTCGCTATATTTTTCTAACAAATTATTTCTCGTATGCAAGGTGTTTGATAAAATACCACAACCAACTCAAAACCCCCCACCAATTTATTTTACACTAGTATTGAACACTATTCCCTTGGGTTCGATCCCTACTTGCCACATTTGCTATATTTTATAGTTAAGTGCGAACATAGTAGAGCATAATAATTATCTTCAATTTGGCGCATCGACGACGGGCGTGGCCAAATTTTGTGGGATTAGCGGTTGGATTGTTGGTTATCTTTGTGATTGTGTTTGGCGCTTATATTGGGTGGTTATTTAGCTTATAATTTGGAGTGGGGATTTGATAATCATGAGTGGTTCTCCTTCTAAGCGGGGTAAGAACAAGGGAAAGATTCAATTTAAGCGTCAAAAGACCACTTCTTCGTCTTCGGAACCTCAAATTTTTCTCACTCGCAAGGAATATGAAGAATCGGGTCTGCCATTACCGCCTTGAAATTATGGGATTGACTTGAAATCCGCTAAGCCTATCTTATCTGTAACGCCCCCAAATCCGAGGTCAGGAATTCAGGCCGTCACATCACCATTCAACCCTACCATGCCTGTATTAACTCTGCAACTCAACGATACTCCAATCCAGACATCAATCTTTCACATATACAAGTTAGAGCATCAGAAACGAAAATTGAAACTAACACTAAATATTACAATTCATATGTATAATCCAGAATCTTACACAATTTCACTTATACAAACCGCACATGAAGACAAGTCTTACTAATGACAATTGAAACCTATCAGACTTACTGATGTATATCTTCTATGTAGATCAGATTTGCAGCGGAAAAAGTAACTTTAGCTTGCTTCTATAAAGAATTTAATCACCAAGAAACAAAACTAAAGGATAGATTTGTTTAGATTGCTTCAAGAATTTAATCACCTACAAACTAAACGAAATATGGATAAGAAAGTATAAAGTAATTAACCACCAACTTTCAAAGAAATTGCAAGTATAAAAACTCACGATTTATTATCATCCAATTACGGTCTCAAAGATTACAATATAGGGGTATATATAGGCTAGGCAAATAACCTAAGCCCATTAGGAATCCTAATCAGATTCAAAATCACCTAGTTAGCTAATATTTGAGTCCAGATAGGAAATTACATATAAACCTACTCTGAATAGGATATTACATAAAAACCAAATCTAACTAGAAAATAAAATCCTAGATGGTTAAAACAAGAAAAACTCTTTCAAGTGAAAGGAAAAAACTTGCAAGCCAAAAATCTACTTAATGAATATATAGTAATCAACCAATTAATTCTCACGGATAGCATTGAATGTAGCCTGCGCACCCTAGTGGGCAGACTGCACACTAGGACAGTAGGCAGGTGCGCTGACTGTGCCCTACCCTACGCAGGCTACGCCCCTGTGCGGCCAGAATGCTGTAAATTGACTATTTTGCCATAATTTGAGCTGTAATCGTATTTTAGGCAGTTTCTTGCACCAAAATCGAATTCTATTAGTATTGTAGGGTATTTTCTTGCTGTGCAAGACTTCTAGAGTCTATATAAACACATTGAATCATTGTAACTTATATCATCATAACATAGAATTGCAAGGGAGAAAAGGGGAGAAAGATTCAACGCTCGTGACAAGCAACGGATCTAGATCTACTTCATCTTTTGTATTCTGTCTTAGGCGCTATTCTGGATTCTAGATTTGTTTTCTCAACTCTTTGTTCTATTAATATTACTACTTTCATTCATAATTTGTTTAATATCATGATTCCATCAAATTCCATGGCGACGAACGGTTCAACTATAAACTAATCGTTGTCATGGGATTCTAACGGATTTATCTATGTAGCTTAGTAGTTTGATTGCTTTAAAGATTTGTGTGTGGTGAATTCTTGATATCCTCGTATGGTTATGCTTAATTGATAGATGCGTCGCGAACATCAAATTTGTTAATCTTTTGTGAAGCGAGAGTGGATCTTAAGATTTAGAACTTGCCATGCTAGCATAGGTTCATGATTGTTTATCAACATGATTCGTAGTGTAAGATGAGAATACTTATCTGCCCTATGTGATCTATGTGGATGACTTGTGCTTAAACCGTTATGTTTTCAAATCTTATAGAGATATAGGGTCTAAACATAATTGGTGTCTATTCATCTTCTATCTCTTTTGTGGATGTATGATTAGTTTGGTGTTCGTATACCGAGAGGTAACCTATACTTGTTTCGTGTTGTCTGATCAGATATCATAACCATCACATGCATTAATTAAAGGCATCAGCTCTAAGCGAAGTATTTAATGAAGTTAGGATCCCATGTTTTTATTCTCATAAGTAATTCAATTTAGTGAAGTAATTCTTAGTTTGTTAATTTGCTTCTTAGTTAATTTTAGTTAATCAAATCCCAATCTTGTTAATTGTCTTAGCAGTGAATAAAAACCATACATTGTTGCATAGGTACATGAACTGAATTAAACCTAACCTGATCTCTGTGGGAACGAACTTGACTTATTCATATATTACTTGTGACCACGTACGCTTGCGTGAATTAGTGCAAACAAGTTTTTGGCGTCGCTGCCGGGGATCATCGGTGTTTTGTTTTTAGTTTATGTGCTTGTCATCAGTTGTCGTTAGCGTTCACTGACTCGGATTTTCTTACTTAGTTTGTTGTTTCTTGGTGTTTCAGGTACTTGAACGTGTATGTGAACACGTTTGCAAACTCGTAAACTAGCAGATGAAGAACTTGCAGCAATAAAAGATATGGGAGAACTAGTAGGAGCAGCAGCAGCAGCTAAGGCTTTGAAGGACTATTCTCAGCCGAAGATCAATGATATACAATCTAGCATTGTCAGGCCAGCTATTGCAGCTAACAACTTCGAAATCAAGCCTAGCACGATTCAGATGGTGCAAAATTCGGTTCAGTTTAGGGGTGCTCCTAAGGAAGATCCTAACATGCACATCAGGGATTTCATCAAGATTTGTGACACTTTCAAGTTCAATGGTGTGTCGGATGATGCTATCAAATTGAGGCTTTTCCCATTCTCTCTTAGGGATAAGGCTAAGGGCTGGTTGCACTCTTTACCAGCCGGTTCCATTACTACTTGGGAGGATCTTGCTCAGAAGTTTCTTACTAAATTCTTCCCCATGGCTAAGACAACAGCAATCAGGAACGCGCTCACTCAATTTGCACAGCAATCTGGAGAGTCCTTGTGTGAGGCTTGGGAACGCTACAGGGAGATGCTTCGGAAGTGTCCACATCATGGTATGCCTGACTGGATGGTAATCAATTGTTTCTACAATGGTTTGGGAGCACAATCTAGACCTTTGCTAGATGCAGCATCAGGTGGAGCTCTATGGACTAAGAGCTATGATGAAGCTTATGAGCTAATTGAGACGATGACTGCTAATGAATATCAGAATCTAACTCAGAGACTCTCTCAAGGCAAGGTAGCAGGAATTATTGAAGTTGATGCAGCTACAGCTATAGCAGCTTAGTTGAAGGCTTTAACTATGAAGGTGGATTCTCTGACCAACTATGGAGTTCAGCAGGTGGCTAGTGTGTGTGAGCTATGTGCACAGCACATGATACGAATCAGTGTGCTATCTCTGCCGAATAAGCACAGTTTGTGAGCAACTTCCAGCGACCTTATCAACCAGCTCCAGCATTTTATCATCCTAACAATCGGAATCATCCTAATTTCAGCTAGAGTAACAATCAAGGTGCTTAACAACCACCGCAGCCTTATCAGCAGTTTCAAGGTCAGCAAGCAAGACCATTCAATCCTTCTGGTTATCAGCAGCAGTATGCTCCAAGGCTACCATATCCACCTCCGGGATTTTAGCAACAGCCTCAAGCAAGTATGGGGCAATATTCTAATGAAAAATCTGAATTGGATGAGTTACAGATGATGGTTAAAAGCCAGGCGATATCTTTGAAGACCTTGGAGAATCAGATTGTCCAAATTGCAAGTGCCTTACTTAGCAGACCGCAAGGAACTCTTCATAGTGATAAAGAGGCTAATCTGGGCAAGAGGGAAGTCCATGAGCAGGTGAAGGCAGTAACTTTGAGATTCGGAAAGGTTACAACAGAGCAGAAATCAGCAGCTAAGGAAGATGAAGAAGTTCAGAATCAGCAGGTTGAAAAATCTGCAAGGCCAAAAATTGAGAAATCTGACTTGGTGGCTGATCAGTTGAACGGTGAAGTGGAAAAAAGCAAGAAGTCTGCTGAAAGGTCTAATCTGGAGAAGTCTACAAAGAGCAATCAGATCTATCCTCCTCATCCATATCCTCGACGCTTGCAGAAAAGTCAAGAAAAGCAATTTCAGAAATTTTTGGATGTCTTCAAGAAATTATCCATTAATATTCCTTTTGCGGAAGCTTTAGAAAAGATGTCGAGCTATGCTAAGTTCATGAAGGGGATTTTATCACGGAAGTTGAAGCTCGATGAATTAGAGACCGTTGCTTTGATGGAAGAGTGCAGTGTTGTTCTGCAGCAAGAGTTTCCTCCTAAACTTAAAGATCCGGGAAGTTTCACCATCCCGTGCACTATTGGCAACTTATATTTCGACAAGTGTTTTTGTGACTTTGGAGCGAGTATCAATCTCATGCCTTTGTCCGTTTTCATGCAACTTGGTCTACCTGATCTGAAACCTACAAATATCTCGTTACAGCTGGCTGATCGGTTGATCATATATCCTAGAGGTATAGTGGAGGATGTCTTGGTAAAGGTGGATGAGTTTATCTTTCCTGCTGATTTTTTCATTCTAGATATTGAGGAAGATAAGAAGATTCCCATCATCTTGGGAAGGCCATTCCTAGCTACCGGCAGAGCTTTAATTGATGTGCAAAACGGGGAGCTAACTATTCGGGTTCAAGATGATAAGGTCACCTTTAATGTGATTGCTCCTACGAAGATTTCAGATGATCCAGAAGTGTACTTTTCTGTGGAATCCCTTGCATTGTCTTCCCAAGAAGAAAAAGGTGATTTGAAATTAGATGCAGTGCCTAGTGTTCCAAATTTTTTGGAGAATTCTGAGTCAGTTAAGATGTTCGAGGAAATTGATAAACATTCCATACAATATCTCTCGAATATAAAGCTTGGAAAACTTCCACCGCATTTGAGGTATGTCCTTTTGAATGATGAGTTAGTGATTTTTGAAGAGGGTTATGATAATGTGTTAAGAAGGTGGATAGTTGATGATGAGGTAGAAGAGTGTTTTGTTCAGTCGGCTGAGAGGGATTAACACCTTAAGGTGTGAGGAAGAAAAAGAAGGCGAAGAAGTCGATGGATGGAAAACTCAAGGCGAAGAGTGAAAGAAAAGTTGTGTTGGGAGTAAGCAATCCAGATGTCAACATGTGCATGAATGGTCTTTCTGTTGAGGACGGTTCGGTTATTCTTTTGAAACCGCCGTGAGTAGAGGAAGTAACATCCGGCTAAATGACGTTAATGGCAGCCCTTCGTGGGAGGCAACCCATGTGGTTCCGACGATTAGGTATGTTTCCTACTATCCCGTGTATTACCTTCAATTCAATGGGGACATTGAATATTTTAAGTTTGGGGGTGGTTTGGGGATAACTAGTGTGTGGTAGTTTTTGTGTCATTGTTTTCATATAGATATCATATTCCGCATTTTAGTAGTAATTCATTCATTTTTGTTCGTATTCTTGCATGTTTGTTTCATATAGGACATTCTGTTATGTTGTTTGTGTATACCATGTTAGTTCATTATAGTTGCATTTGCATAGCATGCATATTTCATGATCCCTTAGGATGAGCTAATTCTGATTGGTAGGTCGATGCCTATTTGAGTGTGGTAATGATGAATAGAGGGACGATTTATAGTTCTTATGAAATTGACTTGCATGTTTCAGAAACAAATACTTTTACACATTCTAAATATAAACAATCACTTGTTTATATTTAGAATGTTCTTTATTCCCTTGATGGCGTAGGAGCACTAAAGTCTAAGTTTGAGGGAAACCAGGGATTTCATGCAAATTGTTAATATTTGTCAATAATGGCTAGGCATCAAATGGCTAGTAGCCGGCTCATATTTATTATGAGTATTCTAGGGTTGGAATTGAGAATTCTCATTCCAGATTGCATATGTAAAAAAAAAAAGAAAAAGAAAAAAACAAGAAAAAAAAAAGGAAAAAAAAAGTTATGTGAATGTTTATATGCAAAATTAACCAGGGTGAGCTCTTTAATACTCGAGCAATTAAGTTCGCGGGGACTTTGTGCCTAGTGACCTAAGGCTTTTATAGTCTGGGATCCACTAACCCAACGCTCGCTACATGGGTATTTTTGTATAAGCCTTTTGGGGTCTCATCCATTGCACGGTTAAATAAGCATGCTTGTATATTATGTGTCATAGTTGTTAATAATAAAGCATGAATTCCTGGCTAACTTGAATAAGGATGGAGGTGTTTCTAAGTTATGACTATTCTATTTATAAACCTGTGATTTTCTTGACGAAAAATGAGTATGGTTTTGATCTAGTTTTGGGAGTATATTTGATGAACATCGCATACACGCACGTTTCTATTCACGTGATGTTAGTATACGGGGACTTAGTCGAGCTCTATTTAGAGTTATTTGCATTCTTTGAGTTATTTGGTTGCTAGTTGGTTTTGGTGAGTTTGAAGGGGATCTTTGCATTTTCATATTAGTTGAATTCATGCAGTGCATTTGTTTTGCATTGTTTAGTTGGATGGATTTTGTGGGTACATTCACTATAGGCCCTCATGAGACCTCACTGGTCCACTAGGACTGCCTAGGGGTTTAAAGGGCTTATTGCATATGCCAAATGCAACCGTGATCACCTACGGAAGTGGTGCTAGTTAGTTAGTTAGTTAGTATTTAGTTGTTTATGCTTGAGGACAAGCATCGGTTTAAGTTTGGGGGTGTGATAAGTGAATTTTATAACCACTTGGATTGCTTCATTTCGGCTTAAATTGATTCACTTAGACTCAAGTTTGTTGTAGTTTTGAAGTGTTTTGTTTAAGTGTGCAGGTTTGCAAGAATGTCGATTAGGGTTGATGTTTCAGTCAATTTTGGAGTTAAATTAGAGCTTAAGAATGAAGAATGGAGTCTTGTTGTGGGCCACCATGAAGATTCCAAGTCTAGAGAATTGAAGACGGAAGCATGTGCAAAAAGAACGGAAGCAATTGGAGTCAAAACGAAGCAAAGAGAGCAGAAACAGAAAAACTGCACAAGGCAGGTGCGCTGACTTCGCCCTACCCTGCGCAGGTTGCGCCCCTGTGCGGCCAGAATGCTGAAAATTGACTATTTTGCCCTAATCTGAGTTGTAATCGTATTTTAGGCAGTTTCTTGCCCCAAAATCGAATTCTATTAGTATTGTAGGGTATTTCTTGCTGTGCAAGACTTCTAGGGTCTATATAAACACATCGAATCATTGTAATTTATATCATCATAACATAGAATTGCAAGGGAGAAAAGGGGAGAAAGATTCAACGCTCGTGACAAGCAACGGATCTAGATCTACTTCATCTTTTGTATTCTGTCTTAGGCTCTATTCTGGATTCTAGATTTGTTTTCTCAACTCTTTGTTCTATTAATATTACTACTTTCATTCATACTTTGTTTAATATCACGATTCCATCAAATCCCATGGTGACGAACGGTTCAACTATGAACTAATCATTGTCATGGGATTCTAACGGATTTATCTATGTAGCTTAGTAGTTTGATTACTTTAAAGATTTGTGTGTGGTGAATTCTTGATATCCTCATATGGTTATGCTTAATTGATAGATGCGTCGCGAACATCTAATTTATTAATCTTTTGTGAAGCGAGAGTGGATCTTAAGATTTATAACTTGCCATGCTGTTTATCAACATGATTCGTAGTGTAAGATGAGAATACTTATACTGCCCTATGTGATCTATGTGGATGATTTGTGCTTAAACCGTTATGTGTTTTCAACTCTTATAGAGATATAGGGTCTAAACATAATTGATGTCTATTCATCTTCTATCTCTTTTGTGGATGTATGATTAGTTTGGTGTTCATATACCGAGAGGTAACCTATACTTGTTTCGTGTTGTCTGATCAGATATCATAACCATCACATGCATTGATTAAAGGCATCAGCTCTAAGCGAAGTATTTAATGAAGTTAGGATCCCATGTTTTTATTCTCATAAGTAATTCGATTTAGTGAAGTAATTCTTAGTTTGTTAATTTGCTTCTTAGTTAATTTTAGTTAATCAAATCCCAATCTTGTTAATTGTCTTAGCAGTGAATAAAAACCATACATTGTTGCATAGGTACATGAACTGAATTATACCTAACTTGATCTCTGTGGCAATGAACTTGACTTATTCATATATTACTTGTGACCATGTACGCTTGCGTGAATTAGTGCAAACAGTAGTGAAGGTTGTCATCGTGCAACTTCAGTTCCGACATTTTTATAAAATCGAAAATTTAGGATCTTAACATAAATCCTTTTCCATAGTCTTAATAAATGTTCAAGTCATTTATACTCCAAATTTCATAATTTTAACATCTTTGAAGTGGTTCGATAATGGCTTAAAAATGGGTTCGAACTGCAGTTTGTTTCGATCGAGCAACTTTCACTAAACGAACTTTTCTCTTAAACCGTTAATCGTATAGACATGATTTTTATACCAAAACAAACTAAAAACCAAGCTCTACAATTTCTGGGCAGTGGTGTTCAAAAATATTGTTTTGACAGCTCGGTAATTATGTTTTAAACAGCCCCAAAATCAAACGGGCATTACGACGGCTATAATCGTAAAGATTCCCGAATTTAACTTCGTTAAATCCATTAAACAACAACAAAATCATCGACCCAACATTTTTAACAGAAAAATCAGTTTATAAACTTCAAGAAATCATCATCAGCATTAACCCATAACAAGCAACCATCAAGATTCAATCATATATACTCCAAACTCCATAAACAAACATGTTCTTGAACATAACTTAGAACTTCACTTAAAACTTAACATAAATCAAAGGGGGGATAAGTGATATACCTTTCTTGAATCCTTAAACATACTAACAAGAGCTTGTAGGCCTTAAGGGAGCCTTGATCTGTGTTCATCATCCTCAAACTTGCAAAACAAATCAAGAAACAAGTTAGAATTTTCAGAGTTACTACTACCCCTATTAAAAGAAATGGAAAAACGACGACCTTACCTTGCTTAAATGGAAAAGACTTGTGAATAAGAAGTGTAGGTTACCTCAAGAACTTTCTAACGAGCTATAGAACATAATTTTTGAGTGACAAATGAAGGAGATATGGCAGTTTTATTCTGCCCCCTCTGTTTTGGCCAAAAATGGAAGAAGATGGAGGGGGAGAGTTCTTGGATTTTGTTCTTTGGTTGTAATGATATATGTGATATATATGTATTGTGTATATGCAGCCCTTGGTAGCCTTCTAGCTTGCCCATCCATGACCTAGACTAGGTTAAATACTTGGTGATCCATATATTCATGAACTATGTTGCCTTGCATGGTTTATTGTGCTAACTAGTTCCTAACTAGTTGGTTACTTGCTTTGTTGACTTGGTTGGATGGTTGACTAGCCAACTTGCATTACTTTGCATGGATTTTGCATGACCTTGGTCACCTTAATTATTATTCCACATTTATTGCTTAATTCTTCGTACCAAGTTCGATAAATCCTTGAAACATTTTGTGGTGGAAATTTCCTTGAGTAATCTTTAATATTCCAAGTACCTCGATTTAATAAACCTATTCCATGGAATTTCTAAATTATAATTCCCTTGGTCTTGGCATCATTTTCGTATTTCTTGATATCCCGTTAAATACATTCATTTGAAATAATCGGTTTCGTTGAAAACTAACGACTTTTACATTCACTCATTTACATCGTAAAGACGTAATATCAAATCGAAATCTTCATTTAATAATTTGTACTTAGCGTGGTTGAAAAAGTTTTTCATACATCCATAGAATCACTATTCATCCATGTTTCAAATATTCATAAAATTTAGGTTTATTACAGTCTCCCTTCCTTAAAAGGATTCTGTCCCGGAATTTAAAGAAAATAGTCGTGGGTACTATTCCAACTTCACCCTCACCAACTCTCAGATTGACACTTCAATCCTTTCGTTCTCTCACCTTGATCTGATCACCAGCGCCTTAGTGTCATTCGCCTCAACGCACGCTCTTTCCGACCTGTATTCTTCATCGGTTGTTCCATGAACGACAACTCCTGTCATACTACTTATACGTTTATATTCTGTCTTATTCATAGCATCCATGTTGAGTCTTCGTATCATAGGCACGTGAAATATCTTGTGGTCATAATTCATATTCTGAGATAAACTCTATTAGGTGGTAATCTCGAAGGATCATTAGGATATATCCATGCATCCATTTACTACTAGTGCCTTTTCAACTTTTTGTCTCTCTATGTGCATCAATCCCTTGAAGCTAAGTAAGCTTTACATTCTTGCCACAATATTTCTTCCTTTCTCATCCATGTTAGTTTCCTCTAAGGGTTATGTCTTACATCGCAATCGATTTGCATTTCTTGGAGCAGGTAATGGTTTGGTAATTTCAGAATTTATTAATATACCATCCTGACAACGTTTAGTAGAAGCATATTCTCAATCACCACACTATTTCTTATAACATTCCATGTGATCGTATTAAAGGTCCTTGTGGTATGTTCCAACATGGTTTTCCTACTGTAAATAATTACTTGGCATACTGTTCTGGCTGCATAACTATGATACTTGGTTTTCAATCTCGTGTTGGGCAACGGTTCAGAATTGTACCTCCCGTTTACCTTAGAACAATAATCACTTTTGAAGGGAACAGTTTTAAAATACCAATGTCATATAGAAAAAAAATTCAATAAGAATTTCCACATCAGGTGTTCCAAGGATATTAATGAGTCCCGAATGCTAGAAGTCTCAATGCTCAAAAGACAAAGGAATGATAGATTCAATACAATAAGGTTAATTCTTTCATGTCTTTATAAATTGGTATTATGATAATGTAGAGAATATTTCTCGAAAACATGATTCCTGGATGCGATTGTGATACGAATGATCTTAACAAGATTCTTGCATCGGGTGAATACTTCTCCTTTTGAATAATTAAGAAGAAATCAAGAAGTCTCATTGATGAAAGTCAACCAATAGAAGCAATTCTACTCCATGACAATTAAAGAATGAAGTAGTTTGTCATTCAAGTAATCAATGATTTCAAATGGATCTTCATAATGTGAATGAAAGAATAGAATATTCGAGTGATATAAAGTCTGATAAGAAGATGAGTAAGAATTCAAGTTGAGTGGGTGACCCTTCTAGATCTCAATCAAATTATTCATTGAAACTGTCATCATCATACTTTACCGCATGCAAAATGCATTGCGGAATTGCTGAATGATTTAAATTGGGAGCTAGACTAGTGAAACAATAACCAGTCCTTTTCAAGAAACACTAGCAACTATCTTGACATTAAGCTAGATGTTCTTCATAATGTTACAATTTTGACTAGTCAAAACAATCAACTAGTCATTCATATTGACATATCAACAAGCCAGTTTCAATTGGCTAGATCGGAATTTCAACATCGTAGACACTGAAGAAATTTTAGGCTACCCGGACAGCGAATTGAAATAAGAAGTTATTAAGTTTGAACCGAAAAGGAAAATATAAAATCTGAATAGAATGTTCTTGGCATCGGAATAATCAATAACCTCTCATCAAATATTACTTATCGGTGAAATGGTTCACCCAAGGGGGCCTCCGTACCCATACTTTATCAGATCCTACAATAGAATTAAATTCGGAATACCAATATCAAAATGATATCCTTACTATGATTTCAATGTACGATGTACAATCTTATCTTGAATAGAAGAAAATTATTGATGAGGGATATCTAGATATTAAATCATCCATGTTCTCAACAATTTATTAAATATTTATGAGCTCAACTGAAGAGTGCAAGTATGAAAGAAGCAATCAAATACCTATATTCGTTAAGAAATATTCGTTGATGAATTAAGGAGATATTTGTTGAACATTCCTTGGATAATTGAAAGAAAGTTATAATAGGCCTGAGCAGAAAAAGGTAATCACAAACTTTGAATAGAACGTTCATGGATCAAATAAAATACTTTGGATAAGCACTGGTTTAGAGAAATTATATCACTGCTTGTTATTCCATAAGTTCGAAGTAGAAAGCTAGATGGGTTACCTAATATAAACTAATCGAGATAACATGGTTAATGAACAGTTTAAATGAAGTACTGCACCAGCCAGTAATTACCAAAGTAAGCCAATAACCATTCATAAATCTCGACATTACCAACCCGAGGATGATCCTATTTCCTTGTCCTTGTAACCAGCTATAGTGCCTCTATCATAATCATATTAAGATCACTTAATAGTTTAGGGATTTGCAACTATATCTGTCACTCCCCTATAACCATCCAAAATTCATGTTCTTGTCAGGCCAAGCTACTCCTGTCGTTACTCCTATAGTTCCTGCTGTTGTCAACAATGATTCTAACCCGGAGCATGTTCCTAATAAAGATTCTCACTCTGAGCCTGTCAAAGTCCCTGAACCAGTGCCGCCCCCTATGGGATCTCCCATGATTGAGGTCTCTAAGCCTAAGTCTTTTGCAGAAGGTTTTGGCACACCTGTGGGAGGTGATGACAGTGATTGGCAAACGGTATAAAAAAAAAGAGCATTCAGCCCGAACAATGCAAATTATTCTGATAATTCGCCCACCCAGCTTAAAACATTTAAAAATTTGGCTCAGGTGGATGAAATTGATGCCAAAAGAGCATGCAATGTTGCAAATCTCTCTAAGTCTCAGCTCAAGAAACTCAAGAAGGCTTCTAAGACATTGGGGTCTCCCCCCCAACCCCTTCCTTGATTCATGTTTTTTGATCTCTGCTCCTTTAACATACGAGGTCTCAATAATAAGCAGACCTATGTTAAAGATTTCTTGAGCATTAATAAATTGTCGATTTTTTCTATTTTGGAAACTCATGTAAAGAAGGATGCAGCCAGTTTTATTAGTACATACGTAAATTCTCGCTTTAATTGGTTTTTTAATTATGAGTATCATCATAATGGTCGAATTTGGGTAGGGTTCGACCCCTCAATTTGGAGTGCTGTGGTTCTTACTAGCTCTGCTCAGCAAATTACTATCTCTTTTAATAATCTAGCAACAGGAGAAGATTTTGTAGCCTCTTTTATTTACGGTTTGAACACAGCTGTTGCTCGTAGGCCGCTTTGGAGGGAACTTGGTTTGATTAATCAGCAGCACATTGTTAGTTGCAAGCCTTGGTGCCTTTTGGGTGATTTTAATGTTTGTCTTGGCCCGTCGGAATCTAGCAAAGGTTTGAACTGGAATTCGAGTATGATAGATTTTTGTGATCTCCTCAATCAAATTGCAGTGACTGATCTGCGTAGTACTGGACCGCTTTTCACTTGGTGGGATTGTAACATCAGAAATCCTACTTATAAAAAATTAGATCGCTGCTTAGTGAATGGCCCTTGGATGAGTAAGCTTGATCTTTCGCAGGCCAACATTCTCAACAGGGGTTTATCTGATCACTGTCCTATTGCTGTTAATCTGGGCACTGTTAAAGAAAAGATTCGAAGGCCTTTTCTCTTCTTTAACCATCTGATTTCTTTGCCCAATTTCTTAGATGAAGTAAAATTAGCTTGGGAGGTTGATATTAGAGGAGATCCATGGTTTGTCCTTACCTCGAAGCTGAAGCTTGTGAAAGAAGCCATGAGGAAGCTAAATACTGCTACTGGCAATCTCTCTACTAAAGTGAATGCGGCTAGGGTAAATCTTGAGAACTTTCAGACTTCTCTCCCTCCTCCTATTCCAACTTAGGAACAACTCCTTATTGAAGATGGGCTTATCAAGAAGTTTCGTGCAGCGCTAGAGTTGGAAGAAATTTTTTTGAAACAAAAGTCGAGAATCTGCTGGTTAAAGTGTGGTGACTCAAACAATAAGTTCTTTTTTAATGCTTGCAAGAATCGTTGGAACAACAATAAGATCCTTTCGCTTAATGACGATCAAGGCTCCAATTTTACTTCTCATGAGGACATCTCTAAGGTGGCTGTTGAGTTCTTTAGCTCGACAATGGGCCAAGCTTCATCTGTTCAGTCCTTTCCAGGGGATATTCCCCTCCCGCAGCTGTCTGATCTACAGAAAGCATCCCTTGTCAAGCCCTTCACTGCTATTGATGTTTGGAACACTATTAAAGCTATGCCTAATTCTAAAAGCCCTGGCCCAGATGGACTCACTGTGGAATTCTTTATTGCATCTTGGAGCATAATAGGCCCTGAAGTCTGCAAAGGTATCCTTTATTTCTTTCAATCTCTGCATCTTCCCAGAATGGTTAACTCTACTGCCCTTGCATTGATTCCTAAAACTCAGCCTACATCTACTATGTCTGATTTTCACCCGATTGCGTGCTGCAACATTTTGTACAAATGCATCACGAAAATGATCTCTCATAGGTTAAAACAGCTTATGCCTGAGCTAATCTCCACGTCTCAATCTGCATTCGTGCCTCAACGATTGATAGGTGACAACATTTTGCTTGCACAAGCTCTTTTTAAAAACTATCACTTGAATTCTGGTCCCCCTAGATGTGCTATGAAAATTGATATAAAGAAGGCGTTTGATACGTTGAATTGGGGGTTCTTATTGACAGCTCTGCTAAGAATGGGGTTCCCTTCTTTATTCATTGACTGGGTTTCATCTTGCTTAAACTCCTGTATGATTTCTGTGAAGGTTAACGGTTCGCTTGAGGGGTACTTTAAGGCACGGTCAGGTCTTAGGCAAGGGGATCCGATGTCCCCCTACCTGTTTGTATTGGCAATGGAGGTCCATTCAGCAATTCTAAGGAAAAAAACAGAAAATTCTGCGTTCAAGTTTTACTCTCAGACAAAACCTCTTGCAATATCTCATCTAATTTTTGCGGATGACGTTATGTTGTTCAGTTACGGAGATCGAACTTCCATAGATATGCTCTTACAGGGAATAAATGAATTTGCTGCTATTTCTGGTCTTCACACTAATAGAGGCAAGAGCTCGTATTTTTTTGTAAATGTTGACAGTGACACTATAAACCACACTATTGAAGCCTCTGGATTTCAGCAAGGGTCCCTTCCGATTATATATCTGGGATTACCGTTGATCACTACCAAGCTTAAGCTCAGGGACTGCACTCCTCTCATCATGAGGTTAACTGCTCAAATCGAACTTTGGGTTAACAAAACCTTAAATCATGCGGGTAGGCTGCAACTGTTGAAAGTCGTTTTGTTTGGTATTCAAAGTTACTGGTCTGCTCACCTATTCCTCCCAAAGTTTGTTTTGAAAAAACTGCAATCACTTTTCAGTAAATTTCTCTGGGGAGGCACCACTACGTCCACGAAACAAGCTAAGGTTTCTTGGAAAGATTGCTGTGTTCCTAAATCTGAGGGTGGTCTTGGCATCCGGGACCTGTGTGACTGGAATAGGGCCTCGTTTCTCTTCAACTTGTGGCACATTACTCAACCTGAAAGAAAATCCCTCTGGATTGCATGGTTTAAACGTGTGTTTTTAAAAAACAGAGCCTTATGGACTGTTCAATGCCCGAGTAAAGCATCCTGGTGCGTCCGTAAAATCCTTCAAGCAAGGCCTCTAGCTCTCAGACATATTCACTATCAAGTAGGAGCTAACTCTCAGTTTCTTCTATGGCACGATCCTTGGTCCAGTGGTTCTCCTATTCTTAGCAGGTTTGACAAAAGTATTATCTCTATCACTGAATCAACTGTTTGGGCTCCTGTTAGCGAAATTATGCATAATCAGACGTGGGATCTCCCTTCTTCCAATCATAGTTGGGTTTTTGATCTTCGTGCTCAGATTGGAGTAACTAATATTCATGCTGTAGATGCTATCACTTGGGATAATCAGATGGCTAAAACTGTGAAGCTTTCTACCATTTGGAACACTATAAGAACCTCAAGCACCCCCCCTCCGTGGACTGTCGCGGTCTGGCATACTCTTGCCATCCCAAAGTGTTCGTTCACTCTATGGTTAGCCTTCAAAAATCGACTCCTAACCAAGGAACGAATGGTTCGTTTTGGTATGGATTCAGATTTAAGGTGCGTCCTGTGTGATAATGCCATTGAATCAAACTCTCACCTGTTTGGGTCTTGTGTCTTTACCAAGGCTGTGCTTCGTAATGCTGGGTATTCACTCACTTGTAACTGGGATAGTTTTCTGCAAGGGCAGTTCTTTTTGACGAGATAATCCAGAATGAAGACACTTCTGTCTTACCTTTATTTGGCGGTCACTGTGTATTTAATATGGAAGGAGCGTAATGATAGAGTTCACAACCTCAATCACAGGGCTACGCCCACAACAATTCAAGCTGCGGTTAAAAGAATGGTGCGAGAGCGGGTTCACTCAATCCCCTGTTTCAAAAAAGTTGCTGCTAAAGATCGTGACATCATATTAGCTCTTTATTAGTCTTGTAAATGCTAGTCTAGTTTATTAGCATGTTTTGTCGATTCTCTTGATTTCAGCTTGTCATTCGCGCGGGGTATGCCCCTAGAAATTGTCCCTCTTTTTTGGTGTTTATATATATTTAATTTAGCAAAAAAAAAAACAAATGACATACGAGATCGTAATAAACTTATTATTGGACTATTGGAAGAGGTACCGGTGAGTAGAATGGACTGGAGTGTTTACTGGAGGTATTATACTAGGGTCGATAGAATCCTTAGAGACCTTCAGAATGATGAATAGAGGTTTGAGAGTCGTACATGACCTGTCATAGGTAATGATATAGGAAGCAGAGCGAAATCTCAAGAGCAGCTGAGGTAGAGGCGATATTGCCAATATGATCGGATGACTAGGCTGGCATAAATTTTGTGGCCCATAGTCCTCCACAGTTTAGGAGGCGGCATTTTAAGAATCAAGAAGTTTAGACTTCCCTACATAGATCCGATTTTCGATAAGTAACGGGTTTACCTGAAAGTTGGTCACTATGTCGTTGTGGATTTCATTACCCTTGATGGCAAATTTTACATGTGTTATACGAGAATGTTATCATAAGACGAGCGTGCTAGATAATTCCACGCATGATTCGGACGCTAGAGCATGGTAGTTCAACTTAGAGAACAAACAAGTAGAATTAACAAAGGGACTCAAGAGAAGTTGAATATGGTTGCAACGAGCGATACAGTGATCTCAATGTCTACCAAAAGAAAAGACCAGTGGGTCTAGAGTGGGATCCTTTGATAGAGATGTTATCAGGGACTACGTATATATGTATTGTAGACCTCAATATTTTTGGTATATGTTCACATACACACACCCGCCACTGAACCTATGGACTGCACTGAGATCCCTGAGAGATCTCTTTGATTTGTTCCCAGGGGGAACTGGCCAGTTGTGATTCATGTCGGAAGGCATGAAGTAGGACCCCATGGACTTAGCAGGTATCCCCGGAATGATGTGAAGCTTGGTCTTCAAGATAAAGCACGGAAATGACAGATATATTTGTGAAACCCCAACTCGATAAATGACTTTGAGATGATGATTGAGAGACGCACTAGTTGGTGTCTTATATTACGAAGACGAAGAGATGGAGTTACCCTCATAATGGTGATAATGAGATGCATGAATGATTATTAACTTATTTTGGTAACTACCGGCAGGTGCACTACTTCATTTTAAACTGTTCACTAACCCTGTTACCTCGATTAGTTTATATCAGGTAACCCTTCTAGCTTTCTACTTCAAACTTGTGGAATAACAACCAGTGAGATACTTTCCCTAAAGCAGGACTTATCCGAAGTAATTTTATTTGATCCATGAACATTCTATTCAAAAATTTATGATGATCTTGTACGGCTCAGGCCTATTTACACTTTCTTTCAATTATCCAAGGAATGTTCAACAAATATTTCCTTAATTAATCGACGAATATTACTTAACGATTATTGATATTTGATTTCTTCTTTCATACTTGCACTCTTCAGTTGAGCTCATAAATATTTAACAAATTATTGAGGACGTGGATGATCTAATGTCTAGACATCCTTCATGAATTCTTTTCTTCTATTTGAGATGAGATTGTACATCGCACATTGAAATCATAGTAAGGATATCATTTTGATATTGGTATTCTGAATTTAATTCTATTGTAGGATCTGATAAAGCATGTGTACGGAGGCACCCTTAGGTGGACCGTTTCACTGGTAAGTAATATTTGATGAGAGGTTATCGATTGTTCCGATACCTAGAACATTCTCTTCAGATTTTATAGTTTTCTTTTTCAAACTTAATAACTTCTTATTTCCATTCGTTGTCCGAGTAGCCTAAAGTTTCTTCAGTGGCTACGATGTTGAAATTCCGTTCTAGCCAATTGAAATTGGCTAGTCGATATGTCAATATGAATGACTAGTTGATTGTTCTAACTAGTCAAAATTTGTAATGTTGTGAAGAACACCAAGCTAATTGTCCTAGCTAGTGGTGATGCCTCAAACAGGTGAACTAGCAAATTTTGTCTAGCTAGTTGCTAGTGTTTCTTAAAAAGGACTAGTTATTGTTTCACTGGTCCAACTCCCAATTTAATTCATTCCGCAATGCATTTTGCATGTGGTAAAGTATGATGATGAAAGGTTTGACGAATAACTTGATTGAGACCTAGTGAGGTCGCCCACTCAACTTGAATTCTACCCATCTTCGTATCAGACTTTATGTCACTTGATTATTCTGTTCTTTCATTCATATAATGAAGATTCATTTGAAACCGTAGATTACTTGAATGATAAACTGCTTCATTTTTTTATTGTCATAGAGTAGAATTGCTTTCGATCGATTGACCTTTATCAATGGGAATTTTAGATCCTCTATTTTTTAGGAAAAGTATTCACCAGATGTAAGAATGGTATAAAGTTCGTCTTTATTACTTTTGTATCCAACAATCATTGCCCTCGTGCAACACTCTCTATGATATCACATTACAAAATTATCAGGACATGAAGGAATAAACCTTGTTGTATTCTTTTTGTCCATCCTTACATCTCCAAAAATCGAGACTCCTAGTATTTGGAACCATCAACATTCTTGGAACATCCAATGTGGAATTCTTATTGAAATTATCTATTGGACCTTGTTATTTTGAAACCATTCCTTTCAAAAGTGATTACTCTAAGGTGAACAGGAGGTACAATTGTGAACCGTAGCACCAATATGAGAAAAAAAAACCAAATGTTGTAATTGTGCAGCAAGAGCGTTATGCCGAGTAATTATTTAAAATAGGAATAACATATCGGGGCATACCACAAGGACCTTTAATATTAGTGTGAGGAAGGTTATAAGAAATGATGAGGTGGTTGGGAGTACACTCCTACCAACCGTTGTCAGGATGTTATAGTAATGAATTCTGGAGTTACCAAGCCTTTTCCTGATCCAAGAAATTCAAATCGATTGCGATGTAAGACATATCCTTAGAGGAAACTAACATGGAAGTGAGATGGACAAGAAAGGAAGAAATATCGTGGCAAGAATGTGAAGCTTTACTTAGCTTAAAGGGATTGATGCACATAGAGAGACATAAAGTTTAAAAGGCCCCTAATAGCAAATGGATACATGGATATATCCCAATGATCCTTCGAGATTACCACCTAATCAAGTTTATTGGGAATCGCAGCAGCATGCAGGCCTCAGACTGGTTGGCGCCAGTTGTGAAAGAGGACGAGCGTATGACATCTTACATATACCATCGAGAATCGATACCCCTAACTGGAGATGTAGGAATTGTTGACCAGTTAAAACACGTAGTTGTTTTTCAAAGATAAGGTTGAAGAGCGGGTTTCACCAACTCCAGATCGACCTCTGTACTGTGCCAAAGTTGGCATTTCATACTAATATAAACGTTATAAAATTATGGTAGTATCATTTGAGTGGACTAATGAGTCAGAAGCCCTCATGGATTAATGAACAAAGTTTTGGAATGAAATGAGATATTAGCAACAACCTCGTTGTTAGCTATACTTGATGATAAAAAGAGGACTTTGAGAGCCACGATGATGCGTCTTTCAAGAGTTTAAGAGGTGTGCTGATGCAATAGAAAGGGGATGATAGCCTATACTTCTAAACAACATAAAAGTTACGGGATAGGATATACTAACCGTGAGTCTGGGATTAGTCATGATGGCGTTCACGCATAAAAACTGAGACGTTAACTTTATGAGAAAAGTGTGAAAGTTTTCCACAAGTGCCATAAGTATATCTTCATATTAGAACTAAACATAAGAAAGAGAAGGTGACGAAAGGGAGCAGGGAGTATAATGGAGAAATTTGTTATTTCCCAGGAAAGGCCAGTGTGGTGGCCGATACCTATAGAAGGGATTATTCGAAATTGGAATTCAGTCAATATTGACCAAGAAAATAGAGTATATACAATAAAGAATAATGTTAGAGGAAAGTGACTAAATTATGGGGAAGGGCAAAGATGTATACAGAATTAAGAGAATGTTTGGCAAACGAAAATGAAGAATGGTATTGGCAAACTATTAAGTACAAACGCGACATGTCAAAAGCAGAATGATAGAGATCTAGTGGATTAATTCCGCCTGTAGAAAATCTTGAATGTGGATAGAATTATAATGAATTTCATAAGTAGGTCGCCAAAGACCGAGCCAAGAGATGACCCTAGTTGATTTATAATTGTTGGACCAAGTGATTTACCTACGAGAGAGTTTCCATTTAAAAGATTATCGATTTATATACGGAAGAGATGGTGGTGCAATATAAAACTTCTTCAGCGATTACGTCAGATAAAGACTTAAGGTTAAACTTCGAATATTGAAGGTGCTTTCAAGTATATTTAACAAAGAGATTGAGCGTATGTACTAATTTGATCTGTGGCTGACGGACAAGGAAGAAGAATTATCCAGACGATCGAATTTATATTTAGTGCCGTGCCTTAGATTTCATGGGGCAGTCGAGAATAAAAACTTATCAATGAAATGAATGTTGTTATCACGATTGAAAGGCAGAGTGTGTAAACTTGTAACACTATAACTAATGTAACTCAATTAAAGGAAAAGATACTTAACCAGAAGACAATCAAGAACAAGAAGCCACAAGAAATCAACACTAAATGAAGACAAGGTAATTGATACAATTGAACATGTTAACTACGATCAAGCCAAGAAGAAATCATTGAAAGAAGTTCAAGTCAAAGTTGTTCATGCCTCAGTGATTTGAGAAATAGAGAATCAAGATCATAACTATCAGTATCAACAAGACAAATTGATTTCAAGTGAACAAAAAGGAAAGCGAACATTGGAAAGCACGTTACTAAGTGAATATGGAAATTTATTCAAGAAGCAAAAACACTATCAAGACTAGTCACTTATGAACCAGACCAGTGCATCAAGTGTCAGGACATTGATAGCAAGTTTATGTCAGTAATAAAGATCCATGTTCAAGAGCTTGGTGAAGAATAAAGAAGACATGAAGATATCACAAGTTCAAGATGTGCATTGAAGTTTCAAGTTGAAGACCAGAATATTTTCTAAGTACTAAATATTCTAGATGACCAAGTAGAATATTTCTAAGTAGAAGTTCTACTTAGAAATTCGAGATGGCTAAGTAGAAATTCTCAAGTAGAAGTTCTACTTAGAGTGCAGCTTCAACATGACACATGGCATCTTCTGATTGGCAGATTTCCAAGCTTTCAAGATAAGGCAAGATTTATGTGGACATCATTGGGCCACGTATATCTTAGTCTTTGAAGACTACAGGACATAGATTACATGTAGTATAAATAGAAGTACTTGTGTAATGTTTGATAGAGAGCAATTCTTGAGAGAAACACATGTAAAAGAGAGAGAGTGTATTCACAGAGCTTAGTATCATTCACTTTTCTCTGAACTTCTGTTCTACTTTGTAATGAATGTTGTAGCAACCACTTCAAGTTATATATAAGACATATATTCCTTGAATCTGTGTGTTCGTTTATTGCATCGTATTTATTGCTTCTCATATTTGAAAAGTTGTATTCACCCCCCCTCTACAACACATTTGGACCTAACAATTGGTATCAGAGCTATATGTTTAACATACAAAACATAGATCCTTGTGTTTAGTAGAAGAATCGTGAGTTTTCATTTTCTAGATCTACTTTTCTAAAATTCTGGAAAAGTGAGCTTTAATTCGTTTGTAGTGAAAACTCATCCGAAAAATTATTTAAATACTCCAGGTGTGATTATTTAGCTTGGGTGTATTTTAATTAATTTTTGTGAATTAATCTGGGTACTTTGATATTTGGTGTTCTTGAGTGTTCATCATTTGTTCTTATCAAAGAAGATGACCCAACAACTTTTTGATCTCCTTTTCAAACAGATAAATAGTAAAAGACTAAAAAGGTGTTTTTGGATTTTTGATTTGCATTATTCACGGCCGAAAGTACATCAGAACATACTCAGTACCTAGCATGTGGGTTAGGTGGGTTAGGTGAGTAAAACCTCAAAAGTCAAAAAGGTGTTAAAGAGATAATATTGTTTATTCAATATTAAAGTGATCTGCAGCAAAATTGTTCTAAGGACAAAAGTTCTACATAGAATTTCTACTTGAGATTTTCTACATAGAATTTCGACTTGGATAACTTCTACTTGGTGAAGTTCGACTTGAGCAAAAATTTCTACTTAGAGAAATTTTGACTTAGGCAGAAATTCTACATAGCCTAGTCTTGGGTACTTAGAAACTTTTAGTGACCAGAATTGAAATGGCTCCTAAAAATGCATTCAAGATCCCAATGTTCAACCGAGATCACTATGAAGAATGAGTTTTCAGAATGAGACTCTATTTAGAGACTGTTAACCCTGAATATCTGGAAGTCCTTGACAAGGGTAAATTTGTTCCAATGGTGGTTATTCCTGCGCATACGGAAGGAGGGGTGGTTATAGCACCTCGGTCTGAGCCTAAAAAGGCCTCGAAGTTTTCAGATGCTGACAAGGAGCAAATAGCTTATGATACTGCCGTACGACAAACCTTGTTGGAATCTCTTGATCACGAAATGTTCAACATAGTCAAAGGTCTGACTACAGCAAAGAAGATTTGGGACAAGATAGAAGTTGTCATGGAAGGATCTGCAGAGGTTAGAAGTAACAAGACACTCATACTCAAGATGGAGTATGACACCTTCAGAATACGAAAAGGAGAAGGCATAACAGACGTCTATCTACGATTCAGTCAGTTGGTATTGGATTTGAATCTGAGAGGTGTAACTCTCCCCATGGTTGAGACTAATACGAGATATCTGAGGAACCAGCCAAAGAGCATTGAACATAGGGTCTACACAATAAGAGAAACCAGAGATTTGCATACAACTTCTCTGGAAGAATATTATGGAATATTAAAGACCTATGAGCTGGAAACACTTCAAGATCAAGCATGGGACAATGATTCAAAAGGAAAAGAAACTGCATCAGGATTAGTTGCTGATGAGGAAGAGTCTAAGAAGGCAATGGTTGCAGAAAAGACTAAATCATCACATGCACCACATCAAGTTGATAATGATGACGAGTGCACATCTAATAGTGATGATGACTACTACACCCAAGAAGAGCTGGACAACATGGACGATAGTGTCGTGGCATACATGGCAAGGAAGTTCAGCAACATGAGATTCAGAAAGAGCAATCGACCACAGAGAAATTCTTCATCCTACTATCGGGCTGCTAGGGGTGGTGGTAGTTCGTCAGGCTACAAAGGAAAAGGCAAGAATACCAGCTACAAATCTCCTTTGGATTTCAAAATGAAGTTCAAATGCTATAACTGTGGTGAAGCTGGACATTTTGCTACGGACTGCAAAAAGCCTAAACAGACTTATCCAAAAGAGACATATGAAGCCCTCAAAAGCAAGTATGAATCGCTGGTGAAGGAAAGACATGGAAAAAGAGCTTTGTTAGTGACAGAAGGAAGAGCTTGGGATGATTCAGATGAGGAAGATGTTACTCATGTAGCAAACTTTGCCCTCATGGCTGAGACATCAGAGGAATCAGAGGTACCAGTTCTAACCCATAAAGTAGAAATGTCCATTGATGATTATAAGGAACAGAACGGGGCTCTTTGTGAAGAGATCTATATGTTGTGCAAAAGCCTAGACTCTTCTCAAAAGGAACAGAAAACACTTGTTGCCAAAAGCAGAATGCTTGAGGCAAAAGTGGAAGAGTTAGAGGCTGCTTGCACTGTAGATACTTCCCTAAGAAACTTTATTAAATCTCTGGAACACAAGCTCATCCTTAAGGAAGAAGTAGAAGCATGTCTTAGGGACAAACTAGTTGAATTAGAAACTAAATGCGAAGCTTACAAACTAGCTGCTAGTAAAGTGTATGTAGATAATGACACATTTAAGAAGATAACTTGAGTAGGTATAGGACTTGATTATTCTGACCTTCCTAAGAAAGATGGAAAGAGACCTATCGACACTAGTTCCAGTGACCTTAAAAAGGAAATTCCTAGCCCTCTTAAATCAGCTGTCAAACCCATCTACAAACACTTTGTTCCTAGAATAGAAGAAGAAGAGACTGAATTAATAGCTAGATATGAGATTGAGATGGAAGATTGCCAGAAAGCACAACCTATAACTCCTATCAAACAAGTTAAAATCAATTTCCCTAGAGATGAATCTAGACTAGGATTAGGAGCTAAGGCTGTTAAACAACAAGGAAAGAAAGAAAAAGGCATAAAAGAGGTTAATGCTGAACGAATAAAGAAAGCATGTTATCACTGTAAATCTACTGAACATCTTTCTTATGCATGTAAAGCTAACGTAAATGTTCCTGCTGCACATGCCATGCCTACCACACATACAATGAATAATCTGCATCAGAATCATGCACAGTGTGGTCAACCTAATTGTATGCCATGCACTTTTAACGTCATGCAAACTTTTGTGAATTTAATGAATGCATCTAGCCAGTCATGCTAAAATACTGTTGCTAGTTCAAACATCAAAAAGAAGCATGTGAGAGCCAAGACTGTCAGTCCTCCTAAAGTTAGGAGTGATAAACCTTCTCCTAAGACTGACAAATCTGTCAAGTCTGAGAAAGGAAAGGAGAAAGTCGAAAGCTCTAGTAATGTTAAGAAAAGTGCATCTCCTGTTGTTAAATCTGTTGATTCTCGATCTTATCGAAAAGTCGGGCCCAATCAAAGTTGGGTTCAAAAGAATGTCTAACCAATCTGTCATTGCAGGGCGTTAAGCAGAATAGAAATAAAGTTATATGGGTGCTAGACAGTGGAGCATCGAGGCATATGACTGGAAACAAGTCCCTGCTTACAGAGTTGGTTATGAAAGATGGCCCTTATGTTACTTTTGGAGATGACAGCATAGGTGTGACAAAGGGATATGGCAAACTGAAGACTGGTAATGTCATCATTGAAGATATTTCCTATGTTGAGGGACTGAAGCACAATCTGTTGAGTATCAGTCAATTCTGTGACAAAGGTTACGAAATTGTCTTCAACAAGAAAGGGGTAAAAAGAAAAATGTGTTAGTCATGGATAGTGGATGCTCTGTGCACATGACGGGAAACAAAACCTTGCTATTAGAATTTGAGGAGAAAGCTGGCCCAACAATGTCTTATGGAGATGACAACATTGGACAAACTTTGGGATATGGCAATATAATCATTGGAAATGTCATCACTGAAAAAGTAGCTCTGGTGAACGGACTCAAATACAATCTGCTAAGTGTGAGTCAAATCACAGACAGAGGCTATCATGTCGACTTCAATAATACTCACTTTGAAGTGATCAGTAAAACATCTAGAAGGATTGTCTTGACTAGTCAAAGACATGGTAACATTTATGAAGCCAATATCTACACCAATACTGAGGGTCCCTCAACATGTCTCATCAATAAAGCAACAGTAGATGAAAGTTGGAATTGGCACAAAAAGCTTTCTCATCTCAACTTCAACAATATCAATGAGTTGGTTAAGAAAGATTTGGTAAGAGGATTACCAAAGGCGTTATATACTTCTGATGGACTCTGTGATGCTTGTCAGAAGGCTAAACAGAGAAGGACATCATTCAAGAGTAAATCTAAATCCTCAATTGATGAACCATATCACATATTACATCTTGACTTGTTTGGACCAGTCAACGTTATGTCCATCAGTAAGAAAAGGTACACTCTAGTCATTGTTGATGAATATACTAGATTTACCTGGGTGTATTTTCTACACAGAAAAGATGAAACTGCAGAGATACTTTTGGACCATGTAAGACTCATCGAAACTGGCATAAAGTACAAAGTCAAGATTCTAAGAAGTGATAATAGAACTGAATTCAAGAATTCAGTAATGGAAGAGTTCTGCAAATACAAAGGAATAGTTCAACAATTCTCTGCTCCTGGCACACCCCAGCAAAATGGAGTAGTTGAAAGAAAGAACAGAAATCTTATTGAAGCTGGTAGAACAATGTTGGAGGAAGCAAAACTACTTACATATTTCCGGGCAGAAGCAGTCAACACAGCATGCTACACTCAGAACATTACTCTAATCAACAGACATGGTGTCACTCCTTATCAAATGATTAAAGAGAAGAAGCCGAGTCTGAAACATTTGCATGTGTTTGGTTGCAAATGCTTTGATCTTAGACCTCATCCTGAACAGCTAGGAAAATTTGAAACCAAAGCTGATGAGGGCATTTTTGTTGGTTATCCAACTTCAAGAACCTTTAAAGTATATAATCTAAGAACAAGGACAGTCATGGAGTCTATCAATGTTTCTTTTGATGATAAGAAGATAACAGGAATTGCTGAAGACTCGCATGACAGTTTGATCTTTGCGAATGAAGCTACCAAGAATTCTGATGAAGTAATGTCAGATACTGATAGTCCATCAGATCCTGATGATCGACCAATTCCTGATGAAACAACAGTTACTGATGATGATTCAAATAATGCAAATGTTGAGGGGGAGCAACAACAAAATACCATCAGTACTGAAACAACTAAAACATCAGGAGGAGAATCATCAGAAACAGATTCAAGTGATAATCCTGACAGTACTTCAGGAGAAGATAGCACTATCTCAGGGGAGCTTCTAATAATTCTAGTTCTTTTGAAGATAACACCAATCAAGGGGGAGCATCCAACTCAAGAAATGATTTACCATCGGTAAGGAAATGGACCAAAAGCCATACTCCTGATTTAAATATTGGGAATCCTGATGCAGGTGTTAAAACCAGAAGTGCAACACAGAATGAATGTCTCTATAATAATTTTCTGTCAAAGGAGGAGCCTAAAAAGGTTGAGGATGCACTCAAGGATGCTGATTGGGTTACAGCAATGCCAGAAGAACTGAATGAATTTGAAAGAAATGAAGTCTGGAAACTAGTACCAAGACCAAAAGGTAGATCAATTTTTGGTACAAAGTGGGTGTTCGGAAACAAGACAGATTCAGATGGCACTATTGTGAGAAATAAAGGAAGACTAGTTGCAAAGGGGTACTCTCAAGAGGAAGGAATAGACTATGATGAAAATTTTGCTCCTGTTGCAAGACTAGAAGCCATCAGAATTTTTCTGACATATGCAGCCCATAAACAATTCAAAGTTTTCCAGATGAATGTTAAAAGTGCTTTTCTGAATGGGGAATTGGAAGAGGAGGTATATGTTGAACAACCTCCTGGTTTCATTGATCCTAAATATCCAGATCATGTCTATAGATTGGATAAAGCACTTTATGGACTAAAGCAAGCTCCAAGAGCCTGGTATGAAACACTAGCTCAATTCTTACTGGAAAGTGGTTTCAAAACAGGTACAATTGATAAAACCTTGTTTTATTTGAATCATGGGAAGGACTTGCTGTTAGTTCAGATTTATGTTGATGATATCATTTTTGGGTCAACTAACCCCAAATTGTGTGAGAAATTTTCAAAACTGATGCAGTCTAGATATCAAATGAGCATGATGGGAGAAATGAGCTATTTCTTAGGTCTGCAAGTTAAACAGACTGATGATGGAATTTTTATCAATCAGTCAAAGTACACAAAGAATCTATTGAAGAAGTTTAATATGCAAGACAGTTCTATTGCAACAACTCCCATAGCTACAGCTACAAAGCTTGATCCTGATCAAGGTATTGAGGTAGATGTAACTAACTACAGAGGTATGATAGGCTCACTTTTGTATCTAACAGCCAGAAGACCAGATATCATGTATGCAACCTGTCTATGTGCAAGATTTCAGGCGAACCCCAGAAAACCACATCTCATTCCTGTTAAAAGGATTTTCAGATACTTGAAAGGCACTCCATCACTTGGCCTTTGGTATGCTAGAGAGTCTGACTTTAATCTTTGTGGTTACTCAGATGCTGATTTTGCAGGATGCAAAATAGACAGGAAAAGTACTTCAGGCAGTTGTCAGTTTCTTGGAGGAAGACTAGTTTCTTGGTTTAGTAAAAAGCAAAAGTCTATATCCACGTCAACTGCAGAAGCTGAGTACATAGTTGCAGGAAGCTGTTGTGCTCAGATCATGTGGATGAGGAATCAGCTAATGGACTATGGTTTGTCATATTCAAAAATACCTATTTTTTGTGATAACCAAAGTGCTTTTGCTATGACAGGAAATCCAGTTCAGCATTCTCTTACTAAGCATATCAGTATCAGATATCATTTCATAAGGGAACAAGTACTGGAAGGGACAATCGAACTCCACTTTGTTCCTACTGATCAACAGCTAGCTGATATATTCACCAAGCCACTACCTGAAGCTACTTTTACAAAATTGGTGAATGAATTAGGAATGGTATACTATGAAAGTTTCTGAGAACAAGGGGAGACCAAATATTGATGAGTGTCAGATCCTGATGCATGTCTGATACTGACGAAAAGTCAATCCTGACGTTAGTCAAACATCAGATCCTGATGCAATGGTTTAGTTATCAGTACAATATGTATACTACAAGTAATCCCTAATTGTTCTGTTCCTGATTTAACTGTGGTTATTGTTGATGAATTTGTTACTTACATGATTACTTTAAATAGTTTTCATTTTTTTTGATTTAATTCTTTGAGGAACAATTCATAAACATTAAATTTGCAAGACACATTGAATAAGATTAGAGAAACAGGATTTTTCATTGATAATAAGAAAGAGATTACATGCAAATATTACATCTTTTTGTTCTCTCTATCTACTAATCTACTCAACAGGAAAATAAAAAGTGAAGTCCAAACCACTCCGTTGTTAGCAGCCATCCCAGATCCCATCTTTGCCACTTTGTTTGGGTGGAAGTTGAAGGGATAAGGTTATTTTTGCTGACATATTCATTAACAATGGTTGGTGGTGTTGGATGAGGATGCCTTAGAGGAAAGCCATGTTAATGTTGCTTGAAGAGCAGCATCGATGTCGATCACTCTTGCAGGCTTTTCTATCTCGATTTCTTCAAGACTGGCATCCATCTGCAGCCACAGAGTTTCAAGCTGCCTTTCCCAGTCAAAGGCATCAAACTCTTCACGAGTATAACTGAAGATATCTATGTTTTCTACGAGATGGAGATTCTTTTCCTTGATTTTCAGGAGAGAATGAAGGATTAAAGGGATAGTGAACAAGTCTCTAGTCGTTAAATAGAGATGGGGGAGTAACAAAGTACTACAACGCTTCGTATTCTGGTTTTTAATGGTTCCGGGTATTTTAAGAAAGTGTTATTTGTTTTTATTTTAAAAACAAATATTTTATTGTTATATTCACAAATGCACTTCTTAAAATTACGAGCGCGTGTATTTCACTCACTGATACATATAGATACACAACGTGTCATATACGGTTAACACCACTCTCTCACGTCACACAAATCGATTACTGACCTGTTTTGAGAAATTATTAGTTGTCATCAATTTAGTTCACTAAATCGATTCATTATTCTCAAAACTATCAGTATTGTTCTCTTCTCTATGCGAACATAAACCCTAATTGCACGAAATTTCAATCTCTTTTTGTCACACCAAAAATGGAGAATTCATCATTTGTAAACAATAAGATTGTTATTAACGGTGTTACTTTTGCTCCCAACAATTATGTTGATATTCTTGACCATCAGGAATTATCGAATGATTTTCATATCATTCAAGACATCTTGGCATCTAGTCCGATTCATTATGCTTTAACGGCACCCGCCAAAGTCTCTTTCAAGTGTGTGATGCAGGTTTGGACGACTGCTGTCTTTGGTGTTCTTGAACCTTCAGGAAGACCTAATCTGACCTTTACGCACAATGGAGTTACATATCAAGTTACTCCAGAAGTAGTTTGTGAAGCTCTGCACTTACCTTCTCCAAATGGTAAGACTCCAGCAACAATTTCTGATGTTTCATTGTTGGAATTTGCTACGAGTCTTGGTTACAATAGAAATCCAAGAAAGTTTGGAGAGCTATACAGAACTAAGCTAAAGAAGGAATGGAATTCCTTCTTTGATACCATCAGTAGGTGCTTCTTGAACAAAGTCTCTAACTTTGATGCACTACCGATGGCTTCAGTTCACATTGGGTACTCTATAATCCATGATACTGTATTTGATTATGGGTCTTTCATATTGAGAGCATTAAATGCTAGGAAAATAGATAAATGTGGTTATGTCTATTTTATTAGGTTTTTTCAACTAATATTCTCTCACTTATGTCCCAGTGTTGATTTTGAAAATGATACAGTATTGCCTATCTGTAAGATTTCAGAAAACAATATCAAGTCTTTGATTAAATCAGATAAGGCTAATGGTTTTGAGGGAAATCCTTATATTCCTAAGGGGGTCTGGCTTCTCTTGAAAAAGAGATTGCCTGAACTTTATGGCCTAGCTACAGGTGCTATGGGACAGGACCAAACACATTCTGTTCCTGACATAAGCCCACCTCAGAAACAGTTACCTAAACAGTCAACCACCTCTGGTGTCTCTCAAAAGACATCAGTTGTAAAAGAAAAGAAATCAGCTAGATCTGATGTGTCTGGCAGACAATCAGGATCAAAGGATTTCTCCACTTCAACCCTCACTAAAAAGAAGTCACAAGGAGGTAAAAAAGAAGTTCAGGTTGATGAATCTTTAATGAAGGCTGGAGCATCTAAAGAAACAGGTGAAAAGAGGAAGTTTGTGCAATAGGTCTCTGATTCTGATAGTGATGATGACAAGACCATCTCTATAATCATGAAGATGAAGGAAATTGCTGCTCCTGTTGTTGCTGAAGTGGTTAAGCCAATAAAGCAAAAGAAAAGAAGAAGAATAGTCAACAAGAGTTAGTATTTTATTCCTGAAGAAATGCAAAAACTTAATGATGATATTGATCTTGATGAGTCATCAATTCTTGACACATCTGTCATTCCTGATCTCTCTACTCATACATCACCTGTGAAGACTGTTGAAATTTCTGATTCTCCAGCACCTACATCTCCTAAGAGAAGAATAATTGAGATGTCTGTGGATGAAGTAAATGCTATTGCTGCTGAGCTTGGTCATAAACCAAAACCTCTTCAGATTAAGAGACAAGCTGAAGCAAAGGTTTTTAGCAGACTGAAGAAACAGAGGATCCACTTCACCTCTAAAAGGACCAAGCCCACGAGAACCTGAACTTCAAAGGAGTTCAGAAGCTATTGAAGATCCAGTCACACAAGAACCACCCACTCAAGGTGTGGGTGCAGACATTTCTGAAGGAATGGTCCCACAAGAACCACTTTCTCAAAGGGAAAGTGAAGACAAGAACATTCCTGCCCCACAAGAACCATCTTCTCAAAGTGAAGATGCAGGCAAGCCCACATCAGCACAGGAGATTTCTAACACTGCATTTGAGGGAAGCACACAAGAACCTTTGACTCAAAGTGTTAAAGCAGCTTCATAACCTCAGACTACACAAGAACAATTGGTAGTACATACTGATGCAAGTCATTCTCCAGTTGCAGATGTTCATCCTGATGAAAGTATTTCTGATCCAGATATTCCACTGCTCATTGAACCACTTTCTTCAAGACCAATGGAATCTATCTCAACTTCATCAGGTAATACTTCTATTTCTGCTTCTCTTACTGATAGTATGATTACAGTTAGACCTGAGACAAGGGATACCTCTATCTGTATGACTTAAGTCCACTCCTCTCAGCCACCTCTTATTTCTTTGCATTTGTTGAGCCAGAACCTTTCTTGTGAGAAAGAGAGTGAACATTTAGAGAAAAAGAAGAGTGAAGAGAGGCAGTCTCCTGAACTGGCAAAAGGAGAGGTAGAAAAGAGTGAGAAGTTTTAAACTTCTGGTGAGGTAGTAGTTACTATTGAAAGTAACTTAGGAGATGTTGTGAGAAGTGATGAGATCACTTTACAAAAATAGAGAGATTTAGGAATTGTTTCTACTCTGAATGCAGGTTTTCAGGATACAACAGTCCCATCTGCTGTTGATTTAAAAATGAAAGGAGTTATGAATCCTGAAGACAATGTGGATGATAAAATTCATGAGGCTAAAGATAGCTCAGATGATGATGATGATGCTGATCATGATACTGAAGCAGCTCAGCTTAAAACTGTCATGAAAGCAAGTCTAGGCTCTACTTATGGATCATCCAGTCACTTTATGGAGTCTATGGGTAAATCTACAGCTGCTCCAGTTGAGATCATAGGAGATTAAAGCAATCTTATTCCTGAACATATTCAAGCTGCTAGGAGATCTGAATGGTATACTGAGTGGAATCAGTCTTCTACTGATATACATTTCAATAATGCACTTTTTCACTCAGGGTATATTGCTACTATGATTTCTGATCCTAATCTCAAAGCTCATCTGAAGACAACAACTATTCTGGCAAAAGGGCTGAAGGATGAAATTAATTCTGTCAAGCGTGATAATTAAAAATTTCATTCTCGATTTATCAAGGATTATTCTGAAATTGCCACTGCTAAATAGCTTCAACGTTTAAGCACTAACTTCACCACAAGGATGGATACCTTGAAAGATAAGGTTATCACTATGTCATCCAGAATGGAAAATATTGAAGATTCTCTACAAATTATCTTATCTTTATTGACTGATCCTGATGAGGCTACTCATGTCAAAAAGGGGGAGAAGGTAGTCAAAACAAAATGCACACCTGATCTAGTTGTAAGAAAGGATGATGATACTTCTGGAAATGATGGTGGTGCTCAGTCACATGTGCCAGGAACCTCTGATGTTGCTTTGGTAACAAGGAGAAGTCAGTCACAAACTCAAACCAAGCGGTATACTCATGTTTCTGAGTCTGGGAAGAAAATAGGAAGAGTAATGGAGCAATCTAAAATCATGACAGAAGAACAAGAACAATTTTTGTCACCTGGTCAAAGTCAAAGGCAAACACTTCCTACAATTCTTGAAGGTGATGAAGATTTGCTAATTACTGATGTAGAAGATGCTCCTCATCTTTTTGAGAAGATTACTACTGGGACAGGTGATAGTGAATTTGTATATCACACTAGTGTTAAGGTTCATCAGTATCATGCTGAGAAGGCACTTGCGTTAACTTCTGAAGAAAATCCAAATATGACTACTGATGAGATCTTAGAAGAACAAAGCAAGATTCTTGAGGAGATTTCTAGACAAAAAGAAGCTCCTACTGCTAGTAGAGGGAGACGCTGATCAGATATTGATTCAAGTGATGATCAGGATCTGGACTACTGATCAGATACTGATGCTGACGTCATCAGTATTGCACCGTCAGGATTGTGTTGTCGTCAGGATTGGAAGCTGATCAGGATTTCTTAAGGATATACATCAGTCCAGGAATCTAGGAAGATTGACATGTCGGTTCCTAATTTATAGGAATGCAGCTATCATTCAAGATATGTATTAAGAAACGTATGTAATTGATTTGATATATCTTGTAATTGATAGTGTATCTGTGTACTGTATATAAACACAGTTTAGGTTTTACTTAAGAGTAATCGCTTATACGAATTATCTTGTAACTTAGCAGCTCTCAAGAACATAAGAATTTCTTGAGAGAGTTTGTAACAGTTTTGTGTCAGAGTTAATAAAGCTGTTATATATTCATACTTGTGTTATTATTTCTGTTTAAGTCGAAAATATTATACAATTGTATTCAACCACCCTTCTACAACTGTTAATTAATGGGCAACAATTTCATTTTTCAGTCCTTTATACTCACTGATAACAGATCAGCCCAGTATATGGAATTTTAAAACATCTTTAATTAATTAAGCCATTGTAATGAGCAAAAATAAAAGATGTAGGGACAGTGAAGCATTTGATATAAGGAATCATAAACAACAAGGCAGTAAGATTAAACTAAGCAGGGTATAGTTCAGCAAAGCAGAATCATATATCAACAAGGAACATGATAAATTAAATAACGAGCAATTATTTAGATTTTAGCAATGGAACAACAATTATAAAGAAAGCAGGGAATAAAGAAAATTTGAAGTTCAACAGAAGATTTAAGTTACTGCGCTGGCTAACCAATTATTTCAAAGATTATCAATTGATAAAATTTTCATGGCAAAATTCGAATTTACATAAAAGAATTGAATAATTTAAAAAAAAAGATTTAAAAAATTCTCAATTACTCAAATCTCACTCTTGTCGACTAAGCACTCTTAGGCTTCAGCTGCCAGAACCAGCTTGACAATGATGAGTTTAAATAATTAAAAAGATCTCAATTCATTCTTGGCTTTAACCATCATTGAGCAACACATGCTTCAATGATAGTATAAACCTCAAATTAATTTACAATAATTTGAAGAAAACGCTCTTTGAAGAATATTAATAAAGACGGGGAATATTTATATAAAATAATTTTAAAAGAAACAACACCTGAACAATATGTGAAGAGATTAAACAATGACAGAATAATTTTGAGAATGAGTGCTTGTAAATTAATAGAAGAAAAATGTCACTGGAAATAAAAATGAGAGGTATAGGCACTAGAAAAAAGATCTGAAAGGAACATTGTATATTTAACAGAACAGGTTCGCAATTATTCAGAAGAAATATGAAGAATACAGTTGCTTGAAAGAAGGAATTTCGAAAGAACAATAAATAATACAAAAAGTTTCACATCACTTGAACAATAAGTGAGGGATAGTAAACTTGCCTCAATACATGAAGTTTCCAACTCCAATATCTCAATCGTTTACTCACTTTACATTAGTTTCCCCTTCTTTATACGTTGGCCTCTGCTCGGCTAAACATACATCTTTCCTCTACATTTTGTCTTTCACTCTGCAATTATACTCGTCAACTCCGGTCATTATTCCATACCTCAAGATTCTGTCTACACATGCGCCAGTTCTTAGTAGGCCTCCTACTCGTACCTATATAAAGGTAAAGTACTACTTTAGTGTACAACCAACTAAAACCTTACTGTTCAATCTAGTCTACCCATACGTTGCCTATTGCGCTTTACAAATAACACATACCTCCAATTAGCACTTAATACTTGGCACATAAACATTCATCTATATTATTCTTACTAAGACTCTTTATAAATTATACACTGATTTACCAAAATTTCGGCAACACCTCCTCTAAAATATAACCTAATCTGTCAGAATAGGACCAACCCAAATCAACAGGCAATCATTCTTATATTCGAATATCAATGCCATTTTCCACGTACAATTTACAATCCTCCACTCGAATGTAGGTTCAGAATACTACACTAATTATCAGAATATCACATATAAACTTTAATACATAATTGTCGACCTATTGACATATAAAAATTCATTTACTCCTCGAGCTTAAGTAAATTAAATCATTATAAAAATATTTGAAGAGCTAACTTGTCAATATACATATACACAAATTTAAAAAATTATAATCATCAAATTATGATAACTCGAATACCTTTACATATCGAATTCAAACTAATTAAGTTAACACCATCTTCCGGGAAACCAATTATCACATAAAATCACATAAACATGTTATACCTCCAAAAATTAACCATTAACAATCATCATATCACTAAGATTTACACCTATATTTCCTATACGAATCAAGTATATCATTCAAGACTTCAAGTACTAAAAATTCAAGTTACAACTAGTTGGCATCACATACAATCTGTTTTACCCGACTACTAACATTTAAAATCAGACATTCAAACTGCAATTTACATAAACATCATCAACTACCGTCGGCTTACAGCTGGATACACACACTCGCCCATCAATCTCGACACACCCACACACTCAATCACACAGTCATAACCTATACACACACACTACACTCCAGCCAAGACACATATGCACCATACGCTTCTACCAAAGGAAAATCCGGCAGAATATTGCAGAACCCAGCAGAACTCCTCTCAATTTTTGACCCATCAAAGACCCAGCAGCACAATCACGATGTTATAGTAGTTAAATAACTACTATAATTAGCTATTAAAAAGTGAATTTTTGTTTTAATTCCAATTTCAGTTGTAATTCAATTTCATGTTTTTGGCGGGAAATTCAGTTAGAGTTTGTACAGCTGGAATTTGTAATGCTTAAAAGAACACAACAACTTGTGGTGGAGAATTAATCTGAAAAATACAACAATATCAACTCTGTTTCTCATCTCTTTTCTCTATCTCTCTCCTCATCTCTCTGATTGATATCTTTCTGGAAATTTACTCATTCTAGTTATTCAAGTCGATTAACTAGGTTCATATGCATTTACTATAATTGTTAGTTTGATTCATTAAGTCTGATCTGAGGCGTTAACATTGGTATCAAAGCAGTTCTATCTTGGTGAAATCTAGGATTTGAAATAAGAAATTCGCCATTAAAGTACAGAGTTCAAGTTTCCAGTTCGTCATTGAAACTTAGAGTGTTGATTTAAGATCGGAGTGTATATCGTCATTCATTCTGGCGTATAAGTACAATACAAGGAATAAAAACAACACAGGAAATAAAGGAGCCATGGAGGATCAACTCAGACTGGTGGATAATTGGTTGGATGAATTTGTAAAGCAACAGGCGATACAGAATAAGAGTGTTGCAGATACTTTGGGCAAATTGTTGCAAATAATGGCAGATTTGCAAACACATCGAATCAATAATGATGCAAGTTCTTCAAGAGGCGGAGCTGAACAACCTTCTAACAATAACAACACAGATCAAGGTATTATCGTTCCAAAACCTCTGAATTTATCCACTAAGCTAGAATTTCCAAAGTTTGATGGTAATAACGCTAGATTGTGGATTAAGAAATGTTGCAAATATTTCGATCTGTGTAAAATACCTAGTGCTCAAAAGATTGATTTAGCATCTCTGCATATGATTGGTAAGGCTCAGACTTTGGTGGCTAGCTACTTATCGATGCCTAGGTCTGTTACTTGGGAAGAATTTCTGATTGATTTGAGGTTTAAAGATGAATCTGGAAGTAATGTTGTGGAACAGTTTAATAAGCTTCAGCAAGGAGACACTTTAGAGAAATATATAACTGATTTTGATGAATTAAGTTCTAGTATGATGCAGGCTAGTCTTGTACTTCCAGATCAGTATTTGTTGGATAGCTTTGTTGGAGGTCTTAAACCATCAGTTAAGCCATTTGTAAAAGCTTTTAAACCTAAAAGTATTGCAGAGGCTGTTGAATATGCTAGGTTACAGGAAGAAGCATTGACTGCTATGCATATAAACAGGTCCAAAAGTTTTATTCAAAATGCAAGTAATGGTGCTAAATTTGAGGGGGCTTTTAAGCAGAATACTCAAACTGTTCCTATGTTAGCTAATACCAAACCTCCTTTACTGCCAACTCCTAAGGTTGTTTTACCTACTAACAATTCTGGATTTAGGGGAAAATACATACCTGCAGATGTTAGGGCTGAAAAGATAGCAAAGGGGTTGTGTTATTACTATGATAAACCTTATGAGAGGGGACATAAGTGTAATTTTGAGAAGCCACAATTGTTTACAGTGGAGGTACCAGGGAACAGTGATGAAAATTGGGCACCTTGTTTGGAGGAGTTTGAACAAGAGGTGACTTGTGAAGATAAAGATCCTGTCATTTCTGTGAATGCCCGCCCTATCTGGTAGCCAAAATTTTCAGACAATGAGAATTAGAGGTTTGGTGCAAGGGAAACCTTTGCATATTTTGATTGATTCTGGTAGCACTCATAATTTTTTGGATGCTAAAGTGGCTCAGCAGTTGAAATGCCATCTAAGTACTATTCCAAATCAAACAATTACTGTAGCTGATGGGAATCATATTGACTGTCAACAAGTTTGTAAATCTTTTGAATGGGAAATGAATGCTAAAAAGTTTAATACTGAGGTTATGTTGATTCCTTTGGGCAGCTGTGATATGGTTTTAGGTATCCAATGGTTAAGCACTTTAGGTCCAATCAATTGGGATTTTAAGGAATTGAAAAAGGAATTTTTCATTGATGAACAACAAATGAGTTTAAAAGGGGAGCTACCTAAGAAAATCAGGGTTCAGGAAGGACTTCCAAGTATGAAAATGATGCAGAATGCAGCTCAGCTTTGTATTATCCAACTTAAGTCATTTTTACATGATGATACCAGTCAGACACAAACTGATATAGAGTCAGAGGTTCAAGCTGTTTCAGATGTGACAGTTGCTCCAGAAATAGTTGCACTTAAGAAGAAATATGACAGTATATTTCAAGATCCTAAAGAATTACCACCATCTAGAGGTGTTTTGGATCATAGAATTCCTCTTATTCAAGGAGCTGAACCAGTTAATATCAGACCATACAGGTATCCTTTGAAGCAGAAAGATGTTATTGAACAACTAGTGCAAGAGATGTTGGATAGAGGAATTATACAAGATAGCTGTAGTCCTTTTGCTTCACCTGTGGTACTGGTAGGTAAGAAGGATGGAACTTGGAGGCTTTGTGTAGATTACAGGGAGTTGAATAACAAAACTATCAAAGACAAATTTCCTATTCCTTTGATAGATGAGTTAATTGATGAATTGTCTGGGGCTCAAATTTTAAGTAAACTTGACTTAAGAGCAGGCTATCATCAAATGAGGTTGGATGAAAATGATGTATTCAAAACTGCTTTTAAGACACATTCAGGCCACTATGAATTTTTGGTGATGCCTTTTGGACTCACCAATGCTCCTCAATCTTTCCAGAAATGGATGAATTCTGTTTTCAAGCATGTACTTAGGAAATCAGTACTGGTTTTCTTTGATGATATACTTGTTTATAGCAAGAATCTTCAAGAGCATGTAGGGCATTTAGAAGAAGTTTTTCAGCTGATGAGATCTAATTTACTATATGCTAAAGATTCTAAATGCTCATTTGCTATTCACAAGGTGGAATACCTAGGTCACTTTATTTCTGGGAAAGGGGTGGAAACTGATACAAGGAAAATTGATGCTGTGAAGAATTGGCCAGTTCCTAAAAATGTAAAGGATCTAAGGAGTTTCTTGGGGTTAGCTGGTTATTACAGGAAATTTGTAAAAAACTATGCTATTCTATCCAGGCCTTTGACTGAATTGTTGAAGAAAGGAGCTTACCAATGGAATTCAACAACTCTACAAGCATTTGAGACAATAAAAGGGGCTTTATGTTCTGCTCCAGTGTTAGCTATTCCCAATTTTGATAAAACCTTTGTGGTGGAAACTGATGCTTCTAAATTTGGGATTGGAGCAGTTTTAATGCAAGAAGGGCATCCATTGGCATTCATTAGTAGAGCATTGGGTCCTAAGTGGCAGAAGTTATCAGTCTATGAAAAGGAATTACTGGCTATTGTATTTGCTGTGCAGAAGTGGGAGCAATATCTCAGCAATAGTCATTTCTTAATTAAAACTGATCAGAAAAGTTTGAAATGGCTTTTACAGCAGAAGATTTCTACACCCTTTCAACAATTTTGGTTATCTAAATTGTTAGGGTTTGATTATGAAATTCAATATCAGAGTGGGAAAGAAAATGTTGCAGCTGATGCATTATCCAGGGTAGAAGGTGCAAAAATTTTATGCATGGCAATTTCTGTGGTTAGCTCCAATCTAGAAGAATTGATTATGGCCAGTTATGAAAAGGATATCCATCTTCAGAATGTGTTAATTCAAATTCAATCACAACAGCCTGATATGAATTATGAGCTACAAGGAGGTCTATTAAGGAAGAACAATAAAATTGTTATTGGAGATGATATGGACCTTAAGCTCAAGATCCTGAATTGGCATCATAGTTCACCAGAAGGAGGTCATTCAGGCAGGGACATCACAGTTAAGAAGGTGAAAACATTGTTTACTTGGAAAGGTTTAACTAAGGATGTGAGGAGGTTTGTCAGGGAATGCCAGGTTTGCCAAGCTTCTAAATCATAAACTATAGCTAAACCTGGCCTATTACAACCTTTACCAATACCAGAGGAAGTTTGGACTGACATATCTATGGACTTTATCACTGGTTTACCAAAGTCAATGGGTAAAAGTGTTATCATGGTTGTGGTTGACAGGTTTAGTAAATGTGCTCATTTCATTCCTTTGAGCCATCCTTTCACTACCATTACTGTGGCCCAAGCATATTTAGATAATGTATTTAAACTTCATGGTTGGCCTAAAAGTATTGTCAGTGATAGAGATACTGTATTCTTGAGTTCCTTTTTGGCAATCTCTGTTCAAATTGCATGGTACTGAGTTGTTATTGTCTTCAGCCTATCACCCTGAGACTGATGGTCAAACTGAGATAGTCAATAAATGTTTGTAAACTTATCTCAGATGCATGTGTGGGGGAAATGAGAATGATTGGTGCAAATGGTTACCACTGGCTGAGTGGTGGTATAATACTCATTTCCATACTGCAACTCCAATGACTCCTTATGAGATTGTGTTCAATCAACCACCACCTGTGCACTTGCCATATTTAGTTGGGGAATCCTCTAATGTGGAGATTGACAGGAGTATGGTTAAGAGGGAGCAAATGATTGTGGAATTGAGGGAACAGTTAACTAGAGCTCAGAACAGGATGAAGAACCAAGCAGATAAGAAGAGGTCTGAGAGGAATTTTTCTGTTGGAGATTGGGTGTGGTTAAAATTACATCCTTATAGACAACAATCAGTTCAAATCAGGAGGAACCAAAAACTGGCTGTGAAATTTTATGGTCCTTTCCAAGTTATTGACAAGATTGGTATGGTGGCCTACAAAATTCAATTGCTAGCTAATGCTCAGATACATAATGTGTTTCATGTATCATTGTTGAAACCCTGGTATGGAGAAATCCCTTTGACAGTGCAAACACCTAATTGGATATTGGCTGGTAATGGTACAACAGGTGTGAGACCTGCAGCTGTGTTGGACAAGAGAATGCTTAAAGTTAACAATGCAGCTCAAGTTCAATATCTGGTGCAATGGGAAGGAGCTCCCAGTCATGAAGCTACATGGGTTGTGGCAGAGGAGTTTGTGCATAAATTTCCTGATTTCCAGTTTCAATTTAACTCCAAGACTTGAGGTCAAGTCTTTAGAGAAGGAGGAGGATATGTTATAGTAGTTAAATAACTATTATAATTAGCTATTAAAAAGTGAATTTCTGTTTTAATTCCAATTTCAGTTGTAATTCAATTTCATGTTTTTGGCGGGAAATTCAGTTAGAGTTTGTACAGCTGGAATTTGTAATGCTTAAAAGAACACAACAGCTTGTGGTGGAGAATTAATCTGAAAAATACAACAATATCAATTCTGTTTCTCATCTCTTTTCTCTATCTCTCTCCTCATCTCTCTGATTGATATCTTTCTGGAAATTTACTCATTCTAGTTATTCAAGTCGATTAAGTAGGTTCATATGCATTTAATATAATTGTTAGTTTGATTCATTAAGTCTGATCTGAGACGTTAACACACGAAAACTCATACCAATCTCTTACACTAGCAGTAATCCTTTAACCATAACCAACAAAATAATTCCAAGAGTAAATTAACAAAAATTTTTCAACGAACAAATTCAAATTCGAAATTATACAAGGACACGCCTACAATCTTAATAACATACAAGATTAACACACACCCAGCTGACTAACATACTCACACACACTCTCGGCTATAAACCCACATGGGCCGGTCACACACTTAAAACACATATACCCGCACTATAATGAACACCCAGCAGCAACAATAACAAGAATAGGGGAGGGGAAAAGAGGTTTCAACTTCGAACCCACAGTACGTAGATGACCACAAACACGCAGCCACAAGCCAAACACACACACACGATACATACTCTTCACTCACCCACCTCGAAGCACACACTGCCACAGGCGATGTTCGAACTAAGGAGAGAGGAGATTTCAGTGAGAAAAAGATTGGGAGAGAGAGATTGAATGATATGAAAATGAGAGGAGGAGAGATTGAGAGATTAGGAGAGAGTTCGAGAGATTTGGGAGATAAATCTCGATGCTTCGAGAGAAAGACAAATAAAGGAAACAAAGCTGTTGTGTTCTCTAATTGGGGATTTAGGGATTTTAAGATATTTGGGGAAAAAGAAATAAGAGTAGAATAGTCAATTACTGATTTAAACAACTGAAAATCACATTATAAAAATGGAATTTAATAGTTAACAATTGAGAAAGATCTCAAACTAAATTTTAAAATGTAGAAAATGAAATTATCTATCTCCCCATATTTTTAAAATATTTTTAGGATCAAAAATGAATTAAATATGAATTTTACGAGTTTTGATCCTTTAAATACAATAAAACTCTTAAAATCATTTTAAAAATACCAAAACACCCAATTAATTCATCCAATAATTTTAAAAACTAAATAAATTTACAAATATGATTTTACAAAAGATTTCGGGATTTTTAAATATTCCAATAATTTTATAAAAATTTTCAAGGATCAATAATGCATAATTTAAATAGACTTTAAATCACAAAAATTCCCGGACCTACACGACACACATACATCACCATACAAACATGTAAACACGGTAACCTAAAAAAAATCACACCATATATACCACATTTAATATTATAATAATATTTATAATTACGAATTTTCTAAGGCGTTATATTGTAGAGTTGGGTTAGATTGATATAGAGTACAAGCCAAAGACAGCAATCAAGGCTCAAGCTTTAGTAGATTTCTTGATTGAGTTTCCACCTCATGTGGAGCTTACTGGTCAGGAGGAATCAAGGGAACCTATGAGGGAGCAGATAGAAGATGATAATTGTGCACCTTAGTGGACACTTTATGTAGATGGAGCTGCTAATAGCAATGGAGCTGGGGCAGGCATAGAACTCGTTTGCCCAGAAGGACATCGACTTCACAATTCCATTCATTTTGCTTTCAAAGCCACTACCAATGATGCAGAGTATGAAGCACTTATTGTAGTTCTCAAGCTATCTTTGAAGATGAAAGTGGAGAGTATCAGAATTTTCAATGGCTCGATGCTGGTAGTTTGGCAGATTCGTGGTGGATTCCAGGCAAGAGGTCCACGAACAGATCTATACTTGAGGTATTCACAAGATTTGATTGCAAAATTTAGAGAAGTAAAGCTGGATCAGATACCAAGAGGAAAGAACACAAATGCAGATGCCTTGGCTAAGTTGGGCTCGCAAAGAGTCAACCTTGTTGGATGTGATTCCGCTTTCGATTCAAGAACAGCCTAGTTTATTCAAAGAGGAAGTGATGGACATTGAATTTCCTGTTGAAGATTTGTGAATAACACTTATCTACAGTTACTTGGACAAGGGAGAAGTGCCTTCTAATTAAGATGAAGCTAGAAAGCTGAAGTATCATGCTGCTAAATATGTGATTTATGATGGAATTCTATACAGACGAGGATTCAATCAACCTTTGCTCAAGTGTGTAGTTGGAGAACAGTGTAGATATATCCTTAAAGAGATACATGAATGATTGTATGGAAATCAGTCGGGGGTGGTTCATTGGCCATGAAGGTCCTTTGACAAGGGTATTATTGGCCAACCCTCAAAGCGGATTCTAATAAGTTTGTTCAAGCATGTAATAACTGCCAGAAGTTTGCAAATTTTGATAGCATGCCCATAGCACCTATCAAACAGATAGTCAGCCCTTGGCCATTTGCCATTTAGGGGATAGATATTATTGGAGAGCTTCCAATAAGAAAGCGAGGAGTTAAATATGCCGTGGTTGCAGTTGATTATTTCACAAAGTGGGTAGAAGCAAAACCACTTGCTAAGATTACAGCCTCCAAGCTAACTGAGTTTGTTTTTCGAGCTATTGTTTGTAGGTTTGGAATTCCCCAGAAGTTGATTTTGATAACTAGAAGCAATTTGATAGCAAGGAGCTCAAAGGATTGTGTGAACAATTTGGGATCCAGAAAGCATTTTCAGCAGTTTACTACCCACAAAGCAATGGGCAGACTGAAGCTGTAAACAAGATTATTAAGCATACGTTGAAGACATGGCTTTAGGAGAAGAAGGGAAGCTGGCTAAAAGAGCTTCCTGCAGTGTTGTGGTCATATAACACTACACCTAGAACTACGATTAGTATGTCTCCTTTTACACTCACATTTGGTTGTGAAGCTATGGTACTTGTAGAAGTTGGCACAGGTTCCTTGAGAAGAATGTATTATGACCCCGAGAGCAATGAGGTCAACCATAGACTCTACTTAGATATGATTGAAGAGTTGACAGTAGATTCTCAGATGAAGTTAGCAGCTTATCAGCAGAGAATTCGAAGATAATACAACAATAAGGTGAAAGCAAGGCCTTTTAAAGTTGGAGACCTAGTTTTGAGAAAAGTCATGCCTAATACCAAGGTTCCTGCACATGGGGCCTTCGGAGTGAATTGGGAAGGACCTTACCAGATAAAGTCAGTCATTTGGGAAGGAACTTACCACTTGATGGATATGGATGGGAATCTCATTCCGAAAGCTTGGAATGCAGAACATTTCAAGAAATATTATCAGTAACTCTCTTTTACTATGTTTTTCTTAGGAAAAGTAAGGCTCTTTCAGCCCACGAATAAAAGCAGCTTATTAGTTGTAGCTGCCCAAAACTATTTTATTCCAGTTTTTGATTATGCATGTACCCGGGGGGGTACCTGAGGTGAACCTCCATATTTGCAAGACAGTTTTAGTATTAAGCAGTGATAGCTCTACGTTGATTTGATTATAGTTTGATGATTACATCTTCCTGATAGTTCTTTTATGTAACAATAATTACCCAAAAGAACTGGGAGGGTAGTATACCTACTTAGATAGCTGATATGCATGAATGATTAGCTATTTCACATGCCAATTTGAAACTTTTTAATTTTAGACTTTTTAAATACTTGTTTTAGTACTTGTTTTGTGAGAACAGGAACCTGTGGTTCAGGTATCCTGTAGCTATTGGTTGATTAGATGAAGCTTATAGACAGATTGTGTTTGATTTAAGCCTCAGGTAGCTTCCTGAGCAAGTTTGATTTAAGCCTCAGGCAGCTTCCTGAGCAAGTTTGATTTAAGCCTCAGGCAACTTCCTGACCACTTTTGATTAAAGCCTCAGGTAGCTTCCTGAGCAAGTTTGATTTAAGCCTAAGGCAACTTCCTAAGCAAGTTTGATTTAAGCCTCAGGCAGCTTCCTGAGCAAGTTTAATAAAAGCCTGTTACCTGAGAAAATTGATTTTAATAGCCTCAGTTAGCTGAGCAAGTTGATTTAAAGACTCAGTTACTTGAGAAAGATGATTTAGTTAAAAGACTTAGATTCCTTGAGCACTTGATTAATAAGCCCTGTTGACAGGCACCAAAAGCCCTTATGAAAGGCATCTTAAAGGAACCTGTGTAGAGCCCAGACATGCATACAGGAACCTGAAACTATATGTCTCACCCCTTCGTGGAGCCCCACTGGCACGAGAGTAAGTGGGAACTTGTGTGGATTCCGAGATTGGCACACTTGTTTTTAAAAAGAAGCCCAATAAGCTCTCCTTCATGTGGAGCCTCCACTGTCACATGTGAAGAAGGGACTCAGTTCCTTAGATTCCCTTCATAAGATGTCCAGCATGACACATGAAGAAGAAGGAAATTGTATGGAGCCTGGACAGGCATATCACTCCTTAAGGGAGCTATAAGCTTCCCCTTTATGCAGAGCCAAGACAGGTGCATAAAGAAGAGAAATCTGTGTGGATTTCGAGATTGGTATACAGGTTTCTAGACTCGCCTCGAGGCAAGAGGAACCAACATGGAACCCAGATCGGCATGTTGGAACCTAGATTCTTAGGATTGGAAACATAGATGGTGACCTTTCCTAGAGTTGGCCTGTACTTAACAGGATTAGTTTACTAACACTAATTATTTTTCTGTTTTATGTTTCTTGTTTTATCTTGAAGGATTAACATTTGTGTCTATAATGGTTATTTATAATGGACCTGGTTTTGTTATCCATCAACAGAAGTTAGAAGGTTATAGAGCTAAGATAGATCAGATTAAAAAAAGGATCAAGCTTCAGGAGGCTTGGTAGACTAGTAGCTTCCACAGCCACATGTGTAGTTCCTGGTGACCTCTCAACCGCCTTAGAGGGAGGTATGGATGCTTTTACAGAAGCTTCAGTCTTGAAGTCTTCAATCATGCCCACAACGCCTTCCCCTAGGATGGACCAGTCAATATCAGGAAGCTTCTCCCAGGTTGAACGCGTGTAATCACGGATGCCCTCATCATAATGGGCCTTCTCTTTGGCCAACACTGTAGATTTGACAGAAGCAGCAGCAGCATTAAGAGCATCCACCTGAGTCTCAAGCTCGCTAATTTTCTCCAGCATTGACAACTTCCCATCTTTTATGTCTTTGACCTGTCCCTGAAGCTCCTCATCATTTTTCAGAGAGGTCTCGATAGCTTTCACCCTCCTAAAAGCAGCAGGGGTGATATTGGCCTTCTCCTCCTTAGCAGCCAGCTCCTCCTTGAGCTTCGAAACCTCTCCTTGCAATTGGAGATCATACCGCGCCTTCTCAGCAATGTCGTCGCAGAATCTGAGGGTGAAACAGGTGTTTTGAGCTGTCGAGAATCTCATGGCATGAAAAGATTCAACCGAATCCATCTTTGCCCAACTAGCAATGGTCTTAGCTAGAACGTAGGTGTCAATCATATATTTTAATTGGTTCTAGATAACAACAGGATCAACTTTCACGACCTTACCTTTCCTTAAAGATCTGGATTGGGAGCTTCCTGATAAATCTAAGGTAGTCTGAGCAAGCTTACGCTTTAAAGAATTGGATGGTTGGTTCTGTGCTGATATAGGAGTAGGAACTTGGTTGATAGGAGTTGCGACAAGTGGAACCTCCTTAGCTTTGTCATCAATCTTAAAAACTCTTCCACATTTTTCGACCTCTTCACAAATGAGGGAATTTTGGGAGCCATACCTGCACAAACGAACAGGTCAAAATTAGACAATTATGCATAAAGGAAGCATATATAGTTATAAAAGTAAAACTAAAAATAGAGCACAAAAGTAATAATATAGCTATACCAGAAACAGAGGGAAGGAAGCCAAATGGAGTCAAATTCTCTGGAGTCATCAAAATCATGCAATCCCTAATGGAAGCTAGCCGTTTCAGAATCTCCTTTGCTCTCTCCAAGCAAACTCCAGTCAAGGTGGTTTGTTTGGGAATATGTGGTTGACGATTAAAATCATGTCTAATGGTTGGACAATTGAACCAATATACAAATTGTTCTTGCTACTGTTCAAAGTTCTGTTTAACATATTTTATACATTGGCCCTGATCACATGGCCAGGCAGACAAGTAAAAACAACCTGAACTCCTTCCTATATTTTAATCCTGAAGAAGAAACCAAGCTCTGGAGCACTTAGAGGAGTGTAAAATTTGCTGGCATACAGAATGTAGGTACCGATTGTTAGGCGATAGGAGTTAGAGGTTAATTGCATGGGAGCCTGCCCATAAAATTCTAAAACCTCCATCAAAAAAGGATGGATGGGCATAAAGAAACCTACTTTCAAGAAAGCTGTGGAAATGAAAGCATTATGAACTCCGCGATCAGGGGTCAAGATTTCAAACCTGTGAGCTCTCTCACCAGGTTCTGGGATCACTATGGTACAAGATGGACGAAGATAATCTTCAAAAAACTTTTCTAATCTGGCTGTAGTCACGATGGAGTTAGTTTTCTTGCAAAAAGGTACAATTTCCTGCTTATACAACTCTCTTTCTACAGTTATCTCCTTAGCAAAGTCAGGTTCAGAGAAAAGCTCAAGGTTAGGTTTAGTCACTTCCTCACTGTCAGAGGACCAATCGTCTCCTAGGTCAACTATGTTGGGTGGAGTTAGATTATCGTTCTGATTGATTAAAGGCTTAAGAAGGATATCCTGAGGTTCATTAGCATGTGGGATTACAACCTTAGACCTAGTCTTATCACCTATAGATTTGGTCAAAGAGGGTTTAATGGAAGAGTGATGGTCCGAATGTGTTGAATCGGAAGACATCTACAAAGACATGTGGAGAATGGTCAGGTCTATGGACCTCTAAAAGAAAGAAAAAAGTCCTAAGAAACTCAGACAGCTATGGTTATATACTAGAAATAATCTAAGGAACCTCAAAAGAGACTATGCATCGAAAACAGTACAAGTTAAAGCATATGAGTGCAGAAGATAAACAAACAATCAAAAGCTACAACAAGGCTAAGATAATGTAACTATAGATTGGTACAGAAGATGAATATGCATCAGAAATGAACATAGGTGATAAAGATATGATCTACAATGAAAGAACGTGTGTGTAATATGGAGTGTGAAGAATATATACAGATATAAGTATATACATCGGTACAAAGATGTGAAATAAGAATTAAGTCGGCATGCAAGACGCAAGTAAGTAGATAATTGATAACAAAGTCAAGATTATAAAAGAGGAGAGAAAGATGAACAAAGTAATACCTTGATCGGAAGAAAACAGTGAATGAAAGGCCAGATTGAAGGAATGACCGTCGAGCTTCTTCCTCACTTCTCTCTCCAAGGATTTTTAGTAAGATTTGGTAAAGGTAAAAAATGGAGCTGAACTAATTCGTTTGGTTATATAATCAAGGTAAATGGGAAATAGACGTGTACACGTGGAAAGCAATGATTGGAGTAGTACGCAGACAGGTACACGCGCGGAGAGTGTGTGATCCTTGGAAACTCCCACATTAACTGTTGCTTCGGTAATTGATAAGTTTAATTCAAATTTTAAATTATCTTATTAAGAGATTTACATCAAAAGGTCACTCTTCTCCGTGTTTTAAGATGGTCAAAGTGTGAAGAGACGTGATAGAATATTGATTAATAGAAGAACAGGTTCCTCATCAAGAAGGAAGCTGGTCAAGACTATACTAGCTAAAATATTATATGTCCTGTTTCCTACGCAGAGTTTGCTCATGTAGGCTTGGATATATGATATTGAAGTAATGTACTTTAAGAAGAATGATTCAACATTGGACCCCAAATCAAGAAGCAGGACAGGTTTCTTTTCACATTACATGATTTTATGGAACCGGGGGGTAGTTGTTGTGCCCAAAATTACCATGGATTGAATTTAGGCCCATTAATCTATAGGGTCCAATCCATGCAAGCTAGAAGATAGATTTAGTATAAGATATGAAGACCATACATGAAGAAATGAGCACTAGCTGAGAAGACAGTCAAGAAGCTACAAGTATCAAGAGGTTCCTGACGAACTAGAAGTTGAGTAGATCATCAATGGACCATGTTCCTCCACGTAGAAGAGTTTAAGATAGCCTAGCAGCAATAATAAAGACAACCAGAAACATACAGGGCCACCAGAGAAGCCCTCCAAACTAATAAGTTCGTTATTTATGCAGGTACAGATTCTTATTGAGAGGTTCCTGAGCACCAGGTTCCTTATATATAGGTTCTTGAGCAACAGGTTCCTATGTTTAGCCAGTCGAAAGATCTAGAAGCTGTCTAGATAGATATAGACTTATTATTGGAGTGTACTCCTAGGACGTAGTTGATCCTAGATTACCTCTAATAGATGATAGATTCATAGTAAGGTACGAACTCGAGTTCTACTATACTTAGCCAACCAGTTCGTGGTAAGCTCTAAAGGAACTTGAGTCCAACACGAACTAGATTATCTCAAATAGCTGGCTAAGTAGAGTCATCTTAGATTTAGAACTACGTAAGCTTGATTCATATATAAAGAATACGTAGGCACCTTGAGAGGGGATGGATTTTAGCTCTCTAGTTCTCTCTAAAGGAACCTGAGATTATTGGAGGCACTCTCAAGCTCAGCTCACCCCCACAAACACAACCCAAATCTTCCATAGAACAGTTGATCGTTAGCCTTTACAATTCATCATAAACCTCACAAAAGTTATTACGAAATCCACTCATCAACATATAGTAATGTTCTTTCTATGTTGGTAGATACGTAGACTGACTTGTAATAAGTATGGGCTATTCGGACATATATGTATCGGGATGATGTGGCATATTTCAGTTTGAAACTTCTTGATTCCCCCTTCCGTGGGATATATATATTTGTTTCCCTTCCAATTGTTAAAAACCTTGTCTTTCTGATTATCAGAAAATGCCACCGAAGAGAAAGGAAACTAGAGTGAACACGGTGGATTGGACGGGAGAAGGTAGCCGCTATATGGACGGTGGACACCTGAACTACCATGATCAAGAAGATAACCCAATAGGGAATCTCATGGACTAGTTTATGCCTTTGCTTGGGCAGAGCATGAACCAACACCTAAGCCTACATCAACCCGATGATCCGGTTTCGAATGCCTTTAGAGCTTTTCAATCATTAAAGCCCTAAGAGTTCTAAAGAACTGTTGACCCTCTGGGCTTCCCACCAGTAGAGAAATGTTTTGAGATGTTAAGGATTGGTGAGGAAAAAAAGACTGTTTCGAGAGTTCTAAGCCCAGAGGGAATTGGAAGGGAGTGGTGTTGTGACGTGGGAGAGGTTTAGTTATTTATTTATGGACAAGTATTTTCCAAGGTCCATGGAGATCCAGATGGAATTAGAGTTTCTAGAGCTGAAACAGAGTAGCATGTGCTGGAATATGAGGCAAAATTTTCTGAACTATCAAGATTTGTGCCAGAATTTGTGAATACCGAAACTAAAAGGGCCCGAAGATTTCAATAAGGGCTAGAACAGTGGATTCAAAATTGTGTAGCGATCTTTGAGTTGATAGACCTTGCTGCAGTAAGGCGGAAGGCATTAATTTTATAAATAGGAAGCGAACAGGCTAGGAGAGAGAGAGAGAGAGAGAGAGAGAGAGAGAGAGAGAGAGAGAGAGAGAGAGAGAGAGATAAGAAAAGAAAGATGAATTCCCGGAAAGGAAAATCCGTAAGCAGCAGTTTTCCGAATAATTTTAACCGAGGGGCATTATCAGAGCCCAAACAAAGTGTTGAAAACAAGAAAGCTGAAAATAGGAGCTTGGGCCAAGGCAGTCGACAGATTGGGGTATCACATTCCAACCAATCTAGACCCCCACTGTCAGATTGTAATAATTGCAGAGAGAAGCATCCGGGCATGAAGTGTTTTAAGTCTAGAAAGGAAGGGCACTATGCCACTGCCTGCCCTTTGAACAACTACTTCAAGTGCTTCAAGTATGGGATGTTAGGACATATAAAGAAGGATTGCCCAACTATGGGCCCGACTACGTCGAGAGCTAGTGAAACTGTTTCCAACCGACCACCCACTGCTAGGACTTTTAACAAGATTATGCAAGATGCCGAGCAGAACACGGATGTGATAATCGGTACCCTTCTACTTAACTAAGCTAGTGCTAATGTTTTATTTGATTCTAGAGCCACTAAGTCATTTATATCACAAGATTTTTCTTGTCAATTAGACCTTAAGGCTGAACCCCTAAAAGAACGATTGCAAGTAGAGATAGCCAATCGAGAGATTCTTCCTGTTGAATCTGTACACCCAGGATGTGACCTAGAAATAGGAGGTTGACATTTTTTGATAGACTTGATTCCGTTTGAAATGGGAGAATTTGATAATATAATAGGGATGGATTGGTTGACATCCAATGGAGCCCAGATTGATTGCAAGAGAAAGAAGGTAACCTAAAAAAATACTAGGAGAAAAGAAAGTAGAAGTTTAGGGGCAGCGACAGATTCAGAAATTCCTGAGTATGATACAGACCAAGAGGTTATTGCACTAGGGATGCGAGGCTTACTTAGCTTATGTGGTTGATACCCAAAAAGAGACACCTAGTATAACGAAAATTCCAGTGGTTAGGGAGTTTGAGGATGTATTTCTAGAGGATCTTCCCGAATTACCACCAGACCGAGAAATAGAATTTGCTATTGAGTAAGCCCCGGGCACAGCCCCAGTTTCAAAATCACCATATAGATTAGCCCCAGTGGAAACGAAAGAGTTGGCGACTCAGTTATAAGAGTTGTTGGATAAAGGTATGAAAAGACCCAGTGTATCACCATGGGGAGCCCCGGTGCTGTTTATGAGAAAGAAAGATGCTAGTATGAGACTGTGTATCGACTATCGAGAATTGAACAAACTTACCATTAAAAATAGGTACCCGTCACCTAGGATAGATGATTTATTTGATCAGCTAAAAGACGTTGTGTGTTACTCCAAGATTGACTTGAGGAATGGAGATCACAAGTTAAAGATTAAACTAGAGGATATACCCAAGACTGAGTTTCGTACTAGGTATGGACACTATGAGTTCTTAGTAATGTCATTTAGGTTGACTAATGCACCCGTTGTCTTTATGGATTTAATGAATCAAGTGTTCAATAAGTATCTAGATGAGTTGTGATTGTATTTATTGATGACATCTTGATCTATTCAAAAATAGAAGAAGAGCAGGCCCAGCATTTGAAGATTGCGTTAGAGATATTACGAAAAGAACAGTTGTATGCCAAATTCTCGAAGTGTGAATTCTGGCTTAAAGAAGTTCAATTTCTAGGACATGTGGATAGTAGCCAGGGAGTGTTAGTGGATCCCTCCAAGATAGAAGCTGTTTCAAATTGGGAGAGACCAACTACGCTAACAGAAGTGAGGAGTTTCATAGATTTGGCAGGTTATTATAGGAGATTCGTGCAAGATTTTCCTAAGATAGCAGCACCATTAACACAACTTACTAGAAAGACTGAGAAGTTCGAATGGACCCCAAAGTGTGAGGAAATTTTCCAGGAATCGAAAAAAAGATTGGTGTTAGCCCCTGTGCTGGCCCTACCAGATGATAAGGGAGACTTTGTGATTTATAGTGATGCATCTCATAAAGGTTTAGGTTATGTTCTTATGCAACACGGTAGGGTAATCGCGTATGCATCCAGGCAGCTAAAGGATTATGAGACGAGATACCCCACCCATGATATTGAATTAGCAGCGATAGTTTTTGCTCTAAAGATTTAGAGGCAATATTTATATGGAGAAAAGTGCGAGATCTATACTAATCATAAGAGCCAAAAGTGTATATTCACTCAGAAAGAGCTAAACATGAGACAAAGGAGATGGCTAGAAATAATCAAGGATTATGACTGTGAGATACACTACCATCCAGGGAAGGCTAATGTGGTGGCCGATGCCATTAGCCGTATGGAGAGATTTAAGATGATAGCCATGTCAGATGAGTTGACCAAAGAACTCGAGAAAATGGAGATTGAGGTAAAGATATCGAAAGAAGGCCAGGAAGGCCTAATGGAAATCAGTGTCCGACCACCATTGTTGGAAAAGATTAGGCTATGTCAAGAGAAGAAAATTAAAGAGGAGGAGAAATCCTCTGAGGAAATAATGACGGGGGAGGAGATCAAATGTGAGAGAGATGGAAATGGAATAATGAGGTACGCATCAAGAATATGGATTCCTAATGTGCAGGAATTAAAGGATGAGATTTTACACGAGGCCCATAGTTCAAGATATTCTATTCACCCGAGCGGCACCAAAAGGTATAGAAATTTTAGGGAGTACTATTGGTGGCCTAATATGAATAAGGATGTCACTGAGTGGCTAAGCAAATGTCTAAAGTGCCAGCGAGTGAAAGCCGAGCACCAGAGACCTAGTGGATTGTTACAACCCTTAGAGATCCCCATACGAGCACAGACTCTCCCTTGTGTTGGGAAGAGGAAGATATTAGGGCCCGAGTTAGTCCAACAAACCAGAGAAACAATAGAGCTTATCAGGAAATGGCTAGTGACAGCCCAGGACAGACAGAGAAAGTATGTGGATCAAGCCCGCAAAGACAAAGAATATGATGTGGGAGATTTCGTGATGCTAGAAGTATCCCCGTAGAAGGGATTGATGAGATTTGGAAAGAAAGGAAAGTCGAGCCCGAGATTCATTGGGCCATCTGAGATTCTAAAACGCATCGGGAAGGTAGCCTACGAGCTTGCCTTGCCCCCAAATCTACACCATGTTCATAATGTGTTTCATGTGTCAATACTATGTCAGTATAATGTAGATGCCATGCATGTGATAGAGTACGAGCAGGTTGATATTCAGCCAGATCTAACTTATGAAGAACAACCTGTGGAAATTATGGATAGAAAAGAACAATTGTTGAGTAACAAGAGAGTTCCACTTGTGAGAGTACTGTGGAGAAACCAGAATGTCGAAGAGTCGACCTGGGAACTAGAGAGCGCAATGCGCGAGAGATACCCTCAACTGTTTACTGACTGATTCTGGGACGGAATCCTTTTAAGGAGGGGAGACTGTAATAACCCTAATTTCTGTATTCGGGAAAATTTTTCATTTTTAGATGAATAGCGTTTTGCATGGATGAATATTGATTTTGTGGATGAATAGTGATTTTTTAGGACGGAGAAATTTTTCATGCCATCCTATGTACGAGACATGGTACGGATTTTTTGAAGTCATATTGGTAATCCACGAAGTAAATAAGTGTATGTAAACGCGATCGGACTTCAGAAAATCCAAAGTTTATTTTTATAGAATATTTGACCGGGTAGTAAAGAGCATATCAATGCGATCAAGACAAGTGATATATTTAAATTGAGGATTCAAGGATTTTATATTTTATTATTTTATTTAATGTGATTTAAGGATTTAGAACGAAAACCCCTGAGTTAGTATAACAAACGTTCTAGAAATCGCTAAAACTTTATAACGAGAATAAACGATAAAGCGAACGAATTATGGATATTGGATTGGGTTCATAACAAGATTAAACCCCATGCATGATCATCAAGAGAATCATATCAAGTGGATTAAAAGATTTAATCAAAGATTAAATCAAAACAATTCAAGAAAACAAAGTGATTTAATCACTTAAATCAAACAAATATCAACCAGCTTATCAAATACTCTTTGCACAAGAACCTAGGAGCATCAAGTGGATTGAAATCTGATCCAAGTCCATTGCTTACATCATTTCATAGTTGAATTAGTCAAAAAGTAGATCAAAAGCAAGAAAAGATCAAGAACACCATGGAAAAAGCTCCATTCAGCCATTCCATAATTCAAAGATCAAAACCCTAGCTCCCAAGCTTTTTTTTTTGGTGAGACATAGCTTAAAACAAAGGTAAGGATGAGACTAAGGTATGTTCAAAAGATGAGCTCCAAACTCATACCATATCTATGTCAATTAACCTTCTAAAGTTGCTAATGAATAGTGATGAATAGTGTTTTAAATTGTTTCCATGTTTTGTTCATGGCTTTTTAGGCTTTGTTGAAGCTATCCAAGGCCATACCACGGTGTGCCAAGCTTTGATAGTGCTCCTAGAGTATCAAGGAAGGTAAAACCCTTATACAACCTTCGAGTTTTTATGAGTTTTGGTGGAGTTTTGATGTTAGTATAAAGATGAGTTCATATTTAGAGGTTACATGATTGTTAAGCCTTGTTTGGATATGTATGTGTTGAGTGGTGGCCATTTAACCTTACCACTGACTTTAGAAGCTCTGTACGACTGTTGGTTTGTGATATTAGAGTATGGGTTGCTTTGTGTGGCTTGAATGAGGTGTAACAAAAATGGAATGCTTGAATTAGAGCCGTCATAATGCCCAAAATTTTTGTACCTCTTTAACAGTTGAAACCCGAGACCATAACTTTGTTTGAATGGTAACCACTGCCCATATTGTGTAGATATTGTTGTCGAGTTTATGTGGCCGCAAGAATCGTGTCAAAAGAGTTTACAGTTTGTGAGATAGGACCATTTTAGTGCAAGTAATTCGAGGAATGATGTCGCAGAAATGTACCAACTTTGTGGTTATGTTTGAGACCCTTAAAAGTCGAACTAGAGTATGATATTTTGAGGATAAATGCTAAGGTCAGTTAGAAAAGTATGTGTGAACGTTTCGAGTCCAAAAGATTATTTTTCGATTTTATAAAAATGCGTTGCGCAAGTGAAAACCACTAAGAATACGACTTAGAAACCAATGTTAAAAATGGTTAAGTATAACTTGAATTCGAGGATTGATTTTGAACCAAACTTATGAGTTAAGTAATTTTCGACTAACATGGACTTAGAATGAGTTGATAGCGAGCAAATAGTGCCTTGGTTGTGGTTTGCTTATGTGTTTAAGCATTGAGTTATAAGTGGTTTATCTAGGGGATTAATCGAATGTTTTAATTGACTTTGTCTAGATCGTCTGACATCGTCACGAGCCCCTACCACCTCTCGAGTATCAGGCAAGTTTTCAAAACTTATACTTTTGAAGTATTGTTGTATAATACTGCTTTTGCCATATATAGTATTATACAGTTTTGCAATAAATGTTATATCGTGTTAAGATTGAGTTTGACTTTTGGTTTATATACGAGCTTTCGAGATAAGTAGTTATAAACCGGTATACCTTGTAGCACTAGAGTATATGCGCATGTTCATTGTTTTGATTCTAGATCGGGAATCGGTATTTTACGATAATGAGATTGTTATGGGAACAGGAGGGATCCCAGAGGTAGAGTATTGTTTATTTTCGAGAAATATTTTAATAAACATTATTTTATTTCCATAAAGTATTAAATACTTGGGAACGACTTAAGAAATATTATTTGAATATTTCTTTTATTATCGGAGGATTATTTTGGATTATTATTTATTTATAGAGATTTATTTAATAAATACTATTTAAATATTTATTAAATCTTTTTAATTGATTTAAAAATCATTTGAGGTCTTTAAAAGTTATTTTAAATATTTTTTGACTGTCACAAAGTTTTCAAAAAAAATTATAGGGATTCAAAATATTTTTCCAAAAATAAAATGACTCTTTATTGAGTACCCGCATGCTTTCAAACTTGTCAAAAGTTGGGAATCCAAGGTTTTAGGGAGCCAATAAATGTTTTTCTCCCTTCGTTGATATCTTTAAGAGCATAAGATCCAGTCTCGATTTCGTGACTTCTATTCGTTACTCAGTTTGAGATTCTGGCTAGAGGCCAACAAGTGATTATTAGTTAGCTTCCATTTTGTTCCAAAAGTAGCAAAAAGATACGAGAGGATCTGTGAACGGGTAGTCACCCGGGGAACTCGAATTCGTTTCAGTTCCAAGGAAGGCAGATTCTGAGTCATGAACTGGGAAAACGATGTAAGAGACGAAGGTAGCGCGTCGTCCAACCACGACTGTCTGGGGTCAGGGCAAGAAACGGGGAGTCGGAATTGTCCTCTACATAATTTGATCGAGAGCCCTCAGCATATCGACTGATGATCGAGCTAAGGGTGCGCCAGAGAATTCCCGACAAATAGTTCAAATCAAATTTCTCCTTCATACGGAGTTAAGTATTCTCATCTGGCAGTATCTAGAACAGCTAAATGTTATTTACCCATAGTAGGGTTTCCACATCCAAATTTCTATCAGATCCCCAAAGAAGGGGAAATATTCAAGTTTTTCAATAAAAGATGCATGTCTTTATAATTGTTACTGCAAGTGTGAGTTTTCTATATCTTTCGTATAAAGATAGTATTCGATAATTGAAGTACTGAGATAATACTGTTTTCGAATATTTTACTATAAGGATATAAATTCAATTAGTTGAATTCCTAAGATAATAAAGAGTTTAATCTTTTTCCGATAAAGAAGATAATTTCAATATTGAGATATTTTGACAATTTTTGTCTTATACCAGGTTTTATACTGGATTTCATACAAAGGCAGATTTTGTCATGTTTTTATTTTCCTACTGAGCTTTCGCTCACTCTTGCTTTATTTTATATATTATATAGCAGCTAAGCAGGATGCCAAGGATTCGTCACACACCCCGCAAGCAAGTGGGAAACGTAAGGCGTTTCCATGAGCAGTTCATGGCAGCAATCCCTGAAATAGTAAGGACTAGTTGGATCGGTCTACAGCTTATGTTAGCCCGCCTTATATATAAGTATGACTTGTGTGAAAGGATGATGAGAATCAAATGTTTGAGCAGCTGACGCACCTTCACTTAGAGGTTGCATCAGTAGTAAAATTCAATAAACATTTAGGTATTGTAATAACTATATTTTATTCCGCAGATATTGTAGTGTGTCATTTCTGAGACTCTAGCCTATATGTGTGTGTGTATGTGTGAGATTATATATATTGTGGGGTCATGAGCAGGTGGATTGCATATATTATGAGTAATACAGGTACAACAAGGAATAAATAGATCGTGACTACCGCAGATCCCTGACCCCAGGTCTTCGGGTGTCATAGGGGGTCTTCATCAAATCTTTGTTGATAAGAGTTCGATTCTGGGTATAACAAGCAGTGTTGACAGCTTCAGCCAAAAAGTATAACGGAAGCCTTCATTCACTTAACATAGTGCGTGCAACTTCAATCAAGGTTCTGTTCTTTCTTTCTACTACCCCATTTTGTTGAGGAGTTCTAGGAGCTGAGTACTGTCTTGTTATGCCCTTATCAACACAAAAGTCATTTAAAACTGCATTCTTGAATTCAGTTCCGTTATCTGACCTTATAGCTCTTAATGGATACTTTGAATCCAGCTCAATGAACTTGATGTGATCACTCACAAGTTGTGGAGTTTCATCTTCGGACTTTAGGAATGGGACCTAAGTGTACTTTGTGAAGTCATCAACAATCACGAGAGCATACCTTTTCTTTGACATGGACATCATAGTAACATGAACCAAAAAGATCCATGTGTAGTAACATTATAGAGGTTCAGTTATTAACTATGTGTCAGTGCCCCTACGAGTTGCTATTTTCAATTTCGCTTTTTGACAGGCATCACAAAGTCCATCCTGTGCAAATTCCATTGAGGGCAAACCTCTCACCAGTTCTTTTTTAACCAGAGAGTTCATTGTCTTGAAATTAAGGTGAGAAAGCTTCTTGTGCCATAGCCAACTCTCATCCATAGATGCTTTTGAATAGAAGCAATGGATCACTTCAGTGCTTTCAGAGTTCATGTTAGCTATGTACATATTGCCTTTTCTAACTTTTACCAGAGAGGGCTGTTTATTTCTCTTGTGTGAGATCAAACAATTCTTCTTGTTGAAGTAGACCTAAAATCCCTTGGCACGAAATTGACTAACACTTATCAGATTATGCTTAAGTCCTTTCACAAAAGACACTTCATCAATGATAACATTTCCAGCTTCCAGTCTACCATATCCATCAGTTTTACCTTTGCTGTTATCTCCAACGGTAACCACTGGGCCGAATTTCTCCACCACATTTTTCAGCAGGGCTCTATCTCCGGTCATATGCCTTGAACATCCAATGTCCAAAATACACTTGACACGATCAACCTATTAAACACCCTGTAATGACAAATAGGTTAAACTTTCTTCGGAACACAAATCTGATTGGGTTTCCATGTCTCTTTTGCAACAATAACATCATTTTAACAACTGGATATTTCACCTTACAAACAACCTTGGTCAGCTTTTGACTAGGCTAATTAGGTGTCCATGTCTCCTTCCTAATATTAGGAGGACTAGCAGTTCTAGATCTAGCATGCTTGTTACGATTCAAAGTATGCTGACATAACATTAAAAGCACAAGACATAAAATTCAAGATATCGCAAGGTTTATGAGATGCATTATTTACAGGCATGGCATGCATATCAAATATGTTATTGTTCTTTTCACATTACTACCACCTAATCCAGTCATAGCTGATTGTTTTAACAATCTTGACTGGTACTTTAGATGACACTTGTTTAGAGCGGACATTCTTGCGTTTAAAGTCCTTAACCAATGTTGATGAGTGGATTTCGTAACAACTTTGGAGAGGTTTATGGTAAGTTGTATAGGCTAACGATAAACTATTCTATGGAATACTTAGGTTGGGTTTGTGGGGGTGAGCTGAGCTTGAGAGTGCCTTCAATAATTTCATGTTCCTTTAAAGATAATTAGAGAGCGAATATCCATCCCCTCACAAGGTGCCTACGTATCCTTTATATAGGAATCAAGCTCACGTATCTAAATCTAAGCTGATTCCACTTGACCAGCTGTATGAGGAAGTCAATTTCATGTTGGCCTCAAATTCTTTTAGTGCTTACCATGAACTAGTTGGTTAAGTAGAGTAAAACTCGAATTCGTACTCTACTATAAATCAATCATCTATTAGAAGTAATCTAAGATCAGATGCGCCCTAGGAGTACTCTCCAATAATAAATCTGTATTTTTCTAGATAGCTTCTAGATCTTTTTGCTGTCTAATCTTAGGAACCTGGTGCTCAGGAACCTATATCTCAGGAACCTGGTTCTCAGGAACCCCTATCTCGGAACTTGTTTCTCAGGAACCTCTTTACAAGAATCTGTACCTGCACAAATAACAAACATATTTCTGGCTATCTCTACGGTTGATGCTAGGCTGATCCGCACTCTCTTTCAGGGAGGAACCTGGTCTATTGACAATCTACACAGCTTCTGGTTCTTCAGAAACCTCTTGATGCTTGTCAACTCTTAATAATCTCTCTGTTTGATGATCATTTCTTCATGTCTAGTCTTCATGGATTGCACTGGATCTATCTTCAGGATTACGTGGACTGGACCTTATAGCTTAATGGGCCTAAATTCAGCCCATGATGATTTTGGGCACAACAAGTACCCCCCGGTTCCTTGAAGTCACGTAGTACAAGAGGAACCTATTCTGCATCTTAACTTAAACTTCATTGCTAGAACATTCATCTTGGAATACCTTACTTCCACATTATGTATCCAAGCCTACATGAGCTAACTCGTCGTAAGAAACAGGACATATAATGTGTCAGCAGGTATAATCTTAGTTAGCTTCCTTCTTATTGAGGGACCTGCTCTTCAATTTTACTTTATCGATCATTCTCTTATCCAATCTTCAATTTTCATCTGTCAGTCAATCTTCATATATTCTTCTACTAATCCTTTCTAAATTTTCTTTAAATTTCTTTCCTTCAAAATTTAGCTTTCGAAATCAACTTAATATCTTCATTCAGCTTCCAGTGGAACCTTACTTGTTACTAGATATTTTGTCATGTCTCTTCAAATTTTGACCATCTTGAAACACGGAAAGGAGTGACCTTTTGCTATAAATCTCTTAATGGGGATAATTCAAAATTTGAATTAAACTTTTCAATTTCCAAAACTGTAGTTAATGTGAGTGTTTCCAAGGTTCACATGGCACTTGCACCTGTATCACTTTATTTTCTACTCCAGTCATTTTATGCCATGTGTACACGACTGCTTATAATTTACCTCGTCTATATATTCACACGAATTGGTTCAACTCCATCTGTTACCATTGCCAAATCTTACTAAAACCCTTGGTGAAAGAAGAAAGGGAAGTCTGACGGTCACTTACTCAATCTAGCTTCCTCGTCACCGTTTTCTTCAATCCAAGGTATGATTCTGACTCGTTTCTCTATATTCTTTCATAATCTCGACTTTGTTCTTGATTATCTGCTTACTTAGGCCTTGCATGTCGACTTTTTTTTTTTGCTTCTCATCTTTGTATGAATATATGTCAACTTTTTTTTTACTTCTCTTTATCTATTTCTGATATCCATTCATCGTCTCATAATTGTATCATCTTGATTTTGTCATAGCTTTTGATTATCTGTTTATCATTTGTATTCATGTGCTTTAACTTGTACTGTTGTTGATGTATATTCTCTTTGAGGTCCCTTACATTATCTCTAGTATATAACCATGGCTGTCTAAGTATCTTAGGACCTTAATCTATCTCTTAGATGCCCTTAAACCTGACCCTTCTTCGTCTGTCTTTGCAGATGTCTTCTGAGTCTACTCATTCTGACCACCAATTCAATTCAACCCATACCAAACATGCCAACAGGTGAGAGAACTAGATCTAGGGTCGTCATTGCTGATATGAATAACCCTGAGAATATACTTATCAAGTCCATAGTTTCGCCGTCTACAAACCTTCTGTTCTAGATTTCATTGACCTAGGGGATGATTGGCCTTCTAACAGTGAGGAAGTATCAAAACCTGAACCTCATGCATTAAAACCCGTGATTGAGGTAGAAAGAGAGCTTTTTAGGAACGAGATTGCTCCATACTGTGAAAAAACTAACTCCATAATGACTTCTATTAAATTAAAAAAACTTTTCGAGGAATGTTCTCGTCCCTCTTACAAAATGGTGATTCCTGAACCTGGTGAGAGAGCTCACAGGCTTGACACTAGGACCCCGGAAGCTGGAGTGCCAAATGCTGTTATCTTATCCGCCTTCTTCAAGGTTGGTTTCTATATGCCCATCCATCCCTTTCTTAGGGAAGTATTAAAAATCTACGACTTAGCACCAATGCAGCTTACTCCCAATTCTTACCGTTTAGCCATTAGCACATACATCTTATATGCGAGCAAATACACAACCCCCTGACTGGTAGAGAGCTTGGTTTCTTTTTCAAGCTGAAGGACACGGGTAGGAGTTCTGCTTATTTTCATTTATCAGCTTGGCCTACCCACTCGAGTCAATGCATTAAGGGAGTAAAACAGAACTTTGAGCAATGGCAAGAGCAATTTGTTTACTACTTTGACTGTCCAAATGTAACGTATGAGTTCAGTCGTCTTCCTAGCTATGTTTCCAAAACAAACTCCTTTGACTGGTGATCAGCTTCTTAGGGCATAGGAGATTTTAAATTTATCGTCTTCTATTACAGATTGCATGATCTTAACGACTCCCAAAAAATTGATTTCTCTCGGTTTTTTCCCTTCAGATTCTAGTATAGCTACATTGTTACTCTTATGCTCTGTCTTTAGCTTCATCCTCATAACAATATCTATTTTCTCTACCTTAATTTTTCTAACCTTGACTAATCTTTTAGGCAGGTATGGCTCCCAAGATTCCCTCATTTGTGAAGTGGTCAAAAAGTGTTGAAGAGATGTTTAAAGCTAATGATGAAGTCAAAGAAGTTTCGCGTGTTGCAACTCCATTAAATCAAGTCCCTGGTACCCCTACTTCCCAAAACACCCATTCTGGTTCTTCAAATAGGAAGCTTACTCAAACAACTTTGGACATTTCCGAAGCTTCCCAGACTTGTTCATCAAGGAAAGGTAAAGCGATCAAGACCGAATCTGATCCAACCCCAAAATTTTTTCAAAGATATGATTGATACTCAAGTTCCGGCGAAGACGATTGTTTCTCGAAGTAAGATGGATTCCACTGAGGCCATGCACACTATGAGATTTGCTGCTGCTCAAACCACCTTCTTTGCCCTCAGATATTGCGATGAGTTTGCAAATAAAACCCAATACGATCTCCGATTGCAAGGAGAAATTAAGAAGCTCTAGGAAGAATTAGTTGGTAAGGAAGAAAGGGTGAACATTGCCACTGCTGCTGTCAGGAGAATGAAAGTTTTTGAAACCTCCATAAAGAAAAAGAATGAAGAGCTCCAAGACCAAGTCAACAGCCTGAAGGATGAGAAGCTGTCGACGCTGGAGAAGATTAACGAACTAGAGACTCAGGTGGATGCCTTGAATGCTATTGCTACTTCCGTCAAATCATCCATGATCACAAAAGAGAAGGCCAGGTATGACGAAGGCTATGATGAAGGTATCCAGGACTACATGAGGTCCATGTGGGAGAAGATGCCTAAGTTGAACTGGTCTATCCTTGGAGAGGACACTGTAGCAATGATCAAGGACTTTGAGAAGGTGTAACAGCACCAGATCCGGGGTCGAGCACCTGGTCGTTACGGTCTCATATTCCATAAACAATACTTGCACTTGAATCACAATAAATAACTAGCATGCTATGACCCCACAATAATACCACATCACACACAACCAGTTATGGTCCCAGAGATGAAATTGAAATAAGTCTCTACTTATAAGATCCACAAGTAATAGTTATTACAACTCGAAATGATTACAGCATAATTTAAAAGTTTCTTGCCGTTGATTAACATTAGTCATACATATAATTAAGGGTTAAAACAAAAGCTGCCAGTCTAGACTACTGGTTGCTACTACCTCAACAATGGCAGCAACAATATCAGTGGGCAGTCCTACGACTAGAGTCACCCGCTTGCGCCGAGTGCGCCTTACGTTGGCCATCTAACCTAGCTGTTGTTGTGATATAGTAAACAAAGCAAGGGTGAGTATTCAATGACTCGAAATGTAACTTTTAGTTTTAACATATTTCAAACCCTGCCAACATGAGTGGTACTTTTCTTTAATACATGTTGCAGAAAATAGATAGACTTGGATGATGAACTAATACTGGAGTATTCACCGCGCCCGCTGTTCCAACCCTTACGATGATCAGTCGCAGATTGTATAGCTCAAATTAGTTTTACTACCGGTAGAAGGAAGAACTGACGGATTTACTTGTCTACCGCCCTGTTAGATCTCCCTGGCCAACGGTTGGGCCATTGGGATGGACTAGCGCTACTCGGCCTCTTACACAACTCCTAGTTCGAATAGAATCCATGACTCTGAAACGTAAAGCTCATTCTCCTTTCCCCAACTATAATACTTGATGATAAGACTCCACAAAGTAGTCGTATCTAATTGGAAAGGAAAATTCACCAATATTTCCCAAGCTGTTGCTTGTTAATGGATATCAACTTGTTCCAACAATCTTACCCCTCGAATGATATGGAAGTAATAAAAGATTCAATTGGTAAATAGCAACCAAGTTTCAAGTGCAAAGAATAGTTTTAAAAGATTTATGACCGGGAAGTCAAACAAAATAAATAACAGCTCTCAAGAAAGGTTCCCTTATTATTTGGAAGATAGATTCGAATGAAGAATGAAGTTTTTTTTTGAGAACCTTCCTTGATAAAAATAATAATAATAAGACCCAGAAATAATTTACATAATATTTGAAGATCAAAAATAATTTTTGAATAAAATAAATTATTCTAAAAACTAGTTAAAAGAATTAAATAAATATTCAAAGAATATTTATTACATCATAAATATTTCCAGAATATTCTTAATATAGAATATTGCTCATGAATACCCCTCGAATAAATATATATAAAAATATTCATTAAATAAATAATTTCTCGAATAAATATTCAAAATAATGTCCGATAAATAAATAAATATTCAAGATAATATTCATTAAATAAATAAAACTCAAATGAATATTCGGAATAATATTCATTAAATAAATAAATTCAATGAATATTCAAAATAATATTCATTAAATAAATAATGGAAAAATATTTATTTAAATATTTTTTCTCAGAAAATAATCACAATATATCAAGATATACTGAATCCCGGTCTATATTTGAAGAATGAGATCATATGCCCTTCACTAAGGGTCTTAGCAATATCCGGCTTATAACTAATATATCTCATATCTAGCTTATAAGCCAATTTCAAATCATGAAACAAGTATCACAATATAATCTGAAAGCAGGCATGCATGCTATGGCATATGTATAACAAAATCAAATCTTATATATTATCACAACAACAGTTCAAAAATGTTTGGAAACTTGTCTGGTACTCTGGTAGGGATAGCGTGTCCTGGGTCAGTCCGGTGATCCATAAATAATCAAAATATTCGAGATTAATCAATTAGTGCTTTTGAAAGGCTAAGTATATATTTTACTTAAGTCAAAACACGTTTTCAAGTTATCTCGTTATGCACCCTCTAGTGTACTCTTATTATCACCGCTATGATCTGAAACTTGTTCATTATTAACACATGTCATTACACTTACACTTGGTAGGTACTTAAGTTGTATAGGCTTTAAGGTCGGTCGTTTACTAACAAAGATTATACCTCGAGATTTATTGTATGTTTCCTAAGTTATAACCAAGTGTTCTTTTAAGGGTTCATTCATACTTAACCTCGATTTGAACATTTTTATAAAATCGAAAAACGATCCATTTGACATGAGGTTTTCTCCTACACCTTCCTTATGATCTCTAATATTTAATTACCAAGATTTGCCACTGAATTAATCATGTTAAGGGGGTTCAATTTCAGTTACGAACTCGCACTTATGGTTTCGAACCACTTTTACCAAATCGACCATAACTCCTAAACCGTAAGTCCGTTTGCTTCGATTCTCGCGCCAAAACGATCTATAACTCGAGATTTACAAGGATAGGTTATATATTCATCAAGATTAGAAATTATGGCTACTGTTATGCACGAATTTTAAGGGTTAATGAAATTTCGGCATTACGACGGGTATAAATCGAACGTTTCCAAATTTGTTACATCACAACCAAGCCACACCAGCCATACCATACATCTTACAAGTCCATGAACATCTCATTTCACCAACATATTCATCATATCTTTTAAATCAACTAAACCATCTACATAATCATGCTTACATACTTATAATCACATCATATTCATAACTAATCTAAAAACCACCAAGAACATCAATAAACTCAAAATAAGATCAAGGGTTTAGGTGAGATATACCTTCCTTGGAGTATGTATAATCCTTAATAACCCTTGTATAGTCCTTGTATAAGCTTAATCTAGCTTGGATCATCCAAAGAATTCAAGAAACAAAAGTTAGTTCTAGAGAGTTACTATTCACCCTCATCTTTGATCATTTTATTAACCATGAAAGACTTGGAATATAAGGCTCAAATTCATAGGATAACTATGATAAGAAATGTAGTACTCACCATAAAAATCTTGAGATTTAACAATGGTTGGAAGTTGGATTTTGGTTCTTGATTTATGCAAATAGCCGAATGGGGGAGAAATGGGGAGCAGTGGTGTTTTGCTTGGCTTGCTTTTGTTCTCTTGATCTAATCTTGTATTATTGATGTGTTTTAGATAATATCTTGGCATAAAGTCACTTTAATAAAATGATTAGGTCATTGCATGCATCATCTTGAGCCATGGATCATGATCTTGTGGTGTAGATGATGTGTTTAGGCTAACTAAGTGATTTGGTTTCTAAGTATGCTAGTTACCTTTGTAAATACTTGGTTATTTGATCTTATCCTCTTGCACATGCATGCATCTTGGCTCTCTTCTTGCTCTTTTGCCCAGTTATTGCTCATTTTCATTGATCGTTCGGAATAATATCTCAAGTATTTATCGTTAGTGTTTTACCTGAAACCTACTTGATATTTGTACTACCACTCTCAATCCTCCTTTATAATCCTTGAATTTAAATTCTTTAAATCTTTTTAATAATTCCTTAATTCCTTCAGTGTCTAAGGAAATCTCGGAGAAAATAAAAATGCTATTTTTCTGAATATGATATCGTTTACATACACTTATTTGGTCCATTGATCATCAATACGAACTCAGAAATCCGTTCTGAATACTTCTATATAGCGTCGTCTGATAATATTCCAATTTCCACCAAAAACACTATTCATTGCTTATTCTCTTTTTATTATTTGTACTTATAAAAATATCCTCGTTCTCTTTTAGGCGTTCCTTATCCCTTTTATGGAATCACTTAACATATAATAGATATCGATTTAGATGACATGAGCTACCAGATATCGATTTGGATGACATGAGAATATTTCCTTCCTCTTTTGGATACCCTATCTTACTTTCTAGGAGATAGATTATTCTAATCTAAGTTGTCAACCAATTGCATTGTTCATGGCATATATACAGTTGAATCCAAACTCGTTAAATATTCATTCATTAGACCAGCGATACATTGTAGTCGTAACCATTATTCATTCATACTCCATTACATAATAAAAGTTTTAATTCTACCAAAAATCTGAGTTCTTACAGTCTCCCCTATTTAAAAGGATTCCGTCCCGGAATCAGTCTGAAAACAAATGGGGGTATTTCTCTAGCATTGCGCTTCCCAATTCCCAAGTTGACTCTTCCACATTGTGGTTCTGCCACAAGACTCTGACTAGCTTGATGACCTTGTTTCGGAGCACTTGTTCCTTTCGATCTATGATTTCCACAGGCTGCTCCACATATGTTAGGTCTGGTTGCATGTCTACGTGCTCATATTCTAATATATGCTTGGCATCCGGATTATATTTCCTTAACATCGAAACATGGAAAACATTATGCACTTGTTGCAGATTTGGGGGTAATGCTAGTTCGTAAGCTAGTTCCCCGATGCGTCTTAAGATCTCAAACGGTCCAATGTATCTAGGACTCAGATTTCCTTTCTTTCCAAACCTCATTAAACCTTTCCAAGGAGATACCTTCATGAACACTAGGTCTCCAACTTCATATTCCTTGCCATTCTGAGCTAAATCAACATATTTCTTTTGTCGATCTTGGGCTGCTACCAGCCGTCCTCTGATTAGATCCACTACATCTTTAGTCCGTTCGACCACTTCGGGCTCGAGCATCTTTCGCTCTCCAACTTCATCCCAATATAAGGGAGATCGGCATTTTCTTCCATAAAAAGCCTCGTAAGGCGTCATTCCTATGCTTGAATGAAAACTATTGTTGTAGGAAAACTCAATCAATGGCAAGTGATCATCCCAGTTTCCTTTAAAGTCTATAGCATAGACTCTCAACATATCTTTTACCGTTTGGATGGTCCTTTAACTTTGCCCGTCTGTCTGGGGGTGATAGGCTGTACTCATGTTTACCCTGGTTCCTACACATTCTTGAAAGCTCCTCCAAAATATGGAGTTGAATCTAGGATCTCGATCAGATACTATGGCGACTAGGACTCTATGTCGCGCCACTATCTCTTTTAAGTAGATATCTACTAGTCTGTCGACCGTATTCCTTTCATTGATCGGAAGAAAGTGAGCTGACTTCATTACTCGGTCTATAATTACCCATATGGCGTCATGATTAGCTTTGGTCCTTGGTAAACCTACTATGAAATCCATGGCTATGTGTTCCCATTTCCATTTGGGAATCTCTAACGGGTGTAAAAGTCCATTGGGTCTCTGGTGCTTTGCTTTCACTCATTTACAGGTCAAGCAGATACCCACTCTGCTACTTCCTTTTTCATGTTAGGCCACTAGTAGTACTCTTTCAAATCCCTATACATCTTGGTACTATCGGGGTGCACTGAGTACCTTGAGTTGTGTCCCTCATATATAATCTTGTCCTTGAGTTCCTGCACATTTGGGATCCATATCCTTGATGCGTACCTCATGATCCCTTCTTTATCTTTTTCAAACTTAATTTCTTCCCTGGTCATTATCTCTTCCATTGAGTTCTCATCTTCCTCCATTATCCGTTCTTGACATAGCCTAATCTTTTCCAACAATGGAGGTTGGATTCGAATTTCCATCAATCTTTCTTGACCATCTTCTGGTATCCTGACCTCGATTTCCAACGTCTCGAAATCTCTTATCAACTCTTCTTCTGAGGTTATCATTTTGAGTTTCTCCTTCCTACTAAGGGCGTCAGCCAACACATTGGCTTTACCCGGGTGATAATGAATCTCACAATCATAATCCTTGATTAGCTCTAACCATCTCCTCTAGCGCATGTTAAGCTCTTTCTGAGTGCAAATATACTTGAAGCTCGTATGGTCAGTGTAAATCTCGCACTTCTCTCCATACAAGTAGTGTCTCCAAATCTTTAAAGCAAAAAATATTGCTGCTAATTCTAGATCGTGAGTGGGATATCAAATCTCATATTCCTTCAGCTGCCTTGACGCATACGCGATTACCTTACCATGCTGCATAAGCACGCATCCTAATCCTTTATGCGAAGCATCACTGTAAATCACAAAATCTCCTTTTCCATCAGGCAACGCCAATACTGGGGCCGTCACCAACCTCTTCTTTAGCTCTTGGAAAATCTTCTCGCATTTTTCAGTCCATTCAAATTTCTCGATTTTACGGGTAAGTCGAGTTAACGGGGCTGCGATCTTCGAAAAATCTTGCACGAATCTCCTATAATATCCTGCCAGCCCGATGAAACTTCTTACCTCTATTGGAGTGGTCGGCCGTTCCCAGTTCGAAATTTCTTCTATCTTGGAGGGGTCGACCAACACTCCTTCTCTATTGATCACGTGCCCTAAGGATTGCACTTCATTTTTCCAGAACTCACACTTCGAGAATTTGGCATATAATTGCTCTTTCCTGAGTATTTCTAAAGCTATTCTCAAATGTTCGGCGTGTTCTGCCTCAGTCTTTGAGTAGATGAGATTATCATCAATGAAAACTATCACAAACTTATTTAAATACTCTTTGAACACCCTACTCATCAAATCCATGAAATCTACTGGGGCATTGTTCAATCCAAATGACATCACCAACAACTCATAATGTCCATATCTGGTACGGAATGCAGTCTTTGGGATATCTTCAGGTTTAATCTTCAGTTGGTGATATCCTGTTCTCAGGTCAATCTTAGAGAAATACACAACACCCTTTAGCTGGTGAAACAAATCATCTATTCTGGGTAGCAGGTACTTATTCTTTATGGTTAGCTTGTTCAACTCTCGATAGTCGATGCATAACCTCATACTCCCATCCTTCTTCTTAACAAACAACCCTGGTGCCCCCCACGGGGACACATTGGGTCATATCATACCCTTATCCAACAGTTCTTGCAATTGCTTAGCTAGGTCTTTCATTTCTACTGGGGCTAATCGGTATGGGGCCTTCGAAACTGGCGCCGTCCCCGAGGCTAACTCAATAGCAAACTCAATTACTCGGTCAGGTGGTAATCCGGGAAGATCTTGTGGAAACACATCTTCGAACTCATTAACTACCAGAATGTCCTGCAACTGAGGTGCTTCCTTATGGGTATCTATAACATAAGCTAAATAAGCCTCGTTTCCTTTTCGTAGCAATCTTTTGCTTTGCCAACGAGCTATTAGTCATCTTACCTTCCAAGCAGGATTGACAAACTGGAAATGGCTCCACTGCCAACGAGCCTAATGGCCCATCTACTACCAGTCTTTGAATCCTCCTCAAGTTAATATGACCTAATCTTAAGTGCCAAAGATATGTTTGGTTCAATTCAGAAGGTTTCTTTCTTTTATTTGAGCTAGAAAGAATATTTTTAGTTTCCTTTTGTTGCAGCATTGGTTGGATAGGATTAATAATATATAAATTGTCTTGCAATGTACCAGAACATATAACTCTTTTATTCATCATAATAGAAACATTATGATCCAAACAAACATTATAACCATCCATTGCAAGTTTAGAAACCGAAATCAAATTCCTTCTAAACGAAGGTACATAAAGACAATTGTTCAAAACCAAAATCCTATCATCTCCAAAAGATAAAGTAATTATTCCAACTACAACTACTGCTACTTTCATAGCATATCCCATGAACACATATATCTCGCCATCTCTAAGCATTCTGGATTGCCGGAACCCCTGCAATGAGTTACAAACATGGTCAGTGGCTCCTATATCTACACACCAAGTGCTCGTAGATATAGCCGCTATATATGTTTCTGTAACTAGAGAAAGAGACATACCATTATTGTTTGTCTTCTTAGGAAGAGGACAATCCTGTTTCCAGTGACTTGACTGCTTGCACCTGAAGCACTTGCCCTTAGGCTTTTTCACTCCACTTTGAACTCCCACTGCATTAGCAATCTTTCCAGCTTTCTATGTCTGAGTCTTTTTCTTCTTCTTACCTTTTGGATTAGATGAAGAAGCTTTCTCAGCCACATTCACTTGAACATTCTGTTTAAAGAGTCCTTCAGCTGCCTGAAGTTCTGTCAGAAGTTTCGCGAGACTATAGATCCATTTGTTCATGGTGTAATTCAAGCGGAACTACTCAAAACTTTTGGGCAAGCTCATAAGGATGATATCGTTCTAGGTTTCCCCATCAATATCAGCACCAAGGATCTCCATTTCATTCGAATGAGACATCATTCTGAGAACATGATCCCTTACAGGTGTTCCTTCTACCATCTGAGTGTTCATTAAAGCCTTCATTGCTACTTGCCTAGCAGCCCTATTCTGTTCTCCAAAAAGTTCCTTGAGATTAAAGAGCATATATAAAGCTGTGGCCATAGCCTGATGCTGATGCTGCAAAACACCCGTCATTGCTGCCAGAATGTAACATCGCGACATCTCATCAGCCTTAATCTACTGCTTAAAATACTCCTTCTCACTTTTAGGAGCATCTTCAGCAGGATGATCTGGCTTGGGTTCATAAGTACAAAATTTGTACACCTCAGCAGTCAACACTATGTCCAAATTACGTTTCCATTCAATATAGTTCGGTCCAGTAAGTTTGTTATCCTTAAATATGGTGAATAGTGGATTAAAGCCCATAATGATTTAATCTTGAGAATCATACATGTAACACATAATCAGAGGGTTGCACAAATCTTAAAACCTATTGGTTTCCTCTAACAATTAATTAAAATTAATGCACTAATATTTAAACACCATAAGTATCTGGTACGCCACGATGGGTGAAATATATACCAGTTAAATTCGTTTAAATATTACTTCGGTCCTATTACTAAATAATACGCCACGTTAGGGTGGACTATATATTATTTTTCATAGCTAAGTGTATACCATTATCAAATCTTAAATTAGTTAAATCAAATACATCCGTTTGATATATTAATGGATAGTTCCCAGGTCTCGGAGGAGTCACAACGGCCTCGCTTAATACCCAATTCCTAGACAGAATTCTCCATAGTCAACATCAAAAAGAGTATTCAATTTTCATAACGAATTCTATGAAACTTGGTACGTCACGTTAGGGTGATCTATATACCTTTCAATATTCGTAATTTAATTTAAGAATTTTGTTCTAGTAATTTCTACAACCTTTTAAAACACCGTAAATAGTACGCCACGTTAGGTGATCATATATATCATCTACATTATTTAAAAGGTTATATTACATACAAAATAATGGAGACCGTGGGACTTAATTCCTAATTAATTCCCTCACCCACTTAGTATTTTTATTAAAAAATGAGGAATTTTAAAAATTAAATGGGGCCTATGTCGTTACAATTATGCTTAACATGAATTCAAAATACACACATAATTTAACAACATATAACATTTAATTAAAGCAATAAATAAAATATCTATGTCCATGTCGTCCTAATTATGTTAAACATGCAATTATAAATTACACACATAATTAACAACACACATAATAACATAATAATTTATTTAAAGCAATAATTAAAAAAAATAATTGTGGAAATAAAAATTAAAACAATAATTAAATCCACTATTATGGCCCCATAATTCCAGCCCTGTTCGTCAAAATTGTTGCTGAGTGTTGACCACTTCCAACAAAACTAGCGCGTGCTGGAAAAAAAGAAAATTTCTGCTTGCAGAGATAGTTACGCATCTGCTGCATGCGTTTCAGCCTTCTAGGGGCAGTTACGCATGCGCTATATGCATTTTTGCCATGAAGATCTTGTAGCGCAGGGGCTCCCTATGTTACCTTCCAGATCTGGATGTTGCACAGGCCGAACCTGCGTTACTGTCTCTAAATGCTTCTTCCCCCTGTTGCTTTCGCCAGTTTCTTACTGTTTACTCTTAATCGAATTCAACTGCAACAGCAAACAACCCCCATCAGTTATGCAGCGGAACAAAATAATCCCGGAATTGATTTTCAGCCATATGTAATCATTACAAAATACCCGGATTTTTACAAAATCCATCAAACAATTACATAAAAAATAGATCTAATACAAAACTAATTTTGTAACATCTATTCTAACACGATCAACCCTCGTGATTTACAACCACGATAAACCACGTGGAAACCAATTGCATAAAAATTAACCACCATTAAACCACGTGGGATCCAAACACATAATTAAAATATACATGGCCAAAATAGTGGATTCTAAACAACCTGCAAAAAGATTATTATCCAAGCACACCACTATATATACATAACCAATTTCAATTACGATATTGACGTCATCAAACACAAACACAAGTCCACTAAACCTCAGGCTCTTGATGTCAATTGTTGGTCCCTTTGGATCATAGTGATTTATGTTTAACCCGTTTAATGATTACAAAGGGGGTTAGAAGATCTTCTATTGTATTCCCTTACTCCCTTGAACGAAGTGTGGCCTTCGATCCTCCAAGGTTTAGCCTCCAAGCACCAGAATCAGAACCCTTATTCTTGGAGACATAATGAGTATTTATAGGCTACAATAGGGATCAAGGAGTAAATTAGGTCGGGCCTTCTAATGATAACTTGGGCCAAGCCCTTTATCATTAATATTAATTAATTCCACTAAATAATTAATATTGCACCACCCACCCAATTTCGGTAATTTATTTAATTAATTAAATCGGCTCCTTTATTATTTGCTTATTAAATTCCTCATGTTTAAAATATCGCATGTCCATTAATTAAATAAATTACTGATAATTCATTTAATTAATATCTTTTATCCTTGATTATCCACTCAACCTTATTTAATTATGCTTGAATAAATCCACCTGCAGGGTTTCAAATAATTAAATCTTTTTGAGCTTTCAAGGGGACATCATTAACCCGAATATTATCAGGACATGGATTCCTTCTATAAATAATATCCACCATGTATATAATTCCATCACCCAAAATATAATGATATAATTCAAAAGAATTATTTCATATATAAATCAAAGCATGTAAATAATATACACGTGTCAATTATTATATCCGGATTAAGAACCTAAGCATTAATAATAACATAGAATCTTAGTTCACCTTCTTAATCAGTATAAGGGAACAATTCTAAATTTGACCCTGTTCAATATACACAAAGTATACTAGTATTATTTAATAGTCAATATAAACTAATCTAAATAATACTACAGCCACACCAGTGGATTGCCTAACACCACCTGTGCTGTGAACCTTATTCTATTATATAACCGTATTTAACAATCTAATATTCTGTATCCCATTTGATACTAGATTGTCCACAATATATAATATTAGACAGCATGTAAACATTTAAATGATTCTCAATTAAACTGGCCAGAAATAAATGTATATGTTTCAAATAAATATTTTCAGTATACACTAACAGCAACAATATCAGCGGGCAATCCTACGACTAGAGTCACCTGCTTGCACCGAGTGCGCCTTACGTGGGCCATCAGACGTAGTTGTTGTTGTGATATAGTAAATAAAGCAAGAGTGAGCAATAGCCCACCAGAATAATATGTAACTGAACAGCAATAATATATAGCAGTTCTAAAATATCAATGAAACCATATGCCAAGCATTAACGAACATATTGCCAGTATAATGTAAAAGATGAAGTTACAAGGTGACTCAAAACGTAACTTTTAGTTTTAACATATTTCAAACCCTGCCAACATGAGTGGTACTTCTCTTTAATACATGTTGCAGAAAATAGATAGACTTGGATGATGAACTAATACTGGAGTATTCACCGCACCCGCTGTTCCAACCCTTACGATGATCAGTCGCAGATTTTACAGCTCAAATTAGTTTTACTTCCGATAGAAGGAAGAACTGACGGATTTACTTGTCTACCACCCTGTTAGATCTCCCTGGCCAACAGTTGGGCCATTGGGATGGACCGGCGCTATCGGCCTCTTACACAACTCCTAGTTTGAATAGAATCCATGACACTAAAATGTAAAGCTCATTCTCCTTTCCACAAGTATAATACTTGTTGATAAGACTCCATAAAGTAGTCGTATCTAGTTGGAAAGAAAAATTCACCAATATTTCCCAAGCTGTTGCTTGTTAATGGATATCAACTTGTTCCAACAATCTTACCCCTCGAATGATGAGAAAGTAATAAAAGATTCAATTGGTAAATAGCAACCAAGTTGCGAGTGCAAATAATAGTTTTAAAAGAGTTATGACCGGGATGTCAAACAAAATAAATAACAGCTCTTAAGTAAAGTTCCCTTATTATTTGGAAGATAGATTCGAATGAAGAATGAAGTTTTTTTTTTTGAGAACCTTCCTTGATAAAAATAATAATAATAAGACTCAGAAATAGTTTACATAGTATTTGAAGATCAAAGATAATTTTTGAATAAAATAAATTATTTTAAGAACTAGTTAAAAGAATTAAATAAATATTCAAAGAATATTTATTACATCATAAATATTTCCAAAATATTCTTAATATAGAATATTGCTCATGAATAACCCTCGAATAAATATGCTCGTGACAAGCAACGGAGATCTAGATCTACTTTTCGTTATCTTCTATTAGGCGAACTTTTGGATGTTTTTGGGATTTGTTTTCTAAACCTTATTACTCTAGCATAATTATTTTCATGCAGACTCTGTTTATTATCATGGTTTCATCAGATCCCATGATGACGAGCTGTTCGACTATGAACTAATCATTGTCATGGGATTCTAACGGACTTATTTATGGAGCTTTAGTATCTTGATGCATTAAAGATCTGTGTGTGATGTATAATTGATATCCTCATATGGTTGTGTTTAATTGTTATATGCATAGCTAACATCTAATTTGTTAATCTCTTGTGAAGTGAAAGTGGATCTTGAGATTTAGAACTTGCCATGCTAGCATAGGTTCATGATTGTTTATCAACATGATTTGTAGCATAAATAGAAATATATTATGTTGCCCTCTGTGATCAATATGGATAACTTGCTCTTCAACCGTTATGTTTTCAAATTCTATAGACATATAGGGTCTAATCAAAATTGGTGTCTATTCATCTTCTATCTCGTTTGTGGATGTATGGGTAGTTTGGTATACGTATGCTGACAGGTGACGTGTACTTATTTCGTGTTATCTGATCAGATATCATAACTATTGCATAAAGTGATTAAAGGCGTCAGATCTAAGCGAAGTATTTAATGAAGGTAGGATCCTAATGTTTATTCTCATATAAGTATTTTGATTTTAATTCTCATTAGTTAAGTAATTCTTAGTTTTATTAATTCGCTTCTTAGTTAATTTTAGTTAATCAAAACCCAATCTTGTTAATTGTCTTAGCAGTGAGTAAAAACCATACATTGTTGCATAGGTGCATTAACTGATTTAAAACCTAAACCAGATCTCTGTGGGAACGAACTTGACTTATATCTATATTACTTGTGACCACATACGCTTGCGTGAATTAGTGCAAACAGTCTAGAAGCAGATGAGGCCTTATTGTTATTGTGTCGTACATTCTCTACCAAACTTCTATTTTGAAACTATGTATATTAACTTTTTCCTTGTAAGGTTTCTTAGGTCGTCCTCATCATTCCTCCTGTATTTTCTAGGTACAGTGTATATCAAAACGTCATTGATCAATACTCTAATAATTCTATCTATGTTCTTTCCAGAACTCTTTTTAATAATCCTTACAGGTCATTGTTGCCTTAGAAAATCCAACTCATATCATCTGAATTCATAATGTCTTTATTAAGGTTAAGGCCACCCCTTGTGCATTCCCCAGGGTTTGTCTTAATTTATGAATATCCCATTTCTAATTCAACTACCAAGGAATTCTTGCATCCTATAACTGGCAATCAAATCATGTATCCTTAATAAGGTTCTCTTTTCAATCATTCTCATTTGATAATCGATCTGTAGCTTAATGCTAACCCTTCTTTCAGATAGTTGTCAACCTATTTGACCTTCCAAAAGACAACGTATGTCTATCTGCTCTCTTATAGAACTTGGTAATGGTAGCAAGAATGTTCTGGAAGATATTGGTCGAGTTCAACGTGAATCTCTCAGTAATTATCGTTCTTCTCAAAGGTACTTACCTTATGCAAAATTTCTACAGCCTACTGATCAATCTCTGACCATTTCTATACTCTCTTCATAAACCTTCATTGTTTACTTTCCTCCGTCATAATATATTCATGGTATTCATAATACCCTAACATCATACATCTCAAGTCACTATACTTCTATTTTTTTACTCGTAATCTTGGACAATCATATACACATGAATCACTTTAGTACGGGTGACCCCATTTCAAAAAAAAATTGTAAATTCCCAATCAAAACATGGGTTGCAAAGGGTTCAGTAGAAGATTCCTACGATCTCATTAATATTTCCTTTATATCAGAAGTCCTTGCAGTCGGTGCTTATTTAGAAGCAACCCTGCTTTGTCCTTTCATTCCTGATCTAGTCACTTGATAATCCTTTGTGACTTGGCCTCAACTGGCCACACTAAAATAAAAATATATGATTTTAGGGGTTGGCTAATTAGCATTACTTTTCTAGCAATTGCCGGCAAAGTGCTTTTTTCTTTGGTACCTTTCTACCTTCCCAAAACTTTACTTCATATAAGTTTTAATCGACTACTCGGCACCGTCTCTGGTCACCTTTCCTCTACTTTTATCTTTTCAACTATTCTTATCAATCCTACATGCCACACAAGCTTACCATTTCTGGCATAACAGCCTTTCATTTAAGTCAATCTCGGAATTTCTCAGTCCGGCTGGTTTCTTACTTACATTTCAAATTTTCGTCCGATCTCACTTCATCCTTTTATCTCTACCATCGATCGTGATAATCGGGGTCTGTCCACCAACCCATATAGTGGCTACCTTACCCAATTCACGGGGTTCCCCCCAGTTTCCACTCTCTTCCATGACGTTCTCTGATAATTAGAAAGACATGGTTTGCCAAAATTCGCCGAATTCCTTTCCAGAATCAGGGAAATTTTGGTCAATCTATCCACCTACTGGTAACATTAAGGAGACCAGTTTTGAAGCTTGAAGAATAATTCTATGAACCTCCAAGCAGGTAGAATCATAAGCAGTCATAGTTAACGAAATAATCGTCATCAGATTGGAAGTTCACCCATTGGAGAGGAACCAATTATATACATCCCTTAGAAGGGAATCAACAGCTTCAAACTGAAACCTGTCACAACATCCTGATACCTATACGTCCTGATATTCAATATTACCAAATGTCAGTCTACCTAACCGCTAGTCTCAGAAGGAACATTACCGTCGGAGTTGGTTGTTCCACAAAATTGGCATTACTAAGGCCATCCGAACCTGGTGAACCGTGTTGTTCGAATGCATCCGCAAGTACTTTATCGTGTTACGCAAGCACACATCCTAATCCTTTATGCGAAGCGTCGTTGGAAGCACAAAGTCTCCTTCTTCCATGAGGCAACGCCAACACTAGGTCATCACCAATTTCATCTTTTAGCTCCAGGAAGATTTTTTCACATTTTTCTCTTTAACTGCTGATCGTATTACTTGATCCATTATAATTCTGCATCGGAGTAAACTTAAGGTACCTACTATAATTCATTCAAAGAAATAATTTAATATTCCTCTGAATCACATGCATCTAACATTTCTGGTTCATCATTTCACTGAGTTGAAATAACCCTATACTCAGTCTTTGACAGTAGTCTCATTACGAGTTCATCTTGACTCACTGGTCTTATCTTCCGGTAGGTTCTGAGATCATTGTCTTCCCTTAGTAAAACCACCTCACTAACCTCAATTTGGTTCCATAAATTATAACCTATGACATCTGCCTTCTCATGGCGAATTATTACTGACAATATTCGTACTAATTCATTTATCAAATGATATGGCACTTATTGCCTCCTCTCAACTATTTCTAGGGACTCTGCTCCTCGTCCTATATCGATGTCTTTGATAATCATACATCCCTCTAGCTCTTTCTTCGTTAATATGAAAGTCTCTAAGGATTCTCGTCTATTCCCGTATAAGATCTCAAGTAATTCTTCCAATCCGTCTTACTTGCTGGTACTACATCCAGTAATCCGGCTACAAATCCAACATGAATCTTCAGTTCTCTTGCTAATAGCTTAGTTCTTTATGCTCACTTTTCTGAGCACTATACCTTAATCATCACAGTCTTTCTAGCTGCAGCCCTCATTCCTCAAGGGTTGGCTCCTTATCCTAGTAGGATTTTCCTTATCTACTGGAACCTCTCCCGGGTCTCCAGTAGGGTACTCTATCGAATTTACCCGCCAATCTTCAGCATATAATAAAGCATCATCGTGCTGCTCGTATGCCTCAAGGTCTGTCGCCTTACTCATCGATACGACATCGAGCTAAATTACTATCATGATACTTAAGAGTTCCCATAAGGGTTTTATATGTCAGCACTACATTATGTAGTCCAACTATGAACTTTGCAAGAGTTCTTATTATCTTAGTGAATTTTTTATTTTAACGTCGCCTCATCTCTGGGGTTTATAACGTACGCTCTGATACCATTTCTGTAACACCCTCAGATCCGGGGTCCGGGATCCGGTCGTTACTGTCTCCATTTCTGTCCACAATACTTGAACTTACTTCAACATAAAATAAAATACATCTTTATGACCAAACACAACAATATAAAATACACCCGTTATAGTCCCAGAGATGAAATCAGAGTAACAATCAAATTTTATTAATCACATTATGAGTTCTTACAACCCAAAAGAATTTCAATATGAATACATATTCTTTGCCATCCATTTTCATAAGCCATACCAGCCCATATACTTGTTACTGAAAGAATGAATCTATCCTACCAATAGCTTTCTCTTCGGCTCTGGTAGTCTCATCGTCCTCGCCAGCGTCGAGTGCTCCTTGTGCGAGTCATCTGGTCTAGCTGTTGTTGTGATATAATTATAACGCAAGGGTGAGCAATAGCCCACCAACAATAATGTATAACTGAACGATAATATATAACAGTTCAAAAGTATCTTTCAAACCATATGCCATGCATTTACGGAAATGATGCCAGTATAACATAAACGATGAAGTTACAAGGTAACTCAAAATGCATATATATATATATATATATATATATATATATATATATATATATGTGTGGGAATATCTGCTATGTCAAAGATAAGCAAGATATTATCATTTATCATAAAAGAGGAACTTGCAGGAAAATATTGCAATTCCAATACTGCCAACAATGATAATGTTACAGAAAATAAATGAATTTTAATGATGAACTAATGCTGAAGTATTCACCGCGCCCGTTGTTCCAATCCTTACGATGAACAGTCGCAGATTGTACAGCTCAATTTAGATTTACTACCGGTAGAAGGAAGAGCTGACGGATTTACTTGTCTACTACCCTGTTAGATCTCCCTGGCCAACGGTTGGGCCAATGGGATGGACCGGCGCTACTCGGCCTCTTACATGACTCCAAGTTCGAAAAGAAGTTCACGACTCTGAACGTAAAGTTCATCCCCCTTTCCCCAAGTATGATACTTGTTGATAAGACTCCACAAAGTAGTCGTATCTAGTTGGAAAGGAAAATTCAACATCATATCTCCCAAGCTGCTGCTTGTTAGAGGATACCATCTTGTTCCAATAATCTTATCCCTCGAATGTTGAGAAGGTTACTCAAAGATTCAATTGATAAACAGCAACCAAATTGCGAGTGAAAAGAATAGTTTTACAAGATTTATGACTGGGAAGTCAACAAGATAAATAACATTGCTCAAGTAGGTTCCCCTATAATGTGGAAGTTTTAGCGAGTATTTAAATCGTTTTAAGTTAGATTTAAATGAAAAATAAAAAGTTGGGAACCTTTTTTTGATAAAATAGTCGTAAAAAGACTCCGAAATATTTTACATAATATCAGGAGGTGAAAGATAATCTCCGAATAATATAAATCATTTTAAAAAAAATTTAAAAGAATTAAATAAATATTCCAAGAATATTTATTAACTCAATAATAATTACGGAATATCGTTAAATCATAATATTGCTCGTAAGTAATCCTCGAAAGAATATATAGAATTATTTACTAAATAAATCTCTCCTTAAATGAATATTCAAAATAATATTCATTAAATAATTAAACTCCAATAAATATTTAAAATAATATTCAATAAATAAGTCAAACCTTAAATGAATATTTGAAAATAATATTCATTTAGTAAATAATCTTCTAAATGAATATCCAAATAATATTCATTTAGTAATCAAAACTTTAAAGGAATATTCGAAATAATATCCCTTAAGTAAATAGAACTTCCAATGAATATTTAAAATAATATTAATCAAGTACATAAAACCTTGAATGAATATTCGAAAGTAATATTCATTTAATAAATAAAATTTCCATGAATATCAAAGTAATTATTCATTAAATAATCAAACTCTAAGTGAATATTCAAAAATAATATTCACCTAATATTTCTTGACTGAGATAGTACTCAAATAACATTCTTCGAAAGATTTCCAAGTAATTGATACTTTATGGAAATATAAATAATGTTTAATAATAACATTCCTCAAGATAAATAATAATCTGCCGTTGAAATCCTTCCGGGTTTCCACGACTATCTATATCTCAAAATACCGACTCCCGGTCTATATTTAAGAATGAATATCATATGCCCTTCGCTAAGGGTCTTACAAAAACAATCCGGCTTATAACTGATAATTCCTATCTAGTCTATAAGCCAATATCAATTCAGGGAACAACTATCATAATATAATTTGACAATATGCATGCATGCTATGGCATATGTATCAGAAACAACATATATACATATTATCACAACAGTTCCAAGGTATTGGAAACTTGCCTGGTGATCGGGTGTGGGTGGAGATAGCGTGTCCTGGGTCTGCTCGATGATCTATAAACAATCAGAACATTCGAGATTAACCACTTAACACCTTTTAAAAGTCTAAGTATAAACTTCACTTAAGTCGAAACACGTTTTCGAATCATCACGTTATACACCTTTTACTGGAACCCTTTTTATCACCGATACGATCCGACATTCGTTCGTTATTAAGACATATCATCATACCTACACTTGGTATATACTTAAGTCGTATAAGTTCTAAAGTCGATCGATTACGAACCGAGATTATACCTCGAGTTTTATCGTTCGTTTTCTAAGTTATAACCAAAGTTATACTTTTAAGGGGTTCGTTCGCGTTTAACTTCGATTCAAACATTTTTATAAATCGGAAAACGATCCGTTTGACATGTGGTTTTCTCTCACACCTTCCTTATGACCCCTAGTATTTCTTTACCAAGATTCGCCACTGAGTAACATGCTTTACGAGGGTTTAATTGAAGTTACAAACTTTTACTTACGGTTCCGAACCAATTTTAGTAATTTGAACATAACTCCTAAACTGTAAGTCGGAATGTTTCGATTCTTTTGCCAAAATGATCTATGACTCGAGATCTATGAGGACATGTCATGCTATAACCAGTTTTAGACAATTAACCCTACTGTGATGCACGAATTCTTTAAGGTTATCAAAAATCGGGCATTACGACTGCTATAAATCGAATATTTCCAAATTCCAAACTTTCCAATAATCATAGTTTCCACTCCAAACAATCATATACATGTTATTTAACCATGAACTAAGGCCAAGCAATGCCTTTCCGTTCATCTAAACTATTTTATCCTTCACCAAAGCCCAATCATATTCAAGCTTATAATCATGCTAACACCATAACTACTTAGATCCATCAAGAACATGCATAAACATAAAGTAAGGCCTAGGGTTTCAAGAGTTTATACCATCCTTGGGGTGTGTATGCACTTTAGTAAGCCTTGTATAGTCCTTGTATAGCCTCCATGAAGCTTGGATCGTCAACCAAAATCAAGATCCAAGAATTTTGTTCTTGAGGTTACTATTCATCCTCCCATTTGGTTATTTTATTGAAAATGGAAAAAGTGGTGTTTGAGGCTAAGATTTCTAGGGTATCATTTTTATGAAATATAGGATCTAGGATAAAAATTTGGAGGTCAAACAAGGAGTGGAAGCTTGACTTTGGTTTTTGAATTATGGAAGAAGCCGAATGGTGTTCCAAGGGAGAGAGTTTGTGTTCTTTGCCTTGGTTTCTTGCTCTCTTGCATTATTATGAAAATATCTAACATATAGTTGATTTATTAAAGGTACTAGTTTATGGAATACATCATCTTGGTGGACAAGTGTTGATTTTGGTGTGGTAGGATGAGAAAGGATGCTAAGTACTTCGTTTGATTTACTAAGATTACTAGTTAGCTTTGTAACTAGCTTGGTTTCTTTGATCTTATCTAGCATAAAGTGATTATGTCACCTTCCACTAGCTCATCACACCTCTTGGTTCACTACTTGTCTCTTTGTCCGGTTATTGCTCAATTTCATTGATCGTTCGGAGGAATAACTCAATCATTTCTAGTTAGGGTTTTACCGAAAACCGTAATAATATTTACACCATCATTTTCAATTCTCTTTAATAAATCTCGAATCCATATTCTTTAAATCCCTTCAATAATTCTTTAAGTCTTTCAGTGTCCAGGGAAATCTTGGGGAAAATAAAAGTGTTGTTTTTCAGAATCCGACAGCTTTTACATACACTCTTTTCCCCCCTGGATCACTAATACGAACTCAGAATTTCGTTCCGGGTACTTCTATATAGCGTCGTCTAATAATATTCCTACGTCCACCAAAATCACTATTCACCACTTATTCTTTACTTATTCTTTTAGGGTTATATAGATGTCCCGGTTCTCTTTCAATCGTTCCTTAACCCTTTTACGGAACCACTGGATTGATAACAGATATCGATTTGGATGACATAAGAATAACCTTCCCCCTTGGAATGGTCAAATCTTAATTTCCTAGGAGATAGATAATTCTTATCTAGATTGTCAACCAATAGCATTCTTCATGACATATAAGTATTAATCCATATCCATTCCATAATAAAAGTTTTAATTCCTACAAAAAATCGGGGTTCTTACAGTCTCCCCTCCTTAAAAGGATTCCGTCCCGGAATCAGGTAGGAAACAAGAGTCGTTTGTCTGTCGTTTCACCTTTCAGCTTCCCGGTCGATTCTTAGTCGTTCTACCCTTTCACAGCACATCTACTGATGCTACAATACGTACTTTATCCTTTTTCCATCAACTTGCTACTTTTCGTACAACACATTATCAGTGTTATGCGCTTACTCATTCCTATTCTATTATCCTTATTGATATCCGCAGTGGCTTTGGTATCACTATCATGCTGCGAATTAGGAGATAACCTTACTCGCACTATGCATTTCCTGATCGCCTTAATCTTCGAAATCTCGATCAACATAGAGGAGTGGAAAGATTTATTGAGAGATCACTATGATCAATGAACATTTGTTATATTGCATAATTAGTACAGAAGGGGGCCAGCCTTTAGTACTTGACAAGCAATTAAACAAGTTATGGTATTCCACTTAGACTTCTATCACACAGACAGATACTGATAGTCACGTAATAGTACCTCCCCTCCTAAAAGGGTTGTTCTTCTCAATTCATAAAGAAGATGAATAAGAGAGAAGAAAAGAAAAGAACTCTAAAGGATTATAGAAAGTTTTCATGATTGTAAAATATCATACTCAGAATTTACCTCTGAACTATAGAGGTTCATCAAGGAAGAAAATAATCATAATTATATCCAATACTATTTGATCGTAATCTCACGTGTCAACATATATTGCTGCTTTGTCCATTATTCTATGGACCTATACTCTTGTTTAATCTTAGCAACGCTCACTTCAGAAAATTCCTTCAACCTTTTAGGTTAAATCTTAGGTTTCTCGCTTGACATCATTGTTACTGACATCCCATGCCACGCTACTAATTATAACATATTCATAATACTAACACTGTCAGGTTGTTATCCCGAGAATTCATCAGAAAACCCATTTATTAATCCATTCATAACATTCCTTGCTTCACATTCCATAGTTGCTTTCCCAACCTTTTCTTTATCAATCACATCCTTCTTATTATCTGATTCTTATTCACTTCTATTATTTACCTCCACCGTCATTTCTTTATTGAGGCATCTTTTGCACTTGGCACCTCCTTATTGGTATGCCGTCACATCTACTCTATAATCATCACATTATTCCAATTTAAAACCTCCGAAATGAATCTGGCCGATTTCTTTAACTTAGATCCAACATAATCTTCTTCTGCCAAACTTGTTTCTCATCACTTGTTCTTTTCTACCCGTGGTTTTCCACAGGTTGTTCTTCGTAAGTCAGACCAGGTCGTATATCTACCTGCTCGTACTCTTATCATTTATCGAGCATCTGCATTTTTTTGGCGTAGCCTTGCCACATGAAACATGTTACGATCATGCTATAAGTTTTGAGGGTAGAGCTGGCTCGAATGCCACCTTTCGAACACTTTTAAACTCTCAGTTGGCCCAATAAGTCTCATTAATTCTTTCTACGGGAATACATTTAGCACCATGAATCTCCAACCTCATATTCTTCATCTTGTTTATGCAGAAATACAATAACATAAACTTGCTTATCATTCATCAACATGCCATTTAGCTTATCAATAGCAGCACTCTCTTTTATCTATGTGTTGTCATCTAATTTCTTAGAAGAATCGCCACCACATTAATGTAGCCCTTAGTAGAATCATCCTCATTTGCTGTTTACGCATTGCGTTAATGGCTAACCATATGGGTTTCAAATCCTCTAGGGAGACAAAGTAATCAATGTTCCTTATCCATAAGGAACACTTCCTGAACTTGATGCAGATATTACATGAAGTAGATAAAATTGCAGAAGAGTTTCAAGCATCGCAGCTATGTCAGGTTGATGAAACTATCACTCATGCATCTTCCATAAAAGACTGGAAACTTAATGGTTTACTTCGTCAATTTTGTATCATGGTCCTGGCTTGCCTCAAAACGGGACCTTCTAGAGTATGTAATATGCTTAAGACGCCATCAGGAACCGAATCTTTACTTAAACTATTATTACCTTCGATTCTTGCACAATCATCAAAAGGAATGTAAATTCCTCCACTCCGATATGACCTTCAAGGTCCTTCCAAATATCATTTTTTTCCTTCGGTATGCACATTTGTAATTATTCCTCTATACTTAGATTGTCGGCCACCTCATTGGCCTTTCCTGATAATAATAATTTCTTGTAATCAATGTTCTCTGGGTACATTCCAACTCAAGTTTTTTTTCTACCTCATTCCCATCACTGTTGGGTGAAAGCATTCTCCCTTAAGCTCTGCTGAAGGAGAAAAATATATCTATCAGTCTTTTTCAATAAGTCATTGCTTCCACCTTCCCGTGGGAACTTTATCAAAATTACTCTCAATCATACCTAGGATATTTGTTCTCTTAGTTCTTTCTTGTTCTAGGATAATCTCAACCTTCTTTGGTTTCATCCATACCTCATCATGGTTTCATACATGCCTCATCTGGCATTATTGTTATTGTGTCTTACATTCTCTACCAAACTTCTATTTTGAAACTCAGTATATTAACTTTTTCCTTGTAAGGTTTCCTAGGTCGTCCTCATCATTCCTCCTGTATTTTTTAGGTACAGGGTATATCAAAACGTCATTGATCAATACTCTAATAATTCTATCTATGTTCTTTCCAGAACTCTTTTTAATAATCCGTACAGGTCATTGTTGCCTTAACAAATCCAACTCATATCATCTGAATTCATAATGTCTTTATTAAGGTTAAGGCCACCCCTTGTGCATTCCCTAGGGTTTGTCTTAATTTATGAATGTCCCATTCCTAATTCAACTGCCAAGGAATTATTGCATCCTATAACTGGCAATCAAATCATGTATCCTTAATAGGGGTCTCTTTTCAATCATTCTCATTTGATAATCGATCGGAAGCTTAATGCTAACCCTTCTTTCAGATAGTTGTCAACCTATTTGACCTTCCAAAAGACAACGTATGTCTATCTGCTCTCTTACAGAACTTGGTAATGGTAGCAAGGATGTTCTAGAAGATATTGGTCGAGTTCAACGTGAATCTCTTAGTACTTATCGTTCTTCTCAAAGGTACTTACCTTAGGCAAAATTTCTACAGCCTACTGATAAATCTCTGACCATTTCTATACTCTCTTCATAAACCTTCATTGTTTACTTTCCTCCGTCATAATATATTCATGGTATTCATAATACCCTAACATCATACATCTCAAGTCACTATACTTCTATTTTTTTACTCGTAATCTTGGACAATCATATACACATGAATCACTTTAGTACGGGTGACCCCATTTCAAAAAAAAATAAATTGTAAATGCCCAATCAAAACATGGGTTGCAAAGGGTTCAGTAGAAGATTCCTACGATCTCATTAATATTTCCTTTATATCAGAAGCCCTTGCAATCGGTGCTTACTTAGAAGCAACCCTGCTTTGTCCTTTCATTCCTGGTCTAGTCACTTGATAATCCTTTGTGACTTGGCCTCAACTGGTCACACTAAAATAAAAATATATGATTTTAGGGGTTGGATAATTAGCATTACTTTTCTAGCAATTGCCGGCATAGTGCTTTTTTCTTTGGTACCTTTCTACCTTCCCAAAACTTTACTTCATGTTGTGCCCAAAATCATCATGGGCTGAATTTAGGCCCATTAGGCCCTAGGGTTCAATCCATACGAGCTAGAGGATAGATCCAGTGTCAGTTATGAAGATCAGATTGAAGAAATGACTAAGGAAGTACGAGTATAAGGAGATTCCAAATGGTCAGGAAGCTAAGCGGAACATCAGAAGACCAGGTTCCTCCCAGCGGAAGAGTTCGAGTTAGCATAGCAACAGCCATAGAGATGACGAGAGCATGTGAAGAGCTATCCAGTCTAACCAGTTTGTTATTTGTGCAGGTACTGATGCCTAAAGGGAGGTCCCTAAGTGATATGTCCCGAAATAAGGAGGTTCCTGAGAAATAGGCTCCTGAGATATAGGTTCCTGAGCACCAGGTTCCTACGAGTAGCCAACAGAAGGTTCTAGAAGCCATCTAGAACAGATAAATGGATTGGTATTTGAGTATAATTCTAGGGCGCAGATGATCCTAGAATGTCTCTGACCAATGAGAGAATCATAGTAGGGTACGAACTCGAGTTCTACTCTACTTAGCCAACTACTTCGTGGAAGGCTCTAAAGGAACCTGAGTCCTACATGAACTAGGTAATTGAATACAGCCATTCTAGCAAGATACAGAGTCCCATTAGAACTACGTGAGCTTGATCCCTATATAAACAAGGGTACGTAGGCACCTCGAAGGTAAGACGCATTTAGTTCTCTAATTCTCTCTAAAGGCACTTGAGATTATTGGAGACACCCTCGAGCACAGCTCAACCCCCACAATCACAACCCAAACCTTTCACAGAACAGTTGATCGTTAGCCTATACAACTACCCGTAAACCTCTCAAAAGTTGTTACAAAATCCACTCATCAACATTGGCGCTAGAAGGAGGGGTCAGTTAACATCTTAAGAGTGGAAAAGATGGCAGGCGACTCTGATAATGAAGCAACCCGTTCTGAGGAACAAATTCACAATGAAAACAAATCTCCTCAAAAATCAAAGAAGGTTACCAAAGAAGATATGATGGAAATCTTAAAGACCGTTGGAGAACGATTGTCGACTTTGGAGCAGGCTTCAAGCAAAAAGAAGAAAAAGAAGGCAAAGAAAGGCAAGAAGTCGAAGGTGACTCCAAAACAACTGAACTTCGAGGAAGAAGAACCCGAAGATGAAGAGGAAGTTCCAGAAGATGATGAAGAACCAAGACAGGATAACGGTGATAAAGAACCAGAGAATCCTGAGAAGGATAAAACTCCTAGCAAAAAGGGACCCTCCCAAGCCCGCACAGAGTCCAAGGGAAAGAAGAAGGTTAACACTGGAGGTTCCTCACAGAAAAAGAAGAAAGACAAAGACCCATCTATTGAGATAATTGAAGAAGAGGAAATAGACTCAGATGAGGTTATTGAAGAATCCAGCACTGCAGAGTCAAAAGAGGAGGAAGGAACGAGCAAAAAGACAAAGGCAGAAGCTACTGGAGAGGTGACAGCAGAAGATATCAAGAAAATTTTGGCTCAACTCAAAGATGAAAAGATTCTTGCTGTGAATCCTATAACTGCTTCTCCTTTCACCAAAAGGGTTCGAAAGTCGGCTCTGCCTAGATCTTACAAGCCCTCGAATAAGTTGAAATTCGATGGGACCACTGATCCAATCGAGTACCTAAGTCGTTTCGACACAGAGATGGATGTCTATCAAGTGAAGGAGGCCACTAGATGTAGGTTACTGGCTGCAACTCTACAGGGTGGAGCTCATCAATGGTTCAAGAGGTTACCTCCTTTGTTACCCAATTCAGAGCATCTGTCGCATTTGCACCACCTACCAACACCCTGGCCAACAACAAGTAGAGACCTAGTGAGACATTGATAGAATACTTCAAGAGGTTCAATGCAAAGGTTTCGAAGGTTAGGAAAGCATCTGAGGAAACCATAAATAATTTCTTAATTGCTGGAGTCAAAGGAGGCTCAGATTTTTGGAAAGCACTTCAGGGAAAAGAACCAGAGACGTTGGCAGATTTTTATGCCCAAGCAGAACCTTTTAGTCTCGTGCAGGAATCTCTGGCTGATTTGAGGAAGGATCCAGATTTCGTAAGGCAAAGTGGGTGGTCAGGAAGCAAGAGGTCAATGCCCAGAAGCCCCAATGGTCGTGACAGTAAAAAAGTGGTTAGTCGTACATCCCAGTGAAGCCTGAAGCTGAAGCTGTGAATCCTACCAGACCTGTCATGAGTCAGGTCCCACCACCAGCTTCCTACAACAACAAACGTGAGAGACCTGTCTATGAAACTTTCACCCCTTTGGTAGCTCCAATCGATCACATCTACGCAGCCCTCCAGGGAATAAGAATGAGCGTCCATACTGTGATTTTCATGATAACAATGGGCATAATACTGCAGACTGCCGTCACCTCAGGGACTTAATTGAAACTCTAATCAGGAAAGGGTAGTTAAGTGAATGGGTGGCTCAGGAAGGCAAAAAGTATAGAGATGAGAAGACTCAGAAGGTACAGACACAGGAACCTGTTGTGATGGAAGGACCACCTAAGGCTGGGTGCATACGCACAATTATAGGAGGTCCCCACATTGGAGGAAGTAACAGGAGCGCCATGGAGAGGTACACTCGTGAAGCTAAAGAATGTCCTTTGACCAGTATTTACAATCTGTCACAGAGGTCTCCCAAGCTGTTTGAAGGAGAGGATGCAGATATTACCTTCACTGAAGGAGATGCTTCTTGGGTACACCATCCCCACACGGATGCCTTAGTGGTCGAAGCAGGTATCGGGTCTTATGAGGTTCATCGAGTGCTAGCGGATAATGGAAGCTCTGTAAACCTGTTGTCTTACTCAGCTTTAAAAAAGATGCTTTTCTAGATAAAGACTTAACCCTAACGAAGGATACCTTGTATGGCTTCACTAACAACCAGGTTCCTATCAAGGGTAAGATTCGTTTACCAGTAACTCTAGGTGACAAACCATGTTGCATTACACATCTAGTAGAATTCATTGTTATAGAGGACAATATGAACTATAATGTTATTCTGGGAAGACCCATCCTGAAAGAAATGAAGGTGATAACCTCCATTTACCACCTGACTATGAAGTTCCCAACACCAAATGGAATTGGTATAGTTCGAGGATGCCAGTATGAGTCTAGGGAGTGCTACACCAAAGCTTTGCAACATGCTGCTAAGGCTGCTAAGTTACCTGAGCCAATGGGACGAGGTTCCTGATGATTTTCCAGGAAAGAACCTAGATAAAATAACACTCGATCTGCGTAGTCCGCCCTTGGAAGGTTTTGTACCAGCATCCTGTAGAGCTATAAGAATTGAAGAGATTATAGAAGAGGAACCTCATGCTGAGATTCCAGTTTTTGGGGGACCAGATACCCCTTACTTGCTGTTAGAAAGTGCACCCCCTATGGACAAGGATGGTGATGTGTGTATGGCAGAAGAGTTGGATGAAGAAAAATCTAGAAAACTGAAACATAATGGAAGTAGTGAAGACAGTCATCCAGCATCAAAGAGAAGGAATGTCATGCACGGAGTTCAAGAACCATCTGCAGTTCAAGAACCATCTGCAATCTAGGAACCTCAAAAGGATTCACCCACAGAAATGGATGTAAACTTAGATCCTCGAATGCCAGAAACCACGGTCAAGGTTGGACTATCTGGTGAGACTTTAGATGTGAAGATAAATGACAAGGATGGTACGAAAGTGTTGAAGATTTGAGCTTGACTCGACCCAGCCTTAAAGGAATCTCTTATTACCTTTTTGGGTAAGAACCTGGATGTGTTTGCATGGTGTCACGCAGATGGAAGGGATAGATCCAAGAGTCATGTGTCATAAGTTGAATATCGATTCATAAAAGAAAGGAGTGAGACAGAAGCGAAGACCAGTTAGTGGAGAGAGAGCTCAAGCATTGAAAGAAGAGGTTGACAGGTTATTGGATGCAGGGTTGGTTAAAGAATCTTTCTACCCAATATGGTTGGCAAACCCTGTCTTGGTGAAGAAACCTAATGGGAAGTGGAGAACCTTTGTGGACTTCACATATCTCAACAAAGCATGCCCAAAGGACAGCTTCCCGCTGCCACGAATTGATCAGTTAGTGCATGCAACTGCTGGACATGCCTTCCTCAGCTTCATGGATGCATATTCAGGTTACAATCAAATCCCTATGTATGAACCTGACCAAGAGCATACTTCATTTATTACGGATAGAGGTCTTTATTGCTATGTATGCATGCCATTCGGGTTGATTAACGCTGGAGCCACATACCAACGACTGGTGAACATGATGTTTAAAGACCAAATCGGTCATACTATGGAGGTATATGTGGATGACATGCTAGTCAAATCCAAGGAAGCTGTTGACCATGTAAAACACTTAGAAGAAATGTTTGGAATCTTGCGAAAGTACAGAATGAAGCTAAATCCCCAGAAATGTGTGTTTGGGGTAGAATCGGGAAAGTTTCTGGGTTTTATGGTAAATCACAGAGGTATAGAAGCCAAACCAGCCAAGATTAAAGCATTGATTGATAAAGGACTGTGAGAGAGGTTCAGTCCCTTACAGGGAGAGTCGCAGCCTTGAACAGATTCATCTCGGAGTCCACTGATAAGTGTCAGGAGTTCTTTAAAGCCATAAAGAAAGGAAGAAATTTCGAGTGGACAGAGGAATGTGAGATAGCATTTGGAAAGTTAAAGGAGCATTTGGGGAGCCCCCCACTTTTAGCCAAACCTGTGGATGGAGAAACATTGATACTTTACTTGGTTGTATCAAAGTATTCCATTAGTGCAATTTTTAGTTCGAGAAGAGAATGGACAGCAGAGCCCAGTCTACTATGTCAGTAAAAGGTTACTTGATGCAGAAACGAGGTATACAGGAATGGAGAAGCTGGTTTACGCATTGATTCTAGCTTCCAGGAAGCTGTGACCTTACTTCCAAGCTCACAAGATCGAGGTGAGAACCTCATATCCACTTAGGCAAGTGATGCATAGGCCAGAAACTTCAGGAAGAATGTTAAAGTGGGTTGTGGAGTTGGGACAGTTCGACATAGAATACAAGCCAAAGACAGCAATCAAGGCTCAAGCTCTAGAATATTTTCTAATTGAGTTTCCACCCCATGTGGAGGTTACTAGTCAAGAGGAACCAAAAGAGATGGTGGAAGAACAGACAGAGAATGATAACTGTGCACCCTGGTGGACATTGTATATAGATGGAGCTGCTAACAGTAGTGGAGCAGGTGCAGGCATAGAGCTAGTTAGTTCGGAAGGACACAAACTCCATAGCTCGATTCATTTTGATTTCAGATCCACAAACAATGATGCAGAGTATGAGGCATTGATTGCAGGCCTAAAGCTAGCTTTGGAGATGAAAGTTGAGAATATCAGAGTGTTCAGTGATTCGATGTTAGTAGTTTGGCAGATTCGTGGTGGCTTTCAGGCAAGAGGTCCACGAACAGACTTGTATTTGAGGTACTCCCAGGAATTGATCGCAAAGTTCAAAGAGGTGAAGTTAGATCAGATACCACGAGGAAAGAATACCAATGCAGATGAATTAGCCAAGCTAGGATCTCAGAGAGAGTCCACATTATTGGGAGTAATTCCACTTCAGATTCAGGAGCAACCTAGCGTTTTCAAAGAAGAAGTGATGGACATCGAATTTCCAGTTGAAGATTCCTGGATGACCCCAATATATCGTTACCTGGATAAAGGGGAGCTACCTCCCAGTCAAGATGAAGCCAGGAAACTGAGGTATCATGCAGCCAAGTATGTAATCTATAATAGAGTTCTGTATAGACGAGGATTCAATCAACCTTTGCTTAAGTGTGTAGCTGGAGAGCAATGCAAGTATATCCTCGAGGAGATTCATGAAGGAGTATGTGGAAATCACTTGGGGGGTAATTCTTTAGCCATGAAGGTCCTCCGACAAGGATATTATTGGCCAACCATCAAGGCAGATGCCTCTAAGTTTGCACAGTCATGCGGCAACTGTCAAAGGTTTGCAAATTTTGATAGTCATCCTGTAGCACCTATCAAACAGATTGTCAGCCCTTGGCCATTTGCCGATTGGGGGATAGACCTCATTGGAGAGCTCCCGAAAGGAAAAGGAGGAGTGAAATATGCAGTGGTTGCAGTTGATTACTTCACAAAGTGAGCAGAAGCAGAACTACTTGCTAAAATTACAGCAGCAAAATTGACTGAGTTCGTGTTTCGAGCCATTGTATGCAGGTTTGGTATTCCGCAAAAGCTGATTTCTGACAACGGGAAGCAGTTTGACAGCAGAGAGCTTAGAGGATTGTGTGAGCAGTTTGGAATTCAGAAAGCATTCTCAGCAGTGTATTATCCACAGAGTAATGGACAGACTAAAGCTGTGAACAAGATTATCAAGCATACTTTGAAGGCAAGGCTTGAAGATAAGAAAGGAAGCTGGCCAGAGGAGCTCCCTGGAGTCCTGTGGTCGTATAACACCACTCCTAGAACTATAACTGGTGAGTCTCCTTTTACTTTCGCTTATGGTTGTGAAGTTATGGTACCTGTGGAAGTTGGAACAGGTTCCCTGAGGAGAAAGCATTTTGATCCCGAGAAAAATGAGGTCAATCATAGATTGTATTTGGACATGGTCGAAGAGTTGAGAGCAGATTCGCAAGTGAAGTTAGCAGCATATCAACAGACAGTTCGAAGGTATTACAACAAAAAGGTGTAAGCAAGACCTTTTAAAGTTGGAGACCTGGTTTTGAGGAAAGTCGTGCCAAACACCAAGGTTCTGGCACATGGAGCTTTTGGAGCAAATTGGGAGGGGCCTTACCAGGTAAAGTCAGCCATTTGGGAAGGAACCTACCACCTGATGGATATGGATGGGAATCTCATTCCGAGAGCTTGGAATGCAGAACATCTCAAGAAGTATTATCAGTAACTCTTTTACTGTGTTTTTCTTAGGAAAAGTAAGGCTCTTTCCGCACAAGAATAAAGGCAGCTTATTACTTATAGCTGACCAGCATTTTGATTTCAGTATTTGATTATGCATGTACTCGGGGGGTAGTTGATGTGAACCTCCCTACTTGCAAGACAGTTTCTTTTAAGTATTGAGCGATTGATAGCTCTACGATTGAATATTTTGAATGCATTTTTAGCAGTTATAGCTCCTTAATAGTTCTTTTACGTAACAATAATTACCCAAAAGAACTGGGGGCAGTATTCCTACTTAGACAGTATTGTGCATGATATGATTTGATATTTCATATGCCAATTTGAAAAAATTTAAGTGCTTGCTTTAGTACTTGTATTGTATGTGCAGGTTACCTTGACTAACAGGTTCCTGTAGCATTGATAGTAACAGGTTCCTGTGGCATTGATAGTATGTGCCAAGTATGAATGTGATTTGACAGAGTATGCAGATTAAGAATGATTGACATAAACCAAAGCCTTGGGTAGCTTCCCGAGCACGCATTGAGAAAAGCCTCAGGTAGCTTCCTGAGCATGAAATAAGCCTTGGGTAGCTTCCCGAGCATGCATTGAGAAAAGCCTCAGGCAGCTTCCTGAGCACACTTGATCGAAAAGCCTCAGCTGACTGAGCAAAGTATTTTATCCAAAAGCCTCAGGTAGCTTCCTTGAGCACATGACCTGAAATCCTGACAAAAGGCACCTGAAGTCCTGACAAAAGGCACCTAAAGTCCTGACACAAGGCACCTAAAGGAACCTGTATGGATCCGAGACTGGCATATAGGAACCTGAGACTATACGTTTCAACCCTCCGTGGAGCCGCCACTGGCACGAGAGGAAGTGGGAACCTGTGTAGAGCCTAGACCGGCACACTTGTTCTTAAAGAGAAGCCTAATAAGCTCTCCCTCATGTGGAACCGCCTTTGGCACATGGGAAGAAGGGATAAAACCCTTAGCATTTACCTTCATGAAATGTCTAGCCTGACACTTGAAGAAGAGGAAACTGTGTGGACTCCCAGAACGGCACACAGGTTCCTAGAATCGCCTCGAGGCAAAGAAATAAAAAGAACCAACATACCTCGAGGTATGTTGGGACCTAGAGTTTAGGACTGGGACCCAAGCAGGGAACCTTTCCACCAGTTGACCCGAATGGAACGAGGGAAGTTTTGTTAACCTTAACTAGTCTTTGTTTTATGTTTGTTTTGCAGGATTAATGATCGAGGAACCTGGTCAAACTATTTAGCAATAAAAGATTAAAGATTATCAGAAAGGGTTTCAGTTCAGAATGCCACTTTGAAAATATTAAGTGAAGCTTAAAGAAAAGACATTTTTAAGCTTACAAGTTAGTTGTTGTGATATTGTTAAGATTCGATTGCCTTTTATTTTAGAAAATTATAAAGTGGAAGTACGAGTGTATTCTGTTTCTTACAAAGGGCTAGCCCACGTAAGCTTGAATGCACAAGTACAGACACTAAGTAATTGCTAAGGGAATAAAGGTAAGACATCACTATGGAAGCATACATTTATAAACATGTGACTTGTGAACAGAGATGTAGCAAAGGTAGACTGTTATCATTGGAAACATAAAACGTTATGGGTGCAACGACCCAAAAGGAACCAAATTCAAAGTTATGGCACGAAGGCCATGAAAACCAAATTTAGAATTACAACTTGCGAAGCACTACGAGGGGCTCGCGACCTCATCAAAGTTATCAAAAGTTATTGAATAAATCAAACGGATAAAAAGTTTCAAGAAGGAGGAACTTCATCAGGAACCTTGGTGACGTCTGGTGCTGAGAGAACATGTGGAGTAGCTTCAGGAGTAGGAACCTCTGCAGTCTCAGGGTTAGAACCTAGAGACCCCTCAACCGTTTCCACGAGAGGTACAGAGTCTTGTGCTGCAGCTTTCTTCTCAAAGTCTTTGATTATACCCACCACATCTTCGCCCAGGAGGGACCAGTCTAGATTAGGCATCTTCTCCCATGTGGAGCGTATATAATCATTAATGCCTTCATCATAGCCATCGTCGTATCTGGCCTTCTCCTTGACGAGCATTGGCGACTTTACAACTTCAGCAGCAGCATTCAAGGCGTCCACCTGAGCTTCCAGTTCATTGGCCTTTTCCAGCATTGATAATTTCTCATCTTTCAGGGCTTTGACTTGACCTTGAAGTTCATTTTCTCATTCTTTAAAGAGGTCTCCATAGTCTTTGCCCTCCTAACAGCCGTAGTGGCAATGTTTGCCCTCTCCTCACTGGCAGCTAGCTCCGTTTTGAGTTTACTAATTTCTCCTTGTAGTTGGAGGTCGTATTGGGTCTTCAGAGCAAACTCGTCGCAGTATCTAAGGGCAAAGAAAGCAGATTGAGCAGTAGCGAACCTCATGGTGTGCATGGCTTCAGTATAACTCATTTTACTCCAGGCAGCAATTGTCTCTGAAGGAACATGGGTGTCAATCATGTCCTTGAACAGGTTTGAGGATTGATCAGGATCGGTTTTCACTGCTTTGCTTTTCTTTGACGAGCGAGTTTGGGGAGCCACTGAGAGGTCGAGAGTTGACTGGGAAAATTTCCACTTTGAAGAACCAGAGTGAGTAGTTTGGGAAGCAGGGGTGCCAGGAACCTGATTAATTGGAGTTGCATTCAGCGGAACCTCCTTTGTTTCAGTTTTGAAGATCTCGTCCACGTTCTTGGACCTTTTGATAAATGATGGGACTTTGGGAGCCATATCTGCAAAAGAAAAATACAAGATAAGATTAGAGATTCACATACGAAGTAAGCAGGTGTAAGTATATAATTAAAAAAGAAGAATGTAGTGCAAGGGAAGCACATACCAGGGGTTGAAGGAATAAAACCTAAAGTGGACAGGTTATCAGGGGTCATCAAGATTAGGCAATCTCTGGTAGAGGCTAATAACTTCAGAATCTCTTGTGCCCATTCTAAACAGACTCCAGAAAGGAGGGTTTGCTTGGGGATGTTGGGTTAACGATTAAACTCATATCTCACATAAGGACAATCATAACAGTATATAAATTGTTCTGGCCATTGTTCAAAGTTTTGTTTGACATTTTTTATGCACTGACATTGATGACAAGGCCATGCCGATAAATAGAAACAACCTGAGTTCTTCCCGGTATCTTTTAGCCTAACTCAGGGGCTGTCAAGGGAGTTGTAAATTTACTGGAGTATAGTATGAATGTGCTAATAGCTAATCGGTAAGAGTTAGGGGTAAGTTGCATTGGTGCCAGTCCATAGAAATCCAGGACCTCTCGCAGAAAAGGATGGAGTGGTATAGAGACGCCTATTTTCAAGAAAGCAGCAGAAACGACAGCATGAGGGATACCCTGGTTTGGGACTTTATCAAACCTGTGAGCTCTCTCACCAGGTTATGTGATTACAACGTTACAAATGGGGCGATGGCACTCCTCAAACAACTTTTCAAGTTTCCCAGAGGTCATAATAGAGTCAGTATTCTCACAGAAGGGGGTAATCTTTTGTTTATACATTTCTCTTTCGACAGTCACTTCGTTTTCAAAGTCAGGAAGCAGGTCGTGGTCGGGTTTTGACACCTCTTCTTCGTCAGAGGGCCAGTCATCCCCCAAATCCACAAATGAAGGAATTGGAGGGTTCGTAGATGGGGGAATCAGAGGTTTAATAAGAATATTTTCGGGTTTATTTACGTTTGGAATAACAACCCTAGACCTAGTTCTTTCCCCTATTGGCATAATAGAAGGTCGAATTGAGGATAAATGGTCAGAGTGTGTAGAATTGTTCGCACTTATTCACCAAGAGAACGTGGTCGACAAGTAATATATGGTAAATAGGATTCGTTCCCACAGAGACTAGGTGTAATGCCAATTTTAGTACTTATGCAACAGTGTATGGTTACTTTTTAATGCTTGAACAATTATCAAATTGGGTTTTTGATTAAACTATTGATTAAATACCAACTATGAAAATTACGAGAAAATAACTTAACGATTAACTTATAATAAACAAACATGGGATTTCAATTTCATTAAGCACTTCATCTAGAATCTTATGCCCCTTTAACCTAGCATGTGACAGAGTTGATTACTGATTAGATGCACTAAACTGATAAAAACCAACTTTCGTTGTGCGTATAACATCCTACTGATCATCCACAATTGATAGAAGTCAAGTAGTCACCAAATATGCGTAGTTCCTATATGTCTATAGCAATTGAACACATACCGGTTAAAAATCAAGCATCCATAAAACCACATAGTCAGTGCAAGACGGTTAGAATTACACCACAAATTAATACATGTTCTTCGTATGCAAAAACCTATGCTAGCATGAATTATTCCAAACGCTAGATCCACTTTCGCATTCACCAGGATTAAACTAACAATTACAGGTGTTCGCAACTCACCTATAACGAATAAACGTAATCATACTAGGAAATCAATACAATCAATCACACACCAAGGCATAAAAAACACTTAATTACTAGAATCCATAGAAAAATCCATTAAAATCCCATGATAATGAATTAGCCCATAATCAACCTAATCGCCATCATGGGTTCAAGTGTAAACATGATTGAAAAAGAGATACGATAAGATAAGAGTAGTAAAAGAGTATACGAAAACAACCGAGCATTCAACGCAATAGGAGATTACAAATATGAAAAGAAAACTAGGAAATCCCCAAAAAGCTTGATGCTCTCCCAATGGTTCTTCTCTCTCTAAAAATCCACGCTTAGAATAATAGGATACTTCTTGATAATTAGGGCTTTCCCCCAATAGTACATAATAAACTGGTCTTCCAAGACACAAGGCTGCACATCTCGTCCGAACCGGCCCTTCAGAACAAGCCCAATAGCAGAAAATTAGTATTTCTCAGATCGCCAGGGTGCGGGCGCGCTCTATACAGGCGCCGGCGCGCCTGTCCCCCCTGTCCAGAATTTTGATTTTGCTCCGTTCCTCTGTTGGCTGCTGCACAATGCTCCGATATGCTCCCTGACCAACATGCTATCTCAGCCCTCGACACTTCCAGCTCTAAACCATCCGAAACACGCAATTCCACCACCTTATTCCCCAAATGATACTCTGCACACTAAAAACAAGAAAACACATCAAAAGACACTAAACACTCGGGTACAAGCGGTCAATTTAAGCCGAAATGGAACGTATTTAGTGGACATAAAGTCCACTAACAAGAATCAGAGGACATCTGCAAAAGACAGACGGAGAAAAGTCAGGTTTTGAGTTTTGTAAAAAAAGAAAATTGTGGTCCTAAAGCGTTTGGATAGTCGTGGCTATGAGACATAGGGTAGTTGATGAATTACACAGAAACTACACACCATTAACAACGCATATCGACTATAGTATGAGTTAAACACATGTGTGTGCAGAATGTGAACAGACAATAGCGAGTCCCGGAGAAGCCAGGGTCACGAAACCATTGAGTGATGATCAAACACACAAAGTGTAAGTGAACAATTGTGTGTGAAGCATGGAATGTGAAGAATAGATATAGACGCATACATATTGGGATCAGAAGTAAAGAAAACGACGACATGCAAAGCCTAAAGAAACAGATAATTGAAAAAGCGAGGCAAGAACATGAGAAAACAGGAAGAAATGAGTCGGAATCATACCTTGATTTGAGTTGAGCGGCGACGAAGAAGACGGATTGAACAGGCAACTGTCGGACTCCTCTTGTTCTCTCTCCAAGGGTTTTACAGGAATTTGGTAAAGGTAAAAAATGAAGCCGGGTTAATTTATGTTATTAAATAGTTGAAGTGAATGGGGAGCAACTATAAACACGTGGCAGAGAATTATTGGAACGGTAGAATGAAGAGGTACACGCGTGAGAGACGTGTAAACCTTGGGAACTCACACATTAACTGCAGCTTGGAGACGTAATGATAATAAACAAGTCAGATTCCCTGGGAAGCTAAACGCGAACATAGAGTTGATTTCGAGAGCTGCAGTCTGAAGAAGAAAATAGCAAGATAACAGGTTCCTTGGTATGAAGGAAGCTTACTCAAGATTATATTAAGCTAAAAATATTTTATGTCTTGTTTCCTACGCCGAGTTAGCTCATGTAGGCTTGGATATAAAATGTTAAAGCGAGGTATTGTTATGGAAATGATTTAGTGTAGAACCCATGATCAGAAAGTAAAATAGGTTCCAGTGTGAGTTATGAAGATCAAATAGAAGAAATGACTAAGGAAGTACGAGTATAAGGAGATTCCCAATGGTCAGGAAGCTAAGCTGAACATTAGAAGACCAGGTTCCTCCCAGCGGAAGAGTTCGAGTTAGCATAGCAATAGCCATAGAGATGACGAGAGCATGTGAAGAGCTATCCAGTCTAACCAGTTTGTTATTTGTGCAGGTACTGATGCCTAAAGGGAGGTCCCTAAGAGATATGTCCCAAAATAAGGAGGTTCCTGAGAAACAGGCTCCTGAGATATAGGTTCCTGAGCACCAGGTTCCTACGAGTAGCCAACAGAAGGTTCTAGAAGCCATCTAGAATAGATAAACGAATTGGTATTTGAGTATAATTCTAGGGCGCAGATGATCCTAGAATGTCTCTGACCAATGAGAGAATAATAGTAGGGTACGAACTCGAGTTCTACTCTACTTAGCCAACTAGTTCGTGGAAGGCTCTAAAGGAACCTGAGTCCTACATGAACTAGGTAATTGAATACAGCCATTCCAGCAAGATACAGAGTCCCATTATCACTACGTGAGCTTGATCCCTATATAAACAAGGGTACGTAGGCACCTCGAAGGTAAGACGCATTCAGTTCTCTAATTCTCTCTAAAGGCACTTGAGATTATTGGAGACACCCTCGAGCACAGCTCAACCCCCACAATCACAACCCAAACCTTTCACAGAACAGTTGATCGTTAGCCTATACAACTACCCGTAAACCTCTCAAAAGTTGTTACAAAATCCACTCATCAACACTTCATATAAGTCTTAATCGACTACTCGGCACCGTCTCCGGTCACCTTTCCTCTACTTTTATCTTTTCAACTATTCTTATCAATCCCAAGTGCCACACAAGCTTACCATTTCTGGCATAACAGCCTTTCATTTAAGTCAATCTCGGAATTTCTCAGTCCGACTGGTTTCTTACTTACATTTCCTATTTCCGTACAATCTCACCTCATCATTTTATCTCTACCATCGATCGCGATATTCGGGGTCTGTCCACCAACCCATATAGCGGCTACCTTACCCAATTCATGGGGTTCGCCTCAGTTTCTACTCTCTTCCATAACGTTCTCTGATAATCAGAAAGACAAGGTTTGCCAAAATTCGCCGAATTCCTTTCCAGGATCAAGGAAATTTTGGTCAATCTATCCACCTACTGGTAACATTAAGGAGACCAGTTTCGAAACCTGAAGAATAATTCTATGAACCTCCAAGCAGGTAGAATCATAAGAAGTCATAGTTAACGAAATAATCGTCATCGGATTGGAAGTTTACCCATTGGAGAGGAACCAATTATATACATCCCTTAGAAGGGAATCAACAGCTTCAAACTGAAACCTGTCACAACGTTCTGATACCTATACATCCTGATATTCAATATTACCAAATGTCAGTCTACCTAACCACTAGTCTCAGAAGGAACATTACCATCGGAGTTGGTTGTTCCACAAAATTGGCACTACTAAGGCCATCCGAACCTGGTGAACCGCGTTGTTCGAATGCATCCGCAAGTACTTTATCGTGCTGCGCAAGCACACATCCTAATCCTTTATGCAAAGCGTCATTGGAAGCACAAAGTCTCTTTCTTCCATGAGGCAACGCCAACGCTGGGTCGTCACCAATTTCATCTTTTAGCTCCAGGAAGATTTTCTCACATTTTTCTCTTTAACTGCTGATCGTATTACTTGATCCATTATAATTCCGCATCGGAGTAAACTTAAGGTAACTACTATAATTCATTCAAAGAAATAATTTAATATTCCTCTGAATCACATGCATCTAACATTTCTGGTTCATCATTTCACTGAGTTGAAATAACCCTATACTCAGTCTTTGACAGTAGTCTCATTACGAGTAAATGAACTTTTACTTACGGTTCCGAACCAATTTTAGTAATTTGACCATAACTCCTAAACCGTAAGTCAGAATGTTTCGATTCTTTCGCGAAAATGATCTATGACTCGAGATATACGAGGACATGTCATGTTCATAACCAGTTAATACAATTAACCCTACTGTGATGCACGAATTCTTTAAGGTTATCGAAAATCGGGCATTACGACGGCTATAAATCGAATATTTCCAAATTCCAAACTTTCCAATAATCATAGTTTCCACTACAAACAATCATATACATGTTATTTAACCATGAACTAAGGCCAAGCAATGCCTTTCCGTTCATCTAAACTATTTTATCCTTCACCAAAGCCCAATCATATTCAAGCTTATAATCATGCTAACACCATAACTACTTAGATCCATCAAGAACATGCATAAACATAAAGTAAGGGCTAGGGTTTCAAAAATTTATACCTTCCTTGGGGTGTGTATGCACTTTAGTAAGCCTTGTATAGTCCTTGTATAGCCTCCATGAAGCTTGGATCGTCAACCAAAATCAAGATCCAAGAATTTTGTTCTTGAGGTTACTATTCATCCTCCCCTTTGGTGATTTTATTGAAAATGGAAAAAGTGGTGTTTGAGGCTAAGATTTCTAGGGTATCATTTTTATAAAATATAGGATCTAGGATAAAAATTTGGAGATCAAACAAGGAGTGGAAGCTTGACTTTGGTTTTTGAATTAAGGAAGAAGCGGAATGGTGTTCCAAGGGAGAGAGTTTGTGTTCTTTGCCTTGGTTTCTTGCTCTCTTGCATTATTATGAAAATATCTAACATAAAGTTGCTTTATTGAAGGTACTAGGTCATGGAATACATCATCTTGGTGGACAAGTGTTGATTTTGGTGTGGTAGGATGAGAAAGGATGCTAAGTACTTGGTTTGATTTACTAAGATTACTAGTTAGCTTTGTAACTAGCTTGGTTTCTTTGATCTTATCTAGCATAAAGGGATTATGTCACCTTCCACTAGCTCATCACACACCTCTTGGTTCTCTGCTTGTCTCTTTGTCCGGTTATTGCTCAATTTCATTGATCGTTCGGAGGAATAACTCAATCGGAGGAATTTCGTTCCGGGTACTTCTATATAGCGTCGTCTAATAATATTCCTACGTCCACCAAAATTTCTATTCACCACTTATTCTTTTAGGGTTATAACAGATATCGATTTGGATGACATAAGAATAACCTTCCCCCTTGGAATGATCAAATCTTAATTTCCTAGGAGATAGATAATTCTTATCCAGATTGTCAACCAATAGCATTTTCATGACATATAAGTATTTGAATCCATATCCATTCCATAATAAAAGTTTTAATTCCTACCAAAAATTGGGGTTCTTACACTGATAGACATAATGTTTACTGGACCAAATAAATCAAGATGCAGCATGTGAAATGGTTCAGTAATTGAATTTTATGTCTTGCTGTTGAAAGTTGTTCTTCTTTGTTTCCCAAGCTGACAAGCATCACAAAGTCCATCTTGCGCATAATTTGCCTGAGGTAGGCCTCTCACCAGATGGTGCTTAACAAGTTGATTAAACTTCTTGAAATTGAGATGTGAGAGCTTCTTGTGCCATTTCCAGCTTTCATCATTTGATGCCTTGCTGTAAAGACATCTGACAGTTCCTTTAGATGTGTCACTCAAGCTGGCTTCATATATGTTACCATGTCTATGACCAGTTAGAACAATGTCTCCATTCTTAATATTCAAGATTTTGCATCCTTCACTGTCAAAGATTGATTGGTAATCCTTATCACTTAGTTGACTTATGATTAAAAGTGTGTGTTTCAAGCCTTCAACCAGTGCTACGTTTTCTATGATGACATTCCCCAAAATAATTTAGCCATATCCCAGAGTTTCTCCTTTGTTGCCATCTCCTAAGGATATTACTGGGCCAGCTTTCCTCTCAAACTTTGTAAGTAGGGACTTCTTTGCAGTCATAAGTCCAGAGCATCCATTATCCAAGATAACTGAATGCTTCTTTCCAGTGCCCTGCAAACAAAAAGTAGCTAGTTAGAATTTTTTAGGACCCAACTTTGATTGGATCCTTTCTTACTAACTTTTGAACCAACAGGCTTTGAAGATTTTTCTTTTGATTTACCTGTTGCGGAGTCAACCTTAGACTCTGATTTCACAAAATGTTTGTGACTAGGAGTTTCAGATTTCAGAGAATAATAGTCATAAAACAGTTCATGATATTCCTTACACATATAAATGGAATGAAGTAAACTACCACAATGATAACAGGGTTCTTGTGGTTGGTATTGAATTCTCTGAGTCTTGGGGAATCTGGACTCAGTTTTCCAAGAAGGTTTTTGATTGCAGTCTAGGGCCAAATGATTATGATTTCCACATTTATAGCATTTCTTCCTAGGTGCATCAGGTACATTCTTGTAATTGTTCTCTTTATTAATACCTTCTTTTCCATTCCTATTTCTTCTGATCTTGCTAGACTCTGAAATACCTTCTAGTCTCTATTTCAACTGAGACTTAGACAGAAAGCCTATGTTGACATTCTTAGGTTTTTCTAACACTCTCTCATCTGAATTGCTATTGTTAATTCTTTTGTGCACAACTGGGGTACCTTTAGAATCAATAAATTTAACATGTTTAGGTTCAGAAACTATCTTCTTGCCTTCAGATTTCGATGTGCTAGCTTCTTCTTTCCTATCATCCAAGACAATATCTACAGAATTTTCACTTTTATTCTTTCCAAAACCTAAGCGATAGACTTTACCAAGAATTTGATTGTCAATGATTTCTTGAGTCTTTTTACCAGAAGTGTTAATGGTTTTCATCATATCTCTCTCTTCCTCTAGTCCTTTTCTGACAAAGTCATAAGCCTCAAGGATAACACCATAATCATGCTTAGCTTTATCAGAACTTAACCTATATTCTTCCATTTGAGTTAACTCAGATTCAAGAAAATTATTTCTACTAACTAATTCATCATTCTTAGCCTTAAGTTCATCTTTTTCACTAGCAAGAATTTTGAAATTAGTCATAAGATTCTTAAACTCAACATGAATAGATCTAATATCATCAGAATCTAAGCTATCAAATGAATCAAGAGAGTGAAGTGATACCTTAACAGAAGATGAAGAAGTTTTCTTTGGAGATCCAGGCTTGTCTGAAGCACTTGTCATCAATGCAATGTTGTCATAATCCAATTCATCTTCAGAATTACTGGAGTCTGCCCAATCCTTCTGTGTGACCATGAGTGCATTACCCTTTCCTGAATTCCTAGGCTTCTTGCACTCACTAGCAAAGTGTCCAAGCTCACTGCAGTTAAAGCACTTGATCTTGGCCTTATCAAGCTTGATAATTGTACTCTTGCCTTTGTCACTCTTCTTCCCCTCTTTCTTTTGAAAAGATCCTTTGCTAAATCTTCTCCTATTGAATCTTCCTTTCTTGAAAGCTTTAGCAAACATAGCAAAGAGTTCTTGCATCTCTGATTCAGAATCATTATCTTCAGAGTCTATATCTGCAGTCTCTGACTCATAACTTTCTTTGCTCTTCTTCTTCCTCAAGTCTCTTTCAGTAGATTCAGACTTTTCTTCTGGAAGCTTCTTTGATTCAGATTGAGCAGTGAGTGCAACAGTTTTCATCTTTCCTTCACTCCTGCTCTTTTTCTGCTACCTGTCAAGTTCATAAGCTCTCAATTTTCCATAAACTGCTTCTAATGATATTATATCCAAATCATTAGCTTCCTCAATTGCAGATATCTTCTCATTGTAGAAATCATGAAGAGCTTTCATGAACTTAGTATTCATATCCTCCAAGTCATAATATTTACCATGCATAGCCATCTCATTGATGAGTTTAGTAAACCTATCAAAGGTGTCAGTAACTGACTCACCAGACTTGGATTCAAAGTACTCATACTGTTGTATGAGAAGTGTCATCGTATTCTTCCTGACAGGTTTTGTTCCTTCACAGTGAACCTTTAGATTGTCCCATATCTCCTTAGCAGTTTTACAAGAGAGAACATAGTTAGTGAGAACAGAATCAAGACTTTTGAATAGTATGTTTCTCACTTTAGCATCCTTAAGAACGTTCTCCTTTTCCTTATCTGTCCATTCAGATTTAGGCTTCTCTGCTGTATTTTTTGGAACAACTTTTCCTTCGACAATTGCTTGAGGAACAAGCCTTGTTGGAACAAAAGGCCCATCTCTGATTCTGTCAAGATAATCAGGATCTATTGCTTCCAGGTGATGCAACATCTTCACTTCCCATAGAGTATATTCGTTTCTCTTGAGGATAGGGATCTTAGTATTACCATCCTTGTAACCAGACATGATTGCAGATCTTTATGATTATTCGAAATCAACCTGCTCTGATACCAATTGTTAACTCGAATAACTTGTAGAAGGGGGGGTTGAATACAAGTTATATAATCGTGTCTGATTTTTGCTTGATTAGATGAACAAGAACAAACGAATGAATCAAACTTTGTTTGTATTAAATAAATCAAATACAAACTCTACCAAAGGTGTACAATACCTTTAGCAGCTGCTGACAATACAAATCTCTCTCTCTGTTTGTTTCAAACTCTCGAATACAAACCTTATACAGAGCTTCACACGATATGCACTCAAAAATCCACTCTTTTACAATGATATAGAGAGAGTATTTATAATGCTACCTATCAACTAATAACAGAAAGTAATGATCTATACATGACAATGTTCTGCCGTCCAGTTGATAGTTTCCATCAATAGAAAATTCTTTCCTTCATGATATCTTCTTGCTTGTTCTTCAAAACAACGATCCTGTTTTATAGAACTTGCCGGTTTCTGTAGCATCCATAATGACATCATCAGTAACACGACTGATATCAGGATTCCACCTTGCATCAGGATTCGACATCCATCAGTATTTAACTTGACGTATCGGGATTTGATCTCAGTTTCTGACATATAGTCCTTGATGCCCTGCTGTTTCTGACTAAAATCTACAGATTACTGTCTAACGCATATATCCTATAAAAAGTGCTAAATCCTTTCTAAGATCAGGATTTACAAGAAGTATAAGTAAAATTCTATTCTCAACATCACAACTTATGAATTATTCCTAACATTAAATGGTATTGAAAACTGAGGTTATGTTATGTCGTGTAGTTACATATATGAGTTAAAAGTATTTTTTCAAAACTATTATTATATTGCTGAGCGATTATGCTCAACATATCACAACACAACAACAAATCAGCATGGCAAGGACATGCCACACACTTCGCAAGCACGTGGGAAACGCGCAGCTCTTCCGTAGACTATTTGGTGCACCACTACCACAGGTGAGCGGCTTAAGTAGTATGGGCCAACAAACATAGGATGGTTAGGTTCATTTATAAACATGACGTGTGTAAGTTGCTAACAACTAAAAAACTCCTCTGTAGCCGATACTTCCACTTTTGAATTTCAAACTTGGGTATGAAATAACAATATTCTGGTTGGATTTATTTATCGTGTAATATTTAATTTCATTTCTGAGACTATAACCTGTTTATGTCATTAAGCATGAAAGGGGTCACTATACGAGGAAAAAATATGAATAAAATGTAAGTAATTAGTTATCAAGCACAAGTAGTAATAAAAATGGAAATGGGGACAGTTTAACGACCTAGCTAGATCTTCGACCCCGGATTTGGGGGTGGTACAGACATGAACTTTTCTAGATTTTTTAATAAAAAATCGAGATATAACTCGTTAGTAGTACAAGAACGATAAATAATCAAGTTCCAATGATACAATATTACAAACAAGAATCTTGAGAATTTATGGGAATTAAATGCTTTGGCAGGTTCTTGAATTTATGAGAGAGAAATAACTGTGTTCTTTTGAAAAGATATTATGTTCAGTATATTTTTTTCTATTACTGCTCTGCTACCTTAGTAGAATTTTTATTGAATAAGTCTTCTAAAGTTCCTGCCAATTTCTGAGTTGATTTGCACATGAATGACAATTGGCAAGACAATCCCTTCCATCAAGACAATTCATTTGGCTTGCCAAGCCAATCGACAAGACATGATTTGAACCAACATAACTGTCGGCAAGACAATTGCTTTCTAGATATTTACTTGATTTCCTGTATTATCAAGACAATTTCAAACAAGACTTTCCATTCTTTTTCACAAGACAATCCATTTTACACACCAAGACAATCGGCAAGACAATCTCAATTGTCTTGTTAATTCAATTTTCCAGCAATTAAATGATTTTTTTTAATCATTTAATTAATTGAATTATATTTACTTAAATAATTATTCTGATTTAATTAATCTAATAATCATTTTAATGAATAAATTAATTCTTGAAGAATTAATTTATTAATTAAATTAATTACTTGATTGAATTAATTAAAGGAGAATAATTACAAATCCTTTGATTGTCTTAATTTTTTTCTGAACCACTTAAACTTGTAAATAAGTATCACTAAAATTTTTGTTGACGCTCAATGCACAATCTGGTTCATAAACGACCAACTTCAATGACAATTCTTCATCTTTGACCTTAGATGTGATTCTACTTCTTTTCTCATCTCTCTTCAATTACTTTGTACTCTGTCTGGACCTGTCACTGTAGAAATCTCTGTCACTTTAACTGAATCCACTTCTTATGAGATACTTCACTGATGCTGGAATAGATGTCTGAACTTCTTTCAATGTAGTAAATCTTCAAGTCAGTAGATTGACTTTAATCTTCTTTCTTTTGATAGATAAAATGATCTGAGATTCCTGTGATAGCTAATATATTATTTACTTATTACAATCTAATTTAAGTTGAGCTGTATTCTCGAAATACAAATAGGTTATCATATGCCTTTCAATTGCTAGCTCTTTTGGACTTACCTGTGGTGGGTTGTTGGGTCCGGTATGCATTTGGCTCTGGGCTTGGATATTATAGTGGTATCAGAGCTCTACCCGGTCGGAAGTGCAGAGGCACTGCCCGAGTTTAGTTAGTTCGTGTGTGGGATCGATGAGGACGTCCACCCAATAAGAGGGGTGTTTGTAACATCCCACATCAATTAGAATAAGAGTATTTGGGGCCTTTATAGATACAAGTCAATAACTAATGTGTATCAATTTGTTAGCACTTTTGGACTGACCTGTGGTGGGTTGTTGGGTCCGATATGCATTCAGCTGTAGGCTTGAATGTTATAAAAAAATAGACATAATTATGTTACCCTTGAGAATCGAACCCCTAACCTTTTATTCTCAAACTCATGTCATAACCATTATGTTATACTTAGTTTTTTTTGTTATTGCATCTCTCATTACTCAGTCGCATCTTATTTTAGATTTGGAGCGTTTTGGGTAGACTGGCAATTCGTGTCATGTACTTTCGTGTTTCATGTACCAAGAGGCCAAAACGAAAATGAAATGAAATAAATTCGTGTATTCAAATTTTAAAATGAACACGAAACGAAACATTTCGTGTAAACACGAAACGAAACGAAAAGTACACGAAATATTTTGTGTACTTTCCATTTACACGAAAACGAACTGAAAACTATGTACTTTTCGTGTATTTTCCGTGTACTTTCGTGTATTTTCGTTTCGTGTCATGTACCCAAGGGTAAACCCAAAACCGATACTAAATTCATCCGTGTAATTTCGTGTTCGTGTACTTTCGTGTTCGTGTACCGCAAAGGTCAACCCAAACCCGTAATTTTCGTGTCGTGTACGAAATTATCGGCTCTAGTTTTTCGATTGAGTTGTATGTTCGAGGATCAGATGGTAGCATTGCGAGTTTGAGAGTGGAACCAAATATGGTTTCAAGGGTTAAGGAAGCTCAGAAGAATGATAAAGGTTTGGAAGATATTAGATCAGAGGTGGCAGGAGGTAAGCAAAAATATTTTCGTGTTGATGATGAGGGTGTGATATGGTTGGGTAGCAAGTTGTGTATGCCTGCAGACACGATAATTCGTGAAGTGATTTTGACCGAGGCTTATAGTTCTTCATTCTCTATACATCTAGGTTCCACCAAGATGTATAGAGATTTGAAGAAGCACTTTTAGTGGAGTGGAATGAAGGGAGACTGATAAGTGGATTTTATATCCACTTAGAATGCTTCGTATCGGCTTAAACTGATTACTTGACCTCAAGTATGTAGTGTTTTTGATGTGTTTTAAGCGAGTTTGTGCAGGACTACAAGAAGCAGGAAGTACTTTTCCGTGTTTATTTGGTGGTTTTGAACTCAGGAAATAAAGAACAGGAATTCGCGAAAGAATCAGAGTCAAAAGAAGAAAAATCAGCAAAGTATGAAGATTTTCCAGAAGCAGGGAGCGCGGGCGCGCGTGGACGAATTAAGAAGAGCGCGGGCGCTATGCCGGCCTGCCAGAAATCCTGCTTTAAGTAAGTTTTGGAATTTCTTGTTGGACAAGGCATGAGGGGCTATATAAACACATGTTATCAACAGAAGAGGCACGTTTTTCAGGAGAGACGACTAAGAGATAAAAGATAGATTGATATACAAGACTTGGAGAAGGATTTACCAAAGAACGTGACAGCTAACGGAAATCTAGATCTACATCTTTTGTATTTTTCTAGTTAGGTGATACTTTTGGATGCTCATTTTGGATTTGTTTTCTAAACTTGAATACTCTAGTACTCCCGTTATTATTCAGATCTTGTTTACTATCATGTTTTCACTGGATCCCATGATGACGAGCCGTTCGATTATGAACTAATCGTTTTCATGGGATTCTAACGGATTTAGTTACGAAATTTAGTAGTTTGATTGTTTCAATGATTTGTGTGTGATGACTTATTGATTTCCTAGTATGGTTGTGCTAATTCTTCTTGGATGCATAGCTAACATCTAAGTTGTATTGTTAATCTCTATTGAATGCGAAAGTGGATATAGAGGTTTAGAACTTGCCATGCTAGCATAGGTTTATAGATATTTTGACATGCATGATTCGTAGTGTAATTTTAACCATCTTACGCTGCCCTATGTGATCTCAATGGATAACTTGTACTTAAACCATTATGTTTTCAAATTTTATAGACATATAGGGTCTAAACATAATTGGTGTCTACCTAGCTTCTATCTACGTTGTGGATGTTGAGTGGTTTGGTAAACGTATGTCGAAAGGTAACGTGTATTAATTTCGTGTTGTCCGATTAGTTGTCGTAACCGTCACATACATTGATTAAAGGCATCAACTCTAAATGAAGTATTTAATGAAGTTAGGATCCCATGTTTTATCTCTCATAAGTAATTCGGTTTAAATCTCATTAGTTAAGTAATTCTTAGTATTGTTTAATTGCTAGTTAGTTAAATTAGTTAATCAAAAAAACACATTTGATAGTTGTCTTAGCAGTGAATAATAATCATACATTGTTGCTTAAGTGCATAATCTGAATTACACCAGGTCTTCGTGGGAACGAACTCTACTTACTGTGATATTACTTGTGACCGCGTACGCTTGCATGATTTAGCGTGAACAGAGACATAGTAGAATTTGTGGGAAAATGTCTTACATGTCAACGGGTGAAGATAGATTATCAGAGGCCTAGTGGACTATTGCAGCAACTGGATTTACCAGTTTGGAAGTGGGAAAACATTACTATGGATTTTGTGACTAATTTGCCTAGGACCTTTAGGAAGAATGATGTTATATGGGTGGTGGTTGATAGACTTACTAAGTCTGCTCATTTCTTGCCTATTAGAGAGACTACTCCTATTCATGAGTTGGCAGAGATTTTTCAGCCGGATATTGTTAGACTTCATGGTGTGCCTGTGTCGATAGTTTCTGATAGGGATACGAGGTTTACATCGCGTTTTTGGAAGGGATTTCAGCAAGCTTGGGGTACAAGGCTTAATTTTAGTACTGTTTATCATCCGCAGACCGATGGATAGTCAGAGTGGACGATTCAAACATTAGAGTATATGCTGAGGGCTTGTGCTTTAGAGTGGACGGGTGATTGGGATAAGTATCTGTATCTTGTTGAGTTTGCGTACAATAATAGTTAGCACGCGAGTATTGGTATGCCACCATTTGATGCTTTGTATGGTAGGAGGTGTAGGGAACCATCTTGTTGGGATGAGGTTAGTGAGAGGGACATTGAAAGACCAGAGTTAGTTAGAGTCACTAATGAGAAGGTAGAGAATGCTAAGACAAGCTTGAAGGAAGCTCACTCACGTCAAAAGAGTTATGCGGATTAACATAGAAAGTTTTATGGATTTGAACCTGGTGATCATGTATTTTTGAAGGTGTCTTCTTGCAAGGGAGTTAAGCGCTTTGGTATGAAAGGGAAACTTAGTCCGAGATATGTTGGCCCGTTTGATGTTATAGAGAAAGTGGGGCAAGTGTCTTATACAGTTGCGTTGCCACCACAGTTATCTCATATGCATAATGTGTTTCATGTGTCAGTTTTGAGAGGCTATAACTATCATCCATTTCGCATAGTTCAGTATCCGTTGCATAAGATTAGAGAGGATCTTTCTTGTGAGGAGGAAGTAGAAGCTATCTTAGCTCGAAAGGAGCGAGTTTTGAGGAAGAATACCATACTGTTTTTGAAGGTTTTGTGGAAAAATCATTCTGAGAAAGAGACTACATGGGAATTAGAAGAATCTATTTGTGAGAGATATCCGCACTTATTCGATTCAGGTACGAGTTTTGGTTTCGTTTGATTCCGGGGACGTAATCCTTTTTTTAAGGAGGGTATATATGTAATATTTAGGAATTTTGTATATTTTATAATAATAATAATAATAAATAATAATAATAATAATAATAATAATAATAATAATAATAATAATAATAATAATAATAATAATAATAATAATAATAATAATAATAATAATAATAATAATAGAATAAGAATTTATGATTTATATTATTATGTATTTACTAATTAAAGAAGACTTAGTAAAAAATTTTCTTTAATAATGGAATTTTGATATTAATTAAAATATCAGAATTCTAATAATAATAGGAGAGTCAGGTGTCATTTGTTAATCTCTGGACAAGACTAAAAGAACTGGACGATACTAAATCAATTGTTCAGATTGTTTGATAAATTTAAGGATAAATTTAAGGATCCGCTAGATGATTCTTTGTAAAAACTTAAGGGACGGTTCATGAAAACAGCTAAAAATATAAGTACATGACACAAATTACTCAATATACCATTTTGTTGTGGAATAAAAAGTAGGGTTATCGAATTGCGGCTAGGGTTCGTGAGCTTCGTGCTTTAATGGCTGCGCTTGTGTTATCGTGACCTAATTCGGGTCCTCACAAGATGCCTATGTATCTCAGAGTTGAGAATCAAGCCAACGTAGTTCTAGGATGAGGGGTCAGGCCCTTTATATAGGCTGTGGAAGCCTTAGAATTATAGTAGGTTTTGGAGACTTGATGGATAAGTCACCGTAATTGAGGAAGGTTCTGACTCCTTCCTTTTAGGAATTAGTTTCCATGTCGAATTTGGTGCCTTGGAGGCTACACAATATCCTGGGGATATTCTAGGACGTTCTTAGTTTCTAGAACGTTCCTGGTTTTTGGATCAGACCCATGTTAGAGATAGGCTTTTACCGGGCGTCCCCAGTTTGGGCCGTTCTTTTGGGCCTGACCATTAATTACGAATTTAGTGCCCAACTAGGGTTTTGGGCCATATTTACGGGCCAATAAATGTTACATTAATTGTGTCTTTAAAGGTTACTTTTCACCCATATCATTTGCCCCCCAACTTCTAGGAAAACTTGATTTCGTAGAAGTTTAAGGTCACACCGGCCCTACCAGGGTATCGTCTTACAGTGAAGTGTGGAGCGACCTACACATTCACAATGACTAAAATTCTCTCCCAAGTTAATACTTAAGAAAGTTAAACGTTCCTTGGCCTCTCGAACCTTTTTCTTAAGATTTCTGGGCCTTTCGGGAATAGGATTAGTGCCGTTTTGAGCTCGTAGACACTAATCCAAGTGCAATTCGTGCATAGGATCCTTTATCATAAATTCATTAGTGCTTTATTTCCCTCAACTTATCTAAGTTAGGGTCAATATCAAGCGGTCATTGCTCATAAGCTTTAATAAGGGCTAATTTTTAAGCAGAAGACGCTATTTTGGCTCTAATCGGGGCTAAACAACCCTAAACGGGGTTATAAAGGCCTTGATTTAGGCCAACAAGTTCATACTTGATGTAATTACTATTAGGATATCCACTTTTAACCTTTGGATAGGTTAATTCTTGAGTGGAAGTCCTTAAACGTTGATAATTGAGGCTAATCACCCCCTAATTGCGATTAGCGAAGTCCTAACCCCAAATTTTGGAGTCAAGTTAGTTAAGTAGAGCTTCTTATAACCTCCTGGTTGCAAAAAGAATCACGTGAAAATTCTCATTTTTGAGTTGTCTAGGGAAGAAATACTATCCCCTAGAAGGTGTTTCAGGGTCTTTCAATATCCTTGGTTTTCTGAACACCCCTGGCATCTCCAAACCCAAACTTTGAAGTTGAGCTTATATGATGGGGATTCTTATAATCTCCTGGTATAAAGAAGAATCACATGAAAACATGCATTTTTGAACGTTCTGGAGGCGAAATACCCCATTTTTAGCTGATTTTAGACCTGGTCTCGCACATGATCATAACACCTTCCAAATTTCATGGAAACACTTGGCCACCTACATAGGCTTGTAGAGGGCCTCACAAGGTTCTTGAATCTCAAATTTGAGCTCAAACGGAGCGTTTTTGAGCGTTCTGGAGGGTCATGAAAACACCCTAAAAAACAGGTCCCCCGAAAGCCTTCCAAACACCCTATCAAGGTGGCCTGGTCGGCTCACCCTGGTCGTCCATTCGGCCCATGATGCCTGGTCGGCTAGGGCTGGTCGGCTGGGTCCCCCCTAATTTTTTTTTTTTTTTTTTTTTGAATTTTGGCCATTTTTTGGTTAGTTGACTTTGACTTTGACTTTTGACTTTGACCTTTGACTTTGACTTTGACCAAAATCAAAACTTGTCTTAAACTCCCTTCCTTGTTCCTAGAAAGGATTTAGTGATACCTTGGTTGATTTGATGACCCTTGGCCTCAAACAACCTACTTCTTGGTTTTCAGGACCTTCCGGGTCTAAACCTTTCTTGAACTCTTGATATCAAATAACCTTTGGTTAAACTATTTCCCTTGGCTTCCAGGCATTCTCATGTACCTATAATGGAGTGTTTTAAACAACCTTAGCCTTGCCTCACTTGTGTTGAGGGTCTTTACTTCTTTATTTGAAGATGTGGGGACTTCCCTTGTTTTCAACACCTGACTTCGAGTTTAGGATATCGTAGTTAGTTTCTCATCCTAGGTTTTAAGCTTAAGGTCTTCACATCTCCTTCCTTGTTTGTAGGATCTTGTCCTATCTTAAGCTCATCATCCTTAGGCTAGCCTCAGGCTTTAGGCTTAAGCAATCAGCTTGATTCAGGACAATCAACCTCGTTGGCCATCTAGGCTTATATTTTGTGCTGGGATTCAAAACCCACATTCCATACTCTAGAGTAGGTCTTCTCATATCCTTAAAGATGTTAGCCTTTTAGCTAATCATCCTGCTTAGCGGCTTTAATCATGGTTTTTAGCTTAATCCCCTGTTTAGGCTTGATAAGCATATATTAATCAACCTGGGAGGTTGTTAATTATATTGTTGCTCCTGCCTGTATTTCCATTCGTTTCTTTCACATATTTTACGAATTAGATCGTTTATTTGACCCAATTCCGGGTTCACAGAGCCCTTTTCCTGCTATTTTCGGCTATTTAACCTGTAAACGCGGGTCGTTGGAAAGACGACCTGCTATTGAGGGTCATCATTTTTCTTATAAAAGAGTGTGGATTGAAGTCATTCTTCACATTTCCTTCTTCTTTCAAAGAAAATTTCTTTCTGTGAGCTCCCAAGTTTCAAGCACTTCTTTCAGTTTCAGACAAGGCTGTAATGGCAAGTGAGGGTGGTCAGAACGCCTTAGTTCCTTCCAAGGGCCTTCTTCAGGCGATTAACAGGAGAACCAAAGACAAGAACAGAAAAGGTAAGGTCTTTCCTCCTCGTTATCAATTATCTTTATCTGAGCTCTTAGATGAGCCCGGGGATGTGTTTCCGAACAACGCGGAATTCGACTCTTTTATGTTCCCTAGTACTTTGGATGCGGGTGATATCAGGAACTTACTCAAATATGAATTCCCTGCTGAGATGAAGCTTAGAATTCCCACACCAGGGGACAGAACTTGTAACTGGCATCCTGAGAACTTGTTTGTGTACAAAGGTGCCATTGATGCTGGCCTTAGGTTTCCAATTCACCCTTGGCTTGTAAGGTTATTAGCTGAGGTTAAAATCAACCCCTGTCAACTATACCCCAACTCCTGGAAATTCATCTTCATTTTCATGGTTGAATGCATCAGAGGAGGCATCCGCCTTAGCATCCCGTTGTTTAGGCATCTATTTGCTTTTAAGAATAGCCCTATCACTAGGAAAGGATGGGTGAGCATCCAACACCGCATAAAATCTAGGATGATTATTGACGCTTCTTCTGTGCCTGATTCTTGTCATAACTGGAGGCACGAATTTTTCATCCTTAGATGGAAAGGAGGTGATTGGGGTAACTTTTTCAGGTCTAAATTCAATCACGTGACTGATGAGGGTGTTAGTGAGCTTCAACTCACAACTGAAGAAATATCCCAACGGGATTGGCTTATTTCAGTCTTTCAGAAAACCCACTATCGTGAAGTTGTGACTGAACGTGCCTTGTTGGAGGCCGGGCTTAGTTATATCCCTCTCGAGGGTAATTCTTACTTTATCTTCTTTTCTTTCATCGTACTTGTTCTTATTCCAACATCGTTTCCTTTGCTTTGTTTGCAGTTGCTGAGGAGATTGACAACCATCCGAGCCGACTTCCCCATATCACCAAAAGGATGATTAAGAAAGCTGAGAAAGAAGCTAATCCTGAAGACGTACCGGCCCCTGAGTTCCTTCAGCATTGTTCGAAGGCGGGGAAGAGAATTAGGAGTTCGGATGGGAGCATGAAGACAGCATTCATGCTTGATTGGGGGATATGTGAGCAGGATGCTATCAGGGACAGCAACCTCCTTGCTCGAGAGTGGTCTCGGAACGCCATAGCCCCGGCCGACAAGGTCCATTTTGCAACAGCAACAGATTTAGAGGAAAATGAAAGCATGGGGGCATATCATGCCTATAACGTAAGTCGATCTCCTCTTCCTTTTCATTGTTATGGTTGTATATTGGCCGTCGTGGCTTAACACATTTTCTTATGGCGTTTTTGTTTTGGTAGCTAAATGCTCACTTCCAGAATGCTATCCAACTCGGGAGATCCTACAAGGACAAGGAGAGAACTGCCCTCAAGGCTGTAGAGAAGCTTCAGAAGGAGTCTGAAGAATGGGAGGCTAAGTATTTCACCTCGGAGGACCAACTCTCATCCCTTAGGGGAAAGTATGCGGCTCTGGAAAACAGGACCCAGAATAATGAGAATTCCATCATTCAGAACTACTTAGGTTCAGACACTTTTCTTGCCTTCATTGATGAGCATGACAGGGAGGTCCAGCCGGACAGCATGACCATAGGTTGGGAGAAGGCTGTGAACAGGATTAGCCAAGATCATAAGGGAGTTGTCTTTCCTTCCTTTTATCCGAGTCCCTGGAAGGTGACAGAAGACGATGACCTTGTTGAAGGTGTTGGGACCTCCCCTGTGAGCAAACGTGCTTCTGGTTCTGGGACAAAGGGCATTCCTCAACAAGCAGGGTATAATTCTGGGAGACGTCCCTCAAGATCCCATCAGAGCGGGAGTTCAGAATGCCCCTTAGCGGGACGAATCCGTGAACCCAAGTCGGTTAGTATCAGTAGCTCCTCAACCTCAACTTCCCGGAGCGAAGAAGAAGGTGAAGAAGAAGTCCCTGCTCAGACTGCTCCTCCAAAAACCAAGAAGCGGTTGGTGAAGACTGCTTCTATCAAGAAGTGATTGAGCCTTGCATGGCCTGTGTTAGCCTCGTGTGGCTTTAGTTCTTTTAATATCCCGTCTTCGATTATGGTCCTTCATGAATTTGTACTTTTATTCGTATGTGTGTAACTTAAACTTTGATTGTGCCCTCCTGGGTATTTTATCTACGTGCTTGTTTTCTATGTTTCATATGTTCTTTTATTTTCGGTACTTGGTCATCTTAGACTTACACACATCTGGTGCTCGATACATCACAAGGATTTACAGAATCATAGAACAGAAAACAAGCTTGTATTGATAACGCAAAATGGGCTCAGCCCTTACATAGAATATTATGTCCTACTAGGAGCAACATGCTCTGCAATGGTTTCATATGAACCTTATTTCTACTTCTATTAGATAGGCTAAAAGCTAAGTCCTTAATAGGAGAGCTTTAAACATAGTAAACCTTGAGATTCGAGGCGTGCCAGGAGCGGGGTACCTCGTTTCCATCCACGGTTTCCAGCTTATAAGAGCCTCTTCCCAACGTCTTTCTCACTCTATATGGTCCTTCCCAATTAGGGGCCAACTTTCCTGTCTGTCCAACTCCAGAGGCTTCAATTTTTCTCAAAACCAAGTCGCCTTGTTTGAAGAACCTTCCTTTAACCCTATGGTTGTAGTGAAAGGCTGCTCTTTTTTGGTGCTCAACATTACGGGCATTTGCTTCATCTCTGACCTCATCGATTAAATCAAGAGCAAGTCTCATGCCTTCCTCATTGGTTTCTTGCTCATATGCTTCCACCCTTGGAGATACGTGCGAAATTTCCAAAGGGACAACTGCTTCTGCCCCGTAGGCTAGCAAAAATGGAGTAGCTTCTGTCGTTACCTTGCAGGTAGTACGATACGCCCACAGTATAGGCAGTAATTCATCAACCCACGTGTTTCGAGATCGTTCGACCCTCTTCTTAAGTCCATCAAGGATAATTCGATTTGCTACCTCAGCTTGGCCATTAGCCTGGGGGTGAGCTACTGAAGTAAAACGAAGTTCAATGGCGTTCTCCTCACAGTATTTCTTAAACTCCTCATTGTTGAATTGGCGTCCGTTGTCCGTCACTAGGATTCGTGGGATCCCATATCTACAAATTATGTTCTCCCAGAAGAACTGGGCAACTTGTTGGGTGGTTATTTTTGCTAGCGGCTTGGCTTCAATCCACTTGGTAAAATAATCGATAGCCACTATTAGGAACTTCCTTTGCGCTGAGGCCACGGGAAAAGGACCAAGTATGTCCATCCCCCACATGGCAAACGGAATGGGAGAGTTAATTGACGTTAGCATCTCTGGTGGCTGCCTAACAATTGGAGCGTGTTTCTGGCATCTGTCACACTTTTTAACATAGCTTTTGGCGTCAGCCAACATTCCTGGCCAATAAAATCCCAGGCGGGTGATCTTATGAGCTAGGGCCCTGCCCCCCAGGTGCTGCCCACAGATCCCTTCATGAACTTCCCTTAATGCCTCTTCTGCCTCTTGAGGCCTCAAGCATTTCAAGTATGGGATAACAAAAGACCTCTTATAAAGGATGTCTTCAATCAAAGCATATCTCAATGCCCTCACCGATAGTTTTCGTGCCTCCGAGGCATCTTCGGGGAGCCAACCAGTTTCCAGATGAGCCTTGATAGGATCAATCCAACAGCTTCCTACTTCAATAGGTGCCACCAATTTTGAGTTGATGGTAGGGGCCTTCAGGACTTGGTAATAGACGTTCCCTGCATAATTCTCTATTTCAGAAGAGGCGAACTTTGATAAGGCATCGGCCTTGACATTCTCCTCCCTTGGGATATGCTCTATACAGCATTCATCAAACTGAGTCATAACAGCTTTCACAACCCTTAGGTATTTTGCCATAGTTTCATCCTTGGCTTCAAATTCACCATTCACTTGTGATACTACGAGTCTCGAATCCCCGCAGACTTTAAGGTTCTTGACTCTCAGTATTCTGGCCAAGCCTAATCCGGCTATCAAGGCTTCATATTCAGCTTCATTGTTGGTCGTCAGAAAGTCCAACTTCAGAGCATATTCTACTAAGAACCCATCAGGGCTTTGCAAGACTAAGCCTGCACCACTAGACTTTGTTTTTGATGCTCCATCAAAATAGAGCACCCAATACTCCTTCTGATCAGGTTCAAGCTCCTTAGCTTTATCTTCATCTTCCTTGTTTAATACTACCTCTTGCCCCCCGACTTCTTGGTTGATGGTACATTCAACCACGAAGTCAGCTAAAACCTGAGCCTTAATGGCTGTCCTAGGCTTATACGTGATATCAAACTCCCCGAGTTCGATCGCCCACTTGATTAGCCTTCCACTGGCCTTCGGGCTATGCAATATACTTCGTAACTGTTGGTCCGTCAGGACTTCAATCTTGTGTGCCTGGAAATAAGGTCGTAGTTTCCTTGAGGCTGTCACTAGCGCGAGAGCAAATTTTTCAATGGTCGAGTAATTCAATTCAGCTCCATGCAGCACCTTGCTCACATAGTAGATGGGCTTCTGAACCTTGTTCTCCTCTCGAATAAGGACGGCACTCAGTGCTTGTTCAGATACCGCCAGATACAGGTATAGGGTCTCTCCAGAACTAGGTTTGGCCAACAACGGGGCCTTGGTCATGTATTTCTTCAATTGTTCAAAGGCCTCTTGGCTTTCTGATGTCCACTCAAAATTTTTTACTTTCTTCAAGGCCTGAAAGAAAGGTAAACATTTATCGCCAGACTTTGAGATGAATCTTCCCAAGGTAGCTATTCTACCAGTTAATTTCTGCACGTCTTTCACGGAACGTGGTGGTTCCATGTCGAGAATTGCTTTGATTTTATCTGGGTTGGCTTCAATGCCTCTTTTTGAGACCATCAGGCCCAAGAACTTCCCTGACCCAACGCCAAAAGCACATTTGGCTGGGTTCAGCATCATCTTATGGTGCCTCAGCACTTCAAACGCCTCCCTTAGGTGTTCAATATGGTCAGCTGCAAGCAAGCTCTTGACCAACATATCATCAACATATACCTCCATGGTTTTCCCAATCAGGTGGGCAAATATCTTATTTACCAGTCGTTGATAAGTAGCTCCTGCATTCTTTAGTCCAAAAGCCATGACAAGGTAACAAAAAACACCAAAGTCAGTTATGAAAGATACCTTTGGGATGTCATTCTTGTGCATCTTAATCTGGTTGTAGCCACTGAAACCGTCCATGAAGCTTAGCATCTCATGTCCTGCCGTAGCGTCTATTAGCGTGTCGATCCTTGGTAGAGGGAAGCAGTCCTTAGGGCACGCATCATTTAAATCAGTGAAGTCTATGCACATCCTCCACTTACCGTTGGCTTTCTTGACCATCACAGGGTTAGCCAACCATTCAGGAAACTGAATCTCCTCAACAAAACCAGCCTCCAAGAGTTTGTCCACCTCTTGTTTAATGGCCTCTTGCCTTTCTGGAGCAAAATTCCTCTTCTTCTGCTTAACGGTCTTCCGCTTAGGGTCGACATTCAACCTGTGAGTTATGAGTTGGGGATCAATCCCTGGCATATCAGCTGCTGTCCAAGCGAACACATCCTTATTTTCTTGTAGGAATTCAATTAACCTGCCCTTCATGGGTTCTTTCAGCGACGTTCCTATGTACGTGACCTTTTCAGGGTCCCTACTGTCCAGGGGTACAGGAACCAAATCCTCTGCTGGTTTCCCCCGGTGTTCGTCATCCCGAATATCCATGTCCTCAATCGGGAGGACCTGCCCCCCGACTCCATCAGCTCTTAATGCGGCCACATAACAACTTCGGGCCATCCTTTGATCACCCTTCCGTTCTCCAACACCATTCCTGGTTGGAAACTTGACTTTCATGTGATAACTAGAGGCAACAGCCTTGAACGCGTGGAGTCCGGTCCTTCCGAGGATCGCGTTATATGTGGAGGCGGCCTTAATTACCAAGAAGTTCAACATCTGTGTGGCCTCCTTAGGCTCCTTTCCAATAGTAACCGGGAGTTGGATAGTCCCTTCAACGCTAGATTCGACTCCATTGAACCCATATATGGGCATGTTATTTGGGGTCAGCTGGGAATCATTGTATCCCATCTTCACAAACGCATCATGAAACATGATATCAACAGAAGCACCATTGTCTATCAAGACTCGCTTCACCTCCGAATTTTCAATTACAGGAGTTATGACCAACGGGTCGTCATGGGGGAACTTTACCCCTTCTAAGTCCGAGTCATCAAATCCGATCACTACTTCAGTCTTTGCCCTCTTCGGGGCTTCTCCCACGATATGCATCACCTCCCTGGCATATGCCTTTCGAGAGTTCCTTGTTGTTCCGGCCGCAGTAGGACCTCCCCAAATCATGTTGATGACAGGCCCTCGTGGCTGGGGGTTGCGATCACGATCGTTATCCTTTCTATCATTATAATCTCTTCTATCATAATCTCTTCTTTGGTTCCCACGACCTTCATCCTTTGTGAATTTGCTCAGCTTTCCCTTGCGGATCAAGAATTCAATCTCGTCCTTGAGCTGTCTACAGTCATCAGTGTCATGTCCAACGTCCTTATGGAACCTGCAGTATTGATCTTTGTTTCTCCTTGCGGGATCACCCCTAAGTGGCTTCGGCCATCGGAAATCCGCATCTTTTTCAATATCCATCAGGATTTGACTTCGAGGAGCATTCAACCTTGCATATTCAGAGAACCTTGGCCCCAAATTCTTCTTGGAAGCAGAATCGGAGTCCTTGCTTGTTCGGGGGTATTTGTCCCTTGTGTCATACTCCTGCTCTTGCCTTCGCTTCCGGGAGTTTCCGTTTCCTCCATTAGTGGTGGGAGCTTCCGTCTTCTTCATGCTTTCTTCTGCTTTTATGTATTTACTTGCCCTCCTTTGGAGCTCAGTCATGCTCTCAGGGGGATGTTTTGCCAACGACATCTGAAAGTAGGGGTTCGTCGTTCCATTCTCCAAGGCTATCATAGCTACTTTGTTCTCCAGATCCGGGACATTCAACGTCTCCTTAGTGAAACGCTTGAGGTAATCCCTCAGGTTCTCGTTCTTTCCTTGTTTTACTTGCATGAGAGAAGCAGAGCTTTTTTCGTGGACCTTTCCACTAACAAATTGATTGATAAAGGCAGTACTCAACTCCTTAAAAGAACCAATCGAGTTTGCGGGCAATCGGCTGTACCATCTTTGAGCCATGCCTGCCAAGGTTTGAGGAAACGCCCTACACTTAAGAGCGTCACTAGCGGGTTGTAACAGTAGAGCGTTCGAGAATGTCCTAACGTGATTCGAAGGATCACCCGTCCCATCATATGCTTTTATCGTGGGCATCTTGAATTTTCGGGAAACATGAGCGTTCATCACTTCGTCCGTGAATGGAGGTGTGGGGTCGTCAGGGTCCCCAAGCGGCATCAGGTCTTTGGGATCGCTCCTAGGGGTTTCTACCCTCATAATTCCTCCAGTTGGGGCATCAGCCCTTCTCGGTCTTCTTAAGGACCCTTCCAAATCAATGAAGGGGATCTCCCTTGAGATTGGAGGAGGCCTATTCAGATTTGCCTTGCTTGTTCTCTGGTTATATCATCCTTCAGCTTTTGGATCTCGGCTTCAAAAGCCTTGATTCTCTCAGCAGCTGTTTGAACGGGTCTATCATTGATCCTTTGAGTCCTCCTCATGGGTTCTTTGCTTGTACGTCGCCTCCTCGGGGCTATATCACGTTCATCATCCTCGGATGATGAATCATCGGAGTAAGGTCCAGAGTAATCGTAATATCCTTGCTCAGGGGGGGCTAGACCCCTAATATAAGGTGGCTGATACGACTCGGGTATCCGTAAAGCGTGTCCACTTGGTCCAGGATCCCTTCGATTTGGGGGATAGTTTGGCAACCCGTATAACAGATCGGTATTCACGGGGAGTGTAGTGGTGGAGATCTGAACTCCTGAGAGCGGGGGACGGCTAGTCAATGGAGCAACCACCATCTGAAGTTGATTAGTCTCTTGTCCCGTGTGATCAATCACCGGTAAGGTTCTCTCAGCATGGGGATTCATCCCTGTAGTCTGAGAAACTTGAGGTTGTGTAATAGTCTCAGTCGATGGGGGCACAAGCCCTTGCTCCGTAACAACGGGCGGTGTAGAGGAGACGACTGGTGGATCAGATGTAACAGGAACGTTCTCGGTTGATGTTCTTCGTGTGTTAACCATGGTTGATATCCTCTTCCCACAGACGGCGCCAAATGTTGTGGAATAAAAAGTAGGGTTATCGAATTGCGGCTAGGGTTCGTGAGCTTCGTGCTTTAATGGCTGCGCTTGTGTTATCGTGACCTAATTCGGGTCCTCACAAGATGCCTACGTATCTCAGAGTTGAGAATCAAGCCAACGTAGTTCTAGGATGAGGGGTCAGGCCCTTTATATAGGCTGTGGAAGCCTTAGAATTATAGTAGGTTTTGGAGACTTGATGGATAAGTCACCGTAATTGAGGAAGGTTCTGACTCCTTCCTTTTAGGAATTAGTTTCCATGTCGAATTTGGTGCCTTGGAGGCTACACAATATCCTGGGGATATTCTAGGACGTTCTTAGTTTCTAGAACGTTCCTGGTTTTTGGATCAGACCCATGTTAGAGATAGGCTTTTACCGGGCGTCCCCAGTTTGGGCCGTTCTTTTGGGCCTGACCATTAATTACGAATTTAGTGCCCAACTAGGGTTTTGGGCCATATTTACGGGCCAATAAATGTTACATTAATTGTGTCTTTAAGGGTAACTTTTCACCCATATCACATTTTTAATTTGACAAGTACTAAAGTTATTTTTTTCCTTTTACATGTGGGACTATTACGATGTTAAAGCGTATTATATTGGTTTATATACTAATTATATTCACTTAAATCATAAATTAATTTTATAATTTAAATATACATTATTTTAATTTTCAATAAGTTTATATTAAAATAATTATGTGTGTTTAACTTGAATTTATTTGTACAAATATTTTTTTTAAAAATAAACTAAAATATATTTTTGCAATTGTATATCTAAAAATGTGTTCAAATTAGAACAATTACATGTATTTTAAATTGAATATTTGTTTAATTTAATGGATTTTTTTAAAAAAAATCTAAGGTCATAATTCTTTTTTGCATAGATACTACTTTTTTCAAATATTTTGTAAAAATACCGATTTTAAGAAAAATATTTGCAAAGATATGGTTTGCACCTTTGCAACCATATTTGTAACTGATATGAACGGAAAATACAACTTTAAAAATTAAGTAATTTTCTTAATATAATTACATTCGTAAAAAAATTTAATTGGATTTGTTAAATATGATTATAAAATAATACATTATTCGGATTTATTCTAAAATTATCTATAATTAATGTTTAAAGGGTATAATCAAATAAATGTGATCATTCAAAATCTTAGAATTTTGTTTATCAAACAATGTTATTCATAATGATCCCTCAGTAGCCTATATTATGTGCCATATCTTGTCATACGAGAGTCATAACCCTAAAATAGTTTTTAGGCCGAGAGAGATAGCAGCCGCACATTAGAGAGAAGCGGGAGGAGGGAGAACCTTGAGGCCAACTCCAATCACGGGATCCAAATTCTATTCCAACCATGTGATCTAAATATAAATCTAAATTCAATCATCAATATTATATTCATATATTTTAATTTTAAGTAAAATAATAACAACATCAACAACAATTAGATTATAACAAAAATATATTCGAATAAAAATAAAACATTACAAAGTACATTCGAAATAAATAAAACGTTACATGAAAATAAATTAAAAGCAATAAAATATTACATAAAAATATTAAATATCAGAATTAGTATATTCTTCCCACAAATGCTCAATTAGTGCATTTCGAAGTACCAGATGAGCAATTTTATCTCGGATTTTATGTTTTTAATTTTTATGTATTTTTAAATTTAATGTATTTTGAATTTTATGTATTTTAAAATTTTATTATTGAATTTATCATGAATTTAATTATATTCCAAAATTAATTAATGTATGTTTAATAACATTAATAAAATCAACAAAATAGAAAAGGTAACAATATTATAATGATATAAAGATTTGGATCTGAATAGTAGTGGATCACTTTTTAGCTCATGGTGGAAATGATATATGGCAAAATTGTCCCAAATTTGAATTTTTAATCCACGAGTTTTTATGTCATTGTCTCACATCCCTGTATAACATGAACTAGGTGACCGTGTTTATAATATATTAATTTATTTTAGTCCTTATTTATGAACTCATATAATGAATTTATATGTTGATTTGATTATTCAGTTTTTACCATATACTTACATGTACTTATTTTAAATTTTATATTGACGAATGCTTATGATGACATATGTCCTGTCTCATGATGTGTTAATTCTTAATTAATTTTAGTACCTCCTGGTACTTTACTTTTCTAATGTTAAAAACCAAGTCATTGCATCAATTATACATACATATGGTATTAATGATTATTTTATTAACACGCACGTACTGGCATTACTAGTGATGTCATAGAAATCTAAGATTTTTTTTTACTATGTATGCTTATATGTCTTACAATTTAGTATCTGTTCTAAGATAATTCTCGGGGTGAACGAGAGTCGAACTCATGACCTGGGACGACAGAGGATAAATCCTTTACCACTTGGGTTATCCAATCGCGCTCGAAATCTAAGATTTTAAGAATGTGTTACAAGTAGAAACCAAGTTCTGGTATTTTTATAAACTACATAAATACGCTATGCATTTTCTTATCATTATATGATGTTTATTTGGTTTATTAAATTAGTACACCCATTACTTGGTTTTCTGGTCTGGTTTTGTGGTCTGATTTACATGTAACATAATCATTAGTGTCGATAGTATTTTAGTAAAAATGTTATTTCATTAATTTGTTTATGTTTTGTAGATTGTATTTTATAATTAAACCAAGTGATTCATGTAATTTTGCATGTGATATTATGTTTATCGGAAAAGAATATATTATGAATAATAAATTATTACATTTGTTATTAGATTGTGGGTCGATGGTTTAGAGGATCGTTTGTGGATTTCGTTAGTATTTTAGTTGTTGTTTTCGAAGTACGGATTTTCTCTCTTCTTTTTAGATCCTCAAATCAATTCATTTGGTTTTAATTGTTTTGATTGTTCTGATTTTGAATTTTTTTGACTCGTTGACTTTGAAAGGTGATTTTTATATCTGTTTTGAAATTTTTTAAAAATATGTTTCTGCGACTTTCTAAAATTTTTCAAATTATATATTTTTTGGAAGTGTTCAAATATTTATTTATTGTGATATCAAAGATTTTGCAAAGTATTTTATTTGAACCCTTAACGATATAGGGTATACCGAGTTAACCAGCTGTAGGTGTACTACAGCCATGTCATTGCGGCACTAATGACATGACACTTCCGTGCCAGTGTGATTGGTCACGGCGTATCCTTCTGATAGCTCAGGTGGTATACACTCTTTTTGAAAGGAATTCATGATTTCAATCCTTCTTGCTCTTTCCGTTCTTATCGGGAGGTACTCTTGCTCTTCCCGGCTTGACTTGATTGGCTTGTGGCACTCAGATTTTATGATTTGTGATTTGATTTGGCGGTGACGTTATATGCCATACACGTTATCCATTTTGTTATACACATTAAGTATCCTATGATGTGTGTATCTGCCTCTATTCTGTTATATTCTGATCTCGGTATGAAATATCCTAACCCTTTCAGCCATGCATATTTTAAAATAAATGTTTTATTATAGCTGTCAAATATACATATCTGTTTTTCCGTTTTATAAACTGTATTCCAAATCCGTATTGGACGTTTGTCTCATGCCGTATTCTTTTTCCGGCAGGTGCTTAGGGGAATCTGGGGCTGTGTGATGGCGAGCTACCCTTTTATTTCATTGCTTAGGATTTATGGACTTCTAGTATTATTTAAACTTGATTATTTATTTAGAGATTTTGGTTTCTCGTATTTCTTGGGTTGAAGTGTAATTTGGAAGTTAATATTATTCGGAGATTATAAGACTGATTAATCATTTATTTAGAGATTATTTTAATGCTATGTTTGCATGGTTATGGATTTTAAGTAATATCTCCTCCTCCTATTTTAGGAATGGGGTGTTAAAGTTTTTAAGTTAATATCTCCTCCTATTTAAGAAAAGAGGTGTTAAATCCACGGACTTTTAAAATCCTTCAAAATCAATAAATTTTTGAATAGCACAATGATGTGCTAAAATAATATAAAGATTTAAATTGCAAGTGCACAATTTCATCATTTTAATATTTGAGATATCGATCCACAGAGACTAACATTTTCGCAAACCTTAAAATTTAATTTAGGCGAATTAGAACGATTGGGTTTTGAGATGATTTGTTAATGATACGAAAGGTAAATTGCTAACTGAAAATGAGAATAAGTAATGAAAATGATAACAATTGATTAATCTAATGATTGCAAAATGATTAAATAATAAAAGAAACATGGTAGAGGACGCCGACTACAAACAAAAAAATGGACTCAACTAATTAACATGGGCTAAGAAAACTATGCCAAAATGGGCCAGTAAATGCAAATAAATACAGGCCTAATCATTTATAATACTAATTAACATAAAAGGGAGCTAGAAAATGAATAGGATCATAAAAGAAAAATGGGCCGAACATAGATGGGCCGAACATAGATGGGGCATAAAAAAAATTGATTTTGGACAAGTTTTATAAATTCAAGAAAAATACATTAAGCCTGTTTAATGCAAGAAAATGACACTAAAATTTATTAAAAGGTTAGGAATGATTGACAAGTAACAGAAGAATCGACTTAATAACAAAACAATTGAAAAACTAGTTAACAATAACCACGCCTAGTAGCATATTAATTGTTAATGATAACTACACCTGGCAACTAAATACCAAAATGAGAAGAACTGGGAACTGAATCATATGATAGAAACTTAAATCGGTGCCGATAAATAATACAAAAACGTGAGCTACAAATGGGTTTCTAACACATAACCAAATAAAATATTAAAATGATGAGGTCTTAAAAAAAATTATCATGGAAAATTATAAAATGCTGAGCAGAAAATCATGAAGGGTCGGAAGATAAACAAAAAAAATTAAAGTTTACACTACAACGAGAATTTGATTTGGAATTAAAATGGCCCACAATAAAATTGAGATTTTTAAAGGGGCAAAATTACGAATTAAAACTACGAACAAGAAAATAAAAATCGTTACTTTCAACCCATAGTGGTTAGCATTTCGCTACTTTGTCCACTACATGGATTTACGAAAATAACGAAAGCTATGTAAAATAAACGAGAGAGCAAAACAAGAAATTAAAGGAAATGAAATTGCATTAAAATTAAAAAGAGTGTTTACAAGATTTGAAACTAAGAAAAATACAAAAATTAAATCTACCCTCAGATCTAAGTTACTAAATACAAGGGGGTGAGGGGGTATTTATTGGATAGGAATTAGGGTTAAGGGGGTGTTGGGTAAATTCCCACCATACATTTGGGTTGTGTGGTGGTGAAATCCTAGTCATCTATTTGTTTCTTCCCCATTAAGCTTTGAAGAGTTGATCTTGGCCATACACTTATGTAATGTGTTGGGATGATCTCCACCTTTCACTTGTCTTGAAATATTCCTTTTGCTCCAAGCTCCTAATTCTTTTCCTTCTTTCATTTTTGGTCCTTTTTCTTCATCTTTTTCCCTTCCTTGCTCTTTATTTATTTATTTTACCATTTCTTTATTTATTTACGAATTTCCTGAAATGCAACAAAATAAATTATTAAAATACGAGTTCAAGCAATAAATGGGTAATAAAAATATGCAAAAATATGCACTTATCAAATGCTCCCATACTCGTCCTCGAGTAAAACAAAGACAAAAGAAAATCTAGATAAAAAGTCCTATACTCCTTTTCGTATGTGTGACGGTTACATTTGGCATATGCAACAAGCCCTTTAAACCCCTAGGCAGCCATAGTGGACGAGTGAGGTCTCGTGAGGGCCTATAGTGAATGTACCCACAAAATCCATCTACTTTGTATAAAAGATCACATGGCAATGCACACCACACATACATGTCCTCTCATGACACATCAACTTAAGAATCAAAATGAATTTGCAAAGTCTTGGTGTGGAAAGTGCAAGGATTCACATAGTCTACTTAAAGAACCATGCAAGAGTGATTATAAGTTCATGTCAAGTGCAAAAATTATTGGTAACCATGCTAAGTCTACAAGGGCAAACCTCAGAGTCAAAACTTGAGATCTCTTATGCAAAAAAAAAACAAATAAGCAATACCTCACCTTTCACTCACAAAAGAATATTCACTCAAGAACAAGGGTAAGTGTATCACTCAATTCCAACAAAATCAAATGCATGCTTGACACTTGGTATCATCCCAACTTAAATCACAACATACATTAATAATGACAATCAAAAGGTCTTTATTAGGGTTGTAATGGGGCTAGGGACAAGGTATGTCAAGAAAGGCCAAAATAAGGTCAAGTGTCAAAAGCTAGTAGTAACCATGAATATCATGCACAACACCAAACTTCCTCCCCACACAATTTATTTTCATTTTTTCAACAAAAAGACTTGACTAGTCGAAGGAAGGAGGATTACAAAAACATAAGTATGCTCTCATGTTTTTTTCATTTTCTTTTCATTTTCTTTTTATTATTTTTTTTCTTCTTTTTTCTTTTTTTCTATTTTTTTTATAAAGGAAAATGATAAATGTAACAATAATCCTCCTTTAGATTTAATTTTGAAAATCGACTATCAAGGTAACAACAAATATTTCCTCAAAAGTTATGAACAAAAGTAAACCCTATTTCACACACCTTATTGCTCCCTCAAGTTCCTACTAGCCTTTGACAAAATGGGATCAAGAATACGTAAGGCTAAACAAGAAAAAGGTCTTAGGCGAGTAATGTGGTGTGTTACCGAAAGAATATGATTAAGCTCAAAGGGTTAACTAATTGATCACATAAGTATGGTGTGGATATTTTTGGAAATATAGGTTATTCCTAAATGCCTTTATCATTTTATCATCAATCAATGTCATGCGTTCCAAGAGAGAATTCAAACAAGTGCTAGCAATGCAAATGACAAGTGGACACTCAAGCAAAAGAATATAAATGCAAAAGATGTGCATATAGGCTCAAAATCTCACTTGGTGTGGTAGAACATAATCAATCTCAAGTAAAGGTATCTTCAATGCACCTACTTGTACTCAAAGCATGAAGACCAAATCATCTTACACCTAATCATGCCCTTCTAATTTCAAGCACAATTCAAATAAGTCTACTAGCTTCACCTTGCTAGTGTAAGTGTGTGAACAAGAACTTTAGCAAATCACTTCTCAATCAAAAGATAAAGGATCACAAGATTATCATAGCATGCAAGGGTGCATCAAGCAACTAGCAATCAATTAACAAGACTAGAATACGAAAAGAACTCTTTTTGATTTTTTGATTTTTTTTTAATTTTTTTGGATTTTGTGATTTTTATTTTTACACTAAAAACCCTCCCCATACCTAAATCATGCATTGTCCTCAATGTATGCAAATGCAAAAGAAAAGAGAAATGAGAAAGGATAAAGAAATGCAGAAGAAATAAAAAAGGAGAAAGTTGAGGAAGTACCTGATAAGGGATGACGAAGACTGAAAAATTTCTAAAAAACTATGAAAGAAAAACAACTCACACACGCACAAACTCCTCCCCCATACCTACATTCTACTATGGGAGGTACAAAACAAATATTTACTAACCAATACCTGCTCTCGGAAAAACTATTTTTGTTATACAACCAACATATTTCAGAAACTCACCCACGAAAATAGCATAGACCACTCGAACGATCCGATTAGGCGCAAGAATAAAACTCATATTCCTAACTTCATCCATAGACCACGAGGATGCTTCTTTTTGTTGTTTAAGCAAATTAATTACGATAAGATGTTGGTCATGAATATCATGAGTTTCGATGAAAGATGGAGCACGAGTGGAAAATGAAGAAATAGAAACGGGTGGGGGTGGCTCTTCGAAAAATGTTTTACCAACAGGATTAGGATCACAAGAACTATCCTTATGTTGGGTTTCCCATTTGGAACAAATATTCTTCATCTCTCCAAACATCTCTTCCGAGGTCAAATCCTTAAAAGATTCGTGAAGCTCTCGATTGGTCTCGTAATGCAATTGAAAATCTTGTTTAAGAAGAGACTCAATCTCATGATCGTCCAAATTTGACCTTGAAACAACCTCCTTAACTAGATTAGCTCCTATTGGTTGAGTATGAAGTTCTTTGGGTTTTTCAGGAAGAGGTTTGGAAGATAAAAGGAAAAGTTCACTAGAAGAAGATGATGGTTGTCTAGGTGAAGCCACAAACTCAGAATCATCGGGATTCTTCGTTTGACCTAGAGAAAGAATGATGTCAGCATTAGAATCTTCTTCGTGTGAATCACCACCGAAAGGAGTGTCAACTTGAAGATTAGACCTAGGAGAAATGATATCATCGAAAGTATCGATAGGCCTTTGAGTGATAAGAAATTTAGGGTTGACCTCGGGTGGATTCGGGGTGGTTATCGTCTCACGCTCGCACATGGTGGCTAATTGATTCACTTGAAATTCTAACTGAGATAAGGCTTGAACATTAGAGCTCAAAATTTGCCTATCAGAAGTTATGGTTCGCATGAAGTTTGCTTGAGAAATCAATAAAGCCTCGATACTCTTTTCTAAGGTGTCAAGTTTCCTACTCGAATCATGAAATCCGGGTGGGTGGGCGGGTGTTTGAATTGAACTCGAATAAGGAACTTGACTCGGAATTGGATAAGAGTTCGGTTCTTGAAAATGTGGAGGCGGAGTTTGATAGCTATGACCTTGGTTCCATGAGAGATCGGGATAATCTCTCCAACCGGAATTAGAAGACGATGTAAAGTGGTCATTTCGAGAGGTTGGTTGAAACATGGCGTTGACTTGTTGAGAGTCGGGGCCATGTTGAAAATCGAGACTCGGAGAGTTGAAATTTGGGTCCCAAGACGTGTGTGAAGGGCCACTAAGGGTTTCTAAGGCTTCGAGTCGTCTAGTAAGAGCATCTAATTCAGAGTCGATTGCAATATCGTTTTTACTATAATGCAAATTACTAAAAGTACTAGACGACTCGTTATATACACTAGGTTCCCTAGTTGACTCACACCACATCGTATTATCCGCTAACTCCTCGTCAAAATCCCAACCTTGGTAATAACGCTCCCTAAATGCTACGGACATGGTAAAGATTGATCAAGGAGAAAACCACGTAGCACGTAAGTGCGAAAATGAAACACACAAAATAAATGGTGAAAAATCAAAAGAAAAATCTAACCTAGGTTCCTTAAATAAAATAACTAGACATTGCTCATAAGGTTAAGACACACTAAAAATTCTGTAAATTAAGAATTATTCAGACCGATTCGGCCAGATTAGAGCAGGCATTGCCAAGAGGCCAAACTCGTCACTTAGACACCGAATCTTAACAACCCGGCGAACCTTAGACACTGAAGGTCGTGAATAAGTCTTAATTACGTTTATTTTTAGGCACCTTTCTAATTGAGCGCGAAATCCTAGGGGCAAATGTCTAATTAATTAAAAGGCTAGGGGATGCAAAATGTTGAAAATTAATTGTTGTGGGCCAAGGAAAGAGTGATTAAATCCCTTCCCCCATGTTGCAAGAGGATTTGCCCTTAAGATTTATTTACAAATGAATGCAACAAACAACGAGATATAAAAAACTATAAACATTTATGGATGCTTTAAACTACGTGTTCTAAACTAAAGAAAAGAAGAATTTAACGTACCTTGGTCCGCCAGCGATCACCACAGTTTAAGGTACGAAAAATTAAAAAACAAGAAAATAAAAATCTAGATGATGTGCCCTAAGTGATTAAATGCATGATGCAACAACTATGTATTTACCAACAAATTTTTTTTGATTTTTTTCAATTTTCAATTTTTTTTTTGGTTTTTGAATTTTTTATTTTTTTGTGATTTTCTAAAAAATAAAAAGGCGAAAAGAGAGAAATATGGGTTACCGAAGCGTGCTTCCAAAAATTCCACTTTTGTTCCAGGCTTCAAGAGAGATCCCCGAAATTTCCAACTTTCCTAAAAAAACGAGAGAAAAATAAGACAAGTAAAAACTAATCCGAAAAATTAGAAATCAAGGCGCGAAAAATAATTAGTCCCCGACAGCGGCGCCAAAAACTTGATGTGCTAAAATAATATAAAGATTTAAATTGCAAGTGCACAATTTCATCGTTTTAATATTTGAGATATCGATCAACAGAGACTAACATTTTCGCAAACCTTAAAATTTAATTTAGGCGAATTAGAACGATTGGGTTTTGAGATGATTTGTTAATAATACGAAAGGTAAATTGCTAACTGAAAATGAGAATAAGTAATGAAAATGATAACAACTGATTAATCTAATGATTGCAAAATAATTAAATAATAAAAGAAACATGGTAGAGGACGCCGACTACAAACAAAAAAATGGACTCAACTAATTAACATGGGCTAAGAAAACTATGCCAAAATGGGCCAGTAAATGCAAATAAATACACGCCTAATCATTTATAATACTAATTAACATAAAAGGGAGCTAGAAAATGAATAGGATCATAAAAGAAAAATGGGCCGAACATAGATGGGCCATAAAAAAAATTGATTTTGGACAAGTTTTCTAAATTTAAGAAAAATACATTAAGCCTGTTTAATGCAAGAAAATGACACTAAAATTTATTAGAAGGTTAGGAATGATTGACAAGTAACAGAAGAATCGACTTAATAACAAAAAAATTGAAAAACTAGTTAAAGATAACCACGCCTAGTAGCATATTAATTGTTAATGATAACTACACCTGGCAACTAAATACCAAAATGAGAAGAACTGGGAATTGAATCATATAACAGAAACTTAAATCGGTGCCGATAAATAATACAAAAACGTGAGCTACAAATGGGTTTCTAACACATAACCAAATATAATATTAAAATGATGAGGTCTTAAAAAAAATTATCATGGAAAATTATAAAATGCTGAGCAGAAAATCATGAAGGGTCGGAAGAAAAACAAAAAAAATTAAAGTTTACACTACAACGAGAATTTGATTTGGAATTAAAATGGCCCACAATAAAATTGAGATTTTTAAAGGGGCAAAATTACGAATTAAAACCACGAACAAGAAAATAAAAATCGTTACTTTCAACCCATAGTGGTTAGCATTTCGCTACTTTGTCCACTACATGGATTTACGAAAATAACGAAAGCTATGTAAAATAAACGAGAGAGCAAAACAAGAAATTAATGAAAATGAAATTGCATTAAAATTAAAAAGAGTGTTTACAAGATTTGAAACTAAGAAAAATACAAGAAATTAAATCTACCCTCAAATCTAAGTTACTAAATACAAGGGGGGTGAGGGGGTATTTATAGGATAGGAATTAGGGTTAAGGGGGGTGTTGGGTAAATCCCCACCATACATTTGGGTTGTGTGGTGGTGAAATCCTAACCATCTATTTGTTTCCTTCCCCCTTAAGCTTTGAAGAGTTGATCTTGGCCATACACTTATGTAATGTGTTGGGATGATCTCCACCTTCCACTTGTCTTGAAATATTCCTTTTGATCCAAACTCCTAATTCTTTTCCTTCTTTCATTTTTGGTCATTTTTCTTCCTCTTTTTCCCTTCCTTGCTCTTTATTTATTTATTTTACCATTTCTTTATTTATTTACGAATTTCCTGAAATGCAACAAAATAAATTATTAAAATACGAGTTCAAGCAATGAATAGGTAATAAAAATATGCAAAAATATGCACTTATCACACAAGATTTTAATATATTGTTTATAATCCATATTGAATACCTCTACTTTTTAAAATATTATTTGAAATCCGGATTAAATACCTCCAAACTTTTTAAAATTTAAAATTGAATACCATCAAATTTTAAATTATTGTTTAAATTCTTTATTAAATATACCTAGATTTTAATAGATTTTTTAAAATCCTGATTCAATACCATTAAACTTTTGAAATTCAAAAAAATCCTATTAAACTTTTGAAATTCAAAAAAATCCTACAAAATCTAGATTGAATACATGACAAGAGCAGGCTGCTAAATTAGAGAAAATAAAGGATCAAGATTCGATTTCTAACTTCAATATAGAGCCATTCAAGAAAATCGTTCTTCTTTTCTTAGCAATCGGGGCTTTCATCAGTTTTTACTTTTTATCAATGAAAAGTCCCAAATTAATTAATTTTTTTGATTTATTCTTATTTTTTCAATAATTCTCCTTTATGAGTAAGAATTTATGTCTGTTTGTTTGTTTAATTAAATTTCTTCTTAATGAATTCTGTTCCCAATTTAGTTGAATTTTGTATATCCTCCCTTGGCCTTGTGAGAGCTTGGTGTGTTTTTGTATAACTTTTCACTGTTAAATTAATTTCCCATTAAAAAAAAAAAACAAGAGCAGGCTAGCTGTTAATGTTTCATATCATTTTAGATTTTAAAACCCCCAATCGCGATCATGCCATTATATAATGGTCTCTGTTTATAGTATGTGCCCGAAAAACACCTGCTACAAATGCTAAATCTGTTTCACAACAAATGATTCATGTAAAATCTAAAAATCACAAACCTATGACATAACTTACATGCACTGTATGCAACCCCATCACCTTTTACCCCTTTTGTTAGGCCTCTTGGCAACCACCTCCTCCTCTACTACTTCCTTCCCACGTTTCCCTGCCGCCATCCCTTCCTCTCTACCCCTCTTTGGCGGCCTGCCCACATTCCGCTTCGACTGACTAGCTTCCTCCTCCTTTGCCCGTTTTCCACCACCTATGCCCTTTTGTCGTCCTCTTTTTGATTCTTTCCGTTCATCCACTTTCTTTTTTGTTGGTTCTCTAGCTTCTCTTTTGATACTTGAATTACTATTCTCTGGCAAACTCTTCAATGTATCGAGTAAAGTCCCTTTTGCAGGAGAACTCTTCTTGATTCGTTTCAAAAAGTCTGCAGCTTCTCGTTTTTTCATTAGGAGGGGGTTAGTTTTCTTCTTATTCTCCGCTTTTGGAGCCTCTGGTCCTTTAGTCATTGATGATCCAGGGTTCGTACTAGGGCTTGTCACTGAAGTCTTCACTGTTGTGTTTTTGGCAGATGCGTTTGTTGCGTTGTTTATTCGGGCACTACTGCTTCTTCTCATGCTTCTTGCCCCAGTTACTGGCTTTTCCTTCAGATTCAACTTCAACAAGCTCTCCTCTTCATTTGGAGAAGATGAGGTAGGTCTAGCTGGTGGATGTTTGGTATCCGACACCTGTTTATCATCCGGTTTCTGTAGTTTGTTTAAAGCTGATGGTTTGCTTGTAATGGAACTTCTCTTCCGGCAAACAATAAAAGGGGCAGAGTTCTTTTGCTTTGCCAGCAACGAATCAGATCTTTCTGGGTCAGGTTTGATTTTGTGAAGAGTAGTTGGAGCAGAATCAGGTGATGGGTTGGCCTTTTTGGCACTGCGCTTCTTGTTTAATCCTTTTAAAACAAACTTTCGGAGCTCCAACGCCGCTACTGATTCAGGAGATGATTTGGGGTAGAAAACAATGGCATTGTTGAAGAGGAGTAAAAGATCCAGGTAGAATTTGGTGGTGCATGATGAATACGATCCATTAGTAACCCGGGATTGAACCATCTCCAGATCCACATGTTGCCGAATAATGCTACTGTACCTTTCCGTTTTCTGCAATTTATCGAAAAGTTAAAGATCATTAACTCCAAATATTTAAGAAAATTATATAATGTGCATTGTGGGCTCCATAATCCATTAGCAAATCTACTACTCTGTGTCGGCTACGAGCCACGGTCTTAAATTCATTTTCGACTTTTAAGCTGAAAAATAACGATTTGTGTAATAAGTTTGAAAATGGCTTAACGTTAAAAAAATAGATAAAAGTTAAAAATTGGTAAAAGGCATTTTTTGAATAATTTATTTTATTTTAATGATTTTATTTGATAAAAATTAATATCAACATTCAAATGTATTATTTACCAAATGTATTTTTATTTTTATATTTTTAAATAACTCATAAGTTACCCATCCAACATCGGAACTTTCTATTAGTAAATAATATTTTGCACCCCTTATTTTTAGATCTTTTTTCGATATGATCTCAAACTATATTTTTAGGCATATTGCACTCCCAAATTTCAAACTCGCTTCGACTTGCAGCCCTTTGACCAAGTTCCAAAAAAAGGTGCAAATTGAAACGAGTTTGAAATTTAGGAGTGCAATGTGCCAAAAAATATAGTATGATACCAAATCAAAAAAATGTCTAAAGATATGGGGTGCGAAATGCTATTTACTCTAAACAAAATTTATCTAAACAGATATTAATTTTAAATTTTTACCTATCATTTTAACTAGTTTTAAGTCATAAGTAATAATTTTAAGCTAACTCATGCATGGAATATACATATCAGATATCAAAAAATTAAGAATGCTTACTAATTTCATAGAAATATATCTATTTAGGGTCTTTCTAGTGTGTCCAAGGACACACATTAATCACTTTCATAACATTTTTATGAGGTGACTTCTTTTTATTAATGCAATTTTTTATACATACAAGAAAATCCATTATCATTAATGAATAGGAAATAATTAAAAATTGATAATTCATTTTTTATTATGTGAACTTGGTCACATCCTAGAAAAACCTATCTAAAATTCTACTGGTTTTGTTTTAAGAAAATTACTTACGAAACACAATACACATATCGGTCTCTCTTCTTTTGATAGTTTTGCCACTGACAATGGCTTCGTTCAGGGACCCATGTAGACCCAATAATACTACTCCAGCTCATTTAAAGTGACCCCCCCCCCCCCCCACATTTTAAGCTTTCAAAAAATTTATTATAATACTTATCACCTTCAGAAATTATAGATAAAATATATATTACCTTTGAATCGCAGTAAATACGGAATCACTTAAAAATAAAAAACCAGGCCAAAGGTAGACAAAATAAATTTCATTACAATAAATTTCCCACACACGAGTAATTTCATGAAGTGTACTTTACATTAAAATAAATTTTAGAATAGGTTCATTAGTTCCACGGGTATATTCCGAAACTTGGTTTGGGGGGTCAAATAATAAGACCAAAAAGTAAATAAAAAATAAAAAGAAATAAAAAAAAGGAAAAGAAAAGAGAGGCAATTAAATAGGTGGAGACGAAACAAAATATTCAGATCTTGAAAGGGTCCACGTCATGGCATCTACACCGCTTGTTCGGATTGTGTTTTTTGCCTCGATAGATTTACGTTCCTACCCTTCTCCTTTTCTTTTGGGTGGTGATATATGCATACCCTAAAGTTATTAACATGTTTTACCTAAATTACCCTCAATATTAATGCATTCTTTCTTTTTTAATCTAACATTTTTATTTTTATGTACTCTCATTTTACCACATTACATTACATCATACTATTAATTTTTGTAACTTATAAACTTTACAAATTTTTGGATTTATATTAGTATAAATTTTAATTTTATCAATTTTTTAATACTTTATTTTAAAATATTTTGCATATATATCATTTATACTATTAGATTTGGTCATGCCGTTATTTTATAAAGAATTTTAGTACAAAATACATTTTGAATCTATTTTCATTCTTTTTAATTAGGTTAAAATTATAATCCAAAAAAATACTATTATTAACTTTACTTCGATAACTATGAATATAACTTAAATATATTAAGAAAATAAACATGTAAATTATATATTTTTATTAATATATTATGAAATTACTAATATATATATGTTACTTTAATTAGTAGAAAAGAAACATGAAATACAAAAATAAATGTATATTAATTTTCATTTCGAATAATCAAATTGCAATCTAGGATAGTAAGTAGTGATACTCGAAAATTTATAAATGAAATCTTGATCGTGGTAATGCACATGTGTGAGGGTAATTTTGAGAAAACATATTATAGGGTGTGCAACAATAACTATAGAGGATGCATATATCATCACCCTTTCTTTTTACAATTTTTCAACTTAATTAAACTTTGGTGCAAACCCAACTAAATATATTTAATTTACTACAATATAATCTAGAAGTATACATAAAGCACATGCAAATACAATGAAAATGTCGCAAGAGAATTAAAAATATACGGTAAAACTTCTATTATTAGCATTGGAAAATTTTATTAATTTATTGAAATTATTATTAATCAAAGTTAAATTTATATTGTTACTATTATGTTGGGACCAAAAATTTATATTAAAAATATTAATTTATTATGTTATCGAATATTAATTTAACGAGATTTTACTGTATATACTCCAAGATTCCATAAACATATTAACACGTAATATGGAGAACAGAAATATCATATAATTTTTTTTTATCAAGATTTAAAATTTATTGATTACCAGATAATTTAATATCTAGACTCAGATTTAACAATATGAGTTCTATCACTGTTATTCTCGCCATCAAACATTTCAGACTCTTGAATTGACATTACCACAGTATACATGTATCTCCTTGTAATACTGCCCATCCCCACCTCTGCCAGATTATTCTCTGTACAAATTTCATGATTTTCTCACTCACTTTAAACTTTAAATCAGATGGAACTACACAGATAATAAAATAATAATAACAATTTTATCAACTTATCAACTTATTTAGGCAGATATATGCACCTACATACATATTCATTAAGTCAGTCCCCTAAAAAAAATTCATTAAGTCAGTCCCCTAAAAAAAACATACTGTAATAATAATAAAGTCAGCCTTATCATTTTAGCCGTTGTATTACTTAACCCACAATCATAAATAAATTTATTAATTTCCAAAAGCGCCACTTATTCATCTTACAAACATTTTTCATAAAGGAAAAAATTAATATTCAAAATGACTTGAATACCCCTAAACCAACGGCTGAAAATAAAACGCAAAAATCAATCCAACGACAGATATTAGATAACGAATATAAGATTGATATTTCAATTTAAAACGCACCTGACTTTGGAGCCTAGCTTCAAAAACCGAACCGTTTGTACTAGACCGGATCGATTCCAAAAACCGGTTCATCTGCTCCGAGTTTTTCCCCGAGTCACGACTCGTGGTTTTCGACATCATTCGCTCGTTACCATCATTACCACGACCACCACCACCGCTATTACTATTACTACTCCTACTCTTCCTCGTCAAGCTTGCTGAGCTCTGCGCCTCGTTACTATCCTTGGCGCCTTTCGACTCAACCACCTTAACAGACTCAGTTTCCGGTTTTTTCTCCTCGCTCGGTTTCGAACTATCATTCCATGAGTCCGCCTGAACCGGTTCAACCGGTTTATCTTTATGTCCACCACTTTCATTTCCCCCGGTTCGAACCGGTTCAGTTTCCATCATTTTCTTCTCCGTCGAGTTTGACTCGTTAACCGACCTGTTCTCCCGCTCCGAGCGGTCACCGGAGACCGAATCTCCGGCAACATCTCCGACGTTCCCGTCTTTCTCCGCTAAAACGACGTCGTTTTCACCATTCTTATCGTCGTTCTCCGATCTCTCCGGTTCCAGATCTGGCTTGTCTTTATCACTATCATCATCATCCTCTTTCTCGCTCCTCTCCCTCTCCTCCTCTAATCTCTTCACTTTCAAGTTCAGACTCCTGCAATCAACACACACACACACACATATAAATCAGATCTAAAATCTGACATTTTTCACACACACACACACAGAAAAGATCAAAATCAATAACTGGATCGAAACGCCGCGTCCTTGCACAATCTCCTTGAGCTCCTTAATCCTCAGATTCTTCAACTCATCAAGCCACGGCACATCTCCGACATTTTGGCCGTCGCCGGAAAAACGAGTTTTGAGGTCAGAAAACTTATCAGCACAAATCTGAGCAGTAAAAAGATCGTTATGAACTCTGGATTGAAGCTCCGTGGCAACGGTAGACCAATCGGAGAGACCGTAGCGCTTAACGGCGCACGATAACAACAGGTCCTCCCAAGTAGTCCATAGCGATTGAGATTGATTGTTGTTCTGTCGTTCGTTTACGTTCGTCATCCCTAGTTATTTTTGTCCATTGATTCTTTGAATAATAAAAAGAAGAAGAAGCAGCAGCTAGGGTTTTGTTGTTGTGTTTTAATTTTACTGTTTTTTAATTTTTTAAGTTTTATGTTGAAAATTTTAATTTGTATTTTTGAATTTGGAGAGGAGGAACCAAGCAACAGAATAGTTAGTATAACAGAGATGAGATGGTGGTTTGTATGTCTATTTATGTATACTAGTTTATAGCTCGTGTAAAGTACGGGTTATTTTTAATTTTTTTTAATTTATTTATAATTTAGCATATATAATATTATAAACAGTATTTTTAATATGTTGGAAGAACTCAAATTTTAAATATTTGTATATAAATAATTTTCAGTATTAAATCTAAATTAATATGTTGTTGATGGGAGTCGATCCTTCAACCATTCTATATAATACAATCTAATATTAATTTTATATTAAAATGTTATTATCGGGATTCGAACTTTAGACCTCTAACTTTAATTATTGTTGTATCTAACTATCATTATCTATTTGAGTTGAAGATTTAACGATTATTAATGAGGGATAATCAAACTACAAATTATACGTCTTTTGCCTATTATGGCATAGATAGATTATAGATACTACTCACAAGTCACAACACATGGATTTGGGGTCGTGGTTCTACCGCTCTATTCTAAGACTCCTATCTCATTTTCAACATCTTATTTATTGAATTTTTTTAAAAATAAATTAGGGTAAGATAGTAGTTCAGGCCAACCCCTTATTCATGCAATTTTTTAAAAAATAAATTAGAACTTGATGATTAGTAATATTATTATTTTCAAAATTTAAGATTGATGATGATAATCTGGTACAACATATGTCCTTTTTATGGTTTACATTATGAAAGTTTGGCTTTTCTATATTAAATTTGGATTAACTATTTGATATTAAGGATAATATAAAAATTTCAACTTTATTTAATTCATTTTTGCAAACATGGTTTTGTTAAATTCTGTTAATCAAGATTTATATTTCTTTTTAAAATGGGGTACTATACGTCTATACTACTATAAATATTCATAACTGATTTGGTAACGCAATGTGAATAAAGTGTATCGAACTACCAACCAAATATACCCTATTTTGCTCATAATAGTATAGTATAAATTCGTAAATAATATGTAACATGACGTGATTGTTATGAACACGTGTGTCTTATGATCTCTATAATATAATTATTTTTCATGATTTTTAAATAGAAAATAAATAAATGCACAACCTTATTTTTTGTGACAATCGTGAATTTTAAATTTATGTGAATTATTGGATTGATATTATTTAAAATTTCTTGTTCAAATTTGATGTGTTATTCCATTAACGCATGATGATTTACATTTTTTAGGTGAATTATGTGAATGATTATGTGATTATTCGGATTACCTGTTTAAATTGTGTTATCAAAATTATTTGTTGAATTTTTTAATGTCATAATTATTTTCACAAAATTATTTTGAGTCAAATTTATTTTGTTAAATTATTTTTAGAGCTAGAAAAATTTGAGTTATATTTTTTAGGATTTAAAAATTATGGTTTGATGAATTGTTTAATCAATGTTGATACGTGTAATATCGTCTATTGTACCTTTAATTATTTTGATATGTTTAAAGTTAATCGTTTTATCGATAATATCACATTTATATTATTTCAAAATTTTAGAGCCCCAATTTACATTTTATTTGTGTCACAATTTTTTTTTAAATCTACAAAAATGTTCAAAAATTTTATATTTCTACATTTCCATTAGTTTTAAACTAGTCTACTAAGCCGCACTTCACGACGGCCTTATAATATATTTTCTTGAATTTTAAATATAAATTATATAAAAAATAAATTTGAAAAACAAATATCTATAACATTTTATAAATTAGTAAACACAAAGTGTATTGTATTTGTACAAATTAAATGTACATAGATAATAATAAAAACTATTTACATATTTTTTTTCATTTATACTGATTTGTGTCAAGTACTTCATTATAACAAATCTTTATACTTTATATTTACTGAATCACAATTTTGGATTTGTATTTGGATTTGATAAAGTGTTAATTTGAATATATTAAAAATATATTTGTCATATTTTTATATACATGTCTTTAATAAAAAAAATTACATAAAAATTAGGATATTAAAAGAGAAAATTAGTTTTTTATAATTTAAATTAGAAGAGTTGACGGAAAAAAAAAGATAAATATAATTTAAGCGAGTTCAGAACGTGAAATTCTCCTTTATATAATATAAAAGATAATAGGCGGTTAAGCCGCGTTTCACGATAGACATACGATTTTTTTCTTAGTTTTCAAATTAAAAATGTATAAGAAAAAATTGAAAAATGAATCTTTATAGCATTGTATAAATTGGTGAAATCAATATTGTACAAATTAAATATAAATAGACAATAAACTATATTATTGCATTTTTTTATTTATACTGATTTTGTATTATGTTTTTTTAGCGACACCCGTAGTAATAAATATATATAGATTAAAATTCTAATAACGTGCAATTAATTTCATTATATAAAAAAATTGAACGAATAATTGCAGTAAATATTTAAGTTAGTCAAATCAATATTGATATGAGCTGAAAATAAGCCCTAAAGACACAAATAATGTTGCATTAATTAGACCTAGCTTGGTCAGAATACGAGGCCCAAAACCCTAATTCAATATTAAATTCGTAATTAATATTAAGGGTGATTCGCAGCTTGCAAATAAGAGTCAGATAAGGATATGATATCTTTATGAGTAGCCTCCAAGGCACCTAATTCAACATGGAAACAGACTCCTACAAGGCAGGAGTCTAGAACTTTCCTCAAGGCGGTGGCTTCTCCATCAAGTCTCCGAACCCTACTATAATTCTAAGGCTCCCACAGCCTATATAAAGGCCTGACCCCTCAAACTCAGTGTTGGGTTTCGAGGCATAAAATGCAGCGGATAAACGTAAATAAAACAATAAAAATCGAAACCCAAACCAGGATCCATGTATAATTATGGACAGATTATGGAGATTACGAATCATACCTTTAAAAAGCTTTACTTCCACGAACTCAACGGAGATCCCAGCTTTCACGACTTGTGTCTACCTCTCGGAAAAACACCTCTATGGTATCCACACGAACACCTTCAAGAACGACTCACGAACTTGACTGCGGAATGGATGCACTAGCCTCCTTATTGATGATTCGATTTCTACCTTTTCTTGCTGCCTTCTCTAGGGTTTTTCAAAAAAACGTCAAACCCTCTTAACCTATCATTATCTATTTATAATGACTGGTTAATGGGCCCTCAACAGCAAAAGGCCAACCCTTTTAGGTATAGGATTAAATAATAAAACGAAATTCTAATATTTAATTAATAACTAAGTCACACTTAATTATTATGGGTAGAAATACTCCTCTAATTCGAATTTATATATTATCTCAATTAATTAAGTCTCACTTAATTAACACAATAAAATTCAAATAATCACCAATTAATTTAAATCCATAATTTAAATTAATTATTCCTTTAAGTGCTCAATGTGTGTGACCCTATAGGCTATTATTTAATTGGCAATAATTTTATTCTCCAATAAAACTATAAACAATGAGCGGTATCTAGTAATACATCATTGCTACCCAATTAAACAATAATTAAATCGTGATTCGATAAAACCTTTTTCGTTATTAATGTTTCCGTGTAATATAATCCCTTTAACCATATATTATAGATTAAACTCGAGGAATGTGTTTAGTCATCCTCTTCAACATTTAATCCGGGTTTACTTGATCAATGAGTAGACTATTAAAAACAAATCATTATTTGAGCACGACCATGCATTTTATAGTCTCACTCAATCAAGAGGCCAATAATATCTCTCCTAATTCTAGGAGGGTTAAATCATTTATCTATCATTCATATTTCTCATACGACTCATGATATACCCGATGTCCACTTTTATCATCACCCGGTCAAAGGTAACTTTTAATGTAGTCAAAGTATATTAATCCTCGTATAGAAATATAATGATCTCAAGTCAAAGGATCATTACACCATTATCACTGTGAGTCTTTCTTATGACTTTATTAAACATTAAGAATCTCACTGTGGGTCTGTCCAGTACCATGTACTCCTACATGTACCTATGTATTGACTTTAGTATCTCCATACTTATAACCAATGAGATGTGGTTATCTGTCAAACAACATACTAGTCTATTTGTGTATTATTATTGTCCTATAATAATAATACTCGACCAGGGACCTTTTAAGAATATGATATATTATATAATCTCAAGTTCAAGTCATGTACTTAAACTATATAATGTGTATCATGATTCTAAGGACATTTATTATGCTAACAAATATATCGCAGTAATTAAAGTCATAATAAATACGTTTATTGAATGATCAAATGACATAAAGGTTTATTCAAAGAAACAATGTATTGCCTCTAGGGCACCTACACTAACAATCTCCCACTTGCACTAGAGCCAATCACCCATGTATCTAATACCCATGGAACTAGTATGACCATCGTGCTTCTGCTGCGACAAGCCTTTGGTCAGTGGGTCTGCAATGTTATCATTTGTGTGTACTTTACATATGTGTATGTCACCCCTTTCATTAATCTCTCGAATAAGGTGAAATCTCCTGAGTATATGTTTGGATCGGGAGTGTGATCTAGGTTCTTTAGCCTGTGCAATGGCTCCATTATTATCGCAGTATAGATCAATGGGATCTGCGATCGATGGAACCACTCCCAAATCAGTAATGAATTTTCGAATCCAAACAGCCTCCTTAGCTGCTTCACAAGCTGCAATGTACTCAGCCTCCATTGTAGAATCAGCTACTGTTTCTTGCTTTGAACTCTTCCAGCTTACAGTACCTCCGTTTAGACAAAACACAAAACCAGACTGTGATACAGTATCATCCCTATCTGTTTGGAAACTTGCATCGGTGTAACCTTTTACAACCAGTTTCTCCTCTCCTCCACACACCAAGAATGAATCTTTAGTCCTTTTCAGGTACTTTAGAATATTCTTGACTACCGTCCAGTGACCTTCACCTGGATTAGACTGGTATCTGCTCGTCATGCTCAAAGCATACGAAACATCTGGGCGAGTACATACCATTGCATACATGATAGATCCAATTGCTGAGGCATATGGAACCTTACTCATGTGATCCTTCTCATCCAATGATTTCGGACACTGGTCTTTAGAGATCGTTATCCCTTGAGACACGGGGACATATCCCCTTTTTGCATTTTGCATACTAAAACGATGCAAAACCTTATCAATGTATGTGCTCTGACTTAGACAGATCATCCTTCTAGATCTATCTCTATAGATCCTCATTCCGAGAATGTAGGTTGCCTCTCCTAAGTCTTTCATAGAGAAGTTGCTCCCTAACCAAGTCTTAACAGCCTTTAGAGAAGGTATGTCATTCCCCATTAGTAGTATATCATCAACATATAGTACTATGAATGCCACATGGCTCCCACTAACCTTCCTGTAAACACAAGGTTCATCTTCGTTTTGAACAAAGCCATACTCTTTGACTGTTTCATCAAAACGAATATTCCATCTCCTAGATGCTTGCTTCAATCCATAAATGGATCGACATAATTTACATACCTTGCCGACATTCTTCAGGTTGTGTCATGTACACATCCTCTTCAAGGCTTCCATTAAGGAAGGCTGTTTTGACATCCATTTGCCAGATTTCATAATCATGGAATGCTTCAATGGCAAGCAAAATCCTTATGGACTTGACCATAGCCACTGGTGAGAAAGTTTCATCATAGTCAATACCATGAATTTGTTTGAAACCTTTTGCTACCAGCCTTGCTTTATAGGTCTGAACATTTCCATCTATGTCAGTTTTTTTCTTGAAAACCCATTTGCACCCTACGGGTTTTACCCCTTCAGGTGGATCAACCAAATTCCATACTTGGTTTTCGTACATGGAATCCATCTCGGATTTCATGGCTTCAACCATCTCTTAGAGTCTGGACTGTTCATAGCATCTTGGTATGTAAGAGGCTCATCTTCATCTATGAGCATCAAATCACCACATTGAGTCAAGAGAAATCCATATCTCTCTGGCTCATGGCGAATTCTACCAGATCTATGAACAATCTGTGTTTGTTGAGCATTATTATCATCCTGCTCTTGTTCCACTTCAGGTTCAATGTTGTTTTGTGATTCTCGATCTTCATCGAGATCTATAGTTCTCCACTGTTTCTTTTGGGAACAAAATCTCTTTCCATGAAGACAACATCTCGAGCAATAAACACTTTTTGCTCAGAAGGACTATAAAAATAATACGCCTTTGTTTCTTTATGGTATCCCACAAAATTGCACTCTTCGGATTTAGGTCCAAGCTTGTCAGATACTTGACGTTTCACAAACGCCTTGCATCCCCAAACTTTTATAAAGCTCATGCCTGACCGTTTCTCCTCCCATATCTCATATGGAGTCTTTTGAACCTTCTTAGTAGGAACACGATTAAGTGTGAAAGCCGCTGTTTCTAGAGCATAACCCCAGAAACTTATTGGAAGATCTGCATGACTCATCATCGATCGCACCATGTCCAATAAGGTGCGATTTCTCCTCTCTGAAACTCCAATTCCATTGAGGTGTACCTGGCGGAGTGAGTTGTGATACAATACCACACTCCTTTAAATACTCTTTAAATTCAGTGCTTAAGTATTCACCCCCATGATCGGATCGTAAGATCTTAATACTTGCACCACCGCCAATTTGCTTCTCTACTTTAGCCTTGTATTCTTTGAACTTTTCAAAAGAATCAGATTTGTTCTTCATAAGATATACATATCCATATCTACTGAAATCATCAGTAAATGTTATGAAGTAGTAGTATCCTCCTCTAGCCATCACACGCATTGGGCCACATACATCACTATGTATTAGCTCGAGACGTTGAGTGGCCCTTTGACCTTTACCAGTGAAAGGGGCTTTAGTCATCTTACCAAGCAAACAAGATTCGTATTCTTGGTATGATTCAAAATCAAACTTATCCAAATATCCATCCTTATGTAATTTGGATATATAATCTAAAAGCGTAATGTTTCTCTCTATAGAAATTTCCTCTCCCTTCTCTCTAGGATAGAACCCTATTTTCAGCCGCCTCTTTTCTTAGATCCACTTCTTACTCCTTATTATCCATCCTAACTATAATCATCGTCACAAATTCCCTTTCTTCTTTGCTCCTTAAACCTAAACACCAAATTTCTTATTATTATTACTATTATTTACTCTGTTTATTTTTTCCTTCCTCTTTATTTCAGTTTTCCTTTCTATGGCCAGTCAAGATTCCATTTTAGGTGGGGTGCCTGTAGACCAAGATGGAGAGGACTTGGAATTTGGGCTTTTCTCTGGTGAGGAAGCTCCGTTCGTGGTGTCTGGTTCTGTTTTCCGAGAGATAATGGGTGGTCCTGGTTCACATGCTGAGGATGTTCAACATCTTGAGGTGGATCCTTTAAATGATGAACAAGCCTTGGAGAAGGAACAGGTTTTGGGTCAAACTGTTCGGCAAAGCTCCTCTGATGGAATCCCTATTGTGGAGGATGTTGATTTAGTGGTGGAGAATGAATCTCTTGACGGAGACACTCTATCACAACGCTTTACTGCGAATGAAGCTGTGAAAGCAGCATTTTCGATAAGTAACTCGGAGAGAAAGGAACTTAGTAAAGCTAGAATTGAGCTTATGGAGTTAAAAAATTTTATGGTGAGTAAGGGGTTGTCGGTGGCGGAGTTTGAGAAATCCAGATTGGTTAACAAAGACAACCTAAACTGGGGACTCCCGAGGTCTTTGCAGGTAGTTACGGGTAGGGACGAGTTTGGCCTGCCAATCTTCTCTAAAAATGATGGGTCTGCATACCAGGTGTTTGATTCTTGTCCTACAACAACAAACATTGAGGTAACTAGAGATGGTAAAGGAAATAAAGACTTAAGTAATCCTTCGCAACCAGCGAAAATATTAGAGTTTGGGTCCTCCTCTGGTACTAAAGATGCTAATGGTAAAATCAAGGATGCTGCTGGGGAGAAATCAGACTGTGTTAAAGAGGTCCCTCTTCAAAAGACTCCATGGTCCCAGGTGGTAAGACAAGCTCCTTTATCGTCTAATAATCTTAAGTTTGACTATGTTCCTATGCCTTCGGGGGTAAAAATTGTTTCTCCTCCTGATGAGGTGCTCAAAAAAGGAAATGAGAAGTACAAGACCAGTATTATAGGTACATTCACAAGGGGGACCTTACCCTACCAAAAGGTTGTCGATTTTGCGCGAGGTGTCTGGTCTAAGGGCTTGGTTCACATCTCTCAAAGAGATGCGAAGACATTTATATTTAAATTTGATTCTGAGGCTAATATGAATGCAGCATTATCGAGAGGTACCTGGTACATAAATAACAAACCTATGTTGGTTCACGCCTGGGGCTCTAAAGTCGGAGAAAAAGCAAATATGCCTTTGTGGGTGAAGTTTGAAAACATTCCAGATAGCTATTGGACAAGGGAGGGTTTGAGCTTCTTGGGTAGTGCAATTGGAAATCCTCTTTCAGCTGATGATATGACTTCAAAACTGGAGATCCTACCTTTCGCCAAGATCTGTATTGATTATAAAATTGGAGATGAGTTGCCTTCTAAACTAGAGGTTGAGGTCCTGGATCCTATCACTGAGACTAAGCACGTGGAGGAAGTTAAAGTGAGCTACCCTATCAAGCCTATGGTGTGTGGTGAATGCAAATCTCTGGGACACTTGAAAGGGGCTTGCCCTAGCTCTTCTCGTCCTTGGATTAGAAAGCCTAAAACTGCTGAGGAATCAACATCCAATTTGGAGCGGAATAAAGTAACAAAGCAAGTAGTTGAATCGGAGCAGGTTACCTGTAAGGATGTCTTAGTGGAGAACCCTGTTTCAGTTCAAGAGGGGGAGAGTAAGGTCATTACATCCTCAGAGACTGCCAGAGTTGAAATTTGTAATAAGGATGGGGAGGATTGGACGATAGTTCAGCCTAGGAAATCCAAATTGGCTGCTGCTGGCTTCAAGCTGCCCTCTGGGAATGGACCTCAAAGTAGCATCAATACTCCTATTTTCAATGCTATTGCAAAATCTATCAATAAAGCTAAGTCCAAGAGGGTCAGAAGACCAGGGGGGTAATGCCTCCCCGTCTCATTAATCTCTTCATGAATTTTTGCTCCTATAATATTAGGGGGCTTAATAATAAGATTTCCTTTGTCAAGGATTTCTTAAATGATAATAATATAGGTCTAATTGCTCTTCTTGAGACGCATGTTAAAAAAGATTCGTCTACTTTTATTTCTGCTACCATTGCTAATCGTTTCTCTTGGATCTTTAATTATGATAGTCATTATAATGGCCGTGTTTGGGTGGGTTGGGACCCTAACATATGGTCTGTCAATTGTTTGGCTCAGGGAAGTCAACATATTTCTTGTTATGTTACCAGACTTGATACGCAGGTTGGGTTTTTTGCTTCATTTATCTATGCTCATAATACTCATGAAGGGAGAAGGCAGCTCTGGTCGGAGTTAAAGCAATTTCAGAGTGTTATCTCTGTGAATGGGGTTTATTCCCCCTGGATTCTCCAAGGTGATTTTAACGCCTGCTTGAGTGTGAATGAAATTGAAGGAGGTTCTCTTCGTTTAACCGCTGGAATGAAGGAGTTTAAGGAATTTGTTGAGGATATTGAGGTCACTGACCTAAATTTTTCTGGTAAATTTCTAACATGGTGGGATAGCAATAAGACTCATCCTGTTCATAAGAAACTTGATAGAACTCTTGTTAACTCTTCCTGGATGAGCACTTTTGACCTCTCTCATGCAAGATTTCTTCCTCGGGGGCTTTCAGACCATAGTTCAGTTCTGGTGGACCTGGGAGTTGGGTTTCTCAAGCCGCATAAACCATTCCAAGTCTTTTCTCACATTATGTCTAACCCTAAGTTTCTTTCTGTGGTTGAAGAGGCTTGGAGTTCTCACATAACTGGGGATCCCTGGTACATAGTTACCAGTAAACTAAAACGGGTTAAACTCCTTTTAAAAAGGCTAAATAAAGATGAGGGGAATATTCATGAAGCTGTGATTCAAGCTCGTAACGAGTTAAAGCAGTTCCAAGACAGCCTTCCTGCTTTACCTTCTCAATTTCATTTCGAGGAAGAGGCCCGTCTCAGTGCGACTCTTGTGGAGGCCTTGAATAAAGAAGAATTGCTCTTAAGACAAAAATCTCGAGTGTTGTGGCTCAAGGCTGGAGATGGAAACAATAGGTATTTCTTCAATTCTTGTCGAAGCAGGTGGAATATTAATAAAATCTTGGTTTTAGAAGATGAGGATGGGTCTACCTTCAATACACACAAAGACATCTCTGATCATGCGGTTAAATACTTCAAAGAAAGGTTGGGTACAGAGGATAGTGTCACTTCAGCTGACCCCTTGGTTAGTCTCCCTCAACTTACTTCTCTTCATAAGGATGTGCTATCTGCAGATTTCTCTCCCGAGGAGATTTTTAAAACTTTGAACAGTATGGCAAAACACAAAAGCCCTGGGCCTGACGGTTTTCCTCCTGAATTCTATGTGGCTGCTTGGAGCATTGTTGGTGCTGATATCACCCGTGCCATCTTATATTTCTTTGAATCTTATCATCTCCCTCGTATCATAAACTCGGTTGTTATAACCTTAATCCCAAAATTAGACAATGCATCATCTCTTGGTCAATTCAGACCTATTTCCTGCTGCAATACTCTATACAAGTGCATAACTAAATTGTTAGCTACCAGATTGAAGAAAATCCTTCCTGCAATTATTTCTCTAAACCAATCTGCCTTTGTTCCACATCGGAGTATTGGTGACAGCATTTTACTTGCTCAATCCATCTGTCGTGACTATCATAAAGAGGAAGGTGTTCCAAGATGTGCTTTGAAATTGGATATTCAAAAAGCCTTTGATTCTATGAATTGGAGTTTTCTCTTTATGGCTTTGGAGAGAATGGGTTTTCCTGACCGTTTTATTAGGTGGGTAAGAACTTGTATTACTGGCTGCATGATATCTTTGAAAATTAATGGCTGTATAGAAGGATACTTTTCAAGTAAGAAAGGGCTTCGCCAGGGCGACCCTATCTCCCCCTATCTCTTTGTGCTGGGGATGGAGGTATTCTCATCCTATCTTAATCATGACTTACAGCAGCGATCAGATTTCTCTTATCACTGGAGGACAAAGGAGCTAAACTTGAGTCATTTAATTTTCGCTGATGACATATTACTATTCTGCAAAGGGGACTCCCCGTCTATATCTGCTATCGTGCACTCTATCACCCGTTTCTCTTCAACTTCAGGCCTTTTCTTCAACTCGGGCAAGAGCAACTGGTACTTCTGTAATGTTCCTCAAGAAACTAAGCATCATGCTTTGTTATCTTCAGGTTTTCAGCTGGGTTCTTTACCTATAAATTACCTTGGTTTACCTCTAATCACGTCGAGACTTACTCCTCAGCATTGTGCTGCTTTACTTCAAAGGCTTTGCTGGAAGATCGACCTCTGGACTTCTAGATTCCTTCGATACTCAGGCAGGTTACTCCTTTTAAAGTTAGTTCTTTTTGGCATCTTTGGCTACTGGGCTACATTCCTGTTTCTGCCCAAGAGTATCATTAGTAAGATTCAATCTTATTTTTCTAAATTTCTCTGGGGAGGGAATTATAATGCCAAATGCCACCATAAGGTCGCATGGTCAGATTGTTGTCTTCCTAAGAACGAAGGCGGGTTGGGTATTAGTGACCTTCATGATCGCAATAAAGCTGCTATTTTCTGTCAAATATGGAGACTATCTCACTATAATGATGCTTCTATCTGGGTGCAATGGGTCCATCGGTGCTTACTAAAAAATAAATCCTTTTGGGCTGCATCTATTCCTTCTGCGAGTTCTTGGGCAATTAGACAGATCTTTAATCACAGATTGGAAGCAAGAAGATGTCTTTCCTTTAATGTAGGGGAATCCTCTAAGTTGTTTATGTGGCAAGACCCTTGGTTAGATAACAGGTCTCTCATCTCGAGACTAGGCAGTGAAGTAGTTTCTAATGCAGAATCCACTTTCTCAGCTCGGGTTAAAGATTTCATAACTGATGGAAGGTGGGTTCCTCCCCGTTCTAACTATCATCAGATTATAATTCTGAGACAACTTCTAGCAAATGTAACTATCTTCAGGAAGGATGCAGTTCTCTGGAATGGTTCGAAACATGTTACTCTTTCCCACATTTGGAACTCAATTAGGAGAACAGGTGCTCCTTCTCCTTGGACAGAAGCCGTCTGGCATACCTTTGCAATTCCAAAATGTGCGTTTTTTACATGGCTTGCTCTTAAAGGCAGACTGTTGACAAAAGATAAAATGCGGTCCTTTGGAATGCAAGTTAACATGACATGCTTGCTTTGCAACTGCAATAACGAATCGGCTGAGCATATTTTTACGGCCTGCCCTTACACGAAATTAATTCTTAATTGCAGCCCAGTCCCCTTGAACTACACATGGATTAACTGGACTTGTGGTAATTTTTCTTCCGGAAATGTCTCTAATTTGGAGAAGAGAATTGGCTGGCTCTTTGTCTCGGTGATGATTTATATGACTTGGCAGGAACGTAACAGAAGGCTGCATGCTAATGGACAGCCCAGGCCCACCATCCAATTATCCATCTTGATAAAGAATATGATCCGAGAGAAGTTGTTTTCCAGTAAAGGCTTTCAAAAGCAAATTGCTAGAGACCCTTCCCTTGTCCTCTTATTGTACTAACACTGCTAGCTTTGTTGTAGTTGTCTACGTCTATGTATTAGAGCACTGATGAGGGAGTGTTTTTTTATCTCTTTTCGCGGGGTATGCCCCTTTTTTTATTCTATTTTAGTGGCTGTAACCTAGTAATCTAGTTTATTTAGGTTATTTTTGTTGTTTTCGCGGGGTATGCCCCTAGACGTGTAGCTGTTGTTCCTTTTGGTATAAAAGTTAATTAGCAAAAAAAAAAAAATGGATATGCGTTTCTCATTTATATGGCCTAGACGACAATGCCAGAGGTATGTTTGATTTGAGTCATTAACTTTAAGTCGTTTGTTTTCTATATTACAGACAGGATTATCTAAATCAAGAACATATAAACCATTAAACAAACGCGCAAAACCATAGGTTAAATCATTCAAAGAAAAAGAGCAACTATTGTTCTTTATTGTAAACGAAAAACCTTTCTTGTCCAAACAAGAAACAAAAATAATGTTTCTGCGAATCGCAGGCACGTAAAAACAGTCTTCAAGTTCTAAAACAAGCCCAGAGGGCAAAGATAAATAATAAGTTCCTACAGCTAAAGCAGCAACTCTTGGTCCATTGCCTAATCGTAGGTCCACTTCTCCCTTAGCCAAAGTCCTACTTCTCTGCAGTTCCTGCACATTTATACAAATGTGAGAAGCACATCCAGTATCCAATACCCAAGATGTAGAAGTAGACAGATTGACTTCTATAACATAAATACCTGATCCATAAATCTGAACAGCCTTCATTTTCTTCTGATCCTCCAAGTAAACAGGACAGTTTCTCTTCCAGTGACCAGTTTTCTTACAGTAGTGACATTCACCCTTAGCAACCCCACCTTTAGGCTTTATGGCCTGTTTGGGACCTGACTTTGGCTTGGGTGTAGAATGAGATCCAGTATTCTTCTTACCCTTCCACTTGCCTTTCCCCTTGGCCTTACCTTTATTGCCCACCATCAGTATGGGAGCAGGTTCAGCTGTCTTCATGTTGGTCTCATATGTTCTCAACATATGCAACAATTCAGTAGGTGTTTTGTCAAATTCATTCATATTGTAGTTCACAACAAACTGAGTGAATTTGTTATTCAAAGAATTCATGAATTCATGATTAGGTCAATACCAGTTTCCACAGCAATCGGGAAACCCAAAGTAGCAAGGTACTCAATGTAACCAATCATCTTCAGAACATGTGGGCCAACTGGTTCACTTGCCCCTTGTTTGCAATTAAAGAGTGACTTACTCGTGTTGAACCTTTCTTGACGAGTTTGGCTTGCAAACATGCTTTACAAGTGCTCATTGATAGTATATGCATCCATATGCACATGCTGTCTTTGAAGCTCAGCACTCATAGTTGCCAACATAAGACATGCAACATCATTTGCATCATTCTCATCCCTTGCGTGGGCCGCTATTTCCTCAGCAGTAGCGCCCTCGGGAAGGGGACCTGGCGGAGGGATATCAATGCAATGAAGCTTACGCTCCTGCCTGAGGACAATCCTCAAATTCCTCTGCCAGTCTAGGAAGTTGTTTCCTCCTGTCAGCTTGTCCTTCTCAAGGACTGATCGTACGGATATTGTGTTTGTGTTGTTTGCCATTATTTACTATCTACAATGATAAAAGCACATAATAAACATTAGATTGTCTGAATTTATAAATTATTATGTTCAAATGATTATGATATATATTCATAATATATCTCCCACTATTTTTATCAAATCAATAGCCCTTACTATTAATTCGGAAAGTATATCCCATAAATCTTTCTAGTGAGCCAAGATCCATATTTCGTCATGTCCTAAGTCAACCACTGGTAGTCCTTAAAACATGATTATTTAGGTAGACAACAGTTATCAATTATATCATATATAATTCTTGGATAGTTTGGTGATCAACGATTGATCTTATCTATCAAATAGATTTTCAACCAAACTCTATGCTTCTAAGTTCATAATAGTTGAATATAACCTTTTATTTCCACCATATTATGACGACTCAGTTAAGTTAGACCCAATGATACAACGGCCGAATATAACTGTTTATATTCGTCACATCTTACCACGATAGACAGGAGTCCCCTGCCACTGACAGCCCTTCCCCTTATCGATCTAGGATTCGATGAGTGTTCATTTATTGGAAAACATCTGATTAAAACTTAATATTTTTGTTAAGGGGTTTAGAATTAAAAACGACCATGATCCCATCATAAAGAGATTCCCAATTTTCCTTGAATTAAATACTTCAAATCAATATTCATCAATAGTTTGATTTCCAAGTTGTTGGAGGAGTCACAAGTGGCCTCGCTTAATACCCAACTTCCTTACAGGTAAAACCCGTTTTTGACAAAATCTCCCCATATCGAAATAATTGAAAATTCGTATTTAATTCCGTGTTTCATAAACACAGATCTCATGATCGTTATGTTAAATTTTAAAATCTCGAATCGTTACAGATTTTAAGTTGTTTAAGCAAGCGTGGCATGGGTGATGTATCTAATACATACATGATTAATCTAATCAAACATGCATCTTTATCTCTACACATACATTATATATATCGCATACATTCATATATATGTAAAGTGCAGTAAGTAAACGTGCTTGGTTATGGCCTTTATCCTAAATGATCCTTTTCAAGCTAATGAAAAGAATCAAGGTCAATCTATGGTGGATAAATATTAATACAATTACAAGTCTTCATTCTTCTCTTTCTCCTTGGTTGCTTTTCCTCATTGATCGTCCTTCAATCTCAAGTACATTACATTGAATAATTGAATACAACCTATACTAATGTACTTACATAATAAAACTCGAGTTACATTCGAGGTTAAACAATTACAAGAATGAAGAAAATGACATGCAAGTCGTATTTATAAAACCACAAACCATTAAACTAAGGGTCTTAAGGCCATAACCAGCACCATGCTCAAATAAACAATTAAGAACATATAAACAAACACTGCGGGGGTCCGGGGGCGGCAGCCCCCGGGCGGGGTTCGGGGCGGCCATCCCCAGGCGGGGTCCGGGGGTGGCAGCCCCTGGCGGTGGTCGAACTCGGGATTTTTTAAATTCCAGAAGACTCGTCCTCTTAAGAAATCATCAATTTCTTAACAAAAGATCATATCTTTTAGCCTCTGCCGCCACTGCATCATATACAGTTCTGGAAGCATGTATCATATACATTCAAATCGTATCCCAGTTTACAGATCGTGTCCATACACAATCTGTCCAACAGTTTATATCACTATATAAACCTGACAACATGCATAACATACAAAAATCGTATACTTATCAGTCATGACAGATTGTAAACATGCTTGTATCATTATATCATAATATTCAACATTACAGAATCATATATGAACGACATAACATATTATAATCGACATATCTCATAACTGTTTCATGGCAGATTCATATAACATGCATACATGCATCGAATACAGTAAACACATAACCAAATCAGCCCCTTATACACGTAGCTCTGATGCCATTGTTGGATTTCGAGGCATAAAACGCAGCGGATAAACGTAAATAAAACAATAAAAATCGAAACCTAAACTAGGATCCATGTATAATTATGGACAGATTATGGAGATTACGAATCATACCTTTAAAAAGCTTTACTTTCAGGAACTCAACGGAGATCCTAGCTTTCACGACTTGTGTCTACCTCTCGGAAAAACACCTCTATGGTATCCACACGAACACCTTCAAGAATGACTCACGAACTTGACTGCGGAATGGATGTACTAGCCTCCTTATTTATGATTCGATTTCTATCTTTTCTTGCTGCCTTCTCTAGGGTTTTTCACAAAAACGTCAAACCCTCTTAACCTATCATTATCTATTTATAATGACTGGTTAATGGGCCCTCAACAGCAAAAGCCCAACCCTTTTAGGTATAGGATTAAATAATAAAACGAAATTCTATTATTTAATTAATAACTAAGTCACACTTAATTATTATGGGTAGAAATACTCCTCTAATTCGAATTTATATATTATCTCAATTAATTAAGTCTCACTTAATTAACATAATAAAATCCAAATAATCACCAATTAATTTAAATCCATAATTTAAATTAATTATTCCTTTAAGTGCTCAATGTGTGTGACCCTATAGGCTATTATTTAATTGGCAATAATTTTATTCTCCAATAAAACTATAAACAATGAGCGGTATCTAGTAATACATCATTGCTACCCAATTAAACAATAATTAAATCGTGATTCGATAAAACCTTTTTTGTGATTAATGTTTCCGTGTAATATAATCCCTTTAACCATATATTATAGATTAAACTCAAGGCATGTGTTTAGTCATCCTCTTCAACATTTAATCCGGGTTTACTTGATCCATGAGTAGACTATTAAAAACAAATCATTATTTGAGCACGGCCATGCATTTTATAGTCTCACTCAATCAAGAGGCCAATAATATCTCTCCTAATTCTAGGAGGGTTAAATCCTTTATCTATCATTCATATTTCTCATACGACTCATGATATACCCGATGTCCACTTTTATCGTCACCCGGTCAAAGGTAACTTTTAATGTAGTCAAAGTATATTAATCCTCGTATAGAAATATAATGATCTCAAGTCAAAGGATCATTACACCATTATCACTATGAGTCTTTCTTATGACTTTATTAAACATGAAGAATCTCACTGTGGGTCTGTCCAGTACCATGTACTCCTACATGTACCTATGTATTGACTTTAGTATCTCCATACTTATAACCAATGAGATGTGGTTATCTGTCAAACAACATACTAGTCTATTTGTGTATTATTATTGTCCTATAATAATAATACTCGACCAGGGACCTTTTAAGAATATGATATATTATATAATCTCAAGTTCAAGTCATGTACTTAAACTATATAATGTGTATCATGATTCTAAGGACATCTATTATGCTAACAAATATATCGCAGTAATTAAAGTCATAATAAATACGTTTATTGAATGATCAAATGACATAAAGGTTTATTCAAAGAAACAATGTATTACCTCTAGGGCACCTACACTAACACTCAGAACTACGTTTTTGGCTTGATTCTCAACATCGAGATACGTAGGCATTCTGTGAGGACCGATCAGTCCCGAACGCAAAAATAGCCATTAAAGCTCAAAGCTCACCAACCCCTTTGCATTAAACACACATAAACCGTAGCCGCAATTCGATAACCTAGTTTTTATTCCACAACATTTGGCACCGTCTGTGGGAAAACAACATCAACCATGTTTAACACACGAAGAACAACAACCGAGGCTGCCCCTGTCACCTCCGTTCCACCAGTGATCACCTCCGCCCCACTCGTCATCACGGAACCATTGTCCGTACCCCCATTAATGGAGACAACCACTCTACCTCAAGTTTCTCAACCTACAGGGATGACTCCCCATGGTGAGAGAACTCTACCAATAGTCGTCCACCCAGGGCAGGAGACAAATTAACTTCAGATGGTGGTCTTTCCCCTGTCCAGTCGACCACCGCTCCCGGGACTTCAGATCTCCACCAGCGTGCTCCCTGCAAATACCAATCTAGCGTATGGGTTGCCTAGCCCCTGTGATTGGAAATTCAGAGGTGAAGCGAATCTTGATAGACAATGGAGCTTCTATCGATATTCTATTTCATGATGTGTTTGTAAAGATGGGGTATAATGATTCTCAGTTAACCCCAACCAACATGCCTATCTATGAATTTAGTGAAGTTGAATCCAAAGTTGATGGAACTATTCAGTTGCCCGTGACTATTGGACAGGAGCCCAAGGAGGCTACTCAGATGTCGAATTTTCTGGTGATCAAGGCAGCTTCCACGTATAATGCCATCCTTGGAAGGACTGGACTTCTTACATTCAAGGCTGTTGCCTCAACTTATCACATGAAGGTCAAGTTCCCAACCAGGAATGGTGTTAGAGAACAGAAAGGTGATCAGAAAATGGCAAGAAGTTGTTATGTAGCTGCTTTAAGAGTTGACGGAGTCGGGGGGCAGGTCCTCCCGATTGAAGACATGGATATCCGTGGTGATGATGAACATCAAGGTAAGCCAGCAGAGGATTTGACTCCAATACCTCTAGAGCTGGGAGACCCTGAAAAAGTTACTTACATTGGAGATTCTCTAAAGGAACCCTTGAAGGGTAGATTGATAGCGTTCTTACAAGAAAACAATGGTGTACTTGCTTGGACAGCAGCTGTCATGCCAGGGATTGATCCCCAACTCATAACTCACAAGCTGAATGTTGATCCAAATCGAAAGACAATAAAGCAGAAGAAGAGGAATTTCGCTCCTGAAAGGCAAGAGGCCATAAAGCAAGAAGTAGACAAGCTCTTGGAAGCTGGGTTCATTGAAGAGATTCAGTTCCCCGAATGGTTGGCTAACCCTGTGACAGTCAAGAAGTCGAATGGAAAGTGGAGGATGTGCATAGACTTCACTGACTTGAATGATGCATGTCCAAAGGATTGTTTTCCTCTACCAAGGATTGACACATTGATAGATGCCACGGCTGGGCATGAGATGTTGAGCTTCATGGATGGATTCAGTGGCTACAACAGATTAAGATGCACAAGGATGACATCCCAAAGGTATCCTTCATAACCGACTTTGGTGTTTTCTGTTATCTTGTTACGGCTTTTGGGCTAAAGAATGCAATAGCTATTTACTAAAGACTGGTGAATAAAATATTTGCCCACTTGATTGGAAAAACCATGGAGGTCTATGTAGATGACATGTTAGTCAAGAGTCTGTTCAAGGTTGATCATATCGAGCACCTTAGAGAGGCACCACAAGATGATGTTGAATCCAGCCAAGTGTGCCTTTGGTGTTGGATTAGGAAAATTTCTGGATCTGATGGTTTCAAAGCGAGGCATAGAAGCTAACCCTAATAAGATCAAGGTGATTCTGGATATGGAGCCACCACACTCTATAAGAGATGTGCAGAAGTTGACAGGCCGAGTTGCAGCCATAGGGAGATTCATCTCCAAATATGGTGATAAATGCTTGCCTTTCTTTCAAGCATTGAAGAAAGTGAAGAACTTTGAGTGGACACCTGAAAGCCAAGAGGCCTTTGAGCAATTAAAGAATGATATGGCTGAAGCCCCGTTGTTGGCCAAACCTAGTCCCGGAGAGACACTTTATCTATACCTGGTGGTATCTGAGCAAGCACTGAGTGCCGTCCTCATTTGAGAAGAAAGCAAGGTTCAGAAACCTATCTACTATGTGAATAAGGTGTTGCATGGAGCTGAGTTGAATTACTCTCCCATCGAAAAATTTGCTTTGGCATTGGTAACAGCCTCGAGGAAGCTATGACCGTACTTCCAGGTACACAAGATTGATGTCTTGACGGACCAGCAGCTGAGAAACATATTGCATAACCCGAAGGCCAGTAGAAGGCTGATTAAGTGGGCAATCGAACTCGGAGAGTTTGACATCACATACAAGCCTCGGATAGCCATCAAGGCTCAGGCATTGGCTAACTTCGTGGTTGAATATATCATTGGCAACCAAGAAGGCATGGGGCAGGAAATAGTGCCCAACCAAGGAAGTGAGGATAAAGAGGAAGAACTTGTACCTGATCAGAAGGAATATTGGGTGCTCTATTTTGATGGAGCATCAAAAACAAAAATCCAGTGGTGCAGGCTTAGTCTTAAAAAGCCCTGATGGGTTTACAGTTGAGTATGCTTTGAAGTTGGATTTTCCGACAACTAACAACAAAACTGAATACGAAGCCTTGATAACCGAATTGGGCTTGGCCAGAATATTGAGGGTCAAGAACCTCTATAATAACCCTAATTTTTGTACTTAAGAAAATTTTATTTTATGTATGAATAGTACTTTGCATGGATGAATAGTAAATTTCATGGATGAATAGTGATTTTGGGAATTAAGAAAATTTTCACGTTACTATATGTTCGGGACAAAAAATGGATATTGTAAAGTTATACGAGTAATCTATGGAGCGAATAAGTGTATGTAAACGCAATCGAATTCAGAAAATCTAAACTTTATTTTTTTGGAAATTTGACCGAGCAGTGAAGAGCATATCAATGTGATCAAGACAAGTGAATTATTATATTAAGGATTCAAAGATTTTTTTTTATTAAATATGATTTGAGGATTTAGAACGAAAACCTTCGAGTTAGAATAACAAACGTTCTAGAAATCACTAGGACTTTATATCGAGATTAAGCGATAAAATGAACGCGAAATAAATTATGGAACGAAACTAGAACCATGAACGATCATCTAGGATTTGATATTAAGTGAATTTGGGTGGAAAGAAAACAAGAAAAGAAAAAGAAAAAGAAGTGATGAGGTGTGAACAAGAGGGAGACAACAAGGCACCATATCATCACATTACCAACAAACCACACAAGCATTACAAGTGTATTAAGAGGGTTTTATAGCTGAATTATACATCACAAATATCATACAAACACATCACCAACTAGTCAAAAAGGAGAGCAAGAGAGAAAAGAGGAATAAAACATCACCACCTCCATTTTTATTACATTCGGCCCCTTCCATAAATACAAAATCAAAACCCTAGCTCCCAAGCTTCAAAAATTGTGATCTATGCCTTAATTGAAAGCTAATAAGGAGGCTAAGGTATGGTTAAAGATTAAGTTATCCTAGCTATGTCAAATATTCTTCCAAAGATGAGAATGAATAGTGATGAATAGTAACTTACATGATTTTCTTATTTTGATCTTAAGGTTTAAGCTTCCTAAGGACTATTTAGAGCTTGTTAAAGGTTTATAAACACTTGATAGTGTTGTTAGAGCTTCCAAGAAGGTAAAACCCTAACCCACCCTTTGAGTTTATATGAGTTTTGATGGTATGTTATATAGAGTTAACATTATTCGCATATTCATAAAGTATTAATTTCTTGGAAATGATTCGGGAAATATTATTCGAATAATTCTTTTATTTTCAGATGATTATTTTAAATCATAATTTTATTTTGAGATTTATTTAATAAATATTATTTGAATATTTATTAAATCTCTTTAAATGATTTGAAATTCATATTATTTATTTAAAAATCATTTGAGGTCTTCAAAAATTATTTTAAATATTTTCTAACCTTCAAGAATATTATCAAAATTATGAGGATTCCCAAATAATTATTCGTGATTATTATCAGCTCACTTGAGCCATCTATACGCTTTCAATTCCATTCAGATTGGGAATCCAGAGTTCGTGCGTCATTGTTGATTCTTTTTATCAAGATCTTCAAGTGTATCCAAAGAATATAACCCTATTACTATTAAGGGTTTCCAGTTTCGTTAAAAGAATATAAGATTCAATCTTGATTTCGTATGAACCATTCGTTGTTCAAATTGTGATTCCGGCCGAAGGCCACCGAAAAATTTCGGTTAGCTTCCATTTGATTCCGGAAGTAACCAAGGGATACGGGTAAGATCTGCTAACTGGTAGAAACCCAGGGAACTTGTATTTATTCAGTTCCAGGTCAGCATATTCGTTCAAAGACAAGAACTGGGAAACGGAGTTAGAGACGAAGGTGGCGCATCGTCCATCTACGGCCCTGATGAGGTCGGGGTAGACTGGGAAACCGGGATTGTCCCCTACATGTAAAAATCTTGATCATGTGAGCCCCATGCATATCGACTGATCATCGAGCAGGGTTGCGCCGGGAAATTCCCGTAACAAGTTCAAGTCAATTCTCTTTCCTACGAAGCATTATTGATTCTATCCGGCAGTATCTGAAACTGCTAATCTTGTTTTCCTAAGGGGGGTCTTCGCATCCAGTTTCTATCCAATCCCGTTAAGGGTGAACATTCAAGTTTTCAATAAAGGATGCATGTTTATAAATTGCTTCGGTATATGTGAGCTTCATACATCTTTCATATAAGATAGTATTTGATAATTAAAGTACTAAGATCGTACTATTTTTGAATATTTTCCGGTAAAGGAAATGATTTCTCTATTGAGATGTTTTGACAATTCTTGTCTTATGCCAGCTTACAGTGGACTTTCATTCAGAGGCAGATTATGCCATACTTTATTTACCTTGCTGAGCTTTCGCTCACTCTTACTATTGTTATATATATATATATATTATATAGCAGCTAAGCGAGATGCCAAGGATCAGGCACACAGCCCGCAAACAAGTGGGAAACGCAAGGCATTTCCATGAACAGTTTATGACAGTGATTCCTGAGGTAGTGAAGACCAGTTGAATCAGTCTGTAACTTTTGTTAGACCATCTTATCTATAGACATGAATTATGTAAGGCTGTATTCAGTAAACATTTTGGTTTGTAATAATTTATATTTTAAGGATTTATATTGTAAGGGTGTCGTTTCTGAGACTCTAACCTGTGTGAGTGTTTTTACATTTATTGTGGGGTCATGAGCAGATGTATTGTGTATATTGTGAGTAATACAGGTACAACGAGGAATTAATGGATCGTGGCTACCCTAGATCTCTGACCCCGGGTCTGGGGGTGTCACAGAGATTGTATCAGAGCGTTAGGTTACAGTCCTCAGAAATGATAGGAGATCGAGTCTAATAATACTCGTAATAATAATAATACCTTGAGCTTAGATCGACTTCGTAGTCGGGTTAATGGATATAGCCCTGACTGTTTAAGATTAAGCCCGTGAGGGAACTACTTCCTGGAAACCCTTCTCTTTTTTAAATTGATGGTTAGTGACACGTTTTCATTTGGATTAAAGATGGCTGAGATACCGGATATACCAGACCCTAAGGTTTTCGAGCAGACACATAATGATGCGCTCTTCAAGATGGACGCAGACCCGATTGAAAAGAATCCAGAAGAGAACCTTAGTGAGGAGAACGAGAGGATTGGCATTCCTCTAATTTCCCCACTTACTGTGAGGTCCCCTTCACCACCTTCACCCCCGTGGAGTCCTCTTTACTTAGACAGCGACGACTACGAGGAACTGACCCCTGAGCCTTTAGGGCTAGTGGAGGGCCCAGCTGGCAGTCGAGTGGGAGATGAGGAGGGAAATGTAAGGCACAAGGAGAGAGTTAGTGAGATGGTCCGAATATTTCCAGTTACGAATGACGGGTTGATATCAAGGTTTGAGGTGGGACAGATATTTGTGAGAATTATGATGAGGATACGGGACTTCGCCCATTCCACAGACAGTTCATGATGGGTGATGACAACATGGTCCGTTAGGTTCAGATGACCTTAATAGTCCCGATTTTGTGGAGTGACTAACTTCGACTATAGTATTTCTTCTAAGACTAGTGGATAAGTAGACCGACTTTTGGTAGTACCGACTATTCGGATATATATATGTATGAGGATGATGTGGCATATTCCAGTTGAAACTTTTGTTTTCCCCTTCTATGGGACGTATATATTTATTTCCTTTCCAATTGTTAAAATTCCAATTTTGCTTCAATTATCATGTTATTTCAACTATTTAAGATTCTATCTGTTCTGCCATGCATGGAACTGTAAACCCTCCATTTTTGCGAAAAATTTCCGAAAAAAATTTCGCCCGATCACTTTCGTTTTGAAAAAAAAAAAATTTGAGGGCTTCAAATTTCATAAATATTCCTTCAGATTTCGAAATTAATTTCCAAGTGTTACCCGTGGGTAACTAGATTGATCAACTTTCCTTGATTTTGAAAAACCTATAAATCCTGATAAACCTTGTCTTTCTGATTATCAGAAAATGCCACCGAAGAGAAAGGAAATTAGGGCAAACCTCGTGGACCGGACGGGACAAGGTAGCCGCTATATGGGCGGAGGACACCCGAACTACGGTGATCAAGAGAATAACCCAATAGGTAATTTTATGTACCAGTTTATGCCTCTGCTTGGGCAGAACCCGAACCAACACCCAAGCCGATAGCGACTCGACAATCCGGTTTCGAATGCCTTTAGAGTTTTTCAATCACTAAAACCCTCAGAATTCCAAGGAATTGTTGAACCAGTAGAAGGCAGAGCCTGGATAAGAGAAATGGAGAAATGCTTCGAGATGTTTAGGATTGCTGAGGAACAAAAGACTGCTTTCGCCTCGTACCTTCTAAAAGGAGAGGCAAGCTACTGGTGGGAAGCCAGGGGGAATTGGAAGGGAGTAGTGTTGTGACGTGGGAAAGATTTAGTTATTTATTTCTGGACAAGTATTTTCCGAGGTTTATGGAAGTCCAGATGGAATTAGAGTTTCTAGAGCTGAAGCAAGGTAGCATGACTGTGTTAGAATATGAGGCAAAATTTTCTGAACTATCTAGATTTGTGCCGGAATTTGTGCATACCGAAGCGAAAAGGGCCCGAAGATTTCAGCAAAGGCTAGAACAGTGGATTCAGAATCGTGTGGCGATCTTTGAGTTGAAAGACCTTGCTACAGTCAGGCGGAAGGCATTAATTTTAGAAACAGGAAGCGAACAGGCTAGGAGGGAGAGGACAGATAAAAGAAGAAAGATAAATTCCCAGAAAGTAAAAGCCGCAAGCAGGAGTTTTCTGAATAAATTTAATTGAGGGGCAGTATCGGGGCCCAATCGAAGTGTTGAAAACAAGAAAGCTAAAAGTTGGAACATGGGCCAAGGCGGCCGGCAGATTAGGGTATCTTATTTCAACCATTCTAGAGCCCCACTGCCAGAATGTAAGTAGTGCGGAAAGAAGCATCTAGGCGGGTGTAATGCGCCAGCTGTGAAGTGTTTTAATTGTGGACAGCAAGGGTACTATGCCACTGTTTGCCCTTTGGACAATTTTAAGTGCTTCCAGTGCGGGAAAGAAGGACACATGAGGAGAGATTGCCCAACTGTAGGCCCGACTTCGTCGAAAGCTAGTGAAACTGCTTTCAACCGACCACCCACTGCTAGGAATTTTAACATGATTGTGCAGGATACCGTGATAGACACGGATGTGTTAGCAGGTATCCTCCTACTTAAATCAGTAATGTTAATGTTTTATTTGATTCTAAGAGTTACTTAATCGTTTATATTCCAAGATTTTACTTATCGATTAGACCATAGGGTTGTACCACTAATAGAGTAATTACAAACATAGATAGTCAACCGAGAGACTTTTCCGCAAGATTGGTACACCCAGATTGTGACCCAGAGATAGGAGGTCGACATTTTTTATCAACCTGATTCCTTTCAAGTTGGGAAAGTTCGATGTTATAATAAGGAATGGATTGGTTGACGTTTAATGGAGCCCATATGGATTGTAAAGGAAAGAAGGTAACTTTAGAAGTACCGGGAGAAAAGAAGGTAATATTTAAAGGGCAGCGACTATTCAGATATATATATGTATGAGGATGATGTGGCATATTCCAGTTGAAACTTTTGTTTTCCCCTTCTATGGGACGTATATATTTATTTCCTTTCCAATTGTTAAAATTCCAATTTTGCTTCAATTATCATGTTATTTCAACTATTTAAGATTATATCTGTTCTGCCATGCATGGAACTGTAAACCCTCCATTTTTGCGAAAAATTTCCGAAAAAAATTTCGCCCGATCACTTTCGTTTTGAAAAAAAAAAAATTTGAGGGCTTCAAATTTCATAAATATTCCTTCAGATTTCGAAATTAATTTCCAAGTGTTACCCGTGGGTAACTAGATTGATCAACTTTCCTTGATTTTGAAAAACCTATAAATCCTGATAAACCTTGTCTTTCTGATTATCAGAAAATGCCACCGAAGAGAAAGGAAATTAGGGCAAACCTCGTGGACCGGACGGGACAAGGTAGCCGCTATATGGGCGGAGGACACCCGAACTACGGTGATCAAGAGAATAACCCAATAGGTAATTTTATGTACCAGTTTATGCCTCTGCTTGGGCAGAACCCGAACCAACACCCAAGCCGATAGCGACTCGACAATCCGGTTTCGAATGCCTTTAGAGTTTTTCAATCACTAAAACCCTCAGAATTCCAAGGAATTGTTGAACCAGTAGAAGGCAGAGCCTGGATAAGAGAAATGGAGAAATGCTTCGAGATGTTTAGGATTGCTGAGGAACAAAAGACTACTTTCGCCTCGTACCTTCTAAAAGGAGAGGCAAGCTACTGGTGGGAAGCCAGGGGGAATTGGAAGGGAGTAGTGTTGTGACGTGGGAAAGATTTAGTTATTTATTTCTGGACAAGTATTTTCCGAGGTTTATGGAAGTCCAGATGGAATTAGAGTTTCTAGAGCTGAAGCAAGGTAGCATGACTGTGTTAGAATATGAGGCAAAATTTTCTGAACTATCTAGATTTGTGCCGGAATTTGTGCATACCGAACCGAAAAGGGCCCGAAGATTTCAGCAAAGGCTAGAACAGTGGATTCAGAATCGTGTGGCGATCTTTGAGTTGACAGACCTTGCTACAGTCAGGCGGAAGGCATTAATTTTAGAAACAGGAAGCGAACAGGCTAGGAGGGAGAAGACAGATAAGAGAAGAAAGATAAATTCCCAGAAAGTAAAAGCCGCAAGCAGGAGTTTTCTGAATAAATTTAATTGAGGGGCAGTATCGGGGCCCAATCGAAGTGTTGAAAACAAGAAAGCTAAAAGTTGGAACATGGGCCAAGGCGGCCGGCAGATTAGGGTATCTTATTTCAACCATTCTAGAGCCCCACTGCCAGAATGTAAGTAGTGCAGAAAGAAGCATCTAGGCGGGTGTAATGCGCCAGCTGTGAAGTGTTTTAATTGTGGACAGCAAGGGTACTATGCCACTGTCTGCCCTTTGGACAATTTTAAGTGCTTCCAGTGCGGGAAAGAAGGACACATGAGGAGAGATTGCCCAATTATAGGCCCGACTACGTCGAAAGCTAGTGAAACTGCTTTCAACCGACCACCCACTGCTAGGAATTTTAACATGATTGTGCAGGATACCGTGATAGACACGGATGTGTTAGCAGGTATCCTCCTACTTAAATCAGTAATGTTAATGTTTTATTTGATTCTAAGAGTTACTTAATCGTTTATATTCCAAGATTTTACTTATCGATTAGACCATAGGGTTGTACCACTAATAGAGTAATTACAAACATAGATAGTCAACCGAGAGACTTTTCCGTAAGATTGGTACACCCAGATTGTGACCCAAAGATAGGAGGTCGACATTTTTGATCAACCTGATTCCTTTCAAGTTGGGAAAGTTCGATGTTATAATAAGGAATGGATTGGTTGACGTTTAATGGAGCCCATATGGATTGTAAAGGAAAGAAGGTAACTTTAGAAGTACCGGGAGAAAAGAAGGTAATATTTAAAGGGCAGCGAAAGATTTAGAAATTCTTGAATATAGTACGGACTAAGAGATTGTTACGCCAGGGATGTGAGGCTTATTTAGCTTAAATGGTTGATACCCAGAAGGAGACACCTAGAATATAGGAAATCCCCGTGGTTAATGAATTTGAGGATGTATTTTCGGAAGAGTTGCCCGGATTGCCACTGGACCGAGAAATAGAATTCGCCATTGAGTTAGCCCCAGGCACGACCCCAGTTTCGAAGGCACCATATAGATTAGCCTCAGTGAAAATGAAAGAGTTAGCGACATAGTTACCAGAGTTGCTAGATAAGGGTATGATAAGACCTAGTGTGTCACCGTGGGGAGCCCCGGTGTTGTTTGTAGGAAAGAAAGATGGTAGTATGAGATTGTGTATCAACTATCAAGAGTTGAAAAATCTTACCGTTAAGAATAGGTACCCGTTACCCATGATAGATGATTTGTTTGACCAGCTGAAAGATGCTGTGTATTTCTCCAAAATTGATCTGAGAACTGGATATCACCGGTTTAAACCAAGGATATACCTAAGACTGCGTTTCACACTAGGTGCGGACACTATGAGTTTAGTAATGTCGTTTGGGTTGACTAGTGCACCCGCAGCTTTTATGGATTTAAGGAATCAAGTATTTAAGAAGTACTTAGATATTATTGATGACATCTTGGTCTATTCAAAGACGGAAGAAGAGCATGCTGAGCATTTAAGTATTGTTTTGGACACGTTACGGAAAGAGAGATTGTTTGCCAAATTCTCAAAGTGTGAATTCTGGCTTAGGGAAGTTCAGTTTCTAGGACATGTGGTTGGTAGCAAGGGAATTTTAGTGGATCCCGCTAAAATAGAGGCTGTTCAAATTGGAAGAGACCAACTACATCGACAGAGGTTAGGAGTTTCATAGGCTTGGCAGGTTATTATAGAAGATTCGTATAGGATTTTGCTAAGATAGCAGCACCTTTGATAAGACTTACGAGAAAGACTAAGAAGTTTGAGTGGACACCAAATTGTGAGGAAAGTTTTCAGGAATTGAAAAAGAGATTGGTATCAGCCCATGTGTTAGCCTTACTAGATGATATGGGAGACTTTGTGATTTATATTGATGCTTCTCATAAAGGTTTAGATTGTGTACTTATGCAGCACGAAAGGATAATTGTGTATGCGTCTAGACAATCGAAATATTACGTGACGAGATATCACACCCTATGATTAGAATTAGCAGGGATAGTTCGCCCTAAAAATTTGGAGACATTATTTGTACGGAGATAAGTGCGAGATCTATACCGATCATAAGAATCTAAAGTATATACTCACCCAACAAGATTTAAACATGAGACAGAGGGGATGGTTAGAGTTGATAAAGGATTATGACTGTGAGATACATTACCACCTAGGGAAGGCCAATGTGGTGGCCGATGCCCTTAGTCGTAAAGAAACAATTAAGATGATAACCACGTCGAATGAGTTAATCAAGGATTTTGAGAGAATGGAGATTGAAGTGAAGATGTCAGGAGAAGGTTAGGAAGGTCTAATGGAAATGTGTGTCCAACCACCATTATTGGAAAAGATTAAGATATGTCAAGAGATGAAAATGGAAAAGGAAAAGAATTCCTCCGAGAAAATTGTGACAGGGAATAAATTAAATATGAGATATGCATCGAGGACATGGATTCCTAATGTTCAGGAATTAGAAGATGAGATTTTATGTGAGGCCCATAGTTCGAGATATTCTATCCACCTAGGTAGCACCAAAATGTATAGAGATTTGAGAGAATATTATTGGAGGCCGAATATGAAAAAGAATGAAGGCCGAGCATGTGACACCCCCAAATCTGAGGTCAAAGATTCAGGTCGTCACATCACCATCCAACCATATCATACCTGTATCAACTTTACAACTCAACAATACATCCATCCAGACCTCAATCTTAAGCACAAACAAGTTAGAGCCTCAGAAACGATAATCAAAAGTAACACTAAATATTACAATTCATTTGTACAATCTAGAATCTTGCGCACTTCCATTTATACAACTACACTTGAAGACAAGTCTTACTATTACAGTTGAAAACCTATCAGACTTACTCGGTAGTATTTATCAGGAACTAAATCATCTCAGGGGTAAATCTTCTACTCCTCTTCTGCTGGTGCGGAGTTAACCGATCAAATTCTTCTCTTTCTGAAAAGTTTTTATAAAGCAAGAATGAGCTACATAATGCTCAGCAAGTTCACCATTTTGAAAAATAATAATGTGGTTTATTTCGAAAACATTCCCAACTATATGGGTATATATCTCAGATTTCAAAACATAATTGGACAATATATATGTTCGAGTTTGAATAAAACATCTATACTCACTAAGGAGCTTTAAGAATAACATATGAACCCTTTATAAGGTTCACATTTCAATATATCTCAAGTTTGAAAATATATACATATAAGTATATCATTTTCGGCAAAACCACTCTACGGTTAACATACTGTACATGGAATACATCATTGCAAACCTCTTTCCTTCCATTGTCTTAGAAGGTTTCTCATTCAAAAACATTTCATTCTTTGAAATTTCAAGAGTGCACTAACACGTGCCAATATTTATAGAAAATCTTGCAGTTCCAGATACTGCACGATGTCAATATTTTTCTTATAAAAAACCACACTATCGGCAACTTGGCACTTAGGCCCAAGAAGCAGTGTCTGAGTATTTTTCCAAAGTGGAGGATGGGACTGGAAGAAAACATAAAAACCTGACAAGGATTGACGATGATCAGTCGCCACAACCAAGTCCAACAATCTGCGGGTCTTCTCTACCGGTAGAAGGATAGAAACTACATCCGTAACTATCCTCGGGTGAAAACTGCATCCGTAATCACCCTCGATGAAAACTACATCCGTAATCATCCTTCGGCAACACCAGGGCCGGAATAATAATTGATGGAACGCCTGGCTCACGGCCGCTTACACATCCCGGGAATCGTTCGTCAACGGTTCCCACACCTGCCAGAGTCCCTTTTCTTTTTCTTTTAAAAACTTTGTTTTGATTGAAAACTGAGCAGTTGAGGTCCGACATCAGTCGACCGATAATTCTTCAAATCGTACAAGAAGCAAAACCTGATCGGGGGTTTTCGAAAATGTTTTGAGTTCGAAAGAGTTCGAGTTTGAAAGTGCTAAAGGTATCTTGGATTAGCTTTGTCTTTAAAAATAATGAACAATAATTAATAAATGATATTTTAAGATTTAATATTAGTAATTAATAAAATAATTATTTAATTGAATAAGCTTTTAATCCAAGATAGGTATTTTGAGTATTTACGAAGATATAAAAATAATTACTTGAGTATACGATACTCCCCGAATGACCCTTCGGGTTTTCGCAATTTAATTACGATATAATAATATACCGCTCCCCGGTCAATAGTATATACGGACCGCTACGACCTCTATTGTTAGAGTCGTTGTCCGAAGAAAACATTTCATTCTAAGTTCAAGGGGTGCAAACATATATGTGCTTATACATCTCAATTTCATCAATACTTCGATAAGCATAAACATTTGATACGATTGAAAACTACAAACACAACAGTGAAAGTCCTTGTATATGTAAGTTTTGAAAAGTAAACTTGCATAGGTAGAATCAGGAACATAATATCTTGAAAATAAATGCTTTGGGTTGGAAAACTTGCCTTGGGAAGGTTGGGGTGGTTGGGCTCGTGGAGTGGAGCGACAATCTATAAATATCCAATATTCGCTCGTTAGTATCTTAGCAACACCACTTAATCATAATGTTTTAAAGAATACAAGGCCATCTTAGCGACTCCACCATTTGACCCATTAACCCTCCTATATGACCATGTCATCACATTATCACATTCTTTACCCATTCGACTCAAATCTATTCCTCAAACTCGAAACTCAAGTGAATGCTCTTAAAACTAGTTTAAACTAATCTCCTAAGTGGTTTTTCACTTGCGCGGATTTTACTCCAACATTTTTATAAAATTGAAAAATACATATTTTAATCCAATTCTTTTTGGGTAGCCTTCACCACTGCATTTACTAGCTTCCCTAATTTTCTATGATCCTACATAAATTTTTAGGAGTTTAAACAAGGTTCACTAGGGGACCATTCAGTGCAGTTCGGATTCCAGAAACACTTTTCACTTCTCAGGCCATAACTCAAAATCTATACATCACCTAGTCATGAACCTTATATTTCTGGAAACTACATTCAAATACCTTTCCAACAATATATATTAGGACTTCAGGGGACAAGGTTTAGGGGTTGAAAACCCTCCTGTAAGACAGTACAAGTTCCTGGAAAATTTACACAACATGTTTTTCCCACTTAACCATTCAAGAATCCCATATAAACATCACAACCATCATCTAAACCACCAAGATCATACTCTCTAGCACACATGGAGTTACATACACTAACCACAAGCTTAAAAATCACAACCACAACATTTAAACTCAAGATCTACATCATCCATAACTTATATGTCCAAGATTCACACTAACATCCATGGATCTATCATTCTACAGCATAAATAATTCATAACCAAGAGGGGTTAGAGTTTTATACCTTCTTGAGTATCTAGGAGCCTTGGGTAAGCTTTACAAGTCTCAAGAACACTTAGATGAGCTCCTACAACCCTTAATCCTTCAAGATCTAAAAGATAAACACACTTGGTTACTATTCACTCTATCTTTAACAATTAATATCTCAAGATTGGATGGATGAAATGGTGTGAAATTCATAGCATACCTTCTTTATAGTGTATAGGAGACCTAGGATTTTTGCCTTGATTTGTAAGTGAGGGGAAGTTGAAGAAAATTCTTCTTCTTCCTCCCTTGAGAGCTTGGGCCGAGAGTTCTTGAACAAAAGGGGAGGGTGAGTTGTTTTGGTTGGGTAATGTATTATGATATGTATTATTGTGTTATGTATTGATATGTATTGGTAGTGTATCACATGTTGACACCCTAGGTAGTAGACTAGGCATGCACCATACTCCTTTGTCTCCTAGAATAATGCACCAACTAATTACTATTCATTGGTTGCTTTTGCATTTTCTAGTTTGCTTTTCTAACAATCTAGTGTCATGAGACTTGCATGTAATATCCTTCCTTGTATTATTATTCCTCCACCAATGCTTGTCACTTAATCTTTAATTCATATCGTATCTTAATTAATTCCTCGTAATAATATTTTATTGCGTAGAGATTTCCCTCGTAATTCCTTAAGTACTTAATTGTGTAAATTCCTCGAATATCCATAACTCCTTGTCATAATCCCTTAAAATCTTTTAATACTCTAATAACTCTCAAAACCCAAGTTTTATAAATCTTACTAGCAATAAGACTCTTGCCTTCAGCAATCTTCCCCTTTTCTTACATAGTGATTGTAACAACATAATTTTCTCAGATAATCCATTCCATTAAACAACATGGGTGACTCAAAAGGTTCCAAATTGACAATGTCATATGATATTATATATAAAAAAATATTACAAAAATTAGGGTTCTTACAGCCTCCCCTCCTTAAAAGGATTCCGTCCCGGAATCAGGTTGAAAACAGTTGGGGGTACTTTTCACGCATCCTGCTCTCTAGTTCCCATGTTGATTCTTCGACATTCTGGTTCCTCCACAAAACTCCCACTAGTTTGACAACCTTGTTCCTTAGCATTTGTTCTTTCCTATCCATGATTTCCACTGGTTTCTCCACATAAGTCAAATCTGGCTGTAGGTTTATCTGGTCGCATTTTATCACATGCCGAAAGTCCGTGCGGTAGGGTCGTAGCATGGTCACATGAAACACATTATGCACTTGCTGCAAGCTCGGGGGCAAGGCTAGTTCATAGGCTAACTTTCCAACATGCCTCAAAATCTCAAAAGGTCCTATAAACCTCAGACTTAGCTTCCCTTTCTTTCCAAATCTCATCAATCCTTTTCGAGGGGATACCTTTAGCATCACGAAGTCTCCCACCTCATACTCCTTTGATATCTCATAAAATTTGACCATACGAAATAATGGGTTTCGTAAAAAAAACTAATGACTTTTACATACACTCGTCTGTACCGTAAGGACGTAATATGAATTCAAAATCTTCATTTAATAATTCGTACATCTCGTGATCGCAAAGATTTCTCATCCACCCATAAAATTACTATTCGTCCAGGTTTCGAATATTCACGAAAATTAGGGTTAATGCAGTCTCCTCTCCTTATAAGGATTCTATCTTAAGAACCTAAGAAAAATAGTTGTGGATACAATTCCAACTTTACCCTTTCCAACTCTCAGGTTGACACTTCAACCCTTTTGTTCTCTCACCTGGGTCTCACCAACGCTTTAATGTTGTTTCTCAACGCATACTCTCCTCGACCTGTAATCCTTATCGGTTGTTCTATGAATGAAAATTTCTATCCCAATGCTTATACATTCCTCTACCACCTTGTTCATAGTATCCGTGTTGAGTCCTTGTATCGTTGGCCCGTGAATACTTTGTGGTCATGTTTTATAATCTGAGGCAACGTCAATACGCATGGTATTCCTCATATTCCTTGGCTTGATTAGCACGCATGTGTTGCCTCCCGTCAGCCGTTACCACTTGCTATGGATACTGTATAGTCTTCGGTATACGTCGAACCAGTTCAGCTACTATGTCCCTCTTTCATTGACTCCTTCGTAACGCAAGAAAAACGAAACTCCTTCTTTCGCAGTACGCTTTATAAGAGACGTCCTTACGTTCACATGGTGACGATCGTGATAACAACACTCATTTCATGGATAAGTCTTTATTCTCGACTGCCCCGTGAAATCTAAGGCACGACACTAAATATAAATTGGATCGTCTGGATAATTCTTCTTCCCTGTCCGTCAGCCACAGATCAAATTAGTACATACGCTCAATCTCTTTATTAATTATACTTGAAAGCACCTTTAATATTCGGAGTTTAACATTAAGTCTCTATCTGACGTAATCACTGCAGAAGTTTTATATTGCACCACCATCTCTTCCGTATATAAATCGATAATCTCCTAAATGGAAGGTCTCTCGTAGGTAAATCACTTGGTCCAACAATTATAAATCAACTAGGGCCATCTCTTGGCTCGGTCTTCGGCGACCTACTCATGAAGTTCATTATAATTCTATCCACGTTCAAGATTTTCTACAGGCGGAATTAATCCACTAGATCTCTATCATTTTGTTTTTGACATGTTGCGTTTGTACTTAATAGTTTGCCAATACCATTCTTCACATCCGTTTGCCAAACATTCTCTTAATTCTCTGTACATCTTTGTCCCTCCCCATAATTTAGTCATTTTCCTCTAACATTATTCTTTATTGTATATACTCTATTTTCTCGGTCAATACTGAATGAATTCCAATTTCGAATAATCCATTCTATAGGTATCGGCTACCACACTGGCCTTTCCTGGGTAATAACAGATTTCTCCATTATACTCCCTGCTCCCTTTCGTCACCTTCTCTTTATTATGTTTAGTTCTAATATGAAGATATACTTATGGCACTTGTGGAAAAATTTTCACACTTTTCTCATAAAGTTAACGTCGTAGTTTTATGCGTGAACGCTATCATGACTAACCCCCGACTCACGGTTAGTGCTATCACGTAACCTTTATGTTGTCTAGAAGTATAGGCTATCATCCCCTTTCCACTGCATCAGCAAACCACTTAAACTCTTGAAAGACGCATCATCGTGACTCTCAAAGTCCTCTTTTTATCATTAAGTATAGCTAACAACGAGGTTGTTGCTAATATCTCAATTCATTCCAAAACTTTGTTCATTAATCCATAAAGGATTCTGACTCGCTAGTCCACTCAAATGATACTACCATAATTTTATAACGTTTATATTAGTGTGACATGCCAACTTTGGCACAGTACAGAGGTCGATCTTGAGTTGGTGAAACCCGCCTTTCAACCTTATCCTTGAAAAACAAATACGCATTTTAACTGGTCAACAATTCCTACATCTCCAGTTAGGGGTATCGATTCTCGATGGCATATGTAAGATGTCATACGCTCGTCCTCTTGCACAACTGGCGCCAATCAGTCTGAGGCCTGCATGCTGCTGCGATTCCCAATGAACTTGACTAGGTGGTAATCTCGAAGGATCATTGGGATATATCCATGCATCCATTTGCTATTAGGGGCCTGTTAAACTTTATGTCTCTCTATGTGCATCAATCCCTTTAAGCTAAGTAAAGCTTCACATTCTTGCCACGATATTTCTTCCTTTCTTGTCCATCTCACTTCCATGTTAGTTTCCTCTAAGGATACGTCTTACATCGCAATCGATTTGAATTTCTTGGATCAGGAAAAGGCTTGGTAGCTCCAGAATTCATTAATATAACATCCTGACAACGGTTGGTAGGAGCGTACTCCCAACCACCTCATCATTTCTTATAACCTTCCTCACACTAATATTAAATGTCCTTGTGGTATGCCCCGACATGTTATTTCTACTTTAATAATTACTCGGCATAACGCTCTGGCTGCACAATTACAACATTTGGTTTTTGAACTCATATTGGTGTAACGGTTCATAATTGTACCTCTTGTTCACCTTAGAGTAATCACTTTGAAAGGAATGGTTTCAAAATAACAAGGTCCAATAGATAATTTCAATAAGAATTCCACATTGGATGTTCCAAGAATGTTGATGGTTCCAAATACAAGGAGTCTCGATTTTCGGAGATGTAAGGATGGACCGAAAGAGTACAACAAGGTTTATTCCTTCAGGTCCTGATAATTCTGTAATATGATATCATAGAGAATGTTGCACGAGGACAATGATTGTTGGATACAAAAGTCATAAAGACGGTCTTTATACAGTTCTTACATCGGGTGGATACTTTTCCTCCTGAATAATAAGAGGAAATCTAAAGTCGCATTGATGAAGGTCAACCAATAGAAAGCAATTCTACTCCATGACAATTAAATAATGAAGTAGTTTGTCATTCAAGTAATCAATGGTTTCAAATGAATTCTCATTGTATGAATGAAAGAATAAAATATTCAAGTGATATAAAGTCTGATACGAAGATGGGTAAGAGTTCAAGTCGAGTGGGTGACCTCACTAGGTCTCAATCAAGTTATTCATCAAAACTTTCATCATCATACTTTACCACATGCAAAATGCATTGCGGAATGAATTAAATTGGGAGTTGGACCAGTGGAACAATAACTAGTCCTTTTCAAGAAACACTAGCAACTAGCTAGACAAAATTTGCTAGTTCACCTGTTTGAGACATCACCACTAGCTAGGACAATTAGCTAGGTGTTCTTCACAACATTACAATTTTGACTAGTTAGAACAATCAACTAGTCATTCATATTGACATATCGACTAGCCAGTTTCAATTGGTTAGAACGGAATTTCAACATCGTAGCCATTGAAGAAACTTTATGCTACTCGGACAACGAATGGAAATAAGAAGTTATTAAGTTTGAAAAAGAAAACTATAAAATCTGAAGAGAATGTTCTAGGTATCGGAACAATCGATAACCTCTCATCAAATATTACTTACCAGTGAAACGGTCCACCCAAGGGTGCCTCCGTACACATGTTTTATCAGATCCTAAAATAGAATTAAATTCAGAATACCAATATCAAAATGATATCCTTACTATGATTTCAATGTACGATGTACAATCTCATCTTAAATAGAAGAAAAGAATTCATGAAGGATGTATGGACATTAGATCATCCATGTCCTCAGTAATTTGTTAAATATTTATGAGCTCGACTGAAGAGTGCAAGTATGAAAGAAGCAATCAAATATCAATACTCGTTAAGTAGTATTCGTCGATTAATTAAGGAAATATTCGTTGAACATTCCTTGGATAATTGAAAGAAAGTGTAAATAGTCCTGAGCAGAACAAAATAATTATAAACTTCAAATAGAATGCTCGGGGATCAAATAAGATACTTTGGATGAGTCCCGGTTTAGAGAAAGTATATCACTGGTTGTTATTCCACAAGTTTGAAGTAGAAAGCTAGGAGGGTTACCTGATATAAACTAATCGAGGCAACAGGGTTAGTGAACAGTTTAAAATGAAGTAGTGCACTTGCCAGTAGTTACCAAAATAAGTTAATGATCATTCGTGCATCTCGTTATCATCATTATGAGGGTAACTCCATCTCTTCGTCTTCGTAATACAAGATACCAACTAGTGCGTCTCTAAATCATCATCTTAAAGTCATTTATCGACTTGGGGTTTCACAAATATATCTATCATTTCCGTGCTTTATCTTGAAGACCAAGCTTCGCATCATTTCGGGGACACCTGCTAAGTCCATAGGGTCCTACTTCATGCCTTCCGACATGAATCACAAGTGGCCAGTTCCCACTGGGAACAGATCAAAGAGATCTCTCAGGGATCTCAGTGCAGTCCATAGGTTCAGTGGCGGGTGTGTGTATGTGAACATATACCAAAAATATTGAGGTCTACCATACCTATATACGTAGTCCATGATAACGTCTCTATCAAAGGATCCCACTATACCCACTGGTCTTTTCTTTTGGTAGACTCTGAGATCACTGTATCGCTCGTTGCAACCATATTCAACTTCTCTTGAGTCCCTTTGTTAATTATACTTGTTTGTTCTCTAAGTTGAACTACCATGCTCTAGTGTCCGAATCATGCATGGAATTATCTAGCACGCTCATCTTATGATAACATTCTCGTATAACACATGTAAAATTCGCCATCAAGGGTAATGAAATTCACAACGGCATAGTGACCAACTTTCAGGTAAACCCGTTACTTATCGAAAATCAGATCTTATAGCCAAAGTAAAAGACTTTCATTATTCCAAGTACTAAGTACCCTTAATTATATAGGGAAGTCTAAACTTCTTGATTCTTAAAATGCCGCCTCCTAAACTGTGGAGGACTATGGGCCACAAAATTTATGCCAGCCTAGTCATCCGATCGTATTGGCAATATCGCCTCTACCTCAGTTGTTCTTGAGATTTCGCTCTGCTTCCTATATCATTACCTATGATAGGTCATGTACGACTCTCAAACCTCTATTCATCATTCTGAAGGTCTATAAGGATACTATCGACCATAGTATAATACCTCCAATAAACACTCCAGTCCATTCTACTCACCGGTACCTCTTCCGGAAGTCCAATAATAAGTTTACTACGATCCCTTATGTCATTCTCCTACTTATACTCAACTCTCAACAATCTCGTTTCTGAGTACTGTAACTTATCGCTTTGATACCATTACTGTGACACCCCCAAATCTGAGGTCAAAGATTCAGGTCGTCACATCACCATCCAACCATATCATACCTGTATTAACTTTACAACTCAACAATACTTCCATCCAGACCTCAATCTTAAGCACAAACAAGTTAGAGCCTCAGAAACGATAATCAAAAGTAACACTAAATATTACAATTCATCTGTACAATCTAGAATCTTGCGCACTTCCATTTATACAACAACACTTGAAGACAAGTCTTACTATTACAGTTGAAAACCTATCAGACTTACTCGGTAGTATTTATCAGGAACTAAATCATCTCAGGGGTAAATCTTCTACTCCTCTCTGCTGGTGCGGAGTTAACCGATCAAATTCTTCTCTTTCTGAAAAGTTTTTATAAAGCAACAATGAGCTACATAATGCTCAGCAAGTTCACCATTTTGAAAAATAATAATGTGGTTTATTTCGAAAACATTCCAAACTATATGGGTATATATCTCAGATTTGAAAACATAATTGGACAATATATATGTTCGAGTTTGAATAAAACATCTATACTCACTAAGGAGCTTTAAGAATAACATATGAACCCTTTATAAGGTTCCCATTTCAATATATCTCAAGTTTGAAAATATATACATATAAGTATATCATTTTCGGCAAAACCACTCTACGGTTAACATACTGTACAGGGAATACATCATTGCAAACCTCTTTCCTTCCATTGTCTTAGAAGGTTTCTCATTCAAAAACATTTCATTCTTTGAAATTGCAAGAGTGCACTAACACGTGCCAATCTTTATAGAAAATCTTGCAGTTCCAGATACTGCACGATGTCAATATTTTTCTTATAAAAAACCACACTATCGGCAACTTGGCACTTAGGCCCAAGAAGCAGTGTCTGAGTATTTTTCCAAAGTGGAGGATGTGACTGGAAGAAAACATAAAAACCTGACAAGGATTGACGATGATCAATCGCCACAACCAAGTCCAACAATCTGGGGGTCTTCTCTACCGGTAGAAGGATAGAAACTACATCCGTAACTATCCCCGGGTGAAAACTACATCCGTAATCACCCTCGATGAAAACTACATCCGTAATCATCCTTCGACAACACCTGGGCCGGAATAATAATTGATGGACCGCGTGGCTCACGGCCGCTTACACATCCCGGGAATCGTTCTTCAACGGTTCCCACACCTGCCAGAGTCCCTTTTCTTTTTCTTTTAAAAACTTTGTTTTGATTGAAAACTGAGCAGTTGAGGTCCGACATCAGTCGACCGATAATTCTTCAAATCGTACAAGAAGCAAAACCTGACCGGGGGTTTTCGAAAATGTTTTGAGTTCGAAAGAGTTCGAGTTTGAAAGTGCTAAAGGTATCTTGGATTAGCTTTGTATTTAAAAATAATGAACAATAATTAATAAATGATATTTTAAGATTTAATATTAGTAATTAATAAAATAATTATTTAATTGAATAAGCTTTTAATCCAAGATAGGTATTTTGAGTATTTACGAAGATATAAAAATAATTACTTGAGTATACGATACTCCCCGAATGACCCTTCGGGTTTTCGTAATTTAATTACGATATATTAATATACCGCTCCCCGGTCAATAGTATATACGGACCGCTACGACCTCTATTGCTAGAGTGGTTGTCCGAAGAAAACATTTCATTCTAAGTTCAAGGGGTGCAAACATATATGTGCTTATACATCTCAATTTCATCAATACTTCGATAAGCATAAACATTTGATACGATTGAAAACTACAAACACAATAGTGAAAGTCCTTGTATATGTAAGTTTTGAAAAGTAAACTTGCATAGGTAGAATCAGGAACATAATATCTTGAAAATAAATGCTTAGGGTTGGAAAACTTGCCTTGGGAAGGTTGGGGTGGTTGGGCTCGTGGAGTGGAGCGACAATCTATAAATATCCAATATTCGCTCGTTAGTATCTTAGCAACACCACTTAATCATAATGTTTTAAAGAATACAAGGCCATCTTAGCGACTCCACCATTTGACCCACTAACCCTCCTATATGACCATGTCTTCACATTATCACATTCTTTACCCATTCGACTCAAATGTATTCCTCAAACTCGAAACTCAAGTGAATGCTCTTAAAACTACTTTAAATTAATCTCCTAAGTGGTTTCACTTGCGCGGATTTTACTCCAACATTTTTATAAAATTGAAAAATACATATTTTAATCTAATTCTTTTTTGGTAGCCTTCACCACTGCATTTACTAGCTTCCCTAATTTTCCATGATCCTACATAAATTTTTAGGGGTTTAAACAAGGTTCACTAGCGTACCATTTAGTGCAGTTCGGATTCCAGAAACACTTTTCACTTCTCAGGCCATAACTCAAAATCTATACATCACCTAGTCATGAACCTTATATTTCTGGAAACTACATTCAAATACCTTTCCAAAAATATATATTAGGACTTCAGGGGACAAGGTTTAGGGGTTCAAAACCCTCCTGCAAGACAGTACAAGTTCATGGAAAATTTACACAGCATGTTTTTCCCACTTAACCATTCAAGAATCCCATATAAACATCACAACCATCATCTAAACCACCAAGATCATACTCTCTAGCACACATGGAGTTACATACACTAACCACAAGCTTAAAAATCACAACCACAACATTTAAACTCAAGATCTACATCATCCATAACTTATATGTCCAAGATTCACACTAACATCCATGGATCTATCATTCTGCACCATAAATAATTCATAACCAAGAGGGGTTAGAGTAATTCATAACCATACTCCTTTGTCTCCTAGAATAATGCACCAACTAATTACTATTCATTGGTTGCTTTTGCATTTTCTAGTTTGCTTTTCTAACAATCTAGTGTCATGAGACTTGCATGTAATATCCTTCCTTGTATTATTATTCCTCCGCCAATGCTTGTCACTTAATCTTTAATTCATATCGTATCTTAATTAATTCCTCGTAATAATAGTTTATTGCGTAGAGATTTCCCTCGTAATTCCTTAAGTACTTAATTGTGTAAATTCCTCGAATATCCATAACTCCTTGTCATAATCCCTTAAAATCTTTTAATACTCTAATAACTCTCAAAACCCAAGTTTTATAAATCTTACTAGCAATAAGACTCTTGCCTTCAACAATCTTCCCATTTTCTTAGATAGTGATTGTAACAACATAATTTTCTCAGATAATCCATTCCATTAAACAACATGGGTGACTCAAAAGGTTCCAAATTGACAATGTCATATGATATTATATATAAAATAAATATTACAAAAATTAGGGTTCTTACAGAGCACCAGAGACCCAGTGGATTGTTACAACCCCTAGAAGTTCCAGAGTGGAAGTGGGAACATATCGCGATAGATCTTGTGGTAGGATTACCAAGGACGAGAGGGAACGATGATGCAATATGGGTAATTATCGATCGATTGGCTAAGTCGGCACACTTTCTTCCGATCATCGGGAGGTACATTATCGATAGACTAACAGATATTTATATCAAGGAAATTGTGGTGCGACATGGAGTACATGTGACTACTGTATCCGAAAGAAACTCGAGATTTAATTCCAGATTCTGGAGGAGCTTTCAGGATTGAGTAGGAACCAAGTTGAGCATGAGTACCGTTTATCATCCACAGACAGATGAACAACGTGAGAGAACCATTCAGACCTTGGAAGACATGTTAAGAGTCTGTACAATAGACTTTAAAGGAAGTTGGGATTACCACTTACCATTGGTTAAGTTTGCTTATAACAATAGTTACCATGCAAGTATTAGGATGCCCCCTTACGAGGCCCTGTATGGAAGGAGATGCCGCTCTCCCTTGTGTTGGGAAGAAGTTGGCGAAAGAAAGACATTAGGGCCAGAACTAGTCCAACAGACCGGAGAGACAATAGAGATTATTCGGAAACGACTAGTGGCAGCCCAGGACAAACAGAGAAAGTATGCGGATCAGACCCGCAAGGATAGAGAGTATGAAGTTGGGGACTTGGTAATGTTGAAAGTATCACCGTGGAAGGGACTAATGAGATTTGGAAAGAAAGGAAAGTTGAGTCCGAGGTTTATTGGACCCTTTGAGATCCTAAAGCGTGTTGGGAAGTTAGCCTACGAGCCGACCTTATCCCCAAACCTTCAGCATGTCCATAATGTGTATCAAGTGTCAATGTTACGTTAATATAATGCAGATGCTCGACATGTGATAGAATACGAGCAAGTAGACATACAACCAGATCTGACTTACGAAGAACAACCTGTGGAAATTCTGGATAGAAAAGAATAAGTACGGAGGAACAAGAATGTTCAACTCGTCAGACTTTTGTAGAGAAACCAGAACGTCGAAGATTCGACCTGGGAGTTAGAGAGTGCAATGCGCGAGAAATACCCTCAATTATTCACCGGCTGATTCCAGGACGGAATCTTTTTAAAGAGGGGAGACTGTAATAACCCTAATTTTTGTACTTAAAAAATTTTATTTTATGAATGAATAGTACTTTGCATGGATGAATAGTAAATTTCATGGATGAATAGTGATTCTGGGAATTAAGAAAATTTTCACGTTTCCTTATGTCCGGGACAGGAAATGGATATTGTAAAGTTATACGAGTAATCTATGGAGCGAATAAGTGTATGTAAACGCAATCGGAATTCAGAAAATCCAAACTTTATTTTTATGGAAATTTGACTGAGCAGTGAAGAGTATATCAATGCGATCAAGACAAGTCAATTATTATATTAAGGATTCAAGGATTTTATTTTTATTAAATATGATTTAAGGATTTTGAACAAAAACCTTCGAGTTAGAATAACAAACGTTCTAGAAATCACTAGGACTTTATATCGAGATTAAGCGATAAAGCGAACGCGAAATAAATTATGGAACGAGACTAGAACCATGAACGATCATCTAGGGTTTGATATTAACTGAATTTGGGTAGAAAGAAAAAAAGAAAAGAAAAAGAAAAAGTGATGAGGTGTGTGAACAAGAGGGAGACAACAAGGCACCATATCATCACATTACCAACACACCACACAAGCATTACAAGTGTATTAAGAGGGTTTTATAGCTGAATTATACATCACAAATATCATACAAACACATCACCAACTAGTCAAAAAGGAGAGCAAGAGAGAAAAGGGGAAGAATACATCACCACCTCCATTTTTATTACATTCGGCCCCTTCCATAAATACAAAATCAAAACCCTAGCTCCCAAGCTTCAAAAATTGTGATCTATGGCTTAAATTAAAGCTAATAAGGAGACTAAGGTATGGTTAAAGTTTGAGCTCCAAACTTGTATCCTAGCTATGTAAAATATCCTTCCAAAGATGAGAAGGAATAGTGATGAATAGTAACTTACGTGATTTTCTTGTTTTGATCTTAAGGTTTAAGCTTACTAAGGACTATTTAGAGCTTGTTAAAGGTTTATAAACACTTGATAGTGTTGTTAGAGCTTCCAAGAAGGTAAAACCCTAACCCACCCTTTGAGTTTATGCCAGGGCCTCCCCCTTAATTAATAACTTAATATCGAGTAATCACTATCATATAATCTTAATGACCAATTAAAATAAAATGCCTCGAATTAAAATATATTACAAACTAGAGTTCTCATTACAAAGCGGAAATACTGAAACCTTGGTCATAATTATACAATACAAATATTATCCGAAATATTACACAACATTGTTCCCAAAAGATTTAAACTTAGCTATCGATAATAATAGGCTGCTCATAAAACTAGAGTCTGAAATAATTACAAGTCCATCCTCAAAAACCTGCTAGCATACCTTCAACTCTATATCTAACAACTTCCATTATATAGAAACCCTGAAACATGTTCAGCGAGTTTTATGAGTCGCAAGCTCAGTGAAACAATAATCTCTATCATTTAATACATATTCACATTTAACAAGTAAATCCCGATACATGCTCTTCAAATCATCATATAATGCATCAACTCATCAAGTAATCATACTAAGAATGAATATATGCAACCCATACATGTGACTTGACTTTCCTTTACTTGATTTACTTCTTCGTTGTGACTGATCAACTTGACTTTAGTATCTCCCAGGATTCTTTGGCCTCAAGGGCTCTTTTTCTATTCACATTGCTTTATAGTCCCGAGGACTTTTCTATTCACGTTGCTTTATAGTCCAGAAGACTTTACTATTCATGTTGATGGCTAGCTAGGCCATTAATTCACATTTAACGATACTAAAGCTTTGACAGTCACAACTCCTTTATTTAATCTAGTGTCAATGCAACCATAGGCACATCATATATTTCTTTCATGCAATCCACTTTAATCACATAACACTATATTCGTATTCATGACCCTACTTTCATATATTCACATTTAACATGTACCACATATGACCATACTTTAGATAATTCATGCACATAGTAATTATCACGTTTCACATAGATCACATATTTAAATAATGATTTTTAATAGTAAACATAGATTAATGTTTACCTTTGCTTGCTTCTTCTTCTAGTGTGTACTACCTTGGTTTTGGTACTGAACCCCTTTCTGAGAAGATACATATAAACTCTAATTAGTCACCACAATCCATAATTTACTTTATATATGATGTATATATGTTACTTAAGAAAATATGTTTATCAAGGGATTTTGTTAATCTTTCTCTCTACAGCTTATTTACTCTCATGATCATTAACTGTCTGATAATTATCATATGTGGTATGAATATAGTTCACACCTTGATCTACAACTTCCGTTCTTTAACTTATCCGGAATGGGGTACCTAACTTGTCCGAAATCTCATCCCAAATTAGTTCCTCAATTTCATTTCTTAAGAAATCCGTATTAAATCCCTATGTTCCGACATTTTTCATAATTCCAAAACTTAACATTTTCACACGAAACCTTTTCCATTTTAATTTCTAACAAAAGAACTTTCTATCCTCAAATTTTTAGTTTAAAAGGATTAGTATAGCTAGGTCGAATGTTCTCTCAAAGTTGGTACAAAAATCTGTCAAGACAATCTAAACATAGGGCATTTCCCTCACTGGTCAGCCATACTAAAAAATTCACCATAAATCATAGAATTATTATTTTAACATGAATCTACCTCTGAGATCTTCTATACTCATTGTTCTATTATTCCTAAAAATTTCAATTCGAATTAAGGTGTTTAGCTAGGTGAAAGAATTCTCCAAAGTTCAGTGTTTAAGCAAATTCGTAGGTTATGGACAACCTATATTCAAATGGTCATATCTCCTATCTCGTTAATCCAATCGACCCACCGTTTGCGGCTACGCAAACTAGACTCCAAGTAGAATACAGACCCAGGGTAGTGACATGAAAAAAAAACTGGAATGTAAATCTAACTCATCCATTGTCATGTACTTTCACCCTTAATCCTCTTAATCATGCTACCAAACCAACAACGTATACTAACCTCTATGTATACATCACAAACCTAGAAATACCAGATTATAAAACCCACCAAAACTATACATAAAACTCATTGAAATGCAAAGTTTAAAAGATAGAAAATATACCCTTGCACTAGCTTTGCTTTCCTTGCTTTTCTTCTCCAAAGCTCTAGCTCAAACCCTAGCTTCAAGAGCTCCCCTTGCTAATCCAACCATGTATATATATATATTGGTGTATTAGGGATACTATATATTTATTTTAGGATTTTTAGACAACAACTAAGCAAGTAGAAAAATTTCTTCAAACCCTCCTCCAAGCATTACTTCTATTCGGCTAAGGTAAAAGAGACAATGGAAATAAAGTATTTTTTCTCATTCTACTACCCCCCCAACAGATTTGTCTAGGTTTGCTTGGATAATACTTGATTTTGCAATTTCTTTTTATTACAAACTTGGCCACCAAGTTCTATTATAAAGCTTTTTTCATAAGTTTATTACCACTTCTTTTTCTTTATGAAATTCGGCCCTAGGCTTTACTAGTTTGGATTCTCGATTTCGTGATGTCGTAAATGATTTCTATTGTCGTGGTTAGCAACCGTTTAATGTTTGCAAGAAACCGCTGAAATTTTACATCAAATGGAATCCGAATTTTTTTACTATACACCTTACTATTCACTTACCTTTGTACTTTAAATAGCTCTTCAATATGATTTCCTCAATAAATACTCCTTTCAATTTCTTAATTCTATTCTCGATCATACCTTCGTATCAAGTATTCATTTGCATTTTTTTGACTTACGGTTGATTTTCTATAAATCTTAGAAGTTCAACTACCTACTATAAAACGTTCTAAATTCCTTAATAAATACTTAGGAGTCTAATCCTCAAATGTCGTAGAAGACTAAAGTACCTCATATAATATCCTCTATCATAATCTCAAATAATAATTTCACACCAAAAATCACTATTCATCCCCTGGATTACTATTCATTTTCTTTGTACATTAATAATATTTTAACGAATTTTAAGCCTTATAAATCGTATTAGTCATAAACAATATCATTTAGTTTATTTAATCATATATATTAGCACAGGGATGTTACAACTCTCCCATCCTTAAAATATTTCGTCCTCAAAATAAAAATAGTACCTGGGTTGATGAATAAATGAGGATATTGGCTTCTCATCTTTTCTTCTATCTCCCAAGTTGCTTCTCTTGTTGAATGGTTTCTCCACAATACCTTTACTAAGGGTATCTCTCTGTTTCTCGACTATTTGGTTTTGTATCTCAAAATCTCCACAGGTTCTTCTATATAGCTCAAATTTTCCGACACCTCTATTTCTTGATTTCTTAACAGATGAGTAGGGTCAGATCGATACCTTCTTAGCATACTAACATGAAAAACATTATGAATCTGGGAAAGTTCTACTGGTAAGGCTAATCTATAAGCGAGTGGTCCTATCCTTTCAATAATTTCATATGGTCCAACATACCTTGGACTCAACTTCCTTTTTTTCCCAAATCTCATCACCCCTTTCCATGGGGACACTTTTAAAAATACTTTCTCTCCCACTTCATATTCCATCTCTCTTCTATGTTGGTCAACATAACTATTTTGATGATCCTGTGCTGCCTTCAATTTCTCTTTTACTATGTTAACCTTGTCAATGGCATTCTGAACAATTTCTGGACCTTCTAATATTATAGTACCCTCTTTATCCCAATACAATGGACTTCTACACTTCCTTCCGTACAATGCTTCATATGGAGCCATGCTTATACTACTATGAAAATGATTATTCTATGCAAATTCCATCAAAGCAATATACTCATCCCAACTACCTTTGAATTCAAGTACACACGCCCTTAACATACCTTCTAACATTTGAATTGTCCTCTCCGATTGTCCATCAGTCTGTGAATGAAACGCTGTACTGAAATTCAATTTAGTCCCCAAGGCATCTTGCAAACTTTTCCAAAATTATGAAGTAAATCTAGGATCTTTATCCGACACAATTGATATGGGTACTCCGTGTAATCTCACAATCTCGTTTATATATCTTCTTGTTAAATGATCCAGTGTACAACCCCAATGAATAGGTAAAAAGTGAGCAGACTTTATGAATCTGTCAACAATGATCCACATAGCATCATTCCCCTTCTGAGTCTTAGGTAAACTTGTAATTAAATCCATTGTAATCCGTTCCCATTTCCACTCAGGTATTGGCATAGGATTCAACCTACCAGCAGGGGCTTGATGTTCACTCTTCACTTGTTGGCATGTCAAACACCTTGCCGTAAACTCAACTACATCTCTCTTCATTCCGGCCCACCTATAATGAGGCTTCATGGTGTGGTACATCTTAGTTGCTCCAGGGTGCATCGCATATGGGCTTCATCCAGAATTTCTCTTCTTATATTATCAATATCAGGAACACAAATTCTATCTCCATACATTAAGGTATCATCTTGTATAGTAAAACTTGTATTATTTCCTTGTTTCACTTTCTCAATGATTTCTAAAATGTTTGGATCATGTGGTTGCGCTTCTTGGATTATTTTCTTTAAGATCAGTCTTTGTTTAGCATCATCGCCAATAAAACTCCCAGACTTTGAACACTCAGGTCTACACTCATCGCTCTCGTGTTTATTTAATATGGTAAAGAATTAGCCTGAAGATTTGCGACACTACTACTACTAGGCTTCCTACTTAATGCATCAGCAACTGCATTTGCCTTTCCTGGGTGATACTCAATAGTGCAGTCATAATCCTTCAACAACTCTAACCATCGTCTTTGTCTCATGTTCAACTCTTTCTGGCTCATTAAATACTTTAAACTCTTATGATCCGTAAAAATCTAAAATGTCTCGCCATATAAATAATTTCTCCAAATTTTCAATGCAAACACTACTGCCGCCAATTCTAAATCATGAACAGGATAAGAAATTTCATGAGTCCTTAATTGTCTTGAAGCATATGAAATCACTCTTCCATGTTGCATAAGTACACATCCTAATCCTTGCTGCGAAGCATCGCTATAAACAACCATACCCCCTGACCCGATGGAGTCGCTAAAATAGGTGCTGAAGTCAATCTACTTTTTAACTCCTCAAAAATTCGTTGAGCATCCTCATTCCATTTAAAAGGAACATTCTTTCTGATTAACTTCGTCATTGGTCCAGCAATCTTAGAAAATCCCTCTACAAATCTTCGATAATAACCAGCTAAACCTAGAAAACTTCTAACTTCAATAACATTCCTGGGTGCCTCCCAATTTAGAACTGCTTCTATTTTCTTTGGGTCAACTTCAATCCCTCTACTTGAAATAATATGTCCCAATAATATCACTTGATCTAACCAAAATTCACTTTTGATAAATTTTGCATATAATTGGTTTTCTCTCAAAGTTTCTAAAACTATCCTCAAATGATTCTCATGTTCTTGAACATCCTTGGAATAAATAAGTATGTCATCAATGAATACTATCACAAATTTATCTAGATAAGGGTGAAATACTCTATTCATCAATTTCATAAAAACACCTGGGGCATTAGTCACTCCAAAAGGCATAAGAAGAAATTCATAATGACCGTAACGTGTTCTAAAAGCCGTCTTTGGAATATCTTCTTTTGCTACCCTCAACTGATGATATCCTGATCTTAAATCAATCTTTGAAAACACCTTTGCACCTTGTAACTGATCAAAAAATTCATCTACTCTCGGTAGTGGATACTTATTCTTAACAGTGACTTGGTTTAACTTACGATAGTCTATACATAATCTCATCGTACCATCCTTTTTCTTCACAAATAACACTGGTGCTCCCAAGAAGAAACACTAGGATGAATATAACCCTTCTCTAATAGCTCTACCAATTGTTTCTTTAATTCTAAGGGTGCCATCCTATATGGAACACTTGATATCGATTCTGTACCAGAAAGTAACTCAATAGAGAATTCTACCTCTCTATCTGGTGGTAATCCTGGCAAATCATCTGGAAAAACATCAAAAAATTCCTTAACTATTGGGAAATTTTCCAGCTTACTTTCCTCAACACTCGTGTCAATGACATGTGCCAAATAGGCCTCACAACCTTTCTTAATCATCTTAAATGCACGTATAGCTGATATTAAACAACTAGGCGCAATCTTCCGATCTCCACAAAATACAACTTTCTCTTTATTTGGAGTATCTATGACCACCACTTTGGTATAACAGTCTACCTTAGCACGATACTTAGATAACCAATCCATACCCAAAATTATATCGAACTCATGAAAAGGTAACACTATAAAATCCACATGAAATTCTACTTCGCTCATTTTAATGACACAATCTCTAATTACTTTATCTACAATCACTACCTCACCCAATGGCATATGAACATTCACATTACAATCTAGTGAATCATGATTTTTATGTAACTTAGATGTCATGTCAGTTGATATGAATGAATGCGTAGATCCATGATCAATAAGAACATAAACTTCCAAATCATTTAAGAAAACTTTACTAGTAATCACTTCGGGTGCTACAACAGCTTCATTCCTGGTTAGCGCAAACACTCGAGCTTGTGGTTGTGGATTTGAACGCTGAGCTTCTGATCTTGCTACACCTACACCACTGTTTGTTTGTCTTCCTCGACCTTCCCCAAAAGAATTTCCACCTCCTCTAGCTCCCATGTTCTGAACAGTTTGTTCGGATGTTGCTTGTCTTGAGTTCGCTTTTTCGAGCAATTCCTAACAAAATGACCTTTTTCTCCACATAAATAACATCCTCCTGATATCCCTCTACATTCTCCCATGTATAGTCTACCACATTGCTGACATATAGGTCTCGGTGGTAAATTTGGTTTCCAGCTTCTATTGACATTTCCAGTGTTGAAAGACTTCCCTCCCCTAGGTGCAAATGTACTTCCCCTAGTAAATGATTGAGCGGGTGCACTAAAATTTGGACATTTAAATGGTCTCCTACTAGATCCACCTGAAAATCCAGTTCCCTCTCTCTTCTGACCTTGAAAGAAACTAGGCTTGTCTTTAATTAAGCACTCCACCCTAACCACTGCAGCCCTCAAATCAGTATAACTACGAAGATCACCAGGTGTAATCTTACTCCTAATTTCATACCTAAGACCCTCTTCAAATCGTCTACATCTATCTCTTTCAGTTGACACCATGGCAGATGAATATTGAGACAACTAGGTGAACTTCACTTCGTACTCAGCTACACTCATATTCCTCTACTTCAAATTCAAGAACTCTCTCTGATTTTCATCCCGATAAATCTCAGGCATATACTTATCATTAAACTCCCGTTGAAAATCCTCCCAAGTACCGGCGGTTGAATCATCGCTCTAGGAATAGTTTCCCACCAGTTATAAGCATCGACTTAAAGTAATGACATAACATAGTCAAACTTCTCTTCAAGACTACAACGCATCATATTGAATACCCACTCAGTCCTTTTCATCCAAGTCTCGGCCTCTGCCGGATCTACAGTACCATAAAAATCGACCGCTCCTAACTTCCTAAGTTCCTTATAGTTCGGAATCATTGGTTCAACTACATGTCTTTGAACTTCTTCCTCATCTACATTCTACTTATGAGAGTGTACCGGTGGAGCATTTGAATCATCTCCCAAACGTTGCTGCTGATCTTCCATATTCCTATACATAATTATATATACGTCAGGCACCATATAACTATATGTTTTATAATGCACATATATTCAGCTATGTCTTAAGGGAACATAATAACTAACTATACTCGGGCAGTGCTAGTGCACTTCCGGCCGAGCATTGCTCTGATACCAAGTTGTCAGGGCCTCGCCCTTAATTAATAACTTAATATCGAATAATCACTATCATATAATTTTAATGACCAATTAAAATAAAATGCCTCGAATAAAAATATATTACAAACCAGAGTTCTCATTACAAAGCGGAAATACTGAAACCTTGGTCCTAATTATACAATACAAATATTATCCGAAATATTACATAACATTGTTCCCAAAAGATTTAAACATAGCTATCGATAATAATAGGCTGCAAATAAAACTAGAGTCTAAAATAATTACAAGTCGATCCTCAAAAACCTGCTAGGATACCTTCAACTCTAAATCTAACAAATTTAGTTATACAGAAACCCTGAAACATGTTTAGCGAGTTTTATGAGTCACAAGCTCAGTGATACAATAATCTCTATCATTTAACAGATATTCACATTTAACAAGTAAATCCCGATCGATACATGCTCTTCAAATCATCATATAATGCATCAACTCATCAAGTAATCATACTAAGAATGAATATATGCAACCCATACATGTGACTTGACTTTCCTTTACTTGATTTACTTCTTTGTTGTGACTGATCAACTTGACTTTAGTATCTCCCAGGATTCTTTGGCCTCAAGGGCTCTTTTTCTATTCACATTGCTTTATAGTCCCGAGGACTATTCTATTCAAGTTGCTTTATAGTCCAGAAGACTTTACTATTCACGTTGATGGCTAGCTAGGCCATTAATTCACATTTAACGATACTAAAGCATTGACTGTCACAACTCCTTTATTTAATCTAGTGTCAATGCAACCATAGGCACATCATATATTTCTTTCATGCAATCCACTTTGATCACATAACACTATATTCATATTCATGACCCTACTTTCATATATTCACATTTAACATGTACCACATATGACCATACTTCAGATAATTCATGCACATAGTAATTATCACGTTTCACATAGATCACATAATTAAATAATGATTTTTAATAGTAAGCATAGATTAATGTTTACCTTTGCTTGCTTCTTCTTCTAGTGTGTACTACCTTGGTTTTGGTATTGAACCCCTTTCTGAGAAGTTACATATAAACTCTAATTAGTCACCACAATCCATAATTTATTTTATATATGATGTATATATGTTACTTAAGAAAATATGTTTATCAAGGGATTTTGTTAATCTTTCTCTCTACAGCTTATTTACTCTCATGATCATTAACTGTCTGATAATTATCATATTTGGTATGAACATAGTTCACACCTAGATCTACAACTTCCATTTTTTAACTTATCCGGAATGGGGTACCTAACTTGTCCGAAATCTCATCCCAAATTAGTTCCTCAATTTCATTTCTTAAGAAATCCTTATTAAATCCCTATGTTCCGACATTTTTCATAATTCCAAAACTTAACATTTTCGCACGAAACCTTTTCCATTTTAATCTCTTGCAAAAGAACTTTCTATCCTCATATTTTTAGTTTAAAAGGATTAGTATAGCTAGGTCGAATGTTCTCTCAAAGTTGGTACAAAAATCTGTCAAGACAATCCAAACACAGGGCATTTCCCTCTATGGTCAGCCATACTCAAAAATTCACCATAAATCATAGAATTATTATTTTAACATGAATCTGCCTCTGAGATCTTCTATACTCATTGTTCTATCATTACTCAAAATTTCAATTCGAATTAAGGTGTTTAGCTAGGTGAAATAATTCTCCAAAGTTCATTGTTTAAGCAAATTCGTAGGCTATGGACAACTTATATTCAAATGGTCATATCTCCTAGCTCGTTAATTCAATCGACTCACCGTTTCCAGCTACGCAAATTAGACTCCAAGTAGAATATAGACCCTGAAAAACCACTGCCCAGAAAGGACCATAAGTAATCCGAATAATTCCTCAAAATAGGGCAGTGACATGAAAAAAAAATGGAATTTAAATCTAACTCATCCATTGTCATGTACTTTCACCCTTCATCCTCTTAATCATGCTACCAAACCAACATCATATACTAACATATATGTATGCATCACAAACCCAGAAATACCAGATTATAAAACCCACCAAAACTATACATAAAACTCATTGAAATGCAAAGTTTATAAGATAGAAAATATACCCTTGCACTAGCTTTGTTTTCCTTGCTTTTCTTCTCCAAAACTCTAGCTCAAACCCTAGCTTCAAGAGCTCCCCTTGCTAATCCAACCATGTATATATGTATATTGGTGTATTAGGGATACTATATATTTATTTTAGGATTTTTAGACAACAACTAAGCAAGTAGAAAAATTTCTTCAAACCCTCCTCCAAGCATTACTTCTATTCGGCTAAGGTAAAAGAGACAATGGAAATAAAGTATTTTTCCTCATTCTACTACCCCCTAACAAATTTGTCTAGGTTTGCTTGGATAATACTTGATTTTTCAATTTCTTTTTGTTACAAACTTGGCCACCAAGTTCTATTATAATGCTTCTTTAATAAGCTTATTACTACTTCTTTTTCTTTATGAAATTCGGCCGTAGGCTTTGCTATTTTGGATTCTTGATTTCTTGATCTCGTAAATGATTTCTAATGTCGTGGTTAGCAACCGTTTAATGTTTAAACCGTTGAAATTTCACATCAAATGTAATCCGATTTTTTTTAGTATTCACCTTACTATTCACTTATCTTTGTACTTTAAATAGCTCTTCAATATGAATTCCTCAATAAATACTCCTTTCAATTTCTTAATTCTATTCTCGACCATACCTTCGTATCAAGTATTAATTTGCATTTTTTTGACTTACGGTTGATTTTCTATAAATCTCAGAAGTTCAACTACCTACTATAAAACGTTCTAAATTCCTTAATAAATACTTAGGATTCTAATCCTCAAATGTCCTAGAAGACTAAAGTACCTCATATAATATCCTCTATCATAATCTCAAATAATAATTTCACACTGAAAATGACTATTCATCGCCTGGATTACTATTCATTTTCTTTGTACAATAATAATATTTTAACGAATTTTAAGCCTTATAAATCGTATTAGTCATAAACAATATCATTTAGTTTAATTAATCATATATATTAGGACAGGGATGTTATAGTTTCTATGAGTTTTGATGGTTGTTTTGATGTTATATAAAGTTAAGATCATGTTAAGTGATTTAGTGGTTATTTAGTTTTGTAAAATATGTAATATGATGAGTGATGGATTTGAGCCTCGCCACTGGACTTAGAGTAGTATGATGGATGTATGTTGATGTTGAGGATGTGTGGGTTGCTTTGATGAATGGTTTGGAGTGGTCGCAAAATGGAAATGTTCGATTTATAACCGTCGTAATGGCGAAATTTCTTTAGCCTATAAATACAGTTATACCTGAAACCATAAAATTGTTTCTGGACTTAAAACTGCCTATGGTTTAAAAGATGTGGTTGTCTAGTTTATTTCGCCGCAAGAATCATGTCAAAAGGATTTACGGTTTAAGAGTTATGCTAGTTTTAGTGAAAGTGGTTCGAGAAGTTTAATCGCAAAAATGTAACCAGTTTGATACCAAGTTTGAGACCCTTAAAAGTCGAATTAAAATGTGAAATTTGGTGATAAAATGCTAAGGACAGCTGGTAAGGTTTGTACGAAGGTTTCGAGTCAAAAAGATTATTTTCCAATTTTATAAAAATGTGTAAGCCAAGGTTGTGCCAGTGAAAACCCCTAAGAACGTGACTTTGAAACCAACTTTATAAGTGGTTAAATATAACTTGAATTCGAGGATCGATTTCGAACCAAACATGTAACTTAAGTATTTGATGAGTAACATGGACTTAGTACGAGTCTAGATTTAGCATTAGGTTCATTGATTATGAATTGCTTAAGTACACGAGCATTTGTTTATAAGTGGATCGTCTAGGGGATTAATCATATGTTGTTGACTTTGTTTAGATTATCGAACATCGTCGTGAGTTCCTACTACGACCAGTGTACCAGGCAAGTTTTCTAAACCTATACTTTTGAAGTATTGTTGTATAATGCTGTTTAGCCATGTATAGTATTATACCGTTTTGCGATAATTGTTCTATCGTGTTTAATTAAATTTTGATTCTTGGTTTATATACTAGCTTCGAGATAAATAGTTATAAACCGGCTTACCTTGTAGCTCTAAAGATAAGAGCATACCTGTTGTTTCGACTCTAGACCGGGAGTCAATATTTTGAGATTGTCGAGGAAATCTAAGGGATTCCATGGACAAGATTATTATTCGTTCTGAATAATGTTTTTCTTTCATAAACATTATTCGGATATTCATAAAGTACTAATTTCTTGGAAACGATTCGGGAAATATTATTCGAATAATTCTTTTATTTTCAGATGATTATTTTAAATAATTATTTTATTTTGAGATTTATTTAATAAATATTATTTGAATATTTATTAAATCTCTTTAAATGATTCGAAATTCATATTATTTATTTAAAAATCATTTGAGGTCTTCAAAATTATTTTAAATATTTTCTGACCTTCAAGAATATTTTCAAAATTATGAGGATTCCCAAATAATTATTCGTGATTATTATCAGCTCACTTGAGCCATCTATACGTTTTCAATTCCATTCAGATTGGGAATCCAGAGTTCGTGCGTCATTGTTGATTCTTTTCATCAAGATCTTCAAGTGTATCCAAAGAATATAACCCTATTACTATTAAGGGTTTCTAGTTTCGTTAAAAGAATATAAGATTCAAGCTTGATTTCGTATGAACCATTCGTTGTTCAAATTGTAATTTCAGCCGAAGGCCAGCGAAAGGTTTCGGTTAGCTTCCATTTGATTCTGGAAGTAACCAGCAAATAGTATAACAACAATCCAACAACAATCACAATCTTCAATTTTAGCATCATTCGAAAAAAAAGACAAATTTATAACTCACAAAAATGAACAACAGAAAAAAAAGAAAACGGTGAAACGAGTGAACTCAATCAAAAATAGAATGAAACTCAGCAGCAAACTCACCCATGACTCAACTCAACAACGAAGCAAACTAAAAGCACAGCCAAAAACTCGAATCGTAAATAAATTGCACACGCAGAACTTTAAAATGAAATGGTGACTCGAAACTCAGAAACATTCAAAACGGCAACTCGGCGAAACAACTAACAACCAAAAGTAACTCAGAAAACTCAAAACATAGACTTAGTGAAAATAACTCAACCATCAACTCGAACATAGCAGGATAGCACTCAGCACTGGACTCAACTCGCAGCAAAACACGATGATTCAGTAAAGCGAACTCTATAAACTACTCAGCAAAACAGAAATTGAATCTCAAACACACGCAGTACAGCAATTCAGCGATTCTAGTAACTAAGAGACAAACTACACATAACAATTCGCTGCGACATTTCGCATAGGACTTAAACTTAACATAGGGACACTTAAACTTAAACTTAAACTTAACATAGAAATTAAACTTAAACAAAACTTAAACTTAACATAGGGACACTTAAAGAGAACACTATAAACAAAACTCAAGCACATAGAACTTAGTAAACGCAGAAATTAAGGGAGAAAGGAAAAGAAGGAGGGAAGTCGCGGGGTGTTTGGTTGATTTTTGAACAGAAGAGAAAGGGGAGGCCGTGATTGCTGCGATTAAAACAGAAAACCATGGAGAAGATAGTACGCTGGGTTTTGGGTGGTTGTGTTCGAACAAGAAGGAGAAAGAAATGAAAATAAAGAAAAAAAATTGAAGCTGGGTTTGTTTATTAATCGAGTAGAATAAAACAGAGAAGTGGGTACTAATACTTCGAATAAAATAATAAAACAGTGATAAAAACTGAAATTTTATAAAACTAAAATTTTATTTGGTTTTTTTTAAATTAACTACAGAAATAAAAACAATTAATTACGAAACTGAAATTTTTAATCTAAGAAAATTAAAACATAAAACAAACCCACAATAAAATTGAGATTTAAAGGGGCAAAATTGTGAATTAAAAACTAAAATTAAAACTACGAGCAAGAAAATAAAAATCGTTACTTTCAAACCATAGTGTTTAGCTTTTCGCTACTTTGTCCACTAATCGGATTTACGAAAATCACGAAAGGAAAGTAAAATAAACAAGAGAACAAGACGAGAAATTAAAGGAAATGAAATTTATAACGACCTAGAAATTTCGAATTTAGAATTATTTATTTTATATAAATTATGAATATTATTATGTGAATATTGTTGTAAAGGTGGAATGTTTGTGAATTGATGCCTATGTGTATATATGATGATTTGTGTGAGCTGTGAAGGTCAGTATATTTTTTTTATTTGTATTTTGAGGAGTTAAAAATATTTAAATCATGCATTTTTGATCCTCTGTAAATTTTATAAAATTATCGGAGGAATTAAAAATCATGAAATCTTTTGTAAAATTTTTTATATATATTTATTGAGTTTTTAAAATTATTGGGTGGATTAATTTGGATGTTTCGGTATTTTAAAATGATTTTAAGAGGTTTATTGTATTTAAAGGATCAAAACTTTGAAAATTCATATTTAATTCATTTTTTGATCCGAAAAATATTTTAAAAATATGTGGGTGTTCGTAATTTTATGTTCTTTGTTTTAAAAATGAAAAGTTTAATTTTTTGGATATTTTAATGGATTTCGATTTATTAGAGTCGATTAAGAGTGTTATTGGGCCTGAATAAAATGGTAGTAACAATATAAGAGTAATGGGCCAAGCCCATTTAGCAGAGAGAAACACCACAGTCGGGGGGGGGGGGGAAATTCTAGAAACGGAGAGAGAGGTCGGAAGAAAAAAAAGACGGGGCAAAGCATACATACACGCAGATATATGTATATACGGGAGAGAGATTGAAAAGCAAAAATGGGGGGGAGAAGGAATTTGGGGGAAAAAAAAAATCAATTGGGGTGAGGGAAAGTATATATATATGTATGTATGTGACTGAGTGTGTGTGAGATGGCTGTGCAGCGGGGGATTCGCGCGAGCAAGGAGAGGAGGCCGGCGTCGGGGCGGCCGGCGGCGAGCTTGGGGTGGCCTGGTGGTGGGCGAATGACAGTAGCTAGCAGTGGTTGTGCAGTGGCGCGTGAGTGAGAGTGAGATAGAGAGAGAGAGAGAGAGAGAGAGAGAGAGAGAGAGAGAGAGAGAGAGAGAGAGAGAGAGAGAGAGAGAGAGAGAGGAAAGAAAAGGATTTTTTGGTGGAAGATTGAATTCTTTGAGTCGAATCGGAGCAATCGGAATGGAGATATGGCCAAGAGCAGAGTACGAGTAAAAAGATAAGCAGAAGGACAAGTATCAAAGCAAACGGATGTATTGACGTGGAGGTTAACGAGTTACGATGTAGAAGTGGAAGTAGGGCCAAATAAAAGGCTAGCAAGTAAAGAGATGTCGTGAAACTGAGTTATGGATCGATGTTAAGGTCGAGAACTCCGTGAATCGAGGCAAGTGTTTTGCTCTTCACTTATCATTCAAGTGATGCAATTCAATTCCTTTGTTATATGATATGATGCAGTCAAGTATACTTAGAAAATGATGTATTTCCTCAATTAGCGTGAAAACGTTTATTTTCCCACCCTTGATTCAAATACCAATTTCTCAAAGAATCTTATCACTAGTTTTTTTTTCCGCAAATCATTTTATACATGGAATGTTATTGGACTCCTCAGTTGAACGCCCTATCTTTTATTTTCCTTGAAAAATGTTTAAGGGATTTTCTAAATAGAAAGGTTCCAAGATTTAAATCCCCATAAATACCTGTTAATGAAATTCCTGATTTTTAGCATAATTTCTCCAGTGAACCCCTTCTTGAAAATGTTTCTTCAAACTAATTTGTAATTAAGTATCCTGGAATTATTTTACAAATTGTTTAAACTGCTTTACTCGCTTATGTTAATTTAAACCTTACTATGTGTTGTAAAATTTTAATAAATGCATAGTGCTTGATTATGTCCCTGCTCCAACTTAGGATTTCAATTGTTGGCAATTTTGTTGCGATTTATATCTTGTATTGTTGCCAAGTCGATTTTCTCTTTAATTAAATAATGATGATGTGTCCCCAGTTATTCATATCTATCTTGTCAATGCTTATTCGAAATATTGTTCTTTATATTCTCCACCCCATTTATTAACGAACTCGTCGGTATTTATTGAAGATCTTGATAATTCGGTTATCACCCTCTATTCTATCGAACTTGTCGATACCTTTTGAGATTGTTGTTCTTCTTTTATTACCCAATTATTGTGTCGAACTTGTCGACACCTGTTGATCTTGAATCCTTCATTGACCTTTGGATTATAAGTTGTTTCGGAACGTGAGTTTCCATTTAGTTGGTTGGCAAGGGTTGTCGATTTTTCCGACACCTAGTGCGTTGGATTTAGAATTGGAATGTTTTTAAAATATGGACCGTGAAGGTCGAATGTTTTTAAAATGTGGACCATGAAGGTCGAATGTTTTTAAAATGTGGACCGTGAAGGTCGAATGTTTTTAAAATGTGGACCGTGAGGGTCGGACCAGATTCGTGGTCGGAAATAATTAAGGCCAATGTGTGCCATGGATCCAATTAAGGACATTGCTGTGTGCGTTTGTCCGGGGTTAGTGCTGACTGATCAGCAGCCTAACCTTGATGTTTTTTTAAAAAAAAAAATAATAAAATAATAAATAAAAATTCCAATTCTAATCTATACTCTGAGACTGTGATGTCTAGTTCTTGGCTCCTTGGAAGTCAGTCTTGAAAATATTTCGATATCAGAACTTTTATCAGTTTTAATTTCCGTTACTCTTTATTTATGGTGAATTGTTGGCCTTTGTGGCAATTTAAAAATAATATCAAAGATTCTCTCATAGACTGAGTTGAAATTCTTTTGTTATCAGATTCGTTACGATATTGAAATTGTTATCACTTTTTTACACTTGCTGAGCATTGTAGGCTCACTCTTGCTTTTGTTTGTTTTCTCCAGTTAATAGTGGAGTATAGTAACCCAGTAGTGGACAGTGAGTGTTGATCTTCGAACAGCGAGAGGAGGCGATCGGGATACGGATTCTCATTGGTTAGTGGTTGGGATTTGGTCAAGGTTGGATATCTAGATAGATAGTGATTTTGTTTATTCATAGAAATTGTATATTATTTTATTTGGATTCGGGTTGTAATAGTTAATCAGTAGTTGTTTCCTACTGTGACCTGTGAGCGGTCTTGGATAGTTAGAATTTATATTCTGTATAAGGTTGCTATTATTATGTAAGTGAGCAGGATTGATTTGAGATTGATGGATTTGTTGATTTGGACAGGTGGTTAGTCCTATTTGCGAATACATCATGTCAAAATTTTCTGGAAATTTTCCTCTGAAAACATTTATTTTCTTATAAAAGCCTGTTTATTAATATAGTAAAGTGAGGGTGTTACAAGTTGGTATCAGAGCTACAGGTCACAGTCACTGAAACAATTAGTTGGGAAATTTGGGATAGAGTAATAGAAAGGTTAGGGTACGTGTATAAGATAGATGTCGGGTAGAACGACTTAGGATAAGGATAGCGAAAGGATACTTGGGCAAGCGTTGTGACGTTGGACAGTTTTGGCATATCGCGCAAGTAGAAGTTCGAATCGTTTAAGGATCGAGCTATTAGTAAAACAGCGAACCCAAAGTGGCATAAGCTAAGTGGGCAGCTGGAGCTATCAGTCCGGGAGACGTTACCTCGAGATTTCTGCATCGAATTTAGGACATTTTGTGATATTAGTTTTGATGTAAACGTTTCGGAAATGATACGTGAAGGTTAAGAATGCGAAGTGAGAAACGATTATAAGCAAGAATCGAAAGTTAAGCATCGACGCGCACCCCTAATTAATGTTTCGTTCAAAGTTATTACCTGAAGAAATTTCCTATTCTTTCTTTGAATTATCGTAAATTAATTCCCGATTGGTATCGTTGTTGAGGCATTCGTTGCGCAGTGATGGTTCACAATCGAGAATGAATTGAGATCTTCTTAATTATTCAACTCATTATTGTCAGGCCGGTTTGGCAGCTAAGTATATTAATGCTTAGCCGACAAGAGTGAGGTTATGAATAATTAGGAATTTCTTAAATGTTTGTTTGATCAATCATTGAAGCATCTATTGAAAGGTCTTTTATACCTCAATTGATGATGAGTTTTGTATTCAGATTTAAGTGACTTCAATCACCTTCTTTTAGAAATATCTAAATTTTTCACAGGGCACTTGATCCAACTTTACATAAAGATTTTTGAAACTCTTGAATCCCTTCCATTTTCCATGAAAATTTATTTTCTCTGTTCCAGCTGAGATGAACAACCTATACAGATAGGGGATTCAGGGACATCTTATCTTTGTGATAGAAGTCCAGTGGGACGCCACTGATTGTGTTTGTCATGAAGGTACTAAAGACTGGCCATCTTTATGTACTATGGTGGTTAACCAAGTGACAAATGCAACCTGAAAATAGTTCAAAGATCATATTGATCTCTCGGTTAAATTCCTTTACAAAAATTTTATCAAATAAACCCAGTATACATATTCATACTTGATGCCATTCATTTTATTGACTTCTTTTGTCGGAAATTCGATATTTTCAAAAATCCCTAATAATGAAGAAATGCGAGATAGATGTGACGACGTCTTGAATGATTAAAAACTACGACTGCATTGACAAAGAAGTGGTGATGCGAGTTTAAGAATTTGGTGATTAAGACAGATATGTCCTGTCAAATTGGAAAAAAAAGTACTGGTCCGAGAAATCATGAACAAGAATTGAGGCTAATAAGAGCGCGTGATTGCAGATACTGTCAAGGGCGAAAAGAGAATGGTAAGGGGATATGGATATAAGATGTTCAATGCCGAAGAAAGATTGTTTTGGATGCCTATTAAAGGGCGGAGATAGTAAATGAAATATCACAAGGTTTTGAATGTTTCAAATCCATCGTCAGATATAAGATTTTACAATCAAGGAAGGTTGACTCGAGTAAAGCAGAGAGAAGCAGAGCGGAAAGGTTTGTAAGAATCAACAAGAGAGCCAAGGCTGAATGAGGAGTAAGGTGAATATGTGGAATAAATAACTTATGCAAGCCAGTGTAGAAAGTCAAGATTATCAAGGATGGTGGAAAGTCGACCAAGATGGAATAAAGTGTCAGTAAGGTGGAATGCAGAGAAACCAGAAGTGACTAGATAGAAATATAAGATTTACTTAAGAAAGAGAATTAGCAGAAATTAACGAGAGCCCATGATCAGAAAATAAGATTTCGGGAGTAGAATCCCTAGAAATTTTATCAAGATAAATGTGGGAAGTTGTGGTTGTAACCAGAAGGGTAGTGTGGTAACAAGAAGCTGAACAAGAATTTAAAGCTACATGTTATGAGCTTGGAAAGATGGGAATTTTGCCAAAAATAGTATCAAATCAATCTTAGTGGAATTATGAAGGGAGTAATAAGACTACTGTTATAATTATCAAGAATCGAGAAATTCAATACGATTATAAAGGAAGTTAGCAGGAAGTGGATTGTGATGGCTATAAAAAGAGTTAAATATGATTCAGGATTGGGTTTATATCCTATCAATGAAGGGGAGATTTGATCTTAAGAAATGTGAAAATGATGTTCAGAAGTCGAAAGCAGATATAGAAGTCTTAGCAACCAAGCAGATCAAGAAATGGTTATATCAAAGGAATGAAGTCATTTTGTATAAGAAGAAGGTAGCAGAAGGGAGATGATTAAGTCAAGGCATATTCCAATGAATAAGATTTCCAAACGACATTCGGACGAAGAATTTAATATGATCGAAGATTCAGGAAGCGTATACAAATCAATCAAGAGTGATTTTAAGAGTTTCCAAGAAAAAGGAAGAAATTTGGCACAAGGATTTTAATTTGAATTTTGAAAGTCATGATTTTGTGCTTAATGTGGGTGGTGTTAAATGTTGAAGATGTAACGTGTAAAGTTAAAAATTCGAAAACTCGTTAAGTATTCAAAGCTGTGATTCGAAAGTTGATTTCAGAAGGTGCGGAATAGTGTGCTGCGAATAATATATATATATGATTTAAGAAAAATGGTCATCAGTTCAGAATGGTTACTTGGTAAAACAATGAGATGAAGAATGGATAAAAGTTTTTTGATTATTCCCTTCTCGAGTAACATTGCACGTGAAAGAGGAGTAAGAATGATTGAGGACTTCTTGATATTCTTCTTCCCAAAGATTTATCCGAGTAAGCTTTCGTTTTAGGATATGTAAATAAATGGTAAACGTTTTAAGTTGAATATGCATGTTGATAAAAGCGGGAGCTTGTTGGGAATTGTTGGAGTAAGAATTGTTTCATGGTTAGTATCAAAGTGAAGTTTTGACCTCAGGAGAATTAATATTACAGATTGGCTAACTCAATTTTGTTCTTGTATTGAGTGAAGTCCCAGTCAAGGTGACAGGTATTTTAGCTTTCAAAAGCTGCAAATAATCAAGGCTATACTTCAAAAGACTTAGCGAATCAGAATATTTTAAAAGAGTGAGAATTGAGTTGTTATTAGCATTATGCTTGATGTGCATCTAAGGACGTATGTGTTTGGTTAAAGTAGCTGATTGCAAGGATGCGACTGAGAATGGACGGTATGATGTTAAGTTTGAAGGTTAGGTACTCGGTAGAATAATGGGACTAAAGTCAGATAGAAATTTCTTAATCATTCTCTTCTCGATTTCTAGAGATTCTTTTCTCGAAGTTCTATTTAAATCGCGTGGTTATAAGTAAAGCGTGAGAATGATACCAAGCGCAAGTGTATATCGTGGTAAATATAGGCAAAATGCACGGCAGTATTATTGCGAAAGATTTGCGTGGTGATATAAGTTTTGATGCAAAGTATGGTTCACTATGCGAATAAGTATATCGATTGTTGAGGAAAGATATTCGTTTCCGTGAGTTAAACGACTAGAGTTAAAAAGACTCGGAAGTCAAAGTTTAAAGTTATTTCGAAATTGTAAATCTCGCAGGATGAGCTTATTAATGAAGGAGTTAGTATGATGGAATCCTAGAGTTGAAGAGGCAACCTGGGAAGTGAAAGTAGGATGCGTGAGTAGCGTTGATTCTGAGGACAGAATCCTATTAAGGGGGGAAGGATATAACGACCTAGAAATTTCGAATTTAGAATTATTTATTTTATATAAATTATGAATATTATTATGTGAATATTGTTGTAAAGGTGGAATGTTTGTGAATTGATGCCTATGTGTATATATGATGATTTGTGTGAGCTGTGAAGGTTAGTATATTTTTTTTATTTGTATTTTGAGGAGTTAAAAATATTTAAATCATGCATTTTTGATCCTCTGTAAATTTTATAAAATTATCGGAGGAATTAAAAATCATGAAATCTTTTGTAAAATTTTATATATATATTTATTGAGTTTTTAAAATTATTGGGTGGATTAATTTGGATGTTTCGGTATTTTAAAATGATTTTAAGAGGTTTATTGTATTTAAAGGATCAAAACTTTGAAAATTCATATTTAATTCATTTTTTGATCCGAAAAATATTTTAAAAATATGTGGGTGTTCGTAATTTTATGTTCTTTGTTTTAAAAATGAAAAGTTTAATTTTTCGGATATTTTAATGGATTTCGATTTATTAGAGTTGGTTAAGAGTGTTATTGGGCCTGAATAAAATGGTAGTAACAATATAAGAGTAATGGGCCAAGCCCATTTAGCAGAGAGAAACATCACAGTCGGGGGGGGGGGGGGAATTCTAGAAACGGAGAGAGAGGTCGGAAGAAAAAAAAAACGGGGCAAAGCATACATACACGCAGATATATGTATATACGGGAGAGAGATTGAAAAGCAAAAATGGGGGGGAGAAGGAATTTGGGGGAAAAAAAAATCAATTGGGGTGAGGGAAAGTATATATATATGTATGTATGTGAATGAGTGTGTGTGTGAGATGGCTGTGCAGCGGGGGATTCGCGCGAGCAAGGAGAGGAGGCCGGCGTCGGGGCGGCCGGCGGCGAGCTTGGGGTGGCCTGGTGGTGGGCGAATGACAGTAGCTAGCAGTGGTTGTGCAGTGGCGCGTGAGTGAGAGTGAGATAGAGAGAGAGAGAGAGAGAGAGAGAGAGAGAGAGAGAGAGAGAGAGAGAGAGAGAGAGAGGAAAGAAAAGGATTTTTTGGTGGAAGATTGAATTCTTTGAGTCGAATCGGAGCAATCGGAATGGAGATATGGCCAAGAGCAGAGTACGAGTAAAAAGATAAACAGAAGGACAAGTATCAAAGCAAACGGATATATTGACGTGGAGGTTAACGAGTTACGATGTAGAAGTGGAAGTAGGGCCAAATAAAAGGCTAGCAAGTAAAGAGATGTCGTGAAACTGAGTTATGGATCGATGTTAAGGTCGAGAACTCCGTGAATCGAGGCAAGTGTTTTGCTCTTCACTTATCATTCAAGTGATGCAATTCAATTCCTTTGTTATATGATATGATGCAGTCAAGTATACTTAGAAAATGATGTATTTCCTCAATTAGCGTGAAAACGTTTATTTTCCCACCCTCGATTCAAATACCAATTTCTCAAAGAATCTTATCACTAGTTTTTTTTTCCGTAAATCATTTTATACATGGAATGTTATTGGACTCCTCAGTTGAACGCCCTATCTTTTATTTTCCTTGAAAAATGTTTAAGGGATTTTCTAAATAGAAAGGTTCCAAGATTTAAATCCCCATAAATACCTGTTAATGAAATTCCTGATTTTTAGCATAATTTCTCCAGTGAACCCCTTCTTGAAAATGTTTCTTCAAACTAATTTGTAATTAAGTATCCTGGAATTATTTTACAAATTGTTTAAACTGCTTTACTCGCTTATGTTAATTTAAACCTTACTATGTGTTGTATAATTTTAATAAATGCATAGTGCTTGATTATGTCCCTGCTCCAACTTAGGATTTCAATTGTTGGCAATTTTGTTGCGATTTATATCTTGTATTGTTGCCAAGTCGATTTTCTCTTTAATTAAATAATGATGATGTGTCCCCAGTTATTCATATCTATCTTGTCAATGCTTATTCGAAATATTGTTCTTTATATTCTCCACCCCATTTATTAACGAACTCGTCGGTATTTATTGAAGATCTTGATAATTCGGTTATCACCCTCTATTATATCGAACTTGTCGATACCTTTTGAGATTGTTGTTCTTCTTTTATTACCCAATTATTGTGTCAAACTTGTCGACACCTGTTGATCTTGAATCCTTCATTGACCTTTGGATTATAAGTTGTTTCGGAACGTGAGTTTCCATTTAGTTGGTTGGCAAGGGTTGTCGATTTTTCCGACACCTAGTGCGTTGGATTTAGAATTGGAATGTTTTTAAAATATGGACCGTGAAGGTCGAATGTTTTTAAAATGTGGACCATGAAGGTCGAATGTTTTTAAAATGTGGACCGTGAAGGTCGAATGTTTTTAAAATGTGGACCGTAAGGGTCGGACCAGATTCGTGGTCGGAAATAATTAAGGCCAATGTGTGCCATGGATCCAATTAAGGACATTGCTGTGTGCGTTTGTCCGGGGTTAGTGCTGACTGATCAGCAGCCTAACCTTGATTTTTTTTTTTTTTAAAAAAAATAATAAAATAATAAATAAAAATTCCAATTCTAATCTATACTCTGAGACTGTGATGTCTAGTTCTTGACTCCTTGGAAGTCAGTCTTGAAAATATTTCGATATCAGAACTTTTATCAGTTTTAATTTCCGTTACTCTTTATTTATGGTGAATTGTTGGCCTTTGTGGCAATTTAAAAATAATATCAAAGATTCTCTCATAGACTGAGTTGAAATTCTTTTGTTATCAGATTCGTTACGATATTTAAATTGTTATCACTTTTTTACACTTGCTGAGCATTGTAGGCTCACTCTTGCTTTTGTTTGTTTTCTCCAGTTAATAGTGGAGTATAGTAACCCAGTAGTGGACAGTGAGTGTTGATCTTCGGACAGCGAGAGGAGGCGATCGGGATACGGATTCTCATTGGTTAGTGGTTGGGATTTGGTCAAGGTTGGATATCTAGATAGATAGTGATTTTGTTTATTCATAGAAATTGTATATTATTTTATTTGGATTCGGGTTGTAATAGTTAATCAGTAGTTGTTTCATACTGTGACCTGTGAGCGGTCTTGGATAGTTAGAATTTATATTCTGTATAAGGTTGCTATTATTATGTAAGTGAGCAGGATTGATTTGAGATTGATGGATTTGTTGATTTGGACAGGTGGTTAGTCCTATTTGCGAATACATCATGTCAAAATTTTCTGGAAATTTTCCTCTGAAAACATTTATTTTCTTATAAAAGCCTGTTTATTAATATAGTAAAGTGAGGGTGTTACAATTTGCATTAAAATTAAAAAGAGTGTTTAGAAGATTTGAAACTAAAAAAATACAAAAAATTAAAACTACCCTAAAATCTAAGTTCCTAAATACAAGGGGGGTGAGGGGGGTATTTATAGGATAGGAATTAGGGTTAAGGGGGGTGTTGGGTGGTGGTAAAATCCCCACCATACATTTGTGGTGTGTGGTGGTGAAATCCTAGCCTTTTATTTGTTTCCTTCCCCCTTAAGCTTTGAAGAGTTGATCTTGGCCATACACTTAAATTTTTTAAGAACTGCTACTATACGGTTTGGTTCCGGTTTGACCTCCAACCCGAACCAAACCGGACCGCGATCACCCCTACACTTATGTAATGTGTTGGGATGATCTCCACCTTCAACATGTCCTCCAAGATTCCTTTTCCACCAAGCTCCTAATTCTTTTTCCTCTTTTCATTTAAGTCCTTTTTCTTCCTCTTTTTCCCTTCCTTGCTCTTTATTTCTTTATTTTGCCATTTCTTTATTTATTTACGAATTTTCTGAAATGCAACAAAATAAATTATTAAAATACAAGTTCAAGCAATAAATAGGTAATAAAAATTTGCAAAAATATGCACTTATCAAGGAGCTTGATGATGTGCGCTTCGAGGCTGCAGCATTCATCGAAGACAAAATGTGATCAGGCAGCAGCTTTTTAATGAACTTTATTTACTTTTTGAATCCCTTCGTATGTATGTGATACTTTTGATGTTATTATGAATACTTTAGAAGTTTGGTAGTCGTGGATGTTAGGAGGATTGGTTTGTGTTGGAGGTTGGCTTTGGATTTTGTTGGAGGTTACTTTTGGTTTTTGTTGGAGGTGGATGGTTATGTTTGTTGAATGTTGAATATATGACTTGGATGGTTTTAATTTGTTGAATGTTCAATGTTGAATGTTTGTTTTGTTTTTGGATTCATTTTCTTGGCTAGTACACAAAATCAACATGTTATTGAAGAAATGTATTCAATTTTAACATCACTTTCAATTTTTGGTCACTCTAAAACTGATGTTAAAAGTATAAATGAACAACTGTTTTACCAGAAAATGGATGTCTAAATGACCAAGCACATCAGCCATTGAGTAATAAACCGATGCTAAAGGTGGTATTACACATATGTTTTATAACAAGAACGGATGTAAAAGGAAATATTAAACATCAATTATATTACAAAAATTGATGTTAAAGGTTGTATTAAACATCACTTCCTTAATTAGCTGATGTCTAAGTATAATTAAACTTCGGTTCTCCTATCAAAACTGATGTTAAACAAGAGGAAAGACATCATTTATTTGTTAAAATATGATGTCTATGATTATTTTTCTCTTATGTGTGGTATGTTTATATTGACCTAAACCTCCTAATATAGCAATTTTTAAATTGTACAAATTCAATATTATTTTAAATATGAGGAAAAGACATCCATTTTTTTACGTTAACTGATGTCTATAGACAGCTTTAACATCGTTCAGTTATCAACCTGATGTCTAAGCTTGTATTAAACATCATTTCTTATTTATAAAACGATGTTAAACAGTAGGAAAAACATCAGTTTCTTCTCGGGAACCGATGTCTGTAGACATCTTTGACATCCGTCAGGAACCGATGTTAAAGACCCCCCATTATCTACACCGACAAAGACATCGGTTCTGAAACACTTTTAACATCGGCCAAAAACCGATGTTGTAGGGGGTTTTTCCAGTAGTGAATACAGAAATAAAAAAATATCGAAATAAGAACAGTCGAAGTTCATAATAGACAACAAAGATAAATTACCCTCAAGTGAAAGAAAGCTAAGGCCAGCTTCTACAAGCTTTTTCTCGTTCAAGAAAGTTTTATAATGGGTGCGACCATCGTCCGCAAGCAGCCTATCTCGGTCTAGTAGTTCTTGTTGGTCAAGATCGCACACGAAGTGTGAACTATCTTCCACATCTTCGAACTTAGACACAAAGAATTGGCCCCAGTCACCTCCTTTCCACTTGAGAAATACAAACTCCCTCAGCCAGAAATGGTGGGAATCCGGGAAGGAAAGGGCATTCACTATGGAAGGAAGGTTGGTTCTATGTTGTATACTGACCCACCCTTTCTTGGTATCAGCAGAATTCTTCTCCGCGAATATACTTCGAAACATTGTGGTGCTCAAGGGAATGTCAAGATCCCGGCACCTTATTATGAAAATATTGATAAACCGCCAGGCATTTGGATACAGCTGGAAAGGGTGAATCTGGAGTTCTGCTAATAGCCTTATGATAAACGGGTCAACAGGAAACCTCAAACCCGCTTCAGGAGCACCTTTGTAGACGCACAATCTCTCGGGGTTCCAATTACAGGTTTTATCGGCCAAGCCCGGAGAACAAACCTTAATTGCATCTGGAAAATTGTATGTGTCTACAATCTCTTCAATCTGGGATTTACTCAACTTGCATGGGCTATGATACGAATCTAACTCTGAGCTGTTAGGGAATGCTTCCCTCATAGTACTTAACAAGTCTAATAGAAGAATGAAAGCGACGATCAATATATGAAGGAGGTCTCAGTCTAGCCATACCTCTAAGGGATCTTGCCTTGCTCCTCTTGGCCATCGCCTCGGCCATAGAAACTGGGGGGCAGATGCTCTACTGTTGTCCGACATGTTGGAAGCTTGAACTTGAACTTGGAAGCTTGAGAGATTAAGAAATTTGAAGAAATTTGAGAAATGAAGAAGTGAATGGAAATGAAGACTACTCCCACTCTTTTATAAAAGATGCATGACCTACTATACAAGGTTGAAATGTAGCCTGGTTCGCGTTTGCAGGTCATTTATCGTTTATGAACAAAAAAAGAAATGAAATTCATCCGTTATGGATGAAAAGAATCGTTACAACTCATATAATTCCGGAGAAGAAAAGAGGGATTAAATCGAATATACGGCATCCAGATACGCTAAAATGCTTAACTAAGCTTTAGAAGCTAATTATGCTTAAGGAAGCTAAATCATGAGTTTAATTGGGAGAAAGATTAGGGATGTTAATCGAAAGATTAATTGTACTTTAAACTAAGGAGGATTGCTTGCTAACATCCAAATATTGAAAGATAATGAATGAATGTTGTGAAAGAGGATTCCAACATCGCGAAGGAGCTTCAGAAGGCACGACAAGGCGCCAGGGGAGGGCCAACCAACCTCTTGGCAGCCGACCAGGCCCCAGAAGAAGGCTCAGCCGACCTCCTAGCAGCCGAGCAGGCGCCAGAGGAAGGCCAGCCGACCTCCTAGCAGCCGAGCAGGCGCCAGAGGAAGGCTCAGCCGACCTCTTAGCAGCCAATTAGGCGCTAGAGGAAGGCTAGCCAACCTACTGGCAGCCGTCCAGGCACCGGAGGGAGGCCCAGCCGACCTTCTGGCAGCCAACCTGCTATCAGGGGAGGTTCCGGCCGACCTCCTGGCAGCCGTGTAGATACAGGGTGATCTCAACGCCTCCGACGATATTTGAACACCTCCAACGACATTGGAACATCTTCAAAAATCTTCAAACGTCACACCAGATGTTCAAAATATGCCTTGTTAGCTGCTGTTTTGGAAAAATAGCGGCCAAAACCAAAGGTTGTTTAGCACCGTTTAGTGCCGTTTAGTACCGTTTTAGCTCCGTTTAGCTTCGTCTAGCGCCGTTTAGCGCCGTTTAGTGCCGTTTAGCGCCGTTTAGTGTCGTCTAACGCCATTTAGTACCGTTTTAGCGCCGTTTAGCGCCTTTTTATGTCGTTTAACGCCGTTTAACATCGTTTAAACATCATTTAAGGCTGGTTAGTGCCGTTAAGCATCGTTTAATGATCGTCGTAAATGCGTCGGTCGCTCCACGCTTTACATCAAGACGGTATTTATGAAACACTAGTGTACAAAGATGAATCCCGAGTGTCGAATAAGACAACTATAATGTAACACCCCCAGATCCGGGTTCCGGGATCCGGTCGTTACGGTCTCCAACTCTGTCCACAATAGTTGAACTTACCTCAACATAAAATAAATTACATCTTTATGACCCAACACAACAATATAAAACACACCCGTTATAGTCCCAGAGATGAAATCAGAGTAACAATCAAATTTTATTAATCTCATTATGAGTTCTTACAATCCAAAAGGATTTCAATAAATACATACTCTTTGCCATCCATTTACATAAGTCATACCAACCCATAAACTTGGTACTGAAAGAGTGAATCTATCCTACTAATAACTTCTTCTTCAGCTCTGGTAGTCTCATCGTCCTCGTTAGCATCGAGTGCGCCTTGTGCGAGTCATCGGTCTAGCTGTTGTTGTGATATAATAATAAAGCAAGGGTGAGCAATAGCCCACCAACAATAATGTATAACTGAACGATAATATATAACGGTTCAAAAGTATCTTTCAAACCATATGCCATGCATTTACGGAAATGATGCCAGTATAACATGAACGATGAAGTTACAAGGTAACTCAAAATGCATATATAGGTGGGAATATCTGCTATGTCAAAGATAAGCCAGATATCATCATTTATCATAAAAGAGGAACTTGCAGGGAAAATATTGCAATTCCAACTATGAATACTTTTCCAGTACTGCCAACAATGATAATGTTGAAGAAAATAAAAGAATTTGAATGATGAACTTATGCTGGAGTATTCACCGCGCCCACTACCAATCTTACGATGATAAGTCGCAGATTGTACAACTCAATTTAGATTTACTACCGGTAGAAGGAAGAACTGACGGCTTTACTTGTCTACCGCCCTACTAGCTCTCCCCGGCCAACGGTTGGGCCAAAGGGGATGGACCGGCACTACTCGGCCTCTTACACGACTCCAAGTTCGAAAAGAAATTCATGACTCTGAGTGCAAAGTTCGTCCCCCTTTCCCCAAGTACAATACTTGTTGATAAGACTCCACAAAGTAGTCGTATCTAGTTGGAAAGGAAATTCAACATCATATCTCCCAAGCTGCTGCTTGTTAGAGGATACCATCTTGTTCCAATAATCTCACCCCTCGAATGATGAGGAGGTTTACTCAAAGATTCAATTGATAAACAGCAACCAAGTTGAGAGTGAAAATAATAGGTTTACAAGATTTAGGACCGGGAAGTCAACAAGATAAATAACATTGCTCAAGTAGGTTCCCCTATAATATGGAAGTTTGAGCGAGCATTTAAATTCTTTTAAGACAGATTTAAATGAAAAAAAAATAAAGAGTTGGGAACCTTTCCTTGATAAAATAGTCGTAAAAAGACTCCGAAATATTTTACATAATATCTGGAGGTGAAAGATAATCTCCAAATAATATAAATTATTTTTATAAGAATTTAAAAGAATTAAATAAATATTCCAAGAATATTTATTAACTCAATAATAATTACGGAATATTATTAACTCATAATATTGCTCGTAAGTAATCCTCGAATGAATATATAGAATTATTTACTAAATAATTCCCTCCTTAAATGAATATTCAAAATAATATTTATTAGATAATTAATTCCAATTAATATTTAAAATAATATTCAATAAATAAGTCAAACCTTAAATGAATATTTGAAAATAATATTCATTTAGTAAATAACCTTCTAAATGAATATCCAAATAATATTCATTTAGTAATCAAAACTTTAAAGGAATAATCGAAATAATATTCCTTAAGTAAATAGAACTTCCAATGAATATTTTAAAATAATATTCATCAAGTATATAAAACCTTAAATGAATATTCTAAAGTAATATTCATTTAATAAATAACATTCTAACGAATATCAAAATGATATTCATTAAATAATCAACTCTAAATAAATATTCCAAACTAACATTCATTTAATATCTCTCGACTGAGATAATACTCGAATAACATTCCTCGAAATACTTCCAAGTAATTGATACTTTATGGAAATATAAATAACGTTTAATAATAACATTCCTTAAAATAAATAATAATCTGCCGTTGGAATCCCTCCAGGTTTCCACGACTATCTATATCTTAAAATACCGACTCCCGGTCTATATTTAAGAATGAATATCAAATGCCCTTCGCTAAGGGTCTTATCAAAACAATCTGGCTTATAACTGACAATTCGTATCTAGTCTATAAGCCAATATCAATTCAGGGAACAGGTATCATAATATAATTTGACAATATGCATGCATGCTATGGCATATGTATCAGAAACAACAGACATACATATTATCACAACAACAGTTCCAAGGTATTGGAAACTTACCTGGTAATCGGGTGTGGGTGGAGATAGCTTGTCCTGGGTCTGCTCAATGATCTAAAAACAATAAGAACATTCGAGATTAACCACTTAACACGTTTTAAAAGTCTAGGTATAAACTTCACTTAAATCGAAACACATTTTCGAATTATCTCGTTATACATCTTTTAGTGTAACTCTTTTTATTACTGATACGATCCGACATTTGTTCGTCATTAAGACATGTCATCATACCCACACTTGGTATATACTTAAGTCGTATAAGTTCTAAAGTCGATCGATTACGAACCGAGATTAAACCTCGAGTTTTATCGTTCGTTTTCTAAGTGTTTTACCAAAGTTATAACCAAGCGGGTTTTTAGGGGTTCGTTCGCGTTTAACTTTGATTCAAACATTTTTATAAAATCGGAAAACGATCCGTTTGATATGTGGTTTTCTTTCATACCTTCCTTATGACCCTTAGTATTTATTTACCAAGATTCGCCACTGAGTAACATGCTTTACGAGGGTTCAATTGAAGTTATGAACTTTTACTTACGGTTCCGAACCAATTTTAGTAATTTGATCATAATTCCTAAACCGTAAGTCGTATGTTTCGATTCTCATGCCAAAACGATCTATGGCTCGAGATCTACAAGGACTAGTCATAATATTATCAACGTCAGGAAATTTTATTTACTGTCATGCTCGGTTTCTAAGTGTTAACAAAAATTCGGCATTACGATGGCTATATATCGAACGTTCTAAAAATCATAACAATTCAACCAAGCCACACCATAGGAAACTTTTGGGCCAGCCTTCTCCTCATATTCTGATAGCAGGGCTTTATTTCCAGTCATGTGTCCTGAACATCCACTGTCCACGACTAGGGTTGCCTCCCTGTTATCCTGCAATCACAAACAATTACTGAGGATTAGTTTTAAGGATCCAGACTTGCTTGGATCCTTTGGCATTCTTAACTTTGTTAGCTTTTGCAGCGGAATTAACATTATCAGAGTTTGAGCTAACAGTATCAGTGTTTGCACTTGCAGTATCAACTTTAACCCATTTTAGATTGGGTTTCAGTTCATAGTAATTATGATAGATAGCATGATATTTTCTGCAAGTATAGATGGAATGCCAAGTGCTTCCACAGTGTGTGCATAGAGTCTGTGGCTTAGTTCTAGCAAAATCCTTCTTTACCTCAGACTTTGTAGGTAAAGAATTTATATTTTTATTTTTCTTGCAGAAATTTGCAAGATGCTTAGTACTACCACAGTTATGACATGTCTTTCTTAGAGCATAACTAGCAAGCATTGGTTTATTTCCTGAAGTGATGCCTACTTTTCCATTTCTGTTCTTGTTTGACACTTTCTTTTTCTCAACAGATTTTAACTCCTTCAATTTATGTTTGAGTTGTTTATCTGTCATTGAACCAATATTAACCTGATTAACACTAGTTTTTACTGGTTTTCTTTTGACAGCTTCTTTTTCATTCTCAGACAAAAATTTACTGGTTCCATGAACAAATTTAGTTCTGACTTTAACTTGATTTTGAAATCTAAGTTCATCTTCCTCATTATAACCTAGACCAACAGTGTCTGTTTGAAAAATCTGTTGAGTGTCCTTTCCAGAATTAGTCCAAGTCCTAATTTTCTTATTTGCTTCCTCCAACTCAGATTCTAGTTGTTTATATTTCTGAAGCAAAATCTGTTCTTTGCAAACAGCATCATCTCTCTCTTTCTGAACTTGTTGCATGTTTTCAAGTTTCTCTTCAACAAGTTTATTTCTCTCTTTAAGTTCAGAATTTTCAGCTTTTATCCTCTCATTTTCTAAAGTCTGATCCCTATAACTTATATGCAATGACTTAAGAAAAATTCTTAATTGAGCAATGTCATCAATATTATAAGCATAGGTAGTTGGAGGTACCAGATTTTCAGAGGATTCTGATTCAGTAGTAGCCATGAGAGCATAGTTCACTTCTTCATCAGAATCTGAAGTATCTGCCCAATCTCTGCCTTTAGTGTAGAGTACCTTTCCAGTTTTACCCTTCTTGCACTCAGGAGCATAGTGACCCATCTCCTTACACTTGTAGCATTGAATTTCAGACTTATCCTTCTTCCCTTTAGAATCTCTCTTATCAGACTTCCTGTAGCTTTTCCTGTCTTCATTTGAATCCCTAGAAAACCTTTTTCCTTTCTTGAAATTCTTGAAGCCCATTTTCTTGAAAGTTTTCACCATCAGCACAGCCATTTTTCTCATTTCTTCTTCATCATCCTCAGAGTCAGATGATTCAGAAGAGTTTGAATCATAATCAGAGTTTGGTGAATCACTTTCTGAATGTATGACCAAAGCTTTTCCCTTCATTTTCCTTCTTGATGCCTCTTTCTTCTGAGGCTTCTCTTCAACATTAAGAGCAACTGACTTTCCTTTTCTACTTGATCTCCTGTTTCTCTGCTCCATTTCCAATTCATAAGTTTTGAGCAGTCCATAAATTTCATCAATCTCTGTTTCAGCAAGATCATAGTTGTCTCTAATAGTGGTTGTTTTCACATCCCACTTTTCAGGTAGAGAAAGAAGAAACTTGAGATTCGAGTCTTCTAGATCATACTCTTTGTTGACCAATGACAGATCATTAATCAGTTTACAGAATCTATCAAATGTTTCTGTCATGGTCTCTTCAGGCTTAGCCTCAAAATGCTCATACTCTTGTGTGAGTATGTTTCTCCTATTCTTCTTAATAGCTGCAGTTCCTTGACACCTGACTTCAAGTGCATCCCATATCTCTTTTGCAGTGGTGCAGTTAATGACTTTGTTAGACATGACATTGTCTAAGGCACTATGTAGTAAATGCCTAACTTTTGCATCCTTAGCAATTGATGATAGATCTTCAGGAGTCATGTCCTTCTTTTCCTTTGGAACCATTTTTGCTGCTTCACCAGCAACTGCAACAGATAGCTTTGTAGGATTGTGAGGACCTTCATAAATCCTGTCAAGATATTCTGGATCTGTAGCCTCCAGAAACATAGTCATCTTGACCTTCCACGTAGCATACTCTATAGGCCTCAGAATAGGAACCCTGATTGGTTCATAACGACTCACAGTAGTAGGAGCCTTTTCAGAAACAGTAGGTGTTGGTGGAGGAATTTCTGACATGATTATTGTTGTGTTTGGATCTTAACCTGTAATAAAGTAACAGATTGGCTCTGATACCACTTGTTAGGCCGAATACACAAATAATAATCAACTTTGTATGAGAGATTAACAAGTAAAAGCGTTTATGCACTTAAAAAACTTCTTGTATTTCAAACCCTCTTCGTGATGTAAAATATCACAAAGAGCTGCTAGGTTACAATAATGATAATTCGTTATCGATACCCTTCTAGGGTTAACCTATCTGTATTTATATAACATACAGCTACGATACAATCTCTAATTGATATTCCTAATAATCAGCTATACAATGATATCAATTACAGATTGTCACACGTCTCCTATGTCAACTCGATCTCTTTGATAGCTATCCAATCTTCAAAGATATCGCTTCCATAATTAATCTTTAATCTCTGTTGAACAGTAGACGCGCTTCCTCCAGACAGAGTTTAACAAACTCTGTCAAGCTTCCATCTGTCAGAGTTTACACAAACTCTGACTGCTTCCAGCTAAACTCTGATAACTCCCTGTAACACTTAAACACTGATCAAAACACATCAATTATATTTAACAATCTCCCCCAACTTGTTCATTATCAAAAATGTACAAGTTAATGACAATAATTGATGATGTCAAAACAAATGATAAATACAGTGTTTATACAGATTCAGAGTTTAACTTAAAGACTATAGAGAATAAGAAAATTCTTACAGAACTTTAATCTCTAATCATTTCAAGATCTGGCATGGTTCTGAGATAATCAATCAGCAATCTTCTTTCTGCATTTTCAAGTTCAGTCTTCATTGCTTCTTTGATTTCTCTGAGTTGAGGATCACTTTCATCTGTTTGGTAAATAGCAGCCCTAAGATCATAAATCTTGTTTCTTCTCATTTCATTACCCAGTCTGATAAATCTGTCTTTTTCTGCCTGAGTATTGAAGTCAAGTACTGTGATTCCCAAATCAGTCTTTAACTTTGCAGTACCTTTCTTCATTTCAATGAGATTGCCTTGGTAATCCCTGTACTTAGGAATGTATCTGCTGTTGTATTTCTGTCCTCTAATAGCCAGATTCTGAGTCATCTTCTGTCTTAGTACATTAGCAACCGATTGAGTCCTTCGACTATTCACCTTGAAAAGATATAGAACATACTCTAGTTCTTCCCAATATTTCAAGCCGATATCATCCTCACCAACTTTGAATACTGACCCATCAGCCATGAAGTAAAGAAGAAAATCTTTATCTAAACTCTTCTGATGAACCAACTGCACTGATTCCAGTCTATCCAGACTCTCTTGAGGTACACCACGACCTGGAACAGCCAGTGAAGAAGGATCTCTAGGACCAGTATATTGCCTTCTGTCTCTATGTGACCCTAATCCAGCCTTATTATTTCCAATCTTACCAGATAAAGCTTTTCCATCAGAAATATTCATTGAGACTCCAGATAACTCATTTGGATCAGAAATTGTTCCTTTGCCAAAAACAGATTTCAACTGAGAAGATAGAGGTTTAAACACAACTTGTGTAGCAACAGAGGTTGTATCTTTCTTCTTTGAATCTTCTCCTTCCATAGCAATGCCTTTCAGCTTGTGTTTAGCTTCAGCTTCTGTTGATTTCTTAGATAAATGTGATCTTTGATCAGCATCAACATTTTCCTTGATCACAACGCCTTTAAGAACAGGTCTAGGAGCTTTTTCTTTTTGTACCTTGTCAGACTTTAAAGCTTTAAGATGTTCTTCATGTAAACTCTTTTCCTCAGCTTCAATGTCTTCAATCGTTACTCCTTCCTCATTCTCTTCAATGAATAACTTAGCAGCCAACTCTTCATCAGTTTGTGGATTTGAAGATAACAGTAAACTCTTGGTCCTTGAAGTTCCTTGAGTATCAGTATTTCTCCCAACAGACTGTGATTTGGATGACTTACTAGTTCTCAGAGTTTGAACCTCCTCAGCCTTTTTCTTTCCTTTATCTTTGTTACCTGCCCCTCCATCTCCAGAACTATCCCTTCTAACAACTCTCTCCCCCTTTTTGACATCATCAGGCATAAGGATAGAAGTAATTAACTCCAGAGAGGTAGCAATAGAATCAATTTTAGCAGATAAATCAGACTGATTCTCTTCAACTTTACTCAGTCTGGCAAGGATATTGTCTTGAGCTTTAGAGAATTTTGTAGTCACTAGTTTGGAATGTGTCTCCATCTTCATCTCTCTAGCTACAACCTCATTTCTCAAAGAAGTGATTGCCAAATTAGTATCATCAAATCGTCTATCCAGAGTTTTAACTTGAACTATAGTTGCTTTCAAGCAAGAAAGAATCTCTGGATTAGAGATAGTATCAGCACTTTGCTTAACAAACGTAGCTGCTCTTCTCGATGGAAAAATACAATCTTCTTTGTACCATTCAGCAGCATTCTTGGCAAATTGTGCTCTTTCAACTTCATGAGAAGAACAAGGTTGAGAAAAAGGTGTATGTTTATCATCAGTTTGTACTGGTGCACTCAGAGAAGTATCAGAGTTTGCACTACTGTCACCTTCAGCTTCAACACTTGTAGCTTTAACTGGTTCATCTTCAGCCATAGATTTAGCAATATCTTCTGTAGGCTTTTCAGAATTTTCTTCATGTTGCTCAGGCTCAGCAACAGGCATTGACTGAGTTGTTACTTTGGTTGCCTGATCAATTTCTTCACCTTCTTCAACAGTGTGGTGAGCATCAGATATTATCTCAGTATGAGATGCCACAGCTTCAGAAGGTACAGATGTAAGTTGATCAACTACACCAACATTAGAGATAGGATCAGAAAATGGCATAAATGAATCAGGAACAGCATTTATTGGAGAAACACCATCTCTTGCATCCTCTTCTGCAGGCATTTTATCCTCTGCAGGCATTACATCCTCTGCAGGTACTACATCCTCTGCAGGTATTGCATCTTTCTCAATCTCAACAGAAGGTGTTTGCTGTGAAACAACCTCTGGAGCTTCAATATCTTCATCCACAGAATGAGAGAATATCACTCTTCTTCGTTTTGCTAGAGGTACATTATCTGAATCCTCTTCACAAGGTGATGACTTAGGCTTGTTTGCTCGAGCTTTCAATCTCTTCCCTTTTCTAGTGTAAACAGCTTCAGGAGATTTTCGTTTTGATTGCTTCTTTGTCTCGTCCGCCTGTCTTAGACTGGCATGTCGTGCAGCAAGTGCTTTCTTAACACCTTGAGATTTAGACTTTGATGTTAATGGAGAGTCAGAGTTTGAGTTTGAAGTGGGTGAAGATTGCTTTGCAGGTGATTCAGTGTTTGGTTCTGGTTGAGGTTCAGGGTGTGGTTCAGGTTGTTGTGGTTCTTGTTTAGGTTCATCTTGTTGTGGTGCATCGTGTTGTGGTTCCTGTTGTTCTTGTTGTGGTTCTTGTGGTTGATTTAGAAAATTTCGTAGAGCAAGAGGCATGATAAACTCAGGAAGATTTTCTTTACCAACATCCTTGTTAGTCATATCAGAGAATATGCGCTTATTGACTCTAAAAGGATCAACTTTATCAGTTTCATCAATGTCAAGACCAGGTACACATGCATTGAACAACATTTGACAAAAACGAGCATAGTAGACAGTGGTAGTCTCTGACAATTTATCACCTAAGTTCATCAAAACATATCGACCAAAATCAAAATTAATACCATAGAGCAAAGAATACCCGATATGGAGACTATCCATTGGAATGGCATCCCAGTTTGTGACTTTCTTCTGGAATGTTCTTGTTATGCAATCAAAGAAGAAATTCCATTCCTTTCTTAGATTTGGTCGCTTTATGCTGCCAAGCTTGTCAAGAGATTCCATGTAACCTATCTCTTGTAGCATATCTCTCAGATAACTTTCATTAACCAGAGCATAAGAAGTATGTGTGTCAAAACCCATCGTATCTCGTACAGTCTGTGGAGTAATCACATGGTCTTGGTCGTCATAGGTGAAGATAATGGTAGGAGTTCCACTTTCTCCTCCATCCACATAAACTGAGTTCTGCCAGAATGAAGCAATTTGAGACGCAGAAAGAGTAGCAGGTCCAGTCAGAGCTTGTCCAATCTCTGAATCCCTCAGAAAGTTCTGCATGAGATGAAACGATTCTGGAACGCGTTCATGATAGAGTGGAGCTTCATAGTTATTAGGAACAAACCGTAAGCCAAGAGCAGTGAATGCTTTAGATGCCATTGAGTTAAGAATTCCCAAGAATTTCCAAAAGATATGAATGTAGAAAGGTGTTTGCGTGAGTGCCCAAGAGAAAAATAAGAAAACTGTGAGAGTAAGAATAAAGCAAACTCGTTTGGACACAAAAGTGATTAAATTAATAAAAACTCAATCTCTTATGTAACACATACTCAAACAGTTCCTTGATCAGAGGTTGGAACCAGTCACCAAAAATTCAAAAATTTTAGCCCTTATCATTTTGATAAGTTCCTGGGTCATCCTAGTATTCAACTAGTCACCAAAAATCAGAGAATTTTAGCACATATTATATACCAATAAGTTCCTGGGTCATCCTAGTATCCAACATAATCTCAAAGGAGTATAACAACCTATATACACTTTCTTTGGGGTATTGCAGTAAACATTTTATTTTATCAGAGTATAACTAACAGAGTTTAGAGTTCATCAACATCAGTAGTTCTTCATGAAAGGTAATGCACACAGTATTTATAGACTCAGAGTTTAGGACAGAATAAACTAAGAGATGCTATAAATATGAGCCAGTATCATGCTGTGTTAACTTTCTGCACAATCTAAGATTAGATCTCAATAACTCAGAAAGATTCATGATTAATTGCTGAGAATCATGCTTCATACATATTTCTTCATTGGTGTTTTCATTCAGACAAAAATCAACTCAAAGTTCACAGAGTTTATCAAACGTATTAACAGTGTATGACATATATACATTCGATATCTCAAAGACTCAATATGCTATTCGATATCTCAGGGATTCGATATGTCAAAATGCTCTATTCGATATCTCAAGGAGTCCCAGAGAAAAGAGCTATTCGAGAAGTGATTCGATATGTCAAGATAACACTATTCGAGAACTCAGAGTTATCGATCAAGTCAATTCCAGTTCTCGAATCACTCACTTAGTCACTTCTCGAATACATTCTTGAGGACAAAATATGACAGAGTTTAACAGAGTATGCATAACATAGTTTAATCAACAGAGTTCACTTAGTATTTAACCAATCAGGAAATATGATTAATACATCACATAAGTAAAGTTTGAATCTAACCAACATTTCTAGTCAGAACCAGAGATCATTCCTAGTTCATTAACCAGCCTTGTAAATGTAACTTCACTCAATGGTTTAGTGAAGATATCTGCAAGCTGTTGTTCTGTAGAGACAAAATGTAGTTCAATATTTCCTTCTTCCACATGTTCTCTGATGAAGTGGTACCTTATGCTGATGTGCTTGGTCATTGAATGCTGTACTGGATTACCTGTCATAGCAATAGCACTTTGGTTATCACAGTAAATAGGTATATTACTGTACCTCAATCCATAATCCAGCAATTGATTCTTCATCCATAAGATCTGTGCACAACAGCTACCAGCTGCAATATACTCTGCTTCAGCTGTAGATGTGGAGATTGATTTCTGTTTCTTGCTGTACCAGGAAACAAGTCTGTCACCAAGAAATTGACAACTTCCACTAGTGCTCTTTCTGTCTACCTTACAGCCTGCAAAGTCTGCATCAGAATATCCAAGTAGCTTAAAATCTGATTCTCTGGGGTACCACAGACCTAATGATATGGTGCCCTTGAGATACTTGAAGATTCTTTTCACAGCTGACAGATGTGGCTCTCTAGGATCTGCCTGAAACCTTGCACAAAGACAGGTTGCATACATGATGTCAGGCCTACTAGCTGTCAAGTATAGAAGAGATCCTATCATGTCCCTGAAGTTTGTCATATCCACTGAAACTACTGTATCTTTGTCCAGTTTAGTTGCTGTTGCCATGGGAGTTGATGCAGATGAACAGTCAAGCATACCAAATTTCTTGAGAAGATTTCTGGTGTATTTTTCTTGATTAATGAAAATTCCATCATCTGTTTGTTTCACCTGTAGGCCTAGAAAGTAACTAAGCTCTCCCATCATGCTCATTTGATATCTGGACTGCATGAGCTTGGCAAACTTCTTACAGAGTTTATCATTAATAGACCCAAAGATGATGTCATCAACATAAATTTGAACTAAATGGAGGTCACTTCCTTGATTGAAATAAAACAGAGTTTTGTCAATTGTACCTCTGTTGAATCCACTTTCTAGAAGAAACTGAGCAAGTGTCTCATACCATGCTCTTGGTGCCTGCTTAAGTCCATATAGTGCCTTATCTAGCCTGTAGACATAATCTGGATATTTGGGGTCCACAAATCCTGGTGGTTGTTCAACAAACACTTCTTCTTCAAGCTTTCCATTCAGAAAAGCACTTTTCACATCCATCTGGAACACTTTGAATTTCTTGTGAGAGGCATATGCTAGAAAAATTCTGATTGCCTCCAATCTTGCTACTGGAGCAAATGTTTCATCATAATCTATTCCTTCCTGCTGTGAATAACCTTTTGCTACCAGTCTAGCCTTGTTCCTTGTGATAACACCTTCACTGTCAGTCTTGTTTCTGAAAACCCATTTAGTACCAACAATAGATCTGTTCTTTGGCCTTGGTACAAGGGTCCAAACTTCATTTCTTTCAAATTCATTTAACTCTTCCTGCATTGCTGTTATCCAGTCTGCATCTTGAAGAGCTTCTTCCACTTTCTTTGGTTCATTTTTAGACAAGAATGCATGAAATAAACATTCACTTGCAGTTGCACTTCTTGTCTTTACTTTTGCATCTGGATCACCAATTATCAAATCAGGTGTATGTGATTTAGTCCATTTCCTAGCAGAAGGCAAATGACTTCTATCAGCATATGATCCTCCCCCTTGATCCATGCTCTCCTGATTCTGTTGTGATCTATTTTCGTTTTCTGTGACTCCCCCTGAACTTGACTGTCCAGAGTCAGAATTTGAATTTTCAGAGTTTGAAGCATCAGAGTTTGATCCAGATTTTTCAGTTGACTCAGTATCAGTGTTTGAGTCTTCATCTTGATCATGCTCCCCCTCAACTGGTTCTCCTCTTTGTTGTGACTGAGAAGTTTCTCCAGAATTTACCAGTAGAGGTTCAAAGTTTGTTTCAACAGAGTCTGTCAGAATTGTTTCATCAGAGTTTCCTTCATCAGAGTTTAAAACTTCATTTTCAAAGTTCAGTTGATCATATTCGTCTTTGTCTTCAAGTCCAGTTATCTTCTTATCATCAAAAGAAACATGTATAGATTCCATGATCACTTTAGTTCTCAGATTGTAAACTCTGAATGCCTTTGTTGACAGTGGATAGCCAACAAAAATTCCTTCATCTGCCTTTAACTCAAACTTGGTCAACTGTTCTGGATGAGTCTTCAAAACGAAACATTTGCACCCGAAAATATGAAAGTATTTCAGGTTAGGCTTCTTTTTCTTCACCATCTCATATGGTGTCTTTCCATGCTTATTGATCAGTGTTGCATTTTGAGTAAAACAAGCAGTTTGAACAGCTTCTGCCCAGAAATAAGTTGGCAATTTTGCTTCATCAAGCATAGTTCTGGCAGCTTCAATTAATGTTCTATTTTTCCTCTCAACTACACCATTTTGTTGTGGTGTACCAGGTGCTGAAAATTCTTGTTTCACTCCATTGTCCTTGCAGAATTCTTCCATTGTTTCATTTCTGAACTCAGTTCCATTATCACTTCTGATGATTCTCACTTTGTTGCTTGATCCTTTGTCCAGAAGCTTCACATGCTCCATCAGAGTCAATGCAGTTTCATCCTTCTTTGCTAGAAAATACACCCAGGTGAATCTAGTGTATTCATCAACAATGACTAAAGCATATTTCTTCCTTGCAATAGACATAACATTTACTGGACCAAATAGATCAACATGAAGAAGATGATGAGGATCAGTGATAGAAGATTCTGTTTTGCTCTTGAAAGATGACTTCCTTTGTTTAGCCTACTGACATGAGTCACATAGGCCATCAACATTTAACAGGGTCTTTGGGAGTCCTCTTACAAGATCCTTTCTGATCAATTCATTGATGTTGTTCAAGTTCAAATGTGAGAGTTTCTTGTGCCACTTCCAACCCTCTTCATTAGACATTCTTGTAGACAGGCAAACAGCTTTTCCAACAGAGTCTATCAAAAGCTTGATTTCATAAATGTTGTTTTGCCTGTGACCAACTAGAACAACCTTTCCTGTAGATTTGCTGATAACTTCACAATATTCAGGTTGGAAATCTACATGATATCCCTTGTCACAGATTTGACTCACAGATAGCAGGTCATGCTTGAGTCCTGGGACATGAGCTACATTGTTGATGATGACATTTCCAAGATTGATATTGCCATATCCCAATGTTCTTCCTATATTGCCATCACCATAGGAAACTTTTGGGCTAGCCTTCTCCTCATATTCTGATAGCAGGGCTTTATTTCCAGTCATGTGTCCTGAACATCCACTGTCCACGACTAGGGTTGCCTCCCTGTTATCCTGCAATCACAAACAATTACTGAGGATTAGTTTTAAGGATCCAGACTTGCTTGGATCCTTTGGCATTCTTAACTTTGTTAGCTTTTGCAGCGGAATTAACATTATCAGAGTTTGAGCTAACAGTATCAGTGTTTGCACTTGCAGTATCAACTTTAACCCATTTTAGATTGGGTTTCAGTTCATAGTAATTATGATAGATAGCATGATATTTTCTGCAAGTATAGATGGAATGCCAAGTGCTTCCACAGTGTGTGCATAGAGTCTGTGGCTTAGTTCTAGCAAAATCCTTCTTTACCTCAGACTTTGTAGGTAAAGAATTTATATTTTTATTTTTCTTGCAGAAATTTGCAAGATGCTTAGTACTACCACAGTTATGACATGTCTTTCTTAGAGCATAACTAGCAAGCATTGGTTTATTTCCTGAAGTGATGCCTACTTTTCCATTTCTGTTCTTGTTTGACACTTTCTTTTTCTCAACAGATTTTAACTCCTTCAATTTATGTTTGAGTTGTTTATCTGTCATTGAACCAATATTAACCTGATTAACACTAGTTTTTACTGGTTTTCTTTTGACAGCTTCTTTTTCATTCTCAGACAAAAATTTACTGGTTCCATGAACAAATTTAGTTCTGACTTTAACTTGATTTTGAAATCTAAGTTCATCTTCCTCATTATAACCTAGACCAACAGTGTCTGTTTGAAAAATCTGTTGAGTGTCCTTTCCAGAATTAGTCCAAGTCCTAATTTTCTTATTTGCTTCCTCCAACTCAGATTCTAGTTGTTTATATTTCTGAAGCAAAATCTGTTCTTTGCAAACAGCATCATCTCTCTCTTTCTGAACTTGTTGCATGTTTTCAAGTTTCTCTTCAACAAGTTTATTTCTCTCTTTAAGTTCAGAATTTTCAGCTTTTATCCTCTCATTTTCTAAAGTCTGATCCCTATAACTTATATGCAATGACTTAAGAAAAATTCTTAATTGAGCAATGTCATCAATATTATAAGCATAGGTAGTTGGAGGTACCTGATTTTCAGAGGATTCTGATTCAGTAGTAGCCATGAGAGCATAGTTCACTTCTTCATCAGAATCTGAAGTATCTGCCCAATCTCTGCCTTTAGTGTAGAGTACCTTTCCAGTTTTACCCTTCTTGCACTCAGGAGCATAGTGACCCATCTCCTTACACTTGTAGCATTGAATTTCAGACTTATCCTTCTTCCCTTTAGAATCTCTCTTATCAGACTTCCTGTAGCTTTTCCTGTCTTCATTTGAATCCCTAGAAAACCTTTTTCCTTTCTTGAAATTCTTGAAGCCCATTTTCTTGAAAGTTTTCACCATCAGCACAGCCATTTTTCTCATTTCTTCTTCATCATCCTCAGAGTCAGATGATTCAGAAGAGTTTGAATCATAATCAGAGTTTGGTGAATCACTTTCTGAATGTATGACCAAAGCTTTTCCCTTCATTTTCCTTCTTGATGCCTCTTTCTTCTGAGGCTTCTCTTCAACATTAAGAGCAACTGACTTTCCTTTTCTACTTGATCTCCTGTTTCTCTGCTCCATTTCCAATTCATAAGTTTTGAGCAGTCCATAAATTTCATCAATCTCTGTTTCAGCAAGATCATAGTTGTCTCTAATAGTGGTTGTTTTCACATCCCACTTTTCAGGTAGAGAAAGAAGAAACTTGAGATTCGAGTCTTCTAGATCATACTCTTTGTTGACCAATGACAGATCATTAATCAGTTTACAGAATCTATCAAATGTTTCTGTCATGGTCTCTTCAGGCTTAGCCTCAAAATGCTCATACTCTTGTGTGAGTATGTTTCTCCTATTCTTCTTAATAGCTGCAGTTCCTTGACACCTGACTTCAAGTGCATCCCATATCTCTTTTGCAGTGGTGCAGTTAATGACTTTGTTAGACATGACATTGTCTAAGGCACTATGTAGTAAATGCCTAACTTTTGCATCCTTAGCAATTGATGATAGATCTTCAGGAGTCATGTCCTTCTTTTCCTTTGGAACCATTTTTGCTGCTTCACCAGCAACTGCAACAGATAGCTTTGTAGGATTGTGAGGACCTTCATAAATCCTGTCAAGATATTCTGGATCTGTAGCCTCCAGAAACATAGTCATCTTGACCTTCCACGTAGCATACTCTATAGGCCTCAGAATAGGAACCCTGATTGGTTCATAACGACTCACAGTAGTAGGAGCCTTTTCAGAAACAGTAGGTGTTGGTGGAGGAATTTCTGACATGATTATTGTTGTGTTTGGATCTTAACCTGTAATAAAGTAACAGATTGGCTCTGATACCACTTGTTAGGCCGAATACACAAATAATAATCAACTTTGTATGAGAGATTAACAAGTAAAAGCGTTTATGCACTTAAAAAACTTCTTGTATTTCAAACCCTCTTCGTGATGTAAAATATCACAAAGAGCTGCTAGGTTACAATAATGATAATTCGTTATCGATACCCTTCTAGGGTTAACCTATCTGTATTTATATAACATACAGCTACGATACAATCTCTAATTGATATTCCTAATAATCAGCTATACAATGATATCAATTACAGATTGTCACACGTCTCCTATGTCAACTCGATCTCTTTGATAGCTATCCAATCTTCAAAGATATCGCTTCCATAATTAATCTTTAATCACTGTTGAACAGTAGACGCGCTTCCTCCAGACAGAGTTTAACAAACTCTGTCAAGCTTCCATCTGTCAGAGTTTACACAAACTCTGACTGCTTCCAGCTAAACTCTGATAACTCCCTGTAACACTTAAACACTGATCAAAACACATCAATTATATTTAACAGGTAATTTTACTTAAAGTTAAATGGGGGTTTAATAATTTTGACTTAAAGTGAAATTTGACTTAAAAAAGTTTTAAATTCATAATATTTAAACTCTACAAGAATTGTGAAAAAAGAAAAAAAAAACTCCATAAGTCATAAGTTATAAGTCAAAAGTACCTAAATGGAACTTATGACTTAAAGTAGTTTTTTTAACTTAAAATTGGCTTAAAGCTCGTGGTGCCAAACAGCCCCAAAACAACTTAAAGCATGCTTTTCCTTTAAACATGTTTTGCCAAAAAGGCTGTAAGCCTTTACTAGTCCTTAGAACACCTTAACCAAGCTTAACTAACAAGAATCATCAAGCACATAATTAGTGATTTTCGGATCTGCTATAAGGCAGTGGAAAGATCATGAAAAATGAGGTCCTTACCGAGGTTTTCTGGATGAGGCTTCTAAAGGAGAGTTGTAGAGAATCTAACAAGCTTTCCAACAAGCTAAAGAACACCAAATTCCATTGAGTAATTGATATGGGCTAAAAATAAACCCTAAAGACACATTTAATGTCACATTAATTAGACCCAGTATGGTCCAAACGTGGGGCCCACCAGATGGGCCCAAACCCTATTTATAATATTAATTTCGTAATTAATATTAAGGGTAATAAATAGCTCAGCAAATAAGAGTCAAACAAGGATATTACTCTTGCCTGACTTAGCCTCCAAGATACATATTTCAACATGGAAACTGATTCCTATAAGGAAGAGATCTAGAACCTTCTTCAAGGAAGACTTGTCCACCAAGTCTCTGACTCCTACAATAATTCTAGGGCTTCTCAGCCTATATAAAGGGTCTAACCCCTCATCTCAGAACTACGTTTTTGGGCAGAGCTCAATACGTCACTACGTTTTGGATACAGCTCCATACGTTACCCACCACGTTTTGGCTTAATCCTCGAATAAGGACATAGAAGCCACTGCGTCCTAGGTGAGCTCTCACCGCCATAGCCTTGAGGGCACCATCACCTAGAACTACGTTGGCTTGATTCTCAATACGAGATACGTAGGCACTCTGTGAGGACCGATTAAAGTCTCGAACGCAGAAACAGCCATTAAAGCTCGAAGCTCAACCACCCTAGCATTAATTACAAATCGTAATCTAGTTTTTGATCCACAACATTTGGCGCCGTCTGTGGGAAGACAACATCAACCATGGTTATCATAATTAGTAAAAAAAAAAAAAAAAACATTTGGCGCCGTCTGTGGGAAGACAACATCAACCATGGTTAGCACACGAAGAACTACATCAGGCTCTACCGAAGCTTTATCAATCAGCTCCGCTCCGCCTCTTACCTCTGGGACAACCACGTTTGAACAAGGGACGATCCCCCAAACTTAAGTTTCTCAGCCTCCAGGGACGAATCCCCCTGCTGGGAGTACGCTGCCTATGGTTGTCCATCCAGAACAAGAAACTAACCCTCTTCAGATGGTGGTTTCTCCTCTTGATAGCGCTGGTCGTACGCTGCCTCCGGGGGTACAGATCCACACCACGGATGGGCTGCCTAACTATCCCCCTCAACACAGGGAACCTGGACCGAGCGGTCATGCCTTACAGATTCGAGATCGAGAGTACGATAATTACTCTAGTCCCTATACTGATGATTCAACGTCTGAGGATGACAACGATGATCGTGATGAAGCCCCGAGGAGGCGACGTGCTAGTAGAGAACCTCGAAGGAGGTCCCAAAGAATCCATGATGGACCTCCACAAACGACTGAGGAAAGGATCAAGGCTCATGAGGCTGAGATCCAGAGGCTAAAAGATGACGCCGCCAGAGAGCAAGCAAGGCAGAATCAAAGTCTGCATCGACCTCCTCCAATCTCAGGAAGGGTTCCCGTCATAGATCTGGAGAGGTCGTCTAGGAGACGAAGAAGGGCCGAAGCCCCAATTGAAAAATCGACAAGGGTGGAGAACCCCAAAAGTAACCCTAGGGATCTGATGCCCCTTGGGGATCCTGATGATCCTACACCTCCGTTCACTGAAGAGGTAATGAATGCTCGCATCTCAAGGAAGTTCAAGATGTCGACGATTAAGGCTTATGACGGAACGGGTGATCCCGCAAATCATGTTAGGACGTTTTCAAACGCACTGCTGTTGCAACCTGCAAGTGACGCCTTGAAGTGTAGGGCGTTCCCTCAAACCCTGTCGGGTATGGCTCAAAGATGGTACAGCCGCTTACCTGCAAACTCGATTGGCTCTTTCAAGGAGTTAAGCGCTGCCTTTGTGAGTCAATTCATCAGCGGAAGAGTTCATGAGAAAAGTTCTGCATCCCTCATGTATGTGGTACAGGGGAAGAATGAGAATCTGAGAGATTGTCTCAAGAGGTTCACCAAGGAGACCCTGAATATCACTGATTTGGAAAATAAGGTGGCAATGGTAGCCCTGGAACACGGAACCACTGACCTCTTCTTCAAGAGATCATTGGCGAAACATCCCCCTGAGAACATGGCTGAGCTCCAACGAAGGGCTGATAAGTACATTAAAGTTGAGGATAGCTTGAAGAAAGAAACCACCATAGGTGGCGGAGGAGGTAACAATGACTCCAAGAAGCGAAAGCAAGACCAGGACTATGATGATCAAGAGTATGATGCTAGGGACAAGTATCCCCGAACTAGCGAGGACTCTGACTCTGCCCCTAAGAAGAACCAAGGGTCAAGGTTCACTGAGTATGCAAGGTTGGATACTCCTAGAAGTCGAATCTTTTGGACATTGAGAATGATAAGGATTTCAGATGGCCAAAGCCACTCAGGGGTGATCCCGCAAAGAGAAACCAGAATCAGTATTGTAGATTCCATAGAGACGTGGGGCATGACACTAACGATTGCAAGCAACTCAAAGATGAGATCGAGTTTTTGATCCGTAGAGGGAAGCTGAGGCACTTCACTAAGGGTGAAGACCGTGGTAATCAGAGAAGAGACTATAATAGAAGGGATGACGATCAAGATCGCAACCCACAGCCCCGAGGGCCAGTAATCAACATGATCTCAGGAGGCCCGACTGCGGCCGGGACAACTAGGAACTCTCGAAAGGCTTATGCCCGAGAGGTGTTGCACATCGTGGGAGAGGCCCCGAAGCGTGCAAAAACTGAGGTAGTGGTTAGTTTTGATGACTCAGAGTTGGAAGGGGTGAAGTTCCCCCACGACGACCCGTTGGTCATAACTCCTGTGATTGGAAACTCGGAGGTGAAGCGAGTCTTGATAGACAATGGAGCTTCCGTTGACATTCTGTTTCATGATGCGTTTGTGAAGATGGGATACACTGGTTCTCAGTTGACCCCCAATAACATGCCAATTTACGGATTTAATGGAATTGAGTCCAAAGTTGAAGGGACTATTCAGTTACCCATGACAATTGGGCAAGAACCTAAAGAGGCTACTCAGATGCTGAATTTTCTGGTGATCAAAGCATCCTCGACTTATAACACAATCCTGGGAAGGACTGGACTTCATGCGTTCAAGGATGTTGCGTCTACTTATCACATGAAGATTAAGTTTCCAACCCGGAACGGAATTAGAGAACATAAAGGTGATCAAAAGATGGCACGAAGCTGTTATGTAGCCTCGTTAAGGCCTGATGGAGTCGGGGGGCAAGTCTCTCTAATTGAAGACGTGGATGTCCGTAGAGGTAAGGAACACCAAGAATGGCCAGCAGAGGACATCACACAGAAGCCTTGGACAGCCATTGAGGCTAAGGCGTTAACTGACTTCGTGGTTGAATGTACCATTGGCAACCAAGAAGTCGGGGGGCAGGAGGTAGTACCCCAAGCAGGAAGTGAACTTCAGAATAAGAATGAGGATACCAGAAGTAATGGTGGACGCTCTATTTTGATGGAGCATCAAAAACAAAATCAAGTGATGCAGGCCTAGTCTTGCAATGCCCCGATGGGCTCAAGTTATCCTAGTAGGACTTAGCTTCATCTAGTAGAAGCAGAAATAAGGTTCATGGAAACCATTGCAGAGCATGTTGCTCCGAGTAGGACAATAGTACTGTATCACCCGATGAGTGCAAGTCAAGGATGAACGAGTACCGAAAATAAAAGAATAACGAATGGAAAACAAACAAATGCATAGGTGAAGATCCCGAAGGGTCAAAGCCATTAAAGGCCGAGGATGTTAAGGACTAGCTACTCTTCAATACTTATTAAGGACCTGGATTAAGGATCCAAGGATGAAGGCCAATAGATAACCTTAAGCAAGGATTAATAAGTTCAAGCAAGCTCTCGTCTCAGAAGTTTAAAAGGCAAGAAGCCAACGGGATTGTATTTATCGAAATCTATATCGAGGAATTAACCCCGAATCCTAGGTTGAAGAACAGAAGCTGTTAGCCGTGAAGGCCAAGGTTAGTTATGAAGGCCAAACTTGAGGGGGGTCATGAACCTCTAATTAAGATCCAAAGGTTGAAACTTCATGTTGACTTGAAAACCAATATGTAATTTTGAAAACCTCCTAGAGAAGGTTCAAGACCTCGTGGGGCTAACCAGAAATCCCTTGGCCTTGGACCAGCAGCTCTGATAGATATTTCGGTGATTTAAAACACCATTGAGATTGAAAACCCTTGATTTCAAACTTTGGAGTTCAACCTTTGAACATCGACGTTCGACACCCAAGACCAAGACAGACATTGAAGCCATGACGGCCAAGCGAACTGAGAAGTTACTTATATGGGAGCATCTTTGAAAGAACCCCTGAAGGGCAAGTTGATAGCATTCTTGCAAGAAAATAGCGATGTGTTTGCTTGGACTGTAGCTGATATGCCAGGGATTGATCCCCAACTCATAACTCACAAGTTGAATGTTGATCCGGGGCGGAAGATAATAGAACAGAAAAGAGAAATTTTGCTCCTGAAAGGCAGGAGGCCCATTAAACAAGAAGTTGAAAAGCTTTTAGAAGCTGGGTTTATTGAAGAGATTCAGTTTCCAGAATGGTTGGCTAACCCTGTGATGGTCAAGAAAGCCAACGGTAAGTGGAGGATGTGTATAGACTTCACCGACTTGAATGACGCATGCCCTAAGGATTGCTTCCCTTTACCAAGGATAGACATGTTAATAGATGCCACAGCAGGACATGAGATGCTGAGCTTCATGGATGGTTTCAGCGGCTACAGTCAGATTAAGATGCACAAGGATGACGTCCCTAAGGTATCTTTCATAACTGACTTTGGTGTTTTCTGCTATATTGTTATGGCTTTTGGTCTAAAGAATGCAGGAGCTACTTACCAATGATTGGTGAATAAGATATTCGCCCATCTGATTGAAAAAACCATGGAGGTCTATGTTGATGACATGTTAGTCAAGAGCCTACTCAAGGCAGATCACATTAAGCACCTCAGAGAGGCATTCGAAGTGCTGAGGCACCACAAGATGATGTTGAATCCAGCCAAGTGCGCTTTTGGCGTTGGATCAGGCAAATTTTTGGGTCTGATGGTTTCAAAGAGAGGCATAGAGGCCAACCCTGACAAGATCAAGGCGATCTTAGACATGGAGCCACCACGCTCTATAAGAGATGTGCAGAAGTTGACAGGCCGGGTAGCGGCTTTAGGAAGATTCATCTCCAAGTCTGGTGATAAGTGCTTGCCTTTCTTTCAAGCATTGAAGAAAGGTGAAAAATTTTGAATGGACTAATAAAAGCCAAGAGGCCTTTGAACAGTTGAAGAAGTACATGGTCGAAGCCCCGTTGCTGGCCAAACCTAGTCCCGGAGAGACTCTTTATCTGTATCTAGCAATGTCTGAACAAGCATTGAGTGCCGTCCTCGTTAAGAAAGAGAACAAGGTTCAGAGGCCTATCTACTACGTAAGCAAGGTGCTCCACTGAGCCGAGTTGAATTACTCTCCCATTGAGAAGTTCACCTTGGCATTGATAACAGCCTCGAGGAAGTTACGCCCGTACTTCCAGGCACACAAGATTGAAGTCCTGACGGACCAACAGTTGAGAAACATATTGCATAGCCCGAAGGCTAGTGGAAGGCTAATCAAGTGGTCGATTGAACTTGGAGAATTTGACATCACGTATGAGCCTCGAATAGCCATTAAGGCCCAGGCATTGGCTTACTTCGTGGTTGAATGTACCATTGGCAACCAAGATGTCGGGGGGCAGGATATAGTAACCACCCCTGGAAATGAAGAAAAAGATGAAGAGCCTGTACCTGATCAGAATGAACATTGGGTGCTCTATTTTGATGGAGCATCAAAAACAAAATCTAGTGATGCAGGTTTAGTCTTACAAAGCCCCGATTGGTTTACAGTCGAGTATGATTTAAAATTGGACTTTCCGACAACTAACAACGAAGCTGAGTATGAAGCCTTGATAGCCGGTTTAGGCTTGGCTAGAATAGTGAGAGTCAAGAATCTCAAACTACGTCAAAGTACTTGAGAGTCGTGAAGGCCATGATGACTGAGTTTGAGTGAATGGTATGAGAAGCACATTTCGAGAGAACAGAACGTTAAGGATGATGCCCAATCTAAGTTTACTTCTTCTGAGATAGAGAACTACGCCGGAAGAGTTTACTTTCAGGTCTTGAAGGCCCCGTCTATTATTTTAAATTGATAGCACCAATTGATGTAAGCTGAAGGATAGACCCTCATAAAAGCTCACCCTGAGACTGGTTGGCTCCCTGATAATGCCTTGAAGGCACAGAAACTGTTAGTGAGAATGTTGAGATAAGTGGTCCTTTGTCATTCCTTACTTAATCTGGAATCTCAAATTCCGATACAAATGTTTAGCCTTGATGGCCAAAAAGGCTGTCTGTCTCCAATCGAGATGGCCAAAAAGGTTGTCTGCCTCCAATCGAGTTCGTCGTTTGAGTTTAAGGACCTGAATCAAGAGCCGTCAATCGAATTCAAACCAAAGGAAGGTTGGAAACCTAGAATCAAGATAAAGGGTTGACAACCAGATAACGATGCAAACCAGACTTGAAGTCAAGTGCTCAGTGGAAAAGAAACTTCTTGAATGATCAAACGAGAAGCAAGACCTCCACCATATTAAACAAGGGGGGCAAGAACTAAAAAGCTTCATCACAAGCTCCACATCTTAGAACAAGAAAGAGAGATTAATTATGCCTTGAAAGGATGTATACAACATCCAAATGTCAAGGACGTGATTCCAGAATGAGACTCCAGGCATTACGAAAAGCTCCGAGAGGCACGACAAAGCAACCGTGGAGCACCTGTCAGGCAACCAGGATCTCCTGGCAGCCGACCAGGTGCCATGAAGAAGCTCTGGCCGACTAGGATCTCCTGGCAGCCGACCAGGTGCCATGGAGAGGGTCTGGCCGACCAGGATCACCTGGCAGCCGACCTCCTGGCACCTCCTGTCAGTTGGTCGGATCGTTTGATGGTTCTGTCGAAGGTTTCTTACTAAAACGAACACCGACCTCCAACTAGACATCGTTCAAGCATCGATTAGCACCGTGTAGTGCCGTCTAATGCCATTCAACGTCGTTCAACATAGATTGAAACGCCGTTTAAACACTTCCAGGCAACTTGGAGCACCTGGCAAGCGAACAAGGAGCACCTGGCAGGCAACCAGGATCTCCTGGCAGCCGACCAGGTGCCAGAGAGAAGGTCTGGCCGACCAGGATCTCCTGGCAGCTGACCAGGATCTCCTGGCAGCCGACCAGGAGCACCTGGCAGCCGACCAGGAGCCACGGAGAGGCTCCAGCTGACTTCCCGGTACCCATCTTGGCACCCCCCATCGTTTGATTGGATCGTTTGATGGTTCTGTTGAAGGTTTCTCACTTTCCGTGACAAACATCGACCTTCGAATTAGCACCATATAGTGCCGTTTTATGCCATTTAACGTCGTTTACACAAACATTGAAACGTCGTTTAAGCATCGTGTGACATCATTAAAGTCAACCTGGATCTCCCGTCAATCTGCCGGCGATCAAGAAGCACATGTCATGCGATCAAGAAGCACATGTCAGGCGATCAAGAAGCACCCGGCAGGCAACCAGGATCTCCTGGCAGCCGACCAGGTGCCACAAAGAGGGTCTGGCCGACCAGGATCTCCTGGCAGCCGACCAGGATCTCCTGGCAGCCGACCAGGAGCACCTGGCAGCTGGCCAGGACCCTTTTCGGCTGACTCGCTGCCCGGAAGAGGTTACAATTGTCCCGAATCTCCTCCGTTTAGTGCCGTTTAGTGCCGTTTAGCGCCGTTTAGTGCCGTTAGTGCCGATAACACCGATAGAAGTCACGAATGACCAAACTGACGACCTGAGATCAAGATCGAGCTTCTGGATCCCTAGGATCGAGATCGAGGTTCTGGATCCTTGAAAGTCACGGGTGACCAAGATACTAAATTAGAGATCAAGATCGAGTTTCTGGATCCCTAGGATCGAGATCAAGGTTCTGGATCCTTGAAAGTCACGGGTGACCAAGATACTAAATTAGAGATCAAGATCGAGCTTCTGGATCCCTAGGATCGAGATCGAGGTTCTGGATCCTTGAAAGTCACGGGTGACCAAGATACTAAATTAGAGATCGAGATCGAGGTTCTGGATCCTTGAAAGTAACGGGTGACCAAGATATTAAATTAGAGATCGAGATCGAGGTTCTGGATCCTTGAAAGTCACGGGTGACCAAGATACTAAATTAGACATCAAGATCGAGCTTCTGGATCCCTAGGATCGAGATCGAGGTTCTTGATCCTTAATTTCCATGAATAGGTTTTCAGGTCCGGATTTCTTCGCCAACCACGAAGCAGCCGACCATGACACCTGAAGGAGCCACAGCCGACCACCTCATAGCCGACCACGGCGTTTTGGGATGCCTCGGCCGACCACGAGCTAGACGATCATGAACCGGACGACCAAGGCGCGCCAAGGAGCCACGGCCGACCTCACACTGTTTGGGTCATATCTTGAGCTCCGGGTATTAGATTTGGACGATCTTACAGTCCACGCGAAGATCTTGGAGTTTTCTACAACCTTGGAAGGTCCCCAGCCGACCAGGATCTCCTGGCAGCCGACCAGATGCCACAGAGAGGGTCTGGCCGACCAGGATCTCTCTTGTCAGCCGACCTCACAGTGTTTGGGCCATATCTTGAGCTCCCCGGGTATCAGATTTGGGCGATCTTACAGCCCACGCGAAGGTCACAGAGTTTTCTACAACCTTAGAAGGTTCCATCCGACAAGGAACACCCCCTGGCCGACCAGGATCTCTTGGCAGCCGACCAGGATCTCCTGGCAGCCGACCAGGATCTCCTGGTAGCCGACCAGGAGCACCTGGCAGTTGGCCAGGACCCTTGTCGGCTGACTCGCTGCCCGGAAGAGGTTACAATTGTCCCGAATCTCCGCCGTTAAGCGCCGTTTAGTGCCGTTTAACGCCGTTTAACATCGTTTAAACGTCGTTTAGTGCCGTTAGTGCCGATAGCACCGTTAGTGCCGATAAGCACCGATTAAGTACCGATTAGCACCGTTAGTGCCGATAAGCACCGATTAAGTACCGATTAGCACCGTTAGTGCCGATAGCACCGTCAGTGCCGATAAGCACCGATCAAGTACCGATTAGCACCGTTAGTGCCGATAGCACCGTTAGTGCCGATAAGCACCGATTAAGTGCCGATTAGCACCGTTAGTGCCGATAAGCACCGAATAAGTACCGATAAGCACCGTTAGTGCCGATAGCACCAGTAATGTCGTTAGCACCGACAGTGTCTTCTAGCACCGTTCAGTGTCGTTGAATGACGGTTGGCGTCAGTTAAACGTCGTTTAAGTGTCGTTTAAGGCTAGTTAGTACCGTTTAGTGTCGTTTTATGCCGTTCAACGTCGTTTAAACATTGTTTAAATGTCGTTAAGGCTGATTAGTGCCGATTAGCATCGAATTAACATTGTCGTAAACGCGTCGGTCGCTCCACGCTTTACATAAAGACAATACTCGTGAAACACTAGTGTATAAAGATGAACCCTAACCCGAGTCTTGGAAAGGACCGTTAAAACTTCAAGGAAAACCTGATCAGTTTTCCTAGAAGTTGGGGGGCAAATGATATGGGCTAAAAATAAACCCTAAAGACACATTTAATGTCACATTAATTAGACCCAGTATGGTCCAAACGTTGGGCCCACCAGATGGGCCCAAACCCTATTTATAATATTAATTTCGTAATTAATATTAAGAATAATAAACAGCTCAGCAAATAAGAGTCAAACAAGGATATTACTCTTGCCTGACCTAGCCTCCAAGATACATATTTCAACATGGAAACTGATTCCTATAAGGAAGAGATCTAGAACCTTCTTCAAGGAAGACTTGTCCACCAAGTCTCTGACTCCTACAATAATTCTAGGGCTTCTCAGCCTATATAAAGGGTCTAACCCCTCATCTCAGAACTATGTTTTTGGGCAGAGCTCAATACGTCACTACGTTTTGGATACAGCTCCATACGTTACCCACCACGTTTTGGCTTAATCCTCGAATAAGGACATAGAAGGCACTGTGTCCTAGGTGAGCTCTCGCCGCCATAGCCTCGAGGGCACCATCACCTAGAACTACGTTGGCTTGATTCTCAATACGAGATACGTAGGCACTCTGTGAGGACCGATTAAAGTCTCGAACGCAGAAACAGCCATTAAAGCTCGAAGCTCAACCACCCTAGCATTAATTACAAATCGTAATCTAGTTTTTGATCCACAACAGTAATGAAGGAGATACTACCGTTTGAAAATCGTCACAGAAACTGTCATGAATCTGGACAGTTTGCTTCTTCAATTTGGGGAGGTGATTTGCCTAGGCTATACTACTTGGATTGCTATGAAATTTGGAGCGAATATTTCCCATGGGGTGGAGAGGTTGTGGTTAAAATTTGGTGATTTTATCATGGATAGAAATGGAGATATTAATTTGTTTTTGGAGAATGTTTCTGCTGGGCAGTTTTGAGAGAGTTTGTGTTTTGCTAGCTTCTCTTGCACTCATCTAGCATAAAGTGATGTGTTTGGTGTTGGGACAATCAGATCTTGGCACTGCGAATTTCGATACAATAAATTAACGAGTACGAATAGAAAAATCACCTTGTTAACGGTTGATTCCACGCTCTTCTATTGTATTCCCAAATTCCCTTGAGCGAAGTGTGGCCTTCGTCTTCTCAAGTTAACCTCTCTTCTTGCTCCTGGGTGGCTACAAAATTTTTTTCGACCAGCCCCCAGCAAGAAGAGAATAGGAATATATATAGGCTACAATAGGGATCATGGATAATTAGGTTGGGCCTTCTAATTACATCTTGAACCTAGCCCAATGTAATTAAATATTAATTCAATCCACTAAAGAATTAATATTTGCACTACCTTTCCTAATACCGTAATTTAATTAATTAATTCGGTTCCAATATTATTTGCTTATTAAATTCCCCATGTTTAAAATATCGCATGTCCATTAATTAAATAAATTACTGATAATTCATTTAATTAATATCTTTTATCCTTGATTATCCACTCAACCTTTATTTAATTATGCCGGAATAAATCCACCTGCAGGGTTTCACATAATTAAATCTTTTTGAGCTTTCAAGGGGACATCATTAACCCGAATATTATCAGGACATGGATTCCTTCAATAAATAATATCCCACCATATATATTATTTCATCACCCAAAATATAATGAAATAAATCAAAAGAATTATTTCATATATAAATCAAAGCATGTAAATAATATATACGTGTCAATTATTATTTCCGGATTAAGAACCTAAGCATTAATAATAACATAGAATCTTAGTTCACCTTCTTAATCAGTATAAGGGAACAATTCTAAATTTGATCCTGTTCAATATACACAAAGTATACTAGTATTATTTATTAGTCAATATAAACTAATCTAAATAATACTACAGCCATTCCAGTGGATTGTCTAACTCCACCTGTGCTGTGAACCTTATTATATTATATAAACCGTATTTAATAATCTAATATTCTGTATCCCATTTGATACTAGATTATTCACAATATATAATATTTAGACAACATGTAAACATTTAAATGATTCTGAATTAAACCGGCCAGAAATAAATGTAAATACTAGCTTCTCTTGCACTCATCTAGCATAAAGTGATGTGTTTGGATAATATCTTGCTAAAGTAGCTTTAATCCCTGATCTCTTTCGATCGTTCCTTAACCTTTTTACGGACCCACTGGACCAATAACAGATATCAATTTGGATGACATAAGAATAATCTGCTCCTTTAGAATTATCAAATCTCAATTCCCTAGGAGATAGATAATTCTCATCTAAAGTGCCAACCAATAGTATTCTTCATGGCATATAAACATTTGAATCTAAATCTATTCCTTTCATTCATTATCTCAATCGTTACATCGTAGTCATAATCACTATTCACCATTACCTCAGTACATAATAAAAAGTTTTAATTATATCCAAAATTTGGGGTTCTTACAGTCTCCCCTCCTTAAAAGGATTCCGTCCCGGAATCAGGTAGGAAGTAAAGAGTCGTTTGCCTGTCGTTCACGTTTTAGCTTCCCGGTCAATTCTTAGTCGTTCTACCCTTTCTCAGTACATCTTCTAGTGCTACAATCCATACTTTATCCTTTTTCCATCAACTTTGCTACTTTTCGTACAACACATTATCCGGACTATGCTCTTACTCAGTCCTATACTATTATCCTTATTGATACCCGTAGTGGCTTTGGTATCACTATCGTGTTGCGAATTCGGAGATAACCTCACTCGCACTATGCATTTCCTGATCGCTTTAATCTTCACAATCTCGATCAATATAGAGAAGTGGAAAGATTTATTGAGAGATCACTATGATCAATGAACATTTGTTATATTGCATAGTTAGTACAGAAGGGGCCAGCTTTTAGTACTTGACAAGCAATTAAACAAGTTATGGTATTCCACTTAGACTTCTATCACATAGACAGATAGTCACGTAGCAGTACCTCCCCTCCTTAAAGGGTTGTTCGTCTCAATTCATAAAGAAGATGAATAAGAGAGAAGAAAAGAAGAGAGTTCTAGAGGATTATAGAAAGTTTTCATGATTTTAAAATATCATACTCAGAATTTACCTCTGAACTATAGAGGTTCATCAAAGAAGAAATTAATCATAATTATATCCAATACTATTTGATCGCAACCTCACGTGTCAACATATCTTGCTGCTTTGTCCACGATTCTATGGACCTATACTCTGGTTCAACCTTAGCAACACTTACTTTTCGAAAATCTTTCAACCTCTCATGTTAAATCTTAGTTTCTCGCTTGACATCATTGTTACTGACATTCCATGTCACGCTACTAGCTTTTTCATATCTATAATATTAACACTATCAGGTTGTCATCCCGAGAACTCATTAGAAAGCCCATTTATTAATCCAATCATAATATTCCATGCTTCACATTCCCTAGTTGCTTTCCCAGTCTGTTCTTTATCAATCACATCCTTCTTATTATCTGATTCTTATTTACTTCTGTTATTTACTTCCACCTTCATCTCTTTATTGAGACACCTTTTGCACTTGGTACCTCCTTATCGGTATCCCGTCACATTTACTCTATAATCATCATGTTATTCCAATTTAAACTCTCTGCAATGAATCTGGCCGATCCCTTTAACTTAGATCCAATATGTTAGGCCGAATACACAATTAATAATCAAATTCCTATGAGAGTTTAACAAGTAAGATGATTATGCACTTTAAAACTTCTGGTATTAAGAACCCTCTTTGTGATGTAAACAATCACAAAGAGCTGCTAGGTTACAATAATGATAATTCGATGCACGATACCCTTCTAGGGTTAACCTAACTGTATTTATAAAATATACAGCTTCGATACAATCTCTAATTGATATTCCTAATAATCAGCTATACAATGATATCAATTACAGATTGTCACACGTCTCCTAAGTCAACTCGATCTCTTTGATAGCTATCCAATCTCCAAAGATCTCGCTTCCATATCGATCTTGAATTGATCTCTAATATCTTCTGTTGACTCTGTACGCGCTGCTTCCAAAAAAGGTTTGAAAAACTCTGTCGAGCTTCCATCTGTCAGAGTTTACACTAAACTCTGACCGCTTCCAAATAAACTCTGATAATTCACTGTAACACTTAAACACTGATTAGAACACATCAATTATATTTAACAATCTCCCCCAACTTGTTCATTAGCAAAAATGCATAAGTTAATAACAGTAATTGATGATGTCAAAACAAATAGACAAATACAGTGTTTATACAAATTCAGAGTTTAAGCTTCTACTTAACAAAATCTACAGAAAGTAAGAAAATCCTTACAGACTTTAATCTCTAATCTCTTCAAGATCTGGTGTAGCTCTGTGATAATCTATGAGCAATCTTCTTTCTGCATTTTCAAGCTCAATCTCCATAGCTTCTTTAATCTCTCTGAGCTGAGGATCACTCTCATCTGTCTGATAGATAGCAGATCTAAGATCATAGATTTTGTTTCTTCTCATCTCATTTCCCAGTCTGATAAATTTGACTTCTTCTGACTGTGAATTGAAGTCAAGTACTATGATTCCCAAATCAGTCTTTAATTTTGCAGTACCCTTCTTCATTTCAATAAGATTTCCATTCCAATCCCTGTACTTAGGAACATATCTGCTATTATACCTCACTCCTCTGATTGCCAAATTCTGAAGCATTTTCTTTCTAAGCACATTTGCAACTGATTGAGTCCTTTGACTATTCACCTTGAAAAGATATATAGAACATATTCTAATTCTTCCCAATATTTCAAGCCAATATCATTCTCACCAATTCTAAATACTGTCCCATCAGCCATGAAGTACCAGAGAAAGTCCCTCTTTAAAGTCTTCTGATAAACTAACTGTACTGATTCCAGTCTGTCCAAACTCTCTTGAGTGACACCACGACCTGGAACAGCCAGTGAAGAAGGATCTCTAGGACCAGTATATTGCCTTTTGTCCTTGTGTGAACCCAGACCACCCTTATTGTTTCCAACCTTACTAGACAAGGCTCTTCCATCAGAGAAATCCATAGAAACTCCAGATAATAGATTTGGATCATGAAGTGTTCCTTTCCCAAAAACTGATTTCAACTGAGAAGATAAAGGTCTAGACACATCTTGTGTAGCAACAGAGGTTGTGTTTTCTTTCTTCTGTACAACTTGTGTAGAAACAGAGGTTGTAACTTTCTTCTGTGAACTTTCTCCTTCAACGCCTTTCATCTTGAGTTGAGCTTCTGCTGCCATTGTTTCCTTTGATAACTGAGATTTTTGACTAACATCAGCACTTTCCTTGATCACAATGCCTTTACGAACAGGCCTAGGAGCTTTTTCTTTCTTTAACTTACCAGACTTTAAAGCCTTGAGATGTTCTTCTTGTAAACTCTTTTCTTCAGCTTTAATGTCCTCAATTGTAACTCCTTCCTCATTCTTTTCAATAAACAACTTAGCAGCCAATTCTTCATCAGTCTGTGGATTAGAAAATAATAGCAAACTCTTGGTCTTTGAAGTACCTTGAGTATCAGTGTTTATCCCAACAAACTGTGATTTAGAGGACTTGCTAGTTTTCAGAGTTTGAAATTCTTCAGTTTTGCTCTTTCCTTTACTACTTGCTCCTCCATCTCCAGCATTCTCCTTTCTAATCAGAGTTTGAGATTGCTTGCATTTGTCTTTAGCAACTCTCTCCCCCTTTTTGACATCATCAGGCATAAGAATAGATGTGATTAACTCCAAGGAGGTAGCAATAGAATCAATCTTTAAGGACATATCATTCTGATTTTGTTCAACTTTGCTCAGCTTGTGAGACAAAGTTTCTTGATTCTGAGTAAGATAGTGAAATTTATTCTTGTTGTCAAGTTTAATCATATCAGCTCCTCTAACAACATCACCTCGAACATCAGAGATTGCCTTTTGACACAGATCAAACCTCAAGTTGAGAGTCTTCACTTGTACAACTGTAGCCTTAAGACAAGATAGAATCTCTGGATTTGTAATTGTTCTGGAGGTTCTCTTGACAAATTCAGCTACCCTTGCAGGAGGAAAGATACAAGTGTCCTTGTACCAGTCATTTGAAAATTGTTCAAGATGTTCTTCTTCAACATCTGCTTGATTTGAAGGACCAGCAAAATCCTTAACCTTGGCATCAGTCTGAACTGGTAAACTCTGAGAAGAGCTTGACTCATTATTCCCTTCAGTTTCATCTCCAACCTCAGCTTCAACATGATGAGTGGATGCTTCATAGTTGTTAGGGACAAAACGTAGACAAAGAACAGTGAATGGTTTAGAAGCCATTGAATCAAGAAATTTGCAAGAAATCGCGAAGAAAAGTGTATGTAGGAAAGGTGCTTGCCAAAATGCCCAAGTGAAAAGTGAGAGAACTGTGAGATGTAAAAAGTAAAGCACAATTGTTTGGACACAAAAGTAATTAGAGTAATTAAAAACTCAATCGTTTATGTATTCAAACACTCAACAGTTCCTAGATTAATGTGTGAGTGGGACACAATAATGGGTGAGTGGGACACAGTAATGGGTGAGTGGGACACAGTAATGGGTGAGTGGTACACACGCGTTCGTAATTTTAAGAAGTGTATTTGTGAATATATAAAAAAAATATTTGATTTTAAAAAAAAATCAAATAACACTCTCTTAAAATACCTTGAACCAGAATACGAAGCGTTTACCTGTAACCATTAAAAACCAGAATACGAAGCGTTTTAGTACTTCGTTACTTACCCATCTCTATTTAAGGCCTAGAGACTTGTTCAGACTTGTTCACTATCCCTTTAACCTTTCATTCTCTCCTGAAAATCAAAAACCCTTCACACAACACACCATTAAACAATGTCAAACCTTACCATCAAGGAAAAGAATGGGTTAATTATCATATAGGTCACTTATTACACGTCAATATATCAAGCGGATCATTGGGTTTTCTTTGGTCTCATTTAAACCACTCAATACAAAAAAATGTTACACTCCGTTAACTTTCAAAAAATAAAAGTAATCTTTTGTTGAATCTATACATTTTTCTTGAATTCTACCGCAACCAAATGAACAATTCTTAAATTCTAGTATTTTTGATAATATATTTAAAATTTAAAAAGTTTATTTACTATTTATTATTAATTAAAATAAGGAAAATAACTATAAAAATAAAAATAAATAATAAATGATTTTTTAAAAATATAAATATATTATCTAAAATACTAGAATTTAACAATTATTCATTTGGTTACGGTATCATTCAAGAAAAATGTGCAAAATCAACAAAAGATTACTTTTATTTTTCGAAAGTTAACGGAGTGCAACATTTCTTGTATTGAGTGGTTTAAATGAGACCAAAAAAAACTCGGTGATCCGCTTGATACATTAACGTGTAATAAATGACCTATATGATAATTAACCCGGAAAAGAATCCCCATCTCGTAGAGAACAGAGATATCTTCAGTTATACTCGTGAAGAGTTTGATGCCTTTGACCGGGAAAGGCAGCTTGAAACTCTGTGGCTGCAGATGGATGCCAGTCTTGAAGAAATCAAGAAAGAAAAACCTGCTAGAGTGATCGACATAGATGCTGCTCTTCAAGCAACATTAGCATGGCTTTCCTCTAAGGCATCCTCATCCAACACCACCAACCATTGTTAATGAATATGTTAGCAAAAATAACCTTATCCCTTCAACTTCCACCCAAATAAAGTGGCAAAGATGGGATCTGGGATGTTTGCTAGCAATGGAGTGGTTTGGATTTCACTTTTTATTTTCCTGTTGAATAGATTAGTAGATAGAGAGAACAAAAAGATGTAATATTTTCATGTAATCTCTTTCTTATTATCAATGAAGGATCCTGTTTCTCTAATCTTATTCAATGTGTTCTGCAATTTTTTATGTTTATGAACTGTTCTTCAAAGAATTAAATCAAAGAAGTGAATATGAAAACTAATTAAAGTAATCATGTAAGTAACAAATTCATCAACAATAACCACAATTAAATCAGGAACAAAACAATTAGGGAGATTACTTGTATCACCGCTGTATTCTCTTTCCTATTTTCAAGACAGTTTAACACATCACTTATTAACAGTTGTCAAAAGCACTATTTGCTCCAAAATTTTAAAATTGTCCAATTGAAAATTTACCTCCGAGTACGAACCACAAATCAACAGCGTTTGTCAATTCTCCAACTTTATCACCGAAACCCTTTCATAAATTGCACAGTTGTGAAAATATGTGTGTGTGAAGCAGAGTTTACTAAATCAATTTTTAGAGCATCTAATTTTTCATAAAATCCATAAAATAAATCAATAAATACTGGATGCACAAACTGTCATAGTAAACACTGACTGTATGATGAGAGCTAAACTCTGTAGTAATCAATCTATATACAGTAACGTTTAATTTATTTTATACCCCCTCTATTGCTATTTTTTTTTATTCATTCCAGTAATTAGAGGTTGGAGCTAGTCACCAAAAATTCAAAAATTTTAGCCCTTATCATTTTGATAAGTTTCTGGGTCATCCTAGTATTTGACTAGTCACCAAAAATCAGAGAATTTTAGCACATATTATATACCAATAAGTTCCTGGGTCATCCTAGTCTCCAACATAATCTCAAAGGAGTATAGCAACCTATATACAGTTTCTTTGGGGTATTTCAGTAAGCATTTTAATCTACCAGAGTATAACTAACAGAGTTTAGAGTTCATCAACATCAGTAGTTATTCATGAAAGGCAATGCACACAGTATTTATAGACTCAGAGTTTAGGACAAAATAAACTAAGAGATGCTATAAATATGAACCAGTATCATGCTGTGGTAACTTTCTGCACAATCTAAGATTAGATCACAATAACTCAAAAAGATTCATAATTAATTGCTGAGAATCATGCTTCATGCATATTTCTTCATTGGTGTTTTCACTCAGACAAAAATCAACTCAGAGTTCACAGAGTTTATCAAACTTTTTAACAGTGTATGACATACAGGCATGCTGACAGAGTTAACAGAGTATGCATAACAGAGTTTAATCAACGGAGTTCACTTAGCACTTAACAAATCAAGGAAATATGAGCAACACATTACATAAGTAAAATTTGAATCTGACCAACATTCCTAGTCAGAACCAGAGACCATTCCTAGTTCATTGACCAGTCTTGTAAATGTAGCTTCACTCAATGGTTTGGTGAAAATATCTGCAAGTTGTTGTTCTGTAGACACAAAATGTAGTTCAATATTCCCTTCTTCCACATGTTCTCTGATGAAATGGTACCTTATGCTGATGTGCTTGGTCATTGAATGCTGTACTGGATTACCTCTCATAGCAATAGCACTTTGATTATCACAGTAAATAGGAATCTTACTGTACCTCAATTCATAATCCAGCAATTGATTCTTCATCCACAAGATCTGTGCACAACAGCTACCAGCTGCAATATACTCTACTTCAGCTGTAGATGTAGAAATTGATTTCTGTTTCTTGCTGTACCAAGAGACAAGTCTGTCACCAAGAAATTGACAACTTCCAGTAGTGCTCTTTCTGTCTATCTTGCAGCCTGCAAAGTCTGCATCAGAATACCCAAGTAGCTTGAAATCTGATTCTCTGGGGTACCACAGACCTAATGATATGGTGCCCTTGAGATACTTGAAGATTTTTTTCACAACTGTCAGATGTGGCTCTCTAGGATCTGCCTGAAACCTTGCACAAAGACAGGTTGCATACATGATGTCAGGCCTACTAGCTGTCAAGTAAAGAAGAGATCCTATCATGCCCCTATAGTTTGTCATATCTACTGAAACTCCTGTGTCTTTGTCCAATTTAGTTGTTGTTGCCATGGGAGTTGATGCAGATGAACAGTCAAGCATACCAAATTTCTTGAGAAGATTTCTCGTATATTTTGCTTGATTAATGAAGATACCATCATCTGTTTGTTTCACCTGTAGGCCTAGAAAATAACTAAGCTCTCCCATCATGCTCATTTGATATCTGGACTGCATGAGCTTGGCAAACTTCTTACAGAGTTTAGCATTTGTAGACCCAAAGATAATGTCATCAACATATATCTGAACTAAAAGGAGGTCACTTCCTTGATTGAAATAAAACAGAGTTTTGTCAATTGTACCTCTGTTGAATCCACTTTCTAGAAGAAATTGAGCAAGTGTCTCATACCATGCTCTTGGTGCCTGCTTAAGTCCATATAGTGCCTTATCTAGCCTGTAGACATAATCTGGATATTTGGGGTCCACAAATCCTGGTGGTTGTTCAACAAACACTTCTTCTTCAAGCTTCCCATTCAGAAAAGCACTTTTCACATCCATCTGGAACACTTTGAATTTCTTGTGAGAGGCATATGCTAGAAAAATTCTGATTGCCTCCAATCTTGCAACTGGAGCAAATGTTTCATCATAGTCTATTCCTTCCTGCTGTGAATAGCCTTTTGCTACCAGTCTAGCCTTGTTCCTTGTGATAACACCTTCACTGTCAGTCTTGTTTCTCAAAACCCATTTAGTACCAACAATAGATCTGTTCTTTGGCCTTGGTACAAGGGTCCAAACTTCATTCCTTTCAAATTCATTCAACTCTTCCTGCATTGCTGTTATCCAGTCAGCATCTTGAAGAGCTTCTTCCACTTTCTTTGGTTCATTCTTAGACAAGAATGCATGAAACAAACATTCACTTGCAGTGGCACTTCTTGTTTTCACTTTTGCATCTGGATCACCAATTATCAAATCAGGTGTATGTGATTTAGTCCATTTCCTAGCAGAAGGCAAATGACTTCTGTCAGCATGTGATCCTCCCCTTGATCCATGCTCTCCTGATTTTGTTGTGGGCTTTCTTCATTTTCTGAGACTCCCCCTGAACTTGACTGCCTAGAGTCAGAATTCGAATTTTCAGAGTTTGAATCATCAGAGTTTGATCCAGATTTTTCAGTTGACTCAGTATCAGTGTTTGAGTCTTCATCTTGATCATGCTCCCCCTCAACTGGTTCTTCCCTTTGTTGTGGTTGAGAAGTTTCTCCAGTGTTTACCAGTAGAGGTTCAGAGTTTGTTTCAACAGAGTCTGTCAGAATAGTTTGATCAGAGTTTACTTCAACAGAGTTTAAATCTTCATTTTCAAAGTTCAGTTGATCATATTCATCTTTGTCTTCAAGTCCAGTTATCTTCTTGTCATCAAAAGACACATGTATAGATTCCATGATCACTTTAGTTCTCAGATTGTAAACTCTGAATGCCTTTGTTGACAGTGGATAGCCAACAAAAATTCCTTCATCTGCCTTTAGCTCAAACTTGGTCAACTGTTCAGGATGAGTCTTCAAAACAAAGCATTTGCACCCGAAAATATGAAAGTATTTCAGGTTAGGCTTCTTTTTCTTCACCATCTCATATGGTGTCTTTCCATGCTTATTGATCAGTGTAGCATTTTGAGTAAAACAAGCAGTTTGAACAGCTTCTGCCCAGAAATAAGTTGGCAATTTTGCTTCATCAAGCATAGTTCTGGCAGCTTCAATCAAGGTTCTATTTTTCCTTTCAACTACACCATTTTGTTGTGGTGTACCAGGTGCTGAAAATTCTTGCTTCACTCCATTGTCCTTGCAGAATTCTTCCATTGTTGCATTTCTGAACTCAGTTCCATTTTCACTTCTGATGATTCTGACTTTGTTACTTGATCCTTTGTCTAGAAGTTTCACATGCTCCATCAGAGTTAATGTAGTTTCATCCTTCTTTGCTAGAAAATACACCCAAGTGAATCTAGTGTATTCATCAACAATGACTAAAGCATATTTCTTCCTTGCTATAGACATAACATTTACTGGACCAAAGAGATCAACATGCAGAAGATGATAAGGATCAGTGATTGAAAATTCTGTCTTGCTCTTGAAAGATGACTTCCTTTGCTTGGCCTTTTGACATGAATCACATAGGCCATCAACATTTAACAGAGCCTTTGGGAGTCCTCTTACAAGATCCTTTCTGATCAATTCATTGATGTTGTTCAAGTTCAAATGTGAGAGTTTCTTATGCCACTTCCAACTCTCTTCACTAGACATTCTTGTAGACAGGCAAACAGCTTTTCCAACAGAGTCTATTAAGAGCTTGATTTCATAAATGTTGTTTTGCCTATGACCAACTAGAACAACCTTTCCTGTAGATTTGCTGATAACTTCACAATATTCAGGTTGAAAATCTACATGATATCCCTTGTCACAGATTTGACTCACAGATAACAAGTCATGCTTGAGTCCTGGGACATGAGCTACATTGTTGATGATGACATTTTTAAGATTAATATTGCCATATCCCAATGTTCTTCCTACATTACCATCACCATAGGAAACTTTTGGGCCAGCCTTCTCCTCATAGTCTGATAGCCGGGCTTTATTTCCTGTCATGTGTCCTGAACATCCACTGTCCACAACTAGGGTTGCCTCCTTGTTGCCCTGCAATCACAAACAATTACTGAGGATTAGATTTAAGGATCCAGACTTGCTTGGATCCTTTGACATTCTTAACTTTGTTAGCTTTAGCAGCGGAATAAACATTATCAGAGTTTGAGCTAACAGTATCAGAGTTTAGACTTGCAGTATTAACTTTAACCCATTTCAGATTGGGTTTCAGTTCATAGTAATTATGATAGATAGCATGATACTCTCTGCAAGTATAAATGGAATGCCAAGTGCTCCCACAGTGTGTGCATAAAGTCTGTGGCTTAGTTCTAGCAAATCCCTTCTTTACCTCAGACTTGGAAGGTAAAGAATTTATATTTTTGTTTTTCTTGCAGAAATTTGCAAGATGCTTAGTACTACCATAGTTATGACATGTCTTTCTTGGAGCATAACTAGCAAGCATTGGTTTATTTCCTGAAGTAATGCCTACTTTTTCATTTCTGTTCTTATTTGACACTCTCTGTTTCTTAACAGATTTTAACTCCTTCAGTTTATGTTTGAGTTGTTTATCTGTCATTGAACCAATATTAACCTGTTTAACACTAGTTTTTACTGGTTCACTTTTAACAGCTTCTTTTTCATTTTCAGACAAAAATTTACTGGCTCCATGTACAAAATGAGGTCTGATTTTAACTTGATTTTGAAATCTTAGTTCATCTCCCTCATTATAACCTAGACCAACAGTGTCTGTTTGAAAAATCTGTTGAGTGTCCTTTCCAGAATTAGTCCAAGTCCTAATTTTCTTTTTTGCTTCCTCCAACTCAGATTCTAGTTGTTTATATTTCTGAAGCAAATCCTGTTATATAGAAACAGCATCATCTCTCTCTTTCTGAACTTGTTGCATGTTTTCAAGTTTTTCTTCAACAAGTTTATTTCTAACCTTAAGTTCAGAATTTTCAGATTTTATCCTCTCATTCTCTAAAGTCTGATCCCTATAACTTATATGCAATGACTTAAATTCTTAATTGAGCAATGTCATCAATATTATAAGCATAGGTAGTTAGAGGTACCTGATTTTCAGAAGTTTCTGATTCAGTAGTAGCCATGAGAGCATAGTTCACTTCTTCATCAGAATCTAAAGTGTCTGCCCAATCTCTACCTTTAGTGTAGAGTACCTTTCCAGTTTTACCCTTCTTGCACTCAGGAGCATAGTGACCCATCTCCTTACACTTGTAGCATTGAATTTCAGACTTATCCTTCTTCCCCCTTGAATCTCTCTTATCAAACTTCCTGAAGCTTTTTCTGTCTTCATTTGAATCTCTAGAAAACCTTTTCCCTTTCTTGAAATTCTTGAAACCCATTTTCTTGAAGGTCTTCACCATCAATACAGCCATTTTCCTCATTTCTTCTTCATCATCCTCAGAGTCAGATGATTCAGAAGAGTTTAAATCACAATCAGAGTTTGATGATTCACTTTCTTAGTGTATGACCAAAGCTTTTCCCTTCATTTTCCTTCTTGATGCCTCTTTCTTCTAAGGCTTCTCTTCAACCTTAAGAGCAACAGACTTTGCCTTTCTGCTTGATCTCCTGTTTCTCTACTCCATTTCCAATTCATGAGTTTTGAGCAGTCCATAGATTTCATCAATCTCTGTTTCAGCAAGATCATAGTTGTCTCTAATAGTGGTTGTTTTCACATCCCACTTTTCAGGTAGAGAAAGAATAAACTTGAGATTTGAGTCTTCTAGATCATACTCTTTGTTGACCAATGACAGATCATTAAGCAATTTACAGAATCTATCAAATGTTTCTGTCATGGTCTCTTCAGGTTTAGCCTCAAAATGCTCATACTCTTGTGTGAGTATGTTTCTCCTATTCTTCTTAATAGCAGCAGTTCCTTGACATCTGACTTCAAGAGCATCCCATATCTCTTTTGCAGTGGTGCAGTTAATCACTTTGTTAGACATAACATTGTCTAGAGCACTATGCAATAAATGCCTAACCTTTGCATCCTTAGCAATTGATGATGGATCTTCAGGAGTCATGTCCTTCTTTTCCTTTGGAACTATTTTAGCTTCTTCACCAGTAGCTGCAACATATAGCTTTGTAGGATTGTGAGGGCCTTCATAAATCCTGTCAAGATATTCTGGATCTGTAGCCTCCAGAAACATAGTCATCTTGACCTTCCACATGGCATACTCTAATGGCCTGAGTATAGGAACCCTGATTGGTTCATAACGACTCACAGTAGTAGGAGCCTTTTCAGAACTAGTAGGTGTTGGTGGAGGAATTGCAGACATGATTATTGTTGTGTTTGGATCTTAACCTGTAATAAAGTAACAGATTGGATCTGATACCACTTGTTAGGCCGAATACACAATTAATAATCAAATTCGTATGAGAGTTTAAAAAGTAAGATGATCATGCACTTTAAAACTTCTGGTATTAAGAACCCTCTTTGTGATGTAAACAATCACAAAGAGCTGCTAGGTTACAATAATGATAATTCGATGCACGATACCCTTCTAGGGTTAACCTAACTGTATTTATAAAATATACAGCTTCGATACAATCTCTAATTGATATTCCTAATAATCAGCTATACAATGATATCAATTACAGATTGTCACACGTCTCCTAAGTCAACTCGATCTCTTTGATAGCTATCCAATCTCCAAAGATCTCGCTTGCATATCGATCTTGAATTGATCTCTAATATCTTCTGTTGACTCTGTACGCCCTGCTTCCAGACAGAGTTTGACAAACTCTGTCGAGCTTCCATCTGACAGAGTTTACACTAAACTCTGACCGCTTCCAGCTAAACTCTGATAATTCACTGTAACACTTAAACACTGATTAAAACACATCAATTATATTTAACACAATATAATCTTCTTCTGCCAAACTTGTTTCTCATCACTTGTTCTTTTCTATCCGTGATTTTCCACAGGTTGTTCTTCGTAAGTCAGACCAGGTCGTATATCTATCTGCTCGCACTCTTATCATCTATCGAGCATCTGCATTTTACTGGCGTAGCCTTGCCACATGAAACACGTTACGATGATGCTATAAGTTTTGGGGGTAGAGCTGGCTCGAATGCCACATTCCGAACACTTTTAAACTCTCAGATGGCCCAACAAATCTCGGGCTCAACTGCCATTAATTTTTTCTATGGGAATACATTTAGCATCATGAATCGTCAACCTCATATTCTCTATCTTGTTTGCGCAGAAGTACACTAACACAAACTTGCTTGTCATTCATCAACATGCCATTTAGCTTATCAATAGCAGCACTTTCTTTATCTTTACGTTGTCATCTACTTTCTTAGAAGAATCGCCATCGCTTGTTGTTTAAATAGTGCGTTAATAGCTAACCATACGGGTTTCAAATCCTTTAGGGAGACAGAGTAATCACTATTCCTTATCCATAAGGAGCACTTCCTGAACTTGACGTAGATATCACATGAAGTAAATAAAATTGCAGAAGAGCTTCAAGCATCGCAGCTATGTCCGGTTGGTGAAACTATCACTCATGCAGCTTCCATAAAAGACTGGAAACTTAATGGTTTACTTCGTCAATTTTGTATCATGGTCCTGGTTTACCTCAAAACGGGACATTCTAAGGTGTGTAGTTTGCTTAAGACGATATCGGGAATCGAATCTTTACTTAAACTATTATTACCGTCGATTCTTGCACACTCATCAGAAGGAATGTAAATTCCTCCACTCCGATATGACCTTCAAGGTCCTTCCAAATATCATTCTGTTTCTTCGGTATGAACATTTGTAATTATTCCTCTATACTTAGACTGTCGGCCACCTCATTGGCCTTTCCTGATAATAATAATTTCTTGTAATCCATGTTCTCTGGATACATTCCAACTCAAATTTTTCTACCTCATTCCCATCACTGTTGGGTGAAAGCATCCTCCCTTAAGCTCTGCTGAAGGAGAAAAATATATCTATCAGTCTTTTTCCATAAGTCATTGCTTCCACCATCCAGTAGGAACTTTATCAAAGTTACCCTCAATCATACCTCGGATATTTATTCTCTTAATTCTTTCTTGTTCTAGGATAATCTTAACCTTCTTCGGTTCCATCCATACCTCATCACGGTTTCATACATGCCTTATCTGGCATTATTATTATTGTGTCTTACATTCTCTTCCAAGCTTCTATTTTGAAACTCAGAATGTTAACTTTTTCCTTGTAAGGTTTCTTAGGTCGTCCTCATCATTCCTCCTGTATTTTCTAGGTACAGGGTATATCCAAACGTCATTGATCAATACTCTAATAATTCTATCCATTTCTTTCCAGAACTCTTTTTTTTTATAATCCTTACCGGTCGTTGTTGCCTTAGCAAATCCAACTAATATCATCTGAATTCACAATGTCTTTATTAGGGTTAATGCCATCCCTTGTGCATTCCCCTGGGTTTGTCTTAATTTATGGATATCCTATCCTTAATTCAACTGCCAAGGAATTCTTGCATCCTATAATTGGAAATCAGATCATGTATCCTTAATAAGGGTCTCTTTTCAATCATTCTCATTTGATAATCGATCGGTAGCTTAATGCTAACCTCTTCTTTCCGATAGTTGTCAGCCTAGTTGACCTTCCAAAAGACAACGTATGTCTATCTGCTCTCTTACAGAACTTGGTAATGGTAGAAAGGATGTTTTGGAAGATATTGGTCGAGTTCAACGTGAATCTCTTAGTACTTATCGTTCTTCGTGAAGGTACTTGCCTTAGACACAATTTCTACAGCATACTGTTCAATTTCTGACCATTTCTATACTCTCTTCATATACCTTCATTGTTTACTTTCCTCCGTCATAATATATTCATGGTATTCATGATACCCTAACATCATACATCTCAAGTCATTATACTTCCATTTTTACTCGTAATCTTGGGCAATCATATACACATGAATCACTTTAGTACTGGTGACCCCATTCCAAAAAGTCTAGTAAATTCCCAATCCAAACATGGGTTGCAAAGGGTTCAGTAGAATATTCCTACAATCTCATTAATATTTCCTTTATATCCGAAGCCGTTGCAGTCGGTGCTTACTTAGAAGCAACCCTGCTTTGTCCTTTCATTGCTGGTCTAGTCCCTTGATAATCCGTTATGACTTGGCCTCAACTGGCCACACTAAAATAAAAATATATGATTTTAGGGGTTGGCTAATTAGCATTACTTTTCTAGCAATTGCCGGCATAGTGTCTTCTTCTTTGATACCTTTCTACCTTTCAAAAACTTTACTTCATATAAGTCTTAATCGACTACTCAGTGCCGTCTCCGGTCACCTTTCCTCTATTTTTATCTCTTCAACTATTCTTATCAATCCCACGTGCCATGCAAGCTTACCATTCCTGGCCTAACAGCCTTTTCACGTAAGTCAATCCCGGAGTTTCTCAGTCCGGCTGGTTTCTTACTTACATTTCCTGTTTCCGTCCAATCTCACTTCATCATTTTATCTCTACCATCGATTGTAATACTCAGGGTCCGTCTACTAACCCACATGACAGCAACCTTACCCAATCCACAGGGTTCGCTCCAGTTTCCATTCTTTTCAATGATGTTCTTTGATAATCTGAAAGACAAGGTTTGACAAAATTCTCCGGATTCCTTTCCAGAATCAGGGAAATTTTGGTCAATCTATCCACCTACTGGTAACATTAAGGAGACCAGTTTCGAAGCCTGAAGAATAGTTCTATGAACCTCCAAGCAGGTAGAACCATAAGAAGTCATAATTTATGAAATAATCGTCATCAGATTGGAAGTTTAACCACTGAAGAGGAACCAATTATATACATCCATTAGAAGGGAATCAACAGTTTCAAACTGGAACCTGTCACAACGTCCTGATACCTATATGTCCTGATATTCAATATTACCAAATTTCAGTCTACCTAACCACTAGTCTCAGAAGGAACATTACCATCGAAGTTGGTTGCTCCACAAAATTGGCACTACTAAGGCCATCCGAACCTGGTGAACCGTGCTGTCCGAATGCATCCGCAAGTACTTTGTCGTGCTGCGCAAGCACACATCCTAATCCTTTATGCGAAGCGTCGTTGGAAGCACAAAGTCTTCTTTTTCCATTAAGCAATGCCAACTCTTGGTCATTACCAATTTCATCTTTTAGCTCCAGGAAGATTTTCTCACATTTTTCTCTTTAACTGCTGATCGTATTACTTGATCCATTATAATTCCGCATCGGAGTAAACTTAAGGTAACTACTATAATTCATTCAAAGAAAGAATTTAATATTCCTCTGAATCACATGCATCTAGCATTTCTGGTTCTTCATTTAACTGAGTTGAATTAACTCTATACTCAGTCTCTGACAGTAGTCTCATTACGAGTTCATCTTGACTCACTGGTCTTATCTTCCGGTAGGTTCTGAGATCATTGCCTTGCCTACTACTTCCTTATATAATTTTATCCAATCATGCTGTCACTCCCCAATGCCTTTACTTTCTAACTGATTCATTCATAAAATGAACATTTCCCTTAATAAAACCACCTCATTAACCTCCATTTGGTTTCATAAATTATAACCTATGACATCTGCCTTTTTTATGGCGAATTATTATTGACAATATTCATACTAATTCATTTATCAAATGATGTGGCACTTACTGCCTCCTTCTCAACTATCCCTAGGGACTCTGCTCCTCGCCCTAAATTGATGTCTTTGATAATCATACATCCCTCTAGCTCTTTCTTCGTTAATATGAAAGTCTCTAAGGATTCTCGTCTATTCCCGTATAAGATCTCAAGTGATCCTTTCAATCCGTCTTACTTGCTGGTACTACATCCAGTAGTCCGGCTACGAATCCAACATGAATCTTCAGTTCTCTTGCTAATAGCTCAGTTGTTTATGCTCACTTTTTTGAGCACCATACCTTAATCATCACAGTCTTTCTAGATGCGGCCCTCATTCCTCAAGGGTAAGCTCCTTATCCTAACAGGATTTTCCTTATCTGCTGGAACCTCTTCCGGGTCTCCAGTAGGGTACTCCATCGAATTTACCCGCTGATCATCAGCATATAATAAAGCATCATCGTGCTGCTGCTCGTATACCTCAAGGTCTGTTGCCTTACTCGTCAATACGATATCGAGCTAAGTTACTATCATGATACTTAAGAGTTCCCATAAGGGTTTTATATGTCATCACTACATTAAGTAGTCCGACTATGAACTTGGCAAGAGTTCTTATTATCTTAGTGAATTTATTGTTTTAACGTCGCCTCATCTCTGGGGTTTATAACGTACGCTCTGATACCATTTCTGTAACACCCCCAGATTCGGGGTCCGGGATCCGGTCGTTACGGTCTCCAACTCTATCCACAATACTTGGACTTACCTCAACATAAAATAAATTACATCTTTATGACCCAACACAACAATATAAAACACACCCGTTATAGTCCCAGAGATGAAATCAGAGTAACAATCAAATTTTATTAATCACATTATGAGTTCTTTCAATCCAAAAGGATTTCAATATAAATACATACTCTTTGCCATCCATTTACATAAGTCATACCAGCCCATAAACTTGGTACTGAAACAGTGAATCTATCCTACTAATATCTTCTTCTTCAGCTCTGGTAGTCTCATCGTCCTCGTTAGTGTCAAGTGCGCCTTGTGCGAGTCATCGGTCTAGCTGTTGTTGTGATATAATAATAAAGCAAGGGTGAGCAATAGCCCACCAACAATAATGTATAACTGAACGATAATATATAACGGTTCAAAAGTATCTTTCAAACCATATGCCATGCATTTACGGAAATGATGCCAGTATAACATGAACGATGAAGTTACAAGGTAACTCAAAATGCATATATAGGTGGGAATATCTGCTATGTCAAAGATAAGCCAGATATCATCATTTATCATAAAAGAGGAACTTGCAGGGAAAATATTGCAATTCAAACTATGAATACTTTTCCAATACTGCCAACAATGATAATGTTGTAGAAAATAAAAGAATTTGAATGATGAACTTTTGCTGGAGTATTCACCGCGCCCACTGCCAATATTACGATGATCAGTCGCAGATTGTACAGCTCAATTTAGATTTACTACCAGTAGAAGGAAGAACTGACGGCTTTACTTGTCTACCACCCTACTAGCTCTCCCCGGCCAACGGTTAGGCCAAAGGGGATGGACCAACGCTACTCGGCCTCTTACACGACTCCAAGTTCAAAAAGAAATTCATGACTCTGAACGCAAAGTTCGTCCCCGTTTCCCCAAGTATAATACTTTTTGATAAGACTCCACCAAGTAGTCGTATCTAGTTGGAAAGGAAAATTCAACATCATATATCCCAAGCTGCTGCTTGTTAGAGGATACCATCTAATTCCAATAATCTCACCCCTCGAATGATGAGAAGGTTTACTCAAAGATTCAATTGATAAATAGCAACCAAGTTGCGAGTGAAAAGAATAGATTTACAAGATTTAGGACCGGGAAGTCAACAAGATAAATAACATTGCTCAGGTAGGTTCCCCTATAATATGGAAGTTTGAGCGAGCATTTAAATCCTTTTAAGATTGTTGATGAGTGGATTTTGTAACAACTTTTGAGAGGTTTACGGGTAGTTGTATAGGCTAACGATCAACTGTTCTGTGAAAGGTTTGGGTTGTGATTGTGGGGGTTGAGCTGTGCCTTTAGAGAGAATTAGAGAACTGAATGCGTCTCACCCCCGAGGTGCCTACGTACCCTTGTTTATATAGGGATCAAGCTCACGTAGTTCTAATGGGACTCTGTATCTTGCTGGAATGGCTATATTCAATTACCTAGTTTGTGTAGGACTCAGGTTCCTTTAGAGCCTTCCACGAACTAGTTGGCTAAGTAGAGTAGAACTCGAGTTCGTACCCTACTATGATTCTCTCATTGGTTAGAGACATTCTAGGATCATCTGCGCCCTAGAATTATACTCAAATACCAATTCGTTTATCTGTTCTAGATGGCTTCTAGAACCTTCTGTTGGCTACTCGTAGGAACCTGGTGCTCAGGAACCTATGTCTCAGGAACCTGGTGCTCAGGAACCTATATCTCGGAACCTGTTTCTCAGGAACCTCTGTCTCAGGAACCTGTTTCTCAGGAAACTATACCTGCACAAATAACAAATATATTTGTCTAGGGAGCCTCTCTGTGGTTCCCATATGCTCTTGATGTATTCACTACTGCTGCTAGGCTGTCTTGTACTCTTCTGCGGGGAGGAACCTGGTCCATTCATAATCTACTCAGCTTCCGGTTCATCAGTAACCTCATGATACTTGTAGCTTCTTGATCGTCTTCTCAGCGAGTACTCATTTCATCATGTCTAGTCTTCATATCTTATACTAGATCTATCTTCTAGCTCATATGGATTGGATCCTATAGCTTAATGGGCCTAAATCTAGCCCATGGAGATTTTGGGCACAACAACTACCCCCCGGTTCGTTGAAGTCATGCAATGCGAGAGGAACCTATTCTACTTTCTGATCAGGGGTCCAATGCTTAATCACTTCTCTTAAAATGTATTACTTCAACAACACGTATCCAAGCTTACATGAGCTAACTCGGCATAAGAAACAGGACACATAATGTTTTAGTGAACATAATATTGATCAGCTTCTTTCTTGGTGAGGAACATGTTTTCTTCTTCTTCTTCGAAACTCATTCTTCTGACAAATCTTCACTCTTCAACCGCTAGTCATTCTCTGTACATTCTTTTAATAACTTTGTAAAATCTCTCCAACAACACTTCTGAGGTTTCGGGATGTTATCATACTTCTGCTTACTCTTGTATCTTCTTAGGTGATCTTTGTCTTCAATGTCTTCACATGTCTTTTGTATATCTAGAAGTCTTGAAAAGCGAGTGGCACCTCAACAGCTTCCAATCAAGAGGTTCAACCTTTATTTACTCCTTTTGGGAAAATGCATAATTTTCACATCGTGCATCCAAGCTTACATGAGCTAACTCGGCGTAAAAAACAGGATACACTACGCTTCTGTATGCAGATTCCAAATTAAATCCTCAAATCAAAAATCAAAAGATCGTGCTGAAAACTAACCTGGAAACTTTTCTGAAGCTGTCTTCTCGTAGATCATTATCATCAGACTGCGAAACTCATCATAAATACTCTCTAATTGTTCAAGCAATACTTTTTTCTTCTTCCGAACTGACTTGTATGAACTGATCTCTCATCCAATGCTTTCATAGAATACGTTGGCAGCTTGCTTATAACCCAAGGAATCTCCATTATTCGTAGGATGAAACAACCCTGGAACCTCTTGAACCATCTAAATAGCTCCCTAGAAACCTCGGCTGCTTGCTCTACTCGGAACTTTCAAACCTTTGTAAACTTAGAACCTCTTGTCTTCATACTTCGAGTACTGTTTCCAAAACCATAATCTAAACCATGACCTTTCTTGATAACTTTTTAACTTTTCATTGCTGAATAACTAGACCAGGTTCCTTATGAATAGCTGACTAATCCTGTGAAACAAAATAAAAAACATAGAAGAGAAACCAGTTAATGTTAGTGAAATTTCTCTTGCACAATTCGGGTCAATTCTTGGAAAGGTCACCTGCTTGGTTCCCAATCCTAAACTCTAGGTCCCAACATGCCAGTCTAGGTTCCATGTTGGTTCCTTTTTTTCTTTTACCTCGAGGCGATTCTAGGAACCTGTGTGCCGTTCTGGGAGTCCACACAGTTTCCTCTTCTCCAAGTGTCAAGCTAGACATTTCATGAAGGTAAATGCTAAGGGTTTTATCCCTTCTTCTCATGTGCCAAAGGCGGTTCCACATGAGGGAGAGCTTATTAGGCTCCCTTTAAGAACAAGTGTGCCGGTCTAGGCTCCACACAAGTTCCCACTTCTTCTCGTGCCAGGGTCAGCTCCACGGAGGGATGAAACATATAGTTTCAGGTTCCTGTATGCCAGTCTCGGCTCCATACAGGTTCTTTTAAGGTGCCTTTTGTCAGGACTTTAGGTGCCTTTTGTCAGGACTTTATGTGCCTTTTGTCAAGACTTTAGATCATGTGCTCAAGGATCTTGAGGCTTTTGGCAACAATGTCATGCTCAATAAGCTGAGGCTTTTCAATCAAATTTGCTCAGGAAGCTACCTGAGGCTTAACTCGTGCTCAGGAAGCTACCTGTGGCTTTTATCTCAATACTTGCTCAGGAAGCTACCCGAGACTTAATTCAATGTTTGCTCGGGAAGCTGCCCGAGGCTTAATACTTGCTCAGGAAGCTGCCTGAGACTTAACTCTTGCTCAGGAAGCTGCCTGAGGCTTAATTCAATGCTTGCTCGGGAAGCTGCCCGAGGCTTAATACTTGCTCAGGAAGCTGCCTGAGACTTAACTCTTGTTCAGGAAGCTGCCTGAGGCTTAATACTTGCTCAGAAAGCTGCCTGAGACTTAACTCTTGCTCAGGAAACTGCCTGAGGCTTAATACGTTTCTCAATACAATCTGTCTTTAAGCTAATTCTGATCAATCAATAGTAGTCTGCACATTTTGTCTGCATTCTATCAAATCATACTCATACTTCGTGAATACTATCAAAGCTACAGGTTACCTTAACCACAGGTTCCTGTTTCATAAAACAAGTACTAAGACAAGCACTTAAAAAGTTTCAAATTGGCATGTGAAATAGCTAATCAAACATGCATATTACTGTCTAAGTAGGAATACTACCCCCCAGTTATTTTGGGTAATTACTGTTACGTAAAAGAACAATAAGGAAGCTATAATCATCATTGTCATTCTAAGGATAAGAAAGACTAACCTCATTATATGCAAAATTGATATTCTTCTACTATCAGCAATGCTTGTTGAAAGAAATGTCATGTTGTCTAATCAAAATACTAATCTGGCGAAGACTTACGTGAATTCAATTGAACTCTAGGTGAGTCCTGAGAAGGGCACTTAGGGAATCCACAGGGTGCAAGGTAAATCGTCTCAAATGCTAGGGGCACCAAGTGAATCCGGGCACAAGGTGAATCCCTAAGAATTCTTGGTGTATGTACACTTTCTTCTACTCAAGTATCAGTTGGCTGGGAACTTCAAGCAGGAAGCGGTTAATCTAAAGCTCTCTACAACTGGCTTTTAATCAATATCAATGATCCTGGAAGCTGTCACATACAAGCTTCAGGCATATATGAATGATCCTGCAACATGTTAGTTACAAGAAAATAGCAAATAATTCACTTGATGCTAGTTAAACAACTAAATCTGGAAGCTATTACCAGAATTTCCATATGAGTAACGCAGAACCTGTTAGCTACAGGTAAATATAACTAAACTTGGAAGCTACAGGTATATATCAAGGAACCCGCGATCTGGGAGGTTTCTACGAATATGTAAGCATAAATGGAGAGGTGTCACCTGGATCTTTCTCTAGATTGATCTGATGTGAAGTGGAAGCCTCCGGTAAGCTTTGCATTTTTAGATCTGAAAACTCATTGACGTGTTAATGATGCAAGCATGCTCCTCTTCAAGGTACTAGACCAAATCAATCTACAAGGTTTTTGAACCAAATGTAAGCTATGAGGTTCCCGAACCTAATCGTGAGGTTCCTAAACCTGAACTCTCTTAAAATTTTGAAATCCTTGATTTTTGCAATTGTAATTGTACTACCCCCCCCAGTTCTGCAGGGAAGCTTGTCTTCGATGGAGAACTAGATTCTGGAAGCTCCACAATTCTTTATTAACCTTGAGGCAAAGTGCTCAATTTCTCTCATCATAACAAATATCAACTTCTCTGGTCTTGCTAATACCACTTCTAATCATTATGTCAACTGCTCTCTAACAAGTTGCTGAACATTCCTCTGTGAAGTTGAGTAAGCGCTTTCTTCAATTTGAGCTTCATTTCTTTTTGATTTTCAAGAGGTTCCCTTCTCTCTATTAGGGGACCTGAACTGTTCTACTTTATCAAAGCTACTCTTGTCAGAATCAGATTCTTGCATCTACTCTTCATCAAAATCTTTAACTGTATCTGATCTCTTCTTCAAACCATGCTAAATCTTCTTCAACATTTCGATCGATATTGTAACCTCTTCGTTTCATTCTTGCTTATAGCTTCAAATTTTCCTCTAATTTCTTCTTCGTCATATGACCTCAAGAGTGAGGTGTATTTTTCTCGAGACCTCATTTTTTTTGGTCTTCTTACTCAAGTATCTACTGATCAACGAAATTCTTGCGCACGGGGGGAGACCTCTGGTTTCTGGAACCTCCTGCCAGTACACCTTTTTTTATTCTTATTTTCATTCTGAATCATCTTGCTATATCTCTTTATCTCATTCTTTGTCAACCTCTTATGACACACGCTGAGAGTGAACCTCTATATCAAATACAAATATCCCAATACAATACCACTAAGCTTACGCGAGCTAACTCATTGTAAGAAACAAGAGATGTTGAGAGAGACTATTTGCAAACTATTTCCAGCAGCTCACTGAATTGAATGAAGCTTCTCACTTTAGTTTTGTAACGCTTAGCGAGCAATCCTGCACGATATCTCAATTTTGCAGGCATATATACAGTGCAACAATATATATTCATGACATGATTAATGCACATTAATGAATATGATAACTAGGACACATAATATGCACATCCATTTTATTACGTATGTCTCATGCAAATATCTGATTAAGTCATATATGTAGAATATTAAATCTAATTTTTTTAATGACTTTCTCATTTTTTATTAGCATGCTAGTCAAATGAATTTTCCCACCCTGCTACTCTGAGGATCTACTACTAGACTTAATTCGTCACTTCTATTTCTAGCTTCTATCTCTCTAGGATGCATGCTTGCCATTTTACTCTCTTCATTTAACTATGTCTAGCATGGATTTCCTAATCTATTCTTCTGATTAGCATGCATACATGATATAATTAAATATTGCGAAATTAATGAATATATGGAACTAGAAACTTAGCTTGTGGTTTTTTACTTGGAGAGCTGTTTCTGACTTAATTTGCACCGAGTAGGCCCTATGCGCTACAAGTCCTCATTGTCCTCTGTGCATGTATTCATCAAATTACTCCTGGTTCTATCTTCATGTTTGTTTTTTCTTTTAGCACCACTTCCTTCTTGTATCTCTGCAAGCATGATCTCAAGCTGGCCTTTTTCTTCTTTGCAATCGAGCTTACTAGCTGCAGTAAATCCACATCTCATGTTTCACACTGCCACGACCTCATACTTTTGATGCACTATCCACAGCTAGCTAGGTGCCTGGGTATGTCGATTTTACGTTTTTGCAAAGCGGCTTATTATTTCTTCACGCATTTAAAATAACAAGATGCAAGTAAAGTATTCTAGGCATAATATTTTTCACAACATTGTTATTTCATGCATGCTAATTATTAATATATCTGTTTGTAGAACTAAATAAAATTCATGAACTGAATACTTAGCTTTGTGTACTGCGGAGAGTTTGCCTAGCAAGTGACTCCCAGCTACCAATCTGCTCTCTTGTGTGATTACGTCCCATCAGCTCCTCGGCCGAAACATCGTCTTCTTTGCTTCGTATGTTAGCTGCAGCTACATCTTTTTCATACTTCATGTGTAGCTTTCTTTTGTTAATCACTTGGCAATTCTTTCGCCAGTGATAAATCAGAAGTTACTCCTCAAATAATTTAGCTCTGTGCTTTGTCGAACTGCTTCTATAAGTGGGCACCATTAATCACTGTCAACCTCTTGCTTACTTAGAAGACCTACACCTCTATTATAAATAGAGCTTCCTGAGCCAAAACTTAGATGATCTTTACGAACATCAGTCGTAAACTCATCAAACTGCAGGTTCTGATGTCTTGTGATGCTTAATTGCCCAAAATTTGTGCGTATGATAGACCCAATCAACATGGCTCCACTCAGTCATGCATTTCTTCAACCTCCACAGCGTCTTCTTGCTTCATAACAACTCGTCCTCTTTAGCACTCTCATACACTCTTGCTGGTTTAGGTTGACGTGAAGATGGAGCTTAACATTTTCTTTCTGCATAAGCCAACATGGTCTGGGTCTTCTTGCTGCATGTACAATTTTGCTGATTACCATGCTTCGTCTATTTTATCCTTTTCAAACCACTTGCTCTCTCTTTGTCATCAGACTTCAAACGGCTTCTATATAACATGCTTCTGTTGGGACAATCAGATCTTGGCACTGCGAATTTCGATACAATAAGTTAACGAGTACGAATAGAAAAATCACCTTGTTAACGGTTGATTCCACGCTCTTCTATTGTATTCCCAAATTCCCTTGAGCGAAGTGTGGCCTTCGTCTTCTCAAGTTAACCTCTCTTCTTGCTCCTGGGTGGCTACAAAATTTTTTCGACCAGCCCCCAGCAAGAAGAGAATAGGAATATATATAGGCTACAATAGGGATCATGGATAATTAGGTTGGGCCTTCTAATTACATCTTGAGCCTAGCCCAATGTAATTAAATATTAATTCAATCCACTAAAGAATTAATATTTGCACTACCTTTCCTAATACCGTAATTTAATTAATTAATTCGGTTCCAATATTATTTGCTTATTAAATTCCCCATGTTTAAAATATCGCATGTCCATTAATTAAATAAATTACTGATAATTCATTTAATTAATATCTTTTATCCTTGATTATCCACTCAACCTTTATTTGATTATGCCGGAATAAATCCACCTGCAGGGTTTCACATAATTAAATCTTTTTGAGCTTTCAAGGGGACATCATTAACCCGAATATTATCAGGACATGGATTCCTTCAATAAATAATATCCCACCATATATATTATTTCATCACCCAAAATATAATGAAATAAATCAAAAGAATTATTTCATATATAAATCAAAGCATGTAAATAATATATACGTGTCAATTATTATTTCCGGATTAAGAACCTAAGCATTAATAATAACATAGAATCTTAGTTCACCTCCTTAATCAGTATAAGGGAACAATTCTAAATTTGATCCTGTTCAATATACACAAAGTATACTAGTATTATTTATTAGTCAATATAAACTAATCTAAATAATACTACAGCCATTCCAGTGGATTGTCTAACTCCACCTGTGCTGTGAACCTTATTATATTATATAAACCGTATTTAATAATCTAATATTCTGTATCCCATTTGATACTAGATTATTCACAATATATAATATTTAGACAACATGTAAACATTTAAATGATTCTCAATTAAACCGGCCAGAAATAAATGTAAATACTTCAAATAATTATTTTCAGTATACACCAACAATCTCCCACTTATACTCAAAATATTCTATGAGTATATCAGTGTTTATTTAATCCACTATTACACAGAAAACTATGTGTCCATCCATCTGACTCCTATCGCTTCCACATGCCTGTCAAAAACCTTGGCTGGCAAACTCTTTGTGAAAGGATCTGCCCGGTTGTCTTCTGATGATATGTGAGCCACAACTATATCTCCTCGCTTTACGATTCCTCGTATGAGATGATACTTACGTTCAATATGTTTAGCTGCCTTGTGATCTCGCGGTTCCTTCGAATTTGCCACAGCACCAGTGTTATCACAATACACTGTGAAGCTCCTAGGCAAATTAGGTACCACATCCAAGTCCAAAAGGAAGTTCCTGAACCATACAGCCTCCTTTGCAGCCTCAGAGGCCGCCACATACTCGGCTTCCATGGTAGAGTCTGCAATGCATTTCTGCTTTACACTCCTCCATATAACAGCTCCACCTCCCAAAGTAAAAACATATCCCGAGGTTGATTTCCTCTTATCCCTATCTGATTGGAAATCTGAATCAGTATATCCCAAAGGAAATAGATCTGAGGCCTTGTAAATTAACATATACTCCTTAGTCCTTCTCAGGTACTTGAGTATAGTTTTTACTGCGCTCCAATGTTCCTGACCTGGGTTCGACTGATATCTACTAACCATGCCTACAGCAAAAGCAGATGTCAGGCCTCGTACATAACATAGCATACATTAAGCTTCCATATGCCGAAGCATAAGGAACTGCTTTCATGCTCTCTATATCCTTAGGTGTCGAAGGACACTGCTCCTTGGATAGAGCCACTCCATGCTTAAAAGGTACAAAACCTTTCTTAGAGTTCTGCATGTTAAAACGAGCTAATACTTCATCAATGTAGGGCTCTTGAGATAAAGCCAACATCCTTTTCTTGCGATCCCTTATTACTTTGATCCCAAGGATGTATGCCGCTTCACCTAAGTCCTTCATTTCAAATTGTTTGAACAACCATGCCTTTATTGATGACAACATCTTAACATTGTTTCCAATGAGTAAAATGTCATCAACATACAGTACCAGAAAAACCACTGCATTTCCCTCACTTCTCTTATACACACATGATTCGCTTGGACTTTGATCAAATCCATATGACTGGACTGCCTGATCAAAACGAATATTCCAGTCTCTAGAAGCTTGTTTTAGTCCATAAATAGACCTCTTAAGCTTACATACAAGATGCTCTTGGCCTTCCTTAATGAATCCTTTTGGTTGTTGCATATAGATGGTTTCCTCAAGACTTCCATTAAGGAAGGCTGTCTTGACATCCATTTGCCAAATCTCATAATCGAGATGAGCTGCTATAGATAAAAGAATCCGGATCGACTTAAGCATAACAACCGGCGAAAAAGTTTCCTCATAATCGATCCCTTCTTTCTGAGTATACCCTTTCGCAACAAGTCGTGCTTTCCAGGCTTTCACCTTTTTGTCAGATCCTCTTTTCTTCTTGTAGATCCACATACATCCAATGGGTTTTACACCTTTGGGTGGTTCCACGAGCTCCCAAACTTGATTAGAATACATAGATTCCATCTCAGATTCCATTGCCTTTTGCCAAAGATCTGCATCTTTATCTAGAATTGCTTCTTCGTATGTCCTGAGATCCTCATCATGTTCACCAGAGACCAAGTCCGAGGACTCTCCCAAAAACATGAATCTATCAGGTTGTTGAACAACCCTCCCACTACGACGAAGCACCGGTGTGGTATTAGTGACAGGTTGTGCATTTTCTTGTGGTTGATCTACTTGTACTATTGGCACTTGGGGATTATCTGTCCCTCCCACTAGTTCCTCTAAAACGATACTACTCATGGGTTTGTGTTTCATTATATAGTCTTCTTCTAAGAATCTAGCATTGGTGCTAACAATGATGTCTCGATCCCTAGGACTATAAAATGAATAACCTTTCGTTCCCATGGGATAGCCTACAAACAGCCTTACTTCTGTACGAGATTCTAACTTGGTCGCGTTCTTGTTCAGCACATGTGCTGGACAACCCCAAATCCGAATATGTCTTAGACTTGGTTTGCTACCAGTCCACAATTCTATTGGAGTCTTGGGAACCGACTTAGAAGGTACCAAGTTCAGAAGGTAAGCCGCTGTTTCTATAGCATATCCCCAAAACGACTTGGGTAAATCTGAATAACTCATCATCGATCTAACACTCTCTAAAAGAGTCCGATTCCTTCTCTCTGCTACACCATTCTGCTGAGGTGTGCCAGGTGCAGACAACTGGGATGCAATCCCATTTTCTGATAAATATTCCCTAAATTCTCCAAGCAAGTATTCGCCACCACGATCTGATCGTAGTGACTTGATACATTTTCCAAGATGTCGCTTCTCCGCACTTGCTTTGTACTCTTTGAATTTTTCAAAGCACTCAGACTTACGGCGCAATAAATAAATGTACCCATATCTAGAATAATCGTCAATGAAAGTGACAAAATACTCATAACCTCCTCTTGCTTGGATACTCATAGGTCCACATAAATCAGTATGAACCAATTCTAACACTTCTTTAGCTCTATTCCCCTTTGCTTTAAAAGGCCTATTAGTCATCTTACCTTCCAAGCAGGATTCACAAACTGGAAATGGCTCCACTGCCAACGAGCCTAATGGCCCATCTTCTACCAGTCTTTGAATCCTCCTCAAGTTAATATGACCTAATCTTAAGTGCCAAAGATATGTTTGGTTCAATTCAGAAGGTTTCTTTCTTTTATTTGAGCTAGAAAGAACGTTATTAGTTTCCTTATGTTGCAGCATTGGTTGGATAGGATTAATTATATATAAATTGTCTTGCAATGTACCAGAACCTATAACTCGTTTATTCATCATAATAGAAACATTACGATCCAAACAAACATTATAACCATCCATGGCAAGTTTAGAAACCGAAATTAAATTCCTTCTAAACGAAGGTACATAAAGACAATTGTTCAAAACCAAAATCCTATCATCGCCAAAAGATAATGTAATTATTCCAACTGCAACTACTGCTACTTTCGTAGCATCTCCCATGAACACATATATCTCGCCATCTCTAAGCATTCTGGATTGCTGGAACCCCTGCATAGAGTTACAAACATGGTCAGTGGCTCCTGTATCTACACACCAAGTGCTCGTAGATATAGCCGCTATATATGTTTCTGTAACTAGAGAAAGAGACATACCAGTATTGTTTGTCTTCTTAGGAAGAGGACAATCCTGTTTTCAGTGACCTGACTGCTTGCACCTGAAGCACTTGCCCTTAGGCTTTTTCACACCACCTTGAACTCCCACTGCATTAGCAATCTTTCCAGCTTTCTGTGTCTGAGTCTTTTTCTTCTTCTTACCTTTCGGTTTAGATGAAGAAGCTTTCTCGGCCACATTCACTTGAACATTCTGCTTAAAGAGTCCTTCAGCTGCTTGAAGTTCTGTCAGAAGTTCCGCGAGACTATACATCCTTTTGTTCATGGTGTAATTCAAGCGGAACTGCTCAAAACTTTTGGGCAAGCTCATAAGGATGATATCGATCTGGGTTTCCCCATCAATATCAGCACCAAGGATCTCCATCTCATTCAGATGAGACATCATTCTGAGAACATGATCCCTTACAGGTGTTCCTTCAACCATCTGAGTGTTCATTAAAGCCTTCATTGCTACTTGCCTAGCAGCCCTATTCTGTTCTCCAAAAAGTTCCTTGAGATTAAAGAGCATATCTGAAGCAGTGGGCATAGCCTGATGCTGATGCTGCAAAACACCCGACATTGCTGCCAGAATGTAACATCGCGACATCTCATCAGCCTTAATCCACCGCTTATAATACTCCTTCTCACTTTCAGGAGCATCTTCAGCAGGCTGGTCTGGCTTGGGTTCATAAGTACAAAATTTGTACTCCTCAGCAGTCAACACTATGTCCAAATTACGTTTCCATTCAATATAGTTCGGTCCAGTAAGTTTGTTATCCTTAAGTATGGTGAATAGTGGATTAAAGCCCATAGTGATCTAATCCTGAGAATCATACATGTAACACATAATCAGATAGTTGCATAAATCTTAAATCCTATTGGTTTCCTCTAACAATTAATTAAAATTAATGCACTAATATTTAAACACGATAAGTATCTGGTACGCCACGATGGATGACATATATACCACTTAAATTCGTTTAAATATTACTTCGGTCCTATTACTAAATAATACGCCACGTTAGGGTGGACTATATATTATTTTTCATAGCTAAGTGTATACCATTATTAAATCTTAAATTAATAAAAAGACTGGATACCACCATTAAATATTTCAAATCAATAATCGATAATAGGATAATTCCCAGATCGGGGGGAGCATTGTCAAGAGGCATCACTTAAGACCCCTTTCTAGACAGAATCATCCTTTCTCTCAATATTGAAAATCTATATTCAATCAGTGGTACCCTTCTAATTAATCGAATTCTATGAAACTTGGTACGCCACGATGGGTGGCATGTATACCTTTCAATATTCGTAATTAATTTAGGAAGTTTGTTCTAGTAATATCCATAACACTACCTGACACCATAAATCATACGCCACGATGGGTGGCATGTATATAATTTATATTCGTCTCGGTGTTAAATTACATACAAATAATAATGGAGACCATGGGATTTAATTCCTAATTAATTCCCTCACCCACTTAGAATTTTTATTTAAAATTGAGGAATTTTATCTAGATGCATCGCCCTATGTTATTTTTTCGAGGTCTACATGTTATAAAAATAACAATACAAAGAACACATAACATAGCAGCATGCATCATAAAATTAAAGCAATAAATAAAATTAATGTCCATGTCGTCCTAATTATGTTAAACATGCAATTAAAAATTACACACATAATTAACAACACACATAATAATTATTTAAAGCAATAATTAAAAAATTAAATAGCGGAATTAAAATTAAAAAATATAATTTAAATCCACTATTATGGCCCCTTGAAAAAAAATAAATTTCCAGCACCATTCTGCTGAAAAAATCCATTTTCTGCCAAAAATTTGCTGTGGCGCATCTAGAACCTGCGTTACTGCCTGTTTTATCCTGTAACGCAGGACAAGCCTGCGTTACAGGCCCTTTTCATCCTGTAACGCAGGACAGGCCTGCGTTACAGCCATCTGACCAGAAAAAAAATTTTTTCGAAGCGCCTGCTTCTGTCTGATCCACCAGATCTGTTCCTTGCTTTTGGACACGAACAAATACACAACAGCAGCCCCATCATGATTTCGCAGCGGAACAAAAACAACTCCGATTTGATTTCCGATCGCACATAATTGTTACAAAATACCTGGATTTTTACATAATCCATCAAACAATTACATACAAAACAGATCTAATACAAAACTAATTTTGTAAATCTATTGTAACACGATCAACCCTCGTGTTTTACAACCACGATAAACCACGTGGAAACCAAAAAAAATAACCACGATTAAACCACGTGGGATCCAAACACATAATTAAAAATTACATGGCCATGATAGTGGATACTAAACAACCTGTAAAAGATTATTATCCAAGCACACCACTATACACATGCATATATAATTACGACATGGACATCGTATCAAAATTCGCAGAACCAATGAACCAGGCTCTTGATACCAATTGTTGGGACAATCAGATCTTGGCACTGCGAATTTCGATACAATAAATTAACGAGTACGAATAGAAAAATCACCTTGTTAACGGTTGATTCCACGCTCTTCTATTGTATTCCCAAATTCCCTTGAGCGAAGTGTGGCCTTCGTCTTCTCAAGTTAACCTCTCTTCTTGCTCCTGGGTGGCTACAAAATTTTTTCGATCAGCCCCCAGCAAGAAGAGAATAGGAATATATATAAGCTACAATAGGGATCATGGATAATTAGGTTGGGCCTTCTAATTACATCTTGAGCCTAGCCCAATGTAATTAAATATTAATTCAATCCACTAAAGAATTAATATTTGCACTACCTTTCCTAATACCGTAATTTAATTAATTAATTCGGTTCCAATATTATTTGCTTATTAAATTCCCCATGTTTAAAATATCGCATGTCCATTAATTAAATAAATTACTGATAATTCATTTAATTAATATCTTTTATCCTTGATTATCCACTCAACCTTTATTTGATTATGCCGGAATAAATCCACCTGCAGGGTTTCACATAATTAAATCTTTTTGAGCTTTCAAGGGGACATCATTAACCCGAATATTATCAGGACATGGATTCCTTCAATAAATAATATCCCACCATATATATTATTTCATCACCCAAAATATAATGAAATAAATCAAAAGAATTATTTCATATATAAATCAAAGCATGTAAATAATATATTCGTGTCAATTATTATTTCCGGATTAAGAACCTAAGCATTAATAATAACATAGAATCTTAGTTCACCTCCTTAATCAGTATAAGGGAACAATTCTAAATTTGATCCTGTTCAATATACACAAAGTATACTAGTATTATTTATTAGTCAATATAAACTAATCTAAATAATACTACAGCCATTCCAGTGGATTGTCTAACTCCACCTGTGCTGTGAACCTTATTATATTATATAAACCGTATTTAATAATCTAATATTCTGTATCCCATTTGATACTAGATTATTCACAATATATAATATTTAGACAACATGTAAACATTTAAATGATTCTCAATTAAACCGGCCAGAAATAAATGTAAATACTTCAAATAATTATTTTCAGTATACACCAACAGCTTCATCCTCATTTTTACTCATTAGTACTTTAACATATTAATGCAAGTACTTTACCCAGAACTGTCCATTTTGATCAGCTAGACCACTGCTCACAAAAAATGGGATAACTTTCTATAGGAAATGAATTTTTATGAGCCGTAAATTTTGCTTGAAACTAGACTTCAATACCTTTCCAACGGTATATCATGCTTCATCTACAACTTTCCAGATCAAAGCAGTTTATTCTGCAAAGTTAGCTCAAAAACAGCCTCAACTTCTGATTTTTCTGGACAGCTGGACCACCCTTCACTAATTATGGCATAACTTTCTGTAGAAAATGAATTTTTACGAGCCATAAATTTTGCTAGAAACTAGATTCCGATACCTTTCCAACGATGTATCATACTGCACCTAGAACCTTCCAGATCGAAACAGTTTATTCTGTCAAGTTGGATCAAAAATTGCAACCACGGAATTCTGTTAATTTTCTGCATTGGGCTACTTTTCTCAAGCATCTTTCTCACTTAAATAACCCATCCACATGGATTCCTTGTCTTCACGAATACTAGCATACTGGTGTATTGTTCAAGCTTCTTCAGCTCTTATTTATTATGTTCACACAGCCATTATGGTACCTGAGTTCGACATGACATGAGCTCAATGAGCACTTGTCTTTTCTTTTGGTGGCAACCTGCATCTTCTGTACTCATTCTTCGGCTTACTAACACAACCCAACACGTCATGTATATGTTGTAATTATCTCCTACTGGGAAGGTTATAAAAGCTCCAGTTATTTCTTGAGTTGAACATATATGTTTTAACTGCCTTGTGGTTGAGTAGCAAATCCACGATCCATCTCCTAATAGTTAATCATCTTGACAATTATACTCTCTTGTAGGTTATCGATTGCACTAGCTACCTTGCATTTCCTTGTCGCGTTGTAATCTTCTACAGGTCTCCTGAAGGTTACTGCCGCGGCTTTCCACTAGTACATTATCACCACTGGTGGATCGTTATTATTGCTTGTTCATAGTCCTAAGGTTCTTTGCTGGTTACTCGTCGCTGCCAAAACATAGACCAGGTGTATACAACCTGCAATTTTTATCATCCAGGGTTGTCACATTGTCACTCATTATCATAAAATCATTTTGATTTTCTGGAGAAGCACGGTGGTGTTCAGGTCATATATAACTGCTAGTAAATACAAGGTTTGCTCAGCACATCACTAGTCCGTTGTCAAGCCAGGGATAACATTGCTGTAGTTATATCGCCACCACCAGTTTTGTAACTAAATCACCTATATTCTTACAATTTTACACCTCCGTTATTATTAAAACTTCCTAAGCCAAAGCTTTACTGCACCTCTATATCCTTTTGTATGTTTCATCAAAGTCGCTACTAGCCACTGGTACTACATCATTGTTTTACACGTTCTCTGTACCCCACTGCCTAGTTCAACCTCTTCAGCCACCAGGACGTATTTATGTGAACCAACCAGACTCAAGCATGCCTTTCCTTCGGGTACTGTAGTCAATTCGACACCTTGGCTTATAAATCCCTGTTGCTACCGCTGCGAGCTCAACTACTAGGCTTTTTAATTACATGTATACATTCTTCCTTTAGCTTCGTGTGCTTATCATATTTTCTGTGTTTGTTCCTTAATCCAAGGAAAACCGGTCCTTCATTCTTCGTTAATCTTCATCAGCCTCTATCTTATTTTTATTAACTACTTGACATCCGTAAATTACATGTATAGCACCTGGGTCTTAATATTACTTATATACATTCTCCAAAATCATGTCGCCACTACGTTCACAATACGGGTCTGCTGATCTTTCTTCGACTCTGTACAATCTTGATCCTCTGTTAAAATATACAGCACATGTCAATACTTATCTCCTTGTACCAAGGCTGCAACTTGCCATCATTCAGACTTTGTCGTATCTCTTCTTTGCTTTTCGAGGAGATTCGTTTTCATCGTGAATTTGTTCCTCAGAACGGGTTGCTTCGCTATCAGAGTCGCCTGCCATCTTTTCCACTCTTAAGATGTTAATTGTGCCCCTCCTTCTAGCGCCAATGTTGATGAGTGGATTTTGTAACAACTTTTGAGAGGTTTACGGGTAGTTGTATAGGCTAACGATCAACTGTTCTGTGAAAGGTTTGGGTTGTGATTGTGGGGGTTGAGCTGTGCTCGAGGGTGTCTCCAATAATCTCAAGTGCCTTTAGAGAGAATTAGAGAACTGAATGCGTCTTACCCCCGAGGTGCCTACGTACCCTTGTTTATATAGGGATCAAGCTCACGTAGTTCTAAGTGGACTCTGTATCTTGCTGGAATGGCTGTATTCAATTACCTAGTTCGTGTAGGACTCCGGTTCCTTTAGAGCCTTCCACGAACTAATTGGCTAAGTAGAGTAAAACTCGAGTTCGTACCCTACTATGATTCTCTCATTGGTCAGGGACATTTTAGGATCATCTGCGCCCTAGAATTATACTCAAATACCAATTCGTTTATCTGTTCTAGATGGCTTCTAGAACCTTCTGTTGGCTACTCGTAGGAACCTGGTGCTCAGGAACCTATGTCACAAGAACCTGGTGCTCAGGAACCTATATCTCGGAACCTGTTTTCAGGAACCTTTGTCTCAGGAACATGTTTCTCAGGAAACTAACCTGCACAAATAACAAATATATTAGTCTAGGGAGCCTCTCTGTGGTTCCCATATGCTCTTGATGTATTCACTACTGCTGCTAGGCTGTCTTGTACTCTTCTGCGGGGAGGAACCTGGTCCATTCATAATCTACTCAGCTTCCGGTTCATCAGTAACCTCATGATACTTGTAGCTTCTTGACCGTCTTCTCAACGAGTACTCATTTCATCATGTCTGGTCTTCAGATCTTATACTAGATCTATCTTCTACCTCATATGGCGAGTACTCATTTCATCATGTCTGGTCTTCAGATCTTATACTAGATCTATCTTCTACCTCATATGGATTGGACCCTATAGCTTAATGGGCCTAAATCTAGCCCATGGAGATTTTGGGAACAACAAAGATAGATTTAAATAAAAAAAATACAGAGTTGGGAACCTTTCCTTGATAAAATAGTCGTAAAAAGACTCCAAAATATTTTACATAATATCTGGAGGTGAAAGATAATCTCCAAATAATATAAATTATTTTTAAAAGAATTTAAAAGAATTAAATAAATATTCCAAGAATATTTATTAACTCAATAATAATTACGGAATATTATTAACTCATAATATTGCTCGTAAGTAATCCTCGAATGAATATATAGAATTATTTACTAAATAAATACCTCCTTAAATTAATATTCAAAATAATATTCATTAAATAATTAACTCCAATTAATATTTAAAATAATATTCAATAAATAAGTCAAACCTTAAATGAATATTTGAAAATAATATTCATTTAGTAAATAACCTTCTAAATGAATATCCAAATAATATTCATTTAGTAATCAACACTTTAAAGGAATAATCGAAATAATATTCCTTAAGTAAATAGAACTTCCAATGAATATTTTAAAATAATATTCATCAAGTATATAAAACCTTAAATGAATATTCGAAAGTAATATTCATTTAATAAATAACATTCTAACGAATATCAAAATAATATTCATTAAATAATCAACTCTAAATGAATATTCGAAACTAACATTCATTTAATATATCTCGACTGAGATAATACTGGAATAACATTCCTCGAAATATTTCCAAGTAATTGATACTTTATGGAAATATAAATAACGTTTAATAATAACATTCCTTAAAATAAATAATAATCTGCCGTTGGAATCCCTCCGGGTTTCCACGACTATCTATATCTCAAAATACCGACTCCCGGTCTATATTTAAGAATGAATATCATATGCCCTTCGCTAAGGGTCTTATCAAAACAATCTGGCTTATAACTGACAATTCGTCTCTTGTCTATAAGCCAATATCAATTCAGGGAACAGGTATCATAATATAATTTGACAATAGGTATGCATGCTATGACATATGTATCAGAAACAACAGATATACATATTATCACAACAACAGTTCCAAGGTATTGGAAACTTGCCTGGTAATCGGGTGTGGGTGGAGATAGCGTGTCCTGGGTCTGCTCGATGATTTAAAAACAATCAAAATATTCGAGATTAACCACTTAACACGTTTTAAAAGCCTAGGTATAAACTTCACTTAAATCGAAGCACGTTTTCGAATTATCTCGTTATACATCTTTTAGTGTAACTCTTTTTATTACTGATACGATCCGACATTTGTTCGTCAGTAAGACATGTCATCATACCCAAACTTGGTATATACTTAAGTCGTATAAGTTCTAAAGTCGATCGATTATGAACCGAGATTAAACCTTGAGTTTTATCGTTCGTTTTCTAAGTGTTTTACCAAAGTTATAACCAAGCGGGTTTTTAGGGGTTCGTTCGTGTTTAACTTTGATTCCAACATTTTTATAAAATCGGAAAACGATCCGTTTGATATGTAGTTTTCTTTCATACATTCCTTATGACCCCTAGTATTTATTTACTAAGATTCGCCACTGAGTAACATGCTTTACGAGGGTTCAATTGAAGTTACGAACTTTTACTTACGGTTCCGAACCAATTTTAGTAATTTGATCATAACTCCTAAACCGTAAGTCGGAATGTTTCGATTCTCACGCCAAAACGATCTATGACTCGAGATCTACAAGGACCAGTCATAATTTATCAAGGTCAGGAAATTATATTTACTGTCATGCTCGGTTTCTAAGTGTTAACAAAAATTCCATCATAACAATTCAACCAAGCCACACCGGGCATCCAAACAACTCATACACATATTTCTCATCCTCAATCTATCCAAAATCATCTACTAACATCATATTATAACCATGTTTAGATCCACTAACAAAATCCATAATCATGCTTATAATCATGCTAATACTATAACTAATCTTATATCATCAAGAACATGCTTAAATCTTCAAAACAAAGCTAGGGTTTCGATGAGATATACCTTCCTTGGAGGATGTAGAGACCTTAATAAGCCTTTACTAGTCCTTAGAACACCTTAACCAAGCTTAACTAACAAGAATCATCAAGCACATAATTAGTGATTTTCAGATCTGCTATAACGCATTGGAAAGATCATGAAAAACGAGGTCCTTACCGAGATTTTCTGGATGAGGCTTCTAAAGGAGAGTTGTAAAGAATCTAACCAGATTTCCAACAAGCTAAAGAAAACCAAATTCCATTGAGTAATGAAGGAGATATGGCCGTTTGAAAATCGTCACAGAAACTGTCATGAATCTTGACAGTTTCCTTCTTCAACTTGGGGAGGTGATTTGCCTAGGCTATACTACTTGGATTGCTATGAAATTTGGAGCGAATATGCCTATGGAGTGGAGAGGTTGTGGTTAAAATTTGGTGATTTTATCATGGATAGAAATGGAGATATTAATTTGTTTTTGGAGAGTGTTTCTGCTGGGCAGTTTTGAGAGAGTTTGTGTTTTGCTAGCTTCTCTTGCACTCATCTAGCATAAAGTGATGTGTTTGGATAATATCTTGCTAAAGTAGCTTTAATAAAGTGATGATGCAATGGATGATGAGAATTGCATGGACAAGTGTTGATCTTTGGTGGTGTTAAGGCTAACTAAGTAGTTTCTTTTGCTAAGTACTAGTTTCATCTCTAAGTATGCTAGTTGCATGAGTCATCACTTGGTTTGCTAGATATTTTCCACCACTACATGCATGTATCTTGATTCCCTGCTTGTTTCTTTGTCCGGTTATTGCTCAATTCTTTGATCGTTCGGAGGAATAACTCATTCGTTTCTAGTTAGGGTTTTAATATTTAAACTATCATTCTCCATTCTCTTTAATAAATATTGAATCCATATTCCTTAAATCATTTTAATAATTCCTTAAGTCTTTCAGTATCCGGGAAAATCTCGGGGAAAATAAAAATGCTATTTTTCAGAATCCGATAGCTTTTACATACACTTATTTTCCCCCTGGATCACTAATACGAACTCGGAAATCCGTTCCGAATACTTCTATAATGTATATATTTTTAATTATGGCCGGAGAAGTAAATTGTGTTTCTGGATTCCGGACTGCACTAAGTGACCCCCTTGTGAACCTTGTTTAAACCCCTAAATATATATGTGGGATCATGGAAAAATTTGAGAAGTTAGGGAATGCAGTGGTGAAGACTACCCAAAAAGAATTGGATTAAAATATGAATTTTTGAATTTTATAAAAATGCTAGAGTAAATTTCGCGCAAGGGAAAAAGTCGTTAGGGGAGCATACTTCTAGGGGTAATGGTTATGATTCGAATGTGGTAACTAAATTAAGTTGAATAAGTGACGAGCGTAATCGAGTGATGACATGAACCTATAGTGGGGCTAGAGTGTCATAAGACGAAGTCATTAAGTTAATTTCGTATCCCCCTAAAACCCCGTAATTAAAGAGATATTGTTAAGGTACTAACGAGCGGTTATTGCTTATGTATAGATTGTCCCACTCCGCACGTTCGACCACCCCAACCAAACCAAGGCAAGTTTACTTTTCAAAACTTATGCATATACAAGGACTTTCACTGTTGTGTTTGTAGTTTTCAACCATATCAAATGCTATGTTTATCGAAGTATTCATGCAATTGAGATTGTATAAGTACATATATGTTTGTACCCCTTGAACTTAGATTGAAATGTTTTCCTCGGACAACGACTCTAGCAATAGAGGTCGTAGCGGTCCGTATATACTATTGACCGGGGAGCGGTATATTATTATATCGTATCTAGATTGCGAAAACCCGAAGGGTCATTCGGGGAGTATCGTATACTCAAGTAATTATGTTCATATCTTCGTAAATACTCGAAACCCTACCTTGGATTAAAAGTTTATTTTATCGAATAATTATTTTATTAATTATTAATATTAAATCTTAAAATATTATTTATTAATTATTGTTCATTATTTTAAAGACAAAGTTAATCCAAGATACCTTTAATACTTTCAAACTCGAACTCTTTCGAACTCAAAACATTTTCGAAAACCCCCGGTCAGGTTCTACTTCTTGTATGATTTCAAGAATCATCGATCGACTGATGTCGGACCTCAATTACTCTATTTCCAATCAAAATCAAGTTTTTAAAAGAAAAAGAAAAAGGGACTCTGGCAGGTGTGGGAACCGTTGACGAACGATTCCCGGGATGTGTAAGCGGCCGTGAGCCAGGCGGTCCATCAATTTTATTCCGGCCTAGGTGTTGCCGAAGGATGATTACGGATGTACATCGAGGGTGATTACGGATGTAGTTTTCACCCGGGGATAGTTACGGATGTAGTTTCTATCCTTCTACCAGTAGAGAAGACCCGTGGATTATTGGACTTGGATGTGGCGACTGATCATCGTCAATCCTTGTCAGGTTTTATGTTTTCTTTAAGTCCCATTCCTCTATTTTGGAAAAATGCTTTGACACTGCTTCTTAGGCTTTTGTGCCAAGTTGCTGATAGTGTTCTATTTTGATGAGAAAGATGTTGACTCAATGCAGTATCTAGAACTGCAAGTTTATTTTGAAAACAAGGGCACATATTGTTGCACCTTCGGAATTTATCAACAATGACAAGTGATTTTATATCTGATTGATACAAACAAGTTTATGACTGCTAATCATATGAAATGTTATATTGCTTACTTTATCCGTATAGTTCTTGCTGAGCTATAGTTGCTCACTCTTGCTTGTTTTCAAATTTTACAAACACAACAGCTAAGCGAAATGGCAAGACCCAGACAGACTGCTCGAAAGCAGGTGACTAGACCCGAGCCAGCAGTTGAGATTCCACCGGTAGGCCCCATTAGCCGGATTGGTTGGCAGCTTTTGTTAGTTCGTTTTATTTATCAGTATGACCTGTGCAAGGCAGTGTATCGTAACAAACTTTCAAGCCGCCAACTTCGCTTCATATCGAAGTGTTGCTGGTAGCATAAATACTATTTAATTCAGTCTGTAATAACTCTGACACTTTTATTTCTGCTTAATCAATGTGGTGACGTTTCTGAGGCTCTAACCTGTGTGTGTGTGCGGTGTGAGTTTATTATGGGGTCGATGGTTGTTTTATATATATTATGTGCAAGAACAGGTATGTTATCAATGGAAAATGGACCGTGAGCGCCTAGATCTCCGACCCCGGATCTGGGGGCGTCACAATAATCAAGAAATTTAATATCTGGGTGGCTTCTCGTGGTTCCTGCCCTATTGTCATGGGTAGGTGAATTGTGCCCTCGACTTTCGACTCTACTCCGTTGAACCCGTTTATGGGCATATTCGATGGTGTCAACTGAGACTCAGTATATCCCATCTTCAAAAAGGCATCATGGAAAAGAATGTTCACGGAAGCCCCGTTATCTATCAGAACTCTCTTTACTTGGGAGTTGCCTATCACAGGAGAGATAACTAGTGGGTCATCATGGGGGAACTTCACCCCTTCAAGGTCCGAATCATCGAATCCAATCGAAACTTCCATCTTTGAAAGTTTTGGTGCTTCCCCAACGATGTGCATCACCTCTCATGCATAAGCTTTCCAGGAATTTCTGCTAGTTCCCGGCTGCCGTTGGGCCGCCAAAAATCATATTTATCACCGGCCCCCGGGGCTGTGGGTTGCGGTTGCGATTGCGATCATCATCCTTCCTATCGTAATCTCGTCTTGGGTTCCCTTGATCCCCATCTTTGTAGAAATTATTCAACCTTCCTCTACGAATTAGGAACTCAATCTCATCCTTCAATTTTCTACAATCGTCAATATCGTGCCCCATGTCTTTATGGAATCCGAAGTACTGATTCTTATTTCTCTTCTCAGGATCTGTGCTTAGTGGCTTCGGCCATCTTACGTCCCTATCCTTCTCTATATCCATCAGGACTTGTCTCCTTGGAGCGTTCAACCTTGCATACTTCGTAAACCTTTGGCCTGGACTCCTCTTTTTAGGAGCTGAATCAGAATCTCTGCCCGTGCATAGGTATTTATCTCTTCCATCATATTCTTGTTCCGCCTTTCTCTTCTTAGAAGTGGCACCATTCCCGGTGTGTCCTGTTACTGACTCTTTCTTTAGACTATCCTCAGCTTTGATATACTTACTCGCCCTTTGCTGCAGCTCAGTCATGTTCTCAAGGGGATGCTTGGCCAATGACATCTTGAAATAAACATTTGAAGTGCCATTCTGTAAAACCACATGGCCACTTTATTCTCCAAATCAGTAATGTTGAGCGTCTCTTTGGTGAACCATTTGAGGTAATCTCTAAGATTCTCATTCTTCCTTTGGATCACAAACATGAGGGTGTAGAATCTTTCTCATGAATCCTTCCACCAATGAATTGGCTGATGAAAGTGGTACTAAGCTCTTTAAAAGAGGTGATAGAATTTGGTGGTAAGAGATTGAACCAACGTTGCACCATGCCTGCTAGGGTTTGGGGAAATACCCTACATTTCAGAGCGTCGCTGGAAGGTTGTAGTAGTAGCGAAATAGAGAACGTCCTTACATGATTAGCGGGATCTCTCGTTCCATCATAAGCCTTTATAGTGGGCATCTTGAACTTTCGAGATATGTGCGCATTCATCACCTCCTCAGTAAACGGGGGAGTTGGATCATCAGGATCTCCGAGTTGCATCAGGTCTCTAGGATCACCTTTGGGGATTTCGACCCTTATGTTTCTACCTCTTGGGACCTCGGCCCTCCTCTCTCTCCTCGGGGTCCCCTCCAAATCAACAAAAGGAATTTCCCCTCCCGTTGTTGGTGGGGGTCGGTTCTGATTCTGTCTCTGTCGCTCTCTTTCTATGTCGTCCTTCAGTTTCTGGATCTTGGCCTCATGATCCTTAATTTTTTCAGCAGCTGTTATGGGGGTCCATCATGAATCCTTCGGCGAGCTTGTCCGATAGGTTCCTTACTCGGACGACGCCTCCTCAGGGGTTGATCTCTATCCTCATCTTCCGAGGATGAATCATCAGAATATGGGCCGGAATAATTGCGGTATCGGTGGCCTTGGTCAGGTCCTAAACCTCTAAAGTAAGGTGGGTTATACGACTCATGTATCTGGAGGGCATGACCGCTTGGTCCGACCTGATACGTGGGATAATTTGGCAACCCATACATCGGGTTCGTGCTTACGGGGATCACAGTAGAGATTTGAGCTATAGGGGGAACGGATTGTCCTCCGAGAGGGGAGACTACCATCTACAGGGGATTCGGGATTCGTCACTAAGGGTAAAGACCCCTGAGTTTGCGTTTTAGTCCTTTTGGGCTGAGTGACCAGTGGCTGGGAAACGGTTCCTAGGGGTACCGCTTCTACAACCGGGGGTGCGGTGGTGCTTGTAGTGGTTTCAGAAAGTGTTGGTTTTCTCTGGGTGGTAACCATGGTTGATATTTGTTTCCCACAAACGGCGCCAAATGTTGTGGAATGAAAAGTAGGGTGTATTTATTGCGTATTGACAACTAGGGTTTGGGAAAGAGCTTCGAGCTTTAATGGCTGATCAAGTGTTTTGTGACTTAACTCGAGTCCTCACAAGATGCCTACGTATCTTGCAAATATCAAGAATCAAGCCAATAAAACGTAGTTCTAGTTGTGAGGAATCAGATCCTTATATAGGCCTCTGGGGCCTTGGAATTAGGGTTTGGTATCTTGCTGGACAAAATACATATTTTAGATAGACTTCTGGATCCTTCTATGAGGAAGGTTGAGTCGTATTGGACTCATATGACTTGGGGACTTTGAAGAACCTGGGTCCTCATTAGACTCAATAACAGAGTCCCACTTTGGTTGATTTATTTAATTACGAATTTGTTATTAGAATCAGGGTTTTGGGCCTCTTAATTAGGCTTTGACCTTGGACCATCCTAGGTTTATTTAATACATCATTAAATGTGTCTTTAGGGCTTACTTTCAGCCCATATCAGATCAAAAGTCATTATATGTAAGTAAAATTCCTCAAAAATTAAGATAAAAAAGTGTATAAAAGTAATAATGAAATGTACGAACTCCATAAAAGTCATTATATGCAGCTAGTAAGAACTTGTATTACTAGCTGCATGATCTCCTTAAAAATTAATGGCTGTATAGAAGGGTACTTTTCGAGTAAAAAAGGGCTTCGCCAGGGCGACCCTATTTCCCCCCTATCTGTTTGTGCTGGGGATGGAGGTATTCTCATCTTATCTTAATCACGACTTACAGCAGCGATCAGATTTCTCTTATCATTGGAGGACGAAGGAGCTAAACTTGAGTCATTTAATGTTCGCTGATGACATATTTCTATTCTGCAAAGGGGATTCCCCGTCTATATCTGCTCTCGTGCACTCTATCACCCGCTTCTCTTCAACTTCAGGCCTTTTCTTCAACTCGAGCAAGAGCAACTGGTACTTCTGTAATGTTCCGCATGAAACTAAGCATCATGCTTTGCTATCTTCAGGTTTTCAGCTGGGTTCTTTACCTATAAAATACCTTGGTTTACCTTTGATCACTTCGAGACTCACTCCTCAGGATTGTGCTGCTTTACTTCAAAGGCTATGCTGGAAGATCGACCTCTGGACTTCTAGATTCCTTCGTTACTCAGGCAGGTTACTTCTTTTAAAGTCAGTTCTTTTTGGCATTTTTGGCTACTGGGCTACATTCCTGTTTCTGCCCAAGAGTATCATTAGTAAGATTCAATCTTATTTTTCTAAATTTCTCTGGGGAGGGAAGTCTAATGCCAAATGCCATCATAAGGTCGCATGGTCAGATTGTTGTCTTCCTCAGAACGAAGGCGGGTTGGGTATTAGTGACCTTCATGATCGCAATAAAGCTGCTATTTTCTATCAAATATGGAGACTATCTCATTATAATGATGCTTCTATCTGGGTGCAATGGGTCCATCAGTGCTTACTGAAAAATAAATCCTTCTGGGCTGCTGCTATTCCTTCTGCGAGTTCTTGGGCAGTTAGACAGATTTTTAATCACAGATTGGAAGCAAGCAGATGTCTTTCCTTTAATGTAGGGGAATCCTCTAAGTTGTTTATGTGGCAAGATCCTTGGTTAGATAAAACAGGTCTCTCATTTCGAGACTAGGCAGTGAAGTTGTTTCTAATGCAGAATCCACATGCTCAGCTCGGGTTAGAGATTTCATAACTGATGGAAGGTGGGTTCCTCCCCGTTCTAACTATCATCAGATTATAATTCTGAGACAACTTCTAGCAAATGTAACTATCTTCAGGAAGGATGCAGTTATCTGGAATGGTTCGAAACATGTTACTCTATCCCTGATTTGGAACTCAATTAGGAGAACAGGTGCCCCTTCTCCTTGGACTGAAGCCGTATGGCATACCTTCGCAATTCCAAAATGTGCGTTTTTTATGTGGCTTGCACTTAAAGGCAGACTCTTGACGAAGGATAAAATGCGGTCCTTTGGAATGCAAGTTAACATGACTTGCTTGCTTTGCCACTGCAATAACGAATCGGTTGAGCATATTTTTACGGCCTGCCCTTACTCGAAACTAATTCTTAATTGCAGCCCAGTCCCCTTGAACTGCACTTGGAATAACTGGACTTGTGGCAATTTTTCTTCCGGAAATGTCTCTAATTTGGAGAAGAGAATTGGCTGGCTTTTTGTCTCGGTGATGATTTATATGACTTGGCAGGAACGTAACAGAAGGCTGCATGATAATGGACAGCCCAGGCCCACCATCCAACTATCCATCTTGATAAAGAATATGATCCGAGAGAAGATATTCTCTAGTAAAGGCTTTCAAAAGCAAATTGCTAGAGACCCTTCCCTTGCCCTCTTATTGTACTAACACTGCTAGGTTTTTTGTACTTATCTATGTAATAGAGAACTGGTGATGGAGGGTTTTTTTCTCTCTTTTCGCGGGGTATGCCCCTTTTTTTGTTTCTATATTGTTGGTTTTAAACTAGTTTAATCTAGTTTTTAGGTTAAATTTGTTGTATTCGCGGGGTATGCCCCTAGATGTGTAGCTGTTGTTCCTTTTTTGGTATAAATTTTAATTAGCAAAAAAAAAAAAAAAGTCATTGACTTTTAAAATGTTAATAAAAATCATTTTAAGTCCTAATACAATACCACCCTCTAAATGAATTGATGTTGTCTCGTGTACCATGTATTTTCGTATCATATGTGTAATACAAATATACAATGAAAATATTGTAATAATAAAATTTCATAAAATTTCATCATGTACCAAAAGTTCAAATTTAACATTGAATTAATTATTGTCATCTCGTGAACTGTAATTTATTCTTGTGTTTACGTGTCATTACGCATGATACAAAGAAAAATATTTTAATATTATAATTTTATAAAAAATATAATTTTATTAATATTATATTACTTTTATAGTTATTAAACCATTTATATCACAATGATTTCATTTACAAAATTTTAATAAATAATCCTTAATATTTTGAGATTTTAATTGTGTATATAACTATATATCTTTAGTAAAAAATTTATACATATTTATTTATTTTGTTTCATACACCTTTAAACACGATAATAGAAATTTCTTGTAATGTTGCTGTGTGAGTACAAAATTTCTGAATTTAGGCATTTATAGTACAGTATATAAAGTCAACTATATATTTATGATTTTATCTTTAAGAGATTTAATTATTTAATCGATAATCAGTATGGAATCTGAATAATCTCATTTACAATACTGTATTCAAAGTCAACGACACATTTTATGATTTATTCTTAAAAACTGAAAAAATGTCCATTTTATAGTTTAAAGCTCCGTGTTAATAGAAAACGTTTCTATAATGAATTTTAGATACTCCACGGCCTACCCAAAATTTTATCCTCTTATTTAATTAATAAGCAGTATAAGATCCAAATTTTATATGATATTTTTTGTTTTTTCTGTTATATGATTATTTTGATTTATAATATTATATCCAAAACCAACAATGGATTATATGATTTTGTCCAACAACGGAACATATGTCTAAATTATATGTGAGTTATTTCTAATTATAATCACACATACATATATAGATGTATTCATATTTTTGAAAATAAATAATTATTTTAATTATTTTATTTTAAATGAAATATAGAATAAGAGTTCTTTGGCATGTAGGCATGTAGTAGATGGGTGTTCTAGTAAATTACTAAATGGCATGAAAAGGCATGTTGGCCTATAATTGATATAATGGATTTAGGGCTGAAAATTGATCTGGGTAGAACCAGACACCCCTTTGCTCAAGTATCGGATCATTTTACTTTTATCGTGTCTAGACTAGGGTTCGGGATCATTTTATTCGGATCTAAACCGATATAGCATACTAAGGTTCAGATCTAAATGGAATATGAGCCAGTATCGTATTTTCTTTGATCTAACCGAGTAGTTTGTGATCCATCGAATACGAGTCAAATATAATCCACTAACATTATGTATCATTTTTATTTGAATTATATAAATAGTCATTTATTCTAATATAAATATAATATTATAAAAACATAATAATGACGAATTGAAAAATTAAATAATTGATCTATATTTGATGATAAATACTCGGGTGGATAACTCGTATTTTATGAAAATTAAATTTATAATTATTATTAAGAAATTATAATATGATATTCAGTTAGAAATATAATGAAATAAAAATATAATTTAGATTCGGGTTTGAACCGAATATGGATCATTAAACATATTCGGATAGGATCATTTTTATAAGAAAAATATGAGACTTAATCTGAGCGGATATATGGGTGATCATATCCGGGATTATATTGTGCCGAGTTCAATTTTTTTCGCCGGGTTTGGATGATTTATGAAACGAATCTGAGACATGTATCATATTTTCGAATAGGATATAAGCCGAGATTCCGGATCAATTTACAGCCCTAAATGGATTTGACAATAATAAAAACACTAAGCACCTATACATAATTAAAAGTTTAGAAAAAAAATGCATATACACACAACTATAGATATGAATCATGAAATAAACAGAATAAATCGTTGAGAAATAATAATACCTAGAACGCGTTGATTTGATTATCTCGAAATCGCAAGCTTCTCGAAATCGTATGTTCTGATTTGTTCTTATTGCCCATTGGGGGTTCTAAATACTCAGGCTCGTGGATTATTTTCAGGTCTATTTTGTTGGGTCCTAGGTTGAAATTGTTATAATGATTTATTGCAATACTTGTTGGGCCCAGCTCAACTTACATTTCTGGTTGTGTGTTCAACAACTAATAGGTAGTGTAATTTAGTTGTAATCGAGTAATTCTTTGACAAAAATATTATCTAATCCAGGAATCGATAATAAAAGTTCAATCTGAAATTCTTGTTTTTAATTCTTTTTATTAATTTTATTACTTTTTGCAATATACGATACCCTACACATGTATAATCTCGGGGGAAATTGGTTTATTTGTATCTGATTAAAAATCTTTCCATTAATTTAGTCAAAGAGAAAAAAATTCCATTAAAAAAATTAGTTATTGATAAGGGCTGAAAATAAGCTCTAAAGACACATTTAATATGGCATTAATTAGACCCAGCATGGTCCAGACATGGGGCCCATTAGTGAGGTCAGAATCCCTATTTTAATATTAATTTCGTAATTAATATTAAGGGTAATAAACAGCTCAACAATAGTAATCAGATAAGGATGCTATTCCTACCAGACTTAGCCTCCAAGGTACCTAATTAAATATGGAAACGGACTCCTACAAGGAAGGAGTCTAGAACCTTCCTCAAGGCGGTGGCTTGCCCACCAAGTATCTGAATCCTACTACGATCCTAAGGCTCCTGCAGCCTATTTAAAGGGCCAGACCCCTCATCTCAGAACTACGTTTTTGGATTGATTCTCAATAACGAGATACGTAGGCACTCTGTGAGGACCGATTAGTCTCGAACACGGAAACAGCCATTAAAGCTCAAAGCTCACCATCACTTAGCATTAAATACACACAAACCCTAATCGGATTCGATAACCCAATTTTTATTCCACAACATTTGGCGCCGTCTGTGGGAAGACAACATCAACCATGGTTCAAACACGAAGAACAACATCGACTGAGGCCATACCCCTTAGCTCTGCTCCACCTGCCACCTCTGATCCGCTTATCGCCGCTGAAGAAGGACAATTACTCCCATCAATAGGGACGGTCATTCAACCTCTAGCCTCTCAACCCTCAGGAACGATTCCCCATGTTGAGGGAACTTTACTTGTGATTATCCCTCAAAACCAAGAAACTAACCCTCTTCAGATGGTGGTTTCTCCTCTTGATAACGTTGATCGAACACTACCCCCGGGAATACAGATCCACACTACGGATCTCCCCTTGAATACCAATCTGATGTTTAATACACCAACATAAACTTGCTGGTTATTCAATATGAAATCACTTAGTTATTGATAATATAATATCAGTTTCTCTTCAAATCATTCAATAATTCCATATAATATCAGTTTCTCTTCTAAATCATAAAACAATTTCATAATTTCATACCATTTTTCCTTTTTCAGTATGTCAATCTGTAGCCATTATCAATTCTTTCTTTAAATACTTTTGGGATATCTGTTGTCGCCTGATACGTAAGGACGATGATCAGTCGCCTAATCGTACCCGCTCTATGTTTACTACTAGTAGAAGGAATGATCCAACCTGGTCATCATCCCTGGAGGTGAAGGAATTTACGGATGAGCGGAAGCGAAATATAACAATTATTTCCGTAAAAACCATATATCGTGCATATAGAAAAACATATAAAATATATAAATATGATGGTGGCTAGATAGGTTTTCACAAAACAAAAAGTGTGTTTTTAGAATGAGCATCTCATTCTATTTATAGGCATACTCTAGGGTTTTTAATATTATCTTAATAATATATATTAACCCCACATTTTATCTTATAAAATGCTTTAATAATAATTAAAACTATTTTAATCATTATTTCATTTCTAAACTATTTAGAAAATAATTCTCTCTCTCTCTCTCTCTCTCTCTCTCGCTCTCTCATAATTTAAAACTTTTCATCAAAGAAAATATTCTTTTATGGTGTGACCCTGTAGGTTCAATATTAAACCGGTACTAGATTATTTATCATTTATATGATTTCTAATAATTCATTAAATATAATTAACTGATTAATTTTATTTATTCTACATCGTGAGTGATGCTTATCAACATATCGCGACTATCCGGATAATATGAATTCATTGCTTAGAATACCAAGAACCTGTCAGTGACTAGTTACCGTACAATCAATTCCTTCGACCATACAATATCCCGATTAAATACAAGGCATGGATCTCGTGTCAAGCCTATCAAATTTAATCATATGATTTCTTATTCATAATGCAAAGTTCATATTAATGCAAATTAGAAACTTCTTTCTAATTTCATTCACTCTGTCCAGAGATTCCAGAACTTGCATACTAAGAATAACATAGGATATTTACTTCCTTACTAGAAGGGGTAGATCCTTTATTTACTTCCTTGTGTATCCTTTATAGGGATACACAAATCCCTATGCCCAGAATAGACCTAATGGATGTCCTTGAGACTAATGACTAAACCAAAGCACAGTTCATTATATACAAGATAACTTTAACGATCTCTAGTCTAAGGATACTTGTACAACTATCACTTAGTGAACAACTATTGACACGTGAGTAATCTCCATTAGTTTTCCAACTTATCGAGTCATGTTCGGTGAACTTATTCCCTGATAAGCACCTACATACTAGCTATAGTGTCACCACACAAATGCCTATGAGATCAGACATCCTCCTCACGGGAGCAAGCATAGTATGTACCGATCTTTGCGGATTCACTAACTTCCGATTAGTTATCCTATGATCAGGAACTGTTTAAGTCTAGAGTTATCATCTTCTAGATCTCACTATTACAATCTCATTATAATTCTAGAAGCATTACTCTAAACTATGGAACATCTAATTTAAAACACTTTAAACAGATAATGCCCGTAATAAAATCAAAACAAGTCTTTTATTATTATAAATGAAATCAGACAAGAATACATGAAAGTTCTTCCTAACTCATAATACATGATTGGATTTAGGAAAAACACTTTCAATCTCCCACTTGAACTAAAGCCAATCACCCTGGTATCTAATACCCATCTTCTCTTTATGACGATCAAAGTGAATCTGAGACAATGACTTTGTGAGTGGGTCTGCTACGTTGTTATGTGTGTCAACTCTCTCAATCTTGACATCTCCTCTTTCAATGATTTCCCTAATCAAATGAAAACGCCGCAAAACATGTTTGGAATTTTTATGAGACCTAGGTTCCTTGGCTTGTGCTATTGCTGCATTGTTATCACAATACAACACAATAGGCTCTTTAATGCTAGGAACAACTCCCAACTCAGAAACAAATTTCATCATCCAAACGGCCTCTTTTGCAGCCTCACTTGCATCTATATACTCTGCTTCCGTTGTGGAGTCAGCCGTTGTCGACTATTTGGAACTCTTCCAACTAATCGCACCACCATTCAGAGTAAACACGTACCCTGACATGGATTTGCTATCATCACTTTCTGATTGAAAACTAGAGTCAGTATAACCCTCTATTTTCAACTCAGACCCACCAAAAATGAGAAAAATATCCTTAGTCCTTCGCAAGTACTTAAGGATGTTCCCCCTTCTCTTGTCGCGCGAATCCTCGTCATCTTAGAGAGATCTAGGACCCTTAGGCAGCACACACTCTGTGCTCTTCGACTGTGACCCCAGGTCAGGCGGAACAAGGTTTCCGTAGGTTAACCTGCGGAAGGATCATTGTCGAATCCTGCAACAGCAGAATGACCCGCTAACACGTCAACAATTTGGGCAAGCGTCGGGGGGCCTCGGTCTCCTGTCTGCGAACCCTTGGTAGGTGGCCACTCCCGGGTGGCCACTGGCCTTCAAAATCATTCGGGCGCGGAATGCGCCAAGGACCTTAAAAACTGAATTGTACGTCCGTATCCCGTTAGCGGGCAGCGGCGTCATTCTAAAACACAACGACTCTCGACAACGGATATCTCGGCTCTCGCATCGATGAAGAACGTAGCGAAATGCGATACTTGGTGTGAATTGCAGAATCCCGTGAACCATCGAGTCTTTGAACGCAAGTTGCGCCCGAAGCCACTAGGCTGGACCCTTCTCTCTAGGATAGAACCCTAATTTTTTCAGCCGCCTTAATTTTTCCCACCCTTTAGACCTTAATTCTTACACACTTTCTCCATCATTTCTTACCTTAATTCCTCACAAATCCAGCTTCTTTCTCTTATCTCTCACCTATACAGCATATTTCTTATATTTAGTATCTCTATTTTTCAGTATTTGTTATTTTCTTCTATTTTTTCTCTACCACTTTTATGGCTAGCTATACCTCGAATGTGAATTCTTATGGTAGTCCTATTGACCATGATGGAGTTTCTCTTGAATATGGTGTTCTTGGTGGCCATGAGGAACCTTTTTTAGTTGCTGGGTCTGTTCTAAAAGAGATGGTGGGTTTTAATGACTCGGGCTTAGGTGATTCAACTCACCTTGAATCAGATCCGTTGCAGGATGGTGTCAATATTGGGTCTACTTACACTAGTGTCCAACAAAGTTCTTCAGGTGGAATACCATTTGAAAAGGTGGAGGTGGAGTGTTGCTCTGAGGATGAAGGGTTTGGTTTTGAGGATGACAGAGCAAGATTAGAGCGAGAGACTATTCATCGAGCTACTAAAATGGCTTTTGCTGAAAACAAAGTTGAGCGAGAGGAACTCATCAGACTTAGGAATGAAAGGATGGAGATGCAGCGATTTTTAGAGGCTAGGGGCCTTTCTATGGCTGAGTTTGACAAAGAAAAAATGATAAAAGCGGATATTTTCAACTCGGGACTTCCGAGTTCTGTGCAAATTGTAGTAGGGAGGGATGAATTTGGTCTCCCTATCCTAAAGAATTCCAGTACTGGGGTTAGTGAAGGTGTTTCAGGCTCAAAAAATTCACAAGGCAAGGCAAAGGAGGATGTGGATAAGGTGTTTGATAAAACTTCTGACTCAAACCTACACCATTCTGGAGGAAATAAGGATATGGAGGGTAAGGAACAATCCCATAAGCGTTCCTGGACTAATGTTGTCCAAGACTCTGTTTCGAGTTCTCAGAGTAAACTGGAATTTATCCCCCCGCTGAAAGGGGATGGAGATGGCATACCAGTGATTAAACCTTCGAAGGAATATCTAGTGTCCAGTAAGAAGGCTTGGAACACTAATCTGGTGGGGTACTTTGTGGGTGCTAATCTCCCTTTCAAATTGGTTGAGGAAGAGGCGAAACGCTTATGGTTGCATTTAGGATTTGTCAAACTCTATATGGTAAAGAAAGGTTTTTTCGTTTTCAAATTTAACACTGAAGTTGACAGGAACAAAATTCTTGCAAGTGGCCCATGGCATTTTAAGCGTAATCAAGTCATCTTGGAACCTTGGTACGAAGGCAAGAAGCTGGAAAAAACAGGGTTTCCTAAGCTTCCGGTTTGGGTCAAAATTCATGATATTCCCTTCTCGTACTGGACCTATACAGGGCTATCTCACATAGCGAGTGGAATAGGTGAACCACTTCAGCTAGATCCTATCACTGCTAAATTGGAGCCCATGCCTTATGCTAAAATTCTGATTGAAGCCAGAGCGGAGGTTCCGCTGCCCTCTGCCCTTAAGGTAACAGTTTTGGGGAGTGATGGTGTCTCCGAATCCTTCGTGCAAACCAGGGTCGAATATTTCAACAAACCCCCTCAATGTTCTATCTGCAGAGTTTTTGGCCACTCTCTTGCAAAATGTCAACATTCTGTTCCTGCCTGGGTGCCCAAACCTCCCACTGTTAATGCCAATCCTCCGGTTTCTCAGCCTTCCCCTCCTGCACCCAACCAGTCTCCTTCACAAACATCCCCCACAACACCTGTTCCACCCCCTCTCCCCCCTACCTCTATTACTTCTGAGACTCCAGATGATGCTACTCCTCCCATCCCAAACTCTGGAATCATTTCTAAGCTGAAATGTGTTGATGAGGTGGTTAAACTTAAGGGTATCTTGAAAGGGCCTTCAAATTCTCAAGCTGGTACAAAGCCTAAATTGGATGATGATGGGTTTCAGACTGTGGTGAATAGGAATTCCAAAAAGAAAAAGGGCAATAGCCCTAGGACTTCTCCCCGACATTAATTTATGGTGAAAGTGTGTGCCTTGAATGTTCGTGGTATCAATAAGACCTTAAAAAGAACCGATTTGCATTCTTTTTTGGTGAACAGTGGTGTATCTATGGCAGGCATCCTGGAGACTAAAATCCACGCAAATAAATCAGCTGCTAGCTTTAGGTCAGTTCACAATTTCTGGAATTGGGATGCTAACTACACAAATCACTCTAAAGGTAGGATATGGGTAGGCTGGAATCCACAAATCTGGAATGTTTTTGTCGAATGTAAATCAGAACAATTTATACATTGTAAGGCAACACTTATTTCGTCTCAAGAAACTTTTTATTTTACTTTTATTTATGCTTCTAATAGTACTATAGACAGATACAAATTATGGACTGATCTTGATGATTTGGATACTTTGAGTTTGCCATGGGCCTTGCTAGGTGATTTTAATACTATTCAGGACTTGACAGAAACAAAGGGGGGAAATGAGACTTGGACAGGGGAGATGCAGAATTTCAGAGACTTCATTGTGAAGAAAGGGCTAACGGACATCCGTTACTCGGGGCCTCATCACACATGGTGGAATAAACAATCTATCAGACCCATTACTCGGAAACTTGATAGGGTTATGGGAGACCCAACATGGCTTCTTACTCAACAGGATGCAGACGCAAATTTTGTACAATGGGGCCTCTCAGATCATTGTGCTGGGTTGCTGAACATAGCGGATCGCACCAAAAGTACAAAATCGCAATTTCACTTCTTCAACTATTGGATTGATCACCCAGACTTCCTATCGACAGTTCAACAAGCTTGGGACACTCCTATTAGAGGTAATCCAATGTACATTCTAGCTCAGAAACTAACTGCTGTAAAAAGGAAGCTAATTTTGTTGCAAAAGAATGAGGGGCCTATTCGTATGCAAGTTAAAGAAGCTCGAGAAAAATTATGCTCTATTCAAAGAGACATTCTTTGTGATCCTTTTGATGCAAGTCTCCATGTTTTGGAGAAGCAACTTTCAAGTAATCTATGGGACCTTCTTGCTCGAGAAGAAAGCATTGCTCATCAAAGATCGAGGATTCAATGGCTAAGCCTTGGGGATCAAAACACGGCTTACTTTCATAAGAAAATTGCAAATAATTGGAATACTAGCAAAATTCTCTCTCTTGTGGACTCAAATGGCACCCTTTTATCAGATCCTATAGCAATAAAAACTGAAGCAGTGAGTCACTTTCAAAACCTGTTCTCAGACAATCTCACAAACTATCCAGGCATTGATAATCTTAGACCCTTGCTCTCAAAGCGGATCACTGATAACCAGGCTCGGATGTTATTGTTAAAGGCATCGGATGAAGAAATTTTTGATATTCTCAAATCAATGAAGAGGAATAAATCCCCAGGCCCCGACGGTTTTAATGTCAATTTTTTCATCTCTACTTGGGAGATTGTTGGGAAGGACTTCCTAAACGCGGTCCACTATTTCCTTGATTCTGGGCACATGCCTCACTACATAAATGCAACCACTCTGGCTCTCATCCCCAAGTCCAACTGCCCTTCTACTTTCAAGGATTTCAGACCGATATCTTGCTGCAATACGATCTATAAATGCCTGTCCAAACTCATTGCCAAGAGATTAAGCCACACGCTTCCTACCCTTGTGGATAAAGCACAAGCTGCTTTCGTTAAGGGCCGGAGTATATCAGACAACATTTTAATGGCTCAACAGGTTCTTCACGGTTATAATCCTTCATCTGGTCAGTCTAAAGCCACTTTCAAGATGGATTTGCATAAAGCTTTTGACTCCTGTCACTGGCAATTTATAATTGATGTTTTAATTCTTCGGGGTTATCCTCTTCATTTTGTCAATTGGATTAGAGCTTGCATTTCAACTCCACGATTCAGTGTAAAAATTAATGGCGAAGTGGAAGGGTACTTTGCAGCGTCTAGAGGCATTCGCCAAGGAGATCCGCTGTCGCCTCTCCTGTTTGTCTTAATCATGGATGTGCTCTCGGAATTCCTGAGTAATGTCAAAGAGACCACGGAGTTCAAGTATCATCACAAGTTCGATATCATCGAACTCAATCACCTCTGTTTTGCTGATGACCTTGTTCTTTTCTGCAAAGGTGAAAAACAGTCAATTGCTCCTCTCATGGAAACCCTTAATAGATTTTACAGCTTCTCTGGACTCAAAGCAAACCCTCAAAAAAGTACTTGCTATCTATCAAACCCACCTCATGGGCTACAAGCTTGGATTTATGATAATTTTGGTATTGCGGTGGGATCTTTGCCAGCAAAATTCCTAGGAGTCCCTCTTATCACTCAGAAGCTTTCTAAATCTGATTGCCAGCCACTTATTGCAAGGATTACTAGCAGAATTGACTCCTGGACTTCAAAATTTCTATCTTTCGCAGGTCGGCTACAACTGATTATCTCAGTTCTACATGCTATTTACTCATATTGGTGTGCTCATTTCCTCCTTCCCAAAAGTATTTTAAACCACATCCAATCCCTCCTCTCCCGATTTCTTTGGAATGGGAACTCGAGTAGTAACTCAAAAGCAAAGGTTGCCTGGAGCACAATCACTCTGCCTAAGGATGAGGGTGGCCTGGGGTTAAAGAATGCTCACGAGTGGAACAAGGGTCACATCCTTAAGCACCTGATTGCGATAATAAACCCTCTTTCAACTTCCTTATGGGTAGATTGGTTTCGTAAATCTCTGATCAAAGATTCCTCCTTCTGGGTTGTGAAAAAATCGAGTAAATGCTCTTGGATAGTGAGAAAGGTTTTAGACATGCGTGAGACTGCTATTCAGCATGTTACCTACGACATTGGAGATGGTTGTAATACCTCCTTCTGGTTCGACCCTTGGTATAATGGCACACCTATATGCACCTCTACAAATGATCCTATCATCTCTCAAACTGGTCTTCATGGGGCTTTGAAAGTCTCTTCAGTCTTAACGACCACAGGATGGGTCCTGCCGCCCTCTAATTATCACCAAATGCTGGTTTGGAGACAAAATTTCGAGCACAACCTCCCTTACAATCTAAACAAACAAGATGGGATCCGTTGGGATGGCATTCTAGCTAAATCTCTAAAAATTTCGAACCTTTGGCAAGCAATTAGAAACAGAGGCAATGTAGTTCCATGGGCTGTGAGCGTTTGGCACAAGTTATTTGTTCCCAGATTCTCATGTCATCACTGGTTAATTCAGCATGAGAGAGTCCACACTCTCTCCAAATTGAAAGAGTATGGCACTGTGCAGAATGATAGCTGCTACTTTTGCATAAATGGCACGGAAACTAGCTCTCACATCTTCCTGGAATGTCCTTTTACTCAGCGTGTGTTTCGGCAAATAACTTATGGTAAATGCTTGTCTCTTCCCTCACAATGGAATTTGTGGCAAGCAGAATTGAGAGGTTTGCAAACCAGTGACATATTTGACACCATTCGGGTTCTTATATTCCAAGTAGGGGCGTATTATATGTGGAGAGAAAGGAACAATCGATTCCACTCAGAAGAAATCTCCAATCCATCTCAGCTGGCATTTCATTGTATTCAGATCATCAGGGCAAGACTACAAGCCTCGACATGGTTCCTAAAAGAGAGTGAAGAGCACAACTCTCTTAGAGCTTGGATTTAAAGCTAAAATAGATTTGATCATTTTGTAGGCTTTAGATTTGTCTAGTCCGTTTTTGGCAAGGGGTATGCCCCGACTTTGAGTCTTAAACTCATCCTGTATATCTTTTCTTTTTAATACAAAAAACCTTTTAAGCAAAAAAAAAAGTACTTAAGGATGTTCTTCACTGCTTTCTAGTGGTCTTCACCTGGATTGGACTGATATCTGCTTGTCACCCTAATTGAATAAGCAACATCGGGCCTAGTGCATAACATCGCGTACATGATAGATCCTATTGCTGAAGCATAAGGAATCTTACTGCTCTCTGTCCTCAGGTGTCTTAGGAGACATTTTCTCGGAAAGGGATACTCCATGGCTCATCGGTATGAGACCTCTCTTGGAGTTTTCCATGCTAAACCTTTTAAGCACTTTATCGATGTATGTACCCTGGGTAAGACCTATAATTCTTCTAGATCTATCTCTATAGATCTTCATACCGAGAATGTAGGATGCTTCTCCCAAGTCCTTCATAGTGAAGTTCTTTGATAACCATACTTTGACTGATTGTAGCATCGGTATATCATTTCCTATAAGAAGTATGTCATCCACATACAATACAAGAAATGTGACCGCGCTCCCACTAACCTTCTTGTAGACACATGGTTCATCTTTGTTTTTGATAAAATCAAACTCTTTGATTGTCTCATCAAAACGGATGTTCCATCTACGAGAAGCTTGCTTTAATCAATATATGGTCCTTAGCAGCTTACACACTAGGTGTTCATTCCCTTTGGAAACAAAACCTTCTGGCTGTGTCATATACACTTCCTCTTCAAGTTTCCCATTGAGGAAGGCCGTTTTCACGTCCATTTGCCAGATCTCATAGTCGTAGTAAGCAACAATTGCAAGCAAAATCTGAATTGATTTCAACAGGGCTACAGGCGAAAAAGTTTCATCAAAGTCAATGCCTTTCCTTTATCTGAATCCTTTTGCCACGAGCCTGGCCTTATAGGTCTCCACCTAGCCATCTGCTCTAATCTTTCTTTTGTATACCCATTTGCACCCAATAGGATTCACATCCTTTGGTGCTTCAACCAAAGTCCATACTTGGTTGGTATACATAGATCCATTTCGGATTTCATGGCACTCTGCCATTTCTCTGATTCAACACTACTCATAGCCTCATTATAGGTCATAGGGTCGTCATCATCAATGATTGACAACTCATTGTCATTCTCAATGAAAAGGCCATAATACCTCTCAGGTTGGCGAGACACTCTCTCTAACCTACGAATGGGCTGTTCCACAGAAGGTTGTTCAGTCTGAACAGGTGTTTCCTCTTGAACCGTAGTAGTTTGTGCTTCTTGAACTTCATTAAGTTCTATTTTGCTCCTACTGTTCCCTTCAAGGATAAACTATTTTTCCAAGAAGGTAGCATGTCTGGAAACAAAACCCTATGATCAGTGTAGAAGTAATACCCTAAAGTCTCTTTAGGATATCCCACAAAACTACATTTTACGGATCGAGATTCCAGCTTATCAGGGTCAACTTTCTTGACATAAGCAGGACATCCCCAAATCTTAACGTGTTTAGGACTCGGTTTCCTTTCTTTCCATATCTCATATGGAGTTTGAGGAACAGATTTGGAAGGAACCTTATTCAGTAAATATGCTGAGGTTTCCAATGCATAACCCCAAAGGTATACTGGAAGATTTGCATAGCTCATCATGGACCGAACCATGTCTAACAAAGTTCGATTTCTCCTTTCAGATACTCCATTCAACTGTGGAGTATATGGAGGAGTCCACTGAGAGACTATACCATTTTCTTTGAGATAATCTAGAAACTCTCCATTAAAATATTCACCACCTCGATCTGATCGAAGGGTTATAATACTATGTTTGGTTTGTTTCTCCACTTCATTCTTATATTCTTTGAACTTTTCAAAGTCTTCAGATTTGTGTTTCATCAAATACACATATCCGAATCTAGATCGATCATCTATGAAAGTAATGAAGTACGAAAATCCACCCATGACTTGCGTAGACATCGGTCCACATACATCCGTGTGTACCAATCCTAGCAAATCTGAAGCTCTCTCTCCATGTCCACTAAATGGAGATTTGGTCATTTTACCCAATAGACACGACTGGCATGTAGGATATGATTCAAAATCAAAGGGGTCAAGTAACCCTTCCTTATGCAATGTTCGCAGTCTATTTTCACTAATATGACCAAGTCTGTAGTGCCACAAATAGGTGAGATTTTCATCATCCTTTTTCCTTTTATTAGTATGTTCAATTTGTAGTAAATCATGCTCTACGTCACATACATACAGACCATTATTTAAAATACCACTACCATAAAGAACGTTATCTCTAAGAATTGAACATTTATTATTCTTAATAATAAACGAAAATCCAGCCAAGTCTAACATGGGAATAAAAATAATATTCCTCACAATCGAGGGAACATAATAACAATTATTTAATACAATAGTCTTGCCCGTAGGCATATGTAAATTAAACGATCCTACAGATTCAGCAGCAACTCTTACTCCATTTCCCATCCGTAGAACCACCTCCTCTTCCTCGAGGGTCCTACTTCTCCTTAGTCCCTGCAACGAATTGCAAATGTGAGAACCACAGGCGGTATCTAATACCCAAGTAGAATTTTGATTTATTGACATATTCACTTCAATCATGAACATACCTGAACCAGAAGCGGCAGTCTCACTACCCTTCTTCTTCTTCATTTCTGTAAGGTAAACCTTGCAGTTCCTCTTGCAGTGCCCCACTTTGTTACAGTGAAAGCAAACAGCTTTGCTCTTGGGGTCTTCAGCTTTTAGTGGAACCGGCTTTATCTTACCAACTTTCTTCTTCTTGGAAGGGTTCTTCTTCCTTTTCTTAGGATTGGAACCTTCACCAATTAGAAGAACAAAACTCTTCTTAGAGGGAAAATTCGATTCCGCAGTCTTCAACATGTTGTGGAGTTCAGCCAGGCTGACGTCCAACTTATTCATGTGAAAGTTCACAACAAACTGCGAAAACGAACCCGGAAGTGATTGCAAGACCAAGTCTTGAGTCAGTTCCCTATCCATGACAAAACCAAGCTGCCCAAGACGTTCAATCAAATTGATCATCTTAAGTACATGGTCATTCACAGATGATCCCTTAGACATCCTACAATGGAACAGCTCCTTCGATATCTCATATCGAGCTGTCCTCCCTGCCACATCATACAACTCTTGTAGATGCGTTAGGATAGTGTAAGCATTCATAAGCTCATGCTGCTTCTGTAGCTCAATGTTCATGGAAGCTAGCATGATACATTGAGCAACATTTGCATCATCTATCCACTTACGATACACAACATGTTCATCATTATGTGCATCATCAGCAGGTTCAGCAGGCTTAGGTGAGTCAAGCACATATTCCAGCTTCTCAACCCAGAGAACAATTCTCAAGTTTCGAAGCCAGTCAGCATAATTCGGACCAGTCAATTTGTGAGCATCCAGTATGCTCCGGAGTGATAGTGCAGAAGACATAGTGTATATAGTAAATCTGTAAATGATAAACACATAACAACACTTAGCAAATATTCAATTTCATTTTAAAACACTATATGAATCGGGTCTTTATTCATAAGTGACTCCCACTAGTTTATCTAATTTATACAACCCCCTATGTGAAAAATTAAGCATTCATAATGCTAGTGGGAATATGGATCCAATATTCCATCACACAACCTTTGCTGTGGCACGGAACGCCATGCGATGTTAAATAGGCAGACAACTCTTGTCAATTACATCTCATGTTATTCCCTAATAAAACTTTAGCCTCTAGAATAATTGAGTCACGGCTGTGGCACGACAAACTCAATATTCTAAGTCAAGTCTAACCCAACATTTCGTACAACTGAATCAGTCTCCAACGGCCCACGGTGTAGCATGTAACGACCATTAGATTCTAATTCATTGTACACATCTTTATGTAATAGACAAGTATTTCTAATTTCGAAATCAGTCTCCAACGGCCCACGGTGTAGCACGTAACGACCATTAGATTCTAATTCATTGTACACATCTTTATGTAATAGACAAGTATTTCTTATTTCGAAATCAAAGCCCTCAGCTGTAGCACGAAACGACAATGATTCAAAAATAAGAACTACTTTCTACCATGTTGGAAGGCTATGACCGACACAAGCCCGTTGTGTCACTGGCCAATTACTACTTGATATTATTTAATTTTAGAGGGATTATATTATGTTACAATCATAATCATATTATAAAGAGATTCTTCCTTTTAAATCAAATATTTCAAATCAATAAGCGATAATTGGATGATTCCCAGATCGAGGGGAGCATTGTCAAGAGGCGTCACTTAATACCTCTTTCTTACAGATCGAAATCCGTTTTTGACAGAATCATCCATTCTCTCAATATTGAAAATTCATATTTAATTACGTGTTTCACAAACACAAGAATCTCATGATTGTATTCATAATATTAATGTTAAGGCAAGAAACGATTCCTATTCTAGATTTTCTAGAGCACGCCTTATTTTGATTTTAGTTCACCTAAATCTATCATCGCATGGTAACATAGGCATATATCTCATATATAAAATTAAATGAACAAGTAGGCATGCAAGCAATATCATGTCACACATTGATATAATGATGTATGGATTTATGATAGCATTTCAAAGCAATTTAAAACAATTAAAACATGCTTTAAAACACTTCCGGTAATATAAATATTTCAAAAATATTATATAATAAATATTTGACCACTCCATTAGATCCGTCTCGGAAAAACGAATCCAACGATGTATCGCACGCCCAAAACGGAGTTACGAAACTCCCAAAAAATCAAATTTAATGTGGACAGAAGGGATATAACGCATTCCCGTAATGCGTTACGACAATTAAAAGCTATTTAATTGTGTAACGCATTATGCTCATGCGTTAAGACCTTTAACGCATTTCTTAAATGCGTCACACACTGTAATGCATTCTCTGAATGCGTTACCCCCCTAAACCAGTGGTTGATCGCCACGCGCCAATAACGTTCAAAGCAGTTTTTTTTTTTTTTTTGTTTGTTTTATGTAACGTTGTTATTGGTAAACTGTTGCCGTGTCTTAACATGAATCAAAAGAAACTGTCAAGTCCTTTAGTACATTCATAATGACTATTATTATTATTATTATTATTATTATTATTATTATTATTATTATTATTATTATTATTATTATTATTATTATTATTATTATTATTTTATTATTAATAAATTAATTAACAAATAACTAATAAATTAATAAAAAATCAAAATAATATGAATTCTAAAATCAAACTGTAGCATCAATTACCAGGTCAGCCAAGGGGTCCTTATGCAATTTTAATTCCATATTCTTCACATGCATGATTATTTTATGAATTTTAATCAAAATAATTTTAAAAAATTCGTAAGAAATAATCTACACATCACAAAATTATGAGAAAAATACCCAGATCATCTACAACACTTGTAGAACTCAGATTAGTGGTCAAAATCATATGCAAAAATTATTTCGAATTAATTCATAATTAAATCCAAATAAACTTGCAAAAATCATAATAAATCCATACGTGCATAAAAAAATCTGAAATTTTTATATGACTCTCTATATGCAAGAACCTAGTTCTGATTCCATTGAAGGAATTTACGGATGAGCGGAAGCGCAATATAACAATTATTTCCGTAAAAACCATATATCGTGCATATAGAAAAACATATAAAATATATAAATACGAGGAAATCGTAACCATACCTTAAAATCGAAGCTTTTCAAAATGGTGTTTGCAAGCAGTTGCTCCTCAGAGTGTGAAGCACTCTACCGGTATCCACCAAGAATTGTTCCTCGACGAAGCTTTTTATAAAATCTTGATTTTATAAAAATGGAGTTTTAAGAAAATTTGAGAGAGAGAGAGTGATGGTGGCTAGATAGGTTTTCACAAAACCAAAAGTGTGTTTTTAGAATGAGCATCTCATTCTATTTATAGGCATACTCTAGGGTTTTTAATATTATCTTAATAATATATATTAACCCCAAATTTTATCTTATAAAATGCTTTAATAATAATTAAAACTATTTTAATCATTATTTCATTTCTAAACTATTTAGAAAATAATTCTCTCTCTCTCACAATTTAAAAATTTTCATCAAAGAAAATATTCCTTTATGGTGTGACTCTGTAGGTTCAATATTAAACCGATAGTAGAAATAAATAATAATAAACTTTTTATTTATCATTTATATGAATTCTAATAATTCATTAAATATAATTAACTGATTAATTTTATTTATTCTACATCGTGAGTGATGCTTCTCAACATATCGCGACTATCCGGATAATATGAATTCACTGCTTAGAATACCAAGAACTTGTCAGTGACTAGTTACCGTACAATCAATTCCTTCTACCATACAATATCCCGATTAAATACAAGGCATGGATCTCGTGTCAAGCCTATCAAATTTAATCATATGATTTCTTATTCATAATGCAAAGTTCATATTAATGCAAATTAGAAACTTCTTTCTAATTTCATTCACTCTTCCCAGAGATTCCAGAACTTGCATACTAAGAATAACATAGGATATTTACTTCCTTACTGGAAGGGGTAGATCCTTTATTGACGTTAACTATCTCCATACACAAATCCCTATGCCCAGAATAGACCTAATGGATGTCCTTGAGACTAAGGACTAAACCAAAGCACAGTTCATTATATACAAGATAACTTTAACGATCTCAAGTCTAAGGATACTTGTACAACTATCACTTAGTGAACAACTATTGACACGTGAGTAATCTCCATTAGTTTTCCAAATTATCGAGTCATGTTCGGTGAACTTATTCCCTGATAAGCACCTACATACTAGCTATAGTGTCACCACAAAAATGCCTATGAGAACAGACATCCTCCTCACGGGAGCAAGCATAGTATGTACCGATCTTTGCGGATTCACTAACTTCCGATTAGTTATCCTATGATCAGGAACTGTTTAAGTCTAGAGTTATCATCTTCTAGATCTCACTATTACAATCTCATTATAATTCTAGAAGCATTACTCTAAACTATGGAACATCTAATTTAAAACACTTTAAACAGATAATGCCCGTAATAAAATCAAAACAAGTATTTTATTATTATTAATGAAATTAAACAAGAATACATGAAAGTTCTTCCTAACTCATCATACATGATTCGATTTCGGACAAACACTTTCAAGAGGAAGGCTCTCTGCTACATCCCCCTTCGGCATCTCTTGGGCCGTAATAAAATATTGAGTGCTGGACTGTGCCGAACACAGCCTCTTACACTTGCTGTTGCAATCCCCTTTTTTGTCAAGTCGTTATTCCATTTATAAAACACCATTCCATATTTTCCATTTTTCCGTTTCCATTTCCATTCACATATATCATTTCCATTTCTATTTCTATTTCACATTTCCATATTATAACCATTTGAAAACATTTATACAGGTATATCATCAGTGTATCAATTCAAGACATACCTTCATTTCAATATGAAATTCCTTAAACAACCTTTTAACAATATTTAATCACCCTTACAACACTTAGAATATCTAAAGAATAACTATTTAATAATCCGTTTTTAAATGAATATTGTAATTGTTATTCATTGAATTAAATAACCATTAAAATAACATTTATCAATATCATTTGTAAGAACCCTAATTTTTGGTAAAATTTTCTTTTATTTAATATCATGTGGCATTGTCAATTTGGAACCTTTCTAGTCATCCCTGTTGTTTAATGGAATTAATTGTCTGAGAGATTATGTTGTTACATTCTCTATGTAAGATAAAAGGAAGATTGTGAAGGCAAGAGTCTTATTGTTAGTAAGATTTATAAAACTTGGGATTTGAGAATGATTAGAGTATTAAAAGATTTATTAAGAATTATGACGAGGAATTATGGATATTCGAGGGATTTACACAATTAAGTACTTAAGGAATTATAGGGGAAATCTCTACACGACAAAGTATTATTACGAGAGATTAATTAAGATACGATACGAATTAAAGATTAAATGACAAGCATTGGTGGAAGAATAATGATACAAGGAGTAGTATTGCATGCAAGTCCCATGCAACCAAGTGGTTAGAAATAAGCAAACTAGTTAACCAAATGGAAGGGGAATAGTAACTAGTTAGCTTGCTTTTCAAAAAGGGGAGACAAGTAGTACATGTGACCATACCTATGCTAGTACCTTGCTATACATACAACATATGTATCACCCAACATCACTTTATCACTTATTCACCCAACAAGAAAAATCAAAAACACTCTCCTCCCCCCCCCCTTCCAAGGTGCTCTCGGCCAAGAACTAAAAAGGGAGAAGAAAACTCTTCCTCCCCCATTTCCCATCTCTCATAAATCAAGACATAATTCCTAGGCCCTCACCATCATCTAAGCAAGGTATGTTAAGAGTTTCAAGCCATTTCATCCATCCAATTTCAAGATATTAATTATAATAGATATTGTGAATAGTAACCATGGTTGGTTTTTCTTTTAGATCTTGGATTGTAAGGGTTGTAGAAGACCATTCAAGGTGTTATTGAGTTTTGTAAGGCTTATCCAAGGCTACTAGGTGCTCAAGAAGGTATAAAAATCACAAACCCTTTTGGTCATGTAGTGTTTATAATGTTTGGTGATAGATCCATGTGTTATAGTGTTAACCTTGGTTGTATAAGTAATGGATGACATGGATCTTGAGTTTTGATGTTGTGATTGTGATTTTTATGATTGTGGATAGTATATGTATCACCATGAATGATATAAAGCATGAACTAAGTGAATTAAGTGTTGGTTGTGTTGTGGAATTGAGAAAATTGGTTGATCTAAGTGATACATGCTTGCTGAGTTTTTCCAGGAACATTGACCTGTCTTGTAACACGGTTTTGAACCCACAAATCTTGTGCCCTGAGGTCCTACCATATATTGTTGGAAAGATATTTGAATGTAGTGTCTGGAAATGTAAGGTTCATGACTAGGTGATGTATAGATTTTAAGTTATGGCCGGAGAAGTAAATTGTGTTTCTGGATTCCGGACTGCACTAAGTGACCCCGTTGTGAACCTTGTTTAAACCCCTAAAAATATATGTGGGATCATGGAAAAATTTGAGAAGTTAGGGAATGCAGTGGTGAAGACCACCCAAAAAGAATTGGATTAAAATATGAATTTTTGAATTTTATAAAAATTCTAGAGTAAATTTCGCGCAAGGGAAAAAGTCGTTAGTGGAGCATAATTCTAGGGGTAATGGTTATGATTCGAATGTGGTAACTAAATTAAGTCGAATAAATGACGATCGTAATCGAGCGATGACATGAACCTATGGTGGGGCTAGAGTGTCATAAGACGAGGTCATTAAGTTAATTTCGTACCCCCTAAAACCCCGTAATTAAAGAGATATTGTTAAGATACTAACGAGCGGTTATTGCTTATGTATAGATCGTTCGACTCCGCACGCTCGACCACCCCAACCAAACCAAGGCAAGTTTACTTTTCAAAACTTATACATATTCAAGGACTTTCACTGTTGTGTTTGTAGTTTTCAACCATATCAAATGCTATGTTTATCGAAGTATTGATGCAATTGAGATTGTATAAGTACATATATGTTTGTACCCCTTGAACTTAGATTGAAATGTTTTCCTCGGACAACGACTCTAGCAATAGAGGTCGTAGCGGTCCGTATATACTATTGACCGGGGAGCGGTATATTATTATATCGTATCTAGATTGCGAAAACCCGAAGGGTCATTCGGGGAGTATCGTATACTCAAGTAATTATGTTCATATCTTCGTAAATACTCGAAACCCTATCTTGGATTAAAAGTTTATTTTATCGAATAATTATTTTATTAATTATTAATATTAAATCTTAAAATATTATTTATTAATTATCATTCATTATTTTAAAGATGAAGTCAATCCAAGATACATTTAATACTTTCAAACTCGAACTCTTTCGAACTCAAAACATTTTCGAAAACCCCCGGTCAGGTTCTGCTTCTTGTATGATTTCAAGAATCATCGGTCGACTGATGTCGGACCTCAATTACTCTGTTTTCAATCAAAATCCAGTTTAAAAAAGAAAAAGAAAAAGGGACTCTGGCAGGTGTGGGAACCGTTGACGAACGATTCCCGGGATGTGTAAGCGGCCGTGAGCCAGGCGGTCCATCAATTATTATTCCGGCCCAGGTGTTACCGAAGGATGATTACGGATGTAGTTTTCATCGAGGGTGATTACGGATGTAGTTTTCACCCGGGGATAGTTACGGATGTAGTTTCTATCCTTCTACCGGTAGAGAAGACCCACGAATTATTGGACTTGGATGTGACGACTGATCATCGTCAATCCTTGTCAGGTTTTGGGTTTTCTTTAAGTCCCATTCCTCCATTTTGGAAAAATGCTTTGACACTGCTTCTTAGGCTTTTGTGCCAAGTTGCTGATAGTGTTCTATTTTGATGAGAAAGATGTTGACTCTGTGCAGTATCTAGAACTACAAGTTTATTTTGAAAACAAGGGCACATATCGTTGCACCTTTGGAATTTATCAACAATGACAAGTGATTTTATATCTGATTGATACAAACAAGTTTAATAACTGCCAATCATATGAAATGTTATATTGCTTACCTTATACATATATTTCTTGCTGAGCAATATTTGCTCACTCTTGCTTGTTTTCAAATTTTACAAACACAACAGCTAAGCGAAATGGCAAGACCCAGACAGACTGCTCGAAAGCAGGTGACTAGACCCGAGCCAGCAGTTGAGATTCCACCGGTAGTCCCCATTAGCCGGATTGGTTGGCAGCTTTTGTTAGTTCGTTTTATTTATCAGTATGACCTGTGCAAGGTAGTGTATCGTAACAAACTTTCAAGCCGCCAACTTCGCTTCATATCGAAGTGTTGCTGATACTTTTATTACTGGTTAATCAATGTTGTGACGTTTCTGAGGCTCTAACCTGTGTGTGTGTGTGTGCGGTGTGAGTTTATTGTGGGGTCGATGGCTGTTTCATATATATTATGTGCAAGAACAGGTATGTTATTAATGGAAAATGGACCGTGAGCGCCTAGATCTCCGACCCCGGATCTGGGGGCGTCACAGAAATGGTATCAGAGCGAGGTTACAGTTCTCAGAAACGATAGTAATTTAAGAAAGCAACCCTAATAATAATAACAATAATAATAACCCTAATAACAACCTTAATAATACTTAGAACTCTCATCGAGTTTGTAGTCGGGTTATCGGATATAGCCCTGACTTTAAGGCCCGTGAGGGAACTACTCCTTAAACCTTTCTTTATGGTTAGTGACCCACCTTATTTCCCTTGTGTAGATGGAGGAGATACCAGACCCTGAGGCTTTCGAGAAAGAGCATGATGAGGCACTGATGCGAGATACCGAGGATCCTGAGGAGGACATGGGTACTGACTCTGAGCTCGGCCCCTGGATTACGCTGATAGGAGATACTGATGATGAGGATCCCGTTGAGGAGCCCTTTGAGCCTGAGCCTGAGCCAGAGCCTGCTACCCCATCTCCTGTAGCTACTGATGAGGAGAGTGTGAGATCCGGTGAGGGTCGTGTTGTGTCACCCCCACCTTCTCCACAGACATCTAGCCCTGTTTCATCGGACGGTGACTCCGAGGATGATACTTCTGGCGAGGAGGAGCTTGACCCTACCCCTGCTACTGCTCCTGCTCCTGCTACTGCTGCTGCACCTGCTCCTGTTCCTGTCATACCACCTCCACCGATGGACCTACCCCTATTGTCGGGTACTGAGCACGCTTACGTGGTACAGTTCCTGACCCGAGACTTACTTTCTGCGGAGGCCCGACTTAACGAGGCAAGGCGGGCACTAGTGGAGGAGCGCGAGGCGCGCTTGAGGATCCAGGCTGAGATGAGGACCGCTATTGCTAGGAGGACTAGGGCTCGACTCCATAGGATTGAGAGGAGGAGTCGCGAGAGGATTCTTGGATTAGGGATCCGCGGGGGCGGAGTGATCCAGGCTAGGGATGCTAGGCGTGTTGTGCGTCGTGCATTTTCCCGAGTGAGGGCCTTGCTCTGCCGCGGTGCGGCCCCGTGATGTGTTACTGATAGCTCAGTCCCCTAGGTTCAGATGACATTAGTGTGTCGATTTTGCGGGATAGTTGACTTGTGCAGTGGTATCCTTTCTGACCAGTGGATGAGTAGACTGACCTACAGATATGTAGATGTGATTTCGGGTAGTATGTACGGATGTAGCCTGACTATTCGGATGATGTACTTGTATTTGTTCCACTTTTGCTAGACTTTGACATCGGAACTATGTATTTGGCTCTAACATCCAAACTTTGTGATAACCCTTGTACCGTACTTATTTAGTTTCAGTTTCCTTGATATTGTCTCAACTGTTTTACTTTCCGATGCCATGCTCTACTGTTTTGATATACAACTGTGATTATACAGTTGCTACAAGCCACAAATACAACCATGCTATTTCAAATTTACGATATGCGATTTCAAATTGTTCTCTACAAATTTCCAAAATGTTCCTACAATTTTTAAAATGACTTTTTCGAAAGAAAAAATATATATATATATATATATATATATATATATATATTTTTTTTTTGAGGTTTGGAAATTTTGAAAACTCTTGCAAGTGTTTTCGCATTCCATAGAGATTTTTCCAAAAATGTTTGACATTTTATCTCCAGCATCGGACTATTAAAACTTTTGCACTTCCACCCTTATGAGGAGGAACGATACGCTCCTGACCCGTGCAAACGCTGTCAGGTAATTGGAAAACCCTAACCCCTTTCTTGTTTTATTATCAGAATCATGCCACCCAAAAGAATGAACACTCGAGCTCACCCGATCAGTTCTGAGGGCCAGGGTACCCACCATGGGACCGGAGGCCACCAGAACCGTGAAGGGGAGAATGTCAACCTGAGTAAGAGTGAGGGCAACGATCATAACTTGTTTGATGACTCTGAGTATGAAGAAGAAGAAGCTGGTGATGACACCCGAGAGGTAGAACATCCTGGGGGAGGCCCTATGGAACAGTTCATGGAACTACTTAGGCAGAATTTGGACCGTCCCCCGGTTCAGCAACCACCCCAAAATGCTAATGCTAATGCTTTCCGGAACTTTAAATCCCTGAAACCCCCAAAATTTAAAGGAACTGCGGACCCGGTCGAGGCAAGGGCCTAGTTGAAGGAAATGGAAAAATCTTTCGAGATACTAGGTGTCGCAGAAGAGCAGAAGACTGTTTTCGCCACTTACCTTCTGAAGGGTGAGGCGAACTATTGGTGGGAAGCTAAGAAGAATTTGGAAGGAAGAGGTATGGTGACCTGGGAGAGGTTTACCGAGCTGTTCTTGGAGAAGTACTTTCCTAGGTTCATGGAGACACAAATGGAGCTGAAGTTTTTCGAACTGAAGCAAGGTAACATGACGGTGGCCGAGTATGAGGCCAAATTTACTGAGTTGTCGAGGTTTGTGCCGGAATATGTGAACTCTGAGGCAAAGAGGGCCCGAAGGTTTCAATTAGGGCTAAAACAATGGATTCAGAATCGTGTGGCGGTTCTTGAGCTGACAGACTATGCCACCCTGGTGCAGAAAGCATCAATTGTTGAGGCTGGGAGTGAACAGATGCAGAAGGAGAGGGAAGGGAAGAAGAGGAAGCTTGATAATCGGAAGGGAAATTCTGCGGGAGGGAGCTTTCTGAGCAAATTTAAGCGAGGAACGATGTCCCAACCCAGCGGAAACTTTGGAACCAAGAGAGCTGAAAGTTGGAGTGTGGGCCAGAGCGGCCGACCACAGGGATCGTGTTACTCTACCCCATCCCGAGCCCAACCCCCAGAATGCAATTAATGTGGAAGGAAACATGCGGGCGTGTGTAACCTGCAAGATGTGAAGTGCTTCAATTGTGGGCTGACAGGACATTATGCTAACGCCTGTCGAGGAACTAGTAACAACACCAGTGCCGGAGGTAATTGCTTCAAGTGTGGGAAACCAGGGCACCGAATGAGGGAATGTATGTCCTCTGGGCTAGCTGCATCAAGAGTGAGTGGAACTGCTTCAAACAAGGCCCCTACTGCAAGAACTTTTAACATGACGGTGCAGGATGCCGTGAGGAACACGGATGTGATTGCAGGTACTCTACTACTCAACTCAGTTAAGTCAAATGTTTTATTTGATTCGGGAGCTACCAAGTCTTTCATATCTCTAGATTTTGTATGTCAGTTAGGCCTTAAGACTGAACCATTGAAAGACAGACTGCAAATAGAGATAGCTAATCATGAAATTATTCCCGTTAGCCAAGTATGTCCAGGATGTGACCTAGAAATAGAAGGGCGATACTTTCGGGTAGACTTAATACCTTTTAAACTAGGAGAGTTTGACGTAATAGTAGGTATGGATTGGTTAACAACCCACGGAGCCCAGATAGATTGTGTAAAGAAGAAAGTAAGTTTGAGACTTCCAGGGGATGAAGAAGTAGTGTTTAGTGGGAAACGGCAAAACCAAAAGTTCCTGACTATGATTCAAGCTAAGAAGCTGTTACGTAAAGGATGTGAAGCCTATTTAGCCTATGTGAAGGATACCAAGAAAGAGGCACCAAACCTACAGGAAATCCCTGTCGTTAATGAGTTCGCGAACGTATTTCCGGATGATCTTCCAGGACTACCACCTGATAGAGACATCGAGTTCGCTATAGACTTAGTTCCGGGCATGGCCCCAATTTCGAAAGCCCCATATCGGCTAGCCCCAGTGGAGATGAAAGAGCTAGCCACTCAGTTACAAGAGTTGTTGGATAAAGGGATGATAAGACCTAGTGTGTCACCGTGGGGAGCCCCGGTGTTATTCGTGAAAAAGAAGGATGGTAGTATAAGGTTATGTATAGGCTACAGAGAGCTGAACAAGGTGACTATAAAGAATAAGTATCCCTTGCCCAGGATAGATGACCTGTTTGATCAATTGAAAGACGCAGTTTATTTTTCCGAAATTGATTTGAGGACCGGGTACCACCAGTTAAAGATTAAACCAGAAGATATACCAAAGACGGCCTTTCGCACCCGGTACGGACACTATGAGTTCCTAGTGATGTCATTTGGGTTAAAGAATGCCCCTGCAGCTTTCATGGATTTAATGAATCGAGTCTTCAAGAAATACTTGGACAAGTGTGTTACAGTCTTCATCGATGACATCTTGATTTATTCCAAGACGAAGGAGGAACATGCAGAGCACTTGAGGATTGTATTAGGAGCATTGAGAGAAGAAAAGTTGTACGCTAAGTTCTCGAAGTGTGAATTTTGGTTGAAGGAAGTTCAGTTTTTAGGGCATGTGATTAGCGAACAAGGCATTCTAGTGGACCCAGCCAAAATAGAGGCTGTATCAAATTGGGAGAGACCAACCACTCCGACAGAGGTGAGAAGTTTTATAGGGTTGGCTGGCTACTATAGGAGATTTGTCCAAGACTTTGCCAAGATAGCAGCCCCTTTGACCCGACTAACTCGCAAGACCGAGAAGTTTGTGTGGACTGAAAAATGCGAAGAGAGCTTCCAAGAGTTGAAAAAGAGGTTGGTGACAGCACCAGTACTAGCCCTACCTGATGATAATGGAGATTTTGTGATTTATAGCGACGCATCCCATAAAGGTTTAGGGTGTGTGCTTATGCAGCACGGTAAGGTGATTGCGTATGCGTCCAGACAACTTAAGGAATATGAGATAAGATACCCCACCCATGATTTGGAATTAGCGGCGATAGTTTTCGCTTTGAAGATCTGGAGACATTATGTTTACGGAGAAAAGTGTGAAATCTACACGGATCACAAGAGCTTAAAATACATATTCACTCAGAAAGAGTTAAACATGAGGCAGAGGAGATGGCTAGAGTTAATCAAAGATTATGATTGTGAGATTCATTATCACCCAGGGAAGGGCAACGTAGTGGCCGATGCACTTAGCCGAAAAGAGAAACTCAAGATGATAACGTCAGTGGACGAGTTGATCAAGGACCTCGAGAAACTGGAGATCGAGGTGAGGTTACCAGGAATTGGACAAGAGAGTCTAATGGAAATAAAAGTCCAACCACCGCTATTGGAAAAGATTAAGTTATGCCAGGAAAAGAAGATAGAAGAAGAAAAGAATTCGATAGAGAAAATTTTGACTGGCGAGGAAATTAAGTGTGAGAAGGACGGGAATGGAATTATGAGGTACGCATCTAGGATATGGATCCCGAACGTTCAAGAATTAAAAGACGAGATTTTGCAAGAGGCTCATAGTTCGAGGTACTCAATTCACCCTGGAGGCACTAAGATGTATAGAGATTTGAGAGAATACTATTGGTGGCCAAATATGAAGAAGGACGTGGCAGAGTGGGTAAGTAAATGCTTGACATGTCAAAGAGTAAAGGCCGAACACCAGAGGCCCAGTGGATTGTTGCAACCCTTAGAGATACCCGAGTGGAAGTGGGAGCAAATTGCGATGGACTTTGTGGTAGGATTACCAAGGACCAAGACTAATCATGATGCCATTTGGGTAATTATCGATAGATTGACCAAGTCAGCACATTTTCTTCCAATCAACGAGAGATACACTGTCGACAAGCTGGCAGATATGGGGTTCCTGTGAGCATTGTATCAGATAGAGACCCAAGATTCAACTCCAGGTTCTGGAGAAGTTTTCAGGATTGTGTGGGGACCAAGTTAAACATGAGTACTGCATACCATCCCCAAACAGACGGACAGAGTGAGAGAACCATCCAGACCATCGAGGACATGTTGAGGGTATGTGCCAATGATTTTAAGGGAAGTTGGGATGACCACTTGCCGTTGATCGAATTTTCCTACAACAACAGTTACCATGCGAGTATAGGCATGCCCCCATATGAAGCTTTATACGGACGAAGATGTCGGTCTCCCTTGTGTTGGGAAGAGGTTGGAGAGCGGAAGATTTTAGGACCTGAACTGGTCCAACAGACAAGAGAAACTATCGAACTCATAAGAGGACGGCTGGTAGCGGCCCAAGACAGACAGAAGAAGTATGCGGACCAGACCCGCAAGGACAAAGAATATGAGGTAGGAGAGTTTGTGATGTTGAAGGTATCACCGTGGAAAGGATTGATGAGATTTGGTAAGAAAGGGAAACTAAGCCCAAGATTTATTGGACCTTTTGAGATCTTGAGACGAGTTGGAAAGTTAGCCTTTGAATTGGCTTTACCCCCGAGCTTGCAGCAAGTACATAATGTGTTCCATGTGTCAATGCTACGACCCTACCATACCGACTTCCGACACGTGATAGAACATGATCAAGTGGATCTGCAACCAGACCTAACATATGTGGAGCAACCCGTAGAAATCATGGATAGAAAAGAACAGGTGCTGAGGAACAAGGTTGTCAAACTAGTGAGAGTTTAGTGGAGGAACCAGAATGCCGAAGAATCAACATGGGAACTAGAGAGCGCGATGCGTGAAAAGCACCCCCAACTGTTTTCAACCTGATTCCGGGATGGAATCCTTTTAAGGAGGGGAGGCTGTAAGAACCCTAATTTTTGGTAAAATTTTCTTTTATTTAATATCATGTGGCATTGTCAATTTGGAACCTTTCTAGTCATCCCTGTTGTTTAATGGAATTGATTGTCTGAGAGATTATGTTGTTACATTCTCTATGTAAGATAAAAGGAAGATTGTGAAGGCAAGAGTCTTATTGTTAGTAAGATTTATAAAACTTGGGATTTGAGAATGATTAGAGTATTAAAAGATTTATTAAGAATTATGACGAGGAATTATGGATATTCGAGGGATTTACACAATTAAGTACTTAAGGAATTATAGGGGAAATCTCTACACGACAAAGTATTATTACGAGAGATTAATTAAGATACAATACGAATTAAAGATTAAATGACAAGAATTGGTGGAAGAATAATGATACAAGGAGTAGTATTGCATGCAAGTCCCATGCAACCAAGTGGTTAGAAATAAGCAAACTAGTTAACCAAATGGAAGGGGAATAGTAACTAGTTAGCTTGCTTTTCAAAAAGGGGAGACAAGTAGTACATGTGACCATACCTATGCTAGTACCTTGCTATACATACAACATATGTATCACCCAACATCACTTTATCACTTATTCACCCAACAACAACAAAAATCAAAAACACTCTCCTCCCCCCCCCTTCCAAGGTGCTCTCGGCCAAGAACTAAAAAGGGAGAAGAAAATTCTTCCTCCCCCATTTCCCATCACTCATAAATCAAGACATAATTCCTAGGCCCTCACCTTCATCTAAGCAAGGTATGTTAAGAGTTTCAAGCCATTTCATCCATCTAATTTCAAGATATTAATTATAATAGATATTGTGAATAGTAACCATGGTTGGTTTTTCTTTTAGATCTTGGATTGTAAGGGTTGTAGGAGACCATTCAAGGTGTTATTGAGTTTTGTAAGGCTTATCCAAGGCTCCTAGGTGCTCAAGAAGGTATAAAAATCACAAACCCTTTTGGTCATGTAGTGTTTATAATGTTTGGTGATAGATCCATGTGTTATAGTGTTAACCTTGGTTGTATAAGTAATGGATGACATGGATCTTGAGTTTTGATGTTGTGATTGTGATTTTTATGATTGTGGATAGTATATGTATCACCATGAATGATATAAAGCATGAACTAAGTGAATTAAGTGTTGGTTGTGTTGTGGAATTGAGAAAATTGGTTGATCTAAGTGATACATGCTTGCTGAGTTTTTCCAGGAACATTGACCTGTCTTGTAACACGGTTTTGAACCCCCAAATCTTGTCCCCTGAGGTCCTACCATATATTGTTGGAAAGATATTTGAATTTAGTTTCTGGAAATGTAAGGTTCATGACTAGGTGATGTATAGAATTTAAGTTATTGCCGGAGAAGTAAATTGTGTTTCTGGATTCTGGACTGCACTAAGTGACCCCCTTGTGAACCTTGTTTAAACCCCTAAAAATATATGTGGGATCATGGAAAAATTTGAGAAGTTAGGGAATGCAGTGGTGAAGACCACCCAAAAAGAATTGGATTAAAATATGAATTTTTGAATTTTATAAAAATGCTAGAGTAAATTTCGCGCAAGGGAAAAAGTCGTTAGTGGAGCATAATTCTAGGGGTAATGGTTATGATTCGAATGTGGTAACTAAATTAAGTCGAATAAATGACGAGCGTAATCGAGCGATGACATGAACCTATGGTGGGGCTAGAGTGTCATAAGACGAGGTCATTAAGTTAATTTCGTACCCCCTAAAACCCCGTAATTAAAGAGATATTGTTAAGATACTAACGAGCGGTTATTGCTTATGTATAGATCGTTCGACTCCGCACGCTCGACCACCCCAACCAAACCAAGGCAAGTTTAATTTTCAAAACTTATACATATACAAGGACTTTCACTGTTGTGTTTGTAGTTTTCAACCATATCAAATGCTATGTTTATCGAAGTATTGATGCAATTGAGATTGTATAAGTACATATATGTTTGTACCCCTTGAACTTAGATTGAAATGTTTTCCTCGGACAACGACTCTAGCAATAGAGGTCGTAGCGGTCCGTATATACTATTGACCGGGGAGCGGTATATTATTATATCGTATCTAGATTGCGAAAACCCGAAGGGTCATTCGGGGAGTATCGTATACTCAAGTAATTATGTTCATATCTTCGTAAATACTCGAAACCCTATCTTGGATTAAAAGTTTATTTTATCGAATAATTATTTTATTAATTATTAATATTAAATCTTAAAATATTATTTATTAATTATCATTCATTATTTTAAAGACGAAGTCAATCCAAGATACATTTAATACTTTCAAACTCGAACTCTTTCGAACTCAAAACATTTTCGAAAACCCCCGGTCAGGTTCTACTTCTTGTATGATTTCAAGAATCATCGGTCGACTGATGTCGGACCTCAATTACTCTGTTTTCAATCAAAATCTAGTTTTTAAAAGAAAAAGAAAAAGGGACTCTGGCAGGTGTGGGAACTGTTGACGAACGATTCCCGGGATGTGTAAGCGGTCGTGAGCCAGGCGGTCCATCAATTATTATTCCGGCCCAGGTGTTGCCGAAGGATGATTACGGATGTAGTTTTCATCGAGGGTGATTACGGATGTAGTTTTCACCCGGGGATAGTTACGGATATAGTTTCTATCCTTCTACCGGTAGAGAAGACCCGCGGATTATTGGACTTGGATGTGACGACTGATCATCGTCAATCCTTGTCAGGTTTTGTGTTTTCTTTAAGTCCCATTCCTCCATTTTGGAAAAATGCTTTGACACTATTTCTTAGGCTTTTGTGCCAAGTTGTTGATAGTGTTCTATTTTGATGAGAAAGATGTTGACTCTGTGCAGTATCTAGAACTGCAAGTTTATTTTGTAAACAAGGGCACATATCGTTCCACCTTCGGAATTTATCAACAATGACAAGTGATTTTATATCTGATTGATACAACAAGTTTAATAACTGCCAATCATATGAAATGTTATATTGCTTACCTTATACATATATTTCTTGCTGAGCTATAGTTGCTCACTCTTGCTTGTTTTCAAATTTTACAAACACAACAGCTAAGCGAAATGGCAAGACCCAGACAGACTGCTCGAAAGTAGGTGACTAGACCCGAGCAAGCAGTTGAGATTCCACCGGTAGGCCCCATTAGCCGGATTGGTTGGCAGCTTTTGTTAGTTCGTTTTATTTATCAGTATGACCTGTGCAAGGTAGTGTATCGTAACAAACTTTCAAGCCGCCAACTTCGCTTCATATCGAAGTGTTGCTGATACTTTTATTACTGTTTAATCAATGTTGTGACGTTTCTGAGGCTCTAACCTGTGTGTGTGTGTGTGTGTGCGGTGTGAGTTTATTGTGGGGTCGATGGCTGTTTCATATATATTATGTGCAAGAACAGGTATGTTATTAATGGAAAATGGACCGTGAGCGCCTAGATCTCCGACCCCGGAGCTGGGGGCGTCACATCATTCCAGATATTTTTAACCGAAAATGTCTCATTTATAACCATTGGAATATCTTCATTATTATTCCGGAACAAAGCGATTGTAAGAAAACATTTTAAAAATAATATTCATCTAATTAAATAATTTTAATTAGACAAATAAGGTTTATTTAATAGTAGATGCTTCCAGAGGTATCTACTAATTAAATAAACACTAGTTTATTGGTGATGTTGCCATTAGGTAAATTATTGCGAAATTCTTTCTAAAAACTTTGTCCGGGTTTTCGAAAATATACATTACAAGATAACCCCTTCCATTTCTCCATTTCCATTCATATATCAATACCTTTAAAGTACACCAACTAAAATACTTTACATGTAAATCCCTTTTTAGAAAATCTGTAAATATCAACCCTTGTCCCCTTATATAACAAAATATTTATTAATAACGTCTGAAACAGTTTAGAACTCAAATATCCCCAATTTACACATAATTGTAATATTATAAAATAACTTTAGATAACAACTGATACCATAATATCATAAAAATAACCATAAATAACAATTGATATAATTCCTTCCCATATCACTTTACTCCTTATAGTATATCACTATCTCCATATCACATATATCCAGTCAAACCATTTTACTTAAAAGTAAACAATTTATCAAAATAAAGATATAAGAAATCTTGCAAATATGGACTGAAGTCTTATTCCACACATTTCATATATTTCAAAATAAATATACTCTGAATGATAGAGTATGTATAAATAAACTTGCCTCTGGTCTTTAGCACCAAACGGAACACCGCGAATAAATCCTTGGCGTTTCGCCCAAGCAGTTCCATGAACTTTACACGACGCCTCGATCCTTCCTTTTTGATACACGTTGCTCCACTTGATCACGCCCTAATGGTACTATAATTGTTAAGAGTACGTGTCAGTCCCACCTCGTATCTCGAGTAGAGACCACTCGGAATTACCACTAAGTCACATAAAGTCAAACTATAGGTGTCCTCCCTATAATTGACTACTCTATTACCACTTAATGCACATAACACACTTATATCCATTTAATAGACTTAAACCAATTTGATATATAATCAAAACACGAATAATCCTCGAGACAACAATTAACCCTCAAAATAATTTACTTAACAAATATTCACATAAACAATTAACATCCACTTCATGCCTCTAGACCACTGAAATTTAATAAATTAAACATATTTAATCGAAGGGGATTTTTAGAAAATTTCGGCATGAGGTATTCGTTTATCGGACTATCCCGGGGTCACATCCCCTCAATATCCATCAGAAACAATTCAACCCTGTGTTTACAAAAAAAATAAAGCTGCCTCAACTTGCAGCAACAACACATAAGGAAATTTACCCGCCCTGAGGCACATAGCACATAAGGAATTCTGCCTCGACAAGTAGTAAACACATAATAATTTATATTAGCATTAACTACTACTTATGCTACATCAATGATCGTATCACTCACGCATTTTAATGATACACGTGACAATCAATTATTGATATTCGTAAGCCCTAGGGAACAACCCCTAACATTAACTATTACTTACGCTATATCAATGATCACATCACTCAAGTATATTAATTATACTCGTGATAGTTAATCATTGATATTCGTAAGCCCGAGGAACTAGTTGAAGAGAATTACACAAGTCTTTAATTATTGACATTTAGAACTTATGATCTCTTTACAACTCCTCGCAATTAAACTAAATAACACATAATCATTGACCACATAAACACATAAGGAAATAAAATAACAATTTAACTTTACTATAGATTACCTTTGAAAACTAAATAAAAAAAAATCACATAACCTCTAGAGCCGATGGTATCTTTCAGAAGCCACCACTTAACATTTATACAATTATACAACTTAGGCAATTATATAATTTCTTAATCAAAATCACTCGACCACATATAATTTACCACCTAGAATTTAACAGATAAGCACTTAGCAAATACAATTATTTGACCTATAACACTTAGCACATAGCATTTATAACGTAATAAAACCATATAACTCAACATATTATCCGACAATTAATAATTAGCAATTATCGAATACTAAGCCCGATTATATCATTAAACCAACAATTTCCACCAAAAATCATAATTAACCACCAACAATTATAATTAACTATACTCTCCGAATTAATTCACGAAAACATAATACCCATAATAGCAACATTAACCTACTTATGAAAATCCACTTATCTAACTTGCAATTTAATCTCACAATTAATCTCCACAATCACAATAAATCATATACTTTTTGAATTAAATACGGAAATTAAACAATAATCTCGAAATTTTAAACCAATTAAATTACCATAATAAAATCAAAATTTAAATCTACTTTAATTACAAGAATTCGAAAAATTAATCTAAAATGAGGAATTGAACAATTACATCAAAAACATTAAGATAAATAAATAAATTAATTAAATAAAATTATACCTTCAGACGAATAATTCCCCGAATCTCTTCCTCCATTTCTCTCTCTCTCTCTCTCTCTCTCTCTCTCTCTCTCTCTCTCTCTCTCTCTCTCTCTCTCTCTCTCGCCACTATCTCTGCCCTGTTGTGTTGCTGCGTTGCTCCTGGGTTGCTGCCTCACGCTACCACCGCGGTAGTTCTCGGCTGCCGGCCTTCCTCCGCCCCGGTCCCGCGCCTCCTCCTGCCTCCCTGCTCGAATCGCGCACCTCCTCCCCTAGACAACTGCTGCTTAATTACACACACACACATATGATATACACACACTCTTACACACACATACTCGTATGTATCTATATATATATATCCCCCAATTCAATTTCCCCCAAATTCCAATTCTTAAAACCCTAATTTTTCCCCAATTCTCTTTTCTCTCTCCCCGTTCTTTCTAGAATTCTCTCGGCTGTGTTTTTGGCTTAATGGGCTCGGCCTAATTCTTAAATGCTACTAACACTTTATTCTCCTTTCGGCCCAATTATACACTAATAAACGACTTCTATAAATCACAATTAAATAGAACATTTGGAAAGTTTTGCTTTTCATTTTTAAAATAAAGAATATAAAATTACGAGCACACACATATTTTTAAAATATTTTTCGGATCAAAAATGAATTAATTATGAATTTTTCAAGTTTTGATCATTTAAATGCAATAAAACTCTTGAAATCATTTTAAAATACTAAAACACTCAAATTAATCCACCCAACAATTTGAAAAACTCAATAAATATATAAAGATAATATTTCAAGAGATTTCATGATTTTTAATTCCATGAGACTGATCAGCATTCCCATGAGACTGTTGCCGCTGAAATCCCGGAGGTTGGAATTGTTGCCTTGGAGCATACTGTTGCTGATAGCCTTGATTGAATGGCCTCACTCGATATTGCTGATAAAGATGCTGTGGTTGTTGAGCACCTTGATTGTAGTTCCAGCTGAAATTAGGATGATAAGGGTTATTTAGATGATAAGTGGCAGGAGCTGGTTGTTGTGGCCTCTGAAAATTGATAACAAACTGCGCCGACTCACTATATATGGCACATTGCCTCGTCTCATGTGCGCCCGCATATAGCTCACAAACACTAGCCACCTGCTGAACTCCATAGTTAGTCAGAGAATCCACCTTCATAGTCAAATCCTTCAACTGAGCTGCTATGGCTGTAGCTGCATCCACTTCCAGAATTGCTGCTACTTTGCCTTGCGATAGTCTCTGTGTTGGATTCTGATATTCGTTAGCAGCCATCGTCTCAATTAGCTTATAAGCTTCCTCGTAGCTCTTAGCCCATAAAGCTCCACCTGATGCTGCATCTAGCAATGGTCTAGATTGTGCTCCCAGCCCATTATAGAAACCATTAATCACCATCCATTCTGGCATACAAAGATTCTCCCGATTGCTGTGCAAATTGAGTTAAAGCGTTCCTGATTGCTGCTATTTTAGCCATAGGGAAGAATTTAGTGAGGAATTTCTGAGCAAGATCCTCCCATGTAGTAATGGAACCGGCTGGTAAAGAGTGTAACCATCCCTTAGCTTTATCCCTCAAAGAGAATGGGAAAATTCTCAATTTCACAGCATCTTCGGACACACCATTGAACCTGAAAGTGTCGCAGATCTCAATGAAGTCCCGAATGTGCATGTTAGGATCTTCCGTTGGAGCACCCCCAAACTGAACCGAATTCTGTACCATCTGAATTGTACCAGGCTTGATTTCAAAGTTGTTAGCTGTAATGGCTGGCCTGACAATACTAGATTGGATATCATTGATTTTCGGATGAGAGTAGTCCTTCAAATCCTTAGTTACTGTTGCTGCTCCTACTGTTTCTCCCATATCTTTAAAACTTTGTTCCCGAATCAATGGAAGAAAAGAATAGATAATGGGTTATTTTCTTTTCTCTCCTAATCTTTCCAAAAATGGGAAGAAGATTTTGAAGAAAAATATATAGGGAATTTCTTTCCAAATCTTTAGAAATCTTTTCTTTTCTTCCAACAAATATCTTTCGGGAACAAGCTGAAGAAATCAAATCTTCAACTTTCTTTTCTTTTCTTTCAAAAAAAAGTTTCTGGAACACACTGTAACTACTGCAAGTTCTTCTTCCAATTTACGAGTCTGAGAACGTGTTCGCATACACGTTCAAGTACCTGAAACACCACAAAACAAACAACTATGTAAGAAAAAAAATCCGAGTCAGTGAACTCTAACGACCACTGATGACAAGCACATAAACTAAAAATAAAACACCGATGATCCCCGACAGCGATGCCAAAAACTTGTTTGCACTAATACACGCAAGCGTACGTGGTCAAAAGTAATATAAATATAAGTCAAGTTCGTTCCCACAGAGATCTGGTTTTGGTTTTAATTCAGTTATTGTACCTATGCAACAATGTATTGTTTTTACTCACTACTAAGACAATTAACAAATTTGAGGGTTTGATTATCTAAATTTTACTAAGAAGCAGTTTAACAAACTAAAAATTAATTAACTAATGAGATTAAAATCGAATTACTTATATAAGAATAAACACGGGATCCTAACTTCATTAAATACTTCGCTTAGATCTGACGCCTTTAATCACTATATACAATGGTTATGATATCTGATCGGACAACAAGAAATAAGTACACGCTACCTGTCATCATACGTATACCAAACTACCCATACATCCACAAAAGAGATAGAATATGAATAGACACCAATTATGCTTAGACCCTACATGTCTATAGAATTTGAAAACATAACGGTTGAAGAACAAGTTATCCATATTGATCACATAGGGCAACATAATATATCTCTATTTATGCTATAGATCATGTTGATAAACAATCATGAACCTATGCTAGCATGACAAGTTCTAAATCTCAAGATCCACTTTCACTTCACAAGAGATTAACAGATTAGATGTTATCTACGCATCTAAAAATTAAGCATAACCATACGAGGATATCAGATATACATCACAAACAGATCTTTTAAGCATCAAAATACTAAGACTCCATAAATAAATCCGTTAGAATCCCATGACAACGATTAGTTCATAATCGAACCGTTCGTCACCATGGGATCTGATGAAAACATGATGTTAAACAGAGCATGAATGGATATAATAATACTAGAATAAAGAGTTAAGAAAACAAATCCAAAATCCAGAGTATCGCCTAATTTAGAAGAACACAAAAGTAGATCTAGAACTCTGAATGCTGTCACGATCTTCGGAATCTATCTCCAAGTCTGAATCTCTATCTCTGGCTCTCTCTGTGTTTTTTTTCTAATTAATGATACAAATTACAAGGTAAGATGTGTTTATATAGGCCCTAGAAGTCTTATTCAACAAGAATATACCGAAACTACATCTTAAATTCGAAATAGGAAAGATAGTAGAATTTTTAGGAGACAAAATCGGATTTTCCAGCGGACCCGCCACGCCGCAACACGCTCTCCACGCCACAGCGCGCCATTGCACTGCCCAGCCACGCCGCAGCGTGCCTGCTACGCCGCAGCGCGCCCCTGCGCCTGCCCGGTGCAGTTTCTTTGCCGTTTCGTCATTTTTCTACTGTTTTCTCCTGTTCTTTCTTCGAGTAAAGCCATCCTCAATCCTAGAACTCAAAACTCTCCCAAGATTTGTATGAGAAACTTCATTCTTTGTTCCAAACTTGAAATCCACCCAAAAATCACGAAAATCGCCAACCCTAGCCAAAATAACTAAACCTGCACAACTAACAATAATTCATCAAATTTAGCAAAAAAAAAAAAACAATAATTCATCAAAAACACCACATACTTGAGACCAAGTCAATCAATTTAAGCCGATATGGAACGCTCCAAGTGGATATAAAATCCAATTATCAACTACCACATCATCAGATGGGGGTCTCCCTGTTGACGTGGCAGCCACGTCACCAGTTACTATTCACCCGAATTTCTTTTGGTCTATTGTGTGAGGATGCATTTTAATTGTGTGGACGCCCCTGGCGGGGCCGTTAGATGTAATTGATTCAATAGTTTAGATTGATTCTCTAGTGTTCTTTATATAAAGCTGTTCTTTACAGAGCAATGGTCTATATATATATATATATATACTAGGCTGTAACCCGTGCAAAGCACGAATTATCATATATTATTATTAACTAATATATTAATTATTTGATTTAGTATAAAATTTTAATTTATTTTAATAAATTTTATTTTAAATTTTAAATTTTCATATGTTTCATACTTAATTTCATGATAATAAATAAATATCATTAATTTAACGTTATTTTTTTAAATTTATTGTTAAATATCTTAATAATTCAATAGATATTTTTAAAAATTTATTTAGTGTAACATAATATCATTAAAGAAAGAATTGTAGGAAGAAGTGTATGTAGACGATGATTCTAATCGGGATATAATTTAAAACGTTTATAATTCTATAAAACATGTGGGTTTCTTATTTTTAATAAATTATATATAATTTAACTGAATTTGAAATTTTAACACGTTTTTTTTATTTTTTAAAAATATTTTTTTGTGTCTTGGTTCTTTGGCTAGTTGGTTAACACCTTCCCAAAAAATTTGTTAACACCTTCCAAAATATGAAAACAAATCAAAATGTTTTTAATTTTAATTAAAAAAATAAACCACATATTTACGTACTATTTCGATTATATTTCCATTTACATAAATATTTAACATAAATACATACTTATCAGTTATATATCAATTGAAATTCAACTACATACTATGAGATTTTAATATAATTTTTCTAACTTGTTATTTTTATAAAGGTGCTAACAAATTTTTTGGAAAACGTTAACCAACCAACTTACCAAATCTTACCCGTGCGCTGCACAGATTCTTAAATTTATATAATATTTTATTTATATTTCAATAATTATATATTTCATATATATTACTTAATAAAATATTAGCATAATATATATAGTATCAAATAACAATTGTATAATTACATGATATATTGTCGAATTATGACTATATTTTGTCATAATAATATAAATATAAATGAACGTATATACTTACATTCAAATTTTTGTTGATATTATTAAATTCAAATTATGATTCCATAATAATCCATAATGTAATGTTTGTCTAAAATAGAATTTAATATTGATTTGTAATTGTGTGAAATTTTTATTATTTATTATATAGTTTAAGTTTGTTTTCACTTTGTTGATTTATAATTTGCTGTAAATTTGTTAATAAATATATGATATGGTCGAAATATTAAAAGTTTAGTTACTCGGTCGGTCGGTAGGTACGGTACTTATTGATTTTAGTTATTTACCATTATTTAACGGTACATGTTATTCTTATTCAATTATATTTCCTTTTTCTTGTAAAACATGTTAACTTTTCTGTTTTTCAATAACTAATCAACTTGTTTTTTCATGTAAAATACATTATTTTTTATATTTTATCTAACTAAAACTTTTTTCATTTCTAAAGACACTATGGAAAATTTTATTTAATAAAAAATAAAGATTATAATTATAATACTAATAATTAACCGATCACCTTTTTCAGCTAAAATACGTTACCTTTCTATTTTTTATTTTTTCATTAAAACCTATTTGGGTAGCTTTATTTTAAGTAAAATAAATTAATAATATTATAATAACTAATAATTACTCGATAGCGTTTTTCAAATAAAACATATCATCTTTTCTATATTTTCAAACTAAAATCCACCCTTTTCTAAACATATCATGAATAACGTATATATAATTATTATCACATTATATCATTTAAAATTTTAAATCTACAAAATTTATATTTTTATTCAATTATATTTCTTTTTTCAGGTAAAACATGTTAAATTTTCTGTTTTTCAATAACTAATCAATTTGTTTTTTCATTTAAAATACATTATTTTCTGTATTTTATGTAACTAAAACTTTGTTCATTTCTAAAGACATTATGGGCAATTTTATTTAATAAAACAAAATATTATAACTATAATACTAACAATTAACCGATCACATTTTTCAACTAAAATACGTTATTTTTCTTTTTTTTTTTTATTTTTTCTAGTAACACCTATTTGGGTAGCTTTCTTTAAGTAAGATAAAATAATATTATTATAACAAATAATAATTACTCGATATCGTTTTTCAGCTAAAACATATCATCTTTTCTATATTTTCAAACTAAAATCCATCATTTTCTAAACATATCATGAATAAAGTATATATAATTATTATCACATTATATCATTTAAAATTTTAAATCTACAAAATTTATATTTTTATTCAATTATATTTCTTTTTTCTGGTAAAACATGTTAACTTTTCTGTTTTTCAATAACTAATCAATTTGTTTTTTAATTTAAAATATTTTATTTTCTGTATTTTATGTAACTAAAACTTTGTTCATTTCTAAAGGCACTATGGGAAATTTTATTTAATAAAATAAAATATTATAATTATAATACTAATAATTAACCGATCACATTTTTCAACTAAAATACGTTATCTTTCTATTTTTTTTATTTTTTCTAGTAACACTTATTTTAGTAGCTTTCTTTAAGTAAAATAAAATAATAATATTATAATAAATAATAATTACTTGATATCGTTTTTCAGCTAAAACATATCATCTTTTCTATATTTCCAAACTTAAATCCATCATTTTCTAAATATATCATGAATAACGTATATATAATTATTATTAGATTATATCATTTAAAATTTTAAATCTACAAAATTTATATCTTAAAATTTTTAATTCAAATAAAAAGAAATTCATTATATTAAAAAACATCCATTCATCGGTATAATTAAACAATGAGTAATAAATAATCAACAAATTTGATATGGAATCACGTAGAAGACTAAAAATAAAAATTGGAACGACTGGTAGATACAACACTAAAATGTGACCCAAGATCACCAAATGAGTTTTGGATCACCAAATTTGGTGACAAAAGTACATTTGGTGATCCTTGGTCACCAAATTTGGTTACTTTCAAAATTTCAACAATGCCCCTATATTTGTTAACAAAACAATTTTTTTCCATCTATGTCCTACTAAACTTATTTGTTCTTGTAATATTTAATTTTAAATTTTTATTAATTGAAACTTCTTTTCCTCTTAGCTCTTGTTAATTCTAAAATATTTTTTTTACTTTAAACTTGTGCTAAAAATAATTAAGACATTTGAATCGCAAGCGCACAATTCGTTTCGTTGTAAAATGTGATTCGTTCCGCAGAGAATATTTATTTTCGCAAACCTTTTTTTTTTAACTTGATCGAACTTGAACAAGTTTGGGTTGTATAAAATTTAATTTTATACTATTTAATTCCTAATTCTAAATTATTCTATAACTAAATTATCATAAAAATTCTAAATGTGAATTAAGACTAGTTTTTATTCTAAATCATTTTTTATTGAATTAAAAAAAAATTATTTACAAAAATTTTTAGAAAATTTTGGAGATGATATATTCGTAAATCAAGCTAACCATAACAGAACTCAAGAACCCAAATTCGATAGCACACCACTCGAGTCTACAGTAAACCAGAAAACAAAACTTAGCCCTGCCATTAAAACATCAATCAGAACTTTACAACGCTGCACAATTTAAACTAAGACTAAACAAACAGTAAAACTCAGCGACTAGAAACCTCAAGCACAAAACTTCAAACGAAAACAACGACAACTTAAAACTCAAAACTCGAAACCACGACTCAAAGGCTCAAAAACAGCAGAATGAACCCAGGAAAACGCATTCATCTTCTTTTCCACAGTAACGATTACTTAGCAAAACTCGAAACTCGAATTCCAAACCAGCAATGAGACTTATCTATGAACTCAGACACAAGACATAAAACGCATACACCGCAGAACAGACAACTTAAGACACAGACGTCGACTATTCTGAATTCAACAAAAACGAAACCGATTAACAATGAAATTAAAGCAGCAAACTGCAACAATTTGTTAACCACAACAATACAGGCTAGGTAACTCGGTTCTACGAATTCAAGTGACAAAACCTCAAAAATCGATTCCACTCTAGATTACATTACGTTACAAAACAGTCAACCACAATCTATACCAAATCCGCCCAACTCAGAACTAAATCAACTCAAATGCAGTAACGGCAGCACATATTCCAACTCGTAACAGCAGCATAAATTAACAAACAAAAACTCAGATTCGAACTAAGCATTACATGAGAATTCGCAGAACACAAAACGAAACATCAAAGCGTCGTTGCAAACAAAGAACACAAATAAACATCATTCGATTAAAACAAATAAAGAAAGGGAAGGGGGAATGGTGGGTTCAATCGAAGAAGATAAGAGAGGAGGCTGGGTGTGTATGTAATTCGAGAAGAAAAGGAAGAGAAGAAGAGGTATGGAGCTGGGTTTTGGGAGTTTGAAGAGAACGAAAGGGAGGATTCAAGAGTTGCAGCGAAAAAGAATAAAAGATGGGAAGGGTGTTTTTGATGAAGAAGACATAAAATAGGCTGGGTTTGTTAAATGGTGCGGAAAAAAAAAACAGGGGAGGGTACTGGGCTACTCGACTGGAACAGGGAGAAAATTGCTTCGAATTTATCATAAATAAAACAGAGCAAAATAAACTAAGGTTTCGAATAAACAAATTAAAAGCAGGAAAATACGTACTGAAAATTAAATCTAAACTAATATTTTTTTTTGTGTTTTTTTATTATTAAAAATAGATACGAGAATAAAAAAAATTAACTAAGAAATTAAAGTTACACTAAAACGAGGATGGAATTAAAATTAAATGGCCCACAATAAAATTGAGAATTAAAGGGGGAAAATTACTAATTAAAACTACGAACAAGAAAATAAGAATCGTTACTTTCAACCCATAGTGGTTAGCATTTCGCTACTTTGTCCAATACTTGGATTTACGAAAATAACGAAACAAGGCAACAATAACGAAAGAGCAAGACAAGAAATTAAAGGGAATGAAATTGCATTAAAATTAAAAAGAGTGTTTACAAGATTTAAAACTAAAAAAGAAAATAAAACAAGAAAATAAAACTACCCTAAAATCTAAGTTACTAAATACAAGGGGGGTGAGGGGGTATTTTTAGGATAGGAATTAGGGTTAAGGGGGTTGTTGGGTAAATTCTCACCATACATTTGGGGTGTGTGGTGGTGAAATCCTAGCCATCTATTTGTTTCCTTCCCCCTTAAGCTTTGAAGAGTTGATCTTGACCATACACTTATGTAATGTGTTGGGATGATCTCCACCTTCCACTTGTCTTGAAATATTCCTTTTGCTCCAAGCTCCTAATTCTTTTCCTTCCTTCATTTTTGGTCCTTTTTCTTCCTCTTTTTCGCTTCCTTGCTCTTTATTTATTTATTTTGTCATTTCTTTATTTATTTACGAATTTCCTGAAATGCAACAAGATAAATTATTAAAATACGAGTTCAAGCAATAAATAGGTAATAAAAATATGCAAAAATATGCACTTATCAAAATGCCCCCATACCTATCTTTTGCTCGTCCTCGAGTAAAAACAAAAAGAAAATCTAGATGAAACGTCCTATACTCCTTTTCGTAGGTGTGACGGTTGCATTTGGCATATGTAACAAGCCATTTAAACCCCTAGGCAGCCCTAGTGGACGAGTGAGGTCTCGTGAGGGCCTATAGTGAATGTACCCACAAATTCCATCTAGTTTGTATAAAAGATCACATGGCAATGCACACCACACATACATGTCCTCTCATGATACATCAACTTAAGAATTAAAATGAAGTTGCAAAGTCTTGGTGTGGAAAGTGCAAGGATTCACATAGTCTACTTAAAGAACCATGCAAGAGTGGTTATAAGTTCATGTCAAGTGCAAAAATTATTGGTAACCATGCTAAGTCTACAAGGGCACACCTCAGAGTCAAAACTTGAGATCTCTTATGCAAAAAAACAAATAAGCAATACCTCACCTTTCACTCACAAAAGAATATTCACTCAAGAACAAGGGTAAGTGTATCACTCAATTCCAACAAAATCAAATGCATGCTTGACACTTGGTATCATTCCAACTTAAATCACAACATACATTAATAATGACAATCAAAAGGTCTTTATTAGGGTTGTAATGGGGCTAGGGACAAGGTATGTCAAGAAAGGCCAAAATAAGGTGAAGTGTCAAAAGCTAGTAGTCACCATGAATATCATGCACAACACCAAACTTCCTCCCTACACAATTTATTTTCATTTTTCAACAAAAAGACTTTACTAGTCGAATGAAGGAGGATTACAAAAACATAAGTATGCTCTCATATGTATATTTTTTCTTTTTTTTTCTTTTTTTTTTCATTTCTTCATTCATTTTTTTTTCTTTATTATTTTTTTCTTTATTTTTTCTTTATTATTTTTTTTATGAGAGCTAAGATAAATGTAACAATAATCCTCACTTAGATTTAACTTGAACATTGACTAGCAAGGTAACAACAAATATTTCCTCGAAAGTTATGAACAATAGTAAACCCTATTTCATACACCTTATTGCTCCCTCAAGTTCCTACTAGCCTTTGACAAAATGGGATCAAGAATACGTAAGGCTAAACAAGAAAAAGGTCTTAGGCGAGTAATGTGGTGTGTCACCGAAAGAATATGATTAAGCTCAAAGGGTTAACTAATTGATCACATAAGCATGGTGTGGATATTTTTGGAAATATAGGTTATTCCTAAATGCCTTTATCATTTTATCATCAATCAATGTCATGCGTTCTAAGAGAGAATTCAAACAAGTGCTAGCAATGCAAATGACAAGTGGACACTCAAGCAAAAGAATATAAATGCAAAAGATGTGCATATAGGCTCAAAATCTCACTTGGTGTAGTAAAACATAATCAATCTCAAGTAAAGGTATCTTCAATGCACCAACTTGTACTCAAAGCAACAAGACCAAATCATCTTACACCTAATCATGACCTTCTAATTTCATGCACAATTCAAATAAGTCTACTAGCTTCACCTTGCTAGTGTAAGTGTGTGAACAAGAACTTTAGCAAATCACTTCTCAATCAAAAGCTAAAGGATCACAAGATTATCATAGCATGTAAGGGTGCATCAAGCAACTAGCAATCAATTAACAAGACTAGAATACGAAAAGAACTCTTTTTGTGATTTTTTCATTTTTTAATTTTTTTTGATTTTCTGATTTTCATATTTACACTAAAAACCCTCCCCCATACCTAAATCATGCATTGTCCTCAATGTATGAAAATGCAAAAGAAAAGAAAAGAGAAATGAGAAAGGATAAAGAAATGCAGAAGAAATGAAAAAGGAGAAAGTTGAGGAAATACCTGAAAAGGGATGACGGAGACTGAAAAATTTCTAAAAAACTATGAAAGAAAAACAACTCACACACGCACACACTCTTCCCCCATACCTATCTTACATGAGGGGAGGCAAAAGAATAAAACCGAATTAGCCGATGCCGGTAGGAAAATTAGGGTGCAACTTTGAGAAAATATCAAGGAATTTATGAAAATTTTTATGAGCAAAGATTTTCTCAATTAACATAGAATCATTCAACCCTAAAGAGCAATTGTCACTAATGTTCTCCCTAAACCAACGTAAGGCTTCTTTATTTTGTTTAAGCAAATTAGAGATAATGAAAGTCTGGTTAGGGTTCGAATCACTAGGAATAACATGAGACAAGTGTTCCTCTTTCCCTAACGGATGTTGATCAAATTCGGGATGATAAAGAGTTAAGGCAAATGCGGGCGGTGTACCCACAGGAGTGTTAAAAACGGGCTCACTACTATCAACTTCAGGTGGGGTCTTCCGCTTGGAACAAATTGCATTCGAATCTCCTAATGACTTAGCAAATGTAGGTGGTTCACCAACGGGAGTTTTAAGAATAAGAATTGGTTTACAAGAGACCTCCACAGGTTTGGTTTCCCACTTAGAACAAATATTGTCTAATTCCCTCATCATTTCTTCCGAGGTCATATCCCTTAACGAATCAGCATACTCTCGATTAGACTCATAGTTGACTTTGAAATCCTCTTTGAGAAGAGACACAATCTCACTATCCTCAAAGCTAGACCATGTGACAAACTTGTTAACCATATTGACTCCTGTTGGTTGCTCAAAAAGGTCGTTGGGTTCTTTGCCGATGTTGAAAATGTTAAGGTCAATGGTCATGTTATCGAAAGTGAGTTTCATCGAACTATTCCTACAATTAATCAAGGCATTCGATGTAGCAAGAAAAGGTCGTCCTAGAATGATAGGAATTTGGTTCTTAGGATTTGTGACGGTTTGAGTCTCGAGGACAACAAAGTCAACCGGGAAGATAAAATCACTAATTTTAATCAAGACATCTTCAGTTAATCCCTTGGGCATTTTTATAGAACGATCGGCAAGTTGAAGTGTCATATTGGTCTTTTTGAGCTCGCCTAAACCTAGGGCTTGATAAACGGAAAATGGAAGCAAGTTCACACTAGCACCTAAGTCAAGTAAAGCCTTGTCCACGAAAGTATTACCTATGACACATGAAATAGTTGGACAACCGGGGTCCTTGTACTTCACGGGAATTTGGTTAGAAAGAATTGAGCTTACTTGGGACGTCAAGAAGGCTTTCTTAGGGACTTGGGTGGTTCGTTTATGAGTACACAACTCTTTAAGACATTTCGCATATGAGGGAACTTGTTGAATCACGTCTAAAAGAGGAATGTTTATCTTGACTTGTTTGAATACTTCTAGAATTTGCTCCATTTGGGCCGTTTGTTTAGGAGAGATGAGGCGTTGTGGGTAAGGAGCCTTCGGTTTAAAGATTCGTTCTTCTGGAACAGGTTCCGAGGTTGTTCCATTCGAAGAAGATGGTTTTCTAGAAGGAGGTGATGATACGGGAATTGGAGTTTGATTTGAAAGATCGAAAAGGGTCGGTTCAACGTTTGACTTTTTCTCTTCGGGGGACTCGACTCCTACTCGGTTATCAACTCGATTTCCCGATCTTAAAGAGATGACGGTAGTCAACTCTCATGAGGACGTTGATTGAGAGGAAACTTAGGATTGACCTCAGTTTGACTCGGAAGCTTGTTTTTCTCACGCTCATGGATGGTGTTAGCTAATTGACTCATTTGAACCTCTAACTTAGATATGGCTTGAGTACTAGCATCTAAAAGTTGCCTATCTTGAGTCATGGTTTGCATGAAGGTTTGTTGAGATTGATCCAAATTAGTCGTTGATTTTAGAAGCGCATCAAGAGTCTTTTCCAAAGAAGTTAGTCTCTTATCCGACTCATGAAAGCCGGTTGGGAGGGCGGGTGCTTGATTTGAATAAGAAGGTTGAGTCGGATAAGGACCGAGATTTTGAGTAGGGTTTGGAAAGGCCTTGATTTGGAGTCGAGTAAGAATTTTGATTGGGTTTTTGGAAAGAAGGAGGTTGAAAAGAAGATGACGGAGCTTGGTAGCTTTGCCCTTGATTCCAAGAGAAGTTCGGGTGATTCCTCCACCCGGGATTATAAGTAGGAGCAAACGGATCGTTCCTAGTGGGTGGTTGAGACACCGCATTAACTTGATAAAAAGCGGGATAGTCCGAAAAACATTGATTAGGGCACATAGACACATTTGAGGGGGCCTTACTAGTTTCTAGGGCTTCGAGTCTTCTAGTTAGAGTGGCTAATTTGGCATCGGTTGCAATCGAACTCCCAATCGAATGCAAACCCTTAGATGAACTAGACGACTCATTAGACTTGTTAGGTTCCCTAGTAGACTCCCACAACATGGTTTTCTCGGCTAATTCTTCGAAAAATGTCCAACCCTCGTCTTCATCTTTGTAAGAACCCAAAATTTCGGTAGAATTAAAACTTTTCCTATTATGATGAAGTGCATCAATGAATAGTGATTTGGTGGATGAATAGTGATTTTGAGGATTAAGAAAATTTTTCATGCCACCCATGTACGAGACGTAGTGTGGATATTCCGAATTTATACTAGTAATCTACGGAGTAAATAAGTGTATGTAAATGCGATCGAAATTCAGAAATTCCAAATTCTATTTTCGTGTAATATTTGACCGAGCAGTGAATTATATATCAGTAATATCAAGAAATGAGATATTTAATTTGAGGAATTGAGGATTTAATATTTTGGAATTTTATTATAAGTGATTTGAGAATTTGGAACGAAAACCACTAAGGAAGTGAAACGAACGTTCTAGAAACCGCTGAAACTTTACAATGAGATTAAGCGATTGAGTGAACGAAGCATGGATTAAGGATATGGTATATTAAGATTCCAAGGAAGGATATATTATGAGAAAGAAAGAGGATTGAGAATAAACTCCTAGAATTGAGAAATAGAGAATGCTTGAGAAATCGGGAGAACGTTTTCTGAGATAAAGAGAAATAAACAAGGGATGTTGGAATTAATATTCATTCGAGGTATTGTGCCATATTAGAGCAATAATATGCAAAGTATAAGTTGTAACGTATTAATTTTATTCACGAGACAACAAGGAAATCAAATTGTTGGAAAAGGAAACAAACCAAGGGACTAATATGAAAGAAACAAAAGATGATGACTTTGTTGCATTTGTTGTGGATAAGGAAATCCAAGTGAGCCAATGAGGTGTTGACAACACATTACAAGAAGATGCATCCAAATGAGATAGATATATAATACATGTATTAGTCATTATTTAGCAAACAAAACAAAACAAACACAAGAAAACACCCATTCTGCCCAGCAGAACAGCAGCTCAGTAATACGGGCCTAGAGCCTTCATTACTCAATGGAATTTCGTGTTCTTTATATGGTTAGAAAGCTGTGAAGATGCTCTACAACTCCCATTTAGAAGCCTCGATCAGAAAAGCTCGGTAAGGGCCTCGTTTTCCATGATCTTTCAGTCGGATTCTAATAACTCCGAATTACTAACTTTGTTTTCTTCATTTCTTTTGATCATCCAAGCTTACCCAAGGCTATACAAGGATTATACAAGGTTTATAAATATATTACACACATCAAGGAAGGTATAAACTCTCTCAACCCTTAGCATGACTTGTTTATAGTTTATATTGTTAGATCTGTAAGTTTTGGAGTGTATCTTGGTGATTTGAGTTGTAGATGATGAAATCTTGAAGTTATGTGCTTGTTATGATGGTTGTAAGGCTTATACTTAAAGTATGTAACCCCATGCAGGGCCGTCTCTAGCATTTTTGAGGCCCTAGTTTTCAAATATCTTGGAGGCCCTAATTTTTTCAAATCATATACTTGAAAACTACAAATTTTATAAATCAAAATTACTAAAAAAACCATAATAAAACATTATTCAGAAGTTTCAATTTGGACACAAAAAGTAACAATTTAAAGCTAAGAAGTAATTATTCTCCTCGCTTTTGAATGTGCAAAATCTCTAATTAAATCACTGTAATCTAGTTCAGCTAACATTTTCTTCTCAATAGACAGCATAGCCAAGCCATTGAGTCTCTCTTGTGACATGGTTGATCGAAGATAATTCTTTATTAACTTCAGTTTGGAGAAACTTCTTTCTGCACTAGCTACTGTAACAGGTATAGTCAACATAATCCTGTAAGCAACCCAAGTAATAGGAAAAGCAACATACATTTTCTTGATATAATCCAACACTTCAACCGGCTTAGTTAAGTTGTCTGGCAATGATTTTCTTAACAATTGTAATTCTGAGAATAATTCCAGCCCATCAATATCTGATTCATCTCCATCTTCCAAATAATTCTCAAGAGTAGCACAAGAAAGCTTCATGCTCTCATCCTCCATTTGTTTCAACCTGCTTAAGTTATATAAGAAACCAAAAATATCATCATATTTTTTAAACTGCTCAAATCTTGATTTGAGAGAAGAAATGGCAGTATCAACAATGTGCAAAAACTAATTGACTCGAAAAGAATCTTCAGCTACTTGAATGGATTCATCACTTGTATTCTCATCAAAGAACCTCTTTTTTAGGCGGACCCGAGTTTCACGAAAAATTGGCTTCACCCCCATTTCTAAAGCCATCTTTGTAGCTTCACCTTTAGCATTTTCAAACCCTTTATCCCTGTACTCTTCAAAAAAAAGTATGAGACCTTGTAGTAAGTTAATACATGCTTCAATATCCATATCCTTACTCTGGAGAAATTTACTGACTGTATTCACTTTTTGTAGAATCTCAAACCAAATAACCATGCCAACAAGAAAATCAAAATTTTGAAGATCAAAATTAGCTAAAGAACTTGCATCACTTGTTGTGGTTGCATCAACACTATGTTCCACTAAATGGAGCAATGCATCTCTTATTTGAGGAGCTTGGAACCTTATTGCCTTCACACTAGAAACACGACTTTCCCAACGTGTATCAGACCATGACTTTAATGTAAGCCCTTTCCCATCCTTATCTTTCACATAAGATTTAAGAACCTCCCATCGTTTTGTTGAACCAGAAAATAATTTATAAATTCTCTGCACCACTCCAAAAAATGATTTAGCTTGAACAGAACTCATAGCCATATCACAAAGTGCAAGATTAAGAGAATGACAACCACATGGAGAATAAAAAGCTCTAGGATACTCTCTTAGTACCCTACTACTTACACCTTTGTATTGTCCTTTCATATTTGAACCATTATCGTAACCCTGCCCTCTCATGTCACTAATATCAAGTTTCAAATTTTTAAGAGAATCTTTAAGTTCAATGAAAAGTGCATCTCCTGTGGTTTCAATAACTTTCACAAACTCAATAAAAAGCTCTTCCACTGTTACTGGAGTAGTGGAAACATTTACACATCTCAATATAAGACTCATTTGTTCTTCATGACTAATGTCAGGAGTACAATCAAGAATAACTGAGTAGTACTTTGCCTCTTTAACAACAGAAGTAATCTTTTTCTTTAGTTCACTCGCCAACAAAAGTATTAGTTCGTTTTGAATATTATGACCAAGATAATGGACACGACGTATTTCCTTCTTTCGAATTCGCATAAGGTGCTCTTCCATTATTGGATCAAATTCAGCAATCATTCGAATTATGCTTAAAAAATTACCACTGTTATCATCATCAAGTTTTTCACTAGTCCCACGAAATGCCAAATTACTACTAGCAAGAGTTTTAACAACACACATGATTCTTTTCAAGACTTCACCCCAATATTTTTTCTCTTCATTTATGACTTTCTGATTATAAGAATCAATTGTCAAGTTTTTTTTTCAACCTAGTTTCTGCCTCCATCCAATCTATCAGACTATTCAAGTGATTATTGCTCTTTTCATGCTCTTCAAGCCTGTAATAAATATTTTTCCAATCATTGTATCCAACAGTAGTTGTTGTTAAAGGGCTTGATACAACCTTTTCCCTTTTAAACAACACACAACAAAAGCAAAACACCTTGTCTTTTTCTTGAGAGTATACTAGCCATGACCTATCAAGTTTTTCTCCATTTTGTAAATATCGTGTGTAGTTTTTATTACTAAAACTTCTATGTTGTTCATTAACGGGATATAATTCATCCATAACTCTTACCGGACCTTTTTCTACCAAAAAATCAATCTTTTTTTTAGGCATATTTTTCTCCCAATTACCCGGATCAATTAAATCATTCAAATTTTTATCCACAAAATTCTCAGACAAAATATTCACATTCACGTCATTCTGATTTTCATCTACATAATTTTCAGCCAAATTTTCGTGGTAATCTAGATTCTCATCCTCTGGATTCTCAGGAAAATTATCATCAACATTCACATCATCCAAGTTTTCATCAACATTTGTATCATCCAAATTTTCAGCAATAGTAGCATTTTCTCTTGAAGTGTCTATATTAACGGGTTTTACGTACCTATTCATGGATCCCGTTAAAGATTGCTGGAGTCTATCCTGCCTCTCTTTTTTCTTCCTTTTCGAACTTCCTGACTCGTGTTTTCTTTTACCCATCATCTATAAAATATGAAATATTATTAGTTTAATAATGAATTTGTTAATAAAAAAAATACAACATAGGAATTACCAATAAAAGATCAGAAGAATAGAAGATTAACCAGACCTTAATATTCTTTGTGCTTTAGAGAAGAGCTAGGGTTTTTCTTGTCGACGTCGTGCTAGTCTGGTACTGGTAGATATAAAATACGTGTGTTTAAAAGAGTAGCATTTAGTTTAATTAGTTTATCTAGCTTAATGGGCTTTTTTTAATTAATTACCACATGGGCTTCTAAGATTAATTTGCTAGTCCTAAATTTAGAGGCCTTATATGTATGTTTCTTGTACGTCCCATTTTAAATGTATTTTATTTTTGTACGTACTTTTCATTTTATTGAAAGAGGCCACATATATATAATATGTATACATAATGTTTAGAAAAGTGAGGCCCCTAGAATTTGGTGGCCCTAGGCAGGAGCATGCCTCAACTGCCATAGGAGCCGGCTCTGACCCCATGTATGCTATAGAGACAAGTCTTGGTGGTTTTGATGGTAGATGTGATGTATAAACTGAGTTCTTGAATATTTGAGAAAAAATGAGTGCTGTGTAAATTCCTGGGAGCATGTACTGTCTTGTAGGAGGGTTTTGAACCCCTAAATCTTGTCACCCGAGGACCTAATTTATATGGTTGGAAAGATAATTGAATGTAGTTTCTAGAAATATAAGGTTCATACCCAGGAGATGTGTAGATCTTCAGTTATGGCCGGATTAGTGCAGTGTGGTTCTGGAATTTGGACTGCACTGTGTTGTCCACTTGTGAACTGAGTTAGGACCCCTTAAAATTATGCTAGTGTTATGAAAATTTGAGGGTAGTCAGATTATACAGTTGTGAAGGCTGCCCAAAAAGAATTGGAATAAAATTTGTATTTTTCAATTTTATAAAAATGTTAAAGCGAAGTGCGCGCGAGTGAAACGTCACCTAGGAGCTTAGTTTAACGTAGTTTTAAGAGTACTCACTTGTGTTTCAAGTTTGAGGGATGGATTTGAGTCGAATGGGTAATGAATGTGATAAAGTGATGACATGGTCATATAGGAGGGTTAGTTGTCACAAATTGGAGTCGTTAAGTTGGTCTAACATCCTTTAAAACCTTACGATTAAGTAGTGTTGTTAGGGTACTAACATACGAATATTGATTATGTATAGATCTTCGTTCCACGTCGCAAGCTCGACCACCCCACCCTAACCAAGGCAAGTTTACCTTTCAAAACTTATATAAAGGATTTTCACTGTTGTATTTGTAGCTTCCAAACGTATTATATGCTTATGCTTTACGAGATTATGTTGAAGTTTGAGATTTATGCATATGTGTTTGTACACCCTTGAACTTAGAATGAAAGTATTTCCTTCGGACAACGACTCTAGCAATAGAGGTCGTAGCGGTCCAAATATACTATTGACCGGGGACCGGTATATTATTGTATCATGATTAAATTGCGAAAACCCGAAGAGTCATTCGGGAAGTACCGTATACTTAAGTATTTTTACGTTGTTAAAAATACTCAAAAATATATATCTTGGATTAAAAGCTTATTTTAATTAAATAATTATTTTATTAATTCTTTATATTAAATTTCAAAATATCATTTATTAATTATTGTTCATCATTTTAAAGACAAAACTAATCCAAGATACCTTCATCGTTTTCAAACTCGAACTCTTTTGAACCCAAAACATTTTCGAAAACCCCCGGTCAGGTTTTGCTTCTTATACACTTTTCAAGAATTATCGGTCGACTGAGGTCGAACTTCAACTACTCGAATTTTCTATCAAAATGATTTTTGACAAGAAAGAAAAAAAAGGGACTCTGGCAGGTGTGGGAATCGTTGACGAATGATTCCCGGGATGTGTAAGCGGCCGTGAGCCAGGCGGTCCATCAATTATTCCGGCCCAGGTGTTGCCGAAGGATGATTACGGATGTAGCTTTCATCGAGGGTGATTACGGATGTAGTTTTCACCCGAGGGTAGTTACGGATGTAGTTTCTATCCTTCTACTAGTAGAGAAGACCCGCTGATTTTTGGACTTGGTTGTGGCGACTGATCATCGTCAATCCTTGTCAGGTTTTTATGTTTTCTTCCAGTCCCATCCTGCACTTTGGAAAAATACTCAAACACTGCTTCTTAGGCGTAAGTGCCAAGTTGCTGATAATGTAGTTTTTGATAAGAAAAATATTGACATCGTGCAGTATCTAGAAATGCAAGATTTTCTATAAAGATTGGCACGTGTTAGTGCACTCTTGCAATTATTTCAAAGAATGACATGTTTTTGAATGAGAAACCTTCTAAACTAATGGAAGGAAAGAGGTTTGCAATGATGTATTCCCTGTACAGTATGTTAACCGTAGAGTATTTTGCCGAAAATGATATACTCATATGTATATATTTTCAAACTTGAGATATATTGAAACTCGGACATATATATTGTCCAATTATGTTTTGAAATCTGAGATATATACCCATATAGTTGGGAATGTTTTCGAAATAAACCACATTATTATTTTTCAAAATGGTGAACTTGCTGAGCATTATGTAGCTCATTCTTGCTTTATAAAAACTTTTCAGAAAGAGAAGAATTTGGCCGATTAACTCCGCACCAACAGAAGAGGAGTAGAAGATTTACCCCGGAGATGATTTAGTTCCTGATAAATACTACAAAGTAAGTCTGATAGGTTTTCAACTGTAATAGTAAGACTTGTCTTCAAGTGTAGTTGTATAAGTGGAAGTGCATAAGATTCTGGATTGTACAGATGAATTGTAATATTTAGTGTTACTTTTGATTATCGTTTCTGAGGCTCTAAATTTTTTGTGCGTGTCTGGATGGATGTATTGTTGAGTTTTAAAGTTAATACAGGTAGGATATGGTTGGATGGTGATTTGATGACCTGAATCTTTGACCTCGGATTTGGGGGCGCCACAGAAATGGTATCAGAGCGATAAGTTACAGTACTCAGAAATGAGAGTGTTGAGAGTTAAGTCTAAGTAGGAGAATGACATAAGAGATCGTAGTAAACTTATTATTGGACTTCCGGAAGAGGTACCGGTGAGTAGAATGGACTGGAGTGTTTACTGGAGGTATTATACTAGGGTCGATAGAATCATTAGAGACCTTCAGAATGATGAATAGAGGTTTGAGAGTCGTACATGACCTATCATAGGTAATGATATAGGAAGCAGAGCGAAATCTCAAGAGCAGCTGAGGTAGAGGAGATATTGCCAATATGATCGGATGACTAGGCTGGCATAAATTTTGTGGCCCATAGTCCTCCACAGTTTAGGAGGCGGCATTTTAAGAATCAAGAAGTTTAGACTTCCCTACATAATTAAGGGTACTTAGTACTTGGAATAATGAAAGTCTTTTACTTTGGCTATAAGATCCGATTTTCGATAAGTAACGGGTTTACCTGAAAGTTGGTCATTATGTCGTTGTGGATTTCATTACCCTTGATGGCGAATTTTACATGTGTTATACGAGAATGTTATCATAAGACGAGCGTGATAGATAATTCCACGCATGATTCGGACGCTAGAGCATGGTGGTTCAACTTAGAGAACAAACAAGTAGAATTAACAAAGGGACTCAAGAGAAGTTGAATATGGTTGCAACGAGCGATACAGTGATCTCAGAGTCTACCAAAAGAAAAGACCAGTGGGTCTAGAGTGGGATCCTTTGATAGAGATGTTATCAGGGACTACGTATATATGTATTGTAGACCTCAATATTTTTTGTATATATTCACATACAGACACCCGCCACTGAACCTACGGACTGCACTGAGATCCCTGAGAGATCTCTTTGATCTGTTCCCAGGGGGAACTAGCCACTTGTGATTCATGTCGGAAGGCATGAAGTAGGACCCTATGGACTTAGCAGGTGTCCCCGGAATGATGTGAAGCTTGGTCTTCAAGATAAAACACGGAAATGACAGATATTTGTGAAACCCCAACTCGATAAATGACTTTAAGATGACGATTGAGAGACGCACTAGTTGGTGTCTTGTATTACAAAGACGAAGATATGGAGTTACCCTCATAATGGTGATAATGAGATGCACGAATGATCATTAACTTATTTTGGTAACTACCGGCAGGTGCACTACTTCATTTTAAACTGTTCACTAACCCTGTTACCTCGATTAGTTTATATCAGGTAACCCTTCTAGCTTTCTACTTCAAACTTGTGGAATAACAACCAGTGAGATACTTTCCCTAAAGCAGGACTTATTCGAAGTAATTTTATTTGATCCATGAACATTCGATTCAAAAATTTATGATGATCTTGTTCGGCTCAGGCCTATTTACACTTTCTTTCAATTATCCAAGGAAGGTTCAACAAATATTTCCTTAATTAATCGATGAATATTACTTAACGAATATTGATATTTGATTGCTTCTTTCATACTTGCACTCTTCAGTTGAGCTCATAAATATTTAACAAATTACTGAGGACATGGATGATCTAATGTCCAGACATCCTTCATGAATTCTTTTCTTCTATTCAAGATGAGATTGTACATCGTACATTGAAATCATAGTAAGGATATCATTTTGATATTGGTATTCTGAATTTAATTCTATTGTAGGATCTGATAAAGCGTGTGTACGGAGGCACCCTTGGGCGGACCGTTTCACTGTTAAGTAATATTTGATGAGAGGTTATTGATTGTTCGATACCTAGAACATTCTCTTCAGATTTTATAGTTTTCTTTTTCAAACTTAATAACTTCTTATTTCCATTCGTTGTCCGAGTAGCCTAAAGTTTCTTCAGTGGCTACGATGTTGAAATTCCGTTCTAGCCAATTGAAATTGGCTAGTCGATATGTCAATATGAATGACTAGTTGATTGTTCTAACTAGTCAAAATTGTAATGTTATGAAGAACACCTAGCTAATTGTCCTAGCTTGTGGTGATGTCTCAAACAGGTGAACTAGCAAATTTTGTCTAGCTAGTTGCTAGTGTTTCTTGAAAAGGACTAGTTATTGTTTCACTGGTCTAACTCCCAATTTAATTCATTCCGCAATGCATTTTGCATGTGGTAAAGTATGATGATGAAAGTTTTGACGAATAACTTGATTGAGACCTAGTGAGGTCGCCCACTTAACTTGAATTCTACCCATCTTCGTATCAGACTTTATGTCACTTGAATATTCTGTTCTTTCATTCATATAATGAAGATTCATTTGAAACCATAGATTACTTGAATGATAAACTGCTTTATTTTTTTTATTATCATAGAGTAGAATTGCTTTCGATCGATTGACCTTTATCAATGGGACTTTTAGATCCTCTATTTTTGAGGAAAAGTATTCACCAGATGTAAGAATGGTATAAAGATCGTCTTTATGACTTTTGTATCCAACAATCATTGCCCTCGTGCAACACTCTCTATGATATCACATTACAAAATTATCAGGACATGAAGGAATAAACCTTGTTGTATTCGTTCTGTCCATCCTTACATCTCCAAAAACAGAGACTCCTAGTATTTGGAACCATCAACATTCTTGGAACATCCAATGTGGAATTCTTATTGAAATTATCTATTGGACCTTGTTATTTTGAAACCATTCCTTTCAAAAGTGATTACTCTAAGGTGAACAGGAGGTACAATTGTGAACCGTTGCACCAATATGAGATCAAAAAAAACCTAATGTTGTAATTGTGCAGCCAGAGCGTTATGCCGAGTAATTATTTAAAGTAGGAATAACATGTCGGGGCATACCACAAGGACCTTTAATATTAGTGTGAGGAAGGTTATAAGAAATGATGAGGTGGTTGGGAGTACGCTCCTACCAACCGTTGTCAGGATGTTATATTAATGAATTCTGGAGTTACCAAGCCATTTCCTGATCCAAGAAATTCAAATCGATTGCGATGTAAGACATATCCTCAGAGGAAACTAACATGGAAGTGACATGGACAAGAAAGGAACAAATATCGTGGCAAGATTGTGAAGCTTTACTTAGCTTAAAGGGATTGATGCACATAGAGAGACATAAAGTTTAAAAGGCCCCTAATAGCAAATGGATGCATGGATATATCCCAATGATCCTTCGAGATTACCACCTAATCAAGTTTATTGGGAATCGCAGCAGCATGCAGGCCTCAGACTGATTGGCGCCAGTTGTGAAAGAGGACGAGCGTATGACATCTTACATATACCATCGAGAATCGATACCCCTAACTGGAGATGTAGGAATTGTTGACCAGTTAAAACGCGTAGTTGTTTTTCAAAGATAAGGTTGAAAAGCGGGTTTCACCAACTCAAGATCGACCTCTGTACTGTGCCAAAGTTGGCATTTCACACTAATATAAACATTATAAAATTATGGTAGTATCATTTGAGTGGACTAATGAGTCAGAAGCCTTTATGGATTAATGAACAAAGTTTTGGAATGAAATGAGATATTAGCGACAACCTCGTTGTTAGCAATTAGCAAAAAAAAAAAAAAAAAAAAAAAGAAAAAAAAGACAACCTCGTTGTTAGCTATACTTGATGATAAAAAGAGGACTTTGAGAGTCACGATGATGCGTCTTTCAAGAGTTTAAGAGGTGTGCTGATGCAGTAGAAAGGGGATGATAACCTATACTTCTAAACAACATAAAGGTTACGGGATAGGATATACTAACCGTGAGTCTGGGATTAGTCATGATGGCGTTCACGCATAAAACTGAGACGTTAACTTTATGAGAAAAGTGTGAAAGTTTTCCACAAGTGCCATAAGTATATCTTCATATTAGAACTAAACATAAGTCTAGTCCCATAAGTCTGGGATTACGGATGTAGTTTCTATCCTTCTACTAGTGGAGAAGACCCGCGGATTGTTGGACTTGGTTGTGGCGACTGATCATCGTCAATCCTTGTCAGGTTTTTATGTTTTCTTCTAGTCCCATCCTCCACTTTGGAAAAACACTCAAACACTGCTTCTTGGGCCTAATTGCCAAGTTGCCGATAGTGTGGTTTTTGATAAGAAAAATATTGACATCGTGCAGTATCTAGAACTGCAAGATTTTCTATAAAGATTGGCACGTGTTAGTGCACTCTTGCAATTATTTCAAAGAATGACATGTTTTTGAATGAGAAACCTTCTAAGCTAATGGAAGGAAAGAGGTTTGCAATGATGTATTCCCTGTACAGTATGTTAACCGTAGAGTGTTTTGCCGAAAATGATATACTCATATGTATATATTTTCAAACTTGATATATATTGAAATGGGAACCTTATAAAGGGTTCATATGTTATTCTTAAAGCTCCTTAGTGAGTATAGATGTTTTATTCAAACTCGGACATATATATTGTCCAATTATGTTTTGAAATCTGAGATATATACCCATATAGTTGGGAATGTTTTCGAAATAAACCACATTATTATTTTTCAAAATGGTGAACTTACTGAGCATTATGTAGCTCATTCTTGCTTTATAAAAACTTTTCAGAAAGAGAAGAATTTGGCCGATTAACTCCGCACCAGCAGAAGAGGAGTAGAAGATTTACCCCGGAGATGATTTAGTTCTTGATAAATACTACAGAGTAAGTCTGATAGGTTTTCAATTGTAATAGTAAGACTTGTCTTCAAGTGTAGTTGTATAAGTGGAAGTGCGTAAGATTCTGGATTGTACAGATGAATTGTAATATTTAGTGTTACTTTTGATTATTGTTTCTGAGGCTCTAACTTGTTTGTGCGTAAGATTGAGGTCTGGATGGATGTATTGTTGAGTTGTAAAGTTAATACAGGTAGGATATGGTTGGATGGTGATGTGATGACCTGAATCTTTGACCTCGGATTTGGGGGCGCCACAATCTTTCTCCATGAATTTTCCTTGGCACATAGATTCCAATAACGCCGTTGTTGGTCCATCTAAGGCCTCATAAACGATCTTACAAAGCCTCCATTTTTCTATTCCGTGGTGGGGGCATTGTGATAGAAGATTTTTAAAACGATCAAAATATTTCCAAAAAGACTCGTTTTCCTTTTGATGAAATTGATTTATCTCGCTTGTAATTCTCGTAGTCTTATGGTTTGGAAAATATTTTTTTAGAAAAATAACCACAAATCCCTCCTACGTGGAAATAGAATTAACGGGTAGACTATACAACCATTTTTTTGCATTTTCTTTTAAAGCGAAGTTGATAAGTCTAAGCCTAATGGACTCCTCGGAAAGATGTTGGAGTTTTTGCAATGCGCAAACCTCCTCAAATTCATGAAGAAAGAGATACGGGTCCTTACCCTCGCTCCCGTTAAATTTAGGTAACATACTGATGTGGTGAGCTTTAATTTCGAAATTATTACCATTAACGGGAGGAAGGGTGATACACGAAGGTTGGGCGGAACGAGTAGGATAGCAACGGTCCCTAAGAGACATGGCCATGTTTACCACGGGTACGGAATAATCTAAAGACTCGGAATTAGACGATGAAGAAATCTCAAATGATCTCACTAGTCTAGAAGAATTATCCCTAATCCACGTAGTTCGCATAAACCACAAAAGGAAACACATAGCAAGAAAGTGCGATAAAATAAACACACAAAAAGAAAGGGGTGAAAAATTAAAAGGAAAAAAATTTATTCTAACCCTAGGTTTCCTTAATAAAATAACTAGACCTTGCTCCTAACTTTAAGGGCTACCAAAAACTAGGTAAATCAATAATTATTCGAACCGGCTTGGCCAGGTAGGCGCAAGCATTGCCAAGAGGCTAAACACCAGCCTAGACACCAAAACCTTAATTGGCCAGGTCAGCTTTCGCTTTCCTAGACACCAAAAAGTTAGAATTATTAAAGATTACTTCATTTCTTAAGCACCTTCCTAAATGAGCGCGAATTTCCTAGGGGCAAATGTCTAATTAATTTTAATAAAGGCTAGGTATGCAAAATGAGGACTTAAATTGTTTTTGGGCTAAGGAAAGAGTGATGAAATCCCTTCTCTTATCTTTTGAGAGGTTTTGCCCTTAAGATTTATTTACAAAATGATGCAACAAACAAAGAGGTATAAAAAAAACTATAAACATTTATGGATGCTTTAAACTACGTGTTCTAACTAAAGAAAAGAAAGAATTTAACGTACCTTGGGGTCCTCCAGCGATCACCACAATTTATAGGTACGAAAAATTTAAAAACAAAAAATAAAATCTAGCATGATGTGCACCTACGTGATGAATGCATGATGCAACAATTATGTATTTACAACTAATTTTTTTGTGATTTTTGATTTTTTTTTTTAATTTTTGTGTTTTTCTAAAAATAAAAAGGGCGAAAAGAGTGAGACACGGTTACCGAAGGAAGCTTTCCATAAATTCCAATTTTCCACGCTTCGTGAGAAGAGTTCTGAAATCTCACAATTTCCTAAAAAGAACGAAAACAAAAATAAGGCAAGAAATAAAACTAACCCGAAAAATTAAAAATTAAGGCGCGAAAAATAATTAGTCCCCGGCAGCGGCGCCAAAAACTTATTGCTCTAAAAATTAAGCGTTTTAAATTGCAAGCGCACAATTCGTTTCGTTGTAAAATGTGATTCGTTCCGCAGAGACTATTTATTTTCGCAAACCTTTATTTTTAACTTAATCGAACTAGAACAAGTTTGGGTTGTGGAAAATTTGATTTTATACTATTTAATTTCTAATTCTAAATTATTCTATAACTAAATTATTCTAAAAATTCTAAATGTGAATTAAGACTAGTTTTTATTCTAAATCATTTTTTATTGAATTAAAATAAAATTTATTTACAAAAATTTTTAGAAAATTTTGGAGATGATATATTCGTAAATCAAGCTAACCATAACAGAACTCAAGAACCCAAATTCGATAGCACAACACTCGAGTCTACAGTAAACCAGAAAACAAAACTTAGCCCTGCCATTAAAACATCAATCAGAACTTGACTACGCTGCACAATTTAAACTAAGACTAAACAAACAGTAAAACTCAGCGACTAGAAACCTCAAGCACAAAACTTAAAACGAAAACAGCGACAACTTAAAACTCGAAACTCGAAACAACGACTCAAAGGCTCAAAAACAACAGAATGAACCCAGGAAAACGCATTCATCTTCTTTTCCGCAGTAACGATTACTTAGCAAAACTCGAAACTCGAATTCCAAACCAGCAATGAGACTTAGCTATGAACTCAGACACAAGACATAAAACGCATACACCGCAGAACAGACAACTTAAGACACAGACGTCGACTATTCTGAATTCAACAAAAACGAAACCGATTAACAATGAAATTAAAGCAGCAAACTGCAACAATTTGTTAACCACAACAATACAGGCTAGGTAACTCGGTACTACGAATTCAAGTGACAAAACCTCAAAAATCAATTCCACTCTAGATTACATTACGTTACAAAACAGTAAACCACAATCTATACCAAATTCGCCCAACTCAGAACTAAATCAACTCAAATGCAGTAACGGCAGCACATATTCCAACTCGTAACAGCAGCATAAATTAACAAACAAAAACTCAGATTCGAACTAAGCATTACACGAGAATTCGCAGAACACAAAATGAAACATCAAAGCGTCGTTGCAAACAAAGAACACAAATAAACATCATTCGACTAAAACAAATAAAGAAAGGGAAGGGGGAATGGTGGGTTCAATCGAAGAAGATAATAGAGGAGACTGGGTGTGTATGTAATTCTAGAAGAAAAGGAAGAGAAGAAGAGGTATGGGAGCTGGGTTTTGGGCGTTTGAAGAGAACGAAAGGGAGGATTTAAGTGGTGCAGCGAAAAAGAATAAAAGAGGGGAAGGGTGTTTTTGATGAAGAAGACATAAAATAGGCTGGGTTTGTTAAATGGTGCGAAAAAAAACAGGGGAGGGTACTGGGCTACTCGACTGGAACAGGGAGAAAATTGCTTCGAATTTATCATAAATAAAACAGAGCAAAATAAACTAAGGTTTCGAATAAACAAATTAAAAGCAGGAAAATACGTAATGAAAATTAAATCTAAACTAATATTTTTTTTGTGTTTTTTTATTATTAAAAATAGATACGAGAATAAAAAAAAATTAACTAAGAAATTAAAGTTACACTAAAACGAGGATGGAATTAAAATTAAATGGCCCACAATAAAATTGAGGTTTAAAGGGGCAAAATTACTAATAAAAACTACGAACAAGAAAATAAAAATCGTTACATTCAACCCATAGTGGTTAGCATTTCGCTACTTTGTCCAATACTTGGATTTACGAAAATAACGAAACAAGGCAACAATAACGGAAGAGCAAGACAAGAAATTAAAGGAAATGAAATTGCATTAAAATTAAAAAGAGTGTTTACAAGATTTAAAACTAAAAAAGAAAAAAAACAAGAAAATAAAACTACCCTAAAATCTAAGTTACTAAATACAAGGGGGGTGAGGGGGTATTTATAGGATAGGAATTAGGGTTAAGGGGGTTGTTGGGTAAATCCCCACCCTACATTTGGGGTGTGTGGTGGTAAAATCCTAGCCATCTATTTGTTTCCTTCCCCCTTAAGCTTTGAAAAGTTGATCTTGGCCATACACTTATGTAATGTGTTAGGATGACCTCCACCTTCCACTTGTCTTGAAATATTCCTTTTGCTCCAAGCTCCTAATTCTTTTCCTTCTTTCATTTTTGGTCATTTTTCTTCCTCTTTTTCCCTTCCTTGCTCTTTCTTTATTTATTTTGTCATTTCTTTATTTATTTACGAATTTCCTGAAATGCAACAAGATAAATTATTAAAATACGAGTTCAAGCAATAAATAGGTAATAAAAATATGCAAAAATATGTACTTATCAAAACTTTTACATAAAACCTTGAAGAAATATTTTAATCATGAATTATAAACAACACACCAAATTTAATTATAAAAATAACATCATAATGATAAATAAGAAGTTACAAGATAACATTACAATTTAAAATATATAACTATTAATAATGTAAAAATTGAACAAAGTTAGAATATTCTATTTTATTGGTAAAATTTTCTTTTTAGTGTCAAGTATAATGACCATGGATTGGAATGCAATTTATAAATGGTGTAATTTTGTGACCAAGATAATGTCTATAGGACACTATTTTGATGTCTTGGGAGATGGTCTTACGCTGCGTAACACAAATCACACTCCTTCCCGATCTCTATCTCCTCCTATTCCCTATATCTTCTAAGTAATTGAAATAGTTTAAAAAATTTGGGTAACTAAAAAAATATGTAATTAAATGTGAATTGAAATGTAATTAAAAAAATTGTTATTAAGTAAAAAAATTTTCATATGAATTTTAATTTATCTTTTCATTTTTAGAAAATATTAACAAATCTTTTTAGAATGTGTTAACGAAATAACCAGTGGTTAGCTAAAATGGTTAGCTAAAATTATATAAAATAACGATTATGTAAAATTTGCCGAATTTGTAAGGAATTATACTTTAATGGAGTTGGCTATAATGATTTGCTATACTTTAAAAATAGTATGTTATAAATATTTCATTTGTTAAATATAGAATATATTTTTTCAAATATGGTAATAGATGATGTGGAGTTTTCTTACTGGTCTCTAGCGACTCGACAAATATAGCCAATATGTAGGGGTTATCTATAATTTTAGATAACAAGAATGTATCATTGGAGATGTAATTATTTTACATATTCTTTAAAATATTTAATTATGGTATGTAATAAACAATTTTAGCTAAGGGTTTTCAACAATTGGAGATGCTCTTATATCCTGAATTATATCCTGTATTGTATAGATAACGTGAGGGCGCGGCGCGGGGCGGGCTTGAAAAAACCCCAAAATCAAATTTAAAGCACAAATTTGAGTTCCGCTCTAACCGCCTCTATCTGAAGCCTAGGGTTTAGACGCTTACATCCTATACTTATTGAGTATATCTACTCGCTCACTCTTTGTTGACTGACTGATATTTATGGAGGAGTTGGGGCGCAAACGAGGCCGACAAGACGCTGTTTGGAACGGCACTCGCAAGAGATCTCGCGATGGTTAGCTCAACTCCACCCCCCTTTCACTTTTTGTATCCGTATCTATATTTGTATCTATCTGTGTCACCTAGATTTACACTCACCACACTTTAATTGTTGCTTGATTTGTTGCCTTTTCCATTTCTATATACATTGTGCCATCTGGTTCTTGTTCGTTTAATTCATTTTAGAAATCTCTTGTCATGTTTTCTAGATTGTATGAGGAGGAGGAGTAGGTAATTAAATTTATGGTGAGTAATAATTTTTACGAGTGGACATTGGGATTGGTCAAGATAGGGTTAATACAATTTGTTTTCTTGCTGAAATTGAAAAATTTGTTAGTCAGTGGATAATTTTCATCCAGAATTTATTATTAACTGAAAATGAGTAATTAATTTCATGTAACAGAAATGGACTCCTTTGGAACTGGTGTAGGAAGCAAATCAAAGCCATGCATCAAGTTCTTCAGGTTGTAAATTTTAATTCACTTTACCTAATTATTTAAATGGTTAAGTTTTCATCTTAAAGTATAACCGGCCAATTGCCGTTACAACTTAAAGTTAGGATCTGGATTCCAAATATATTCTTGTATTTGTGCCCTATTACTCACATTAAAAATGGTAAGTGTTTGTTAGTTAAATGCTGTGTATCCTGTATTTACAATTTTACAACCACCAACTATACAAGGAAATAGGGTTTGACGATGCCCTCATTTTATCCTGCTGCCACATGGTTTTCTGCTCTATGAGTGTTTTTAACTAGCTGCCGCACTTGCCAAGTTATTGATCACAATTGATCTTCTCTACTATTTTTCTCACACGTTGATACATAACTTGGAGCCTTCATGTTTTTAATTTTGTCATCCTATCTCCTTTATGACAATAACCTAGTTAGCCTTGATCTGTTGGAGATATGAATGGATAAGAGGGACTTCTCATGCTAGCTATTTGAGGATGTCCCAAGCAATGTGCCCTATATTTGTTAAGACATTTGTTTACTTCTATGCGTTTGTTAGTAATATAATGCATCTTTGTTTCTTTCAAAATAAACATTCATTATTGCTATCAGTAACTATCCGAGAAATAACTTGCTGTATTGTATTAATTTTGATTTTGTAATCTAATAATCTTTTGTAATTTTTATAATCAAAAACCTGTTTGCTGAGAGTTGTATGAGATCAATATTAATTAATGTACATGCATTTGGAGGCGACCTCAATAATTTTTTGCTACAGAGATACAATGACAGAATCATGCATATTCTAGCCTTCTATTAATACTAGCTTATAGCCCGTGTAAAGCACGGATTACTTTTGATTTTTTTTAATTTACTTATAGAGAAGTATATATATAATATTATAATTTTTTTTTTAATATGTTGTTGGAAGGATTCGAACCTTAGACCTTTGTATATAACAACTTTTAATCTAAATTAATGTGTTGTTGGCGGGAATCAAACCTTCAACCTTTCTATATAACCTCTTTTATTATTAATTTTAAATTAAAATGTTGTTGGTGAGATTCGAACCTTAGACCTCTATGTATAACAACTTTTTAGTATTGTAACTAACGGTCATCATCTATTTGAGTTGAAGATCTAACGGCTGTGAATGAAAGTGATAACCAAAATTGGGGGATAACAAAAAATAAGGGTTTAACCAAACTACAAAACATACCCCTTTTGCTTATTATAATATAGTATAGATGCAAATAAACTCACAGGCATACACATAGCACTAGTAAAAGATTTATATTCCAGTTGACTTGTAAGTTGTGTGTGTGTATATATATATGTCCTACTGCTTGGTTTAGAACTGCTCAATTAAGAACTACATATTAACATTTATTAGTGAGATGCGAATCCTTTAAGACTTTTAATATCTGCTCAAACCTATTATTTTTTGTTGCATCATGTTGAATGTATAGATTTCTAACCGAGGTTCACTTCGTGGTTATAGATATTTGTTTGTTTGCTAAGACACAGGTTTGTGGGCGCAAGCCTGTCTTTGAAATTAATGTGGTTTCAGTAATGGCTATTAACTGGTAATTTTTATCATTCCATGCCATGTAAAAGGGTTTGATCAGACTTCTTTTGAGTATTACTAGACCCCTTTCACATGACAGTTTCGGAGCTATAGTAAACCTTCAACCTGTCTGGCACCTGACAATTTTTTACTGGCAGTTTAATCTATGATGAATCAATCCCTGATAATATGCACGTCTTCGTTTCCTTGGTGTGTTTAAAACTATAGTAAACTTCTTCCCTGCCGGGTTCCTGATAATTTTCTTGTTATCAATTTAACTTATATTGAATCAATGCCTGGTAATATGTTGTTTCCTCTCTATGTGAGAAGCTGTAGTAAACCTCCTACCGACCTGGTTCCTGACAATTTTTTTGCTTTCAATCTTAATCTGTGTTGAGTTATTGCCTGATAATTTGCATGTCTTATGATTTATGTTCGTACTGAAGCATTGAGGTATATTTTTAGTGCTTATACACCTTGTTATTCATGTTCTTGTTATGCAGCACTTCTGGATGCCAATTTGGAGAGGGGTGTCATTTCCTGCACTATGTTCCTGGTGGCTTCAGTGCGTTAGGACAGATGGGAAACATGGGACCAGGCGCAAGAAAGCCAGCTCCACCAGCATATGCTGATGGCCCTGCCTCAGCTATCAAAACTAAGCTATGCAACCAAATCAACACCCCGGAAGGATGCAAGTTCGGTGATAAATGTCGTTTCGCCCATAGTGAGATGGAACTAGGTAGGCCAGGTTTCCCAGATTACGAAGATCCTAGAGCTATGCGACCGCCTATGGGAAGCTATGGTGGAAGGTTAGAACCATCTCCACCTGGGTTAGCTGCCGCTGCTAACTTTGGTGCATCTGCAACTGCCAAGATAAGCATTGACGCATCACTTGCTGGAGCTGTTATTGGGAAGGGTGGTGTGAACTCAAAGCAGATATGCCGCATGACGGGGGTCAAGTTTGCCATAAGAGACCATGATACAGATCCTAATCAAAAGAATGTTGAGCTTGAAGGTAATTTTGAGCAGATCAAAGATGCTAGTGGTATGGTACGTGAACTCATCATGAGATTTGGTGCTACCGCAAGAGGTCCAGCAAGAAACCCTATGGCTATGCCTGGGCCTCCAGCTAGCAATTTCAAGACAAAGGTCTGCGAAAATTTTACCAAGGGGTCGTGTACTTTTGGTGATAGGTGTCACTTTGCGCATGGTGCTGAAGAGCTGCGTAAGACTGCTATTTGAGCAAGTATGCATTTGTGCTAGGTGCTTAGTTTGATGATGCTTTTCAACGTGATGCAACTTTTTTGACTGGAAAAATTGTGTTTGATAGTTCCCACCAGAAGTTTAAAATACATTTTTATTTTGGACAATCTAATAAGTGTCATGCCACTTCTTTTGCAAAAGAAATTGTGATTGTTATACTTCCATTTAGAAGTTTAAAATACATTTTCGTTTTGGATAATCAAAAAAGTCTGTCACAGAGTTTTCTAGTCTTTGCAGTATCTGCGAGTGTCTGCTTCTGGTTTAACATTATTAAAATCTGGTTTCCAGAATATATCTAATAATACCCATAAATGCTTACTTGTACTGTCAAAAAGAAATTACATTAGGAACAGATTAATGCTACATAGCCTGAAATGGATTCCGAGTGAAACATGGCATGAGAGATTCATATGTATGCATGAGGGTCCATCGCATTTATAAGAGAATAATCAATAGTATTTTGACAACTCAACATTTGCAAACCGTTTTGGAAACGATTTTGGGGATTGTAGCATTTCTCTTAGAAATGATAGTAATTTTTATATTTCACAAAAATATATTCTAATTGTATGCATAATAATTCCAGTGGTGGATTTGGTTGGGATGAACAAAATTGAAGGAATTTGACTGAAATTTAAACTATACCATGGACAAATGTTATAAAATTTCAACACTCACGTATCAAATTCAAATTAGATATCAAATTCAAATTAGATATCAAACAGTTCCAAAAGGAACCTTCCACTCTATCCTACCATTTTCTTAAAACCGAATCTTATCATAAATACTTTCACTCAACTTTTTCAATTTTTCTTTTTTTGCTTAGTAATAAATGTACTACCAAAACAAGAAAAAGCAACATATTAGGGTAGTACCCTAGGGCTACTTTGATGCAGGCCAGAAGAACTGATAAATCACAGTGCTGTCTTTTGTTACGTCTGCCAGAGAAAATGTCATTTGTTCGCCAATCATCAGGAATAGACACTTGACATTCATTTAAAATTCTGCTAGAGTAAGGGCACCTGAAGAACAGACGATCAATTGATTCTGAGTTGTTGTTGATACATAGCAGACAGTTAGTAGGGGTAGCCATTTCAAAGTTAACAATCCATTCCAAAGTTAACAATTCCATCCGGCATAGCTGCCTTTAGTGATAAGCCACATAATGAATGCATATTTTGTAATGCACAATTTATGCCATACGAAATAATGCCATGGAACTGTAGTGGTTCCGGCGTTATGCTCCGCTGGTTATACATGGCATTTCATCATGATTAGCAATCTCCCTTCTACAACCCATCTTTACCATCTTTTTCTTTTTCAAGTTCACACTCATACGGTCATAACTCTATTAGTTCCGTTTTCTTTTAATTTTCGTTCATAATCTTTGTTATGCCCTAATTTGGCATAAGTCCTAAGCAGGCCTAAATGGGCTAGAATAATATTGCATCACACATAATGGGCCTAGGAAAGAAGAACGGGTCATTAAAGTTCATCATCATAGAGGAATTCATGGCATTGTTCGGTAGGGCGGCATCGCCAGCGATCCCAAAGGGATGGGGTCGCAGTTCACGAGGTCTAGCGAGGCCTAGAGGTCCAGCGTGGCCTAGGGTATACTTATTATGAAGGCTTACGGTGAGACCCAGCGAGGTCGCATTAGTGCGATCATCTCCATACATCACGGATCACCTCGCATGACTAGCCCAGCGAGGTCGCATGCGAGGCCATCTAGCCAGTTTCGCTAGTAACAATGCTTAATTAGAGCATCATGCTAGCCATGGGTAACCTTTTATGGGCCATGGGTCATGAGTAGGATAAACGGGTAAAATATATTAGCCCAAGGAGACGTCTAGTGGATTTGGGTCAAGTTGAGCCCATAGAAACCCTAGCCCGTCTAGATAACTTCTTCTCCAAGAGAACTACGTATGGCTTGATCCCTATAAATAGGGTACGTAGGCATCTTGTAAAGTCTGAGAAACAGTTCACCACTGAATATCAATAGACAAGATCAGCCACAAACAGTTACAAATCACCTCCATGTTCTTCGTGTTCTTAGCAAAATATCCGTATTTTGCTCCGTGATTCCAGCAACCTCCAAAATATTGTTATACAATATTCTCCCTATAACATTTGGCGCTAGAAGGAGGGGTTAGTCGTCGAATTGGGAGAACAATGACTAAATCGAACAAGAAGAAAAATGGAGTGGGGGAAACCCCGGGGTCGCACAAGAAAACAAAGACGACCCTCAGAGGAAGGATCACCAGAGAGCGAAGCGTATGGAGATGGGACCGAGGCTGAGTTCGAGAAGGAAAAAAAACCACCCCCTGTCTAGAAGGTGACATTAGAGAGCGAAGTCATGTCTTTTCTAAAGGGGATCGGAGACACAGTGGCATCCGTGCAGGAAAGGCAAACTCTAGGGGTGTGAAGAGGAATGCAAGAATGAGACCCCAAACCCATGAGGGGGAGGGAAGTAAAGGCCCCACCAAGAAGCTAATAGAAGACTTTGACGATGTAGTAACAGACCAAACGATCACTTATTGGGACGAAGAGGAAACTACTAGGGAAGAAAAAGGAGGCTCGCATGGTAAGCCCGCCTCATCTGAAGAACGATCAGTAAGTGTCTTTGACCGTCTTGGAAAGAAGCTGACTGAGCATGACCTTCGCCTCAAGTTATAAAGGGTTAACGATGTTAAGGGGCGAGGATCTAAAAACAAAAGCAAGGGTTCTTATCTACCAGTGTCTCCACTTCGAGATCGTGAGCGGTCATATCGTCGCGATGACAGACCCCCCTCTCACAGAGTGCGTGAGCGGTCCCATCGTCGCGATGACAGACCCCCATCTCATCGAGACCATGAGCGATCCCGACATCGCGAGGAGGATCTTAAAAAGAAGGATCGCAAAAACAATCAGGAGGAGTCTCGCTGAGGGGAAGTGCTCAACAGTGGTTTTCAAAGCTCGGGGCTCTAGTAACCATTGACTCTTGGGATCAGTTTGTAGACATCTTTATCAAGCAGTTCCAATCCTCGATGCTTTATGCACCCCCGGTGTCCACTTTGGCTAACATTAAGCAAAGGGAAGGAGAGAGCCTGCAAAAATATTTTAAAAGATTCAATGCCGAAGTCCCTAAGGTGCGAGGAGCAAATGACGAGGCTGTGAAGAATTTTCTCATTGCAGGGTTACGAGAAGGAACGAAGCTTTGGAAGAAATTGCAAGCATCCACACCCAGTACGCTCGCTGAATTATACAAAGAGGCAGAACCTTTTCAGTGGGTTGAGAAATCAATGGAAGAGTTAAGAAAGAGCAAAGGAGAAAGTAGTGGAAGCAATAGTAAGGGGGTAAAGACGAAAGATTCTCGGAGTCCCATGCGAAGACAAGATCGTAGTCCAAGCCCAAAAAGAAGGGACCGCGATCCCCCGAGGCATTCCCCACCTCGGGCTTGCCCAGCTAGAGATGAAGACATATTCACTCCCCTGGTCGCCTCCGTTGATCATATTTATGCAGTCAATGCTAATAAGGGGGTGTGTAAGAACCCTAATTTTTGTAATATTTTCTTTTATATAATATCATATGACATTGTGAATTTGGAACCTTTTGAGTCATCCATGTTGTTTAATGGAATTGATTGTCTGAGAATTACATTCACTATGTAAGATAAAGGGAAGGTTGTTGAAGGCAAGAATCTTATTGTTAGTAAGATTTATAAAACTTGAGAATTGAGAGTTATTGGAGTATTAAAAGACATTTAAGGGATTTTGGCAAGGAGTTATGGATATTCGAGGAATTTACACAATTAAGTACTTAAGGAATTACAAGGGAAATCTCTACGCGACAAAATATTATTACGAGAAATTAATTAAGATACGATACGAATTAAAGATTAAGTGACAAGCATTGGTGGAAGAATAATGATATAAGGAATGATATTGCATGCAAGTCCCATGCAACTAAGTAGTTAGGAAAGCAAACTAGCAATGCAAAGATAGCAAGAGGAATAGTAACTAGTTTGGTACATTGTCCAAGGAGACAAGGAGGTATGGTGGTCTAGGCACTAGACTTGCAACATGTGATACATATACATACACCTAATACCTATCAACCAACTCACCTTACTTTATTCAACCAACACCAAAACATAAAACAAAAACTCTCCCCCCCCCCAAGCTCTTGTTGCTCTCGGCCAAACACAAAAAAAAGGGGAAGAAGAATTCTTTTCTTCCACTTCTCATCACTCTTAATTCAAGACAAAAATCCTAGGTACTCTACATCATATAAGGAAGGTATACTATGAATTCCAACCCTTTTCATCCATTAGTTTTCAAGTTATAAATTGTTGAAGTTTTGTTGAATAGTAACAATGTTGAGTTTTCATTTAGATCTTGAGTTGTAAGGATTGTAGGAGCTCATCCAAGGTTTTCTTGAGACTTGTAAGGCATACCCAAGGCTCCTAGATACTCAAGAAGGTATAAAAATCCTAACCCCTCTTGGCCATGTAGTATTTGTGATGTTTAATGTTAGATCCATGGATATTAGTGTAAATCTTGGACATATAAGTTATGGATGATGTAGATCTTGAGTTTAAATGTTGTGATTGTGATTTTTAAGCTTGTGGTTAGTGTATGTAACTCCATGTATGTTATAGAGTATGATCTTGGTGGTTTAGATGATGGTTGTGATGTTTATATAAGATTCTTGGATGGTTAAGTGGTAAAAAGCATGCTGAGTAATTTTCCAGGAACTTGTACTGTCTTGTATGAGGGTTTTGAACCCCTAAATCTTGTCCCCTGAAGTCCTAATATATATTTTTGGAAAGGTATTTGAATGTAGTTTCCAGAAATATAAGGTTCATGACTAGGTGATGTATAGATTTTGAGTTATGGCCTGAGAAGTGAAATGTGTTTCTGGAATCCGGACTGCACTAAATGGTCCACTTGTGAACCTTGTTTAAACCCCTAAAAATTTATGTAGGATCATGGAAAAATTAGAGGAGCTAGTAATGCAGTGGTGAAGGCTACCCAAAAAGAATTGGGTTAAAATATGAATGTTTGAATTTTATAAAAATGCTAGAGTAAACTTCGCGCAAGGGAAAAAGTCGTAAGTGGAGTGTGATTTAAGGGGTAATGAATATGATTCGGATATGGTAACCAAATTAAGTCGAATAAGTGGCGAGCGTAGTCGAGTGATGACATGAACCTATAGTGGGGCTAGAGGGTCATAAGACGAAGTCATTAAGTTAATTTTGTACCCCCTAAAACCTCGCAATTAAAAGAGATATTGTTAAGGTACTAACGATCGGCTATTGATTATGTATAGATAGTTCCACTCCGCAAGCTCGACCACCCCAACCTCACCAAGGCAAGTTTACTTTTCAAAACTTACATATATAAGGACTTTCACTGTTGTGTTTGTAGTTTTCAATCGTATCAAATGTTTATGCTTATTGAAGTAATGATGAAATTGAGATGTATAAGCACATATATGTTTGCACCCCTTGTACTTAGAATGAAATGTTTTCTTCGGACAACGACTCTAGCAATAGAGGTCGTAGCGGTCCATATATACTATTGACCGGGGAGCGGTATATTATTATATCGTAATTAAATTGCGAAAACCCGAAGGGTCATTCGGGAAGTATCGTATACTCAAGTAATTATTTTTATATCATTATAAATACTCAAAATACCTATCTTGGATTAAAAGCTTGTTTAATTAAATAATTATTTTATTAATTATTAATATTAAATCTTAAAATATCATTTATTAATTATTGTTCATTATTTTAAAGACAAAGCTAATCCAAGATACCTTTAGCACTTTCAAACTCGAATTCTTTCGAACTCAAAACATTTTCGAAAACCCCCGGTCAGGTTTGCTTCTTGTACGATTTCAAGAATCATCGGTCGACTGATGTCGGACCTCAATTACTCAGTTTTCAATCAAAATCAAGTTTTTAAAAGAAAAAGAAAAAGGGACTCTGGCAGGTGTGGGAACCGTTGACGAACGATTCCCGAGATGTGTAAGCGGCCGTGAGCTAGGCTGTCCATCAATTATTATTCTGGCCCAGGTTTTGCCGAAGGATGATTACGGATGTAGTTTTCATCGAGGGTGATTACGGATGTAGTTTTCACCCGGGGATAGTTACGGATGTAGTTTCTATCCTTCTACCGGTAGAGAAGACCCGCGGATTATTGGACTCGGATGTGGCGACTGATCATCGTCAATCCCTGTCAGGTTTTATGTTTTCCTTAAGTCCCATTCCTCCACTTTGGAAAAATGCTCCGACACTGCTTCTTAGGCTTATGTGCCAAGTTGTTGATAGTGTTCTATTTTGATGAGAAAGATGTTGACTCCATGCAGTATCTAGAACTGCAAGTTCACTTTGAAAACAAGGGCACGTATTGATGCACCTTTGAAATTTATCAACGATGACAAGTGATTTTATAACTGATTGATATAAATGAGTTTAATAACTGCTAAACATATGTATTGTTATATTGCTTACCTTATACATATATTTCTTGCTGAGCTATAGTTGCTCACTCTTGCTTGTTTTCAAATTTACAAACACAACAGTTAAGAGAAATGGCAAGACCCAGACAGACTGCCCGAAAGCAGGTGACTAGACCCGAGGCAGCAGTTGAGATTCCACCGGTAGGCCCCATTAGCCGGATTGGTTGGCAACTTTTGTTAGTACGTTTTATTTATAAGTATGACCTGTGCAAGGCAGTGTACCGTAACAAACATTCAAGCCGCCAACTCCGCTTCATATCGAAGTGTTGCTGGTAGCATAAATGCTATTTAATTCGGTCTGTAATAACTCTGAAACTTTTACTTTTGCTTAATCAAGTGTGTGACGTTTCTGAGACTCTAACCTCTGTGTGTGTGTGCGGCGTGAGTTTTATTGTGGGGTCGATGACTGTTTTATATGTTGTGTGCAAGAACAGGTATGTTATTAATGGAAAATGGACCGTTAGCGCCTAGGTCTCCGACCCTGGATGTAGGGGCGTCGCAGAAATGGTATCAGAGCGAGGTTACAGTTCTCAGAAACGATAGTAATTTAAGAAAGCAACCCTAATAATAATAACAATAATAATAACCCTAATAACAACCCTAATCATACCTAGAACTCTCATCGAGTTTGCAGTCGGGTTATCGGATATAGCCCTGACTTTAAGGCCCGTGAGGGAACTACTCCTTAAACCTTTCTTTATGGTTAGTGACCCACCTTATTTCCCTTGTGTAGATGGAGGAGATACCAGACCTTGAGGCCTTTGAGAGAGAGCATGATGAGGCACTGATGCGAGATACCGAGGATCCTGAGGAGGATATGGGTGCTGACCCTGAGCTTGGCCCCTGGATTACGCTGATAGTAGATACTGATGATGAGGATCCCGATGAGGAGCCCTTTGAGCCTAAGCCTGAGCCTGTTACCCCCTCTCCGGTAGCTACTGACGAGGAGAGTGTGAGATCTGGTGAGGGCCGTGTTGTGTCACCCCCACCCTCTCCGCAGTCATCGAGCCCTGTTTCATCGGACGGTGACTCCGAGGATGATACTTCTGGCGATGAGGAGCTTGACCCTACCCCTGCTCCTGCTCCTGCACCTGCTCCTGTTCCTGTCATACCACCCCCGCCGATGGACCTACCCCCAGTGTCGGGCACTGAGCACGCCTACGTGGTGCAGTTCCTGACCCGAGACTTACTTTCTGCAGAGGCCAGACTTAACAAGGCGAGACGGGCACTAGTAGAGGAGCGCTAGGCGCGATTGAGGATTCAGGCTGAGATGAGGACTGCTGTTTCTAGGAGGACTAGGGCTCGACTCCATAGGATTGAGAGGAGGAGTCGCGCGAGGATTCTTGGTTTAGGGATCCGCGGGGGAGGAGTGATCCAGGCTAGGGATGCTAGGCGTGTTGTGCGTCGTGCATTTTCCCGAGTGAGGGCCTTGCTCCGTCGCGGTGCGGCCCCATGATGTGTTACGGATAGCTCAGTCCTCTAGGTTCAGATGACATTAGTGTGTCGATTTTGCGGGATAGTTGACTTGTGCAGTGGTATCCTTTCTGACCAGTGGATGAGTAGACTGACTTACAGATATGTAGATGTGACTTCGGATAGTATGTACGAATGTAGCCCTACTTTTGTGTAGCCCTGACTATTCAGATGATGTACTTGTTATTGTTCCACTTTTGCTAGACTTTGACATCGGAACTATGTATTAGGCTCTAACATCCAAACTTTGTGATGACTCTTGTACCGTACTTATCTAGTTCCATTTTCCTTGATATTGTCTCAACTGCCTTACTTTCCGATGCCATGCTTTACTGTTTTGATATACAACTGTGAATATACAACTGCTACAAGCCGCAAATACAACCATGCTGTTTCAAATTTTCGACATGCGATTTCAAATTGTTTTTTTTTTGCTAATTGATTTCAAATTGTTCTAACAAATTTTAAAATAAAATTTCTTTTTTTAAAATTTTTTTTTTTTGAGGTTTTGAAATCTTGAAAACTCCGGCAAATGTTTTCGAACCCCATAGAGATTTTTCCCAAAAATGTTTTGACGTTTTATCTCCAACATCGGGTTATTAAAACTTTTGCAACCTCCACCCTTATGAGGAGGAACGATACGTTCCTAACCCGTGTAAACGCTATCAGGTAATTAGAAAACCCTAACCCATTTCTTGTTTCATTATCAGAATCATGCCACCTAGAAGAATGAACACTCGAGCTCACCCGGTCAGTTCTGAAGGCCAGGGTAGCCACCATGGGACCGGAGGCCACCAGAACCATGAAGGGGAGAATGTGAACCTGAGTGAGGATGAGGGCAACGATCATAACTTGTTTGATGACTCTGAGTATGACGAAGAAGAAGCTGGTGATGACACCCGAGAGGTGGAACATCCAAGGGGAGGCCCTATGGAACAGTTCATGGAACTACTTAGGCAGAACTTGGACCGTCCCCCGGTTCAGCAACCACCCAGCAATACTAATGCAAATGCTTTCCGGAACTTCAAATCCCTGAAACCCCCAGAATTTAAAGGAATGGCAGATCCGGTGGAGGCCAGAGCCTGGCTGAAGGAAATGGAAAAATCTTTCGAGATACTAGGTGTCGCTGAGGAGCAGAAGACTGTTTTCGCCACCTACCTCCTGAAGGGTGAGGCAAACTATTGGTGGGAAGCTAAGAGGAATTTGGAAGGAAGAGGTGTGGTGACCTGGGAGAGGTTTAGCGAGCTGTTCTTGGAAAAGTACTTTCCTAGGTTCATGGAGACACAAATGGAGCTGAAGTTTTTGGAACTAAAGCAAGGTAACATGACGGTGGCCGAGTATGAGGCCAAATTTACTGAGCTGTCGAGGTTTGTGCCGGAATATGTGAACTCTGAGGCAAAGAGGGCCCAAAGGTTTCAATTGGGGCTAAAGCAATGGATTCAGAATCGTGTGGCGGTTCTTGAGCTGACAGACTATGCTACCCTGGTACAGAAAGCATCAATTGTGGAGGCTGGGAGTGAACAGATGCAGAAGGAGAGAGAAGGAAAGAAGAGGAAGTTTGATAGTCGAAAGGGAAACTCTGCTGGTGGGAGCTTTCGGAGCAAATTTAACGAGGGACGATGTCCCAACCCAGCGGAAACTTTGGAACCAAGAGAGCTGAAAGTTGGAGTGTGGGCCAGAGCGGCCGACCACAGGGATCGTCTTACTCTACCCCATCCCGAGCCCTACCCCCGGATTGCAATAAGTGTGGAAGGAAACATGCGGGCGTGTGTAATCTACAGGATGTGAAGTGCTTCAAGTGTGGGCTGACAGGACTTTATGCTAACGCCTGTCGAGGAACTAGTAACAACACCAATGCCGGAGGTAATTGCTTCAAGTGTGGGAAACCAGGGCACCGAATGAGGGAATGTATGTCCTCTGGGCCAACTACGTCAAGAGTGAGTGGAACTGCTTCTAAAAAGGCCCCTACTGCAAGAACTTTTAACATGACGGTGCAAGATGCCGTGAGGAACACGGATGTGATTGCAGGTACCCTACTACTCAACTCAGTTAAGGCAAATGTTTTATTTGATTCGGGAGCTACCAAGTCTTTCATATCTCTAGATTTTGTATGTCAGTTAGGCCTTAAGGCTGAACCATTGAAGGACAGACTGTAAGTAGAGATAGCTAATCATGAAATTATCCCTGTTAGCCAAGTATGTCCAGGTTGTGACCTAGAAATAGAAGGGCGACACTTTCGGGTAGATTTAATACCTTTTAAACTAGGAGAGTTTGACGTAATAGTAGGTATGGATTGGTTAACAACCCACGGAGCCCAGATTGATTGTGTAAAGAAGAAAGTAAGTTTGAGACTGCCAGGGGACGAGGAAGTAGTGTTTAGTGGAAAACGGCAAAACCAAAAGTTCCTGACTATGATTCAAGCTAAGAAGCTGTTACGTAAAGGATGCGAAGCCTATTTAGCCTATGTGAAGGATACCAAGAAGGAGGCACCAAACCTACAGGAAATCCCTGTCGTTAATGAGTTCGCGGACGTATTTCCGGATGATCTTCCCGGACTACCACCTGATAGAGACATCGAGTTCGCTATAGACTTAGTTCCGGGTACGGCCCCAATTTCGAAAGCCCCTTATCGGCTAGCCCCAGTGGAGATGAAAGAGCTAGCCACTCAGTTACAAGAGTTGTTGGATAAAGGGATGATAAGACCTAGTGTGTCGCCGTGGGGAGCCCCGGTGTTATTCGTGAAAAAGAAGGATGGTAGTATGAGATTATGTATAGACTACAGGGAGTTGAATAAGGTGACTATAAAGAATAAATATCCCTTGCCCAGAATAGATGACCTGTTTGATCAAATAAAGGACGCAGTTTATTTTTCTAAAATCGATTTGAGGACCGGGTACCACCATTTAAGGATTAAACCAGAAGATATACCAAAGACGACCTTCCGCACCCGGTACGGACACTATGAGTTCCTAGTGATGTCATTTGGGTTAACGAATGCCCCTGCAGCTTTCATGGACTTAATGAATCGAGTCTTCAAGAAGTACTTGGACAAGTGTGTTATAGTCTTCATCGATGACATCTTGATTTATTCCAAGACGAAGGAGGAACATGCAGAGCACTTGAGGATTGTATTGGGAGCATTGAGAGAAGAAAAGTTGTACGCTAAGTTCTCGAAGTGTGAATATTGGTTGAAGGAAGTTCAGTTTTTAGGGCATGTGATTAGCGATCAAGGCATTCTAGTGGACCCAGCCAAAATAGAGGCTATATCAAATTGGGAGAGACCAACCACTCCGACAGAGGTGAGAAGTTTTATAGGATTGGCTGGCTACTATAGAAGATTTGTCCAAGACTTTGCCAAGATAGCAGCCCCTTTGACCCGACTAACTCGCAAGACCGAGAAGTTTGTGTGGATTGAAAAATGCGAAGAGAGCTTCCAAGAGTTGAAAAAGAGGTTGGTGACAGCACCAGTACTAGCCCTACCTGATGATAAGGGAGATTTTGTGATTTATAGTGACGCATCCCATAAAGGTTTAAGGTGTGTGCTTATGCAGCACGGTAAAGTGATTGCTTATGCGTCTAGACAACTTAAGGAGTACGAGATAAGATACCCCACCCATGATTTGTAATTAGCGGCGATAGTTTTCGCTTTGAAGATCTGGAGACATTATCTTTACGGAGAAAAGTGTGAAATCTACACGGATCACAAGAGCTTAAAGTACATATTCACTCAGAAAGAGTTAAACATGAGGCAGAGGAGATGGCTAGAGCTAATCAAGGATTATGATTGTGAGATTCATTATCACCCAGGGAAGGCCAACGTGGTGGCCGATGCACTTAGCCGAAAGGAGAAACTTAAATGATAACGTCAGTGGACGAGTTGATCAAGGACCTTGAGAAACTGGAGATTGAAGTGAGGTTACCAGGAATTGGACAAGAGAGTCTAAGGGAAATAAGAGTCCAACCACCGTTATTGGAAAAGATTAAGTTATGCCAGGAAAAGAAGATAGAAGAAGAAAAGAATTCGATGGAGAAAATTTTGACTGGCGAGGAAATTAAGTGTGAAAAGGACGGGAATGGAATTATGAGGTACGCATCTAGGATATGGATCCCGAACGTTCAGGAATTAAAAGACGAGATTTTGCAAGAGGCTCATAGTTCAAGGTACTCAATTCACCCTGGAGGCACTAAGATGTATAGAGATCTGAGAGAATACTATTAGTGGCCAAATATAAAGAAGGACGTGGCAGAATGGGTAAGTAAATGCTTGACATGTCAAAGAGTAAAGGCCGAACACCAGAGGCCCAGTGGATTGTTGCAACCCTTAAAGATACCCGAGTGGAAGTGGGAGCATATTGCGATGGACTTTGTGGTCGGACTACCAAGGACCAAGACTAATCATGATGCCATTTGGGTAATTATCGATAGATTGACCAAGTCAGCACATTTTCTTCCAATCAACGAGAGATACACTGTCGACAAGCTGGTGGATATTTACTTAAAGGAGATTGTGGTTAGGCATGGGGTTCCTGTGAGCATTGTATCTGATAGAGACCCAAGGTTCAACTCCAGATTCTGGAGGAGTTTTCAGGATTGTTTAGGGACCAAGTTAAACATGAGTACTGCATACCACCCCCAATCAGACGGACAGAGCGAGAGAACCATCCAGACCATAGAGGACATGTTGACAGTATGTGCCATCGATTTTAAGGGAAATTGGGATGACCACTTGCCGTTGATCGAATTTTCCTACAACAACAGTTACCATGCGAGTATAGGAATGCCCCCATATGAAGCTTTATACGGACAAAGATGTCGGTCTCCCTTGTGTTGGGAAGAAGTTGGAGAGCGGAAGATATTAGGGCCTGAACTGGTCCAACAAACAAGAGAAACTATCGAACTCATAAGAGGACGGCTGGTAGCGGCCCAAGACAGATAGAAGAAGTATGCGGACCAGACCCGCAAGGATAAAGAATATGAGGTAGGAGAGTTTGTGATGTTAAAGGTATCACCGTGGAAGGGATTGATGAGATTTGGTAAGAAGGGGAAGCTAAGCCCAAGATTTATTGGACCTTTTGAGATCTTGAGACGAGTTGGAAAGTTAGCCTATGAATTGGCTTTACCCCCAAGCTTGCAGCAAGTACATAATGTGTTCCATGTGTCCATGCTACGACCCTACCATACCGACTTTCGGCACGTGATAGAATATGACCAAGTGGATCTGCAACCAGACTTAACCTATGTGGAGCAACCAGTAGAAATCATGGATAGAAAAGAACAGGTGTTAAGGAACAAGGTTGTCAAACTAGTGAGAGTTCTGTGGAGGAACCAGAATGTCGAAGAATCAACATGGAAACTAGAGAGCACGATGCGTGAAAAGCACCCCCAACTGTTTTCAACCTGATTCCGGGACGGAATCCTTTTAAGGAGGGGAGGCTGTAAGAACCCTAATTTTTGTAATATTTTCTTTTATATAATATCATATGACATTGTGAATTTGGAACCTTTTGAGTCATCCATGTTGTTTAATGGAATTGATTGTCTGAGAATTACATTCACTGTGTAAGATAAAGGGAAGGTTGTTTCCGTACTTAGGGAAGCAACAGCTCATTTCAGTGTCGGGGATTTATTCTGCAAACCTTCCTACTTAACGGGGGGTCAGAATTTCTTCGAATATGTACTTGAATTCATTCGAGATGTGAGTGCCAATAAGAGAGGCCTTTCTCGAGGGTTGTGAGACCCCCATATTCGACCCTGTAAATTGCCGCCAATAAAAATTGAAAATGAGAGGCCCAAAGTAATGAGAAAAAGTAAGATTTATAAAACTTGAGAATTGAGAGTTATTGGAGTATTAAAAGACATTTAAGGGATTTTGGCAAGGAGTTATGGATATTCGAGGAATTTACACAATTAAGTACTTAAGGAATTACAAGGGAAATCTCTACGCGACAAAATATTATTACGAGAAATTAATTAAGATACGATACGAATTAAAGATTAAGTGACAAGCATTGGTGGAAGAATAATGATATAAGGAATGATATTGCATGCAAGTCCCATGCAACTAAGTAGTTAGGAAAGCAAACTAGCAATGCAAAGATAGCAAGAGGAATAGTAACTAGTTTGGTACATTGTCCAAGGAGACAAGGAGGTATGGTGGTCTAGGCACTAGACTTGCAACATGTGATACATATACATACACCTAATACCTATCAACCAACTCACCTTACTTTATTCAACCAACACCAAAACATAAAACAAAAACTCTCTCCCCCCCCAAGCTCTTGTTGCTCTCGGCCAAACACAAAAAAAAAGGGGAAGAAGAATTTTTTTCTTCCACTTCTCATCACTCTTAATTCAAGACAAAAATCCTAGGTACTCTACATCATATAAGGAAGGTATACTATGAATTCCAACCCTTTTCATCCATTAGTTTTCAAGTTATAAATTGTTGAAGTTTTGTTGAATAGTAACAATGTTGAGTTTTCATTTAGATCTTGAGTTGTAAGGATTGTAGGAGCTCATCCAAGGTTTTCTTGAGACTTGTAAGGCATACCCAAGGCTCCTAGATACTCAAGAAGGTATAAAAATCCTAACCCCTCTTGGCCATGTAGTATTTGTGATGTTTAATGTTAGATCCATGGATATTAGTGTAAATCTTGGACATATAAGTTATGGATGATGTAGATCTTGAGTTTAAATGTTGTGATTGTGATTTTTAAGCTTGTGGTTAGTGTATGTAACTCCATGTATGTTATAGAGTATGATCTTGGTGGTTTAGATGATGGTTGTGATGTTTATATAAGATTCTTGGATGGTTAAGTGGTAAAAGCATGCTGAGTAATTTTCCAGGAACTTGTACTGTCTTTTAGGAGGGTTTTGAACCCCTAAATCTTGTCCCCTGAAGTCCTAATATATATTGTTGGAAAGGTATTTGAATGTAGTTTCCAGAAATATAAGTTTCATGACTAGGTGATGTATAGATTTTGAGTTATGGCCTGAGAAGTGAAATGTGTTTCTGGAATCCGGACTGCACTAAATGGTCCACTTGTGAACCTTGTTTAAACCCCTAAAAATTTATGTAGGATCATGGAAAAATTAGAGGAGCTAGTAATGCAGTGGTGAAGGCTACCCAAAAAGAATTGGGTTAAAATATGAATTTTTGAATTTTATAAAAATGCTAGAGTAAATTTCGCGCAAGGGAAAAAGTCGTAAGTGGAGTGTGATTTAAGGGGTAATGAATATGATTCGGATATGGTAACCAAATAAGTCGAATAAGTGGCGAGCGTAATCGAGTGATGACATGAACCTATAGTGGGGCTAGAGGGTCATAAGATGAAGTCATTAAGTTAATTTTGTACCCCCTAAAACCTCGCAATTAAAAGAGATATTGTTAAGGTACTAACGATCGGCTATTGATTATGTATAGATCGTTCCACTCCGCAAGCTCGACCACCCCAACCTCACCAAGGCAAGTTTACTTTTCAAAACTTACATATATAAGGACTTTCACTGTTGTGTTTGTAGTTTTCAATCGTATCAAATGTTTATGCTTATTGAAGTAATGATGAAATTGAGATGTATAAGCACATATATGTTTGCACCCCTTGTACTTAGAATGAAATGTTTTCTTCGGACAACGACTCTAGCAATAGAGGTCGTAGCGGTCCATATATACTATTGACCGGGGAGCGGTATATAATATCGTAATTAAATTGCGAAAACCCGAAGGGTCATTCGGGAAGTATCGTATACTCAAGTAATTATTTTTATATCATCATAAATACTCAAAATACCTATCTTGGATTAAAAGCTTGTTTAATTAAATAATTATTTTATTAATTATTAATATTAAATATTAAAATATCATTTATTAATTATTGTTCATTATTTTAAAGACAAAGCTAATCCAAGATACCTTTAGCACTTTCAAACTCGAACTCTTTCGAACTCAAAACATTTTCGAAAACCCCCGATCAGATTTGCTTCTTGTACGATTTCAAGAATCATCGGTCGACTGATGTCGGACCTCAATTACTCAGTTTTCAATCAAAATCAAGTTTTTAAAAGAAAAAGAAAAAGGGACTCTGGCAGGTGTGGGAACCGTTGACAAACGATTCCCGGGATGTGTAAGCGGCCGTGAGCTAGGTGGTCCATCAATTATTATTCCGGCCCAGGTGTTGCCGAAGGATGATTACGGATGTAGTTTTCATCGAGGGTGATTACGGATGTAGTTTTCACCCGTGGATAGTTACGGATGTAGTTTATATCCTTCTACCTGTAACACCTCCAGATCCGGGTTCCGGGATCCGGTGGTTACGGTTTCCAATTCTGTCCACAACAATTGAACTTCCCTTAACATAAAATAAATTACGTCTCTATTACCCAACACAACAATATAAAACACACCCGTTATAGTCCCAGAGATGAAATCAGAGTAACAATCATATTTTTATTAATCACATTATGAGTTCTTACAATCCAAAAGAATTTCAATATAAATACATACTCTTTGCCATCCATTTACATAAGTCATACTAGACTATATTCTTGGTACTGAAAGAATAAATATACCCTACCAATAGCTTCTTCTTCAGCTCTGGTAGTCTTATAATCCTCGCCCGCGTCGAGTGCGCCTTGTGCGAGTCATCTGGTCTAGCTGTTGTTGTGATATAATAATAAAGCAAGGGTGAGCAATAGCCCACCAACAATAACATATAACTGAACGATAATGTATAACAGTTCAAAAGTATCTTTCAAACCATATGCCATGCATTTACGGAAATGATGCCAGTATAATATGAACGATGAAGTTACAAGGTAACTTAAAGTATTTGTTTGTAGAAATATCTGCTACATCAAAGTAAGCGAGATATTCTTATTGTTATTAAGAAGAGGAACTTGCAAGAAAAGGTTGCAACTCCAGTTATGACACTTTTCCAATTCTTCCAACAGTAATCATGTTGCAGGAAATAAATAAATTTGGATGATGAACCAATGATGGAGTATTCACCGCGCCCGCTGTTCCAATCTTGATGATCAGTCGAGATCGTACAGCTCAATTTAGATTTACTACCGGTAGAAGGAAGAACTGACGGCTTTACTTGTATACCGCCTTACTAGCTCTCCCCGGCCAACGGTTGGGCCAAAGGGGATGGACCGGCGCTACTCGGCCTCTTACACGACTCCTAGTTCAAATAGAATTCATGATTCTGAATGTAACGTTCGTCCCCCTTTCCCCAAGTATAATACTTGTTGATAAGACTCCACAAAGTAGTCGTATCTAGTTGGAAAGGAAAATTTACCAATAACTCCCAAGCTATTACTTGGTAACGGATATTAACTTGTTCCAGTAATCTTACCCCTCGAAAGATGAGAAGGTAAGCAACGACTTAATAAGTCAACAGCACCCGAGTTGCGGGTGAAGGGAATACTTTATGATCGGGAAGTCGACAAGATAAATAACATTTTCCAAGTAAGGTTCCCTTATTATTAAGGAGATAGACTCGAAGAAGAATGATGTCTGAGAACCTTTCTTGATATAAGATTAATAATAATATGACTCCGAAATATTTTTCGTAATAATCGAAGAAGATAACCCTTATTGAGGTTATTCTAAGTATGGAATAAATATTCAGAGAATATTTATTGAATTAAAATATTTTACAGAATATTTAGGAATATGAAAGAATGTCTTAAATCAGAGTATTTCTCAAAATAATCCCTGAAGAAATATCAGGAGAATATTTATTGAATAAATAAATATTTAAATGAATATTCAAAACAATATTCATTAATTAATAAGACCTGAAAAGAATATTTAAGGTAATATTCATAATTAATTAGGAATTTAAATGAATATTCAAAAGTAATATTCATTTAATGAATAATATCCTAAATGAATATCAAGTAATATTCATTTAGTAATCCAAGCCTTAAGGAATATTCGAGATAATATTCGATAATTAAATCAAGCTTCAGATGAATATTAAAATAATATTCATCAAGTATTTAATATCTTAAATGAATATTCAAAAGTAATATTTATTTAATAAAATAATAATCTAAAAGAATATCCAAAATAATATTCATTTAATAGTCTCATCTTTAGAAGAATATTCGAAATAATAGTCGATAATCAATTCGACTCTGAATGAATATTGAGAAATATTATTCGTTGAATAGTTACGTTCAAATAATTATTTGAAGTAAGGATCGTTAAAATAATTAGTCTCGAACGAATATTCAAATAATATTCGTCGCCCAAATAATAGAAAATATTTACTTAAATATTTTCTTCCGAGGTAATCTCGATATATCAAGGAATATTGACTCCCGGTCTATTTTTGATTAATAAGATATATACGCCCTTCTATGAGGGTCTTACAATAACCGGCTTATAACTGATATATAACTATCTAGCTTATAAGCCAACAATAACATTCAGGGAACAAGTATATCAATTCAACTTGAAAGTAGGCATGCATGCAATGGCATATGTATATCAGCAATCATATATATATATATTATTCAATCACAACAACAGCCTAAAAGAAGGGAATTGAAACTTGCCTGGTAGTCGAGTACGGTAAGGGGTAGTGGTAGCGGGTCCCGGTTCAGCTTGGTGATCTATAAATAGCCAAGGCATTCGGGATTAATCACTTAACATATTAAAAGTTAAGTTATACTTAATTCGAAACTCGTTCTCGAGTTATCTCGTTATACCCCTTTTAGTGGATTACTTTTATCACTGATCCGACCCGACATTCGTTCGTTAATACGACATGTCATTGTACTTATACTTGGGACATACTTAAGTCATATGAGTTCTAAAGTCGATCGTTACAAACCAATACTATACTCCGAGTTTTATCGTTCGTTTTCTAAGCGTTTTACCAAGGTTATAACCAAGCGGGTTTTTAGGGGTTCGTTCGCGTTTAACCTCGACTCGAACATTTTTAATAAATCGAAAAATGATCCTTTTGACATACAGTTTTCTTTCACGCCTTCCTTTTTACCTCTAGTATTTATTTACCAAGGTTCGCCATGACGTTACATAGTTTACGAGGGTTCAATTACAGTTACGAACTTTCGTTTACGGATTCGAACTACTTTTAGTAATTTGGTCATAAATCCTAAACCGTAAGTCCGTTTCACGTGATCTTTATATCAAAACGAAGATTAGAACATTACCTATCCTATCATGGCAGATAAGGTCTCTGGACAGTAGGGGTTCGACATGAAAAATGGCATACAAAACATGGTATTGCAAAATCGGGCATTATAACGGCTGTAAATCGAATATCTACCAATTCCGAATCTTCCCATAAACATAGTATCCAACCCAAACAACATATACATGACTTATATACATGAACTGAGGCCAAGCAATGCCTTTCCGTTCATCTAGCTATTTACATCATTAGTCCAAAAATCCATACATAATCATGCTTATAATCTTAACATAACCATAACTAAGTTATAACTATCATAAACATGCTTAAATCTCAAACAAGGGTTAGGGTTTCAAGAGCTTTATACCTTCCTTGGAGTGTGTTCTAGCCTCACTAAGCTTTGTATGATCCTTGGGTGGCCTTAAGCTAGCTAAATCAACCATAAAAATCAAAGAAAACCAACATTAGTTCTTGAAGAACACTATTCACCCTCCTTGTAAATGATTTATTTGAAAATGGAAACAAAGGATTTTGGACTTGAAATTTCTAGGAGATTAGTTTCTTGAAATATAGAACTCACCTTAAAAATTACAAGATCAAATGATGGTGGGAGCTTGGACTTTGGATTTGGAATTAAGGAAATAGCCGAATGGATGGAATAATGGGGGGAGGAGGAGTTTTGCTTGGTTGCTCTTGACAATAATGCATAAAGTGATATGTTTAACATAATATCTCATCCTTGGTTGCTTTAATAAAGTGATGATGCATGGGGTGATGTATTTGGCAAGACAAGTGTTGAGTTTTGGATGGTGCTAAGGCTAACCAAGTGGTTGCTTGCTAAGTACTAGTTTAAATCTCTAAGCATGCTAGTTACTCTAAGCCACTTGGTTGCTAGATATTTATTCTAGTAGCTTGCACAATACTCTTGCTTCCTCTGCTTGTTTCTGTGTCCGGTTATTACCCGTTTCGATTGATCGTTCGTGAGAATATTTCACGGATTTCTAATTAGGGTTTACCGGGAATCCTCTTTAATATTAATACTTTCATTCTCCATCTTTCATTCTAACTTTCCAATTTATATTACTTAAATCCATTCGTTAAATACTTAAGGCTATCAGTATCCAGGGAACTCTCGGAGAAAATAAAAGTGCGGTTTTTCAGAATCCGACAGCTTTTACATACACTTATTTTCCCCCTGGATCACTAATACGAACTCGGAAATCCGTTCCGAATGCTTCTGTATAGTGTCGTCTCATATTATTATATACTCCCACCAAACACTATTCATTCTGTATTCTTTACTTGTTCTCTTAGGGTGGTACAATTGTCCGTATTCTCTTTCGATCGTTCCTTAACCTTTTTACGGAACTACTGGATTAATCGTTATCGATCTGGATGACATTAGGGTATTCTCTTGCTTGAAGTTGCCATATCTTATTCCCTTAGAAGATAGATTATTCTTACCTATGTTGTCACCATTTAGCATTCTTCAAGACATAAACATAATAAGGTCGAATTCCATTCATTCTTTCCAAATATCAATAATTACATTGTAGCCATAACCACTCCTTAGTGGTTTCCTACCTTCATTCTTAAATCAAATATAATAACATCCCAAAATATCAAATCCTCAAAGTTAATATCTCAATTCTTGGATTATAATAATATTTAATCCACTGTCCGGTCAAATATTATACCGAAAAAGAATTTGGAATTTCTGAATTCCGATCGTCTCTGCATTCACTTATTTCCTCCGCGTATTACTAATATGACTTCGAAACATCCATATCACGTCCCGTACATAGGGTGGCGTGAAAAGTTTTCCAACTTACAAAATCACTATTCATCCACCAAATTACTATGCACGTACAGGAAACACTATGCACGTACGGGAAATACTATGCACGTATGGGAACACTATGCACGTACTCATTTCCTTTCAAGGATCCATTAGCTCCTTCCTGGATGGTAGATTATTCTTATCTAGGTTCTCAACCATCGAATTACTCTATTCTGACAATATACCAATGCATCAGGATCATTGTCCAAAGCAATATCCATTCATTACAATCATTGTTCTTTGAAACCACCATTCATTAGAGCTGGTGACCTTGTTGTCGGAATCATTGTTCTTCATTTTATCATTACTTAATAAAAAGTTTTAATTATATCCAAAATTTGGGGTTCTTACAGTCTCCCCTCCTTAAAAGGATTCCGTCCCGGAATCAGGTAGGAAGCAAAGAGTCGTTCTACCCTTCCTCAGCACATCTTCTAGTGCTACAATCCATACTGTATCCTTTTTCCATCAACGTTGCTACTTTTCGTACAACTCACTATCCGGGTTATACTCTTACTCAGTCTTATCCTTATTGATACCTGCAGTAACATTGGTATCACTATCACCCTACGATTCGGAGGTAACCTCGCTCGTACTGTGCATTTCCTGATCGCTTTAATCTTCTCAATCTCGATCAATATAGAGAAGTGGAAAGATTTATTGAGAGATCACTATGATCAATTGAACATTTGTTATATTGCATAGTTAGTACAGAAGGGGGCCAGCCTTTAGTACTTGACAAGCAATTAAACAAGTCATGGCATTCCACTTAGACTTCTATCACATAGACAGATAGTCACGTAGCAGTACCTCCCCTCATAAAAGGGTTGTTCTTCTCAATTCATAAAGAAGATGAATAAGAGAGAAGAAGAGAAAAGAGTTCTAAAGGATTATAGAAAGCTTTCATGATTGTAGAATATCATACTCAGAATTTACCTCTGAACTATAGAGGTTTATCAAAGAAGAAATTAATCATAATTATATCCAATACTATTTGATCGCAATCTCACGTGTCAACATATCTTGCTGCTTTGTCCATTATTCTATGGACAAATACTCTTGTTCAATCTTAGCGATACTCACATTCGGGAAATCTTTCAACCTTTCAGGTTAAATCTTAGATTTCTCACTTGACATCATTATTACTGACATCCCATATCATGTTACTAGCTTTTTCATAACTATAGTATTGACACTATCAGGTTGTCATCCTGAGAATTCATTAGAAAACCCATTCATAACATTCCTTGCTTCTCATTCCATAGTTGCTTCCCCAGCCCTTTTCTTTATCAATCACATCCTTCTTATTAGCTGATTCTTACTCATTTCTATTATTTACTTTCACCTTCACCTCTTTACTGAGACACCTTTTTGCACTTGGTACCTCCTTATCGGTATTCCGTCACATTTATTCTATAATCATCACGTTATTCCAATTTAAACTTTCCGAAATGAATCTAGCCCGATCCCTTTAACTTAGATTCATATAATCTACTTCTGCCAACCTTGTTTCTCATCACTTGTTCTTTTCTATCCGTGGTTTTCCACAGGTTGTCTTTCGTAAGTCAGACCAGGTCGTATATCTACATGCTCGTACTCCTATCATCTGTCGAACATCTGCATTTTACTGGCGTAGCCTGGCCACATGAAAACCCGTTATGACCGTGCTATAATTTTTGGGGTAAGGCTGGCTCGAATACCGCCGCCCGAACACTTTAAACTCTCAGGTGGCCCAATAAGTCTTGGGCTCAACCGCCCTTCCCTCCAAGTCTCATTAATTCTTTCTACGGGAATACGTTTAGCATCACGAATTATCAACCTCATATTCTCTATCTTGTTTGTGCAGAAGTATACTAACACAAACTTGCTTGTCATTCATCAACATGCCATTTAGCTTATCAATAGCAGCACTTTCTTTATCTTTACGTTGTCATCTCCTTTCTTAGAAGAATCACCATCGCTTGTTGTTTACGTTGTGCGTTAATAGCTAACCCTACGGGTTTCAAATCCCTTAGGGAGACAAAGTAATCATTATTCCTTATCCATAAGGAACACTTCCTGAACTTGATGTAGATATAACGTGAAGCAGATAGAATTGCAGAAGAGTTTCAAGCATCGCAGCTAGGCCCGGTTGATGAAACTATCACTTATGCATCTTCCATAAAAGACTGGAAACTTAATGGTTTACTTCATCAATTTTGTACCATGGTCCTGGTTTGCCTCAAAACGGGACCTTCTAAGGTACGTAATATGCTTAAGACTTCATCAGGAATCGAATCTTTACTTAAACTATTATTACCTTTAATTCTTGCACAGTCATCAGAAGGAATGTAACTTCCTCCACTCCCATATGACCTTCAAGGTCTTTCCAAATATCATTTTGTTTCTTCGGTATGAACATTTATAATTATTCCTTTATACTTAGACTGTCGGCCACCTCATTGGCCTTTCCTGATAATAATAATTTCTGGTAATCCTTGTTCCTTGGATATATTCCAATTCAAACATTTCTACCTCATTCCCATCTTTGTTGGGTGAAAGTATTCTCCCTTAAGTTCTGTTGATGGAGAAAAATATATTTATCAGTCTTTCTCCATAAGTCATTGCTTCCACCTACCCGTGGGAACTTTATCACGTTTATTCCCAATCCTACTTAGGATACTTCTCTTCTTAGTTCTTTCCTTATCTTAGGATAATCTCAACCTTTATAGGTTCAATCCATACTTCCTCAGGGTTTCATACATGCCTCATCTGGCATTATTGTTACGATGTCATACATCCCTTACCAAACTTCCATTTTGAAGTTCGGAATATTACCTTTTTGCTTGTAAGGTTTCATAGGCCATCCTTATCATTCCTCCGGTATTTTCTGGGTACCGGGTATATCAAAATGTCATTGATCAATACTCTAATAATTCTATCTATGTTCTTTCCAGAACTCTTTTTAATAATCCTTACCGGTCATTGTTGCCTTAGCAAGTCCAGCTCATAACATCTGAAGTCATAATGTCGTTATTAGGGTTAATGCCACCCCTTGTGCATTCCCCAGGGTTTGTCTTAATTTATGGATATCCTATCCTTAATTCAACTGCCAAGGAATTCTTGCATCTTATAATTGGCAATCGGATCATGTATCCTTAATAAAGGTCTCTTTTCAATCATTCTCATTTGATAATCGATCGGTGGCTTAATGCCACCCTCTTCTTCCAGATAGTTGTCAGCCTATTTGGCCTTCCAAAAGGCAACGTATGCCTATCTGCTCTCTTACAGAACTTGGTAATGGTAGCAAGGATGTTTTGGAAGATATTGGTCGAGTTCAACGTGAATCTCTTAGTACTTATCGTTCTTTTCAAATGTATTTGTCTTAGACAAAATTTCTACAGCATACTGTTCAATTTCTGACCTTTTCTATACCCTCTTCATATACCTTCATTGTTTACTTTCCTCTGTCATAGTATATTCATGGTATTCATGATACCCTAACATCATACATCTCAAGTCACTATACTTCCATTTTACTCGAAATCTTGGACAACCATATACACATGAGTCACTTTAGTACGGGTGACCCCATCCCAAAAAGGTCTAGTGAATTCCAAATCAAAACATGGGTTGTTCGGCAGAAGATTCAAACGATCTCATTAATGTTTCCTTTATATCAGAAGCCCTTGCAGTCGGTGCTTTCTTAGAAGCAACCCTGCTTTGTCTTTTCATTGCTGGTCTAGTCACTTTATAGTCCGTTGTGACTTGGCCTCAACTGGCCACACTAAAATAAAAATATATGATTTTAAGGGTTGGCTAATTAGCATTACTTTTCTAGCAATTGCCGGCATAGTGTCTTCTTCTTTGATACCTTTCTACCTTTCCAAAACTTTACTCCATATAAGTCTTAATCGACTACTCGGCACCGTCTCCGGTCACCTTTCCTCCACTTTTATCTTTTCAACTGTACTTATCAATCCTGCGTGCCACACAAGCTTACCATTCCAGGCATAACATCCTTTTCATTTAAGTCAATCCTGGAATTTCTCAGTCCGGCTGGTTTCTTACTTACATTTCCTATTTTCGTCCAATCTCACTTCATCATTTTTTCACTACCATCGATTGTAATGCTCAGGGTCCGTTTACTAACCCATTTTACAGCATCCTTACCCAAATCACAGGGTTTGCTCCAATTTTTTTACTCTCTTCCATGACATTCTCTGATAATCAGAAAGACAAGGTTTGCCAAAATTCACCGAATTCCTTTCCAGACTCAGGGAAATTTTGATCAATCTAACCACCTACTGGTAACATTAAGGAGACCAGTTTCGAAACCTGAAGAATAGTTCTATGAACCTCCAAGCAGGTGGAATCATAAGCAGTCATAGTTAACGAAATAATCATCATCGGATTGGAAGTTTACCCACTGGAGAGGAATCAATTATATCCATCCCTTAAAAGGGAATCAATAGTTTCAAACTGAAACCTGTCACAACGTCCTGATATTCAATACTACCAAATGTCGGTCTACCTAACCCTTTATGCGAGGCGTCATTGGAAGCACAAAGTCTCCTTTTTCCATTAAGCAATGCCAGCTCTTGGTCATTACCAATTTCACCTTTTAGCTCCAGGAAGATTTTCTCACATTTTCCTCTTCAACTGCTGATCGTATTACTTGATCTATTATAATTCCATGTCGGAGTAAACTTAAGGTAACTACTATAATCCATTCAAAGAGAAGAAGGAATTTAATATTCCTCTGAATCACATGCATATAACGTTTCTGGTTCATCATTTAACTGAGTTGAATTAACTCTATACTCAGTCTCTGGCAGTAGTCTCATTACGAGTTCATCTTGACTCACTGGTCTTATCTTCCGGTAGGTTCTGAGATCATTGTCTTGCTTACTACTTCCTTATATAACTTTATCCAATCATGCTGTCACTTCCCAATGTTTTCACTTTCTAACTGACTCATTCATAAAATGGACATTTTTCCTGAATAAAACAATTTCATCAACCTCAATTTGGTTCCATAAATTACAACCTATGACATCTGCCTTCTCATGGCGAATTATTACTAACCATATTCATACTTATTCATTTATCAAATGATATGGCACTTACTGCCTCCTTCTCAACTATTCCTAGGGACTCTGCTCCTCGCCCTAAATCGATGTCTTTGGTAATCATGCATCCCTCTAGCTCTTTCTTTGTTAAGATGAAAATCTCTAAGGATTCTCATCTATTTCCGTATAAGATCTCAAATAATTCTTCCAATCCTTCTTTCTTGCTGGTACCACATCTGGTAGTCCGGCTATGAATTCAACATGCATCTTCAGATCTCTTAATAATATCTCGGTTCTTTATACTCACTTTTCTGAGCACCATATCTTAATCATCACAGTCATTCTGGCTGCGACCCTCATTACCCATGGGTAAGCTCCTTATCCTAACAGGATTTCCTTATCTGCTGGAACCTCTTCCGGGTCTCCAGTAGGGTACTCCATCGAATTACCCGCTGATCTTTAGCATATAAAGCATCATCGCGCTATTGCTCGTATGCCTCAAGGTCAGTCGCCTTACTCGTCGATACGATATCGAGCTAAGTTACTATCATTATACTTACGAGTTCCCATAAGGGTTTTTATATGTCATCACTACATTAAGTAGTCCGACTATGAACTTGGCAAGAGTTCTTATTATCTTATTGAATTTATTGTTTTAACGTCACCTCATCTCTGGGGTTTATAACGTAAGCTCTGATACCACTTCTGTAACACCCCCAGATCCGGGTTCCGGGATCCGGTGGTTACGGTTTCCAATTCTGTCCACAACAATTGAACTTCCCTTAACATAAAATAAATTACGTCTCTATTACCCAACACAACAATATAAAACACACCCGTTATAGTCCCAGAGATGAAATCAGAGTAACAATCATATTTTTATTAATCACATTATGAGTTCTTACAATCCAAAAGAATTTCAATATAAATACATACTCTTTGCCATCCATTTACATAAGTCATACTAGACTATATTCTTGGTACTGAAAGAATAAATATACCCTACCAATAGCTTCTTCTTCAGCTCTGGTAGTCTTATAATCCTCGCCCGCGTCGAGTGCGCCTTGTGCGAGTCATCTGGTCTAGCTGTTGTTGTGATATAATAATAAAGCAAGGGTGAGCAATAGCCCACCAACAATAACATATAACTGAACGATAATGTATAACAGTTCAAAAGTATCTTTCAAACCATATGCCATGCATTTACGGAAATGATGCCAGTATAATATGAACGATGAAGTTACAAGGTAACTTAAAGTATTTGTTTGTAGAAATATCTGCTACATCAAAGTAAGCGAGATATTCTTATTGTTATTAAGAAGAGGAACTTGCAAGAAAAGGTTGCAACTCCAGTTATGACACTTTTCCAATTCTGCCAACAGTAATCATGTTGCAGGAAATAAATAAATTTGGATGATGAACCAATGATGGAGTATTCACCGCGCCCGCTGTTCCAATCTTGATGATCAGTCGAGATCGTACAGCTCAATTTAGATTTACTACCGGTAGAAGGAAGAACTGACGGCTTTACTTGTATACCGCCTTACTAGCTCTCCCCGGCCAACGGTTGGGCCAAAGGGGATGGACCGGCGCTACTCGGCCTCTTACACGACTCCTAGTTCAAATAGAATTCATGATTCTGAATGTAACGTTCGTCCCCCTTTCCCCAAGTATAATACTTGTTGATAAGACTCCACAAAGTAGTCGTATCTAGTTGGAAAGGAAAATTTACCAATAACTCCCAAGCTATTACTTGGTAACGGATATTAACTTGTTCCAGTAATCTTACCCCTCGAAAGATGAGAAGGTAAGCAACGACTTAATAAGTCAACAGCACCCGAGTTGCGGGTGAAGGGAATACTTTATGACCGGGAAGTCGACAAGATAAATAACATTTTCCAAGTAAGGTTCCCTTATTATTAAGGAGATAGACTCGAAGAAGAATGATGTCTGAGAACCTTTCTTGATATAAGATTAATAATAATATGACTCCGAAATATTTTTCGTAATAATCGAAGAAGATAACCCTTATTGAGGTTATTCTAAGTATGGAATAAATATTCAGAGAATATTTATTGAATTAAAATATTTTACAGAATATTTAGGAATATGAAAGAATGTCTTAAATCAGAGTATTTCTCAAAATAATCCCTGAAGAAATATCAGGAGAATATTTATTGAATAAATAAATATTTAAATGAATATTCAAAACAATATTCATTAATTAATAAGACCTGAAAAGAATATTTAAGGTAATATTCATAATTAATTAGGAATTTAAATGAATATTCAAAAGTAATATTCATTTAATGAATAATATCCTAAATGAATATCAAGTAATATTCATTTAGTAATCCAAGCCTTAAGGAATATTCGAGATAATATTCGATAATTAAATCAAGCTTCAGATGAATATTAAAATAATATTCATCAAGTATTTAATATCTTAAATGAATATTCAAAAGTAATATTTATTTAATAAAATAATAATCTAAAAGAATATCCAAAATAATATTCATTTAATAGTCTCATCTTTAGAAGAATATTCGAAATAATAGTCGATAATCAATTCGACTCTGAATGAATATTGAGAAATATTATTCGTTGAATAGTTACGTTCAAATAATTATTTGAAGTAAGGATCGTTAAAATAATTAGTCTCGAACGAATATTCAAATAATATTCGTCGCCCAAATAATAGAAAATATTTACTTAAATATTTTCTTCCGAGGTAATCTCGATATATCAAGGAATATTGACTCCCGGTCTATTTTTGATTAATAAGATATATACGCCCTTCTATGAGGGTCTTACAATAACCGGCTTATAACTGATATATAACTATCTAGCTTATAAGCCAACAATAACATTCAGGGAACAAGTATATCAATTCAACTTGAAAGTAGGCATGCATGCAATGGCATATGTATATCAGCAATCACATATATATATTATTCAATCACAACAATAGCCTAAAAGAAGGGAATTGAAACTTGCCTGGTAGTCGAGTACGGTAAGGGGTAGTGGTAGCGGGTCCCGGTTCAGCTTGGTGATCTATAAATAGCCAAGGCATTCGGGATTAATCACTTAACATATTAAAAGTTAAGTTATACTTAATTCGAAACTCGTTCTCGAGTTATCTCGTTATACCCCTTTTAGTGGATTACTTTTATCACTGATCCGACCCGACATTCGTTCGTTAATACGACATGTCATTGTACTTATACTTGGGACATACTTAAGTCATATGAGTTCTAAAGTCGATCGTTACGAACCAATACTATACTCCGAGTTTTATCGTTCGTTTTCTAAGCGTTTTACCAAGGTTATAACCAAGCGGGTTTTTAGGGGTTCGTTCGCGTTTAACCTCGACTCGAACATTTTTAATAAATCGAAAAATGATCCTTTTGACATACAGTTTTCTTTCACGCCTTCCTTTTTACCTCTAGTATTTATTTACCAAGGTTCGCCATGACGTTACATAGTTTACGAGGGTTCAATTACAGTTACGAACTTTCGTTTACGGATTCGAACTACTTTTAGTAATTTGGTCATAAATCCTAAACCGTAAGTCCGTTTCACGTGATCTTTATATCAAAACGAAGCTTAGAACATTACCTATCCTATCATGGCAGATAAGGTCTCTGGACAGTAGGGGTTCGACATGAAAAATGGCATACAAAACATGGTATTGCAAAATCGGGCATTATAACGGCTGTAAATCGAATATCTACCAATTCCGAATCTTCCCATAAACATAGTATCCAACCCAAACAACATATACATGACTTATATACATGAACTGAGGCCAAGCAATGCCTTTCCGTTCATCTAGCTATTTACATCATTAGTCCAAAAATCCATACATAATCATGCTTATAATCTTAACATAACCATAACTAAGTTATAACTATCATAAACATGCTTAAATCTCAAACAAGGGTTAGGGTTTCAAGAGCTTTATACCTTCCTTGGAGTGTGTTCTAGCCTCACTAAGCTTTGTATGATCCTTGGGTGGCCTTAAGCTAGCTAAATCAACCATAAAAATCAAAGAAAACCAACATTAGTTCTTGAAGAACACTATTCACCCTCCTTGTAAATGATTTATTTGAAAATGGAAACAAAGGATTTTGGACTTGAAATTTCTAGGAGATTAGTTTCTTGAAATATAGAACACACCTTAAAAATTACAAGATCAAATGATGGTGGGAGCTTGGACTTTGGATTTGGAATTAAGGAAATAGCCAAATGGATGGAATAATGGGGGGAGGAGGAGTTTTGCTTGGTTGCTCTTGACAATAATGCATAAAGTGATATTTTTAACATAATATCTCATCCTTGGTTGCTTTAATAAAGTGATGATGCATGGGGTGATGTATTTGGCAAGACAAGTGTTGAGTTTTGGATGGTGCTAAGGCTAACCAAGTGGTTGCTTGCTAAGTACTAGTTTAAATCTCTAAGCATGCTAGTTACTCTAAGCCACTTGGTTGCTAGATATTTATTCTAGTAGCTTGCACAATACTCTTGCTTCCTCTGCTTGTTTCTGTGTCCGGTTATTACCCGTTTCGATTGATCGTTCGTGAGAATATTTCACGGATTTCTAATTATGGTTTACCGGGAATCCTCTTTAATATTAATACTTTCATTCTCCATCTTTCATTCTAACTTTCCAATTTATATTCCTTAAATCCATTCGTTAAATACTTAAGGCTATCAGTATCCAGGGAACTCTCGGAGAAAATAAAAGTGCGGTTTTTCAGAATCCGACAGCTTTTACATACACTTATTTTCCCCCTGGATCACTAATACGAACTCGGAAATCCGTTCCGAATGCTTCTGTATAGTGTCGTCTCATATTATTATATACTCCCACCAAACACTATTCATTCTGTATTCTTTACTTGTTCTCTTAGGGTGGTACAATTGTCCGTATTCTCTTTCGATCGTTCCTTAACCTTTTTACGGAACTACTGGATTAATCGTTATCGATCTGGATGACATTAGGGTATTCTCTTGCTTGAAGTTGCCATATCTTATTCCCTTAGAAGATAGATTATTCTTACCTATGTTGTCACCCTTTAGCATTCTTCAAGACATAAACATAATAAGGTCGAATTCCATTCATTCTGTCCAAATATCAATAATTACATTTTAGCCATAACCACTCCTTAGTGGTTTCCTACCTTCATTCTTAAATCAAATATAATAACATCCCAAAATATCAAATCCTCAAAGTTAATATCTCAATTCTTGGATTATAATAATATTTAATCCACTGTCCGGTCAAATATTATACCGAAAAAGAATTTGGAATTTCTGAATTCCGATCGTCTCTGCATTCACTTATTTCCTCCGCGTATTACTAATATGACTTCGAAACATCCATATCACGTCCCGTACATAGGGTGGCGTGAAAAGTTTTCCAACTTACAAAATCACTATTCATCCACCAAATTACTATGCACGTACAGGAAACACTATGCACGTACGGGAAATACTATGCACGTATGGGAACACTATGCACGTACTCATTTCCTTTCAAGGATCCATTAGCTCCTTCCTGGATGGTAGATTATTCTTATCTAGGTTCTCAACCATCGAATTACTCTATTCTGACAATATACCAATGCATCAGGATCATTGTCCAAAGCAATATCCATTCATTACAATCATTGTTCTTTGAAACCACCATTCATTAGAGCTGGTGACCTTGTTGTCGGAATCATTGTTCTTCATTTTATCATTACTTAATAAAAAGTTTTAATTATATCCAAAATTTGGGGTTCTTACACTACCGGTAAAGAAGACCCGCGGATTATTGGACTCGGATGTGGCGACTGATCATCGTCAATCCCTGTCAGGTTTTATGTTTTCCTTAAGTCCCATTCCTCCACTTTGGAAAAATGCTCCGACACTGCTTCTTAGGCTTATGTGTCAAGTTGCTGATAGTGTTCTATTTTGATGAGAAAGATGTTGACTCCATGCAGTATCTAGAACTGCAAGTTCACTTTGAAAACAAGGGCACGTATTGATGCACCTTTGAAATTTATCAACGATGACAAGTGATTTTATAACTGATTGATATAAACGAGTTTAATAACTGCTAAACATATGTAATGTTATATTGCTTACCTTATACATATATTTCTTGCTGAGCTATAGTTGCTCACTCTTGCTTGTTTTCAAATTTACAAACACAACAGTTAAGAGAAATGGCAAGACCCAGACAGACTGCCCGAAAGCAGGTGACTAGACCCGAGGCAGCAGTTGAGATTCCACCGGTAGGCCCCATTAGTACGTTTTATTTATAAGTATGACCTGTGCAAGGCAGTGTACCATAACAAACATTCAAGCCACCAACTCCGCTTCATATCGAAGTGTTGCTGGTAGCATAAATGTTATTTAATTCGGTCTGTAATAACTCTGAAACCTTTACTTTTGCTTAATCAAGTGTGTGACGTTTCTGAGACTCTAACCTGTGTGTGTGTGTGCGGCGTGAGTTTTATTGTGGGGCCGATGACTGTTTTATATATTGTGTGGAAGAACAGGTATGTTATTAATGGAAAATGGACCGTGAGTGCCTAGGTCTCCGACCCCGGATCTAGGGGCGTCACAGGGTGTTCACAAAACCTTCTGCCATGGGTGCGCAAGGAACCTAGAATACAAAGAAATATTGTGATTTTCATGAACAAACGGGGCATGATACTGCAGATTGCTGGCACCTTAAAGAGCAAATTGATCGTTTAATTCGAGAAGGAAAGTTAACAGAGTGGGCAGTCCGGGAAGTAAAGAAACATCAAGGGAACTCTGGCAAACCAGGATTGGGATACACCAATGTCCCTCCTGTCGGACAGAATGTGGCACCTCGCAAGGAGAGGGAAGAACGAGGCGGTAGCATCCATGTGATCATAGGAGGACCTCATATTGGAGGAGACAGTAACAAGGCCAGAGAGAGGTATGCTCGCGAGGCTAGAGAGCGACCCCTTACTAATGTCCATCACCTGCAAGAGAGGCCCCCAAAGCTCTTTAAGGGGGAGGATACAAATATTATGTTCACAGAATAAGATGCGAAGTGGGTCCACCATCCTCATTCTGACGCTTTGGTAGTTCGAGTTCGTATTGGATCTCAGAATGTATATAGAGTCTTAGTAGACAACGGAAGTGCTGTGAATGTGTTAATGTATGATGTTTATAAGAAGATGGGATACGTGGACAAGAACCTTATTCCTACAGTGGGGCATCTTTATGGATTCACCGCAGCTTCGGTCAGTGTGAAAGTCCTCATCAAGCTTCCTATTACTTTAGGGGACGAGCCCTGCATCACCACCCAACTTGCAGATTTCATGGTCGTAGATGAACCATCGGCTTATAATGCTATAGTAGGAAGACCAATTTTGAAGGAAATGAGGGTGGTCACTTCTTTTTACCACCTCTCGATGAAGTTCCCCACTCCGCAGGGCGTGGGTTGTGTTAGAGGAATTCAGCATGAATCTCGGGAGTGCTACAAAAGGGCCATTAAATCAGCAGAAAAGGGAAGCAGCTCTGTGATAGATACAATGGAGTACGAGGAGGAAAAAAGAGCTCGCAAAGATGTCTTGCGACCCCCGGTAGGGTGTAATATAATATCTATCGAAGAGTTGTCGGAGGATTACTTCGACAATTTGGGTATATAAGTAGAGCCAGTGCCAGGGGCTATTATGATGCAGGCTTCGCATCCAGTATTGGCTCTTCAAGAAGGAATTGTTGAAGAGGCTAGTGATGACGAGGAAAGTCCAGAACAAGCCGCTGTGCGAGCCCGTAAGGGGAAATGGGTTCACAAGGAGAGATCAACATTGGAGGATTTACCTAATGGAATTACTCGAGAAACAACAGTTGTAACTGAACATGGCCATGTCGGTGCAACCCCTGTGACAGGAGGAACAAGGCAAGAGGAAGCAGAGTCTAGCAGGGCTCGCGAGGTTTAAATTGATTTAGATCCTCGCATCACCGAGCATGTGGAGCGAGCCGGAGCTGCTGAAGACACAGTTTCTATTCTTGTCGATGCCAAGTATTCTACTAAAGTGCTAAAGGTCGGGTCGCAGCTAAACCCTGACCTTAGGGGGAGGCTCGTGGAATTTCTTAAAGCTAATTTGGATGTATTTGCATGGTCTCATGAGGATATGATTGGCATAGATCCTAATGTGATGTGCCACAGGCTTAATATAGACCCCAGTAAAAAAGGGGTGAGGCAGAAGAGGAGACCCATAAGTGGAGAGCGAGCCGAGGCTCTCAAAGAAGAAGTAGACAGGCTCCTCGAGGTCGGGCTCGTTAGGGAATCATTCTACCCTGATTGGCTCGCGAACCCTGTCCTAGTGAAGAAACCGAATGGCAAGTGGAGGACCTGTGTAGATTTCACTGATCTCAACAAGCACTGCCCCAAGGACAGTTTCCCACTCCCAAGGATTGATCAGCTGGTGGATGCGACAACGGGGCATGCGCTCCTAAGCTTCATGGATGCTTATTCTGGGTATAATCAAATACCTATGTACGGACCCGATCAGGAGCACACCTCGTTCATCACGGATAGAGGCCTCTACTGTTACATTGGGATGCCCTTCGGTCTCCTTAATTCCGGGGCCACCTATCAAAGGCTCGTCAACATGATGTTTGAGAGGCAAATTTGGAAGACAATGGAGGTCTATGTTGATGACATGCTCGTGAAGTCTAAGGAGGCCAGGGATCATATATCCCACCTCGCAGAAATGTTTGACATACTGAGGAAGTACAAGATGAAGCTTAACCCCCAGAAGTGTGTTCTCGGGGTCGAATCAGGAAAATTCTTGGGGTTCATTGTAAACCACAGAGGAATTGAGGCCAATCCAGCCAAGATAAAGGCCCTAATGGAAATGAGATCACCTAGAAATGTCAAAGAGGTTCAAAGTCTAACTGGAAGAATAGCAGCCCTCAATCGATTTGTTTCTAAATCATCAGACAAGTGTCATGAGTTCTACAAAGCAATTAAGAAGGTGGGCAAAAATTTTGAATGGACCCCTGAGTGCGAGGAGGCTTTCCAAAAAATAAAGAAACACTTAGGCTCGCCGCCTCTGCTTTCTAATCCTAAGGAAGGAGAAGTCCTCATCGTTTACCTGGCTGTCTCAGAGCATGCGGTCAGTGCTGTCCTCGTTCGAGAGGAGGAGAAAGCTCAATACCCTGTATATTATGTAAGTAAGAGGTTGTTAGACGCGGAGACTCGTTACACCAACATGGAGAAGCTAGCTTACGCTTTGATATTGCCTTCGAGGAAGTTGAGGCCCTATTTTCAGGCACACAGCATTCAGGTTCGTACTGCCTACCCTTTGAGGCAAGTGATGCATAAGCCCGAGGCCTCAGGAAGACTATTAAAGTGGACGATAGAGCTGAGTTAGTTCGATATTGAGTACAAGCCTCGATGTGCAATAAAGGGGCAAGCCTTAGCAGATTTTATATTGGAATTCCCTTCCCAATTTGAGGAAGATGCATGGGCATTAATAGCGATCCAAGAGGTAACAGACCCCGAGGTCAAAAATGAGAATTCAGCTTCGTGGTGGGAGCTATATGTTGAGGGGCGTCTAATAAAGAAGGAGCTGAGGCCGGGATCGAGCTTGTCACCCCTGAGGGTCACAAGTTAAGCAGTGCCGTTCACTTCGCATTTGAAGCTTCCAACAATGCAGCAAAATATGAGGCCCTGATCATTGGTCTCAAACTAGCATTGGAAATGAAGGTGGAGAACCTTACAGCCTATAGCGATTCTATGTTAGTGACATATCAACTTTATTGTGGCTGGCAAGCTAGGGGTGAGCAGATCGAGCTATATCTGCGATGTGCACAAAGGCTGATCAAGAAGTTTAACGAAGTCAAAGTGGTTCACATAAGAAGGGAGAAGAATCAGTGAGCCGATGCCCTTGCCAAATTAGGCTCGCGTCGCGAGGCCACTCTACTTGGGATCATTCCGTTGGAAATTCAAAGTAAACCCAGTGTTCCGGAGGAATTTGTTCTGGAAATAGCGAGCCAGGGGTCGACATGGATGACCCCTATATGGGAGTATGTCAAGAAGGGAGTTCTACCTCAAGAAAAGAAAGAAGCGAGGAAGGTCAAATATCAGGCAGCTCGCTATGTGATTTATGATGGGGTGCTATATCGAAGAGGGTTTAATACACCACTGTTGAGGTGTGTAGATGGAGAAGAATGCAATTACATCCTAAGGGAGGTCCATGAAGGAATATGTGGCAATCACTCGGGGGATAGTTCCCTAGCTCAAAAAATCTTACGACAAGGGTATTTCTGGCCTACATTGAAAAGAGATGCTTTTGAATTCGCTAGAAGGTGTGATAAATGTCAGAGAAATGCCAATTTCAGTAATGCTCCAGTAGCGAACCTCACCTCGCTAATGAGCCCCTGGCCCTTCGCTATGTGGGGGATCGATCTTATTGGTGAACTACCCAAAGCCAAAGGAGGAGTCAAATATGCAGTTGTGGCCGTGGACTACTTCACCAAGTGGGCCGAAGCTGAGCCCCTCGCTACCATCACGGCCAAAAAATTGAAGGACTTTGTGTACAGGGCTATTGTATGTCGCTATGGAATCCCATATTAGCTCATATCCGATAATGGGAAGCAATTTGATAGTAAGAAAATGAAAGAGTTTTGTGAAAATTTGGGTATAAAGAAAAGTTTCTCTGCAGTGAGCCATCCACAAACAAATGGTCAAACCGAGGCAATTAACAAAATAATTAAACATACCCTGAAGGCTAAATTGGAGGAGAGCAAGGGCAGTTGGCCTGAGGAGTTACCAAGGGTCTTGTGGTCATACAACACGATGCCAAGGTCTACCACCGGAGAGACCCCATTCTCTTTGACTTATGGATGCGAGGCCATGGTGCCCGTTGAGGTGGGCTCGGGCTCATTTAGGCGAGAACATTACGACTCCGAAGCAAATGAGGTCAATCACAGGCTATATTTAGACATGAATCAGGAATCAAGGGAGGAAGCTCAGTTAAGGCTCGCAGCTTATCAAAGAAGAGCTGCGAGGTATTATAATGGGATGGTTCGTGTGCCGCATCTTCGCGTGGGGGACTTAGTGCTTAGGAGAATGATGCCTAACACCAAGGTCTCAGCTCATGGAGTCTTTGGAGCCAATTGGGAGGGGCCCTACAAAATCTATGCTGTTATCAATGAGGGGACTTATTATCTAACAGATATGGATGATAAGGTCGTACCTCGAGCTTGGAATGCAGAACATTTAAGGAAATACTATCAATAGAGGCCTCGCCCCTGGTAGTCTCTATCTATCATTACTTAGCATGAATAAATTCATACAAAGTACTGGGGGTAGTGATCATATAGACACCTCCTCTTTATGATGTAATGAAAGTTGGGCATCGTCCCTAGTATTTTATATATGAAGTTTGTTCTACAAAAACATTGTACAATTTTTATTTTTTCTGTTAGCATTTTAAATTTTCAGGACTAGGCCAACATAGTGGATGCGAAGCCGAATCCCCCTCAGGTCAAGGAAGATGTGAGTGTACACTTACTGCGACCTGAGGGACTGTTCTCGAAGATTAGTTATTGAAAAGCATATCTACTCAAAGAAGTTCAAAATAAAAAAAAAGTCAAGGGGTGAACTCAGCCTCGGGATCGTGTCTACGACCTCGCAAGGAAGGCACCGCACATCATGATTCCAAAGGGGATGAGGCATACTTTGAAGTTGATAAAGCAAATATAAAAGTTACAAGAAAAAGGAAAGCTACGATTTCAATTGCAAAGGATGCTTCGCAGCTGCGAGGCTAGTCTACTTGGCAATGTTTCGAATATACAACGAATGAAAGCAATATTAACTACAGACAGTTAAGAGTATACACAATGTATTTTATGAAGAGATGAAGACATGCAAGATGTTATAACAGTTATCAAAATTCCAACAGTAATGGGTCGCTATGCGAGCCCAAATAAGTTATCAGGACAGTTATGAAAAAAATATTACATGTTGCGAGACATTTAAGGGGTGTCCGCATCCCCAGTTCGATAATCAGAATCAAAAGAAAAGAGTTCATTATTTAGCGGCTTCGGTTGCGTTGGTCTGGGTGGCTTCGCTAGCGAGCCTGGCTGCCTCCTTTGCGTTTTCTTCTTCAATCTCTTTGCGAAGAGATTCTGTAAATTCAGCATTACCTGGCCCGAGCCTTTCCCAGTCGAATTCAGGGATTTTTCTGATGAAGCCTTTCATGAATTCGACCTGGGCAGCCTCCACCATAGTATCGTGATGAAGTTTGGCAGCCTCGAGCTCCTTCTTTAGCTTACTCAGCTCTTCCCCATGCTCCCTCTTAAGAGTTTCCTTGTGCTCCTCTGCCTCCTTCAGAGATTTGTTGAGAGTATTCCTTTCATTGGTGATCTTCTTAAGCTCGGATCGCAAGGTGGCAGTCTCTGTTTCAAGGGCTCGCCTATGAGTCTCCATCAGTTACCTCTTGTCTTCTTCCTTTTGGAACTTAAGGACTGTAACCTCCTTCTCCAATTTGGCTTTGACATATGCGAGGGTCTTCAATTCCTTGAGATGCGAAGTTTGATGAATGAACGACTCAGCTAAGCACTTGGAAAGAGATTCGGCATTGTCAACCAGCTCGGCTCCCACCCAGCTCGTACATTCCTCTTCAGTAGCATGATTATATCCATGCTTCGCAAAATGGTGATGAACAGGAGTAGCAGTTGCTGGAGGCTTGGGAACAGGAAGCACGGGTTCGTCCCTTCTAGTTCTCTTGGAAGCATGTTCTTCAGGGGTACCCTGGACTCGCTGGATAGTTTCGGTATTTGTTGTCAATGGGGGATGAGGTGGTAGTTCGGTAGTCTTTGGCTTTTGGGGGATTGTAGCAGTTTTCGTGACAGGGGCGGCCCCGCTCTTTTGGAGAAAGGGAGGCCTGCGACCACTTTTGCCCGACATACCTGAGAAGTGGAAGTAGAATACAATTAGAAACATAATAATAAAAGTTATAAATGCGAGAACAGTAAAGATTAAAGTAGTGTTAAAGTTAAGGAGGGGTCGCATCCTTAACTAATGAGCTTTTCATAATTAGAAACATAATAAAGCAAGTTATAAATGGAGTAATGGTCGCGTTGTGACGAGGAGAATACCCTCGCTAGTGGTAACTACAACTCGAGAAGGACGAGGCCTCCTCATGAGCTTTTCTTTTCAATGAAGCCTTCTTCGCATTTGAAGGCCTCGTCTTTGAAGGAAAACAAACTCCATCTTTCAAGAAACCGCACTCGACCAGATTCTCAAGAGAAAGTAGGGTTCGAATGTTGCGGGCCTCTCGTGGAGTTTTCAGCACATCGTCAGCACGTTTCTTCTCTTCGCCCTTCAGGACAGTTCGCACTTGACCAACTGCGATCTCAGGAAGGATGAATTAGCGTACGGGTTAAATAAAAGGAGGGTGAAGTTAAAAGGATAGTTCCATACCTGGGAGGTAGTTAAAGGAAGTCTTAACTCTGGGCACCTCGTGGACACAGAAGTAAGGACCTTTCCACGAGCCCGCGTTACTTGGAGCACTATGATAAAGTTCTTTTTTGTTGAACTCTGGCCAGACTGAGAAATAGACGTAGCCAAGTCTAAGGCCCCGCATCGCTTCAGCTGCAGAAAATAACCCATGGTCCTCGCATCCAACTCAGGATATTCAAGTTTATGGTAAAGAACGTAGAGGGCAATCATGGCTCTGTAGCCGTTGGGATTTATTTGGATCGGTGCCAGATGGTACGTTTCACAAACATCCCTAATAAAAGGGTGGAGGGAAGAGGAGACGCCTATTTTCATCATTGTCGAGGTCAGAACCATTCGAGGCACTCTGCCACCATTTTATTGATGATCAAAGCGATAACATCACATTGAAAATTTGGGGAGAATAATTTTGCCTTATAGCCTGAAAATGTCAACCGCCTTAGCTAGAGACTCTGTATCTAGGGTCGTTGATAGATCCCTGCAGGCTAGGACGCGAGGCTGGTCGGGTTTCACTTTCAAACCTGGTTCAATATCTTCAGGACGAGGTCCGCCAACATATATAGTTCCTTCTAGCTCAGGCTGGGGAGTTGGTGTGTAAGGTTGGGGAGAAGCTTCTGCTATGTAATTATAATCAGTGAAATTGACGACCTTGGCTACTTCATCGAGGCCGCCATCATCAGAAGAAGGCTCCTCATAATTGGAATCATCAGAATTGGCTTCGTTGTCATCTCCACCCTCGTGCTCATAATAGGCAACGCCTAGCGAGTTTGTAAAGGAGTCGCTAGCAATCGTTATAAGGGTTGTAGGGAGAAGGTTTTTGTTAAGAAGAGAGAGGAGTTTGGGGATACTGGAGAAGAGTTGATTTCCCTTCTCCAAAAGTTCGTTCACTTCGTCTTGAATAGAAGAAGGAATTTGTGGAGAGGGTTGATTCTGCGAACTTGAGGGGACTTCGGCAGATACATTCTGCGAGGCAGATGGATGTTTGGTTTTCCAGGAGCATAAGTCAGTTTCCCGAGTGTATTCTTCATTGGACCATTGATGGTCCAAATACAATTTGAACGAACTGTCGCTCGCACTTGTAGCCTTAGCAATGTTAGCAGCCGCCTGCTCGCTTATTATGATGTGGGGAAGGGGTGAAGGAGTCCTTAAGCTATCGTCGATAGACATCTGTAAAAGTGAATTATTAGTGTGTGCACTTAAAGAATATTAAGGGGATTCAGAAATATAGAAGGTTCTAAGTGTCCTCACATCGCACACGGTGAAAGGATTGATTTATATTCTAAAGAGGAAAGGACTGTTTTGTATCTAAATGAGAGATCGCATTTTCTATCCTGGCGGGGCTAGGATCGCAGTATTAAATTACTAAGGAGGGGTCGCATACATTAGGGCTCGCATCGTATACATGTACAAGTGATAAAAGAGGGAATTATAAACTATGCATGCATTTAAATGAATTAAAAATGAAGAACAAGAGAAGAAACCTTACTGTTGATTGAAGAAAGTGTGAAGATCTTAGAAAAGTTCGAGGTCGTTCTTGTATGAAAGCGATCTGGTTCTCTGTTTGATCTGGGAGCAAATTGGCAGCAATTCGTTGCGTTGTTTATAAGGAAAGTGACAAATGATTGGGAAATCTGAGTTTATATAATAGGCAGGAGAGAGAAGGATCTGTTACACGTGTCATCATCCTGGCAAACCAGAGCGGATCTCGAGACATGACAGCTGTTGGAAACCGTTCAAATTCATTGGGCCTGCGAAGAGAGGCCGAAAATGATGAATAATGGGCCTTGGCCTCGCACCAGAATTTCTTGAAAAGGAGTCTTTTGAGTCCACATCGCATTTCCAATGGCAATATGGACTCGGAGGGTAGTTGTTATGCCCTAATTTGGCATAAGTCCTAAGCAGGCCTAAATGGGCTAGAATAATATTGCATCACACATAATGGGCCTAGGAAAGAAGAACGGGTCATTAAAGTTCATCATCATAGAGGAATTCATGGAATTGTTCGGTAGGGCGGCATCGCCAGCGATCCCAAAGGGATGGGGTCACAGTTCACGAGGTCTAGCGAGGCATAGAGGTCCAGCGTGGCCTAGGGTATACTTATTATGAAGGCTTTCGGTCAGACCCAGCGAGGTCGCGTGAGTGCGATCATCTCCATACATCACGGATCACCTCGCATGACTAGCCCAGCGAGGTCGCATGCGAGGCCATCTAGCCAGTTTCGCTAGTAACAATGCTTAATTAGAGCATCATGCTAGCCATGGGTAACCTTTTATGGGCCATGGGTCATGAGCAGGATAAATGGGTAAAATATATTAGCCCAAGGAGACGTCTAGTGGATTTGGGTCAAGTTGAGCCCATAGAAACCCTAGCCCGTCTAGATAACTTCTTCTCCAAGAGAACTACGTATGGCTTGATCGCTATAAATAGGGTACGTAGGCATCTTGTAAAGTCTGAGAAACAGTTCACCACTGAATATCAATAGACAAGATTAGCCACAAATAGTTACAAATCACCTCCGTGTTCTTCGTGTTCTTAGAAAAATATCCGTATTTTGCTCCATGATTCCAGCAACCTCCAAAATATTGTTATACAATATTCTCCCTATAACAATCTTGATGGTCATTCAAAAATGAAACATGAGTTAATGCACATTTTTTTCTCCCGTACAAATAATTGGTCTGAGTGGGTTGCATTTTGATAGTCATAGTTTGCATTTGAATTTCAAAATAGCGGCTATATTTTAAAATTTTCAAATAAGTAGACAGCCTTATATATTTTCAAAAAAAAAAGTAGACAGCCTTATATTGAGTTTCAAAAAATATCTATAATTTAATTTTTCCAAATCGGTGTGCAGAATTTATATCGAGGTTAAAAAAGATGACTGCATTTTAATAATTTTAAAAATATATGTGGAAAATAGTAATTTAATGAATTTAAAACAAATTTTGATGTTACAATTTTTTTTTAAAGTACAAAGAAATTTTTTATTGAAAAGATTATTGTTGGTGAGTTGATGGTAAGGTTATGATTTCAATCGAGCAATTCAAAACTCAATAATTAGCCGATTCAAAAATTTCAAATTCCACTTAGAACAAATTATTTAGATTCATTGATTTGTTTACTTTGGATTAAATGAATATTTATATGTTTATGTGTCATCAACAATATGTTTTAAATCATTGTCTTAATATTTCTTACTGTAATATAATTATTTTTTCATATTTGTTAAGTTATTAAAACACAACCATCTTGATATGGAAGCCCTAAAAATACATTTAATGATACATTAAATGAACCTAGGATGGTCCAAGGTCAAAATCCATTTATGAGGCCCAAAACCCTGATTATGATAATAATTTCGTAGCAATCAATCAGCCAAATAAAAGTCTCCGTTATTGACTCCAAAACGAAACCAAATCATCTTTGGAGTAACCTCCAAGACATACAAATTCAGTACTTATCCACCTTCCATCTGGAAGGATCTAGAATTGGGCCTAAGTTGTGGCTTGCCCACCAAGACACCTAATTCTATTATGATTCTAGGGTTCTCAACACCTATATAAGGATCTGATTCCATAAAAACAGAACTACATTTTTTGGCTTGATTCTTGATAACTGCAAGATACGTAGGCATCTTGTGAGGACCTGAGTTAAGTCACGAAATACTTGATCAGCCATTAAAGCTCGAAACTCTCCTTAACCCTAGCATTCAATACGCAATAAATACACCATAGTTTTTATTCCACATCATTTGGTGCCGTCTGTGGGACACGGATATCAACCATGGTTACCACCCGGAGAACACCAACACTTTCTGAAACCACTACCAGCACCACCGCACCCCCGATTGGGGAACAGGTACCCCCAGGGACGGATTCCCAGACACTAACCACTCAACCTCAAGAAACCGAAATGCAAACTCATAGATCGTTACCCTTAGTGACGAATCCCACCACCCAAGGGACGAATCCCCTTCAAATGGTGGTCTCTCCTCTCGGAGGACAATCCGCTCCCCCCATCGCTCAGATCTCTACTACCATGATCCCCGCAAGCACGAACCCGGTGTATGGCTTGCCCAACTATCCCCCGTATCAGGCCGGACCAAGTGGTCACGCCCTCCAAATACGCTAGCCGTACAATCCACTTTACATCAGAGGTTTAGGACCCAATCAAGGCTAGAAATACCATGATTACTTAGGACCATATTCTGATGACTCATCCTCGGAGGAAGATAGGGATGAAGCCCCAAGGAGGCGACGTCCAAGCAAGGAGCCTATAGGGCAAGCTCACCGAAGAATCCATGATGGACCCCCTTAGACAGTTGCCGAGAGAATCAAGGCACACGAGGCCGAGATCCTAAGGCTGAAGGACGATATGGAAAGAGAGCAATCCAGGAAAAATCAGAATCGACCCCCTCCGACTTCAAGGGAGATTCCCCTAATCAACTTGGGTAGGTCGTCAAGGAGACAAAGAACGGTAGATACCCCAACTGGAAGATCAACAAGGTTTGAAACTCCTAGGGGAGACCCTAAGGATTTGATGCCGCTGGGAGACCCTGACGATCCTAAACCCCCATTCACTGAGGAGGTGATGAATGCTCATGTTTCTAGGAAGTTTAAGATGCCCACTATTAAGGATTATGATGGAACGGGAGGTCCCGCCAATCATGTTATGACATTTTCAAACGTGCTGTTGCTGCAGCCGGCTATTGACGCTCTCAAATGAGTGCCGCCTTTTTCAGCCAATTCATTAGTGGAAGAGTTCATGAGAAAAGTTCTGCATCTCTTATGTATGTGGTGCAAGGAAAGAATGAAAATCTGAGATATTACCTCAAGCGATTCGCCAAAGAGACATTGAATATTACAGACTTGGAGAATAAGGTGGCCATGGTAGCCCTGGAGCATGGAACCACTGATCTCTTCTTTAAGAGGTCGCTGGAAAAACATCCCCCTGAGAACATGGCTGAGCTCCAACGAAGGGTTGATAAATATATTAAAGCTGGGGATAGTCTAAAGAAGGAGTTTGGAACGGGAAACACCGTGAGCGGTGACAATTCTAAGAAGCGGAAGCTGGAACAAGAATATGATGGGAGAGATAAATACCCGCGTATGGGCAGAGATTCTGATTCAGCTCCAAAAAAGGGGAGTTCGGGGCAAAGGTTTACGGAGTATGCAAGGTTGAATGCCCCAAGAAGCCAAATCCTGATGGAGATAGAAAAGGACAGGGACGTGAGATGGCCGAAGCCACTAAGGACTGATCCTGAGAAAAGAAACAAGAATCAGTACTGCCGGTTCCACAAAGATGTGGGACACAATACTGACGATTGTAGACAATTGAAAGATGAGATTGAGTTCTTGATCCGTAGGGGAAAATTGAATAAATTCTGTAAAGATGGGGATCGAGGAAACCCAAGGTGGGATTATGATAGGAAAGATGAGGATCATAATCGCAATCCGCAGCCCCGGGGGCCAGTGATAAACATGATCTTTGGTGGCCCAACAACGGACGGGACAAGCAGAAATTCTAGAAAGGCGTATGCACGAGAGGTGATGCACATCGTAGGGGAAGCACCGAAGCGTGCAAAGACGGAAGTCTCAATTGGATTCGATGATTCGGCCCTCGAAGGGGTGAAGTTTCCCCATGATGACCCACTGGTTACCTCACCTGCGATAGGCAATTCCCAAGTGAAGAGAGTCTTGATTGACAATGGGCCATCAGTGGACATTCTCTTCCATGATGCCTTCTTGAAGATGGGATATACTGAGTCTCAGTTGACACCATTAAACATGCCCATATATGGGTTCAAAGGAGTAGAGTCGAAAGTTGAGGGGACAATTCAGCTACCCATGACTATAGGGCAAGAGCCACGAGAGACTACTCAGATGTTAAATTTCTTGGTTATCAAAGCCACATCCACATACAATGCTATCCTAGGTAGGACGGGACTTCATGCTTTTAAGGCAGTTGCCTCTACCTATCATTTAAAGGTTAAGTTCCCAACCAGAAATGGAGTAGGGGAAGAGAAAGGAGATTAAAAGATGGCAATGAGTTGTTATATGGCCGCACTGAGGCCGGATGGAGTCGGGGGGCAGGTCCTTCCGATTGAGGATATGGGTGTTTGAGAGGACGAAGAGCGGAGAGGGAAACCAGCAGAGGACTTGGTTCCCATACCTTTAGAGTTGGGAGATTCTGAGAAGGTTACTTATATCGGGGCATCTCTGAAAGACACTTTGAAAAGCAAATTGATCACCTTCTTGCAAGACAATAGTGACGTCTTTGCGTGGACAGCAGCTGATATGCCAGGGATAGATCCCCAATTGATAACACACAACTTAAATGTGGATCCAGACCGGAAGGCGGTGAAACAAAAGAAGAGGAATTTTGCACCTAAGAGGCAAGAAGCCATAAAATAGGAAGTTGACAAACTCCTAGAGGCAGGCTTCATTGAGGAAATTTAGTTCCCGGAATTGTTGGCCAATCCAGTAATGGTCAAGAAGGCTAATGGAAAGTGGAGGATGTGTATAGACTCCACTGATTTGAATGATGCATGCCCAAAGGACTGTTTTCCCTTGCCAAGGATCGATATGTTGATAGATGCCATGGCTGGGCACGAGATGTTGAGTTTCATGGATGGATTTAGTGGCTACAATCAAATCAAGATGCATAAGGATGATATTCCTAAGGTATCATTCATCACTGACTTTGGTGTGTATTGTTACCTGGTCATGGCTTTTGGACTGAAAAATGCAGGAGCTACCTATCAGAGGTTGGTAAACAAGATTTTTGCTCATCTCATTGGAAAGACTACGGAAGTTTACGTGGATGACATGTTGGTGAAGAGCCTACACAAGGCAGATCATATTGAACACCTACGAGAGGCATTTGAAGTGTTAAGACATCACGGATGATGTTGAACCCCGCCAAGTGCACTTTTGGTGGTGGGTCAGGGAAGTTCTTGGGTCTTATGGTCTCGAAATGAGGTATCGAGGCTAACCCCGACAAGATTAAAGCTATCTTAGATATGGAACCACCACGTTCCATAAGGGACATACAGAAACTGACTGGGAGGATTGCTGCATTGGGGAGGTTCGTCTCTAAATCCGGAGATAATTGTTTGCCGTTCTTCAAAACACTAAAGAAAGTAAAAAACTTTGAATGGACAGAAGAAAGCCAAGAGGCCTTTGAACAGGTGAAGAAGTGTATGGCTGAAGCCCCGCTGTTGGCCAAGCCAAGTGTGGGAGAAATCCTATATCTTTACTTGGCAATTTCGGATCAAGCTGTGAACGCAGTACTAGTAAAGGATGAAGACAAGGTTCAGAAACCCGTATATTATGTTAGTAAAGTTTTACATGGAGCGGAGTTGAACTACTCCATTACTGAGAAGTTTGCCTTAGCATTGGTAATTGCCTCTATGAAATTACGACCCTATTTTCAGGCACACAAAATTGAGGTCCTTATAGGACAACCACTGAGGAATATTTTGCACAGCCCTAAAGCCATTGGTAGGCTCATCAAGTGGGCAATCGAGTTGGGAGAATTCGATATTAAGTATAAGCCAAGGACGACCATCAAAGCTCAAGCACTCGCTGCCTTCGTGGTTGAATGCACCATTGACAACCAAGAAGTCGGGGGCAGGAGATACCTCGGGAAGGAAATAAGGAGGACAAGGAACCCGTGATTGAGGAAAAAGAATTTTGGGTGCTCTATTTTGATGGGGCATCCAAAACAAAAACAAGTGGTGCAGGTCTTATCTTGCAAAGTCCCGATGGATTTATGATTGAATACGCCCTACAGTTGGACTTCCCAATAACCAATAATAAGGTAGAGTATGAAGCTTTGATAGCTGGACTTGGTTTGGCAGGAGCACTAAGGGTCAAAAATCTTAAAGTTTGTGGAGATTCAAGGCTAGTTGTGGCCCAGGTCAATTGAGAGTTTGAGGCAAGGGATGCAACCATGGCCAAGTACTTAAGGCTTGTGAAGGCAGTAATGACTCAATTCGATGAGTGCTACATTGAGCATATTCCGAGGGAGGAAAACATCAAGGCCGATGCCTTATCTAAGTTTGCCTCCTACGAGATAGAGAATTATTCTAGAAGTGTCTACTTCAAAGTTTTGAGAACCCCTACTATCGATGCAAAGTTGGTTGCCCCTATCCGGGTAAGGGAATGTTGGATACTGTAACACCCCCAGATCCGGGGTCCGGGATCCGGTCGTTACGGTTTCCAATTCTTTCCACAACACTTGAACTTTCTTTAACATAAAATAAATTACATCTCTATGACCCAACACAACAATGTAAAACACACCCGTTATAGTCCCAGAGATGAAATCAGAGTAACAATCAAATTTTTATTAATCACATTATGAGTTCTTACAATCCAAAAGAATTTCAATATAAATACATACTCTTTGCCATCCATTTACATAAGTCATACTAGACCATATACTTGATACTGAAAGAATAAATATATCCTACCAATAGATTCTTCTTCAGTTCTGGTAGTCTCATCATCCTCGCCTGCGTCGAGTGCGCCTTGTGCGAGTCATCTGGTCTAGCTGTTGTTGTGATATAATAATAAAGCAAGGGTGAGCAATAGTCCACCAACAATAATATATAACTGAACGATAATATATAATAGTTCAAAAGTATCTTTCAAACCATATGCCATGCATTTACGGAAATGATGCCAGTATAATATGAACGATGAAGTTACAAGGTAACTTAAAGTATTTGTTTGTAGAAATATCTGCTACATTAAAAGTAAGCGTGATATTCTCATTGTCATTAAAAAGAGGAACTTGCATGAAAAGATTGCAATTCCAGTTATGAACACTTTTCCAGCTCTGCCAACAGTAATCATGTTGCAGGAAATAAATAAGTTTGGATGATGAACCAATGATGGAGTATTCACCGCGCCCGCTGTTCCAATCTTGATGATCAGTCGAGATCGTACAGCTCAAATTAGATTTACTACTGGTAGAAGGAAGAACTGACGGCTTTACTTGTATACCGCCTTACTAGCACTCCCCGGCCAACGGTTGGGCCAAAGGGGATGGACCGGCGCTACTCGGCCTCTTACACTACTCCTAGTTCAAATAGAATTCATGATTCTGAATGTAACGTTCGTCCCCCTTTCCCCAAGTATAATACTTGTTGATAAGACTCTACAAAGTAGTCGTATCTAGTTGGAAAGGAAAATTCACCAATAACTTCCAAGCTATTGCTTGGTAACGAATATCAACTTGTTCCAACAATCTTACCCCTCGAAAGATGAGAAGGTAAACAACGACTTAATAAGTCAATAGCACCCGAGTTGCGAGTGAAGAGAATACTTTATGACCGGGAAGTCGACAAGATAAATAACATTTTCCAAGTAAGGTTCCCTTATTTTTAGGGAGATAGACTCAAGAAGAATGATGTCTGAGAACCTTTCATGATATAAGATTAATAATAATATGTCTCCGAAATATTTTTCGTAATAATCGAAGAAGATAAAACTTATTGAGGTTATTCCAAGTATGGAATAAATATTCAGAGAATATTTATTGAATTAAGAATATTTAAAGAATATTTAGGAATATGAAAGAATATCTTTAATCAGAGTATTTTTCAAAATAATCCTTGAAGAAATATCAGGAGAATATTTATTGAATAAATAAATATTTACACGAATATTCAAAATAATATTCATTAAGGAATTTAAATGAATATTCAAAAAGTAATATTCATTTAATGAATAATATTCTAAATGAATATCAAGTAAAATTCATTTAGTAATCCGAGCTTTAAAGGAATATTCGAGATAATATTCGATAAATAAATCAAGCTTCAGATGAATATTAGAATAATATTCATCAAGAATATTCAAAAGTAATATTCATTTAATAAAATAATATTCTAAATGGATATTCAAATAATATTCATTTAGTAGTCCAATCTTTAAAAGAATATTCGGAATAATAATCGATAATCTATTCGACTTTGAATGAATATTGAAAAATATTATTCGTCGAATGGTTACGTTCAAATAATTATTTGAAGTAAGGATCGTTAAATAAATAATCTCGAACGAATATTCAAATAATATTCGTCGCCAAAATAATGGAAAATATTTACTTAAATATTTTCCTCCGAGGTAATCTCGATATATCAAGAAATATTGACTCCCGGTCTATATTTGACGAATAAGATGTATACGCCCTTCTATGAGGGTCTTACAATAACCGGCTTATAATTGATATACGTTAGTTATCTAATTTATAAGCTAATAAACAATCAGGGAACAAGCATAACGATATAACTTGAAAGTAGACATGCATGCTATGGCATATGTATAACAGAAAACATATATATATATATATATATATATATATATATATATATATATATATATATATATTCAATCACAACAACAGCCTAAAAGAAGGGAATTTGAAACTTGCCTGGTAGTCGAGTACGGTAAGGGGTAGTGGTAGCGAGTCCCGGGTCAGCTTGGTGATCTATAAATAGCCAAGGCATTCGGGATTAATCACTTAACATCTTAAAAGTTAAGTTATACTTAAATCAAAACACGTTCTCGAGTTATCTCGTTATACCCCTTTTTGTGGATTCCTTTTATCATTGATCCGACCCGACATTCGTTCATTAATACGACATGTCACTGTACATACACTTGGGACGTACTTAAGTCATACAAGTTCTAAAGTCGATCGTTACGAACCAATATTATACTCCGAGTTTTATCGCCTTTTTTTAAGTGTTTTACCGAAGTTATAATAGAGTCGTCTTTTAGGGGTTCGTTCGCGTTTAACCTCGACTCGAATATTTTTAATAAATCGAAAAATAATCCTTTTGACATACGGTTTTCTTTCACACCTTTCTTTTTACCTCTAGTATTTATTTACCAAGATTCGTCATGACTTTACATATTTTACGAGGGTTCAATTTCAGTTACGAACTTTCGTTTACGGATTCGAACTACTTTTAGTAAATCGGTCATAAATCCTAAACCGTAAGTCTGTTTGATTCGATTCTTTTTCCAAAATGATCTACGACTCAAGATCTACAAGGGCATGTTAGATACTTGTCCAGTTTCAGCTATTAGACCTACTGTGATACACGGTTTTCAATGATTAACGAAATTTCGGCATTATAACGGCTATAATACGAACTTTCCAAAAATCGCAATCAACAACCCAAGCCACACCGGGCATCAATACAACTTATACACATAATAATCATCTCACAAGTCCAGAAGCTACTGATCTTAGCATCAAAATCATCATGCATTTAAATCATATAACTAATTACATAATCATGCTTATAATTATCACTATAATCATACCAAGCTAAATCCATCAAAACCATTCATAAATCTCAAATCAAATGCTAGGGTTTCAAGAGATCTACCTTCCTTGGAGTATGATATAACCTTAATAAGCTTGGTATGGTCCTTGTCTAGCTTAATCAAACCTTAGATCATCCAAAGAAATCATGAAAACAAAGTTAGTTTCTAAGCTCCACCATTCATCGTCAATTTTGTAAAAATCATATAAAATCAAAAACTAAGAGTTTGGTTCTAAAATTTTTACCACACCTTCTACTCTTCAAGGGCTTTCTTTTGAGCTATATAACACAAGAATCCAACCATGGGAGCTAGGGTTTTGAGCCCCATCTTTCTTCTGATCAGAACCTGAACAGTTTTGGTCCTCCAACTTTAAGCATGGATTTGACTAGGCTATACTACTTGGATTTCCATGAAATTTGGAACGAATCTTGCCCATGGAGAGGAGAAGCTATGGTTAAAATTTGGTGATTTTATCATGGATATAAATGGAGATATGAATTTTTCTTTGATCTCTGTTCCTGCTGGGCAGTTTTGGAGTGTTTGGTGTTTTTGCTTTGTTCTCTTGTTCTTGCTTGCTTTATGGCCAATAATGCTAACATCTTGTAATATATATCTAATGTCTTTGGATGCATCTCTTCAAGATGTGTTGTCATGCTTTGATTGGTCCTTTTTAAAATATCTTAACCTCACAATTACACTTACGTACTCATCTCTTGCCTTTTAGCACTTAAGTCCCTGGGTAAACTGCAACTAGGTGCTTAGATATTTCTGTAAAGGTGTGATGTCATCTTCCACTATCTTTGGTGGATGCATCCTATCTTGTTCGTTCGTTTCTTTGTTCGGTTATCGCTCAATTTCGCTGATCGTTCGAAGAATAACCAAGTAGTTTCACCTCTAGGGTTTACCGGGAAATTTCTCGATATTCATAATACCTTCCCCAATCCTTAATATAATCCTCATGATGACCATGTAGGATATTTAATCTCGATACGAACTTAATCCGTAATCTAGGATTCGTTCGCTTTATTGATTAATCTCGTTATAACGTTTTAGCGGTTTCTAGAACGCTTGTTTCACTGCCTCAATGGTTTCCTACCTTCATTCTTAAATCAAATATAATAACATCCCAAAATATCAAATCCTCAAAGTTAATATCTCAATTATTGGATTATAATAATATTTAATCCATTGTCCGGTCAAATATTATACCGAAAAAGAATTTGGAATTTCTGAATTCCGATCGTCTCTGCATTCACTTATTTCCTCCGCGTATTACTAATATGACTTCGAAACATCCATATCACGTCCCGTACATAGGGTGGCGTGAAAAGTTTTCCAACTTACAAAATCACTATTCATCCACCAAATTACTATGCACGTACAGGAAACACTATACACATACGGAAAACACTATGCACGTACGGGAAATACTATGCACGTATGGGAAACACTATGCACGTACGGGAAATACTATGCACGTATGGGAAACACTATGCACGTACTCATTTCCCTTCAAGGATCCATTAGCTCCTTCCTAGATGGTAGATTATTCTTATCTAGGTCCTCAACCATCGAATTACTCTATTCTGACAATATACCAATGCATCAGGATCATTGTCCAAAGCAATATCCATTCATTACAATCATTGTTCTTTGAAACCACCATTCATTAGTGCTCTTTAACCACAATAAGAAAAGTTTTAATTCTACCCAAAATTCGGGTTATTACAGTCTCCCCTCCTTAAAAGGATTCCATCCTCGGAATCAGTTTAGGAATAACTGGGGTTACTTCTATCCCATTGCACTTTCTATTTCTCAGGTGGATTCTTCCACTTCTTGATTTTCTTCAAATCTCTCACTAGCTTGACAACCTTATCTCTTAGCGCTTGCTCTTTTCTATTCATAATTTCCACAGGTTGTCCTTCGTAGTTCAGATTCGATTATGTATATCTATTTGCTCGTACTCTGTCATATGCTGGGCATCTATAGTATACTGATGAGGCACATACGCATGAACCATGTTATGACCATTTTACTGGTTTGGGTGAGGCTGGCTCATAGGCCACCTTCCTGACGCGTTTAAACTCTCAAATGGCCCAATGAATCTTGGGCTAAACTTCCTTTCATTCTAATCTTGTTAATTCCTTCCACTAGGATACCTTTTCTTATTACAAATCTCGAACCTTATATTCTCTATCTTGTTTGCACAGAAATACATCAACAAAAACTTGCTTGTCAGAATCCTCTATTAATTCTAGATATTTCCCAATTCCATTGTATAAATGTCAACTCTATTGTCGACGGGGTACTCTGTATTGAAACTAGTTCGAGTATTCTAACAACCGATTCGAGTAACTCTTGATGTCTAGCAACGAGCTCGTCGGCCATCACTGTTTTGGCCTCGCTATCTCATTGTTAACTACTATCACCCCCGGTGTTCCAACCTCTTCTTTAATCATCTCACAGAATGCCAATCTACCTCCTGTGTTCATTCAGTCATTCTCTATTATCTCATCTCTTCTCCTTTCTGAAAGAAAGGCGAATCTCTTGGGGGGATTTGTTTGCGGGGAATGTTGTCTGGTTCGAGGACTCTTAATCCTTTTATCACAAATCATAATCTTCATATACACACAAGCACACATATTTCCAGATCTGATAGGTCTGAAAGTCGATCATGTTTGATCCTTTTTGATTTTGCACCTTTCCTTCATATATACAATGTTTCGATATACTTATGGCGAAAACTATCTCAGATAACTCACAGCCAATTCATTAAATTCCAAAAAGTTGTGGGTGCAATAGTCAACCCAAAATGACATCACTTACAATTTCATAGTGTCTATACCTAGTGCGATTCACAATCTTGGGTATATCCTCGATTTTTTTAACTTCCAACCGGTGATGTCCCATTTCCTAATAAGTTTGGAAAATACACAGCGTCCCTGTGCTGCTCAGACAATCTTCTACAACAGTACCTATACTCAATGTTGACCCATTCAACTCTCGAGGTTCGATGCACAATCTTGTGCTAACATATTTCTTTCTTACAACACACCGGTTCCTCACGGTGGCACACTGAGTCTCATCGCACTCTTAATCAACAATCCTCGCATCTGAGTTGATAATTCTTTTATTCCTACTGGGCTAACGGGAGATGCAGCACTAGGCTCTGAACACTCGATATTCATTATTATGTCATCCAAATCGATATCTGGTAGCTTATTAAAACCTTGTACAACCTCCCAAAATCATTATAATTATACTTGGTGTCTCTTTCCTCGGGGTCAACCATATGAGCTAATCAAGCCTCATATCTCTGGCGTCATAATCTCTTAGTCTGAACTAGATTCCAAAATCTCTGACTCCGTCTTTATCCTTGAATTATTTCCCTCATAATCAATTTGGCTCCATTGGGTATCAACTAATCCATCATTATTATAATATCAATTTCTCCCTAATTCGAAAAGAATCAAATCTCTCGATCGAGTGGTACTCTGGGTAGGTTCTCTGGAAATCACTATTCCTTATCCATAAGGAACACTTCTTGAACTTGATGTAGATATTACATGAAGTAGATAAAATTGCAGAAGAGTTTCAAGCATCGCAGCTATGTCAGGTTGATGAAACTATCATTCATGCAGCTTCCATAAAAGACTGGAAACTTAACGGTTTACTTCGTCAATTTTGTATCATGGTCCTGGTTTGCCTCAAAACGGGACCTTCTAAGGTACGTAATATGCCTAAGGCTCCATCACGAATCGAATCTTTACTTAAACTATTATTACCTTCGATTCTTGCACAATCATCAAAAGGAATGTAACTTCCTCCACTCCGATATGACCTTCAAGGTCTTTCCAAATATCATTTTGTTTCTTTGGTATGAACATTTGTAATTATTCCTTTATACTTAGACTGTCGGCCACCTCATTGGCCTTTCCTGATAATAATAATTTCTGGTAATCCTTGTTCTCTGGATATATTCCAATTCAAACTTTTCTACATCATTCCCATCACTGTTAGGTGAAAGCATTCTCCCTTAAGCTCTGCTGATGGAGAAAAATATATTTATCAGTCTTTTTCCATAAGTCATTGATTCCACCTACCCGTGGGAACTTTATCACGTTTATTCCCAATCCTACTTAGGATACTTCTTTTCTTAGTTCTTTCCTTATCTTAGGATAATCTCAAACTTTATAGGTTCAATCCATACTTCCTCAGGGTTTCATACATGCCTCATCTGGCATTATTGTTACTATGTCATACATTCCTTACCAAATTCCATTTTGAAGTTCGGAATATTACTTTTTTCCTTGTAAGGTTTCATAGGTCATCCTCATCATTCCTCCTGTATTTTCTGGGTACAGGGTATATGAAAATGTCATTGATCAATACTCTAATAATTCTATCTATGTTCTTTCCAGAACTCTTTTTAATAATCCTTACCGGTCATTGTTGCCTTAGCAAGTCCAACTCATATCATCTGAATTCATAATGTCGTTATTAGGGTTAATGCCATCCTTTGTGCATTCCCCAGGGTTTGTCTTAATTTATGGATATCCTATCCTTAATTCAACTGCCAAGGAATTCTTGCATCCTATACTTGGCAATCAAATCATGTATCCTTAATAAGGGTCTCTTTTCAATCATTCTCATTTGATAATCGATCGGTGGCTTAATGCTAACCTCTTCTTTCAGATAGTTGTCAGCCTATTTGACCTTCCAAAAGACAACGTATGTCTATCTGCTCTCTTACAGAACTTGGTAATGGTAGCAAGGATGTTCTGGAAGATATTGATCGAGTTCAACGTGAATCTCTTAGTACTTATCGTTTTTCTCAAAGGTACTTGCCTTAGACAAAATTTCTACAGCATACTGATCCATCTATGACCATTTCTATACTCTCTTCATAAACCTTCATTGTTTACTTCCTTGGTCATAATATATTCATGGTATTTATAATACCCTAACATCATACATCTCAAGTCATTATACTTCCATTTTTACTCGTAATCTTGGGCAATCATATACACATGAATCACTTTAGTACGGGTGACCCCATTCCAAAAAGTCTAGTAAATTCCCAATCCAAACATGGGTTGCAAAGGGTTCAGTAGAAGATTCCTACGATCTCATTAATATTTCCTTTATATCAAAAGCCCTTGCAGTCGGCGCTTACTTAGAAGCAACCCTGCTTTGTCCTTTCATTGCTGGTCTAGTCACTTGATAATCCTCTGTGACTTGGCCTCAACTGACCACACTAAAATAAAAATATATGGTTTTTGGGGTTGGCTAATTAGCAATACTTTTCTAGCAATTGCTGCATAGTGCCTTCTACTTTGATACCTTTCTACCTTTCCAAAACTTTACTCCATATAGGTCTTAATCGACTTCTCGGCACCGTCTCCGGTCACCTTTCCTCCTCTTTTATCTTTTCAACTATTCTTATCAATCCCACGTGCCACGCAAGCTTACCATTCATGGTATAACAGTATGTTCACTTAAGTCAATCCCGAAGTTTCTCAGTCCGGCCGGTTTCTTACTTACATTCCCTGTTTTCGTCCAATCTCACTTCATCATTGTATTTCTACAATCAATCGCGATAACCGGGGTCTATCCACCAACCCATATAGCGGCTACTTTACCCAATTCATGGGGTTCGCCCCAGTTTCTACTCTCTTCCATGATGTTCTCTGATAATCAGAAAGACAAGGTTTGCCAAAATTCGTTGAATTTCTTTCCAGAATCAAGGAAATTTTGGTCAATCTATCCAAACACCGGTAACACTATGAAGATCAATTTCGAAACCTAGAGAATAGTTCTATGAGCATCCAAGCTGGTAGAATCATAAGCAGTTATAATAACGGAATTATTGACATAAAGTTGGAAGTTTAACCACTAGAAAGGAACCAAATATATATATCCCATAGAAGGGAAATCAAAATTTTCAAACTGAAACATGCCACCTCTTCCTGATACATATACATCTTAGTTGTCGATAATATCAAATGTCAGTCTTCCTAACCACAGGTTTCAGAAGGAACACTACCGTCGGAGTTAGTCGTTTCATAAAAATTGGCACTACTAAGGCCATCCTAGTCTGGTGTACCGTGTTGTTCGAATGCATCCGCAATTACTCTGCCGTGCTGCATAAGCACACCACCTAAATCTGTATGAGATGCATCATAGTGTATCATAAAGTCTACCTTCTCCCGTTAGGCAACACCAACGCCGGGTCGTTACCAATTTCATCTTAAAACATTCTCTATTACCTCTTAACCACTAATCGCATTACTTGATCCATTTGCAATTCAGTGTCAGAATAAACTTAAGGTAACTACTATAATCTATTCGGGGAAAAGAAAGAATTTAATATTCTTCTGAATCACATGCATCTAACGTTCCTGATTCACCATTTTACTGAGTTAAAAATAAACTTATACTTAGTACCTGATAGTAGTCATATTACGAGTTTATCATAGACCCACTGGTCTTTTCCTCTGGTAGTTTCTGAGATCATCGTCTCGCTTACTACTTTATATAACTTTATCCAATCAGGCCATCACTTTCCACTATCTTTACTTTCGAAGCTGGTTCATTCATAATATGGACATTTCGCTGAATAAAACCACCTCAACAATCTCAATTTTCATAAAATATAACCCATGAAATCCACCTTCTCATGGCGAATTACCATTGACAATATTCACACTAATCCATTTATCCGATAATATGGCACTTGTTGCCTCTATCTCAACTGCTTCTGGGTGCTCCCCGTCCTACATCGACGTCTTTGATAATCATGCCTCATTCTAACTCCTTTCTCATTAATATGAAAGTCTATAAGGATCTTTATCTATCCCCATATAAGACCTCAAGTAATCCTTCCAATCTGTCTTAATTGCCGGTACTACCTCTCGTAGTCCGGCTATAAATCCAACATAAAAGTTCAATTCTCTTAATAATATCTCAGTTCTTTGTGCTCACTTCTCTGAGCACTATAATCTTAACTCTCGCTATCCCTCTGGCTACAGCCCTCATTTCCTTGGAGTAAACTCCTCATCCTCAATAGGATTCTCCTCTGCTGGATCCTCTTTCGAGTCCTCAATAGGGTACTCTATCGAATTCACTATCCGATACTTGATACTGAAAGAATAAATATATCCTACCAATAGATTATTCTTCAGTTCTAGTAGTCTCATCGTCCTCACCCGCGTCGAGTGCGCCTTGTGCGAGTCATCTGGTCTAGCTGTTGTTGTGATATAATAATAAAGTAAGGGTGAGCAATAGCCCACCAACAATAATATATAACTGAACGATAATATATAACAGTTCAAAAGTATCTTTCAAACCATATGCCATGCATTTACGGAAATGATGCCAGTATAATATGAACGATGAAGTTACAAGGTAACTTAAAGTATTTGTTTGTAGAAATATCTTCTACATCAAAAGTAAGCGTGATATTCTCATTGTCATTAAAAAGAGGAACTTGCATGAAAAGATTGCAATTCCAGTTATGAACACTTTTCCAGCTCTGCCAACAGTAATAATGTATCAGGAAATAAATAAGTTTGGATGATGAACCAATGATGGAGTATTCACCGCACCCGCTGTTCCAATCTTGATGATCAGTCGAGATCGTACAGCTCAAATTAGCTTTACTACCGGTAGAAGGAAGAACTGACGGCTTTACTTGTATACCGCCTTACTAGCTCTCCCCGGCCAACGGTTGGGCCAAAGGGGATGGACCGGCGCTACTCGGCCTCTTACACGACTCCTAGTTCAAATAGAATTCATGATTCTGAATGTAACGTTCGTCCCCCTTTTCCCAAGTATAATACTTTTTGATAAGACTCTACAAAGTAGTCGTATCTAGTTGGAAAGGAAAATTCACCAATAACTTCCAAGCTATTGCTTGGTAACGAATATCAACTTGTTCCAACAATCTTACCCCTCGAAAGATGAGAAGGTAAACAACGACTTAATAAGTCAATAGCACCCGAGTTGCGAGTGAAGAGAATACTTTATGACCGGGAAGTCGACAAGATAAATAACATTTTCCAAGTAAGGTTCCCTTATTTTTAGGGAGATAGACTGAAGAAGAATGATGTCTGAGAACCTTTCTTGATATAAGATTAATAATAATATGTCTCCGAAATATTTTTCGTAATAATCGAAGAAGATAAAACTTATTGAGGTTATTCTAAGTATGGAATAAATATTCAGAGAATATTTATTGAATTAAGAATATTTAAAGAATATTTAGGAATATGAAAGAATATCTTTAATCAGAGTATTTTTCAAAATAATCCTTGAAGAAATATCAGGAGAATATTTATTGAATAAATAAATATTTACACGAATATTCAAAATAATATTCATTAAGGAATTTAAATGAATATTCAAAAAGTAATATTCATTTAATGAATAATATTCTAAATGAATATCAAGTAATATTCATTTAGTAATCCGAGCTTTAAAGGAATATTCGAGATAATATTCGATAAATAAATCAAGCTTCAGATGAATATTAGAATAATATTCATCAAGTAATTATTATCTTAAATGAATATTCAAAAGTAATATTCATTTAATAAAATAATATTCTAAATGGATATTCAAATAATATTCATTTAGTAGTCCAATCTTTAGAAGAATATTCGGAATAATAATCGAAAATCTATTCGACTTTGAATGAATATTGAAAAATATTATTCGTCGAATGGTTACGTTCAAATAATTATTTGAAGTAAGGATCGTTAAATAAATAATCTCGAACGAATATTCAAATAATATTCGTCGCCCAAATAATGGAAAATATTTACTTAAATATTTTCCTCCGAGGTAATCTCGATATATCAAAAAATATTGACTCCCGGTCTATATTTGACGAATAAGATGTATATGCCCTTCTATGAGGGTCTTACAATAACCAGCTTATAATTGATACGTTAGTTATCTAATTTATAAGCTAATAAACAATCAGGGAACAAGCATAACGATATAACTTGAAAGTAGGCATGCATGCTATGGCATATATATATATATATATATATATATATATATATATATATATATATATATATATATTCAATCACAACAACAGCCTAAAATAAGGGAATTGAAACTTGCCTGGTAGTCGAGTACGGTAAGGGGTAGTGGTAGCGGGTCCCGGGTCAGCTTGGTGATCTATAAATAGCCAAGGCATTCGGGATTAATCACTTAACATCTTAAAAGTTAAGTTATACTTAAATCAAAACACGTTCTCGAGTTATCTCGTTATACCCCTTTTTGTGGATTCCTTTTATCATTGATCCGACCCGACATTCGTTCGTTAATACGACATGTCACTGTACTTACACTTGGGACGTACTTAAGTCATACAAGTTCTAAAGTCGATCGTTACGAACCAATATTATACTCCGAGTTTTATCGCCTTTTTTTAACTGTTTTACCGAAGTTATAATAGAGTTGTCTTTTACGGGTTCGTTCGCGTTTAACCTCGACTCGAATATTTTTAATAAATCGAAAAATAATCCTTTTGACATACGGTTTTCTTTCACACCTTTCTTTTTACCTCTAGTATTTATTTACCAAGATTCGTCATGACTTTACATATTTTACGAGGGTTCAATTTCAGTTACGAACTTTCGTTTACGGATTCGAACTACTTTTAGTAAATCGGTCATAAATCCTAAACCGTAAGTCTGTTTGATTCGATTCTTTTTCCAAAATGATCTACGACTCAAGATCTACAAGGGCATGTTAGATACTTGTCCAGTTTCAGCTATTAGACCTACTGTGATACACGGTTTTCAATGATTAACGAAATTTCGGCATTATAACGGCTATAATACGAACGTTCCAAAAATCGCAATCAACAACCCAAGCCACACCGGGCATCAATACAACTTATACACATAATAATCATCTCACAAGTCCAGAAGCTACTGATCTTAGCATCAAAATCATCATGCATTTAAATCATATAACTAATTACATAATCATGCTTATAATTATCACTATAATCATACCAAGCTAAATCCATCAAAACCATTCATAAATCTCAAATCAAATGCTAGGGTTTCAAGAGATCTACCTTCCTTGGAGTATGATATAACCTTAATAAGCTTGGTATGGTCCTTGTCTAGCTTAATCAAACCTTAGATCATCCAAAGAAATCATGAAAACAAAGTTAGTTTCTAAGCTCCACCATTCATCGTCAATTTTGTAAAAATCATATAAAATCAAAAACTAAGAGTTTGGTTCTAAAATTTTTACCACACCTTCTACTCTTCAAGGGCTTTCTTTTGAGCTATATAACACAAGAATCCAACCATGGGAGCTAGGGTTTTGAGCCCCATCTTTCTTCTGATCAGAACCTGAACAGTTTTGGTCCTCCAACTTTAAGCATGGATTTGACTAGGCTATACTACTTGGATTTCCATGAAATTTGGAACGAATCTTGCCCATGGAGTGGAGAAGCTATGGTTAAAATTTGGTGATTTTATCATGGATATAAATGGAGATATGAATTTTTCTTTGATCTCTGTTCCTGCTGGGCAGTTTTGGAGTGTTTGGTGTTTTTGCTTTGTTCTCTTGTTCTTGCTTGCTTTATGGCCAATAATGCTAACATCTTGTAATATATATCTAATGTCTTTGGATGCATCTCTTCAAGATGTGTTGTTTTGGTCCTTTTTAAAATATCTTAACCTCACAATTACACTTACGTACTCATCTCTTGCCTTTTAGCACTTAAGTCCCTGGGTAAACTGCAACTAGGTGCTTAGATATTTCTGTAAAGGTGTGATGTAATCTTCCACTATCTTTGGTGGATGAATCCTATCTTGTTCGTTCGTTTCTTTGTTCGGTTATCGCTCAATTTCGCTGATCGTTCGAAGAATAACCAAGTAGTTTCACCTCTAGGGTTTACCGGGAAATTTCTAGATATTCATAATACCTTCCCCAATCCTTAATATAATCCTCGTGATGACCATGTAGGATATTTAATCTCAATACGAACTTAATCCGTAATCTAGGATTCGTTCGCTTTATTGATTAATCTCGTTATAACGTTTTAGCGGTTTCTAGAACGCTTGTTTCACTGCCTCAGTGGTTTCCTACCTGCATTCTTAAATCAAATATAATAACATCCCAAAATATCAAATCCTCAAAGTTAATATCTCAATTCTTGGATTATAATAATATCTAATCCACTGTCCGGTCAAATATTATACCGAAAAAGAATTTGGAATTTCTGAATTCCGATCGTCTCTGCATTCACTTATTTCCTCCGCGTATTACTAATATGACTTCGAAACATCCATATCACGTCCCGTACATAGGGTGGCTTGAAAAGTTTTCCAACTTACAAAATCACTATTCATCCACCAAATTACTATGCACATACAGGAAACACTATGCACGTACGGAAAACACTATGCACGTACGGGAAATACTATGCACGTATGGGAAAAAATATGCACGTACGGGAAACACTATGCACGTATGGGAAACACTATGCACGTACTCATTTCCCTTCAAGGATCCATTAGCTCCTTCCTGGATGGTAGATTATTCTTATCTAGGTCCTCAACCATCGAATTACTCTATTCTGACAATATACCAATGCATCAGGGTCATTGTCCAAAGCAATATCCATTCATTACAATCATTGTTCTTTGAAACCACCATTCATTAGTGCTCTTTAACCACAATAAGAAAAGTTTTAATTCTACCCAAAATTCGGGTTATTACAGATAGATCCCATAAAAGCACACCTTAAGGCTGGTTGGCTCCCGACCAATGCCATGGAGGCACGAAAATTATCTGTGAGGGCGTTGAGGTATGCTTTGATTGAAGGGATACTCTACAAGAAGTCTTTTGTGATTCCGTACCTAAAGTGTTTGTGGCCCGAAGAGGCCAGATCAGCTATTGAGGAGGTTCATGAGGGAATTTGTGGAAAACACTTGAGGGGCAGGGCCCCAGCTCACAAGATAGTCAGACTTGGGTTCTATTGACCTGAGATGATGGCAGATGCCAAGGAGTATGTGAAAAGGTGTGATCGTTGCCAGAGACATGCACCGATGGTTAGGCAGCCACCTGAGATGTTGACATCCATCAGCTCCCCCATTCCTTTCACTATGTGGGGGATGGATATACTTGGGGCCATTCCGATGGCCACTGCTCAAAGGAAGTTCCTGGTTGTAGCTATTGATTACTTCATGAAGTGGATTGAGGCCAAACCTTTGGATAAAATTACAACCAAGCAAGTCATGCAGTTCTTCTGGGAGAATGTCATGTGCAGGTACGAAATACCACGAATCCTCGTTACAGACAATGGGTTACAATTTAACAACAAAGAATTCAGGGACTATTGTGATGAGAATGGGATTGAGCTTCGATTTACCTCAGTTGCCCACCCTCAAGCTAATGGGCAAGCTGAGGTTGCTAATCGAATAATCTTGATGGACTTAAGAAAAGGGTGGAACGCTCTAGGAACACTTGGGTGGATGAGTTACTACCCTTACTCTGGGCATACCGCACCACATGTAAGGTGACTACTGGAGGAACTCCATTCATGTTAGCTTATGGAGCTGAAGCCCTGGTACCCATGGAGATTATGCATGCTTCTCCATGAATAGAAGCTTTCAAACCGGACACAAATGAAGAGGGAATGAGGTTGGACCTTGACTTGATAGATGTGGTAAGGGATGAAGCTCATGCCAGGAATGTTGAACATCAGAAGAGAGCTTTCTTCTACTATAACTTAAGGGTGAAAGAGAGGTTCTTCCGTCAGGGGGACCTAGTGCTCAGAAAGATTGAAGCATCCGGAGTTGGACAGAAGGGCCTGGCCCCGAATTGGGAAGGTCCGTATCGAGTCAAGGGAACACTGGGACGTGGATCGTACAAGTTGCAGACTTTGGAAGGAAGTGATGTGCCTCGCACTTGGCATGCATCAAACCTCAAGGTCTACTATGTTTGATTATCCTGATTATGACATAGCTAAAGTTTTTAGGAGACTAGAAATAAGGTCGACGAAACCATTTCAGAGTTTTCAAACTCCGAGTAAGAAGTAGAGTACTTATGTAAGGGCTGGACCCTTTTCAAGATTCGTTTATGCATTTATAAATTTTGATTTTCAGTATTCTTTGTGTTTATATTTATGTCTACTAAGTACCTATGCATAATTAAATTGAAAGCCTGTAAAGGCCAAGTACAAAAGGCAAAATTATTAAATATAAAGAAAAACTCGAAACTGCATAAATAAGCCCGAAGGCTATAAGTTATAAGTTACAAAACAAGAATGATGAAATCATAAAAACATATGCCACACAGGGCCAACCAAAAATAATCTAAGTCCCAGGAGCTTGGGATGAAGCAGACTCCTCTACGTCTCCCTGGACTTTTGAACCACCTGCGGAGCGAGAAGGGGAAGTCTTAGTATATCAGAGTCCCTCCGAAGGGGAGAAACCTCAGGATCTAGTATCCTACTCCCATCCTCAATAGCCTCATCCTCACTACCCTCAACAGGGGTAGGAACAGGTGGATGTGGGCTAGGAAAGTCAGCATGAGAGGACAAGCCCGAGTGTTTCTTCAACACGGCCTCTATGGCCTCATCCCAACCCTCCGTGTACTGACTAGGAAACAAAATCCTATCATGCTGCTCCATAAGCTTCTGGAAGTCCTCAGAATCCTTAAAGGCATCAATGGACTCATCTTTCTTTGCCCTCAAATCAACTAGCTCGGCATTAGCTGTAGCCAGTTCCTCCTCCTTCTTCTAGAGCTTCTCTTCAGCTCCCCCAACCGTGATCTTGGCCTTTTGAAACTTAGTCCCAAAAGACTTAGCATTGCTCTTCCAGGATTTGGCTTGATGAACCATCCCCTGGAAGTGAACATTGGCCTGCAAAGAGATTTAATCAGAACATTCAACAGATGGGGGTAAGACGAAGGAAAAAAAGTAGATTTTAGGTGCTTACAGTGGCTAGGGCCTGAGTGCCCATGTGCTCAGACTGTTCCATGGAGCCTCCGAAGACCAAATCTTTATAGTCGTAGGGAGTGATAGAATTAAGCGACCAGTATGGAGTGTTTGGTGGAACCGACAACTGAGTCCTATTTCCTGAAGCCCCTAGGGGCCCTATAGACAGAAGATTTGACGTTCACTTGTAGTGGCCCCTCGTCCAAGTCCACATTCATAATATCCTTTTCTGTAACCTTGTGAGGTCACAAAAAGGCTGGCTCTAGGCCCTCAGTGCGGGGATCCAAACCCCTTTTAGCTCTCCTCATTCGAGAGGACTCTTCCTCCACTGGCTCTGTGGCCTCCATGATCTTTCTTGCGGCTGCAAACACAAAAACAAAACACGTTGGTATAAATAATACCGAAATAAAGAAAAAGTGCAGGGGAATAAGAATTTACCAAGGTCAGAAACTTTAGACATGCCAACGGCTCTCAGTGATTCCTCATTGATAAGGTCCCAGCACAGCGATTGACCGTTAAGCTCATCATAGGCAGCCTGTTCTTCAGTATTAAGCACGATTTTGTTGGGATTGCCATCGACTACTTTCCCAAATGATTTTCTGAAAAGGGTGCCCCAATCACCCCCTTCCCATAACAAGTACATAAATTCCTCCTTCCATTTGGGGTTATTGTCAACTACCGAGTGCCCATTACAGATATATGGAATCTTGGGCCTTTGTCTAATGTAGACCCAACCCAGTTGGTTGCTAGAACTATTGTAAAATTGAAAAATCTTCCTAAACAGGGGGACAGTAAGTGGAAATTTCTTCCTCAGACATAAAACCATGAAACAGAGGATTGATCGCCAGGCATTGGGTGGTAATTGACATGGGCTGATTTGAACATCGACCAATAAGGTTGGAATAAAACTGTGAAAAGGAAACTTAAGCCCAACTACAAGGGCATCCCTAAAAACACAAAGTGCATTGGGCCTCCAATGGCAAGGCCTGTCGCCAGGCCCTGCCATTACCAGTTTTAGTGGGGACTTGACATTATAACTCTTATTATAACTACGAACACAATCCTCATCATGGAATTTATTACAGCAGTTATATGCATCAAGTTCAGCTAAACTAGGATATTCATCTCCGCGAGTATTAATCATATCACTTTAGCTCATATAAGTAGAACGGATATCGATGTCATTACCTCTCTTAGATGCAGAATTCATTTTGGCAAGGCATTGAGCAGCTTTGTCCGCCATTAATATTCAAGGGAAGAATATTCAAACCCAGAAAATATAGCTGAAGGAGATAAAATTGCAAGGAAAAACCCAGAAAACTTTGAAGAAACTTCAAAGAAACCCAGAACACGGTGGGAGAACCGCCATAAAATGCCCTTGAACTCTGTTGGAAATCGCCTTAACTTAGAGAGATTTGAGAAAAATTTAGAAAGTAAAGTGAGAGTGATTAGAGTGAAATGAGAAATGAACTCTCACTTCACTCTTTTATAGGAATTCTTTAGTCGGATGATAGCTGGTTAAAATTCCCTAAGACCGGTAATAGCCAATAAAAGCAAATGAAAGGCCAAAAGGCCCAAAACGATGGAAGGTTCTAGAATAAACTAAAACCTATCATAGAAATGAGATATATAGATATACATGTATAATAAATAAATAACTAAAAGGAAATAGGCCCAGTAAGCCCAATAGGTCCAATAGGCCTAAGTGGCCCAAAATACTTCGTGCCGAAAATTAGACCCATTATTTGACCAGAATCCTGATCGAATTCGACCAGGATTCCTGGTTGAAAAGTCTTCGACCAGAGTGTAAAAATGGGCCTTAATTCGACCATAATCTTGATCGAATTCGACCAGGATTCCTGGTCAAAAAGTCTTCAACCAGAGTGTAAAAATGGACCTTAATTCGACAAGAATCCTAATCGAATTCGACCAAGATTCCTGGTTGAAAAGTCTTCGACCAGGATGTAAAAATGGCCTTTAATTCAACCAGGATCCTGATCGAATTCGACCAGGATTCCTGGTCGAAAAGCCTTCGACCAGGATGTAAAAATGGCCTTTAATTTGACCAGGATCCTGATCGAATTCAACCAGGATTCCTGGTCGAAAAGCCTTCGACCAGGATGTTAAAATGAACCTTAATTCGACCAGGATCCTGGTCGAATTCGATCAGGATTCCTGGTCGAAAATGTTCAGTTCTTCTTTGATTTTCTCATAATAAATATGTATGGAAAATTCTTCAAACATGATATTTGGGAGAAAAGTTCCTAAAAACTCCTGGAAAATACAAACTTGTCTCCAAAAACTAGGGGTCCAAAATATTTGTGATAAATAATAAAATACCTGTGAGTAGGAGAAAAGTGTTAGGAAATTGTTAATAACTTTCCTTAAGACATGAATATGGTTGCATAGCCTCGGATAAGGCGAATCGTCGTAAATATGAAGGTCGCTCCACACTTTACATTCATGGCGATACCTGTGAAACACTAGTGTACCTAAACCTTAATTTCCAAGAAAACCTGATCAGTTTTCTTAAAAGTTGGAGGGCAAATGATATGGGCTGGAAATAAGCCCTAAAAATACATTTAATGACACATTAAATGAACCTAGGATGGTCCAAGGTCAAAGCCCATTTATGAGACCCAAAACCCTGATTATGATAATAATTTCGTAGCAATTAATCAGCCAAATAAAAGACTCTGTTATTGACTCCAAAAGGAAACCAAATCATCTTTGGAGTAACCTCCAAGACATACAAATTCAGTACTTATCCACCTTCCATCTAGAAGGAACTAGAATTGGGCCTAAGTTATGGCTTGCCCACCAAGACACCTAATTCTATTCTGATTCTAGCGTTCTCAACACCTATATAAGGATTTGATTCCACACAAACAGAACTACGTTTTTTGGCTTGATTCTTGATAAATGCAAGATACGTAGGCATCTTGTGAGGACCTGAGTTAAGTCATGAAACAATTGATCAGCCATTAAAGCTCGAAGCTCTCCTTAACCCTAGCATTCAATACGCAATAAATACACCCTAGTTTTTATTCCACATCACATCTTCTTGAAATTTGATATATATTATATATATATATATATATATATATATATATTGGAATCATCGATTTGTTAATCTCAAAGTGTAATTTTTTTTAAACTCAATAAACACTTTAACCACCAATTTATAAATTTTAAAATACAGTTATTATTTTAAAATTCGGTGTAAAATATAACAACCAAAATGTATCCAATTCTAAAGGGCTTAAATAGATGAATTGATATATATTATATTGTATCTGTTGAAAATCTATGTAGTATACTTATCTCAATGACTTGAAAAAAGAATTAAAAAATAAAAATAACATATTGATTTTTCTCTCCATGTTATGAGAGTTCTCTTTTTCTCTTCGTCCTGCATTATTCAGAATAGTGAGAGTTTTGATGGCACGTTATCAGAATATTGATGAGCAATTGGATAATCTGAACATCAAGGAAGAGGATAATGAGGAGTTTGTCTTCGAGGATGGTATTGAGGAGGAGGTGAACAGATATGACAAATGTCTGGTAGGCCGTTTCTTGACGGAAAAGAACATCTATATGAGAGCTATGGAAATAGAACTAGCAGATGTGTGGAAGCCTACTATGGGAATAAATATCAAGGAGTTTGAGCCAAGCACTTATCTTTTCCAGTTTTACCATAAGGAACACCTGTTGTGGGTGATAAATGAAGTACCATGGTCATTTGACAATGCCATGCTGTTGATTTGTTTAATCCCACCGAGAGAGTAACCTGTGAATTTTCCCTTGTTATTCATGGGTAATTTGATTCAAATCCACGATTTACAAACAGGATTTATGTCTGAGGCAGTGGGAAGATAGCTTGGTAATTTCTTTGGTGAATTCATCATGTACGACATTAAGAACAATACTGGATTATGGAAGGAATATATGCTTGTTAAGATTAAGCTTGATGTTAGGAAGCCACTAAAAAGAAAGAAAAAGATCATAGTGAAGAAGGAATGAAATTTGTAGTCACATGCAAATATGAGCGGTTGAGTGAGTTCTACTTTTCATGTGGTTTACTATCATACAAAGAATGTTTCTGCCAGTTTGTCAAAAAGGGCATTGAAGGTGCTAAAGAATGGGGAGATTGGCTCAGGGCTCCACCAAGGCGGCCGGCCGGTCAAGGGAAGATTAAGTGGTTGAGGGATGACGAAGATACGGATTGGGAGGCGAGGATTGGGAAAGAGAACTATATCCCAAGATATGCGGGAGATAATGCGGGAGTAACAGATGCGGAGCTGATTGGTAGGAGAGAGTGGCAGGAGGAGCCTTTTAAAAATAAAGATTACGTTTTAATGATAAGACAGAGTGATATGGGCTATATTACGGGGCCAACAGAGGTTTAAAATCACTGATGGGCTTGACGAGGAAGAAAATAATGGGCTAAATATTGATGACAGAAAAAGGAGAAGAAGTGACTCTGTGGTACACACCATAACGGATACTGATGATAAGCTATGTGCAAATATCAAGATTGAAAGCGGAAACCCACATATGGAAGCAACTCTTTCTGAAACGGATTGTGTTGCATCCCCTCAACTTTTAATGGCTAAGATTGCTCAGCAAGCTAGCCAAGCGCCATGAATATCCTAGCTTGGAACTGTCGAGGGTTGGGAAATGCTCGATTAGTTCAAATTCTTGGAAATGTCATAAAGTCTCGTAAACCCGATTTTGTTTTTTTTGTTTGAAGCTTTGGTTGTGTCTAATGAGATTTCTTTATTCTCTGTGAAGTTTGGTTTCTCCCATTTTTTTGTATTAGATAGAGTGGGGAGAGGTGGTGGTTTGGCAATTATGTGGAAGAACACCGACTCTTGTACTGTGGTGGACTCTTCTTTAAATCACATTTATGTTACTATCTTAGAGCAAGCTGCTCCAAGTTGGCTATTAACCTGCTTTTAAGGTTACCCAAAAAGAACTAGAAGACAAGACTCTTAGGACTTCTTAAAGCACCTAGCTCAAGGAGTTCATCTTTCGTGGTGTATCTTTGGTGATTTTAACAATTTGTTGTATGATTCTGACAAACATGGCACTAACCCTCACCCTTAGAATCTCCTGGATGGTTTTCGTATGTCTATAGAGGATTGTCATCTTAATTGACCTCTCTGGTGGAGAATTTACATGGGAGAAAAGTAAAGGGTCTTCAACTTGGGTTACAGAATGTCTGAATGTCATGTGGTGGCAAAAATTTCCCCTTTGCAAGCTATCAGTTGCTCATACTGTTAGCTCGGATCACGACCCAATAATGCTTGAGCTTTTTGATGTATCTCTCTCAAGGAAACAGTTTCGGTTTAGATTTGAAAACACATGGTTAAAGCCTTGAAGGAGCCAACGTTTCATCAAGAGGTCACAGACTTGTAGAAGAACCTACCTGTTTGTCATTTTATTCCAAAATTACTCGCGGTTTCCACGTTCATGGATAAATGGGGGAGGAATTTCTTTCATAAATTCTGGGACAAAGTGAAAAAATAGAAGGAAGTTATTAACGATTTAGTTAATATAACAGATGAGGAGAGCATAAAAATGTATTTTGAGGAGAGAACGAAGTTGGATGAGCTTCTAAAATATGATGAGCTATATTGGAAGCAACGGGTTAATGTATTCTGGTTGTTTGAAGGTGACACGAATTCTAAATCAACTGCTAGGAAAAATTGAATCACGTCTAGTACTTGAAGAATAATAATGGGGATGTAGTTACCAATCATGATGAAATGTGTATGTTAGTCCGTGAGTATTTTATGGAGGTGTTTGATGGGTCAAAGGGAGGGCAGTATGACCTTGACAGTGGTGAAGCTAGTGTTATAACAGAAGCTCAATATAAAGGCTTGATGGCGGATTTAACGTTTGAGGAATTCTCTATTGCTATCAAACAGATGCATCCAGATAAATTAGCTGGCCCGGACAGATTCAACCATGCTTTTCTCCAGCATTTATGGGATTTAATTGGTCGAGAGGTATTGATTGTTGTCGTGTCTGGCTTAATGATTGTTCCTTCCCTGCAGATCTGAATGAAATGAATTTGGTTCTTATTCCTAAAAAAGATACTGCGGAGAGGATGGTAGGACATGAGGGCAATCGCTTTTTGCAATGTGCTTTACAAGATTATTACAAAGTGCTTGCTAATAGGGTAAAGTCTATCCTTCCCGTGATAATTTCTGAAAACCAGTCCACTTTTGTGCATGGCAGGAACATATCTGATAATGTTTTGGTGGCATTTGAGGTCCTGCATTACATGAAGAGGAAAAACACTGGAAGTGTAGGGGAGGTTGCTCTAAAACTTGATATTAGTAAGGCTTATGATCGTGTGGATTGGCATTATCTTTGGTCCAGAATGCAGAAGATGGGTTTTAACAATAAGTGGATCAATTGGGTTATGCTTTGTGTAACCACGGCGAATTATAATATCTCTTTTAATGGCACGTCTGTTGGCCCTATTCTTTCTAGCAGAGGCTTAAGAGAAGGTGACCCACTATCGCCTTATCTCTTTCTTTTTTGTGTGAAAGGATTATCTCATTCTCTTGGAGAAGCTGTGAATAATTGACACATTAATGGGTATAAAATTAGTGAAAATGAACCTTCTATCACTCATTTGCTATTTGATAACGATAGCTTTTTATTTTTTAAAGCAACTGTTGGTGAAATTCTGGCAATTAAGGAGGTGTTAAATTCTTATGAACCTCTTTCAGGACAAGCGATTAATTATTAAAAATCGAGTGTCTTTTTTAGTGCTAACGTGAGAAGAGATAAGCAAATAGAGCTGACTAACATTCTTGGGGTTAGCAACGAGTTGGAAGATAGTAAGTATTTGGGATTGCCTTCACTGGTGGGGAGTTCGAAGAAATCTGTGTTCAAGTTTGTTAAAGATCGAGTCTGGAAGAAGGTTCAGGGCTGGAGTAATAAAATTTTATCAAGAGCTGGTAAAAATGTGCTTATAAAGAATGTGGTGCAAGTTGTGCCTTCATATTGTATGTCTTGTTTCTTGATTCCAAAATTTCTTCATCTAGAGATTGAGAGAATTATGACTGGGTACTGGTGGCATTCTAACAGCAGTAACAATAAGGGCGTACGGTGGCTTGCTTGGGATAAAATATGTGTGCCTAAAGGTAAAGGTGGGTTCGGTTTTAGAAGTCTTCATGGTTTCAATCTTACGTTACTTGGAAAACTGACAAGTGTGCATTTAATCCTAATATTGTCCCTATATTTAAGTTATTTTGCATTGATTTGGATTTTTATTTAATAAATCCTAATGTTTTATTGAAGGTATCAAGGAATTAAAATAAAGGAGGGCTTAGATGTAACGCCCCGACTTCCCAATATTGATAATATACTTTTTATAATGAAATACTCAATTATTGGAATTTATTTAGATAATATAGACTTTGATACAGGGGGATTTTAAAAAAATTCGGCATGAAGTATTCGTAATTCGGACTATCCACCTGTAATTCGAACAAAACCAAATTTCATCCAACTACCAATCAACAATTCCAACTTTCAAGAAATTTAAACACAAGTTCACCCTGATAACAAAATAATAAAACAGAATATAGTAACCCCACTACTAACCCGTATCTCTAACAGGTAGTGGTATGAAACAAGCAACTACTAACTAAGTTATTACATTACAATACAAAATCCTTAATCAAAAGTCACATACACTCCACAAATATAAATACAACTAACTGGCACTAATTTACTAATCTTGACTACTATCCAAAAGTCCAACCTTTTACCAAAGCAAAACTAGTCTGTCTACAGTCCACAACAAGTTCTTCTCCTGATATAGCTCCTAAGTCGTATCCTTTTCATCTTTAACTGAAAAAGAATCAGAAACAATAGCAAGGAGTGAGCCAAATGCTCATCAAGTGATAAAAATGGAAATAAAGAATCCACAACTATATTCTGAATACAACAATATAAGGGTGCCGAAGAATACTCAAGATGCTCTGATTTTAATTCACAATCTCAAGATAAGACTGTCTGGCAGTACCTTATTCTGTTTATGACAATTTAAAATCTTCCTTTGAAAATTTCTAAAATCTGTCCATTTGTGAGATAAACACAATTAATTCTCTTTTTAAATCAATTTCATTTTTAAAACATTTAAATTTGATTGGAGGTTTCTCCCGACTTTGGAAAATACGGGTGATCAGCCACGTAAAGTCCCCATACCGGACACTAGGTCCTTCTGGTCATAAAATTGGGTTCCCAATTAGGCAACACATTGGCCTTTAATGCTATACTAGGGGAACAACCCCTAGCCTCTTACGCTAAATAAAAGTGCTGGACTAAGGGAACCACCCCTAGCCTCTTACGCTTCTCCAATCTATAAAACCTTTAAAACAATTCACTTCTCGGCCCTTAAACTCACTGATAACAGATCAGCCCAGCTTAAGGAATTTTAAAACATTTTTAAAATAAATTAACCATTTTGATTTGCATTTATACCAAATTAAGGGTCAGAGAAGCATTCAGGAGTAATTGCATAAGATACACAAGATAGGGATTCCAGTGTGATTCAAAGGCATTTAAGAATAAATGTTTGTCAAGCACATAGTATTATAAAGAGGTGATGTAAAAGAAATATTTAATTAACTTGGGTAGGTTTCAGAAAGACAGGGATAAATCAAATAAAAGGTCACGAGCAAATGAGGGATAAAGTAAATGTTAAGGTTTTAAAATTAGAGTTCCAGGGAATCACAAGTAGGATTTTATTTGGGCGGTTTGGGAAATAAGCATAAAGAAAAGGTTTATGACCGAGCAAGGCATAAATTATAAATTAAGGTTTATAGTTTAACAGGAATTAGGGTGACAGTAGGGTATAGAAAGTTTAAACAATTATTCAGGGTATCAACTATAAGGTACAAGGGTTTAAACAATAATTCATAAAGATAAATAACAGGGTACAAGAGGTAAGTAACAATTAATAAGGAATAAACAGCAAGATAAGAATTTAATCACAATTAATAACCAATTCAGGAAATCCGAACTTCAACATAAGGTTGGAATCACTTGCTTTAACTAGGTGCTTTCACACTAGTCACTTAGCTCAAAAGCCCTCAGCCTTTGCCTTTCCTTTATCCCTTAAGCCTACGTCCTTCGAATCTACAAATATAAAAACACTATTTCAGAATTCTAATAAATATTCGTCGTTCCTTTTTGAAAGTCTAACATTAATCTACCCTTGCGATAATCCCTAAATTTATTCATTTTAATCATATAATATTAACCCTTGACCACTGACATAAGATAAATAACTTTATAATTAGAACTGAGAAGCATTTAGCAGGTAATCACATAAATAAATTATAGTCCCAATGCCACTTCAATTTAGAAATACATACAAATTTATATATACTCAAAAAATACAATTAAGATTTTCAGAAAATTTTGACGGCATCCCCTTTATACGGGTAATTGCCAGTCGGAACATAACCAACACAATCAACAATCATTTCATAACATCAACAAGCATTTAAATTACTTCATACTCTAGTTATTTTGCATTTCTCACGACCATACTTACAAGAACAAATCAAGATACCCCAAAATAACCATTATAGTCAAAATCAGTTAAGACCAGCCTGAAAGACATCCAATTTACACTATCAAGATGACCTTAAATTCAAAAGTACAGAACATGAAACTTGAAGACAATTCCAAGACCTTTCCGGAATGATATCATTCATAATTTTTTAACAAATATTCAGTTAACTACGATTTTTCAAAGTTTGTAAATCACATTCCTGAAGTCAAACTAGCAGGTCACACAAATTGCAGAAAAACTCATACATACAAGCAGAATATCAGAAAACGTAAAGAACGAAAGTTGAAGATAATTGAATTACCTTTCCATAAAGTCCAGAACCATTATTATCACACGATAAATGAGGAATGAGATACGAATTTAACAAGGATTCAGCAGTGCTAACTATTCTACCATTACAAACAATTCATCAAAACACTTGCACAAACCTTATAACATACATGGATCACGCACACATGGCCACACACTCACCATTTTGTAGGAGAGAATGGGGGCAGAGAGGTTGTGACCAGAATAAACAAGAGAACCCGAAGTGGAGCTCACATCGTAGAGAGAGACCAGCTGAGAGAGATTTCGTGAAAGAAAATTGAGAGAGAGAGAGAGAGAGAGAGAGAGTGAAGTCGAGAGAATTGAAAAGAGATTGAAAGAGATTGGGAGAGAGAGGTCTGGAGAGTTCGAAAGATTGATTTTGGGGAACAACTGATAATTTAGGGATTTAAGAGTTAAAGGAATTAAAACTAGTTTAGGAATTTTACAAGGATTCTTTTCTAATTAAAACAATTTAACTCGGCTGTGTAAATTGCAAAATAAATGAATAAAGTTAAGGAAAAATCTCAATATTATTTTTAAAATGCAGAAAATGAAATTAGCTATCTCCCCATATTTTTAAAATATTTTTAGCATCAAAAATGAATTAAATATGAATTTTACAAGAATAAATCAATAAAACACAAATCAATTCATAAAATCATTTTAAAATCCTTAAAGATAGAAAATAATTCATCAAATATTTTTAGAAGTCAAATAAACTCATAAAGTTAATATTACAAAAGATTTCAAAATTTATACTAATCCCGGTAATTTTATAAAATTCTAAGAAGATAAATAACTCACAATTTAATTAGGATTTAATCACCAAAAATAAAAATAAAAATACATAGACTTATCCGTCACATATAAATCATCAAATAAACCCACAAACACGCTATCACACATATTTTACCTCCTCAACAATATTCACGTCATATAATTCACATTTAATAATTTTATAAATAATTATAAATATGGAAATTTTCTAAGGCGTTATATCCTTCCCCCCTTAACAGGATTCTGTCCCCAAAATCTCACCTAAATAAATAGATGTGGATACTTTTCGAGCATCTCGCTTTCAAGTTCCCAAGTTGATTCTTCAACTCTAGGGTTCCTCCACAAAACCTTTACTAGTCTAACCGTCTTTTTCTTAACTTCCTGTCCATTCTATCCTGAATTGCTACAGGCTGTTCTATGTAAGACAGATTCAGTTGTAACTCAATAGGCTCATACTCGATCACATGACTTAAATCTGGATGATATTTCTTGAGCACTGATACATGGAAGACATTGTGAATATGGCTCATATGTGGCGGTAGAGCTAACTTGTACGCGACTTTTCCCACCTGTCTTAAGATCTCAAAAGGCCCAACAAATCTCAGACTGAGTTTTCCTTTCTTGCCAAATCTCGTAACTCCTTTCCAAGGCGACACTTTCAATAATACTTGTTCTCCTTCCTCAAAATTCATATCTTTCCTGTCTTGATCTGCATATTTCCTTTGTCTGTTCTGGGCGGCAATTACCATTTTCTGAATGATTTCAATCTTTTCCTTCGTTTGCTGTACCAGTTCTGGTCCTAACACTTTACGCACACCAACCTCGTCCCAATATACCAGAGATCTACATTTCCTTCTATATAGCTTCGTATGGAGGCATCCCAATACTTGCATGATAACTGTTGTTATAAGAAAACTCCACCAAAGGTAGATGTTCGTCCCAACTTCCTTTAAAGTCCAATGCACTCGTTCGAAGCATATCTTCAATGGTTTGGATGGTTCGTTCACTCTGTCCATCTGTCTACGGATGATATGCCGTACTCATTTTAAGCTTAGTACCCAAACATTCTTGAAATTTCTTCCAAAATCTGGAGTTAAAACGTGGATCTCGATCAGACACAATAGTTACTGGCACACCGTGATGCATAACCACTTCTTTCAAATACAGCTGTACCAACTTATCTAAGGAGAATCTTTCGTTAATCGGAAGAAAATGTGCAGACTTAGTTAAACGATCTATGATCAGCCAAATGGCATCATGATTGGCTTTTGTTCTTGGTAGTCCCACAACGAAATCCATAGTTAAATGCTCCCATTTCCACTCAGGAATATCTAATGGCTGTAATAGTCCACTGGGCTTTTGATGTTCAGCTTTGACTCTTTGACAGGTGTAACATTTACTTACCCAGTCTGCAATCTCTCTTTTCATATCAGGCCACCAGAAATGTTCCTTCAGGTCTTGGTACATCTTTGTACTCCCCGGATGAATTGAATATCTTGAGCTGTGAGCATCACGCAGAATCTCATTCTTTAACTCTAGCACGTTAGGAATCCAAATCCTCGAAGAAAACCTTAATATACCCTTATCATCCTTCTGAGTGCAAATCTCCTCACCTGTTAACGTGTTCATATCTTGATTCATGATTTCCTCCTGACATCTTCGTATCTTTTCTAATAGTTCTGGTTGAAATGTCATGGTATAACACTTCTCACTAGTAGGTTCTGAAATCTAGACTTCTAATTTCAACTTTTCAAATTCCTTGAACAATTATTTGGGTATGGTGAACCTGTTCAGTCTCTCATTTCTACTCAATGCGTCAGCCACCACATTCGCTCTTCCTGGGTGATAATTAATCGTGCAGTCGTAATCCTTAATCAGCTCTAACCATCGTCTTTGTCTCATGTTAAATTCCCGTTGAGTGAAGATATACTTTAAACTTTTGTGGTCCGTGTAGATCTCACATTTTCATCGTACAGATAGTGTCTCCAAATTTTTAACGCGAAAACTATTGCTGCTAACTCCAAGTCGTGAGTCGGGTACTTTTGCTCGTGAGGTTTTAGCTGTCTAGAAGCATACGCAATCACCTTTCCATGCTGCATCAGTACGCACCCTAATCCCTTGTATGAAGCATCGTTGTAGATCACAAAATTCCCTTGACTATCGGGTAAGACCAACACTGGTGCTGTTACTAATCTTTTCTTTAATTCCTGAAAAGTTTCCTCACACTTTTCATTCCATATGAACTTCTCATTTATCCTAGTCAACTTGGTCAATGGTGAGGCGATCTTAGCAAAATCTTGAACAAATCTCCTATAATAACCAGCCAGTCCCGAGAAACTCCTTACTTCGGTAGGTGTCTTCGGTCTGCTCCAATTCACTACTGCTTCTATCTTTGCAGGGTCAACTCTAATTCCTTCACTACTGATTATATGGCCCAGAAATTGTACCTCTTCCAACCAAAACACACATTTTGAAAACTTGGCATACAACTTCTCCGTTCTCAGGATTTCCAATGCAATTCTTAAATGTTCCGCGTGTTCTTCCCGGGTCTTGGAATATATCAAAATATCATCGATGAAAACTATCACAAATTTATCCAAGTGCTTCCTAAAGACTCTATTCATGAGGTCCATAAATGTTGCTGGGGCATTGGTTAATCCAAATGGCATCACTAGGAATTCATAATGTCCATACCTTGTACGAAATGCCATCTTTGTCTTCAGGTTTGATTTTTTATTGATGATAGCCCGATCTTAAGTCAATCTTCGAGAAATAAGCTACCCCTTTAAGTTGATCAACAAATCATTGATTCTAGGTAGGGGATATCTATTCTTGATGGTCAGCTTGTTGAGCTCTCAATAATCGATACACAATCTCATACTACCATCCTTTTTCTTGACGAACAACACATGCGCTCCCCACGGTGATACACTTGGCCTTATGACTCTCTTATCTAAAAGTTCTTGCAATTGCGTTGCCAATTCCTTCATCGCCATAGGTACCATCCTATATGGTGCTTTAGACACGGGTTCTGCTCCAGGTACTAGGTCTATAGCAAACTCCACTTCTCGATCTGGAGGTAAACCGGGTAATTCTTCTGGGAAAACATCGGGAAACTCGTTAACGATTGGTATATCTTCTATCTTCGGTGATTGCTTCTCTACATCCACTACATGTGCTAAATATGCTTCATAACCTTGTCTAAGTAACTTCTTTGCTTGCATAATGCTCAGAAAATTTCTTTACTTGCCTTTGTCCTTGAAATACTACTTCTTTATCATTTCCCGTCCTTAATCTTACCTGCTTCTTTCTACACTCAATTTGTACATTATAATCAGCCAACCAATCCATTCCTAAGATTACATCAAATTCTCCCATTTCAAAGGGTAGCAAATTGGCATAGAAAAGGCAACCACCTATCTCTATATTACACTGAGGACACACCTGATTAACGGGGACTCTATCTTGGTTTGCCACTTCTGTCATTAAAGCTTGCTCTAAGGGTCGAATTTCACATTGCAATTTACTAAGAAACTTGTTGGAAATGAAAGACTTGGTAGCTCCAGAATCAATTAAAACTTTAGCCTCTACTGAGTTCACAAGAAGCGTACCTGCGACTACATCCATTTCCTGAACAGCATCCTGCATAGTCATTTTGAAGGTTCTGGCTCTAGGTTGAGACATCTCGATCTGGGCTGGAGGCCCAGCTATCCTCAAAGCATTTGCCTATGGGGGTCCGGCTATCCTCAAAAAATTTGCTATCTGAACTGGTTCATTACAATCTTTTTCAAAATGACCAAGTTTTCCGCAATTGTAACATTTTCCCCCTGGTTTTAAAGTCGAAAAATCTCCCGCATAATGTCCCTTCTTGTTGCACTTAAAGCATGTAACACTTAGTCTGCGACAAACTCCCGAGTGTTTCTTTCCACAAATTGTACATTCAGGTAAGGCTGGTCTGATTGCAAGCTGCTGATTGGTATTCTGAAAATGTGTGCCTCGACCACCATTTCCATTCTTCGGCTTCTGAAAACCTCGGTTCCTATCAAACTGACCCCCACTCCTTGGCTTGAACTTGTTATTATTGTTATTATTACCCCTTGAATTCTGACTTCTCTCAGTGCTTTCTATCTTCTTTTTCTTCCCTGCCTTCTCCTTCTGATACAATTAACTTTCACCTTCAACAATCATAGCTTTCTCCACCATCATTGCGTAATTCTCTAACCGAAACACTGTCACCTTACTACGTATCCATGGCTTTAGACCTTGTTGAAATCTCTTGGCCTTCTTTGCTTCAGTATTGACATATTCAGGAACAACCCTTGCTAACTTGGTAAACTTTACCTCGTATTCCGCCACACTCATATTCTCCTACTTTAACCCTAGAAACTGAATCTCCAGCTGATCTTGCATATACCTTGGAAGATACTTCTCGAGAAATAACTCTGTAAATCTCTGCCATGTAATCACTCCTTCACCTTCCAACAACTTTGTTGACTCCCACCAATAGTTTGCTTCAGCTTTCGAGAAATAGCTCGCATATTCAGTCTTCTGTTCTTCTCCTACCCATACCAAAGCAAAAGCTTTTTCCATTTCATTCAGCCAAGCCCTAGCTTCTAAAGGGTTAACAGTACCTTTAAACTCTGGAGGGGGTATAGCTTGAAAAGCTTTAAATGTCACAACTAGTTGAGTGGGTCGTTGTTGAGCTAGTGCGGCTGTTTGTTGTTGAAGGAGTTGAAGGATTTGAGTCATAGTCGGGTTAACTAGATTTTGATTGCCAGTGTTCTGGTTTTCGGGATTTGCAGTAGGTTTTTCAGTGACCAAAACCTGACAGCTCTGATACCAACCTGTAATGCCCCGAAATAATATACTTTTTATAATGAAATACTCAATTATTGGAATTTATTTAGATAACATAGACTTTGATACAGGGGGATTTTAGAAAATTTCGGCATGAAGTATTCGTAATTCGGACTATCCACCTGTAATTCGAACAAAACCAAATTTCATCCAACTACCAATCAACAATTCCAACTTTTAAGAAATTTAAACACAAGTTCACCCTGATAACAAAATAATAAAACACAATATAGCAACCCCACTACTAACCCGTATCTCTAACAGGTAGTGGTATGAAACAAGCAACTACTAACTAAGTTATTACATTACAATACGAAATCCTTAATCAAAAGTTACATACACTCCACAAATATAAATACAACTAACTGGCACTAATTTACTAATCTTGACTACTATCCAAAAGTCCAACCTTTTACCAAAGCAAAACTAGTCTGTCTACATTCCACAACAAGTTCTTCTCCTGATATAGCTCCTAAGTCGTATCCTTTTCATCTTTAACTGAAAAAGAATCAGAAACAATAGCAAGGAGTGAGCCAAATGCTCATCAAGTGATAAAAATGGAAATAAAGAATCCACAACTGTATTTGGAATACAACAATATAAGGGTGCCAAAGAATACTCAAGATGCTCTGATTTTAATTCACAATCTCAAGATAAGACTGTTTGGCAATACCTTATTCTGTTTATGAAATTTAAAATCATCCTTTGAAAATTTCTAAAATCTGTCCATTTGAGAGATAAAACAATTAATTCTCTTTTTAAATCAATTTCATTTTTAAAAAATTTAAATTTGATTGGAGGTTTCTCCCGACTTCGGACAATACGGGTGATCAGCCACGTAAAGTCCCCATACCGGACACTAGCTCCTTCTGGTCATAAAATTGGGTTCCCAATTAGGCAACACATTGGCCTTTAATGCTGGACTAGGGGAACAACCCCTAGCCATTTACGATAAATAAAATTGCTGGACTAAGGGAACCACCCCTAGCCTTTTACGCTTCTCTAATCTATAAAACCTTTAAAACCTTTAAAACAATTCACTTCTCCGCCATTAAACTCACTGATAACAGATCAGCCCAGCTTAAGGAATTTTAAAACATTTTTAAAATAAATAAACCATTTTGATTTGCATTTATACCGAATTAAGGGTCAGGGAAGCGTTCAGGAGTAATTGCATAAGATATACAAGATAGGGATTCCAGTCTGATTCAAAGGCATTTAAGAATAAATGTTTGTCAAGCAAATAGTATTATAAAGAGGTGATGTAAAAGAAATATTTAATTAACTTGGGTAGTTTTCAGAAAGACACGGTTAAATCAAATAAAAGGTCACGAGCAAATGAGGGATAAAATAAATGTTAATGTTTTAAAATTAGAGTTCCAGGGAATCACAAGTAGGATTTTATTTGGGCGGTTTGGGAAATAAGCATAAAGAAAAGGTTTATTACCGAGCAATGCATAAATTATAAATTAAGGTTTATAGTTTAACAGGAATTATGGTGACAGTAGGGTATAGAAAGTTTAAACAATTATTCAGGGTATCAACGATAAGGTACAAGGGTTTAAACAATAATTCATAAAGATAAATAACAGGGTACAAGAGGTATGTAACAATTTATAAGGAATAAACAGCAAGATAAGAATTTAATCACAATTTATAACCAATTCAGGAAATCCGAACTTCGACATAATGTTGGAATCACTTGCTTTAACTAGGTGCTTTCACACTAGTCACTTAGCTAAAAAGCCCTAAGCCTTTGCCTTTCCTTTATCCCTTAAGCCTACGTCCTTCGAATCTACACATATAAAAACATTATTTCAGAATTCTATTAAATATTCGATGTTCCTCTTTGAACGTCTAACCTTAATCTACCCTTGCGATAATCCCTAAATTTATTCATTTTAATCATATAATATTAACCCCTGACCACTGACATAGGATAAATAAATTTATAATTAGAACTGAGAAGCATTTAGTAGGTAATCACATAAATAAATTATAGTCCCAGTACCACTTCAATTTAGAAATACATACAAATTTATATATACTCAAAAAATACAATTAAGATTTTTAGAAACTTTTGACGGCATCCCCTTTATATGGGTAAGTGCCAGTCGGAACATAACCGACACAATCAACAATCATTTCATAACATTATCAAGCATTTAACTTACTTCATACTCTAGTTATTTAGCATTTCTCATGACCATACTTACAACAACAAATCAAGACACCCCAAAATAACCATTATAGTCAAAATCAGTTATGACCAGCCTGAAATACATCCAATTTACACTATCAAGATGACCTTAAATTCAAAAGTACAGAACACGAAACTTGAAGACAATTCCAAGACCTTTGCAGAATGATATTGTTGTGAGGGAAAATTGGTACAACACTTCAATGAAATAATTACAAGAGTAATCCTAAAACAATCGAGGAATTACGATTAAACAAACCGAAATACAAGCCAAAAACCCTAGTTTCATAAACCCTAATCCGAGACGGGGAAGAGTGAATATACACACTGAGTTTGCAAGTACTCCAAACTATGGTGACTGAATATAACCTATTCAATCAAATACTAACAGCTAGGAGCAAGTGTTAGAGGTGTGTATGTGTGTCTAACCTTGCAAAGTGCCTACATACTCTTATATATATAAGAGATCAAGTCCCATGTAGTTCTTGATTATCCAACCATGTTTAGATCGACCTAATCCTCCACAACCGAACCTTCCTCGTGATTTTCCACCACTGCCATATATATCCAATCGTTTCTCTCCTTTGATCCATCCTTATCTTTTAGTTCATATCCTTTATCTCCGTATATACATGCATGTATATATATCCTGCGTATATATATGATGCTTATCCTTGATGAGCATTGTTTCTGGGTTGTTCCTATTATTTAAGAATTTTCTACAAGGTCGTTAAAGCATGCCATACCCGATCTCCTATAATTTAGGCGATTCTGGGCCCGCTGGTGTGTTTTCTGGGACTGTCAGGGTTCATGCGCAAACCCTACCTGAGCTAAACCCCTCGTAGGCCTCAACACAGCATTATCTCTATTCGGGATTCACATGCTGGAATCCCTACCTGAGCAAACCCAGAACTAGATGCCAGAATCTTTTCTTTCGCTCCGTCTCTAAGGCATATTGGATTGCCATGTCCACTCCTCAGCCCAACCTATCCAATCATATTCGAGCAATCTGAGTCCATAACCTTAATGGGCCTTAAATTAAGCCCAAGGCAGATTTTGGGCACATCAACTACCCCCCGGTTCCTTGTAGCCATTTGAATACAAAAGGAACCTAACACTACTCGTACCCCAATCACACTTTCATCCCATGTGAATTCCTAAGCCTACGTGAGCATACTCGTTGTAGGAAACAAGGAATTCGTCCATGAAACTTCTTGTGTTAACCATCATACCCCTAAATCTACACTCTGGGGTCCCCACGCTTTTGCATTGGGGTACAACCATTGGATCCCTCCCACCGCCTATTTCCGTATACACATCCACCCTTTCAGAAGTTAGAAATTAAATTCAAATAAACATCTTTTTTAAACTATAAACTTCATTAATACCCAATGTCCCAATAAAACTCCAATATTCCAAAATTTGATTTTCACGTAACTACTACATATCCCTAGGAAACCTCATGTATTAGGCCTCCCACCTGTCCACATTCACTCTCCCGAGTTTTTCCAAGAAAAACTCTTAATGATTATCTTTTTTTTTGTACGCGGGATGATTCAAATGAAGGCACGTGGCCTGCACGTCCATATCCCCAGGCACTTATATATCTACACCCTCACACGCTTTCTCCTTTTTCACTTTCTTCTCAAAGGACTAATATCTAACCTTTTCTCCTCCATTCCAAGCGGTTCGTCTTCCTAGACTCAATTCCGGTGAAAGCTTCTGTCTTCCAGTCGTCTTCTTCAGTCCAAAGGTACTTCTCTCGCTTGCTTTCTTATCACTCCATGTTATTTTATGTCCATTAATTCATATGTACACCGATGCAAACATACCAACACTCAAACTTCATATTTAGGCCTTTTTGATGCTTTATATCCCGTTATAATTGCTCCTTCGTGCTTTCCTCATAACGAATGTCATCCCTTAGGTAAGTACCTGTATCATATATAAATGCATGCTCTGTTTAATCACCCAACTAAATAGATCTGCTTGTCTTTGGTGATAACTTTCCCTTCACCCGTTTATTTTCACACACACTCTTTGATTGCACACATATTTTGATTTCCCTGGTATACTCCCATATTCGCTATGTGACATCTTTACAAACTGGTAAACCTGTGATCACCAACGAATCCCTATGCGCGCCCCTCCTCACTTAAGACCCTTTGTATTTTTGTTGTAGCCCCACTTACTTAACCTTGGGTAGTTCATGTACGAACCCTGTTTGAGATAATTCCCTACTTACCCTTTTCTCTTGGTCTTCAACCATCTTATGGGTTTTCACATGTGAAACCCCAGAATGAATTATGACGCCATCAGCCTCTTCATTCTGTTGAAACCCACGAATGGAAAAAAAATAATCCTTTTTGACTTGAGGATCCCCTTGTTCGAACCCCTATGGATGATGACCCCTCTATACTTCTTTTCCTTGAAAACTTATTTTATGGATTCAAGGCTCACTTCTGCTTTTCCTAGTGCAGATGTCGAGCCAGGCTACGTCCGTTGAGTCCCAGAGTATGCCCACCACGGTGGCCTCCCAATTACCATCCGTATCTGAAGCTGACTCCTTCACATCTCCAAGACCCTTGTCCACACTTCCTCCCACGACCTCTACTGTGAGTGGTCATACCCATTCCAAGGTCAAAGTCCTTGACCCCACTACTGCTCAAATTTCACTCAAATCCTACTTATTAGACCCTTCTACAATTGCACCTAGTACCATTAGCTCTGACCCTCTAGAATCCAGAGATGAACTCGATTCTTTGGGTCATTTATCCCCGATAGAAGAACCATTCAATGATCAGAATGAAGATAGTGAAAGCTAAGGTAGGGTTACCCCGGTCAACACTTCCAATGCCTCCAACCCCCAATTTTCTTGTGCCAACACTCAATCTTCCATGACTGCCCAAAAATTGGCAAACCTGTTGGAGGCATGTGTCCTAGGGTGTACAGTGGTTGTACCCCAACCCGAGGAAAGATGCCATGATTTCCCTAACTTCGAGCCAGACCAGGTTATTCCCTATGTTGTGTTATCTACCAAATTTTTTAGACTGGGGCTGTCACTGCCTCTCCACCCTTTTATCACTGATATCCTTGACACCTACAAACCTGCTCCCTTGCAATTAACCCCAAATTCCTATCGTATGGCCATCTGTATGTACATTTTATATGACTCCATGTTCAAACTGACTGCTCGTGAGTTAGGTTTCTTCTACCAACTCAAAGAGACTGGGAAAACTACTGGCTTCTTTTATCTCACCACCTGGAATGTCCATCAGGGGAAATGTATAAAAGGAAACAAAAAAGGAATGTCAGGATGGAATAAGCAGTTCTTATACTGCTATGACTGCCCAGTATACAGAAAATAGTTTAATCCTCATCCAGACATGCCTGTTCAAACCATACTAGAAGGAGACGAGCTAAAAAGAGCCCGTAAAGCTTTAAGAGTAATTGCAGGGCTAGGAGATAGTGCTAGCCTGCTCACCAAGAAAAAATTAATCCGTTTAGGGTTCTGCAAGAAACTCAGCTCCAGGCCTCTAGGGGATGCTCATACCCCTGTTGAGGAAAGTCCTATGGACAGAAACCTTATTGACACAGGTTTCATTCATACCCTTGCTTTTAGTCGTACCCCTTTTTACTGCTTTTCTTTCATTATAAGTGTTTCATACCTCCTTTACATGTACGATTTATTTGAGTTCTTTGTATGAAATGCTTCTTTTGCTATCAGAACCTGACTAGCATTTTATTTGCAATGCAGATATGTCTTTTTCAGTGCCTTCGTTTGTTACCAAGAGGTCAGTCCAGAAAAAAGTTCTAAAAGATGAGCAGGGTTCAACTGTCCCGGTTTCAGCTACCCCACCTCCATCTGTGAAAGCCAAAGCCACCCCAACAGAGAAGTCTTCCTCCCTGCGTAAAAGATCCTCTCAGCATACCCCCGAACCCTCTACTGCCTCTGGTTCACATAGCCATAAGCGTTCCAGGGCTGATCCAAGGAAAGATTCTCCTGAAGCTGTCCCTTCTTCACCCCTTACTGCCTTCATCGATGCCATAAAGGATAGGGTTCCACTCGATCCATCTTGGAATGGGACAACTTAAGCTTTAAGGAAGCTGCAAATAGAGCACCTATGGTAAATGCCGAAAGCCTCTTCTTGTATTTAAAGCACAACAGCCAGATTGCAGGGGTTGTCAAGGGGAACTCAAAGATGCATCAAGAGATTATCAAGCTACGATCTGAGTTGAGGGCCTTCCAAGATGATAGGAAGAAGCTCTCGGATTCCAATAAGAAGCCTTATGAGAGTGAAGGTATATTGATCCAGGAGAAAGAGAGGTTTCTGAAGGAGAAAGAGACCATGGATGCCACCATTCTGAAAATGAACAAGGAGAAAGAAGATGCCATTAATTTCAGCCAGAAAGAGAAGAGTAAACTGGATTTGAGGGTCAGAACCCTCCGGGGTGCAATCGCCAAGTATAAAGTCATTATCTCCAAGCAGGATGACAAAGAGTATAATGCTGGTTACAAGACTGGGATCAAAGACTATATGGCTTCCACCTATGAAGCCTTCCCTGACTTGAATTGGGGGCTCTTGGGTCAAGATGCTATGGATGCCATAGAGTTGATCAAGAAAGAACGAGCTGCTGCTGTCCCTGAGGTGACCATGACTGAAGCTCTTCAAGAAAGGATAGATGAGGTGCCTGCAGACATTGTTGCAGAAGGAGGTGCGGGAGCGGTGGACACTCAAGTGGTTGAAGTCCAGGATGCTACAGTGGAAACCCCAGTGGAGGTTCACCCAACCGATCGTGATGCTACCAAGACCTCTCTAGTCGGTGAAACTCCTCCTTTCTTCTCAGACAAACCAAGCCAATAACTCGATTATGAATTATCTTTTTAAGTAAACTTTCACGAACTCTTTGGGCATTAATTGCCATGAACTTGATATTTTGAGGGTGCGGGCTCCTCTGAAGGCCTCGTAAGATGTAACCCCTAACTCGGTTTCCTTTGACTTTGCTTTATGAAATTTCCTTACTTTATTTCTTCATATCGTATGCTTGCCATGTAGTTAATTTACATGTATACACATGCACACACCTCCATTTAATCCAGTACTTAGTGTTCCTTGCTTTAGGAACCATTGGTATTCCACCTGCTATGTCCTTACCATGTCTTGATAAATCCCGCAAAGATATTATGAATTTTTAGATCCATAAACCAAGTGAGTTCCTCATTAAACCTGTTACCTCCATCCCCAAATCCCTTCCTTGCAGTCAATCTCTATTAACCATAAGGCCTCGACTAAGGGGTGATTGGTGTTCCACCAATCATACCCCCAAATGTGTTACCATTGGAACATGATAGGCTCCCACCATCCTTAGTTTCCATTTCCATGCGGTTTCCTTGTAAGACCAATTTCCTTAGTCATTCCATTATCCAAAAGGTTAAGCCTCACTCATCCAGTTTCCCTGGGGTCGTAGCAAGGTCATTTTACCGATTTGCACACAGCTTCCATAGCTGTGCATAGATCCCATAGGGACGCTTGTTATCCACCATACTGATTACAAGGTATTTTGGGGTTCAAACGATTGAACCTCTATATAAGAGAACCTCGTGGTTCCAGTTTCCCTAGAACCTTCCAGCGTTGGGGTTCCACCCCATTTCATGTATTAGCCATACATTTCCTAATCCATGTGCACGTAATCCACGTGCATTCCATTCCATGCATATATGTAATTCGTATTTTTCAATATAACCCGTGTAATCCATACATATTCCATGTAACCCATGTAATCCATTAACATATATTCAATACGTTTTCCATCCATAGGCATATAATCCATATGCTTCCATCCCATTACATATATTTTCCTTTAAAATTTGCATATTTTTAAGCCAAGTTATCCTTCCATTAATCAATGTATATCTACTACCCCCCCCCCGTGTTCTTTAATATAATTAGACTTATAGTGAAGAACTAGGTTCAACAGTCGTATCCTCTTTAAAACATGAATAAAGCAGGTTACACTTAGCATGCATTCATCCACATAAATCCACACATTTTTATGCGTAAAATTAAGATAAAAGAAAAGCAAGTCGATTTCATATTTATTGAATCAAATCATAATCGGTGTTCAACAGGTAGGCGTACACTCACAACCCACCAAGCATTTTATTAACATGAAAAGGGAAATTCCTAGCCGACTGATCCTAATAATATGTTAGCTACAACTGATAAGCCACTTTTATTTTCCTACACTTGAAAGAGGTCTACAAGAAATGTTACTTGAGTTCAACTACTGGTAATATTTCTTAAGGTGTTCGGTGTTCCATGCCCTCGGGATTAGCTTCCCGTCTAAATCTTCCCATAGGACCGATTTGATCACATATGGGCCTTCCCAGTTTGCCTCAAAGGCCCCATGTCCTGGAGTCCTCATGTTAGGCACCATCTTTCTTAAAACCAGATCACCAACCTTTAAAGGTCGTGCTCAAACCTTGCCATCAAAGTACTTACGAGTCCTTTGTTGATAGGCTGCAAGCCTCAGCTGAGAGGTCGCACAGACCTCTTCCACCAAGTCCAAATACAAATGATGATTACTTCATTTTCCATCGGATCAAAATTATCCCTTCTGAATGAGCCAACACCAATTTCCACGGGTACCATTGCTTCACACCCATAGGTTAGAGTTAATGGGGATTCTCCAATCGTAGTCCTTGGTGTTGTATTGTAGGACCATAACACCATTGGGAGCTCTTCTGGCCAGCAACGCTTTTTATCTTCCAACTTTGCCTTTAGAGTGTGTTTAATGATTTTATTGACGGCTTCAGTCTGACCGTTGCTTTGTGGGTGGCAAACTGCGGAGAAGCCTTTCACAATTCCGAGGTCTTCACAAAAACCTCTCATTTCCTTGCTATCAAACTGCTTGCCATTGCCAGATATTAACTTATAGGGAACCCCATATCGGCATACAATTCCTCGGAACATGAACTCCTTTAATTTGGCTGCGATGATCGTAGCTAAGGGTTCAGCTTCTGCCCATTTGGTGAAATAATCCATAGCCACAATAGCGTACTTTAATCCTCCTTTCACCTTAGGGAGTTCTCCGATCAAATCAATCCCCCAAATAGTAAAAACCCATGGGCTAGAGAGTGGCTTTAATGGCACAGCAGGGTTCCTATTTGAGTTGGCGTACCTTTGGCACCTATCACATGCCTTTGAGAATTGGTGGGCATCCTGTTGTAGTATTGGCCAATAGTACCCCTGTCGAAGTATCTTGTGGGCCAATGAGGTTCCTCCAGAGTGGTTTCCATATATGCCTTCATGTACCTCTCGCATAATGTATTCGCATTCGCTGCCTGCTATACATCGTAGAAGCGGTTTGTTGAAACCCCTCTTGTATAGCTTTCCATCATTCAGGGCATAACGCATAGACTTATACTTCATCCTTCGGGCCTCATCCTTTTCGGCCGGCAGAACCCCCTTTGTTATGTATTCCAAAATGGGAGTAATCCATGTATCCCCCACTTGAACCTCAATATCCATACAGTCGAACCTTGGGATGCTAGGTTGTTGCTGTATCTCCAATGGTATTACCCCTAGCATAGTTGCTTCCCTACTGGAACCCATTTTTGCTAAGGCATCCGCACTTGAGTTTTCTATCCTTGGAATTTGCACATGGTTTATCTCCCCAAACTTGCTCATCAGCTCCTGAGCGTACCTCATGTATAGGTCCGTTCGTGAACCCCTGGCTTGGAAGTTGCTTTTTATATGTCCCACCTCCAACATGGAATCAATGTACACAGTCATGTTCACTACCTTCATTTCAAGAGCTAGCTTCAAACCCGCAATCAGGGCTTCATACTCGACATCGTTGTTTATAGCTTTGAATGTAAAATGAATTGAACTTTGCAATTTGTGGCCTTCGGGGCTTATCAGGACTAAGCCAGCACCTGCACCATTTCCATTCACGGCTCCATCTATGTATAGAGTCCACCATGGTGCACAATTTTCGGTTGGAGCCTCCTTCTCTGAGGGTTCCATCACCATTTCCTGGGCTTCAACGTCGAAGGATGGTGGAAACTCTAAGAAGAAATCAGTAAGTGCTTGACCTTTGATTGTTCTCGGGTTATATTCGACATCAAATTGACCCAACTCCACAGCCCATTTCATTAACCTTCCCGAAGCTCCGGGTTTGTGCAGTACCTACCTTAGTGGAAATGAGGTTCGTACCTCTATCGTGTGTGCTTGGAAATATGGCCTTAACTTTTTTGATGCCAAAATCAAAGCGTAAGCCAGCTTCTCCATATTTGTGTATCGAGTTTCAGCATCCAGAAGCCTCTTGCTTACATAATACACAGGGTATTGGGTTTGATCTTCTTCACGAACCAAAATGAAACTAATAGAGAATTCAAAAACTGCCAAGTACAAAATCAAGGTTTCACCCTCCACCGGCTTTGCTAGCAATGGGGGGCTTCCTAGTTGCTCCTATAATCTGGTGAAGGCAACTTCACATTCGGGTGTCCACTCGAAGCCTTTTCTCTTCTTGATAGCTGCGAAGAACTCTCGACATCTGTCAGAGGATATAGAGATGAACTTGTTCAAGGCTGCCACACATCCCGTAAGGCTTTGGACTTCCTTTACACTCCGGGGGGACCTCATTTCAACCAGTGCCTTGATTTTGGCAGGATTGGCCTCGATTCCTCGATGATTCACAATGAAACCCAAAAACTTTCCAGAGTCAACCCAAATACAAATTTTTGGGGGTTCAACTTCATCCTATATTTCCTTTAGATGCCAAACATTTCTTTGAGGTGGGTAACATGGTCATTTGCTTCCTTGGACTTGACCATCATATCATCCATATATACTTCCATAAATTTCCCAATCTGATCTTTAAACATCTTGTTAACCAGCCTTTGATAGGTTGCTTCGGCGTTCAACAATCCGAAAGGCATCCCGATGTAACAGTAGAGACCCCTGTCGGTGATGAAGGAGGTATGCTCTTGATCAGGTTTGTACATCGGGATTTGATTGTAGCCCGAGTATGCATCCATGAAACTTAGTAAAGCATGGCCAGCCGTAGCATCAACCAGTTGATCGATTCGTGGGAGTGGAAAGCTATCTTTGGGGCATGCCTTGTTTAAATCAGTAAAATCTACGCACGTACGCCACTTGCCATTAGGTTTCTTTACCAAGACCGGGTTTGCTAACCACATGGGGTAAAAAGATTCCCTTACCAACTTGGCTTTCAACAACCTATCCACCTCTTCTTTCAAGGCAACGGCTATTTCCCCACTTATAGCTCTTCTCTTCTGCCTAACGGCCTTCATTTCTGGATCAATGTTTAAATAATGACACATCACCCTTGGGTCTATCCCCACCATGTTTTCGTGGCTCCAGGCAAATATGTCCAAATTGTCCTTCAGAAATGAAACCAGTGTTTCCCTAATCATAGGGTTCAGCTGTTTGCCAACTTTCAATTCCTTTGTAGGATCGGTTGCATCCACTAGAATAGACAAAGTGTCTTCAGCCACCCCGGCCTTCTCCTTTGTTTTCGTTATACGCGGATCCAAATCAATCTCCACTGGGTTCGCCTTGCTTGCACCCTCTTCCATTGCTCCTTCCCTCAATGGTTCTTCCGCCTTTGAATTTTTAAATTTCGGGGCTTCCAGCATTAGCACCCTACTAGGGGTATCTGCCCCCCGAAAAGTTGTAACATCCGTATAAGGCTCCTCGCCTGGATGTTGCACAATCATGATAACATTGCACATGTCTCTTGCTGGCTTTACTTCTTTCCTACGCAGTGGTTCACTCCCTTGTCCTACGTCAGGGTTCAAGTACCGGTACCACTGCTCAGAAGAACCTCCATCCTCCAACAACAGATGTTTGCAGGCTTGTTTCGTAGTGTGCAAAGCTTTGCAGTAGGACTCTCGTGAGTCATATTGGTATCCCTGAACGCATCCGATTCCTCCTGGAGTCAGGAATTTCATTGACAAGTGGTAAATTGAAGTTACCACTCGCATCTCCTTGAGTAATGGCCTTCCACAGTATCCCATTGTAAGAAATGTCTTCATTCACCACCATGAATTCTATTATTTGTGTGGCAGACCGGGGTTCATCTCCCAATGTTACCGGAAGCTTCACTCGCCCCATAATTTGCATGGGATTTCCAGTAAAACCATATAACTCATTATAAGAGGGAGCCATTTCTTTGTCAAGTAGCCCCATCTTCTGGTAGGTGCTGTAAGCCAAAATGTTAACAAAGCTTCCATTATCCACCAACACCCGGTGTACATTCATACCTCCGATTGCAGCCTTAATTACCAGAGCATCATTATGGGGATGGTGTACATGTCTTTCATCCTCCTCTGTAAATGTTATATTAGCCGCTTCGCATTTAAAAAGTTTTGGTGGCCTTTCAGACAAGTTGGTCACATTCGTGAGGGGCGTACCCTAATTTCCCGAGTGTAATTTTTATGGGCGTTCCCGCTCATACCCCCAGTGTAGGGTCCACCTATGATGACATGAATACTGTTGGCCCTTGTATGCCGTTCGGGATTCGTCTTTTCGGCTTCCTTATTAATTCTGCCATTCTTGTACCCCTTAGCTTCTTAGGCCATGAACTCAGTGAGGTAACCCCTTCCTATAAGATCTTCAATATAATCCTTCAAATGACGGGAATCCGCGGTTTCATGCCCATTGACATCATGGAAAGCATAGTATCGCCCTTCATTTTTGTTCCTCGGAGGCCCATTCCTTGTTGGCTTTCTGAACATTCCAGCCTTGTTCCCTACCTCGTACACCTACTCAATAAGAGCTGTGAGCGGGGTATACTCGGTGTACTTGCCTGAACCTTGAGAATCCTTCCTTGTAGGATACTTGTAGCTTACTGTTCTTCCCGTTCCAGTTGTATTCACAGTTATAGGAGTTGTCTTTTCGTCACGGTGGGTAGACCTAGCAGAGGAGCTTCCACCATAGGAGGTTTGCTTGTTGTACCCCTTATCCTTTAGGTTATAGGATCTATGCCTCTTGCTTCTGCTCCATTTTCTAGAGCTACGACTCTTCTTGAGTTTAGCCGTTGATTCTTCGATCACCTTATGAGTTTCAGCCTTGGCATAGAAATCTGCCAAAGTTTTGGGCTCCGCCCCTTGTAGCTCTTTCCAGAAGTCTGTGCTTGGGCGTACGCCCGCAATCAAAAAGTTTTTATAGGTCTCATTCGTGGTCTTCCTCACCTTGGGAACCTCCACATTGAACCGTTTAAAGTACTCAGTGAGCGTTTCATTCTCATCTTGCTTGATGTTTGCCAGAGTGTTGGCTGGGGGTGCGAACGCAACTGAAGCCCGGAACTGGGTTATGAACAATTCACTCATTTGCCTCCAAGACCGAATAGAGTATGGATATAGCCTTTTGAACCATTGATGAGCACTATCCCTTAACGTGGCGGCCAATAAACGACATTTTGTTAGATCTTTCACCTGGTACACCCCCATTTCCGTGTCAAACCGACTAAGATATTCCACCGGGTCGGTGGTTCCGCTAAATTTTAAGTCTCCCACCTACCGGTATTTTGGTGGGAGTGGAGAATCTCTCACTCTTTTGGTGAAGGGTGGAGCCACCGTTAAGCCTTCCAGTGATTGTTTCTCCAACTTTAACTTCTTTAGTGCCTCACGCAGTTCCTTCACCTTGTAGTGCTCGTTCTCACCATCTGTGAACTGACTTCCATCATCGCTAGAGTCCTCAGTTGAACCCTGGTCATCGTCATGGTACTCGGGGTTATGCCGAGAGCTACAGCTTCGCTCATCATCACCCTCTTTGGATAGCCTGCCGGATTTAGAAATAGACATATCCTTTCTGTAACTCTGGGATCCCTTTGACTGAGACCTCATATCCCGAGTTCTCCTGGCCTGCCTCTACTTTTTCCCATCAAGCTTATGGCGTAAATCCTTGACATTCAGCTTGTTGCCCAGCCTGTCAAAGACACTCAGGCTACGAGTAGGCGAACCCTGGGACTACTGAACCTCTTGTTCTCCATCTTTCCAGTTCGGGTTTGTTTGGTCGGTCTCCACATCAGAAAATCCCTTATGTGAAACCGCTTTTTCCGACTCCTCATCATCACTGTTGAAATCCAACCGAACTGGTGTAACCACTTTCTTTTTCACCTTTCGATCCGTGGAACCATGCTTTTGTTTCCACTTTTTCAATTTCTCAGACTTCTTTTCCAAAGAAATGATTTTCTTTTCCATCTTCTTAATCCTGTCCCTTAGCTCCTGGTTCATCCTCTCCTCATCACATTCCCCATCACCATCACTTCGTCCATCCTCCAGTGTATGCACATCATCAGAATTTCGAGACATCTCTTCCCTCAAGAGATAAAACCAGCCCTTCCTTCTAGCGCCACAAATGTTGTGAGGGAAAATTGGTACAACACTTCAATGAAAGAATTACAAGAATAATCTTAAAACAATCCAGGAATTACGTTTAAACAAACCGAAATACAAGCCAAAAACCCTAGTTTCATAAACCCTAATCCGAGATGGGGAAGAGTGAATATACGGACTGAGTTTGCAAGTACTCCAAACTATGGTGACTGAATATAACCTATTCAATCGAATACCAACAGCTAGGAGCAAGTGTTAGAGGTGTGTATGTGTGTCTAACCTTGTAATATGCCTACATACTCTTATATATATAAGAGATCAAGTCCCATGTAGTTCTTGTTTATCCAACCATGTTTAGATCGACCTAATCCTCCACAACCGAACCTTCTTCACGATTTTCCACCACTGCCATATATATCCAGTCGTTTCTCTCCTTTGATCCATCCTTATCTTTTAGTTCATATCCTTTATCTCCGTATATGCATGCATGTATATATATCCTGCATATATATATGATGCATATCCTTGATGAGCATTGTTTCTGGGTTATTCCTATTATTTAGGAATTATCTACAAGGTCGTTAAAGCATGCCATACCCGATCTCCTATAATTTATGCAATTCTGGGCCCGCTGATGTGTTTTCTGGGACTGTCAGGGTTCATGCGCGTACCCCCGCCTGAAAGCCTTGTGCCCAGCTAAACCCCTGTTAGGCCTCAACACAGCAGTATCTCTATTCGGGATTCACATGCTCGAACCCCTACCTGAGCAAACCCTGAACTAGATGCCAGAATCTTATCCTTCGATCCGTCTCTAAGGCATATTGGATTGCCATGTCCACTCCTCAGCCCAGCCTATCCAATCATATTCGAGCAATCTGAGTCCATAACCTTAATGGGCCTTAAATTAAGCCCAAGGCGGATTTTGGGCACAACAGATATCATTCATAATTTTTGAACAAATATTCAGTTAACTATGATTTTTCAAAGTTTGTAAATCACATTCCCGAAGTCAAACTAGTAGGTCACAAAAATTGCAGAAAAACTCATACATTCAAGCAGAATATTAGAAAACATAAAGAACGAAAGTTGAAGATAATTGAATTACCTTTCCAGAAAGTCCAGAACCATTATCATACGATAAATGAGGAATGAGATAGGAATTTAACAAGGATTCAGCAGTGCTAACAATTCTACCATTACAAACAATTCATCAAGACACTTGCACAAACCTTATAACATACATGGATCACACACTCACCGTTATGTAGGAGAGAATAGGGGCAGAGAGGTTGTGACCAGAATAAACAAGAGAATCCAAAGTGGAGCTCACATCGTAGAGAGAGACCAGTTGAGAGAGATTTCGTGAAAGAAAATTGAGAGAGAGAGAGAGAGAGAGAGAGAGAGAGAGAGAGAGAGAGAGTGAAGTCGAGAGAATGGAAAAGAGATTGAGAGAGAAAAGTCTGGAGAGTTCGAAAGATTGATTTTGGGGGAACAACTGATAATTTAGGAATTTAAGAATTAAAGGAATTAAAACTAGTTTAGGAATTTTACAAGGATTCTTTTCTAATTACCACAATTTAACCCGACTGTGTAAATTGCAAAATAAATGAATAATTTAAGGAAAAATCTCAATATTATTTTTAAAATGTAGAAAATGAAATTAGCTATCTCCCCATATTTTTAAAATATTTTAAAAATATTTTTAGCATCAAAAATGAATTCAATATGAATTTTACAAGAATTAATCAATAAAACACAAATCAATTCCTAAAATCATTTTAAGATCCTTAAAGATAGAAAATAATTCATCAAATATTTTTAGAAGTCAAATAAACTCATAAAGTTAATATTACAAAAGATTTCAAAGTTTATACTAATCCTGGTAATTTTATAAAATTCTCAGAAGATAAATAACTCACGATTTAATTAGGATTTAATCACCAAAAATAAAAATAAAAATACATAGACTTATCCGTCACATATAAGTCATCAAATAAACCCAGAAACACGCTATCACACATATTTTACCTCCTCAACAATATTCACGTCATATAATTCACATTTAATAATTTTATAAATAATTATAAATATGGAAATTTTCTAAGGCATTATATTAGAGCTTAAATAGAAGGAGTTGGATATTAATTTGATTAAAATCGGATTTTATGGGTCGCTTGCACAGTCTACACTATTTGGGCCATATTGGAGTTCTAGAAGTCCTTTTAGACGGGTCAACAGCACACGAAAAGCTTATGAGAAGGGCTTTAATTCAAAAATGTTCTTGATATCAGAATCCAGCCAACATCAGCCCAGAAATAGAGCCCAAAAGTTAGCTGTGAATTTCCTTTCTTGGAATTCAATTCTGATTTAGAAATCTCCTTGTATTGTATTAAATTATTAAAATTAATTTTATTAGAGGATATTATTAGATACATCAGACCTAATTTAGATAAAAAAAAACATCGTACGAGGGAGAACGGAGGCAAGAGAGAAGCAGAGAGAGAAAAAGAAGAAGCAGAAGACGGAGATTCAGCCATTGAAGACATTCACTTCGATTTGTTTTTCTTCATCTTTTTGTTCATAATTCACTCCCTATCCCTTTTCATTATGAATATGTATTATCAATTACTGGATGATTTTGAGATTTTTATTATGAACTAACTTTATAAAGTTGGGATTTTTATGGAACCCTAGCATGGGATTTTTGGTGTTTTGTTAAAGAGTACTGTATGTGATTCTACAGTTTATTCATTCATGTATTTTTCATGCTAATACTTGCTATTTTCTGATCAACTTTAGTAGGTTAACGAGTTAATTATAATACCGAGAGGGTTATAGTTAATTGACATAAAACTTGAGTGGTGCATGTTTATATATCTTTTGAATATAATATTGTTACAGTATAGATATATATATTGTGATCATGCATAGCTTCGTGAATTGGTGCATTCTGAAGAGTAAATTGGCATAGATATATGTTAGTTTATCTGATAGAAATTATACCATAGTGATTTCCAGAGAAACCTATGACCATTTAATTCTAGCTAGTAAATTATGAATTTGCTACTGTGCTACTCAATTCTATTACCGATTTTCACGTGTTAGGGGGAAGTAATTATCCTAACTTATCTTCTCATATTTGGAACTTATTAAACTCTCTTCTCTAGTATAATTTACTTGGTTAAATTAGTTCTTATAATTAGTTTAGTTATAAAAATCTACAATCAATATTTCTGTTCGATAACTGAATTGTTAGATATTACTTGCGATTGATACGAATATACAGTCCTTGAGGAACGATTTTTAGTATTTATTACTATATTACTTGCTTGCGATTGTGTACACTTGTACATCTAGATTTTACGCTACAACTTTTTGGCACCGCTGCCGGGGACTGTTATAGTGTTTATTGCAGAATTAATCATCTTGCAGTTCGGTTTGATTTTGTGTGCTTACATTGACAAAGAGTTATGTATTCTCCATTTACGGTGGATACGGTATGACGAAGAGTGTGTTGCACGAGATCAAGAACTTCTTTCGTTGCAAAGTAGATTATCTTCTATGTCAGAGACGATTAAATATATCGGCATAGGAATGAATCAACCTATGTGGCAACCAATGAGTCCACCACGAAGCCAAGTTGACTATGTTTCGTGTGTTTATTGTTGCGGTGCTCATACCTATGACTACTGTCCTTCTAATCCTGATTCTATTTGCTTTGCGGGTAATCAAAATTGGAGTAGCTCGTATTTCAATTCTTGCAACCAATCATGGAGGCAACCTCCCACTAATTCATGGAATAATGAAGGAGCTTATCTTGGAATTTCATCAATGAACTCTAGCTATTCATGTTTTCAGCAACCTCAACAACACGAGCATGAAGAAGAAGATCAATATAGTTCTCTAAAAACTTTGCTGATGAAAGCTATAGAGAATCAATCAAATTTGTTGAGGAACTTAAGGAAACAAGTTGAGGAGCCAGTTGATGTGATAGAGAATCAAACGCCTGATATCTAGCATGTGATATTGATAATCATGAAATTATTGGGAAGCAGTATTTAGAGCCCGTGGTTCTAGAAAGCAAAGAAGAGGTGGAGGTCTATCAAATTACATTTGTTCATGAAGGATATGTAGAGGAGTCTTCAACAATATCAATAGAAGATGTTCTAGTTTCTGATAAATTATAGCATAATTCGTATGAAGATCCACTTGAGCAGCCCATGATGCTATGTTCTGGACATGAAAATAATGAAGAGGAGCATCTAGCTTTGTTAGAGGTTAATTCACAAGGTGGAGAAGTAATGTATTATTTTGAGTCATTAAAAGTGCTGCTTGTAGAAGTCAAACCTCCAAAACCCTCTATCAAAGAACCACCTAATTTAGAAGTAAAGTTGATGTCCTCTCATTCTCAAGAGGTTTATTCGAGCTCATCTTTAACATCTTTTATCATCATCTCAGCAGAATTACCTCCGGACAAGAAACTTGGAAGAGATATTTCAAATTTTCATGATCATATGTGCTTTGTAGACATGAAAATTTTGTTAGTGGACACTACAATAGGTTCTTTTGAGAAGCAGAGAAGGTTGACATCTCCGACTTTGTCCATCATTATCTCAGCAGATTTACCTCCTGATAAGGAAGAATTGTTTTTGGAGGTTTTACAAAAGCACAAGTCCAGCACTTCTGTGGAGCGAAAAAAGCTAAAACTTGTCATCAAGGACGTGATGCCAAAGAAGATAATTAAATGGCCATATAGAGATGCAGTACGAATTTTACACTACGGTGTGAAATTATCAAATAGAAAGCCCATTGTCATGTCTAGCTAAAGACTTTAAAGAAAGGCGCTTCTTGGGAGGCAACTCATGCTTGTTGTGGTTAATACATTTTTGTTTTATTTTGTAATTTTTTTTGTTATGTTAGATATGTTTTTTTTTGTTATGTTAGATATGTATATATTATTATTATTATTATTATTATTATTATTATTATTATTATTATTATTTTAGGCTAGAAATTTTATATTTTTTTTATCTCCCACAAGATGCCTTTGATGTGTTTGATTTGAAGTGTTACAGAAAATTGTAATGAACTGGTTGACATGAAATTTTAGCATGGCGTTAGAAAAAAAATTTTGAATTGATGGATGGGGATATAAAATTTACTAGCTACTACGGAAGCGCCTGCATCTGAATTAGAATAATTTTTTTGTTCGTACCTATGGTTCAATTTTACTCCCTATGGTAGTAGAGCTTCTGTTGAGACAACAAATTTCGCGCCTCTGTACAACGTGTTAAACCCGCGGTGTCTGCTCCCGGTGCAAGATGTCTCTCCGTGGTGCAAATATATCTGCTTGGAAACATTAGTTTATATGAACTTTAACGTGAATTAATTCAGCTGAACTCACACAATCAAGTACCATGGTTGGCCTGCCCTTTTGCAAAAAGTTTTGGAAATTTTGAAGGCCAAGGGAGTTGAACCCTTGATCTCATGGAATGGAAGGACAAGCTCTAACCACTACACAAAGTTGCTATTGGTGTTAATGAATGTTTTGATCATTTAAGAAAGTGATGTTGGCCAGTGAATTTAAGCTCTTGGACTCCAACTTTTGCAAGCTTCAACTATATTTTTTTTAAGAGCATTTCATGCGGCATGAGGGGAGTATTTTTAACCTTTCTTTGTATAATTTTTTTATTCTTTTCTTTTTGTATTTCTTTTAGGATCTTTTTTTTGCCACGATTTTAGGATCTTTTTAATTCTAGATGTTTTGTAAATATTATTCATTAGGGACAATGAACCGCATAAGTGTGGGGAGGGGTTTCCATCATAAAAAATATATAAAAATTAGGATCATTAATAAATTGTATTTTATTTGTTTTTGTTAGGATAATCTTTTTATTCGTTTTTTAGGATTTTATTTTTCATTTTTCGTTTGTTAGTTTTTTTTAGGATATTTAAAAAAAAATAGAAAAACACAAAAAAATTAGAAAACTTAAAAAATTGATTGCCTTGTCGATATAGCATGTTAATAAGGATAAGTACACACCGTATAGGCTAATTTTCGAGTGTCGTATATATGTCTCCTTAGCGTAAAATACCTTATAAATCACTACGCCATAAGTGAGCATACGCAACCCCTATTTAGTGTTGCAAAAGGCCTGAATAGCATTGCCTAAGGTCAAAGGCAACACCACAGTAGCGTTGCCAATATTGACGTTGCGTAAGACCCCAAATGCAACACTTTTACAAGCTATTGCAACGCCAAGAAAGTATTGCATAAGGTCTATATTGCAACACCAAAAGCACATAAAGGCAACACCACATGGTGTTGCATAAGATTTGAAGCCATTTCAGCAGTGGGGCTCCACCATGGTGCCACGTCAACAGTGGGCCCCCCTATAACACCCCGACTTCCCAATACTGATAATATACTTTTTATAATGAACTACTCAACTATTGGAATTTATTTAGATAAAATAGACTTTCTTATAGGGGAATTTTTGAAAATTTTGACATGATGTATTCGTATTTTGGAATATCCACTTGTAATTTGAACCAAACCAAATTTCATTCAAATACCAAACCATAATTCCAACTTTTAAGAAATATAAACACAACTCAACCTGTCCTAATCGATCAGGTGAACCATACTGTAATGCCTCGGGGCATCACTACACAAAAATAAATGCATATACCATGATAACAAAATAATAAGACATAATATAACAATCCCACTACTAACCCGGATCTCTAACAGGTAGTGGTATGAAACAAGCACCTACTAAGTGATTACATTACAATACTAAATCCTTAATCAAAAGTTACATACACTCCACAATATAAATACAACCAACTTGCACTATTACTACAAGTCTTGACTGCTAATCCAAAAGTCCAACCTTCTACCTGCAAAGCTAGTTAGTCTACAGTCCACGACAACCACTTCTCCAGATATAGCTTCTAAGTAGTATCCTCTTCTTTAACTAAAAAGGGTTAGAAACAATAGCAAGAAGTGAGCCAAATGCTCAGCAAGTGACAATATAGACATAAGAATTCACAACTAAAATCTGGGTACAATAATATAAGGTTCACTCTTTGAACTTATTCGAATATGACAGTTTGTATTCCATTTCATAAGTAAAAAGGGAGAGCAGTCATTTCTCTTTTTAAAGCAATTCCATTTATAAAACATTTAAATTTGATTGGAGGTTTTTCACAACAACGGACAATACGGGTGATCAGCCACGTAAAGTCCCCCTTCCTTTGAAATTGGGTTCCCAATTAGGCAACACATTGGCCTTTCAAATGCTGGACTAGGCACTCCCCCAGCCTCTTACGCTAAAAAAAATGTTGGACCGGCGTCACCCGGCCTCTTACGCTCTCCAATCTGAAGGAATCCGTAGAAAACATTTTTGACGGAATCCCTCACAATAAAACCTTTAAAACTTTTAGAAACATTTCACTTTTCGGTCCTTAAACTCACGGATAATAGATCAGGCCAGTTTAAGAAATTTTAAAACATTTTTAAATAAATAAGCCATTTTGATTTGCATTTATAAAAGAATAAAGGTCAGGGAAGCATTTAAATATAATTGCAATAGGTACACAAGGAAGGAAATTCAAGAGTGATTCAAAGGTATTTAATAATAAGTATTTTCCAAACACATGATATTATAAGGAGGTGAGGTAAGAAAATATTAATTTAAATTTTGTAGGTTTTAGGTAAACAAGATCATATCAATGAAAAGGATTATTAGCTAATGAGAAATAAAGTAGGTGTTAGGGTTTTAGAAATAGGGTTCCAGGGGTTATGAGTAGGATTTTATTTGGGTAATTTAGGAATTAAGTGAAAAGAAAAGGTTTATGACAGAGCAAGGCATGAATTATAATTTAAGGTTTATAGTTTAACAAGAATTAGGGTGATTTAGTGTGACAATAGGGTTCAGGAGTTTAAACAATTATTCATGGCATCAATAATAAGGTACGAGGGTTTAAACAATTAATTCACAAGGATAAATAACAGGGTACAAGAGGTAAGCAACAATTTATAAAGAATAAACAACAAAGTATAGGAATTTAATCAAAATTCATAAGCAGTTCATGAATTCTAGACTTCAACATAAGGTTCGAGTCGCTTGCCTTAACCAAGTACTTTCATGCTAGTCACTTAGCTCAAAAACCCTCAACCTTTCCTTTATTCCTTGAGTCTACGTCCTTCAAATCTACACATATAAAAACACTATTTCAGAATTCTATTAAATATTCGACGTTCCTCTTCGAACCTTATCTACCCTTGCGATAATCCCTAAATTTATTCATTTTAATCATATAATATTAACCCTTGACCATTAACATATATATAATTATAACCGATAAACATTTAGCAGGAAATCACATAAAATAAAATATGCATCAAATACCATTTCATACTAGTAGCTCCTACATATATACATATACTCGAGAAAATATAAATAAGATTTTTAGAAAATTTTGACGGCATCCCCTTTATACGGGTAACTACCAATCGGACATAACCGACACAACCAACCAACCATTATCACATTCCCAATGAAATTCACAACTAACCGTTAATTAACAATTCGAGCTAATATTACTAAAATCCGAATAATCCTTAAATTAATTAAATTATACAAACCGAACATATAATTTGGAAATCAAAACAAAAACTGAAAATATTACATAATAATTTAGTATATGACTAATCTAAAAAATTAGTTAAATCCTGGCACAACCAAACCAACAGAAAATCCCAGTTACAGCACTTGAACCACACGACTATAAATAGTATACTCAGCTGAAACACAAGACAAGTAAAACCCACATAATCGAATTACAACAGAAACAATAAATTGAAATAGCAGCAAGTGATCTCCTAATCAACACAACTAATTTAACCATCACTTCCATCACACAACCCCATCAGCCAACTCATGCACACACACGCTCTCATTCATCACACACGCACACGAATTTAACACTCAACCAAAAACACACATACATGGTACTCACACCACTATCACACACACCCTTCCTTTTAACACACACACGCACTGTATATTCACTCTCACGACTTGATCCAGCTGCACGTGCACACAACAGAGACATGGTGACTGCAAGGAAAAAGGAGAGGAAAGGGAGAAGGGAGGTTTACCAGCAAAATTAAAAAAAACAATGCCGAGAAAGAGAAATTGAGAGAGAGAGAGAGAGAGAGATAGAGAGACAGAGGGAGAGAGAAATTGAAGGGGAGGGGAGAAATGGATAAGAACCGAATAACTAGAAGCCCAGCCACAAGAAAAATGAAAACTTCTGGATAGTATAAGCTAGGGGAGTAATGGTCAATTCCTAATTCGAATTTTAATAACACAATTCATTAAATCACAATTTTAAATTGCAAAATAAATATAATATTGAGTTAAAAATACATTTTATATTTTTAAAATAAAGAGCATAAAATTAGGGTCACGTATGTATTTTTAAAATATTTTTAGGGTAAAAAACGAATTAAATATAGATTTTACAAGATTTAACCAATTAAACAAAAATCATTTTAAAATCCTTAAATATCAAAATAAATCCGTCTAATATTTTTAAAACTCAAATAAACTAATAAAGTAAATAATGCAAAAGATTTCAGGATTTATACTAATCCCGATGATTTTATAAAATTCTCAGAAGAAAAATAACACATAATCTAAATAGAATTTAACCCTCAAAAATCAAAAATAAAAGTAAAAATTCGTAGACTTATCCGACACATATAAATCAGCAAATGAAACCACCAACACAATATCACACATATTTTATCTCCTCAACAATATTCACATCACATAATTCACATTTAATATTAAATAAATAATTATAAATACCAATATTTTTCTAAGGCGTTATACCCCCAATGTGCCCCGTCAGCAATGGGGCACACCATGGTGCCACGTCATCAGTGGGGCCACCAATTTGCCACATCAGTAGTGGGGCCCACAAAGTGTAATGCAACACTAGAATAGACTATTACAATGCTACTTTTTTTATTTAGGCAACATCAATCTATTATAATGCAACACCAATTTTTTATTGCAACGTCAATTATTTTTTTAGTAACACTGAATTTATATACTGCAACATCGTATAATGTCAACTGCAACACTTTTTTATAAAAATTTTGAATTGACTGCTTCGTTTATACATTAATCCCAAAAATAACAAACCAAGCCAACAAGATATTTAATGTCCAAAACCTAATCGGAAATACAGTTGGAAAAGATAACATCTGGAGAAAACTAATCGGAAATACAATCGGCTACAACAATGTAGTAGGTGTAGCCGTATTGGTACATAACACAAATACAATCGAAAAAGAAAATATCTGGAGAAAATTAATTGTTTTCACATGTGATGCTTCTTGCCCTGTCCTAAATGCAGCTGGACAGTCCTCCTAGGAACCACCTGCAACACACCAGGTTGAGTTGCCAAAAAAGGTTTCCAAGTAAGCATCATATTTTATTAATTTTTTGAATATTTGATAATGAATATTTATACAACTCTTTCGAAAATGCAATTGTATCCACATAACCAAATAATAAAAGTTCATCCTGGAGTGGAAAGATGATGTTAGAAAGATCTAAGTGTTAGTCACAGAGGCATGCCTGAATATATCTAATAACAAGCCTAATTGTTTGTAATGCTTTGCATTACTTACATGACCTCTTAACTGAGAGAACCTCTGGTTGAAGAGTTTCTACTTGTTTAGTACTTGTAATAGGCATCAATTTCTATTTGTGTAATTGTACTTAAAAGTCAGAGAATAATGTTTGAAAAAAGTTCCAAGGTTCATGCCTCAAGCTTGAAGAAAAAGGCTGTCAAAATAAACACAATTTGAGTTTGGAGAATGAAAATTTGCCTAAGTACCATTTCGATAAGTTTGTTTGTTATATTCGAGAAGTATAGCATTCGAGAAGTCAGGGATTCGATATCTCAAAAGAAACTATTCGATATCTCATTCAATATATCAGACATTCGATATGTTTTTTACTCTGTTCGAGAACTCAGGAAGTCAACAAGTCAAAGCATCATTCGAGTTCTCTAGGAGTCAACAAGTCAAAGCTCATTCGATATCTCAAAGACTCAGAAAGCTATTCGATATCTTAGGGATTCGATAAGTTAAATGCTCCATTCGACAACTCAAGGATTCCTGAAGAAAAGAGCTATTCGAGAAGTGATTCGATATGTCAACTTTATAGTATTCGAGAACTCAGAGTTATCGATCAAGTCAATTCTAGTTCTCGAATCAAACACTTAGCCACTTCTCGAATACAATCTTCGGGACAAAATACTGAAGGAATTGTACAAGTCAGAAACCTCCAACAAGCCAAGGTGCTTTATGGACCACAAGCTGTAAAGTACTTTGGAAAGCCTACAAAGAAGCTTAGAGAGATGTACAAGAGACAAAGAGCTAAAGAAGTGGATCTGAGCAGAACCTCAAGAAGTCAAACCTGTAGCCGTTTGGATGCTTGGTCAAAAAGGATAGACATACGAGAAAGTAATTTATCCTATAACCTTATTTGTAGTAAGCAGGTTGTGCTCATGTTCTATAACGGCACAACCTCACTTCTTTAGAAGTTAATTTTTTCACATACATTCTAAGAGTACATCTCTCTGAGAAAAACGAAGTTGAGAATACTATCATTTGTATTCACAGGTTGTAGCAAATCTTTATCTAATAAAATATTAGATTAAAGTGATATCGTGTCTTGTGTTATTTATTATCTACATTTGTATTTCTGCACACACATAACACATATCTTGTTACATACTCCAAAATAGATTCAAGAAAAAGAAAAGTTCAAGAATCCATTCACCCCCCCACTGTATTCTTTTGTGTGTTCAATATTCAACAAGTGGTATCAGAGCAGGCTGTTTATTCAAAAATAGAAAACGATCAGGAATACACCAAAGACTACAGGAACGGTGAAGGTCCCTAAGTTCGACAAAGAGAACTACAACCTCTGGAAGATCAAAATGCAATTGTTCATCAAAGCTGCTAATCCTTTATATCCTGAGATACTCAAGAATGGGCTATTTATTCCACAACAGGAGATTCCTGAGAAGACTGTTGGAACTGTAACCATTATAAGATCCTGTGTGGCTAAAGAACCATCTAAATGGACAGAGATAGAAAAGGAAATGGTTGCCCTTGACAGTCATCTTATGTTCTTGATCATAGATTCTATGGAGATGTCAATGTTTGCTAACATTGCCTCTTGCAAAACAGAAAAGGAGATGTGGGATCACATTGAGGTATTATGTGAAGGAACAGAGGAGGTCAGAGAGAACAAGAAATAGATATTGGTTACTCAGTATGAAGCTTTCATGACACAGTCCAAGGAAAGCATTACTAACATGTTTGAGAGATTTCACAAGTTGGTGATTGAGATACAAATGAATGGCAAGGTTTACAGTACTAAGGAGTTGAACATGAAGTTTCTATTATCTTCTCCAAACCACCTAGTGCAGAGGGTCATTTCTCTGAGGGAAAGAGATTTGAAAAAAGTCACATATGATGTGCTCTATGGGGTTTTAAAGACTCATGAGCTTGAGTTGCTTCAGAAGAGGGATATCCAAGCCAACCAAGGTTGAATGATAAACACATCATTTGCCTTGATTGTCAGCAAATTTGTTCAAGACCTAGAAGCATCTACAAGTCAGCTGAGGATAAAAGAGATAGTAGATGATGAAGAAAATGAAGGTGAAGTGACTGAACCTGTTGAGGAGAAGGAAGAAGGAGAGTTCTATACTCTTGAAGAGATAGATGGCATGGAAAACACTTCATATGCTTTCATGGCCAGAAAGTTTCCAAACATTAGATTCAAGAGGAACCAACCCTTCAAACCTAGACCCCAAAACCATTCATTCAACAAGAGCAAGGGACCTGTGAAAGCAAACAAGAATAAATTCAAAATCAGCCATGTGGATAGGTCATCTGTAAGGTGTTATAGATGCAATGACCTAGGGCATTTTGCCAGTGAATGAAAGAAGCCTAAAAAGAAGGATAAGGAGTTTCTAGGGCTTGAAGCTCAGTATGAGGCCCTTCTGAAAAAGCAAACACAAGGCAAGGCCTACATAGCTGAAGGGAAGTGTTGGGATGACTATGATAGTGATGGGGAGGAGCATGAATTCTGCAACTATGCCTTGATGGCTGATTCCAAGGATGAACAATCTCTATCTGAATCTCAGGTACCATTTCTCGCTACCATAGATATATCTATTTCTGAGTATAAGTGCATGGTTGAACAACTGTCTATTGAAATGTTTAATATTCATACTAGTATGACTGCTGCTAATGAAGAGATTGCCAAACTATCTGCTAAGAATGAATTATTAAACAAGTAGAATGAGGAACTTGAGTTAACTGCTATGCAAGTAGATAACCTTAAGAAAGAAGTTGAATACTGCAGAATAAGGTTCTATGTGCTAGTCAGGTTGAGAAGGCTCTTAGGGATGAACTAGCTGAAAATGAATTCAAATTGAAAACCTTTAAGAACTCATCTAGTCTACTGCAGTCCTACCATGAGAAAAACCAAGCTAAACCCAAGGCTACCATTGGACTTGACTATGGCACTCTTAAACAGAGGAAAGGCTATGCTGTCATTGAAGATGACATAGTTGTTCAGGAGGAAGTGCCTCACATTTTGTAAAAGACTTAGTCTCCAATTTTTAAAGAACCAACATTTGAAATTGATGAGGATGCCTTACTCATTAAGCAAATGTTGAATGATGAGGATGATGCACAGTCTAGTGAACAACCAACATCCTCTAAGAGTGAAAGTGCAAGGCAAAAGCCAAGAAGCCTGTAGGAGGTAGACCTAGACCTGAGAAGTTTGTGAAGTTTGTTTCAGCTAGGAAAAATGAATCTGAGAAGAAAGTGGCTAATAAGAAACAAAACAGGAATGGCAAGCTAGGGATAAACAAGAATAATAATTATGCTTATGTGCCAAATGCCCCTAGGAAAGTTTGTCAAAACTTATTTAGCACTAATCACTTAACTCATGCATGCAAGAAACCAACTGATAGTGTAGCTAAGCCTTTCTATGATTGCTCTATGCCTTTAAGACATAGAGATTCACCTTTCTGTGATAAACTTGACTGTATGCCATGCAACATGAATGTTATGACTAGCTGTTTTAATTTGAGAAGACAATTCATGGATGGTTACATCAGTCACAACATTCACACACACTACACAAGGCCAGAGTCTTCAAGTCCTCCTAAAGTTAGGAAGGTACCTCTGTCACCTAAGTCTAAGAATTCAGATTCTAAGACTTCTAACAGTGACAAGAAGACTAGTCCTAAGAAAGTTGATAAGCATGCTGTTTTTGATAAATCTGTTTATAAGCCTAGTGGAACCAAACATGTTTGGTTACCAAAGAAGAAGTAATACCTTTGTGTTTGCAGGGCAAAGAAATTGAGAAGAAAGTCATGTGGATTTTGGACAGTGGATGCTCAAATCACATGACTGGTGATATGGCCCTGCTATCACAATATGGGGAGAAGGCTGGCCCAATGGTTGCTTTTGGAGATGACAGCATGGGTAACACATTGGGATATGGCAAGTTAAAAGTTGGTAATGTCATCATTGAAGATGTAGCACTAGTCAAGGGTCTCAAGCATAATCTGCTAAATGTTGGTCAGTTTACTGATAGAGGATTCAAGGTAAATTTTGACATAGATGAATGTTTGATCACCCACAAGAAGACTGGTGATTTTGCTCCATCTGGAGTAAGAAAAGGAAGCCTGTTTGTAGCCAATATGGACTCTACAAACAAGGACAAAGTTTGTTGCTTTTACTCAAAAGCATCAAATGAAGATTGTTGGCTATGGCACAAGAAGTTATCACACCTGAACTTCAAGGCCATTAATTCTCTAGTCAAAAGAGAGTTAGTGAGAGGCATTCCCACACTTGAATTCTATCAAGAAGGAGTGTGTGAGGCTTGCCAAAAATGAAAGATAAAAAGGTCAAGCCACAAGTCAAAGACAGTGACATCAATCACCAAGCCCCTGCAATTAATTCATATGGATTTGTTTGGGCCTGTCAATATTATGTCACTCTCAAGAAAGAAGTATGCCCTAGTGATGGTTGATGACTACACAAGGTATACATGGGTGGAATTTCTAGCATCAAAGGATGAGGCTCCACAAGTAATCATTGAGCATATAAAGAAAGTTGATAAGGAACCAAAAGCCAACAATGCAAGTGTGATTGCATTGAGAAATGATAATGGAACATAGTTTAGAAATGCCTTACTTGAAGCATTTTGCAAAGAGAATGGCATTTCTCAATAATTCTCAGCTCCAAGGACTCCACAACAAAATGGAGTAGTTGAGAGAAAGAATAGAACTCTAATTGAGGCTACTAGAACAATGTTGCTTGATACAAAGATGCCTACATGTTTTTGGGCTAAGGCTGTGAGCACTGCATGCTATATCCAGAATAGAACCCTCATCAATAAAAACACTCAAAAGACACCTTACAATTTGATGACTGGAAAGAAGCCTACTCTAAAGTATGTTCATACTTTTGGAAGCAAATGCTTTGCGTTGAAAGACAATTCAGAATATGTTGGGAAGTTAGATGCAAAGGCCTTTGAAGGAATTTTTCTTGGCTATTTTATGGAGAGAATTGCATACAAAGTTTACGTCATCAGTCAAAAGAAAGTTATGGAAAGCACAGATGTGACATTTGATGACAGTAAACTACCTGGATTAGAAGAAGCCAATGATGAAAATAGTGATTCATTAAAGTTTGAAAATCTAAATGATTCTGATGAAGAGATTGAAACTAAAGTTGAGACTACAATTCAACAAAATCCAGTGAATGATGAAGCAAGAGAAGAATCTGTACAAATCAACAGTGAAGAGACTAGCATCCAAGACACACCTATGAATAGTAGCAACTTCACAGGGGGAGGAAATGAAAATGATCATGACTTGGATGATGAAGCAACATCAAGGTTGAGAAATCAAACTGAGCACTCAAGGAAATGGGATAGATCACACACTGCAGAGCAAATTATTGGAGATCCAAATGCAGGAGTGAGAACTAGAAGAGCAACTCAAAATGAGTGTCTCTATGGTTGCTTTCTGATCTCAGAATGAGCCTAAGAAACTTGATGATGCACTATTGGATCCAGATTGGATTATTGATATGCAAGAGGAGCTAAATCAATTTGAAAGAAACAAAGTATGGGAACTTGTGCCTGCACCAAAGAACAGAACCATTGTTGGAACAAAATGGGTTCTGAAGAATAAGATGGATGAAGATGGTGTAATATTAAGAAACAAAGCAAGGTTGGTTGCAAAAGGATACGCTCAACAGGAAGGCATTGATTATGATGAGACATTTGCTCCTGTTGCTAGATTGGAAGCCATCAGAATCTTCTTGGCATTTGCTACTCATTCAAACTTTAAAGTTTATCAAATGAATGTCAAGAGTGAATTTTTGAATGGAGAGTTGGAAGAAGAAGTTTATGTGCAACAACCACCTGGGTTTAAGGATCCACATTTCCCAGAATTTGTCTACATATTGCTTAAGGCATTGTATGGACTTAAGCGGGCTCCAAGGACATGGTATGACACTTTATCCCAATTTCTTCTTGAAAATCAATTCAATAGAGGCACATTGGACAAGACACTGTTTTACAAGAAGAATGGTGATGATATTATCCTAGTTAGATCTATGTAGATGATATCATATTTGGCTCTACAAATGAGAAGCTGTGTGAGAAATTCTCTAAGCTCATGCAGAGCAGATATGAGATGAGCTTGATGGGAGAGTTGACATTCTTTCTTGGGTTGCAAGTTAGTCAGAGGAAGGATGGTATCTTTATCAGTCAAACCAAGTACATCAAGGATCTATTGAAGAAGTTTGACTTAGAAGACTGCTCACTTGCAAAGACTCCCATGGCCACTACCACCAAATTGGATGAAGATGCTAAAGGCAAGAAAGTAAATATCTCAGTCTACAGAGGCATGGTTGGCTCTCTACTCTATCTCACTGCAAGTAGGTCAGACGTCATGTTTGCTACATGCTTGTGTGCAAGGTTTCAATCAAATCCAAAAGAGTCACATTTGATTGCTATAAAGAGGATCTTTAGATATCTGAAGGGCACTCCAAACTTGGGTTTATGGTATCCTAAGGACACAGGGCTAAGTCTGGATGGTTATTCTGATGTTGATTATGCTGGATGCAAAGTGGATGGGAAAAGCACCTCAGGTAGCTGCCAGTTTCTTGGACAAAGATTAGTCTCTTGGTAAAGCAAGAAACAACAATTTGTGTCAACTTCCACAGCTGAGGCTGAATACATAGTTGCTGGAACTTGCTGTTCTCAAGTGCTTTGGATTAGAAATCAACTTAGAGATTATGGACTTGTGTTGGAAAGAATTCCAATCATGTGTGACAACACAAGTGTAATCTCTATAGTTGTCAATCTTGTCAATCATTCTAGGACAAAGCACATTGACATCAGATATCATTTCATTAGGGAGCATGCAACTAATGGAACCATTGAGTTGCATTATGTTCCTACAGATAAACAGTTAGCTGATATATTCACTAAGCCATTGGATGAAGCCACCTTCACAAGGTTGGTTAGTGAGATTGGAATGCTGAATTCTTCAGAATCTGGCTTAGTGAAAATATCAACTAGATTGTTGCAGCAGTAAACACTTACTTTATCTAAATTCCTAATATTTTTGAAGTAAGTGTTGGCTGAAATATGATTTATAAATATTTCAAATCTGTTGCATATGTTGAAAAATCATATTATGTCAACTTGAAATTTCTATGAAATTTTGAGAAAATCACTATTTAATTTGTTAGAATATTCTTCATAGAAGATGTCTGGTGAATTTTAAAAGATAGTGAAAATTGAATTTTTATGAGTGAAAAGAATATTTTGATAAGTCAGACTTCTCTAATGATTCACTGCTCGACATCTCTAACAAGTCTCCTTGGAGCACTCTCGAGTTCTCGAATAGAGTCTTTTAGAGATATCGAATGGAGGTATTCTTGACTTCTCGAACATGGTAATTTAGTTCTCTAATGACTGAGTTCTCGAATACTGTATTTGAGTTCTCAAATCATTTGAAAAGGCTGAATTCTTGCTGAATTTCAACTGATTTTGGATTTTTGTCTAAAAAACTTTAATTCACTCATAATAATATATTTTATTTAATTTAGAATTATTTCTAAGTTAGATAACTGCCAGCTGTGAGTTACACCCTGCTTGAGTTGTCGAATAAGCCTTTCTTGACTTATCGAATAGTTGATTTCTATTTCTCGAATGCCTGACATGTCGATACAAAACATACATCTAATCGACAATTCAAGTACTTCATACTTATACAATTCTACATCTATTCGTTTCATTTCATTCGATTTCTCAAGCATCTAAAGTTCCAAATGAAATCCCTAACTTCAAAAGCTAAATTTCTTCTTCGAACTTCATTCTCTTTTCTCTTTTCTCTGTATCCATGGCAACTGTGAAATTCAACACCAACTTCATCGCTCTCTCAAGTGATGTCGAAGCTCCAAATGCTAACTACAAGTGCTTTGTAAAATGGATGTCTGAATCATATATCAAAGGAGCACTTACGGCCAACCCAACTCTGTATCTAGGCATTCTAGAAAAGTTTTGGAACATTGCAATTACTGAAACCGTTGCTCTTGAAGATGGCAGTCTGGGCTATGTCATAAACTGTAAAGTTCTGGGTAAAGAGTTTAACATCACCTCTGAGGACATGAGTAAATCCTTGGGTCTTCACCAGAATGAATACAACAAACTAGTAACAGATGACCAACTGGTGGAATTCTTTGACCTAATAAATTACTTAGACACCACCAAAGTTTGAACCCTGAAAAGGGCGCATCTGAGGAAAGAGTGGAGCTATGTGTTTGCTACACTCCTGCACGTATTCAGTGGAAGGAAATCCAGCTATGACCAACTTAGTACACCTGTTCAACAGATAGGGTACTCCTTGGCCTTTGTGAGAAGGATAGATGTTGGAAAGCTCATAATGCAGGAGCTCTATGGAAAACTTGATAAGAACACAACCAAGAGAGGTAATGATATCTTCTTTCCCAGATTCATTCAGTCTGTACTTAATTATTTAGATAAGAATTTGGCTGATTTACCTGGTTTAGATAAAACTAGAATAGGCTACCCTAGGTCCATGACCAAACTTATTTTTGGTAATTTGGATACTAGGAATGATGTGGATGTTAGGCTTGTAATAACCCCTCATATACAGAGGTTATTTGAGTCTTACCCCCACAACATGGCAATATTTGCCTCTAAATCTGAGTTATCCAGGCCCAAGCAAGTAGAACAAAATGCTAACCCAGGGCCTGCTAACAAACCCCCTCAACCAAACATTCTACCAAACACAGAGCCACCTGCATCATCCTCTCAATAGGGTGGTGTTAGTAAAAAGGAGAAGAAGAATAGAAAACAGATTGAATCTGAACCCTTGAATATCTTGACAGAAGCAGCATTGGCTGTAGAATTAGGTCTAGAGAGTGAAGAACCTGAGTCACCCTTACAGAGATCAAAGAAGAAGAAATCCAAAGCCACCTCTTCTGTCACACAAATGGCTGAAGTTGTAAAATCAGGGGCAAACAGCTCACTAGATGTATCTTCTCAACAGGGTGCATCTATAGAATCAAGCATCCTCCCCAATGCACCTACCTGTACTGAGTCAGCACAAGGGAGTGATAAGGCTGGCAAAATACTGAGTGGAGAGCACATCACACTTGAAACTCCCTCTATTCCTCAGGGGGAGTTGCCAAAATCAAATCTACAAGACACTTCTCTTCCAGAATCTACATCTCAAATTTCTTTGAAGCCTGCAACTCAAGCGATTGAGGAGCAAGGCATTGATCACCAAGAATTTTCTTCTCTTGGTGAGCCAATGGACTCAAGTGACTTAGTGCATGACACTTTGCTCAATACCCAGGAACCACATTTAGATGGTGAGGGAATGCAAGCTGGGGCATATCCTAATGACACCATCACAAACACAAAGGATTCACTAGTTTTCACTAGAGACTCTATGCCTGTGTCAACTACTATTGTAACTCATCCCACTTCTGTGGAGACAACAGTAGTAGAGTCATTCCATCCGGTTACAAAAGTTGCATCTGTAACTGAGGAGTCTAGCTTGCCTAGCTCTAGCTCTGACTTTATGTCACAATGGCTGAAGCCTGTGCAACATGACAGTGCTTCAGGATCATGGTCTGTTCCACCACAATTGACGGTTGAAGCACTTCAAAGCTTAGTTGTAGATCAGATTCCTGAGTTTGTCAAGATTGCACAACATCTAGTTACCTCAGACATGCCAAATCCTCAATATGAAGCCATTCTGCTATGCCATAAGGAAGATGTGGAGATGCAAAAGGAGAAACTAGCAAATGAGGCTGAAAGAGATGGTACTGTAGATGCTTGGCTACAAGGGAAATATGACATTCCTCTTTCAGATGGTCTTAAGTACATCAGAGAAGAGTACATCACTTCACTAGGGTCCAATGACAAGTCTCTCACCCCTAGTGATGTGTATGAAGCAATGAATGACACCTACAAGGGAATTCTAAAGGCAATACATGCTATCGGTTCAAGGGTCTATCAAAAGTATGGCTACTCACATGGAAAAATTGTCAACTCAAACAATAGAAGCCAATACAGCCATTAGAGTTCTTTTTGCCAACCAATATGGTGATAAATTTGTGACTGATGTTCCTCTCCATGACATGACCAAGCATGAGGTGCAGAGACTCAAAGATCAATCTCTCTCTGTTTTCAAGGCCACTGAGTTATTTACCAAGGTGGATACTCTTGAAAAGGATGTGGTCTCTCTCAAACAATCAAATGCTCATCTTACAAACGTAGTTGCCACCCTCTCTGAGTAGTTGGACACTCAAGCCACCACTATAGCTAATGTCCTTCTTCACCAACAACAGATGCTGTCTGCAATGATGAAGCACATGGGGTTCTCTCTGCCTTATGAACCTGCCAATCCCACCTCTTCCAACCCAAAGGCCACTACTCCAGCCTCTATGCCTGACACAAGCCTTAAGGGAAGAAGAGGGCCTTAAGGAACTCAAAACCTAAGGGGGAGAAACCTAAAGAGGAAAGACCTAAGGAGAGAAGCATTACCATAACTGAGGGTGGTCATCCAAGAACTTCAAAAGCTACAACCCATGTTCCAGGCAAAGGGAAAGCCAAAATTGATGAACCTCCAACTACTTTGACAGTTGTTACTTATCCACCTGTGCACATCACTACTCCAACTGGCCAACAGCAAACCATCACTACTACTGCAGTTGCAGGGAGTATGCCATCTGACAAACCTCCATCCTCCAAGACTGTAAATGCCAAGTCTGTAGAAGTAAAGGTAGTTACTGAGGCCAAGCTACAAGAAGTTGCAAAGTCTAATGTCTACCATGATGATGCATTCTTAGAGTTTCTGAAAGTCTCTAGAGAACAGGTTGGTGACACTCAACTGTATCTGAGGAGTTTGAAGGAGTAGATTGACTACCTCACTGTGGTGTCTAATAGGTTGACAGTGTGTGGTTCAAAGATATAGTGACGGTGGCAAGGTCCAAGATATGGCATCTAACCTACAAGACTCTTCAGGCCCTAAAATTCTCTGAGGTAAATGAGTTGATCAACTTGATTGAGAAGAGGAATGAGAATAAGAACAACGAGAGTAATGAGAAACCCTCAAGACTGCATGAAGTGATTACAAATCCTAGAACTATCATCTATCAATTTGGAACAAGAATTGATGAGATCAAGCAACTGGTCATCCCCAAGCATCTTATTCCTCAGAACCATAGTCTTATCATTGCCATCATTGAAAAACTAACTAAAAAGCAAGGAGTCAGGACTGCTGAAGAGTTGGAAGCACTAAATATTCTCAAAACTTTCATTGCAACTGGCATTGTTCCAGATATGGCCAAAATCAGGAGGAAAAAGGATGATGAAGATGAAGACAAGAGTGATGGGAGGAGAAGTCATCACAGGAGTGATAAGCGTGATGAAGATAAGAAGAAGAAGAAGAAAGATGGCAAGGACAAGAAAGGTGATGATGACCAAGGCAAGGTCTATGAAAGGAAAAGTGGAAAACAGCAAGCCTTAGGCATTGCTAACTGTAATCTCACCATAACACAAGACTCTAAGTCTAGGGTAAATACAGTTAGTAGTGACCTACCAAAATCTACACCCATGGCCTCTACAGCTATTTTGCCACCTTAAGAAGAGAAGAAGATACAAATCAAGAAACCATCTGTATGTTTCCAAAAGCAACTGCTAATGGTATACTACAGTGGTCTACAAGCAAAGGTCATAAGTTTTTGCCAAGCACTGGAGTGAAAAATGTTAAATTCAAGCATGCTACAAAAAGAGTGAAGTTACCTAAGTCAAGGGCCCTAACTATCTATCTAGGACTGAAACTCCAACCATTAGATGAAGACTTTGATGAAGACCAACTGCAATATCTAAGAGCTCAAAGAATCTACTATGCTGCCATTGTGAATGACTGTCTTGAGATCAAATATACAGATGGAAGGGAGAAGAAATTCAAACAAGGGCAGTGTCAAAATTGAGGCAAGTTGTATGACATAGAAAGAATTATTGCATTGTTGGATGCGAATGACAAAGTGGAGAGGGTATAGAAGCTGGAGTTAGTTGAGTTTGTAAAGATGAAGAGAGATCATGCTGAGAAAATCAGAAAAGGGTGCTTTAAGATATGGCTAGAAAGGGAGAAGGAAATTGATAGACTTGAAGTTGAAGCAGAAAAGCTAAGGGCTAAGGGATTGTGTAGAGTTCAACTCAATCCCTATATGGTGAAGTATAGGAGGAAAAATGGAGATCATGTCAATATAAGAATGAACCTACTCAATCACTATCCTGCCAATATTCTGAAACCAGTACTTGAAGATTTCAAGAACTCTATTCTGCTTGAAGAATTGGATGCTATGGCAGAAATCATAAGAGCTATGGATGAGAATGCAAGGAAGGAAAAAGAAAGAAAATAGAAGGCATATTATGATCTACAAGCCAGTGCTATGGAGAAGGAATCAAATGAGAATGGAAAGTATTTCACCATATTGTGTAAGATTACTCACCTTGTAGTTCTATTCATGTTCTTAATCAAATTTCATACATGTACTTTCAGAGCTCTATCTTTATGTATGTTAGGCTTGTTATCAGACATGAAATTGTCACTAAGGGTCTTACTCACAATTTGGGGGAGATTGTTAGTCACAGAGGCATGCCTGAATACATCTAATAACATGCCTAATTGTTTGTAATGCTTTGCATTACTTACATGACCTCTTAACTGAGGGAACCTCTGGGTGTAGAGTTTCTACCTGTTTATTACTTGTAATAGGCATCAATTTTTATCTGTGTAATTGTACTTAAAAGTCAGAGAATAATGCTTGAAAGAAGTTCCAAGGTTCATGCCTCAATCTTGAAGAACAAGGCTGTCAAAATAAACACAGTTAGAGTTTGGAGAATGAAAATTTGCCTAACTACCATTTCGATAAGTATGTTTGTTATATTCGAGAAGTCTAGCATTCGAGAAGTCAGGGATTCGATATCTCAAAAGACACTATTCGATATCTCATCGATATATCAGAGATTCGATATGTCTTTTACTCTATTCGAAAACTCAGGAAGTCACCAAGTCAAAGCATCATTCGAGTTCTCCAGGAGTCAACAAGTCAAAGCTCATTCGATATCTCAAAGACTCAGAAAGCTATTCGATATCTCAGGGATTCGAAAAGTTAAATGCTCTATTCGACAACTCAAGGATTCGTGAAGAAAAGAGCTATTCGAGAAGTGATTCGATATGTCAACTTTACAGTATTCGAGAACTCAGAGTTATCGATCAAGTCAATTCTAGTTCTCGAATCAAACACTTAGCCACTTCTCGAATACAATCTTGGGGACAAAATACTGAAGGAATTGTACAAGTCAAAAACCTGCAACAAGCCAAGGTGCTTTATGGACCACAAGCTGTAAAGTACTTTGGAAAGCGTATAAAGAAGCTTAGAAAGATGTACAAGAGACAAAGAGCTAAAGAAGTGGATCTGAGCAGAACCTCAAGAAATCAAACCTGTAGCCGTTTGGATGCTTGCTCAAAAAGGATAGACATACGAGAAAGTAATTTATCCTATAACCTTATTTGTAGTAAGCAGGTTGTGCTCATGTTCTATAAGGGCACAACCTCACTTCTTTAGAAGTTAAGCTTTTCACATACATTCTAAGAGTACATCTCTCTGAGAAAAACGAAGCTGAGAATACTATCATTTGTATTCACAGGTTGTAGCAAATCTTTATCTAATAAAATATTAGATTAAAGTGATATCATGTCTTGTGTTGTTTATTATCTACATTCATATTTCTGCACACACATAACACATATCTTGTTACATACTCCAAAACAGATTCAAGAACAAGAAAAGTTCAAGAATCCATTCACCCCCCCTCTGTATTCTTTTGTGTGTTCAATATTCAACACTAAGCCTCAACTTATGCTGGACTCTGTTCAGGTGTCTAACCACATCAAATTAGCCAAAATGTAAAAAATTAATTCACCTTATAATAGGTCTGCAGACTCAACACAAAAATCCATTCAGTATACAAAAAGTAAATCTTTTGATAAGTGTAATTATTGCAATATGATAGATGATCAAACAAATCATTGAACATGTAAAGCTTGAGTTTTAACAAGACATGGTAACCTATTAAGGAAATTTATAAGGTTATAAGATATGTTGTAATCAGATTCATTTAAGAGAGTGTATTTTAGTTGAAGAATTTATTAAACCAAGTGGAATCTAAATAGAAACTACATTTGATCTAATTAGAAATTATCTATCAAATACAACTGAGCTCTATATCTATGACTATGAGTTTTTGTTTTTTGATGCCTAAGTTCGGTTCTCATGCACATGTGTAAGAACCCAGATTTTGGATAGAATTAAAACTTTTTATTATGTATGGATGTAATAGTGAATATTGGGTACGACTACGATGTAACGACTGTTCTAATGAATGGAATGGATTTGGATTCAAATATTTATATGTCATGAAGATTGCTATTGGTTGAAAATCTAGATAAGAATTATCTATCTCTTAGGAAATTAAGATTTGATAATTCCAAGGGGGAAGGTTATTCTTATGTCATCCAAATCGATATCCGTTATCAGTCCAGTGGTTCCGAAAAAGGGTTAAGGAACGATCGAAAGAGAACCGGGACATCTATATAACCCTAAAAGAATAAGTAAAGAATAAGTGGTGAATAGTGATTTTGGTGGAATTAGGAATATTATTAGACGACGCTATATAGAAGTACCCGGAACGAATTTCTGAGTTCATATTAGTGATCGAGGGGGAAAAAGAGTGTATGTAAATGTTATCGGATTCTGAAAAATAGCACTTTTATTTTCCCCGAGATTTCCCTGGACACTGAAAGACATAAGAGATTATTAAAAGGATTTAAGGAAAATGGATTCGAGAATTACTAAGAATGATGGAGAATAGTATTATAAATATTCTTCGATATATTCTTACGAACGATCAATCAAATTAAGCAATAACAGGACAAGGAACAAGCAAGGGACCAAGATACATGCACATGCTAGTAGATATTATCTAGTAACCAAGCTAGTTGCATTACTAACTAGAATACATAAGAGATCAACCAAGTGTTTAGCAATCAAACAACTAGTTACATGAACACCATCAAATTATCAACACAAGTCCATGCAAAAGACATCATCCCTTGTATAACCACTTTAATAAAGCACTTTAGATGAGATATTATCATAACAAAACCACTTTATTCATTCTCATCCAAAATCAACCAAGCAAATACTCTCCCCCCCCCCTTGGAAGAGCTCACGACCCAAACCCTAAATCAAGAACCAAAATCCCAAATTCCACCATCATTTGATCTTCTAATTTTTATGGTGAGTCTCATAATTCATGAAAGTAATCTCCTCAAAATCCTAGCTTCAATATGTTCTTTTTCCATTTCCAAAAAAATCAACAAAGAGGAGGATGAATAGTGATTCTTATGAACTAACATGGATTTCTTGATTTCTTTTGGTTGATATAGCTAGCTTAGGCCTAATAAGGACTAGATCAAGGCTTAGTAAGGCTCTTGCACACTCCAAGGAAGGTAATCATCTCTTGAAACCCTAGATCTTATATAATGACCTAGAAAATTTCGATTTTTAATAATACTTATTTATTATAAATTATGAATTATATTATGTGAATATTGTGGTAAAAGTGAAATGTATGTGAAATTTTATTTATGTGATGATATGATGATTTAGGTAAGCTATGAAGATCGGTGTATTTTTATTTGTATTTTTGAGGATTTAAATGTGTTTAAATTATACATTTTTGATCTTCTGGAAATTTTATAAAATTATTGTAATTATTAAAAATCATGAAAACTTTTGTAATATTATTTAGTTTTAAAATGGTTGGGTGAATTAATTTTGATGTTTCGGTATTTTAAAATGATTTTAAGGATTTTATTGTATTTAAAGGATCAAAATTTGAAAAATTCATATTTAATTCATTTTTGATCCGAAAAATATTTTAAAAATATGTGCGTGCTCGTAATTTGATATTCTTTATTTTAAAAATGAAGAGTTTATTTTTTCAAATATTTTATTTGATTTCGATTTATAATAGTCGTTTATTAGTTTTCAAAGAGAATGAGTAGTATTTTAATTGGGCCAGGAGTGAATTGTAGGAGTAATACATTACAATTGGGCCAAGCCCAAGGGAAGAGAATGCAGCAGAACAATAGGGGTCGGGGAGAGAGAAATTGGGGGAAAAGGGGGAGAAAATTAGGGTTTTTAGAATTGGGAATTGGGGGAAGATTAAATCAATTAGATGTATATATATATATATATATGCGTGTATATGTGTGTGTATGAGTGTGTGTTGAGAGTGTATGGCAGAGCATAGCAGCGGGGGGAGGGAAAGAGACCACCGCGCGATGGCAGGTGGCCGGCGGTGGTGGCGCGGCAGCAAGTCGTGGATGTGCAGCGGAGCGCGAGGAAGATGAAGTAGGTGGTGGTCATGGTATTGCAGCGGAGAGAGAGAGAGAGAGAGAGAGAGAGAGAGAGAGAGAGAGAGAGAGAGAGAGAGAGAGAGAGAGAGAGAGAGATGGAGAGAGAGGGAGAGAGAGAGAAAGAGAGAGAGAGAGTGTGGAGAAGGAAGATGGTAGAGATTTTTCAGTGGCTTGACTTTCGGATCGGAACCCAATGGTATAATTTTACTTAATTATTTTATTTATTTTCGATGTAATTATTTAATTTGCATTTTAGGTAAATTGCGATAATATTGTGGTAATTAATTTAGATTTAAATTGCGAGTTATTGTTTTAATTTCCATAGTTAATTCGGAGAGGATTATTATTAATTGTAATTGTGGGATGAATTATGAGCCCTATTATATGTCGGGTCTAATGATTGTTAATTGTTATTGTTAATTATAATTGTTGAAATTATTTAGTGATCTCGCTAATATTTGGGTTTAATGATTGTAAGTTGTAATTATGATTTTTGGTATAAATTGTGGATTAGGTAATAATGTTTGGTTTAGTGGTTAATTGTTAGTTGAAATTGTTAGTTAAGTGTAATTATTATTGGTCGTATAATGTTAGAGTTTATATGACTTTATAGTTGTAAATGGTTTACGTGAGTTAAATGTCGCGATTGAGTCATATTATTTGTTGAATGTTATACTTGTCAAGTACTCGGTGGTGAATTATAGGCATGGTCAAGATGGTTTCGATTAAGTATGTATAGTTGTATAAACTTGATATTATGGTATAAATGTTAAATGATGGTTGTTGAATCTCACCACTGACCCTAGGGGCTTTGGCTGAGTTACGTGATGTTGATGATGTATGTATTATTTACAAAGAAGTTATTTCGTTAAGTTTTCATAAAATAAGAATTTAATTCCTGATTGTATGGTTTTAAAATGTTATTTATCAAAGATTAATTGTTAGAATCATTTTATTATGTGTTTATCTACGAGGAGTTGAAATGAGATCTCGAGTCTTAAATGGCAATATTCAAGTACTTGTGTAATTCTCTTCAACTAATTCCTCGGGCTTACGAATACCAATGATTAATTGCCACGTGTATAATTAATATGCTCTAGTGGTATGATCATTGATATAGCGTAGGTAATAGTTAGTGCTGGGGGTTGTTCCCTAGGGCTTACGAACATCAATGATTGATTGTCACGTGTATCATTAAAATGCGTGAGAAATACGATCATTGGTGTAGCGTAAGTAGTAGTCTAATATAAATTTCTAATGTGCTATGTGCCGCATGTTCGGGCGGGTACTTTTCATTAATTGTTTACTTTTATGTTGCTGCAAGTTGAGGCAGCTTTATTTTTGTAAAAACAGGGTTGAATTGTTTTTAATTGATATTGAGGGGCTGTGCCCATAGTCCGATAAACGAATACTTCATGCCGAAATTTTCTAAAATTCCCCTGCAAATCTATTTAAAATCTATTTAATTTATTTAATTTTGATGATTTGAAAGTGTGCAATGATTTCTAAGAGTCTAGGTAAATATGTGATAGTTGATGTGAAGAATTGAGATGAGGTATTATTTTAAAGTTTTTGCCACTAGTTAATATCTAAGTATTAAGTGGCCATCCGTGTTAATTGTTTATGTGAAGTTTATTTGACCTAGTTGGTTATACTAAAGCTATTTTGTGAAAATGATTGTATATATTATATATGTGGTATGTGTAAGCGTTATAGGACGCGTATGGGTAGAATAGAGCAAACAATAAGATTTTGCTTGAGATAATACTAAAATAGTATTTGATCTTGAAAAGGTTCGAATAGGAAACCTAGCCAAGGACAGTGCGGGTGACCTGAAAGAGGAACAGAAGGACAAGTATCAAGCCTACGGGTGAACTAATGTGGGAACTGGTAAAGTGCAAAGGATGAAAGTGAGACCGAGTGAGAAGCCACATGTAAGTGAAAGAAACTGACGAGAAGACAAATGAGTATCAATGTGGAATCAGGAATTTCGTAAATCAAGGCAAGTGTTTTTGCTAATCACTTATTGTTCAAGTGATGCAGTTTAATTTACTTGTAGTATGTGATGATCTGGCTAAGTATAGATGGCAGATGACATATACTTTTTCGTATAGTATGATGCCGTTTATCTCCCCTACCCATGATTTACAAAGAATTTGACAAATAACCTTTCTCGCTTACTTTCTTATCCCTGGAATGCCATTTCGCCTATTCTCATCGAAATTTGTCTAAGAATTTTCTGAACAAAAGAAAGCCCAAGATTTTAAACTCTTACGAAAGCCTGCTAGCGAAACTCTTGATTCTAGCATATTTTCACAAAAGTACTCCATTTAGAAAAATGTTTTCTGTCAAAATGTTTTGAACCTTTCCATATTGGAATCGTTTTACAAACAAATGTTTGAGCTACTTTGTCTGTTTATGGAAACTCAAACTTTACAATGTGCCGAGTGTTTAACCACACCTTCGCTTTAATTTAGAATTTTTATGATTGAAAATCTTATTGCAATGTGTATCTGTTATGTGCTCAAGTGAAATCTCTCTCTTGTTAAGTTGATAACGTTAAAAATTCTAGTTATTCATATTCTTCTTGTTGGTATTTATTTGAATTGTCATTCTTTATATTCCCCATCCTAGTTGGTATCGAACTTGTCGATATCTTTTAAAAATCTTGATGGTTCGTTTGTTCCCTGTGGAGTATCGAACTTGTCGATACTAAGTGAAGTTGTTGTTTCTTATTAACTCTTAATCTTGAGTTATTATTCTGGACGTGAGTTTCCAGTTGTTTGGAGATCAAAGGTTGTCGATTGTCCCGACACCTAGTGTGGATGATTTAGAATTGGAAATGTTTTTTTTAAAGTGGCCCTTGGGGCGTTAAACCCTTCGGGGTAAGACCATATTCGTGGTCAGATGTTAAGGCCAATGTGTGCCATGGATCCAATTAAGGACATTGCTGTGCGCGTTTGTCCTAGGACATTGCTGTGTGCGTTTGTCCGGGATTAGTGTTGACTGATCAGCAGCCTAACCTTGATGTTTTTTTAAAAAAAAATACCAATTCTAATCTTTATTCTGCGATTGAGATGTTTAATTCTTGACTCCTTGAAAGTCTGTTTTAATATCTTAATATCAGAATTCTTGTTAGTTCTATTTCTTGATGCACCTTATGAATGGTGAGTTATTGGCCCTCGTGGCAATTAAAAAGTTGATGTAACTAATTCCTTCATAAAATGAGATGAAATTTTATTGTTTATCAAAATTGTCGTCGTTATTGAAATTGTCATCACTATTTACACTTGCTGAGCATTGTTGGCTCACTCTTGCTTCTGTTTATTTCTCCAGTTGTTAGAGGTGATCGGAGAACATAGTGGTCAGATGGTATAGCTCTATAGACAGCGAGAGGAGACCTTCGAGTGATGGACTTTTCAAAGAAAGGGTTGGGAATTGTTAAAGTTGGATATTTAGTTAGACAGAGTTTGTACATTCATAAATTTGTATAATATACTTTTATTCTGAGATTGGGTTGTAATAATGTGATTGATAGTTTGTTTCATTCCATAACCTGTATGCGATCTTGGTGAAGGGGTTTTTATTATTAAATGTTGTTTATATTCAGAGAGGTATATTATTGTTGTTGGTTAGTGGCCCCATATCTGTACTCCGGATTTTGGGATGCTACAAGTTGGTATCAGAGCTACAGGTTATGGTCATTGAAACAGATTAGGAGGGTTAGGGTACGTGTATAAGATAGACGACGGGTAGAACGGTTTAGGATAAGGATCGCGTTAGGGTACTTCGGCAAGCGTTGCGACGTTAATCGGTCTTTCGACTTATCGCGCGAGCAGAAGTTTGAATCGTTTAAGGATTGGGCTATTAGCAAAACAGCAAACCCGAAGCGGCATAAGCTAAGTGGACAGCTGGAGCTATCAATCCAGGGGACGTTATCTCGAGATTTTTTTTTCGTAGAGTCTAGAACTTTCTACGATATTAGTTTCGATGTGAACGTTTCGGAGATGGTACGAGAAGATTAAGAATGCGAAGTGGGAATCGATTACTAGCAAGAATTGGAAGTTGAGCGTAATTATGCACCCTTAATCGTTGATTCATTCGAATTCATTGCTTAAAGAACTTTCTGAGTCTTCATTTGAATTGTCGTAAATTAATTCCCGGTTGGTATCGTTGTTGAGGCATTCGTTGCGCAATAACGGTCCAAAAATCGAGAATGAATTGAGATCTTCTTATTTATTCAACTCATTATTGTCAGGCAGGTTTTGGAAGCTAAGTATATTAGTGCTTAGTCGATGAATAATTAAGAATTTCTTAAATGTTTGCTTGATCAACCCTTGAAGCATCTATTGAAAAGTCTTTTATACATCAATCGATGATGAGTTTCGTATTCAAATTTATTCGAATTCAATTCCATTCTTTTAGAAATATCTATATCTTTCGAAGGATAATTGATCCGACTTCACTTGAAATTTTTTTTAAACTCTTGAATCCCTTCCATTTTCATGAATATTTGATTTTTCTCTATTCCAGCTGAGATGAACAACCTATGCAGATAGGGGATTCAGGGACATTTTATCTTTGTGATAGAAGTCCAGTGGGATGCCACTGATTGTGTTTGTCATGAAAGTACTAAAGACTGGCCATCTTTATGTACTGTGGTGGTTGACCAAGTGACAAATGCAACCTGAAAATAGTTCAAAGATCATATTGATCTCTCGATTAAATTCCTTTATAAAAGTTTTATCAAATACACTCTGCATATGTTCATACTTGGTGCCTCATTCACTTTATTGGCTTCCTTTGTCAGAAATTCGATATTTTCAAAAATTCTTAATGATGAAGAGATGCGAAGATAGATGTGATGACGTCTTGAATGATTAAAACTACAACTGCATTAACGAAGAAGTGGTGATGCGAGTTTATGAATTTGGTGATTAAGGCAGATATGTCATGTCAAGTTGGAATATTTATTGGACCGATAAGACATGGACAAGATATGAGGTTAATGAGAATCGAATAAAGGAAAAGGACAGTAAATAAGAACCCATGATTGCAGATATTGTTAAAGGATGAAAAGAAAATGGTGATGAAAATGTTGGGTATGAGATGTACGATGCTGAAGAAAGATTGTTTTGGACATCTATTGAAGGGCAAAGACAGTGGACAGAATATTATAAGATTTTGAATGTTTGAGCTGTTGTTGAACTTAAGATGTTAGAAACAAGAAGGATGACTAGGATAGAGCAGAGTGAAGCGAAACAGAATAATGGGTTGTAAGAATTATCAAGAAGAACCAAGACTGAATGAGGGGAAAGGTGAATATGTGGAGTAAATAACTTATGCAAGCCAGTGTAGAAAGTCATAATTATCAAGGATGGTGGTAAGTGACCAAGATGAAATATAAAGTCAGTAAGGTGGAAGGCAGAGAAACCAGAGAGTTTCCAGAAGTGATTAAATAAGAAGACATACAATATTAATTAAGAAAAGAACGTAGAATCCCGAAGATGGGGAGTTAGAAGAGAAAAGGCACCGTAGTTGCCCATAGAAAGAGAACTAGCGGAATTAACGAGATCCCATGATTAGGAAATAAAATTTCGGGAGTAGAATCCCTAGAGATTTTATTAAGAGTAATGTGGGAAGTTGTGGCTGTAACCAGAAGGGTAGTATGATAATAAGTAGTAGAGTCAGAAGTTAAAGCAATGCGTTATGAGCTTGGAAAGATGAGAATTTTGTCAGAAATAGTATCATATCAATCTTAGTGGAATTATGAAGAGAATAATAAGACTACTGCTATGATTATCAAGAATCAAGAAATTCAAAATGATTATCAAGGAAGTTAGTAGGAAAGTTGTTGTATCAAGGGAATGGAATTGTTTTGTATAAGGAGATATCGGAAAGGAGACAATTAAGTCAAAGCATATTCCGATGAATAAGATTTCAAACGACATTCAGACGAAGAATTTAATATGATTGTAGGCCACCTATCAAGATGATCGAAAGCTCATGAAGCGTATGCAAATCAATCGAGAGCGATTTTAAGAGTTTCCAAGAAAAGGAGAAAATTTTGCACAAGAATTTTAAGGTGAATATTGGATATGATGAACCTGTGACTAATAATAGTGGTGTCAAATGTTGAAGTTATAAGGTATAGAGTCAAATTCGAGGACTCGTCAAGTATGCAAGGTTGCAAATCGGAAGCCAAGGTCATGGTTGCTAATTGATTTTTTTTAAAAAAAATTCAAAAAAAAAAATATTTTGGTTCCAAAAGGCTTTTTGATTAAAACCCTACTATTTTAAATGTTTTCTCTTAAAATGATTTTCTAAAATATCTTTCAAAAGGATTTTCAGTTGGTTCAAATGGCTTTAAATTGTTTTATATCAATAAAATATTTGAGGCTTTCTTTTAAATGTTTTAGCAAACCGATGTTGTATGAAGGTAGAAATTGAGTATTAAACTGAATGGTGGTTGGCGCAAATGCCATGCGATAAGAGTTGAGCGTGTTGTTCGCGTTCAAATTGCAATTGGGAATAGATGATATAAGGTTAATTTTCCAGGATAAGCACTCAGTGAAGCAATGAGATGAAGGATGGATAGAAGTTTCCGATTATTCCCTTCCCAAGTAACATTGCACGTGAAAGAGGAGTAAGAACGATCGGGGAATTTCTTGATGTCCTTTTTTTCAAAGTTTTAAATTGAGGAAGATTTTGTTTTAAGATATATCAATAAGCGAGATGCGTATTAAGTTGAATATGCGTGTTGATAAAAGCAGGAGCTTGTTGGGAATTATTAAAGAATTGTTTCATGATTAGTATTGAGTGAAGTTGTGACCTCGGGAGAATTGATATTACAGATTGACCTTATTTCAATTTTGTTCTTGTATCAAGTGAAGTCACAGTCAAGGTGATAGGTATATTAGCTATCAAAAGCTGCAAATTATCGAGGCTATGTTTCACAAAGATTTAGCAAACCAGAATATTTTATAAGATTGAGAATCGAGTTGTTAATTGAATTATGCTTGATGTCCATCTACGGACGTATGTGTTGATTTTAGTATTCGATTGCAAAGATGCGACTGAGAGTGGACGAAATGATGTTAAGTTTCCAGATTAAGTATTCGGTAAAAATATGGGACTAAAGACAGAAAGAAACTTCTTAATTATTCCATTTTCGATCAACATAGTACTTGAAAAGTGGAGTGGAAGCGATCTGAGGATTTTTGAGATTCTTTTCTCGAAATTCTATTTGAAATCGTGTGGTTATAAGTAAAGCGTGGGAATTATACAAAGTGTAGGTCGTTGTAAATTAAGGCAAATTGCACGGTGGTATTATTGCGAAGGATTGGCGTGGTAATATAGTTTTGACGCAGGGTATAGTTCATTACGCGAAAAAGTTATATTGATTTTCGGGGAAAAGAAATGTGTGCTCGTGTGATAAACGTTTAGAGTTAAAAAGACTCGGAAACCAAAGCATAAGGTTATTTCGGAAATTGAGGGCTCATAGAATGAGCTTAATAAAGTTTGAGTTGGTATGATGGGGGAAAATCCTAGAGTTGAAAGATGCAACCTGGGAAGTGGAAGTAAGATGTTTGAGGAAAATTGTTAATGGTGTCCTTAGCGTTGATTCTGAGGACAGAATCCTATTAAGGGGGGGAGGATATAACGACCTAGAAAATTTCGATTTTTAATAATACTTATTTATTATAAATTATGAATTATATTATGTGAATATTGTGGTAAAAGTGAAATGTATGTGAAATTTTATTTATGTGATGATATGATGATTTAGGTAAGCTATGAAGATTGGTGTATTTTTATTTGTATTTTTGAGGATTTAAATGTGTTTAAATTATACATTTTTGATCTTCTGGAAATTTTATAAAATTATTGTAATTATTAAAAATCATGAAAACTTTTGTAATATTTTCTTTATAATATTATTTAGTTTTAAAATGGTTGGGTGAATTAATTTGGATGTTTCGGTATTTTAAAATGATTTTAAGGATTTTATTGTATTTAAAGGATCAAAATTTGAAAAATTCATATTTAATTCATTTTTGATCCGAAAAATATTTTAAAAATATGTGCGTGCTCGTAATTTGATATTCTTTATTTTAAAAATGAAGAGTTTATTTTTTCAAATATTTTATTTGATTTCGATTTATAATAGTCGTTTATTAGTTTTCAAAGAGAATGAGTAGTATTTTAATTGGGCCAGGAGTGAATTGTAGGAGTAATACATTACAATTGGGCCAAGCCCAAGGAAAGAGAATGCAGCAGAACAATAGGGGTTGGGGAGAGAGAAATTGGGGGAAAAGGGGGAGAAAATTAGGGTTTTTAGAATTGGGAATTGGGGGAAGATTAAATCAATTAGATGTATATATATATATATATATATATATATATATATATATATATATGCGTGTATATGTGTGTCTATGAGTGTGTGTTGAGAGTGTGTGGCAGAGCATAGCAGCGGGGGGAGGGAAAGAGACCACCGCGCGGTGGCAGGTGGCGCGGCAGCAAGTTGTAGATGTGCAGCGGAGCGCGAGGAAGATGAAGCAGGTGGTGGTCATGGTATTGCAGCGGAGAGAGAGAGAGAGAGAGAGAGAGAGAGAGAGAGAGAGAGAGAGAGAGAGAGAGAGAGAGAGAGAGAGAGAGAGAGAGAGAGAGAGAAAGAGAGAGAGTGTGGAGAAGGAAGATGGTAGAGATTTTTCGGTGGCTTGACTTTCGGATCGGAACCCAATGGTATAATTTTACTTAATTATTTTATTTATTTTCGATGTAATTATTTAATTTGCATTTTAGATAAATTGCGATAATATTTTGGTAATTAATTTAGATTTAAATTGCGAGTTATTGTTTTAATTTCCATAGTTAATTCGGAAAGGATTATTATTAATTGTAATTGTGGGATGAATTATGAGCCCTATTATATGTCGGGTCTAATGATTGTTAATTGTTAGTGTTAATTATAATTGTTGACATTATTTAGTGATCTCGCTAATATTTGGGTTTAATGATTGTAAGTTGTAATTATGATTTTTGGTATAAATTGTGGATTCGGTAATAATGTTTGGTTTAGTGGTTAATTGTTAGTTGAAATTGTTAGTTAAGTGTAATTATTATTGGTCGTATAATGTTAGAGTTTATATGACTTTATAGTTGTAAATGGTTTACGTGAGTTAAATGTCGCGATTGAGTCATATTATTTGTTGAATGTTATACTTATCAAGTACTCGGTGGTGAATTATAGGCATGGTCAAGATGGTTTCGATTAAGTATGTATAGTTGTATAAACTTGATATTATGGTATAAATGTTAAATGATGGTTATTGAATCTCACCACTGACCCTAGGGGCTTTGGCTGAGTTACGTGATGTTGATGATGTATGTATTATTTACAAAGAAGTTATTTCGTAAAGTTTTCATAAAATAAGAATTTAATTCCTGATTGTATGGTTTTAAAATGTTATTTATCAAAGATTAATTGTTAGATTCATTTTATTATGTGTTTATCTGCGAGGAGTTGAAATGAGATCTCGAGTCTTAAATGTCAATATTTAAGTACTTGTGTAATTCTCTTCAACTAGTTCCTCGGGCTTACGAATACCAATGATTAATTGCCACGGGTATAATTAATATGCTCTAGTGGTATGATCATTGATATAGCGTAAGTAATAGTTAGTGCTGGGGGTTGTTCCCTAGGGCTTACGAACATCAATGATTGATTGTCACGTGTATGATTAAAATGCGTGAGAAATACGATCATTGGTGTAGCGTAAGTAGTAGTCTAATATAAATTTCTTATGTGCTATGTGCCGCATGTTCGGGCGGGTACTTTTCATTAATTGTTTACTTTTATGTTGCTGCAAGTTGAGGCAACTTTATTTTTGTAAAAATAGGATTGAATTGTTTTTAATTGATATTTAGGGGCTGTGCCCATAGTCCGATAAACGAATACTTCATGCCGAAATTTTCTAAAATTCCCCTGCAAATCTATTTAAAATCTATTTAATTTATTTAATTTTGATGATTTGAAAGTGTGCAATGATTTCTAAGAGTCTAGGTAAATATGTGATAGTTGATGTGAAGAATTGAGATGTGGTATTATTTTAAAGTTTTTGCCACTAGTTAATATCTAAGTATTAAGTGGCCATCCGTGTTAATTGTTTATGTGAAGTTTATTTGACCTAGTTGGTTATACTAAAGCTATTTTGTGAAAATGATTGTATATATTATATATGTGGTATGTGTAAGCGTTATAGGACGCGTATGGGTAGAATAGAGCAAACAATAAGATTTTGCTTGAGATAATACTAAAATAGTATTTGATCTTAAAAAGGTGACCTGAAAGAGGAACAGAAGGACAAGTATCAAGCCTACGGGTGAACTAATGTGGGAACTGGTAAAGTGCAAAGGATGAAAGTGAGACCGAGTGAGAAGCCACATGTAAGTGAAAGAAACTGACGAGAAGACAAATGAGTATCGATGTGGAATCAGGAATTTCGTAAATCAAGGCAAGTGTTTTTGCTAATCACTTATTGTTCAAGTGATGCAGTTTAATTTACTTGTAGTATGTGATGATCTGGCTAAGTATAGATGGCAGATGACATATACTTTTTCGTATAGTATGATGCCGTTTATCTCCCCTACCCATGATTTACAAAGAATTTGACAAATAACCTTTCTCGCTTACTTTCTTATCCTTGGAATGCCATTTCGCCTATTCTCGTCGAAATTGTCTAAGAATTTTCTGAACAAAAGAAAGCCCAAGATTTTGAACTCTTACGAAAGCCTGCTAGCGAAACTCTTGATTCTAGCATATTTTCACAAAAGTACTCCATTTAGAAAAATGTTTTCTGTCAAAATGTTTTGAACCTTTCCATATTGGAATCGTTTTACAAACAAATGTTTGAGCTACTTTGTCTGTTTATGGAAACTCAAACTTTACAATGTGCTGAGTGTTTAACCACACCTTCGCTTTAATTTAGAATTTTTATGATTGAAAATATTATTTCAATGTGTATCTGTTATGTGCTCAAGTGAAATCTCTCTCTTGTTAAGTTGATAACGTTAATAATTCTAGTTATTCATATTCTTCTTGTTGGTATTTATTTGAATTGTCATTCTTTATATTCCCCATCCTAGTTGGTATCGAACTTGTCGATATCTTTTAAAAATCTTGATGGTTCATTTGTTCCCTGTGGAGTATCGAACTTGTGGATACTAAGTGAAGTTGTTTTTCTTATTAACTCTTAATCTTGAGTTATTATTCTGGACGTGAGTTTCCAGTTGTTTGGAGATCAAAGGTTGTCGATTGTCCCGACACCTAGTGTGGATGATTTAGAATTGGAAATGTTTTTTTTAAAGTGGCCCTTGGGGCGTTAAACCCTTCGGGGTAAGACCAGATTCGTGGTCAGATGTTAAGGCCAATGTGTGCCATGGATCAAATTACGGACATTGATGTGCGCGTTTGTCCTAGGACATTGCTGTGTGCGTTTGTCCGGGGTTAGTGTTGACTGATCAGCAGCCTAACCTTGATGTTTTTAAAAAAATAAATAAATAAAAATTCCAATTCTAATCTATATTCTGCGATTGAGATCTTGACTCCTTGAAAGTCTGTTTTAATAATATCTTAATATCAGAATTCTTGTCAGTTTTATTTCTTGATGCACCTTATGAATAGTGAGTTATTGGCCCTCGTGGCAATTAAAAAGTTGATGTAACTAATTCCGTCATAAAATGAGATGAAATTTTATTGTTTATCAAAATTGTCGTCGTTATTGAAATTGTCATCACTATTTACACTTGCTGAGCATTGTTGGCTCACTCTTGCTTCTGTTTATTTCTCCAGTTGTTAGAGGTGATCAGAGAACATAGTGGTCAGATGGTATAGCTCTATAGACAGCGAGAGGAGACGTTCGAGTGATGGACTTTTCAAAGAATGGGTTGGGAATTGTTAAAGTTGGATATTTAGTTAGATAGAGTTTGTACATTCATAAATTTGTATAATATACTTTTATTCTGAGATTGGGTTGTAATAATGTAATTGATAGTTTGTTTCATACCATAACCTGTATGCGATCTTGGTGAAGGGGTTTTTATTATTAAATGTTGTTTATATTCAGAGAGGTATATTATTGTTGTTGGTTAGTGGCCCCATATCTGTACCCCGGATTTTGGGATGCTACATCTTACTTTGAGATTTTGCATTATCTTGATGGTTTTAGCATAAGTGATGTTATAAGCATGATTATAAGCATGAATATGGATTTTTTAGTGGATCTAAGTATGATTATGATATGATGTTATAGTAGATGAATTTGGCAAGTTGAAGATGAGAAACATGTGTATAAGTTGCATGGATGCCCGGTGTGGCTTGTTATTGATGATCTGATTTTTAGAACGTTCGATTTATAGCCGTCGTATTGCCCGATTTTCGTTAGATCTTTAGAACCGTGTATCACAGTAGCTCCAATTGTCTCAACTGGATAATAATGTAACATGTCCTCGTAGATCTCGAGTCGTAGATCATTTTAGAAAAAGAATCGAATCAAACGGAATTACGATTTAGGATTTATGGCCGATTTACTAAAAGTAGTTCGAAATCGTAAACGAGAGTTCAACTGAAATTGAACCCTCGTAAAATAGGTAATTCGGTGGCGAATCTTGGTAATTAAATACTAGAGATAAAAAGGAAGGTGTGAGAGAAAACCACATGTCAAACAGATCGTTTTTCGATTTTATAAAAATGTTCAAATCAAGGTTAAACGCGAACGAACCCTTAAAAGTACATTTGGTTATAACTTTGGTAAAACACTTAGAAAACGGACGATAAAACTCGAGGTATAATCTTGGTTCGTAAACGACCGACCTTAGAACTTACCCGGCTTAAGTATATGTCAAGTGAAAGTATAATGACATGTCTTAATAACGAACGAAAGTTAGATCGTATCGGTAATAAAAAGAGTTATTCAAAAGGGTGCATAACGAGATAACTCGAAAGCGTGTTTCGACTTAAGTAAAGTTTATTCGTAACCTTCTAAAGAAGTGTTAGGTGATTAATCTCGAATATTCTGATTGTTTATAGATCACCGAGCAGACCCGGGACACGTTACCTCTACCCACACCCGATTACCAGGCAAGTTTCAAATCCTTTTTAAAAGCTGTTGTTGTGAATATATATATTTATGCTTTCTGTTTTACATATGTCATAGCATGCATGCCTACTTTCAAGTTATATTGTTATACTTGTTCCTGATTTAATGTTGGCTTATAAGATAGATAAATAATATATCGATTATAAGCCGGATATTACTAAGACCCTTAGCGAAGGGCATACGAACCTCATTTTTCGAATGTAGACCGGGAGTCGGTATTTCTTGATATATCATGGTTATTTTTGGAGGAAAATATTTAAGTAGATATTTTCCATTACTTATTTATTGAATATTATTTGAAATATTCAATTGAGTTTATTTATTTAATGAATATTACTTTGAATATTCATTGGAGCTTTATTTATTTAAGGAACATTATTTTGAATAATTATTCGAGATTATTTACTTAATGAATATTATTTCGAATATTCATTCGACCTTTATCTATGTGGTGAATATTATCTTCAATATTCATCTAGAGTTGATTTATTTATCGAATATTATTTCGAACCTTCATTCGAATTATTTATTATTAATTTCGAATATTCAATCAATCATTATTTATCTAATAAATACCACCTCGAACATTCTTTTGGACTTCTGTTTATCCAATAATTATTATCTCTAAATATCCCTTTGATAATTATTTCTTCCACAAGCATTATTATTCTTTGAATATTCATTATTCGTTCAATGAATATTATTATGAATATTTATTCAAGGATCATTCCGAGCAATATTCTTTCAATAATTATGACTTAATAAATATTCTTTGAGTATTCATTAAATTCTTGCTAACTAAGCTTTAAAATATATTACTTCGTTCAAATATTACCTTCGATCTTCAGATATTATGTAAACTATTTTGAGCCTTATTATTATTATTATTATTATTATTATTATTATTATTATTATTATTATTATTATTATTATTATTATTATTATTATTATTATTATTATTATTATTATTATTTTATCAAGGGAGGTTCTCAAAACCCCATTCTTCATTCGAATATATCTTCTAAAATATAAGGGAACCTTACTTGAGAGCTATTATTTCTTTGAGTACCCGGTCATATACTTGTTAAACTATTCTTTTCACTCGCAGCTTGGCTGCTACCCATCAAATTGAGTCTGTTTGTTACTTCCTCATCATTCGAGGGGTAAGATTATTGGAACAAGTTAATATCCATTAACAAGCATCAGCTTTGGAAATATCTGTAAGAACCCTAATTTTTGGTAATATTTTCTTTTATTTAATATCATGTGACTTTGTCAATTTGGAACCTTTCTAGTCATTCCTGTTGTTTAATGGAATTGATTGTCTGAGAAATTATGTTGTTACATTCTCTATGTAAGATAAAAGAGAAGATTGTTGAGGGCAAGAGTCTTATTGTTAGTGAGATTTATAAAACTTGGGAATTGAGAATGATTAGAGTATTAAAAGATTTATTAAGGATTATGACGAGGAATTATGGACATTCGAGGAATTTACACAATTAAGTACTTAAGGAATTATAGGGGAAATCTCTACGCGACAAAATATTATTACGAGAGATTAATTAAGATACGATACGAATTAAAGTTTAAGTGACAAGCATTGGTGGAAGAATAATGATACAAGGAGTAGTATTGCATGCAAGTCCCATGCAACCAAGTAATTAGGAGGAAGCAAACTAGTTAAACCAAATGGAAGAGGAATAGTAACTAGTTACATTGCTTTTTCCAATGAGGAGACAAGAAGTACATGAGGCCATACCTAGGTGTACCATGCTTATACATACAACATTATGTATCACCCAACCATCACTTTATCAATTATTTCAAACAAATAACAAAAAATCAAAAACCAAAAGCTCCCCCCCCCCCTTGGAAGAGAGCTCTCGGCCAAGCTTAGAAAAGGAGAAGAAAATTTCTTCCTCCTCCATTTCTCATCACTCATAAATCAAGACATAATTACTAGGCCCTCTCCATCATCTAAGCAAGGTATACTAAGAGTTTCAAGCCTTTTCATCCAATCAATTTCAAGTTATAAATTGTTAAAGATATTGTGAATAGTAACCATGTTTAGTTTTTCTTTTAGATCTTGGATTATAAGGGCTGTAGGAGAACATTCAAGGTGTTCTTGAATTTTGTAAGGCTTACCCAAGGCTCCTAGGTGCTCAAGAAGGTATAAAAATCATAAACCCTTTTGGCCATGTAGTGTTTATGATGTTTGGTGATAGATCCATGTGTTATGGTGTTAATCTTGGTTGTATAAGTAATGGATGACATGGATCTTGAGTTTTGATGTTGTGATTGTGATTTTTATGATTGTGGATAGTATATGTATCTCCATGAATGTTATAAAGCATGAACTAAGTGAATTAGGTATTGGTTGTGTTGTGGAATTGAGAATATTGGTTGATCTAAGTGATACATGCTTGCTTAGTTTTTTTCCAGAAACATTGACCTGTCTTGTAACATGGTTTTGAACCCCCAAATCTTGTCCCCTGAGGTCCTACCATATATTGTTGGAAAGATATTTGAATGTAGTTTCTGGAAATGTAAGGTTCATGACTAGGTGATGTATAGATTTTACGTTATGGCCGGAGAAGTAAAATGTTTTTCTGGATTCCGGACTGCACTAAGTGACCCCCATGTGAACCTTGTTTAAACTCCTAAACATTTATGTGGGATCATGTAAAAATTTGAGAAACTAGGAAATGCAGTGGTGAAGGCTACCCAAAAAGAATTGGATTAAAATATGAATTTTTCAATTTTATAAAAATGCTAGAGTAAAATTCGCGCAAGGGAAAAAGTCGTTAAGTGGAGTATAATTCTAGGGGTAATGATTATGACTCGGATATGGTAACTAAACTAAGTCGAATAAGTGACGAGCGTAATCGAGTGATGACATGAACCTATAATTGGGCTAGAGTGCCATAAGACGAAGTCGTTAAGTTAATTTGGTACCCCCTAAAACCCCGTAATTAAAGAGATATTGATTAAGGTACTAACGAGCGGTTATTGCTTATGTATAGATCGTTCCACTCCGCACGCTCGACCACCCCAACCAAACCAAGGCAAGTTTACTTTTCAAAACTTATACATATACAAGGACTTTCACTGTTGTGTTTGTAGTTTTCAATTATATCAAATGTTATGTTTATCGAAGTATTGATGCAATTGAGATTGTATAAGTACATATATGTTTGTACCCCTTGAACTTAGATTGAAATGTTTTCCTCGGACAACGACTCTAGCAATAGAGGTCATAGCGGTCCGTATATACTATTGACCGGGGAGCGGTATATTATTATATCGTAACTAGATTGCGAAAACCCGAAGGGTCATTCGGGGAGTATCGTATACTCAAGTAATTATTTTCATATCTTCGTAAATACTCGAAACCCTATCTTGGATTAAAAGTTTATTTTATCGAATAATTATTTTATTAATTATTAATATTAAATCTTAAAATATTATTTATTAATTATTGTTCATTATTTTAAAGATGAAGTCAATCCAAGATACATTTAGTACTTTCAAGCTCGAACTCTTTTGAACTCAAAACATTTTCGAAAACCCCCGGTCAGGTTCTGCTTCTTGTATGATTTCAAGAATCATCGGTCGACTGATGTTGGACCTCAACTACTATGTTTTCAATCAAAATCAAGTTTTCAAAAGAAAAAAAAAATGGGACTCTGGCAGGTGTGGGAACCGTTGACGAACGATTCCCGGGATGTGAAAGCGGCCGTGAGCCAGGCGGTCCATCAATTATTATTCCGGCCCAGGTGTTGCCGAAGGATGATTACGGATGTAGTTTTCATCGAGGGTGATTACGGATGTAGTTTTCACCCGGGGATAGTTACGGATGTAGTTTCTATCCTTCTACCGGTAGAGAAGACCCGCGGATTATTGGACTTGGATGTGGCGACTGATCATCGTCAATCCTTGTCAGGTTTTTATGTTTTCTTCCAGTCCCATCCTCCACTTTGGAAAAATACTCAAACACTGCTTCTTGGGCCTAAGTGCCAAGTTGCTGATAGTGTGGTTTTTGATGAGAAAATATTGACATCGTGCAGTATCTAGAACTGCAAGATTTTCTATAAAGATTGGCGCGTGTTAGTGCACTCTTGCAATTGTTTCAAAGAATGAAATGTTTTTGTATGAGAAACCTTCTAAGCTAATGGAAGGAAAGAGGTTTGCAATGATGTATTCCCTTTACAGTATGTTAATCGTAGAGTGTTTTGCCGAAAATGATATACTCATATGTATATATTTTCAAACTTGAGATATATTGAAATGGGGACCTTATAAAGGGTTCATATGTTATTCTTAAAGCTCCTTAGTGAGTATAGATGTTTTATTCAAACTCGGACATATACATTGTCCAAGTATGTTTTGAAATCTGAGATATATACCCCTATAGTTGGGAATGTTTTCGAAATAAACCACATCATTATTTTGCAAAATGGTGAACTTGCTGAGCATTATGTAGCTCATTCTTGCTTTATAAAAACTTTTCAGAAAGGGAAAAATCTTGCCGATTAACTCCGCACCAGCAGAAGAGGAGTAGAAGATTTACCACGGAGATGATTTAGTTCTTGATAAATACTACAGAGTAGTCTGATAGGTCTTCAACTGTAATAGTAAGACTTGTCTTCAAGTATAGTTGTATAAGTGGAATTGCGTAAGACTCTGATTTGTACAAATGAATTGTAATATTTAGTGGCACTTTTGATTATCGTTTCCGAGGCTCTAACTTGTTTGTGCTTAAGAATGAGGTCTGGAAGGATGTATTGTGGAGTTGTGCAGTTAATACAGGTATGATATGGTTGGATGGTGATGTGACGACCTGAATCTTTGACCTCAGATTTGGGGGCGTTACAGAAATGGTATCAGAGCAATTATTTACAGTACTCAGAAACGAGAGTGTTGAGAGTTAAGTCTAAGTAGAAGAATGACATAAGAGTTCGTAGTAAACTTATGATTGGACTACCGGAAGAGGTACCGGTGAGTAGAATGGACTGGAGTGTTACTGGAGGTATTATACTAGGGTCGATAGAATCCTTAGAAACCTTCAGAATGATGAATAGAGGTTTTTGAGTCGTACATGACTTATCATAGATAATGATATAGGAAGTAGAGCGAAATCTCGAGAGTAGCTGAGGTAGAGGCGATATTGCAAATATGATCGGATGACTAGGCTGGCATAAATTTTGTGGCCCATATTCCTCCACAGTTCAGGAGGCGGCATTTTAAGAATCAAGAAGTTTGGACTCCCCTACATAATTAAGGGTACTTAGTACTTGGATTAATGAAAGTCTTTTACTTTGGTTATAAGATCCGATTTTCGATAAGTAACGGGTTTACCTGAAGGTTGGTCACTATGTCGTTGTGGATTCCATTACCCTTGATGGCGAATTTTACATGTGTTATACGAGAATGTTATCATAAGACGAGCGTGCTAGATAATTCCACGCATGATTCGAACGCTAGAACATGGTAGTTCAACTTAGAGAACAAACAAGTAGAATTAACAAAGGGACTCGAGAGAAGTTGAATATGGTTGCAACGAGCGATACAGTGATCTCAGAGTCTACCAAAAGAAAAGACCAGCGGGTCTAGAGTGGGATCCTTTGATAGAGATGTTAGCAGGGACTACGTATATATGTATTGTAGACCTCAATATTTTTGGTATATGTTCACATACACACACCCGCCACTGAACCTATGGACTGCACTGAGATCCCTGAGAGATCTCTTTGATCTGTTCCCAGGGGGAACTGGCCACTTGTGATTCATGTCGGAAGGCATGAAGTAGGACCCTATAGACTTAGCAGGTGTCCCCGGAATGATGTGAAGCTTGGTCTTCAAGATAAAGCACGGAAATGACAGATATATTCTTGAAACCCTAACTCGATAAATGACTTTAAGATGATGATTGAAAGACGCACTAGTTGGTGTCTTGTATTACGAAGACGAATAGATGGAGTTACCCTCATAGTGGTGATAATGAGATGCACGAATGATTATTAACTTATTTTGATAACTACCGGCTGGTGCACTACTTCATTTTAAACTGTTCACTAACCATGTTACCTCGATTAGCTTATATTAGGTAACCCTCCTAGCTTTCTACTTCAAACTTGTGGAATAACAACCAGTGATATACTTTCTCTAAACTGGGACTCATCCAAAGTATCTTAATTGAGCCCCGAGCATTCTATTTTAAGTTTATAATTATTTCTGCTCAGGACTAATTACACTCTCTTTCAATTATCCAAGGAATGTTCCACAAATATTTCCTTAATTAATCGACGAATACTACTTAACGAATATCGATATTTGATTGCTTCTTTCATACTTGCATTCTTCAGTTGAGCTCATAAATATTCAACAAATTACTGAGGACAGGGATGATCTAATGTCCAGACATCCCTCATGAATTCTTTTCTTCTATTCAAGATGAGATTGTACATCGTACATTGAAATCATAGTAAGGATATCATTTTGATATTGGTATTCCGAATTTAATTCTATTGTCGGATCTGATAAAGCATGTGTACGGAGGCACCCTTGGGTGGACCGTTTCACTGATAAGTAATAGTTGATGAGAGGTTATCGATTGTTCCGATACCTAGAACATTCTCTTCAGATTTTATAGTTTTCTTTTTTCGAACTTAATAACTTCTTATTTTCATTCGTTGTCCGAGAAGCCTAAAGTTTCTTCAGTGGCTACGATGTTGAAATTCCGTTCTATCCAATTGAAACTGGCTAGTCGTTATGTCAATATGAATGACTAGTTGATCGTTCCAACTACTCAAAATTGTAATGTTGTGAAGAACACCTAGCTAATTGTCCTAGCTGGTGGTGATGTCTCAAGCAGGTGAACTAGCAAATTTTGTCTAGCTAGTTGCTAGTGTTTCTTAAAAAGGACTAGTTATTGTTTCACTGGTCCAACTCCCAATTTAATTCATTCTGCAATGCATTTTGCATGTGGTAAAGTATGATGACGAAAGTTTTGACGAATAACTTGATTGAGACCTAATGAGGTCGCCCACTCAACTCGAATTCTACCCATCTTCGTATCAGACTCTATATCACTTGAATATTTTATTCTTTCATTCACACAATGAGAATTCATTTGAAACCACTGATTACTTGAATGATAAACTACTTCATTCTTTAATTGTCATGGAGTAGAATTGCTTTCTATTGGCTGACCTTCATCAATGCGACTTTAGATTTCCTCTTATTATTCAGGAGGAAAAGTATCCACCCGATGTAAGAATTGTATAAAGACCGTCTTTATGACTTTTGTACCCAACAATCATTGCCCTTGTGCAACATTCTCTATGGTGTCATATTACAGAATTATCAGGACGGGAAGGAATAAACCTTGTTGTATTCTTTCTGTCCATCCTTACATCTCCAAAAATCGAGACTCCTAGTATTTGGAACCATCAACATTCTTGGAACATCCAATGTGGAATTCTTATTGAGATTATCTATTGGACCTTGTTATTTTGAAACCATTCCTTTCAAAGTGATTACTCTAAGGTGAACGGGAGGTACAATTGTGAATCGTTACACCAATATGAGATCAAAAACCAAATGTTGTAATTGTGCAGCCAGAGCGTTATGCCGAGTAATTATTGAAGTAGAGATAACATGTCAGGGCATACCACAAGACCTTTAATATTGGTGTGGGGAAAGTTATAAGAAATGATGAGGTGGCTGGGAGCACGCTCCTACCAACCGTTGTCAGGATGTTATATTAATGAATTCTGGAGTTACCAAGCCTTTTCCTGATCCAAGAAATGCAAATCGATTGCGATGTAAAACATATCCTTAGAGGAAACTAGCATGAAAGCGAGATGGACAAGAAAGGAAGAAATATCGTGGCAAGAATGTGAAGCTTTACTTAGCTTAAATGGATTGATGCACGTAGAGAGACATAAAGTTTAACAGACCCCTAATAGCAAATGGATGCATGGATATATGACAATGATCCTTCGAGATTACCACCGAATCAAGTTTATTGGGAATCGCAGTAGCATGCAGGCCTCAGGCTGATTGGCGCCAGTTGTGAAGGAGGACGAGCATATGACATCTTACATATACCATCGAGAACTGATACCCTTATCGGAAATGGAGGAATTGTTGACTAGTTAAAATGAGTAGTTGTTTTTCAAAGAGAAGGTTGAAGAGAAGGTTTACCAACTCAAGATCGACCTCTGTACTGTGCCAAAGTTGGCATTTCACACTAATATAAACGTTATAAAATTGTGGTAGTATCGTTTGAATGGACTAATGAGTCAGAAGCCTTTATGGATTAATGAACAAAGTTTTGGGATGAAATGAGATATTAGCAACAACCTCGTTGTTAGCTATACTTGATGATAAAAAGAGGACTTTGAGAGTCACGATGATGCGTCTTTCGAGAGTTTAAGAGGTGTGCTGATGCAGTAGAAGAAGGATGATAGCCTATACTTCTAAACAACATAAAGGTTATGAGATAGCACTAACCGTGAGTCTGGGATTAGTCATGATGGCGTTCACGCATAAAACTGAGACGTTAACCTTATGAGAAAAGTGTGAAAATTTCTCCACAAGTGCCATAAATATATCTTCATATTAGAACTAAACATAAGAACGAGAAGGTGACGAGAGGGAGCAGGGTGTATAATGGAGAAATTTGTTATTACCTAGGGAAGGCCAGTGTGGTGGCCGATACCTATAGAAGGTATTATTCGAAATTGGAATTCAGTCAGTATTGACCAAGAAAATAGAGTATATACAATAAAGAATAATGTTAGAGGAAAATAAATAAATTATGGGGAAGGACAAAGATGTATAGAGAATTAAGGGAATGTTTGGTAAACTGAAATGAAGAATGGTATTGGCAAACTATTAAGTACTAACGCGACATGTCAAAAGTAGAATGATAGAGATCTAGTGGATTAATTCCGCCTGTAGAAAATATTGAACGTGGACAGAATTATAGTGAATTTCATAAGTAGGTCGCCAAAGACCGAGCCAAGAGATGGCCCTAGCTGAGTTATAATTGTTGGACCAAGTGATTTACCTACGAGAGACTTTCCATTGAGAAGATTATCGAATATTATACGGGAGAGATGGTGGTGCAATATGAAACTTCTGCAGCGATCACGTCAGATAAAGACTTAAGATTAAACTTCGAATATTGAAGGTGCTTTCGGGTATATTTAACAAAGAGATTGAGCGTATGTACTAATTTGATCTGTGGTTGACGGACAGGGAAGAAGAATTGTCCAGACGATCGAAATTATATTTAGTGTCGTGCCTTAGGCTTCACGGGGCAGTCGAGAATAAAAACTTATCCATGAATGAATGTTGTTATCACGATCATCACCATGCGAACGTAAGGACGTCTCTTGTAAAGCATACCGCGAAAGAAGAAGCTTCGCTTTTCTTGCATTACGAAGAAGTCAATGAACGCGGGATATAGTAGCTGAACTGGTTCGACGTATGCCGAAGATTATACAGTATCCACAGCAAGTGGTAACGGCTGACGGGAGGCAACGCATGCCTGCTAATCAAGCGAAGGAATATGAGGAATACCGTGCGTATCTCAGATTACAAAACACGACCACAAAGCATTCACGGGCCAACGATACAAGGACTCAACACGGATACTATGAACCAGGTAGAAGAGGAACGTGTGAGTAGTGGGATAGAAATTTTTAATCATAGAACAACCGATAAGGAATACAGGTCGAGGAGAGTATGCGTTGAGGAACAACATTAAGGCGTTGGTGAGACGAAGGGAGAGAACAATAGGGTTGAAGTGTCAACCTGAGAGTTGGAAAAGGTAAGGTTGGAATTGTATCCACAACTATTATCCTTAGGTTCTTAAGATAGAATCCTTTTTAGGAGAGGAGACTGCATTAACCCTAACTTCGGGAATATTCGAAACCTGGACGAATAGTAATTTTATGGGTGGATGAGAAATTTTTGCAATCACGATATGTACGAATTATTAAATGAAGATTTCTAATTGATATTACGTCCTTACGGTACAGACGAGTGTATGTAAAAGTCATTAGCTTTTTTTTACGAAACCCATTATTTCGAATGGTCAAATTTTATGAGATATCTAAGGAGATTGTGGTAAGGCATGGGGTTCATGTGAGCATTGTATCTGGGAGAGACCCAAGGTTCAACTCCAGGTTCTGGAGGAGTTTTCAGGATTGTGTGGGGACCAAGTTAAACATGAGTACTGCATACCACCCCCAATCAAACGGACAGAGCGAGAGAACCATCCAGACCATAGAGGACATGTTGAGAGTATGTGCCATCGATTTTAAGGGAAGTTGGGATGACCACTTGCCGTTGATCGAATTTTACTACAACAACAGTTACCATGCGAGTATAGGAATGCCCCATATGAAGCTTTATACGGACGAAGATGTCGGTCTCCCTTGTGTTGGGAAGAAGTTGGAGAGCGGAAGATTTTAGGGCCTGAACTGGTCCAACAGACAAGAGAAACTATCGAGCTCATAAGAGGACGGCTGGTAGCGGCCCAAGACAGACAGAAGAAGTATGCGGACCAGACCAAGATTTGGTAAGAAGGGGAAGCTAAGACCAAGATTTATTGGACCTTTTGAGATCTTGAAACGAGTTGGAAAGTTAGCCTATGAATTGGCTTTACCCCCGAGCTTGCAGCAAGTACATAATGTGTTCCATGTGTCCATGCTACGACCCTACCTTACCGACTTCCGACATGTGATGGAACATGAACAAGTGGATCTGCAACCAGACTTAACATATGTGGAGCAACCCGTAGAAATCATGGATAGAAAAGAACAGGTGCTGAGGAACAAGGTTGTCAAACTAGTGAGAGTTTTGTGGAGGAACCCAGAATGTCGAAGAATCAACATGGGAACTAGAGAGCGCGATGCGTGAAAAGAACCCCCAACTGTTTTCAACCTGATTCCGGGACGGAATCCTTTTAAGGAGGGGAGGCTGTAAGAACCCTAATTTTTGGTAATATTTTCTTTTATTTAATATCATGTGACATTGTCAATTTGGAACCTTTCTAGTCATCCCTGTTGTTTAATGGAATTGATTGTCTGAGAAATTATGTTGTTACATTCTCTATGTAAGATAAAAGAGAAGATTGTTGAGGGCAAGAGTCTTATTGTTAGTAAGATTTATAAAACTTGGGAATTGAGAATGATTAGAGTATTAAAAGATTTATTAAGGATTATGACGAGGAATTATGGACATTCGAGGAATTTACACAATTAAGTACTTAAGGAATTATAGGGGAAATCTCTACGCGACAAAATATTATTACGAGAGATTAATTAAGATACGATACGAATTAAAGTTTGAGACACAAGCATTGGAGGAAGAATAATGATACAAGGAGTAGTATTGCATGCAAGTCCCATGCAACCAAGTAATTAGGAGGAAGCAAACTAGTTAAACCAAATGGAAGAGGAATAGTAACTAGTTACATTGCTTTTTCCAAGGAGGAGACAAGAAGTACATGAGGCCATACCTAGGTGTACCATGCTTATACATACAACATTATGTATCACCCAACCATCACTTTATCAATTATTTCAAACAAACAACAAAAAATCAAATACCAAAAGCTCCCCCCCCCCTTCGAAGAGAGCTCTCGGCCAAGCATAGAAAAGGAGAAGAAAATTTCTTCCTCCTCCATTTCTCATCACTCATAAATCAAGACATAATTACTAGGCCCTCTCCATCATCTAAGCAAGGTATACTAAGAGTTTCAAGCCTTTTCATCCATTCAATTTCAAGTTATAAATTGTTAAAGATATTGTGAATAGTAACCATGTTTAGTTTTTCTTTTAGATCTTGGATTATAAGGGTTGTAGGAGATAAAACAAGGATTAAACAAGGTGTTCTTGAATTTTGTAAGGCTTACCCAGGTAGAAGAGGATTAAACAAGGTGTTCTTGAATTTTGTAAGGCTTACCCAAGGCTCCTAGGTGCTCAAGAAGGTATAAAAATCATAAACTCTTTTGGCCATGTAGTGTTTATGATGTTTGGTGATAGATCCATGTGTTATGGTGTTAATCTTGGTTGTATAAGTAATGGATGACATGGATCTTGAGTTTTGATGTTGTGATTGTGATTTTTATGATTGTGGATAGTATATGTATCTCCATGAATGTTATAAAGCATGAACTAAGTGAATTAGGTATTGGTTGTGTTGTGGAATTGAGAATATTGGTTGATCTAAGTGATACATGCTTGCTTAGTTTTTTTCCAGAAACATTGACCTGTCTTGTAACATGGTTTTGAACCCCCAAATCTTGTCCCCTGAGGTCCTACAATATATTGTTGGAAAGATATTTGAATGTAGTTTCTGGAAATGTAAGGTTCATGACTAGGTGATGTATAGATTTTAAGTTATGTCCGGAGAAGTAAAATGTGTTTCTGGATTCCGGACTGCACTAAGTGACCCACTTGTGAACCTTGTTTAAACCCCTAAAAATTTATGTGGGATCATGGAAAAATTTGAGAAACTAGGAAATGCAGTGGTGAAGGCTACCCAAAAAGAATTGGATTAAAATATGAATTTTTCAATTTTATAAAAATGCTAGAGTAAAATTCGCGCAAGGGAAAAAGTCGTTAAGTGGAGAATAATTCTAGGGGTAATGATTATGACTCGGATATGGTAACTAAATTAAGTCGAATAAGTGACGAGCGTAATCGAGTGATGACATGAACCTATAGTCGGGCTAGAGTGTCATAAGACGAAGTCGTTAAGTTAATTTGGTACCCCCTAAAACCCCGTAATTAAAGAGATATTGATTAAGGTACTAACGAGCGGTTATTGCTTATGTATAGATCGTTCCACTCCGCACGCTCGACCAACCCAACCAAACCAAGGCAAGTTTACTTTTCAAAACTTATACATATACAAGGACTTTCACTGTTGTGTTTGTAGTTTTCAATTATATCAAATGTTATGTTTATCGAAGTATTGATGCAATTGAGATTGTATAAGTACATATATGTTTGTACCCCTTGAACTTAGATTGAAATGTTTTCCTCGGACAACGACTCTAGCAATAGAGGTCGTAGCGGTCTGTATATACTATTGACCGGGGAGCGGTATATTATTATATCATAACTAGATTGCGAAAACCCGAAGGGTCATTCGGGGAGTATCGTATACTCAAGTAATTATTTTCATATCTTCGTAAATACTCGAAACCCCATCTTGGATTAAAAGTTTATTTTATCGAATAATTATTTTATTAATTATTAATATTAAATTTTAAAATATTATTTATTAATTATTGTTCATTATTTTAAAGATGAAGTCAATCCAAGATACATTTAGTACTTTCAAGCTCGAACTCTTTTGAACTCAAAACATTTTCGAAAACCCCCGGTCAGGTTCTGCTTCTTGTATGATTTCAAGAATCATCGGTCGACTGATGTCGGACCTCAACTACTCTGTTTTCAATCAAAATCAAGTTTTCAAAAGGAAAAGAAAACGGGACTCTGGCAGGTGTGGGAACCGTTGACGAACGATTCCCGGGATGTGTAAGTGGCCGTGAGCCAGGCGGTCCATCAATTATCATTCCGGCCCAGGAGTTGCCGAAGGATAATTACGGATGTAGTTTTCATCGAGGGTGATTACGGATGTAGTTTTCACCCGGGGATAGTTACGGATGTAGTTTCTATCCTTCTACCGGTAGAGAAGACCCGCGGATTATTGGACTTGGATGTGGCGACTGATCATCGTCAATCCTTGTCAGGTTTTTATGTTTTCTTCCAGTCCCATCCTCCACTTTGGAAGAATACTCAAACACTGCTTCTTGGGCCTAAGTGCCAAGTTGCTGATAGTGTGGTTTTTAATGAGAAAATATTGACATCGTGCAGTATCTAGAACTGCAAGATTTTCTATAAAAATTGGCGCGTGTTAGTGCACTCTTGCAATTGTTTCAAAGAATGAAATGTTTTTGTATGAGAAACCTTCTAAGCTAATGGAAGGAAAGAGGTTTGCAATGATGTATTCCCTTTACAGTATGTTAATCGTAGAGTGTTTTGCCGAAAATGATATACTCATATGTATATATTTTCAAACTTGAGATATATTGAAATGGGGACCTTATAAAGGGTTCATATGTTATTCTTAAAGCTCCTTAGTGAGTATAGATGTTTTATTCAAACTCGGACATATACATTGTCCAAGTATGTTTTGAAATCTGAGATATATACCCCTATAGTTGGGAATGTTTTCGAAATAAACCACATCATTATTTTGCAAAATGGTGAACTTGCTGAGCATTATGTAGCTCATTCTTGCTTTATAAAAACTTTTCAGAAAGGGAAAAATCTGGCCGATTAACTCCGCACCAGCAGAAGAGGAGTAGAAGATTTACCACGGAGATGATTTAGTTCCTGATAAATACTACAGAGTAGTCTGATAGGTCTTCAACTGTAATAGTAAGACTTGTCTTCAAGTATAGTTGTATAAGTGGAATTGCGTAAGACTCTGATTTGTACAAATGAATTGTAATATTTAGTGGCACTTTTGATTATCGTTTCTGAGGCTCTAACTTGTTTGTGCTTAAGATTGAGGTCTGGAAGGATGTATTGTGGAGTTGTGCAGTTAATACAGGTATGATATGGTTGGATGGTGATGTGACGACCTGAATCTTTGACCTCAGATTTGGGGGCGTTACAATATCAGTGAATTTTCCTTTCCAACTAGATACGACTAATTCGTGGAGTCTTATCAACAAGTATTATACTTGGGGAAAGGGGGACGAGCGTTACGTTTCAGAATCTTGGAATTATTCGAACTAGGAGTATATCTGTAAGAGGCTGCTAGGCAAACCATCATTAAAACTGGTGTAAGAGGCTGTGGGACAGTCCATCCTTGAAATAGGGTCCGAGTGGCGCCGGTCCCAACTATGCCCAACCGTTGGCTAGGGAGATCCGGCGTATGGTGGTGTCCATATGTTCTTCCTTCTACCGGTAGTAAAACAAATCTTGAGATACACAACCTGCGACTGATCATCGTAAGGCGGTGTCATCTGGCGCGACATACTCCAGTATTGGTTCACTATCCAGAATATATTTATTTTCTGCAACATTATCAGTGTTGGCAGGACTGAAAATTGTTCAAAACTGGAATTGCATATTTTTCCAGCAATTTCCTTTTTAAGAAAAAGTGATGATGTTTGCCTCTTATCTTTGCATAGCAGATACTCTTACGAAAGATTTAATTCGAGTTACCTTGTAACTTCATCCTTTATATTATACTGGCTGTATGTTCATTGATGCATGGCATATGGGTTCAAAGATTCTTTTCTTGAAATTATTATATTTATCTTTGTTGTTTAGTTATATGTATTATTGTTGGTGGGCTATTGCTCACCCTTGCTTTATTATTTATATCACAACAACAGCTAGGTCAGATGGCCCGCACCAGGCGCACCCGGCACAAGCAGGTGATCGCAACCGTAGGACTACCCGCTGATATGCTAGCTACCATTGTTGAGGTAGACTAGACTGGTAGATTTTTTTTTCGGTCTTAATTATATGTATGACTAATGTAATCAACGGCAAGAACCTTAAACTTATGTCGTTACTCCTTTTGGATTGTAATAACTTTTATTCGTGAATCCTTTAATGTGAGACTTATTTCAATTTCATCTTTGGGACTATAACTGTTATGTGTGTGAGTGGATATTATTGTGGGGTCATAGCATGTTACTTATTTATTTTGGACTCAAGTCAAGTGTTATGTATGGAATACGAGATCGTAACGACCCAATCCCCGACCCCGGATCTGGGGGTGTTACAGAGATGGTATCAGAGCGAGAGTTATATATCCCAAGAGATGATGCGATGTTATATAATAATAAATTCACTAATATAATAAGAACTCGTGCCAAGTTCACCTAAAACCCTTACGGGAACTTATTAAGTATCATGATAGTAACATAGTTCATTTTGTGTAGGCGACGACATGTCTGCCCAGGAGGCAGCTGCGAGACAGCATGATGAGGACATGTTTCGGACCAGAGACCCGTATTATGAGCACTTACCTGATGAGGACACTGATGTTATTGAGTCTGAGGAGGAGGACCATGAGGAGGTCTAGGTTAATGCTGATACTCATGATATTGAGTCTGAGGATGTTGCTGAGGAGGATCCAGAGGAGACCCGGCTTATAGCTGATGTTAGGGTTATGGAGGAGGATACTGACATGACCACTGAGCAGGTTATGGTTGTTGTTGTTGGACAGGCTATAGATGTGGATGAGCCAGTGGATGATGCTGTAAGGAGTTCCGGACTTCGTGTGCCACCCCTCTCTGTTGAGAAAGCCCCTTCACCACCACCACTACCTATGAGCCCATTTTCCAATGAGTTTGAGGAGCTGACACCAGAGCCGCAGCAGGCAGAGGTCGCACCTCCAGCTGAGCCATCTACTCCACCTCACATCCCGGTAGAGGGGATCCCATTGGGCGTGCACAACTATGTTGTGGCCAGGATTTCTACAGAGGTAGCCGTGGCTGAAGCCAGGTTGGCAGAGTCCCGCAGAGAGCTAGCAGCGGAGAAAGATGTCTGATTGAGGCACTAGGGTGGGCGACGTGCCACAGCTAGAGTGTGACGCCCCCAGATCCGGGGTCGGAGATCTAGGCGCTCACGGTCCATTTTCCATTAATAACATACCTGTTCTTGCACATAATATATATGAAACAGCCATCGACCCCACAATAAACTCATACCGCACACACACACACAGGTTAGAGCCTCAGAAACGTCACAACATTGATTAAACAGTAATAAAATTATCAGAGTTATTACAGACCGAATTAAATAGTATTTATGCTACCAGCAACACTCCGATATGAAGCGAAGTTGGCGGCTTGAAAGTTTGTTACGATACACTGCCTTGCACAGGTCATACTGATAAATAAAACGAACTAACAAAAGCTGCAAAGCAATCCGGCTAATGGGGCCTACCGGTGGAATCTCAACTGCTGGCTCGGGTCTAGTCACCTGCTTTCGAGCAGTCTGTCTGGTTCTTGCCATTTCGCTTAGCTGTTGTGTTTGTAAAGTTTGAAAACAAGCAAGAGTGAGCAACTATAGCTCAGCAATATAACATTTCATATGATTGGAAGTTATTAAACTTGTTTGTATCAATCAGATATAAAATCACTTGTCATTGTTGATAAATTCCGAAGGTGCAACAATATGTGCCCTTGTTTTCAAAATAAACTTGCAGTTCTAGATACTGCATAGAGTCAACATCTTTCTCATCAAAATAGAACACTATTAGCGACATGGCACGAAAGCCTAAGAAGAAGTGTCAAAGCATTTTTCCAAAATGGAGGAATGGGACTTAAAGAAAACACAAAACCTGACAAGGATTGACGATGATCAGTCGCCACATACAAGTCCAATAATCCGCGGGTCTTGTCTACCGGTAGAAGGATAGAAACTACATCCGTAACTATCCCCGGGTGAAAACTACATCCGTAATCACCCTCGACGAAAACTACATCCGTAATCATCTTTCGGCAACACCTGGGCCGGAATAATAATTGATGGACCGCCTGGCTCACGGCCGCTTACACATCCCGGGAATCGTTCGTCAACGGTTCCCACACCTGCCAGAGTCCCTTTTTCTTTTTCTTTTAAAAACTGGATTTTGATTGAAAACAGAGTAATTGAGGTCCGACATCAGTCGACCGATGATTCTTGAAATCATACAAGAAGCAGAACCTGACCGGGGGTTTTCGAAAATGTTTTGAGTTCGAAAGGGTTCGAGTTTGAAAGTATTAAAGGTATCTTGGATTGACTTCATCTTTGAAACAATGAACAATAATTAATAAATAATATTTTAAGATTTAATATTAATAATTAATAAAATAATTATTCGATAAAATAAACTTTTAATCCAAGATAGGGTTTCGAGTATTTACGAAGATATGAACATAATTACTTGAGTATACGATACTCCCCGAATGACCCTTCGGGTTTTCGCAATCTAGATACGATATAATAATATACCGCTCCCCGGTCAATAGTATATACGGACCGCTACGACCTCTATTGCTAGAGTCGTTGTCCGAAGAAAACATTTCACTCTAAGTTCAAGGGGTACAAACATATATGTACTTATACAATCTCAATTGCATCAATACTTCGATAAACATAGCATTTGATATGGTTGAAAACTACAAACACAACAGTGAAAGTCCATGTACAAGTATAAGTTTTGAAAAGTAAACTTGCCTTGGTTTGGTTGGGGTGGTCGAGCGTGCGGAGTCGAACGATATAAACATAAGCAATAACCGCTCGTTAGTACCTTAACAATATCTCTTTAATTACGGGGTTTTAGGGGGTACGAAATTAACTTAATGACTTCGTCTTATGACACTCTAGCCCCACTATAGGTTCATGTCATCACTCGATTACGCTCATCACTTATTCGACTTAATATAGTTACCACATTCGAATCATAACCATTACCCCTAGAATTATGCTCCACTAAAGACTTTTTCCCTTGCGCGAAATTTACTCTAACATTTTTATAAAATTCAAAAATTCATATTTTAATCCAATTCTTTTTGGGTGGTCTTCACCACTGCATTCCCTAACTTCTCAAATTTTTCCATGATCCCACATATATTCTTAGGGGTTTAAACAGGGTTTACAATGGGGTCACTTAGCTCAGTCCGGAATCCAGAAACACAATTTACTTCTCCGGCCATAACTTAAAATCTATACATCCTCTAATCATGAACCTTACATTTCCAGAAACTACATTCAATTATCTTTCCAACAATATATGGTAGGACCTGAGGGGACAACATTTGGGGGTTCAAAACCATGTTACAAGGCAGGTCAATGTTCCTGGAAAACTCAGCAAGCATGTATTCACTTAGATCAACCAATTTTCTCAATTCCACAACACAACCAACACTTAATTCACTTAGTTCATGCTTTATATCATTCATGGTGATACATATACTATCCACAATCATAAAAATCACAATCACAACATCAAAACTCAAGATCCATGTCATCCATTACTTATACAACCAAGATTAACACATATATACATGGATCTACTACCAAACATCATAAAAACTACATGACCAAAAGGGTTTGTGATTTTTATACCTTCTTGAGCACCTAGGAGCCTTGGATAAGCCTTACAAAACTCAATAACACCTTGAATGGTCTCCTACAACCCTTACAATCCAAGATCTAAAAGAAAAACCAACCCTTACTATTCACAATATCTATTATAATTAATATCTTGAATTTGGATGGATGAAATGGCTTGAAACTCTTAACATACCTTGCTTAGATGATGGTGAGGGCCTAGGAATTATGTCTTGATTTATGAGTGATGGGAAATGGGGGAGGAAGAATTTTCTTCTTCCTTTCTTGTTCTTGGCCGAGAGCTCCTTAGAAGGGGGGGAGAGTGTTTTTGATTTTTGTGTTTTGTTTGTTTGGTGAATAATTGTGTTAAAGGTGTTGGGTGATACATAATGTGTATGTATAGGCAAGGTACTAGCATAGGTATGGTCACATGTACTACTTGTCTCCTCTTTTTGAAAAGCAAAGTAACTAGTTACTATTCCTCTTCCATTTGGTTAACTAGTTTGCTTATTCCTAACCACTTGGTTGCATGGGACTTGCATGCAATACTACTCCTTGTATCATTATTCTTCCACCAATGCTTGTCATTTAATATTTAATTCGTATCGTATCTTAATTAATCTCTCGTAATAATATTCTGTCGCGTAGAGATTTCCCCTATAATTCCTTAAGTACTTAATTGTGTAAATCCCTCGAATATCCATAATTCCTCGTCATAATTCTTAATAAATATTTTAATACTCTAATCATTCTCAAATCCCAAGTTTTATAAATCTTACTAACAATCAGGCTCTTGCCTTCACAATCCTCCTTTTATCTTACATAGTGAATGCAACAACACAGTTTCTCAGACAACCAATTCTATTAATCAACAGGGATGATTCGAAAGGTTCCAAATTGACAAAGTCACATGATATTCAATAAAAGAAAATATTACCAAAAATTAGGGTTCTTACAGCCTCCCCTCCTTAAAAGGATTCCGTCCCAGAATCAGGTTGAAAACAGTTGGGGGTGCTTTTCACGCATTGCGCTCTCTAGTTCCCATGTTGATTCTTCGACATTCTGATTCCTCCACAAGACTCTCACTAGTTTGACAACCTTGTTCCTCAGCACCTGTTCTTTTCTATCCATGATTTCTACGGGTTGCTCCACATATGTTAAGTCTGGTTGCAGATCCACTTGATCATGTTCTATCACATGTCGGAAGTCGGTATGGTAGGGTCGTAGCATGGACACATGGAACACATTATGTACTTGCTGCAAGCTCGGGGGTAAAGCCAATTCATAGGCTAACTTTCCAACTCGTTTCAAGATCTCAAAAGGTCCAATAAATCTCGGGCTTAGTTTTCCTTTCTTACCAAATCTCATCAATCCCTTCCACGGTGATACTTTTAACATCACAAACTCTCCTACCTCATATTCTTTGTCCTTGCGGGTCTGGTCCGCATACTTCTTCTGTCTGTCTTGGGCCGCTACCAGCCGTCCTCTTATGAGTTCGATAGTTTCTCTTGTCTGTTGGACCAGTTCAGGCCCTAAAATCTTCCGCTCTCCTACCTCTTCCCAACACAAGGGAGACCGACATCTTCGTCCGTACAAAGCTTCATATGGGGGCATGCCTATACTCGCATGGTAACTGTTGTTGTAGGAAAATTCGATCAACGGCAAGTGGTCATCCCAACTTCCCTTAAAATCGATGGAACATACTCTCAACATGTCCTCGATGGTCTGGATGGTTCTCTCACTATGTCCGTCTGTTTGGGGATGGTACGCTGTACTCATGTTTAACTTGGTCCCCACACAATCCTGAAAACTTCTCCAGAACCTGGAGTTGAATCTTGGGTCTCTATCTGATACAATGCTCACAAGAACCCCATGCCTAACCACAATCTCCTTTAAGTAAATATCTTCCAGCTTGTCGACAGTGTATCTCTCGTTGATTGGAAGAAAATGTGCCGACTTGGTCAATCTATCGATGATTACCCAAATGGCATCATGATTAGTCTTGGTCCTTGGTAATCCGACCACAAAGTCCATCGCAATTTGCTCCCACTTCCACTCGGGTATCTCTAAGGGTTGCAACAATCCACTGGGCCTCTGGTGTTCGACCTTTACTCTTTGACATGTCAAGCATTTACTTACCCACTCTGCCACGTCCTTCTTCATATTTGGCCACCAATAGTATTCTCTCAAATCTCTATACATCTTAGTGCCTCCAGGGTGAATTGAGTACCTCGAACTATGAGCCTCTTACAAAATCTCGTCTTTTAATTCTTGAACGTTCGGGATCCATATCCTAGATGCGTACCTCATAATTCCATTCCCGTCCTTTTCATACTTAATTTCATCGCCAGTCAAAATTTTCTCCATCGAATTCTTTTCTTCTTCTATCTTCTTTTCCTGGCATAACTTAATCTTTTCCAATAGCGGTGGTTGGACTTTTATTTCCATTAGACTCTCTTGTCCAATTCCTGGTAACCTCACCTCGATCTCCAGTTTCTCGAGGTCCTTGATCAACTCGTCCACTGATGTTATCATCTTGAGTTTCTCTTTTCGGCTAAGTGCATCGGCCACTACGTTGGCCTTCCCTGGGTGATAATGAATCTCACAATCATAATATTTGATTAACTCTAGCCATCTCCTCTGCCTCATGTTTAACTCTTTCTGAGTGAATATGTATTTTAAGCTCTTGTGATCCGTGTAGATTTCACACTTTTCTCCGTAAAGATAATGTCTCCAGATCTTCAAAGCGAAAACTATCGCCGATAATTCCAAATCATGGGTGGGGTACCTTATCTCATATTCCTTAAGTTGTCTGGACGCATACGCAATCACCTTACCGTGCTGCATAAGAACACACCTTAAACCTTTATGGGATGCGTCGCTATAAATCACAAAATCTCCCTTATCATCAGGTAGGGCTAGTACTGGTCCTATCACCAACCTCTTTTTCAACTCTTGGAAGCTCTCTTCGCATTTTTCAGTCCACACAAACTTCTCGGTCTTGCGAGTTAGTCGGGTCAAAGGGGCTGCTATCTTGGCAAAGTCTTGGACAAATCTCCTATAGTAGCCAGCCAACCCTATAAAACTTCTCACCTCTATCGGAGTGGTTGGTCTCTCCCAATTTGATACAGCCTCTATTTTGGCTGGGTCCACTAGAATGCCTTGTTCGCTAATCACATGCCCTAAAAACTGAACTTCCTTCAACCAAAATTCACACTTCGAGAGCTTAGCGTACAACTTTTCTTCTCTCAATGCTCCTAATACAATCCTCAAGTGCTCTGCATGTTCCTCCTTCGTCTTGGAATAAATCAAGATGTCATCGATGAAGACTATAACACACTTGTCCAAGTATTTCTTGAAGACTCGATTCATTAAGTCCATGAAAGCTGCAGGGGCATTCGTTAACCCAAATGACATCACTAGGAACTCATAGTGTCCGTACCGGGTGCGAAAGGCTGTCTTTGGTATATCTTCTGGTTTAATCTTTAACTGGTGGTACCCGGTCCTCAAATCAATTTTAGAAAAATAAACTGCGTCTTTCAATTGATCAAACAGGTCATCTATCCTGGGCAAGGGATACTTATTCTTTATAGTCACCTTGTTCAGCTCTCTGTAGTCTATACATAACCTCATACTACCATCCTTCTTTTTCACGAATAACACCGGGGCTCCCCACGGTGACACACTAGGTCTTATGAGCCTTTATCCAACAACTCTTGTAACTGAGTGGCTAGCTCTTTCATCTCCACTGGGGCTAGCCGATATGGGGCTTTCGAAATTGGGGCCGTGCCCGGAACTAAGTCTATAGCAAACTCGATGTCTCTATCAGGTGGTAGTCCTTGAAGATCATCCGGAAATACGTCCGCGAACTCATTAACGACAGGGATTTCCTGTAGGTTTGGTGCCTCTTTCTTGGTATCCTTCACATAGGCTAAATAGGCTTCGCATCCTTTACGTAACAGCTTCTTAGCTTGAATCATAGTCAGGAACTTTTGGTTTTGCCGTTTCCCACTAAACACTACTTCTTCATCCCCTGGCAGTTTCAAACTTACCTTCTTCTTCACACAATCAATCTGGGCTCCGTGGGTTGTTAACCAATCCATTCCTACTATTACGTCAAACTCTCCTAGTTTAAAAGGTATTAAGTCTACCCAAAAGTGTCGCCCTTCTATTTCTAGGTCACATCCTGGACATACGTGGCTAACAGGAATAATTTCATGATTAGCTATCTCTATTTGCAGTCTGTCTTTCAATGGTTCAGTCTTAAGGCCTAACTGACATACAAAATCTAGAGATATGAAAGACTTGGTAGCTCCCGAATCAAATAAAACATTTGCCTTAACTGAGTTGAGTAGTAGAGTACCTGCAATCACATCCGTGTTCCTCACGGCATCCTGCACCGTCAGGTTAAAAGTTCTTGCAGTAGGGGCCTTGTTAGAAGCAGTTCCATTCACTCGTGATGCAGCTGGCCCAGAGGACATACATTCCCTCATTCGGTGCCCTGGTTTCCCACACTTGAAGGAATTACCTCCGGCACTGGTGTTGTTACTAGTTCCTCGACAGGCGTTAGCATAATGTCCTGTCAGCCCACACTTGAAGCACTTCACATCTTGCAGGTTACACACGCCCGCATGTTTCCTTCCACATTTATTACATTCTGGGGGTTGGGCTCGGGTAGAGTAAGTCGATCCCTGTGGTCGGCCGCTCTGGCCCACACTCCAACTTTCAGCTCTCTTGGTTCCAAAGTTTCCGCTGGGTTGGGACATCGTTCCTCGCTTAAATTTGCTCGGAAAGCTCCCTCCCGCAGAGTTTCCCTTTCGACTATCAAACTTCCTCTTCTTTCCTTCCCTCTCCTTCTGCATCTGTTCACTCCCAACCTCAACAATTGATGCTTTCTGTACCAGGGGGCATAGTCTGTCAGCTCGAGAACCGCCACACGATTCTGAATCCATTGTTTTAGCCCAAATTGAAACCTTCGGGCCCTCTTTGCCTTAGAGTTCACATATTCCGGCACAACCTCGACAACTCAGTAAATTTGGCCTCATACTCGGCCACCGTCATGTTACCTTGCTTCAGTTCCAAAAACTTCAGCTCCATTTGAGTCTCCATGAACCTAGGAAAGTACTTCTCCAAGAACAGCTCGCTAAACCTCATCCAGGTCACCATACCTCTTCCTTCCAAATTCTTCTTAGTTTCCCACCAATAGTTCGCCTCACCCTTCAGAAGGTAAGTGGCGAATACAGTCTTTTGCTCCTCTGCGACACCTAGTATCTCGAAAGATTTTTCCATTTCCTTCAGCCAGGCCCTTGCCTCGACCGGGTCGGCAGTTCCTTTAAATTCTGGGGGTTTCAAGGATTTGAAGTTCCGGAAAGCATTAGCATTAGCATTTTGGGGTGGTTGCTGAACCGGGGGACGGTCCAAATTCTGCCTAAGTAGTTCCATGAACTGTTCTATAGGGCCTCCCCTAGGATGTTCTGCCTCTCGGGTGTCATCACCAGCTTCTTCTTCTTCATACTTAGAGTCATCAAACAAGTTATGATCGTTGCCCTCACTCTCACTCAGGTTGACATTCTCCCCTTCACGATTCTGGTGGCCTCCGGTCCCATGGTGGCTACCCTGGCCCTCAGAACTGATCGGGTGAGCTCGAGTGTTCATTCTTCTGGGTGGCATGATTCTGATAATAAAACAAGAAATGGGTTAGGGTTTTCCAATTACCTGACAGCGTTTGCACGGGTCAGGAACGTATCGTTCCTCCTCATAAGGGTGGAAGTTGCAAAAGTTTTAATAATCCGATGCTGGAGATAAAACGTCGAAACATTTTTGGAAAAATCTCTATGGGATGCGAAAACATTTGCAAGAGTTTTCAAAATTTCGAAACCTCAAAATTTTTTTTTTTTTTTGAAATATTTATTTTAAAAATTGTAGGAACATGTTTGGAAATTGTAGAGAACAATTTGAAATCGCATATCGTAAATTTGAAACAGCATGGTTGTATTTGTGGTTTGTAGCAATTGTATAATCACAGTTGTATATCAAAACAGTAAAGCATGGCATCGGTAAGTAAAGCAGTTGTGGCAATATTAAGGAAACTGAACTGAATAAGTACGGTACAAGGGTTATCACAAGGTTTGGATGTTAGAGCCAAATACATAGTTCCGATGTCAAAGTCTAGCAAAAGTGGAACAAATGCAAGTACATCATCCGAATAGTCAGGCTACACAAAAGTAGGGCTACATCCGTACATACTACCCAAAATCACATCTACATATCTGTAGGTCTGTCTACTCATCCACTGGTCAGAAAGGATACCACTGCACAAGTCAACTATCCCGCAAAATCGACACACTAATATCATCTGAACCTAGGGGACTGAGCTATCAGTAACACATCATGGGGCCGCACCGCGGCGGAGCAAGGTCCTCACTCGGGCAAATGCACGACGCACAACACGCCTAGCATCCCTAGCCTGGATCACTCCGCCCCCACAGATCCCTAAACCAAGAATCCTCTCGCGACTCCTGCTCTCAATCCTATGGAGTCGAGCCCTAGTCCTCCTAGCAACAGCGGTCCTCATCTCCGCGTGGATCCTCAAGCGCGCCTCGCGCTCCTCCACTAGTGCCCGCCTCGCCTCGTTAAGTCGGGCCTCCGCAGAAAGTAAGTCTCGGGTCAGGAACTGTACCACGTAAGCGTGCTCAGTACCCGACACTGGGGGTAGGTCCATCGGTGGAGCAGGTGCAGTAGCAGGGGTAGGGTCAAGCTCCTCCTCGCCAGAAGTGTCATCCTCGGAGTCACCGTCCGATGAAACAGGGCTAGATGTCTGTGGAGAAGGTGGGGGTGACACAACACGACCCTCACAGGATCTCACACTCTCCTCATCAGTAGCTACAGGAGATGGGGTAACAGGCTCTGGCTCAGGCTCAGGCTTAAAGGGCTCCTCAACGGGATCCTCATCATCAGTATCTCCTATCAGCGTAACCCAGGGGCCGAGCTCAGAGTCAGCACCCATATCCTCCTCAGGATCCTCGGTATCTCGCATCAGTGCCTCATCATGCTCTCTCTCGAAAGCCTCAGGGTCTGGTATCTCCTCCATCTACACAAGGGAAATAAGGTGGGTCACTAATCATAAAGAAAGGTTTAGGAGTAGTTCCCTCACGGGCCTTAAAGTTGACTACAAACTCGATGAGAGTTCTAGGTATTATTAAGGTTGTTATTAGGGTTATTATTATTGTTATTATTATTAGGGTTGCTTTCTTAAATTACTATCGTTTCTGAGAACTGTAACCTGGCTCTGATACCATTTCTGTGACGCCCCCAGATCCGGGGTCGGAGATCTAGGCGCTCATGGTCCATTTTCCATTAATAACATACCTGTTCTTGCACATAATATATATGAAACAACCATCGACCCCACAATAAACTCACACCGCACACACACACACACACACACAGGTTAGAGCCTCAGAAAACGTCACAACATTGATTAAACAGTAATAAAATTATCAGAGTTATTACAGACCGAATTAAATAGTATTTATGCTACCAGCAACACTCCGATATGAAGCGAAGTTGGCGGCTTGAAAGTTTGTTACGATACACTGCCTTGCACAGGTCATACTGATAAATAAAATGAACTAACAAAAGCTGCCAACCAATCCGGCTAATGGGGCCTACCGGTGGAATCTCAACTGCTGGCTCGGGTCTAGTCACCTGCTTTCGAGCAGTCTGTCTGGTTCTTGCCATTTCGTTTAGCTGTTGTGTTTGTAAAGTTTGAAAACAAGAATGAGTGAGCAACTATAGCTCAGCAAGAAATATATGTATAAGGTAAGTAATATAACATTTCATATGATTGGCTGTTATTAAACTTGTTTGTATCAATCAGATATAAAATCACTTGTCATTGTTGACAAATTCCGAAGGTGCAACAATATGTGCCCTTGTTTTCAAAATAAACTTGCAGTTCTATATACTGCATAGAGTCAACATCTTTCTCATCAAAATAGAACACTATTAGCGACATGGCACGAAAGCCTAAGAAGCAATGTCAAAGCATTTTTCCAAAATGGAGGAATGGGATGTAAGAAAACACAAAACCTGACAAGGATTGACGATGATCAGTCGCCACATCCAAGTCCAATAATCCGCGGGTCTTCTCTACCGGTAGAAGGATAGAAACTACATCCGTAATTATCCCCGAGTGAAAAATACATCCGTAATCACCCTCAATGAAAACTACATCCGTAATCATCCTTCGGCAACACCTGGGCCGGAATAATAATTGATGGACCGCCTGGTTCCCACACCTGCCAGAGTCCCTTTTTCTTTTTCTTTTAAAAACTGGATTTTGATTGAAAACAGAGTAATTGAGGTCCAACATCAGTCGACCGATGATTCTCGAAATTATACAAGAAGCAGAACCTGACCGGGGGTTTTCGAAAATGTTTTGAGTTCGAAAGAGTTCGAGTTTGAAAGTATTAAAGGTATCTTGGATTGACTTCATCTTTGAAACAATGAACAATAATTAATAGATAATATTTTAAGATTTAATATTAATAATTAATAAAATAATTATTCGATAAAATAAACTTTTAATCCAAGATAGGGTTTCGAGTATTTACGAAGATATGAACATAATTACTTGAGTATACGATACTCCCCGAATGACCCTTCGGGTTTTCGCAATCTAGATATGATATAATAATATACCGCTCCCCGGTCAATAGTATATACGGACCGCTACGACCTCTATTGCTAGAGTCGTTGTCCGAAGAAAACATTTCACTCTAAGTTCAAGGGGTACAAACATATATGTATTATACAATCTCAATTGCATCAATACTTCGATAAACATAGCATTTGAAATGGTTGAAAACTACAAACACAATAGTGAAAGTCCTTGTACAAGTATAAGTTTTGAAAAGTAAATTTGCCTTGGTTTGGTTGGGGTGGTCGAGCGTGCGGAGTCGAACGATCTATACATAAGCAATAACCGCTCGTTAGTACCTTAACAATATCTCTTTAATTACGGGGTTTTAGGGGGTACGAAATTAACTTAATGACTTCGTCTTATGATACTCTAGCCCCACTATAGGTTCATGTCATCACTCGATTACGCTCGTCACTTATTCGACTTAATTTAGTTACCACATTCGAATCATAACCATTACCCCTAGAATTATGCTCCACTAACGACTTTTTCCCTTGCGCGAAATTTACTCTAGCATTTTTATAAAATTCAAAATTTCATATTTTAATCCAATTCTTTTTGGGTGGTCTTCACCACTGCATTCCCTAACTTCTAAAATTTTTTCATGATCCCACATATATTTTTAGGGGTTTAAACAAGGTTTACAAGGGGGTCACTTAGCGCAGTCCGGAATCCAGAAACACAATTTACTTCTCCGGCCATAACTTAAAATCTATACATCCCCTAATCATGAACCTTACATTTCCAGAAACTACATTCAATTATCTTTCCAACAATATATGGTAGGACCTCAGGGGACAATATTTGGGGGTTCAAAACCGTGTTAATAGGCAGGTCAATGTTCCTGGAAAACTCAGCAAGCATGTATTCACTTAGATCAACCAATTTTCTCAATTCCACAACACAACCAACACTTAATTCACTTAGTTCATGCTTTATATCATTCATGGTGATACATATACTATCCACAATCATAAAAATCACAATCACAACATCAAAACTCAAGATCCATGTCATCCATTACTTATACAACCAAGATTAACACATATATACATGGATCTACTACCAAACATCATAAACACTACATGACCAAAAGGGTTTGTGATTTTTATATCTTCTTGAGCACCTAGGAGCCTTGGATAAACCTTACAAAACTCAATAACACCTTGAATGGTCTCCTACAACCCTTACAATCAAAGATCTAAAAGAAAAACCAACCATGGTTACTATTCACAATATCTATTATAATTAATATCTTGAATTTGGATGGATGAAATGGCTTGAAACTCTTAACATACCTTGCTTAGATGATGGTGAGGGCCTAGGTATTATGTCTTGATTTATGAGTGATGGGAAATGGGGGAGGAAGAATTTTCTTCTTCCTTTCTTGTTCTTGGCCGAGAGCTCCTTGGAAGGGGGGGGAGAGTGTTTTTGATTTTTGTGTTTTGTTTGTTTGGTGAATAATTGTGTTAAAGGTGTTGGGTGATACATAATGTGTATGTATAGGCAAGGTACTAGCATAGGTATGGTCACATGTACTACTTGTCTCCTCTTTTTGAAAAGCAAAGTAACTAGTTACTATTCCTCTTCCATTTGGTTAACTAGTTTGCTTATTCCTAACCACTTGGTTGCATGGGACTTGCATGCAATACTACTCCTTGTATCATTATTCTTCCACCAATGCTTGTCATTTAATCTTTAATTCGTATTGTATCTTAATTAATCTCTCGTAATAATATTCTGTCGCGTAGAGATTTCCCCTATAATTCCTTAAGTACTTAATTGTGTAAATCCCTCGAATATCCATAATTCCTCGTCATAATTCTTAATAAATCTTTTAATACTCTAATCATTCTCAAATCCAAAGTTTTATAAATCTTACTAACAATAAGGCTCTTGCCTTCACAATCTTCCTTTTATCTTACATAGTGAATGCAACAACACAGTTTCTCAGACAACCAATTCTATTAATCAACAGGGATGACTAGAAAGGTTCCAAATTGACAAAGTCACATGATATTCAATAAAAGAAAATATTACCAAAAATTAGGGTGCGACAGTTGCCCAGTGATGGACATGGCATGGTATCTAGGGCAGACGCAGAGGAGATCTTCCATATTGCCATGAGGAGGGTCCTAGCTTTGACCCGCCGTCGTGGGTGACTGTAGGGATAGTGATGCATTCGTCTAGTTATCTAGTCTTGTACGGACATAGTAGTGCCGATTTTTGGTGGGATAGTCTCAGTGTATTTAGTTTCCCTGATACAGACTAGACAGATAGACAGTATATTTCACTTTTGACTAGTTGTTATTCGGATGGTTGTACTTTTAAAACGGTCGATGCGACCCAGAAGATGTACCTTTTCAGTATCTTTTATATATTTATTTCCCTTTCATTTATTTCAGTTTCGTTATGACACGATCACTAGTTTGTTACATTATATCTGCACGTACTACTTTTAATTAAAGTTGCCATGAGATATAGAACTGTGGGATCCTAAATCCATTTATGCATCGATATTGTGAGGAGAAATCCTTTGAAATAGGTGAATAAACCTAATGTATAATTGTCCAAATTTTCAGTAAAATGCCTCCGAGAAGAATCGGTACTAGGGCTAACCCCCGTGAATCCACTGACCAAGAGAGTCACAACCAACATGAGGAAAACCCTGAATACGATGAAGAGCAGGATCAAGATTATAATGAGCAAGAGGATTCCCAGTATGGGGCAGAGGATGAAACTTTTTATACTGTAAATTTCAAAGAAGAAGTAGAAGAGGGAGATTGAAATGGAGCAACAAGGGGAAAACCAAGACAGAGACCCCATGGGTCAGTTTATGGATCTTCTTAGGCAAAATTTGAACCGTTACCCCCAACCAACCCAGGGAAACAACAGCACCGTGGCAAATTCTTCCAGGGCCTTTAAGTCCCTTAAGCCCCCAGAATTCCACGGATCAGCTGACCCCGTTGAGGCAAGAGCCTGGATTAAGGAAATGGAAAAGTCCTTCGAGATTCTGAGTATCGACAAGGCACAAAAGACTGTCTTTACCACTTACCTTCTAAAGGGAGAGGCCAATTATTGGTGGGAGGCCAAGAAGAATATGGAGACAGATGCGATAGTAACCTGGGAAAGGTTTAAACAGTTGTTCTTAGAAAAGTATTTCCCGGGGTTCATGGAAACCCAGATGGAACTTAAGTTTTTAGAGCTAAAATAGAACAATATGTCGATGGCTGACTATGAGGCCAAGTTTAATGAGTTATCAAGGTTTGTGCCGGAATTTGTGGATACGGAGGAAAAGAAAGCTAACAGGTTTCAGCAAGGGCTGAAACAGTGGATCCAAAATCGGGTAGCAGTTTTAGAGATCACAGATTATGCCATTTTGGTACAAAAGGCAGCAATTATAGAAGCATGAAGTGATCATATGTTGAGGGAAAGAGAGAAAGGGGGATTAAAAAGAAAGCATGCTAGTATGGGCGAAGGGTCCGCAGGAGGAAAAACCCCAACCAAGTTTAACAGAGGAACCGTTTCCCTACATGGTAGAAACGTAGGGTTTAAACCATCTGGAAGTGCAAGTGTGAGCCAGGGCGGCCAGCAAGCAGGAGTGTCCCGTTCCCACCTTTCCAGACCTCCATTACCTATATGTGCCACTTGCGGGAAAAGACATCCTAGAGTGTGCAATCAGAAACCGGTAACTTGTTTTAAGTGTGGACGAGCAGGTCACTATGCTACCTCTTGTACCACATTCATTCCTAATCCCAACCAAGGCACCACTTGTTTCCAGTACGGACGTCGAGGTCACATGAAGAAGGATTGCCCGATGAACAAGCCAGCAGCATCAGGGGCAAGCAAGGCTACCTCCAACAGGCCACCAACTGCTAGGACTTTTAACATGACAGTGCAAGATGCCGTGAGGGACACGGACATGATAGCAGGTAGCTTTTCTCTCAATTTAGTTAGTGCGCGTAAATGTCTTATTTGATTCTGGAGCGACTAAGTCTTTCATATCAAGGGATTTTGCGCGTAAATTGAAACTTAAGACCCAATCACTAAGGGATTCCTTACAAGTAGAGATAGCTAATCCAGAAGTCGTTCCAGTTAATCAGATTCACCCCGATTGCAAATTAGAGATAGGAGGACGATCTTTCTATGTCGATTTGATTCCTTTTAAGCTAGGGGAATTTGATGTCATTTTGGGAATGGATTGGTTGTCTCGCAATAACACGCAGATAGATTGTAAAGGAAAGAAGGTTAAGTTGAAAACCCCAGGAAATAAGGAAATAGTGTTTAAAGGGATACGATAGACTCAAAACATTCTAACCATGGCGCAAACCAAGAGATTGTTGCGGAAAGGAAACGGGGCTTATTTGGCTTACGTTATAGACACCCAGAAGGAAGTGCCCAAGATATAAGACATTCCGATAGTTAATGAATTTGAAGATGTGTTTCCACAAGATCTTCCCGGATTACCACCGGATAGAGTGATTGAGTTTGCTATCGAGTTAGCCCCGAGGACGGCGCCAGTTTCAAAGGCCCCGTACCGATTAGCCCCAGTGGAAATGAAAGAGCTAGCTAAGCAGTTACAGGAATTGTTGGATAATGGTATGATAAGACCCAGTGTGTCGCCTTGGGGCGCACTAGTGTTGTTTGTTAAGAAGAAGGACGGGAGTATGAGGTTATGCATCGACTACAAAGATTTGAACAAGCTAACCATAAAGAATAAGTACCCGTTACCCAGAATTGACGACTTGTTTGACCAGCTAAGAGGAGCTGTGTATTTCTCTAAGATTGACTTGAGAACTGGATATCACCAACTGAAGATTAAACCTGAAGATATCCCGAAGACTGCATTCCGTACCAGATATGGACATTATGAGTTCTTGGTGATGTCATTTGGATTGACCAATGCCCCAGCAGCTTTCATGGATTTGATGAATAGGGTGTTCAAGGAATATTTGGATAAGTTCGTGATAGTTTTCATTGACGATATTCTCATCTACTCAAAGACGGAGGAAGAACACGCAGAACATTTGAGGATAACCTTAGAAACACTTAGGAAAGAGCAGCCATATGCCAAATTCTCGAAGTGTGAGTTCTGGAAAAATGAGGTATAATTCTTATGGCACATAATCAATAGAGAATGAGTGTTGGTTGACCCCTCCAAGATAGAGGCAGTCTCAAATTGGGAACGACCAACCACTCCAACCGAGGTAAGAAGTTTCATCGGACTGGCAGGATATTATAGGCGATTTCTTCAAGATTTTGCAAAGATCGCAGCCCCGTTAACTCGACTTACCCGTAAAACTGAGAAATTTGAATGGACTGGAAAATGCGAGAAGAGTTTCCAGGAGCTAAAGAAGCGGTTGGTAACAGCCCCAGTGTTGGCGTTGCCTGATGGAAAAGGAGATTTCGTAATTTACAATGATGCTTCGCATAAAGGATTAGGGTGCGTGCTTATGCAGCATGGTAAGGTAATAGCATATGCGTCAAGGCAACTGAAGGATTATGAGATCCGATACCCCACCAATGATCTAGAATTAGCAGCAATAGTTTTCGCCCAAAAGATTTGGAGGCACTACTTGTATGGAGAGAAGTACGAGATCTACACTGATCATAAGAGCCTCAAGTACATTTTTACTCAGAAAGAATTAAACATGCGCCAGAGAAGGTGGTTAGAACTAATTAAAGACTATGACTGTGAGATTCGTTATCACCCGGGCAAAGCCAATGTGGTGGCCGACGCCCTTAGTAGGAAAGAGAAGCTCAAGATGATAACTTCCGAGGAAAAGTTATTGAAAGATTTTGAGAAGTTGGAAATTGAGATTAAGCTACCCGAAGAAGGCCAAGAGAAGTTGATGGAAATTCGAAGCCAACCTCAATTGTTAGAAAAGATTAGATTATGTCAAGAACGGATAATGGAGGAAGAAGAGAACTCCACGGAAGAGATAATGACCGGAGAAAAAATTAAGTGTGAAAAGGATAAAGAAGGAATCATGAGGTACACATACAGGATATGGATTCCAAACGTTCAGGAACTCAAGGATGAGATCTTATATGAAGCACACAACTCCCGATACTCAGTGCATCCCGGTAGTACCAAGATGTATAGGGATTTGAAAGAGTATTACTGGTGGCCCAATATGAAAAAGGACGTAGCAGAGTGGGTAAGCAGATGTTTGACCTGCCATCGAGTGAAAGTAGAGCATCAGAGACCCAGCAGACTTCTACACCCCTTAGAGATTCCCGAATGGAAATGAGAACATGTAGCCATGGATTTCGTAGTAGGTTTACCAAGGACCAAGGATAATCATGATGCCATATGGGTAATTGTAGATCGACTGACGAAGTCAGCTCACTTTCTTCCGATCAATGAAAGGTACACGGTCGACAGACTAGTGGATATCTACTTAAAAGAGATAGTGGCACGGCATGGAGTCCCAATCGCTATAGTATTCGATCGAGATCCCAGATTTAACTCCAGATTTTGGAGAAGCTTTCAAGAATGTGTAGGAACCAGGTTAAACATGAGTACGGCTTATCACCCCTAGACAGACGGGCAAAGTGAAAGGACCATCCAAACGCTAGAGGATATGTTGAGTGTCTGTGCTATATACTTTAAAGGAAACTGGGATGATCGTTTGCCATTTATTGACTTCTCCTACAACAATAGTTTCTATTCAAGCATAGGAATGCCACCTTACGAGGCCCTTTATAGAAGAAAATGTCGATCTCCCTTGTATTGGGATGAAGTTGGGGATCGAAAGATGCTCGGGCCTGAAGTGGTCCAACGAACTAAAGATGCAGTAGATCTAATCAAAGGACGACTGGTTGCAGCCCAGGATCGACAAAAGAAATATGCCGACTTAGCTCGAAAGGGCAAATAATATGAAGTGGGAGACCTAGTGTTCTTAAAGGTATCACCTTGGAAAGGCTTAATGAGGTTTGGGAAGAAAGGAAAGCTGAGCCCTAGGTATATTGGACTGTTTGAGATCTTAAGACGTATTGGGGAACTAGATTACGAACTAGCCTTACCCCCAAATCTGCAGCAAGTGCACAATGTGTTCCATGTTTCGATGCTGAGGAAATATAATCCGGATGCCAAGCATATTGTAGAATATGAGCAAGTGGACATGCAACCAGACTTGACCTATGTAGAGCAGCCTGTGGAAATCATAGACCGAAAAGAACAAGTGCTCCGGAATAAGGTTATCAAATTAGTCAGAGTTCTGTGGTAGAACCACAATGTGGAAGAATCAACTTGGGAGCTAGAAAGCGCGATGCAAGAAAAGTACCCCCATTTATTTTCAAACTGATTCCGGGACGGAATCCTTTTAAGGAGGGGAGACTGTAAGAACCCAGATTTTGTATAGAATTAAAACTTTTTATTATGTATGGATGTAATAGTGAATAGTGGGTACGACTACGATGTAACGATTGTTCTAATGAATGGAATGGATTTGGATTCAAATATTTATATGTCATGAAGAATGCTATTGGTTGACAATCTAGATAAGAATTATCTATCTCCTAGGAAATTAAGATTTGATAATTCCAAGGGGGAAGGTTATTCTTATGTCATCCAAATCGATATCTGTTATCAGTCCAGTGGTTCCGAAAAAGGGTTAAGGAACGATCGAAAGAGAACCGGGACATCTATATAACCCTAAAGAATAAGTAAGGAATAAGTGGTGAATAGTGATTTTTGTGGAATTAGGAATATTATTAGACAACGCTATATAGAAATACCCGGAACGAATTTCTGAGTTCATATTAGGGATCCAAGGGGAAAAAGAGTGTATGTAAATGTTATCGGATTCTGAAAAATAGTACTTTTATTTTCCCCGAGATTTCCCTGGACACTGAAAGACATAAGAGATTATTAAAAGGATTTAAGGAAAATGGATTCGAGAATTATTAAGAATGACGGAGAATAGTATTATAAATATTAAGGAGGTTTCCGGGAGAACCCTAACTAGAAATCTTCGAGATATTGTTACGAACGATCAATCAAATTAAGCAATAACCGGACAAGGAACAAGTAAGGGACCAAGATACATGCACATGCTAGTAGATATTATCTAGTAACCAAGCTAGTTGCATTACTAACTAGAATACATAAGAGATCAACCAAGTGTTTAGCAATCAAACTACTAGTTACATGAACACCATCAAATTATCAACACATGTTCATGCAAAAGACATCTTACCTTGCATCACCACTTTAATAAAGCACTTTAGATGAGATATTATCATAACAAAACCACTTTATTCATTCTCATCCAAAATCAACCAAGCAAATACTCTCCCCCCTGGAAGAGCTCTTGGCCGAAACCCTAAATCAAGAACCAAAATCCAACTTTCCACCATCATTTGATCTTCTAATTTTTATGGTGAGTCTCATAATTCATGAAAGTGATCTCCTCAAAATCCTAGCTTCAATCTCTTCTATTTCCATTTTCAAAAAAATCAACAAAGAGGAGGATGAATAGTGATTCTTATGAACTAACTTGGATTTCTTGATTTCTTTTGGTTGATCTAGCTAGCTTAGGCCACACAAGGACTAGATCAAGGCTTAGTAAGGCTCTAGCACACTCCAAGGAAGGTAATCATCTCTTGAAACCCTAGATCTTACTTTGAGATTTTGCATGATCTTGATGGTTTTAGCATAAGTGATGTTATAAGCATGATTATAAGCATGAATATGGATTTATTACTGGATCAAATTATGATTGTGATATGATGTTATAGTAGATGAATTTGGACATTTGAAGATGAGAAACATGTGTATAAGTTGCATGGATGCCCGGTGTGGCTTGTTATTGATGATATGATTTTTAGAACGTTCGATTTATAGCCGTCGTAATGCCCGATTTTCGTTAGATCTTAATAACCGTGAATCACAGTAGATCCAGTTGTCTCAACTGGATAATAATGTAACATGTCCTTGTACATCTCGAGTCGTAGATCATTATAGAAAAAGAATCGAGTCAAACGGACTTACGGTTTAGGATTTATGGCCGATTTACTAAAAGTAGTTCGAAACCGTAAATGAGAGTTCGTAACTGAAATTGAACCCTCGTAAATTAGCTAATTCGGTGGCAAATCTTGGTAATTAAATACTAGAGATAAAAAGGAAGGTGTGAGAGAAAACCACATGTCAAACGGATCGTTTTCCGATTTTATAAAAATGTTCGAATCAAGGTTAAACGCGAACGAACCCTTCAAAGTACATTTGGTTATAACTTTGGTAAAACACTTAGAAAATGGGCGATAAAACTCGAGGTATAATCTTGGGCGTAAACGACCGACCTTAGAACTTACCCGGCTTAAGTATATGTCAAGTGAAAGTATAATGACATGTCTTAATAACGAACGAAAGTCGGATCGTATCGGTAATAAAAAGAGTTATTCAAAAGGGTGCATAACGAGATAACTCGAAAGCGTGTTTCGACTTAAATAAAGTTTATTCGTAACCTTCTAAAGAAGTGTTAGGTGATTAATCTCGAATATTCTGATTGTTTATAGATCACCGAGCTGACCCGGGACACGCTACCTCTACCCACACCCGATTACCAGGCAAGTTTCAAATCCTTTTTAAAGGCTATTGTTGTGAATATATATATATATATATATATATATATATATATATATATATATATATATATATATATATATATATATATATATATATATATATGCTTTCTGTTATACATATGCCATAGCATGCATGCCTACTTTCAAGTTATATTGTTATACTTGTTCCTGATTTAATGTTGGCTTATAAGATAGATAAATAATATATCGACTATAAGCCGGATATTACTAAGACATTTAGCGAAGGGCATACGAACCTCATTTTTCGAATGTAGACCGGGAGTCGGTATTTCTTGATATATCATGGTTATTTTCGGAGGAAAATATTTAAGTAGATATTTTCCATTACTTATTTATTGAATATTATTTGAAATATTCAATTGAGTTTATTTATTTAATGAATATTACTTTGAATATTAATTGGAGCTTTATTTATTTAAGGAACATTATTTTGAATATTCATTCGAGATTATTTACTTAATGAATATAATTTTGAATATTCATTTGACCTTTATCTATGTGATGAATATTATCTTCAATATTCAACTAGAGTTGATTTATTTATCGAATATTATTTCGAACCTTCATTCGAATTATTTATTATTAATTTTGAGTATTCAATCAATCATTATTTATCTAATAAATACCACCTCGAACATTCTTTTGGACCTCTATTTATCCAATAATTATTATCTCTAAATATCCCTTTGATAATTATTTCTTCCACAAGCATTATTATTCTTTGAATATTCATTATTCGTTCAATGAATATTATTATGAATATTTATTCAAGGATCATTCCGAGCAATATTCTTTCAATAATTATGACTTAATAAATATTCTTTGAATATTCATTAAATTCTTGCTAACTAAGCTTTAAAATATATTACTTCGTTCAAATATTATCTTCGATCTTCAGATATTATGTAAACTATTCTGAGCCTTATTATTATTATTATTATTATTATTATTATTATTATTATTATTATTATTATTATTATTATTATTATTATTATTATTATTATTATTTTATCAAGGGAGGTTCTCAAAACCCCATTCTTCATTCGAATCTATCTTCTAAAATATAAGGGAACCTTACTTGAGAGCAGTTATTTCTTTGACTACCCGGTCATATACTTGTTAATCTATTCTTTTCACTCGCAGCTTGGCTGCTACCCATCAAATTGAGTCTGTTTGTTACTTCCTCATCATTCGAGGGGTAAGATTATTGGAACAAGTTAATATCCATTAACAAGCATCAGCTTGGGAAATATCAGTGAATTATATTTAGCAAAAAAAAAAAAAAAGAAATATCAGTGAATTTTCCTTTCCAACTAGATACGACTATTTCGTGGAGTCTTATCAACAAGTATTATACTTGGGGAAAAGGGGACGAGCGTTACGTTTCAGAATCTTGGAATTATTCGAACTAGGAGTATTTGTGTAAGAGGCTGTGGGACAGTCCATCATTAAAACTGGTGTAAGAGGCTGTGGGACAGTCCATCCTTGAAATAGGGTCCGAGTGGCACCGGTCCCAACTATGCCCAACCGTTGGCTAGGGAGATCCGGCGTATGGTGGTGTCCATATGTTCTTCCTTCTACCGGTAGTAAAACAAATCTTGAGATACACAACCCGCGACTGATCATCGTAAGGCGGTGTCATCTGGCGCGACATACTCCAGTATTGGTTCACTATCCAGAATCTATTTATTTTTTGCAACATTATCATTGTTGGCAGGACTGAAAATTGTTCAAAACTGGAATTGCTGTTCTGTTATATATATTATTGTTGGTGGACTATTGCTCACCCTTGCTTTATTATTTATATCACAACAACAGCTAGGTCAGATGGCCCGCACCCGGCGCAAGCAGGTGACCGCACCCGTAGGACTACCCGCTGATATGCTAGCTGCCATTGCTGAGGTAGACTAGACTGGTAGCTTTTGTTTTCAGTCTTAATTATATGTATGACTAATGTAATCAACGCAAGAACTTTAAACTTACGTTGTTACTCCTTTTTTATTGTAATAACTTTTATTCGTGAATCCTTTAATGTGAGACTTATTTCAATTTCATCTCTGGGACTATAACTGTTATGTGTGTGAGTGGATATTATTGCGGGGTCACAGCATGTTATTATTTATTTTGGACTCAAGTCAAGTGTTATGTATGGAATACGAGACCGTAATGACCCGATCCCCGACCCCGGATCTGGGGGTGTTACAACATGTCTAAAATGTTCAAGCTAATCTGAGGCCCGTGGAAGCATCAAGAGAAGTTCTCAAGTAGTAGGTCACAAACATACAACACGCACACATGAAAATCAGAAAATTCAGACAAGAGGGGAAGGGAAAAAAAACTTACCAGAAATTTGAGAGACCTGCTCAGGAGTCAACTTGGCAGAGAATCCGCTGGCATCAATTTTGTAGCTGTAAAGTAAAGCCTCTTTTGAGGCATCCTCACTACAAATTAAGTGCAGTGATTAGATCAAAACTGCATCCTGTTTTGCAAATCAATCACAAGACTACATGCTTAATTACCAATTGCCGCAGTAACTTATCAATGATAGTCATGTAAGGTCTCAAAGGATCACGCCTGGACATCTGTTTTGATGTTGCTTGAGTAACCTAGTTCAACAAAGCATTTGCCAAATAATTTTACATAAAAATAAGAACAATGCAAATACAAACAGAAACAAATGTATAAGGACTTTATGGGTCCAGAAAATCTATATTATCCCTGTAGTTTACTACCCATAGTCTAGGAATAGTCTAGGCAATAATACGAAATAAATAATTAGAACATTATTTAAGATACAATCTCCTTGGAAAAAATAGAGACAAAAAATATAAAAGACTTCCACTCTTTTAAGTGTTTTTATTTCGGGTTTTTGTTCAATGATTCTTTCTTCTTTTTTTCCTGTTAACTGATGTTCTATGATTCTATCTACAGGTAACTGGAACCTCTGTATCACTGAAGGAGTATAGATGACTGCTTCAAAATTAATTTATAAATTAAAACTGCATGGGCATGAAATGCAATATTAGCATAAAAGCATAAGCTCTTAGGCACGAATTTAAGCTACTCAGCACCAATTGTAAATCATATACAAACATATGAACATATAAGTATGACATAGAGAAAAAAGTATTTTCAAATAAACAAAGGAAAAGGAGAAATACTGAATGATGATTATAACTAGTATAAAAAGCCTGCATAATATTTGGGCCTTAAAAATATTAGATTTGGACAAATCACCTGGTAATTCATGAAAGTCTCTAAAAGCTCCACTGTCTGAAAAGAGCCCAGTAATGTTGACTGGTACCTATAAGATGATGGACAAAGGTTTTTCATTACTTACATGTATGATTAGAAGCATGTGTCGTGCATAAAGTCTTTAAAATGAACATATACAGCAAGATACAACACTGCATATTGTCTAGCAACAAAAAATATTCATTTTTGCTAACAGCTTCATGTACAACCTACTGGAAAAAACTCTTCAAATTGAACTAACATTTAGATCCTGAATAGACCAAAGTAAATTTAGTCAATGTATAGATGCATGGTCCTATAATGATAACATAGAGTACGAAACAGTTTAAAAATATTGCTCTCTTGTTATTTACATAATTAGATGTGAATATATGAAAAGTGTGGTGCTGGACTACACACAATTTTGAACTGTATCAGATACATCAATAAACAATTTAAAATTAGCTTCTCCATGGATGTGCCTCTAGTTCATAGCATATGTCATAAGTTAAAAATAACAAATCTAAAATTTTGTTACATTCCTTACACATTTATGACTTTAGTTATCTGAAAAGGGGGTCAAGTATCTCTGAATGGAAGAAATACTAAATTTTGAAGAACCAACATATTAATATTTATTAATATAATTTGTAATGTAATAAAGCTGACGAAATTAGTAAAATTATCCGTGAGCGAATTGAGGAATATAATAGAGAAGTAAAGATTGTAAATCTCACAAAAAACAGAGCTGTGGAGTAATGTATAAAGAACAGTGCAAAAATCTGCTAGCAAGGAATGAAAACATTCTTAGTCTAGAAAAGAAGCACTAACATGAGGCCAATTAAGCTGGAGTAAGTGTTGGGGTTCCTGATGAGTTTTCTCCAGACCATGATCAAAATAAGCCTAGTCCTAACACGTGTTGAAGGCATCAGCTCTATGACCCTCAACTGAAGTATGTACATTACACAAATTGTAACACCCCCAGATCTGGGGTCCGGGATCCGGTGGTTACGGTCTCCATTATTGTTCACAATACTCGAACTTACTTTAACTCAAAATAAATTACATCTTTATGACCCAACACAACAATATAAAACAGACCCGTTATAGTCCCAGAGATGAAATCAGAGTAACTACCAAATTTTATTAAGCACAATATGAGTTCTTACATTCCAAAAGAATTTCAATATGGATACATACTCTTTGCCATCCATTTGCATAAGTCATACTAGACCATATACTTGGTACTGAAAGAATAAATCTATCCTTACCAATAGCTTTCTCTTCGGCTCAGGTAGTCTCATCGTCCTCGCCAGCGTCGAGTGCGCCTTGTGCGAGTCATCTGGTCTAGCTGTTATTGTGATATAATAATAAAGCAAAGGTGAGCAATAGCCCACCAACAATAATATTTAACTGAAAAATAATATATAATTGTTCAAAAGTATCTTTCAAACCATATGCCATGCATTTACGGAAATGATGCCAGTATAATATGAACGATGAAGTTACAAGGTAACTCAAAATGTAAAAATATGTGGGAATATCTGCTATGTCGAACATAAGCAAGATATTATCATTTATCATATAAAGAGGAACTTGCATGGAAAATATTGCAATTCCAGTTATTAACATTTTTCGAAGTCCTACAACTTAAAAGAAGTCTCTTCGATACGTGTTGTGGAAGACACCGTCAACCTGAAAGAAGTCTCTTCGATACGTGTTGCAGGGAATTCCCAATTTGGGAGATGAACCAATACTGGAGTTATCACGTGCCAGCTGTCCCACTCCCTGATGATCAGTCGGGGATGGTACAGCCCAATATAGTTTACTACCGGTAGAAGGAAGAAATGACGGCTCCACTTGTCGATTGCCTTTAATAGTAACTCCCTGGCCAAGGTTTAGGCCTTGTGATGGACCGCGCGACTCGGCCTCTTACACACGACTCCTAGTTCGAATAATTCCACAGCATTGAAATGTAGAGTTTGTCCTCCCTTCCCCAAGTGAAATACTTGTTGATAAGACTCCACAAAGTAGTCGTATCTAGTTGGAAAGGAAAATTCACCAACATTTCCCAAGCTTTTGCTTGTTAATGGATATCAACTTGTTCCAACAATCTTACCCCTCGAATGATGAGAAGGTACACACAGACTTAATGAGTCAATAGCAACCAAGTTGCGAGTGAAAAGGATAAGTTATGACCGGGAATTCAACAAGATAAATAACATTTCTCAAGTAAGGTTCCCTTATAATTTAAGAGATAGGTTCGAGTGAAGAATGGAATCTTGAGGACCTTTCTTAATATAATATTAATCGTAGGACTCCGAAATATTTTACATAATATTTGGAGGTGAAAGATAATCTCCAAATAATACAAATCATTTTAAAAAGAATTTAAAAGAATTAAATAAATATTCCAAGAATATTTATTAACTTAATAATAATTACGGAATATTATTAAATCATAATATTGCTCGTAAGTAATCCTCGAATGAATATATAGAATTATTTACTAAATAAATCACTCCTTAAATGAATATTCAAAATAATATTCATTAATAATTAGACTCTAATAAGTATTTAAAATAATATTCAATAAATTAGTCAAACTTTAAATGAATATTTGAAAATAATATTCATTTAATAAATAAACTTCTAAATGAATATCCAAATAATATTCATTTAGTAATCAAAACTTTAAAGGAATATTTTAAATAATATCCCTTAAGTAATCAAAACTTCCAATAAATATTTTAAAATAATATTCCTTAAGTACATAAACCTTAAATGAATATTTGAAAGTAATATTCATTTAATAAATAACATTCTAATGAATATCAAAATAATATTCATTAAATAATCAATTCTAAAGAATATTCGAAACTAACATTCATTTAATATCTCTCGACTGAGATAATACTCGAATAACATTCCTCGAAAGATTTCCAAGTAATTGATACTTTATGGAAATATAAATAACGTTTAATAATAACATTCCTCAGATAAATAGTAATCTGCCATTGGAATCCCTCCGGGTTTCCACGACTATCTATGTCTCAAAATACAGACTCCCGGTCTATATTTAAGAATGAATATCATATGCCCTTCGCTAAGGGTCTTACCAAAACAATCCGGCTTATAACTGATATTTCGTATCTAGTCTATAAGCCAATAGTAATTCAGGGAACAGGTATCATAAACTAATTTGACAATACGCATGCATGCTATGGCATATGTAGAATGGCAATCACATATGTATATATTATCACAACAACAGGTTCGAAGTTTTGAACAGTTGCCTTGTAATCGGGTGTGGATGGAGATAACGTGTCCTGGGTCTGCTCGATGATCTAAAAACAATCAGAACATTCGATATTAACCACTTAACACATTTTAAAAGTCTAGGTATAACTTCACTTAAGTCGAAACACGTTTTCGAATTATCTCGTTATACACCTTTTAGTGTGACTCTTTTTATTACTGATACGATCCGACATTTGTTCGCTATTACGACATGTCATCGTACCCACACTCGGTATATACTTAAGTGGTATAAGTTCTAAAGTCGATCGATTACGAGCCAAGATTATACCTCGAGTTTTACCGTCCGTTTCCTAAGTCATAACCAAAGTTATACTTTTAAGGGGTTCGTTCGCGTTTAACCTTGATTCGAACATTTTTATAAAATCGTAAAATGATCCGTTTCACATGAGGTTTTCTCTCACACCTTCCTTTTACCTCTAGTATTTAATTACCAAGATTCGCCACTGACTTACATATTTTACGAGGGTTCAATTTCAGGTACGAATTCCCGTTTACGGTTTCGAACTACTTTTAGTATATCGGCCATAACTCCTGAACCGTAAGTCCGTTTCACACGTTCTTTATATCAAAACGAAGCTTGGAACATTATCTATATTATAATGGCAAAATAAAACCCTGGACAGTGAGTTCAAGCTACTGTGATGCACGGTTTTTAAAGATTATCGAAAATCGGGCATTACGACGACTATGTTTACACGATTTCCAAAGTTTTCACATCACCGTGAATCAATCAAGCACTACACCCCATCCATTCTAACACATGATAACATCATGACTAGTCTAACAACATCTCATCTCAACTATCTCATGGATCACAATCCAAACAACAACCATAATCAACTAATATCATAGATCTAAGCATAACATAGCATACTAACACTAAATCATCCATAAAACTCATAAAATCTCTAAATGATACCAAGGGTTTTTGAGCTTGTTACCTTACTTAGAGAGTGATATAGCCTTATCAATCCTTGATCTATCCTTATGTGACCTTAAGCTAGCTAGATCAATCAAAAGAAACATAAAAATCAAAGGTTAGTTCATAAGAACACTATTCACCCTCCACTTTGTTGATTTTTTTAAAAATGGAAACAAAGGAATTTGGGCTTAAAATTTCTAGGAGATTAGTTTCTTGAATTATAGGACTCACCATAAAAATTGCAAGATCAAATGATGGTTGGAAGTGGGATTTCCCCTTGGAATTATGAAAAAGTCGAATGGTGTATAAGGGAGAGAGTTTTGTGTTCTTGCTTGGTTGCTTCTTGAATAATAATGCATAAAGTGATGTTTTAGGATAATATCTCATCCAAGGTTGCTTTATTAAAGGTGTGATGTCATGGATGATGCCTTTGGATGGACAAATGTTGTTGTTTAAGTGGTAAGATGAGAAAGAGATGCTAAGTACTTGGTTGCTTCCTAATCTTGCTAGTTACTCTTGTAACTACTTAGTTACTTGATCTCATCCACTTGCACATACTTGCATCTTGGTTCTCTGCTCATTTCTTTGTCCGTTTATTGCTCAATTCATTGATCGTTCGGACGAATAACTCGATCGTTTCTGGTTAGGGTTTTTACCGAAAACCGTAATAATAAGTACACCATCATTTTCAATTCTCTTTAACAATTCTTGAACCTATATTCCTTAAATCCCTTCAATAATTCTTTAAGTCTTTCAGTGTCCAGGGAAATCTCGGGGAAAATAAAAGTGCTAGTTTTCAGAATCCGACAGCTTTTACATACACTCTTTTTCCCCCTGGATCACTAATACGAACTCAGAATTTCGTTCCGAATAATTATATATCGCGTCGTCTAATAATATTCCTATGTCTACCAAAAATCACTATTCATCCATTTTTCTTTACTCATCCTCTTAGGGTTGTACAATTGTCCCTGATCTCTTTCGATCGTTCCTTAACTTTTTTTCGGTCCCACTAGACCAATAATAGATATCGATTTGGATAACATAAGAATAATCTTTTCTTTTATAATTATCAATTCTCAATTCCCTAGGAGATAGATAATTCTTATCTAAAGTGTCAACCAATATTATTTTTCATGGCACCTAAACATTTGAATCCAAATCTATTCCTTTCATTCATTATCTCAATCGTTACATCATAGTCGTAATCACTATTCACCATTACCTCAGTACATAATAAAAAGTTTTAATTATATCCAAAATTTGGGGTTATTACAATCTCCCCTCCTTAAAAGGATTCCGTGTCGGAATCAGGTAGGAAGCAAAGAGTCATTTGTCTGTCGTTTCACCTTTCAGCTTCCGGATCAACTCTTAGTCATTCTGCCCTTTCTCAGCGCATCTACTGGTACTACAATACGTACTTTATCCTTTTTCCATCAACTTTGCTACTTTTTGTACAACACATTATTCGGGTTATGCTCTTACTCAGTTTTATCCTTATTGTTCTTATTGATACCCGCAGTGGCTTTGGTATCACTATCGTGCTACGACTTCGGAGATAACCTCGCTCGCACTGTGTATTTCCTGATCGCTTTAATCTTCACAATCTTGATCAATATAGAGAAGTGGAAAGATTTATTGAGAGATCACTATGATCAATTGAACATTGTTATATTGCATAGTTAGTACAGAAGGGGGCCAGCCTTTAGTACTTGACAAGCAATTAAATAAGTTATGGTATTCCACTTAGACTTCTATCACATAGACAGATAGTCACGTAGCAGTACCTCCCCTCCTTAAAGGGTTGTTCTTCTCAATTCATAAAGAAGATGAGTAAGAGAGAAGAAAAGAAAAGAATTCTAAAGGATTATAGAAAGTTTTCATGATTGTAAAATATCATACTCAGAATTTACCTCTGAACTATAGAGGTTCATCAAAGAAGAAAATAATCATGATTATATCCAATACCATTTGATCGCAATTTCACGTGTCACATATCTTGCTGCTTTGTCCATTATTCTATGGACCTATACTCTGGTTCAACCTTGGCAACACTTTTGGAACATCTTTCAACCTCTCAGGTTAAATCTTAGGTTTCTCGCTTGACATCATTGTTACTGACATTCCATGTCACGCTACTAGCTTTTTCATATCTATAATATTAACACTATCAGGTTGTCATCCCGAGAATTCATCAGAAAACCCATTTATTAATCCATTCATAACATTCCTTGCTTCACATTCCATAGTTGCTTTCCCAGTCTTTTCTTTATCAGTCACATCCTTCTTATTATCTGATTCTTATTTACTTCTGTTATTTACTTCCACCTTCATCTCTTTATGGAGACATCTTTTGCACTTGGCACCTCCTTATTGGTATCTCATCACATTTACTCTATAATCATCACATTATTCCAATTTTAAACCTCCGAAATGAATCTGGCCGATTTCTTTAGCTTAGATCCAATATAATCTACTTCTGTCAACTTGTTTCTCATCACTTATTCTTTTCTACCCGCGGTTTCCCACAGGCTGTCTTTCATAAGTCAGACCAGGTCGTACACCTACCAGCTCGCACTCTTATCATCTGTTGAGCATCTGCATTTTACTGGTGTAGCTTTGCCACATGAAACACGTTACTACCATGCTATAAGTTTTGGGGGTAAAACTGGCTCGAATGCCACCTTCCGAACACTTTTAAACTCTCAGGTGGCCTAATAAGTCTCGGGCTCAACTGCCCTTCTCTCTAAGTCTCATTAATTCTTTTTACGGGAATAAATTTAGCATCATGAATCATCAACCTCATATTCTCTATCTTGTTTGTGCAGAAGTACAGTAACACAAACTTGCTTGTCATTCATCAACATGCCATTTAGCTTATCAATAGCAGCACTTTCTTTATCTTTTTGTTGTCATCTACTTTCTTAGAAGAATCACCATCGCTTGTTGTTTACGTAGTGCGTTAATAGCTGACCATACGCGTTTCAATCCCTTAGGGAGACAAAGTAATCGCTATTCCTTATCCATAAGGAACACTTCCTGAACTTGATGTAGATATTACATAAAGTAGATAAAATTGCAGAAGAGTTCCAAGCATCGCAGCTAAGTCAGGTTGATGAAACTATCACTCATGCATCTTCCGTAAAAGACTGGAAACTTAATGGTTTACTTCGTCAATATTGTATCATGGTCCTGGTTTGCCTCAAAACGGGACCTTCTAAGGTATGTAATATGCTTAAGACCCATCAGGAATCGAATCTTTACTTAAACTACTATTACCGTCGATTCTTGCACAATCATCAGAAGGAATGTAAATTCCTCCACTCTGATATGACCTTCAAGGTCCTTCCAAATATCATTCTGTTTCTTCGGTATGAACATTTATAATTATTCCTTTATACTTAGACTGTCGGCCACCTCATTGGCCTTTCATGATAATAATAATTTCTGGTAATCCTTGTTCTCTGGATACATTTCAATTCAAATTTTTCTACCTCCTTCTCATCACTGTTGGGTGAAAGCATTCTCCTTTAATGCTCTACTGAAGGAGAAAAATATAACTATCAGTCTTTTTCCATAAGTCATTGCTTCCACCTTCCCGTAGGAATTTTCTCAAAGTTACCCTCAATCCTACCTAGGATATTTGTTTTCTTAGTTCTTTCTTGTTCTAGGATAATCTCAACCTTCTTTGGTTCCACCCATACCTCATCATGGTTTCATACATGCCTCATATGGCATTATTGTTATTGTGCCTTACATTCTCTTCCAAACTTCTAGTTTGAAACTCAGAATATTAACTTCTCCTTGTAAGGTTTTTTAGGTCGTCCTCATCATTCCTCCTGTATTTTCTAGGTACAGGGTATATCAAAACGTCATTGATCAATACTCTAATAATTCTATCTATGTCCTTTCCAGAACTCTTTTTAATAATCCCTACCGGTCATTGTTGCCTTAGCAAGTCCAACTCATATCATCTGAATTCATAATGTTTTTGTTAGGGTTAATGCCATCCCTTGTGCATTCCCAGGGTTTGTCTTAATTTATGGATATCCTATCCTTAATTCAACTGCCAAGGAATTCTTGCATCCTATATTTGGCAATCAGATCATGTATCCCTAATAAGGGTCTCTTTTCAATCATTCTCATTTGATAATCGATCGGTGGCTTAATGCTAACCTCTTCTTTCAGATAGTTGTCAGCCTATTTGACTTTCCAAAAGACAACGTATGTCTATCTGCTCTCTTACAGAACTTGGTAATGGTAGCAAGGATGTTCTGGAAGATATTGGTCAAGTTCAACGTGAATCTCTTAGTACTTATCATTCTTCTCAAAGGTACTTACCTTAGGCAAAATTTCTACAGCATACTGATCAATCTCTGACCATTTCTATACTCTCTACATAAACCTTCATTGTTTACTTTCCTCCGTCATGATATATTCATGGTATTCATGATACCTTAACATCATACATCTCAAGTTACTATACTTTTATTTTTTTACTCGTAATCTTGGACAATCGTATACACATGAATCACTTTAGTACGGGTGACCCCATAAAAACCTAGTAAATTCCCAATCAAAACATGGGTTGCAAGGGTTCAGTAGAAGATTCCTACGATCTCATTAATATTTCCTTTATATCAGAAGCCCTTGCAGTCGGTGCTTACTTAGAAGCAACCCTACTTTGTCATTTCATTGCTGGTCTAGTCACTTTATAGTCCGTTGTGACATGGCCTCAGCTGGCCAAACTAAAATAAAAATATATGATTCTAGGGGTTGGCTAATAGCATTACCTTTCTAGCAATTTCTGGCGTAGTGCCTTCTTCTTTGATACCTTTCTACCTTTCCAAAACTTTACTTCGTATAAGTCTTAATTGACTATTCGGCACCGTCTCTGGTCACCTTTCCTCTACTTTTATCTTTTCAACTATTCTTATCAATCCCACGTGCCACGCAAGCTTACCATTCCTGGCCTAACAGCCTTTTCACTTAAGTCAATCCCGGAGTTTCTCAGTCCGGCTAGTTTCTTACTTACATTTCCTGTTTTCGTTCAATCTGACTTCATCATTGTATTTCTACAATCAATCGCGATAACCGGGGTCTGTCCACCAACCCATATAGCGGCTACTTTACCTAATTCACGGGGTTCGCCCCAGTTCCTACTCTCTTCCATGATGTTCTCTGATAATCAGAAAGACAAGGTTGCCAAAAGTCGTTGAAGTTCTTCCCAGAATTAGGGAAATTTTTTTGGTCAATCTATCCATCTACTGGTAACATTAAGGAGACCAGTTTCGAAACCTGAAGAATAGTTCTATGAACCTCCAAGCACATGTTAGTGTACCTAACCACTAGCCTCAGAAGGAATATTACCGTCGAAGTTGGTTGTTTCACAAAGTCGGCACTACTAAGGCCATCCGTACCTGGTGAACCGTGCTGTTCGAATGCATCCACAAGTACTTTGTCGTGCTGCGCAAGCACACATCCTAATCCTTTATGCGAAGCATCGTTGGAAGCACAAATTCTTCTTTTTCCATTAAACAATGCCAACTCTTGGTCATTTTCATCTTTTAGTTCCAGGAAGATTTTCTCACATTTTTCTCTTTAACTGCTGATCGTATTACTTGATCCATTATAATTCCGCGTCGGAGTAAACTTAAGGTAACTACTATAATCCATTCAAAGAAAAGAAGGAATTTAATATTCCTCTGAATCACATGCATCTAACATTTCTGGTTCATCATTTCACTGAGTTGAAATAACCCTATACTCAGTCTTTGACAGTAGTCTCATTACGAGTTCATCTTGACTCACTGGTCTTATCTTCCGGTAGGTTCTGAGATCATTGTCTTGCTTACTACTTCCTTATATAACTTTATCCAATCATGCTGTCACTTCCCAATGTCTTTACTTTCTAACTGATTCATTCATAACATGAACATTTCCCTGAATAAAACCACCTCATTAACCTCAATTTGGTTTCATAAATTACAACCTATGACATCTGCCTTCTCATGGTGAATTATCACTAACAATATTCATACTTATTCATTTATCAAATAATATGGCACTTACTGCCTCTTCTCAACTATTCCTAGGGACTCTGCTCCTCGTCTTATATCGATGCCTTTGAGAATCATACATCCCTCTAGCACTCTTTTCGTTAATATGAAAGTCTCTAATGATTCTCATCTCTTCCCGTATAAGATCTCACGTAATTCTTCCAATCCGTCTTACTTCCTGGTACTACCTCTAGTATTCCAGCCACGAATCCAACATGAATCTTCAGTTCTCTTGCTAATAGCTTAGTTCTTTATGCTCACTTTTCTGAGCACTATACCTTAATCATCTCCGTCTTTCTGGCTACAGCCCTCATTCCTCGAGGGTAAGTTCCTTATCCTAACAGGATTTTCCTAATCTTCTGGAACCTCTTCCGGGTCTCCAGTAGGGTATTCCATCGAAGTTACCCGCTGATCTTCAGCATATAAAGCATTATCGCGCTGCTGCTCGTATGCCTCAAGATCTGACGCCTTACTCGTCGATACGATATCGAACTAAGTTACTATCATGATACTTAAGAGTTCCCATAAGGGTTTTATATGTCATCACTACATTAAGTAGTCCGACTATGAACTTGGCAAGAGTTCTTATTATCTTAGTGAATTTATTGTTTTAACGTCGCCTCATCTCTGGGGTTTATAACGTACGCTCTGATACCACTTCTGTAACACCCCCAGATCCGGGGTCCGGGATCCGGTCGTTACGGTCTCCATTACAGTTCACAATACTTGAACTTACTTCAACTAAAAATAAATTACATCTTTATGACCCAACACAACAATATAAAACACACCCCGTTATAGTCCCTGAGATGAAATCAAAGTAACTACCAAATTTTATTAAGCACAATATGAGTTCTTACATTCCAAAAGAATTTCAATATGAATACATACTATTTGCCATCCATTTGCATAAGTCATACTAGACCATATACTTGGTACTGAAAGAATAAATCTATCCTACCAATAGCTTTCTCTTCAGCTCAGGTAGTCTCATCGTCCTCGCCAGCGTCGAGTGCGCCTTGTGCGAGTCATCTGGTCTAACTGTTGTTGTGATATAATAATAAAGCAAGGGTGAGCAATAGCCCACCAACAATAATATTTAACTGAACGATAATATATAACAGTTCAAAAGTATCTTTCAAACCATAAGCCATGCATTTACGGAAATGATGCCAGTAAAATATGAATGATGAAGTTACAAGTTAACTCAAAATGTAAATATATGTGGGAATATCTGCTATGTCGAAAATAAACAAGATATTATCATTTATCATATAAAGAGGAACTTGCATGGAAAATATTGCAATTCCAGTTATTAACATTTTTCGAAGTCCTACATCCTGAAAGAAGTCTCTTCGATACGTGTTGCGGAAGACACCGTCAACCTGAAAGAAGTCTCTTCGATACATGTTGCAGGGAATTCCCAATTTGGGAGATGAACCTATACTGGAGTTATCATGTGCCAGCTGTCCCACTCCCTGATGATCAGTCGGGGATGGTACAGCCCAATATAGTTTACTACCGGTAGAAGGAAGAACAGACGGATCCACTTGTCGATTGCCTTTAATAATAACTCCCTGGCCAAGGGTTTGGCCTTGTGATGGACCGCGCGACTCGGCCTCTTACACATGACTCCTAGTTCGAATAAATCCACAACATTGAAACGTAGAGTTTGTCCTCCCTTCCCCAAGTGAAATACTTGTTGATAAGACTCCACAAAGTAGTCGTATCTAGTTGGAAAGGAAAATTCACCAACATTTCCCAAGCTTTTGATTGTTAATGGATATCAACTTGTTCCAAGAATCTTACCCCTCGAATGATGAGAAGGTACACACAGACTTAATGAGTCAATAGCAACCAAGTTGCGAGTGAAAAGGATAAGTTATGACCGGGAAGTCAACAAGATAAATAACCTTTCTCAAGTAAGGTTCCCTTATAATTTAAGAGATAGATTCGAGTGAAGAATGGAATCTTGAGGACCTTTCTTAATATAATATTAATCGTAGGACTCCGAAATATTTTACATAATATTTGGAGGTGAAAGATAATCTCCAAATAATACAAATCATTTTAAAAAGAATTTAAAAGAATTAAATAAATATTCCAAAAATATTTATTAACTTAATAATAATTACGGAATATTATTAAATCATAATATTGCTCGTAAGTAATCCTCGAATGAATATATAGAATTATTTACTAAATAAATCACTCCTTAAATGAATATTCAAAATAATATTCATTAATAATTAGACTCTAATAAGTATTTAAAATAATATTCAATAAATGAGTCAAACTTTAAATGAATATTTGAAAATAATATTCATTTAATAAATAATCTTCTTAATGAATATCCAAATAATATTCATTTAGTAATCAAAACTTTGAAGGAATATTTGAAATAATGTCCCTTAAGTAATTAGAACTTCCAATAAATATTTTAAAATAATATTCCTTAAGTACATAAACCTTAAATGGATATTTGAAAGTAATATTCATTTAATAAATAACATTCTAATGAATATCAAAATAATATTCATTAAATAATCAACTCTAAATGAATATTCGAAACTAACATTCATTTAATATCTCTCGATTGAGATAATACTCGAATAACATTCCTCGAAAGATTTCCAAGTAATTGATACTTTATGGAAATATAAATAACGTTTAATAATAACATTCCTCAGATAAATAGTAATCTGCCATTGGAATCCCTCCGGGTTTCCACGACTATCTATATCTCAAAATACAGACTCCCGGTCTATATTTAGGAATGAATATCATATGCCCTTCGCTAAGGGTCTTACCAAAACAATCCGGCTTATAACTGATAATTCGTATCTAGTATACAGGCCAATAATAATTCAGGGAACAGGTATCATAAACTAATTTTACAATAGGCATGCATGCTATGGCATATGTAGAATGGCAATCACATATGTATATATTATCACAACAACAGGTTCAAAGTTTTGAACACTTGCCAGGTAATCGGGTGTGGGTGGAGATAGCGTGTCCTGGGTCTGCTCGATGATCTAAAAACAATCAGAACATTCGATATTAACCACTTAACACGTTTTAAAAGTCTAGGTATAACTTCACTTAAGTCGAAACACGTTTTCGAATTATCTCGTTATACACCTTTTATTGTGACTCCTTTTATTATTGATACAATCCGACATTTATTCGCTATTACGACATGTCATCATACCCACACTCGGTATATACTTAAGTCGTATAAGTTCTAAAGTCGATCGATTACGAGCCGAGATTATACCTCGAGTTTTACCGTCCGTTTTCTAAGTCATAACCAAAGTTATACTTTTAAGGGGTTCGTTCGCGTTTAACCTTGATTCGAACATTTTTATAAAATCGGAAAACGATCCGTTTCACATGAGGTTTTCTCTCACACCTTCCTTTTTACCTCTAGTATTTAATTACCAAGATTCGCCACTGACTTACGTATTTTACGAGGGTTCAATTTCAGTTACGAATTCTCGTTTACGGTTTCAAACTACTTTTAGTATATCGGCCATAACTCCTAAACCGTAAGTCCGTTTCACACGTTCTTTATATCAAAACGAAGCTTGGAACATTATCTATCTTATCATGGCAAAATACAACCCTGGACAGTGAGTTCAAGCTACTTTGATGCACGGTTTTTAAAGATTATCAAAAATCAGGCATTACGACGGCTATGTTTACACGATTTCCAAAGTTTTCACATCACCGTGAATCAATCAAGCACTACCCCGCATCCATTCCAACACATGATAACATCATGACTAGTCTAACAACATTTCATCTCAACCATCTCATGGATCACAATCCAAACAACAACCATAATCAACTAATATCATAGATCTAAGCAAAACATAGCATACTAACACTAAATCATCCATAAAACTCATAAAATCTCAAAATGATACCAAGGGTTTTTGAGCTTTTTACCTTCCTTAGAGAGTGATATAGCATTATCAAGCCTTGATCTGTCCTTATGTGACCTTAAGCTAGCTAGATCAATCAAAAGAAACATAAAAATCAAAGGTTAGTTCATAAGAACACTATTCACCCTCCACTTTGTTGATTTTTTTGAAAATGGAAACAAAGGAATTTGGGCTTGAAATTTCTAGGAGATTAGTTTCTTGAATTATAGGACTCACCATAAACATTGCAAGATCAAATGATGGTTGGAAGTGGGATTTCCCCCTTGGAATTATGCAAAAGTCGAATGGTGTATAAGGGAGAGAGTTTTGTGTTCTTGCTTGGTTGCTTCTTGAATAATAATGCATAAAGTGATGTTTTTGGATAATATCTCATCCAAGGTTGCTTTATTAAAGGTGTGATGTCATGGATGATGCCTTTGGATGGACAAATGCTGTTGTTTAAGTGGTAAGATGAGAAAGAGATGCTAAGTACTTGGTTGCTTCCTAATCTTGCTAGTTACTCTTGTAACTACTTAGTTACTTGATCTCATCCACTAGCACATACTTGCATCTTGGTTCTCTGCTCGTTTCTTTGTCCGTTTATTGCTCAATTCATTGATCGTTCGGACGAATAACTCAATCGTTTCTAGTTAGGGTTTTTACCGAAAACCGTAATAATAATTACACCATCATTTTCAATTCTCTTTAATAATTCTTGAACCTATATTCCTTAAATCCCTTATATAATTCTTTAAGTCTTTCAGTGTCCAGGGAAATCTCGGGGAAAATAAAAGTGCTATTTTTCAGAATCCGACAACTTTTACATACACTCTTTTTCCCCCTGGATCACTAATACGAACTCAGAATTTCGTTCCGGATACTTATATATCGCGTCGTCTAATAATATTCCTATGTCTACCCTAAATCACTATTCATCCATTTTTTTTACTCATCCTCTTAGGGTTGCAATTGTCCCTGATCTCTTTCGATCGTTCCTTAACTTTTTTTCGGACCCACTGGACCAATAATAGATATCGATTTGGATGACATAAGAATAATCTTTTCCTTTAGAATTATAAAATCTCAATTCCCTATGAGATAGATAATTCTTATCTAAAGTGTCAACCAATAGTATTCTTCATGGCACCTAAACATTTGAATCCAAATCTATTCCTTTCATTCATTATCTCAATCGTTACATCATAGTCGTAATCACTATTCACCATTACCTCAGTACATAATAAAAAGTTTTAATTATATCCAAAATTTGGGGTTCTTACACAAATACAAACTTGTAGAGAAATGAACAGAAGTAAGTAAACATATAGAACAAAGGCCTCACAAGTAATTAAGTAAATAAAGTAATTTTAAAAATTACCTTTTGCTGGATTAACAGCCACTCTTACATCTTTAGGTGCAGGTTGGTCTAAAGCTCCATATTCATGGCCTCGAAAAACATATGATATAGGAGAAGCACTTGAACTCCATACAAATATGTAGTGCCTTCATCTGCCTAATGGACAAATTGAGCATCAGGGTGTACAAATTTCAAAAATCTTGGAACAAATTTACAACATCCTTTGTAGCATCTAATGAACAAATTTAAAAAAATATAAACCAAATAGCTATTTACAAAAATAAAGAAAATTATAAACGTTATAACCCATCTCCTATAGCAATAATATATATATATATATATATATATATATATATATATATATATATATATATATATATATATATACGAAGAATATAAACGTTACATGTTAGGTTAGTCCTATAAAACCTAACGCAAAGGGAAGAACCTAAACCTATAATCACTCCCTAACACCTATCACTCTTAAATCCTAGTTGTTTCTACTTCTTTTATTAGTGATCCCTAAACCTGGCTTGTTTCAGTGACCAAAACCTGTAGCTCTTATACCAACCTGTGATGCCCTCCCAATCTGGGGTCTAGATCGGGGAGTCACTATCACACTAGATATAAACAACCTAAAAATAAGTAAATATAGATATAGCATGCTGACTGACCCACTCTACTCACCTGGATCTTTCACAGGTAATGGTATGAAACAAGCAAGCCAACGTCTAACTACTTATTATTACAAACCAAATTAAAATTATAATCTTATTACAACCCTTGATTTAACAAGTTCTCACACCAACTAGTTCTCATAACCAACTCTAAAACTCTCAACTATTGAGCTGTCTGTGCATCTACCTCGGATGGCAACTCAAAAAAACCATAACAGGGTCACGAAAGGTGCGCTTCCTCGCTGTCTGAATAGTACGTTGCACGATTCTCAGTATATTGTCAAAAGGGTTAGACAAGATAACCATGAGCTAACGCTCAGCAAGTAACAGAAGTACAAAACTGGTAACAACAGTAATAGGATAGCAAAGTGAATAGCTGAATCAACAGAAGTAATATTTGGCAGTGGATAATAACAAGATATTAGCTGATAAACAGAGTAACAATGGATAACTTGATATGTGTAAAGCATTTGACATTTCAAATGGTAAGCCAATTTCATTTCATAGTACTTAAAAGTAATCATTCACTTTAAAAAACTGATTGGAGGCTTTTTTACTCATCAACAGACAATACGGGTGATCAGCCACGTAAAGTCCCCATAACGGACATAAAGTCCCTCTGGACATCAAAATAGCTTGGGTTCCCAAGAGGCACACATTGGCCTATAAATGTGCTGGACTGGTCCCACAAGAACTACAACATAATATACACATACAGGCTGGACCGGTGTTACCCGATCGCCTACGCCTCTCCAATCTTTAGGAATCCGTAGAAACTATTTTGACGGAGTTCCTAAACTTTTATAAAACATTCTTTTGAAATTAGTAAAGCTTTGAAAAGCTTTCAATTTTTGAAAACACTTTAGCTTGTAAAACATTTTGATTTGCAATTATAAAAGTCAAAGGGTTTGACTAAGTTTCTTATATCAAAGGAATAAGGATTTTAAGTCTGAATCAAGGAGATACAGACTCAAAAGTAATCAAAGCTTGATCAGGGTATAAAAATTGAATCTCAAAGTCAAAGGTCAAAGATGTGTTTTATGTTTAGTTTTAGGTTACAAATCAAGTTTATAAGGTTTAAATATATTGAGAAAGGTAATCAAGGTTTACAAGTCTGAATCATCATGAAAAGTCATGAAAGGTTAATCAAAATATAAGTCAGGAAGTAGTTATAAAATTTTAGGACTTAAGTCAACATAGGGATGTCAGGTTACGGACACAAGTCAAGTAGAGCACTAGTTTATCCATCAGTCAATTAGGTTTGATTATGGAAATCGGTATGACATATATGGTCAAGAAGCAATTAGAAAGAATTATGTTGTTTTAGGGTTTACGTGATTAAGTAATAATTGACAACAGAAATCTGGGTACATGAAAAGGTAGGTTTATATCAAGGGTATGATCAACATGAACAAGATAACATACTTGAACCAATAGGAATATAACAGTTTCAAGAATATACTTCAGAGAAAAGACAGAGTTACTAGCTCAGGTAGATAGCAACAGCTCAGCCTATTAAATCTCAGCTTTAGCCTTTCATCGATTGCTAGGGCCTACGTTCTTCGTATCTACATAAACCATTATACTACTTTAGTATACTGTACTCTTCTCTTACTTCTAATCCTATTCTACCCAAACGATTCTTATAATGCATTACATTTAGTACATATATCACTTATCGACTATACTATTCATACTCACCAAGTAATTTCATATAATCACGTAAACACTTAAACACTTAGCATATAAGGCATGCAATTCATGTATGTCTCTTACACACTTAACACCTAATGTCAAGTTGACTTCTGAATAGCTATAACATTATACTATAGACTTTACAACTTATAACCTTAATGAAAACTGGGCAGCATCTTATTTGTAATATTGACTAGCAACATAACCGACTCAAATCACAAACAAATCAATCCCAATAGACTTCTAATCCATAACAAATCATATACACTAATTACACTTAACAAATACTCTTATGAACTCACATCATTATGTTACCGAATAATATCACCTTAACAAATAAGGATCACTTATACACATAGAGTAATTTTAACATCTCATACTAGCATACATAATTCATACTACTCACGATTATATCATTGACATCATTACTAAATCCAAGATCAACAAACAATTATCAATAGTTAATACTCAACTAAGTATCGAATAGAAATCACTACATCATATTTAATCAATCACTAAAATCGTTTAATTCACATCTTAATCAATAAATTCGAATTCAACTTACATTAAATCTGAAAATTATACTTACATGCTCACCAAATAACACTTAGCATATAATCAACAAAAATCAATATTCAATTATTATCAATAATTCACAATAATGCGAATAATTCAAATTAAATCCATAACAATCTAAAAAAATTCGTACATGCATGGCAATTAGCATCTAACTACATCACTATTATCATAACATCTTAAATTAACAAGGATTAAGTAACTAATAATTCGTATGTATGTATACAAATTCGAATAAAACTCAAGAACATCAAATCACTTGCATGCAATTCAATTCAAGTACATATCTCAACTTTAAAACATGTATATAAGCTGTTTTAAATACAAAGAAACAAAACCGGCCACCGGCTCGCCGGAGCTCATCTCCGGCAACGGTGGTTACTTGGCAAAACAGCCCCATACGGGGTCTGTTGCCTTCCACCACCTTAAACTCGCCATTTATGGCCTTCAGTAGCATCACAGCAGCCTCAGAACCAAGAAAAACGACCCCCAGGCCTTTGTATGCAACCATCCGAGCTATATATACACAGATATATATATATATATATATATATATATATATATATAACTTGGAGAATTCAAATAAAAAACTCAAGAACACAAATTAAACTAATAATAGAGGATTTTTACAAGTGTTTTGGTGTGGAATTGGTGAAGAAGTCAAATGGGACGATGGTAGAGAGAGGGAGAGAGAGAGAGAGAGAGAGAGAGAGAGAGAGAGAGAGAGAGAGAGAGAGAGAGAGAGAGAGAAGAAATGAGAGAATGAGGGAAGAGAAAGTGGGTGGTTATGTATAATGCCTTCAGGGGCATTTCGGTAATTGCACAAAGCTGAAATTCTAATAATTCGATTTCTAATCATTTAAAAATCGAAATAAATAGAAAATTAAGAAAAAAATAATTTTTTTATTTCTGAAATAAAATTTATGAAATTACAAACTTTCCTGTATTTTTAAAATAATTTTTGAATCAAAAATGAATTTTATATGAATTTTTGCAATAAAGAACCTTTAAAAGAAAAAACTTTTTAAATCAATTTAAAATACTTACACACACATTTAAATGCTCGCATCAATTTTTAAAACTAAATAATATCATAAAGATGATAATGCAAAAGATTTCATGAATTTAAATGACTCCAATGATTTTATAAAATTTTCAAAATTTAAATAATGCCTATTTAAAATAGTTTTAAATGCTCAAAATGCAAATAAAATTATACGAGCACATACAACACTAATAATTCATCACATAATCATATAAACCTAATTCCACATATTCTTTGATTTCACAAAAATATCCATATCACATAATTCACATTTATCAATTAAATAATCGCTTAAATAATTACGCAAATTTCTAAGTCGTTATAGCCTTCCTTAAAAGGATTCTATCCCCAGAATCTCACCTAAGTAAACAAATGAGGATACCTTGCGAACATCTCACTCTCAAGCTCCCAAGTTAACTCTTCAACTTTAGGATTCCTCCACGATACCTTAACCAATCCAACAATCTTATTTCTAAGCTTCCTTTCAATTCTATCTTGAATTTCTACCGGTTGCTTTCCGTAAGACAAATCTGACAGAATCTCAATTGGTTCATATTCGATTACATGACTCACATCTGGATTATACCTCTTGAGCATAGATACGTGGAAAAAATTGTGTATGTGATACATGAGCGGTGGTAATTCCAATTCATAAGCCACTTTTCCGACTCGCTTTAAAATCTCAAAGGGTCCAACATACCTCGGGCTCAGCTTTCCTTTCTTACCAAATCTTGTCACTCCTTTCCAAGGTGATACCTTTAACAACACATGTTCTCCTTCCTCGAAATTCATATCTTTTCTAGCTTGATCAGCATATTTCATTTGTTTATCTGAGGCGATAACCAATCTCTTTTGAATGATTTCAACTTTATCTTAGTCCTAAAATTTTCCTTTCACCAACTTCTTCCCAGTACACTGGTGATCTACACTTCCTTCCATAAAAAGCTTCGCACGGTGGCATTCCTATACTCGCATGATAGATGTTGTTATATGAAAAGTCTACTAGTGACAAATGTTCGTCCCAACTTCCCTTAAAATCCAATGCACATGCTCTCAGCATATCTTCTATTGTCTAAATAGTTCTTTCACTTTGGCCATCTGTTTACGGATGATAAGTTGTACTCATCTTAAGCTGAGTTCCTAAACACTTATTGTCGCCAAAATTTTGAATTATATCGCAGGTCTCGATCAGACACTATAGACACAGGAACTCCATGACGTGGCACAATCTCTTTCAAATACATCTGTACCAACCTATCTAGTGAAAATCTTTCGTTAATCGGTATAAAATGAGCAGACTTCGTCAATCGATCAATAATAACCCAAATTGCATCGTGATTCGCTCTAGTCTTAGGCAATCCTACTATAAAATCCATAGCTAGATGTTCCCACTTCCATTCAGGTATATCTAATGGTTACAACAGTCCACTTGGTTTCTGGTGTTCTGCTTTAACTCTTTGACAGGTGTAACACTTGCTTACCCACTCAGCAATTTCTCGTTTCATATCAGGCCACCAAAAATTCTCTTTCATGTCTCGATACATCTTCGTGCTTCCAAGGTGAATTGAATATTTTGAACTATGGGCTTCACTTAATATTTTACTCTTCAACTCTGGGACGTTTGGAATCCATATTCTTGTAGAAAACCTTAGAATACCTTGTTCATCCTTTTGGGTACAAATTTCTTCACCAGTTAAAGTGTTTATCTCATGATTCATAATTTCTTCTTGACACCTTCTATTTTTCTCTAACAATTCAGGTTGAAAAGTCTTGTGTTAAGAAACTCATCGAAATCCTTGGAATTACGTACCTCTAAGTCCAACTTCTCAAATTCTCGAATCATCTCCTTTGACGTAGTCAACATATTTAATCTTTCTTTTCTACTCAACGCATCAGCCACTACATTCGCTTTACCTGGATGATATCTTATCGTGCAGTCATAGTCTTTGATCAACTCCAACCATCTCCTTTGTCTCATATTCAACTCCTTCTGAGTGAATATATACTTTAAACTCTTATGGTCCGTGAATATCTCACACTTCTCTCCGTACAGATAGTGTCTCCAAATCTTTAACAAGAATACAATTGCAGCTAACTCCAAATCATGAGTCGGATACTTCTGCTCGTGAGGTTTAAGTTATCTCGAGGCATACGCGATAACATGACCATGCTACATTAAAATGCATCCTAATCCTTTATGTGAGGCATCACTATAGATAACGAAATTTCCTTGATCATCGGGCAACACTAGCACTGGTGTTGAAACCAATCTCTTCTTTAACTCTTGAAAACCCTCTTCACACTTGTCACTCCAGATAAACTTCTCATTCTTCCGGGTCAACTTAGTCAACGGTGTAGCTATCTTCGAAAAATCTTGAACAAATCTCCGATAATATCCAGCCAATCATAGAAAACTCCTTACTTCAGTAGGGGTCCTTGGTCTACTCCAATTCACTACAGCTTCAATCTTTGCGGGATCCACTCTAATTCCTTCTTTACTAATCACATGTCCTAAGAATTGAACTTCTTCTAACCAAAAATCACAATTTGAAAACTTCGCATATAACCTTTCTTTCCTTAAGGTCTCCAACACTATTCTCAGGTGCTCGGCATGTTCTTCGGGGATTCTCGAGTATATTAAGATGTCATCAATAAATACAATCACGAACTTGTCCAAATACTTCTTAAACACTCGATTCATTAAATCCATAGACACTGCTGGCGCATTTGTCAATCCAAAAGCCATCACTAAGAACTCATAGTGTCCATATCTCATGTGAAAAGCAGTCTTTGGAATATCCTCTGGCTTAATCTTCAACTGATGGTATCCTGATCTCAAATCAATCTTAGAAAAGTATGCGGCTACTTTTAACTGGTCAAACAAATCATCTATCCTTGGCAATGGGTACTTATTCTTAACAGTCAACTTGTTAAGCTCTCTATAGTCAATACACAACCTCATACTTCCATCCTTTTTCTTAACAAACAACACTGGCATTCCTCACGGGGACACACTTGGCCTTATCACTCCTTTATCCAACAATTCCCTTAATTGAGTAGCCAACTCTTTCATCTCAGCAGGTGCCATTCTATAAGGTGCCTTAGAAACAGGTTCGGTTCCAGGTGTTAAATCAATCGCAAATTCCACTTCTCGGTTTGGAGGTAATCCAGGCAATTCATCAGGAAATGCGTCAGTAAACTCATTCACAACTAGTATATCTTCCATTCTTGGGACTTGTTTCTCCAAATCAATCACATGTGCTAAATAAGCTTCACAACCATGTTTTAACAATCGCTTCGCTTGCATGAAAGTTAAAAATTTCTTATCTTGCTTCTGTCCTAAAAATACCACTTCACTACCATCTTTATGTTAGTGTAGGTGCCCTAGAGGCAATACATTGTTTCTTTTAATAAACCTTTATGTCATTTGATCATTCAATAAATGTATTTATTATGACTTTAATTACTGCGATATATTTGTTAGCATAATAAATGTCTTTAGAATCATGATACACATTGTATAGTTTAAGTACATGACTTGAACTTGAGATTATATAATATATCATATTCTTAAAGGTCCGTAGTCGAGTATTATTATATAGAACAATAATAATACATAGATAGACTAGTATGTTGTTTGACAGATAACCACATCTCATTGGTTATAAGTATGGAGATACTAAAGTCAATACATAGGTACATGTAGGAGTACATGGTACTGGACAGACCCACAGTGAGATTCTTCATGTTTAATAAAGTCTTAAGAAAGTCTCATAGTGATAATGGTGTAATGATCCTTTGACTTGAGATCATTATATTTCTATACGAGGATTAATATACTTTGACTACATTAAAAGTTACCTTTGATCGGGTGATGATAAAAGTGGACATCAGGTATATCATGAGTCGTATGAGAAATATGAATAATAGATAAAGGATTTAACCCTCCTATAATTAGGAGAGATATTATTGGCCTCTTGATTGAGTGAGACTATAAAATGCATGGCCGTGCTCAAATAATGATTTGTTTTTAATAGTCTACTCATGGATCAAGTAAACCCGGATTAAATGTTGAAGAGGATGACTAAATACATGCCTCGAGTTTAATCTATAATATATATGGTTAAAGGGATTATATTACACGGAAACATTAATCACAAAAAAGGTTTAAATTGGATCACCAATTATTATTATTACTTGGGTAGCAATGATGTATTACTAGATACCGCTCATTGTTTATAATTTTATTATTAGATATTAAAATTATTGCCAATGTAATAATAACTTATAGGGTCACACACTTAGAACGTCTTAAAACTCCTTTTAATTTAAATTCAAAATTTAAATTAAATCGTTATTAAATTGAGAATTGCCTTTTTAATTAATTGGACTGGTCCTAATTAATTATCTGAGTAAATTTGAATTTAATAAATTAAGAACAGAATTGGGTTTAAGGAAATCCAATAATAAAATCAGAATAAATAGAATTGGGTTTATGGAAGCCCATTTCAGTTTTTGATTTTAGCCCATTATCTCTCTCTTATAAATACATAATGATGTATTAATTTAGGGTTAAGGATCATATAATTCGTTTTGGTTAAAAAAAACCCTAGCAGCTCCATCTTTAAGAGGCTAGAGAGAGAGAGGTTGTTCTTCGTGGGCTAGTACCTGACTCCTCGGATCGTTGGACGGTCGGACATTCGTGTGGATTACCTTAGAGACACAGATCTTAACGCCAAGACTGTGTGTGGTGATTACAAGCTAGGATCTCCGTTGAGTTCGTGAAAGTAAAGCATTTAAAGGTATGATTCGTTTTCTCCATAATCTGCCCAGAATTATACATGGATCCTGTGTTTGGGTTTCGAAAATTTTGTTATATTTACGCTTATCCACTGCGTTTTATGCCTCGGAACCCAACAATGGCATCAGAGCTACGTGTATAAGGGGCTGATTTGGTTACGTGTTTATTGTATTTTTACGAGTCTTCATGCTTGATGAATCTGCCATGATACAGTTATGTTATATGATGGATATAATGAATATGTATATAATCTGATATGATGATACTAGTATGTTTAGAATCTGCCATGACTCATCTGTATGCGATCTGTTATGATATGTATGATGTTTGGTTTGTATAATGATATAAACTGTCGGATAGATGCTTTTGGATATGATCCGTTTTTTGGGATTAGGGTTACGTGTATACTGATACATGTTTCTGGTAACTGGAATTTAGGTCGTGTGTATATTGATACATGCTTTTGGAATTGTATTCTGATACATGATTTTGCTTGTATTCTGATACATGAAAGGTCGAATCTCACAGTGCAACTTATCAAGAAATCTCTAAGATACAAATGACTTAGTTGCTCCAGAATTAATCAATACTTTAGCTTCAAAAGAGTTTACAGGAAGCGTACCTGCAACTACATCCGCATCATGAATAGCTTCTTTAACAAGCATGTTGAAAGTACGGGCTTTAGGTTGAGGTGCTTGGTATGGTGTTGGTGGTGTAGTAATTCTCAAAACATTAGATGTCTGAATAGGTTCCTTGCAGTTACGAGCTATGTGTCCAACCTTACCATACTTGAAGCAAGTCATTCCTACTGGCTTCAATCCTGGAAACTCGTGGGCATAATGTCCTTTCTTCTCACACTTGAAACAAACGTTGTTAGGCTTATTACAAATACCCGAGTGCTTTCTTCCACAGCTCTTGCAGTCTTGTAGTACGGGTCTTGCTACAGCCTGAGGGTTCAGTCCTTGAGGTCTACAGTCTTCACCTCCGTTACCACTTCTAAATCTCTAAAACTTCTTAATTCCTCCTTAATGATTTCCAACCTTTCTTTATTCTGAAAACACCTTTGTCCTTCTGATTCTTGGCTCTTCTCCACTTTCTCAAACTTTCTTTTCTTCCCAGCCTTCTCTTTCTGATTCAAATCACTCTCTCCTTCTATAATCATGGCCTTCTGAACAACGGCCGTGTAAGTCCTTAACTCAAATGCAGCCACTCTACTTCTCAATAAAGGCTTTATCCATGTTGAAACTTCTTAGCCTTACTAGCTTCATTACCTACATACTAGGGTGCAAATCTCGACAACTCAGTCAATTTGGCTTCATACTCAGCCACAGTCATTCCCTCCTATTTTAACTCTAAAAATTGAACTTCTAACTGATCCTGTAAATAACCTGGCAAATATTTCTCATTAAACAACTCTACAAACCTAGGCCAAGTTATTACATCTCCTTCTGCAGGCTTAACAGATTCCCACCAAAAATTTGCTTCCGACCTCAAATAGAAACTAGCAAACTCTGACTTCTAGCAATCTTCGACCCTAACTAACGTGAAAGCTTTTTCGATATCCATCAACACGACTTAGCTTCTATAGGGTTCAGAGTTCCTTTAAACTCGGGTGGGTGAACGGCTTGGAAAGCTTTGAAAGTTGTAGCAGGTTGGGCAGCTTGGTGCTGTTGGTGTTGTACAAAGGCAGTAGTTTGTTGTTGTAGTAGTTGAAACATTTGGGCCATTGTGGGGTTATCTTGGTTATGCTGACCTTGGTTTTCTGGATTAGTAGTTCGAAGGTTTCATCTGGGAGGCATGGTTCTGATAAGAAAATGAACAATAGGTAAACAACATGCAGGTTTATACCAAAGAAAATAGGTTTCAACCGTCTGGTACCAATAGACGATCGGTTCCATTGAATCAATACAATATGGGTACAGTTTAAGGTAATGCAACAGGTTAATATGTGAAGAAGTTAATAAATATGGAAAGACGGTATGTAAAAACAGTTAACACAGGGATATAGGAAATATGCACTCGTCACTAAAGACGGAACGATCAAACATAAATAAGTTAAGGGTATTCAAACCCTTTTACAACCCGGGCGGCATAAAGAAAAACTAAACATACTATCCGACTGCTAAGAATATGAAACCAGGAAAATATTCGATACTAGTAGTAACAACAGCTAAACTTTAGTGGGCTCTACCAGATTTCCCACTCACCACCAAACTCATAACAGCAATCCCTAGTCACGTGAACCAAACTAGAAATCCTACGGGCCTCCGCTGAGAGATAGGGTCCCAGTGTAGACGGTGTCTAACAGCGTCCTCAAGCATCCACACGAAGCTAGGCCTCCACCTTCATCTTCTCAATCAACTCCTTAAGCTCTGTGTTTTGTCCCACCAAACTCTAGCAGTCGCGAACTACATTGGCAAAGGTATGCTCGGGGACAGGCTCGGGAATCATAAAAGATCCTACAGAGGACTCACCGTGCTCAGTGACAGTAAGGGTCACGACTGGTACAGGAACAGGCACGGGCTCGGTGGAAGGTACAGGGGTGTCCACCTGTCGCAGTCAAGTCCACACGAAGCTGGGCCTCCACCTTCATCTTCTCAATCAACTCCTTAAGCTCTGTGTTTTGTCCCGCCAAACTCTCGTAATCAAGAACTACATCGGTAAAGGTACACTCGGGATAGGCTCGGGAACCATAAAAGATCCTAGAGAGGACTCACCGTGCTCAGTGACATTAGGGGTCACGACTGGTACTGGTACAGGAACAGGCACGAGCTCGGTGGAAGGTACAGGGGTGTCGATACGGGTAGGTGGACTCTCAACCTCTGTCTCGGACATCTCCTCCGGGTCAGACTCAACCTCAGCATCGGCATCAGACAGGATCTCGGAAGGATCATACTCATCAGATGAGCTATCGGAACCAGGGAGTAGGGGTGCATCGTCATCTACATCCATCTCTTATAGTAATAATATATATATACACGCAGAATATAAAGGTTACATGTTAGATTAGTCCTATAAAACCTAACCCAAAGGGAAGAACCTAAATCTATAATCACTCCCTAACAACTATCACTCTTAAATCCTAGTTGTTTCTACTTCTTTTATTAGTGATCCCTAATCCTGGCTTGTTTCAGTGACCAAAACCTGTACCTCTGATACCAACCTGTGACGCCCTCCCAATCTGGGGTCTAGATCGGGGAGTCACTATCACACTAGATACAAACAACCTAAAAATAAGTAAATATAGATATAGCATGTTAACTAAACCACTCTACTCACCTGGATCTTTCATAGGTAATGGTATGAAACAAGCAAGCCAACGTCTAACTACTTATTACAGTAAATCCTCTATAAATTAATAATGTTGGGACCGGCAAATTTTGGCAAATTTTATTAATTTATAGAGATTATTAATTAATCGAGGTAAAATTTATATTGTTGCTATTATGTTGGGACCAAAAATTTGTATTTAAAATATTAATTTATCGTGGTATCGAGTATTAATTTAACGAGGTTTTACTGTATTACAAACCAAATTAAATTATAATCATTATTACAACCCTTGATTTAACAAGTTTTCACACCAACTAGTTCTCATAACCAACTCTAAAACTCTCAACTACTGAGTTGTATGTGCATCTACCTCGGATGGCAACTCAAAAGAAGCCACAACAGGGTCACGAAAGGTGCGGTTCCTCGCTATCTGAATAGTACGCACCGTGATTCTCAATATACTATCAAAAGGGTTAGACAAGATAATCGTGAGCTAACGTTCAGCAAGTAACAGAAGTACAAAACTGGTAACAACAGTAATAAGATAGCAAAGTGAATAGCTGAATCAACAGAAGTAATATTGGCAGTGGATAATAACAAGATATTAGCTGATAAACACAGTAACAATGGATAACTTGATATGTGTAAAGCATTTGACATTTCAAATGGTAAGCCAATTTCATTTCACAGTACTTAAAAGTAATCATTCACTTTAAGAAAACTAATTGAAGGTTTTTTTACTCATCAACAGACCATACGGGTGATCAGCCACGTATGGTCCCCATAACGGACATAAAGTCCCTCTGGGCATCAAAATAGCTTGGGTTCCCATGAGGCACACATTGGCCTATAAATGTGCTGGACTAGTCCCACAAGAACTACAGCATAATATACACAAACAGGCTGGACCGGTGTTACCCGATCGCTTGCACCTCTCCAATCTTTAGGAATCCTTGGAAACCATTTTGACGGAGTTCCTAAACTTTTATAAAACATTCTTTTGAAATTAGTAAAGCTTGGAAAAGCTTTAAAGTTTTGAAAACACTTTAGCTTGTAATACATTTTGATTTGCAATGATAAAAGTCAAAGGGTTTGACTAAGTTTCTGATATCAAAGGAATAAGGATTTCAAGTCTGAATCAAGGGGATATAGACTCAAAAGTAATCAAAGCTTGATCAGGGTATAAGAATTGAATCTCAAAGTCAAAGGTCAAAGATGTGTTTTATGTTTAGTTTTAGGTTACAAATCAAGTTTATAAAGTTTAAATATATTCGAGAAAGGTAATCAAGGTTTACAAGTCTGAATCATCGGGAAAAGACTCGAGGTTAATCAAAATATAGGTCAGGAAGTAGTTATAAATTTTAAGATTTAAGTCAACATAGGGTTGTCTGGTTACGGACACAGGTCACGTAGAGCACTAGTTTATCCGTCAGTCAATTAGGTTTGATTATGGAAATCGGTATGACATATTTGGTCAAGAAGCAATTAGAAAGAATTATACTGTTTTAGGGTTTACGTGGTTAAGTAATAGTTGACAACAGAAATCTGAGTACATGCAAAGGTAGGTTTATATCAAGGGTATGATCAACATGAACAAGATAGCATACTTGAACCAACAGGAATATAACAGTTTCAAGAATATACTTCAGATAAAAGACAGAGTTACTTGCCTCAGGTAACTCTCAGCCTACTGAATCTCAGCTTTAGCCTTTCCTCGATTGCTAGGGCCTACGTTCTTCGTATCTACATAAACCATTACACTACTTTAGTATACTATACTCTTCTCTTACTTCTAATCCTATTCTATCCAAACGATTCTTATAACGCGTTACACTTAGTACATATATCACTTATCGACTATACTATTCATACTCACCAAGTAATTTCATATAATCACGTAAACACTTAAACACTTAGCATATAAGGCATGCAATTCATGTATGTCTCTTAAACACTTAACACCTAATGTCAACTTGACTTCTGAATAGCTTATAGACTTTACAACTTATAACCTTAACGAAAACGGGCAGCATCTCCTCTGTATTATTGACTAGCCCGTCGGAACATAACCGACTCAAATCATAAACAAATCAGTCCCAATAGACTTCTAATCCATAAAAAATAATATACACTAATTATACTTAACAAATACTCTTATGAACTCACATCACTATGTTACCGACTTATATCACCTTAACAAATAAAGATCACTTATACACATATAGTAATTTTAACATCTCATACTAGCATACATAATTCATACTACTCACGCTTATATCATTTACATAATTACTAAATCCAAGATCAACAAACAACTATCAATAGTTAGTACTCAACTAAATATCGAATAGAAATCACTACATCATATTTAATCAATCACTAAAATCGTATAATTCACATCTTAATCAATAAATTCGAATTCAACTTACATTAAATCTGAAAATTATACTTACATGCTCACCAAATAACACTTACCATATAATCAACAAAAATCAATATCCAATTATTACCAATAATTCACAATAATCCGAACAATTCAACTTAAATCTACAACAATCTAAAATAAAAAAAATATCATACATGCGTGGCAATTAGCATCTAACTATATCACTATTATCATAACATCTTAAATTAACAAGGATTAAGCAACTAATAATTAGTATGTATGAATATAAATTCGAATAAAACTAATGAACATCAAATCTCTTGCATGCAATTCAATTCAAGTACATATCTCAACTTTAAAACATGTATATAAGTTGTTTTAAATACAAAGAAACAAAACCGGCCACCGGCTCGCCGGAGCTCATCGCCAGAAGCGGTGGTTACTCGGAAAAACAGCCCCATACGGGGTCTGTTGCCTTCCACCACCTCAAACTCGCCATTTCTGGCCTTCAGTAGCATTACAGCAGCCTCAGAACTAAGAAAAGCGGCCCCCGGGCCTTTGCATGCAACCACCCGAGCTATACATACACACACACACACATATAAATATATATATATATATATATATATATATATATATATATATCTCAAGAACACAAATTAAACTAATAAGAGAGGATTTTTACAAATGTTTTGGTGTGGAATTGGTGAAGAAATCGAATGGAACGATGGTGTAGAGGAGCAGCAAAGAGTGATACATATATATATATATATATATATATAGAGAGAGAGAGAGAGAGAGAGAGAGAGAGAGAGAGAGCCGAAATGAGAGAATGAGGGAGAAGAGAAAGTGGATGGTGGATGTATAATGCCTCCAGGGGCATTTCGGTAATTGCACAAAGCTGAAATTCTAATAATTCAATTTCTAATCATTTAAAAATTGAAATAAATATAAAATTAAGAGAAAAAGAATTTTTAAAATTCTAAAATAAATTTATGAAATTACAAACCTTCCCATATTTTTAAAATAATTTTTGAGTCGAAAATGAATTTTTTATGAATTTTTGAAATAAAGAACCTTAAAAGAAATAAAACATTTTAAATCAATTTAAAATACTTACACACACAATTAAATACTCACATCAATTTTTAAAACTAAATAATATCACAAAGATGATAATGCAAAAGATTTCATGAATTTAAACGACTCCAATGATTTTATAAAATTTTCAAATGTTAAATAATGCATATTTAAAATAGTTTTAAATGCTCAAAAATGCAAATAAAATTATAGGAGCATATACAACACTCAAAATTTATCACATAATCATATAAACCTAATTTCACACATACTTTGATTTCACAAAAATATCCATATCACATAATTCACATTTATAAATTAATAATCGCTTAAATAATTACGCAAATTTCTAAGTCGTTATAATTATACCATAGTGATTTCGAGAGAAACCTATGACCAATGAATTCTAGCTAATAAATTGTGAATTCGCTATTATGCTATGCAACTCTATTACTGATTTTCACGTGTTAGGGGGAAGTAATTATCCTGGCTTATCTTCTCATATTTGGAACTCATTAAACTCTCTTCTCTAGTATAATTTAGTTGGTTAAATTAGTTCTTATAATTAGTTTAGTTATAAAAATCAAAAATCAATATTTATGTTCGATAACTGAATTGTTAGATATTACTTGCGATTGATACGATTATACAGTCCTTGAGGAACGATTTTCGGTATTTATTACTATATTACTTGCTTGCGATTGTGTACACTTGCACATCTAGATTTTACGCTACAAAAACATGTGTGGAATTTCATTTAGAAGCCTCATTCTTTAGTTGCACGAATCTTCAAAGCACGCTATTTTGCTTAAAAGTAAAGGGTCACTCTTCCTATTTTATGTCCATTGTGCGAGGTTGATGTTGAACACATGTTACATGTGTTCTTCGACTGTGGTTTAGCTTCTCAATGCTGGCAGCGAGTGGGGTATGTTTTTGACATGATGGTAGTGGAATCAGCTTCAGTTTGGTTGTAAGATAAGCTCTGTAATGGAAGTAGTGAGAACATTTTAAAAATTGCAATGGTACTATGGGGAGTGTGGTTTGCAAAAAATAAAAAAGTATGGGAGAACACGCAATTCACTTCGGACTTAACAGTTGAGTTGAGCACTAAACAGATTACAGAGTGGCAGGAAGCTATGGACAAGAAGCAAAGGAGGATTAACGGGGGAATTACAGAAGGTGCATGAGCCTAAGCAAAGTGGGAGGTATTAGAATTGGGTTGGTTAAAGCTGAATGTGGATGCTTCGATCTTTAATGGGACTGCTTCTTTTGCTGTAGGGATGGTTTTGAGAGATGATTTGGTTATGATTTTGAAGGGCAAAAATCTGTGAACAACTGGGATGTTAAGTGTTATGGAAGCGGAAGCTATAGGTGTCTTGGAAGCGTTGAAATGGATCGAGGAAACAGGAGCTCACCACGTCATTATTGAGTGTCATTTTCTTATGGTGGTGAATGCTCTCCAGAAGAATTGTGATTACCAGTTAGAGGTTGGGAATACCATTGCGTTTTATGGAGAAGAGCTAAACTAGAGGAATGATTTAGTTGTTAATTATGTTAAAAATCAAGCAAATTGGGTAGCTCACTTATTGGTTATAATTCCCTGTTTGTTACTCCCTCCGTCCTTTCCATTTCTTATCATTCAAAATAGGATGTCTGGCACGCATTTTACTGTGGATTTTAAGGATAGTTTCATAACTTATTTTTGAAATTTTCTTTTTTTGTATAAAAATAGAACAGTCCTATTTTTATACAAAAAAAAAAAGTTTAAAAATAAGTTATGGAACTATCCTTAAAATTTACCTTAAAATACGTGCCAGAAAGTGACAAAAAAATGTAAAGAAATTGATATGACGAAGGGAGTAGGTAGCTACAATTTGTTCATGTCTCCTCCACATATGTTTTGTCGGATGTTGTGATTGATTAATGAATTTCTCTACTTTCAAAAATAAATAATTATTTAATATGTACATAACATTTCATAGTATACAACATAATGTATACTAAAAATCTAAATATCTTGTCTTATTTACTCTATGGTTGTTTCATTGTATTAAGTATACTAGCTTATAACCCGTGCAATGCACGGGTTTCTTATATTATATTATAAATTTTATTTAATATTATAATTATGTTTTTATATAATCATTATTTTAATAATTTTTTTAAGTTTAATTTAATATAATTTAACATACTCATATTTATAAATTATACTAATGTTTCCTTATTATAAACAACGTATACGATTTTTAATATATTTTATTAATAATTGAGAAATATGCTGTGATATTTTCGGGTATATATTAATTATTGTAAGATTTGTTGTAAATTAAAAAGGTAAAGTATTTTAATTATAAAGGAAATATTAATGATTGAAACATATGATACGATTGATTTTTTTATGTGTTTATATAAGATAATATCTTCAATTAAAATTAAATGCGAAAAATGCAATCGACTAATTACCATTAAATATATTATGTTATTATTTATTTTAGGTGTTATATTTTTCTTGAAAATTATGGTTAGATATTTTCGGGTATATATTAATGATTGTAAGATTTGTTTTAAATTAAAAAGGTAACGTGTCTTAATTCGAAAGAAAAATATTAATGATCGAAAGATATGATACGATTAATGTTTTTAGTTGTTTATAAAAGGTAATATGTTTAACTAAAAGTCAATGTGAAAAATGCAATCGACTAATTACCATTAATTTTATTATACTAATGTGAAAAAGGCAATCGACTAATTACCATTAATTTTATTATGTTAATCGACTAATTACCATTAATTATAACGTGTTTTAATTCGAAAGGAAATACTAATGATGGAAAGATATGATACGATTGATGTTTTTATGTGTTTATAAAAGCTAATATCTCGACTAATTACCATTAATTATATTATGTTATTATTTATTTTACGTGTATTTATTTTTCTTTATAATGAAGGGTAAATAAGTAAATTCACTCAGTACCAAAAAACAGGTACCAAAACTTTCAATGTTTCGGCTTTTATATAATAGTATAGATTTGTAATCCTGTGAAATTTTTATTTCCAAGTAATTTAAAGTGTCTAACAAAGTTGGGTGTAGGTGAAATAGTATGTAATTGAATATTAATTGGAATGTAATTAAAATAGTTTGTTAGTAAGTAAAATAAAATTTTATATGTATTTTAATTTATTTTTTCATTTTTGGAAGGCGTTAACAAACTTTTTGGGAAGGTGTTAACCAACGGACCAACCAACCAATTATACCCTGTTTCGCTTATAATAGTATAGTATAGATAATAAAATCAGAATCCTTTAAATTCTTATTTACATGTTTGTTTTGTTTAAAGGAATTTAATTATAATTCTTTTTGATCCTTGGTTATAATATAATTTAATCTTTTATGACAAATCATTTTTAAAGAATATCATATATTAAATTGATCACTAAATAACTTGACATATCTCAAATACACCACTGATAAATTCGAGGTCTCCGTTAAAACACTTTTAAAGACATAAATATCAAACGGTTACCTTTAAAATGTACTCGAAAAATAAAAATAAATTTTCATTGAGTTCCACACATTTTTCTTGAATGCTACCATAACCAAACGAAAGGTTAATAATTCTAGTATTTCTGATAATATATTTAGATTTTAAGAAATTTTATATTATTTATTTTGAATTTTATAGTTATTTTCTTTGATTTAATTAAAATTAAATCGTAAATAAATTTCTTAAAATCTAAATATATTATCAAAAATAGTAGAATTCATACCTTTCATTTGGTTATAGCAGCATTTAAGAAATGTGATGAAAAATTATTTTTACTTTCCGAGTACTTATATGTATTTGTTTGATATTTATGTCTTTAAAAAATATTTTAAATGAGACCCCTAATTTATCAAAAGGTGTATTTGAGATATGTTAAGTTATTTAGTGATTAATTTGATATTTAACCCTAATCAACTTGCATTTTAATCTCACATGAAGTAAATATAGAATTAGAAAATTTAAGGAGTAATAATTCAATCCTATTATCCTTCAAAACAAACACGAGTAATTTAAGGAATTATAAAATTATAGGGAATTATATAGTTCAGTATTAAATTTATTATTTCAAAACAAATATGTAATAAGATAATTTAAAATATTATCATCTTCAAATAATAATCACCGAATTATAATTCTGCAAAACAAACATTCCTGATGAAGTCAAATTTAATAAAATTAAAGGAACTACAACTACTACTTAAGTTCTAAAGTTAACTAATTAAACCCTACTTGCTAGGTGAAGCCTGTACCTACATTTAAACATTAAGACTTAATCGGGTCACATACCTATATGTAAACATTAAGGGGTATATTTAACTGGGATTTTGAAGAATTTTGAGGGATTTTAGAAATCGGGTATTTAATTTGAATTTTTTTAAATTCATTAAAATCTTAAGGTATTCAATTTGGATTTCAAATCCGAGGGTATTCAATTAGGATTTCAAAAAGTCTTTTAAAATCTGGATGTATTCAATCTGGATTTAAAAGAATCCATTTAAATCTGATGGTATTCAAAAATCCATGAAGTTTTTATATTTATTAAAATCCATGGATTTTGGTGGATTTGCTAGTTGTTTTTCTAAGTTTTGAAATCTTACAAAAATCAATGAGATTTATATTGATTTCTAAAAAAATATTTCAAATCTCAATGACTCTACATCAATTTTACAAGATTCTTTGTAGAGTCTTTGTAGAATTTAAACAATCTATGGATTTAAAAAATTCATTAAAATCCATTGATTATCGAAAATCCTTCAAAATCCCAATTGAATACACCCCCCAAGACAATGCGGAATTTATCAATTACCAAAATAAAAAATATGACGCCAGTACATTCTATTCGGATCCTAAATATATTAGAACAAGAGGCCTAAATTTAATTTTAGAAAATACTAAATTAGTTTTACAATATTGAGGAAAAAATTTAATCAGGGTACAGGCATTCATAGCCATACGTCATTGTACACTTGAGTAAAGAGGCAACAAATATCACATATGAGCTTAATACTGTCATTTGTGAACTAGATATCTAGATCGGATACAGCAAAGAATCAGGGCTGCTACAGACCAAGCTACAATGTATTTGATACATTAAACAGTGGCACATCAATGGGAGAGAAGTGTGCATATATATAATACATCATTTTTGCAGCCTTCTCCAACCTCTATTTGGCATTCTTTCAAATACATGTGGTTGATTTAAAGGAAATACTTTTCTCGAGTCTGGATGCTCAACCACATATTCACAATGCCTATAAAAACAACCAAAAGATAGAAATTATTACCATTAGGCATTAGGTATAGGTAAAGAGACATTACCTGTTTCAATAACCTGGGAGCAGATTCTCTACCTGTTTCAAGCAAAAAGAAGTGCTAACAGGAGAACTATCTCTTGATTTTGTCGCACAGGTTTTTATACTTAATGTAACCCATTTTAATTTTGCTTGTAAGAAATCTTTACAAGAACTGATAAAAGCAAATTTCACAACGAAAGATAATTTAGACAACAAACCCTTCTATAAACATCACTAATCTGAAAATAAAAAGCAGCTTCTCACACATAATTCGATTTGATGAATGAAGGTTCCAATTATTCTGTTTAACGACTTCAAGGTTTTAGTATCTTACTTTAAGATTAGCACTTCAGAAGAAACATGAACTTTATATTGTTTAAATGAATATGCCTTTGTTGTATTACTCATAGTTACCAAAATATACATGATAACTCATTTTATTTGTATAACATTAGTGTATTATTTTTATTAGTTAACATTTTATTTTCCCTTTTTATGCTTGGTTGTGTGGTTTTATTGATTGTGCAAATATTGAGAAGATCTTCACGATTTGATCAAATATTGGAGAATAATGCAGTAAAATCAAGATATCAAGCCACATCGTCACGAGTCAGCAGAATCGTGGTGAATCAAGCAAGAATCATCCAAAAAGGGAAAGCTGAGCAAGCAATTTGTCACGAAGATTATTGTAAATCAATTAAAAATCTTTGTAATTATTGCTCCTTTGTAAATATTTTAGTATAAATAGACGTGTTAGGCTCATTGTATAGGACATCTCTAGCTTTACTTCATCTTTCTCTCTAGTATAAACCTTCCTCCTTGTATTCAAGTTATCGTGCAATAAAAAGTCAAGTTTTTCTTCAATTTCTGGTATGAGTTCTTTAATTTATATCGTTGTTGCTTTGATCATGCTTGGCTAAGAGCCCTTTCTAAGGGGCGGATGTAGTCGGTCGAATAATATGATTATGTGGTGTAAGTGCTTTAAATGACATATTTGTTTTGCTAGTCATTTTCAATATCATATTTATGTGAGTATTTTCATGCGAGCCACACAAGTAGAGTTGGGAGTTCGTATAGTTAGGATCCATAAAGTTTTGAGAATTGACTTGATTGGTAAGATCGATACAAAGTGGTTTTTACAACTTTAAATTATATTTGATTCGAAATCATTGATTGTCTTTATTTCGAATACTTATGTGTTTATTGTTAGTGGAGACCAATTTTTATGCTACACCATAATTTCATGTTTGACCGATGAAATCCGTTCCTTAGTTGTTTTTATAAGTGATATTTTCAAGTGTTAGTTAATTGCTTTTTGTTAGTTTATAAATTAGAAACTTAATTCGCGTTCTCTGTGGTTCGACCCGTACTTGCCCCGTATTCACGTACGCCCGTGCACTTGCGGTACTTTATTACTTAAAGGATTTTTCTCTCAACAAGTTTTTGGCGCCGCTGCCGGGGGAATGTGTCGTTAAGTTTTTAATTTAAAACTTTTTTAATCGAGTTTTGTTTTTCTGTTTTTTTTTTTAAAAAACAGACCCAAAAAATTATACCACTATCTTCACCTGTGCGACCAGTCTGTCTGCTCTGTTAGTTCTAGTTAGTTGCTACGTATCACAGTTGCTTCCTTTTAGTCCAGTATCCAAATTAGTTTTTAATTATTAAAAAAAACGACGAAATCATTAACTTGTTTTCTGTCGGTAGTAATTTAGTAGAATTACTTGGTGTCATTGAGTAGTACTATCGGTAAGTTTGTTAAATTAACTTATTGTATCTTTACTTGTTTTATTTTATTTTTATTTTATTTTTAATTCTTTTACGTGCAAGCGTGATTGAAAAGAAAATAAAATAAAAATATTCTGTGTTATTTGATTTGTATTATTTTGACTTTTCAGGTACCTAATTACGGCTTGAGTTAGCTCCTCGCGAAAATAATTGCTAAGCTATTTCGGGTACTATTTTCTTTCCTTAATTTATATAAATAAAAAAATAAAAACTATTAGTTTAGAATTTTTAGATAAAAATTATATGTCACATCATGCATTTATGTACACCTAGAGCACATCTTGTTTAGGATTTTTACTGTATTTTTATAACTGTGGTGATTGCTGGAGGACCCAAAGGTACGTACCACACTAGTGTAAAGCATTTTGTGTGTTTTATTTATTGTCTCTTGGGTGATGCATTTTCATCTAACTAACTTTAAGGGCAAAACCACTCATCAAGATAAGGTAAGGGATTTCATCACCCTTTCCTTGACCCACAAACCACTAATCCATCATACTGCATCTCCAAGCCTATTAAAATTAATTAGACGTTGGCCCCTAGGAATTCGAGCTCAATTAGGAAGGTACCTAAAAGAGAAAGTAAATTTGGAATTATTTAAACTTTTTGGTGTCTAGGCAAGTGTATCACTTACCTGGCCAATCAAGATTGGTGTCTAGGATGGCGGTTCTCTAATTCAGCGCCTTGTTTCAAGGAAGTACCCCCGCTTGACTGGCCAATCGGTTTGAATAAATCTAGATTTATAGACTTTTTGGTGGTCCTAAAGTTAGGAGCTGTCTAGATTTTTTTTTTAGGAAAACCCAGGTTTAGCTTTTTATTTATTTTTTTTAAGTGTTTTTTTCCCTTTTATGTGCTAATTGGTAGATAATTTAGATATCTTCCTAGTGTATGCACACTTGGAAAAGAAGTACTAGCGGTCATTTAATTCGCAATCCCGATAGTCTTCCACTTAGTGAAACATCTTCACTACTTAATGAAACATCATCACAAATCACCATGGGAGACAACAATGTTGTGCCTCCCCCTGCTCAACGTACCACTCTCAAACAAGCCTTCTACCCCCAACAAATAGCCCGTAGGTCTCCTATAGTTCTTCCAGAAGCTGCTGGTTCTAAATTTGAGGTTAGAACCCATCTTCTAGGCATGCTGCCTAAATTCAATGGCAACTACAATGATGATGCCTATGAATTCCTTCAAGAATTTGAAGATCTGCGTTCCACTATCTCTTTCAAGTCCATGACTAGAGATGGTATCCTACTTCATGTCATTCCGTTTGCTCTCAAAAGCAACACGAAAAAGTGGTTCAATAGTCTTCCTGCTGACTCCATTAAAACTTGGGAGGAATTTGTTAGCCCCTTTCTGAAAAAATATTTTCCCCGTTCCAAATCAATCGAACTTCGCACCAAAATCATTGGTTTTCGCCAATTTAGTGACGAAAAATTCTGGAAATATTTTGAACGTTTCATAGCCTTCTTGCTGAGTGTCCTAATCATGGAATCACTCAAACCGAACTTATACGTATCTTACATGAGGGGTTAGATGTGAAAACACGTGCCTTTGTTGAGTCTATGTGTCCTGAGGGTTTTATAAATAGAACCGTTGAAGAGGCTTGGGAATACCTTGAAGGTTTAGCTGAAAGGAGTGCTGAGTGGGAGAGTACGTCTGAGAGAGACCACAGTGTTTCTCGTAATAGTGTCCGTTCCATCGAGTCTTCCTTCGAAAACTCTGCTCTTGCTTCTATCTCAAGAAGACTTGAAGCACTTGAGAAACAAAAGTCTCAAACTTCCCGACCTGTCGTGTCTTTAGAGACCACATCTTTGTCTTGTAGTATTTGTGGAGGGTTAGATCATTTTGATGATGATTGTCAAGTTGCTCGACCCGTAGAGCAAACTAATGCCGTGTACCCATTTCAAAAGCCAAAAAATGATCCTTTCTCAAACACTTACAATCCTGGGTATCGCAATCATCCTAATTTCTTGTGGTCCCAAGGGGCCCAAAATCAAACCCAACCACAATACTACCCAAGGGGAGTTTATCCAAAGCCCAAGGGTGAGTCTTACCAACAAGCCAAAACATCTCAAAGTGGTCCAACAATAAATCACCCACCTATGAATGATGAAAATGCTATCCTTCGTCAGAGTTTAGAACTCCTTACTAAACAAGTAGGACAGTTAGCAACTCAAAAGGGTCAAATGGCCACTCAAATGAGTAACCGTGAGGCTGGGACTTTTCCTAGCCAACCCGAGGTCAACCCTCGTCATGCCTCAAACCAATCTAGTGCTAGGCAAGTCCATAATGTGGATGGGAATTCAAACGACCACGTGAATGCTGTCATCAGTTATCAACGTGCTAAAAAGTCTCATGATCCCAAACCCCAAGATCCTAATCAAGCGTCTTCTTCTAAGACTAACTCATCTGAGGAGTCAAAAGAAGAAGAGAGTGATGCCCAAAAAGGGAAGGGTGTTGATCCTCGATTCACACCCAAAGCCCCTTTTCCCAATAGACTTGTTTCCGAAAAGTCACCTCATCTAGAGAATATTCTAGAAATTTTCTCACAAGTGAAAGTGAACATTCCTCTTTTAGATGCAATCGCACAAGTCCCGTCATATGCTAAGTTTCTCAAGGACTTGTGCACTAAAAAGAGGGCAACCAATGTTCCTAAAAAGGCTTTCCTTGCTTCTCATGTGAGTTCAATCCTCTCTAATAACAACGTCCCGATCAAATACAAAGATCCTGGTTGTCCCACCATCTCGTGCACCATCGGTAACACTCTTGTTGAGAAATATCTTCTTGACTTAGGTTCTAGTGTTAACCTTTTACCTCTCGCTGTCTATCGTCAACTAGGGTTAGGTGATCTTAAACCCACTCGTGTCACTCTTTAACTGGCAGACCATTCTGTCAAGGTACCGCGAGGTATTATTGAGGATGTGATCATCAAAGTTGGCGAATTCTACTTCCCCGTTGATTTCATTGTGCTTGAGACACAACCTGTCTCTAGCACCAAAGGACAAATTCCTCTCATCCTTGGTCATCCATTCCTTGCTACTTTTAATGCTATCATTAATTGTCGTAATGGGTCCATGAAAATGTCCTTTGGAAACATGACTGTTGATTTAAAAATCTTTAATTTTACTAATCAGCACTTAGAGTCATTAGAGGAAGATACTCGTGAGGTGTGTGCGATTGAGAATCTCGTGGAAGAGATTTTAGAAGAATATGAGAATGATGAGAAACTTGAAGAGTTGTATAAAGATATGTCTTCTGAAGACATGCCTGAAGAACTCAATGCAATTGGTGCAAAATGGGAAACAAAACCCGAGGAAATCTATCTCGAGCCTAGGACTGTTGCAAAACCGTCCATCATTGAGGCCCCTAAACTTGATTTGAAACCACTTCCTTCCACTCTTAAGTATGCTTTCTTAGGTGAAAATGATACTTTGCCTGTCATTGTTGCTAGTGAGTTAACCCTTGACCAGGAAACCCAAAAAGTCAATCTGCTTAAACAACACAAAGAAGCTATTGGTTGGTCTATGGCCGGCCTCAAGGGTATAAGTCCCACTATCGTACAACACCAAATTCATCTTGAGGAGAATGCTACACCTAAGAGAGACTTTCAGTGACGCCTCAATCCCATAACGAAAGAGGCAGTTCGCAAAGAAATCATTAAATGGTTAGATCATGGCATTATATACCCCATTTCTGATAGTCCTTGGGTTAGTCCTATCCACGTGGTGCCAAAGAAATCTGGCATCACTGTAGTGAAAAATGAGAGCACTGAGTTGATACCTTCACGTATTAAAACCGGATGGCGTGTTTGTATAGATTATCGTAAACTCGATGAGGTTACTAGGAAAGATCATTTTCCACTTCCCTTCATAGACCAAATGCTCGAACGGTTGGCTGGGCACAAGTATTATTGTTTCCTAGATGGGTACACGGGGTATAATCAAATCCATATTGCCCCCGAGGATCAAGAAAAAACCACATTCACATGCCCTTTTGGAACCTTTGCCTTTCGTCATTTGTCTTTTGGTTTGTGCAATGCACTTAGTTGTTTCCAAAGGTGTATGTTGAGTATTTTCTCTGACATGGTCGAAGACTTCCTCGAAGTCTTTATGGATGATTTCTCCATCCATGGATCCTCTTTCGAACACTGTCTTAGAAATTTAGGGAAAGTTCTTGTGAGATGTGAGGAAAAATGTCTTGTCCTTAATTGGGAGAAATGTCATTTCATGGTAAAACAAAGTATTGTGTTAGGCCACATTGTTTCACAAGATGGCATTGAAGTCGATAGAGCTAAGGTTGATATCATTGCCAACCTTCCCTTCCCTAAATCTGTGAAAGAGGTGCGCTCGTTCTTAGGACACGCTGGTTTTTACCGGTGATTCATCCAAAACTTTGGTGCTATCTCTAGGCCTCTCACAAAACTCCTTAAAAAGGATGCACCATTTGATTTTGACTCTGATTGCGTCCTCGCTTTTGAGAAGTTAAAGAGTCTTCTCACTTCTGCCCCTATCATGCACCCTCTTGATTGGTCACTCCCATTCGAACTCATGTGTGATGCTTCTAACAATAGGAGTTGTTTTAGGACAACAAATAGATAAGCTGCCACGAGTGATTTACTACGCTAGTCGCACCCTTAACGATGCCCAGCAAAACTACACAGTCACGGAAAAAGAGTTTTTAGCTGTGGTCTATGCACTAGAAAAGTTTCGCTCTTACTTTGTCGGTTCACATGTGACTATTTACACCGACCATGCTGCCTTGCGCTATTTGATGTCCAAGAAGGACACCAAGGCGCGTCTCATTCGTTGGATTCTTTTACTTCAAGAATTTGATGTAGAGATTAAGGACAAAAAAGGGTCCGAGAATGTTGTAGCTGATCATCTTTCACGAGTATGTAATGCTCCATTTGATGAAAACCCTATAAATGAGTCCTTTCCTGACGAACAACTCCTAGATATTTCGTCTCATGAACCTTGGTTTGCCGACATAGTTAACTACCTTGTCACTAAAGAGATTCCCAATCATTGGACCAAGGCAGAGAAAGATGTGTTCTCTCGTGTCCATTATTACTTTTGGATGATCCTTACCTCCTTGAGTATTGTCCAGACCAAATCATTTGTCGCTGTGTACCCGAACATGAACATAAAGAGTATTCTCTCTTTTTGTCATAACATGGCTTGTGGTGGCCATTTTAGTTCTCAAAAGACCGTAGCCAAAATCCTCGAAAGCGGTTTTTATTGGCCAACACTTCACAAAGATGCCAACACCTTTTGTAAGAGTTGTGTGAGATGCCAACATGTTGGCAAGATCTCTAAGAGAGATGAGATGCCACTTAATAGTATTCTCGTGGTTGACATTTTTGATATTTGGGGGATAGATTTCATGGGACCCTTCCCGTCATCTTTTGGTAATTTGTATATCCTTCTAGCGGTTGACTATGTCTCGAAGTGGATTGAGGCAATCCCTTCACGCACTAATGACCACAAAGTCGTGGTCAATTTTCTTAAAGATAACATCTATAGTCGCTTTGGGACCCCTCGTGCTATCATCAGTGATAGGGGTACCCACTTTGATAATAGACATTTTTCTTCTCTCCTTCTCAAATATGGAGTGAAGCATCGGTTGGCCACCGCATATCACCCACAAACTAGTGGCCAAGTCGAAGTGTCTAATCGTCAGATTAAGATCATTCTTCAGAAAACCGTTAGCCCTACTAGGAAGGATTGGTCTAAACGATTACCTGACGCCTTGTGGGCATACCGAACTGCCTTTAAGAACAACTTGGGTATGTCACCTTATCGCATGGTTTATGGGAAGGGATGTCATTTGCCGGTCGAGTTAGAGCATCAGGCACTTTGGGCCATTAAGGAAATGAATTTTGACTTAGATAAAGTCAAAGCCCAACGAATGCTCCATTTAAGTGAGTTAGAGGAACTTAGAAATGATGCTTATGAAAGTTCGTGTATCTATAAGGATCGCACAAAAAAGTTTCATGACAAGAAATTGCAATCCAAAACTTTCGTTGTAGGTGAAAAGGTCCTCTATAACTCACGTTTACACCTTTTTCCTGGCAAACTAAGATCTAGATGGGATGGACCTTACTTGGTCCACAAAATCTACCCCCATGGAGCCGTGGATATTCAAGATCCCAAAAATGACCATGTGTTTAAAGTCAATGGTCATAGGCTCAAACCCTTTCTAGAGTATCCATCATTAGAGGATGTGGAGTGGGTGTATCTTGTTGATCCATCCAATAGTGCGTAGGGTTGGTTTGGAATTGAATCCTCCCGACTTAGTGGTGTGCTAAGTCCTGATATGGGGGAGACATGTATACTTTGTACGATTTGTTCTGTATTTTTCACCTTTTGTAAACAAGATATTGTAGCGAGCTCCGACTTTTCTCCTTCTCCACCATTGTGCAAGAATGGTACACCTCTATCTCTATTGTGTATCCTTTTCTTTAACATTGAGGACAATGTAAAATTTTGACATGGGGAGAGTTAGTTATGGTTAGCTTAAAGCTTTAATCCTGTTAGTACATCCAAAAAAAATGTCATTGTAGATTTTTAGTTTGCATGTAGTGCATGTAGTTCATTCTATAAATCTTGTTTTGTTTTTCTTCTATAGTGCATTCTGTTTAGTTGCAATACATATAAAGATCCTTAGTCTGTTGGTAGTTCAAGTTATTAGCCGTTGACGAATCTTGTGCCCATAAAACACGACACGAGTCTTGCCATGATCACAAATTGCCATGAGTTATGTATGCTTAGTACGCACATGTATTAGTGGTGTGTCTTGGTAACTTTTGTTTCAAATATTTAAGGGGGACGTGTCGCGAATTGGGTGTGCCTTTAGAGGAGCTGCCCTTAGGTCAGTTTAAAAACTTTGAGTCTTCACCTTTGAGCTAAGAGTCATAGTAGTATAAGTTTGGGGGGAAGCTTGGGGGTTAAGCACTTCAAAAAAAAACAAAAAAAAATAGTTATAATGTCCAAGTACCGATAGAGTTGAATGTTAGTGGGGAAATTAACTAGGTTGGGCTCATTAATAACCCGAGTAAGTAAGTCTGAGGGGACTTTGTGCCTAGCAACCTAAGGTCTTTTATGGTCTGGGATTGCTGACCTAACGCTCGCTAAATGGGTATTAGTGTATAAGTCTTTTGGGACCTCAACCATTGCACGGTCAATCTAACCACTAGCACTAGAAATGGGGTTCTTTGGTTGGTGGAGTCTTATGGACTCCGTGACTCACTTGCACTGAGGAGCGTTGGGCTTAGGCCAAGCAAATAAACACCAAAGGTGACGACCTCATACCAATAGTTTAGTGTGTGAATAAAATAGAAGTAGGAATAAAAGTGCAAGACCCCCACGTTAAGCCCAAATGGACACTCAGAGTCGAGGTAACGGGGTGTTGAAGCTCAGTTTTTGGTCTGACCCTATGGATTAACCAAAGAGGGTGACATCTAGTTAGTGGCATATTCCCTAGTTTTCTAAAATGTGTTGCTAAGATTGTTCACACTTTACTCGTGTACGCTAGCTGTAGCTCATGGTAGTGTTAGCCTGATAAATGTCATGTTAAAAGCACAATCAGAGGCACTAATGATGACTTGACGAAAGCCAACGGTAAGGGATCTTTGCATCATCATATAGAATGATTGCATTCATGTAGGCGCATGAAAGATTTTATGGGTATATCTTCTGTAAACCCTTAGGAGACAAAACTCCTCTTGTAGAGATCGTCTACAAGTTTAACGGGTTGGTACACCTAAAAGTACCCGTGATTCCTACGACAGTGAGTATAGGTTTTTTTCTTATTCTCGAGGACAAGCTTGGCTTTGATATGGGGGAATTTGATAACTCATTTTATTTGTATAATATTAATGTATTATTTTTATTAGTTAACATTTTATTTTCCCTTTTTATGCTTGGTTGTGTGGTTTTATTGATTGCGCAGATATTGAGAAGATCTTCACGATTTGATCAAATATTGGAGAATAATGTAGTAAAATCAAGATATCAAGCCATATCGTCACGAGTCAGCAGAATCGTTGTGAATCAAGCAAGAATCATCCAAAAAGGGAAAGCTGAGCAAGCAATTTGTCACAAAGATTATTGTAAATCAATTAAAAATCTTTGTAATTATTGTTCCTTTGTAAATATTTTAGTATAAATAGACGTGTTAGGCTCATTGTATAGGACATCTCTAGCTTTACTTCATCTTTACCTCTAGTATAAACCTTCATCCTTGTATTCAAGTTATCGTGCAATAAAAAGTCAAGTTTTTCTTCAATTTCTGGTATGAGTTCTTTAATTTATATCGTTGTTGCTTTGATCATGCTTGGCTAAGAGCCCTTTTAAGGGGCGGATGTAGTCGGTCGAATAATATGATTATGTGGTGTAAGTGCTTTAAATGACATATTTGTTTTGCTAGTCATTTTCAATATCATATTTATTTGAGTATTTTCATGCGAGCCACACAAGCAGAGTTGGGAGTTCGTATAGTTAGGATCCATAAAGTTTTGAGAATTGACTTGATTGATAAGATCGATACAAAGTGGTTTTTACAACTTTAAATTATATTTGATTCGAAATCATTGGTTGTCTTTATTTCTAATACTTATGTGTTTATTGTTAGTGGAGACCAATTTTTATGCTACACCATAATTTCATGTTTGACCGATGAAATCCGTTCCTTAGTTGTTTTTATAAGTGATATTTTCAAGTGTCAGTTAATTGCTTTTTGTTAGTTTATAAATTAGAAACTTAATCCGCGTTCTCTGTGGCCCGTACTTGCCCCGTATTCACGTACGCCCGTGCACTTGCGGTATTTTATTACTTAAAGGATTTGTCTCTCAACAATACACTTACATGTATTAATCATCTAGAAAAATCTCAAAACAATAGATTGGATCTCTAGGATATATATACGTTTGATAGCCATAAGTTAGGCAACTTTCAATTATTTTGCGGTCCGTGTTCAAAAATAAGAATTGCATTTCCTTAGTATTTCTAAATACACACATCTATTATATATAATAAAAATGAATAATTGCATTGTAAATAACATTCAAGGGCACTATACTCCACTACCAGGAAGCTGATACATACACCCTTAACCACTTGGTCTAGGGGCATCTCCCTCGCTCCCTCCACAGGTTTTGTCAAAGACAACGTGGGAGTATGAGTGTATTTAACTATCAAAAAAAGGAAAAGGAAGCTGATATATAATCACAAACATATACACAAAATTATATAATTTGAATAAATAGACATCTCTTGTTCTGGAATCTGACATATAGCAAAGTGTAGAAATCATGTCAAAATGAAGTCCCAGAACTCAATTTGTTTGGGCAAACAAAGGGCATGTTTGGCAATTAGCTGATAGCGGTTAGCTGTAGCGGATTGAATTAGCTGTTTTGACTAGCGGATTGAATTAGTTGTTTCGACTAGCGGATTTAAATTAGCTGTTTTGAATAAAAGTGTTTGGTAAATAGCTTTTTGAGTAACTTTTTGTGACAAATAGCAAACTTCTAATTGAAAAAGCTCATAAATGAGTTTTTTCAAAATTAGTTTTTTGATCCCAAACCTCTAACTCAAACCTCTAACAACCAAACACTCACATTAGAGGTTTCATTAAACCTCTAATCTACCCCAAACCTCTAATTTCACCGCAAACCTCTAACTTCCAAACACCCCCAAAAGAAATGAAATAAAAATCGGGTATTCTACAATTAGCAAAAAAAAGTAAAAGTTGTTAAATTCTATACTGACACTAGTTATGATAATTAAAATTAAAGAGGAAGGGGGTTATATAGAAGGGAGAAAAACATATTAATAATAGAAAGAAAAATATTTGATATGGGACATGGATGGTTAAGCTTTAAAGATTAAGAGAAGATATATATGACTACATAATATATGTATAAGTAGATGTCTTGATAGCTGATTCCTGAGGAAGCCACCAAAGCGTGAGAATAATTTACCGACCAGTAACTAATGCTTCAATCTCGTATTCCAGACAAATTTATACAAATATATCGGGTTTCTATATTTTGGGGGTCCTTCCGATCTTGGGGTCCTGTGCATATGTGCTTTTTTACAACCGTTAATCACCAGGGCTGCCAAAAGTTGCAATTGTAGTAGTAATACCACAATATATACAAATAATAATTTAATTGTAGAATATCATATCGTAAAATATTAGCTTATCTAATTGAGATCAATAGCAAATGTCTGTAACAATATAATATGAGAAGAATCACACTTGTTAACATGGGGCTAGTAATTCTATCACTACTACAAAAACAAAGCGTAGACCAACTATAAAAATAACAAACCAAATTTAATATATATGCCCTTTATTTCATCTTACAAGCATATTTCAAAAAGCCATCATATTTGTTTTTGACTGTACTTTATATACATACATATGACAGCTTAAATGCCGCAGATTGCAAAACCCAATGATTTAAAAAAAATGTGAATCAAGGCTAAACACCAATAATAGTGGAGAGTTGTTAGTACCTTCTTTGATTTTCAACAAAATCTGGCCCCTCCGCTGAAGGTGAAGTAGAACAACTGAGAAGAATTTCTGAATCAGAAAGGTGTCGAAGCATGAAAGCAACACTTACTTGGCATGTGGTCCTAACAGAAGAAATCGACAACACCACTGTAAGGAGATTAAGGAACAAAAAAATTACAATAACAAAAAGAGATTGGGTTCAAAAGGAACACATCCGAACTTAAACAACAGGAGGAATGGGCAAAATGTGAGTTTCAAGTCTTCTGCTTTAATTTATGACATTGGAAGTACTCATGTAAACACCTAGAGGTGAACATTGGTCGGTTTGGACGGTTCGGTCCCGTCTATTTCGGGAAATTGGTTCACCCTATAAACACCCACACATAACGGAAAAAGAAAAAGCTGTAGAAGGCATACTAACCAGGAAAATGGAGAAATGATGATTTGATCAGTCAGTGTGTCATATGTCTCGAGTAACTTTCCTTTAAGGCTAGGGTCCTCAAATGATGCAGTCAATCGAATCCTTCTGACGATTTCATCCGGACATCTTGACGTTTTATCAAAGCTGGCTGGGTTGACTGAACCAGTGGATGGTTCGACCTAAAATCAAGTTACAAAAGAAACAAATTTTTTATAAAGTAACATACAGCGTCAACTTGCAACATACTAATGTACTATCCCCTCTCTAGTGGTTGTTATTATAATTATTGACATGCTAATAAATCTTTTAACTAATTGTTAACTACATGAATAGATGATATGTACACTGACTAGTTAGAAAACATTAAACTGACCAGGAATCCATGGAATATGGGGTATGCATTTCCTTGAGAATCCCATCTTGTGTTATGGTCCAAAACATGGAGTAATTGAATGTGAAACTTTATGCTACTCTTTTCCAAAGTTTGAATTATCTTCTGACACAGTGGAAAAGAGTAGCCGTCCAAATTTAGGAGTTTTCGGGATTTAATGCCATGATTCCTTCTCTGCACCCAGAAACCATTACATTCAAGTCAATAATATGAGTGGTAACATATAACATCTGAAGAAATTGAAAGGCAGGTTGCAGTTTTCGGGGCCTTACTTGAGGTGAAGCATCATTGAACGCACCAACAAGATAGACCTGGATACATTTTGCAAAAATTAAATTACCATGCTGAGAAAAAGAGCAGAGTAAACAGATAAATGATCATTTAGGTTTAAACGGTTTGCAAGTTTTTTAAAACATTTACATCAAAGATGTCATCAACATTATGCTTCACAGCTAATGATAACATCTGGGTGAAGCCGATGTCAACAACATCCGGTGAATCCATATGAGCAACAGAAGTCCTGCAACCAAACACCAATATGTAGAAAATTAGAATTGAATCAATCACTCGTCAACAATCGATGTGAATATTACATTGTGTGCACACTACTTTAATGCATACGTCATACATTCCGTTTCTGCGGTTACGAATGACAATGCCCAGACAAGTTGTTGCTTCATCAGTCCCAACTAGCTTCTCGCAAGAACAGCAAGAAAACAAAAGTTCAGTACATGTTGATATGTAAAACATATATATTACCATTACACAAACCTAGTTAAATTCAAAGTAGTCGGAAGTACTATACGAAAAGCAATGTAAACTCCAAGTCTTCGAAAATTCACATAATTCTTTAGTACTTCAGGAAGCTTTTAGAACCACGTGAAACTAAAATTTGATACATAAAGTTTAATAATTATAACTGAATCCAGCAATATCCCTCTGTATGTGATGGTCTCATGTCTATTCAATATTTCTAAGTTTAAGAATCTATTGACCTTCTCAGTTTTGCGTATTACCAACTTTCTAAAGTGAATAAAGTGCAGGTGACAGTAAAATTAAAACAATCCAAATGTCAATACGTTCTTTTCTAAACTGTAGAGGTTAGACGGTAATTTAATCCCAAAGCCTCACTAAAATTTGGACAATAATGTTACCAGAAACTGACACTAGTTAAGGGTCAGACGGAGTTATAATATATTAAAAAATCAGTTATTTAAAGTAAACCGAACCAAGTATCATAGACAGTTTACTTAAACCAAAGATCTGCGCTCATGTTAAGTAGAACTTGCAACATACTTTACTCATCCCTTGTCCCAGACTTCTCTATAAACTACTAATATTTCATGTTTACCTCTTTCTATCGAATAAGAAAAATTGTATAATGAAGCAAATATATAAGCGTAACAATGAGTTTTCGTAGAAGCTAATATACAAACGTACATCCACGTGGGCAGGGTCGACAGTTGCATATTCTCTCTGAAACACATAAACTGCTTTACTAGTTGATCTCTCCAGATTAGATTCGTCAGAAGGTGAGTAGTTCCTCTCTGTGATGGCTTGAAAAGAATCTGAAACAGATACCAATGTAGGATGCCTCATCAGAACAGCCAAGGCATCATCATCATCCTACACAGAAAAGGAGTCAGCAAAAAAAGAAGTTTGACAAACGATAATGATTTGCATTTAACATTGACCTAAACATTGGCAGATAGATCAGCCTTTAGTTCTTGTAACATACTTAAAAAGCTACGGATCGTCGACCAAAACCATTAAACTTCAAAACCATTAAACTTGCAATCAGATTTTGATCTCAGCTGAAACTCTCTCTATCCCATACTTGCAGACATAAAACAAAATTTTGCCCTTGACACTTTATGTACAGTACAACTTGTGGAGTCTAAAATTCGATATTAATACGTTTTAGGACTAAAAATTAAAAAATGCATCAAATAACAAATGGTGATTAGTTGAAAACAACATAGAAAGGTAATAATCCTGAAATATAAATCAGGAAATTGAATTCCTTCTACAAAGCAAGACGCGACTTTGACTAAACCCGTATGAAATGATTAAAAAATTAAAGGGATGACCCATAACCAATTACTAATAAAGAGGTTGATAATCAAGATTATTTAATCGCAATACAGTTGGAGATACCTGGGAACAACAAGAAGAAGAGGAGTCGTCTGCAGAAATTGGAAGTCCACCAACATAAATCATGCTACTTGTTCTGCACACGATCGATTCAGCTCTAAGCACAGAGCTATCCTTTTATCTTTTTCTTCCTTCTATAAACGACAAACTTGTGCTTCTTGCATTCTACCATGATTTTAAATTACGGTTTTTGTAGGGTGCCCAAGGACGAATAAAAGTACCAATATCTAAATGGTCCCAAATATTATAACACAAAATATTGACCTCAAATATCACTCCAAAACACACTTTTGTGTATCGTTCCGGGTTTTTTTTTTTAAACTCTATGGCGTCTTGCGTTTTGGGGAATCAATTTTTTTTTTTAATATAAACGCTACATAGCTTAGCGTTGGGTGGGTGTTAACGCCACTTTATGTGGTGTGTTGGGGGGAAACGCCACTTAAAGTGGTGTTTTAGGGTGTTTTCCTTTTTTTTTTGTATTTTCTTAAGGGTTCAATAATTAACTTTTGGGGTTCAATAATTAACTTTTGGGGTTCAACGTTTTCATTTTAGGTTTTTGAAATATTCGGAACGATCAATAAACCGTATGCGAACCATTTTCAATTTTTTAATTAAAATTTTTAAATTTAATATGTATTCCCTCGGGGTTTAAACGGTTAACCTTTGGGGTTCAACAATTCCATTTTGGGTTTAGAAATATTTGGAACGACGAATAAACCGTATACGAACTTAGGGTTTGGGGTTTAGGGTTGTTCACAACCCTAAACCCTAGACCCTAAACCCTAACTAATCTTGATTTTTAAACGCGTTAGCGTTTAAAAATCAGGCCGTCGGATTCAATTTTTTAATTAAAATTTTGAAATTAAAAAAAAACAATTTTAATTAAATTTAGGGGTTCAACAATTAACTTTTGGGGTTCAATGTTTCCATTTTGGGTTTTAGAAATATTCAGAACGAACTGTATATATTTAGGAGAAAAAAGAAAAATAAAAAATAAAAAACAAAGAAACGCCACATAAAGTGGCGTTGCATCACAGAACACACAAGTTTATCTAGCGTTTCCCCCCCAAAACACAATACTATCTAGCGTTAACAAGAAAAAAAATTTCCTCCCCCTCACAAAACGCTAAACGCATTAGCGTTTTGAATAAAAAAAAAAGAAAAAAAATATGAGACGCTACACGAAGTAGCGTTTTTGTATAAAAATTGAAAACGCTACACGCAACTGTGTTTGGAGTGATATTTGGGGCCAAGTTTTTAAGCCGTGATATTTGGGGCCATTTCTTTTCAAATTGTGATAGATAGGGCCAACACCCCCAGGGCACATGCTAAGAATGTTTTTAGTTGTCAAATGTTAGTTTAATTGTCAAATCTATACTATGTTCCTTTAGTTGTCAAATCTATACTATTACTATAAATAAAAGCTAAAACATTAAAAGTTTTGGTACGGGTTTTTTTATACTTCGTGAATCTACTTATTTACCCATCATTAAAAAGAAAAATATATTCGATATCTATACTATTAAAACACCTAAAATAATTAAACATTAAAAGTTTTGGTACCTGTTTTTTGGTACTTCATAAATTTACTTATTTACACTTCATTAAAAAGAAGAATATATTCGATATCTATACTATTAAAACACCTAAAATAATTAATAACATAAAATAATTAATGGTAATTAGTCGATTGCCTTTTTCACATTATATTACTTTCTATAAACACCTATAAACATCAATCGTATCATATCTTCCAATCATTAATATTTCCTTTCGAATTAAAACACGTTACCGTTTTGATTTATAAAGAAACATTAGTATAATTCTTCATTAAAAAGAAAAATATATTCGATATCTATACTATTAAAACACCTAAAATAAATAATAACATAAAATAATTAATAGTAATCAGTCGATTGAATTTTTCACATTTAATTTTAGTTGAAGATATTACCTTTTATAAACACCTAAAAACATCAATCATATCATATCTTCCAATCATTAATATTTGCTTTCGAATTAAAACACGTTACCTTTTTGATTTAAAACTAATCTTATCACACCATATTTTTCAAACAGTAGTATAATTCTTCATTAAAAAGAAAAATATATTCGATATCTATACTATTAAAATACCTAAAATAAATAATAACATAAAATAATTAATAGTAATTAGTTTTTCACATTTACTTTTAGTTGAAGATATTAACTTTTATAACAACCTAAAAACATCAATCGTATCATATCTTCCAATCATTAATATTTCCTTTCGAATTAAAACACGTTACCATTTTGATTTATAAAAAAACATTAGTATAATTCTTCATTAAAAAGAAAAATATATTCGATATCTATACTATTAAAATATCTAAAATAAATAATAACATAAAATAATTAATAGTAATTAGTCGATTGACTTTTTTACATTTACTTTTAGTTGAAGATATTACCTTTTAAAACACTTAAAAACAGCAATCGTGTCATATCTTCCAATCATTAATATTTGCTTTCGAATTAAAACACGTTACCTTTTTTATTTAAAACTAATCTTATCACACCATATTTTTCAAACATTAATATAATTCTTCATTAAAAAGAAAAATATATTCAATATCTATACTATTAAAATATCTAAAATAAATAATAACATAAAATAATTAATATTAATTAGTCGATTGACTATTTCACATTTACTTTTAGTTGAAGATATTACCTTTTATAAACACCTAAAACATCAATCGTATCATATCATCCAATCATTAATATTTGCTTTTGAATTAAAATACGTTACCTTTTTTATTTAAAACTAATCTTATCACACCATATTTTTCAATTATTTAATAAAATATACTAAAAATCCATATACGTTATTTATAATAATGAAACATTAGTATAACTAGCTTAAAACCCGAGCAATGCACGGTTTTTTTAATATTATATAATTTTTTTTATTAATTTAAATTAAGGTTTTTTTTGATAAATAAATAGGAAAAAGTAAATTTTTGCACATTTACTTTTGTTAAGAATACCTATTTGCAATTTTACTAACTAAGTTTGAAAATTGCAAAAATACTAACCCTAACCCTAGCCCCCCCTTCCCCCTTTGTTGGATGCAACGGCGGTTGTACTTTTTTTTTTTTTTAAGGTGGGGTGCTATTTTGGTCCATTTGGGTTGCAAGGCCCCGCAGAGGAATATTCAACTGAATGCAACCACATTCAACTGAATTCAACTACATTCAACTTCTTTTTTTTAAGGTGGGGATATTTTTGTGGATTTGGTTTGCAAGGCCCCGCAGGGGCAATTCAACTAAATGAAACCACATGCAACTAAATTTCTGATTTTAAGTTCCATTGTCATTTGTCTTTTTCGACCTCATTTTTGAACTCTATATATATATATATATATATATATATATATATATATAAGGTGGGTGATATTTTGGTGGATTTAGGTTGCATGGCCCCGCAGGGGCATATTCAACTAAATTTGCAACCATATGCAACTAAATTTCTGATTTCAGTTGCATTCAGTTGAATATGGAGCGGGGCCTTGCAACCCAAATCCACCAAAATCACCCCATCTTAAAAAAAAGAAAGTTGAATGTGGTTGCATTTGGTTGTATATTGCCCCTGGCGGGGCCTTGCAACCCAAATCCACCAAAATCACCCCACCTAAAAAAAAGTTGAATGTGGTTGCATTTGGTTGTATATTGCCCCTGGCGGGGCCTTGCAACCCAAATCCACCAAAATCACCCCCTCCTTTAAAAAAAGAAAGTTGAATGTGGTTGCATTTGGTTGAATGTGGTTGCATTCAGTTGAATATGCCCCTGCGGGGCCTTGCAACCCAAATCCACCAAAATAGCACCCCACATTAAAAAAAGAAAAAAAGAAAAAAAAAAAAGTACAACCGCCGCCTGAAAGGATAAAGGGGAAAAGGGAAAGGGGGGAGGGTTAGGGTTAGGGTTGGTATTTTTGCAATTTTGAAACTTAGGTTGGTAAAATTGCAATTAATTCAAGGAGATGGTATTTTTGCAAATAGAAACTTTAAATCTAGTATTCTTGGTAAATTTCCTCTAAATTATTTATTTTAAAACATGAATTTTAGAGGTTTAAATTTTTTTATGAGATGATTTGATAATAAATATATATATGTTATCCGTGATATTTATAGAAAATGAGATATTTTAGTTAGAAAATATAGAAAAGATGTTAGGTTTTAGTTGAAAAAGGTAATCGGTTAATTGTTAGTAATTATAAAATTATTATTTTATTAAATAGAATGTCCGTGATATTATTGGAAAAAAAGAGAATTTAGTTAGAGAAAATTAAAAAGGTAACTTGTTCTAGGTGAAAAGGTAATTGATTAGTTTATAGGAATTATAATTTAATTACGTTATTTTCTAAATACAATTACTCGTAATATTTTTAGAAAAGGAGAAATTAATATTGTTCATGATATTTCCATTAAAAGAGGGATTTTATTTAGAAAATATAAAAAAATGATATGTTTTAGTTGAAAAAGGTAATCAGTTAATAATTAATATTATAATATTATTAGTTTATTGTATTAAATAGAACCGCTTGTGATATAATTGAAAAAATAGAGATTTTAGTTATAGAAAATAGAAAGGTAACATGAAAATTAAAAAAATAATATGATTTATGTGAAAAAAGGTAATTGAATAGTTTATAGTAATTATAATATAATGTTGCCTGTGATATTAATGTTGCCTGTGATATTTCAATTCCTTCTGCAAAGCAAGACGCGACTTTGACTAAACCCGTATGAAATGATTAAAAAATTAAGGATATTAGTTTGATATGTCCCAAATTAACAAGTCAATTATAAATATGTCCCACTTTATTGAATAATTATAAATATGTCCCATTATTAAATTTAACTCATACATAACTTATATACATATAATTATACATATATTTATACTAAATAAGACTAAAATCTCCCTTCCTTTTCTCTCCTACCCCCTCCCTCCATCCGGCCCCGCAGGGGCACATTCATTCGATGGTAATTAGTAGGAATTACGAAGCCTGTGTACAAGATATGAAGGTGATCAAGATATGAAGCCTGTGTACGTAAACTATTTGCAGAAAAAACTGGTCTTGCTGGGGTTCAACGATGTGATTAACCCTACATATATATATATATATATATATATATATATATATATATATATATATATATATATATATACTAGTTAGTAGTAATTAGTACAATTTTCATTTAAGCAAGAGGACAAAAATGTCTTTTAAGAATGTGTAGTTAGTTAGTTAATCATGGTTACAATAAAAAGTAGGACATATTAGAAAAATAGGATATATTTATAATTATAAATAAAAATAGGACACAATTATAATTGGCCTTTTAAAATGGGATATATTAGAAAAAAACCCAAAAATTAAAGGGATGACCCATAACCAATTACTAATAAAGAGGTTGATAATCAAGATTATTTAATCGCAATACAGTTGGAGAAACCTGGGAACAACAAGAAGAAGAGGAGACGTCTGCAGAAATTGGAAGTCCACCAACATAAATCATGCTACTTGTTCTCCACACGATCGATTCAGCCCTAAGCACAGAGCTATCCTTTTAAATTTTTCTTCCTTCTATAAACGACAAACTTGTGCTTCTTGCATTCTACCATGATTTTAAATTACGGTTTTTGTAGGGTGCCCAAGAACACATGCTAAGAATGTTCGTTTAGTTGTCATGTTCATTTAGTTTTCAAATCTATACTATGTTCCTTTAGTTGTCAAATCTATACTATTACTATATATAAAAGCCAAAATATTAAAAGTTTTGGTACCTGTTTTTTGATACTTCGTGAATTTATTTATTTACCCATCATTAAAAAGAAAAATATATTCGATATCTATACTATTAAAACACCCAAAATAATTAAACATTAAAAATTTTGGTACCTGTTTTTTGGTACTTCATGAATTACTTATTTACCCTTCATTAAAAATAAGAATATATTCGATATCTATACTATTAAAACACCTAAAATAATTAATAACATAAAATAATTAATGGTAATTAGTCGATTGCCTTTTTCACATTTACTTTTAGTTGAAGATATTACTGTCTATAAACACCTAAAAACATCAATCGTATCATATCATCCAATCATTAATATTTGCTTTCGAATTAAAACACGTTACCCTTTTGATTTAAAACTAATCTTATCACACTATATTTTTCAATTATTTAATAAAATATACTAAAAATCCATATACGTTATTTATAATAAGGAAACATTAGTATAATTCGTAAACAAGAGTATATTAAATTATATTCAATTAAAATTAAAAAAAATATATTAAAAATAATGATTATACAAAACATAATTGTAATATTAAATAAAATTGATAACATAACAAAAGAAACACCATATCAATAAAATTTTATTTATAACATAAGAAAATTTTATTATAATTTTATAAATTTATATCTTCCAATCAATAATATTTTTTCCTAATCGTATACCTAAAAATATCACACCATATCTTCTAATCACTAAGAAAATATAATAGAAATCCGTATACTACGAATAATGACCGTTAGATTTTTAGTAAAAAATCAGAACTGTTAGATCTAATGATTAGATATATTATATGATTAAATTAATTTACTAAATTTCAAGGTTCGAATTTCATCAACGACATATTTATTTTAAAATTTTATAATATAAGTTTTAAACCATGCATATCATTAATTAAATTTTCATCAAATAATTTAAGTTATAATTAAAATAAACTATTGTAAATAATAATTATATAAAAATATAATTGTAACATAAAATAAAATTTATTACATATCAAAAGAAATCCGTACATCGCACGGGTTTTAAGTAGGGATGGTAAAAAAATCCGATCCGACGGATACCCGATCCGAAATCCAAAATTTTGGATAATCCGAACCCGATTTTTGGATTTGGATTTGGATTTGATTTTCAGACCCGAAAATTTTTGGATTTGGATTTGGATATTATGAAACCCGATCCGAAACCCGAAAACCGATCCAAACCCGATCCGAACCCGAAACACAAAAAAAACCCGATATATATATATATATATATATATATATATATATATATATATATATATAAAATTTATATTATAATATATTTAATAATGTAATGCATTTTATATAAAAGTCATTGGTGCATCGTATAACTATATAACCTTGTTTTATTAAAACCGAAATATTAAAACAATTTTAAACTCTAAGTGTTTAAGATGTATTTAATGATTTATTTGGTTATTTTAATGATTTAAATTCATTTAAAAATTGATTATATATAAAATTTTATAACAAAATTAAATATAAAAATATTAAAACTAATGCACAGAATATAATTTATTTATATAATATAAATAATACTTTTTATAATGTATAAAATATTAAAGTGTGTGTAATATAAAACTTGATTGAAAATTTCGGGTTTTCGGATTTCGGGTATTATCCAAATCCAAAAATTTTCGGGTTTCGAGTATTCCCAAAATCCACCCGAAATCCATTGGATCGGGTTCGGGTTTCAGTTTTCGGGTATTTTTCAGGTTCGGGTCGGGTTCGGATTTTATCCAAAAAATCGGGTTTGGATTTGGATTTTGCCAAAACCCGACCCGATCCGACCCGATTCCCATCCCTAGTTTTAAGCTAGTTTTGATAAATAGAAATTTATTAATAATAATGGACCCCTCTGCATGCACAAAAATCTCCACCAATTAAAATTTTCCAACTCATCAAACACGGATTCTTAGCATGTGCCCTTGGGCACACATTAGACAAACTTTTTAAATTAAATATAATTTTTAATTAATAACTAGTACTCCTTTCGTCCCATTTTGTGTGAACTGGTTTGACTTTTGCGGAGATTAAAAAGTTACGGCTGATTTATTAAAAAAAATAAAGTTAGATGAAAAATGTGTAAAGTGGTGAGACATATCAATATTTAATAATAGATTTGAGATAGTGTAGTAAATTAGTGGGTATAATAGTGTTTATAATATTTATTTTTTAAAAGAGGAATAAAGTTAGTGGTGTAATAACGAAAAGTAGTGTTCAAAAATAGTAAGTTCATTAATTTTGGGACGTACCAAAAAGGAAAGTGTGTCAATTTTTTTGGGACGGAAAGAATATTTGTTTTCTTCTTCATTAATTATTTTTAATTAAAATACAGTTTTATTATGTTACTATTCTTAATGTAGTTGCTCGAGAAATAGGGTTGTCAAACGGATATTTTCGGATACGGATGTGCCGATATCCGAATCTGAATCCGACGGATATTAGAAAATTATATCCGAATTCGAATCCGACGGATATTATCCGGATACGGATAATATCCGAATCCAAAAATCCGAATTTTGATATTTTTTAAAAAACTCGAATATCTCCGAAAATTCGAAAATCTGAATATTCGAATATCCGAATCGTTTAAAAAAAATTAAAAAATAACAATTTTTTCCATTTAAACATAGTAAAATAGAATAAATAGAATTTTTTAAACTACAAACATCATGTTTGTATAAATGAAAACATACGTACGTGTTGTGTGTAAATATCTTTACTTATTAATGAATTAAATAATTAAATTTTAATACATAAATAATATATTATAAATATTAAATTATTATTATAAATCATATATTCTAAAAAGTAAATATATATATATATATATATATAAAATTTTGGATATTGGATATTTCGAATACGGATGTGCCTATATCCGTATCCGCTATTTTCGGATTCAAATTCGGATACGAATAATATCCGTTTTCTTTCGAATACGGATATTATCCATTTTTTTCGGATTCGATATCGAATTTTTCGATCGGATATCGGATTTTTCCGATTTTTTTGTGTTTATAATATTTATTTATTAAAAAAGGAATACAGTTAGTGGTGTAATAGCGAAAATATTGTTCAAAAATAGTAAGTTCATTAATTTTGGGACATACCAAAAAGGAAAGTGTGTCAATTTTTTTGGGATAGAAGGAATATTTGTTTTCTTCTTTATTAATTATTTTTAATTAAAATACAGTTTTATTATGTTACTATTCTTAGTGTAGTTGATCGAGAAATAATTTTTTGATCACAATTTTGAATTAAAATGTCCAAAATATTACTACTCAAAAAAATGGTCCTTAGTATCACATACAATTATACAATGCAAAGTTTTAGAGCCCGTTTGGATTAACTTAAAATCTATACTATTATATAAAAACTGAAATATTAAAAATTTTGGTACATGTTTTTTGGTACTGCATGAATTTACTTATTTACCCTTTAATATAAAGAATAATATATACGATATATATACTATTAAAATACCTTAAATAAATAATAACATAATATAATTAATGGTAATAAGTCGATTTCCTTTTTCACATTTACTTTCAGTTGAAGATATTACCTTTTATAAACATCTAAAAACATCAATTGTATCATATCTTTCAAGTACATATCTCAACTTTAAAACATGTATATAAGCTGTTTTAAATACAAAGAAACAAAACCGGCCACCGGCTCGCCGGAGCTCATCGCCAGAAGCGGTGGTTACTTGGCAAAACAGCCCCATACGGGGTCTGTTGCCTTCCACCACCTCAAACTCGCCATTTCTGGCCTTCAGTAGCATTACAGCAGCCTCAGAACTAAGAAAAGCGGCCCCCGGGCCTTTGCATGCAACCACCCGAGCTATACATACACACACACACACACACACACACACACACATATATATATATATATATATATATATATATATATATATATATATATATATATCTCAAGAACACAAATTAAACTAATAAGAGAGGATTTTTACAAATGTTTTGGTGTGGAATTGGTGAAGAAATCGAATGGAACGATGGTGTAGAGGAGCAGCAAAGAGTGATATATATATATATATATATATATATATATATATATATATATATAGAGAGAGAGAGAGAGAGAGAGAGAGAGAGAGAGAGAGAGAGAGAGCCGAAATGAGAGAATGAGGGAGAAAAGAAAGTGGGTGGTGGATGTATAATGCCTCCAGGGGCATTTCGGTAATTGCACAAAGCTGAAATTCTAATAATTCAATTTCTAATAATTTAAAAATTGAAATAAATATAAAATTAAGAGAAAAAGAATTTTTAAAATTCTAAAATAAATTTATGAAATTACAAACCTTCCCATATTTTTAAAATAATTTTTGAGTCGAAAATGAATTTTATATGAATTTTTGAAATAAAGAACCTTTAAAAGAAATAAAACATTTTAAATCAATTTAAAATACTTACACACACAATTAAATACTCACATCAGTTTTTAAAACTAATTATAATCACAAAGATGATAATGCAAAAGATTTCATGAATTTAAACGACTCCAATGATTTTATAAAATTTTCAAATGTTAAATAATGCCTATTTAAAATAGTTTTAAATGCTCAAAAATGCAAATAAAATTATAGGAGCATATACAACACTCAAAATTTATCACATAATCATATAAACCTAATTTCACACATACTTTGATTTCACAAAAATATCCATATCACATAATTCACATTTATCAATTAGTAATCGCTTAAATAATTACGCAAATTTCTAAGTCGTTATAATTATACCATAGTGATTTCGAGAGAAACCTATGACCAATGAATTCTAGCTAATAAATTGTGAATTCGCTATTATGCTATGCAACTCTATTACTGGTTTTCACGTGTTAGGGGGAAGTAATTATCCTGGCTTATCTTCTCATATTTGGAACTCATTAAACTCTCTTCTCTAGTATAATTTAGTTGGTTAAATTAGTTCTTATAATTAGTTTAGTTATAAAAATCAACAATCAATATTTATGTTCGATAACTGAATTGTTAGATATTACTTGCGATTGATACGAATATACAGTCCTTGAGGAACGATTTTCGGTATTTATTACTATATTACTTGCTTGCGATTGTGTACACTTGCACATCTAGATTTTACGCTACAAAAACATGTGTGGAATTTCATTTAGAAGCCTCATTCTTTAGTTGCATGAATCTTCAAAGCATGCTATTTTGCTTAAAAGTAAAGGGTCACTCTTCCTATTTTATGTCCATTGTGCGAGGTTGATGTTGAACACATGTTACATGTGTTCTTCGACTGTGGTTTAGCTTCTCAATGCTGGCAGCGAGTGGGGTATGTTTTTGACATGATGGTAGTGGAATCAGCTTCAGTTTGGTTGTTAGATAAGCTCTATAATGGAAGTAGTGAGAACATTTTAAAAATTGCAATGGTACTATGGGGAGTGTGGTTTGCAAAAAATAAAAAAGTATGGGAGAACACGCAATTCACTTCGGACTTAACAGTTGAGTTGAGCACTAAACAGATTACAGAGTGGCAGGAAGCTATGGACAAGAAGCAAAGGAGGATTAACGGGGGAATTACAGAAGGTGCATGAGCCTAAGCAAAGTGGGAGGTATTAGAATTGGGTTGGTTAAAGCTGAATGTGGATGCTTCGGTCTTTAATGGGACTGCTTCTTTTGCTGTAGGGATGGTTTTGAGAGATGATTTGGGTATGATTTTGAAGGGCAAAAATCTGTGAACAACTGGGATGTTAAGTGTTATGGAAGCGGAAGCTATAGGTGTCTTGGAAGCGTTGAAATGGATCGAGGAAACAGGAGCTCACCACGTCATTATTGAGTGTTATTTTTTTATGGTGGTGAATGCTCTCCAGAAGAATTGTGATTACCAGTTAGAGGTTGGGAATACCATTGCGTTTTATGGAGAAGAGCTAAACTAGAGGAATGATTTAGTTGTTAATTATGTTAAAAATCAAGCAAATTGGGTAGCTCACTTATTGGTTATATTCCCTGTTTGTTACTCCCTCCGTCCTTTCCATTTCTTATCATTCAAAATAGGATGTCTGACACGCATTTTACTGGGGATTTTAAGGATAGTTTCATAACTTATTTTTGAAATTTTCTTTTTTTTTTTGTATAAAAATAGAACAGTCCTATTTTTATACAAAAAAAAAAGAAAAGTTTAAAAATATGTTATGGAACTATCCTTAAAATTTACCTTAAAATACGTGCCAGAAAGTGACAAAAAAATGTAAAGAAATTGATATGACGAAGGGAGTAGGTAGCTACAATTTGTTCATGTCTCCTCCACATATGTTTTGTCGGATGTTGTGATTGATTAATGAATTTCTCTACTTTCAAAAATAAATAATTATTTGATATGTACATAACATTTCATAGTATACAACATAATGTATACTAAAAATCTAAATATCTTGTCTTATTTACTCTATGGTTGTTTCCTAGTATTAAGTATATAATAAAATTAGAATCCTTTAAATTCTTATTTACATGTTTGTTTTGTTTAAAGGAATTTAATTATAATTCTTTTTTATCCTTGGTTATAATATAATTTAATCTTTTATGACATCATTTTTAAAGAATATCATATATTAAATTGATCACTAAATAACTTGACATATCTCAAATACACCACTGATAAATTCGGGGTCTCCGTTAAAACACTTTTAAAGACATAAATATCAAACGGTTACCTTTAAAATGTACTCGAAAAATAAAAATAAATTTTCATTGAGTTCTACACATTTTTCTTGAATGATACCATAACCAAACGAAAGGTTAATAATTCTAGTATTTCTGATAATATATTTAGATTTTAAGAAATTTTATATTATTTATTTTGAATTTTATAGTTATTTTCTTTGATTTAATTAAAATTAAATCGTAAATAAATTTCTTAAAATCTAAATATATTATCAAAAATAGTAGAATTCATACCTTTCATTTGGTTATAGCAGCATTTAAGAAAAATGTGATAAAAAATTATTTTTACTTTCCGAGTACTTATATGTATTTGTTTGATATTTATGTCTTTAAAAAATATTTTAAATGAGACCCCTAATTTATCAAAAGGTGTATTTGAGATATGTTAAGTTATTTAGTGATTAATTTGATATTTAACCCTAATCAACTTGCATTTTAATCTCACATGAAGTAAATATAGAATTAGAAAATTTAAGGAGTAATAATTCAATCCTATTATCCTTCAAAACAAACACGAGTAATTTAAATTTAATAGGATTGAATTATATAATTCAATCCTATTAAATTTATTATTTCAAAACAAATATGTAATAAGATAATTTAAAATATTATCATCTTCAAATAATAATCACCGAATTATAATTCTGCAAAACAAACATTCCTGATGAAGTCAAGTTTAATAAAATTAAAGGAACTACTACTACTACTTAAGTTCTAAAGTTAACTAATTAAACCCTACTTGCTAGGTGAAGCCTGTACCTACATTTAAACATTAAGACTTAATCGGGTCACATACCTATATGTAAACATTAAGGGGGTATATTTAACTGGGATTTTGAGGAATTTTGAAGGATTTTAGAAATTGGGTATTCAATTTGAATTTTTTTAAATTCATTAAAATCTTAAGGTATTCAATTTGGATTTCAAATCCGAGGGTATTCAATTAGGATTTCAAAAAGTCTTTTAAAATCTGGATGTATTCAATCTGGATTTAAAAGAATCCATTTAAATCTGATGGTATTCAAAAATCCATGAAGTTTTTAGATTTATTAAAATCCATGGATTTTGGTGGATTTGCTAGTTGTTTTTCTAAGTTTTGAAATCTTACAAAAATCAATGAGATTTAGATTGATTTCTAAAAAAACATTTCAAATCTCAATGACTCTACATCAATTTTACAAGATTCTTTGTAGAGTCTTTGTAGAATTTAAACAATCTGTGGATTTAAAAAATTCATTAAAATCCATTGATTATCGAAAATCCTTCAAAATCCCAATTGAATACACCCCCCTAAGACTTAATCGGTTCAATGCGGAATTTATTTATCAATTACCAAAATAAAAAATATGACGCCAGTACATTCTATTCGGATCCTAAATATATTAGAAGAGTAAAGTGCACTTTGTGTACCTGTACTTTAGCCTTGACACCACTTGCAATACTATACTTTAAAAGCGAGCATTTGCAATACTGAAATTTTAATTTACTTACAGTTCGTGTGCTACCGTCTATTTGACCGTAACTCCGTTACTTAATTAAGGGTAAAATAGTCTTTTACCAGAAATCATATCTGTCCAAGAAAAGATATTTCTTTGAGACAAATTATCAAACACCAACTCGACATATATGTCCAGCGATCATCATCACATTTACTTCAATAAAACCAGGATCTGCATCATATTTCACCAAAATCGATTTACCAATACTCTTCTTAATGGTTTGTGTTTGAAGCCACTTCTATAGTCATGGGAAAATCACTTTCTTTATCAACTAAACTCCGGTCAACTGAATCAGATTTCACATCTTTGGAGCTCTCGTCGAGGGCCTTGAAAGTGTTATTCTCAGTGGAAGTGTTACATACGGAATCAACAATACACTCAACAGGAGCAACCTGCACATTTACTTCTTGAGCATCACCATGCTCATCCCGTTTCTCGGAGTTTATCAAGTCTCCATTCCTCTCATCACATACCACAACAGTCGCAGAACTAGATTCTGCTGGGACTTCGCCTATTGCTTCAGAAGTATTATTATGTACCACTGCTTTGTTGAAAGAATTCTCGACACAAGTCACAAGCAACTTTCTCGTGTATTGCATGTGTATTATTTACCACATTGCCTCCCTTGCACAAGGTGATAGTTCCATTTGCCGCAAGATCTTCATCTACAGTATTCATTGTAGATAAGTGCTCAACAGAATCCTTGGGAGAATTGACAGAAGTGTCATTCACCTTGACTTCACAAGTATTGTCCAAGTCAACTGCAGTCTCATTACCCATACCAGAACCATTATGTAAACTTTCACACATGACATGAGAAACAGAATCATGTACATATACAGGATCCTGAATATCAATTGCATCCTCTTCGGAGCCTACAGAAGTTTCACGTGAAGTGTCAACATCAACAGTTTCCATTTTAACTTAACAAGTATCACCCAAGTCAACTGCAGGGTAATTATTCATATCAGAATCAACATGCTTGCTTTCACTTTTTTGATTGGCACCACCAGCTCCTGAATTTTGATTGGCACCACCGCCTCTCTTTTTTCCAATTCCATTATTAACACTTGATTTTGTATAGTCTTCAAAGGGATTTACACTTCATCCACTAACTGGGAAATCAAAAGACTCTCCTCATCCCACCCATTCAAGGTATAGGCCTATCTCCAAATAGATCATCACTGCCTTCCTCTATAGACATACAAATTTAGGTGTTTCAAATAGTGAATTGGGGAGACATTGACACTTCCCAGACGATTGACCCGTAAAAATTCTGATGCCAGAGGGGGGGGCGATTTTGAGGTTCATATGTCTTTGGTCTTGGCAAAGATATTTTGTAGACATTCTCAATCACATGTCGGGGAACTCGATTTGCTGCAACCTGTATAGCCTCGCGATGCTCAGTCATACGGTCAATTGGCAACTGGTTCGTCCTGACCATTTTGCATTTCTAATGAAAGATTTTCTTTCCCCTCTACCGCTGCAGAAGCAGCCTTCGCTGACCAAAATACAAAAAGAATCCCATGTAGGCGGAAGTATTTTGCCCACTTGTCTCTGCAGTTAAATAAAGCTACATAAGTTGTACGACATAAAAAGAATCCCAGCCGGATTGCAGGTCGGAGGAGGGAGATGAAGCTGAACCGGAGGAATGGGTGTTGTATGGCGGGGCGGTATAAGTAAACGTTGAAGGTTGAAAGAGATGGGAGGTAGTGCTGGGAAGAAGACAGAGATATGGCAGTGAAAAGACAAAGATACCCCTGGCTTTTTAACGGAGTTAACGCCATATTAACGGAAGTACACAAAATGTAACGAAATAACAACTTCAGTATTTCATATGCTCACTTTTGAAGTTGAATATTGCAAGTGGTGTCACGGCCAAAGTGGAAGTACACAAAGTGCACTTTACTCTATATTAGAACAAGAGGCCTAAATTTAATTTTAGAAAATACTAAATTAGTTTTACAATATTGAGGAAAAATTTAATCAGGGTACAGGCATTCATAGCCATAGGTCATTGTACACTTGAGTAAAGAGGCAACAAATATCACATATGAGCTTAATACTGTCATTTGTGAACTAGATATCTAGATCGGATACACCAAAGAATCAGGGCTGCTACAGACCAAGCTACAATGTATTTGATACATTAAACAGTGGCACATCAATGGGAGAGAAGTGTGCATATATAATACATCATTTTTGCAGCCTTCTCCAACCTCCATTTGGCATTCTTTCAAATACATGTGGTTGATTCAAAGGAAATACCTTTCTCGAGTCTGGATGCTCAACCACATATTCACAATGCCTATAAAAACAACCAAAAGATAGAAATTATTACCATTAGGCATTAGGTATAGGTAAAGAGACATTACCTGTTTCAATAACCTGGGAGCAGATTCTCTACCTGTTTCAAGCAAAAAGAAGTGCTAACAGGAGAACTATCTCTTGATTTTGTCGCACAGGTTTTTATACTTAATGTAACCCATTTTAATTTTGCTCGTAAGAAATCTTTACAAGAACTGATAAAAGCAAATTTCACAACGAAAGATAATTTAGACAACAAACCCTTCTATAAACATCACTAATCTGAAAATAAAAAGCAGCTTCTCACACATAATTCGATTTGATGAATGAAGGTTCCAATTATTCTGTTTAACGACTTCAAGGTTTTAGTATCTTACTTTAAGATTAGCACTTCAAAAGAAACATGAACTTTATATTGTTTAAATGAATATGCCTTTGTTGTATTACTCATAGTTACCAAAATATACATGATAACTCATTTTATTTGTATAATATTAGTGTATTATTTTTATTAGTTAACATTTTATTTTCCCTTTTTATGCTTGGTTGTGTGGTTTTATTGATTGTGCAAATATTGAGAAGATCTTCACGATTTGATCAAATATTGGAGAATAATGCAGTAAAATCAAGATATCAAGCCACATCGTCACGAGTCAGCAGAATCGTGGTGAATCAAGCAAGAATCATCCAGAAAGGGAAAGCTGAGCAAGCAATTTGTCACGAAGATTATTGTAAATCAATTAAAAATCTTTGTAATTATTGCTCCTTTGTAAATATTTTAGTATAAATAGACGTGTTAGGCTCATTGTATAGGACATCTCTGGCTTTACTTCATCTTTCTCTCTAGTATAAACCTTCCTCCTTGTATTCAAGTTATCGTGCAATAAAAAGTCAAGTTTTTCTTCAATTTCTGGTATGAGTTCTTTAATTTATATCGTTGTTGCTTTGATCATGCTTGGCTAAGAGCCCTTTCTAAGGGGCGGATGTAGTCAGTCGAATAATATGATTATGTGGTGTAAGTGCTTTAAATGACATATTTGTTTTGCTAGTCATTTTCAATATCATATTTATGTGAGTATTTTCATGCGAGCCACACAAGTAGAGTTGGGAGTTCGTAGTAGAGTTGGGAGTTCGTATAGTTAGGATCCATAAAGTTTTGAGAATTGACTTGATTGGTAAGATCGATACAAAGTGGTTTTTACAACTTTAAATTATATTTGATTCGAAATCATTGATTGTCTTTATTTCGAATACTTATGTGTTTATTGTTAGTAGAGACCAATTTTTATGCTACACCATAATTTCATGTTTGACCGATGAAATCCGTTCCTTAGTTGTTTTTATAAGTGATATTTTCAAGTGTCAGTTAATTGCTTTTTGTTAGTTTATAAATTAGAAACTTAATTCGCGTTCTCTGTGGTTCGACCCGTACTTGCCCCGTATTCACGTACGCCCATGCACTTGCGGTACTTTATTACTTAAAGGATTTTTCTCTCAACAAGTTTTTGGCGCCGCTGCCGGGGGAATGTGTCGTTAAGTTTTTAATTTAAAATTTTTTTAATCGAGTTTTGTTTTTCTGTTTTTTTTTAAAAACAGACCAAAAAATTATACCACTATCTTCACCTGTGCGACCAGTCTGTGTGCTCTGTTAGTTCTAGTTAGTTGCTACGTATCACAATTGCTTCCTTTTAGTCCAGTATCCAAATTAGTTTTTAATTATAAAAAAAAACAACGACGAAATCATTAACTTGTTTTCTGTCGGTAGTAATTTAGTAGAATTACTTGGTGTCATTGAGTAGTACTATCGGTAAGTTTGTTAAATTAACTTATTGTATCTTTACTTGTTTTATTTTATTTTTATTTTATTTTTAATTCTTTTACGTGCAAGCGTGATTGAAAAGAAAATAAAATAAAAATATTCTGTGTTATTTGATTTGTATTATTTTGACTTTTCAGGTACCTAATTACGGCTTGAGTTAGCACCTCGCGAAAATAATTGCTAAGCTATTTCGGGTACTATTTTCTTTCCTTAATTTATATAAATAAAAAAATAAAAACTATTAGTTTAGAATTTTTAGATAAAAATTATATGTCACATCATGCATTTATGTACACCTAGAGCACATCTTGTTTAGGATTTTTACTGTATTTTTATAACTGTGGTGATTGCTGGAGGACCCAAAGGTACGTACCACACTAGTGTAAAGCATTTTGTGTGTTTTATTTATTGTCTCTTGGGTGATGCATTTTCATCTAACTAACTTTAAGGGCAAAACCACTCATCAAGATAAGGAAAGGGATTTCATCACCCTTTCCTTGACCCACAAACCACTAATCCATCATACTGCATCTCCAAGCCTATTAAAATTAATTAGACGTTGGCCCCTAGGAATTCGAGCTCAATTAGGAAGGTACCTAAAAGAGAAAGTAAATTTGGAATTATTTAAACTTTTTGGTGTCTAGGCAAGTGTATCACTTACCTGGCCAATCAAGATTGGTGTCTAGGATGGCGGTTCTCTAATTCAGCGCCTTGTTTCAAGGAAGTACCCCCGCTTGACTGGCCAATCGGTTTGAATAAATCTAGATTTATAGACTTTTTGGTGGTCCTAAAGTTAGGAGCTGTCTAGATTTTTTTTTAGGAAAACCCAGGTTTAGATTTTTATTTATTTTTTTTAAGTGTTTTTTTCCCTTTTATGTGCTAATTGGTAGATAATTTAGATATCTTCCTAGTGTATGCACACTTGGAAAAGAAGTACTAGCGGTCATTTAATTCGCAATCCCAATAGTCTTCCACTTAGTGAAACATCTTCACTACTTAATGAAACATCATCACAAATCACCATAGGAGACAACAATGTTGTGCCTCCCCCTGCTCAACGTACCACTCTCAAACAAGCCTTCTACCCCCAACAAATAGCCCGTAGGTCTCCTATAGTTCTTCCAGAAGCTGCTGGTTCTAAATTTGAGGTTAGAACCCATCTTCTAGGCATGCTGCCTAAATTCAATGGCAACTACGATGATGATGCCTATGAATTCCTTCAAGAATTTGAAGATCTGCGTTCCACTATCTCTTTCAAGTCCATGACTAGAGATGGTATCCTACTTCATGTCATTCCGTTTGCTCTCAAAAGCAACACGAAAAAGTGGTTCAATAGTCTTCCTGCTGACTCCATTAAAACTTGGGAGGAATTTGTTAGCCCCTTTCTGAAAAAATATTTTCCCCGTTCCAAATCAATCGAGCTTCGCACCAAAATCATTGGTTTTCGCCAATTTAGTGACGAAAAATTCTAGAAATATTTTGAACGTTTCAATAGCCTTCTTGCTGAGTGTCCTAATCATGGAATCACTCAAACCGAACTTATACGTACCTTATATGAGGGGTTAGATGTCAAAACACGTGCCTTTGCTGAGTCTATGTGTCCTGAGGGTTTTATAAATAGAACCGTTGAAGAGGCTTGGGAATACCTTGAAGGTTTAGCTGAAAGAAGTGCTGAGTGGGAGAGTACGTCTGAGAGAGACCATAGTGTTTCTCGTAATAGTGTCCGTTCCATCGAGTCTTCCTTCGAAAACTCTGCTCTTGCTTCTATCTCAAGAAGACTTGAAGCACTTGAGAAACAAAAGTCTCAAACTTCCCGACCTGTCGTGTCTTTAGAGACCACATCTTTGTCTTGTAGTATTTGTGGAGGGTTAGATCATTTTGATGATGATTGTCAAGTTGCTCGACCCGTAGAGCAAACTAATGCCGTGTACCCATTTCAAAAGCCAAAAAATGATCCTTTCTCAAACACTTACAATCCTGGGTATCGCAATCATCCTAATTTCTTGTGGTCCCAAGGGGCCCAAAATCAAACCCAACCACAATACTACCCAAGGGGAGTTTATCCAAAGCCCAAGGGTGAGTCTTACCAACAAGCCAAAACATCTCAAAGTGGTCCAACAATAAATATGCTATCCTTCGTCAGAGTTTAGAACTCCTTACTAAACAAGTAGGACAGTTAGCAACTCAAAAGGGTCAAATGGCCACTCAAATGAGTAACCGTGAGGCTGGGACTTTTCCTAGCCAACCCGAGGTCAACCCTCGTCATGCCTCAAACCAATCTAGTGCTAGGCAAGTCCATAATGTGGATGGGAATTCAAACGACCACGTGAATGCTGTCATCAGTTATCAACGTGCTAAAAAGTCTCATGATCCCAAACCCCAAGATCCTAATCAAGCGTCTTCTTCTAAGACTAACTCATCTGAGGAGTCAAAAGAAGAAGAGAGTGATGCCCAAAAAGGGAAGGGTGTTGATCCTCGATTCACACCCAAAGCCCCTTTTCCCAAAAGACTTGTTTCCGAAAAGTCACCTCATCTAGAGAATATTCTAGAAATTTTCTCACAAGTGAAAGTGAACATTCCTCTTTTAGATGCAATCGCACAAGTCCCGTCATATGCTAAGTTTCTCAAGGACTTGTGCACTAAAAAGAGGGCAACCAATGTTCCTAAAAAGGCTTTCCTTGCTTCTCATGTGAGTTCAATCCTCTCTAATAACGACGTCCCGATCAAATACAAAGATCCTGGTTGTCCCACCATCTCGTGCACCATCGGTAACACTCTTGTTGAGAAATGTCTTCTTGACTTAGGTTCTAGTGTTAACCTTTTACCTCTCGCTGTCTATCGTCAACTAGGGTTAGGTGATCTTAAACCCACTCGTGTCACTCTTCAACTGGCAGACCGTTCTGTCAAGGTACCGCAAGGTATTATTGAGGATGTGATCATCAAAGTTGGCGAATTCTACTTCCCCGTTGATTTCATTGTGCTTGAGACACAACCTGTCTCTGGCACCAAAGGACAACTTCCTCTCATCCTTGGTCATCCATTCCTTGCTACTTTTAATGCTATCATTAATTGTCGTAATGGGTCCATGAAAATGTCCTTTGGAAACATGACCGTTGATTTAAAAATCTTTAATTTTACTAATCAGCACTTGGAGTCATTAGAGGAAGATACTCGTGAGGTGTGTGCGATTGAGAATCTCGTGGAAGAGATTTTAGAAGAATATGAGAATGATCAGAAACTTGAAGAGTTGTATAAAGATATGTCTTCTGAAGACATGCCTGAAGAACTCAATGCAATCATCAATATATATATATAAAGGAGGATAGCGGGAGTTTAGGTGGCGCTCTAATATCGTGTCAATCGATTTTTCTAATTTTCTAGAATTTTAAACACTAATAAATATAAAAATATCAATTAGCATATTAGAAGTAGAATAGGTGTTCGAATTTATAAAGGAGAAGAGTTCAAATTTATAGGAAAGACATATGATTAGAAGTTCTATTGGAAGTATAATAAGTATTTATAAGACATACAATTAAAAGTTCTATTGGAAGTAGAATAGGAGTTAGAATTTATAGAGAATAAGAGTTCGAATTTGTAGAAAAAATATATAAATAAAGTTCTACTAGGATTTTTCTAATTTTCTAGAATTTTAAACACTAATAAATATAAAAATATCAATTAGCATATTAGAAGTAAAATAGGTGTTCGAATTTATAAATGAGAAGAGTTCAAATTTATAGGAAAGATATATGATTAGAAGTTCTATTGGAAGTATAATAAGTATTTATAAGACATACAATTAAAAGTTCTATTGGAAGTAGAATAGGAGTTCGAATTTATAGAGGATAAGAGTTCCAATTTGTAGAAAAAATATATAAATAAAAGTTCTACTAGAACTAGAATAGGTGTTTGAATATATAGAGCAGACATATAATTAAATATTTTATAGAAAGTACGATCTTCTTAAATTAAATATTTTTTATATAATTTAATTATACTTATATTAGGAAAATTTATTCATAAATCCAATACTATTGTCATGAAAAAAGTCACCGTATTTAAAAAGAAAAGAATTGATGTGTTAACATAATAAAAGAACAATCTCAAGTAGGTATCCTAAATAAATACAGGAGTATCTATAATATAAAGAGAAAATAAGATGTGTTTTTATTTTCTAAAACTCCAAAATTTTTAGAAAATTTAGAGAAAGTATAAATTGGAATTCACTCTATTTTTTAGGTTTTGATTTTAAGGAAAAAAATTGTTGTGAAAGATAAGTAACATCAATAATATGTAATGAAGTTAGAATTTCGATCCCAAACGAGAGCGGCTCGAAACGTGTTTAACGGGAAGACGGCTCACTATAAAAGATCGTGCTAGCTATTAAAATATCATATGATGTTATAAATTTTATTTTATTTTCAGGATTTAATTTTTATGGATAAACATTATCATACAAGTAATATATGTAAAAGTTAGGTTTTTGGTCTTAACGAGAGAGCGAATCAATAATAATAAATGTGTTTAACAAGAAAGCGATTCATTAGATAAGACGGTACAAAAGATGTTTAAATATATAATTAATACATAAAATAAAATGTTTTATTGGAAGTAGAATACGAGGACGGTGGAGACATCTTATACGATTTTTTAAAACTATACATCTCTTTTCCTAGAAATCTTTTATTTTAATTTTTTTATACAAGTTAATTATACTTGCATTACAAAAATATATCCATAAATGTAATATTATTCCCGTAACGAAAAGTCTTCGTATTTTAATTTTTTTTTGATATGTTAACACAACAGAAAGACATTCCCATGCGAAAATTATAAATAAATACAAAAATATCTATAATATACATAAAATATAAGATGTATTTTCATCTTTTAAAACTCCATAAATATTAGAAAGTTTAAAGAATATAAAAATTTGAATTTACTCTATTTATATAATGAAGTTAGAATTTCGGTTTCAAATAAGAGCGGCTCGAAACGTATTTAACGGGAAGACGGCTCGCTAGAAAAGATTGTATTAGCTATTAGAATTTGATACTGAAGTCATAAATTTCTTTTTATTTTTACAGTTCGATTTTATAGATAAAAAATATTATATACGTTGTTAAAAAGTTGGGATTTCGGTTTTAACGAAAGAGCGGCTCAATCGAAAGAATTGTATTTAACAAGAAATTGATTCATTAGAGAAGATTATTTAATTATTAAAATTTAATATTAATATTATAATATAACATAAATGTATTTAATTTTTTTAAAATATTGTAAGGCCGCCGCGAAGCGCGGCTTTATCAACTAGTTGGTGCAAAATGGGAAACAAAACCCGAGGAAATCTATCTCGAGCCTAGGACTGTTGCAAAACCGTCCATCATTGAGGCCCCTAAACTTGATTTGAAACCACTTCCTTCCACTCTTAAGTATGCTTTCTTAGGTAAAAATGATACTTTGCCTGTCATTGTTGCTAGTGAGTTAACCCTTGACCAGGAAACCCAATTAGTCAATCTGCTTAAACAACACAAAGAAGCTATTGGTTGGTCTATGGCCGGCCTCAAGGGTATAAGTCCCACTATCGTACAACACCAAATTCATCTTGAGGAGAATGCTACACCTAAGAGAGACTTTCAGTGACGCCTCAATCCCATAACGAAAGAGGCAGTTCGCAAAGAAATCATTAAATGGTTAGATCATGGCATTATATACCCCATTTCTGATAGTCCTTGGGTTAGTCCTATCCACGTGGTGCCAAAGAAATCTGGCATCACTGTAGTGAAAAATGAGAGCAATGAGTTGATACCTTCACGTATCAAAACCGGATGGCGTGTTTGTATAGATTATCGTAAACTCAATGAGGTTACTAGAAAATATCATTTTCCACTTCCCTTCATAGACCAAATGCTCGAACGGTTGGCTGGGCACAAGTATTATTGTTTCCTAGATGGGTACACGGGGTATAATCAAATCCATATTGCCCCCGAGGATCAAGAAAAAACCACATTCACATGCCCTTTTGGAACCTTTGCCTTTCGTCGTTTGTCTTTTGGTTTGTGCAATGCACCTAGTTGTTTCCAAAGGTGTATGTTGAGTATTTTCTCTGACATGGTCGAAGACTTCCTCGAAGTCTTTATGGATGATTTCTCCATCCATGGATCCTCTTTCGAACACTGTCTTAGAAATTTAGGGAAAGTTCTTGTGAGATGTGAGGAAAAATGTCTTGTCCTTAATTGGGAGAAATGTCATTTCATGGTAAAACAAAGTATTGTGTTAGGCCACATTGTTTCACAAGATGGCATTCAAGTCGATAGAGCTAAGGTTGATATCATTGCCAACCTTCCCTTCCCTAAATCTGTGAAAGAGGTGCGCTCGTTCTTAGGACACGCTGGTTTTTACCGGCGATTCATCCAAAACTTTGGTGCTATCTCTAGGCCTCTCACAAAACTCCTTAAAAAGGATGCACCATTTGATTTTGACTCTGATTGCGTCCTCGCTTTTGAGAAGTTAAAGAGTCTTCTCACTTCTGCCCCTATCATGCACCCTCTTGATTGGTCACTCCCATTCGAACTCATGTGTGATGCTTCTAACAATAGGAGTTGTTTTAGGACAACAAATAGATAAGCTGCCACGAGTGATTTACTACGCTAGTCGCACCCTTAACGATGCCCAGCAAAACTACACAGTCACGGAAAAAGAGTTTTTAGCTGTGGTCTATGCACTAGAAAAGTTTCGCTCTTACTTTGTCGGTTCACATGTAACTATTTACACCGACCATGCTGCCTTGCGCTATTTGATGTCCAAGAAGGACACCAAGGCGCGTCTCATTCGTTGGATTCTTTTACTTCAAGAATTTGATGTAGAGATTTAAGGACAAAAAAGGGTCCGAGAATGTTGTAGCTGATCATCTTTCACGAGTATGTAATGCTCCATTTGATGAAAACCCTATAAATGAGTCCTTTCCTGACGAACAACTCCTAGATATTTCGTCTCATGAACCTTGGTTTGCCGACATAGTTAACTACCTTGTCACTAAAGAGATTCCCAATCATTGGACCAAGGCAGAGAAAGATGTGTTCTCTCGTGTCCATTATTACTTTTGGATGATCCTTACCTCTTTGAGTATTGTCCAGACCAAATCATTCGTCGTTGTGTACCCAACATGAACATAAAGAGTATTCTCTCTTTTTATCATAACATGGCTTGTGGTGGCCATTTTAGTTCTCAAAAGACCGTAGCCAAAATCCTCGAAAGCGGTTTTTATTGGCCAACACTTCATAAAGATGCCAACACCTTTTGTAAGAGTTGTGTGAGATGCCAACATGTTGGCAAGATCTCTAAGAGAGATGAGATGCCACTTAATAGTATTCTCGTGGTTGACATTTTTGATATTTGGGGGATAGATTTCATGGGACCCTTCCCGTCATCTTTTGGTAATTTGTATATCCTTCTAGCGGTTGACTATGTCTCGAAGTGGATTGAGGCAATCCCTTCACGCACTAATGACCACAAAGTCGTGGTCAATTTTCTTAAAGATAACATTTATAGTCGCTTTGGGACCCCTCGTGCTATAATCAGTGATAGGGGTACCCACTTTGATAATAGACATTTTTCTTCTCTCCTTCTCAAATATGGAGTGAAGCATCGGTTGGCCACCGCATATCACCCACAAACTAGTGGCCAAGTCGAAGTGTCTAATCGTCAGATTAAGATCATTCTTCAGAAAACCGTTAGCCCTACTAGGAAGGATTGGTCTAAACGATTACCTGACGCCTTGTGGGCATACCGAACTGCCTTTAAGAACAACTTGGGTATGTCATCTTATCGCATGGTTTATGGGAAGGGATGTCATTTGCCGGTCGAGTTGGAGCATCAGGCACTTTGGGCCATTAAGGAAATGAATTTTGACTTAGATAAAGTCAAAGCCCAACGAATGCTCCATTTAAGTGAGTTAGAGGAACTTAGAAATGATGCTTATGAAAGTTCGCGTATCTATAAGGATCGCACAAAAAAGTTTCATGACAAGAAATTGCAATCCAAAACTTTCGTTGTAGGTGAAAAGGTCCTCTATAACTCACGTTTACACCTTTTTCCTGGCAAACTAAGATCTAGATGGGATGGACCTTACTTGGTCCACAAAATCTACCCCCATGGAGCCGTGGATATTCAAGATCCCAAAAATGACCATGTGTTTAAAGTCAATGGTCATAGGCTCAAACCCTTTCTAGAGTATCCATCATTAGAGGATGTGGAGTGGGTGTATCTTGTTGATCCATCCAATAGTGCGTAGGGTTGGTTTGGAATTGAATCCTCCCGACTTAGTGGTGTGCTAATTCCTGATATGGGGGAGACATGTATACTTTGTACGATTTGTTCTGTATTTTTCACCTTTTGTAAACAAGATATTGTAGCGAGCTCCGACTTTTCTCCTTCTCCACCATAGTGCAAGAATGGTACACCTCTATCTCTATTGTGTATCCTTTTCTTTAACATTGAGGACAATGTAAAATTTTGACATGGGGAGAGTTAGTTATGGTTAGCTTAAAGCTTTAATCCTGTTAGTACATCCAAAAAAAATGTCATTGTAGATTTTTAGTTTGCATGTAGTGCATGTAGTTCATTCTATAAATCTTGTTTTGTTTTTCTTTTATAGTGCATTCTGTTTAGTTGCAATACATATGAAGATCCTTAGTCTGTTGGTAGTTCAAGTTATTAGCCGTTGACGAATCTTGTGCCCATAAAACACGACACGAGTCTTGCCATGATCACAAATTGCCATGAGTTATGTATGCTTAGTACGCACTTGTATTAGTGGTGTGTCTTGGTAACTTTTGTTTCAAATATTTAAGGGGGATGTGTCGCGAATTGGGTGTGCCTTTAGAGGAGCTGCCCTTAGATCAGTTTAAAAACTTTGAGTCTTCACCTTTGAGCTAAGAGTCATAGTAGTATAAGTTTGGGGGGAAGCTTGGGGGTTAAGCACTTCAAAAAAAAACAAAAAAAAAATAGTTATAATGTCCAAGTACCGATAGAGTTGAATGTTAGTGGGGAAATTAACTAGGTTGGGCTCATTAATAACCCGAGTAAGTAAGTCTGAGGGGACTTTGTGCCTAGCAACCTAAGGTCTTTTATGGTCTGGGATTGCTGACCTAACGCTCGCTAAATGGGTATTAGTGTATAAGTCTTTTGGGACCTCAACCATTGCACGGTCAATCTAACCACTAGCACTAGAAATGGGGTTCTTTGGTTGGTGGAGTCTTATGGACTCCGTGACTCACTTGCACTGAGGAGCGTTGGGCTTAGGCCGAGCAAATAAACACCAAAGGTGACGACCTCATACCAATAGTTTAGTGTGTGAATAAAATAGAAGTAGGAATAAAAGTGCAAGACCCCCACGTTAAGCCCAAATGGACACTCAGAGTCGAGGTAACGGGGTGTTGAAGCTCAGTTTTTGGTCTGACCCTATGGATTAACCAAAGAGGATGACATCTAGTTAGTGGCATATTCCCTAGTTTTCTAAAATGTGTTGCTAAGATTGTTCACACTTTACTCGTGTACGCTAGCTGTAGCTCATGGTAGTGTTAGCCTGATAAATGTCATGTTAAAAGCACAATCAGAGGCACTAATGATGACTTGACGAAAGCCAACGGTAAGGGATCTTTGCATCATCATATAGAATGATTGCATTCATGTAGGCGCATGAAAGATTTTATGGGTATATCTTCTGTAAACCCTTAGGAGACAAAACTCCTCTTGTAGAGATCGTCTACAAGTTTAACGGGTTGGTACACCTAAAAGTACCCGTGATTCCTACAACAGTGAGTATAGGTTTTTTTCTTATTCTCGAGGACAAGCTTGGCTTTGATATGGGGGAATTTGATAACTCATTTTATTTGTAAAATATTAATGTATTATTTTTATTAGTTAACATTTTATTTTCCCTTTTTATGCTTGGTTGTGTGGTTTTATTGATTTTGCAGATATTGAGAAGATCTTCACGATTTGATCAAATATTGGAGAATAATGTAGTAAAATCAAGATATCAAGCCATATCGTCACGAGTCAGCAGAATCGTGGTGAATCAAGCAAGAATCATCCAAAAAGGGAAAGCTGAGCAAGCAATTTGTCACAAAGATTATTGTAAATCAATTAAAAATCTTTGTAATTATTGCTCCTTTGTAAATATTTTAGCATAAATAGACGTGTTAGGCTCATTGTATAGGACATCTCAAGCTTTACTTCATCTTTATCTCTAGTATAAACCTTCCTCCTTGTATTCAAGTTATCGTGCAATAAAAAGTCAAGTTTTTCTTCAATTTCTGGTATGAGTTCTTTAATTTATATCGTTGTTGCTTTGATCATGCTTGGCTAAGTGCCCTTTTAAGGGGCGGATGTAGTCGGTCGAATAATATGATTATGTGGTGTAAGTGCTTTAAATGACATATTTGTTTTGCTAGTCATTTTCAATATCATATTTATTTGAGTATTTTCATGCGAGCCACACAAGTAGAGTTGGGAGTTCGTATAGTTAGGATCCATAAAGTTTTGATAATTGACTTGATTGATAAGATCGATACAAAGTGGTTTTTACAACTTTAAATTATATTTGATTCGAAATCATTGGTTGTCTTTATTTCGAATACTTATGTGTTTATCGTTAGTGGAGACCAATTTTTATGCTACACCATAATTTCATGTTTGACCGATGAAATCCGTTCCTTAGTTGTTTTTATAAGTGATATTTTCAAGTGTCAGTTAATTGCTTTTTGTTAGTTTATAAATTAGAAACTTAATCCGCGTTCTCTGTGGCCCGTACTTGCCCCGTATTCACGTACGCCCGTGCACTTGCGGTATTTTATTACTTAAAGGATTTGTCTCTCAACAATACACTTACATGTATTAATCATCTAGAAAAATCTCAAAACAATAGATTGGATCTCTAGGATGTATATACGTTTGATAGCCATAAGTTAGGCAACTTTCAATTATTTTGCGGTCCGTGTTCAAAAATAAGAATTGCATTTCCTTAGTATTTCTAAATACACACAGCTATTATATATAATAAAAATGAATAATTGCATTGTAAATAACATTCAAGGGCACTATACTCCACTACCAGGAAGCTGATATATACACCCTTAACCACTTGGTCTAGAGGCATCTCCCTCGCTCCCTCCACGGGTTTTGTCAAAGACAACGTGGGAGTATGAGTGTATTTAACTATCAAAAAAAGGAAAAGGAAGCTGATATATAATCACAAACATATACACAAAATTATATAATTTGAATAAATAGACATCTCTTTTTCTGGAATCTGACATATAGCAAAGTGTAGAAATCATGTCAAAATGAAGTCCCAGAACTCAATTTGTTTGGGCAAACAAAGGGCATGTTTGACAATTAGCTGATAGCGGTTAGCTGTAGCGGATTGAATTAGCTGTTTTGACTAGCGGATTGAATTAGTTGTTTTGACTAGCGGATTTAAATTAGCTGTTTTGAATAAAAGTGTTTGGTAAATAGTTTTTTGAGTAACTTTTTGTGACAAATAGCAAACTTCTAATTGAAAATGCTCCTAAATGAGTTTTTTCAAAATTAGTTTTTTGATCCCAAACCTCTAACTCAACCCTCTAACAACCAAACACTCACATTAGAGGTTTCATTTCGTCAAACCTCTAATCTACCCCAAACCTCTAATTTCACCCCAAACCTCTAACTTCCAAACACCCCCAAAAGAAATGAAATAAAATCGGGTATTCTACAATTAGCAAAAAAAAGTAAAAGTTGTTAAATTCTATACTGACACTAGTTATGATAATTAAAATTAAAGAGGAAGGGGGTTATATAGAAGGGAGAAAAACATATTAATAATAGAAAGAAAAATATTTGATATGGGACATGGATGGTTAAACTTTAAAGATTAAGAGAAGATATATATGACTACATAATATATGTATAAGTAGATGTCTTGATAGCTGATTCCTGAGGAAGCCACCAAAGCGTGAGAATAATTTACCGACCAGTAACTAATGCTTCAATCTCGTATTCCAGACAAATTTATACAAATATATCGGGTTTCTATATTTTGGGGGTCCTTCCGATCTTGGGGTCCTGTGCATATGGGCTTTTTTACAACCGTTAATCACCAGGGCTGCCAAAAGTTGCAATTGTAGTAGTAATACCACAATATATACAAATAATAATTTAATTGTAGAATATCATATCGTAAAATATTAGCTTATCTAATTGAGATCAATAGCAAATGTCTGTAACAATATAATATGAGAAGAATCACACTTGTTAACATGGGGCTAGTAATTCTATCACTACTACAAAAACAAAGCGTAGACCAACTATAAAAATAACAAACCAAATTTAATATATATGCCCTTCATTTCATCTTATAAGCATATTTCAAAAAGCCATTATATTTGTTTTTGACTGTACTTTATATACATACATATGACAGCTTAAATGCCGCAGATTGCAAAACCCAATGATTTAAAAAAAATGTGAATCAAGGCTAAACACCAATAATAGTGGAGAGTTGTTAGTACCTTCTTTGATTTTCAACAAAATCTGGCCCCTCCGCTGAAGGTGAAGTAGAACAACTGAGAAGAATTTCTGAATCAGAAAGGTGTCGAAGCATGAAAGCAACACTTACTTGGCGTGTGGTCCTAACAGAAGAAATCGACAACACCACTGTAAGGAGATTAAGGAACAAAAAAATTACAATAACAAAAAGAGATTGGGTTCAAAAGGAACACATCCGAACTTAAACAACAGGAGGAATGGGCAAAATGTGAGTTTCAAGTCTTCTGCTTTAATTTATGACATTGGAAGTACTCATGTAAACACCTAGAGGTGAACATTGGTCGGTTTGGACGGTTCGGTCCCGTCTATTTCGGGAAATTGGTTCACCCTATAAACACCCACACATAACGGAAAAAGAAAAAGCTGTAGAAGGCATACTAACCAGGAAAATGGAGAAATGATGATTTGATCAGTCAGTGTGTCATATGTCTCGAGTAACTTTCCTTTAAGGCTAGGGTCCTCAAATGATGCAGTCAATCGAATCCTTCTGACGATTTCATCCGGACATCTTGACGTTTTATCAAAGCTGGCTGGGTTGACTGAACCAGTGGATGGTTCGACCTAAAATCAAGTTACAAAAGAAACAAATTTTTTATAAAGTAACATACAGCGTCAACTTGCAACATACTAATGTACTATCCCCTCTCTAGTGGTTGTTATTATAATTATTGACATGCTAATAAATCTTTTTAACTACTTGTTAACTACATGAATAGATGATATGTACACTGACTAGTTAGAAAACATTAAACTGACCAGGAATCCATGGAATATGGGGTATGCATTTCCTTGAGAATCCCATCTTGTGTTATGGTCCAAAACATGGAGTAATTGAATGTGAAACTTTATGCTACTCTTTTCCAAAGTTTGAATTATCTTCTGACACAGTGGAAAAGAGTAGCCGTCTAAATTTAGGAGTTTTCGGGATTTAATGCCATGATTCCTTCTCTGCACCCAGAAACCATTACATTCAAGTCAATAATATGAGTGGTAACATATAACATCTGAAGAAATTGAAAGGCAGGTTGCAGTTTTCGGGGCCTTACTTGAGGTGAAGCATCATTGAACGCACCAACAAGATAGACCTGGATACATTTTGCAAAAATTAAATTACCATGCTGAGAAAAAGAGCAGAGTAAACAGATAAATGATCATTTAGGTTTAAACGGTTTGCAAGTTTTTTAAAACATTTACATCAAAGATGTCATCAACATTATGCTTCACAGCTAATGATAACATCTGGGTGAAGCCGATGTCAACAACATCCGGTGAATCCATATGAGCAACAGAAGTCCTGCAACCAAACACCAATATGTAGAAAATTAGAATTGAATCAATCACTCGTCAACAATCGATGTGAATATTACATTGTGTGCACACTACTTTAATGCATACGTCATACATTCCGTTTCTGCGGTTACGAATGACAATGCCCAGACAAGTTGTTGCTTCATCAGTCCCAACTAGCTTCTCGCAAGAACAGCAAGAAAACAAAAGTTCAGTACATGTTGATATGTAAAACATATATATTACCATTACACAAACCTAGTTAAATTCAAAGTAGTCGGAAGTACTATACGAAAAGCAATGTAAACTCCAAGTCTTCGAAAATTCACATAATTCTTTAGTACTTCAGGAAGCTTTTAGAACCACGTGAAACTAAAATTTGATACATAAAGTTTAATAATTATAACTGAATCCAGCAATATCCCTCTGTATGTGATGGTCTCATGTCTATTCAATATTTCTAAGTTTAAGAATCTATTGACCTTCTCAGTTTTGCGTATTACCAACTTTCTAAAGTGAATAAAGTGCAGGTGACAGTAAAATTAAAACAATCCAAATGTCAATACGTTCTTTTCTAAACTGTAGAGGTTAGACGGTAATTTAATCCCAAAGCCTCACTAAAATTTGGACAATAATGTTACCAGAAACTGACACTAGTTAAGGGTCAGACGGAGTTATAATATATTAAAAAATCAGTTATTTAAAGTAAACCGAACCAAGTATCATAGACAGTTTACTTAAACCAAAGATCTGCGCTCATGTTAAGTAGAACTTGCAACATACTTTACTCATCCCTTGTCCCAGACTTCTCTATAAACTACTAATATTTCATGTTTACCTCTTTCTATCGAATAAGAAAAATTGTATAATGAAGCAAATATATAAGCGTAACAATGAGTTTTCGTAGAAGCTAATATACAAACGTACATCCACGTGGGCAGGGTCGACAGTTGCATATTCTCTCTGAAACACATAAACTGCTTTACTAGTTGATCTCTCCAGATTAGATTCGTCAGAAGGTGAGTAGTTCCTCTCTGTGATGGCTTGAAAAGAATCTGAAACAGATACCAATGTAGGATGCCTCATCAGAACAGCCAAGGCATCATCATCATCCTACACAGAAAAGGAGTCAGCAAAAAAAGAAGTTTGACAAACGATAATGATTTGCATTTAACATTGACCTAAACATTGGCAGATAGATCAGCCTTTAGTTCTTGTAACATACTTAAAAAGCTACGGATCGTCGACCAAAACCATTAAACTTCAAAACCATTAAACTTGCAATCAGATTTTGATCTCAGCTGAAACTCTCTCTATCCCATACTTGCAGACATAAAACAAAATTTTGCCCTTGACACTTTATGTACAGTACAACTTGTGGAGTCTAAAATTCGATATTAATACGTTTTAGGACTAAAAATTAAAAAATGCATCAAATAACAAATGGTGATTAGTTGAAAACAACATAGAAAGGTAATAATCCTGAAATATAAATCAGGAAATTGAATTCCTTCTACAAAGCAAGACGCGACTTTTACTAAACCCGTATGAAATGATTAAAAAATTAAAGGGATGACCCATAACCAATTACTAATAAAGAGGTTGATAATCAAGATTATTTAATCGCAATACAGTTGGAGATACCTGGGAACAACAAGAAGAAGAGGAGTCGTCTGCAGAAATTGGAAGTCCACCAACATAAATCATGCTACTTGTTCTGCACACGATCGATTCAGCTCTAAGCACAGAGCTATCCTTTTATCTTTTTCTTCCTTCTATAAACGACAAACTTGTGCTTCTTGCATTCTACCATGATTTTAAATTACGGTTTTTGTAGGGTGCCCAAGGACGAATAAAAGTACCAATATCTAAATGGTCTCAAATATTATAACACAAAATATTGACCTCAAATATCACTCCAAAACACACTTTTGTGTAGCATTCCGGGTTTCTTTTTTTTTAAACTCTATGGCGTCTTGCATTTTGGGGAATCAATTTTTTTTTTTAATATAAACGCTACATAGCTTAGCGTTGGGTGGGTGTTAACGCCACTTTATGTGGTGTGTTGGGGGAAACGCCACTTAATGTGGTGTTTTAGGGTGTTTTCCTTTTCTTTTTTTTTTTGTATTTTCTCAAGGGTTCAATAATTAACTTTTGGGGTTCAATAATTAACTTTTGGGGTTCAACGTTTTCATTTTAGGTTTTTGAAATATTCGGAACGATCAATAAACCGTATGCGAACCATTTTCAATTTTTTAATTAAAATTTTTAAATTTAATATGTATTCCCTCGGGGTTTAAACGGTTAACCTTTGGGGTTCAACAATTCCATTTTGGGTTTAGAAATATTTGGAACGACGAATAAACCGTATACGAACTTAGGGTTTGGGGTTTAGGGTTGTTCACAACCCTAAACCCTAGACCCTAACTAATCTTGATTTTTAAACGCGTTAGCGTTTAAAAATCAGGCCGTCGGATTCAATTTTTTAATTAAAATTTTGAAATTAAAAAAAAACAATTTTAATTAAATTTAGGGGTTCAACAATTAACTTTTGGGGTTCAATGTTTCCATTTTGGGTTTTAGAAATATTCAGAACGAACTGTATATATTTAGGAGAAAAAAGAAAAATAAAAAATAAAAAACAAAGAAACGCCACATAAAGTGGCGTTGCATCACAGAACACACAAGTTTATCTAGCGTTTCCCCCCCAAAACACAATACTATCTAGCGTTAACAAGAAAAAAAATTTCCTCCCCCTCACAAAACGCTAAACGCATTAGCGTTTTGAATAAAAAAAAAGAAAAAAAATATGAGACGCTACACGAAGTAGCGTTTTTGTATAAAAATTGAAAACGCTACACGCAACTGTGTTTGGAGTGATATTTGGGACCAAGTTTTTAAGCCGTGATATTTGGGGCCATTTCTTTTCAAATTGTGATAGATAGGGCCAACACCCCAAGGACACATGCTAAGAATGTTTTTAGTTGTCAAATGTTAGTTTAATTGTCAAATCTATACTATGTTCCTTTAGTTGTCAAATCTATACTATTACTATAAATAAAAGCTAAAACATTAAAAGTTTTGGTACGGGTTTTTTTATACTTCGTGAATCTACTTATTTACCCATCATTAAAAAGAAAAATATATTCGATATCTATACTATTAAAACACCTAAAATAATTAAACATTAAAAGTTTTGGTACCTGTTTTTTGGTACTTCATAAATTTACTTATTTACACTTCATTAAAAAGAAGAATATATTCGATATCTATACTATTAAAACACCTAAAATAATTAATAACATAAAATAATTAATGGTAATTAGTCGATTGCCTTTTTCACATTATATTACTTTCTATAAACACCTATAAACATCAATGGTATCATATCTTCCAATCATTAATATTTCCTTTCGAATTAAAACACGTTACCGTTTTGATTTATAAAGAAACATTAGTATAATTCTTCATTAAAAAGAAAAATATATTCGATATCTATACTATTAAAACACCTAAAATAAATAATAACATAAAATAATTAATAGTAATCAGTCGATTGAATTTTTCACATTTAATTTTAGTTGAAGATATTACCTTTTATAAACACCTAAAAACATCAATCATATCATATCTTCCAATCATTAATATTTGCTTTCGAATTAAAACACGTTACCTTTTTGATTTAAAACTAATCTTATCACACCATATTTTTCAAACAGTAGTATAATTCTTCATTAAAAAGAAAAATATATTCGATATCTATACTATTAAAATACCTAAAATAAATAATAACATAAAATAATTAATAGTAATTAGTTTTTCACATTTACTTTTAGTTGAAGATATTAACTTTTATAACAACCTAAAAACATCAATCGTATCATATCTTCCAATCATTAATATTTCCTTTCGAATTAAAACACGTTACCATTTTGATTTATATAAAAACATTAGTATAATTCTTCATTAAAAAGAAAAATATATTCGATATCTATACTATTAAAATATCTAAAATAAATAATAACATAAAATAATTAATAGTAATTAGTCGATTGACTTTTTTACATTTACTTTTAGTTGAAGATATTACCTTTTAAAACACTTAAAAACAGCAATCGTATCATATCTTTCAACCATTAATATTTGCTTTCGAATTAAAACACGTTACCTTTTTTATTTAAAACTAATCTTATCACACCATATTTTTCAAACATTAATATAATTCTTCATTAAAAAGAAAAATATATTCAATATCTATACTATTAAAATATCTACAATAAATAATAACATAAAATAATTAATATTAATTAGTCGATTGACTATTTCACATTTACTTTTAGTTGAAGATATTACCTTTTATAAACACCTAAAAACATCAATCGTATCATATCATCCAATCATTAATATTTGCTTTTGAATTAAAATACGTTACCTTTTTTATTTAAAACTAATCTTATCACACCATATTTTTCAATTATTTAATAAAATATACTAAAAATCCATATACGTTATTTATAATAATGAAACATTAGTATAACTAGCTTAAAACCCGTGCAATGCACGGTTTTTTAATATTATATAATTTTTTTATTAATTTAAATTAGGGTTTTTTTTGATAAATAAATAGGAAAAAGTAAATTTTTGCACATTTACTTTTGTTAAGAATACCTATTTGCAATTTTACTAACTAAGTTTCAAAATTGCAAAAATACTAACCCTAACCCTACCCCCCCTTCCCCCTTTGTTGGATGCAACGGCGGTTGTACTTTTTTTTTTTTTTTTTTTAAGGTGGGGTGCTATTTTGGTTCATTTGGATTGCAAGGCCCCGCAGGGGCATATTCAACTGAATGCAACCACATTCAACTGAATTCAACTACATTCAACTTCTTTTTTTTAAGGTGGGGATATTTTTGTGGATTTGGTTTGCAAGGCCCCGCAGGGGCATATTCAACTGAATGCAACCACATGCAACTAATTGCAACTAAATGCAACCACATGCAACTAAATTTCTGATTTTAAGTTCCATTTGTCATTTGTCTTTTTCGACCTCATTTTTGAACTCTATATATATATAAGGTGGGTTATATTTTGGTGGATTTAGGTTGCATGGCCCCGCAGGGGCATATTCAACTAAATTTGCAACCATATGCAACTAAATTTCTGATTTCAGTTGCATTCAGTTGAATATTGCCCCTGGCAGGGCCTTGCAACCCAAATCCACCAAAATCACCCCATCTTAAAAAAAAAGAAAGTTGAATGTGGTTGCATTTGGTTGTATATTGCCCCTGGCGGGACCTTGCAACCCAAATCCACCAAAATCACCCCACCTAAAAAAAAAAAAGTTGAATGTGGTTGCATTCGGTTGTATATTGCCCCTGGCGGGCCTTGCAACCCAAATCCACCAAAATCACCCCCACCTTAAAAAAGAGAAAGTTGAATGTGGTTGCATTTGGTTGAATGTGGTTGCATTCAGTTGAATATGCCCCTGCGGGGCCTTGCAACCCAAATCCACCAAAATAGCACCCCACCTTAAAAAAAAAAGTACAACCGCCGCCTGAAAGGATAAAGGGGAAAAGGGAAAGGGGGGAGGGTTAGGGTTAGGGTTAGGGTTGGTATTTTTGCAATTTTGAAACTTAGGTTGGTAAAATTGCAATTAATTCAAGGAGATGGTATTTTTGCAAATAGAAACTTTAAATCTAGTATTCTTGGTAAATTTCCTTTAAATTATTTATTTTAAAACATGAATTTTAGAGGTTTAAATTTTTTTATGAGATGATTTGATAATAAATATATATATGTTATCCGTGATATTTATAGAAATATTTTAGTTAGAAAATATAGAAAAGATGTTAGGTTTTAGTTGAAAAAGGTAATCGGTTAATTGTTAGTAATTATAAAATTATTATTTTATTAAATAGAATGTTCGTGTTATTATTGGAAAAAAAGAGAATTTAGTTAGAGAAAATTAAAAAGGTAATTTGTTCTAGGTGAAAAGGTAATTGATTAGTTTATAGGAATTATAATTTTATTACGTTATTTTCTAAATACAATTACTCGTAATATTTTTAGAAAAGGAGAAATTAATATTGTTCATGATATTTCCATTAAAAAAGGGATTTTATTTAGAAAATATAAAAAAAATGATATGTTTTAGTTGAAAAAGGTAATCAGTTAATAATTAATATTATAATATTATTAGTTTATTGTATTAAATAGAACCGCTTGTGATATAATTGAAAAAATAGAGATTTTAGTTATAGAAAATAAAAATGTAACATGAAAATTAAAAAAGTAATATGATTTATGTGAAAAAGTTAATTGAATAGTTTATAGTAATTATAATATAATGTTGCCTGTGATATTAATGTTGCCTGTGATATTTCAATTCCTTCTGCAAAGCAAGACGCGACTTTCACTAAACCCGTATGAAATGATTAAAAAATTAAGGGTATTAGTTTGATATGTCCCAAATTAACAAGTCAATTATAAATATGTCCCACTTTATTGAATAATTATAAATATGTTCCATGATTAAATTTAACTCATACATAACTTATATACATATAATTATACATATATTTATACTAAATAAGACTAAATCTCCCTTCCTTTTCTCTCCTACCCCCTCCCTCCATCCAGCCTCGCAGGGGCACATTCATTCGATGGTAATTAGTAGGAATTACGAAGCCTGTGTACAAGATATGAAGGTGATCAAGATATGAAGCCTGTGTACGTAAACTATTTGCAGAAAAAACTGGTCTTTCTGGGGTTCAACAATGTGATTAACCCTACATATATATATATATAGTAGTTAGTAGTAATTAGTACAATTTTCATTTAAGCAAGAGGACAAAAATGTCTTTTAAGAATGTGTAGTTAGTTAGTTAATCATGGTTACAACAAAAAATAGGACATATTAGAAAAATGGGATATATTTATAATTATAAATAAAAATAGGACACAATTATAATTGGCCTTTTAAAATGGGACATATTAGAAAAAAACCCAAAATTAAAGGGATGACCCATAACCAATTACTAATAAAGAGGTTGATAATCAAGATTATTTAATCGCAATACAGTTGGAGAAACCTGGGAACAACAAGAAGAAGAGGAGTCGTCTGCAGAAATTGGAAGTCCACCAACATAATGCTACTTGTTCTGCACACGATCGATTCAGCTCTAAGCACAGAGCTATCCTTTTATCTTTTTCTTCCTTCTATAAACGACAAACTTGTGCTTCTTGCATTCTACCAGCTTTTTTAAATTACGGTTTTTGTAGGGTGCACAAGAACACATGCTAAGAATGTTCGTTTAGTTGTCAAATGTTCGTTTAGTTGTCAAATCTATACTATGTTCCTTTAGTTATCAAATCTATACTATTACTATATATAAAAGCCAAAATATTAAAAGTTTTGGTACCTGTTTTTTGATACTTCGTGAATTTATTTATTTACCCATCATTAAAAAGAAAAATATATTCGATATCTATACTATTAAAACACCTAAAATAATTAAACATTAAAAATTTTGGTACCTGTTTTTTGGTACTTCATGAATTACTTATTTACCCTTCATTAAAAATAAGAATATATTCGATATCTATACTATTAAAACACCTAAAATAATTAATAACATAAAATAATTAATGGTAATTAGTCGATTGTCTTTTTCACATTTACTTTTAGTTGAAGATATTACAGTCTATAAACACCTAAAAACATCAATCGTATCATATCATCCAATCATTAATATTTGCTTTCGAATTAAAACACGTTACCCTTTTGATTTAAAACTAATCTTATCACACTATATTTTTCAATTATTTAATAAAATATACTAAAAATCCATATACGTTATTTATAATAAGGAAACATTAGTATAATTCGTAAACAAGAGTATATTAAATTATATTCAATTAAAATTAAAAAAAATATATTAAAAATAATGATTATACAAAACATAATTGTAATATTAAATAAAATTGATAACATAACAAAAGAAACACCATATCAATAAAATTTTATTTATAACATAAGAAAATTTTATTATAATTTTATAAATTTATATCTTCCAATCAATAATATTTTTTCCTAATCGTATACCTAAAAATATCACACCATATCTTCTAATCACTAAGAAAATATAATAGGAACCAAAGATGGGGAGAGTAGAGGAGAGAGAGGAGAGAGAAAGCAAAAGATCCGTTAGAAATTTTGAATCTAGGTCAAAGATTCAATCCAGGGCAGCATCGCCGGTGACTGGAAAAGGAGGAGCAACCCCAGAGGAGTGGAAGGAAGTAGTCTACATTTCTGATAATCTCTTCGAAGAAACAAAGAGGGAAGCACTAAAGATAAAGAAGCTCTTGGATAAGGAAACCATTGCGGCGCTGGAAAGTAATAACTTGGGTATTCTAAGATACACAATTAATCGTCTTCATAGAATCAGAAGAAGTGTGAGCACAAAGAATCTTCAAGGAATGATGGATGGAGACTCAATAGCTTTAGAAAGGGCACTAAAGGAATTGTTGCTCTGTTCTTGGGAGGGTCCAGTAGTTAAGTTCCTAGATGAAGAAAAGCAAGAAAAGGTTGAAAGAGGGGAAAAAGAACATATCAAATTTTTGAAAAATAACCATACTTGGATGGACACAAACACAAGAGCCATGATTGAAGAAGGAGATGTAGAAGACATTAGAATGGCTTCTAATCAAGTCCATTTTAAGAGTCTTAGGAATCTGAAAGAGGTAGAATATCAGCCAAGTGTTCACACAAAAACTTATGTTCAAGCAGTAAAGAACGAAAGTTTAAAGGAAGAAAGGCCGGAAAGAGAATGGACAATTGTGGAGAACAGGAAGAAAAGGAAGAAGAATTATAGCAAAGAGGCTAATAGAGGTACCATCTTCGTTGCAAAAATACCATTATTGGCAAAAGCAAAGGAAGTTTGGGACTTTTTCAAATAGGCGGGTCATGTGTTAGACATCATTCTACCCAGGAAGAGAGACAAAAACAATAACAGAATAGGTTTTATGAAGATTCAGAGCGAAAAAGAGGTTGATGTATTCATTAATCTCTTGGGAAGTCGTAAGTTTCAAGGAGTTCATCTCTCAATGAGTAAAGCAGGACCTAAGAGTATCAAAGCAACTACATCCGAAGGTTTAGGTAATACCAACAATGGAGCCTCTCGAGGAATTCAGATTGGATGACTTCCTTAAAAGGACAACAGAACAGAAGGAGAAAGAGAAAGTCTCTGCAGAACCAAAGCACAAGACACCACTAATGAACAAGCAAGAGAAGATAAAAAACATAAAATCAGAGAAAGTCTATATTCCGGTGGCGAACAGTGTTCAAGGTATGGAGAAGAATCTATCTTTGAGTTTAATTGGATTCTCATTATTCCCAATGAAAGGAACCATTATGCAGGAGGTTCTTAGAGAACTGGGAGTCAAATTTGACAGAATAATAGAACAATCTTGTTGGAAGTTCATCATTCAATTTGATAGTATTGAAAGCAAAAAATCTTTTAAGAAAGACTCAGTAAAGGAATGGCTACATAATCTGAGGCCATTTGAAGAAGAAGACTTTATTGTCAAAAGGAAAGTTGCAGTAGAAGTAAGAGGGCTTCCTTTTAATGCTTGGTCAGAACAGAATCTTACCGCCATCACTAAAGAAATAGGATCCTGGGGGTGGTGGATTAACAGAGAAATGGAAGAAAACAGATTGGATTTTCCAAGAATTTGTTTGTACACAAATGTAATGGATAAAATCTCATCTAAAAAATGTATGAAAGTGAAGGAGGTATGCTTTGAGATAAGTGTGCTAGAAATCCAACATGATTTTCAGAAAGAAGATACACTCCCCAAGGAAACATCTGTCAAAAATCCATCAGAGAAGGTAGTCAAAAGAGTTAGCTCCTCATCCAATAGCAAAGTTTGGAATGGAGGTGAGTATTGTGATCCAATCAATCAATATTCCCCCCCAATATCTGAAGTTCCTAATTCTATTGAAGATGAAGATTCGATCAATAGTGTCATAGTTGAAACTTTAGTGACAGCTAATGATGAAGAGGAGATCGAGGGAATCAATATTCATAAACCCATGAAGGATTTATTTTGGGACTACCCTAAATCATTAGATAGAGGAGAATCTGTTGTTTCTATAGGAAATACAGAGGGGGATCTTGGGAGTTCTCAGACATCCTTGTGCAATTTGATGCAGAAGTTTAAAATCAAAGGTGTAGGAAGACCTAAAAAGAGGAAGTTCAAGAAAAGGCCTTTTGAGATTGGTAGATGCAAATTCATGAATCATAACTGGAAAAAGGTTGGGTCAAAAAACTCAGCACCTTTGAAGATGATCTCTCATGAGAATTTTCCTGTCTTGCCAAAAGAGATTCACTCATCTCAAAGAAACATGGAAGAAGCATATGAAATTTTGGAGGTAGCAGAACAAATGGGATTAATTGCAAATGGAAACAGAGAGGACACAACAAAGGTCATCAAGGAACAATTAGACCAAGGTGACATCTAGATATCCCTGGTCAAAAGTAATTTAAGTTTCTTACTTATTCATGGATAGTATCAAACTATTGAATTGGAACATTAGAGGATTGGGGAAGCAGAAAAATAAGGAAAATTTAAGAGAACTTATAAGGAAATGGGAACCTAATGTGATTTGTATTCAAGAAGTAAAACAACAAGTATTTGACACAAGCACACTGGTAGAAATGTGGCCAAATGTCAAAGCTCAAGGACTATTTCAGCAGGCACTAGGACAAGCTGGTGGGCTTTTTTCTGCATGGGATAATGATTTGTTCATTTTATTAAATTGTGAGAACTCCTGGAATTGGTTGGGATTTACACTAAAGTGTGTCAAGAGTGGTAGTATTTTCAGCATTTTCAACATATATGCTCCCCAACAAGACAGGTTAAAGGACGACTTATGGAAAACATTGGGAAGAATAGCTGATTGCGTTGAAAGTCATCCTGCTATTTTTGTAGGGGATTTTAATAGCATCAGAGATATCAAAGAAAAAGTGGGTGTAACGGAAGATAGAAGAGGCATAAGATCTTTCAACAGATGGATAAAGGAGGCCAATTTATTTGAAATTCCATTGTTAAATACTGAATTCACATGGATTGGACCAGCAGGGAAAAGGAGTAGGATTGATAGAGCATTTTGTAATAGTGCATGGTTTCAGCAGGGAGAGTGGATCTTGAAGGCTATGCCAAGAAAAAACTCTGATCATAAACCATTAGGAATCTCTGTTCAAGAATCAGATTGGGGGCCAAAACCATTCAGATTCTTCAACATATGGCTATCAAATCAGAAGTCAAAAGACACACTTAAAAGCTTGTTATCTAAGGTCAAATCTCTAGGACAACAAGATATTCAACAAGTCCTTAGATCTTTCAAGAAGGAAGTTAAAGAGTGGAACCTTACTCAAAATGGCAACATTCATAAGAAAATAGAAGCAGCCGAGGAAGCCTTGAGTAAAGCGGAAGATGATCATAGATCAGTAAAACTAATTGAAGCCTACAGGCAAGAATTAGAAGAATTGATTTTGATCAAGAACAGCATGCTTAAACAGAAGGCTAGAATCAAATGGTTGAAGGAAGGAGACAGGAATACAAGGTTTTTCCACAAAGCAATATCCAAAAGGAGAGCAAAAAACCAAATAAAAAAATTGCTCTGGGAAGGGAGAATTTTAAACAAGCCTTCAGAAATTAAAGCAGCTTTTAAATTGCATTTTGAAAGAATGTTCAGTAAAAGGAAAGGTTGCAACCTCTTCGACGTGCAGAATCTGTTCTCGCAGAGGATCAATAATGAAGAAGCCTTCAATCTAGAAAGACCATTAGTAATGGAGGAAGTTGAAATAGCTTTGCATCAGAGTGATTCTGATAAGGCCCCAGGTCCAGATGGGATAAATACAGGAGTGTTAAAATCATTTTGGGAAGACTTGAAACAGGACATGTTGGATTTTATCTTTGAGTTTATAAACAAAGGTATTATGCCTAAAGGTATGAATTCTTCTTTCATAACTCTTATTCCAAAAATTCCTCAGCCCAAGCTAGCCACAGACTTTAGACCTATCAGTCTCATTAATTGTTCCCTGAAAATCTTGACAAAAGTCTTGGCAAATAGATTATCAACAGTGATTGGAAAAATCATAGGAGAGACTCAATCTGGTTTCATTAAAGGAAGGAACATCTTAGAGGGCATCATGATCACTAATGAAATTGCACACTCACTCAAAAGCGGTTTATCAAGTGGAATAATGATTAAGTTGGATTTTGAAAAGGCATTTGACTCGGTGGATTGGGATTGCTTACTAAGGGTTCTGAACTTATTAGGCTTTGGAGATAAATGGTGTAGCTGGATAAACAACATCTTCATCTCAATGAGAGCATCAGTCCTAGTTAATGGTTCTCCCTCAGATGAATTCAAGTTTGGAAGAGGTTTGAGACAAGGGGATCCATTATCTCCATCACTGTTCAACATAATTGGAGAAGTGTTCAGTGCTATGATGAAAAAAGCAGAATCTTTAGGCATGCTAAAAGGGATCAAGATAGGACATAGAGCAAAGAACCTCTCACATCTGTAATTTGCAGATGATACCATTATATTCCTCCAACCAAGTGTTGCAAGTATCCTAAATCTCAGAAGGATCTTAAATTGTTTTCAATTGACAACAGGACTGAAGATAAATTTCAATAAAAGTTTCTTGTATTCATGGGAAAAGGATGCAGTAGAGAAAGCACATTGGGCAAATTTATTGGGTTGTAAAGTAGGAGAAACTCCCTTCACTTATCTGGGTGCACCTATAGGCTCAGATCCAAAGAAAAAGGAATTCTGGTCTCCTCTATTGCAGAAAATGGATCTCAAATTAGCCTCCTGGAAATGCAAATCTCTTAATGAAGCAGGAAGAAGCACCTTGATCAAAGATACTTTAAACTCTTTACCAGTTTACTGGTTTAGCCTATTCAAAATCCCCAAAGGCATTGGCATGGAATTAGAGAAGAAGAGAAGAGCTTTCTACTGGAAGGAATTAATAGAAGACAATGGAGGAAATAGAAGACTCCACTCATTAGACTGGAAAACATTTTGTCAACCCAAAACAAAAGGGGGTTTAGGGTTAGGAATCCTACAAGCAAAAAACTCGGCTATGTTGAGGAAATGGTGGTGGAGGTGGTTGGTGGAAAGAAACAAACCATGGTGGAAGGTGATCAGAGATAAATATAATCTAAAAGAATACCTCAATCTTGATCAGTGTAGAAATTTGAGGGAAGTCTCTTCAGTTTTAAAGAGCATTTCACAACCACGTGGAGATTATGATTGGAGTGTACTATTTAGCAGAAATAATTATTACTGGAAAATTGGTGATGGAAAGGATGTTTTATTCTGGGAAGATATTTGGCATGGTGAGTCCTCATTGGCAGAGTCATATGGTAGACTGTACTCTCTTTCAAATTGCAAATCTCTACCCATTGAAACAGTTAAAGAAATTTGGTTGGGGCATAGGGGAAGTTTTTCATGGTGGAAAAGACAATTGAGATCATGGGAACTAACTCAAGCAGAAGAGGTTCTTCACTTACTTAATGATCTGCAACTAAATTCCTCAAGAGATTCAGTCATTTGGAAAATAAATAGAGGTACTTTTTCATCTAAATCATGTTACAATTCCATACTACATCTAAATGATAGATCTGAAGGGAATTGGAACAGAATTTGGAAAATCAAAGTTCCACCAAAAATACAATTTTTTATTTGGAAAGTGGAACATGGAATTATACCATCATCTTCATTTCTACACATTAGATTGGGCAGCATCATCAACCCAAATTGTAAAAGATGCAGAGCAGTCATTGAAAACCAGCATCATATCTTCTGGGAATGTTCAATAGCCAAACAAGTGTGGAAGTTGGTTATAAATTGGTGGAGTTTGAGCAGGAGTCAAGCAAATATGTTAAGCACATCCTTTTGGAAAACTCTAAAAATATTCTCAGGGTGCAAAATCAGTGCAGTATGGGCTCAGGTGGTTTGTTCAACTCTTTGGTCTCTCTGGCTAAGTAGAAATAATTCAATCTTTAACAATGTTTTGGACAGTCCCCAAGAGATTACAAACCTCCTTGTCTTTAGAGCTTATAAGTGGTGCCTAGCTACAGATTGGATAAGTAAAGATTTATTTGATCTGTGGAAAGTTAATCCAGTAGGGGCAATACTTTTATGCAACAAATTTCCACATGAAAAGGAAGGGCTAGGGTGGAATCCGGAATACTTTGCATATACAGATGGATCTTGGGTGGAACTTAAAAGTGGTGCTATCTGCAGTGGCATTGGTGGCCTTATGCTAGATATGGAAAAAAGAACAAAATTCTTGTTCTCAGGTCCTATTTTTGCTAACACTCCTATGGAAGCAGAAAAACTAGCAATCCTATTCCTCTATGATAAAGTTAAGAATCTACTCTCTATCAGTAGCAGACTGCTGGTTTATACAGATAGTTTGACCTTAGTAAATCAATTTCATCAAGTCAGAGCTGGTAATTGTGGAATAGAAGGGGATGAAGATTGGAAAGAGTTGATAGATTCACCATTTGTCAAACTGCATTTTACTCAAAGAGAAGATCTACTAGGAGCAGATGAGCTGGCAAAAAAAGGGAAAGAAAGAAGTTTTATTCATTTTTCTTGGAATTAATTAAAGTGCAGGTAATTGGTCTTTGTGAGTTAAGTGGGCTAGCCCAAACACTTGTCTTTGATCCCAGGTCTCATTAAATCACTGTCAGATATTAATTCTCTTATATTCTCCTACTAAGAGTAATTAATTTAGTTAGTGGGATTTTATGGGAAAATAACCAAAAGCCACCATAGTATTGGTGTTGGAAATACCAATGCATTGGAAAGGATGGTAGATGGTTCAGCTGATCAGTTGGGAAGATGAACAATCAATAAGCCTGGTTAAATACAATGATCCACTAGAGTCATTCTCATCTCACATCTCTTCTATCCAGTTTCTAATGGAGCGAACATGGGTCTTTCCTAAACGTTCCTTCATCAAAATCAACACTCATGCAGTCCATTACCCTGAACGCTTTCCAAATGGCAACAACTCAGGACTGGGGATAGTGATTAGAGATCACAGGGGCACGATAATCTTAATGGTATCTGGCACCATTAGAGGCGTCACGGCTAGGGCAAATGAACTTTGGGCCATGCTTATCGGACTGCGTGCTGCTTTTTATGAGCAAGAATACAAGGTGCAGATAGAAACAGATAATGAGGAGGCGGTAAGAGAATGGAAAGACTGGAGATGGTGGATAGACCCGAAGCACGCAGGGGTTATTCAACAACTCTTGTAGAGGAGCTCAGACCCAAACCTAACTCTAGATGAGGCTGAGGTAATAAGGGGTAGTCAAAATATGTTGGCAAGGTTCTTGGCAGAGGATGGTGCTCGTAATCGAAACAGATTGGTTGCGTTTCGAAGACCATTTGGGAGAGTCAAGGAACTCTGGCGCCTTGACATGGGGTTAGGTCCAGTGGAAGCTCGTTTCATGATCGTTGATGAGGAACAGTACTTGGGAGAGATTGCTGATGAAAAGGAAGTTCAGGGTTTGGGTGATCTGCTGGTAGAAGACGCTGGCTCAGCTAGCATGGGAATTCAGAACGACGTGGATTAAGTCCTCCTGGATCTAAGAATCAAGAAGCTGTTAGGGCATGTTTTCATATCATTTAAGTTTTAGTTATTTAAGTTTTAAGTATTATGTTTGGTATGTTGCTATTCCTTTCATGGATTTTCCAATGCCATGTATGGTCTAAATTTTTCAAGATTCTTCTCTGGATAGTATTGGTTAAGGTGTTAACCTTATTTTACTATCAACAATTGTAATGGCCTTTGGGCTTTTATGATAATGAATACTAAATGCTTATCAAAAAAAAAACTAAGAAAATATAATAAAATCCGTATACTACGAATAATGACCGTTAGATTTTTAGTAAAAAATCAGAACCGTTAGATCTAATGATTAGATATATTATATGATTAAATTAATTTACTAAATTTCAAGGTTCGAATTTCATCAACGACATATTTATTTTAAAATTTTATAATATAAGTTTTAAACATGCATATCATTAATTAAATTTTCATTAAATAATTTAAGTTATAATTAAAATAAACTATTGTAAATAATAATTATATAAAAATATAATTGTAACATAAAATAAAATTTATTACGTATCAAAAGAAATCCGTGCATCGCACGGGTTTTAAGTAGGGATGGGAAAAAAATCCGATCCGACGGATACCCGATCCGAAATCCGAAATTTTGGATAATCCGAACCCGATTTTTTGGATTTGGATTTGGATTTGATTTTCAGACCCGAAAATTTTTGGATTTGGATTTGGATATTATGAAACCCGATCCGAAACCCGATCCGATACCCGAAAACCGATCCAAACCCGATCCGAACCCGAAACACGAAAAAAAACCCGATATATATATATATATATATATATATATATATATATATATATATATATATATATATATATATATATATATATATAAAATTTATATTATAATATATTTCATAATGTAATACATTTTATATAAAAGTCATTGGTGCATCGTATATCTATATAACCTTGTTTTATTAAAATCGAAATATTAAAACAATTTTAAACTCTAAGTGTTTAAGATGTATTTAATGATTTATTTGGTTATTTTAATGATTTAAATTCATTTAAAAATTGATTATATATAAAATTTTATAACAAAATTAAATATAAAAATATTAAAACTAATGCACAGAATATAGTTTATTTATATAATATAAATAATACTTTTTATAATGTATAAAATATTAAAGTGTGTGTAATATAAAACTTGATTGAAAATTTCGGGTTTTCGGATTTCGGATTTCGGATTTCGGGTATTATCCAAATCCAAAAATTTTCGGGTTTCGAGTATACCCGAAATCCACCCGAAATCCATTGGATCGGGTTCGGGTTTCAGTTTTCAGTTATTTTTCGGGTTCGGGTCGGGTTCGGGTTTTATCCAAAAAATCGGGTTTGGATTTGGATTTTGCCAAACCCGACCCGATCCGACCCGATTCCCATCCCTAGTTTTAAGCTAGTTTTGATAAATAGAAATTTATTAATAATAATGGACCCCTCTGCATGCACAAAAATCTCCACCAATTAAAATTTTCCAACTCATCAAACACGGATTCTTAGCATGTGCCCTTGGGCACACATTAGACAAACTTTTTAAATTAAATATAATTTTTAATTAATAACTAGTACTCCTTTCGTCCCATTTTGTTTGAACTGGTTTGACTTTTGCGGAGATTAAAAAGTTACGGCTGATTTATTAAAAAAAATAAAGTTAGATGAAAAATGTGTAAAGTGGTGAGACATATCAATATTTAATAATAGATTTGAGATAGTGTAGTAAATTAGTGGGTATAATAGTGTTTATAATATTTATTTTTTAAAAGAGGAATAAAGTTAGTGGTGTAATAACGAAAAGTAGTGTTCAAAAATAGTAAGTTCATTAATTTTGGGACGTACCAAAAAGGAAAGTGTGTCAATTTTTTTGGGACGGAAAGAATATTTGTTTTCTTCTTCATTAATTATTTTTAATTAAAATACAGTTTTATTATGTTACTATTCTTAATGTAGTTGCTCGAGAAATAGGGTTGTCAAACGGATATTTTCGGATACGGATGTGCCGATATCCGAATCTGAATCCGACGGATATTAGAAAATTATATCCGAATTCGAATCCGACGGATATTATCCGGATACGGATAATATCCGAATCCAAAAATCCGAATTTTGATATTTTTTAAAAAACTCGAATATCTTCGAAAATTCGAAAATCTGAATATTCGAATATCCGAATCGTTTTAAAAAAATTAAAAAATAACAATTTTTTTCCATTTAAACATAGTAAAATAGAATAAATAGAATTTTTTAAACTACAAACATCATGTTTGTATAAATGAAAACATACGTACGTGTTGTGTGTAAATATCTTTACTTATTAATGAATTAAATAATTAAATTTTAATACATAAATAATATATTATAAATATTAAATTATTATTATAAATCATATATTCTAAAAAGTGAATATATATATATATATATATATATATATATATATATATATATATATAAATTTTTGGATATCGGATATTTCGAATACGGATGTGCCTATATCCGTATCCGCTATTTTCGGATTCAAATTCGGATACGAATGATATCCGTTTTCTTTCGAATACGGATATTATCCATTTTTTTCGGATTCGATATCGAATTTTTCGGTCGGATATCGGATTTTTCCGATTTTTTTGTGTTTATAATATTTATTTATTAAAAAAGGAATACAGTTAGTGGTGTAATAGCGAAAATATTGTTCAAAAATAGTAAGTTCATTAATTTTGGGACATACCAAAAAGGAAAGCGTGTCAATTTTTTTGGGATAGAAAGAATATTTGTTTTCTTCTTTATTAATTATTTTTAATTAAAATACAGTTTATTATGTTACTATTCTTAGTGTAGTTGATCGAGAAATAATTTTTTGATCACAATTTTGAATTAAAATATCCAAAATATTACTACTCACAAAAATGATCCTTAGTATCACATACAATTATACAATGCAAAGTTTTAGAGCCCGTTTGGATTAACTTAAAATCTATACTATTATATAAAAACTGAAATATTAAAAATTTTGGTACATGTTTTTTGGTACTGCATGAATTTACTTATTTACCCTTTAATATGAAGAATAATATATACGATATATATACTATTAAAATACCTTAAATAAATAATAACATAATATAATTAATGGTAATTCGTCGATTTCCTTTTTCACATTTACTTTCAGTTGAAGATTACCTTTTATAAACATCTAAAAACATCAATTGTATCATATCTTTCAATCATTAATATTTCTTTCAAATTAAAACACGTTACCTTTTTGATTTAAAACTAATCTTACAATCATTAATATATACCCGAAAATATCACACCATACTTTTCAATTATTAATAAAATATATTAAAAATCTGTATACATCTATACTATTATATAAAAGCCGAAACATTAAAAGTTTGGTTGGTTGGTCGGTTGGTCGGTCGGTACGGTACCTGTGGATTTTACTTATTTATCCTTATTCAATTCAATTAGAGATAAAATTCATCCTACTAAATAATTAATTTCATTTTTCAAGTTAAACATATTATATTTTTATTTTTCAATAATTAAATAATTTCCTTTTTCATGTAAAATACATTATCTTTGATATTTTATATAACTAAAATATCTCCTTTATTAATTAATTTCCCTTTTCAGGTTAAACATATTACCTTTTCTATTTTTCAATAACTAAATAATTTCCTTTTCAGGTAAAATACAATATCTTTTACATTTTATCTAACTAAAATTTCTTTTTTTTTTAAAAAACACTACGAGCAATTTTGTTTAATAAAATAAATAACATAATTATATTATAATTACTATTAACTAATAATTACCTTTTTCGGCCAAAACATGTTACATTTTCTCTAACTAAAGTCTCTCTTTTTCCAATTATATCATGGACTGTTACCTTTTTCAGCCAAAACAAGTTACCATTTTTCTTTTCTCTTACTAAAACCTCTCTTTTTCCAAATATATCACGACCAATTTCCTTTTTCAAATTAAACATATTACCTTTTATATTTTTCAATAACCAAATAATTTCTTTTTTCAGGTAAAATACAATATCTTTTACATTTCATCTAGCTAAAAGTTAAAAGTTCTCTTTTAATTTCAAAAAAAAAATCTAGCTAAAAGTTCTCTTTTTTTAAAAAACACTACGAGCAATTTTGTTTAATAAAATAACATAATTATATTATAATTAATATTAACTAATCAATTACCTTTTCCAGTCAAAACATGTTACATTTTCTCTTTTCTCTAACTAAAGTATCTCTTTTTCCAATTATATTATGGACGGTTACCTTTTTCAGCCAAAACAAGTTACCTTTTTTTTTTTTCTCTTACTAAAACCTCTCTTTTTCCACTTATATCACTGGCGTTTCTTTTTAATAAAAATAAAATTATAATATTAGTAATTAACCGATTACCTTTTTAGCTAAAATGTATTGTCTTTACTATTTTTTCTAATTAAATTTCCTTTTTTTCTAGAAATATCACGAGCAACATTAATTTCTCATTTTCTAAAAACTATGAGCAATTTTATTTAATAAAATAACATAATTAAATTATAATTATTATAAACTAATCAATTACCATTTTCACATTAAATCATGTCATCTTTTTAATTTTCACATTACCTTTCTATTTTCTCTAACTAAAATTCTCTTTTTCCTATTATATCACGGACGGTTCTATTTAATAAAAATAACTAATAATATTATAATGTTAATAATTAGCCGATGTCCTTTTTCAGCTAAAACGTATCATTTTTTCTATATTTTCTAGCTAATATACGATACCTATTAATTTTACTTACTTACTCAATTACAGATAAAATTTATCCTACTAACTAACCAATTTCCTTTTTTCCGGTTAAACATATTATCTTTTCTATTTTTCAATAACTAAATAATTTACTTTTTCAGGTAAAATACAATATCTTTTATATTTTATCTAACTAAAATTTCTACTTTATTAATCAATTTCCTTTTTCAGGTTAAACATATTACTTTTTTCTGTTTTTCAATAACTAAATAATTTCCTTTTTCAGGTAAAATACAATATCTTTTACATTTTATATAAAATGAGGATACATTAGTATCATCCGTGAACATGAGTATGTTAAATTATATAAAATTAAATATTAATTAATTAATTTTTACTTTTAATTGATGATATTACTTTTTATAAATACCTAAAATATCATATTTTCCAATCAATAATATTTTTTTTCTAATTAAAACAAGTTAACTTTTAATTTAAAATAGAATCTTGCAATAATTAATATATACCAAAAAATATCACACCATATCTTCTAATCTCTAACAAAATATAATAGAAATCCGTATACTACGAATAATGACCATTAGATTTTTAGTAAAAAAAAAAAAAAGAACTGTTAGATGTAATGATTAGATATATTATATGATTAAATTAATTTACTAAAATTTCAAGGTTCGAATTCCATCAACGACATACTTATTTTAAAATTTTGTACTATAAGTTTTAAATCATGCATATCATTAATCAAACTTATATTAAATTATGTTAATTAAAATTTAATTAAAATATTGTAAATAATGATTATCTAAAAATATAATTGTAACATAAAATAAAATTTAACACATATTCAAAGAAATCCGTGCATTGCACGGGTTATAAGCTAGTAAATTAGTTATAACTTAAAGTGTAATATATTAACTTTAAGTTGAAAGTAAAAATTGTGGCTTTAAGTTGAATGTGTGTGTGTTTGGATAATTTTACTTAAAGTTAGTTGTATACTGTAAAGTTTGACTTAAAAATAAATTTAGACTTAAAAAAATTAAAAGTCATATTTTATTTAAAATAAATTAAAATTGAAGTAGAAAGTATAAATTAATTATAGTTAAGTCCAATTAAATTAGATTTGGAAAAGAGTTATCTCTAAAATTTGTTTATATTATATTTTGAATATAAATAATAAAATAAGTATTAAAGATCAAGTACCAAAATAAAATCTTAAGATATAAAATATAATATAATATTTAATTAAATTCAAAATATAAAATACTTGTTCAATTTCATTGCAGCTAAAAGAAAAGAGGAAGTAGGATTAGAAATCCTAAAGTAAAATAAAGAACGTGTTGTTGTTAAGAAAAGCCGAAAAGTACCTCCAGGGTACTTTCTACTTATGAACTTCAAATAACTTTAAGTACACGGGAAATGTTGGTATCCAAACACGTCAAATCTAACTCGAAGTCCTGTGAACTTGGCTTACATGGTTGCCAAACGGGCTCTTAGTCCCGTTTCTTAAATGAATTTAAAAGGCTTCTCCTTTTATTGGGTTGGGCCTGTTGTGATGGTGGGCTGGTCTAATTTTGTGTTATAAATGTATGTATGACATGCATTTTCGCTTTTATTAAAAAAATAAAATTAACCAGTAATGCACACTAAAATTGCGTTTTCATAAAAGTATTTGAAAAATAGTGAAGAAGCGCATTATTATTACATGTTTTTCAAGAAAATATGTCTTTGTAAGTGATAAAAAAGGTCATTTTTTAGATTGTGAGATTTTGAACCATTTTAATTAAAATTGTGATAGAAAGTACCTTGATTGATTTTAGTATTAAAGGGGTGAAATTAATTGAAATACTTGAACTTTTAAGTTCTATTTGAATTATTGTAATGCTTTTAGTAAAATTGTCATTGTCGCACTTTTTAAGGAGATAGCTGGGCTGGGAATGATTTCAAATAACTCCCCGGAATCCTGAGATTATAACATTTTTTTTTTAAAATTTTAAATAGACAAATGGTCTAATTTTAGGTATCTCCCTCTCTTAAAATAGGCCAGTAGTATAGTACATTCCCGGATATAATTAGTGGAAATAATAATTTAATACCTAAGTGGTAGAATGCGGATGAAGATATGAAGATATGGAATTAAAAGTTGGAGTTTTTATTTCAAGTTGTAGGTAGTGCTTAAATAAGATGCATAGAGTCAGATTATTATCTGCAACTAATATATCATCCACACACACCAGCACTGACAAAATATCTTCCTTTTTCGGAAAGCGAAAAATGCATGCTCTACATGAGATTGTTGAAATCCGTATTTACAAAGGGAAGAAGTAAGTTTTGCAAACCAATTGCGTGGTGATTGCCGTAAGCCGTATAGTTACACAAACGACAAACTTTTCTGGGTAAAGAATGAGAAAAACCAGGAAGTAGACGCATGTAGACCTCATCATTCAAATCACCATGTAAAAAGTCATTATCGATATCTAATTGATGAATCTCCTAGTTGTTAGCAACAACAATGGAATGAAATGTTCGAACGCTAACCATTTTTGTTAAAGTTTCAGTAAAATCTTAGGGAGGTTTCTGATGATTGCCAAGAACAACTAATCGAGCTTTTTCACGTTCAATAGTCCCATTAGATTTGTATTTTGTCTTATACACCCATTGAAAACCAATTGTCTTCTTTCTCGGGGGAAGATAAGTTTTCTTCCAACTTTTATTTTTCTCGAGAGCATCAATTTTCTCCTTCATGTCTTTGCACCACCTATCATGTTTGACAACCTCTTTGTATGACCTAGGCTCAACATTAGTACTTACAGCAACAATAAAATTTTTATGACCAGCATTAAAGTTATAATAAGCTACATGGTGGGCTATAGGGAACTAGGTACCTGAAGAGGGTAGGGACTCGGAAGAATCGAAGATGGGGTGTATAGTGTGAGCTGAATAACAAATATAATCAGAATGCCAAGCTGGAGGACGTCTTTGGCGTTGAACTGGTACACTACAAGGAAAACAGGCTCGGACAACGGTTTTTGCCCGTTGTCTGATGCCCTGTTTTCCTGTTGTCTATTGAGGCGCCGTCTGATGCCTATATCAGACAACGGTACCAAAACTGTTGTGTGAGCCTTCTTCGACAACAGTCCGTATTTACTGAAACGTTGTGTGAATACTAGAAACAACAACAGTTTGTGTTTAAAAAGTATTGTACAAACTACATTACAACAATGGTCCTTAACTCAGAAACCGTTGTTCTAGGCATGTTTAGACAAGGGTTTTTTGTTTTGGTTGTGTTGTCTATTTCGTTTGCATCCAACACAACATTAATTAGTTGGGTTGCAGTATAGTTTTATAGACAATGGTCTTCTATATCTGTGATGTTGTGTTAAATACTTTCTCACAATGGTTTTATAGAAAGAAACCATTGTTGTTTCGTTAGTTAGACGATGGAATTGTTTTAAAAAGTGTTGTCTGAATATTTGTTACACAACGGTTTATTTGAACAGAAACCATTGTAGTTTTTGTTGTTAGACAATGTAAGAGTTTTATAAAGTGTTGTCTGAATATTTCGTTCACAAGGGTTTTAATTGTTAGATTCGTTGCCTGAGCTGTTTTGACACAAGTTTTTCTATTTTAGCGTTTTCATTTATGTGTTGTGCGAGTAACTGTAATACAAGTATTTTTATCTTATTGTTTACATTTGTGTGTTGTCTGAGCAACTGTAACAAAAGCTTCTATTCATTTTCTTGTTGTCTAGGTTCTATTTTGACAATACTTTGGTTTTTCATAGTATTGTCTACAAGTACATTAGACAAAGGTATAATTTAAATGTGCAAACTAAACAAATTACTAAATGGCATTGTCTACAACCTTTAGTAAATAACATTACTAAAATTCCAACCATAAAATCCAAATCAATACAACCATAACATTCATACCAACATATCTACTCCGTTAGACAAACATACCATCAAAAGTACGGACATTGGGCCCCTATTTCGGAATGAACATATTTCACAAAATATAAAACTAACGGCTACCACAGTTTACTGAAAATGTTCATTGTGAAATAACAAGAAGTACTGAAACTGTTCAACGTGCATGGTTCTTCATGAAATACTTGGCCCATTCGATCCTTATCTCATTGAGGTCATCGTTGTTGTAAGCAAGGTTTCCCCTCCGCTGCCACTGAAAAGCAGGAAAACAACATTATAATTTATATACTTTCAATACAAAAAACAAGAACATTAGTCAGGGTTAAATATGTGTAATTTACCTTAATATGAAAACTGAATTCCTTATCAGTGCAGATCTCTTTCATATACCGCATCACAAATAAGCCACAGTCCTTAGTTCCAGTTTGGAGAGGAACACCCTAATCAACACGTAAAAAAGAATTTATACATTCGTACAAGAAACTCATGAAAATCAGGAAAATCGATGATAAATGTACAAATTATTACCGCCAGATTCTCCCAAGTGATTTTCTTCACCATCAACTTCCTGGTACTTTCCTTGTAAAATTTGATCGCACTACGACAATATATTATAAATCAAATTACTATACATTTTTATTAATTGTTAAAGCAGATTAAAAATTAATTTTAAGTTCCGAGAGGTACTCACGTATCAACCACCTCAATCCATTCTGCACTTGCTAATCTACGCTTCAAAGCGTCCATGTGGTAAACCACTTGTGTTTCAGGATGCACAACAGTTAGCGACCAGTGGTTCCTAGTAAATAATGACACAGAAAAATAAGAACAATAATATTTACTTAACGTTTATAGGCTAAAACAATTATGTAGTTTCAACTGAAAATATCATCAATTATACACGAAGGGATATTGATAATTAGAGCACCAGTGTATATATCTTTGTTAATAACAAGGGCCTCTGTGACTTAAATTGAAAATAACATGATTATTAAATTAGTCTTCACACAAAAGTTATTATGTGATGATAATTATTTGTTAGGACTAATTAAGGACATATATCTTAAATATTAATACTCTAACAATGATTTACCTGATTAATTTCTCAAATTTTAGGACTAAATATTAAATGTTTTTCCTGATTAATTTCGTTAATTTTATATCAGTTTTTATTAAAAAGCATGTATTTTTATAAATAATACAATGGTAAAAGTAAAGAAATAAGTACTCACGCGGCGTTATATGGCACTAGAAAATAGGATTTTCGCTCTCCATTTTTGAATCTGAAAGATAATTCACGAGCCCTCTCTGTAACAGTACCGCAACCATTTGCGCCAACCATCCCAGGATCAACGAAGCATATCATGCTGGACATTTTGTGTCTTTTCAAAAACATCTCCAATAAACTATATAAAAAGCAAACAATTATGGACACAATTAAAAACTAAGTTGCAGAAATAAAAACAATTATTAGAAGCGATGATCTAAATATTAAACTTAGATACTTACTTAATAAACAAGCAAATAACGGACCCTGATATTTCTCCTCCTGCGCATAAGGCATGGAAATCTGATAAAAATAGAACTTGTTTTTTGGCTGATCCGAAAGCTTCTTTGCACAGCACAAATCTGGATGTTTTGCCATCCTTCAATGCCTCCTTTGCCCAGAGCCACATATGCTTCAGCTTCGGAGGATAATCATCACCCATGTCTAACACAAACTCTGGTTTCTTCACTATATCAGCCACCTTCTTAAACTTCCTTTGGCTAGATTTCTTGACGCCCTTGAAAGAAACAATGTAGTCGATAATTCAGAACACAAACTAAAGCAGTACGAAAAGTTGGACGGTTACGTAAACAAATATAAAAACTAACCTTTTGAGTTTCTTTCGATGCATTACTGCTTTTCTTTACTTCTACAATGAGGTGTCTTGGCCACTCAACAAATGTCCCCACAGCTTGTTCCACGATGGTGATCTCATCTTGGATGGGGAAAGGAATTAAGGCAGATCCTTGGACAACACGAGTAATACAGACTCGTGCATTCTCTTCTGGTAAATGCTTCCCATGAATAACTTTACACACCGTATCAACAGTTCCATAAGCAACAACATTGGTAGGGGAGTCTATGGTTAATTCCCACTCCACAGCGCACCCAGCCCCCCCAATATTCTTGTCCTCATCATTTGCCATCTCCTCAAACGCATTACTCTCAACCTGAACAATCTTATGAATCCCAGCCTCATCTTCAACCTTTTCCTCAACATTGTCAATCTTCTCTTCAATATTGTCAACCTTCTCAATATCGGCAACCTTCAACTCCAGGTTATCATCAATCTTCTCACTTGATTTTTCAGCCACCAATTTGTCAGTATCAAGATCCAGTTGCTTTCTTACACCTAGCAACTCCAGGTCATTCAAAATTGCATGTGCACCCTTGCTACAGCTTCCTTGCTGCGAGACAACATTTGGACTGTTACCGGCATCTGTAAGCTTTCCACCTAAAAGAGCTTTTATATTCTCCATCTCCGCAGCCCAAAACTCATCCCGCTCTTGAACAATCTTTTCTCTTTCTTCTTTCATAAACTTCTGGATACCATCTTGGATCCTCTCTTCAATTGTTTTTTTCTTCCTCTGCCTCGGCAGGTTAAAGTACACAGACTGCTTGACATGAGTCCCTTGGCCACGGACTCGTCCTCGATGCTCAGGTTTACCGAGCACCTTTGAGAGGACATCATCAGTGCCTTCCTCTGTCAACTCCCCTTCACTGATTCTCTGTTTCATAACCGCCTAAAAATTTAACCAAAAATCAAAGGGTGACCACAAATATTTTGGTAATGTGGAAATTTAATTAAAAGATAAATGAATAACTTACAATCTCTTCAGCAATCTCTTTAACTTTAGGATCCTTATAGTTTCCATCTTTATCCTGTCGCGCACGAACCCAGGTAGCTGACTGATCTATCTCAATTTCAGGATTGCTTTGCGACTGCATGAATAACCATGTTCGAGATATCAAAATTAAGAAACATCAACCCGTTTGAATATGACTCTTGTAAAAAATCAAAGAGTGTATATTACTAACCATTTCTTGTTCAAGGTTAGCATAACCCTTGCGAGAGATGCAGTGAGGGTATTCATTCAGCTCCCTTCTCTTTTTCTGCGTAGTGTGGATCTCCTTTTTCACATAACAGATAGTTAAAAAATTAGCAACAAAGCCTAATGTAACTTGTAAGAACTTTGAAAACAAATAAAGTCAAAAACTCACATTAAACTCAATAGAGAGACGATCGGAAACAAACATATCCCAATGTGCTTTCTCGATAAATGAGTAGTCAGCTGGAGGAGACTCCAACAACTCAAGTTGATCCCGGTAAGGAAGGATGTATGCAGTTGTTAATCGACTTTTAAACTCCCTCCACTTCTGGCACGCTGACTTCAACACCATCTTCCTTGCTGTTGGCGGCACATCAAATGCCATCTACATTCATAAGAATTGTTACATAAGTGCAAGTTAGGTGGTAGGCAACAATGTGTACTTAAGTACTAGTAAGGGCAATCAATGTTACCTGCACACAATCCCATATTTTATTCTTTCTTTCTTTCGGAACACGTATCCATGAATCATACCATACTACGACTTTAGTTCTTGCAAGAACTCCGATGTAAGACTGCATTTCAGTTCCCGCATCACCGTAGGGCTCACCCTTTGCATTGAAAGGCACCGGGAGCTTGATGCCCAGGATCTTACGTCGTACAATCCTATGCATTGTCACAGCTCCGCGTTTCAAGAGTTTAAGTCCCTCTTTTTTCTCAGCCACTGCTTGACTCCCACGTTTCCTTTTCTTGGATATTTGATTTTGTAAATTGCTGGAAATGGTCTTCCCTTTAACAGACACAGGGGAGGTATTACTTTGAGAGGGCTGCACTGGTGTTTCGGTCATTGAGGCTGACTTGTTCTTCTTTAATGCCTTTAAAAGGGCAGAGGTACGAGAGGCAGTACGAGCAGAGGCAGATTTTGTTTTCCTTGAATCCATGATAAATCTACACACAAACAGAGAAAGAAACATAAATCTCAACCAAAGTCACATAAATCATAGTCACAAACAAATAAACACAGTCACAAACAAAGAAACATAGTCACAAACTCAATCAAAAATCACATAAATCTCACACAAACAAAGTCAAAAACTCACTCAAATATCACATAAATCTCACACAAAGTCTAAAACTCACACAAATATCACATAAATTATACACAAAGTCCAAAATCTCACACAAAGTCCAAAACTCACACAAAAATCACAGTGACATACTATCAAACACTTGGTATGCATAAATCACTATGCATATATATCTTACACAACAATGACATAAACTAAAACACAAAGTCCAAAACTCACAGAAAAATCACAATCACGTATTATCAAACACTTGGTAGGCATAAATCACTATGCATATATATCTTACACAACAATGACATAAACTAAAACACAAAATCTCATACAAAGTCCAAAACTCACACAAAAATCACAGTCACATATTATCAAACACTTGGTAGGCATAAATCACTATGCATATATATCTTACACAACAATTACATAAACTAAAACACAGGGAAACACACTAATAAACACACTAATGCATGCATAACATAAAAAGAGAAATCAAGCAAGAGACGAGGAGGGAGGGAGAGAGAAAGGGTGAGAGAGAGGGAGGAAGAGGAGAGATCGAGAGAGAGAAAGAGAAAGAGGGGGAGTGTGTGAGAGAAAGAGGAGGGAGAGAGACTGTGTGTGTGAGAGAGAGAGAGAGAGAGAGAGAGAGACTGTGTGTGCGAGAGAGAGACTGTGTGTGCGAGAGAGAGAGAGACCTGTCGCCGCCCGAAGATGAGAGCTCCGATTGAAAAGAGAGGGAAATGAAAATTGTGATTGAGAAATGAAAGAGGGAAAGTAAACCTAAGCAAACTTAACCAGTACTAAATTAATATTCTATTATAATATTTTTAATAATCTATTATAATATTTAAATAAAACATATATTTAGTAATTTATAAATTTGAGTCAGTGTTGTAAAAAGCGGGAATCGGACTTAATCGGTAGAGGCACTGTCCAGGGATTAATCGGGGATGATTAATCGAATAATCGGATTATTAATCAGTGCGGTAACCCATGGAACAGGGATTAATCGGTGATTAATCGTGATTAATCACCGATTTTTAGAACAGAGATTTGAGTATAATAATTTGAATTATACATATATGTATATTTTTTCTAATGATAAAAAAAATGTGAAAAATTGTTATACTAAATTTTATATTGAACCAAAATGTATTAATAATAAAAATAAATAATTTGTTCAATTTAATTTAATAATATTTATTATTAAAAATTAAATTTCGTTCATATTGTTGTTATCGACTAAATCAAATCAAATTAAATTCAAATTGATTTAATTAAACCTTCTATGTGTAAAGAAATATTGTTCTTATCAATTAAATTAAATTCGTTATTATTATAAATAAAATATCACCGAGTACAAATCTTAAACCCTAAACCCTAACACGTGATACGGATTTTACATTACCCATGTATTATTCGAATAAGTATAAGTAAATACGGTCAAAAATGTCTTACGTTATTATGTTTCAACTTAATAACACATTCGAAGCCGTGTAAACGGTACAAATTGATTTAAATAGCTGGAAAATAAAGAAAACGGTTTTGCCGCCAAAACTGTTGTGCCAAAGCACCTCAGACAAGTCTTTTTTTCCAAAATACCGTTGTGTAATTCAGACAACGGAAATATTTGAAATTCTGTTGTGCAATATGCTTTCAAACAACCCTTTCCATATTTAAAAAACCGTCGTATGGATCATACAACGGTTTTTTTTAAATTTCTGTTGTGGGATTGCCGTTTGCACAAGCATTTTTTTAACAGAAACCATTGTCTGAATACTATTTCGTTTTCGCCCAAATTGACGCTTTTAATTTATAAATTTTTCACTCCCGTTCCTATCCTTTGAATCTTATATTATTAATTAGTAATTAATATGTTAATTTGTTCAATATTGTGAGTGTGATTATATCGTGGTTTATAAATCGATCGATAACAAGAACTATATTATATATATATAGCACTCCATTAATACGTGGTACTATTTATTTGCAAAGGAAATTATCGTTCATATATCGAATAAATTTGTTCTTTATATAAATGAAATATCAACCAGTCTCGTGTTCGCGATTCTTGATAAAATAAAGTTATCGAAACCCTAAACCCTAACACGTGATACGGATTTTACATTACCCATGAATTATTCGAATAAGTATAAGTAAATACGGTCAAAAATGTGTTACGCTATTATGTTTCAACTTAATAACACATTCGAAACCGTATAAACGGTACAAATTGATTTAAATAGCTGGAAAAAAAAAGACAACGGTTTTGCCGCCAAAACTGTTGTGCCAAAGCACCTCAGACAAGTCTTTTTTCCAAAATACCGTTGTGTAATTCAGACAACGGAAATATTTGAAATTCTGTTGTGCTATATGCTTTCCAACAACCCTTTCCATATTTAAAAAACCGTCGTATGGATCATACAACGGTTTTTTTTTAAATTTCTGTTGTGGGATTGCAGTTTGCACAAGCATTTTTTTAACAGAAACCATTGTCTGAATACTATTTCGTTTTCGCCCAAATTTACGCTTTTAATTTATAAATTTTTCACTCCCGTTCCTATCCTTTGAATCTTATATTATTAATTAGTAATTAATATGTTAATTTGTTCAATATTGTGAGTGTGATTATATCGTGGTTTATAAATCGATCGATAACAAGAACTATATTATATATATATAGCACTCTATTAATACGTGGTACTATTTATTTGCAAAGGAAATTATCGTTCATATATCGAATAAATTTGTTATTTATATAAATGAAATATCAACCAGTCTCGTGTTCGCGATTCTTGATAAAATAAAGTTATCGAAATCCTAAACCCTAACACGTGATACGGATTTTACATTACCCATGTATTATGTCTTACGCTATTATGTTTCAACTTAATAACACATTCGAAGCCGTATAAACGGTACAAATTGATTTAAATAGCTGGAAAAAAAAGACAACGGTTTTGCCGCCAAAACTGTTGTGCCAAAGCACCTCAGACAAGTCTTTTTTCCAAAATACCGTTGTGTAATTCAGACAACGGAAATATTTGAAATTCTGTTGTGCAATATGCTTTCCAACAACCCTTTCCATATTTAAAAAACCGTCGTATGTATCATACAATGGTTTTTTTTAAATTTCTGTTGTGGGATTGCAGTTTGCACAAGCATTTTTTGTTAAATATAATTGATGTGTTTTAATCATTGTTTAAGTGTTACAGTGAATTATCAGAGTTTAGCTGGAAGCGGTCAGAGTTTAGTGTAAACTCTGACCGATGGAAGCTCGACAGAGTTTGTCAAACTCTGTCTAGAGGCAGCGTCTACTGGTCAACAGTGATTGAAGATTTATTATGGAAGCGATATCTTTGAAGATTGGATAGCTATCAAAGAGATTGAGTTGACTTAGGAGACGTGTGACAATCTATAATTGATATCATTGTATAGCTGATTATTAGAAATATCAATTAGAGATTGTATTTTAGCTGTATGTTTTATAAATACAGTTAGGTTAACCCTAGAAGGGTATCGTACAACGAATTATCTTTATTGTAACCTAGCAGCTCTTTGTGATAGTTTACATCATGAAGAGGGTTCTTAATACCAGAAGTTTTTAAGTGCATAAACGTCTTGTTAAACTCTCATACGAATTTGATTATTAATTGTGTATTCGGCCTAACAAGTGGTATCAGAGCCAATCTGTTACTTTATTACAGGTTAAGATCCAAACACAACAATAATCATGTCAGCAATTCCTCCACCAACACCTACTGTTTCTGAAAAGGCTCCTACTACTGTGAGTCGTTATGAACCAATCAGGGTTCCTATTCTCAGGCCATTAGAGTATGCTATGTGGAAGGTCAAGATGACTATGTTTCTGGAGGCTACAGATCCAGAATATCTGGACAGGATTTATGAAGGCCCTCACAATCCTATAAAGCTATCTGTTGCAGCTGCTGGTGAAGAAGCTAAAATAGTTCCAAAGGAAAAGAAAGACATGACTCCTGAAGATCTATCATCAATTGCTAAGGATGCAAAGGTCAGGTATTTACTGCATAGTGCTTTAGACAATGTTATGTCTAACAAAGTCATTAACTGCACCACTGCAAAAGAGATATGGGATGCTCTTGAAGTCAGGTGTCAAGGAACTGCAGCTATTAAGATGAATAGGAGAAACATACTCACACAAGAGTATGAGCATTTTGAGGCTAAACCTGAAGAGACCATGACAGAAACATTTGATAGATTCTGTAAACTGCTCAATGATATGTCATTGGTCAACAAAGAGTATGATCTAGAAGACTCAAATCTCAAGTTTCTTCTTTCTCTACCTGAAAAGTGGGATGTGAAAACAACCACTATTAGAGACAACTATGATCTTGCTGAAACAGAGATTGATGAAATCTATGGGCTGCTCAAAACTCATGAATTGGAAATGGAGCAGAGAAACAGGAGATCAAGCAGGAAGGCAAAGTCTGTTGCTCTTAATGTTGAAGAGAAGCCTCAGAAGAAAGAGGCATCAAGAAGGAAAATGAAGGGAAAAGCTTTGGTCATACACTCAGAAAGTGAATCATCAAACTCTGATTGTGATTCAAACTCTTCTGAATCATCTGACTCTGAGGATGATGAAGAAGAAATGAGGAAAATGGCTGTGTTGATGGTGAAGACCTTCAAGAAAATGGGCTTCAAGAAGTTCAAGAAAGGGAAAAGGTTTTCTAGAGATTCAAATGAAGACAGGAAAAGCTTCAGGAAGTTTGATAAGAGAGATTCTAAAGGGAAGAAGGATAAGTCTGAAATTCAATGCTACAAGTGTAAGGAGATGGGTCACTATGCTCCTGAGTGCAAGAAGGGTAAAACTGGAAAGGTACTCTACACTAAAGGCAGAGATTGGGCAGATACTTCAGATTCTGATGAAGAAGTGAACTATGCTCTCATGGCTACTACTGAATCAGAAACTTCTGAAAATCAGGTACCTCTAACTACCTATGCTTATAATATTGATGACATTGCTCAATTAAGAATTTATCTTAAGTCATTGCATAGAAAATGAGAGGATAAAATCTGAAAATTCTGAACTTAAGGTTAGAAATAAACTTGTTGAAGAAAAACTTGAAAACATGCAACAAGTTCAGAAAGAGAGAGATGATGCTGTTTTTATAGAACAGAATTTGCTTCAGAAATATAAACAACTAGAATCTGAGTTGGAGGAAGCAAATAAGAAAATTAGGACTTGGTCTAATTCTGGAAAGGACACTCAACAGATTTTTCAAACAGACACTGTTGGTCTAGGTTATAATGAGGGAGATGAACTTAGATTTCAAAATCAAGTTAAAATCAGACCTCATTTTGTACATGGAACCAGTAAATTTTTGTCTGAAAATGAAAAAGAAGCTGTTAAAAGTAAACCAGTAAAAACTAGTGTTAAACAGGTTAATATTGGTTCAATGACAGATAAACAACTCAAACATAAACTGAAGGAGTTAAAATCTGTTAAGAAACAGAGAGTGTCAAATAAGAACAGAAATGGAAAAGTAGGCATCACTTCAGGAAATAAACCAATGCTTGCTAGTTATGCTCCAAGAAAGATATGTCATAACTGTGGTAGTACTAAGCATCTTGCAAATTTCTGGAAGAAAAATAAAAATATAAATTCTTTACCTAACAAGTCTGAGGTAAAGAAGGATTTTGCTAGAACGAAGCCACAGACTTTATGCACACACTGTGGAAGCACTTGGCATTCCATTTATACTTGCAGAGAATATCATACTATCTATCATAATTACTATGAACTGAAACCCAATCTGAAATGGGTTAAAGTTGATACTGCAAGTGTAAACACTGATACTGTTAGCTCAAACTCTGATAATGTTAATTCCGCTGCAAAAGCTAACAAAGTTAAGAATGTCAAAGGATCCAAGCAAGTCTGGATCCTTAAATCTAATCCTCAGTAATTGCTTATGATTGCAGGGCAATAGGGAGGCAACCCTAGTCGTGGACAGTGGATGTTCAGGACACATGACTGGAAATAAAGCCCTGCTATCAGACTATGAGGAGAAGGCTGGCCCAAAAGTTTCCTATGGTGATGACAATGTAGGAAGAACATTGGGATATGGAAATATTAATCCTGGAAATTTCATCATCAACAATGTAGCTCATGTCCCAGGACTCAAGCATGACTTGTTATCTGTGAGTCAAATCTGTGACAAGGGATATCATGTAGATTTTCAACCTGAATATTGTGAAGTTATCAGCAAATCTACAGGAAAGGTTGTTCTAGTTGGTCACAGGCAAAACAACATTTATGAAATCAAGCTTTTGATAGACTCTGTTGGAAAAGCTGTTTGTCTGTCTACAAGAATGTCTAGTGAAGAGAGTTGGAAGTGGCACAAGAAACTCTCACATTTGAACTTGAACAACATCAATGAATTGATCAGAAAGGATCTTGTAAGAGGACTCCCAAAGGCTCTGTTAAATGTTGATGGCCTATGTGATTTATGTCAGAAGGCTAAACAAAGGAAGTCATCTTTCAAGAGCAAGACAGAATTTTCAATCACTGATCCCTATCATCTTCTGCATGTTGATCTCTTTGGTCCAGTAAATGTTATGTCTATAGCAAGGAAGAAATATGCTTTAGTCATTGTTGATGAATACACTAGATTCACTTGGGTGTATTTTCTAGCAAAGAAGGATGAAACTGCATTAACTCTGATGGAGCATGTGAAGTGATAATGGAACTGAGTTCAGAAATGCAACAATGGAAGAATTCTGCAAGGACAATGGAGTGAAGCAAGAATTTTCAGCACCTGGTACACCACAACAAAATGGTGTAGTTGAAAGGAAAAATAGAACCTTGATTGAAGCTGCCAGAACTATGCTTGATGAAGCAAAATTGCCAACTTATTTCTGGGCAGAAGCTGTTCAAACTGCTTGTTTTACTCAAAATGCTACACTGATCAATAAGCATGGAAAGACACCATATGAGATGGTGAAGAAAAAGAAGCCTAACCTGAAATACTTTCATATTTTCGGGTGCAAATGTTTTGTTTTGAAGACTCATCCTGAACAGTTGACCAAGTTTAAGCTAAAGGCAGATGAAGGAATTTTTGTTGGCTATCCACTGTCAACAAAGGCATTCAGAGTTTACAATTTGAGAACTAAAGTGATCATGGAATCTATACATGTGTCTTTTGATGATAAGAAGATAACTGGACTTGAAGACAAAGATGAATATGATCAACTGAACTTTGAAAATGAAGATTTAAACTCTGATGAAACAATTCTGACAGACTCTGTTGAAACAAACTCTGAACCTCTACTGGTAAACACTGGAGAAACTTCTCAGCCACAACAAATGGAAGAACCAGTTGAGGGGGAGCATGATCAAGATGAAGACTCAAACACTGATACTGAGTCAATTGAAAAATCTGGATCAAACTCTGATGATTCAAACTCTGAAAATTCAAATTCTGACTCTGGGCAGTCAAGTTCAGGGAGAGTCTCAGAAAACGAAGATAGATCACAACAAAATCAGGATAGCATGGATCAAGGGGGAGGATCACATGCTGACAGAAGTCATTTGCCTTCTGCTAGGAAATGGACTAAATCACATACACCTGATTTGATAATTGGTGATCCAGATGCAAAAGTGAAAACAAGAAGTGCTACTGCAAGTGAATGTCTGTTTCATGCACTCTTGTCTAAAAATGAACCAAAGAAAGTGGAAGAAACTCTTCAAGATGCTGACTGGATAACAGCAATGTAGGGAGAGTTGAATGAATTTGAAAGAAATGAAGTTTGGACCCTTGTACCAAGGCCAAAGAACAGATCTATTGTTGGTACTAAATGGGTTTTCAGAAACAAGACTGACAGTGAAGGTGTTATCACAAGGAACAAGGCTATACTGGTAGCAAAAGGCTATTCACAACAGGAAGGAATAGACTATGATGAAACATTTGCTCCAGTTGCAAGATTGGAGGCAATCAGAATTTTTCTAGCATATGCCTCTCACAAGAAATTCAAAGTGTTCCAGATGGATGTGAAAAGTGCTTTTCTGAATGGAAAGCTTGAAGAAGAAGTGTTTGTTGAACAACCATCAGGATTTGTGGACCCCAAATATCCAGATTATGTCTACAGGCTAGATAAGGCACTATATGGACTTAAGTAGGCACCAAGAGCATGGTATGAGACACTTGCTCAATTTCTTCTAGAAAGTGGATTCAACAGAGGAACAATTGACAAAACTCTGTTTTATTTCAATCAAGGAAGTGACCTCCTTTTAGTTCAGATATATGTTGATGACATTATCTTTGGGTCTACTAATGATAAACTCTGTAAAAAGTTTGCCAAGCTCATGCAGTCCATGTATCAAATGAGCATGATGGGAGAGCTTAGTTACTTTCTAGGCCTACAGGTGAGACAAACAAATGACGGTATTTTCATTAATCAAGAAAAATATACCAGAAATCTTCTCAAGAAATTTGGTATGCTTGACTGTTCATCTGCATCAACTCCCATGGCAACAGCAACTAAATTGGACAAAAACACAGGAGTTTCAGTGGATATGACAAACTACAGGGGCATGATAGGATCTCTTCTATACTTGACAGCTAGTAGGCCTGACATCATGTATGCAACCTGTCTTTGTGCAAGGTTTCAGGCAGATCCTAGAGAGCCACATCTGACAGCTGTGAAAAGAATCTTCAAGTATCTCAAGGGCACCATATCATTAGGTCTGTGGTACCCCAGAGAATCAGATTTCAAGCTACTTGGGTATTCTGATGCAGACTTTGCAGGCTGCAAGATAGACAGAAAGAGCACTAGTGGAAGTTGTCAATTTCTTGGTGACAGACTTGTCTCCTGGTACAGCAAGAAACAGAAATCAATTTCCACATCTACAGCTGAAGCAGAGTATATTGCAGCTGGTAGCTATTGTGCACAGACTTGTGGATGAAGAATCAATTGCTGGATTATGGATTGAGGTACAGTAAAATTCCTATTTACTGTGATAATCAAAGTGCTATTGCTATGACAGGTAATCCAGTACAGCATTCAATGACCAAGCACATCAGCATAAGGTACCACTTCATCAGAGAACATGTGGAAGAAGGGAATATTGAACTACATTTTGTGTCTACAGAACAACAGCTTGCAGATATTTTCACTAAACCATTGAGTGAAGCTACATTTACAAGACTTGTCAATGAACTAGGAATGGTCTCTGGTTCTGACTAGGAATGTTGGTTAGATTCAAATTTTACTTATGTATTGTATTACTCATATTTCCTGATTGGTTAAGTGCTAAGTGAACTCTGTTGATTAAACTCTGTTATGCATACTCTGTTAAACTCTGTCAGCATGCCTGTATGTCATACACTGTTAATAAGTTTGATAAACTCTGTGAACTCTGAGTTGATTTTTGTCTGAATGAAAACACCAATGAAGAAATATGTATGAAGCATGATTCTCAGCAATTAATCATGAATCTTTCTGAGTTATTGAGATCTAATCTTAGATTGTGCAGAAAGTTAACACAGCATGATACTGGTTCATATTTATAGCATTTCTTAGTTTATTTTGTCCTAAACTCTGAGTCTATAAATACTGTGTGCATTACCTTACATGAATAACTACTGATGTTGATGAACTCTAAACTCTGTTAGTTATACTCTGGTAGAATAAAATTCTTACTGCAATATCCCAAAGAAAATGTATGTAGGTTGTTATACTCCTTTGAGATTATGTTGGATACTAGGATGACCCAGGAACTTATTGGTATATAATGTGCTAAAATTCTCTGATTTTTGGTGACTAGTTAAATACTAGGATGACCCAGGAACTTATCAAAATGATAAGATTTTTGAATTTTTGGTGACTGGTTCCAACCTCTAATTACTAGAATGAATAGAATTAAAAAAAAATAAATAAATATATATATATATATATATATATATATATATATATATATATATATAGAGGGGGTATAAAATAAATTAAAAGTTACTGTATATAGATTGATTACTACAGAGTTTAGCTTTCATCATACAGTCAGTGTTTACTATGAAAGTTTGTGCATCCAGTGTTTATTGAATTACTTTATGGATTTTATGAAAAATTAGATGCTCTAAAAATTGATTTAGTAAACTCTGCTTCACACACACATATTTTCACAACTGTGCAATTTATGAAAGGGTTTCGGTGATAAAGTTGGAGAATTGACAAACGCTGTTGATTCATGGTTCGTACTCTAAGGTAAATTTTCATTTGGATAATTTGAAAATTTTGGAGTAAATAGGGCTTTTGACAACTGTTAATAAGTGTATTATTGATGAATTTGTTCCTTATATGATTACATGAATTTGTTCCTTATATGATTACTTTACTTAGTTTTCATATTCTCTTCTTTGATTTAATTCCTTGAAGAACAGTTCATAAACATAAAAAATTGCAGAACACACTGAATAAGATTAGAGAAACAGAATTTTTCATTGATAATAAGAAAGAGATTACAAGCAAGTATTACATCTTTTTGTTCTCTCTATCTGCTAATCTATTCAACAGGAAAATAAAAGGTCAAGTCCAAACCACTCCATTGTTAGCAAACATCCCAGATCCCATCTTTGCCACTTTATTTGGGTGGAAGTTGAAGGGATAAGGTTATTTTTGCTGACATATTCATTAACAATGGTTGGTGGTGTTGGATGAGGATGCCTTCGAGGAAAGCCATGCTAATGTTGCTTGGAGAGCAGCATCGATGTCGATCACTCTTGCAGGTTTTTCTTTCTCGATCTCTTCTAGACCGGCATCCATCTGCAGCCACAAAGTCTCAAGCTGCCTTTCCCAATCAAATGCATCAAACTCTTCATGCGTATAGCTGAAGATATCTCTATTCTCTATGAGATGGAGATTCTTTTCTTTGATGGTAAGGTTTGACATTGTTATTCAGAGTGTGTTGTTTGAAGGGTTTTTGATTTTTCAGGGGAGAATGAAAGGTTAAAGGGATAGTGAACTAATCTGAACAAGTCTCTAGGCCTTAAATAGAGATGGGTAAGCAACGAAGTACTAAAACGCTTCGTAGTCTGGTTATTAATGGTTACAGGTAAACGCTTCATATTCTGGTTTTAATTGGGTCCAGGTATTTTAAGAGAGTGTTATTTGATTTTTTTTTTAAAATCAAATATTTTATTGTTATCATTTGCAAAATACACTTCTTAAAAATACGAGCACGTGACCCACTCACCCATTATTGTGTCCCACTCACACTTTATCGTGTCCCACTCACACATTAATCCAGGAACTGATTGAGTGTTTGATTACATAAGAGATTGAGTTTTTAATTACTCTAATTACTTTTGTGTCCAAACGGTTGTGTTTCATTTTTACATCTCACAGTTCTCTCACTTTTCACTTGGGCATTCTCGCAAACACCTTTCCTACATACACTTCTCTTAGGGATTCTTGCAAATTTCTTAACTCAATGGCTTCTAAACCATTCACTGCTCTTGGTCTATGGTTTGTACCTAACAACTATGAAGCTCCACTCTATCATGAACGTATTCCAGAAGCGTTTCATCTAATGCAGAATTTCTTGAGGGACTCAGAGATTGGACAAGCTCTGGTTGGACCTGGTACCCTCTCTGCATCTCAAATTGCTACTTTTTGGCAAAACTCAGTCTATGTGGATGGAGGAGAGAATGGAACTCCTAACATCATCTTCACTTATGAAGAACAAGAGTTTGTGATTACTCCACAAACTGTCAGAGATACAATGGGGTTTGATGCACATACATCTTATACTTATGTGGTTGAACATCACTTGAGAAATATGCTACAGGAGATAGGTTACATGGAATATCTTGACAAGCTTGGCAGTGTAAAGAGACCCAATCTCAGGAAGGAATGGAACTTTTTCTTCGATTGCATTACAAGGACATTTCAGAAGAAAGTCACCAACTGGGATGCCATTCCAATAGACAGTCTACAAATCGGGTATTCTCTACTCAATGGTAGTAATTTTGATTTTGGTAGATATGTTCTGATGAATTTAGGTGATAAACTGTCAGAGTCTACTACAGTTTATTATGCTCGATTTTGTCAAATGCTGTTCAATGCTTGTGTACCTGGTCTAGAGATTGCTGATACTGATGAAATTCAGCCCTTTAGAGTCAACAAGAGAATATTCTCTGATATGACTAATAAGGATGTTGGTAAAGAAAATCTACCTGCCTTTGTTCTGCCACTTGCTTTGCAGAATTTTCTCAACCAACCTCAGGACCAACCACAACCAGAACCACAACCAGAACCACAACCTGAACCACTAAACATTGATCGTACTCAAACACCAAACACTGAACCACCTACATCACCTATTCACTCAGCACCTACAAAACAACCTTCACACACTCCACAAACAAACTTTGAATCATCACAATCTCCACCACAATCACAGTCTAAAGCAAAAAGAGTCAAGAAGGCAATCACTGAACGACATGCAAGAGTTAAGAAGGCAATAGAGACAAAAATGAAAGCAAAACAGACATCTCCTGGAGCTGTTTATACTAGAAGAATGAAAAGAATAAAACAAACGGCAAACATACCTAAGTCACTCTCAGTGGTAGCAGAATCTAGTGAAGAGGATTCAGATGAAGTGCCTCTAGCGAAAAGAAGAAAACTGGTAATCTCTGATTCTGTTGATGACAATGTTGAAGTTCCAGAGGTAGTTTCACAGCAACCACCTACTGTTGAGGCTGAAAAAGATTCAATGCCTGAAAAAGATTCAATGCATGAAGAAGTTCAAATGCCTGCAGAGGACAAAATGCCTGCAGAAGAGGATACTAGAGATGGTTTTTCTCCAATGAATGATATTCTTGATTCATTCATGCCATTCTCTGATCCTATCTCTGATACTGGTGCAGCTGATCAACCTACAGTTGTCCTTTCTGAAACTATAGCATCACATACAGAGTTACTCTCAGATGCTCACCAAACTGTTGAAGGAGGTGATGAGGTTGATCAAGCAACCAAGGCTACTTCTCAGTCTATGCCTGTTGATGACAAAAATGTAAACTCTGTTGCTGAGCCTGAGCAACATGGAGAAAATCTTGACAAGGCTGCAGAAGAAATTGCTAAAACTATGGCTGACAATGCTCAGCATAGTGTTTTACTTGAAGATGGACATGCTAAAGCTGCAAGTGTTGAACCTGAAGGTGAAAGCAGTGCAAACTCTGATGCTTCTCTGAGTGCACCAGTACAAACAGACAATAAACATACATCTTTCACTCAACCTTGTAAGTCTCATGAAATTGAGAAAGCAAAACTTGCACAATTTGCTGCTGACTGGTACAAAGAGGATTGCATTTTTCCAAGAGGGAGAGCAGCTAATTTTGTTAAGCAAACTGCTGATACTATCTCCAATCCAGAGATTCTTTCTTGCTTAAAAGCAACTGTAGTTCAAGTCAAAACTCTGGATAGAAGATTTGATGACACTACAAAGGCAATCACTGATTTGAGGATTGAGATCGTAACTAGAGAAATGAAAATGGAAAGAGAGTCTAAACTCATGAATACAAAATTTTCTAAAGCTCAAGACAATCTCTTTGCCAGGCTGGGTAAAGTTGAAGAAAATCAGTCTGCCTTGTCTGTTAAAATAGATTCCATTGCAAACTCCTTGGAGTTAATTACATCTATTCTTATGCCTGATGATGTCAAAAAGGGGGAGAGAGTTGTTAAAGATAAGTACAAGCAATCTCAAACTCTGATCAGAAGGGATAGTGCTGGAGATGGAGGAGCAAGTAGTAAAGGAAAGAACAAAACTGAAGAATTTCAAACTTTGAAAACTAGCAAGTCATCTAAATCACAGTTTGTTGGGATAAATACTGATACTCAAGGTACTTCAAAGACCAAGAGTTTGCTATTACCTCCCAATCCACAGACTGATGAAGAATTGGCTGCTAAGTTGTTTATTGAAGAGAATGAGGAAGGAGTTACAATTGAGGACATTGAAGCTGAAGAAAAGAGTTTACAAGAAGAACATCTCAAGGCTTTAAAGTCTGGTAAGTTAAAAAGAGGAAAAGCTCCTAGGCCTGTTGTTAAAGGTGTTGTGATCAAGGAAAGGGCTGATGTTAGTCAAAGATCTCAGTTTTCAAAGGAAACAATGGCAGCAGAAGCTCAACTCAAGCTGAAAGGCATTGAAGGAGAAAGTTCACAGAAGAAAGTTACAACTTCTGTTGCATCACAAGTTATGACCACACCTTTACAATTTTCTCAGTTGAAATCGGTTTTTGGGAAAGGAACAATTCAAGATCCAAATATATTATCTGGAGTTTCTGTGAATATTTCTGATGGAAGAGCCTTGTCTGGTAAAGTTGGAAACAATAAGGGTGGACTAGGTTCACACAAAGACAAAAGGCAATATACTGGTCCTAGAGATCCTTCTTCACTGGCTGTTCCAGGTCGTGGTGTCACTCAAGAGAGTTTGGACAGACTGGAATTAGTACAGTTAGTTTATCAGAAGAGTTTAAAGAAGGACTTTCTCTTGTACTTCATGGCTGATGGGACAGTATTTAAAATTGGTGAGAATGATATTGGCTTGAAATATTGGGAAGAACTAGAATATGTTCTATATATTTTCAAGGTGAATAGTCAAAGGACTCAATTAGTTGCTAATGTGCTCAGAAAGAGGATGCTTCAGAATTTGGCAATCAGAGGAGAGAAATATAATAGCAGATATGTTCCAAAGTACAGGGATTACAATGGAAATCTTATTGAAATGAAGAAATGTACTGCAAAATTAAAGACTGATTTGGGGATCACAGTACTTGACTTCAATTCACAGTCAGAAGAAGTCAAATTTATCAGACTGGGAAATGAGATGAGAAGAAACAAAATCTATGATCTTAGGGCTGCTATCTATCAGAAAGATGAGAGTGATCCTCAGCTCAGAGAGATTAAAAAAGCTATGGAGATTGAGCTTGAAAATGCAGAAAGAAGATTGCTCATAGATTATCTCAGAGCTATACCAGATCTTGAAGAGATAAGAGATTAAGGTCTGTAAGGATTTTCTTATTCTCTGTAGATTTTGTTAAGTAGAAGCTTAAACTCTGAATTTGTATAAACAATGTATTTGTCTATTTGTTTTGACATCATCAATTATTGTCATTAACTTGTGCATTTTTGCTAATGAACAAGTTAGGGGAGATTGTTAAATATAATTGATGTGTTTTAATCAGTGTTTAAGTGTTACAGTGAATTATCAGAGTTTAGCTGGAAACGGTCAGAGTTTAGTGTAAACTCTGACAGATGGAAGCTCGACAGAGTTTGTCAAACTCTGTCTGGGCAGCGTCTACTGGTCAACAGTGATTGAAGATTTATTATGGAAACGATATCTTTGAAGATTGGATAGCTATCAAAGAGATTGAGTTGACTTAGGAGACGTGTGACAATCTGTAATTGATATCATTGTATAGCTGATTATTAGGAATATCAATTAGAGATTGTATCGTAGCTGTATGTTTTATAAATACAGTTAGGTTAACCCTAGAAGGGTATCGTACAACGAATTATCTTTATTGTAACCTAGCAGCTCTTTGTGATAGTTTACATCACGAAGAGGGTTCTTAATACCAGAAGTTTTTAAGTGCATAAACGTCTTACTTGTTAAACTCTCATACGAATTTGATTATTAATTGTGTATTCGGCCTAACATTTTTTTAACAGAAACCATTGTCTGAATACTATTTCGTTTTCGCCCAAATTGACGCTTTTAATTTATAAATTTTTCACTCCCGTTCCTATCCTTTGAATCTTATATTATTAATTAGTAATTAATATGTTAATTTGTTCAATATTGTGAGTGTGATTATATCGTGGTTTATAAATCAATCGATAACAAGAACTATATTATATATATATATAGCACTCTATTAATACATGGTACTATATTATTTGCAAAGGAAAATATCGTTCATATATCGAATAAATTTGTTATTTATATTTGAAATTGTTGTGCCAAAGCACCTCAGACAAGTCTTTTTTCCAAAATACCGTTGTGTAATTTAGACAACGGAAATATTTGAAATTCTGTTGTGGGATTGCAGTTTGCACAAGCATTTTTTTAACAGAAACCATTGTCTGAATACTATTTCGTTTTCACCCAAAATGACATTTATTAAAACATATTAATAAATCGAAGACATTAAAACAGAACCCCAAATCATCTCTTCTCAATATTTATGAGTGAAATCGAAGACCCAGCGATTTGAGTGCAGGCAAAATCGAAGACCCAGCTCTTCTTCGTCATCTCTTCTCTGCTTCATCATCTCAACAGCTCAGTTAACCAACACAGCTTCTCAATCGATCTTATAAGGAGCTTCGATTTATTCATCTCAAGCTTCGATTTGGTAAGTGGTGAGTTTATTCATCTTTTAGTTTCGATTTTATTAACTGTGGTTCTTCTATTTTGTTCTCTAGCTTTGATTTTGTATTCTCCTTAGCATCGATTTTGTCTCTTTAGTAGCTTTGCTTTGATTTTGTTCCTACTGTGGTATGATTGCTTATGCCCATCAATCATATCCTCTGGAAATGGTTAATTATTTGTTCTGAGTTTTCTTAATTATTGTTAACAATAATTAAGAATCGGTACTAGCTTTGCTGTTAATTATTTGCTCTGAGTTTTCTTAATTATTGTTAAGAATCGGTGCTTTATCAAAATTTGATTTATGGTTAAGATTTTGAATGCCCTAAATTTGGCAGTACAGGGCAAATTTGAATGCTCTAAATTGGATTTTATGTGCAAATTATGAGCTCTGTTAAACCAATCAAAATCAATATCTTGATACTTAATCCAACTATTTAATATCTTGATATTAGCTCTGTTAATATCTATGATCTAGCAAGGTAAAAAGGTTAGTTCAAGTAAAAAAAACACAGGCAGCTAGTAGACTAGTACAGAAAGCTTTATCTGTTAAATTTTAATGCAATTTATGCTAGTAGTTGGAATTGCTAGTTAATTTGAATGCTCTGTTTTAATTAATTAAACTGCATTACATTCCTCCTAGGTGTGCCTTATGTAATCCATGCTTTTTTTGAATTAGATGGACAGGGATTGGTTGATGGCTGACAGAAGATCAAGAGAGTTTCAAAAAGGAGTTGAAGACTTGTTGATGTTTGCATTTGAGAACGGACATAATGAAGATAAAATTAGTTGTCCATGCATGAAATGCGCACATAGTAAATCATGGAAAGCTCGGATAGTGAGGGATCATCTTTTCCTAAATGGTATCGATAAGACCTACAAGCGTTGGATTTGGCACGGAGAAACAAATGAAGAAGGAAGTCAGCCTTCAACGGAAGGGACCGACAGTTCTCAATCTGTGCATCAGCAACCGATGAATACAGATCAGAATATTGATGGTGACGATGATATTTCCCTGGACTCAGATATATTTAACCATGTTCAATCTGAACTAGAACCTCTTTATCCAGGATGCGAAGGATTTTCAAAGATGAAGGCTTTAGTAAAGTTATACAACATCAAAGCAAAATATCAAATATCTGATTTTGGCTTCTCTGAAATTCTACTTTTGGTCGGGTCTATGCTCCCGGAAGGCAACACATTACCTTCTTCATTCAGTGAAGCCAAGAAAAGCTTGCGTGTTTTAGGCATGGAGTATGAGAGAATACACGCTTGCCCTAATGATTGTCTATTATATCGTGGAGAGAGAGATGAAGATGAGACAAGGTGCCGCATTTGTCAAGCTTCTAGATGGAAGTTAAACAAAAAAGGGGATGAATTGGAAGGGACACGTTTAAAGAATTTGTTCAGTTCACCTCAAACAGCCAAGGATTTGACTTGGCACGATTCAGAGAGAATAAAAGATGGCAAAATGAGACATCCGGCAGATTCAAAAACATGGAAGGAAGTTGATGCAAAATGGCCAGATTTTTCTTCAGATTGTAGAAACCTTCGGCTAGCTTTATCGTCGGATGGATTCAATCCGTTTCATACCACAAATATTGATTATTCTTGTTGGCCAGTTTTGATGACAATCTACAATCTACCACCGTGGCTTTGTATGAAGAGGAAGTATATCATGCTATGTTTGTTGATATCCGGACCCAAGGAACCCGGCAATGATATTGATGTGTTTCTTCAACCACTTATTCAAGATTTACAAAAGTTATGGAGTGGGACACATGTTTATGATGCATTCAAAAAGGAGCACTTTTTGCTTAAAGCCATTTTGTTATGGACAATAAGTGACTATCCGGCCTATGGTAACTTGTCCGGAAATGTTGTGAAAGGGTATAATGGTTGTGCAATTTGTGTTGATGAAACAAAAGCAACTAGATTGGCTAATTACCGTAAGTGTGTGTTTCTCAGACATCGGAGGTGGTTGGCCCGTGATCATCCATATCGGCGGCAGAAAATTTTTTTTGATAACACCATTGAAAAAGAAACTGCTCCACTTCCATTAACCGGAGAGCAGGTGCTTCAAAGAGTACAACATTTGAACGGACATGTTTATGGTAAGACACAACGCCAACATCGCTTAAAGAAAGGTGATCCTCGGCCAATTTGGAAGAAAGTTTCTATATTTTTTCAGCTTGTGTATTGGAAATATTTGCCGGTTAGGCATGTTCTCGATGTGATGCACATCGAGAAAAATATTTGTGAAGCTTTACTTGGTACCTTTCTTAATATACCAAAGAAGACCAAAGACAAAGAAACTGTTCGTCTTGACATGGCAGAAATGGGAATTCGTGTGGAGCTGCGGCCAAAAAATTCGGGAAAAAAGGAGAAGTTACCATTAGCATCTTGGAATTTAACTCATGCTGAAAAAAGGTTGTTTGCTCTTCCTTTCTTGGAATGAAGTTGCCTGATGGATTTTGTTCTAATATTAGGATCTTGTGTCAATGGAAACACTTCGACTTACTGGTTTGAAATCTTATGACTGTCATATGATTTTGCATCACCTGCTCCCCATTGCAATTTGGTCATCGCTGCAAAAACAGGTTAGGAACACTGTTATTCGATTTTGTCTATTCTTTAAGGCCATTTGCCGTAAAGTTATTGAGGTCGATAAGTTGGAGAAAATGCAATCTCAGTTAGTAGAAACTTTATGCCAGCTTGAAAAGTACTTCCCCCCTTCCTTGTTTGATATCATGTTTCATCTTTCGGTTCATCTTGTACGAGAAGTTGAGCTTTGCGGACCAATTTTTCTTAGATGGATGTATCCTTTTGAGAGGTATATGAAGACATTTAAGGGATATATAAGGAATCGGGCTCATGCAGAAGGTTGTATTGCTGAGGCTTATATTGCGGAAGAGGGGGTTGAGTGTTTGGTGGACCACGAGGAAGCGACTATCGGGGTACCGAAAACTGGTAGGCATACAAAAGATTTTACTTACAGGCATTTATCTGGCGCAACAATGGTAAACCCGAGCAGCACTGATTTGCATGTAGCGCATTTATGTGTACTACAAAATACAACTGCCATTATGCCATATTTTCAGTAAGTCGTGAAATTATAATTTTCCAGAATTTATAGGAAGTCATTCTAATTATTTTCTACAATTGTGGGCAGTGAACACATGTCAATTTTGATGACCACCTATCCAGATCATGAAAATGATGAAATGTGGCTAAAAAACAAGCAAAATGAGACATTTCCGAAATGGTTCAAAGATAAGGTATTATGTGCATTTTCATAATATTTTTGTGCATGTTTTTAAACTGCGTTGCTCACACAAATCATTTTTCAACTAATATGTATTTTTTGGCAGATTGCTTCCGATTTGTTTGATGGTAATGAGGTACAAGATGAGATAAGGTGGATTGCAGATGGCCCCAACAAGGACGTTCCTATATACAGCGGCTACAAAATGGATGGTGTTACCTACAGTACTAAAGACCGTGATGATACACGGCAAGTTCAATGCAGCGGTGTTTGTGTAGAGGCCGATACAATGGTTGTGCAGGGCAAGGATAAAAAAATAGAGCATTTGTCACATACATTTTATGGTGTCATAACAAATATATGGGAGTTGGACTATTGTAACTTTAGGATTCCAATATTTCGTTGTAAGTGGGTAGATATGAACAAAGGAATTAAGGTCGATGACTTGGGGTACACATTGGTTAATTTGAACAAGTTGGGGTTTTTGAATGATCCATTTGTGTTAGGAAAACAATTGAAGCAGGTTTGTTATATCGACGATCCCCTTGATAAGTTATGGTCCGTTGTGTTGAAGCTACCCGAAAAAAAAATTATGAAGATGAAAATGAGGGATCCGTAGAAGTTGAACTTGAGAATGAATTCTTTGTACCCAACCTACCGGATGATGATGATGAGGACATGGCTAGTTATATTCGAGATGGTGTAGATGAGCTAATAGAACTTTTGTGATGTAAAATTTTATTCGTGTTGTTTGAATTAATTATAACTATGATCATAACTTTTGTGATGTAATAAATGGTTTATAAGCTACTGTTGTTTGGTATGTTGGCTAACTGATAAAAGTAGATTGATTATGTTGGTTTGCATTTGTACTGTGAGCAGGTTAGCTCCATTTTCAATTTTTTTTTCTGTATCCTGTAAATCAGACAACGGTTTTAAACAAGAAACTGTTGTCTGAATCAACAATAGACAATTAGCCTAAAAGAGTTGTCTGATAGCATTAACTCAGACAACACTATAAAAAACTGTTATTTGAACAAATGTTACACAACAGTAACAGAAAAACTGTTGTCTAATTCCAACAACAGTCCCAAAAACCGTCGTATGAATGGCGAGAGTCAGACAACTGTATTTTCTGTGTGTTGTTTGAATTAAACTCAAACAACGGATCAGAAAAACTGTTGTCTCTTTCTAACAGCAGTGTTTTGTGCTCTTGTCTGAAACATTTTCAGACAATGGTTCCGAAAAACTGTTGTCTAAATATGAAATCTGTGCAACACTACATTTTAAATACCATTGTCTGACTTCATCTAATAGACAATGGTTTTTTGCGTGTTGTAAAAACTGGGATCAGACAATACTTTTTTTTTCTTGAACACGGGAACCGTTGTCTGATCTTTTCGGGCAACACTTTTTTTGCAGAGTGTTGTCTGATCAGTGTTGTTTGATAGCAGATTTGGTGTAGTGGTACCTCTGTACTAGATTTTAAAGACGAACATGCTTTCATGGAGAATTATGAACCGAAACAGAAGGTGAGGATGAATCCGGAGGTGTTTCTTCCTCAAATAACCTTACAATAGGTGTTGGAGTGTATTCTGGTGGATTTTCTGTTTGACGAGGACGTCTAGCATAAATAAATGTTGTATGAGGAGTGCGCAAGGTTTGAAAACTCCCCTGTCATCAGACATGGTCTAAGTAGGTGACAACGAAGAGGAAGATGAATCAGTAGACCGATCATGCACTCCAAAATGAAGGTCTGCAAATTTGTCTTATTTTTCACTAATGATTCATTAAGTAGTTGAGTAGCATAAGGAAAAATATCCTTCAAAAACCGGACATCACGAGAGATGAAAAACTCATTTTTCTCTAAATCATACAAATGCCAACCTTTCTTACGAAATGGATTATTCAGAAACACAAACTTTCTACTTCGAGGAGCAAATTTGTCCTTTTGTCGTGGGTTAGTATGAGCATAACACAGACATCCGAAAACTCGTAACAAACTCGGATTAGGTGCAGAATCAAACAATATCTCATACGGAGATTTTCCTTCAAGCAACTTAGTAGGTGTACAATTAATTTTATGCACAGCAGCCTGGACACATTCCCCCGAAAATTTGATAGGAAGCGAGACTTGAAACATGAGAGCTCGAGCAACTTCCAAAATATTTCTGTGTTTTCGTTCTACATGTTCGTTTTGTTGAGAAGTACCAACGCATGAAGTTTGAAGTTTCAACTAAAATACCATTTACCTGGTAAAATATTCTTTTCTTGTATTTCTTTTTTGTAGCAATCCTTTTATTAATTAACTACTTTTTTATCGTGAATATCTATAAAAAAAGTTTATACTTTTTTGTTTCTTTCTCTTGTTCTTGTTTAAGACAAGTCGTGAAGATAGAATATAGAATATTGTATTCTTTTACAGTGAATATTGGTTGACAAAAACATAAAAGTAATGTTATATTATTGAATAACAAGTCTTATATTTCGAGTTATATGAAATTCATGTAACAGATTTGTAGATGTAAATTCTGTACCATTATCAGATCGTCTAATTATAACCACTTGTTATACCGAATTTTCAGTATAGCACAGAAACTTCACTTTTCTCTTTTATTAAGTACACCCAAACAAAACGAGAGTGATCATCAATAATAGTTAAGAAATAATGAGAACCAGTAGAAGCAGACTTGGTATATGTTCCCCATAAATATCAATGAATTAAATCAAACAAATCACTTGCTTTATTCTCACTTAAAGGAAATACAGTACGAGTCTGTTTAGCACGAATACATACTTCACAAGAGTCTAACTCTTTCTTTATTTTGCTATTTCTGCTAGCAATGCTGACTTGACGGATGACCTAGTCGAAGATGTAAATGAAGAGTAGATACAGATATTGTATCGTCAATTGAGATATTTTGTTCCACTTGTCTAAAAACATACACCCCATTCTGAAGCTCACTGAGACAAATCACCGTCCTCAAGCTGTGGTCCTGAATCATTCGATCAATAAAAGTTATAATACGTTGTGAATCACGAATAAGTTGGCCTAAATAAATCAAATTGAATCTTATGCTGGGAACATATTAAACATTCTAAAGTATTAAATTAGAACCCATATTAACACTTTCTTGAGAGATCACGATTATTTAAACTTCACTTGGAAGACTGACATGATTTTGAGGTATATCACAAACATCATAAAGATTTTCAAGAGTTACAGTCATGTGAGGTGAAGGCCCACTATCGAGAAGCCAAGTACACTCATCATTAATTTTCTTACCAAATAATTTATCTAACGCTGTAGAATTTTCAAGAAGATTCAACAGTCATTGCATTTGATCTTGGAGAAGCTTGGAGAGGTTGCGACATTATTAGAAGCAGCAGCACTTGAGGAAGTCTGGACAATATTTTCCGGTGTAGGTATGTGCTGATTACGCCCACCTGATGAACCCCATCTACCACGACCAGTCCTGCCACGACCGTCACAGCCACCACGACCACCTCGAAAACCTTGCGGGAAGCCAATGCATTGATAGAAAATTTGAAATTCATGACCAGATTTGCCATAGTATGTGCATGTAGGCGGCGTTGAAGTTGAAGTAGTGAAAGATGGAGTAGTAGATGTTGGTTGTGTAGATTGAATAACGAAACTAAAAATTTCATTTTTATCATCACGTGACCGGACATTACTCTTGTGACATTCTTCTTGACTTGCCAAAGAAAAAGCCTTATCTAGAGTTGGAACTTTCTCCCAAACATCATAATTCTCCCCTTTTAACAAGTATTTAGTAAGAGAGTTATTAGGACCTTCAGAACGATATAAATAATATATTGAAGAAGAATCATGAATAATTTGCACTTTGCTTTTACTACCTTCAGTCATGGAAATCTGATTTGAAAACAATTACATACATATAACCAACTTGTTGAAGATGGCTGAAAGAACACAATAAACTAGGGCTATTGTGGAGGAAAAGGTTTGAAAGAAAAAAAAAATTGGATCAATTAACATCTGGCTCTGATGCCATGATATAATTACAGATAAAGTAGTTTCACTGATTTACCATTTTTTATAATAGCGTTTACAATATATACTTGCTTGACTTGGAGGCTACATAATTACCATTATCTTTAACCTTAAACTAGGCAACACCTAATTAGCACAAACTATATAATGGAACAATATTTGTGTCTATAATATTTCCCAAAAATTGAACCTCTATAATGTAGACCCTATTACTCAAAGGAGCCTGAAATTATCCATCTAGCAAAATTAACTGTCAAACTTATATGGACGTTGATTCACGGGAGGATGCATGAAAAGGAGTTGGTGTTTGTGCCGTTTGGGGAGGGAATCAGATACAAGGAGAGGGTAATTATGGTTGTGTAATATATATATATATATATATATATATATATATATATATATATATATATATATATATATATGAAGTGTATCCAAAATAAGCATGTTTGACATTAATAAAAAAAACTCCTCATTAAATTTTATGCTGCTAGCTCCACGTGAATTAGGGATGGGCGACGGGTCACTTCGGGGCCGGGGATTGCAATCTCAGCCCCCGATCCCCGAACCCCTACCCGATCCCCGAACCCGCCCCGATCCTCGAATGGGGAATATTTTCCTCCCCGATCCCCGTCCGGAATGGGGAATGGGGATCCCTGCGGGGAATCGAGGATTTTTATTTTTATTAAAAAATAAATTTTATACATTTTTTAACAAATTTCATAATAAAATTAATTTGTTAAATTATGACATATATTTTATTTTTTCAATTCAATGACCTATTCTAAAAAATATTTCGATTTAATTTTTTTATACTGAAAGATAAAATTAAATTATAATAATTAAATTAAAATTTCTATTAAACTTTTGAATATGTGAAATGAATTAAAAAATTTAAGCTGAAAAACTACTCACGGGTTCTTCTCTCCATCGTAACAACACTAATATATAAATATATTTACTTATAATAATTTAATTAGATAAACATATATATATATATATATATATATATATATATATATATATATATATATATATATATATATGTCATTATTCTAGAGAGAACTTCCTTATATAGAGTCTATGAGAGAACCAATTTGAACCATTTATTTCTAAGGGTCCCGCCAGGGGCACGCACAATTAAAATGCACCCTCACACACTATATCTTACAAAAAATCTTTTTTTATATAAAATTTTTTTCCTGATGAATAGTACCTTATTGACGTGGCATGCCACATCAGCACCTGACACGTGTCATGCCACGTGGCACTGCCACGTTAGCAAATGGGGGACCACTATTGACGTGGCAGTGCCACGTCAGCACCTGCCACGTGGCACTGCCACATCAACCAATGGGGGACCACCTGCTGACGTGGCAGTGCCACGTGGCACTGCCACGTTAGCAAATGGGGGACCACTATTGACGTGGCAGTGCCACATGGCAGGTGCTGATGTGGCATGCCACGTGGCACTGCCACGTCAGCAGGTGGTCCCCCATTGGTTGATGTGGCAGTGCCACGTGGCAGGTGCTGACGTGGTATGCCACGTCAGCATGGTACTGTTCATCAGAATTTTTTTATTTTTTGAAAAAAATTTGTTGGGTTAGTGTATGTGAATGTGCATTTTAATTGTGTGTGGGTACATTAGATATGTGGTTTATAATGGTTCTCTCTAATTCTCCATATAATGTGTTCTCTCTAGAATATATATACATATATATATATATATATATATATATATATATTCACATAAATTTTAAAAATTAAATCGGGGATCGGGGTCGGGCGGGGCGGGTGAAATGTCCATCCCTGACGTGAATACACATTGGTCAGGAATTTAAATTGTACTTCCTGCATAGCACATTTTGAGCGAATAACAACCATATGGGACTGCAGTGATAGAGAAAACAACCCCAAGATATCCCCCAAGCATCAAAATAGAAATTTACCCATGAATAGAGGATTAGAAGGAGAGCTGTGGTTTGTTTCTTGGATCCATGGAGGTGATTCGGAACAGGTATTATGGTAAAAACAATAATCACATGAGGAAGCTATACTAGCTTTACTTGTGCTGAAAGCTTTGTTGCGTCTATAAACAAATGTTCCCACCATATTTATATCCAGGATTAGTGCTATACTTAGTAAGAATTTGTGGTTGATCAATGCTCATGTGTTTCAGTTCCTCCATCTCAATTTCAACTATAGGTGGGAAAGAATTATTTTGAATATGACAAGATAGTTTGTGTTGATCAATTAAGTCTTATAAAACTTTTTTGTTCTCAATACATTTGTTGTGCAGCTTCAAATTTATGCATGAGACATTGTAGGCACTTAATCATTTCATTTAATACCGATGTCGTACGGACATTACTTTGCATATGACAGCTCTCCAAGAAATCACTTCTTTGTGCCATCCATTAACTCCTTAAAAACAATTTACCTAATAAGAAAAATTCTCAAACCACCATGAAGCTGTACTACAGGCCCTAATAACCAACACGATATTATGTAATGCTGGATATGTTGTGACGCCCTCCCAATCTGAGGTCTAGATCGGGGAGTCACTAACACACTAGATACAAACAACCTAAAAATATTAAATTTAAATATAGCATGCAGACTGACCCCAATACTATTCACCTGGATCTCTCATAGGTAATGGTATGAAACAAGCAAGCCAACGTCTAACTACTTATTATTACAAACCAATTCAAATTATGATTATTATTACATCCTTGACCAAAAGTTCTAACTATCAGTTCTCACAACCAACTCTGAAACCTCTCCACTGAGCTGTTATTGCATCTACCTCGAATGTTGTTAGATATACTGATTCAAGTGATGTCAGGATCTATCCTAATGAGCTAATCAGGATTACATGATGTGACGTCATCAGTATTGGTGATCGTCAGGATTAGAAAGCTATGTCAGGATTGCAAGATTGATCAGGATTGAAGATTGTAAAGATATATTTTACTCCCTGTTTTTAGGATAGATTGATATGTCGGTTCCTGACTTATAGGAACGTAGGTATCAATTAAGATATGTACTGAGAGTCGTAAGTAATTGATTTGATATATCTTGTAATTGATAGGGTAGCTGCGTAATGTATATAAACACAGTTTAGGTTTTACTTATTAGTAATCGCTTACACGAGATAACTTGTAATCTAGCAGCTCTCAAGAACATCAGAATTTCTTGAGAGAGTTTGTAAAAATTTTATACCAGAGTTAATAAAGCTGTTATTTATTCATACTTGTGTTATTATTATTTTGTAAGTCGAAAATCTTATATAATTGTATTCAACCCCCCTTCTACAATTGTAAATCACTGGGCAACAATTGGTATCAGAGCAAACTGTTTATTTAAATCAGAAACGATCTTAAGATGTCGACAAGCAAGTATGGAAGCATTAAGATTCCCATTCTCAAAAAGTCTGAGTACCCTACATGGAGGATGTTGATGTATCTGGAAGCCTCTGATCCTGACTATCTTGATAGGATCTATGATGGACCCTATGTCCCTAAGAAACTAGTTCTATTAACAGGGACTGTTCCTGAACACTATGTTTAGAAGACAAAATCAGAGTGGACTACTGAGGAAAAGGCTAAAATTCTCAAGGATGCTAAAGTAAAGAACATTCTGCACAACAGTCTTGATGCTGTCATGTCTAACAGAGTGATAGCAAGCAAAACTGCAAAGGAGATCTGGGAAACTTTGATGACTCAATGCCAAGGCACTGAGTCTATCAAAAAGAATAGAAGGGCACTACTGATTCAAGAGTATGAATAGTTTGATGCCAAACCTGATGAGAGTCTTACAGATATGTGTGATAGATTCCTTACTTTGCTGAATAATTTATCTCTGGTAGGCAAAGAATATGAAGCTGAAGACTCTAACTCCAAGTTTCTAAGAACCTTACCTGAGGAATGGGATACACAATTGTTTACACTAATACACGCAAGCGTGCGTGGTCACAAGTAATATAGATATAAGTCAAGTTCGTTCCCACATAGATCTGGTTTTGGTTTTAATTCAGTTATTGTACCTATGCAACAATGTATGGTTTTTACTCACTGCTAAGACAATTAACAAATTTGAGGGTTTGATTATCTAAATTTTACTAAGAAGTAGTTTAACAAACTAAGAATTAATTAACTAATGAGATTAAAATCGAATTACTTATATAAGAATAAACATGGGATCCTAACTTCATTAAATACTTCTCTTAGATCTGACGCCTTTAATCACTATATGCAATGGTTATGATATCTGATCGGACAACATGAAATAAGTACACGCTACCTGTCAGCATACGTATACCAAACTACCCATACATCCACAAAAGAGATAGAAGATGAATAGACACCAATTATGCTTAGACCCTACATGTCTATAGAATTTGAAAACATAACGGTTGAAGAACAAGTTATCCATATTGATCACATAGGGCAACATAATATATCTCTATTTATGCTACAGATCATGTTGATAAACAATCATGAACCTATGCTAGCATGGCAAGTTCTAAATCTCAAGATCCACTTTCACTTCACAAGAGATTAACAGATTAGATGTTAGCTACGCATCTAACAATTAAGCATAACCATACGAGGATATTAGATATACATCACACACAGATCTTTTAAGCATCAAAATACTAAGACTCCATAAATAAATCCGTTAGAATCCCATGACAACGATTAGTTCATAATCGAACCGTTCGTCACCATGAGATCTGATGAAAACATGATGTAAAACAGAGTATGAATGAATATAATAATACTAGAATAAAGAGTTAAGAAAATAAATCTGAAATCCAGAGTATCGCCTAATTTAGAAGAATACAAAAGTAGATCTAGAACTCCGAATGCTTTCACGATCTTCAGAACCTGTCTCCAAGTCTGAATCTCTATCCCTGGCTCTCTCTGTGTTTTTTCTAATTAATGATACAAATTACAAGGTGAAATGTTTTTATATAGGCCCTAGAAGTCTTATTCAACAAGAAAATACCGAAACTACATCTTAAATTCGAAACAGGAAAGATAGCAGAATTTTTAGGAGACAAAATCGGATTTTCCAGCGGACCCGCCATGCCGCAACGCGCTCTCCACGCCACAGCGCACCATTGCAACTACCCAGCCATGTCGCAGCGTGCCCCTGCGCTTGCCCGATGCAGTTTCTTTGCCGTTTTGTCATTTTTCTGCTGTTTTCTCCAGTTCTTTCTTCGAGTAATGCCATCCTTAATCCTAGAACTCAAAACTCTCACAAGATTTGTATGAGAAACTTCATTCTTTGTTCCAAACTTGAAATCCACCCAAAAATCATGAAAATCGCCAACCCTAGCCGAAATAACTAAACCTGCACAACTAACAAAAATGCATCAAAAACACCACAAACTTGAGACCAAGTCAATCAATTTAAGCCGATATGGAACGCTCCACGTGGATATAAAATCAACTTATCACACCTTCAAACTTAAACCAATGCTTGTCCTCAAGCATAAACAACTAAACACTAACTAATTAGTACCACTTCCGTAGGTGATCACGGTTGCATTTGGCATATGCAACAAGCCCTTTAAACCCCTTGGCAGCCCTAGTGGACGAGTGAGGTCTCGTGAGGGCCTATAGCGAATGTACCCACAAAATCCTTCTAACTAAACAATGCAAAAACAATGCAATGCATGAATGCAACTAATATGAAAATGCAGCGATCCCCTCGAACTAACCAAAACCAACTAGCAAGAAAATATCTCAAAGAATTCAACTAACTCCAAATAGAGCTCGGCTAAGTCCCATATACTAACAATACATGAATAGAAACGTGCGTGTGTGCGATGCTCATCAGATATACTCCTAAACTAGATCAAAATCACACCCATTCTTCGCCAAGACAATCACAGGTTTATAAATAGAATAGACGGTAAACATTTCAAAACTTAGGAACACCTCCATCATCATTTGAGTTAGACAAGAATTCATGCTTTATTACTAACAACTACCACACATAATACTATATACATCAACACATGCTTATTTAACCGTGCAATGGGTAAGACCCCAAAAGGCTTATACAATAATACCCATGTAGCGAGCGTTAGGTTAGTGGATCCTAGACTATAAAAGTCTTAGGTCACTAGGCACAAAGTCCCCTAGAACTTAATTGCTCGAGTATTAAAGAGCTCACCCTGGTTAATTTTGCATTTAAACATTCACATAACTCTTTTTTTTTTTTCTGATTTTTTTTCTGTAAATATGCAATCTGGAATGAGAATTCTCAATTCCAACCATAGATTACTCATATAAATATGAGCCGACTACTAGCCATTTGACGCCTAGCCATTATGGACAAATATTAACAACTAACATGAAATCCCTGTTTTTCCCCAAACATAGAATTAAGTGCTCCTACACCATCAAGGGAATAACGAAAATTCTACAAATAATCAAGTGATTAAATCTAAAACAACCAAACAAGCATGACCCTAACCTAGCCCAAAAGCAAACGATGAGACTGTGTAAAAATTTTATTTCCGAAACATGCAAGTCAATTTCATAGGAACTATAAATCAACCCTCTATTCATCATTACCACACTCAATTAAACATCGACCTACCAATCAGCATCAACTCATTCTAAGGGATCATGAAAAATACATGCTATGCAAATGCAACTAGAATGGACTCACATGATATATAAGAAAAAACAGAATGTCCTACATGAAACAAACATAAATAATACGAACGAACATGCATGAGTAACTACTAATATGCAACATATGATATCTATATGAACACAATGGCACACAAATAACTACTACACACTACTTATCCCCCAAACCACCCCCAAACTTAAAATATTCAATGTCCCCATTGAATGGAAGGTAATACAAGGGATAGTAGGAAACATACCTACTCGTCGGAAGAATCACCCTCATCGGGTGAATCAGAATCTGGCGGTGGATATGGTGTATGAGCTCCAAAAACAGGCCACTGGACCTGATTACCTGAAGCCTGGAAAGCTACGCCCAATGCATCTGCCATATCTGTGGCATACTCTCGGTTTATGTCATGCATGGCATCAATCCTCCTATTCAATCTGCGGAAATGAGCAGCCAACCTTGACATATCAACCCCTCTACGGCGAGGACCTGCTCGAGCAACTCTAGGAGCACCCGCTTCCTCACCACCATCACCATAGCTACAGTTACTAAGCTTGATCCTGATCAAGGTATTGAGGTAGATGTAACTAACTACAGAGGTAGGAGACGAACGAGGACATGAAACAATTCATATTCTGGTTTTTATTGGTACCAGGTATTTTTTTGTTGTGATATTTGATTTCTTGAATTAAAATTATTGCCATATTTCTCATCATTATCACAATTGTATTTCTTAATTAAAAACACGGGCGCGTGTTTTTCACTCACAGAAACATATAGATACACATTGTAAAATGTGTCGCGTGCAGTTATCACCACTCTCTCATGTCAATTAGTCCACTACTCATGTTTGCACAAATCATACACTGACACCACTAGTGCAGATTGAACCTATAGCGTTGCCACTTTTAGCGTCGGTTATTGACCTATTACGTCGGTTGTTTTCAATAACCGACGCTTAATGACTTCTGTCAGAGGCTTTGGCGTCGGTTGTTTGCATCAACCTACGCTATAGGTATCGCCTATAGCATCGCCCTTTTAAAGGGCGACGCTACAGGTATACCTATAGCATCGCCATTAAAAAGGCGACGCTATAGATATATCTATAGCGTCGCCCTTTTAAGGGTGACGCTATAAGTTATACCTATAGCGTCGCCCTTTTAAGGGGCGACGCTATAGATATAACTTATATCGTCGCCCCTTATAAGGGTGACACTATAGATATAGCTTATATCGTCGCATCTTAAAAGGGCGACGCTATAGGTATAGCTTAAAAAATAAATAAATATAAGAATAAAGCCAAAAAATTAAATAAAAATATGTAAAAATGCCAATTTTTAAAACTAAATTCATACCCCCCCAAAGTAGTCATACTCACTATTTGTGTGATGAATGTTACCTTATTTTCACTAATTTTCCATTTTTTTTATTTTTTCCCCATTTTTAACTAATTTGTAAAATAAATTAAAAAATTAAATAAAAATAGAAAAAATGTCAATTTTTGAAAATAAATTCATACACACCAAAGTAGTCATACTCACTATTTGTGTGATGAATGTTACCTTCTTTTCACTGATTTTCCATTTTTTTAATTTTTTCCCCATTTTTAACTAGTTTGTAAAATAAATAAAGAAATCAAACAAAAATAGGAAAAATGTCAATTTTTGAACATAAATTTATACACACCAAATTAGTCATACTCACTATTTGTGTGATGAATCTTACACTACTTTAAAAAAATTTCCATTTTGTTTGTTTTTCCCCCATTTTTAACTAATTTATAAAATAAATAAATACTAAGATTAAAAAGGAATCAAAACAGCACATTTTAAAAGATGAAAATGTTAGAAGCGGGACAATTTCCCGCCAAATGAAAAATTAACTAAAACGAAAAATTTAGTTATAGGATAAAAATGTTAAATTTTAAATAATCATATGATCATATTTTATTTGATAATATTAATGAAGACAACTTTATAAATATATAAAGTGTACCAAATAAGAGACAATTTTATTTTTATAAAATACGAAAACATTTTTTGTAAATTTTAAAATTTACAATATATAATTATTGAAAAATGAAAAATAAAGCATTTTAATGCCTTTTTCGGACACAACAAATAAGAGTGGGTGCTTTAAAAGTTTTAAACGTGATGTTACTTTAGATTGAAAGTGTTGGATGTTAGCAACATACATGATATGATCATTAATAAACTAAATTTTGAATTTTTTAACCAAAAAATTGTTTAATTATTTAAAAATCACATTTACCTTTATAATATTTCATTTTTTAAAAAGTAAGAATTTACCAATCGAATGAGGTTTTTTTTGAATATCAAGATGTTTAATTGTTATTATTTTTTAGGTTCTATTTATTTATTAAATATAAAATTGAAAATGTAAAATGTAAAAATCAAAATTAAAAAAAATAGAGAAATAATTGTAAAAACAGAGAAATAATGCACGGTTCCCAGTGAAATTTTTTAGCGGCCAATTATCCCGCCTCTCTCGTTCTACTCTCTCAATTATCTCGCTCTCCCTCATACACTTAAACAAAACAAAATAATACTTCTACTCTCTCGTTGTCTCTCTCTCGTGCTGTCTCTCTCTCGTGCTCTCTCTCTCGTGCGCTCTCGTAAACCTCTCTCTCCCTTTCAATCTTCTCTAATTTTCTATCAAATTAGTACGTTAGGCTGCTCAATTGAATATGGGTTTGGTTTGAGGCTTGAAATTGGGGTTCTTCAAATTAGGGCATTTTCAAATTAGGGATTCAATGTTTTTAGTTTAATTGATTCAATTTTTGCACTTAAACTTCAACTAATTGCGGTTTATTTTCGATTTCAGGCCTTCTCCAGTTTGGGCTTTCAATTTGGGGGCTTTGTAAGTGGATTAAGGGAATGTTGTAATGGTGTGCTGCCCTTGCAGTGTAAAACCGTCATGTCCTCCATTTTTTTGTTTTCCCTATGCTCTTTCCACGTTTAAATCATTGTATACTACTCCATTAATCTTTCGATTTCGGTTTTTTTGTCCATTGCTTTGTGTTTGCTTTGGTTGATATGTGCCAATACTACTCCATTAATCTCATCCTTTGTTGAATCTACGATAAATGTTTTTTAAAACAAGCAGGCATCTATCTTCGGCCAAATTTTCTATGGACAGGTTGGTAGCAATTTTAATCTCATTATTGTTAAGTTTACATTTTCAATTCGTCTTGTTTTATATTTCATTGTGTATTTAAAAAGGAACTTTGTTTTGTGTATGAAGGACATTATACGCTCAGTTGAACCACTGTATATTTGGGAAGAGGTTGCTAACCACTGTATGCAATGTTTTACAGGTAAGAGCCCATGGTACAAAGAATTCTATCATGATATTTAGATGACCCTAATTACATTTTGGAAGAACTTTGTTTTTGTTTTGATTTTAGCACATATGTAAAGTCTCAATATTGCTGCTTGTTGTGTGATAAAATTTGTGCGAATTAATTATGAACATCTAAACGGGAATGGTGGAAATGTAGTTTAGACATGGTAGGAGGGAAGTAAATATCCTCATGAAGTAGTTCTTGTAGGTTTTACGCTCTGTGCGTAAAATTTTGCATAGATATATCTGTGTGGGTGAAAATTGATTGTGGGTGGGTGTATGTTGGACACTTTAATTTCTTCAGAGACTTGGATGGAGGGGGAAGTAGATATGATACAAATTGCTTTCATATGCAACAGTTGATGTCACATAACTTGTTTAGGTTAATACCATCATTTTCTTCTCTAAAACTTCATATTTTTGGTTGTTCCTTTCTACAGAGTGCATATGAATCTGCTTCTCCAGTGATCATTGTAATCAATAAAATTGACTGTGTTCCAAATGCTTCCTCCGAATGGGTCAATAATAGTGGCTACACATTTGCAAAGTGCATTATTACTTGTGCTGTCACTGGTCAAGGCATACAGGAACTCGAAACAGCAATACTAGAAATTATTGGTCTTGAAGGATTCCTAGAGGGGGGTGCAAGTGGGCTGTGAACTAGGTTAATTTCTAACTATTAGAAGTTTAGAAATGTCATTTGTTGTATCTACCTTGCATATTACATTAGCTTCTATTCTTTCGTTGTTGCTAGCGAACACTTACTCAGAAAGATGATATAACTACGCTATGCCAGTATACTGATGAGAAAACAAAATTGGTGGAAGCTGCATACACTAAGATGTGTTGTATAATATATCGATGAACAGTTTATTGCAGTCAAAGAACTGGTACGTATATGTTGTTGGATATAAAATTTAGCACTTATCCCCCCTGGCAGGGGATATATACAAATAGAGATTTATGATAAAAAAACGATAAAAACATAAAACTGGTTGATTCAACTGCAGAAGAATTACTACTCCCAGGGTATCCAGAAGGGAGAAACTAAAATAGATCACAATTGGTCTATTATAACATGGCTTGTTATATTGCTCTGAACTTCTGGTAAATTTAATCCTTTACCTTGAACTTTCTTTGTTAACATAAAAGAAAGAAGAAATACAGAGATGAATACTGGATTATGTGATGGCGGTGTTTTTTAGCAGGGAAATATATATTCTAATAATTTGGCCAAAACGTTTTTATTTTTTTACTGTACATAGTAGGTAGTTACTTGAATGTAAATAATAATGATAGGATTCTTTCCCACTTCTTTGCCATTTTGGACCTTTATCTTTATTTAATATTACTTTCCTGCATCTTGCGTCAAAACTTGCAGCAATATAGTTATCCCAATCTGTAACTGTTCTGGATATCAAATTATGCATTCTGCTGGACATAAAGTACTTAAGGCTTGTCTTTGCCACAGTCCTCTAATGGTTGCCACAATTAACAGGCTAGTCTGTCACATAAAGAATATGCATGTTCAAAGAATATTTCTATGCATCTTATAAGAAATTAAAATATTTTGTGATTAAAAAAATATGTATTTGAGTGCGTAAAATAATAGGAATTACTTAATTATAAACAGGAGACTCATCTTTTCGTGCTTTATGAAAATCGTGACGTATATATATAAGTATTACCCTTGCATTTTGGTGGAATAACTTTATACGTGGAGCTGACTTGACTATCTTACTGGACTTATGCCACTGCATTTGCCTGCTTGGAATGGACATTTTCAGTGCATTCAATCCTTCTGGCTAATTATATTTCAGTGTTCGAAAGTGTTCCACTACCCCAAAAAAAAGATCCAGAACTTAAGAAATCTATCTTCAATTGTGATTGAAGGTACCCAATGCAACAATCTACTTTTGGTATCTCCAGTGCTATTCTGTTTATGTCTTGCATTTAGTTTTTCATTTTTTTGCATCATATTACCCTTTCAGGTAAATAGAGGTGCTGCAGATGGAGGCATCACCTGATTCTATTTGGCTGCACTAACTGTGCTCGTGAGAGCGTACATTACTCTTGGAACTAGGTACTTCCGGATCCTGAGGTCACTGTTAAAGATAGGACTACAATTGATATGATATATAACTTTGATATTCAAAATCTTTATTTAATCACCACGATTTGTTATTTACCTTCATGTCTACTCTGTTATTTTTGCATAGTCCCGATGAAGCTTATATCTTATAATTATTATGCTGTTCTTTATCAGAGTTATGCATCTCTCTTGTGGTTTATAGAATTGAATATTTGCTAGATATCTTTCTGATTGATATTAGTACTAGATTACTCTTTTCTGCATCTTCTTTTATGAAATATTTTTTTACATTATCTAGGTAATAATATCATTGTTGACTTGCAAATAGACATATTAAGTGTTGTTTTATGGATTCCAAATCAAATACTTGAATGTGGCAGTGCATCAGATTGTTATTGCGAGAACGATCCTAAGGAACAGAGTCCATACATATGTTCAGCCCCCATAAAGGTATGCATACTTTTAGTCTTGTTTTAACATAGGACATATTTTGGTGATCCATGTATAAGTTTCTACTATTAATCTACATTTATTGATTTCCTTTTTTATGAGAAAATTAAAGATTAAAATGTTCTTATTGCAGTACACATATGCAAATCAGTCCACTTCTAATTGCACAAAGACAGGCAGGGCTTTAATTAAGTTGCAGTTAATCGGTCATCGAGCATATTTGAATATTCTTGCTCTGGTGCAGTTTCCACCTATGACAGCTACAAGTTTGGTTGATAATTACAAGAATTGGTGTTATGATTTGAAGTGTTGAAATCAGAATTAGATTGTATTTATAATCAAATTTACATTGGATGTAATTGTGTATTTGTATTTATAATTGTGTATTTATAATCAAATTACAATTTTGAAATTATTATTTTTTTTTAAAAAAATTGACTTTTATGCATCGGTTGTTTAAATGACCGACGCCTAAAGCAGACTTTGCAATTTTGAAATTATTATTATTTTTTTAAAAAATTGACTTTATGCGTCGGTTGTTTAAATGACAGACGCCTAAAGCTATACCTATAACGTCGTTATTTTAAGGGCGATGCTATAAGCTATACCTATAGCGTCGGCATTTTAAAGGGCGACGCTATAAGCTATACCTATAGCGTCGGCATTCTAAGGGACGACGCTATAACCTACACCAATAGCGTCGGTCATTTAAATGACCGACGCTTATAGTAGACTTTTAGCGTCGGTCATTTAAATGATCGACGCCATAGCAAACTTTTAGCGTCACCAATTTAACCGACGCTATAGGCATAACCTATAGTGTCCCCTACATATACTACGCCAAAAAGCCGACGCTATAGGCCTATTTGACCGACGCTATATGTCAGTTTTGTACTAGTGCACCTGTATTTGAGAAATCATTTGCCTTGTCCAAAATCAATTTAGTTTTCTAAATTGTACGCTATTCTCAAAACTATCAGTATTGCATTTTCTCTCCATCTCTGTGCGAACCTAAACCCTAACTGTTCAAAAATCTCAATTTCTCTCACAATCTTAAATGGACACTTCTTCATTCGTAAACAATAAGGTTGTTATCAATGGTATCACTTTTGCTCCTAACAATTATGTTGCTGTTCTTGATCATCAGGAACTGTCGAACGATTTTCATATCATTCAAGATTTCTTGGCAACAATTCCAATTAATTATGCTTAAACCCAACCTTCAAAAGTCTCTTTCAAGTGTGTTATGCAGGTTTAGAATACTGCTATCTTTGGCAACTGTGAACCTTCAGGAAAACCAAACTTGACCTTTAAATACAATGGTGTTACACATCATGTAACTCCAGAAGTTGTAGTTGAAGCGCTCAAATTACCATCTCTAAATGGTAAGTCTCCAGCAAAAATTTCTGATACTGCTCTTCTGGAATATGCTATAAGTTTGGGCTACAATGGACAACCAAAGAAGTTTGGAGATCTGTTCAGCACCAAGCTAAAGAAGGAATGGAATTTCTTCTTTGACACCATCAGTAGATGCTTCTTGAACAAAGTCATTAATTCTAAAAGCATTAATTGCTAGAAGAATAAATAAGTGTGGTTATGTCTATTTTATTAGATTCTTTCAATTGATATTCTCTCACTTATGCCCCAATGTTGAGTTTGAAAATGATACAGTGTTGCCTATATTCAAAATTTCTGAGAATAACATAAAAAATTTGGAAAAATGTGATAAGGTAAACAATCTTGAAGGCAATGCTATTATTCCTAATGAGGTCATGCTTCTTTTGAAAAAGAGAAAGCCTACTCATTATGGATCAATTACTGATGGTCTTGGACCTATTTCTGGTGCTATGAGACAGGACAACACACATTCTGTTTCTAACCAAAGCACACAACCCAAACACTCATCCAAACAGTCAACCACCTCTGGTGTCTCACAAAAGGCATCACTTGTAAAATCTAAGAAATCAGCTAGATCTGATGTGTCTGGAAGGCAACCAGGATCAAAGGATTTCTCTACTCCAATCCTCACTCAAAAGAAGTCACAAGGGGGTGAACAAGGAGAGAAGAGGAAATTTTATCAGAAGGGGGATTCTGATTCTGATTCTGGTGATGCTACAGTACCATTATCAGTTATGTTTAAGAAAAAGTAAATTGCTGCTGCTGTTCCTGAAGAATTGGCTGTCTCTGAAAAGCCAAAGAAAAGAAGGAGGATAATTAACAAGAGCACATTTTTCATTCCTATGGAAAAACAAAATCTTGATGATGATATAGAGACCATTCCTGAAGTCTCTACCAATCCTGACAATTTATCAGTTCCTGACACAACTGTCAATCTTGACACCTCTACTCCAGATAATTCACTTGTGAAGACTGTTGAGATTTCTGATTCTCCAACACATGCTTCTCCAAAAAGAAGAATCATTGAGATGTCTATGGAAGAAACAAATGCTATTGCTACTCAGCTTGGTCTTGCACCATCACCACTTCTAGTGAAGAGACAGGCTGAAGCAAGGGTCTTTCAAAGACAAAAGAAACACAGACTTACTTCATCTCTGAAAGGATCTAGCCCACAAGAACGTGAACTTCAAAGGAGTTCAGCAGCTACTGAAGATCCAGTCACACAAGAACCACTCACTCCAAGTGTGGGTGCAGACATTTCTGAAGCAATAGTCCCACAAGAACCACTTTCTCAAAGGGAAGGTGAAGACAAGAACATTCCTGCCCCACAAGAACCATCTTCTCAAAGTGAAGATGCAGGAAAAATCACATCAGCACAGAAGTTACCTGACAATGCTTAAGGGATTTCTGAAATTGAATTTGACCTAGCTCAAAGTCTGGCAGATAAAGTTGCTCATGATTTGCATATTGCTGAATATGAGAAACTTCTCAAGGACACTGCATCTGAGGGAAGCACACAGGAACCTTTGACTTAAAGTATTGAAGCAGCTTCACAACCTCAGACTCCACAAGAACCATTGGTATCAAATACTGATGCAAGTCATTCTACAGTTGCAGATTTCAATCCTGATGTAAATATTTCTGATCCAAATATTCCACAGCTCAATGAACCACTTTCTTCAAGACCAATGGAATCTCTTACTACTTCATCAGGTAACACTTCTATCTCTACTTCTTTTACTACTAATAACATGATTATAGATAGACCTGAGATAAGGGATACCTCTATTTGTACGACTTCAGTCCACTCCTCTCAGCCACCTCTTATTTCTTTGAATTTGTTGAGCCAGAACCTTTCTTGTGAGAAAGAGAGTGAACAATTAGAGAAAAAGAAGAGTGAAGAGAGATAGTCTCCTGAACTGGCAAAAGGGGAGGTAGAACAGAGTGAGAAGTTTCAAACTTCTAGTGAGGTAGCAATTACTATTGAAAGTAAATTAGGTGATGTTGTGAGAAGTGATGAGATCACTTTAGAAAAACAGAGAGATATAGGAATTGTTTCTAATCTGAATGCAGGATTTCAGGATACAACAGTGCCATCTGCAGTTGATTTAAAATTGAAAGGAGTTATGAATCCTGAAGACAGTGTGGATGATGGAATTCTTGAGGCTAGTGATAGCTCAAATGATGATGATGATGATGATACTGATAATGATCCTGAAGCAGCTCAGCTGAATGCTGCCATGAAAGCAAGTTTAGGATCTACTTATGGATCATCCAGCAAGTTTATGGAGTCTGTGGGTAAATCTACAGCTGCTCAAGTTGAGATCAGAGGAGATTATAGCCATCTTATTCCTGAACATATTCAAGCTCTCTGGAGATCTGAATGGTATACTGAGTGGAATCAGCCTACTGCTGATATAAATTTCAATAATGCTCTTTTTCACTCCAGTCATATAGCTACTAAGCTTTCTGATCCTAATCTCAAAGCTCATCTGAAGACTACTACTATTCTGGCAAAAGGTTTGAAAGATGAAATTAACTCTATCAAGATTGATAATGAAAAGTTTTATGCTCGGTTTGTTAAGGATTCTTCTGAGATTGCTACTGCTAAACAGCTTCGATGTTTAAGCACTGCCTTCACCACAAGGATGGATACCTTGGAAGATAAGGTTGTTACTTTGTCCTCAAGGATGACTAATATTGAAGATTCTCTCCAATTGATCTTATCCTTGTTAACAGATCCTACTGATGATTCTTCTGATGTCAAAAAGGGGAAGAAGGTAGTCAAAACAAAATGCACACCTAATCCAGTTGTAAGAAAGGATGATGACACTTCTGGAAATGATGGTGGTGCTCAGCCACATGCACCAGGAACCTCTGATGTTGCTTTGGCAAGAAGGAGAAGTTTTTTCTCAAACTCAAACCAAGCAGTCAACTCATGTTTCTAAATCTGAGAAGAGAACAGTAAGGACAATGGTGCAATCTCAAATTCCGACAGAAGAACAATCTCAACTACCTGGTCAGAATCAATCACTTTCAACAATTCCTGAAGAAAATGAGGATTTGTTTATTAATGAGATAGAAGATGCTCCACATCTCTTTAAGAAGATTACTTCCAAGTCAGGTGAGAGTGAAATTGGATATCACAATGATATTAAAGTTCAACAGCATCATGCTAGGGAGGCACTGGCTTTGATCTCTGTAGAGAATTCTGACATGAGTACTCAAGAGATCTTAAAAGAACAAAAGAAGATTCTTGAGGAAATTACTAAATAGAAAGAAGCTCCTGCTGCAAGTAGAGGGAGAGGCAAAGGAGGTAGAAGCAGAGGCAGAAGAAGAAAACTTGTTTAGACGAGTACAAGATAGACAAGGTCTAGTGGAATCACAATTGAGGAGATAACTGAAGATCCTCAGAAAATTAAAAGTAAGAAAACTCCACTACTTTTTAAAATGGCTTCAGACAACATATTTAATGAAATTGAAGATATTGTCAATGTATCTGAAGAAGTTGAAGAAGAAAATCTACTGAGAGTTAGGAAGAATAAAGCTACTGTGAGAGCACAGAATGTTGCTGCTGGAACTACTCAACCTGCAATTCCTGATTCTGATGAAGCTGAAATCTTGAAAGATCATGAAGTAATGATTCTTGTTGTTGTAATTGAATCTCATAATCTGGAAGTTGATGAGATGAACTTGAAGATTGATTAAGAAAGATTCAGAAAACTTGAAGAAGCAAAGGTTATCAGGGAAAAAGGAAGAACTGTTGCTGATAGGGAAAGTGAAAGGTATTTGAGAAATGTTTTCAGTTCTGACAAAAAGTTATGGTATGATATCACAAAGCAATCCAAGGAGGAAGAAACTAATGAATCTCATTCCAAAACGAAGGAAAACAGGTGGAAGAAGATTGATGACATAAAATACGCTGGACCAGCTATTTTTCAATCTTGTGGTGTGATAACTGAACCTCCACAAGTTGTTAAAGAAAAACTTCTTATTCCTTCACTGAGTGTTACAGATAAAGTTTCTAGATCTGACAAATTTTCACCAAGATGGACAAAAATGCAATCTGAGTTGAAAGGACTAGAACCTAACACAAGAGGAGGTATTGGTTCTAGAGAATCAGAATTTGTGTTTACAGCTCAAACAGATCAACATATTCTAGTGAAAAGAATTGGTGATGAACTAACAGTTGATGATCTTTATGAACTTGAAGCTGTTGCAATTGTTGCTTGCAATGTTGATTCTAAGAAGGTAGAAAAGTTGTTGTATTTCATGAAAGACAAGAGTGTCAAGAAGCTGACTATTTAGGAGGTGTTGTGCAAATCAACAAAAGAGCTGAAATACGTTCTTTATCTGCTCAAGAATAAAAGAATTCATGGTAAGGAAGCTAATGTTTACAATAATTGGTGTACCATGATTCTCAGAACTATCATATGCAAACATTTAGATGGAGGATCAAGGTATGATGGTAATTATACTCCCATGTACTTGAATACAGTAGGACAAGAAGTTGAAATGCAAAGGGGTTCAGCTGTTAAAGAAGTGATATTTTATCAAGAACAATTATCTCTGAATCCTGGTGGGAAAGAACTTCCATATCTACTGTTGGGAGATTTAGATTTACCAAGAAGCTCAATTCAAAATCTCAGGGCAGGTATTTATCAGATTAATGAGGAAGATGAAGAACTCAGGAATCTGAAGAAAAGACTGATTCAAATTCTCGAAAGTAAAGAAGAAGAATTACTATCAAGTTTCTTGCAGATGAGTAATTTCTTTGTGAGAATTTCCGAAACTAAGCTTGAGGATTTCTTATAATATTTTGTTTTGAGTTTTTGACATCATTGTATCAAAGAATTTGTGCTTTATTTTACAAAGTACAAATTGGGGGAGATTGTTAGATATTGATTCAAGTGATGTCAGGATCTGGACTACTGATCAGATACTGATGCTAACGTCATCAGTAATGCAACGTCAGTATTAGGGTGTCATCAGGATTATGAGCTGATCGGGATTACATGAAGATTTTCATTAGTCCAGAGATCAAGGAAGATTGATATGTCGGTTCCTAAATTATAGGAAGGCAACTATCATGCAAGATATGCATTCAGAGTTGTATGTAATTGATTTAGAAAATCTTGTAATTGATAGTGCAGCTGTGTACGTTATATAAACACAGTTTAGGTTTTACATGATTGTAATCTCTTACACGAGTTATCTTGTAACCTAGCAGCTGTCAAGAACATAAGGATTTCTTGAGAGAGTTTGTAACAGTTTTATATCAGAGTTAATAAAGCTGTTATTTATTCATACTTGTGTTATCATTTCTGTTTTAGTCGAAATCCTTATACAATTGTATTCAACCCCCTACTACAACTGTTAATTACTGGGCAACATTAGTAATCTTCCAATTCTGAAAATCTATTCTTAAAATCTATTTTTAATCATTTTAAAAATCGAAATAAAATAGAAATCAGGAGAAAAATAATTTTTAAAATTCTAAAATAAAATTTAGGAAATTAAAGACCTCTCCATATTTTTAAAATAATTTTCGAATCAAAAATTAATTTATATGAATTTTTCAAATAAAAGACCTTTAAATGCAATAAAGCTTTTTATATCATTTTAAAATATTTACACACATAAATAAATTCACCCAATACTTTTAAAAACCAAATATTATCACAAAGATTATAATGCAAAAGATTTCGTGATTTTAAACGACTTCAATGATTTTATAAAAGTCTCAGAAGATTCATAACGCATGTTTAAAATAGTTTTTGATATTCAAAAATGCAAATAAAAATACAAGGACACATACTATACTTAGAAATCATCACACAATCACTTAAACATGATTTCACACACATTTTATCTTCATAAAACATATTCACACCACATAATTCACATTTAACGATTAAATAAACATTTAAATAATTACACGAATTTCTAGATCATTATATATGCAAACCCCTGTTGACTGGAAATGACAAGCTATTAGCCATGTAAGTGTGTAGTCCAGAAACGTGTTTCCAGCACATCAATGTGCATGTTATGTCACGCCAAAGTGGACCTCACCTGATTTTGTGAAACCTGGTTTTGTGAAACGTGGAAACGAGTTGGTCAAAAAATTAATTTGAGAAAGGTATTCATTTTCACAAATAGACTTGAACAACGAACCTTGATGGTGTGATATTACAACATAATCAACTAACTCCTACATTTAACTGATTGATTTTCTGTCTGATGTGTCCTATTTTCCTTGTAGTAAATGTTATTTTGGAAAATAATGAACATGGTGACCCCTTTTGTTTCCTGTTAACTATTCGGCACCCATTTTCAAGCCTGAACTTGATAGATCTGGCGTTAACTTTTCAATACCCATGGATTTGTCAATTTGCATCAACCATAAGATAGGAAGCTAGATGAACAATAAAATTGTTGGGTTTCAACCCAATATGATGTTATGGGGTTGGATGGTCCAAGATATATATGGGTAAGATAATAATTGTATACGTAGATAGTTATTATATATGATATGTCTTGATTACTAAGTTGGGTAATTAGGTGCCAAGATTTGGAAGGCTTGTATGACAAGTATGGTAAGACTTGTAGAACAAGTATGGTAAGTCTTGGTGGCTAAGTTTTGGGTGGCTATATATACATAGTCATATTGTATTTGTTTGATGAGGTGAATACTTAAGAAATGTAATCTTAGGTATTGTTTGGGTGATGCTTGAGCATTGTTGGCTTAAGTATCGGGGTTGTGACACCATTAAGGTGTTATTGTTTTGGTGTATTATTGATTATTGAATGGATTAATAATACAAGTTTGGGACGTGGGTGTTTCCACGTCAAATATTGTGTGTGTTCTTGTTTTGCTTTTACTTATTATTGATAGAAGTAGAAGTAATACTTGAATAGTGTTTGACCGCGCTTTCGTGGATCTTGTCAACTAATCGATTGGTTATGTGTGTGCTTTGCATTGGTGTTTGTGAATCTCGGATTGTGTAAGTCCCCTAACCTAACAAGTGGTATCAAGAGCCAAGGTTTGGGTTCGAGATGGATGAGGTTGAGGGAAAGTTCGAGATTCAATGGTATGGCGGAGCATGATGAAGGATTTGCTGACAAGAAGATTGCTGCTAAAGCAGGAAGAGACAAAGTTACGTGCGGTTTGAAGGTTGGATTGCACCGTGGATCAATCCAGTGTTTGGACTCGAGTTGGAAGAAGATAGAAGAGGTCATCGCAATTGTTTCAATGGCTTGATCAACCAGGTGAACTATTTGGGTAATACTATGGATGTTCTTTAGGAGACCGAAGAATTGTGAAAGCAAGGATCGGGTGACTCAACATGTGCAAGAGCACTCGTGGTGGTTGATGCACGTGATTTTGTAGATTGATACATCGTTATGGTGAAGAACGGTGGTTTGGAGGGTCACTATAAGGGTTTAAGCGACAGTCAATATTTGGAAGAACAAGAGGAGGTTCTTGTTCGAGGGGAGGCATTGACGAATGGATGTCAATGCCTTGATGGTTACCGTTCAATTCGATATGGATATTGGGTTGAAGGGGAAGATTATTGGGTTTCAGCCCAATATGATGTTATGGGTTTGGGTGGTCCAAGATATATATGGGTAAGATAATAATTGTATGTGTAGACAATTATTATATATGGTATGTCTTGATCACTAAGTTGGGTAATTAGGTGCCAAGAATTGGAAGGCTTGTATAACAAGTATGGTAAGTCTTGGTGGCTAAGTTTTGGGTGGCGATATATACATTGTCATACTGTATTTTTTGATGAGGTGAATACTTAAGAGATGTAGTCTTAGGTATTGTTTGGGTGATTCTTGAGCATTGTTGGCTAAGTATCGGGGTTGGGACACCGTTAAGGTGTTATTGTTTTAATGTATTATTGATTATTGATTGGATTAATAATACAAGTTTGGGACGTAGGTGTTTCCACGTCAAATATTGTGTGTGTTCTTGTTTTGGTTTTACTTATTGTTGATAGAAGTAGAAATATTACTTGAATAGTGTTTGACCGCGCTTTCGTGGATCTTGTCAACTAATTTATTGGTTATGTATGTGCTTTGTATTGATGTTTGTGAATCTCGGATTGTGTAAGTCCCCTAACCTAACAAGAATCACAGATCTATTTAGATATATCTATTAACATAACATAGTATTATACAAGTCATTTCCGCATGAGTAATTTCTGAATGACATTTCTTCAAAAAATTTCATTTATTATAACTTTTTTGAACGACCTTAACGATAAATAATATCAACTTTGAAACCCACAAACATTATGAAATTTGTTAAGAAAGACAACGTACTTCTACAATCAAAATTGCTAAATAACATCTTTATTTTCTTGACCAACATCGTGCAAAAAAAAAAGAAGTATAATGCAAAATATACATGAGAGTGAACAATCATGACCATATAACATCAATCAAAAAATAAACTCTAGTATATTAAGTATGAATTTCAAGTATATTGTCATCACCTCTTCCGCGTAAATTTGACTGCAATGCGAAGGCATGTAATATTATAAGCACCAAGGTATATATATTATGAAGGGAGAAGAGGGAACATACCTTCACAATATAGTAGATGAATTAAGGAACCTAAGGTTGGCTCATCAAAGTTGGTCAAAAGATCACCTTTCTTCATGCATTTGAAATGAAAGAAAACATCGTATTCCCTATAATGATAAAACCATTGGTTTGGAGATATATCCTTGGAGCAAAACTCACAGTCGAAATCATGTGGATGATGTTTTATAAGGGACACAATAGACAGAGTTGGTGTTCATCCCATCTGTGCTGAACTATTCCTTGAGAAGTTGCACTCTCCATGTAGGTTGAACTGACAAATTTTATGGCCATAAAAATTGCCAGACGCAGGTTATATGTTGCATATATTACAAGACCCTTTGAATTCGTCAAGTTGCTTAAGAGAGTGCTTATTCATGTTTAAATTTTCAAGGTAGCGAAGCGCAAATTTTTTCCATCAAGAATTTTAACACTTATAGAATATCCCATGGCAGTGATTTTTGCAGATATTACATTTGCCTGCAGAACAATAAGCAATAACAAACTTTGTGTAAAAAAAAAAAAAAAGCAATCACCACTACCATATAATGAATTAGTAAATGATAAGTGGTTTGAACCAACCGTGACAGAACATTTCATTTAACAAGTCAACATTTTCTTTCCATAGTGTCTTCATTTAATGAGGACTAGTGGATGACCACTTATGCAGTGTCTTATTCCGTTGTCTATTATGGATATGTCATTGTCTGTTGAAGTACTAGAGCGAGCAAACTCCTGTAATATTAAATGGTTATACAAGTAAGGTTCATCACAAACTGGAAACTGCAAACATCTTCCTCATGGTCAACTTCAGTCACATTTTCACTAAATAAAGTAAAATTTAAGATATGAACATATCAATAAATAAGTAGATAACTAATGTTTTGAAAGAAAATATAAGAGAATCATTAAAAAGACATGATAGCAAAACACGTAAATCAATGTTCCATATGCATACTTGACACTGAAAATCAGCCCCGATTTGTGATATTCTTTCAAGACAAGAGGGTGATCATGGTGGTGTAATATAAATATGAGAGCTTTTGGTGCTAGGGTGCAACTTTCGTGCATCCAAAATAGGCAAGTTTGACATAGATATGAAAATTCTTTAATACATTCTCATTGCAAGCTCCACAAGTGAAATCCGATTCGAGAGGCAGTAACGTTAGTAGGTGGCTATGTAAATGATGAATAAAGATGCGCTACTGCTTAGCACATTTCAGGCAAAAGGAACGTTACATTATTTGCAACGATAGACATAACGTCTCCTATTTCTACATTTTATGCATTTAATTGTATATTTGACGGACATATGAAGGGTTAGAGGTGTGATTCGTGTTTTGTATCTTGTATCTGTGTAGGTACTTCAGAACATGTTTTGTGCAGAAAAACTAAACACAAGAAGAAGCTAGATTGGAAGTACTTGGGCCATGAGTTCTGCTGCATCTATAAACAAACATGCCCATCCAAACTGAATCATGGTAGCTAAAGCAGGCAGCATACAAACCTTGGTTTTTATGCTTGGTAAGAATTAATGGATGATTTTGGGTCATGTGTTTCAGTACCTCCATTTCAATTTTAGGTAATAGAAACAGAATTCTTTAATGTATCTAGGGATGGGAATCGGGTCGGATAGGCTCGGATATGGCAATATCCAGATCCAAACCCGAAAATTTTTGCCTTACCCGAACCCGAAAAATACCCGAAAGTTAATATCCAAATCCGATCCAACGGATTTCGGATCGGATTCAGATATACCCGATACCCCGAAATTTTTTGGACCCGAATTTTAAGAGCAATACATTACAAATCGACAAATCTCTCTCTCTCTCTCTCCCCACACACAAATATAACTGAATTACAATGGAATTTCAGTGATACATTATGTATCACTGACACTGTTTAAAGCGGAAGGGCTGCCATATAACCCGAAACACAACTCAAACCCGTCCCGACTCACGACACGATTAACATAGACAAAAACCCAAATATAACTCGACAAGTAAACGTCAACCTGAATAACCAAAATTATTTGTTTATATTTTATTTCCTTACAATCAAATATTCGATTTCACATTTGGCCCAAAAAAAAAATGATGCCACTAATTTGAGTTAATTTTATCCCGACCTGAAATAGTCCCGTTAACCAACATGAATAGACCTGAAAAAAATGAAAGAGCACAGAGTAATGTGAATTATTTGTGTCTACGAGAATGAACTATGTAGTACTTTTGACTTCCACTTCACACAAGAGACATACTCTAGATTTATAAGGTTCATTTACATGCTTTTAGTCACTGCAGTCTGCAGTTATCGTATAGACTCCTATAGTTCTACTTGGTATCTCGTGCTTGCCATCTTCTTCTAAATATCAAAAATATTTATGGAAAGTTTATGTACGCAACTTTTTTTTCTTTACCTTCATCTTCTTGTTCATTTTTGTTAACCTAATTCATTACTGGAAACTTACTTGTAAATTGATAGCAAAATTGTCACTATATTGCGTCGCATCTAAGATATAAACCAATCACAATCTTGGGTCAAGTTCAGTAACACTTTATTAATTTTTTTGACAGGTAGAAGGGTTGGAGAAACCAACCTTTATAATTTTTATCCTAGCCATACTATATTCTTGTTCAGAGATAATATTTTGGATATTCAGTCCATGATTGTACTATTACTATCAATAAAATATTGTACTATAAATTCAAATTGGCACTCTTATCCAATCTCTTAATTTGGTTTTAATTTCGATTGTACTGGTCAAATTTAGTTTTTTTTTTTTTTGAAAGAAATCCAAAGTTTATTAACCAACAGGAGCATCAGACTCCAAAGTCTCCCACATATAAGGAGGAGGATCCATGATTTCATTGTAGCAATTAAGCATACATGTAATTCTAGCCATCATTCGGGCAACTCTGTTTGCTTGCTTTCTCTGTTTGCTTGCTTTCTAACATATTCAATAGAACTATCATTTCTGTTATGAAGCTTCAGACAGAAACTGTCAATAACATTTCTCACCTCTAGCTAATTTGAAACCTTCTTGCCCAAATCTTGAACTGAGAGTAAAGAGTCACTTTCTACTATGACATTGTCAACCTGAAAAGAAAGGATCCAAGAGAGTGCCTCATCAACTCTCAGCCTCAAACACTGAACTTGTGCCTCTAAATCTCATGTCCTTTCCCCTCATAAATATGACTGAGTAATCCCTCAGTATCATTCCTACAGATAATGATTTTACACCTACCGAAGCATCAACATTAAGTTTGAAATTACCCTCAGGATAGGTGCTAACCACTTACACTTGTTGCACTAAATTATTAGGCTAAACTCAGTGGTGCTACTCATCTATTTAGCTTTAGCATTTTGCCATTCAGAGATAACTTTGGAGCTCCGTTCCATCGCCACGTTTGCATTAACACTTTTATCTTTCAAAACCATCTTATTTTTGCAGAACCAGATCCCCCACAACAGTTTGGAAAATAAATTAGATTCTCTTGTTATTTTAGTACTAAATTTTTCCACAAGAGAAGCTGGTGCATCTTCCACCATTCTCATATCATAAAAAAAACAAATAGTCTGTCAACATTGAGCACATGGAGTAAATGCTTGATGTCTGTTCGATACTATGGGATTATAAAATGCTTTACATGTTATCCTTTTCCTAACAGGTATATATAGTATTACGGCCAAACCTCATATGAAGAATTTAATTTTATGTGGGATGCTGAGATTCCAAATTTTGCTCCACCCTGTGGAATCAACAACATTATGACTGTGCCATACCCGATACCCTGATTTTACACCTGTAAATCCCAGTTTTTTGTCCTGGTCCAGGCCACTTTGTCCACCACTTCGTGTTGTGGAATATGTAATTTATGGATGTGTCAAGTAATTAAGGTGTTTAAATTAGATTTGTAAGTGAACATGGTTGAGGAACAAGAAAAGATTTTAATATACGTGATTAGTCTAAAATTTAGTAATGAGTTGGTGCTAAAATAATTTATAATATTGTGATTAATTAATAGTAGTAGTAGACTCAAATATTATAGTAACTGATTTCTTTACATTAAACTAAATGAATATTTAAAATTTATGAACACATTACTAAAAATAATATAAACAAGAGAAAACCAATGAAAGCCTATATATAAATTATACACAACAAGGCGTATTGTGAAGCAAAAAAAAAACCCTTTATAATATAGTACATTGATCAGGAAACTTGAGGCTGTATACATTAGATTTGGCCAAAAGATTCCCCCTTCTAACACACCCGATATGGAAGGAGATATCACATTCCTGACAAAGATAAAACCAGAAGTTTGGATTTATGTCTTTTGAGCAATATTCGCAGTCAAACTCATGTGGAGTAGTATGTGTTATCTGTGCTTAATGGTTCCTGGAGAAATTGCACATCCTGCATGTGCCGAAATCAACAACTGTTACATTTGAAATGACCAAATTCAAGTTCATTGCCGCATGCATAACAAGTCTCTTTAGAAACATCAAGCTGTTGCGGAAGAGAGTGCTTATGGGATTCATGTTTTATCTTTCTAGGTATCAAAGTCCACATGATATCTATGATGAATGAACATGATGACCTTTCACACTGATAACATATCTTGTCCCATTAATTATTGCATATATTGCAATCAATGGTTTTACGAAAATGCAGACATCTAACGAGTTTATGTTCTGGGTGAGATGGGTGTTCTATGATCCCAGGTAGCCTGGTGAAACAAACTTTGTGTAAAAAAATTGCAATCAACAAAACCATAGAATGAATCAGCCGTAGCTGAAAGATGTTGGAAGCAACCATCACAGAGCAGTTCATTCAACTCCTGGATGTCTTTCATCATGTGTTCATTAATAAGGCCCAGTGGATGACCCCGTGTGCAGTGGCTTATAATTCCATCCTCTGTTGCGGATATGTGGTTGTCTGTTAAAGTACTGGAGTTGGTCTTTGCAAAATCCTGTATTAACCGGTAATACATATGATGTTCATCATTGCGGACTGGGAACTGAACAAATTTAGAGTGGTCCATATCTTCAGTAGCATTTTCATTAAATGAAATTCAACCAGTTCAGAGTGGTAAACAAAACCTTGGATAATTATAAAATATATAAAAAAGTCGAATGAAGAACAATAAAAGACATGATACCAAAACAAAAGATTAGATTAATGAAAATTAAGGTATACTCTACTGGTTTTGTTGCACATTCGATGTGGCAGAAAAATCGGTAGTAAAAGCACTAATCCAATAGCGTTTATCAAATTCCAGCTGGCAGATACTGTAAAAGAGCCTTGCTGTGCGATACCTTTCGGGAATAGAAGAATCAGAGAGGATGAGAGGGTGATCACGGTGGTGTACTTTACAAATGAGAGTTTTTGGTGCTAGGGAGAAGCTGTTGTGTATTCCCACAAGGGAATACTGATCTGAGAGGCAGTCATGTTAATGGGTGGCTTTGGAATTTATGATTTAACTTATGCTCCTGCATAGTGCACTGTGAGCAAATGTAAACTTCACATGGTTTACACAAATAGAGAAAATTCTCCCTACATTTCAGATGACAAACATAGAAATCCACCTTAAATTTGTAATAATAGTTTTTGGAATAATCACAGAGGGATAGATGGTGTGCTTGGTGTCGGGAATCGTGTATATTTGGAGGCAATTCAAAACATGTTTTGTGGAGAAAAAAATAGCACATTCAGAATCTTGACTAGCAGTACTTGTCCCCTGAATTCTGTTGCATCGGTAAACAAATTTGCCTACCGTAAGTGTATCACAGCAGCCATAACAGACAGCATTCCCTGGAGTACCATCATACTTGGTAAGAAATAATGGATCTTTATGGCTCTTGTGTTTCACTTTTAGCCCTTCAATTTCCATTGTAGCTACACCTAGTGAACTACTCTAAATATAATGGTTAACTGCAGTGCCCACAAATGGAGTGTTTTACTTATTTGTTTGTGAGATGGAAAGATAAATTGTAGTTGTAACTAAATTTTCACTTTATGCATGAGAGATAATTAAATTGTAAGGTTCACTTGATGCTTTTATTCATTACAGTTGTCGTATGGGCTTTTACTTCACATTTGAGGCATAGGTTACCTTAATAGCCCTCCAAGTAGGGTTGTAAATGAGTCGATATGTTCATGAACAGTTTGGTATCTAGTTCGAAAAAAGTGTAGGAAGTATAGATTAGAGATATACCTTAAATCTAGAAATCAACAAGAAAATACCGAAAGAATGTTCGAGTCACGTGAAAAACCACACTCTCCTTAAAACGGATTAGCCCCTTCCATGTGGTGCTTGAAGGATGAATGGTCTCCGTCTCCCAGGATACAACGAACGAAGGTGATTCTCAAGCACTTAGAAAACCCGCCTTCTACGAACTGACCAAATACCACTCTATCACACAGAAATGAACCTAAAGCTCTAAAGAGTAGGCAAGAAAAACTAATGAAAGACTTGGGGATTTTTGGTTTACCAAACAATGAAGCCAAGATCTCCTTATATAGGAGTGAAAGAAATGTAACTCCCCTAAGCTTTAAATTTGTACACCCCAAAGCCATAACTTTGTAACCCCCCTGAGTTACAAAATCAAAAGAAGGAGTTACAAAATTAAAAGAGGAGTTATAAATCAAATAATATAAATTTTTATTTATTCAAAAATAGTCCAACAATCCCCCACATAAATAAAAAAATTGACATTACAAAATGACTCTTTGACACGGAGATAGAGTGCACGGTAGAAACCAGCATAGGATAGGTAGGCGTACACCTTTGAACCTTCCCTTGTAAGAACATATTTACATTTCTAGAATTTCAGTAGTCGCGTTGACCTTGAACTGCCCTTCTGTTTTGTGAAATGATGATACATCCCCCACTGGAGTCTTTCCCTATATTTGTTCAGTTCTCACTATTAAGCCCATTTTGGTCCTGAGCTTTAGCCTGGTTCCGTGAGTTTTTCCCAGAATTAGCCCCCCAAAATTCCATCTTGAAACGACCCCACTTCACTCACATAGGTGATCTCTTAAACAATACAAAAGTATTATTTGTTCGACATATCGACACATGAGGATCATTAAAAGCATAGCGTAGCCTTACCCAAATTTTATCACTGTTTTTCATCATAGGAATGGACCCGGGAGTATAACCCCCACAGTGATCTCAATAAGTATTTACAGTTAGGTTGTCCCATTGAACCTAGATCTTGGGATCTCCAGTCAACAAGGTTAGGTTTCCTTTGTATCGACTTTTATCATGGGCTTTAGTCCCATTCCTTTCGATGATTTCTCAACTAACTCTCTTGTTAACCCTTTGGTTAGCAGATCCGCAGTGTTATCTTTTGACCTAATATGATCAATAATGATAACTCCAGTTAAGAGTATTATCTGACGAAATTGTGTCACCGACGAATATGTCTCGACATTCCATTATATAGTACACGCTCGGTTGTACCAATTACTGCCGTACTATCACAATGTATACAAAGTGGTGGCACTGGCATTTCCCATCTTGAAATATCCTCTAAAAATTGGGGTAACCATTCAGCTTGTTGACCAGCTTTATCCAAAGCAACAAACTCAGCCTCCATGGTAGACTTGGTTACCACCGTTTGTTTCGAGGATTTCCATGCAATCGCTCCACCTGCTAGTGCAAATACGTATCCGCTTGTGGACTTTGATCCTTTTACACCATTTATCCAGTTTGAATCACTATACCCTTCTAGGACAGCAGGATATCTTGAGTAATGCAATCCATAATCACGCGTATACCTTAAGTACCTTAGCAGTTTAGTTATCGCTTTCCAGTGATCCACACCCGGATTACTCGTGTATCGGCTTAGCTTACTAACAGTAAAGGCAATGTCCGGTCGTGTACAATTCATTAAGTACATCAGACTTCCTATTACTTTAGCATACTCTCCTTGAGAAACACCCTCACCTTTATTTTTCTATAGATGTAAAGTCGTATCAAAAGGGGTTCGTGACAAACTAGAATCATCTTTATTATATTTCTCAAGGATCTTATCAACGTAATGTGATTGATTTAGCATAAGTCCACTTGGCATTCTCAGGATCTTGATCCCTATAATCACATCAGCTAAGCCCATATCTTTCATGTGGAATCTTGAATGTAATATGTCTTTGGTATATTTCACCATTTTGTCATTACTACCAACGATGAGCATATCATCAACATAAAGACACAGGATCACATATCCCTCTATTGTATCTTTGACATATACACACTTGTCACATTAGTTGATTTTAAATCCATTCGACAATATAACACTGTCAAATTTTTTATGCCAATCTCGTGGCGCTTGCTTTAAGCCATATATTGACGTCAAAAATTTACACACTTTGTGTTCCAATCCAGGAACCACTAAACCCTCAGGATGCTTAATGTAGATTTCTTCATGTAAATCTCCATTTATAAAGGCAGTTTTTACATCCATCTGATGCACTTCAAGATTTCGCAATGCTGCAATAGCAATTATCATCCTTATGGACGCTACCAGAGGATACGTGTCAAAATAATCAATGCCTTTCTTTTGGCAAAAACCTTGAATCACAAGTCGGGCTTTGTACTTAACAATGGATCCATCTGCTTCATTTTCTTAGTGAAAATCCATCTAGATCCTAGTGGTTTACAACCCGGAGGAAGATCCACCAATTCCCAAGTATGATATTGTATAATATAATCAACCTCACTCTTGATAGCCTCTTTCCAAAAAGGACCATCCGGATAATGCATAGCTTCTGAATAAGACCGTGGTTCATCTTCGAGCAAGTAAGTTAAAAAATCCGGCCCGAAGGATTTTCTACTCTAGCTCTTTTGCTTCGACGAGATGCATCCTATGTTTCAAGTTCATCCATGCTTACTTGTTCCTCGTCACCACTATATTCATTTTCAGAATTAGTTTCACGTGTCCATTTCGATGAACTTGAACTTTCTTTGGATTTTCGAGGAAATATATGTTCAAAAAATGAAGCATTTGTCGATTCCATTATAGTGTTCTTGTGTATGTCAGGGATTTTTGACTCGTGCACAAGAAATCTATATGTCGTAGTGTTAGGAACATACCCAATAAAAATACAATCCACAGTTTTTGGACCAATTTTCACCCTCTTTGGTTCTGGTACAAGAACCTTTGCAAGGCACCCCCACACACGTAAGAATTTATAGGAAGGTTTCTTTCCTTTCCATAATTCATAGGGGCTTAGCTCTTGATTTTTTCGGGGTATCATATTCAAAAGATAATTTGCTAACATGACAGCATCTCACCACATATTTGTAGGCAACCCTGAACTTAGAAACATTGCATTGCACATTTCTTTCAAGGTCTTATTTTTACGCTCAGCAATCCCATTTGATTGAGGCGAATACGGTGCAGTGACTTCATGAATAATTCCATGTTTCGCACAGAATTCACCAAAAGGTGATACATATTGACCACCTCGGTCACTTCTTATTACTTTTATTTTTCCCTTAAGTTGAGTTTCAACTTCATTTTTATAGAGCTCAAACTTCTCAATAGCTTCATCTTTGCTCTTAAGCAAATAGACATAACAAAATCTTGTACTATCATCCACAAATGTGACAAAGTACTTATGACTATCCCTTGCTTGATTTGATTTTAAATCACACACATCACTGTGAATCAAATCCAAGGGTTCTGTATGTCTTTCAATAGTTTGAAAAGACGATCTTGTTAATTTTGCCTCTACACAAATTTCACATTTGTGCTTCGAACTAATTTTGAATGTTGGGATATGGTTCAAGTTAATTAATCTACGCATTGTTTCATAATTAACAAGACCTAGTCTACCATGCCATAAATTGGAAGACTCAAGCAAGTAAGCAGAAGAATTATTATTATTATTAAGCTTAAATAACCCCTCGGTTACATAGCCTTTTCCCACAAACATTCCCTTCTTTGATAAAATAACCTTATCGGATTCAATCTGTAATGCCCCCAAATTCAAACATCTGCTTAATCCCATTAAACCATTTATTTGCAATTAATAACTGAATTATAACAACATTAATCCATAAGAATTCATTTAATAACTGAATTACATCATTGAAATTCCAACCACCAGCATCTTCTAGGCTATAGGACTAGAAACAAGAATCAAATTTTACATTATCCTTATCCAATTTAATTACATCGCCTTATCTTACAAACTATTACTAGTATAATCTTCTATGAGAAGTATACCAGTAGCTAATACTATTATATACAAAGTATAAGTACAATACACCTCAATATATATGCACAAAAATTTACTCCAGCTATAAAATTTCTGGATCAAATCATCTTCACAAGTCATGTTGCCTGCTTCTTCCAAGCTGTGCAGGTAAGCCTCATCTGTCTACCTTCCTCTGAAAGGTTAATATTTAAAACAAGCAAGTATGAGCGAAAGAATTGTTCAGAAAGTATATATTTGTATAATTAAATGATTGCAACAATGGCAGAACTGATAAGTAAAATCCATTTCCATGATAACTAGAAAGAAGAACTCAAAGGTAATCAAAGTTCAAGAAATATCAATGCAGTGACTAGAATAGAATTGGACTATTATATAATTTTTATAAAACAATTAGGTTAGGCTGCTGATTAGTCACGCACTAACACCGGACAAACGCACACAACAATGTCCTTAATTGATCCACGACACACATTGGTTTTAATAATTCTGACCACGAATCTGGTCCGACCCTTACGGTCCACATTTTAAAAAAAAACTAACAGTCCAATCCTATATCTAACATCTCAGGTGTCGGAACAATCGATAACCTCTAATAATCAACAAATCTGGAAATTCACATTCCAGAATAATAACGTAACTAATAACAGCAAAAGAGTTCAACAACTCAAATCTGGTTTTGATAAAGAAGTACAAGTTTAGAAAAATTGCAATTATGAATTCAAATTGGATTCTCAAACATCATATATTTCAAAATACAAATGCTCTAAACAATAGAGCATGCATAATAACTTGCCTCTGGTCCTTAGCATAATGCAGAAGAACGCAACGTATTCTCAGCATTTCGCCCAAGTAATTCCATGGACTTTATATAATGCCCCGATCTTCCCTATTTGATATACACTGCTTCAACCTGATCATGCTTTAACGACTGCAATAGTTACACGTACGCGTCAGTCCAAACTCGTATCTCGAGTAGACCCGATTCATAGTTTCTACTAGATCACATAAAGATAAGTTATAGGCGTTCTCCTTATAGTTAACTATCCTATTATCACTTAATACATATAACACATTAAGCAATCGACAATGACACGAAAGGAGTCCCCTATACATGGTAGACATCTCCCAGTGCCAATCACATTTAATATGTAATAAAACGCCATTTACATTTCCATCATAATACTATAGACATCCTCTTGACACTATCCCGTTAACAGATAATTCTCAAAATGCACTCAATCCTCAATTTAACATATAAATAAACCATTATTCCCCAAGATATAGTTAATCCTCGAAACCCATCCTTTGACACATATTTATTTAAACATTTAACTCCCTTATCATGCCTTTAAACCCTTGAAATCAAATAAGGTAAATAAATTTAATCGCAGGGGATTTTCAAAAAATTTCGGCATGAAGTATTCGTTTATCGGACTATGGGCACAGTCCCTCAATATCAATCAAAAACAATTTCAACCCTGCTTTTACAAAAATAAAGCTGCCTCAACTTGCAGCAAAGTAAAAGTAAACAATTAATGAAAAGTACCCGCCCGAACATGCGGCAACTAGCACATAAGAAATTTATATTAGCATTAACTACTACTTACGCTACACCAATGATCGTATTTCTCACGCATTTTAATGATACACGTGACAATCAATCATTGATGTTCGTAAGCCCTAGGGAACAACCCCTAGCACTAACTATTACTTACGCTATATCAATGATCATACCACTAGAGCATATTAATTATACTTGTGGCAATTAATCATTGGTATTCGTAAGCCCGAGGAACTAGTTGCAGAGAATTACACCAGTCCTTAAATATTGACATTTAAGACTCGTGATCTCATTACAACTCCTCGCAGATAAACACATAAAGAAAATTAAATAACAGATTAACTTTACTATAGATTACGGACATACATCACAATCCAATCAAAATGTACAAATAATTTCTTTTATCCTAAAATCCATATCCACAAATAGCGATTTACCAAGTATAATTGTCACTCCAAATTCAACACACAATTTACTAATCATATAACATATCCGATAATCATTAACAATTTCAAACTCATATAAACTCCACCTTCCACTAGTTTGAAAAATATGAAATTCAATAAATACCTCGACTTGACTAATTATAACATTTAGCTCACAACCAATTATAACTTAGCAAACTCAAATATACTCTTAACACATTATATACAACACTAACAATTAGCAAATTAGTAATTACTAATCCGAACATTTAATCGGACTCATAATTAACTCAACAATTATTATTAACAATTATGCTCTTCGAATTACTCACGAAAATCAAGACAAAAATCTTACAATTTAACTAATATACTTTCCGAATTAAATTATGGAAATTAATCACTAGCTCGCAATTAAATCTAATTTAATTACAATAATAATAATTAAATCACAATAACATATTCGCAATTTAATAAAATGGAAAAATTAAACTATATTCGAAAAGAGGATACCATTTCGTTGGTTGCTCCAATTCGATCTGCAAAGAAATCAAACCCCATCTCTCTCTCTCTCTCTCTCTCTCTCTCTCTCTCTCTCTCTCTCTCTCTCTCTCTCTCTCTCTCTCTCTCTCTCTCTCTCTCTCTCTCTCTCTCTCTCTCTCTCTCTCTCTCCCCCCAAACACAACATCACCATCACTGGCCTTTCTTCGCCCAGCTGCTATCTCCTCACGCCTGCACCACCAAGCTCCGGCCGCCACAACTCAAGCTCGCCGGCACCGCCACTGCTCCGGCCGACCACCGCGGCTCCGTCCATCCCGCGACCTCTTCCTCCTTCCCTCGACCTTCCATCAGCACACACCCTCACCTATACATACACACGCGATTATACATATATATGTGTGTATAATTAACCCCCAACTCTCTATTTCTCTCATCTCTTTAGTCTCTTTCAATTCTCTCCCAATCTCTCTACTCTTCTTTCTTTTTTTCCCTCTTTTCTTCTCTTCCTCTCTTATTCTTCTCTCTCCCCGTTCCCGAGCTCTCCAGAATCTTCCCACTGCATCTCTTTTTGTTGGGCCTGGCCCAAACAACAAATTATATTACTCCTCATTCCGGCCCATATAATACTTCTTAAACGACTCTGATAAATCGAAATCCAATAAAATATTCGAAAAATTAAACTTTTCATTTTTAAAATAAAGAACATAAAATTACAAACACACACATATTTTCAAAATATTTTTCGGATCAAAAATGAATTACATATGAATTTTCAGAGTTTTGATCCTTTAAATACAATAAAACTCTTAAAATCATTTTAAAATACTTAAGCTCCCAAATTAATCCACCCAAAAATTTTAAAAACTCAATAAATATATAACATAATTTTACAAAAGATTTCATGATTTTTAAATGCTCCTATGATTTTATAAAAATTTCCGAAGCTCAACAATGCATGATTTAAATACATTTAAATCCTCAAAATACAAATAAAAATACACGGGCTTACCCAACACCCGTAAACCATCATATAAACACGAAAACATAATAACATATATATTTGACCTCTCAAAATATCCACAATCTTTTTCCTCCTTAATAGGAAAATAAATAATATACTTAAATCATCAAAATAATAAATCCTGAAAATTCGGATTATTACAATCTACCCTCCTTAAAAGGATTCTGTCCACGGAATCGGCTATGGCCTCTATTGGGATTCCTTAACCACCAAAATTTCAAACCATCTATAATGTCTCTATCGGAGATGGCTATCACTGGAGTTCACATCATATCACCATTCTCATTTCCTTTCAAATATAGCTTGATCAACTTCCCATTAACATAACAACCTTGAGAGAGAGTTCACTAATTCCATTAACACAACACACTTGAGAGAGAGAACGAACCAATTCTATCGATACGTTACTAATATTCTATTTGTCTTGGAATTCGCTCTTGTACTAGGCGATTCCGCTTTGATATTCTGACTTGGCTGACCTGATTGGCATCCCCTTGAAATTCATTAGAGATAACAAGAATTATGGAGCTTTGAAAAGATAGCTACCATACCAAGACAAATGTCACAAACTGGTGATCCTAGGATTATGAATTTTGAAGTAAACCTTATTTGAGATAAGAGAATTTACTGAGAGATCAATATGATCATAAGAACTCACGTTGCGTGTCTCAATTAAGACATACTAAAGGTAATTAGCCTTCTTGTATTTCACAACCCACAAGTGACGGCGTCCCGTCAGACTTCTATCACACAGACAGATAGTCCTTGTGGCCCCTATCAGTATAGGGTTGTTCATCTCAGTGGAAGTTGAGAAGTAGGAAAGCAAATTTGAAGTCAAGTTAATAATTATCATCTTTTGACAATTAATTATCAAGGGACACCTTGGATTAAAATTGATCAAATTCCAAGGCGTGATTTCCAAAGGAAGGATAACCAGAAGGATTCTGGTATACAACAAGTAAGTTGTGCTATATCACCATGGAATTGTCCACTATTGTAGAAAAGTGGAAGTTTGAAATAATATCATTGACAGGGCTTCAGAAACTTGAAAGTAGGTATAATGGAAGCTTCTGGCACAATTGAAACCCAGTACGGGTGAACACAGGTATTACAATTTAACTCAGAAGAGGGAATATATTCTTTATCCAAAAATCTCGCTTGGAGAGATATCAAATAATTCATAGATTAGGGAGGTAATCAAAAGGGTTTACAAATAGGGAGGGTATTGCCAAGGTCTCACAGATGCCCCATATGTCGGTTCCTTTGATAGATAAGCGTTCGATTCTAAAATTTCTTCTTTTCCGTGCACACCCTACGGTGCTCGATAATTTACACCATCGTCGACTTCTCAATAATCGCCAAAGATTCAACCATCGACCTTTATAATCACAGGGAGTTCTATTCAATTCAGCATAGGCATCCCAAGCAAGCGTTCTATTTGTCAGGAAGACTTTGATTCCGGTGTCGTCCCTAATTAACGAGGAATTCCACCTGTCGAATGGGCAGTACTCCGGGAGATCATGAAAATAATTGCTTCTTAATACCATACTTTCCTTTTTCTCGCGTCAATCCCGTGTGCTACTCAAGCTTAACACTCTCGGCATAACAGCCTTCTTATTTACGTCTTTTTCAAACTTTCTCATTCCGTCTCGATTCATAAAATATATTTTGTCTATATCGACCAACCTCAACTTCACCATTAATCTATGTAATCATTTGAGATGATCAGTGTCTGTTCACCAATCCCTTCATAATATTACCTCAAACTCTCTTATGCTCGAGAAAATTTAGTTACCCACGACTTCGACTAATGATCTTGCATAGTGATCTTATTTTATTTCCCTCTTTGGAATTTAAACAATACGAGTTCAGTCTCAGCATATCACTGCCACAATACTAAATGTCAACCTTTTATTCTCTACAATCATTTTGAAATTCCCTATAGATCGGGGAATACTTAGCTGCCTATATGAATCCCTTAAAGTCATAAATTTCCTACCTCGGGCGATCCATGCCCCCTTGAAACCATACTTGTCTTTGAGGATGATCCTTAGACATACCTCCACAACCATCCAAAAGTGAAACCTATCTCAAACATACTCCTCAACAAAGCATTCCAATCAAAACTTAACCATTGGTACTACATCCGATAGTCCAACACAAACTCTATATGAGTTCTGACGTTCTCACATAACTATACACACTCCTACTCACTCTCGTTTCTAGTTTACTATAACCTCAGCTCTGATACCAACTTGTAACGCCCCCAAATTCAAACATCTGCTTAATCCCATTAAACCACTTATTTGCAATTAATAACTGAATTATAACAACATTAATCCATAAGAATTCATTTAATAACTGAATTACATCATTGAAATTCCAACCACCAGCATCTTCTAGGCTATAGGACTAGAAACAAGAATCAAATTTTACATTATCCTTATCCAATTTAATTACATCGCCTTATCTTACAAACTATTGCTAGTATAATCTTCTATGAGAAGTATACCAACAGCTAATACTATTATATACAAAGTATAAGTACAATACACCTCAATATATATGCACAAAAATTTACTCCAGCTATAAAATTTCTGGATCAAATCATCTTCACAAGTCATGTTGCCTGCTTCTTCCAAGCTGTGCAGGTAAGCCTCATCTGTCTACCTTCCTCTGAAAGGTTAATATTTAAAACAAGCAAGTATGAGCGAAAGAATTGCTCAGCAAGTATATATTTGTATAATTAAATGATTGCAACAATGGCAGAACTGATAAGTAAAATCCATTTCCATGATAACTAGAAAGAAGAACTCAAAGGTAATCAAAGTTCAAGAAATATCAATGCAGTGACTAGAATAGAATTGGACTATTATATAATTTTTATAAAACAATTAGGTTAGGCTGCTGATCAGTCACGCACTAACCCTGGACAAACGCACACAACAATGTCCTTAATGGATCCACGACACACATTGGCTTTAATAATTCTGACCACGAATCTGGTCCGACCCTTACGGTCCACATTTTAAAAAAAAACTTACAGTCCAATCCTATATCTAACATCTCAGGTGTCGGAACAATCGATAACCTCTAATAATCAGCAAATCTGGAAATTCACATTCCAGAATAATAACGTAACTAATAACAGCAAAAGAGTTCAACAACTCAAATCTGGTTTTGATAAAGAAGTACAAGTTTAGAAAAATTGCAATTATGAATTCAAATTGGATTCTCAAACATCATATATTTCAAAATACAAATGCTCTGAACAATAGAGCATGCATAATAACTTGCCTCTGGTCCTTAGCATAATGCAGAAGAACGCAACGTATTCTCAGCATTTCGCCCAAGTAATTCCATGGACTTTATATAATGCCCCGATCTTCCCTATTTGATATACACCGCTTCAACCTGATCATGCTTTAACGACTGCAATAGTTACACGTACGCGTCAGTCCAAACTCGTATCTCGAGTAGACCCGATTCAGAGTTTCTACTAGATCACATAAAGATAAGCTATAGGCATTCTCCTTATAGTTAACTATCCTATTATCACTTAATACATATAACACATTTAGCAATCGACAATGACACGAAAGGAGTCCCCTATACATGGTAGACATCTCCCGGTGCCAATCACATTTAATATGTAATATAATGCCATTTACATTTCCATCATAATACTATAGACATCCTCTTGACACTATCCCACTAACAGATAATTCTCAAAATGCACTCAATCCTCAATTTAACATATAAATAAACCATTAATCCCCAAGACATAGTTAATCCTCGAAACCCATCCTTTGACATATATTTATTTAAACATTTAACTCCCTTATCATGCCTTTAAACCCTTGAAATCAAATAAGGTAAATAAATTTAATCGCAGGGGATTTTCAAAAAATTTCGGCATGAAGGTATTCGTTTATCGGACTATGGGCACAACCCCTCAATATCAATCAAAAATAATTTCAACCCTGCTTTTACAAAAATAAAGCTGCCTCAACTTGCAGCAACGTAAAAGTAAACAATTAATGAAAAGTACCCTCCCGAACATGCGGCAACTAGCACATAAGAAATTTATATTAGCATTAACTACTACTTACGCTACACCAATGATCGTATTTCTCACGCATTTTAATGATACACGTGACAATCAATCATTGATGTTCGTAAGGCCTAGGGAACAACCCCTAGCACTAACTATTACTTATGCTATATCAATGATCATACCACTAGAACATATTAATTATACTTGTGGCAATTAATCATTGGTATTCGTAAGCCCGAGGAACTAGTTGCAGAGAATTACACCAGTCCTTAAATATTGACATTTAAGACTCGTGATCTCATTACAACTCCTTGCAGATAAACACATAAAGAAAATTAAATAACAGATTAACTTTACTATAGATTACATTTGAAAACTATACAATCAGGAGACAGTTTCATATTACGGACATACATCACAATCCAATCAAAATGTACAAATAATTTCTTTTATCATAAAATCCATATCCACAAATAGCGATTTACCAAGTATAATTGTCACTCCAAATTCAACACACAATTTACTAATCATATAACATATCCGATAATCATTAACAATTTCAAACTCATATAAACTCCACCTTCCACTAGTTTGAAAAATATGAAATTCAATAAATACCTCGACTTGACTAATTATAACATTTAGCTCACAACCAATTATAACTTAGCAAACTCAAATATACTCTTAACACATTATATACAACACTAACAATTAGCAAATTAGTAATTACTAATCCGAACATTTAATCGGACTCATAATTAACTCAACAATTATTATTAACAATTATGCTCTTCGAATTACTCACGAAAATCAAGACAAAAATCTTACAATTTAACTAATATACTTTCCGAATTAAATTATGGAAATTAATCACTAGCTCGCAATTAAATCTAATTTAATTACAACAATAATAATTAAATCACAATAACATATTCGCAATTTAATAAAATGGAAAAATTAAACTATATTCGAAAAGAGGATACCATTTCGTTGGTTGCTCCAATTCGATCTACAAAGAAATCAAACCCCATCTCTCTCTCTCTCTCTCTCTCTCTCTCTCTCTCTCTCTCTCTCTCTCTCTCTCTCTCTCTCTCTCTCTCTCTCTCTCTCTCTCTCTCTCTCTCTCTCTCTCTCTCTCCCCCCGAACACAACATCACCATCACTGGCCTTTCTTCGCCCAGCTGCTATCTCCTCGCGCCTGCACCACCAAGCTCCGGCCGCCACAACTCAAGCTCGCCGGCGCCGCCACTGCTCCGGCCGACCACCGCGGCTCCGTCCATCCCGCGATCTCTTCCTCATTCCCTCTACCTTCCATCAGCACACACCCTCACCTATACATACGCACGCGATTATACATATATATGTGTGTATAATTAACCCCCAACTCTCTATTTCTCTCATCTCTTTACTCTCTTTCAATTCTCTCCCAATCTCTCTACTCTTCTTTCTCTTTTTCTCTCTTTTCTTCTCTTCCTCTCTTATTCTTCTCTCTCCCCGTTCCCGAGCTCTCCAGAATCTTCCCACTGCATCTCTTTTTGTTGGGCCTGGCCCAAACAACAAATTATATTACTCCTCATTCCGACCCATATAATACTTCTTAAACGACTCTGATAAATCGAAATCCAATAAAATATTCGAAAAATTAAACTTTTCATTTTTAAAATAAAGAACATAAAATTACAAACACGCACATATTTTCAAAATATTTTTCAGATAAAAAATGAATTAAATATGAATTTTCAAAGTTTTGATCCTTTAAATACAATAAAACTCTTAAAATCATTTTATAATACTTAAGCTCCCAAATTAATCCACCCAAAAATTTTAAAAACTCAATAAATATATAAAGATAATTTTACAAAAGATTTCATGATTTTTAAATGCTCCGATGATTTTATAAAAATTTCCGAAGCTGAACAATGCATGATTTAAATCCTCAAAATACAAATAAAAATACACGGGCTTACCCAACACCCGTAAACCATCATATAAACACGAACACATAATAACATATATATTTGACCTCTCAAAATATCCACAATCTTTTTCCTCCTTAATAGGAAAATAAATAAAATACTTAAATCATCAAAATAATAAATCCTGAAAATTCGGATTATTACACAATCACCATGCAGAATCCATGCTTGTTCAACAGCGAGCCAGAAACCAAGTTCCTTCGGATCTTCGGCACATAGAGGACATCATTGAGGGTTAGTTCCTTGACAGATGTCATCTTCAACACAACCTTGCCCTTCCCAAGGACTTCAGATGTTGCAGAGTTTCCCATAAACAGATTCTCTCCACTGTCAGTTGGTGTGAAGGTGTGGAACAACTCCTTGCTAGAGCATATGTGCTTTGTAGCACCAGGTTCACTTCCGACACCATAGCAGAGAGACTGATTTCAGATATATCTTGAGCCACATCATCCACCATGTGGGCCTCGTGCTTCTTCCTCTTCGGTAGTCTGCACTCAGTTGACTTGTGACCCATCTTGTCATAGTTAAAACACTTTCCTTGAAATTTCTTCTTAGAAACTCCACCCGAAGGTCCCAAGTTGGGCCTCTTGTCTTGTTTCCCTTTCTTGAACTTAGAGTTCTTCTTGACCTCCACCACTTTAGCTTTAGAGGAAGAGACAGACCGGTTCTAATTATCCTCCTCGATTCGGAGTCTCATGACAAGGTCTTGTACCGTCATCTCCATTCGCTTATGCTTCAAATAATTCTTGAAGTCCTTCCAACCAGGGGGCAATTTCTCAATAATAACGACTACTTGGAAGGCTTCATTCATGGGCATTCCCTCATCTTCCATGTCATGCATGATCATCTGAAGGTCTTGAACTTGACTAACCACCTTCTTGGAATCCACCATCATAAACTCAAGAAATCGGGACACTATAAACTTCTTAGTACCTGCATCCTCGGTTCTATACTTTCTGTCGAGTGGGTCCCACAAAGCTTTGGACGTTTTCAGCACACTATACACATTGTACAGTGAATCACTCAAACAGTTCATTATATAATTTCTGCATAAGAAATCTGCATAAGCTTGGACTGCACTAACGCGCTGAACATCAGTATCACCTTCTATCAGCTTAGGTACATCCTCAGTCAAGAACCTCACAAGGTTCAAGGTGGTCACGTAAAATAACATCTTTTGTTGCCACCTCTTGAAATTCAGCCCACTGAATTTCTCCGATTTTTCCGCGTGAGCGGTTACCGGTAGAGCCATATTAGGCACCACAAGGGTCGCCACATTAGGCACTGCCTCAGCAGTCACATGCCCATCACCAGATAAGCTAGTTCCGTCAACTCCAGTCATCTCTAAAATCAAGAAATCAATGTTAATCCATATAATTGAATAGATAATTAGCACTTACGATTATTTACTAAATAAATTAGTAAAACACACATGCATGAAGCAACAATAAATAAGTAACATAATTGTGTATTATAGAAGTCTAAGTTGCATGCCTCCAGAAATCGTGCTAGTCCAAAGTAGTCCAAAATAAACTACTGCATTAAACAAATTAACAAATAAATGTCCAGAATATTGGCACATGTAATTTCTAGCAAAACAATAACTAGTAAAGGAGTAGTTTCTAAAATAAAAAAAAACCTAAAATAAAAAAAAACCTTTTCTTTTTAACATGCGCATGTCATGACAAAATAAACAACTAAAAGTACTAAAAACATAACTATTAACAACTTATGAGTACACCAGTAATCAGCCGAAAAAAAAAATTATATAACAAACATTTTTTTTTCAACAGCAAAACAGTTGAGTTACTCGACAATACTGTAGCATTAATAAAATTGGTTAAACTTGTAATAAAACATATCAAGAGCATTAAAAAAAATTAATACTCTTACATCATTATAGAATTATAACATGATTTATTTTAAAGTCTAAAAAAAAATATTTGGAGGCAGCAAGTTACCAATTAAATTGTACTTAAAAAGAAAAATAACTGAAACAAGTACGTTACAAAAACTAGCAAGTTACATATCATAAATATAACATTTATAATTACGAATGCTAATTACATGCTCGAAATTAAAACAAGAATTGGCAAAAAAGTGATAGAAGCCAAATTAAAATAATAGTTAAGGCCAAATAAAAAACATGCTAACATTAATCATATAAGGGTGTAATTCTAATACACTATTCCAACACTACAGGATACATGGCAACATTGGTATTGCTAAAAACATATAAAACTAATCGGTAAGCTTGTGCATGCATTCTGATGTTATATAAACCTAGCCAATTAAGCATGCAAATTACCAATAAATTATCATGATCAAATTATTAGAAAACCAAAAGGACAAGAATCCTGTACACGGATCCAAATAGAGAAATTTAGCATGACATGACTCCAGATGTATTAAAAATTCAAAGGCCTAAAATATAGCAAAATAAAAAAAACTTAGTAGCACGAAGAAAAGCATGGCACAAGTATAGAATTATTAACATGAATTTAGAAAAACTAATCGGAGAACAACTATAACACTAGGACAAACAGTTCTATACTCCCTTGAAAGAAAAATCCAACCGAATCAGTTTATAAAGTAAACCAATTCATATGAATAAGTTAATCCGTTTTAAGCTTGTACGAAGTATAGATTAGAGATATACCTTAAATCAAGAAATCAACAAGAAAATACCGAAAGAATGTTCGAGTCACATAAAAAACCACGCTATCCTTAAAACGGATTAGCCCCTTCCGTGTGGTGTTGAAGGATGAATGGCCTCTGTCTCCCAGGATACAACGAACAAAGGTGATTTTCAAGCACTTAGAAAACCCGCCTTCTACGAACCAAACAAATACCACTCTATCATACAGAAATGAACCTAAAGCTCTAAAGAGTAGGCAGGAAAAACTAATGAAAGACTTGGGGATTTTTGGTGTACCAAACAATGAAGCCAAGGTCTCTTTATATAGGAGTGAAAGAAATGTAACTCCCCTAAGCCATAAATTTGTAACCCCCAAACCCATAACTTTGTAACCCGCATGAGTTACAAAATCAAAAGAAGAAGTTACAAAATTTAAAGAGGAGTTATAAATCAAATAATATAATATTTTTTTATTCAAAAATAGTCGTACAAAAAGTTCGATTCGAGTTTTGTTCGATTTGTAAACGAGTCACATGAACACGATTTTGAGGTTCTTCTCGTAAATGAGCTGAACTTAATACGACATAGTTCACCTTGACAGTTCGCGAACAAGTTCTATTATATAGTTCGTGAACTAGTTCATTAATATAGTTCGTGAGCCATGTTCAAAAATACAGTTCATGAATGAGTTTGTGCAAAAACTTGATATATATGTTCATGAACATATTTCATTAACATTTCACAAGAGTTTTTGAATTCACGATAACTAATAGATAATTGTATAAGTAAATGATATGGGCCAAAAGTAAGCCCTAAAGACACATTTAATGTGGTAATAATTAAACCTAGAATGATCCGAGTACGAAGCCCAATAGTAAGGCCCAAGACTTTAATTCGATATTAATTTTGTAATTAATATTAAGGATGATAAACAGCTCAGCAACAAGAGTCAACAAGGAAACTACTCCTACAATAAGTAGCCTCCAAGGCACCAAACTTAACATGGAAATAGACTCCTACAAGGCAGGTGTCTAGAACCTTCCTCAAGGCGGTGATTTGCCCACCAAGTCTCCAAACCCTACTACGATTCTAAGGCTCCTCAGCCTATATAAGGGCCTGACCCGTCATTCTTAGAACTACGTCTTGGCTTGATCAGTCTCGAACACGGAAACAACCATTAAAGCACGAAGCTCACGAATCCTAGAATTAAATACATACAAACCTTAAGTATAACGCCCTAGAAAATTTCGTAATTATAAGTATTATTATTTATTATTAAATATGGATTATATGGTGTGAATTTTTTTTTAAGTTAAATATATGTGGCATCATGTTTACATGTTTATATGATGATTTATATGTGGAATGTGAGTCCGTGTATTTTTATTTGAATTTTGTGATTTAAAATCTATTTAAATTATGCATTATAGATCTTCGTAAGATTTTATAAAATCGTCAGAGTATTTAAAAATCATGAAATCTTTTGTAATATTATCTTTGTATAGTCATTTAGTTTTTAAAATTATTGGGTGAATTAAGTATTTTAGAATGATTTTAAGAGTTTTATAGTATTTAAAGGATCACAACTTGTAAAATTCATATTAAATTCATTTTTGATCCTAAAAATATTTTAAAAATATGGAGATATTTCTAATTTCATAAACTTTATTTTATAATTTTTTAATGTATTTTTCTAGTAATTTCCTGTTTAAATTTGAATTTTAAAATGATAAAAAAATTCAGATTTATATTTGATTTCAGCTTTGTGTAATTATAGAATTTCCCCTGTTTTCTTTCAATCAAAACCAGCTCCCTTTTTTTCCCCAAATCATTTTTCTCCCCATTCTTTTCTAGAACTCTCCCGAGCTCTCATCTCATTTCTCTCGTTTTCTCTCGTCAATCTCTCTTTTTTAATCTCTCTCATGAATCTCTCTCCCTCCTCCTTTCTTTCTCGTTCAACACAGTGTGTGTGCGTGTGTTCTTGCACAGCCATGGTTGGGTAGTTGAGTTCGGCAATTTTATTGAAACACCACCATGAATCTCTCTTTCCCCTAGTATAAACCTAATTCAAGCCCAATACTTCTGCTGTAGTACAGCTCGGGTCTGTGTGTGCTGCGTGTGGGTGTTAATATTGTGTATGTGTATGTAGATAGTGTTTGCTGGTGTGTGTCTTGCATCGTGTGTGTGTGCGGCCATGTATACAGGTGTGTGTATGTGTGTGTGTATAGCTGAGTTGTGATTGTTTGCCAATTCCTGCTTGAACTGTGTGTTTTGCTAAGTTTAGTTGGGTTGCCAGAAAATCTCTAAACTTGCCGGACATCTTATTTTCTTGGGTCCGTTTTATTGATTACTCGCTGCTGGCTGTAATGTTTTTGGACTGTTAGAAAAGAGTGGTGTTATGTACGTACGTATGTGGGTGTTTTGTTTCGAATGTTGGTTTGATGTTGTAAATTGTTGCGACTTGAAGTAAAGTTGTATTGCAGCTGTGGTGTTGATTCGAATGTGGAAATATAGTAATTATCGATTAATTGAATTTTATGTGGGATTTTTGAATTTGTATTTATTATTTTGGATTTATATAATTAATTTTGAATTATAGGAATTGTTAGTGAAAATTATAATTATAAAATCGCTATTATGGATATAAATTTGATTTTTAGGATAAAATAAGTTATATGTATATTTTGTTCGGGTTATGATATATGTACATTATGGGTTGATCTTATGGATTGTCAGAGGTGTATACATGAGGTATGGTTTGAGATGGTTGTAATTGTGTTAAAGCAAGGGATGTTTGATTTTTGATTGGGTCGGTTGTATTCCGACAGGTTAGGTCATATTATAAAGGAGGTGCTGTCCAATTATTATTAGAATTATTTTGTAATTATTGTAGTAATTTGATAAGAACTATTTGTAAATCTATATGATATATTTGTTAAAATATATCAGTGTAAGTTGATAATACGTGCTAAGTATTTATGTGATTATATCCTACTATTTTGAGGATGTGATTATTACATGTTATTTGTGCTGAGTGGTAAACCGTATAGGACGCGTTTGGGTAGAATAGAATTTGACGGTTAAGGTTATACGCGTACTGAAGTAGTACTTTTCTTGTATATAGGAACGCATAGGAGGCCAGCTAAGAGCCGCATATGTGTAGATGGAATGTAGAGGAAGGAGATAATTATCTAGACTGACAAGTGAAAGGAAAAATGGATGTGTGATCGAAGAAAGATCAAGTAAAGACGAATGTAAGATCGAGTAGAGGTCAATGTATCAGGAAATAGAGACTGAGGTAGAGCGAGTAATGAAAATGGAAACTTCAAGTACTGAGGCAAGTTTACTATCCCTCACTTATTGTTCAAGTGATGTGAGACTTTTTGTATTATTTATTGTTCTTTCGAAATTCCTTCTTGCAAGCAACTGTATTCTTCATATTTATTCTGAATAATTGCGAACCTGTTCTATTAAATATACAATGTTCTTTTCAGATCTTTTGGCTAGTGCCTATACCCTTCATTTTTATTTCCAGTGACATCTTCTCCTATTAATTTACAAACACTCATTCCCAAATTATCCTGTCATTTGTTTATTTTCCTCACCTATCGATCTGGTGTTGATTTATTTTAAAATTAATTTACTTCAATATTCCTCGTCTATGCTAATATTTTTCAAAGTATATTTTCTTTCAAATTTATGTAAACTAATTCGAAGTTTATACTGTTGTTGAGGCCTGTGTTGCTCAGTGACGGTCAAAGCCAAGAATGAGTTGAGATCTTCTAAATTATTTAAACTCATTATTGTCCTGCCGGTTCTGGCAGCTGGAGCCTACGAGTGCTTAGCTGACAAGAGTGAGACCTTAAGTAATTGAGAATTTCTTAAATCTTCGTTTTAAACTATTCGAATCTTTCATGTTAGTTCTAACTTTGCAACGGATTTTCATCAATTGATAATATTTGAAATGAGTGGTTATAATCAGTGCAGTAACTTAAATCTTGTGTTGAACTTCGAATTTTCTATATTCTCTGATTATTGCTGTTCAAATTCTAGTATCTTAATAATTGCTCCGTTATTTAACTGATTTATGTTTCCTTGTTGATATATGATTCTGTCTTGCCGAACCCCACCATGTTTAGTTTAATCTTATTGCTTCATTTTTATGATTCTTTATATCAACTTCTTCTCTGCCCCTTAATCTTTTAATGCTGCTCCCTAAAATGGTTTAAATTAATTAAAGATGTTTTTAAAATTTCCTTATACTGGGCTGATCTGTTATCAGTGAGTATAAAGGACTTAAAAGTGAAATGTTTTAAAGATTTTATCGTGGGGGATTCCGTCAAAATGTTTTCTACGGATTCCTTCAGATTGGAGGCGTAAGAGGCCGGGTGCGCCGGTCCAGCATTTTTTTAGCGTAAGAGGCTGGGGGAGTGCCCAGTCCATCATTTGAAAGGCCAATGTGTTGCCTAATTGGGAACCCAATTTCAAGGTCCAGAGGGACTTCATGTCCGGTATGGGGACTTTACGTGGCTGATCACCCGTATCGTCCGTAGTCGTGAAAAAAAACTCCAATCAGCTTAAAAATGTTTTTAAAAGGTTTTATGGAAAATAAGTTTTAAATGATAGAACTGTTTTAAAGAAAGGAATGTTTGATGAAAAGATATGATTTGAAGAAATGAAAGTTTAATTCTATCATGGAAATCGAATTATTTCCCTTGAGATAAGTTGGTCATTGATATTGTTCATCAATGAATCATTGAATTATTGTTGTTTCACTATATTAATAACTTTCTGAGCGTTCTTTGGCTCACTCTTGCTTTGTTTTACCTAACCCTTTGCAGTTAGGATTAAGGATGATCTACTACATTTATCCCTGTGAATGAGAGCGATGAGGCATTCTATACAGGATAGATTTCAGAGCTAGAGCGGGTAAGCACAGATTGGGATTGTGCTATGAATTAGATGGTATGGAAATTTTGTATTTAGAGCAGAGATAGAAAATTGTAATAATTTGTATAGTTTAGATTCTTGTTTCATACCATAACCTGGAATCGATCCTCGGTGAGGGATCGTTAGTTTATTAAATTTTATATACAGGTGGATAGTCTGATTTACAAATACTTCATTCCGAATTTTTATACAATTCCCCTAGGTTACTGGGAATATGTATTTGTTATTGGTTGGGGGTGTTATAGGTTGGTATCAGAGTGACAGGTTATGGTCACTGAAACAAGTTAGGATGATTAGGTATATGTATTTAAATGGGACGTTAGATAGGATGATTTAGGATAAGATTCACCTTAGGATATTATGACAACTGTTGCGATGTTATTTGGTATTTCGATATATTGCGCAAGTAGAAATTCGATTCATCCGGAAAATCAATTTAGGACGAGGCAGATAATTTGGAACAACATACGTTAATTAGACGACCGGAGTTACTATCTTGGAGGATGTTACGTGTAGACCTTCATGTATATTCTAGAATTTCTTTTGCGACTTTACTTACCCCGTGAACGATAAAAAAAGTGCGAAAGGACGGTCTTTGCGAAATGTGATTTCTGGCATGTGATGGAGTAAAGACGTGGGTATTTATTACTAGCTGTTGATTTCATTTAATTTATTAGGGAGATTTAACCCTCGTTTCTGTTCCTTCTCATTTGATTAAGTACTCTATCACCTTCGATAATCAACTATTTTTCAGTCCATGATGAACTTCTTATATTCGATTTATTTAAACACATTCCTATCTTTCAGAAATATCTCTATTTTTCAGGGGTTATTTAATTCAACATTATACTGATAAACGTTTGAAACTCTTGAATTTTTTTTCCTTGAACACCTAACCTTATTTATTCTGACTGGGATGAACAACCCTATGTATATAGGGGATTTAGGAACATCTTATCTATGTAATAGAAGTCTGGTGGGATGCCAATGATTGTGTTTGTTATGAAAGCAGAAGGTTGGCCCCCTTCTTGTGCTATGGCGGTTGACCTAAGTGACATATGCAACCTGAAATTAGTTCAATGATCATATTGATCTCTCAGTTAAATTCTCTTATAAAATTCTTATCAAACAAAACTCATCTTAGATATTCATACATGTTATCACCTGTCTATTTCATTGATTTCTTTTGCTATAAGCCCTTATGATTCCTAAAGCTATCAGTAATTGAATGCAGTAAAAATGGAGATGATATGACATCTAAGTGGTATAAGGTACATTTGTGTCGATAGAGAATTGGATGATCAGGTTTGAAGAACTGATGTTAAAGCAGGGATTGGATATCAAGATTAGATTACTCGTTGGATTGACAACACATGTACAAGATTCGATAATACGGAAGATTGAGTATGGATCGACAGCAAATAACAAGGACACGAGATCATTAATTTTGTCTAAGTAGAAAGTAGAGTGATGGTGGATACAGTAGACAAAATATTACAAGAATTTGGATGTTGAGATAAATTGTCAGATATAAAAATTTAGAGACAGAACGGGATAACTTGAGCATGACAAGGTAGTGTGGGACAGTTCATTTTTAAGGAATTTTAGTAAGAATTGAAGCTTTGGATAAGGAAGCAAAGTGATGGTGTGGAGTTAATGACTTATGCGAATATAGTCAGAAGATCACTAATATTAAGAGTAAGAACGAGTTTGCGCAGATGGAACGAGATGGTAAGAAAAGAAAGACAGGGAACCAAGAAATTTACAAGAATGGTGTAAATAGAGGATGTGAAATTTGGTTGGAAAGGAATGTAAAATCTAGGTGCGACGCCCTCCCGACCAAGGGCCTAGATCGGAGGGTCACTGACAGACTCTAGATGCAAACACCCTAAAAGTAAATATAAATATAACATGCTGACTTGCCCCAACCCTACCATCCAAGATCTTTCACAGGTAATGGTATGAAACAAGCAAGCCATCGTCTAACTAATTATTATTACAATCCTGAATTCAAAATATAATATATTATTACAAACCAAAGTTCTCAAAAGTTCCACTGCTAGTTCTCACAACTAACTAAAGATCTCCTCACTGAGCTGTTATTGCATCCACCCCGGGAGCTATCTCAAAACGAACCAACTCAGGGCCACGGTAAGTGCGCTTCCTTGTGGTTTGGATTGTACGAACCATGATTCTTATATTACTGTCAAAAGGGTTAGACAAAATAATAATGAGCCAACGCTCAGCAAGTAACTAAAGATCTCAAATGAAAACAGTATAAAAGGGTATCGTAGAAGATGACAGTAATTCAAGATTTGACATAAATATGCTGGAAGCAGTATAAGCAATACTGGTATTTAGTAATGACAGGGTATCAACTGATGATCAGGATAGCAATAGATATTTCAAAACTGTGTAAAGTAATTGACATTTCAATCGGTAAACCAATTTCATTTCATGGTAAATTAAAAGTAGTCATCACTTTAAGAAAACTGATTGGAGGTTTTTACTTCATAACAAACAATACGGGTGATCAGCCTATAAAGTCCCCATACCGGACACAGAGTCCCTCTGGACATCAATCCTCTCATTAGGATAGCTTGGGTTCGCAAGAGGTAACACATTGGCCTATAAAGGTATCGAACTGGACAGACCAGAACTACACTAATACATACAAAAACCAACGAAACCAACATTACCCGTTCGCCCCATCTCTCCGATTGTCAGGAATCCATGGAAACCATTTAGACGGAGTTCCTAACAATTTTATAAAAATCTTATTTTAAGACATTAGGCTTTCCAAAACTCTTTTTAACTTTATAAAACATTTTAACACTTAATCTTTCTCAAAAACCTTTACTTCGAAGTACCTTCGACTCTCTGATAACAAATCAGCACAGTCTAAGTAAATTCAAAGTATTTTAAGAAAATAACTCATTTTGACTTGCAATGATAAAAGTCAAAGGGTTTAACTAAGTTCTCTGACATCAATGAAATAGGGATACAAGTCTAAATCAAGAAGATGTAGACTCAAAGGCCTTAAGGTAATTGATCAGATTTCAAGTTTAAGGTATAGTATTATGGGTATTTAAGTTTTTGAATCAGTGATTAGGTCATAAAGAAGTTTATAAAATTTTTGGGACAACATAGGTTAAACTGGACACGGACATAGGTCAAGTAGAACATTGGTTTATCTGTCAATCTATAGCAAGCTGTTTGACATATATGGTCAAGAAGCAATTAAAAAGAATGATGCTGTTTTAGGGTTTATAGTTTATGAAACAGTCATGGACAGAATTCTGGTTGCATGAATAGATAGGCTACATAAGATTTATGATCAACATGGCGTAAGATAGGCATGCTCGAATCAAGAGGATATATCAGTTTAGGAATGTAAACTTCAAGAAAAGACAGAGTTACTTGCCTCCGGTAGAATGCAACAGCTAACAACTCAGTCACTGGTACTCAACCTTAGCTTTTCCTTTATCGCTAGGTCCTACATTCTTCTTATCTACATAAACCATATCACTACTTTAAAATACTATACTTCTAATCGTCTAATCCTAATCTACCCAAACGATTCTTATAACGCATTATACTTACCATATAACATACGTACCTGATAATATACTAAAACCACCTCGTAAACAGATAACCATTTTAGCACGTAACACCTAGAACATGCGTCTCACATAAGCCACTTATACATTTAGCAGATAAACCTAACTCATAAGCAGTCATGCTATTAGATATACACTTTACTAGCTATAATTTCATGAAAATCGGGTAGAGTTTCCTTTATAATATGGACTATCCCGTCGGAATACAAACGACTCAATTTCACAACCAAATCAATCCGATGGATTTAAGATCCACCTACACTTCCCAATGGATTTTATAAATTTCATAATAACTCATAATCATACTACTTACCACTTATATCATATTTTACTTTAAACAAAATCATTAAAGCATATTTACAAATCACCACAATCATATAGTTTATCCTTATCATGAAATTTCGAATTTTAACTTATAAAATTCTAAGGATTTTTGCATGCAACTATTTTTATTCGATACTAACATATATAATCACTCAAAGAGCATAAATCAATATTCATAAATTCATAATACTCGAACAAAATCATATAATTCATAACAAATCAAATAATTCATATTTATGTACTTAAATTCGAATTATCCTTATAGTAATCCAAAAAATTCAAACATGCAGCTCGTATACTTCAGATAAATTAGAGTAAACAATTAAAAATTTAACGAATAAAATATCTCATTCAATTCATATAATTCGAATATAATTATCAAAGAATTATCATAGAAATTCTCGAAGTTTATATGAAAGTACTAAATTTTAACAAACAGAATTTATAACAATTTTTTATAGGCCTCAAAGATCATAATTGGCCACCACCGGTTCACCGGTGGCGGTGAACTTTCGGTGGTACCCCTTACTGGGGCTTCCAACCTCAAATCCTCCGATTTTTAACTCTTTAACAAAGTATTCAGCAGAATCAAGGCCAAACCACTCGAATCAAGTAGAACCCGAAGTGGGTTTGTAAGTTTCTTCACCAAAATCTAATATATACACACGGTATATACATATATATACATACGAACACAACTTCACATAACACCAACATGATACAAGCTTTAAAACATATACTAATCATCATGGGCATTAAGTTAAAACAAGAATCGAAGCAAGTAGACCAAACTAAGCGAAAACCTGAAGTGGGTTTCAATTTTTACTAACACAGAACCGACATGCATTTACATAGAGAGGTAAAGGACTGAAAACCGAACGAAAATCCTGTCTCAAATCAATAAACGGAACAAGGATGGTGGTGTAGCAGAGGAGAGAGAGTACCGGAGTGGAGAGAGAAGAGAGAGAACAGAGAGAATGGCGAGAGATGAAATGAGAGAAGGAAGAAGAGGCAGTCGCCTCTTGTCAAATAAGACAGGGGCAAAACTATCTTTTCATAATTACTATTTTACTTTGCTGAAATTCGATTTTTAAATCATTCTAAAATCGAAATAAAATAGGGAATGGGGTAAAAATATTTTTAGAAATTTTTAAAATAAAGTTTATAAATTTAGAGGCATCCCCATATTTTTAAAATAATATTTGAGTCAAAAATGAATTCTATGCGAATTTTCGAAGTAAAGACTCTTTTAAAAGAAATAAAGCTTTTAAAATCATTCTAAAATACCAAAACACACAATTAAATACTCACACAAATTTTTATAACTCACTAATATCACAAAGATGATAATGTAAAAGATTTTATGATTTAAAACAACTCCAGTGATTTTATATGATTTTCGAAAGATTAAAAATGCACTTTAAAAATAGTTTTAATGCTCTAAAAGTACAAATAAAATTCCACGAACATATACGACACATACCAATCATCACATAATCACAATAACATGATTTCACACATATCTTGATTTCACATAAATATACTCACCATATATTTCACATAATTTTCATATTTAGCAATTAAATACACATTTATATAATCGCGAAAAATTCTAGGTCGTTATAGCCTTCCCCCTTAAAAGGATTCTATCACCAGAATATCACCTAAGTAAACAAACGAGGATACTTGGCAACCATCTTGCTTTCAAGTTCCCAAGTCGACTCTTCGACTCTAGGATTCTTCCACAAAACCTTAACTAATCTGACAACCTTAAGCTTTCTATCACTTCTATCTTGAATCTCTACTGGTTGCTCTTTGATAAGTGCATATTTTTGCATATTTATATTACCTATTTATTTTCTTGAACTCGTATTTTAATAATTTATTTTGTTGCATTTCAGGAAATTCGTAAATAAATAAAGAAATGACAAAATAAAGAAATAAAGAGCAAGGAAGGGAAAAAGAGGAAGAAAAAGGACCAAAAATGGAAGAAGGAAAAGAATTAGGATCTTGGAGCAAAAGGAATATTTCAAGACAAGTGGAAGGTGGAGATCATCCCAACACACTACATAAGTGTATGGCCAAGATCAACTCTTCAAAGCTTAAGGGGGAAGGAAACAAATAGATGGCTAGGATTTCACCACCACACAACCCAAATGTATGGTGGGGATTTACCCAACACCCCCCTTAACCCTAATTTCTATCCTATAAATACCCCCTCACCCCCTTGTATTGAGTAACTTAGATTTTAGGGTAGTTTTAATTTCTTGTATTTTCTTTAGTTTCAAATCTTGTAAACACCCTTTTTAATTTTAATGCAATTTCATTTCCTTTAATTTCTTGTCTTGCTCTTTCGTTATTGTTGCCTTGTTTCGTTATTTTCGTAAATCCAATAGCGAAAAGCTAACCACTATAGGTTGAAAGTAACGAAATTTAATTTCTTGTTCGTAGTTTTCATATTAGTTTTAATTCGTAATTTTGCCCCTTTAAAAATCTCAATTTTATTGTGGGTCATTTATTTTGAATACCATCCTCATTTTAGTGTAATTTTAATTTCATAGTTAATTTCCTTATTTTCAATTTTAATTTAAAAAAAAATTATAAAAATTTAGCTACGTATTTTCAGTGTTTAAATTTCTGTTCATAGTGTCTCCCCTGTTTTTTTTCTTATTCCAGACACCCAGCCATTTCTTTATTTTAACTTCCCCCATCTCTTTCCTTAAAATCATTTCTCCATTTTCTTTCTCCTTCTTGTTCGAACACAACCACCAAAAACCCAGCTCTTTCCCCTTCCCCGTTTCTGAGTTTGTTTTCGTCTCTTAGTCATCCCGAGTTCGACCATTTTTTCACAGACCTGCCCATGCCGATTTTTGTTTGGATTGAGTGTTGGGAAGTCGGAGTTTCTTGTGTTTGGTTTTTGTTTCCGATTGTTTGATTGGTTGAGTTTTGTTTTACTAAGTTTTTGTTTCGATTTCTCGCTGCGAATTTGTTGCTGTTTGTTTATAGATTGTATTTGTGTTCGATGGGTTGTTTGTTTCTTCTCTGATTTCCGTGTCTGATTTAAGTAATCTCGGGTCAATTGGTTCTGATTCAAGTAAATACTGCTGCATTGTTCTGTAAAACTGAGAAGCGAGTCCGAGTTTTAATGTCGATTGTGTTTTAATTACGTCGAGTTGCTGCTGAGTTTAGCTGTGCAGATTTTGTTTTTCTGTGTTTACTGGTTTCGTTTTGCTAGTGTTTGCCGAGTCTGTTGTTTTTTTTACCAGTTTCCTCTTTTAGCCGAGTAGTATTTTGACAATAAAGTTGGTTTTTCCGCTGAGTCTTGTGAGTCGTGGTTGTAGTCCTGTTTCTGAAATTGTGTTTCGAGTGTACTGTTTTGTTATTTTGAATCTCTGAGTAATCCTTGTTTGAGTTGCAGTGTCAATTCGAGTTGCTGCGTGTTTTTAATGCTGAGTAGTGTTTTATGCCGAGCAGCTTTAATTCGTTTTCCGTTTTCTCTGGTTACTGGTTTGTTGTTAGTTAAATACGAATTTTAAGATTACTTCAAGTTGAGTTTTTGCAAATCCTGCATTTGTGAGTTGTCCTGAGTTCTGTTCCTTGTTGGTACTAGTGTTTCGTTGCAGTTTCCTATGTGTAGTGTAATTTTTTTTTCTAAATTTGTGTAAATAAATTTTAATCCCTAAGTAAAAAAAATGTTTTATAAAGTTAAATTTTATTTTCGAATTTAGGAATTTGAAATAATTGGTAGAATAATTTTCGAATAATATTTAGAATTCTTAGAATAATTTAGTTTTAATTAGTTTAAAAATAGATTTTCATGTAGTAATTAATTAGGGTAAAATCAAAATCCAAAATCCACTTGTTCTAATTCGATTAAATTAAAAATTAAGGATTTGCGAAAATATTAGTCCCTGTGGAACGAATCATTAAATTTTACAACGAAACGAATTGTGCGCTTGCGATTCGAATGTTTATTTTTATAGCACAACACTCTTCATAAGATAAATATGGCTGGATCTCAATAGGTTCATACTCGATTACGTGACTTGCATCTGGATTGTACTTCTTAAGCATAGATACGTGAAACACATTGTGAATATGGCATATGCGGTAGTAACGCCAATTCATAAGCAACTTTTCCGACTCGCTTCATAATTTCAAATGGTCCTACATATCTTGAACTCAGCTTTCCTTTCTTACTGAATCTCGTAACTCCTTTCCATGGTGACATTTTCAACAATACTTGATCTCCTATCTCAAAATTCATGTCCTTTCTTTTTAAATCAGCATACTTCCTCTGACGATCCTGGGCAGTAGTTAATCTCTTCTGAATAATCTCAACTTTCACTACGCCATAAATGGGCTATCGGAACATTTTTTTCATGGATGTTGCTAGAATATGTTACCTTAGCATGTTACTTTGGACCTACTATAACATTTTATTTTTTGTGTTACCTTAGCCATAAACGTAATGTTACTTTAGCTTTAAAGTGTTGGATGTTAGCAACATACATGATATGTTACCTTAGATCATTAATAAACTCAATTTTTATTTTTTTTAACCAAAAAATTGTTTAATTATTTAAAAATCACATTTACCTTTAAAATATTTCATTTCTATAAAAAACAATAGTTTACCAAGTAAATGAGTTTTTATTTTTAAATATCAAGGTATTTAATTATTATTATTTTCAGCTTCAATTTTTTTACTAAATTTAAAATGAAAATTTCTAAAAAAATAAAAAAGTAATAAATATATTTATAATAATATTGAATGGCACGCACATCGGTGAAATATCTGAGCGGCAAAAACTAGCGCCCAGACTAAAAATTTCAGCCTCTAACACTAACAAAACTCTCTCTCTCTCTCTCTCTCTCTCTCTCTCTCTCTCTCTCTCTCGACTCTCCCACTCTCTCTTGTAAAACTCTTCCCTCTCTCCTAAAACTCTCTCCCTCAATTTTTCTATAATTTACTTCATTTTAGTATGTATATCGGTTCAATTTATGGCTTCTCAGTTAATTGGATCTTCGATTTGAGGCTTAAACTTCTTCAAATTGGGGATTTTTCAAATTAGGGCCTTTTCAAATTAGGGATTCTTTGTTTTGAGTTCAATCATTCGATTTCTTCATTAATAAGGCTTAAACTTCAACTAATTGATCTCTCTTTTCGATTTTAGGATTCTTTGGTTGGGGCTTCGGATTTGGGGCTTTGGTTTATTGGATTTCGAGTTTGTTTAGTGGCTTTTGGGCTTCGATTTGAAGGTATTACCCCTTTTTGATTTAGTGGAGTGGGATAGGGTTAGTGAATGAGAGTATTAGTATGGTACATCAGTTGTATACGTTGGTGAGTCGGAAGTGTTTGAGTATTATTTCGAGAGTTATTGAGGTCGATGGGTAGGGAGAGTTATTAAGAGTATTAGTGGGATGGGTAGTGTTTGAGTATTGTTCATCAGTTACAGTGTTGCTTGTTCTATAATTTACATTACTTGATTCTCAGATCTTAATTTTATTTTGAATTTTATGTCTGGTGAAAGTACTAACTTGCTATCAGTGTGTATCTTTATTCATTCTCCTAAGCTCACCTCAATATATTTATTCTACAGGTGTTGCTGAAGAGGGAAATGCAATTTTTGGTTAATCAGCTTCACTTTATGTCAATGGAAGTTTGGTTTCCCAGAGCATGGTCAAACTGTCAATGGAAGTTTTACCAATATGACATTCTACAACACTCATTCTTCAGTGACTGCACAGGTTTCTGTACTAATTATTCATTTTCCTATCGATGTTTGCTTGCTGTTTAATGTCCCTGGTAGAGTTGTACGCTATATTGCTTCTACTACTTTTTTTTAGGTGTTGTTTGCGATTTTGATGCTGTTGAGCAGTCACTATTCTATGGTTGTATTAGTTTAGTTGCACAACTTCTTTTCTTATTAATTTCCGTTTTCTTTCTGCCATTGCTTTCTTCTCTTAATCAATTAGCTATTTTATAGGCTTTATGTAAAATGGTAGTGGTAAGCTTTGATATTATTAATCAATTTATAATTTGATCTGATGTTTGAAGAACTTTATTTAATTTGCAACAAATTAAACATAGACAAATTGTGCAGGTTTCAAATATCATCTACTTGGATTCACCTGCTGGTGTTGGCTTCTCCAACGCAGACAATACATCTGCTTATGTAACAGGGGATATACAAACAGCTAAAGACACTCATGGTTTTCTACTCAAGGTTTCTATTCTGTGTTGATATTGTTTATTTGACTATATTTACAGCAAGCATGTGTTGCATAGTACAGAGAACTGTCTCGAAAGAAGTCAATTCTTCATTTTCCTAAGTGAATAATATGAAACTGAAATGATTCTTACTATAAATTAAATGTCAAAATCAGTGGTTTGAGCAATATCCGGTGTTTGTGAATAATCCATTTTACATTGCTGGCGAGTCATATGCTGGCGTTTACGTTCCAACACTGGCCTCAAATGTGGTCCAAGGTATGGCATTTTGTTATACTTCTCCCAAATTCATGAGTGTTCATAATGAAGTAATTAACTGTGTTATATTTCAGGAATTAAGAATGGTGCAAAGCCTGTTATAAAGTCCCAGGTCGATGTTGTTGTTTGTTTATTTTATATTGATAGTATTAACCGGTTTAGTAAGCTACACATTTTTTCTTTCATTTTTAAAATTGAGAAATGCAGGGCTATATGATTGGCAATGGAGTCACAGACTATAAATTCGATGGCAATGCTCTTGTCCCATTTGCACATGGAATGGGCCTCATCTCCAACAAAATGTTCGAGGTATATGTTCATACACCTGGGATTCTCCACGATAAGTAAATTTCGAATGCCTGTGAAATGTATAGATAACTATACAAATTATTCCTTAAAATCAAAAACTGGTTAAGTATTCATTGTTCACTGGACATCATCTCTGTGAAATAACTGCCGCTCTTTTATGACACATTTAATTAGATATTATATGTCGACTTTAATTAGGAACCTACAAAGATAATGTGGAACTCAATGCTGGACCAATGACTATTTTGATGTCCCTTCTGCTTGAATGCTTTGTGCTATTACATTGAAATTGTGTCTTCAACATCTGTGTATAATTGATGTTCATCTACAATGTTTTCGTCTCCTGTTATATTCTTGTTTTCATCTGTTTTAGGACGCTAGGATCAACTGCAAAGAGAATTACTACGAACCAAGTAACGATAAATGCTACCAAGCTCTTGAAAACATCGATGTCGTGAGTAATTCTTTTCTTCTAAGCTTTACATGTAAATTTTTTAGCAGGCTTTGATCACGTATGTGAATTTTTATTCCTTGCTTGTTGATAGTTTAAACATCTATGACATTCTTGAGCCATGCTACCAGAGTCCCACCACAACAGATTCAGCAAAAAATTCAAGCGTACCAGTAAGCTTCAAACAATTAGGGCAGACAGATCGTCCACTTACAGTGAGGAAAAGAATTTACGGGCGAGCATGGCCTTTTCGTGCACCAGTGAGGAAAAGAATTTACGGACTGATCCTACAATAATGAATACCAAAATTGTAAGTTTTTTATTTCATAATCAATTTAGTGTAGTTGATGAAACTGACTTTTCTGTATTTTATATTTAATCTCATATATTCATGTGGTTTTATTTGGTAGGAAAGATTAGCGAAAAACTTAATGTTGGAGATGATGTTGGTGAACTGCTTTCAGATGGAAAATCACATGGTCGAACTTGGCTCTTAGGGTGAAGCAAGTCCAAGCTGAAATGGATGAGTAGGTGAACAAGAAGGTGCAACAGAATCTGGCTGTGGTTCTTAAAAAACTAGCCGAAGCCAACCCAAACATCACAGTTGATCTTGAGGATTTGTGCGCGACTATTGCTAGTGACAATGATGGTACGCCTATGACTGGCGGCAGTAGCTTCTAGTATGAGACTGTGACATCTCTATGTTTTCACTTTATAGTATTCTGCTACTATTAGTACCTATGATCATCGTGAACTAGTCTACAATATTTCTAGTAGTTGGTTAATTTTATGATGGTGAATTCTGATGTTTGAGTTGGAGACTTTAGTAGTAATATTAGTTGGTGGATTATGTCGTAGTGGCTTGTGGATGTACTTGTTTTGGATTATGAATTATGTAATGTGGTGTTGGATTTGGAATGAACAGCAGGTTAATCATAATTATGTAATGTGGTGTTGGATTTGAAATGAACAGCATGTTAATTTGTGTGCTATTTTGTTCATGTTTTTCTGGAAAAATTTTTACCTTAGCTTACAGAAATGTTGCTACATAATAGCTAATGTAACATAAAAGATGTTACAATAGGCCATACAACTTTGCCAACAAAAGTGGGGCCCAAAGTGGGGCTCACAGTGGTCCCCATTGGGGTCCCGACTGTGGTCCCGACTGTGGTCCCGACTGTGGTCCCCATTGTGGGTCCCACTCTTTTTAAAAACAATCCAGGCCTTTAAGGTAACATATGTATTAAGTTGCCATAACCCTCACTTTTGTTACTATAGGAAGCTATGGTAACATAAAACTGCATGTTACCTTAGGGGTCAAAGATGTTACCTTAGATACCTAAGGCAACATGCTGAGAGCTATCACCAAAGAAATGTTACCTTAGCTATTTTATGGGCCTAAGGTAACATATAATGTACCTGCTGTAACATTTTTTTGGTGTCACCGTAGGCTGTTTATGGTGTAGTGTTTCTCCTTCGTCTGCTGGAGCAGTTCTGGTCCTAAATTTTTTTCTCACCAACTACTTCCCAATACACTGGCGATCTACACTTCCTTCCATACAAAGCTTCATATGGTGGCATTCCGATACTCGTGTGATAACTATTGTTGTATGAAAACTCAACCAATGGCAAATGCTCATCCCAACTTCCTTTGAAATCCAAAGCACAGGCTCTTAACATATCTTCTATCGTCTGAATTATCCTCTCACTTTGTCCATCTATCTGCGGGTGATAAGCGATACTAATTTTCAGTTGGGTTTCTGGACATTCTTGAAATTGCTTCCAAAATCTCGAATTAAATCGCGGGTCTCGATCAGACACTATCAAAACAGGAACTCCATGACGTGATACTATCTCCTTCAAATATAAGTGCACTAACTTGTCCAATGTGAATCTTTCGTTAATTGGTAGGAAATGTGCAGACTTTGTCAATCGGTCAATAATTACCCAAATGGCATCGTGATTCACCTTAGTCTTTGGTAATCCTACTACAAAATCCAAGACAAGGTGCTCCCACTTCCATTCGAGGATATCTAATGGTTGCAACAATCCGCTTGGCTTTTGATGTTCCGCTTTAATCCTTTGGCAGGTATTACACTTACTTATCCATTCGGTAATTTCTCGCTTCATATCTGGTCACCAAAAATTTTCCTTCAAGTCTCGGTACATCTTTGTACTTCTAGGGTAAATAGAATATCTCAAACTATGGGCTTCACTCAGAATCTCATTCTTCAACTCCTCCATATTAGGAATCCATATTCTCTTTCCAAATCTAAAAATACCTTGATCATCCTTCTGTGTACAAATTTCTTCTCCGGTCAACATATTCATTTCTCAATTCATTACTTCTTCCTAACATCTCCGAATCTTCTCCAGAAACTCTGGTTGAAAAGTCATTGTACTCAGAAACTCATCTATATCCTTTGAATCATAAACTTCTAAACTTAACTTTTCAAATTCTTGAAATACCTCCTTTGGCATAGTCAATGTATTCAACCTTTCCTTTCTACTCAGCGCATCAACAACAACATTTGCCTTTTCGGGATGGTATCTTATCGTGAAATCATAATCCTTAATCAACTCCAACCATCTTCTTTGCCTCATATTCAACTCTTTCTGGGTAAAGATATACTTTAAACTCTTATGATTGGTGAAAATTTCATACTTTTCTCCATACAAGTAATGTCTCCATATCTTCAATGCAAATACAATCGCTGCTAATTCTAAATCATGTCTCGGGTACTTCTGCTCATGCGGCTTAAGCTGTCTCGAAGCGTACGCAATAACATTTCCGTGTTGCATCAAAACACATCCTAATCCTTTGTGCGAAGCATCACTATAGATAACAAAATTTCCTTTATCATCTGGCAATACTAACACTGGTGCGGAAACCAATCTTTTCTTTAACTCTTGGAAGCTCTCCTCACACTTATCATTCCAAATAAACTTCTCGTTCTTTCGGGTCAACTTAGTCAATGGCGTGGCAATCTTTGAAAAATCTTGTACAAATCTCCGATAATAACAACCAATCCTAGGAAACTTCTCACCTCAGTAGGAGTTCTTGGTCTACTCCAACTCACCACAGCTTCAATCTTAGCAGGGTCCACTCGAATTCCTTCTTTACTAATCACATGACCTAAAAATTGCACTTCTGGCAACCAAAACTCACACTTAGAAAACTTGGCATATAATCTTTCCTTTCTCAGGGTTTCCAATGCTATTCTCAAATGCTCGGCATGCTCTTCAGGGTTTCTCGAGTATATAAGGATGTCATCAATAAATACAATTACGAACTTATCCAAATATCTCTTGAACACTTTGTATAAACCTATCGAGATACAATCAGATTTATCGTATGAGGAGCAACCGATAGAGATTCAAGATAGGACAGAAAGGAAGCTTAGAAATAAGACTGTTATTTTGGTTAAGGTTTTGTGGAGGAATCCTAAAGTTGAAAAGTCAACTTGGGAGCTTGAGAGCGAGATGTTCACCAAGTATCCTCATCTGTTTACTTAGGTGAGATTCTGGGGACAGAATCCTTTTAAAGGAGAAGGCTATAACGACCTAGAAATTTGCGTAATTATTTAAGTGTTTATTTAGCTATTTTTTGGTTTGGGATTGCTGACCCAACGCTCGCTACATGGGTATTAGTGCATAAGTCTTTTTGGACCTCAATCATTGCACGGTCATTTCAACCATTAGTATTAATAAATTCTTAAGTCTAATAAGTCCTTAGTAGGAAAATTGACTAGGTTGGGCTCATTGATAAGCCGAGTAAGTAAGTCCGAGGGGACTTTGTGCCTAGCAACCTAAGGTCCTTTGTGGTCTGGGATTGTTGACCTAAAGCTCGCTAAATGGGTATCGATGCGAAAGTCTTTTGGGACCTCAACAGACAGTCGATCTAACTACTAAGAGCGTGAAGTTTGGCTAGATACTTGTTTTGATAGAGATTGGGTCAGTTCAATATTGGTTGAAAAAGAGAAAATGTTCGTATGCACTTTATCCATCAAAGGCCTTAAATACACTACACACCTTGGGATTTTTTGTAAATATTTTGAGTCTACTCATGTGGATTGTGGGAACCTATAACTTGGCTATTATTAGAATAATCTTTAAGGCATATATTTTCTTACAAAATTGTTTTGTTGACACCAATGAAAGCTAAATTGTAAAAGAAAAGTTGGATACTTGCTGATTATCTCAAAGATTTTATGGGTATATCTTCTGTAAACCCTTAGGAGACAACACTCCTCCTATAGAGATCGTCTATAGGTTTAACGGGTTGGTAAACCTAAAATTACCCGTGACGCCTACGAAAAGGAGCATAAGACTTCTCTTAAATATCATTTTCCTTTTTGTTTTACTCGAGGATGACCAAAAGATAGGTATAAGGGCATTTGATAAGTGCATATTTTTGCATATTTTTATTACCTATTTTCTGCTTGAACTCGTATTTTAATAATTTATTTTGTTGCATTTCAAAAAATTCGTGAATAAATAAAGAAATGACAAAATAAAGAAATAAAGGGCAAGGAAGGGAAAAAGAGGAAGAAAAAGGACTTAAATGAAAAAAAGAAATAGAATTAGGAGCTTGGTGGAAAAGGAATCTTTGATGACATGTGGAAGGTGGAGATCATCCCAACACACTAAATAAGTGTATGGCCAAGATCCACTCATCAAAGCTTAAGGGGGAAGGAAATAAATAGATGGCTAGGATTTGTCTATCACATTTAGAAGGTGTGGGGCCAAGATTTACCCAACACACCCCTAAACCCTAATTCTTATCATATAAATACCCCCTTACCCCCCTTGTATTTAGCAACTTAGATTTTAGGGTAGCTTCAATTTCTTGTTTATTTTAGTTTCAAATCTTGTAAACACTTTTTATTTTAATGCAAAAATTCCGTTTCCTTTAATTTCTCGTCTTGTTCTTTCATTTTTGTTGCATAGCTTTCGTTATTTTCGTAAATATGATTAGTGGACAAAGTAGCGAAATGCTAACCACTTGGGGTTGAAAGTAACGATTTTTAATTTCTTGTTCTTAATTAATAATCGTAATTGAGCCTCTTTAAATCTCCATTTTATTGTGGGCATTTTAATTCTAAATCATCATTTTATTGAAGTATAATTTTAATTCCTTAGTTAATTTTCTTTATTGTCGTATTTAATTTTTAAAAAAACAAAAACAAATATTAGGTTTATAAAGTTTAAGTACGTTTTATTCTTTTTAATTCTTGTTTAATTTGAAGCCTAGTGTATTTGCTCTAATTTTTCCCCCTGTTTTATCAATTAAACAAACCCAGCAAATCTTCTTTTCTTTTTATTTTCTTTCGTTGCCTGCTGTGTCTCTTTCTAAGCTTCGAGTTCACCTTCTTCGATTTTTGCAAACACAAACACAACCCCCTTGTTTTTCTTTGTTTTCAGTAATTGTATTTCAGTTCGTTTAGACTGTCAAGAAACCCACCTTCTTCTCCTTGTTTGTACTGAGTTCGTTTATTATTTTAATTTGTGAGTTTTGTCATTGTTGAGTTGTTTTAGTCTGAGTTTTTAAGCTGCTGAGTCGAGTGGGTCATTTTATTTGTTTACCGAGTTAAGTTTGTAGTTTGTTGCTGAGTTCTTGTTTGATAATTTTCACTGCTGATTTTTAGAGTTTGTATCTTGTTTTTAGTCTTGAATTTGTTCCCCATCGTTAAGTTAGCTGGTTCATTCATTGAGGTTTTTTTTCCGGTTCGCTGTTTGATGCCAGAGTCACCATTTGTTTGTTCGCTTGTTGATCTTTGGTTTGTAATTCGCTAAATTTGTCATTTGATGTGTTCATTGTTGCTTGGTTGTTTACATGAGTTTTAGTGTTACCAAGTTGAACCGTAGTGCTGCGATTAGTGAGTCTGGTGCCAAGTTTGGTGTTTTGTACGTTAGAAGTTTTTATTGAAATTCATGTCTGTTTCGTTTGTAGTACTGAGTTCTGAGTTCACAGCCGAGTTAACTCGGTCTTCTTTCTTTTGTGTCTTGATAGAATAATGCTGAGTTACTTCCGAGTTTTATTGAGTCATGGTTGAGTTATTATTGAGTTTTAGTTTTGATGTTGTTTATATTTTAGTTGTAATCGAATCCTGATTTTTGTTTCTGCTTCGTTTGTAGAGATTGGTTGAGTTTTCGGTTAGTTGTATTTATAAATGGGTCTTGTCGAAATTTTAATTAAAATTTCTATAAATCAATTTAGTTTAATTCGAATTTCTACTTTTAATAATTTTTAGAATAATTTTTAGATTAATTTTAAAAAAATTTATAATTCCTAGAATAATTTAGTTTTAATTAGTTTAAAAAAGAATTTCATTTAGTAATTAATTAGGGTAAAATCAAAATCATCCAAAATTCACTTGTCCTAATTCAATTAAATTGAAAATTAAGGAAATGCGAAAATGTTAGTCTCCGTGGATCGATACCTAAAATATTTCAACGATTGAATCGTGCGCTTGCGATTTAAAATTGTATTTATTTTAGCACAACACTGTTAAATGAAAATTATGTGATGTGGATATTTTGTGAAGGTAAAATATATGTGAAATCATGTTTATATGACTATATGATGATTGGTAAGGGTTATATGCGCTTGTGGAGTTTTAATTGTATTTTTGGAGCATTAAATGTATTTTAAATATGCATTTTTAATCTTCTGAGATTTTTATAAAATCATCGGAGACGTTTTAAATCATGAAATCTTTTGCATTATCATCTTTACGATATTATTTAGTTTTTAGAATTTGTGGGAGTATTTAATTGTGGGTTAAATATTTTAAAAAGATTTAAAAAGCTTTATTCCATTTAAAGATGTTAAACTTGAAAAATCATATTCATTTTTGATCTGAAAATTATTTTAAAAATATGGGGAGATCTGTAATTTCATAAACTTTATTTTAAAATTTTAAAAATGATTTTTATCGTAATTTTCAATTTTATTTTGATTTTAAAATGATTAAAAACAGATTTTCAAAAAGGTTTTCAGCATTAATTACCAAACTGCCCCTGTGGCTATAAAACATCATCCACCGCCATTCTTCACCTCTGTTCGTGTGTATCAGCTATTGTGGGTATCCTTCTTCACCCCTTTTCATTTTCTTTTTGATTTTTAAGCTCCAATCATGTTAGTAACACTACTTTAATTACGTATATCATGTTTATATGCTTAAGTGTTGATTTGGTAGAGTTTTAAAGAAGTTTGTATGTATATATGTGTGTGTATATGTCCGAATTCTTGCATGCAAGGGCTGTGGGTTCGTGAGTGACTGTTTTTAAGGTTATGTAGTGTTAATAACAAATAAAAACGAAGTTTAGTAGTGGTTTGGAGGCCGGTCTTGATGGTTGACCGAAACCCCACCGCCGATAGTGGTGTTTTCCGGTTGGTGGTGGTGGTTCGGTGATGGATTTGTGGTAGTATAGCTTGTATGCTTGATTTAGTGTATAAATGATGGATTAATTGAATTGCATGTAATTATTTTTGGTGTTATATGTGTGTGTTTATATTTTATTTATGTAAAGTTAACTGCTGCTGTAAATCAATTCTTTCAGTGCCTATTTCAATCCTGATCATAAAACTAATTATATATTTGGATTCCTTACGAAAAAATAGATGGAATAGGCTCTTGAATCATGTAAATCGGATTTAAAACGAATGAGTTATGGTCGGTCAAAGTTAGGCTATTTGTATTAACTTCGGGATTTTGATCCCTGAACTTTGAAAAATCATAGTTAATTGAGTACTTGTTCAAAATTTATGAGCCTTGCCATTCTGGAAAGGTCTCAGAATTGTCTTCAAGTTTCATGTTCTGTACGTTTGCATTTGAATTCATCTTTATGCAGTAAAGTGGCATTCTTTGGGACTGATCGGTTCAGATTTTGTCTTTGATAGTCTATTTGTAAGATATTCGGGATTAGTCGTAATGGTGAGATGGTTAAGTATGAGTATGGTATTAGTTACAAGTAAATTGTGTTTGAGTGATTGATTGTAATCATGAGTTTGATTTGAAGTTGATATTGGATTAAAGCTTTTGGTTGATGTTTTAGTCGGTTAGGTTCCGACGGGCTAGTCCACTTTACAAAGGAGGTGCTGCCCGTTTTTCGTTAGAATTATATTCTTAATTTGTATAGTATTATAATATAAACTACTTGTAAATCAAGTTGACACTATATGTTAAGTTCTTAGATGATTTGCATGATCAATATATGTTATGTGCTATGTGTTAAAGTGCTTTTTTGATTATACTAGACTGTTTGGTAAGTATAACTAGTACGTGTTATATGTATTAAGTGATAAAGCGTTATAGGATTCGTTGGATAGAATAGAGTTAGATGATTAAGGGTATAAGTATATTGAAGCAATATTTTACCTATATATAGGTACCAGTAGGAGGTCGAAAGAGCTAGTGCGGGTGTAATTGGAATCTTAGAAATGAGATGTTATCGGAGTTATCAAGCTTTTTGATTGATGAATTATGGAGGAATGATAGATGTATAGTCGATTAGAGACCACCATGCAAAGAAGTAGAGACTGACGTATAGAGAGTAATGAATCGATGTGTTGGAATCAAGACTGCGTATATTGAGGCAAGTGTTTCTATTCCTCACTTATTGTTCAAGTGAAGTATATCTGCTTCTGTTGTTCATAACATGTTTCTTTCAAATCAGTTTACAAGTAATCAGTACCTTGTTGTACCTTCCATTGAGTTATCTTGTGAATTATCCATAGACATAGATTGATTGTTATGCACCCTATGGCTACCCTCCTTTAGATTGACAGTGAATCTTGATTCTATAACCTGTCCCCTACTTTAGACTAAGACCTTTATTGTGTCTATCATCTTAAATCCTATGAACTCAGTCGGGCTTTCGAATCTTAAATACAATTTCTAAAACTTAACATATGTTTTACAAGTTATTGATTGATAACTTTCTTTCAATGACCGAACCATGTTTTATTAACTCCAGCATTACTTACTCATGTTTTCTTAACTTCTATTCTACCGAACATTGTTTTAAAGAACCAAGTTTTACTGAACCTCTGTTTTAAAAGAGCCGGGTTTTAACGAGCTATGTTTTAAGGAATCGAATTTTTACTGAAATTGACTTTCAATGAACCTCATTTCAACAAGACCGTGTTTTAAGAAGCTATATGCCACTAAACCCTGTTTTGAAATTCGTATTCAAACGAACCTTGATGTAGAAAAGTGAGACTTATTTATTATGCCCTGTCTAACCACTGTTTCATAAATGCAAGACCTTTATCTCCATAAACTGATATGCTACCTTGGTTTAATGTTTTAAACTTGTACTCAAGTCTTCTCCACCACAACTTTGTAGCAATCTGAATCTTGAAAGTTTATAACTATTCCCTAATCATTATCTTGATTATCTTTGAGTCTTTTCTTGATGAATCAGACTTGTCACCCTTATTCATTTGATATCAGATCAGTTGACCAGATCTTTAGTCTTTTATCATTGAAAATCAAAATGAGTTGTTTTCTTAAAGATTACTTTGAAGTTACTTGGAGTGGGCTGATCTGTTATCAGAGAGTCGAAGTAGTTCGAAGTAAGGGTTTTGAAAAGGGTAAGAGTTGAAATGTTTTATGAAGTTAAAAGAGTTTTGTAAATCTTAAACAGTTTTAAAAATGAGATTTTTATAAAGTTTTAGGAACTCCGTCTAAATTGTTTCCACGGATTCCTGACGATTGGAGAGACGGGATGAACGGGTAATGCCGATTCCGTCGGTTTTTGAGATGTAGTATTGTGTAGTTTTGGTTTGTCCAGTTCGACACCTTTAAAGGCCATTGTGTTGCCTCTTGGGAACCCAAGCTATCCTTATGAGAGTAAATGATGTCCATAGGGACTCTATGTCCGATATGAGGACTTTATGGGCTGATCACCAGTATTATCTGTTACAATTAAAAACTCCAATCAATTTTCTTAAAATGATGGTTACCTTTATTTACTTTGAAAGGAGATTGGTTTACCATTTGAAATGTCAATTGCCTTGCACATATTTTATTATCAACTGTTGCTTTACCTTTCAGTTGATATCCTGTTGTTATCAAACGTCAGTATTATTCTATTGCTTCCAGTTATATCATTCTACCATCTTGTTATTGTTGGAAGCCAACTTTATGTTTGTTATCAGATTTCAGTTTATTTAGAAGTTGTTACTTCACTAGTCACTTGTTGAGTGCTGTTGGTTCACTCTTGTTTTATTCATCTAACTTTTCAGCTATACTTAAGAATGGTCTACCTACGTCTTATGATTCGAACGAGTGTGGCAAGGCGTTCTATTCAAGTTAGATTTCAGAGTCAGCATGGACACATACAGTTTTGGACTGCACTTCTGATAAGAAGGTATAATAGTTGTTGTGAGTTAGATTCTTGTTTAATACTATAACCTGAGATCGATCCTTATTGAGGGGTCGTCTGTATAATTAAGTTATACTTAATTGTATTGGTTGTGGCACCAAATCTGGACCCCGGATTTGGGGAGACACAGGTTATTCATTAAATCCATAAACACATCTGGCACATTCGTCAATCCGAAAGACATCACTAAAAACTCATAATGTCCATATCTCGTGCGATATGCAGTCTTCGGAATATCTTCTGGCTTGATCTTCAATTTTTGATAACCTGATCTCAAATCGATCTTAGAAAAGTAAGCAGCATCCTTCAGTTGGTCAAACAAATCATCAATCCTTGGCAATGGATACTTATTCTTGATAGTCAATTTATTGAGTTCTCTATAATCGATACACAACCTCATGCTTCCATCCTTCTTTTTTAACAAATAACACTGGCGCTCCCCACGGGGATACACTCGGCCTTATGACTCCTTTATCTAATATATTTTGCAATTTAGTAGCTAACTCCTTCATCTCAGCAGGTGCCATTCGGTACGGCGCTTTGGATACGGTTCAGTTCCGGGTGTTAAATCAATCAAAAATTCAATCTCTCTATCTGGAGGTAATCCGGGCAATTCGTCGGGAAATACATCGGAAAACTCATTTACAACTGGAATATCTTCCATTCTAGGGGCTTGTGTCTCCGTATCAACTACATGTGTTAAATAAGCTTCACATCCTTGATTCAACAATCTCTTCGCTTGCATAAACGTTAGAAATCTCTTATCTTGCTTCTGTCCTTGAAATACTATTTTCTTACCATCTTCGGTATGCAACTTCACTTGCTTCTTCTTACACTCAATCTGCTCATCACACGCGGATAACCAATCCATTCCTAAAATAACATCGAACTCTCCCAACATAAAAGGTAATAAATCCACGTAGAAAAGAAATCCTCCAATCTCAATATACAGTTAGGACACTCCCGGTCTATAGAAACCTTATCTTGACTAGAAATTTCTACTACTAATTCCTTTTCTAATGGACAAATCTCATAGTGCAATTTATCAAGAAATCTTTCAGATATAAAGGATCTAGTTGCTCCAAAATCAATTAAAACTTTAGCTTCAAAAGAGTTGACAGGAAGCGTACCTGCAACCACATCGGTATCATTAATAGCATCTTTAACAGACATGTTGAAAGTATGGGCTCTGGGCTGAGGTGCTTGATACGGCCCTTGTCGTGGTGCTAGTGGTGCGGTGATCCTCAAAACATTAGCAGCCTGGACAGGCACCTTACAGTTCTTAGCAATATGACCGACTTTACCACACTTATAACAAGTTAATCCTACTGGCTTTGCTTCTGAACATTCTTGAGCGTAGTGTCCTTTCTTTCCACACTTGTAGCAAACTATGTTAAGCTTATTACAGATACCCGGGTGCTTTCTCCCACAAATCTTGCAGTCTTGTGTACGGGTCTTGTTATAGCCTGAGGGTTTACTCCTTGGGGTCTACGGTCTTGTCCTCCGTTACCACCTCCAAACTTCTGAAAATTTCTCTATCCTCCTTGTCGATTTCCAAACCTTCCTATGTTCGGAAAAGTCCTCTGACCTTCTGTCTCTTGGCTCTTCTCTACTTTCTCAAACTTTCTCTTCTTACCAGCTTTCTCCTTCTGATTCAACTCACTTTCCCCTTCGATAATCATTGTCTTCTGAACAACAGTAGCATAGGTTCTCAATTCAAACGCAGCAACTCTACTTCTTAACCAGGGCTTCAATCCATGCTGAAATTTCTTGGCTTTGCTGGCTTCGTTTCCTACATACTGGGGTGCAAATCTAGATAACTCAGTAAACTTAGCTTCATACTCCGCAACAGTCATTCCTTTTTGTTTCAACTCCATAAACTGAATCTTCAACTGGTCTTGTAAATAACCTGGCAGATATTTTTCATTAAACAATTCTACAAATCTTGGCCACGTAATCACATTTCCTTTTGCGGCCTTAACAGAATCCCACCAAAAAGTCGCTTCCTCTCTCAAATAAAAACTGGCAAACTCTACCTTCTGAACCTTATCGACCCTAACTAATGTGAAAGACTTCTCGATATCCATCAACCATGACTTAGCTTCAACAGGGCTCAAGGTACCTTTAAACTCAGGTGGGTGAACAGCTTGAAAAGATTTAAAATTTGTAGCAGGTTTGGCAGCTTGGTGCTGTTGGTGTTGAACAAAAGCAGATGTTTGTTGTTGAAGTAATTGGAACATCTGGGCCATGGTAGGGTTATCTTGGTTTTGTTAATCTTGGTTATCATTGTTGGTAGCTTGACGGTTTCTTCTAGGAGGCATTTTTCTGATAAGAAGGTAAACAGTTGGTAAACAACAAGTAGGTATATATTCAAAAGAAATAGGGTTCCTCCGTCTGGTAAAAATAGACGATCGGTTCCGATAAATCAATATGATACGGGTACAGTTGTAAGTTATGGAACAAGGTTTATAGGAACAGGTCAATAAATATGGAAATACGGTATATAAAGACAGTATGTAAAAAGCGATAAGTAAAGCAGTGAACACAGGGATATACGAAATATGCATACATCGGCAACGACGAAAACGATCTAACAACATCAAAGTTAAGGGTATACTAACCCTTCTACAATAAAGCTGAATAAAATAAAGCTGAATACAACAACTACTATCTATCTACCAGTACTAGGAAAATAGGAAAACATCCTAGACTAGTAGTAATCACAACTAACACTATTGGGCTCTACCAAATGTCCTACTCACCAACCATCTCCACAACAGCAGTCTAATCACGAGAACCTCGGGTCTCGCGAAGCTCACACAATGTCCAGCAAATCACACTCGAAAGTCTATGAGCCTCGGCTAGTACATCATGTGTAAGAGGGTTCCGGTGTAAACGGTGCCTAACAGCATCCTCTAACATCCTGATACGTCCCCTCCAATCAATAGTAATCAAATCTACTCGAAGCTGCACCTCCACTTTCATCTTCTCAATAAGTTCCTTCAACTTTACATTCTGACCTGCTAGACTCTCGCACTTGCGAACCATATCCTCGAAGGTAGGCTCAGGTATGGGCTCGGGAACTGAAAAAGATCCGATGGAGGACTCACCGTGCTCGGTGACAGAAGGGGTCACAACTGGAACTGGGACTGGAATAGGCACGGTATCGGTAACACACATAGGCACAGGTACTGACTCAGTAGTAGGGACAAGAATGTTGGCACAGGCCGGGGGACTCTCAACCTCGGTCTCGGATATAACCTCAGTATCAGACTCGACCTCCGCATCAGCATCAGACATAATCTCCGAAGGATCGGACTGCTCCGATGAGCTATCAGAATCGGGAAGTAACGGGGCACCATCGTCCAACACCATCTCCTGTAGTAATAATATATATGTATACACGCAGAATATAAACAAGTTTAGTTATGTTAGTCCTAGTAATCTATCGCGAAAGGAAAACCTAAACCTATAATCACTCCCTACATCTATCACTCTTGAATCCTAATTGTATCTACTTCTTTTATTAATAATCCTAAATTCCTGGCTTGTTTCAGGGACCAAAACCCATAGCTCTGATACCAACCTGTGACGCCCTCCCAACCAGGGGCCTAGATCGGAGGGTCACTGACAGACTCTAGATGCAAACACCCTAAAATTAAATATAAATATAACATGCTGACTTGCCCCAACTCTACTATCCAAGATCTTTCACAGGTAATGGTATGAAACAAGCAAGCCATCGTCTAACTAATTATTATAACAATCCTGAATTCAAAATATAATATGTTATTACAAACCAAAGTTCTCAAAAGTTCCACTGCTAATTCTCACAACTAACTAAAGATCTCCTCACCGAGCTGTTATTGCATCTACCTCGGGAGCTATCTCAAAATGAACCAACTCAGGGCCACGGTAAGTGCGCTTCCTTGTGGTTTGGATTGTACGAACCATGATTCTTAGATTACTATCAAAAGGGTTAGACAAAATAATAATGAGCCAACGCTCAGCAAGTAACTAAAGATCTCAACTGAAAATAGTATAACAGGGTATCGCAGAAGATGACAGTAATTCAAGATATGACATAAATATGCTGGAAGCAGTATAAGCAATATTGGTATTTAGTAATGACAGGGTATCAACTGATGATCAGGACAACAATAGATATTTCAAAGCTGTGTAAAGTAATTGACATTTCAATCGGTAAACCAATTTCATTTCATGGTAAATTAAAGGTAGTCATCACTTTAAGAAAACTGATTGGAGGTTTTTACTTCATAACAGACAATACGGGTGATCAGCCCATAAAGTCCCCACACCGGACATAGAGTCCCTCTGGACATCAATCCTCTCATTAAGATAGCTTGGGTTCCCAAGAGGTAACACATTGGCCGATAAAGGTGTCAAACTGGACAGACCAAAACTACACTAATACATAAACCAACGGAACCAGCATTACCCGTTCGCCCCATCTCTCCAATCGTCAGGAATCCATGGAAACCATTTAGACGGAGTTCCTAACATTTTTATTAAAAATCTCATTTTAAAACATTAAGCTTTGCAAAACTCTTTTTAACTTCATAAAACATTTTAATGCTTAATCTTTTTGAAAACCTTTACTTCGAAGTACCTTCGACTCTCTGATAATAAATCAGCCCAGTCTAAGTAAATTCAAAGTATTTTAAGAAAACAACTCATTTTGATTTGCAATGATAAAAGTCAAAGGATTTGATTGAGTTCTCTGACATCAATGAAATTGGGATACAAGTCTGAATCAAGAAGATGTAGACTCAAAGGCATTAAGGTAATTGATCAGATTTCAAGTTTAAGGTATAGTATTATGGGTATTTAAGTTTTTGAATCAGTGATTAGGTCATAAAGAAGTTTATAAAATTTTTGGGACAACATAGGTTAAACTGGACACGGACATAGGTCAAGTAGAACACTGGTTTATCTGTCAGTCAATATGGTTTAATTATAGCAAGCTGTGTGACATATACTGTCAAGAAGCAATTAAAAAGAATGATGCTGATTTAGGGTTTACAGTTTATGAAACAGTCATGGACAGAATTCTGGTTGCATGAATAGGATAGGCTACGTAAGATTTATGATCAATATGGCATAAGATAGGGATGCTCGAATCAAGAGGATATATCAGTTTAGGAATGCAAACTTCAAGAAAAGACAGAGTTACTTGCCTCCGGTAGAATGCAACAGCTAACAGCTCAGTCACTGGTACTCAACCTTAGCTTTTCCTTTATCGCTAGGTCCTACGTCCTTCTTATAATACTATCTAATCGTCTAATCCTAATCTACCCAAACAATTCTTATAACACATTATACTTATCATATAACATACGTACCTGATAATATACTAAAACCACCTTGTAAACAGATAACCATTTTAGCACGTAACACCTAGAACATGCATCTCACATAAGCCACTTATACATTTAGTAGATAAACCTAACTCATAAGCAGTCATGCTATTAGATATACACTTTACTAGCTATAATTTCATGAAAATCGGGTAGAGTTTCCTTTATAATATGGACTATCCCGTCGGAATACAACCGACTCGAATTCACAACCAAATCAATCCGATGGATTTAAGATCCACCTACACTTCCCAATGGATTCTATAAATTTCATAATAACTCATAATCATACTACTTACCACTTATATCATATTTTACTTTAAATAAACTCAATAAAGCATATTTACAAATCACTACAATCATATAGCTTATCCTTATCATGAAATTTCTAATTTTAACTTATAAAATTCTAAGGATTTATGCATGCAACTATTTTTATTCGATACTAACATATATAATCAGTCAAAGAGCATAAATCAATATTCATAAATTCATAATACTTGAACAAAATCATATAATTCATAACAAATCAAATAATTCATATTTATGTACTTAAAATTCGAATTAACCTTATAGTAATCCGAAAAATTCATACATGCAGCACATATAATTCAGATAAATTAAAGTAAACAATTAACAATTTAACAAATCAAATATCTCATCAAATTCATATAATTTGAATATAATTATCAAAGAATTATCATAGAAATTCTTGAAGTTTACATGCAAGTACTAAATCGTAACAAACAGAATTTATAACAATTTTTTTATAGGCCTCAAAGATCATCATTGGCCACCACTGGTTCATCGGAGTTCATCACCGGTGGCGGTGAACTTTCGGTGGTACCCCTTATTGGGCCTTCCAACCTCAAATCCTCTGATTTTTAACTCTTTCACACAGATTCAGCAGAATCAAGGCCAAACCACTCGAATCAAGTAGAACCCGAAGTGGGTTTGTAAGTTTCTTCACCAAAATCAAATATATACACACGGTATATACATATATATACATACAACACAACTTCACATAACACCAACATGATACAAGCTTTAAAACATATACTAATCATCATGGGCATTAAGTTAAAGCAAGAATCGAAGCAAGTAGACCGAACTAAGCAAAAACCCGAAGTGGGTTTCAATTTTTACCAACACAAAACCGACATGCATTTACATAGAGAGGTAAAGGACTGAAAAACGAATGAAAATCCGGTCTCAGATCAATAAACGGAACAAGGATGGTGGTGTAGTAGAGGAGAGAGAGTACCGGAATGGAGAGAGAAGAGAGAGAACGGAGAGAATGGCGAGAGATGAAATGAGAGAAGGAAGAAGAGGTAGTCGCCTCTTGTCAAATAAGATAGGGGCAAAATTGTCTTTTCATAATTACTATTTTACTTTGTTGAAATTCGATTTTTAAATCATTCTAAACTCGAAATAAAATAGGGAATGGGGTAAAAATATTTTTAGAAATTTTTTAAAATAAAGTTTATAAATTTAAGGGCATGCCCATATTTTTAAAATAATATTTGAGTCAAAAATGAATTCTATGCGAATTTTCGAAGTAAAGACTCTTTTAAAAGAAATAAAGCTTTTTAAATCATTCTAAAATACCAAAACACACAATTAAATACTAACACAAATTTTTTAACTCATTAATATCTCAAAGATGATAGTGTAAAAGATTTCATGATTTAAAACAACTCCAATAATTTTATATGATTTTCAAAAGATTAAAAATGCACTTTAAAAATAGTTTTAATGCTCTAAAAGTACAAATAAAATTCCACGAACATATACGACACATACCAATCATCACATAATCACAATAATATGATTTCACACATATCTTGATTTCACAAAAATATACTCACCATATATTTCACATAATTTTCACATTTAGCAATTAAATACACATTTATATAATCGCAAAAAATTCTAGGTCGTTATACTAGGAGGTTTTGAAAGCCAGAATAATGAGGCAAGATAATTATCTACAGGATATGAATTACTGAGACTAGCAGGACCACCATTATCAGAAGGTAAGATTTCGAGAGGAAGTCTACTTTAATTGTACTAAGGTCAATAGGAAAAGCTGTAATTGTAAGCAGAAAGAATAGTATGGTGAGAAGTGACAGAATTAGAAACTAGAAGTTCAATATGATTATGAATGACTATATGAAGAATATGAATGTGATGGCAGTTAAAAGAGCTGAGTGTGAGTTAGGATTGGATTGTATTGTTAATTATAAAGTACGGGCAAGGTGTGAGGATAAAAATATAAAATTTTGATTTTCAAGAGATATGTAAGTTGTCTTTCAAGTCAGAAAGTGGATAAAGGAGCTTTAATGGTTACGCAGACTAAGAGGTTATTATAACAAAATTTTAAGGTTATTTTATATATAAATATATGGGAGAGATATCAATAAGGAGATAATTAAAGTGAAGCAGGTTTTAGTGGTAAAGATTTCTCGGATATATGACTTGATGAGTTACCAGGATTATCACCAGACAGAGATATAAAGTTGGTTAATTACTTACTACTAGGAATGTAATCAGTTTCGAGGATTCAGGATCGGAAGACAAAGTAAGATATTTAAGGATAGATGCTTAAGGAAATGTTCAAAGAATTTGGGAAGTTATAGATGGAAGACCCAAAGGTCTAATTTATTGTGAATGAATTGTTAGAGGAAAGTAGGAAGTACCAAGCGGAGTTGACGGAAGCAAAAGGTGAAGTTGACGAATGTGGAAGAATGAAATGGTTCAAGGAAATGAGTTATTGATAAGGGAGTTATAATATTTAGAGTTTAAATTTTAACGATTTATAAGATATGTAGAGTAATGGTTCAGAAGTCGAGTTTTGATATTAGGGGATATTAGAGTTGGAGTTTGATTTTGAGTGGTATTGAGGGGCAGTGATCCCAGAATAGTTTGTATTGTGAATAAGATGTATACGTTTCAAGGTAAATGGTTATTAGTTTCATAAAGATTACTCAGTAAAATAATGGAATTGATCATGGATAGAAGTTTCCTAGTTATTCCCTCCTCGAGTAACATTGTACGTTGAAAGGGGAGTAAGAATGATTGGGAGATTTCTTGATATTCTTTTTCTCAAAGTTTTACCTGAGCCAATCTGATTATGAGTAGGAGCATGGAAGTTGCACCAATTGTTTTAGTTGCGTGGATGTTGTTTTGAAAGACTTATTTAGTTATCATGTATTTTCAGTCGAGACAGATTTTGTTTTTGTATTATATATGCGCGAATTATTATAGATGATTGGGTTGGTACTTATGGCGTTGTGTACAGGGCATAGTCCATTATACGAATAGGTCATGTCCGATTTTCGGTAGAAAAGGATCGTCACGTGCGAGTGATTAGTATCTAGAATTAACTAGACATGCAAATCAAAGGATGAAGTTTATGTTGGAATCTGCAGGCTTACAGGACGAGCCTAGCGAGATATGAAAAGATATAAAATAATTCTAAAATGAAAGAAATGACTTGGAAATTGAAAGAGAAATGGTTGAGTCATACCGTCATTACGTTTCTTAAGATTGATTCTGAGGACAGAATCCTATTAAGGGGGGGAGGATATAAAGCCCTAGAAAATTTCGTAATTATAAGTATTATTATTTATTATTAAATATGGATTATATGGTGTGAAATTTTTTAAGTTAAATATATGTGGCATCATGTTTACATGTTTATATGATGATTTATATGTGGAATGTGAGTCCGTGTATTTTTATTTGAATTTTGTGATTTAAAATCTATTTAAATTATGCATTATTGATCTTCATAAGATTTTATAAAATCGTCAGAGTATTTAAAAATCATGAAATCTTTTGTAATATTATCTTTGTATAATCATTTATTTTTTAAAATTATTGGGTGAATTATTTTGAGTGTTTAAGTATTTTAGAATGATTTTAAGAGTTTTATAGTATTTAAAGGATCACAATTTGTAAAATTCATATTAAATTCATTTTTGATCCTAAAATATTTTAAAAATATGTAGGTGTTTGTAATTTTATAAACTTTATTTTAGAATTTTTAAATTTATTTTTCTAGTAATTTCCTGTTTAAATTTGAATTTTAAAATGATAAAAAAATTCAGATTTATATTTGATTTCAGCTTTGTGTAATTATAGAATTTCCCCTGTTTTCTTTTAATCAAAACCCTGCTCCCCTTTTTCCGCAAATCATTTTTCTCTCGGTTCTTTTCTAGAACTCTCCCGAGCTCTCATCTCATCTCTCTCATTTTCTCTCGTCAATCTCTCTTTTTTAATCTATCTCGTGAATCTCTCTCACTCCTCCTTTCTTTCTCGTTCAACACAGTGTGTGTGCGTGTGTCGTGCACAGCCATGGGTGAGTAGTTGAGTTCGGAAATTTTATTGAAACACCCCAATGAATCTCTCTTTCCCCTGGTAAAAACTTGATTCAAGCCCAATACTTTTGCTGTAGTATAACGCTGGTCTGTGTGTGCTGCGTGTGGGTGTTAATAGTGTGTATGTGTATGTTGATAGTGTTTTCAGGTGTGTGTCTTGTATCGTGTATATTTGCGGCTATGTATACAGGTGTGTGTGTGTGTGTGTGTGTGTACAGTTGAGTTATGATTGTTTGCCAATTCCTGCTTGAACTGTGTGTTTTGCTGAGTTTAGTTGGGTTGCCAGAAAATCTATGAACTTGCCGGACATCTTATTTTCTTGGGTCCGTTTTGTTGATTACTCGCTGCTGGCTATAATGTTTTTGGACTATTAGAAAAGAGTGGTGTTATGTACGTACGTATGTGGGTGTTTTGTTTCGACTATTGGTTGATGTTGTAAATTGTTGCGACTTGAAGTAAAGTTGTATTGTAGCTGTGGTGTTGATTCGAATGTGGAAATATAGTAATTATCGATTAATTGAATTTTATGTGAGATTTTTTATTTTTGATTTATTATTTTGGATTTATATAGTTAATTTTGAATTATAGGAATTTTTAGTGATAATTATAATTATTAAATCGCTATTGTGGATATAAATTTGATTTTTATGATAAAATAAGTTATATACATATTTTGTTCGGATTGTGATATATGTACATTATGGGTTGATCTTATGGATTGTTAGAGGTGTATACATGAGGTATGGTTTGAGATGATTGTAATTGTGTTGAAGCAAGGGATGTTTGATTTTTGATTGGGTCGGTTGGATTCCGACAGGTTAGGTCATATTATAAAGGAGGTGTTGTCCAATTCTTGTTACAATTATTTTGTAATTATTGTAGTAATTTGATAAGAACTATTTGTAATTCGGTATGATACATGTGTTAAAAGATATCAGTGTAAGCTGATAATACGTTGTAAGTGTTTATATGATTATATATACTACTATTTTGAGGATGTGATTATTACATGTTATTTGTGCTAAGTGGTAAACCGTATAGGACGCGTTTGGGTAGAATAGAATTTGACGGTTAAGGTTATACGCGTACTGGAATGTAGAGGAAGGAGATAATTATCGGGACTGACAAGTGAAAGGAAAAATGGATGTGTGATCGAAGAAAGGTCAAGTAAAGACGAATGTAAGATCAAGTAGAAGTCAATGTATCAGGAAATAGAGATTGAGGTAGAGCGAGTAATGAAAATGGAAACTTCATGTACTGAGGCAAGTTTACTATCCCTCACTTATTGTTCAAGTGAAGTGAGATTTGTTGTGTTATTTATTGTTCTTTCAAAATTCCTTCTTACAAGCAACTGTATTCTTCATATTTATTCTGAATAATTGTGAACCTGTTCTGTTAAATATATAATGTTCCTTTCAGATCTTTTTACTAGTGCCCATACCCTTCATTTTTATTTCCAATGACATCTTCTATTAATTTACAAACACTCATTCCCAAATTATCCTATCATTTGTTTATTTTCCTCACCTATCGTTCAGGTGTTGATTTATTTTAAAATTAATTTACTTCAATATTCCTCGTCTATGCTAATATTTTTCAAAGTATATTTTCTTTCAAATTTATGTAAACTAATTCGAGGTTTATACTGTTGTTGAGGCATGTGTTGCTTAGTGACGGTCAAAGCCAAGAATGAGTTGAGATCTTCTTAATTATTTAAACTCCTTATTGTCCTGTCGGTTCTGGCAGCTGGAGCCTACGCTTAGCTGACAAGAGTGACACCTTAAGTAATTGAGAATTTCTTAAATCTTCGTTTTAAACTATTCGAATCTTTCATGTTAGTTCAAACTTTGCAACGGATTTTCATCAATTGATAATATCTGAAATGAATGGTTATAATCAGTGCAGTAACTTAAAACTTTTGTTGAACTTCGAATTTTCTATATCCTCTGATTTCTTTATAATTGCTGTTCAAATTCTAGTATATTAATAATTGCTCCATTATTTAACTGATTTATGTTTCCTTGTTGATATACGATTCTGTCTTGTCGAACCCTACCATGTTTAGTTTAATCTTATTGCTTCATTGTTATGATTCTTTATATCCACTGCTTCTCTGTCCCTTAATCTTTTAATGCTGCTCCATAAAATGGTTTAAATTAATTAAAGATGTTTTTAAAATTTCCTTATACTGGGCTGATCTGTTATCTGTGAGTATAAAGGACTTAAAAGTCAAATGTTTTAAATATTTTATCGTGGGGGATTCCGTCAAAATGTTTTCTATGGATTCCTTCAGATTGGAGGCGTAAGAGGCCGGGTGATGCCGGTCCAGCATTTTTTTAGCGTAAGAGGCTGGGGGAGTGCCCAGTCTAGCATTTGAAAGGCCAATGTGTTGACTAATTGGGAACCCAATTTCAAGGTCCAGAGGGACTTCGTGTCCGGTATGGGGACTTTACGTGGCTGATCACCCGTATCGTCTGTAGTCGTGAAAAAAAACTCCAATCAGCTTAAAAATGTTTTTAAAAGGTTTTATGGAAATTAAGTTTTAAATGATAGAACTGTTTTAAAGAAAGGAATGTTTGATGGAAAGATATGATTTGAAGAAATGAAATTTTAATTCTATGATGGAAATCGAATTATTTCCCTTGAGATAAGTTGCTCATTGATATTTTTCATCAATGAATCATTGAATTATTGTTGTTTCACTGTATTATTAACTTGCTGAGCGTTCTTTGGCTCACTCTTACTTTGTTTTACCTAACCCTTTGCAGTTAGGATTAAGGATGATCTTCTACATTTATCCCTGTGAATGAGAGCGATGAGGCATTCTATATAGGATAGATTTCGGAGCTAGAGCAGCTAAGCACAGATTGGGATTGCGCTTTGAATTAGATGGTATAGAAATTTTTTATTTAGAGCAGAGATAGAAAATTGTAATAATTTGTATAGTTTAGATTCTTGTTTCATACCATAACCTGGAATTGATCATCGGTGAGGAATCATTGGTGTATTAAATTTTATATACAGGTGGATTGTCTGATTTACAAATACTTCATGCCGAATTTTTATATAATTCCCCTGGGTTACCGGGAATATGTATTTGTTATTGGTTGGGGGTGTTACACTAACCGCAATTCGATAACCTAGTTTTTATTCCATAACATTTGGCACCATCTGTGGGAAGACAACATTAACCATGGTTCAAACACGAAGAACAACATTAGTCTCAACCGAGGCTATCCCTATTCGCTCCGCCCGGCAATACTGAACAAGGGTACATACCCCCATCAACAGGGGCGATTGCTCAAACCCAAGTTTCTCAACCAATAGGGACGACTTCCCATGCTGAAAGAACTCTACCAGTGGTTGTCCACCCTGGACAGGAGACTAATCAACTTCAGATGGTGGTCTCTCATCTAGCCAGCCGTCCACCGCTCTCAGGAGTTAAAATCTCCACCACCATGCTCCCGACGAATACCAACCCGATGTACGGGCTGCCTAACTATCAACAAAGGGACCCTGGACCAAGCGGTCTTGCCCTGCAGATGCATGAACCTTACCAGCCTCCCTACGTTAGAGGCCTGGGCCCTGATCAAGGATATGATGATTACTCTGGTCCCTATACTGATGACTCATCATCTGAGGATGATGATTATGACGAAGCCCCGAGGAGGCGACGTGTCAACAGAGAAACTCGAAGGAGGACACAAACTATCCATGATGGACCCTCTCTGACAACTGCTGAAAGAATCAAGGCTCATGAGGCTGAGATCCTAAAGTTGAAGGATGACATGGCAAGAGAACAAACGAGACAAAATCAGAATCGACCTCCTCCGACTTCAGGAGAATTCTCTTTGTTAATTTGGAGAGGTCTTCAAGAAGACAGAGAAGGGCTGATACCCCAACTGGAAGAACAACAAGGGTGGAAACCCCTAGGGGTAACCCCAAAGATTTGATGCCACTTGGGGATCCTGATGATCCCACACCCCCGTTTACTGAGGAGCTGATGAATGGCCTTATTTCTAGGAATTTCAAGATGCCGACAATTAAGGCTTTTGATGGAACAGCCGATCCCGCAAACCATTTGAGAACATTCTCGAATGCACTGCTGTTGCAGCCTGCAATTGATGCTCTAACATGTAGGGCATTTCTTCAAACCCTGTCGGGCATGGCTCAAAGATAGTATAGTCGGTTGCCTGCAAATTCGATTGGCTCTTTTAAGGAGTTGAGTACCGCTTTTGTCAGCCAATTCATTAATGGAAGAGTTCATGAGAAAAGATCTACATCCCTTACGTATGTGGTACAAGGAAAGACTGAAAATCTTAGGGATTACCTCAAACGATTCAATAAAGAGACTCTAAATATCACTGACTTGGAGAATAAGGTGGCCGTGGTAGCCCTGGAGCACGGAACCACTGACCTCTTCTTTAAAAGGTCATTGGCAAAGCATCCCCTTGAGAATAGGCTGAGCTCCAATAAGGGGCTGATAATTATATTAAAGCTGAGGATAGCATGAAGAAAGTGGCCACAATAGGTAATGGAGGGAGTAACAATGACTCTAGGTAGCGAAAGCAAGAGCAACAGTACGATGCTAGGGACAAGTATCCCCGGACTGGCAAGGACTCTGACTCTATACCTAAGAATAGTCTGGGACTGAGATTTTCCGATTATGAAAAGTTGGATGCCCCTAGGAGTCAAATCATGTTAGATATCGAGAAGGATAAGGACTTCCGATGGCCGAAGCCACTCAGGGGCGACCCCGCAAAACGAAAAAAGGATAAGAATTGTAGGTTCCACAAGGGTGTGGGTCATGACACTGATGATTGTAGGAAACTCAAGGATGAGATTGAATTCTTGATCTGAAGAGGGAAACAAAGCAAGTTCACGAAGGGTGAAGATCGTGGAAATCAAAGAAGGGATTCTGACAGGAAAGACAACGATCGTAGGGATAACGATGGTGATGGCAACCCACAGCCCCGAGGGCCGGTTATTAATATGATCTGGGGAGGCCCAAAAGCGGCCGACACGACAAGGAATTCTCGAAAGGCTTATACAAGAGAAGTGATGCACATCGTGGGAGAGGCCCCGAAGCGTGCAAAAACTTAGGTAGTGGTTGGTTTTGATGATTCGGACTTGGAAGGGGTAAAGTTCCCCATGATGACTGATAAGTGGATTTTATATCCACTTGGAGCGTTCCATATCGGCTTAAATTGATTTACTTGGTCTCAAGTTTGTTGTATTTTTTATGTGTTTTGTGTAGTTGTGCAGGGTTGTAGCTATCGGTTAGTGTTGGTGTTTCTAATCGATATTAGAGTGGAATTAAGCATTGGAATGAAGATTGGACACTTGTGTTATGCTACCAAGGAGTTACATGTGTCATGGTATTGAAGATGTTAGATAATGTAAAAGAAACGGAGGAGAAAGGAGCAAATTTGTGTAAAATTCGGATTTTCTGGATAGGTTGCGCAGTCTTCACTGTTTTGGCCATATCTGGAGTTCTAGAAGTCCGTTTTCAGTGATCTTACTGCCCACGCGAAGCTTGGGAGATTTTCTACAATCTTTGACAGGTATACCATGCACAGGCTGCGTGTGGTGGGCGCAGGATGCGCGAAGAACCGACTGTTGGGCGCAGGTTGCACGCGCGCGACCGCTGGAAAAATTCTGATTTATTGTTTTGGCCATATCTTGAGTTCTACAAGTCTGTTTTGGACGATCTTACTGTCTACACGAAGATAACGAGATTCTATATCATTCTAAAGTGGTCCAGAGGTCCAATTACAGCTGGAACGGTCCAGAAATATTGAAGAAAAGTCAGCTATGAATTTTCCTTAAAAACCGAATCAGTTTAGGAAACGTATTATGTGCCGAACTGCAGAAATTCAACTCTGACAAGGAAATTGCTATAATTCCTACTTCTAATAAGTATGGTAATTGCTATGGGTGGCTAGAACATTCCAGAATCAGATCTACACATGGAATTTGCAATTCTATTCTCATTCAAGAACGGAAATTGTCAATCTTCTATTCCAACTCTAAAAAGGCAATTGCTTGGTGGACAAGACTTCTAGAGCCTATATAAACACATCCAACCCTTGTAATTTGTATCATTAGGAGAGAACCATTACATATCAATTACTTAGGTTTATTTGTATTTTTTCATACTTTGTTTTTATCATGGTTTCATCAGATCCCATGATGACGAGAGGTTCAATTACGAACTAATCGTTGTCATGGGATTCTAACGTATTTATTTATGGAGATTTAGTATCTTGATGCTTTATAGATCTGTGTGTGATGTATATCTGATATCCTCGTATGGTTGTGTTTCATGTATTTAGATGCGTAGCTAACATCTAATTTGTTAATCTCTTGTGAAGCGAGAGTGGATCTTGAGATTTAGAACTTGCCATGCTAGCATAGGATAGGTTGATGTTTTAACATCATGATTTGTGGCGTAAATAGAGATATTATGCTGCCCTATGTGATCATTGTGGATAACTTGTTCTTCAACCGTTATGTTTTCAAATTCTATAGAGATATAGGGTCTAAGCATAATTGGTGTCTATTCATCTTCTATCTCTTTTGTGGATGTATGTTTAGTTTGGTATACGTATACTGAGAGGTAGCGTGTACTTGTTTCGTGTTATCCGATCAGATATCATAACCATTGCATATAGTGATTAAAGGCATCAGATCTAAGTGAAGTATTTAATGAATTTAGGATCCCATGTTTTCTCTTGCAGAAGTAATTCGATTCCAATTCTTGTTAGTTAGTCAATTCTTAGGTTGTTAATTTACTTCTTAGTTAATTTAGTTTATTAAACCTAAAATTGTTATTTGTCTTAACAGTGCATAATAACCATACATTGTTGCATAGGTACACAACTGAACTAAAACCATAACCAGATCTCTGTGGGAACGAACTCAACTTATATCTATATTACTTGTGACCACGTACGCTTGCGTGATTTAGTGCAAACAATGACCCATTGGTCATAACTCCTGTGATTGGAAACTTGGAAGTAAAACGAGTCTTGATAGACAATGGAGCCTCTGTTGATATTTTGTTTCATGATGCGTTTGTAAAGATGGGGTACAATGATTCTCAGTTGACCCCCACTAACATGCCTATATATGGATTCAATGGAGTGGAGTCTAACGTTGAAGGAACTATTTAGCTGCCCGTGACTATTAGGCAGGAACCTAAGGAGGCTACTCAGATGCTGAATTCTCTAGTAATCAAGGCTGCTTCAACATACAATGCAATCCTGGGAATGACCGGTCTTCATGCATTCAAGGCTGTTGCCGCTACTTATCATATGAAGATCAAGTTTCCGACAAGGAATGTGTTGGAGAACAGAAAGGAGATCAGAAAATGGCTAGAAGTTGCTATGTGGCTGCTTTGAGAGCCGATGGAATAGGGGGCAGGTCCTCCCGATTGAAGACATGGATGTTCACAACGATGATGAGCACCGAGGGAAGCCAGCAGAGGACTTGACCTCCATACTTCTAGTGCTGGACGATCCTGAGAAAGTTACTTATATTGGGGCTTCTCTAAAGGAACCTTTGAAGAGTAGGTTGACAGCATTCTTACAAGAGAATAGTGATGTGTTTTCTTGGATAGCAGATAATATGCCAGGGATTGATCCCCAACTCATAACTTACAAGTTGAATGTCGATCCCAAGCGAAAAACAATAAAGCATAAGAAGAGGAATTTCGCTCCTGAAAGGCAAGAAGCTATTAAACAAGAAGTAGACAAGCTCTTAGAGGCTGGTTTCATTGAAGAGATTCAGTTCCACAAATGGTTGGCCAACCTTGTGATGGTCAAGAAAGCAAACGGGAAGTGGAGGATGTGCATATACTTCACCGATTTGAATGACGCGTGTCCTAAGGATTGTTTCCCTTTACCAAGGATAGACACATTGATAGACGCTATAGCTGGGCATGAGATGTTAAGCTTCATGGATTGTTTCAGTGGCTATAACCAGATTAAGATGCACAAGGATGACATCCCAAAGGTATCTTTCATAACCGACTTTAGTGTTTTCTGTTATCTTGTCATGGCTTTTGGACTAAAAAATGCAGGAGCTACCCACCAACGACTGGTGAATAAGATATTCGCCCATCTGATTGGAAAAACCATGGAGGTCTATGTCGATGACATGTTAGTTAAAAGCCTATTAATGGCAGATCACATTGAGCACCTCAGAGAGGCATTTGAAGTGCTGAGGCACCACAAGATGATGTTGAATCCAACCAAGTGTGCCTTTGGCATTGGATCAGGAAATTTTTAGGGATGATGGTTTCAAAGCGAGGCATAGAAGCCAACCCCGATAAGATTAAGGCAATTTTAGACATGGAGCCACCACGCTCCATAAAAGATGTACAGAAGTTGACTGGCCGTGTTGCAGCCTTAGGGAGATTTATCTCTAAATCTGGTGATAAGTGCTTGCCTTTCTTTCAAACATTGAAGAAGGTAAAGAACTTTGAGTGGACACCTGAAAGCCAAGAGGCCTTTGAACAGCTAAAGAAGTACATGATTGAAGCCCCGTTGTTGGCCAAACCTAGTCCCGGAGAGACATTGTATTTATACCTGGCGGTGTCTGAACAAGCACTGAGCGCCGTTCTCATCATGTGAGCAAGGTGTTGCATGGGGCAGAGTTGAATTACTCTATCATTGAGAAGTTTGATTTGGCATTGATAACAGCTTCAAGGAAGCTGCGACCATACTTTCAGTCATACAAGATTGAAGTCCTGACAGACCAGCAGTTGAGAAATATTTTGCACAGCCCGAACGCTAGTGGACAGCTGATCAAGTGGGCAATCGAACTTGGAGAATTTGACATCACCTACAAGCCTCGGACAGCCATCAAGGCTCAGTCATTGGCTGACTTCGTGGATGAATGTACCATTGGCAACCAAGAAGTCGGGGGGGGGGGGGGGGCAGGAGATAGCACTCATCCCTGGAAGCAAGGATAAAGATGAAGAACTTGTACCTGATCAGAAGGAATATTGGGTGCTCTATTTTGATGGAGCATCAAAAACAAAATCTAGTGGTGCAGGTTTGGTTTTGCAAAGCCCCAATGGGTTCACAGGTGAGTATGCTTTGAAGTTGGACTTCCCAACAACGAAGCTGAGTATGAAGCCTTGATAGCCGGATTGGGCTTGGCCAGGATTATGAGGGACAAGAACCTCAAAGTTTGTGAAGATTCAAGACTGGTAGTCTCGCAAGTGAATGGTGAATTTGAAGCCAAGGATGAAACTATGGAAAAGTATTTTAGAGTTGTGAAGGCTGTCATGATTCAGTTTGATGAGTGCTATGTGGAGCACATCCCGAGAGAAGAGAACGTTAAGGCTGATGTCCTATCCAAATTCGGTTCTTCGAAAATAGAGAATTATGCAGGAAGTGTTTACATTCAAGTCTTGAAGGCCCCGACCGTCAACTCGAAATTGGTGGCACCGACTGATATAGGGGGCTGTTGGATAGATCCTATCAATGCTCACCTGGAAACTTGTTGGCTCCCTGACAATGCTCAGGGGGCACGAAAGTTATTAGTGAGAGCATTGAGATATGCCTTGATTGAAGGCATCCTTTAAAAAAGGTCTTTTTTCATTCCATACTAGAGATGTTTGAGGCCCAGGAGGTAAAGGAAGCACTGAAGGAAGTTCATGGAGGGATCTGTGGGCAACACTTGGGGGGCAGAGCCCTAGCTCACAAGATCACCCGTTTGGGATTATATTGCCTAGAGATGTTAGCCGATGCACAGAATTTTGTCAAGAGGTGTGACAGGTACCAAAAGCACGCTCTGGTTATAAGGTAGTCGCCTGAGATGTTAACATCGATTAACTCTCCTATCCCATTTGTAATGTGAGGAATGGATATACTTGGTCCATTCCCTGTAGCTTCAGCACAAAGAAAGTTCCTGATAGTAGCCATCGATTATTTCACTAAGTGGATTGAGGCTAAACCCCTAGCCAAGATAACCACCAAGCAAGTTGGTCAGTTCTTTTGGGAAAGCATAATCTACAGGTATGGTATCCCACGAATCCTTGTGACGGATAATGGGACCCAGTTCAGCAATGAAGAGTTCAAGAAGTACTGCAAGGAGAATGCTATTGAGCTTCGCTTTACTTCAGTAGCTCATCCTCAAGCTAACGGACAGGCAGAGGTAGCAAATCGGATTATCCTTGATGGACTGAAAAAGAGGGTCGAACGCTCAAGAAACACTTGGGTAGATGAGTTGCTGCCTATACTCTGGCCATACCGTACCACCTACAAGGTGACAACTGGAGCAGCCCCGTTCTTGCTGGCTTATAGAGCCGAGGCAGTTGTGCCCTTGGAGATTACACATGCATCACCATGGGTGGAAGCATTTGAACCTGAGACTAATGAAGAAGGAATGAGACTTGCCCTCAATCTGATTGATGAGGTTAGGGATGAGGCAAATGCTAAGAATGTAGAGCATCAGAAAAGAGCATCCTTCCACTATAACCAAAGGGGTAAGGAAAGGTTCTTTTGACAAGGTGACTTAGTTCTAAGGAAGATAGAGGCCTCTGGAGTTGGCCAGAAGGAAAAGCTAGCCCTCAATTGGGAAGGGCCGTATCGAGTTAGGAAGACGCTGGGACGAGGATCCTACAAGTTGGAAACCTTGGAGGGAAACGAGGTGCCTCGCACTTGGCATGCTTTGAACCTGAAGGTTTAATATGTTTAAGCTATCCTTGTAAGGATTTAGCTTTTTATCTATTTATTAGGAGAAGTAGAAATAAGGTTCGATGAAACCATTCCAGGGCATATCGCCCCGAGTAGGACAGTAGCAATCTATGTAAGGGTTGAACCTGTTCCGAATTATTAATGCAAGTTTGTTTTCCATTCTATGATTCTGTGATTTTAATTATGTACCGAGCACCTGTTGAGTGTAAGTCTGGAATGACCAAGTACCAAAAATAAACAAACATATGAATAAGGAAACAAGTGCATAGATAAAAAAATGCCCCGAAGGGCCACGGTTTAAGTTACAAACTTAAGCAAATAAAAGTTAAGTCCTGAAGGACCCTAAATAAAAACTGAAAAGATAAAAGCCACATACGGCTACTAAGGCCATGCAAGGCCCTTGACGAGAGTCATCTACTCTTCGGAAGACTCCTCCATCGCCTCTTCTCCCTCTTCCTCCTCGTCGGAGTCATCATCATCAGAATCACCTTCATCAGAACCATTCCTTTTTTTGGCTGCCACCTCCATCAGCTGCTCCTCCCTCCTCTCTACCTCTTCTTCTTCTTCATCAGAGGTCTCAGTCGTGTTGCTAGGCTCGTTCCGTATCTCTTTGCTGGGAAGAGGCTGCCTAACGACCGCTTCCCTTTTTCCCTTTGGCATGGGCTTCTTCCCATGGGAACTTGAGGAAGTCGTATTAGAGCTAACAACACGGGCTGCCTTCTTTAAGCCAGAGCCAGAAGATCGATGGCTACCTCCAGAGCTAGAACCCGATGCCTCAGGAACAGTTTTAGGCCCCGAGCTGGAAGCATGAACCACATGGCTTCCACCGCTAGCAGCCCAGTTAGGGCAAGGGAAGTCCATCGGGTTGACAACAGATGGATACTTGTGGCTTACAACACTAATAGCTTTGTCCCAGCCAACAGACATGTTGAAAGGGCGCACCTCGTCATCATGGTCATCCATGAACTTCAGAAAAGCTTCCGACCTATGGTAGGCATCGATCACCTTGTCAACCTCTGATGATTTCTTTCTGGCCAGTGAGGAGAGTTTTCTCTAACAAGAATGAGCATCCGCCTTAGTACGGATAGCTCTGGATTGTAATTCTCGTGTTTCCACTTTAAACCTTGCCTTCTCTTTCATCAAGGCCACATTGTTATCCCTGTATGCCCGGCCTTGACGAGCGGCAGATTGAAAGTAAGCATTGGCCTGCAGTAAAGAAATTGATAAGACACTTATAATGTCAAAACAAACAAGAACACCAAATCCGTAAGAAGGAGTGTCATACCTGATATAAAACTTGAGCTCCAAGGAGCTCAGACTCTTCAATATTGTCCCCCGCATTCACCGTCAAAAGGTCAGGATGAGTGATGGAAGGCTTGGACCAGTCCAACGCAAGGTCAGGACTCCCCAAGACAGAATCTAAGCTCACAAATATCCCAGGAAGGGATGAAAGGGGTCCTAGTATCTCTGTCAATATTCTGGGACCTCTTTCCCGCTTGAAAGAATCCCTCTAAGAACTGAGGAACCTTTTGACCATTAGGGTTCAGTTGTGCTTCGGCTTTCTTCATCATCCGTTTGGTGATAGTCGATCAATTTTCAGGACGACTGTCCAACTCCTCAGCGGCTAAAATACAAACAGGAAAGATATCGGAATAAGAACAAACATAGTTCATAATGAACAACGAAGAAAAAATTACCCTCAATAGAAAGAAAGATTAGGCTAGCTTCTATAAGTTTCTTCTCAGTCAGAATAGTTTTGTAATGGGTGCGACCATCAACAGCAAGCAACCTATCTCTGTCTAGCAATTCTTGGTGGTTAAGGTAGCACACGAAGTATGAACTATCTTCCACATACCCGAATCTCTTAACCAAGAAGTGACCCCAGTCACCACCTTTCAATTTCAGAACTACAAACTCGCTCTCCTAGAAATTGTGAGGGAAGGAGAAAGAATTCATTATGTGTGGAAGCCCACTTCGAAGTTGGAAGCCAACCCACCCTTTCTTAGATTCAGCGGAGTTCTTGGTCATAAAGATGCTTCTAAACATGGTAGTGCTCAATGGGATGCTCAACTCATGGCATCTTCTTATGAAGATGATGATGAACCTCCATGCATTGGGGTATAGCGAAAAAGGATGGACTTGAAGCTCCGCCAACAACCTGATGATAAACGGGTCGATAGGGAAACTCAACCCGGCTTCTAAAGCACCATCGAAAACACAGAGTTTCTCAGGATGCCAGTTGGAAGTTCTGTCTCCTGGGCTTGGAAGGTGAACCTTGATCAGGTTTGGAAAGCTATATGTGTTTCTAATCGTCTCGATGTCAATCTCCTTCAACTTGCAAGGACTGTGAAAGGCATCCAAGCTCGAACTATTGGGGAATGTCTCCCCCATAATTCTTAACAACTGTAGTAAAGACTGAAATCGATGTTCAACATAAGTAGGAGGATTGAGTTTCTTCATACCTTTAGCAGTTCTTGCCATGCTCCACTTTCTCAACACTTCCGCCATGGAAACCGGGGGGGGGGAGGTGCACGGTTTTGTCAACCATGTTGAGCTTGAACTCGAACTCAGACTTGAACTTGAACTCGAACTCGAACTTGAACTTGAAGCTGGAAAGATTGAGAGCTTGAGAGCTAGAGAGCTTGAAATTTGAGAGAAGTTTTAGAAATGAAGAAGTGAAGAGAAATGAAGGATACTCCCCTTCTTTTATAGAAAAAGCATGACCTGCTACCACAGGTTGAAATACAGGCCAGTTCGCGTTTACAGGTCATGTATCGATTAAATTCAAAAAGAGGACGAAAAACTATCTGTTATGGGATGGAAAGAATCATTAAAACTCATGAATTCTGGAAAAGAAACGGAGAACATAAGTAAATATCCGGTAAAAGGAGCTTAGAAAGTTAATTATGCTTAAGAAGGCCTAATCAAGAAGTTAGTACTAAGTATGGGATTAGCAGTGCTAATCAAAATATTAGTAGAGCCTTAAACAAAAGTCATGAATGACCATATTGTTGCCTTCCGAGTAATGAAATTCAATGTTCAAGTAAGTTGATGTTCTAGAATTGATGTGGAAGGTTGATATTTAAGATAGTGGCCAAGGTCCTAGAGCCAAGGTCATCACGAAGACGGGCCGACCGGCGTCAGCCGACCGAAGCGTAAGGAGCACCCCAGCCGACCGACATCAGCCGACCAGGGCTCCAGGGAAGCCCCAGCTGACCGGCACCAGCCGACTGGGCCAACCGGGATGCCCCAGCTGACCGGCATCAACTGACTGGGCCAACCGGGAGGCTCCAGCCGACCAGCAACGGCCGACCGGGCCAACTGGGAAGCTCCAGCCGACCGGGCCAACCGGGAGGCTCTAGCCTACCGGGAATGGCCGATCGGTCCAATTGGGAGGCTCCAGTCGACCGGCAACGGCCGACCGAGGGTCATGTCGATGCCGAAGGTCGGTCCCGATGCCATTTTGAACATGAAAACCAAGCCGAAGCAGAAATTAAGCCCGAAGCCGTTTTGCACCGTTTAGCATCATTTAATGCCGTTTAACGTCGCTTAACATTGTTTAAGCGTCGTTTAAGGCTTGTTAGTGCCGTTTAGCATCGTTTAAAATCGTCAGAAATGCGTCGATCACTACACATTTTACATCAAGACGGTATCCGTGAAACACTAGTGTACAACGATAAACCTCGACCCGAGTCTCGAAAAAGGTAGTTAAAACTTCAAGGAAAACCTGATCAATTTTCCTACAAGTTGGGGGGCAAATGATATGGGCTAAAAGTAATCCCTAAAGACACATTTAATGTGGTAATAATTAAACCTAGAATGTTCCGAGTACGAAGCCAAATAGTAAGGCCCAAGACCCTAATTCAATATTAATTTTGTAATTAATATTAAGGGCGATAAACAGCTCAGCAACAAGAGTCAATAAGGAAACTACTCCTACAATGAGTAGCCTCCAAGGCACCAAACTCAACATGAAAGTAGACTCCTACAAGGCAGGAGTCTAGAACCTTCCTCAAGGTGGTGACTTGCCCAACAAGTCTCCAAATTCTGCTACGATTCTAAGGCTCCTCAGCCTATATAAGGGCCTGACCCCTCATTCTTAGACTACATCTTGGCCTGATTCTCAATTTCGAGATACGTAGGCATTCTGTGAGGACCGATCAGTCTCGAACACGGAAACAACCATTAAAGCACGAATCTCACGAACCCTAGTGTAACAACCCCAGATCCGGGTTCGGGGATCCAGTCGTTACGATCTCAATTCCATTAATAATACTTGAACTTGAATAAAAATAAATTAACAGCATGCTATGACCCCGCAATAATATCACACCACACGACCAGTTATAGTCCTAGAGATGAAATTGAAATAAGTCTCTAAACATAGGATCAACAATTCATAAGTTATTACAATCCAAAATGATCAGTCGCAGATTGTACAGCTCAAATTAGTTTTATTACCGGTAGAAGGAAGAACTGACAGATTTACTTGTCTACCGCCCTTTTAGATCTCCTTGGCCAACGGTTGGGCCTTTAGGATGGACCGACACTACTCGGCCTCTTACACGACTCCTAGTTCGAATAGAATCCATGACTCTGAAATGTAAAGCTCACCCTCTTTTCCTCAAGTATAATACTTGTTGATAAGACTCCACAAAGTAGTCGTATCTAATTGGAAAGGAAAATTCACCAATATTTCCCAAGCTGTGGCTTATTAATGGATATCGACTTGTTCCATCAATCTTACCCCTTGAACAATGAGGAAGTAACAAAAGATTCAATTTGATGAATAACAACCAAGTTGCGAATGAAAAGAATAGTTTCAAAGATTTATGACTGGGCAGTCAAACAAAATAAATAACAGCTCTCAAGTAAGGTTCCCTTATATTTTTAAAGTTTTTGAGCGAGCATTTAAATCTTCCTATGAGATAGATTTAAATGGAAAATAGGGTTTTTGGGAACCTGTACTTGATAAAATAATTATAATAATGCTCAGAAATATTTTACATAATATTTGAAGATCAAAGGTGATTTTTTTGAATAAAATAATTGTAAGAACCCAGATTTTTGGATAGAATTAAAACTTTTTATTGTATAATGATGTAAGAATGAACAGTGGTTACGACTATGATGTAATAGTTGATCTTCTGAATGAATGAATGGAATTCATTTAAATATTTATATGTCTTGAAGAATGCTAATGGTTGACAATTAGATAAGAATAATCTATCTCCTAGGGGAATAAGATATGACAATTCCAAGTAGGAGAATATTCTCATGTCATCCAGATCGATAACGATTAGTCTAGTGGTTCCGTGAAAGGGTTAAGGAATGCCCGAGAGAGAACAAGGACATTGTCATAAATATAGGGAATAAAGAAAGAATAAAGAGTGAATAGTGTTCTTCAAGAACTAACCTTGTTTTCTTTGTTTCTTATGGGTGATCTAGCTACTCTAAGGCCACATAAGGATAGATCAAGGCTTGTTAGGCTCATATACATACCAAGGAAGGTATAACACTCTTGAAACCCTAGCTCTTACTTTAAGTTTATGCATGTTCTTGATGGATTTAAGAGTAGTTATGATGTTAGTATGTTATAAGCATGATTAGCTAAGTGATTTAGTGATTTTGGTAACATGATGATTAATATGATGAAGTGATATGTTCTTGGACATTTTGAGATGTGAAATCATGTGTATAAATTGTGTTGATGCCCGGTGTGGCTTGGTTATGTTGTTATGATTTTTAGAACGTTCGATTTATAGCCGTCGTAATGCCGAATTTTTGTTAACACTTAGAAACCGAGCATGACAGTTAATATAATTTCCTGACCCTGGTAGTATTATCACTAGTCCTTGTAGATCTCGAGCCATAGATCATTTTTGGCGCTAGAATCAAAACATTCCGACTTACGGTTTAGGAGTTATGGTCAAATTACTAAAATCGGTTTGAAACCGTAAGTAAAAGTTCGTAACTTCAATTGAACCCTCGTAAATCATGTTACTCAGTAGCGAATCTTGGTAAATAAATACCTGAGGTCATAAGGAAGGTATGAGAGAAAACCACATGTCAAACGGATTGTTTTCCGATTTTATAAAAATGTTTTAATCGAAGTTAAACGCGAACGAACCCCTAAAAACCCCTAGCCAAGATAACCACCAAGCAAGTTGGTCAGTTCTTTTGGGAAAGCATAATCTGCAGGTATGGTATCCCACGAATCCTTGTGACGGATAATGGGACCCAGTTCAGCAATGAAGAGTTCAAGAAGTACTACAAGGAGAATCCTATTGAGCTTCGCTTTACTTCAGTAGCTCATCCTCAAGCTAATGGACAGGCAGAGGTAGCAAATCGGATTATCCTTGATGGACTGAAAAAGAGGGTCGAACGCTCAAGAAACACTTGGGTAGATGAGTTGCTACCTATAGTCTGGCCATACCGTACCACCTACAAGGTGACAACTGGAGCAACCCCGTTCTTGCTGGCTTATAGAGCCGAGGCAGTTGTGCCCTTGGAGATTACACATGCATCACCATGGGTGGAAGCATTTGAACCTGAGACTAATGAAGAAGGAATGAGACTTTCCCTCAATCTGATTGATGATGTTAGGGATGAGGTAAATGCCAAGAATGCAGAGCATCAGAAAAGAGCATCCTTCCACTATAACCAAAGGGGTAAGGAAAGGTTCTTTTGACAAGGTGACTTAGTTCTAAGGAAGATAGAGGCCTCTGGAGTTGGCCAGAAGGGAAAGCTAGCCCCCAATTGGGAAGGGCCGTATCGAGTCAGGAAGATGCTGGGACGAGGATCCTACAAGTTGGAAACCTTGGAGGGAAACGAGGTGCCTCGCACTTGGCACGCTTTGAACCTGAAGGTTTAATATGTTTAAGCTATCCTTGTAAGGATTTAGCTTTTTATCTATTTATTAGGAGAAGTAGAAATAAGGTTCGATGAAACCATTCCAGGGCATATCGCCCCGAGTAGGACAGTAGCAATCTATGTAAGGGTTGAACCTGTTCCGAATTATTAATGCAAGTTTGTTTTCCATTCTATGATTCTGTGATTTTAATTATGTACCGAGCACCTGTTGAGTGTCTGGAATGACCAAGTACCAAAAATAAACAAACATATGAATAAGGAAACAAGTGCATAAATAAAAAAATGCCCTGAAGGGCCACGGTTTAAGTCACAAACTTAAGCAAATAAAATTTAAGTCCTGAAGGACCCTAAATAAAAACTGAAAAGATAAAAGCCACATACGGCTACTAAGGCCATGCAAGGCCTTTGACGAGAGTCATCTACTCTTCGGAAGACTCCTCCATCGCCTCTTCTCCCTCTTCCTCCTCGTCGGAGTCATCATCATCAGAATCACCTTCATCAGAACCATTCATTTTTTTGGCTGCCACCTCCATCGGCTGCTCCTCCCTCCTCTCTACCTTTTCTTCTTCTTCATCAGAGGTCTCAGTCGTGTTGCTAGGCTCGTTCCGTATCTCTTTGCTGGGAAGAGGCTGCCTAACAACCGCTTCCCTTTTTCCCTTTGGCATGGGCCTCTTCCCATGGGAACTTGAGGAAGTCGTATTAGAGCTAACAGCACGGGCTGCCTTCTTTAATCCAGAGCCAGAAGATCGACGGCTACCTCCAGAGCTAGAACCCGATGCCTCAGGAACAGTTTTAGGCCCCGAGCTGGAAGCATGAACCACATGGCTTCCACCGCTAGCAGCCCAGTTAGGGCAAGGGAAGTCCATCGGGTTGACAACAGATGGATACTTGTGGCTTACAACACTAATAGCTTTGTCCCAGCCAACAGACATGTTGAAAGGGCGCACCTCGTCATCATGGTCATCCATGAACTTCAGAAAAGCTTCCGACCTATGGTAGGCATCGATCACCTTGTCAACCTCTGATGATTTCTTTCTGGCCAGTGAGGAGAGTTTTCTCTAACAAGAATGAGCATCCGCCTCAGTACGGATAGCTCTGGATTGTAATTCTCGAGTTTCCACTTTCAACCTTGCCTTCTCTTTCATCAAGGCCACATTGTTATCCCAGTATGCCCGGCCTTGACGAGCGGCAGATTGAAAGTAAGAATTGGCATGCAGTAAAGAAATTGATAAGACACTTATAATGTCAAAACAAACAAGAACACCAAATCCGTAAGAAGGAGTGTCATACCTGATATAAAACTTGAGCTCCAAGGAGCTCAGACTCTTCAATATTGTCCCCCGCATTCACCGTCAAAAGGTCAGGATGAGTGATGGATTGGACCAGTCCAACGCAAGGTCAGGACTCCCCAAGACAGAATCTTGCTCACAAATATCCCAAGAAGGGATGAAAGGGGTCCTAGTATCTCTTTCAGTATTCTGGGACCTCTTTCCTGCTTGAAAGCATCCCTCTAAGAACTGAGGAACCTTTTGACCATTAGGGTTCAGTTGTGCTTCGGCTTTCTTCATCATCCGTTTGGTGATAGTCGATCAATTTTCAGGACGACTGTCCAACTCCTCAGCGGCTAAAATACAAAAAGGAAAGATATCGGAATAAGAACAAACATAGTTCATAATGAACAACGAAGAAAAAATTACCCTCAATAGAAAGAAAGATTAGGCTAGCTTCTATAAGTTTCTTCTCAGTCAGAATAGTTTTGTAGTGGGTGCGACCATCAACAGCAAGCAACCTATCTTTGTCTAGCAATTATTGGTGGTTAAGGTAGCACACGAAGTATGAACTATCTTCCACATACCCGAATCTCTTAACCAAAAAGTGACCCCAGTCACCACCTTTCAATTTAAGAACTACAAACTCGCTCTCCTAGAAATTGTGAGAGTTAGGGAAGGAGAAAGAATTCGTTATGTGTGGTAGCCCACTTCGAAGTTGGAAGCCAACCCACCCTTTCTTAGATTCAGCGGAGTTCTTGGTTATAAAGATGCTTCTAAACATGGTAGTGCTCAATGGGATGCTCAACTCATGGCATCTTCTTATGAAGATGATGATGAACGTCTATGCATTGGGGTATAGCTAAAAAGGATGGAATTGAAGCTCCGCCAATAACCTGATGATAAACGGGTCGATAGGGAACCTCAACCCGGCTTCTAAAGCACCATCGAAAACACAGAGTTTCTCAGGATGCCAGTTGGAAGTTCTGTCTCCTGGGCTTGGAAGGTGAACCTTGATCAGGTTTGGAAAGCTATTTGTGTTTCTAATCGTCTCGACGTCAATCTCCTTCAACTTGCAAGGATTGTGAAAGGCATCCAAGCTCGAACTATTAGGGAATGTCTCCCCCATAATTCTTAACAACTGTAGTAAAGACTGAAATCGATGTTCAACATAAGTAGGAGGATTGAGTTTCTTCATACCTTTAGCAGTTCTTGCCATGCTCCTCTTTCTCAACACTTCCGCCATGGAAACCGGGGGGGGGAGGTTTTGTCAAACATGTTGAGCTTGAACTCGAACTCAGACTTGAACTTGAACTCAAACTCGAACTTGAACTTGAAGCTGGAAAGATTGAGAGCTTGAGAGCTAGAGAGCTTGAAATTTGAGAGAAGTTTTAGAAATGAAGAAGTGAAGAGAAATGAAGGGTACTCCCCTTCTTTTATAGAAAAAGCATGACCTGCTACCACAGGTTGAAATACAGGCCAGTTCGCGTTTACAGGTCATGTATCGATTAAATTCAAAAAGAGGACGAAAACCTATCTGTTATGGGATGGAAAGAATCATTAAAACTCATGAATTCTGGAAAAGAAACGGAGAACATAAGTAAATATCCGGTAAAAGGAGCTTAGAAAGTTAATTATGCTTAAGAAGGCCTAATCAAGAAGTTAGTACTAAGTATGGGATTAGCAGTGCTAATCAAAATATTAGTAGAGCCCTAAACAAAAGTCATGAATGACCATATTGTTGCCTTCCGAGTAATGAAATTCAATGTTCAAGTATTGAAGTTGATGTTCTATAATTGATGTGGAAGGTTGATATTTAAGATAGTGGCCAAGGTCCTGGAGACAAGGTCATCACGAAGACGGGCCGACCGGCGTCAGCCGACCGAAGCGTAAGGAGCACCCCAGCCGACCGACATCAGCCGACCAGGGCTCCAAGGAAGCCCCAGCTGACCGGCACAAGCCGACTGGGCCAACCGGGATGCACCAACCGACCGGCATCATCTGACTGGGCCAACCGGGAGTCTCCAGCCGACCAGCATTGGCCGACCGGGCCAACTGGGAAGCACCAGCTGACCGGGCCAACCGGGAGGCTCTAGCCTACCGGGTATGGCCGATCGGTCCAATTGGGAGGCTCCAGCCGACCGGCAATGGCCGACCGGTAACGGCCGACTGGCAACGGCCGACCGGCAATGGCCGACCGAGGGTCATGTCGATGCCGAAGGTCGGTCCCGATGCCATTTTGAACATGAAAACTAAACCGAAGCAGAAATTAAGCCCGAAGCCGTTTAGCACCGTTTAGCACCATTTAATGTCGTTTAACGTTGCTTAACGTTGTTTAAGCGTCGTTTAAAACTTGTTAGTGCCGTTTAGCATCGTTTAAAATCGTCAGAAATGCATTGATCACTCCACGTTTTACATCAAGACGGTATCCGTGAAACACTAGTGTACAACGATAAACCTCGACCCGAGTCTTGAAAAAGGTAGTTAAAACTTCAAGGAAAACCTGATCAATTTTCCTACAAGTTGGGGGGCAAATGATATGGGCTAAAAGTAAGCCCTAAAGACACATTTAATGTGGTAATAATTAAACCTAGAATGTTCCGAGTACGAAGCCCAATAGTAAGGCCCAAGACCCTAATTCAATATTAATTTTGTAATTAATATTAAGGGTGATAAACATCTCAGCAACAAGAGTCAATAAGGAAACTACTCCTTCAATGAGTAGCCTCCAAGGCACCAAACTCAACATGAAAATAGACTCCAACAAGGCAGGAGTCTAGAACCTTCCTCAAGGTGGTGACTTGCCCACCAAGTCTCCAAATTCTGCTACGATTCTAAGGCTCCTCAGCCTATATAAGGGCCTGACCCCTCATTCTTAGACTACGTCTTGGCCTGATTCTCAATTTCGAGATACGTAGGCATTCTGTGAGGACCGATCAGTCTCTAACACGGAAACAGCCATTAAAGCACGAATCTCACGAACCCTAGTGTAACAGCCCCAGATCCGGGGTCGGGGATCCAGTCGTTACAATCTCAATTCCATTAATAATACTTGAACTTGAATCAAAATAAATTAACATCATACTATGACCCCGCAATAATATCACACCACACGACCAGTTATAGTCCTAGAGATGAAATTGAAATAAGTCTCTAAACATAGGATCAACAATTCATAAGTTATTACAATCCAAAATGATCAGTCGCAGATTGTATAGCTCAAATTAGTTTTACTACCGGTAGAAGGAAGAACTGACAGATTTACTTGTCTACCGCCCTTTTAGATCTCCTTGGCCAACGGTTGGGCCTTTAGGATGGACCGACACTACTCGGCCTCTTACACGACTCCTAGTTCGAATAGAATCCATTACTCTGAAATGTAAAGCTCACCCTCCTTTCCTCAAGTATAATACTTGTTGATAAGACTCCACAAAGTAGTCGTATCTAATTGGAAAGGAAAATTCACCAATATTTCCCAAGCTGTGGCTTATTAATGGATATCGACTTGTTCCATCAATCTTACCCCTCGAACAATGAAGAAGTAACAAAAGATTCAATTTGATGAATAACAACCAAGTTGCGAATGAAAAGAATAGTTTCAAAGATTTATGACCGGGCAGTCAAACAAAATAAATAACAGCTCTCAAGTAAGGTTCCCTTATATTTTTAAAGTTTTTGAGCGAGCATTTAAATCTTCCTATGAGATAGATTTAAATGGAAAATAGGGTTTTTGGGAACCTGTCCTTGATAAAATAATTATAATAATGCTCAGAAATATTTTACATAATATTTGAAGATCAAAGGTGATTTTTTTGAATAAAATAATTGTAAGAACCCAGATTTCTGGATAGAATTAAAACTTTTTATTGTATAATGATGTAAGAATGAACAGTGGTTATGACTATGATGTAATAGTTGATCTTCTGAATGAATGAATGGAATTCATTTAAATATTTATATGTCTTGAAGAATGCTAATGGTTGACAATTAGATAAGAATAATCTATCTCCTAGGGGAATAAGATATGACAATTCCAAGTAGGAGAATATTCTCATGTCATCCAGATCGATAACGATTAGTCCAGTGATTCCGTGAAAGGGTTAAGGAATGCCCGAGAGAAAACAAGGACATTGTCATAAATATAGGGAATAAAGAAAGAATAAAGAGTGAATAGTGTTCTTCAAGAACTAACCTTGTTTTCTTTGTTTCTTATGGTTGATCAAGCTACTCTAAGGCCACACAAGGATAGATCAAAGCTTTTTCGGCTCATATACATACCAAGGAAGGTATAACACTCTTGAAACCCTAGCTCTTACTTTAACTTTATGCATGTTCTTGATGGATTTAAGAGTAGTTATGATGTTAGTATGTTATAAGCATGATTAGTTAAGTGATTTAGTGATTTTGGTAACATGATTATTAATATGATGAAGTGATATGTTCTTGGACAATTTGAGATGTGAAATCATGTGTATAAATTGTGTTGAGGCCCGGTGTGGCTTGGTTGTGTTGTTATGATTTTTAGAACGTTCGATTTATAACCGTCGTAATGCCAAATTTTTGTTAACACTTAGAAACCGAGCATGAGAGTTAATAGAATTCCCTGACCCTGGTAGTAATATCACTAGTCCTTGTAGATCTCGAGCCATAGATCATTTTTGGCGCTAGAATCAAAACATTCCGACTTACGGTTTAGATGTTATGGTCAAATTACTAAAATCGGTTCGAAACCGTAAGTAAAAGTTCGTAACTTCAATTGAACCCTCGTAAATCATGTTACTCAGTGGCGAATCTTGGTAAATAAATACCTGAGGTCATAGGAAAGGTATGAGAGAAAACCACATGTCAAACGGATCGTTTTCCGATTTTATAAAAATGTTTTAATCGAAGTTAAACGCGAACGAACCCCTAAAAACCCGCTTGGTTATAACTTTGGCAAAACATTTAGAAAACGGATGATAAAACTCGAGGTATCATCTTGATTCGTAAACGACCTACTTTAGCACTTACATGGCTTAAGTATATACCAAGTGTAAGTGTAACGACGAGCCGTAATGATGAACAAATGTCGGGTCAAAACGAGGTTAATAAGGTGCATAACGAGATAACTTGAAAACGTGTTTCGACTTAAGTGAAGTTTATACTTAGACTTTTAAAAGGTGTTAAGTGGTTAATCTCGAATGTTCTGATTGTTTATAAATCATCGAGCACACCCAGGACACGCTATCTCCACCCACACCCGATTACCAGGCAAGTTTCCAATACCTTGGAACTGTTGTTGTGATAATATGCATATCTGTTGTTTCTGATACATATGCCATAGCATGCATGCCTATTGTCAAATTATATTATGATACTTGTTCCTTGAATTGATATTGGCTTATAATCTAGATACGAATTATCAGTTATAAGCCAGACTGTTTTGGTAAGACCCTTAGCGAAGAGCATATGATATTCATTCTTAAACGTAGACCGGGAGTCAGTATTTTGAGATATATAGATAGTCGTGGAAATCCGGACGGATTCCAACGGCAGATTATTATTTATCTTGAGGAATGTTATTATTAAACATTACTTATATTCCATAAAGTATCAATTACTTGGAAATCTTTCAAGGAATGTTATTTGAGTATTATCTCAGTCGAGAAATATTAGGTGAATATTATTTTTGAATATTCACTTAGAGTTGGATTATTTAATGAATAATTACTCTCATATTCATTGGAATTTTATTTATTAAATGAATATTACTTTCGAATATTCATTTAAGATTTTATGTACTTGATGAATATTATTTTAAAATATTCATTGGAAGTTCTATTTACTTAAGGAATATTATTTCGAATATTCCTTTAAAGTTTTGATTACTAAATGAATATTATTTGGATATTCATTTAGAAGATTATTTACTAAATGAATATTATTTGGATATTCATTTAGAAGATTATTTACTAAAGGAATATTATTTTCAAATATTCATTTAAGGTTTGACTTATTTATTGAATATTATTTTAAATATTTATTGGAGTTTAATTATTTAATGAATATTATTTTGAATATTCATTTAAGGAGGGATTTATCTAGTGAATAATTCTATATATATTCCTTCGAGGATTACTTATGAGCAATATTATGATTTAATAATATTCCGTAATTATTATTGATTTAATAAATATTCTTGGAATATTTATTTAATTCTTTTAAATTCTTTTTAAAATGATTTATATTATTCGAAGATTATCTTTCAACTTCAGATATTATGTAAAATATTTCGGAGTCTTTTTACGACTGTTTTATCAAGGAAAGGTTCCCAACACTTTATTTTTCATTTAAATCTATCTTAAAATGATTTAAATGCTCGCTCAAACTTCCATATTATAGGGGAACCTTACTTGAGAAATGTTATTTATCTTGTTGACTTCCCGGTCATAAATCCTGTAAAACTATTCTTTTCACTCGCAACTTGGTTGCTGTTTATCTAGTAAATCTTTGAGTAACCTTCTCATCATTCGAGGGGTAAGAATATTGGAACAAGATGGTATCCTCTAACAAGCAGCAGCTTGGGAGAAATGATATTGAATTTTCCTTTCCAACTAGATATGACTACTTTGTGGAGTCTTATCAACAAGTATCATACTTGGGGAAAGGGGGACGAACTTTACGTTCAGAGTCAAGAACTTCTTTTCGAACTTGGAGTCGTGTAAGAGGCCGAGTAGCGCCGGTCCATCCCATTGGCCCAACCGTTGGTCGGGGAGATCTAACAGGGCGGTAGACAAGTAAATCCGTCAGCTCTTCCTTCTACCGGTAGTAAATCTAAATTGAGCTAAACAATCTGCGACTGATCATCGTAAGGATTGGAACAGCGAGCGCGGTGAATACTCCAGCATTAGTTCATCATTCAAATTCATTTATTTTCTGCAACATTATCATTGTTGGCAGTATTGGAAAAGTATTCATATCTGGAATTGTAATATTTTTCCTGCAAGTTCCTCCTTTATGATAAGTGATAATATCTTGCTTATCTTTGACATATCAGATATTTCCACCTATATATACATTTTGAGTTACCTTGTAACTTCATAGTTTGTGTTATACTGGCATCATTTCCGTAAATGCATGGCATATAGTTTGAAAGATACTTTTGAACTGTTATATATTATCGTTCAGTTATACATTATTGTTGGTGGGCTATTGCTCACCCTTGCTTTATTATTATATCACAACAACAGCTAGACCAGATGACTCGCACAAGGCGCACTCGACGCTGACAAGGACGATGAGACTACCAGAGCTAAAGAAGAAGTTATTGGTAGGATAGATTCATTCTTTCAGTACCAAGTATATGGGCTGGTATGACTTATGAAAATGGATGGCAAAAAGTATGTATTTATATTGTAATTCTTTTGGGTTGTAAGAACTCAAAATGTGATTAATAAAATTTGATTGTTACTCTGATTTCATCTCTAGGACTATAACGGGTGTGTTTTATATTGTTGTGTTGGGTCTTAAAGATGTAATTTATTTTATGTTGAAGTAAGTTCAAGTATTGTGGACAGAATTGGAGACCGTAACGACCGGATCCCGGACCCCGGATCTGGGGGTGTTACAGAAATGGTATCAGAGCGTACGTTATAAACCCCAGAGATGAGGCAACGTTAAAACAATAAATTCACTAAGATAATAAGAACTCTTGCCAAGTTCATAGTTGGACTACATAATGTAGTGCTGACATATAAAACCCTTATGGGAAATCTTAAGTATCATGATAGTAACTTAGCTCGATAACGTATCGACGAGTAAGGCGACAGACCTTGAGGCATACGAGGAGCAGCGCGATGATGCTTTATATGCTGAAAATCAGCAGGTAAATTCGATAGAGTACCCTACTGGAGACCCGGAAGAGGTTCCAGCAGATAAGGAAAATCCAGTTAGGATAAGGAGCTTACCCTTGAGGAATGAGGGCTGTAGCCAGAAAGATTGTGATGATTAAGGTATAGTGCTTAGAAAAGTGAGCATAAAGAACTGAGCTATTAGAAAGAGAACTGAAGATTCATGTTGGATTCGTAACCGGACTACTGGATGTAGTACCAGCAAGTATGACGGATTGGAAGAATTACTTGAGATCTTTTACAGGAATAGAAAAGAATCCTTAGAGACTTTCGGATTAATGAAGAAAGAGCTAGAGGGATGTATGATTATCAAAGACAGCGATATAGGACGAGGAGCAGAGTCCCTAGGAATAGTTGAGAAGGAGGCAGTAAGTGCCATATCATTTGATAAATGAATTAGTATGAATATTTTAAGTAATAATTCGCCATGAGAAGGTAGATGTCATAGGGTATAATTTATGGAACCAAATTGAGGTTAATGAGGTGGTTTTATTCAGGGAAATGTTCATTTTATGAATGAATCAGTTAGAAAGTAAAGACATTGGGAAGTGACAGCATGATTGGATAAAGTTATGTAAGGAAGTAGTAAGCAAGACAATGAGCTCAGAACCTACCGGAAGATAAGACCAGTGAGTCCAGATGAACTCGTAATGAGACTACTGTCAGAGACTGAGTATAAGGTTATTTCAACACAGTGGAATGATGAACTAGAAACGTTAGATGCATGTGATTCAGAGGAATATTAAATTCTTTCTTCTTTTTGAATGGATTATAGTAGTTACCTTAAGTTTACTCCGACACGGAATTATAATGGATCAAGTAATTCAATCAGCAGTTAAAGAGAAAAATGTGAGAAAAATCTTCCTGGAGCTAAAAGCTGAAATTGGTAATGACCAAGAGTTGGCATTGCTTAATGGAAAAAGGAGACTTTGTGCGTCCAACGACGCTTCGCATAAAGGATTAGATGTGTGCTTGCGCAGCACGACAAAGTACTTGCGGATACATTCAGACAGCACGGTTCACCAAATACGAATGGCCTTGGTAGTGCCGATCTTGTGGAACGATTAACCCCGACGGTAGTGTTCCTTCTGAGACTAGTGGTTAGGTAGACTGACATTTGGTAATATGGAATATCAGGACGTGTAGGTATCAGGACGTTGTGACAGGCTTCAGTTTGAAACTGTTGATTCCCTTCTAAGGAATGTATATAATTGGTTCCTCTCCAGAAGTTAAACTTCCAATCTGATGACGATTATTTCGTTAACTATGACTGCTTATGGTTCTACCTTCTTGGAGGTTCATAGAATTATTCTTCAGGTTTCGAAACTGGTCTCCTTAATATTACCAGTAGGTGGATAGATTGACCAAAATTTCCCTGTTTCTGGAAAGAACTTCAACAAATTTTGGAAAACCTTGTCTTGCTGATTATCAGAGAACGTCATGGAAGAGAGTAGAAACTAGGGCGAACCCCGTGAATTGGGTAAGGTAGCCGCTATATGGGTTGGTGGACAGACCCCGATTATCGTGATTGATTGTAGAAATATAATGATAAAGTTGAGATTGGACGAAAACAGGAAATGTAAGTAAGAAACCAGCCGGACTGAGAAATTCCGGGATTGACTTAAATGAAAAGGCTTCTATGCCATGAATGGTAAGCTTGTGTGGCACGTGGGATTGATAAGGATAGTTGAAAAGATAAAAGTAGAGGAAAGGTGACCGGAGACGGTGCCGAGTAGTCGATTAAGATTTATATGGAGTAAAGTTTTGAAAAGGTAGAAAGGTATCAAAGAAGAAGGCACTATGCCGGCAATTGCTAGAAAAGTAATGCTATTAGCCAACCCCTAAAATCATATATTTTTATTTTAGTGTGGCCAGTTGAGGCCAAGTCATAAAGGATTATCAAGTGACTAGACCAGCAATGAAAGGACAAAGTAGGGTTGCTTCTAAGTAAGCACCGACTGCAAGGGCTTCTAATATAAAGGAAACATTAATGAGATCGTAGGAATCTTCTACTGAACCCTTTGCAACCCATGTTTTGATTGGGAATTTACTAGGGAATGGGGTCACCAGTACTAAAGTGATTTATGTGTATATGATTGTCCAAGATTACGAGCAAAAATAGAAGTATAGTGACTTGAGATGTATGATGTTAGGGTATTATGAATACCATGAATATATTACGACGGAGGAAAGTAAACAATGAAGGTTTATGAAGAGAGTATAGAAATGGTCAGAGATTGATCAGTATGCTGTAGAAATTTTGCCTAAGGTAAGTACCTTTGAGAAGAACGATAAGTACTAAGACATTCACGATGAACTCGACCAATATCTTCCAGAACATCCACTACACCATAGATGGGCATATGTAACGCCTCTCTGATGTTACAATAGGCCCGAAAAACGTTACATTAGATCTATTGTAACACCAGGAGGCGTTACGTTTACGAGCATTACAATAGATACCCTAATGTAACGCTTTTCTTCTCTATTGTAACAGTAGCAAAAGTATTACAATAGGCACCTATTGTAACACCAGGGGCCCAATTGTAACACATTTTGAGTGTTACAATAACTCAGTTCAATTTTTTCAGACGTGGCACCATGTGCATACGTGGCATTACGTGGCACCACGTGGCCACGTGGCAACACATGTGGCGCCACGTGGCACCCTGTGTACACGTCACCAGCCTCTATTGTAACACTATACTGGGCAATTGTAACACATATTAAGTGTTACATTTGACTTGGTAAATATTTTATAGGGGGCCCACATACCCTATTGTAACACCATTTTTATCTGTTGTAACATTATTTTCTATTTATTGTAACACTATATATTAACAAATGTAACGCTACAATAAGCAAACGTAACGGTAAATTTTTGAAATTTTGAAATGTAGGCTCTGCATTAATAATATTCCCAGCCAACACAACAAGATCCACTACATTAATTCCAAACTACATAATAAACCAAAAGCCATCTCCATACTACTCCAACCAAACCTCCAAACTACGCCAACAAACTCCAAAACAATTCAATCCCAAATTCGATAGTAAAAGTAGATAACATGACCAAATAACATAAGCGCACAAAAGTAATAATGTATGATAAACCACAAATTTGATAACAGAACTAAGAAGTGGCGCCCCCTGGAGTTTGTGTGATTGGAGTGCCAGTCTCGTCTTGATCACTTGAGAAGGTTGCACAAAAGTCTCCAATATCAAACTTGAGAGTAGGATTCGCCTCTCCTAATTTCTTCAAGTACCAAGTCATGTTCTCCTCGACCATAATCTGCAATCATATAAAAGAAATATCAATGTCAAAACTTATAATTGTAAACATACAATTAACAATGCTTTCAACGTCACGATAGCAAAATTGATTTAAAAACAGATCAGTATGCCCATTAAAAAGATAGAACTTTCTTTATATACACACACATGTATGTTGTAATTCATCTAAAGTGTTATGAAGTTATCCTCTCAGAAGCAATACATGTCAGGGAAATTGAAGAACCACCTGCATAACAACAACTGCTCAAACTGTGAGTTATGCATGTGTGGAAACTGGAATTCCACCTAAAACTATGATACAGGTAATTCAAATCACTAATGTTCACACAACTTGAAGGGGCCAACTCACTAATGTTGTACAGAATATATGAATCTTTAGTTTTATTATGCCAAAAACTTTAACAATAAAAGACTCTCTCATTGCTAAAAAAAGTTCAAATAATAATCTCAGACCTTTTGTTTCATTTCTACCTGCACATATGAAAGTAATGAATCTTGCTAGATGTCTCTTCAAATCTCGAAATTCATTTCTAGTGTTGACATCCAAACTATGAAGCAAGCCAAGCAACCTGGCATAGAAAAAACAAAACTAATCACTGAAGTGAAGAAACATGGACACATAGCTGTGTTCATTCACATTATTTACAGAAGGAATGCGATTGATGTCTCACATACATTTCAGAAAAGAGTATGTTAAAAGATACATTGGCTTGAAAACTGCACCTGCTAATGCAGACACCAAGGAGGATATTTCTCGACTGGATGACGATTTCTCTGAAGCTGCAACTACTCGAAAAAATATAACTTTTCAAATGTTATGTTATCATTTTGCAATTTTTGTTACTTAAGTATGTTAAGTGATTTGAATTACTTATATCACAGTTTGAGGTGGAATTCCAGTTTCCACACATGCATAACTCATTAAATCCATCAAGATCATTCCAGATATTGCTGCAAGATACCCTTTCCTTGGTGTCTCGAGCAGAGGTTTTGTCACCTAATAAAAACTCAATATATATTCATCACCCCTAAGTAAATGTATAGACTACGGAATGATAAATGAAGATAGGTACCTCTGGCCCATTAGCAAGTGAGTGCACAAGAATATTAATGCTGCTAAAATCCTCTTTCACTGATTCCGCAACTTCCTGGGAATTTGATAAACTAGATCAACTACAGTTCCAAATGATGGAGCATCACATATTGAGTTTTTACAGAGCATAACCAGCTGTTTCTAACCCATAGTCACACACTGTAGATTCTCCAAATATTTTTGATTTCCAGGAAAGATAGTTTTGTAAATTTTATTCATGCAACATAATAGAAATTGAGTTCAGGGCAAATGTACCTGAACAAGTGGATTTTAAAGTTTAGGTCAATGACTTTAAAGTTAACCAAATCTGAACAAATATCGAATCTTGTACCAGCCACAATGGAGGGCAGGATCCAAGTATACATATCATTTCTTCAGCATCCATTTTTTCTTAATTCCTTCCGAACCAAACTAGAATAATGGTTCAGAAGAGGTGTTTAAAACAACCATAACGTTAGTTGCTGGGCTTAGCACCAGCAAGTGAGAGCGTAGCTCCTCTGGTTGTCTTCACATAATTGGTATATTCACTATAATGCATGGTGAATAATGTACTCTGATAACGAGTAAGTCGGATTTGCTTCCTAAGTAATTCTGTAATTGCACCATTGTAACCTGCTTTCCTGATCAGTGAGTCAATTGCCTCTAGTGTTGTCCAACCTGAAATCATGTTAAAATAACTTAGGAGGTTAATGTCTCCCATAAGATACTTTAAATACTCACCACCACTCCTGCACTACAAAACAAACAAAGTAGCATGTCGAGAATTATAATGCTATGGTCAAATATATTCCCCTATTTACATAGAGGTTAGTATGGCAATTAATCATATTTTCCTCAACCAGAGATATTATTGCAGTGAAATATTGGTTGATTAAACTTCTCGCCATGGACATAAAGCTGCAAAACAGTAATGATGATACGGAATCAGTTACACACAGCTGAAAACAAAGACCCAGAGACAGTTCAAAAGAATCTAACAAAATACCACAACGGAAGACATTATTCCAGATACAAAGTTGTATCATAAAACACTAAATTAAAATTAATAGGAAACTGAAGGCTGCATAACAAGATCAAACTTGCACAAACCATAGACATATTTAAGTTAAATTAGTAGACTAGTTTGGGCACTCTTAACAATGCCTTGGTACACTCTAACATTCTTTACTTTAAACTGAGAATGTATATACTTCATCACAGACTAATCCTGTTTCCTACCACCACTTAGCTGTTATTTAAGATTATTGAACAGTTTACATATTAATGATGCGAGAACATACAGACATTAAGTTTGGCAAGCAACAGGCAAGGGTGTAATATACTCATATTTAGGCTAGCTGTTAGTTGTTACCCTGTCTAGCAGAACATTGCGAATTTAACCTGCTTTATGTGTGGTTACCATTACAAAGATACATAAGAAGGGATTAAACATAAAGGAACGGATTTGCTCAAATTAAAAGATTTGTTCTTAAATAACTAAACAATTTAACCATTCACCAAGCTTCTGCAAAGATGAGATGCAATAATTAACTTAACTATCTGAAAGGCATTTATAACAAATTCACAAAGTTATACCTTAGAACATCACGATATCAACATGTTAACGAACATTAATATGTCTTTATATACACACACATATTCTAAACTGTGATATGGAATCAGAGCTGAAGCTATAAGGTAGCAGCAGCAGACAGTAATTTGATTGAGAGAGAAGAGAAATTCCAGTTTAAATAGCTTTCACGAACCCAATTGCATTTGTTCAAGCAACTAGAAAATTAAATAGTATTTAAACAATAGGAGGAGCGTACAACTGGAAACAGCATCGAGAGACAATTCAGCTTCACTAAAGTCATCAAATCTTAACCTCTAAAGGGGTTGTCTCTTAAATCATCCAAAAACAATAATCCAAATTAGTTTGAATTTTAAACAAATTCAAAATCTAAATAACACACACATACATACCTGAGATTAAATCGCAGTTCAAAAATTGGAGATGTAATTAACGCTCATGGCTTTCCCAATATGTGAATTACGGCTTCAATACTTGAAGATGCAATTAACAAATTGATATTGATTAGTGATGCTGCAGGAAGCTTCTAATTACGACTCAATTAGGATAAATTGAAGAAAATTGAAGATGGAGATAGAATTATGCAGACACAAAGAGCGGAGATAGAGAGCGGGGGAGAGACTGAGAGGGGGAGAGAGAGGGGGAGAGAGAGAGGGAGAGAGAGAGAAAGAGCTAGAAGAGAGAAATGTTTTGTTTAGATACGTGTATACTTTTGTTTAAGGGGGAAATGAAAATGTTTAGTTTTCATTTGGGGGAAAAAGCCCGCCCCAATTTTCACCTCGGGCAACACAGTTTACTACTACTTATGTCTTTTGTAATTTAATTGAATTATTAAATTTATTATAATATAAAAATAAAAATAAAAATATATCATATGTATTAATATATAGTATGAATTAAAAAATTTATCACTTAAACATACATAAATATCATGTTCATGTAAAAAAATATAAAATCGTCGAAGAAATCATTTTACATATAAAATCGTCTACTTTGACCAGTTTGACCGTTATAAAGCCAAACCAAATGGATTAGGAATTTTTTTAAAAAAATTACCACATCACTAAAATCAAATATATTAATTCTTATATTTTAGTGAGAGAAACCATCTAAATATATTATATTATTTTCATAACATATTTATTTTATTTAGTACTTATTATTATTATATGAATTTCTAAAATTAATATTTAATCCAAATAAGGAGTTCGTTAATTTAAAATCAAAGAGGGTTTTCATTTTCCGGAAATTGGGTTAAAGAGTAATAGATTTATTAATTAAAAGTTATTAAAAAAATAAATATTAGTATTAAAAATTTTAAAAAAATAGTAAAATTCAAAAACTAGTATTACCTATTGTAACACCACGGTGTGGTGTTACATTTCACGTAACACCGTAATTTCAGAGTAACACTAGATATATGGCTAATGTAACACCAATCGAGCGGTGTTACAATAGGTATGAACTTTACTAGCTATTGTAACACTATTTGTGTAACGCTTACAAAAAAGCATTACAGTAGCCCACTTATGGCGTAGTGATCCTTGCTACCATTACCAAGTTCTGTAAGAGAGCAGATAGACATACGTTGTCTTTTGGGAGGTCAAATAGGATGGTAACTATCTGAAAGAAGAGGTTAGCATTAAGCTATCGATCGATTATCAAATGAGAATGATTAAAAAGAGACCCTTATTAAGGATACATGATTTTATTGCCAATTATAGGATGCAAGAATTCCTTGGCAGTTGAATTAAGGATAGGATATCCACAAATTAAGACAAACCCTGGGGAATGCACAAGGGATGGCATTAACCCTAATAAAGACATTGTGAATTCAGATGATATGAGTTGGATTTGCTAAGGCAACAATGACCTGTAAGGATTATTAAAAAGAGTTCTAGAAAGAACATAGATAGAATTATTAGAGTATTGATCAATGACGTTTTGCTATACCCTGTAATTAGAAAATACAGGAGGAATGATGAGGACGACCTAAGAAACCTTACAAGGAAAAGGTTAATATACTGAGTTTCAAATTAGAAGTCTGGTAGAGAATGTAAAACACAACAACAATAATGCCATATGAGGCATGTATGAAACCATGATGAGGTATGGATAAAACCAAAGAAGGTTGAGATTATCCTAGAATAAGAAAGAACTAAGAGAACAAATATCCTAGGTACGATTGAGGGTAACTTCGATAAAGTTCCCACGGGAAGGTGGAAGCAATGACTTATGGAAAAAGACTGATAGATATATTTTTTCTCCTTCAGTAGAGCTTAAGGGAGAATGTTTTCACCCAACAGTGATAGGAATGAGGTAGAAAAATTTGAGTTGGAATGTATCCAGAGAACATTGATTACAAGAAATTATTATTATCAGGAAAGGCCAATGAGGTGGCCGACAGTCTAAGTATAGAGGAATAATTACAAATGTGCCTACCGAATGAACAAAATGATATTTGGAAGGACCTTGAAGGTCATATCGGAGTGGAGGAATTTACATTCCTTCTGATGATTGTGCAAGAATCGAAGGCAATAATAGTTTAAGTAAAGATTCGGTTCCTGATGGCGTCTTAAGCATATTACATACCTTAGAAGGTCCCGTTTTGAGGTAAACCAGGACCATGATACAAAATTGACGAAGTAAACCGTTAAGTTTCCAGTCTTTTATGGAAGATACATGAGTGATAGTTTCATCAACCTAACATAGCTGCGATGCTTGAAACTCTTCTGCAATTTTATCTACTTCATGTAATATCTACATCACATTCAGGAAGTGTTCCTTTTGGATAAGGAATAGTGATTACTTTGTCTCCCTAGAGGATTTGAAACCCGTATGCTTAGCTATTAACGCACTACGTAAACAGCAAATGTGGGTGATTCAACTAAGGGCTACATTAATGTGGTGGTGATTCTTCTAAGAAATTAGATGACAACGCATAGATAAAAGATAGTGCTGCTATTGATAAGCTAAATGGCATGTTGATGAATGAAAAGCAAGTTTGTGTTAGTGTACTTCTACGCTAACAAGATAGAGAATATGAGGTTGATGATTCATGATGCTAAATGTATTCCCGTAGAAAGAATTAATGAGACTTATTGGGCCACCTGAGAGTTTAAAAGTGTTCGGAAGGTGGCATTCGAGCCAGCTCTACCCCCAAAACTTATATCATGATCGTAACGTGTTTCATGTGGCAAGGCTACGCTAGTAAAATGCAGATGCTCGATAGATGATAAGAGTACGAGCAGGTAGATATACGACCTGGTCTAACTTACGAAGAACAACCTGTAGAAAATCACTGATAGAAAAGAACAAGTGATGAGAAACAAGGTTGGCAGAAGTAGATTATATTGGATCTAAGTTAAAATCGGCCAGATTCATTTCGGAGGATTTAAATTGGAATAATGTGACGATTATAGAGTAAATGTGACGGGATACCAATAAGGAGGTGCCAAGTGCAAAAGATGTCTCAATAAAGAGATGAAGGTGGAAGTAAATAACAGAAGTAAATAAGAATCAGATAATAAGAAGGATGTGATTGATAAAGAAAAGACTGGGAAAGCAACTATGGAATGTGAAGCAAGGAATGTTATGAATGGATTAATGAATTGGCTTTCTAATGAATTCTCGGGATGACAACCTGATAGTGTTAAGTATTGTGAAAGAGTTAGTAGCCTGACATGGGATGTCAGTAACACTGATGTCAAGCGAGAAACCTAAGATTTAACCTAAAAGGTTGAAGGAATTTTTTGTAGTGAGCGTTGCTAAAATTAAACAAGAGTATAGGTCCGTAGAATAATGGACAAAGCAGCAAGATATGTTGACACGTGAGATTGCGATCAAATAGTATTGGATATAATTATGTTTATTTTCTTCCTTGATGAACCTCTATAGATCAGAGGTAAATTCTGAGTATAATATTTTACAATCGTGAAAACTTTCTATTATCCTTTAGAATTCTTTTCTTTTCTTCTCTCTTATTCATCTTCTTTATGAATTGAGAAGAACAACCCTTTAAGGAGGGGAGGTACTGTTACGTGACTATCTGTCTGTGTGATAGAAGTCTAGGTGGAATACCATAAATTGTTTAATTGCTTGTCAAGTACTAAAGGCTGGCCCCCTTCAGTACTAACTATGCAATATAACAAATGTTAATTGATCGTAGTGATCTCTCAATAAATATTTCCACTTCTCTATGTTGATCGAGATTTCGAAGATTAAGGCGATCAGGAAATGCACAGTGCGAGCGAGGTTACCTCCGAATTCGCAGTGTGATAGTGATACCAATGTTACTGCAGGTATCAATAAGGATAAGACTGAGTAAGAGCATAACCCGGATAGTGTGTTCTACGAAAAGTAGCAAAGTTGATGGAAAAAGGATAAAGTACGTATTGTAGCACTAGGAGATGTACTGAGAAAGGGTAGAACGACTAAGAATCGACCGGGAAGCTCAAAGGTGAAACGACAGACAAACGACTCTTTGCTTCCTACCTGATTCCGGGACGGAATCCTTTTAAGGAGGGGAGACTGTAAGAACCCAGATTTTTGGATAGAATTAAAACTTTTTATTGTATAATGATGTAAGAATGAATAGTGGTTACGGCTACAATGTAATAGTCGATCTTCTGAATGAATGAATGGAATTCGATTTAAATATTTATATGTCTTGAAGAATGCTAATGGTTGACAACTTAGATAAGAATAATTTATCTCCTAGGGGAATAAGATATGGCAATTCCAAGCAGGAGAATATTCTCATGTCATTCAGATCAATAACGATTAGTCCAGTGGTTCCGTGAAAGGGTTAAGGAACGCCCGAGAGAGAACAAGGACATTGTCATAAATATAGGGAATAAAGAAAGAATAAAGAGTCAATAGTGTTCTTCAAGAACTAACCTTGTTTTCTTTGATTCTTATGGTTGATCTAGCTACTCTAAGGCCACACAAGGATAGATCAAGGCTTGTTAGGCTCATAAACATACCAAGGAAGGTATAACACTCTTGAAACCCTAGCTCTTACTTTAAGTTTATGCATGTTCTTGATGGATTTAAGAGTAGTTATGATGTTAGTATGTTATAAGCATGATTAGTTAAGTGATTTAGTGATTTTGGAAACATGATGATTAATATGATGAAGTGATATGTTCTTGGACATTTTGAGATGTGAAATCATGTGTATAAATTGTGTTGATGCCCGGTGTGGCTTGGTTGTGTTGTTATGATTTTTAGAACGTTCGATTTATAGCCGTCGTAATACCTAATTTTTTTTAACACTTAGAAACCGAGCATGACAGTTAATATAATTTCCTGACCTTGGTAGTATTATGACTGGTCCTTGTAGATCTCGAGCCATAGATCGTTTTGGAAGGAGAATCAAAACATTCCGACTTACGGTTTAGGAGTTATGGTCAAATTACTAAAATTGGTTCGAAACCAAAAGTAAAAGTTCATAACTTCAAATGAACACTCGTAAAGCATGTTACTCAGTGGTAAATCTTGGTAAATAAATACTATAGGGCATAAGAAAGGTATGAGAGAAAACCACATGTCAAACGGATCGTTTTCCGATTTTATAAAAATGTTTGAATCGAACTTAAACGCGAACGAACCCCTAAAAACCCGCTTGGTTATAACTTTGGTAAAACACTTAGAAAACGGACGATAAAACTCAAGGTATCATCTTGATTCGTAAATGACCTACTTTAGCACTTACATGGCTTAAGTATATACCAAGTGTAAGTGTAACGACGAGCCGTAATGACGAACAAACGTGTTTCGACTTAAGTGAAGTTTATACTTAGACTTTTAAAAGGTGTTAAGTGGTTAATCTCGAATGTTCTGATTGTTTATAGATCATCGAGCAGACCCAGGACACGCTATCTCCACCCACACCCGATTACCAGGCAAGTTTCCAATACCTTGGAACTGTTGTTGTGATAATATGTATATATGTTGTTTCTGATACATATGCCATAGCAAGCATGCCTATTGTCAAATTATATTATGATACTTGTTCCCCTGAATTGATATTGGCTTATAGACTAGATACGAATTATCAGTTATAAGCCGGACTGTTTTGGTAAGACCCTTAGCGAAGAGCATATGATATTCATTCTTAAATGTAGACCGGGAGTCGGTATTTTGAGATATATAGATAGTCGTGGAAACCCGGAGGGATTCCAAAGGCAGATTATTATTTATCTTGAGGAATGTTATTATTAAACATTATTTATATTCCATAAAGTATCAATTACTTGGAAATCTTTCAAGGAATGTTATTTGAGTATTATCTCAGTCGAGAAATATTAGGTGAATATTATTTTTGAATATTCACTTAGAGTTGGATTATTTAATGAATAATTACTTTGATATTCATTGGAATTTTATTTATTAAATGAATATTACTTTCGAATATTCATTTAAGGTTTTATGTACTTGATGAATATTATTTTAAAATATTCATTGGAAGTTCTATTTACTTAAGGAATATTATTTCGAATATTCTTTTAAAGTTTTGATTACTAAATGAATATTATTTGGATATTCATTTAGAAAATTATTTACTAAATGAATATTATTTGGATATTCATTTAGAAGATTATTTACTAAAGTATTTTCAAATATTCATTTATGGTTTGACTTATTTATTGAATATTATTTTAAATATTTATTGGAGTTTAATTATTTAATGAATATTATTTTGAATATTCATTTAAGGAGGGATTTATCTAGTGAATAATTCTATATATATTCATTCAAGGATTACTTACGAGCAATATTATGCTTTAATAATATTCCGTAATTATTATTGATTTAATAAATATTCTTGGAATATTTATTTAATTCTTTTTAAAATGATTTATATTATTCGAAGATTATCTTTCAACTTCAGATATTATGTAAAATATTTTGGAGTCTTTTTACGACTATTTTATCAAGGAAAGGTTCCCAACTCTTTATTTTTCATTTAAATCTATATTAAAAGGATTTAAATGCTCGCTCAAACTTCCATATTATAGGGGAACCTTACTTGAGAAATGTTATTTATCTTGTTGACTTCCCGGTCATAAATCCTGTAAAACTATTATTTTCACTTTCAACTTGGTTGCTGTTTATCAAGTGAATCTTTGAGTAACCTTCTCATCATTCAAGGGGTAAGATTATTGGAACAAGATGGTATCCTCTAATGTAAGAACCCTAATTTTTGCAATATCTTCTTTTATATAATAGCATGTGACATTGTCAATTTTGAACCTTTCTAGTCATCCCTGTTGTTTAATGGAATTGATTGTCTGAGAAATTATGTTGTTACATTCTCTATATAAGATAAAAGGGAAGATCGTTGAGGGCAAGAGTCTTATTGTTAGTAAGATTTATAAAACTTGGGATTTGAGAATGATTAGAATATTAAAAGATTTATTAAGGATTATGACAAAGAATTATGGATATTCGAGGAATTTACACAATTAAGTACTTAAGGAATTACTAGAGAAATCTCTACGCGACAAAATATTATTACGAGAGATTAATTAAGATACGATACGAATTAAAGATTAAATGACAAGCATTGGTGGAAGAATAATGATACAAGGAGTAGTATTGCATGCAAGTCCCATGCAACCAAGTAGTTAGGAAAAGCAAACTAGTTAAACCAAATGGAAAGAGGAATAGTAACTAGTTGCATTTCTTTTTCCAAGGAGGGGACAATAGTACAAGGAGACCATACCTAGGTTAGTACCATGCATATACATACACTAATATGTATCACCCAATCACTTTATCAATTATTCAACCAACCACAAAAAATCAAAACAACAAAATACTTCTCCCCCCCCCCTTTAGCAAGCTCTCGGCCAAGCTTCAAAAAGGGAAGAAAAATTTCTTCCTCTTCCATTTCTACTCACTCATAATTCAAGGCATAATTCCTAGGCTCTCCCCATCATCTAAGAAAGGTATACTAAGAGTTTCAAGCCCTTTCATCCATTAACTTTCAAGATATTAATTGTTAAAGATATTGTGAATAGTAACATTGTTAAGTTTTTCTTTTAGATCTTGGATTATAAGGGTTGTAGGAGATCATTCAAGGTGTTCTTGAGTTTTGTAAGGCTTACCCAAGGCTCCTAGGTACTCAAGAAGGTATAAAAACCCTAACCCCTCTTGGCCATGTAGTGTTTATGATGTTTGGTAATGGATCCATGTATATTTGTGTTAATCTTGGATGTTCAAGTGATGGATGATATGGATCTTGAGTTTTAGTGTTGTGATTGTGATTTTTATGATTGTGGATAGTATATGTATCTCCATGAATGTTATAAAGCATGAACTAGGTGAATTAGATGTTGGTTGTGTTGTGGAAGTAAAAATCTTGGTTGATTTAAGTGAAACATGCATGCTGAATTTTTCCAGAAACTTGACCTGTATTGTAACATGGTTTTGAACCCCCAAATCTTGTCCCCTGAGGTCCTACCATATATTGTTGGAAAGATATTTGAATGTAGTTTCTGGAAATATAAGGTTCATGACTAGGTGATGTATAGATTTTAAGTTATGGCCGGAGAAGTAAAATGTGTTTCTGGATTCCGGACTGCACTAAGTGACCCCCTTGTGAACCTTGTTTAAACCCCTAAAAATTTATGTGGGATCATGGAAAATTTTGAGAAGTTAGGGAATGCAGTGGTGAAGGCTACCCAAAAAGAATTTGATTAAACTATGAATTTTTCAATTTTATAAAAATGCCAGAGTAAAATTCGCGCAAGGGAAAAAGTCGTTAAATGGAGTATAATTCTAGGGGTAATGGTCATGACTCGGATATGGTAACTAAATTAAGTCGAATAAGTGACGAGCGTAATCGAGTGATGACATGAACCTATAGTGGGGCTAGAGTATCATAAGACGAAGTCATTAAGTTAATTTCGTACCGCCTAAAACCCCGTAATTAAAGAGATATTGTTAAGGTACTAACGAGTGGTTATTGCTTATGTATAGATCGTTCCACTCCGCACGTTCGACCACCCCAACCAAACCAAGGCAAGTTTACTTTTCAAAACTTATACATATACAAGGACTTTCACTGTTGTGTTTGTAGTTTTCAATCATATCAAATGTTATGTTTATCGAAGTATTGATGCAATTGAGATTGTATAAGTACATATATGTTTGTACCCCTTGAACTTAGATTGAAATGTTTTCCACGGACAACGACTCTAGCAATAGAGGTCGTAGCGGTCCGTATATACTATTGACCGGGGAGCGGTATATTATTATATCGTAACTAGATTGCGAAAACCCGAAGGGTCATTCGGGGAGTATCGTATACTCAAGTAATTATTTTCATATCTTCGTAAATACTCGAAACCCTATCTTGGATTAAAAGTTTATTTTATTAAATAATTATTTTATTAATTATTAATATTAAATCTTAAAATATCATTTATTAATTATTGTTCTTTATTTTAAAGATAAAGCTAATCCAAGATACCTTTAATACTTTCAAACTCGAACTCTTTCGAACTCAAAACATTTTCGAAAACCCCCGGTCAGGTTCGCTTCTTGTATGATTTCAAGAATCATCGGTCGACTGATGTCGGACCTCAATTACTCTGTTTTCAATCAAAATCAAGTTTTCAAAAGAAAAAGAAAAAGGGACTCTGGCAGGTGTGGGAACCGTTGACGAACGATTCCCGGGATGTGTAAGCGGCCGTGAGCCAGGCGGTCCATCAATTATTATTCCGGCCCAGGTGTTGCCGAAGGATGATTACGGATGTAGTTTTCATCGAGGGTGATTACGGATGTAGTTTTCACCCGGGGATAGTTACGGATGTAGTTTCTATCCTTCTACCGGTAGAGAAGACCCGCGGATTATTGGACTTGGATATGGCGACTGATCATCGTCAATCCCTGTCAGGTTTTATGTTTTCTTTAAGTCCCATTCCTCCATTTTGGAAAAATGCTTTGACACTGGTTCTTAGGCTTTTGTGCCAAGTTGCTGATAGTGTTCTATTTTGACGAGAAAGATGTTGACTCTGTGCAGTATCTAGAACTACAAGTTTATTTTGAAAACAAGGGCACGTATTGTTGCACCTTCGGAATTTATCAACAAAGACAAGTGATTTTATATCTGATTGATACAAACGAGTTTAATAACTGTTAATCATATGAAATGTTATATTGCTTACCTTATACGTATATTTCTTGCTGAGCTATAGTTGCTCACTCTTGCTTGTTTTCAAATTTACAAACACAACAGCTAAGCGAAATGGCAAGACCCAGACAGACTGCCCGAAAGCAGGTGACTAGACCCGAGCCAGCAGTTGAGATTCCACCGGTAGGCCCCATTAGCTGGATTGGTTGGCAGCTTTTGTTAGTTCGTTTTATTTATCAGTATGACCTGTGCAAGGCAGTGTATCGTAACAAACTTTCAAGCCGCCAACTTCGCTTCATATCGAAGTGTCGCTGGTAGCATAAATACTATTTAATTCGGTCTGTAATAACTCTGAAACTTTTATTTCCGCTTAATCAATTGTGTGACGTTTCTAAGACTCTAACCTGTGTGTGTGCGGTGTGAGTTTATTGTGGGGTCGATGGCTGTTTTATATATTATGTGCAAGAACATGTATGTTATTGATGGAAAATGGACCGTGAGCGCCTAGATCTCCGACCCCGGATCTGGGGGCGTCACATCTAACAAGCAGCAGCTTGGGAGAAATGATGTTGAATATTCCTTGCCAACTAGATACGACTACTTTGTGGAGTCTTATCAACAAGTATCATACTTGGGGAAAGGGGGACGAACTTTACGTTCAGAGTCAAGAACTTCTTTTTGAACTTAGAGTCGTGTAAGAGGCCGAGTAGCGCCGATCCATCCCATTGGCCCAACCTTTGGCCGGGGAGATCTAACAGGGCGGTAGACAAGTAAATCCGTCAGCTCTTCCTTCTACCGGTAGTAAATCTAAATTGAGCTGTACAATCTGCGACTGATCATCGTAAGGATTGGAACAGCGGGCGCGGTGAATACTCCAGCATTAGTTCATCATTCAAATTCATTTATTTTCTGCAACGTTATCATTGTTGGCAGTATTGGAAAAGTATTCATAACTGGAATTGTAATATTTTTCCTACAAGTTCCTCTTTTATGATAAATGATAATATCTTGCTTATCTTTGACATAGCAGATATTTCCACCTATATATACATTCTGAGTTACCTTGTAACTTCATAGTTCGTGTTATACTGGCATCATTTCCGTAAATGCATGGCATATGGTTTGAAAGATACTTTTGAACTGTTATATATTATCGTTCAGTTATACATTATTGTTGGTGGGCTATTGCTCACCCTTGCTTTATTATTATATCACAACAATAGCTAAACCAGATGACTCGCACAAGGCGCACTCGACGCTAACGAGGACGATGAGACAACCAGAGCTAAAGAAGAAGCTATTGGTAGGATAGATTCATTCTTTCAGTACCAAGTATATGGGCTGGTATGACTTATGAAAATGGATGGCAAAGAGTATGTATTTATATTGTAATTCTTTTGGGTTGTAAGAACTCAAAATGTGATTAATAAAATTTGATTGTTACTCTGATTTCATCTCTGGGACTATAACGGGTGTGTTTTATATTGTTGTGTTGGGTCTTAAAGATGTAATTTATTTTATGTTGAAGTAAGTTCAAGTATTGTGGACAGAATTGGACCGTAACGACCGGACCCCGGATCTGGGGGTGTTACAATAATTTATTTTGAAAACCAATTTAAAATTATTAAATAAATATTCCAATAATATTTATTAACTCATATATATTTAAAGAATATTTATTGATCAAAATAGTGCTCATAAATAACCCTCGAATGAATATATAAAAATATTCACTAAATAATAATTTCTTAAATGAATACTCGAAATAATATTCAATATATAATTTAAACCTTAAATGAATATTCGAAATAATATTCATTAAATAAATAAACCGTATATGAATATTCAAAAATAATATTCATTTAATAAATAAAACTCAAATGAATATTCAAAATAATATTCATTAAATAAATAAATAAACTCAAATGAATATTCAAAATAATATTCATTAAAAAATAATGGAAAAGCATTTATCTAATATTTTCCTTAGAAAATAATCACAGTATATACAGAAATACCGACTCTCGGTCTATATTTGAAGAATGAAGATCATATGCCCTTCACTAAGGGTCTTAGCAATATCCGGCTTATAACTAATATATTACATATCTAGCTTATAAGCCAATATCAAATCATAAGGACAGTATCACAATATAATTTGAAAGCAGGCATGCATGCTATGACATATGTATAACAGAAACCAAATCATATATATTATCACAACAACAGTTTCAAAATGTTTGAAAACTTGCCTAGTACTCTGGTAGGGATAGTGTGTCCTGGGTCAGTCCGGTGATCTATAAATAATAAAATATTCGAGATTAATCACTTAACGCTTTGAAAGGTTAAGTATATACATTACTTAGGTTAAGTATATACATTACTTGCTCATTATCCAGGCATGTCATTACAATTACACTTGGTAGGTTCTTAAGTCATTTAAGTTCTAAGGTTGTTCGTTTATTAGGAAAGATTATACCTCGAGATTTATTGTTCGCTTTCTAATTGGTTTTCCAAATTTATAACCAAGTGCTCTTTTTAGGGGTTCCCTTGTACTTAACCTTGATTCGAACATTTTATAAAATCGAAAAACGATCCGTTTGACATGAGGTCTTTTCTCATACCTTCCTTATGATCTCTAATATTTAATTATCAAGATTCGCCACTGAATTAATCATGTTAAGGGGGTTCAATTTCAGTTACGAACTCGCACTTACGATTTCGAACCACTTTTACTAAATCGACCAAAACTCCTAAACCGTAAGTCTAAATGTTTCGATTCTCGCGCCAAAACGATCTATGACTCGAGATCTATAAGGAAAGATCATATAATCATCAAGATCAGAAAATTAACCCAACTATTATGCATGGTTTTTTAAGAGTTAATGAAATTTCGCCATTACGACGGCTATAAATCGAACATTTCCAAGTTTATCACAACATAACCAAGCCATACCGGGCATACCATACATCTTAACAAGTCCAAGAACATCTCACTTCACCATCATTTGGATCATATCACTTAGATCAACTAAACCAACTACTTAATCAAGCTTACATGCTTATAATATCATCATAATCATAACTCATCTAAAACCACCAAGAACATTCATAAAACTCAAAGTAAGATCTAGGGTTCATGAGAGATATACCTTCCTTGGAGTGTGTAAAGACCTTACTAAGCCTTGTATAGTCCTTAGATTACCTTAACCAAGCATAGATCATCAAAAGAAATCAAGAAATCAAAGTTAGTTCTTGAAAGTTACTATTCATTATCAACTTTGATGATTTTATTACCTATGAAAGACTTGGAGTTTGAATCTAAAATTCATAGGATATCTAAGTTATAAAATGTAATACTCACCAAATTAATCTTGGAATTGTTTGATTTTTGGAAGCTTGAGTTTTCTTCTTGATTTTTCGCAAAAGCCGAATGGCTCTAATGGAGAGAGAATGGAGTGGTTTGCTTGTTCTCTTACTTGGTTATTGTGCTAAAATGAATTATTGAGATAATATCTAGCATAAAGTGGCTTTATTAAAGTGATTAGGTCATTCCATGCATCATCTTGAGCCATGTGTTATGATTTTGTGGTGTAGGTGATGTAATCTTGTAACTAGTTTGGTTTAGTTCCTAATGATGCTAGTTCCTTTGGTACTAACTTGGTTACTTGACCTTATCCACTTGCACATGCTTGCATCTTGGCTCTCTGCTTGTTTCTTTGTCCGGTTATTACTCAATTTCATTGATCGTTTGGAGGAATATCTCAAGTATTTCTTGTTAGGGTTTTACCGGAAACCTTCTTGATATTTATACTACCATTCTCAATCCTCCTTTATAATCCTCGAATTTAAATTCCTCAAATCTCTTTATTAAATCCTTAATTCCTTCAGTGTCTAGGGAAATCTCGGAGAAAATAAAAGTGTCATTTTTCTGAATCTGATATCGTTTACATACACTTATTTTGCCTATAGATCATTAATACGAGCCCAGAAATCTATTCGGAATACTTCTATATAGTGTCGTCTGATAATATTCCAATTTCCATCAAAAACACTATTCATTACTTATTCTTTCTTTATTTCCTATATTTAGAAAAATGTCCTCGTTCTCTTCCGAGCGTTCGTAATCTCTTTTACGGATCAATTAACTTATAATAGATATTGACTTGGATGACATGGGCTACCAGATATCGATTTGGATGACATGAGAATAACCTTCCTCTTTGGAATACCCTATCTTACTTTCTAGGAGGATTATTCTAATATAAGTTGTCAACCAATTGCATTGTTCATGGCATATAAACATTTGAATCCAAATCCATTAAAAATTCATTCATTAAACCACTGATACATTGTAGTCGTAACCACTATTCATTCATACTCCATTACATAATAAAAGTTTTAATTCTACCAAAAATCTGGGTTCTTACAATCTCCCCTCCTTAAAAGGATTTTGTCCCGGAATCAGTTTGAGAACAAATGGGGTATTTCTCTTGCATCGCGCTTTCTAGTTCCTACGTTGATTCTTCTACATTGTGGTTCTGCCATAAAACTCTGACTATCTTGATGACCTTATTTTGGAGCACTTGTTCTTTTCAATCTTTGATTTCCACAAGCTTCTCCACAGGTTAGGTCAGGTTGCATGTCGATGTGCTCATATTCCATGATATGCTTGGCATCCGAATTATATTTCCTTAACATGGAACACATTGTGCACTTGTTGCAGGTTTGGGGGTAATGCTAGTCTATAGCACAGTCTCTCAACATATCCTCTAGCGTTTGGATGGTCCTTTCACTTTGCCCGTCTGTTTGAGGGTGATAGGTGGTACTCATGGTTAATTTGGTTCCTATACATTCTTGAAAGCTTCTCCAAAACCTGGAGTTAAATCTTGGATATCGATTGGATAGCATGGCGATTGGGACTCCATATCGCGCCACTATCTCTTATCGATAGTGTACCTTTCATTGATCGGAAGAAACTGAGCTGACTTCGTTAGTCGATCTATAATTACCCATATGGCATCATGATTAGCTTTGGTCCTTGGTAAACCTACTACGAAATCCATAGCTACGTGTTCCCATTTCCATTCGGGAATCTCTAAGGGGTGTAGAAGTCCACTGGGTATATGGTGTTCTGCTTTCACTCGTTGGCAGGTCAAGCATCCGTTTACCCACTATGCTACGTCCTTTTTCATGTTAGGCCACCAGTATTACTCTTTCAAATCCCTATACATCTTGGTACTACCGGGGTGTACTGAGTACCTTGAGTTGTGTCCTTCATACAGAATTTCATCTTTTAGGTCCTACACATTTGGGATCCATATCCTTGATGCGTACCTCATGATCCCTTCCTTATCTCTTTCGCACTTAATATCTTCCCCGATCATTATCTCTTCCGTCGAGTGTTCTTCTTCTTCCATCATCCGCTCTTGGCATAACCTAATCTTTTCCAAGAATGGAGGCTGGATTCGAATTTCCATCAACCTCTCTTGACCATCTCCTGGTATCCTGACCTCGATTTCCAACTTCTCGAAGTCTCTTACCAACTCTTCTTCTGAGGTTATCATTTTGAGTTTCTCTTTCCTACTAAGGGCGTCAGCCACCACATTGGCTTTAACCGGGTGATAATAAATCTCATAATCATAATCCTTGATTAGCTCTAACCATCTCCTCGGGCGCATGTTAAGCTCTTTCCGAGTGAAAATGTACTTGAGGCTCTTATGGTCAGTGTAAATCTCGCACTTCTCTCCATACAACTAGTGTCTCCAAATTTTAAAGCAAAAACTATTGCTGCTAATTCTAGATCATGAGTGGGATATCGAATCTCATATTCCTTCAGCTGTCTTGACGCATACGCGATTACCTTACCGTGCTGCATAAGCACGCATCCTAGTCCTTTATTCTTTCCCCTGATGCTGCTGGTTTGTTCGTCGGGCAGTCCTTCCTCATATGTCCTTGACGGCCGCACTGGAAACAAGTGGGGCTATTAGAGATAATCGTGGTGCAAGAGGTACCATAGTGACCTGCTCATCCACACTTATAGCAGGTTATCTGTTTCAGGTTGCACACACCGGAATGTTTCTTCCCACAAGTTGCACATACTGGTAATGAAGGTCGAGAAGGGTGGGAACGGGACACTCCTGATTGCTTGTCGCCCTAGTCACACTTGCGCTCATAGATTGTTTAAATCCCACACTCCTTCCAGGTAGGGAGACTATCCCTCGGTTAAACTTATTTGGGGGGTTTCCTTCTGCGGAAACTCCGCCCATGCTTGCATGCTTACTTTTTATCCCCCCTTTCTCTCTTTCCATCTACATCTGATCACTCCATGCTTCCACAATTGATACCTTCTGCACCAAGGTGGCATAGTCTGTAATCTCTAAAACTGCTACCCGATTCTAGATCCACTGCTTCAACCCTTGCTAAAACTTATTCACTTTCTTCTCTTCAGTATCCACAAACTCTGGCACAAACCTCGATAGCTCGGTAAACTTGGCCTTGTAATCAGCCACTGATAAATTGTTCTGCTTCAGTTCTAAAAACTTGAGCTCCATCTGAGTATTCATAAACCTTGGGAAGTACTTTTCCAGAAACAATTGTTTGAACCTCTCCCAGGTTATTATAGCATCCGTCTCCATGTTTTTCTTGGCATCCCACGAGTAATTGGCCTCTCTTTTCAGAAGGTAAGTGGCAAAAATAGTCTTTTGCGCCTCCTCAATGCTTAGAATCTCAAAGGATGTTTCCATTTCCTTTATCCAGGCTCTTGACTCGACTGGGTCAGCCGATCCTTGGAACTCTTGGGGCTTAAGGGACTTAAAGGCCCTGAAAGAATTTTCCACTACTGTGTTGTTTCCTTGGGGTGGTTGGGGATAACGGTCCAAATTCTGCATGAGTCGATTCATAAACTGACCCATGGGGTCTCTATCCTGGTTCTCCCCTTCTTGCTCAACTTTAGTTTCTTCCCCTTCTACTTCTTCTTCGAACTCCCCAGTGTAAAAGGTTTCATCTGCTGCCCCATACTGGGAATCCTCTTGCTCATTATAATCCTCATCTTGCGCTTCAACATATTCGGGATTTTCCCCTTATTGGTTATGGCTTTCTTGGTCAATAGATTCACGGGGGTTAGCCCTAGTTCCCATTCTTCGTGGAGGCATCTTACTGAAAATTTGGATAATTACACATTATGTTTATTTACCTTCTTTAAAGATTTCTCCTTGCAAAATTTGTTACATATTGGATTTTGGATCCCACGGTTCTATATTTCATGGCAACTTAATCGAAAATGGTACATGCAGATAATAATCTAGTAAACTGGTGATCGCGTGACAACAGAACTGAAATGATTGAAAGGAAATAAATATATACATGGTACTGAAAGATACATAAGCTGAGTCACATCGACAGTTTAGAAGTACAACCGTCCTAACAACATCTGGTCAAAAGTGAAATACATGGTCTATCCGTCTAGTCAATAAAAGGGAAAATAAATACAATGAAACTATCCCACAAAAGTCGGCACTACTACGTCCGTACATGATTAGAAGACTAGACTACTACATCACCATCTTTGAAATCAGCCACCAGTATGGCCCAAAGCCCTGACCCTCGCCATAGCAATGCGAAAGATCTCTTCAGCATCTATCCTGGACACCCTGCCATCTCCATCAGTAGGTAAAGCTCGAACCCTCATCCGGGCTCTCAGCTGAATACGGGTCACTACCCTATGCATAGCTCGAGCCCTAGCACAGCTCCCGCTGGCCTGGCATCCCAACCTGGCAGTTCTATCAGCTATAAGCTCCGCCTGGACTCTGCTAACCTGGCCTTAGCCACTGCTAAATCGGTAGCAACTCTACTCACAACCCAGTTATGCACACACAATGGAATCCCCTCTATCGGAATATGGGGTGGGGTAGATGGCTCTGCTGGAGGTGCAGCCTCTTCCTACTGTGGCTCGGGGGTAAGCTCCTCAAACTCCTCAGAAAAAGGACTCACAAGCAATGGTGGTGGGGTAGGGGCTCTCTCAGTAGAGAGTGGTGGCAAACGAAGTCTTGAACTCCCAATAGCATCATCAACTCGCTAATCAATATCCCCCTCCGTACCCTCATCCACTGCCTGCTCTATAACCACATCCATAACCTGCTCAGTAGTCATATCAGTGTCCTCCTCCATAACCCTTATATCAGATATAGCCTGGATCTCCTCTGGATCCTCATCATCAGACTCCTCAACAATAACCTCGGTATCCTCAGCTGTCTAGACCTCCTCCGGGTCCCCCTCCTCAGACTCAACAACCTCTGTGTCTCCATCCTCGTCACCTAGATGCTCATAATACGGATATGTGGTCCTGAGTAAGTCCTCATCGTGCTGTCGCTCAAACGCTTCTGGATCGGAGATGTCGCTCGCCTACACAATACAGACTATGTTACCATCATTATACTTAAAAAGTTCCTGTAAAGGTTTTAGGTGAACTTGGCAAGAGTTCTTATTATCTTAGTGAATTTATTATTATATAACATCGCATCATCTCTTGGGATATATAACTCTCTCTCTGATACAATTTCTATAACAGCCCCAGATCCGGGGTCGGGGATCCGGTCGTTACGGTCTCAATTCCATTAATAATACTTGAACTTGAATCAATATAAATAAACATCATGCTATGACCCCGTAATAATATCACACCACACGACCAGTTATAGTCCCAAAGATGAAATTTAAACAAGAGCTGCCGGCCTAGGCTACTAGTTGCTCCTACCTCAGCAATGGCGACGATGATATCAGCAGGCAATCCTACGACTGCTGTCACCTGCTTTCGCCGAGTGCGCCTTACGCGGGCCATCAAACCTAGCTGTTGTTGTGATATAATAAATAAAGCAAGGGTGAGCAATAGCCCCTCAAAATAATATATAACTGAACAATAATATATAACAGTTTTAAAAGAATATCTTTGAAACCATATGCCATGCATTGACGAACATAGTGCCAGTATAACATAAAAGATGAAGTTATAAACATCTGCTATTTTCAAAATATATTTTCCGTAGAAATATCTGCTATGCAAAACTATGAACAAGATATCAACATGTCATAATTGCAATGCCAGTTTTTTTGAACACTTTTCGAATCCTGCCAACACTTATCGGTCACCCAGCCGTAGCTTTCCGATCGGGGTGCTCTCGATAATGTTGTAGAAAATATCCAAATTGTATGATGAACTAATACTGGAGTATTCACCGCACCCGTTATTCCAATCCTTACGATGATCAGTCACAGATTGTACAGCTCAAATTAGTTTTACTACCGGTAGAAGGAAGAACTGACGGATTTACTTGTCTAACGCCCTTTTACATCTCCCTGGCCAACAGTTGGGCCTTTTGGATGGACCGGCGCTACTCGGCCTCTTACACGACTCCTAGTTCGAATAGAATCCATGACTCTGAAATGTAACCCTCATCCTCCTTTCCCCAAGTATAATACTTGTTGATAAGACTCCACAAAGTAGTCATATCTAATTGGAAAGAAAAATTCACCAATATTTGTTGTGGCTTGTTAATGGATATCAACTTGTTCCATCAATCTTACCCCTCGAACAATGAGGAAGTAACAAAAGATTCAATTTGATGAATAACAGCCAAGTTGCGAATGAAAAGAATAATTTCAAAGATTTATGACCGGGCAGTCAAACAAAATAAAAACAGCTCTTAAGTAAGGTTCCCTTATATTTTGAAAGTTTTTGAGCGAGCATTTAAATCTTCCTATAAGATAGATTTAAATGGAAAATAGGGTTTTTGGGAACCTCTCCTTGATAAAATAATTATAATAAGACTCAGAAATATTTTACATAATATTTGAAGATCAAAGGTGATTTTTTTGAATAAAATAATTTATTTTGAAAACCAATTTAAAAGTATTAAATAAATATTCCAATAATATTTATTATCTCATAAATATTTAAAGAATATTTATTCATCAAAATATTGCTCATAAATAACCCTCGAATGAATATATAAAAATATTCAATAAATAATAATTTCTTAAATGAATACTCGAAATAATATTCAATAAATATTTCAAACCTTAAATGAATATTCAAAATAATATTCATTAAATAAATAAACCTTAAATGAATATCCAAAAATAATATTCATTTAATAAATAAAACTCAAATGAATATTCAAAATAATATTCATTAAATAAATAAATAAACTCAAATGAATATTCAAAATAATATTCATTAAAGAAATAATGGAAAAGCATTTATCTAATATTTTCCTCAGAAAATAATCACAGTATATACAGAAATACCGACTCCCGGTCTATATTTGAAGAATGAAGATCATATGCCCTTCACTAAGGGTCTTAGCAATATCCGGCTTACAACTAATATATCACATATTTAGCTTATAAGCCAATATCAAATCATAAAACCAGTATCACAATATAATTTGAAAGCAGGCATGCATGTTCTGGCATATGTATAACAGAAACCAAATCATATATATTATCACAATAATAGTTTCAAAATGTTTGAAAACTTTCCTGGTACTCTGGTAGGGATAGTGTGTCCTGGGTCAGTCCGGTGATCTATTTGAAAACATGTTTGTGAATAAATATTTCTTAAGGAGTCGATACACGAACAAAAATATTGGTTTGATCAAAGTTTGAGCTCGAGTTCGAGTTCAACGTAATTATAACGAGCTGATACAAGAACAGTTAAGAATTTGGTTCGGTTCGGCTCATTTACAACCCTACCTCCAAGAAATCATTTATTCACAGTTTTCCTTGTTGAGGAAGTAGATAACGAAGTTATGAAAAATGTGTAGGAAGAACATTGTAATACTAAATTACAAGATCATATAAACACAAATCAAAGTTCCATAACGCATACTCTATTGATTTTGTAGTAACACTCAATGGGAAAGGAAGACCAGCAGTTAGCACTGTAATAAAGATGTTCACTGGCCTTACTGGTTTACGAAGTCTTATAAATTAGTTTTATCTACGAGATTGAATTAAATATACACTCTACTTTCACTTGAAGCTTGAGATTGAACTGAATAATAATTTAAATTATCTTTCCTTTATACCACTTTTAATCAGTTCAAGTTTGCAGCTGCCGTAAGGACTTGTACTTGGTATCTGATGCAGGCTATTTTTATTTATTTATTAATTTATTTTTATGAACGTATATTAAATGTTTTGTGGTGGGATCCCGAGTTGCATTTGTGTAAGAACCCAGATTTTGGATAGAATTAAAACTTTTTTTATGTATGGATGTAATAGTGATTACGGCCACGATGTAACGATTGTTCTAATGAATGGAATGGATTTGGATTCAAATACTTATATGTTATGAAGAATGCTATTGGTTGACAATCTAGATAAGAATTATCTATCTCCTTGGAAATTAAGATTTGATAATTCCAAGGGGGAAGGTTATTCTTATGTCATCCAAATCGATATCTGATATCAGTCCAGTGGTTCCGTAAAAGGGTTAAGGAACGATCGAAAGAGAACCAGGACATCTATATAACCCTAAAAGAATAAGTAAAGAATAAGTGGTGAATAGTGATTTTGGTGGAATTAGGAATATTATTAGACGATGCTATATAAAAGTACCCGGAACGAAATTCTGAGTTCGTATTAATGATCTAGGGGGAAAAAGAGTGTATGTAAAAGCTGTCGGATTCTGAAAAATAGCACTTTTATTTTCCCCAAGATTTCCCTGGACACCGAAAGACCTAAGAGATTATTAAAAGGATTTAAGGAAAATGGATTCGAGAATTATTAAGAATGATGGAGAATGGTAGTATAAATGTCAAGAAGGTTTCCGGTAAAACCCTAACTAAAAACGATTGAGATATTCATTCGAACGATTAATCAAAATGAGAAATAACCGTACAAAGTGCAAGCAGAGGGAATGAAGATACATGCATGGGCAAGGGAAAATATCTAGTAACCAATTAGTTATATAAGTAACTAGCACCATGAGGAATTAACAAGATACTTGGAAAAAGGATGCATCCAACTTGCTTTACACACCATCCAAGTGAGTGGAACATGACCTCACACCTTTTATAAAGCTACTTTATCAAAGATAAGATGCATCCTAAATAATATCTAGCATTATTGATTATAAACCAAGCAAGAAACCAAAACACTCCATTTTCTTCTTTTTCTTGCAAACTCTCGGCCAAGAGCTCAAAAAAGGGGGTTCCCACCATTGTTTGATCTCCAACTTTTTATGGTAAATACTACATATCATAGCTTAGATCTCCTCGAAATCTTGGCCTTGAATTCATCTTTTACCATTTTCAAATAAATCATCAAAGGTTATGATGAATAGTGTTTTCATATACTAATCCTTGTTTTTCTTGATTTCATGGTTGATCTTAGCTAGCTTAAGGCCACTCAAGGATCATACAAAGCTTAGTGAGGCTAGATCATACTCCAAGGAAGGTAGACCTCTTGAAACCCTAGCATTTGATTTGAGATTTATATATGTTTTTGATGGGTTTAGCTTTGTATGGTTATAGTGGTGATTATAAGCATGATTATGTAGTTAGTTATGTGATTTAAGAAGCATGATGATATTGAGGTTAAGGTCAGTGGTTCTATGGCTGGTTGAGATGAGAATCATGTTTATAAGTTGTATTGATGCCCGATGTGGCTTGGTTTGATGATTACGATTTTTGGAACGTCCGATTTATAGCCGTCGTAATGCCGAATTTTTGCTAACACTTAGAAAACGAGCCATAGATCCTTTTGGTGCAAGAATCGAAACATTCCGACTTACAGTTTAGGAGTTATGGTCAAATTACTAAAATTGGTTCGGAACCGTAAGTAAAAGGTCGTAACTTCAATTGAACCCTCGTAAAACATGTTACTTAGTGGCGAATCTTGGTAAATAAATACTAGGGGTTATAAGGAAGGTGTGAGAGAAAACCACATGTCAAACGGATCATTTTCCGATTTTATAAAAATGTTTGAATCGAGGTTAAGCGCGAACAAACCCTTAAAACTACACTTGGTTATAACTTTCGTGAATCACTTAGAAAACGGGCGATAAAACTCGAGGTATAATCTTGGTTCGTAAACGACCAACCTTAGAACTTATACGATTTAAGTATATACCAAGTGTAAGTTTGATGACAAGTCTTAATAACGAACAAATGTCGGACCATATCGGTGACAAAAAGAGTTACACAAAAGGGTGCATAACGAGATAACTTGAAAATGTGTTTCGACTTAAGTGAAGTTTATACTTAGACTTTTAAAAGGTGTTAAGTGGTTAATCTCGAATGTTCTGATTGTTTATAGATCATCGAGCAGACCCAGGACACGCTATCTCCACCCACACCCGATTACCAGGCAAGTTTCCAATACCTTGGAACTGTTGTTGTGATAATATGTATATCTATTGCTTCTGATACATATGCCATAGCATGCATGCCTATTGTCAAATTATATTATGATACTTGTTGCCTGAATGATTGCCCTATATACCCAAAAATCAGCTTTCTCTCACCAAAATGCCCAGAATCTGGAAGTACCGCCCAAATTACCCACGGGATACTCCCATGACAGAGGAGTAACCGGTGGATACGCCCACAGAAAAGGAGTAACCATTGGATACGCCCACAGAAAAGAAGTAACAGGGCTACATACGCCGTTTGATAAGGAGTAACACAATATGCGCCTTCTGAAACGCCTTGAGATACGCCTTCTAATTTGGCGTAACAGTAGATACGCATCTTCAGGATGCGTATCTTACGTCATCACAGAGCTCCTCCAGTCGGGCGCCAATGGCGATTTCCGGCTTGATTTTTCGATTTGTTCCACCGTTCACATCCCTGACTTTCAATTCACATACCATATACCATTAGAATCCGTGTTCGATTATCTACACAACCATATTACTTTTATAACAGTTTATTTGAACGATTAAAAACGCCTAAATCGTCGATTTCATCGACTACCACATCTCCGGCGAGCTTCGTTTGGCCCCTGCGGGGCCGGAGACGTTAAACGCAGTCGGGGAAGATGAAGTTCAAGTCCTTGCGATCATTTTGGTATGTATTAGTCACGCGGACAGTTCCTGGAGAGGGAGATCGAAGAAAATTGTCGATGTCGCCGTTGAAGTCGCCGGGAGGGAGAAGAAGAAAAGCAAAGTCGGTTTCTAGCGTTGCTACAGTAACCAGATACGCCCATGGGAGTTGCGCATCCCATGGGTACTGATGTCGGAATTTTCAGTTTTGGGTATTTTGGTTAGTGGGTAGTGAAATTTTAGGCATTTTGGTCATTCTTTCAATTGATATTGGCTTATAGACTAGATACGAATTATCAGTTATTGTGACGGCCCCAAATCCCTTAATCAAAATTAACTAGATAATGGTAAAGCATGCATATTAATTAATTAGACATTACCACTCCCACGCCTAGATCGCCAACAGGTAAGAGTTTGAAGCAATATAAACTACCAATTCAAAACCAATTATTTATTACAGAACACAAATAATTCTAAGTTCAAAAGATTATAGACTAAGTCAAAAGTCTAGCAAAACATGATCCATCTGACCGCCACTCCCTTCTACCTGGAACTGCCTCCTATAGGCTACACCTGAACCACCACAATTCTTACGCGCAGTCTCAAGAGTCCTTACCATCTTCGAGCTTCACTGAAAGGTTAAGGAAAAATAATATCATTGAGCCAATTGCTCAGCAAGTGCATAAACAACAATATAAGACTGGCAAAATAATTCAACTGTAAAGCAAGATATGAAATCTGCAAATGAACTGTATCAACTGAATCAATATCAAAATAAAATGAGAAGGAATTGGAATATCTGATAAGACGCTACGAGCAACGCTGGGTGATCAGCCCACGACAGAGCTCCGAACCCGCATATCCAATACGGTGTTCATCAAATATAAGGGGATCCCAGGCACACATTGGCCTATAATAGTAACATGATTTGGACCGGCGCCTCGGTCAAAGTAACATTCCATCCAATTCCATTTAGGTCAAACAATGTTTATCAAATTCAATTCATCTCAACGAAACAAAAATATCAATGTTATATCAAGTTGTTAATCAACAAGAATAGGATTCTCAAATTTCGAATAAATGACAAGGGTCAAATGAAGAAAATCAATCATTTCGGATTCTTAGAAGTTGGGGTTATATTTAAAGTACTTGGTTAAGTCAAGAAAATAAGTCAAGAATGAATCAGTGTTTTAAGGTAGAAAAGAATTCATCAAACAAGATGGCGTTTATATAGTTGATTCAAGGGTTCAAGAGTTCAAGAAAATACGAAAAGGTTTCCACGCAATGTGGTCATGATTAACAAGACAAGTCAAGTTCAAGTTCAAAGGATATGAATCAATCACAAGGTATACGACAATATTAAGGTCGGAAAGAATAAGGTACTAATTTGTGACAACTTAACAATTCGATATTTCATGGCATTCAATATATGGTATCAACAAGGTAAGATAGTACACTTGCCTTAAATCACGAGATCAAACTAGATAGTGTCCTCCTCAATCGGCTCCTTGCCAGGCCTCCTACTCGGACCTATAATAATAATAATAAACAATATCTTATTTTCCCCTCTTTTGTTTACATATCACAAAGCAATCCTAATAATGCTAACGCCCCATCGATATAACCATGTTATACACATACATTTATACATGTAAACACGTAAGTCATGTAAGTTACTTAGCACGTAATTCACTTAACATACAATGTAGTAAGATATAGTACTATAATGATTCTACGACTTAACATTGGAGATGTGCCTTTAGGGTTTTGGAAATCACTTATTATATTTTTAGAAATTTCGGCGGCATCTCCTTTGTATAGTTGTCAAACCATACCGAATATAATCGGTCTCAATCAATCACAAAACAACACAATGCACCTCCAATGGCTACAACTTCATCATCAATCGACTACTACAATCACCAAGCAATCCTAGGCTATCCTACTCTCTCCACGATGACTCATTAAGCAATTCATAACTCAAATTCACATAGCAATTCAATCATGCAACCAATTAATTCATGTAACAATTTGATCAATTAGCACTTAAACAATTCAAGCAAGTAACTCACAATAATTCACACAAGTCCCACAATCTCTCTTCTCTTCCTCCCTCTCTCGGCCTCTCGGCCTCTCTCTCTCCCTCTCCTCTCTCTCTCTCTCGGCTTCTCCCTCTCTCCCTCTCTCTTCCTCCCTCTCGGTCTCTCTCCCTCCTCTTCACCAACAATCACATACAAAACCCTCACAATGACATACACCATTACTTACATGCATATCAATTCACAAAACCATAATCTCACATACCCACCAAGGTTACTTAAATTTTACAATCAAAATCAATTTATAAACTTAACCCATCAAAATTCATAACATTAAATCATCAAAATCACTAACCTTCTTAATTTGACACCTACTAACAATCATCAACTAACAAAACAAGCATACCCACAACTTGAAATCTTATAAAAACTCAAACCCATCATCAAAATCAACATAAAAAGTTATAAAAACTCACATGCATCCACATATCACCTACTAATCATGTAAAATCATAAAATTAACACTTGCATGCAACCCTTCGGCTCACTTTCATTCATGGCCGAAGGTTTGGGGTCCTCCGGAGAGCCCGAAAATTCGTGGGTCTCTTCCAGGGAGTATACCCAATCATCAACACCCACAAACTTACCTTGATTCTTTGATTTTCGAAAAACCCTAAATTGGAAAAGTAAAGAAATTGAAATTTAAAACCATGGGTTTGTAGAGGATGACAAGAGGAGTGTTTTTATGTATAATAGTGTGGGGTTTTAATGGAGGAATTTACCTTGATTAAGCTTGAGAATCAATGGAGGTTATGAGAACTTGAGAGAAAAAGATGAAGTCAGTGTGGGGGGGGGGGTTGTGTCTCGGCCGAATGAAAAAAATAAGGGGAGGGGAGGGTTTTGTCCAAGCCTACTAACACACACATGTAATTAAATCATATTTTATTGATACATCTTTTAATTAAATAAAAGACTTGTAAAAATAATTCTATTTACAAGATATTTTGGATCCAAAAATAATTTATTGACACATAAAATTAAAATATGGAATTCTCTTCCTCAATATATTTTTAAAACATTTTTAAAATCATTTTATGAAAAGATTTGAATTTTACAAGGTTTAATATTTTAAAAAGGAAAATAATTGGAAAAATCCTTGTAAAATATTTTAATGCGAAAATAAATTAAACTTTTATTTTTAAAAAGTCTTTAAATGCATAAGGATAATAAAACAAGAAATTTCATGATTTTTACTAACTCCAAGAATTTTATAAAAATGTTTAAGTGAACAAAAATCATGTTTTAACATTTAAAAGCTATACAGAATTTTAATAAAATTTCACGTCAACACATCTAGCAATTAGACACGTAACACATATTCACAATCACACAAACATGTAATGACTCATCAATTAAGGCACATAATAATATTTTAATGCCAAATAATATTATTTATAGAGTACGAAATTCCCAGATATTACATCCTTCCCCCCTTAAAAGGATTCTGTCCCCAGAATCAGCTATGTAAACAAATGAGGGTACTGTTCTAACATATCGCTTTCTAACTCCCAGGTTGACTCTTCAACCTTAGGATTCCTCCACAAGACTTTAACTAAAGCAACTGATTTATTTCTAAGCACTTTCTCTCGGCGATCTTCTATTTTGATCGGCCGCTCTACATAATACAAATCTGGCTGAATTTCTACTGGCTCATACTCTATTACACACTTAGTGTCAGGATGAAACTTCTTAAGCATCGATACATGAAAAACATTATGAATATGCTGCATCTGAGGCGGTAAAGCTAATTCATATGCTACTTTGCCTATACGTCGCAGAATCTCAAAAGGTCCTACAAATCTTGGACTTAGCTTTCCTTTCTTCCCAAATCTGGTTAATCCTTTCCATGGCGAAACTTTTAACAATACTGGATCACCTACTTCAAAATCTACTTTCTTTCTCGTTGGATCCGAATACTTTCTCTGTCTGTCTTGAGCAGCTCGCAATCTTTTCTGAATTATTTCCACTGTCTCTTTCGTCTGCTGAATCAATTCTGGTCCGACTATCTTTCGCTCACCAACTTCTTCCCAACACACAGGAGATCTACACTTCCTTCCATAGAGAGCTTCATACGGAGGCATCCCAATACTAGCATGATAGCTGTTGTTGTAAGAAAATTCCACCAAAGGTAGATGCTCGTCCCAATTGCCTTTAAAATCTATTGCACAAACTCTAAGCATGTCTTCAATTGTCTGAATCGTTCTTTCGCTCTGACCATCTGTCTGAGGATGATAAGCAGTACTCATTCTGAGTTGCGTTCCGAGATGTTCTTGAAACTGTCTCCAAAATCTTGAGTTAAAACGTGGATCTCTGTCAGATACTATAGATACTGGAACTCCATGACGAGTCACAATCTCTTTCAAGTACAAATGCACCAACTTGTCTAGCGAAAATCTCTCGTTAATCGGCAAGAAATGAGCTGATTTCGTCAATCGATCAACTATAACCCAAATCGCATCATGATTAGCCTTCGATCTTGGTAGACCTACTACAAAATCCATTGCAATGTGCTCCCACTTCCACTCAGGTATCTCCAATGGTTGAATTAATCCACTTGGTCTTTGATGTTCTGCTTTCACTCTTTGGCATGTATAACAACGACTTACCCACTCTGCAATTTCTCTTTTCATGTCTGGCCACCAAAAGTTTTTCTTCAAATCTTGATACATTTTCGTGCTTCCAGGATGTAATGAAAACTTAGAACTATGGGCATCACACAACAATTCTTCTTTCAACTCTTTCACATCAGGAATCCATATCCTTGAGGAAAATCTTAAAATACCTTGGTTATCTTTCTGTGTACAAATTTCTTCTCCGGTCAATTCATTCAATCTCTGATTCATCACTTCTTCTTGGCATTTCCGAATATTGTCCAATAGTACTGGTTGAAATGTCATGGTATAGACTTGATCTGCTGGTATCTCTGTTGCACAAACTTCAAGTTCTAACTTCTCAAACTCTCTAAACAATTCTTGAGTCATTGCCAACGTATTCAATCTTTCCTTCCTGCTTAGCGCATCAGCTACGACATTCGCCTTTCCCGGGTGATAACTAATGGTACAATCATAATCCTTTATCAGTTCTAACCATCTTCTTTGTCTCATGTTGAGTTCCTTCTGAGTAAAAATGTACTTAAGACTCTTATGATCCGTGAATATCTCACACTTCTCACCATAAAGATAATGTCTCCACAATTTCAATGCAAATACGATCGCTGCTAGCTTGAGGTCATGGGTAGGGTATCTCTGTTCATGAGGTTTCAGTTGCCTTGAAGCATACGCAATCACCTTCCCATGCTGCATCAACACACACCCTAATCCTTTATGTGAAGCATCGCTGTAGATTACAAACTCTCCTTTATCATCCGGTAATGCTAACACTGGAGCAGTTACCAATCTTTGCTTAAGCTCTTGAAAATTCTTTTCACACTTATCAGTCCATTCAAACTTTTCATTCTTCCGGGTCAACTTGGTCAATGGTACAGCAATCTTAGAAAAATCTTTAACAAATCTGCGATAATATCCTGCTAATCCCATAAAACTTCTTACTTCTGTTGGTGTCCTTGGTCTTTCCCAATTCACAACTGCTTCAATCTTTGTTGGGTCGACTCGAATTCCTTCCTTACTCACAATATGTCCCAAAAATTGGACTTCCTTCAACCAAAACTCACACTTGGAAAACTTGGCATACAACTTCTCCTTTCTCAATATCTCCAATGCTATCCTTAAATGCTCTGCATGTTCTGTTTCCGTCTTAGAGTATATCAAAATATCGTCAATGAAGACTATCACAAACTTATCCAAAAATTTCTTAAACACTCGGTTCATCAAATCCATAAATGCTGCGGGTGCGTTCGTCAATCCAAAAGCCATAACCAAAAATTCATAGTGACCATACCTTGTTCGAAAAGCAGTCTTCGGTATATCCTCTGGTTTGATTTTCAGCTGGTGATATCCTGATCTTAGATCTATCTTCGAAAAACATGTCGCTCCTTTCAACTGGTCAAACAAATCATCGATCCTTGGTAATGGGTATCTATTCTTGATAGTCAACTTATTCAACTCTCGATAGTCGATACAAAGTCTCATACTTCCATCTTTCTTCTTTACGAACAATACTGGCGCTCCCCAGGGTGATACACTTGGTCTTATAACTCCTTTATTCAATAAATCCTGAAGCTGATTGGCGAGTTCCTTCATTTCAGACGGTGCCATTCTGTATGGAGCCTTGGAAATAGGTTCTGTTCCTGGTGCTAAGTCAATCGCGAACTCAATCTGACGATCTGGAGGTAATCCGGGTAGTTCTTCGGGAAACACATCGGGAAACTCATTGACTACAGGAATATCCTCTAATTCCACTCCTTCTCGACTCTTATCTATCACATAAGCAAGATAAGCCTCACATCATTTCCTTAACAATCTCTTGGTTTGCATCATGGTAAGAAACGTACTAGTCTGCCTACGCCCCTTAAAGATAACTCTATCGCCTTCTGGAGATCTCAATGACACTCTCTTACTCTTACAATCGATATGCGCATCATACTCGGCAAGCCAATCCATTCCTAAAATAATGTCAAAATCTCCTAGTTGAAAAGGTATCAAGGTGACGGGAAAAAGATAACCTGAAATCTCTACTGCACAAGGTGAACATACCCTATCTACTGGTATCTGATCCTGATTAGCTAACACAATATTCAAAACTTCTCTTAACATATGAGTACCACACTTCAATTTATTCACAAAATCTTTAGCAACAAACGATCTAGTAGCACCCGAATCAATTAACACTTTTGCACTAATGGCGTTCACGAAAAGCGTACCTGCCACTACATCCGAGCTTTTCACTGCATCATTCATGTTCATGTTGAAGGTCCTGGCACGAATCGGATATGCTGACGCTTGATAACTCTGAGCTTGAAGAGCTGGAACTTGCTGAAGTACAGGTGGACTTAGAATCTGAGTTGGAATCTGAGATGTTGCTATCTGGTTCACTGGGGTAGAGGTAGTCAATCTCATCAAATTATTGTTTGGAACAGGCGATCTGCACTCCCTAGCCATGTGTCCTACCTTACCACACTTGTAACAATTCACACTCGACTTCCAATTCCTGCACTCGTTTGCAAAATGACCTTTCTGGTTACACTTGAAACAAACAATATCTGCCTTCACACACGCTCCGGTATGTTTCTTAGAACAATTCTTGCACTCTGGTATTGAGGGTCGGGGAAATCTTGGTTGATTGGGGTTCTGAGGAAGGGTTTCTGAGTTCCTGTTTCTGGGCACATTCCTTTTAAAATTTCTTCCCTGGTTCTGAAATCCGGGCTTTCTATCCATCTGATTAGTTGACTTTCCTTGATCCTGATTCCTTTCTATTGCTTCCACTTTCCTCTTTAAATTGCCCCTTTCCTTCTGATTCTGATCACTCTCACCTTCTATTATCATAGCCTTCTGAACCACTTCGGCATACGAGTTGATCTCAAAAGCTGCAACTCTGCTCCTTAACCATGGCTTCAATCCCTGTTGAAACCTCTTCGCTCTCTTTTCATCCGTATCCACATAATCTCCTACAAACCTTGCTAATTCGGTAAACTTCTTCTCATACTCATCAACACTCATATTTTCCTGCTTAAGATTAAAGAACTTTAACTCCATCTGATTCTGCATATACCTAGGAAAATACTTCTCCAGAAAAATCCTTTTAAACCTATCCCACTGAATCACTTCTGTTGCTTCCAATGCTTTAGCCGACTCCCACCAATAATTAGATTCACCCTTAAGAAAATAACTAGCAAATTCTACCTTCTTCTCATCACTAACCTTCACCAATGCGAAGGCCTTCTCCATTTCCTTAAGCCATATCTGGGCTTCAACTGGATCTTTTGTTCCTTGAAAATCTGGGGGTTTCACAGCCTGAAAAGATTTAAAAGTTACCGCAAGTTGGGCTGGTTGTTGCTGTCCTTGTTGCTGTTGCAATTGTTGATATTGTTGCTGAAGTAGCTGCTGCTGCTGAGCCAAAGTAGTCGTCTGCTGTTGCAAAAGTCCCAAAAGTTGAGCCATATCCATATTGCCTTGATTATCTTCTCTATTCTGATCATCTTGATCCCTATTCTGATTAGCTCTAGTATTGCTCCTTCTTGGAGGCATCTTTCTGAATATTAAACAAGCATCTATTTATCCACAAACATACATCTAACCGCAACATGGCACAATATAGTCTAACAGTTCTAATATGACATGATACAACCTAAAATTTAAACCATCTCACGCGGCCAAATAATACGATAAAAAGAAACGATAATAATAAACGATACGGCACCGATGACATCCATCGATAATCCAAATCCAAAGGTTCAAAGTACCAATCAACATAAAGTTCGAAAACCGAAACTGAAAATACGATAAAGTCTAACAACATAAGTCTGATAATCATATGGCTATACTATAAGCCATCTCATAAAACCCATAACATAAAACTAGTTATCCAGCAACTGGCTGATCACACGCTGAAGCTCGTCCACCATCATCTGAACCATAGCATAACTCTCCCAATCTCGATAAGGTACCATAGCGCGAAGCCTCTCGTTAGCCATCTCGGTGAGTGACTGAAGCCTGGAGGCAAGAGTCGGGACATGATCCTCGGGTATATCCTCACCATCGCCATACAATGCATCAACTCTCCTCTGAAGCTGAGCGTTCTCATCATAAAGATGATCACACTCCCTAAGTAACTCCTGATAAACGGGCAAAGGTACAGTATCTGCTGTCTCGGCCGGAGGTGGAGCTAAAGGTCCTGGTGCCCTCTGTCGCTGCCAATAATAATATAATATATATATATATATATATATATATATATATATATATATATATATATATATATATATATATATATATATATATATATATATATATATATATATAAGCGTCAGATAAAACTTAGAAGCATACTACTTAAACACTCTCGATAATAGGGGTCAATCAATCCTATTCTTTTAGAAATATCATACTATTAACCTTCTAAGTGAGTTTCTTTTTCAATCCTAAGTGATTATTGAAAATGTGATCTATCTTGTTACCTAAACCTATATTGTTCAGTGACTCAAACCTGTGGCTCTGATACCAAACCTGTGACGGCCCCAAATCCCTTAATCAAAATTAACTAGATAATGGTAAAGCATGCATATTAATTAATTAGACATTACCACTCCCACGCCTAGATCGCCAACAGGTAAGAGTTTGAAGCAATATAAACTACCAATTCAAAACCAATTATTTATTACAGAACACAAATAATTCTAAGTTCAAAAGATTATAGACTAAGTCAAAAGTCTAGCAAAACATGATCCATCTGACCGCCACTCCCTTCTACCTGGAACTGCCTCCTATAGGCTACACCTGAACCACCACAATTCTTACGCGCAGTCTCAAGAGTCCTTACCATCTTCGAGCTTCACTGAAAGGTTAAGGAAAAATAATATCATTGAGCCAATTGCTCAGCAAGTGCATAAACAACAATATAAGACTGGCAAAATAATTCAACTGTAAAGCAAGATATGAAATCTGCAAATGAACTGTATCAACTGAATCAATATCAAAATAAAATGAGAAGGAATTGGAATATCTGATAAGACGCTACGAGCAACGCTGGGTGATCAGCCCACGACAGAGCTCCGAACCCGTATATCCAATACGGTGTTCATCAAATATAAGGGGATCCCAGGCACACATTGGCCTATAATAGTAACATGATTTGGACCGGCGCCTCGGTCAAAGTAACATTCCATCCAATTCCATTTAGGTCAAACAATGTTTATCAAATTCAATTCATCTCAACGAAACAAAAATATCAATGTTATATCAAGTTGTTAATCAACAAGAATAGGATTCTCAAATTTCGAATAAATGACAAGGGTCAAATGAAGAAAATCAATCATTTCGGATTCTTAGAAGTTGGGGTTATATTTAAAGTACTTGGTTAAGTCAAGAAAATAAGTCAAGAATGAATCACTGTTTTAAGGTAGAAAAGAATTCATCAAACAAGATGGCGTTTATATAGTTGATTCAAGGGTTCAAGAGTTCAAGAAAATACGAAAAGGTTTCCACGCAATGTGGTCATGATTAACAAGACAAGTCAAGTTCAAGTTCAAAGGATATGAATCAATCACAAGGTATACGACAATATTAAGGTCGGAAAGAATAAGGTACTAATTTGTGACAACTTAACAATTCGATATTTCATGGCATTCAATATATGGTATCAACAAGGTAAGATAGTACACTTGCCTTAAATCACGAGATCAAACTAGATAGTGTCCTCCTCAATCGGCTCCTTGCCAGGCCTCCTACTCGGACCTATAATAATAATAATAAACAATATCTTATTTTCCCCTCTTTTGTTTACATATCACAAAGCAATCCTAATAATGCTAACGCCCCATCGATATAACCATGTTATACACATACATTTATACATGTAAACACGTAAGTCATGTAAGTTACTTAGCACGTAATTCACTTAACATACAATGTAGTAAGATATAGTACTATAATGATTCTACGACTTAACATTGGAGATGTGCCTTTAGGGTTTTGGAAATCACTTATTATATTTTTAGAAATTTCGGCGGCATCTCCTTTGTATAGTTGTCAAACCATACCGAATATAATCGGTCTCAATCAATAACAAAACAACACAATGCACCTCCAATGGCTACAACTTCATCATCAATCGACTACTACAATCACCAAGCAATCCTAGGCTATCCTACTCTCTCCACGATGACTCATTAAGCAATTCATAACTCAAATTCACATAGCAATTCAATCATGCAACCAATTAATTCATGTAACAATTTAATCAATTAGCACTTAAACAATTCAAGCAAGTAACTCACAATAATTCACACAAGTCCCACAATCTCTCTTCTCTTCCTCCCTCTCTCGGCCTCTCGGCCTCTCTCTCTCCCTCTCCTCTCTCTCTCTCTCGGCTTCTCCCTCTCTCCCTCTCTCTTCCTCCCTCTCGGTCTCTCTCCCTCCTCTTCACCAACAATCACATACAAAACCCTCACAATGACATACACCATTACTTACATGCATATCAATTCACAAAACCATAATCTCACATACCCACCAAGGTTACTTATAAATTTTACAATCAAAATCAATTTATAAACTTAACCCATCAAAGTTCATAACATTAAATCATCAAAATCACTAACCTTCTTAATTTGACACCTACTAACAATCATCAACTAACAAAACAAGCATACCCACAACTTGAAATCTTATAAAAACTCAAACCCATCATCAAAATCAACATAAAAAGTTATAAAAACTCACATGCATCCACATATCACCTACTAATCATGTAAAATCATAAAATTAACACTTGCATGCAACCCTTCGGCTCACTTTCATTCATGGCCGAAGGTTTGGGGTCCTCCGGAGAGCCCGAAAATTCGTGGGTCTCTTCCAGGGAGTATACCCAATCATCAACACCCACAAACTTACCTTGATTCTTTGATTTTCGAAAAACCCTAAATTGGAAAAGTAAAGAAATTGAAATTTAAAACCATGGGTTTGTAGAGGATGACAAGAGGAGTGTTTTTATGTATAATAGTGTGGGGTTTTAATGGAGGAATTTACCTTGATTAAGCTTGAGAATCAATGGAGGTTATGAGAACTTGAGAGAAACAGATGAAGTCAGTGTGGGGGGGGGGGGGTTGTGTCTCGGCCGAATGAAAAAAATAAGGGGAGGGGAGGGTTTTGTCCAAGCCTACTAACACACACATGTAATTAAATCATATTTTATTGATACATCTTTTAATTAAAATAAAAGACTTGTAAAAATAATTCTATTTACAAGATATTTTGGATCCAAAAATAATTTATTGACACATAAAATTAAAATATGGAATTCTCTTCCTCAATATATTTTTAAAACATTTTTAAAATCATTTTATGAAAAGATTTGAATTTTACAAGTTTTAATATTTTAAAAAGGAAAATAATTGGAAAAATCCTTGTAAAATATTTTAATGCGAAAATAAATTAAACTTTTATTTTTAAAAAGTCTTTAAATGCATAAGGATAATAAAACAAGAAATTTCATGATTTTTATAAACTCCAAGAATTTTATAAAAATGTTTAAGTGAACAAAAATCATGTTTTAACATTTAAAAGCTATACAGAATTTTAATAAAATTTCACGTCAACACATCTAGCAATTAGACACGTAACACATATTCACAATCACACAAACATGTAATGACTCATCAATTAAGGCACATAATAATATTTTAATGCCAAATAATATTATTTATAGAGTACGAAATTCCCAGATATTACAGTTATAAACTAGACTATTTTGGTAAGACCCTTAGCGAAGGGCATATGATATTCATTCTTAAATATAGACCGGGAGTCGGTATTTTGAGATATATAAATAGTCGTGGAAACCCGGAGGGATTCCAACCGCAGATTATTATTTATTTTGAGGAATGTTATTAATAAACATTATTTATATTTCCATAAAGTATCAATTACTTGGAAATCATTTGAGGAATGTTATTCGAGTATTATCTCAGTTGAGAGATATTAAATGAATGTTAGTTTCGAATATTCATTTAGAGTTGATTATTTAATGAATATTATTTTGATATTCATTTGGAATTCTATTCATTAAATGAATATTACCTTCGAATATTCATTTAAGATTTTATTTACTTATTGAATATTACTTTAAAATATTCATTTGAAGTTCTATTTATTTAATGAATATTATTTTAAAATATTCATTTGAAGTTCCATTTACTTAATGAATATTATTTCAAATATTCATTTAATGGTTGATTTATTTAGTGAATAATTATACATATTTATTCGAGGATTATTGACGAGCAATATTTTATATTAAGAATATTCTTTAAATACTTATGATTTAATAAGTATTATTTGAATATTTATTTAATTCTTTTAAACTAGTTTTAAAATGATTATATTATTCAAAGATTATCTTCCACCTTCAGATATTATGTAAAATATTTCAGAGTCTTTTTATGACTATTTTATCAAGGAAAGATCCCAACTCTTTATTTTCCATTCAAATCTATCTTAAAAGGATTTGAATGCTCGCTCAAACTTTCATATTATAGGGGAACCTTACTTGAGAAATGTTATTTATCTTGTTGACTTCCCGATCATAAATCTTTTTAAAACAATTCTTTTCACTCGCAACTTGGTTGCTGTTTATCAATTGAATCTTTGAGTAACCTTCTCATTACTCGAGGAGTAAGATTATTGGAACAAGATGGTATCCTCTAACAAGCAGCAGCTTGAGAGATGTGATGTTGAATTTTCCTTTCTAACTAGATACGACTACTTTGTGGAGTCTTATCAACAAGTATTTTACTTGGGGAAAGGGGGACGAACTTTACGTTCAGAGTCATGAATTTCTTTTCGAACTTGGAGTCGTGTAAGAGGCCGAGTAGCGCCGGTCCATCCCATTGGCCCAACCATTGGACGAGGAGATCTAATAGGGGTAGTAAATCTAAATTGAGTTGTACAATCTGCGACTGATCATTGTAAGGATTGGAACAGCGGGCGCGGTTAATACTCCAGCATTAGTTCATCATTCAAATTCATTTATTTTCTACAACATAATCATTGTTGGCAGTATTGGAAAAGTATTCATAATTGGAATTGTAATATTTTTCTGCAAGTTCCTCTTTTATGATAAATGATAATATCTTGCTTATCTTTGACATAGCAAATATTTCCACATATATATATATATATACATTTTGAGTTACCTTGTAACTTCATCGTTCATGTTATACTGGCATCATTTCCGTAAATACATGGCATATGGTTTGAAAGATACTTTTGAACTGTTATATATTATCGTTCAGTTATACATTATTGTTGGTGGGCTATTGCTCACCCTTGCTTTATTATTCTATCACAACAACAGCTAGACCAGATGACTCGCACAAGGCACACTCGACGCTGACGAGGACGATGAGACTACCAGAGCTGAAGAGGAAGCTATTGGTAGGATAGATTCATTCTTTCAGTACCAAGTATATGGGCTAGTATGACTTATGTAAATGGATGGCAAAGAGTATGTATTTATATTGTAATTCTTTTGGGTTGTAAGAACTCAAAATGTGATTAATAAAATTTGATTGTTACTCTGATTTCATCTCTGGGACTATAACGGGTGTGCTTTATATTGTTGTGTTGGGTCATAAAGATGTAATTTATTTTATGTTGAAGTAAGTTCAAGTATTGTGGACAGAAATGGAGACCGTAACGACCGGATCCCGGACCCCGGATCTGGGGGTGTTACAATGTGTATTATACTTTTGCAAAATTTGTCCAATTACACTTAGAGAAGATCCAATTGAATTCGTTTCATACTCCTTCCGTCCCACTTCATTCTTAACATTTGAAATAGGGGTATCAGGCATGCATTTTAAAGTGTATTTTAAGGATAGTTGTTGACTATACAACAACGAAAGAAAAACTCCAAACGAATAAACAAGAACAAGAATATAAATGACAATCATACAAGACAAAGAATTTACGTGGTTCAGAATTTCCTACTCCATAAGCCGCACTAATTTTGTATTGATCTCTCACAATTGTGTTGTGTCAGGGTTTTACAATTACATGAGAATATTTATGTAAAGCATAATGTAATGTAATATGTAATAGAGGACATATATAACTCAACTAGGATAAAAAGATAAATAATATTAACTCTATAGAGGGATCATGAAATTTGAAGAACAGGCATCAACAAGGATCAAGTTGCTGAAAGAAGTTCATTAATATGAAAGATGTACAGATGTACAGATGATTCAGTTGAAGGGCCAAAAGATTCCAGTGATAAAGTTTTTATGGTTACACAATTCTTAGCAGTGTTCTTAAAGACATGATATGAAGACCATGAGTGAATATTAGTCGTCTGTGAACCAGACCAGTTGCACTAGACGTCAACACATCACAAAGGAATCAAAGTATCTAACTCAGAAAAACTGTTAAGAGGTATGATTGAGTTTAGAGTAGTGTTGATATCCTCTAGTTAGTTGGAAGCTGAATATTTAAGGATGTCAAATTAAGAGGAATATGAATAGTATCCGAAATTACTATTCATATGAATAGTAAATTAATATTCATATGAATAGTAAATAAAATTACTATTCATATGAATAGTACTATTCATGTAAATAGTAACCAAAAATACTATTCATTTGATAAGTTAAAGCAAAAGGTAAAAAACATGTGGGATCATGTTCAAATCAAGAATATTGAAAGACAAAAATTCGGCAGAATTGTTTGAAAAGAGGCAGGCGGCGGAAGGAAAAAAAAAAGATAAAAACGTCAGCAGTTACGTTAATTTAGCTGCATAGTAACTTTCTAAAGTCTATAAATAGGCCTGTTGTATTTCATTTCAAAATACACCTCAACACACAACTCTCTCTTATATCTTCTATGTATAAGATGCTAGACAGTCCATCTAGTAGGAAAGCCGGCTTAGCCCGCTTTCAGGAAGTGTCGGGTAGAAGGTCCCCGTGCCTAAACGATCCTTAGGAGTGTTCAGGTTTTGAAGCTAATCCACTGGATTAGAAGTTGTAACACCCCTTCGGGTTTATTATCAATAAAGATATATTCCTGAAATTGTGTTTCGTTATTTTGATTTCAAGATCCGAAAAATTGTTATCCGCGAAAATCTTGAAAATCGAAATATTTTGGTAGTATCATATTCAACCCCCCCTTCTACGATACTTCGGGACCTAACAATTGGTATCAAAGCAAGCTTCTAACATACAAGAAGTCTAAAGATCAAAACCATGGGAAGGAAGGATACAGGTGTGAAGATTCCAATGCTTGACAAAGATAATTACTTTCACTGGAAAGTAAAGATGCACCTTCGTCTCTCAGCCATTGATGAAGGCTATGTAGATTGCATAGAGAAAGGACCTCATGTTCCAATGAAGTCTAACTCTGGGATTGGTCAAGATGCTGCCACTGTAGCTGTTGGAAGGCCTATTCCAAAGAATCAAGCTGAGTACACAGATGAAGACTTGGAGGAGATTCACAAAGATAAGAAGGCTATGAACATCCTATTCAATGGCATCGACCAAGATATGTTTGATTGTGTTATAAACTGCACTACTTCCAAGCAAGTGTGGGACACTATTCAAACAATCTGTGAAGGAACTGAGCAAGTCAGAGAAAATAAAATGCAGCTCCTAATACAACAATATGAGCATTTTCACTACTCCTCTGGTGAAAATCTAACAGACATATTCAGTAGATTTCAAAAGTTACTGAATGGTCTAAAGTTGTATGGGAGAAAATATCAAACCAAGGACTCCAACCTCATGTTTCTGAGATCTCTTCCTAAGGAATGGAAGCTAGTGACAGTCTCGTTGAGGAACTCTCAGGACTACAAAGATTTTACACTTGAGAGACTGTATGGCATCCTGAAGACCTATGAGCTTGAAATAGAGTAAAATGAGGAAGTGGAGAAAATCCAGAAGAAAAGTGGATATGTTGCCTTGGTGGCCAATATTCCAACAATCCAAGGTGATGGAAGAATGAAGAGTGTAGAAGCCACACTAGGTTCAAAAACTTGTGAAGGTGAAGCTGAAACTAGCAAAGGTAAAAGCAAGATGATTGATGAACCTGATGCATTAAGTGAGGATGAAGCTGAAGATCTAGATGAGTATTTGGCATTTCTGTCAAAGAGATTTTCGAAGCTAAGATTCAGGAAGAATCCAGCAGGAACCGGGCAATTAAAGAAAAGCTATCAACCGAACAAGGATGTGAGTGAAAGAACAAAGATCAAATGCTATAGCTATGGAATTGCTGGTCACTTTGCCAATGAATGCAGGAAATCCCAAGCTGAGAAAGAAAAGAAGCAGTTTGAAGCTGTTGATTACAAGAAGAAATATTTTGATCTTCTCAGGCAACAAGGGAGATAATTCGTGTCAAAAGATAGTGACTGGGCTGCTGGAGGTGACTCGGATGCAGAAGAGGAGTTTGTCAATCTTGCACTCATGGCAAACGAAACTGATGAAGAGGCTAGTTCAGCAAGCAACCAGGTATACTCTACAAACCTAACTCAACTTTCCAAAGATGAATGTGATAATGTTGTTAATGAAATGTCTAATGAATTGTATAACATGCATGTCACATTAAAATCACTTAACAAGGAGAACAAAAAGATTAAAGATCTTAATGCTAAGATAGGTGATAGGAATACTCTATTAGAAACTCAACTAATTGATTTTGAAACAATGAAAAGAGATTGCCAGGATGCTAAGAATGAGTTACTTGAGGCTCTGAAAAGAGAAGAGTGTTTAATAAAATAGTTAAAAGAGGAACAAGACTTAATTGCTAAGTGGAAGGGATCAAAGGCTAAAACTGAAGAAATGTAGAGTATACAAGGAGTTGATTCTTTTCATAAATTAGCAGAAGTTAAGTTAGATGTTGATAGGGAAGTTGCTTCAGACAATGATTTAGTCGAAAAGAATGTTCTTTGAGACTTAAGCCTGTTAGCAAAGCAACTTTAATAAAAAGTACGGGCATGTCAATAAGAACTTTGTTAATGGAGAGTGTAGCAAAACCAAGTCAGTTGAACAATGAAACATAGGCAACTTGTCAATCAAGAAATTGAAGGATAAGTTAGAAAAGACTGAACCTAAGGCTAAGGCTAATAAGAAGAATAGAAATGGCAAGGTAGGAATTAACAAACATAGTAATTACACACCTGATAAATATGCTCCTCGAAAGGAATGTGTGAACTGTGGTAGTGTTAATCATTTATTTGTCAACTGTAAATCTGTTAAGAATGCTTTTGTGCCTAGTATGCCTAAGTCAGTACCTATGACTGCTATGAATGTTATTCCAAACATGTTTGTCCAGCCTGCTCATTCATCTAGTCATTATGCTAACATGCCATTCATGTATAATCCATATTATAATGCTTTTAATATGCCTCAGTTGCCATGGATGATGAATAATATGTTTGCACAGACTATGCCAAATTATACATCTAGTTTTAATGCATGTGAGCAAGGGAAACAACCTATTTTTCAGAAACCTACACCAAGAGTTAAGGTTGATTTAACTCAATCAGAACCCAAGAAAACATGGGTACCAAAATCAACTTGATTTGATTTTGATGTGTGCAGGGACACCGAAAGAATCTTTGGTACCTGGATAGTGGTTGTTCTAGGCACATGACTGGAGATTCTACCCTGCTCACTAAGTTTGAGGAGAGAGCTGGGCCTAGCATTACCTTTGGAGACAACAATAAAGGATATACTAGAGGATATGGCTTGATTACACAAGGGAATGTTGTCATTGAAGAAGTAGCACTGGTTGATGGACTTAAGCATAACTTGCTAAGTGTCAGTCAACTGTGTGATAAAGGCCAGAATGTCTGGTTCACATCTGAAGCTTGTGTCATTTTTAAGAAAAGTGACAACAAGGTAGTGTTGACAGGAGATAGAAGAGGAAATGTGTACATTACTGACTTCAATTCAACAAATGCAAACATGACTACATGTCTTCTCAGTAAGGCAATTGTAGATGAAGGTTGGCTTTGGCACAAAAGATTGTCACACTTGAGTTTTAAAGCAATGAATGAGTTAGTAAAGAAGGATTTGGTTAGAGGTATTCCAAAATTGGATTACTCCAAGGATGGATTGTGTGATGCATGCCAGAAAGGGAAGCAGAAGAAGGCCTCTTTCAAATCAAAGTCAATGTCATCAATTGATCAACCCTTACAACTACTTCACATGGATCTCTTTGGACCAGTCAATGTGTTGTCAATCTCAAAGAAGAAATACTGTCTTGTGATTATTGATGATTTCTCAAAACTCTCTTGGACATTCTTTCTGTTCTCTAAGGATAAGGCGGGTGAAGTCATTATAAATCACATCAAGATAGTCAACAACAATCCTTTACTCAAAGTAAGGAGAATCAGAAGTGACAATGAAACTGAGTTCAAGAATTCTGTAATAAGAGAGTTTTGTGAAGAAGAAGGAATTATCCAAGAATTCTCTACACCAAGAACTCCTCAACAAAATGGTGTATAGGAAAGAAAGAACAGAACTCTAATTGAAGCTGCAAGGACAATGCTTGAAGAACCTAAGCTACCAACATACTTCTGGGCAGAAGCTATAAACACTGCATGCTACACTCAGAATATTTCTTTGGTCAATCAAGTAAAAGGCATGACACCTTATCAACTTTTCAAAGGCAAGAAACCAACAATCAACTTTCTGTATGTCTTTGGATGTAAATGCTTTGTACTGAAAAATCATGGTGAGCATCTTGGAAAATTTGATTCAAAGGCAGATGAAGCTATCTTTGTTGGATACTCAGAAAATCCTACAGAGTCTACAACCTAAGACTAAACATTGTAATGGAGTCCATACATGTTGTCTTTGATGACAAGAAAATATCTGGTCTAGTGGATGAAGGTTTTCATGAGTCTCTCTCATTTGAGAATGAGAGAAGTGGTGAAGAAAGTGAAGATGATAATGAAGAATGGAGATCAAATGGTGTGAGAAACAGACAAGGATCATCAGTTGAAGTGCAGAATGAACCACCTGTTGAAGAGCAACTTACACCATCAGATGGAAATCAAAGAGAAGCATCTGTTGATGAATCTGCAAGAACTCCATCAATCTCGAGGGCCATACATTTAGGGGGAGTTTCTCACAGTCAAAACTCAACAACAAACCACAATGATCAACACAGAGAAAATGAAGCCACTTCATCAAGGTCAAACTTACCACCACAAAGAAAGTGGATCAGGGATCATCCATTTGAGCTTATCATTGGAGATCGTAATGCAAAGGTCCAAACCAGAAGAGCAACTCAAGAAGAATGCTTATATAGCAGTTTTCTATCAAAAGAGGAACCTAAGAAAGTTGAACATGCTCTTCTGGATCCAGACTGGGTTTTAGCAATGCAAGAAGAGTTAAACCAGTTTGAAAGAAATGAAGTATGAAAACTTGTACCCAAACCTAAAGACAAATCAGTGATCGGCACTAAGTGGGTATTCAAGAACAAGATGGATGAGAATGGCATAGTCACAAGGAATAAAGCTAGATTAGTTGCTAAAGGCTACTGTCAAGAGGAAAGCATTGATTTTGAAGAAACCTTTGCACCAGTGGCAAGGTTAGAAGCAATAAGGATCTTTCTGGCCTATGCAGCGCATTCGAATTTTAAAGTCTATCAAATGGATGTCAAGATTGCATTTCTGAATGGAATTCTGGAGGAGGAGGTATATGTTAGTCAACCGCCTGGTTTTGAAGATCCAGACTTTCCAGAATATGTGTTCTATCTACTCAAAGCACTCTGTGGCCTGAATCAAGCACCTAGAGCCTGGTATGACACACTCTCACAGTTCCTTATAGAGAATCACTTCATTCGAGGTACTATTGAGAAAACATTCTTTTATAGAAATGTCAATGGCTCTATGATACTTGTCCAAATTTATGTAGATGATATAATATTTGGGTCTACAAATGAGAAACTTTGCAAGAGGTTTGCCAACTCATGCAAAGTAGATATGAAATGAGTATGATGGGTGAATTAACTTATTTTCTTGGTTTACAAGTTAAACAAGTGAATGATGGAATTTTTATAAGTCAAACAAATTACATTTATGATCTTTTAAAAAGGTTTGATTTAGCAGATTGCTCTTCTGCAAAAAACACCCATGGCCACTACCACTAAGCTTGAACTGAATACTAAGGAAAAGAAGGTGGACATGACAAGCTATAGGGGCATGGTTGGATCTCTTTTATACTTAACAGCAAGTAGACCTGATATTATGTTTGCTACATGTTTATGTGCTAGATTTCAAGCTGATCCTAGGGAATCTAACTTGGTAGATATTAAGAGGATTTTCAGATATCTCAAGGGAACACCAAACCTTAGCATTTGGTACCCTAGAGATTCTGGTTTCGATCTAATTGGTTACTCAGATGCAGATTATGCAGGTTGCAAAATGGATAGAAAAAGTACCACAGGAACCTGTCAATTCTTGGGAAACAAGCTGGTATCATGGTTCAGTAAGAAGCAGAACTCGGTATCTACCTCAACTGCAGAGGCTGAATACATAGCAGCTGGGAGTTGCTGTTCACAGATTCTATGGATGAGAAATCAACTACTTGACTATGGAGTTAAAGTTGAAAAGATCCCAATTTTCTGTGATAACACTAGTGCAATTGCAATATCACAGAATCCAGTGTAGCATTCTAGAACCAAGCACATAGACATCAGATACCATTTCATCAGGGAGCATGTGATGGAAGGCACTGTGGAACTGCATTTTGTTCCTAGTGAAAAACAGCTGGCAGACATATTTACTAAAGCTTTGGATGAAGCAACCTTTTCAAGGTTGGTAAGTGAGCTTGGTATGTTAAATTTCTCATGATCTTTTAAAATGTCTGTTCAATTAATTGTAGCCAGTGAATTTCATTCTCTGGATTTTGTTTGTTTTATTTGCTTATCTGCATGATTGTTCTGGAGATATCATTGTAGCATAATTAAATAAATATTTTATTGACATATGTCAATTAATGATATTTTGTTAATTTTATGTTTATTTAATTGTAGGTTTATTATTGTGGATTAATTCTTAATTTACTGCGTGATTATATTTAAATCCATAATAATTAGAAGTATTAAATATGTGTATATGTGTATAGGCTGATAGGTCGGTTGACAGGTTTCGGTGATAAGATGTTAGCCTCCATTGTTGAATTCATGAAATGTGGCTACCTAACATGGTGGCTACCTAACATGGTTGGTAATTTACCACTTGTTGTAGAGAGTTTGAATTCTTTAAACAAAACCTGTCACTATTTCACCTAACCCACTGAACCTTGAAACGTTATAAATGATGAGCTTTTGTTTGTGTTTAACATCATCATTTTTCAGATATACAGAGCATATACACACAAATGCTGAATATTTCGAGCTTTGATCGGAAAGATCTCTCAATCTAGCTGGTGGTTTTTATATCGGATTTCATATTCTTGCTTTATACATCATCCTTTATAAAAACTAACCCTTGTTTTTGAATTTCCTCAAAGTTTTGAAAATGGCATTGCCGACAAGTTTTTTTATTGCTAAAGAAAATCCTACTTCCATCCAGAAAATCAAAACCATCTATGATGAGCAATTTTGGGCTTGGGCACAATTTCTGAATGAACATTCATTAATTCACTATGCTTTAGTTACACCAGTACAGCTTAACCATGATGCATTACGTGAACTATATTGCAGTGCGGTTAACACTTCTGGACAGGACGGGTGTGTATTCACATATCAACTTTTTGGTAGGTCGATTAGGGTCACTGAACGAGATGTTAATCGAATTCTTCATTTTCTTATGGAAAATCTCGTTTCTGATCCTACACCTGACATATTGAAATGTTCTTTCGTTTTATAAGGTACCAAGATGGCAATTTCAATCCTGGTAATATCTCTAGAACATTTCTAAACCAGTACTGGAATTTCTTCTTTCACATTCTTGGCCATGTTTTTTTCCTCAGATAGAACGAATCTAGATTGGATACCTGAATTTATTCAAAAAATAGGGTATGCGGTCGCCAATAATTTGAGGATTAATTTTGGAAAAATAGTGGTTGGTCAAATCATTTTAAAGATGAAACACTTGGGAACAAGAGATGTTCAGACTCAAAACGTCAAATATCTATATCCAAGGTTTCTACAGCTAATATTAAATGATTTTTTGAATGATGAAGACAAGGTACACTCAGAAAATGGTCGAAAGGTGGAAGGTTCTTACATGAAGACGAATGTAATTTATTACATAAGCAAAAAGAACTATACGGATGTGCCTACAGTCCTAACTGAATATCTAAAGACTGTCCCACTTCCGTTGTTACCAAGACCAGTGAGAGCAGGTATACGATAAGGTAATATTTCAATCCCTGCTATCCCAACCTCTGTATTCCCTATTGTATCACAGGAAATACAGTTCCTGCATCCCCTAGTGGCCATCTTACCCGACCAAGAGTAGGAAATCCCACCGACTCTAACACAGGTCGAAGAGCCCATTCTACAAATACAAACACAAACAGAACAAACTCCTACACCTCAATTGTCACTTAAACGACCAGTCATCCACGTTATTGAGGGAGATAGTGCCTCAGCAGCACCACATAAGGAGTTAGTTACATCAGCCACTCTACCTCATTCTAAACGGAGTAAACCCAATGAACCTGAGGTAACGGCAACTGTTAGTGAAACAATTCTTTCTTATCCAATGAGTGAAAATGTAAATAAGGCTGAATTGACGGTAGCAACTATCTTGAGTTCCATTTCACGGAACATAAGAGTGGTTGATGACATTTCTAAAGATCAAATGCCTTCACAGGCATCCGAGGTGGAATTACCTACCTCAATAAGTGCTGGCGAATCTTCCATTTTACGGAAAGATCCATCGGTAGAAGGTTCTTTTATGAACCAAGTGTCTTCACAGACGTACGAAGGAAAATTGGGTTTTGTGCCATTTAATCTATTCAAGTTTAACCTCCCAGAGGGAAAATCTCTGGATCTCTTTCGAGATTTACCACTCTTTACTAGTGGTCGGCAACTTGCTTCACGCGAGGACGGAAGCTCACGAACTTTCATTACACCACCCGTGACCTCTGAATAAGGGGCTAGGATGATTTCATTTGCAGGTACACATATCGGTGGAAGCTTTGGAGGAGAGTGGAGAGAAACACGAACAGAACATGTAAGTGTAACCCAAACCACTAAACCGAGTGAATATAGAGTGTTGAGTGAAACACCTACAGAACGTATGAGTGAGCAACCTACTCAACCACATGCACCTGTAACCAAAAAGGAATACAACAGACTCCTTACACGGGTCCAAATAATGGAGAAAGAGTTGTCAAATATCTGTAAGTCCATTGCAGAAATCAAAAATTTGCAACTTTTTCAACATGATGCATTCCATGTTCAGTTAAGTTCCATGGCTTCCCAGTTTAGTCATGCAATCAACTCCTTGGTAAAGCCATCTTCGTCTAATTTTCCAACTCCACATCCTACTACTCTGGAGGATAACCCAACTGAGGGGGAGAAGTTGGATGATCAAGAAAAATCAACTAGGCGTAAGGGCAAGGAAAAGGTTGTTGACACGGAATTAACTTTATATTGGGAAAGGAAAAGCTAGTGGAAGTATTAGTGGAAAGAAAGCAAGGGAAACTTGAAGATATGTTCAGTCTAGAGGAACAATTGTCTTGCACTTGTTCAAATTTTAAAAATCTAGAAAATGTATATATGATCCAGAATGCGCTTTAATATTATTTATCTTTGTATTTCATTTTTTGTTGTATCAGTTGAGTTATCCTCTAGGAATTTGCTTATCAAACCCTAACAATCAAATAGGGGGAGATTGTAAAGCATAATGTAATGTAATATGTAATAGAGGACATATATAACTCAACTAGGATAAAAGATAAATAATATTAACTCTATACAGGGATCGTGAAATTTGAAGAACATGCATCAACAAGGATCAAGTTGGTGAAAGAAGTTCATTAACATGATCAAGCCTCAGTGACAAAATAAGATGTACAGATGATTCAGTTGAAGGGCCAAAAGATTCCAGTGATAAAGTTTTTATGGTTACACAATTCTTAGCAGTGTTCTTAAAGACATGATATGAAGACCATGAGTGAATGTTAGTCGTCTGTGAACCAGACCAGTTGCACTAGACGTCAACACATCACAAAGGAATCAAAGTATCTAACTCAGAAAAACTGTTAAGAGGTATGATTGAGTTTAGAGCAGTGTTGATATGCTCTAATTAGTTGGAAGCTGAATATTTAAGGATGTCAAATTAAGAGGAATATGAATAGTATGAATAGTAAATTACTATTCATATGAATAGTAACTAAAATTACTATTCATATGAATAGTACTATTCATGTGAATAGTAACCAAAAATACTATTCATTTGACAAAGTAAAAGCAAAAGGTAAAAAACATGTGGGACCATGTTCAAATCAAGAATGTTGAAAGACAAAAATTTGGCAGAATTGTTTGAAAAGAGGCAGGCGGCGGTAGGAAAAAAAACAGATAAAAATGTCAGCAGTTACGTTAATTTAGCTACATAGTAACTTTCTAAAGTCTATAAATAGGCTTGTTGTATTTCATTTCAAAATACACCTCAACACACAACTCTCTCTTCTCTCTCTTATATCTTCTCTGTATAAGCTGCTAGACAGTCCATCTAGTAGGAAAGCCGGCTTAGCCCGCTTTCAGGAAGTGTCGGGTAGAAGGTCCTCGTGCCTAAACTATCCTTAGGAGTGTTCAGGTTTTGAATCTAATCCATTGGATTAGAAGTTGTAACACCCCTTCGGGTTTATTATCAATAAAGATATATTCCTGAAATTGTGTTTCGTTATTTTGATTTCAAGATCCGAAAAATTGTTATCCGCAAAAATCTTGAAAATCGAAATATTTTGGTAGTATCGTATTCAACCCCCTCACTTCTACGATACTTCAAGACCTAACAATTTATAAGAGAAGAAACTGGGCCTATCTCAACATATGGGCCAAAGCTGAAATATACCGCACTTAGGGGCCCTGAGCGAGAGTTCCTGGTCCTGAGCACAAATAATGCTGCTGGTTGATTTGTTCAAAGGCCCTGAGCATCCGCTCAGGGGTACTGACCAACCTAGACTCCATAAACTTAACAATCTCCCACTTGGTGTCTGACCACATCTTCGCTTCACTCTTGTAAGTCTAGTATCACCCAATTCTTTGATCAATAACTCTAACTAGTGCAGCGCCTTCTCATCATTCAGTTCTGAAAGCCAGTTAAAGCTTTGCAAAGCTTCAACTTTTCATTAGTAACCACCTTAGTCAACATATCTACAGGATTCTTTGAACCAAGGATTTTCTTCAAGGACAAAGTACCATTTCTAATCAACTCTCTTGTAAAGTGATATCTCAACTGAATATGCTTCGTGCTAGCATGAAACACAGGATTCTTCGCAAGATGAATAGCAATCTGACTATCGCTATACAAAGAACTGTCCACTTGTTTCTTGTCCAACTCTTCAAGAAAATTCTTCAGCCAAATCATCTTCCTGCCAGCTTCCCAGATAGCCATATATTCTACTTCTGTGGTTGAAAGAGCAACACTCTTTTGAAGTCGATACATCCAACTAACTGTTTTGCCACCAAAATTGAAAATATAATCCAAACATCCACCTAAATCTGCATCAGGAAACCCTTCCAAGATAAACATGTTTCTTGCTGAAACATAACGCAACCTTTGATGTGCCTTTCAAGTTGGGTAACAACCACTTGACGGCTTCCCAATGCTCTCTTCCTGGATTAGACATAAATCTGCAAACAACTCCCGCTGCATGAGCAATGTCTGGCCTTGTACACACCATTGCATACATCAAACTGCCAGCTGTAGATGCATACGGAACTTTAGCCATATCTTTCTTGTCTTCATCCGTTTTAGGTGACTGCTTCTTTGTGAGATTAAAGTGAGTCGTCAACGTTGTACTTCTGGTCTTCGCATCCTGGACACTGAATTTCTGCAACACTTTTTCAATATACTTCTCTTGAGATAGTTTCAAATTACCTTCAGATCTATACATTATGATGCTCATACCAAGTATCTATTTTGCTGCACCCATATTCTTCATCTCAAACTCCTCATACATCTGTCTCTTTAACCTGTTGATTTCCCTCATGTTTGATCCTGCTATCAATATGTCATCAATATACAACAACAATATGATATAAGATGAATCAAATTGTTTAAATTAACAACAATGATCCATAGCACTCCTAGTGTACGAATTCTTCATCATAAAGCTGTCAAACTTCAAGTACCATTGTCTTGGCGCATGCTTCAAACCATACTAGCTTTTTGTAAGCTTGCAAAAAAGTTTTCTTTCCCAGCTACCTGAAATTCCTCTGGTTATACCATGTAGATGTCTTCCTCAAGATCACCATGTAAGAACGCGGTCTTAACTTCTAGTTGCTCTAGATGTAACTCCTCTACATGCACAATACTTAGCACAATTCTAACAGTAGTCATCTTAACAATTAGAGAAAATATATCAGTATAGTCAATACCCTTTTTCTGTTGATAACCCATGACTATTAACCTCACCATCTACCTCTTGTTGCCATCATGTTCTTCTTTGATCTGGAACACCCACTTATTTTATAAAGCCTTCTTTCCGGCTGGTAATTTTGTTAAAGACCAAGTTTCATTCTTCTCAAGAGAACTCATCTCTTCTTCCATGGCTAATTTCCACTGAACTGAATCATCCACCTGAACTGCCTCTAAATAACACTGAGGCTCTCCATCCTCGGTCAATAACATATAATATGCTGAAGGAGAAAATATTTGTGGTGGCCTCAAAATTCTGCTAGATCTTCTTACCTCAACCTGTGGAGTAACTAAAACTGTGTCAGCATCATTCCCCGAACTCCCACTATTTCCTGCAAGATCTTTTTCAGTAATATCTTCAAGCACTACTTTCTCTTTCTCAGGTTCTTCTTTTGTAAACTCGGAATGGACTACAAGCTTATCCTTATACACTGCATTCTCACTAAAAGTAACATCTCTACTTCTAACTACCTTCTTCGTCAGTTCATCCCAGAAATGGTAACCCATATCATCTGAGCCATAACTAATGAAGATACACTTCATTGCTTTCGGATCAAGCTTGTCCCTGTCAGAATCTTTAATACACACATAAGAAACACAACCAAAAACTCGCAAGTGTAAAAGACTTACCTCCTTTTTCTGTCACTCTTCTTTAGGAATCTTGAACCCTGAAGGAACTGAAGGTCATCTATTTATGAGATACGCTGCTGTGCTAACTGCATCTGCCCAAAAAGTCTTTGGCAACCCTGTATGCAACCTCACACTCTTGGCTCTCACATTCAAGGTTTTATTCATGCCCTTTGCAACACCAATCTGATGTGGTGTCTCTGGAATTATTTTGATCATTCTCATTCCATATTCTGCGTAATAACTTTTAAACTAATCACTAATGTACTCACCACCATTATCTGACATCAAATTCTTAACCTTCAAACCGATCTAATTTTCAACTTCGGCCTTCCACTTCTTAAAAGTAGCAACAAATCTGATTTATTCTTCAAGAAATAAACCCATACCTTTCTACTGGAATCATCAATGAAAGTAACATAGTAGCGAGATCCTTCCAACGATGCAACTAATGTTGGACAATATACATCTGTATGAACTAGCTCTAACCTCTCAGCCTTGGGTGTCCTCCAAGAACACATGGCTCACAAAACCTAACTTCCACATTCTTCAACTCCGGAATTTTCCCCTTCGAAGTTAACAGCTTCACACCCTTTTCACTCAAATGACCAAGTCTTTGGTGCCACAAAGTTGAAGACCCAATCTCATCAGCAACTGCATTTACTTTCATAGCTAGATTGTTCAAATATGTACAACGTCCCCTTTTTTTCTCCACGAACAATTAGATTCCCTTTTATAACCTTCCATTGTCCGTCTCTGAAAGTAACTCGATACCCTTCCTTATCTAACTGACCCACAGATATCAACATCTTCTCTAGTCCAAGAATGTACCTTACATCTTTGAACGTCCAGCTAGTCCCCAAAGAGGTCTTGAGATGAATATCTCCCATGCCCGCAATATTTGAAGTCTCATCATTAGCAAGACGGACTTTACCAAAATTTCCAAGTCGGAAATTGAACATCAAATCCTTGCAAGGGGTAGCATGGAATGATGCACCAGAATCCATAACCCGTGATTCAATCGAACATTCAACACAACAAAATCAAAGCATCATCATTCGCCACTTCTTCATCTACATTAGTTGAATTATCCTCTTTCTTCTTTTCTTTAGGAGCTGCGGGAGCTGTACACCGATTTGTGAAGTGACATTCCTTATGACAATTCCAACAAACAATCTCCTTGCGATCTTTGGACTGTCCTCTCTTCTGTGACTTCGATCTGCTACGCCCCTGATTCTACGCCCTATCGGACTTTCTATCTCTACTCTCAGTACTCAACAAGGAACCTGATTTATTCTTCAAGAAATAACCCCATACATTTCTAGTGGAATTGTCAATGAAAGTGACATAGTGGCGACATCCTTCCAATGACGCAACTGCTGTTGGACCATATACATCTGTATGAACTAGCTCTAACCTCTCAGCCTTGGGTGTCCTTGTGACGCCCCGGGATCCGGGGTCAAGGATCCGGGCCGTCAAGGTCCAATTTCCGATCAATATCAATATCTCTGTAGTCCTTTTTTTTTTTTAATAAATAAATAAATAAATAGGCAGTTGACCCCACACTAATACACACACACACCAGTCATATGCTCATAGAACAACAACCACAATATTTAAAAGTTTTAAAGTTAGCAGTTATTACAAGCCCAGAATTTACTAAGTACATTGTTGAACAAAGCTTCTACAGGAAGCACTTCAACAACTAAAGTTTATTACAACTTACACACTTAATTTACATAAGTATACTAAGCCCCTTCGCTTGTCACTACCTCGGGGATGGTCGCCAGCACTCGCTCAAAAGGTCGCCTTTCCCTTACCCTCTTGCGGGGTGTGGTACGTAGTATCGGCATGGGACCTAGCTGCTATATACATAAATAGCAAGAGTGAGCTATAATAGCTCAGCAAGATCATTCTGTAACTAAAATTTAGAATGTGAACAAGTATACATATATGTATAGGCATATGTAATAGCAGGAAACAATTAAAATCCTTAAGGAAAAGTAAAGCTCTTATTTAATAATACATCATCCACTCACTATTGTAAGAAAGTAATCTATATTAATATAATATCAGTTTTTCTTCATCTGTATCATAATATCATCATCTCATATCAATATTCTGTTTCAGTATAAAAATCTGAAATAACATAATATCAGTTTTTCTTCATCTGTAACTATCATTCCATCATCTCATATCATTATTCTGTTTTCAGTATAGAAATCTGAAAACCATTGTCTACACTTTCTTTTCAAAAACATTGGGGATATCTGCTGTCGCCTGATACGTTAGGACGATGATCAGTCGCCTAATCGTATCTGCTCTCTTTTTACTACCGGTAGAAGGAATGAAAATCATCCCTGGAGGAAGGCCACCTGCTAACATCCTCCCTTGGCATCTTCGTGCCGTAATAAAAATAATAAATGCTGGACTGTGTCGCACACAGCCCTGACACAGCCACTTACGCAAGTCTGTTGCAATCCCCCTCTTTATCACATTGTTATTCTCTTTTTAAAATATCATTCCACATTTCCATTTTCTCACTTTCGTTTTCACATATCATTCTCTCATATCATTTCCATTCTCACACATTACTTCTATAAAATATATATATATCATAAGGCTTTGATTATGATTCAGACCTCTCTTTCAAATTCAGAAATCAAATAATGTTTATTAAACCACTGATACTCAATAAGAACATTTTTAATATAATATTATAACCATATAACCCTCGATAACAACTGATACCATTCTCTCTTATTCTCTTAATCATAAGGCATGTTCAATTCATGCATAATCATCTTTGTACATATCCATCTCATACTCTCATTCATATTCATATACATCTTATACTCATATCCATATTCATATACATCTTCAGATATCTTTCTTTTTAATATTAATACTCAAGGAAGACAATTTCTTCACAATATAGTAATAATAGCATCACATATATATTTCACAAAAATCAAGTTTCTTTGTGAAGATAAGTAGTTTTACAAATAGGGATAGAAGAAATCTTGCCTCGGTTTCGATATCCTGACGGTATGGCTCGTCCCTCTTCCGGAGTTTCTATAAACACAAAAGGACCGTCGTTAGAACCACATCTCTTACTCACTACACTCTTGTATAACATTACCTTTTGAAACTTTAATATATGTTTAAAGTATTCTTATTACCCCAAAGGTTTCCAGAACTTAACCGTTTATAACCTAAATCGAAGTTTCAGGGGTTTTCACCATTTTCCTTAACGACCACACTTAACTGTAAAAATTCAGAAAATATGGGTTTCGAATTTTAATGTAAGGTCAACTGGAAATAGTTCTTTGACCACACTACTACCATATCCCAAAATTTCGTGACTTTTAACAATGTTAAAGTATGGTAATTGTAACCTCAAGTTTGATACATTTACAGTTTCTCGGTTTCTGAACCGCTTTCACTAAAACTGACTTTTCTCCTAAACCGTTCATCAGATTTTAACGCACCTTATATCAAAACGATCTATGAACTAAGCTCTATCATTTCATAGTTAAATAGGAACCTGGACAGTAGGGTACCGTACGGATGCAGGGGGTCCAAAACAGGGCAACTTACATCCTAACGAAAATCGGGCATTATAACGGCTATAATTTCATACTTTCCATAAATCCAACTCCTCCAAATCAATTATCAAACACCATAATCATCACCTACACCATGTGGTATTCTTCACCAGCCATGGTTACAAGTCCACAACACAATTTTCACATCAAAACAAACCACTTATAACACATAATCATCATAAACATTACATTAACACCACTTAACTACCAACCACTTCAATATCTACCATAAATATAAAAGGGCAAGCATGTTTATACCTTCTTGAAGCTTTATCAACACTTAATAATCCTTAGCTAGCCCTTAAACAACCTTACAATGGCTTGAATCAACTAAAAGAACCATGAAAATCAAGTTAGTTCTTAGAAAACTACTATTCATCACTATTCATCAAGCAACTTTCATGAATTTATTACCTATGAAGATGATGATGGTTGGCCTTGAAACTTTGTGCTAGTCTTAATCTATCCTCCAAGAAGTTCCATGATTTTTCCCTTGATTTAATCTTGACGCTAGCTAGGATTTTGGTTTTGATTTTTCTCTTTTTTTTCTTACTTTGGCCGAATGGAAGAAACAAGAAGGGGGAGAGGTTTTTGTGTTTTGTTTTGGTCTTATCTCATCTAATCTTGCTAATACTAGAGTACTTTGGAAGCTTGGTAGATATTTAGTGATTAAAACCTTGCAAAGTTACTAATTTACCCCCTTAAAACAAGTTAGTGGATGGTGATGTCATTAGGATGAGCTAATCTCCCAATTTCTTAATTTTCTAAGTAAAATGCCAATCACATTGGTAAATAATGTGGTATGTATCCTTGTTATATTACTAATCTTGGTTGCTTGGTCTCCATATGCGTCTAATTGTGGTTCGTTTCGAATGTACCTCATTATCTCAGTGGTTTTAAAATCATTTAACAATCTAAATTCCATTGGTATTCTCTTAACTTAATAATCCCTTGGTTAAATCTAAATTCACTAATTCCTCAATATATAATTCTTATAATATTTCCATGCTCCTTAAGGTCCAATAGAAGCTTATTCGAAATCAAAATCCTCAAAATCCATGCTTCAGGAATTTCTGAAATCTAACGTCATTTCGAGTCACTTATTTCCATTGTACAACACTAATATGGTTTCTGTTTATTCATTTTATGTTTCCACTATAGGGTACCTATATACCATTTCTCTAAATCCTCGAAATTTACTATTCATGTGACCACCGTAGCATTACTGAAGTTAGGGTTATTACATCCTTCCCCCCTTAAAAGGATTCCGTCCCGGAATCATGTTGGAAATGTCCATAAGTATCTTTCTCATTCACATCTTCTAACTTCCACACTACTTCCTTTATCCTTTTTCCTTCTATAATATATCTATCTTGTTTGCGCAGAAATATACTAACATAACTTCCTTGTCATTCATCAACATGCCATTTAGTTTATCAATAGCAGTCCTTTTACTGTCTTTTCCTCACAAATCTCCTCCTGTTTCCAGTCATTCCAGGTTATCTCGTCTCTCCTTCCTCTTTTTGACGAAGATATCTGCCACTACATTGACCTTTTCTGAATGGTAGTGTATCTCACTTATGGTTTGACCATCTTCTGATCTCTATCATGACATAAATATTAATTCCTCAATATTCCTATAGCTCCTCTCTGTAAAATTTTCCAGAAAATAAGCTCTAATAATATTCTTTAAAACAATTGTAAGAAAATACTACCTATAATATATATTTCCTGTTCGTCTCAACGAGCTTGTGTTTTCCCAAAACACTCCTACTTTTCTTTTCATAACGTTTCCTAGCCCTTAACAGATACTGATTTTCCTTATCTATTTTATTAACTTATTTATTCCATTAATTGATTAAGTCGATCCTTAACCAAAGACTTACACACCAAATTTAAATCAAAAAGCAAGTACCTGTATCCGCATCTGGTTTTGTCAACGCTTCCCCTAAGGTCATGTTGTACACTCTAGCAGTAGGCCTATTTGAAGCAGCCCCACTCTGTCCTGACGCGTATGACCCACCTGAACGGCAATCTCTAGCAAAGTGTCCTAGTTTCCCACACTGGTAACACTTAACATCTCTTTTAGGGTTTGCATCAGTTGATGGGCACTGGTTAAAGTAGTGTCCTTTTTGTCCACACTTAAAACAAGTTACTCCCAGCACTCTACAGACTCCTATATGCTTTTTACCACACGTCTCACAATCTGGTAATGGTGGTCGTGATTGATTGGACTGAAATGTTCCCGAAGACTTTCCACCCTGACTCACCGTCTCACTAGTAGTCTTGTTACCCCCCGACTTTCCCACAAATTGAGATTTTTGTCCTTTACCTCCTTTGTTAAAGTAGCTTCCCTCACTTGAACCTCCTTTTGGGCCCTCAAATCTTCTTTTCTTATTCTCTCGACCTATTTGAGCCTGCTCACTCTCGGCCTCTATAATTGATGCCTTTTTGAACCACTGCAGCATAATCAGTTAACTCAAATGGGGCCACTCTCGTTCGTAACCAGGGTTTTAACCCTTGTTGAAACCTTTTTGCACGTTGTTCTTCAGTACGCACAAACTCGGGAACAAACCTCGACAGTTCTGAAAATTTATTTTCATACTCTGCCACTGTTAGGTTATCCTGTTTTAACTCCAGAAACTTTAATTCCATTTGGTTTTCTAAATACCTAGGGGAATACTTTTCTAGGAACACTCTAGTGAAACGCTCCCAGGTTATCACTCCCGCTTCCTCTAGGTTCTTCCTAGCTTCCCACCAGTAATTTGCCTCTCCCTTTAGGAGATAGGCTGCAAAAACTGTTTTCTGATCTTCCTCTATCCTCAGTATTTCGAAAGCTTTCTCCATTTCTTTTAGCCATGCCCTGGCTACTACTGGATTAGTGGTTCCCTCGAATTCTGGGGGCTTTAATGACTTAAAGGCACGAAAGGAACTAGCTGCCTGGTTGGGGAGAACAGGTGGTGGTTGAGGATTCTGTGGATTTGCTAAATTCTGCCTTAATAAGTCCATGAATTGGGCAAAGGGATCACCTCCCGGATTCCTTTGTTGGCCAGTTGATTCCTCTTCTCCTTCTTCATGATTTTCTTCATTATGAGCATTTTCGTTCAGTCTAGTACCTTCGATATTTCGACTTTTTTCGTCTCTCTCATTTTCCCTTGCATTCGCTCTACTATCACGTCTAGGCGGCATAGTTCTGTACATAACAATAGTCCTTATTAATTACCCGAATTCGGGTTACTATATACATCATTTCTATATACACAATTATATCATTAATTAGCTCATTTGCATATCACAATATCTTTATCATGCGATTTACATCTAGTTATACCATAACTTTAGTAGGTAAGTGTATCGCCATTAACACGATAGCCTTTTCATTAAGTCAATCACCTTTTATACATCAATATTTCTGAGTCTCAACATTTATTATACAAAAATATGCAGCAAAAATTTAGATAGAAATGCACAAACTTCATTAATGTACATAAATATTTTACAATTTGGGTACAACATCTTTTACTGCTAATAATATACATCATCTAATACAAGGTTCGAAACCCAAAACATAGCCGTACATACTAATCCGATATCACCAAAAGTACTACTAACTGTCCTCTAATCAGACTGGGATTAAAACAGTGGACAACTAAACTAATCCCCAAAATGACATCAGCAAGATGACTAGTCTGATTAGTGACGAACTACTATCCCGGCTCACACCCCTGCCCTGACAACATCCCGTATCTGGACCACCATGGTAGTAACCGTATCAACTATCTGGGCCCTCCATGCCGGGTCTCCCCTATCACCCAACAACCTCCTAATATCTCCTAATGCTCGTAGCTCAATACTGATCATCCCCAGAGACATCCCATCCGGAATAACCCCTCCTCTCCCTCTCTCTAACCTCTGTAGGAGGGTGTCTATAGTCCTGCGGGACTCCTCCAACTGTCCCTGAAGGGCAAAGTACTCGGTCAATAAGGTAGCTGAAAGTGGGTCACCCGCCGGTAGGGGTGCCTCCTGAGGGGGTACAGCTAGGGGAGGTGCATCCACCGGTGGAGGTGGTGGAGGTGCAAAGGGTGGGGATGGAGGAACCGACTCTGTCTCAGCATCCTCTGAAGGATCCTCCTCCTCCTCAAAGAAACCAAAATGCCCTGGAGGGGTAAACTGCTCAAAAGGATCATCTATAGGGTCAGGACTAGGTAGAGGGGATGGAACTGGTGACGGCACCGGGATGGGTCGGACAGGAGTGGGAATCATCTGAATATCCCTCCACTCAATCGGCTCCTCAGGTATAACTGACAACCTAGGCCTCTTACGCAGTGGCCTCTCCTCCTCAGGGATCTCCGATCTCACTCTGGAAGGACCTGCCTCGTCAGATCCTGTAGAAGGTCTACCCATATATGGCACTAGGGCCACAGCATCTCTCCGTCTCTGCTCCTCTGCCTCCTCTCTCTCTAATCGCTCTCTAGCCGCCGCCCGGCGTCTCTCCCTGAGGTCCTCAACTGCATACTCGGGGACCTCTACCCCGGCCAGCTGAAGATCTAATAGCTCCTGCTCTGACCTCCCTAGCCACTGGGGGTCCTGACTCGGCTCACCCATCTCCGCTCCCTATAATAAAACATAAAATCCTATTAGTAACAGTCTAATAAATTATAATATATGCTTAAAGTAAATACTACCTGCGATATACCACCCCTGAACTTGATGGAAGTTCACAATTTATATTATAACTGATACATTTATTATTATCACTTTTGTTTATGAGCATATGACTCTTAGCTCTGATACCATCTGTGACGCCCCGGGATCCGGGGTCAAGGATCCGGGCCGTCAAGGTCCAATTTCCGATCAATATCAATATCTCTGTAGTCCTTTTTTTTTTTTTTTAATAAATAAATAAATAAATAGGCAGTTGACCCCACACTAATACACACACACACCAGTCATATGCTCATAGAACAACAACCACAATATTTAAAAGTTTTAAAGTTAGCAGTTATTACAAGCCCAGAATTTACTAAGTACATTGTTGAACAAAGCTTCTACAGGAAGCACTTCAACAACTAAAGTTTATTACAACTTACACACTTAATTTACATAAGTATACTAAGCCCCTTCGCTTGTCACTACCTCGGGGATGGTCGCCAGCACTCGCTCAAAAGGTCGCCTTTCCCTTACCCTCTTGCGGGGTGTGGTACGTAGTATCGGCATGGGACCTAGCTGCTATATACATAAATAGCAAGAGTGAGCTATAATAGCTCAGCAAGATCATTCTGTAACTAAAATTTAGAATGTGAACAAGTATACATATATGTATAGGCATATGTAATAGCAGGAAACAATTAAAATCCTTAAGGAAAAGTAAAGCTCTTATTTAATAATACATCATCCACTCACTATTGTAAGAAAGTAATCTATATTAATATAATATCAGTTTTTCTTCATCTGTATCATAATATCATCATCTCATATCAATATTCTGTTTCAGTATAAAAATCTGAAATAACATAATATCAGTTTTTCTTCATCTGTAACTATCATTCCATCATCTCATATCATTATTCTGTTTTCAGTATAGAAATCTGAAAACCATTGTCTACACTTTCTTTTCAAAAACATTGGGGATATCTGCTGTCGCCTGATACGTTAGGACGATGATCAGTCGCCTAATCGTATCTGCTCTCTTTTTACTACCGGTAGAAGGAATGAAAATCATCCCTGGAGGAAGGCCACCTGCTAACATCCTCCCTTGGCATCTTCGTGCCGTAATAAAAATAATAAATGCTGGACTGTGTCGCACACAGCCCTGACACAGCCACTTACGCAAGTCTGTTGCAATCCCCCTCTTTATCACATTGTTATTCTCTTTTTAAAATATCATTCCACATTTCCATTTTCTCACTTTCGTTTTCACATATCATTCTCTCATATCATTTCCATTCTCACACATTACTTCTATAAAATATATATATATCATAAGGCTTTGATTATGATTCAGACCTCTCTTTCAAATTCAGAAATCAAATAATGTTTATTAAACCACTGATACTCAATAAGAACATTTTTAATATAATATTATAACCATATAACCCTCGATAACAACTGATACCATTCTCTCTTATTCTCTTAATCATAAGGCATGTTCAATTCATGCATAATCATCTTTGTACATATCCATCTCATACTCTCATTCATATTCATATACATCTTATACTCATATCCATATTCATATACATCTTCAGATATCTTTCTTTTTAATATTAATACTCAAGGAAGACAATTTCTTCACAATATAGTAATAATAGCATCACATATATATTTCACAAAAATCAAGTTTCTTTGTGAAGATAAGTAGTTTTACAAATAGGGATAGAAGAAATCTTGCCTCGGTTTCGATATCCTGACGGTATGGCTCGTCCCTCTTCCGGAGTTTCTATAAACACAAAAGGACCGTCGTTAGAACCACATCTCTTACTCACTACACTCTTGTATAACATTACCTTTTGAAACTTTAATATATGTTTAAAGTATTCTTATTACCCCAAAGGTTTCCAGAACTTAACCGTTTATAACCTAAATCGAAGTTTCAGGGGTTTTCACCATTTTCCTTAACGACCACACTTAACTGTAAAAATTCAGAAAATATGGGTTTCGAATTTTAATGTAAGGTCAACTGGAAATAGTTCTTTGACCACACTACTACCATATCCCAAAATTTCGTGACTTTTAACAATGTTAAAGTATGGTAATTGTAACCTCAAGTTTGATACATTTACAGTTTCTCGGTTTCTGAACCGCTTTCACTAAAACTGACTTTTCTCCTAAACCGTTCATCAGATTTTAACGCACCTTATATCAAAACGATCTATGAACTAAGCTCTATCATTTCATAGTTAAATAGGAACCTGGACAGTAGGGTACCGTACGGATGCAGGGGGTCCAAAACAGGGCAACTTACATCCTACCGAAAATCGGGCATTATAACGGCTATAATTTCATACTTTCCATAAATCCAACTCCTCCAAATCAATTATCAAACACCATAATCATCACCTACACCATGTGGTATTCTTCACCAGCCATGGTTACAAGTCCACAACACAATTTTCACATCAAAACAAACCACTTATAACACATAATCATCATAAACATTACATTAACACCACTTAACTACCAACCACTTCAATATCTACCATAAATATAAAAGGGCAAGCATGTTTATACCTTCTTGAAGCTTTATCAACACTTAATAATCCTTAGCTAGCCCTTAAACAACCTTACAATGGCTTGAATCAACTAAAAGAACCATGAAAATCAAGTTAGTTCTTAGAAAACTACTATTCATCACTATTCATCAAGCAACTTTCATGAATTTATTACCTATGAAGATGATGATGGTTGGCCTTGAAACTTTGTGCTAGTCTTAATCTATCCTCCAAGAAGTTCCATGATTTTTCCCTTGATTTAATCTTGATGCTAGCTAGGATTTTGGTTTTGATTTTTCTCTTTTTTTTCTTACTTTGGCCGAATGGAAGAAACAAGAAGGGGGAGAGGTTTTTGTGTTTTGTTTTGGTCTTATCTCATCTAATCTTGCTAATACTAGAGTACTTTGGAAGCTTGGTAGATATTTAGTGATTAAAACCTTGCAAAGTTACTAATTTACCCCCTTAAAACAAGTTAGTGGATGGTGATGTCATTAGGATGAGCTAATCTCCCAATTTCTTAATTTTCTAAGTAAAATGCCAATCACATTGGTAAATAATGTGGTATGTATCCTTGTTATATTACTAATCTTGGTTGCTTGGTCTCCATATGCGTCTAATTGTGGTTCGTTTCGAATGTACCTCATTATCTCAGTGGTTTTAAAATCATTTAACAATCTAAATTCCATTGGTATTCTCTTAACTTAATAATCCCTTGGTTAAATCTAAATTCACTAATTCCTCAATATATAATTCTTATAATATTTCCATGCTCCTTAAGGTCCAATAGAAGCTTATTCGAAATCAAAATCCTCAAAATCCATGCTTCAGGAATTTCTGAAATCTAACGTCATTTCGAGTCACTTATTTCCATTGTACAACACTAATATGGTTTCTGTTTATTCATTTTATGTTTCCACTATAGGGTACCTATATACCATTTCTCTAAATCCTCGAAATTTACTATTCATGTGACCACCGTAGCATTACTGAAGTTAGGGTTATTACAGTCTTCCCTGATTTTAAAAAAGTAACTCGTTTCTGCTTTCCAAGAACACATGGCTCACAGAACCCAACTTCCACATTTTTTATCTCTGGAATCTTCCCCTTCGAAGTTAACAGCTTCATACCCTTTTCAATCATATGACCAAGTCTTTGGTGCCACAAAGTTGAAGACCCAATCTCATCAGCAACAGCATTTACTTCATAGCTAGATTGTTCAATTATGTACAACGTTCCCTTTTTTGCCCTATGAGCAACAACTAGATTCCCCTTTATAACCTTCCACTGTCCGTCTCCGAAAGTAACTCGATACCCTTCCTTATCTAACTGACCCACATATATCAACATCTTCTTTAGTCCATGAATGTACCTTAAATTTTTCAATGACCAGCTATTCCCCAAAGAGGTCTTGAGATTAATATCTCCCAAGCCCGCAATATCCAAAGTCTCATCATCAGCAAGACGGACTTTACCAAAATTTCAAAGTCTGAAATTTAACATCAAATCCTTGCAAGGGATAGCATGGAATGATGCACCAGAATCCATAACCCATGATTCAATCGAACATTTAACACAAAAAATCAAAGCATCGTCATTCACCACTTCTTCAACTGCAATAGCTAAATTATCATCTTTCTTCTTTCCTTTAGGAGCTATGGGAGCCGTACACCGATTTGTGAAGTGACATTTCTTCTGACAATTCCAACAAACAGTCTCCTTGCGATCTTTGAACTGTCCTCTCTTCTTTGACTTCGATCTTCTACGCCCCAACTTCTACCCCCTATCGGACTTTCTGCCTCTACTCTCAGTACTCAACAAAGAACCTGATTCATTCTTCAAGAAATAAACCCATACCTTTTTAGTGGAATCGTCAATGAAAGTGACATAGTAGCGAGATCCTTCCAACGACGCAACTGCTGTTTGACCATATACATCTGTATGAACTAGCTCTAACCTCTCAGCCTTGGGTGTCCTCCCTGATTTTGAAAAAGTAACTCGTTTCTGCTTTCCAAGAACACATGGCTCACAGAACCCAACTTCCACATTTTTCAGCTCTGGAATCTTCCCTTTCAAAGTTAACAGCTTCATACCCTTTTCACTCATATGACCAAGTCTTTGGTGCCACAAAGTTGAAGACCCAATCTCATCAGCAACTACATTTGCTTCATAGCTAGATTGTTCAACTATGTACAACGTCCCCTTTTTTGCTCCATGAGCAACAACTAGATTCCCCTTTATAACCTTCCACTGTCCGTCTCCGAAAGTAACTCGATACCCTTATTTATCTAACTGACCCACAGATATCTAGATCTACTTTAGTCTAGGAATGTACCTTACATCTTCCAACGTCCAGCTAGTCCCCAAACAGATCTAGAGATTAATATCTCCCATGCCTGTAATATCCAAAGTCTCATCATCAGAAAGACGAACTTTACCAAAATTTCCAAGTCTGAAATTTAACATCAAATCCTTGCAAGGGGTAGCATGGAATGATGCACCAGAATACATAACCCATGATTCAACTGAACATTTAACACAACAAATCAAAGCATCGTAATTCGCCACTTCTTCAACTACATTAGCTGAATTATCCTCTATCTTCTTTCCTTTATGAGCTGCGGGAGCCGTACACCAATTTTTTAGTGACACTTCTTCTGACAATTCCAACAAACAATCTCCTTGTGATCTTTGGAATGTCCTCTCGTCTGTTACTTCGATCTGCTACGCCCCTGATTCTACCCCCTATCGGACTTTCTGCCTCAACTCTCAGTACCCAACGAGGTACCTGACGACTCTCCTGAGTTTCTCCTACGAATATCTTCTCCAATAATCGCATCTCGAACTCCTTCAAAAGTCATCTTAACGCTGCTAGATGAATTGCAAATAGGAGTGACAAATTCTGACCAACTGTTAGGTAACGAGGATGCCAACCACAAGGCTTGTACTTCATCATCGAATTTAATATCCACTGATGTCAATCTTGATAGGGTAGAGTTAAATTCGTTCACATGATTAGCAATACAATCACCATCATTCAATTTTGTGGAAAACAACAAGCGACACAAATGTACATTATTTGAAGTAGATGGCTTCTCATTCATATTTGATAATGCCTTGATCAATCCATGAGTTGTCATTTCCTTGACGATATTGTAAGCAACTTTCTTCGCCAAAATCAATCTAACAACACCCATAGCCTGCCTATCCAATAGTTTCCATTCTTTCTCATCTATTGTTTTTGGCTTCTTCTCTTCCAGCGATTCGTGTAGCTTTTTCTGATACAAATAATCTTCAATCTGCATCTTCCAAAATAAAAAATCTCTGCCATCAAATTTGTCGATCCTTACTTTCCCTTCTTCTGCCATCGCTCCCACTTGCCTGAAAACCTATGGTCTTGATACCAGTTGTTGAGTATACAACAACGAAAGCCAAACCCTAAGTGAATAAACAAGAACAAGAAAATAAACGACAATCATACAAGACAAAGATTTTACGTGGTTCGGAAATTCCTAGTTCACAAGCCGCACTAATTTTGCATTGATCTCTCATAATTGTGTTGCGCTACGGTTTTACAATTACATGAGAATTTTTATAAAAGAAAAAACTAGGTCTATCCCAACATATGGGCCAAAGCTGAAAAATACCGCAATCAGGGCCTTGAGCGAGATCTCATGGTCCTGAGCACAAATAATGCTATTGGCTGATTTGTTCAAAGGTCCTGAGCATCCGCTTAGGGGTCCTGACCAACCTAGACTCCACAAATTTAACAAGTTTCATAATTTATTTTTTAAATTTTTTTTTTTGTATAAAAGTTAATTTAAACATAAAACTTTTATACAAAAAAAGAAAATTTTAAAAATAAGTTATGAAATTTTTCTTAAAATACGTCTTAAAATGCGTGCCAGATATTTCTATTTCAAATGTTAAGAATCAAGTGGGACAAAGGGAGTATCAGATAAGGCTGAGTTATTCAATGTTTGACCTATATGGTGTGTATGTTTTGGGGAAGATGGGTATAATCGCAATGTGCGTCTGAATATGCAAACCATGTGCAAAAAATATTTTGCAAATTGCACAAACCCAAGAATCCAAGAGAAGAATATAAAAGAGGATGGGAGCAACCATCACATAAATATTTTAGCAAGTAAATTCCAACGAACGTTTATCAATGAAGTCTAGTGGATGACCACGCTTGCAATAGCATATTCCAATTCCACCCATGGGTGCGATGTATTTATTGGGCCGCGCAACACCCATTAACTCCACATTGGTATGATATTGTCCACTCTGGGCTGTGGCCACGCCCGCACGGATTTGTTTTTAGGCTCCTTCCAAAAGGCCTCAAACTAATGGAGTTGTTTTTGGCTGCTTATATTCAAGATAATTCTTCTTTATCTTATCGATGTGGGACTTGGGTCGACACCCACTCTACAATCTCCCCTCAATCCCAAGAACCACCAATCTTGTGACCCTTATACCGCCGCTATTCATCTGTGGCTCCTCATCTTGCGGGACACGCCGCCCGACCACCTCAGTGTCAGGAAGACTTTCGACACAAGCCGTCCAAGATCTCCAATCGCGGTTATGAAGAGCCTCCCACACCACACAACTCGCAGCCCGCAACCCCAGGATCAACCTCTTAACCATCGGCTCTGATATCACTTGTTGGGCCGCGCAACATCCATTAACTCCGCATTAGTATGATATTGTCGGTTCTGGGCTGTGGCCACGCCCGCACGGATTTGTTTTTGGGCTCCTACCAAAAGGCCTCAAACTAATGAAGTTGTTTTTGACTGCTTATATTCAAGATAATTCTTCTTTATCTTATCGATGTGGGACTTGGGTTGATACCCATTCTACAGTATTCATGATTCACAGTGGAGTCTCGGAAAACTTCTTTATTATGTGGTAACAAAAGAAACTGTGATCGTCACAGACTGGGAACTGCAACAAGTCAGGTGAACGTCTTCCTAGCTCATTGTCAACTTCAGTCGCATTTTTACGACAGTGGTAAAGCGAGTAGCATTCATGAAATTCAAGTCGACAGATACTACAAAACAGTCCCAACAAGGGATACCCTTTTGGGAAGGAATCAAGTAGGAGGAGAGGGTGATCATGGTGGTTTAGTTTACATATTACAGTTATTGGCGCTACGGCGCAGCTCTTGTGTATCCAAAATAGGCTTGTTCGACATAAAGAAAATTCTTCATTACCTTTTCTGCGGCATGCTCCACAAGTGAAAATAGATTTTAGAGGCAGTAACTTTAAAGGGTGATTATGGAATTCATGATTTAAGTTGCGCTCCAGCATGGAACATTTCAAGCAATGTACAAGGTTTGCAGTGATAGACAAAACCACCACCAGATATCCCCACAAGCATTACAAGGAATCATATTTAAATTTTGGCCTGAACAGAGAATTAGAAGGTGTAACTGGTGTCTTGGATCCTGTTTCTGTGGAGGTAATCCCCAACATGTTTTATGGAGAAAAAATTTAGCACAAGAAGAAGCTAGACTGGCAGTACTCGTGCTGCATCTATAAACAAATGTTCCCACCATAATCACATCAAGGCAACCGTAGCAGACAACATTTCCGCGAGCATTACCGGGTATTTGGTAAGAATCAGTAAATGGATCATGGCTCACGTGTTTCAGTCCTGCCATTTTAATTCTATCTTCAAAATAGGGAGAGAAATGTTTTAAATACAACAATATTTGTAATGGGTCTTGCTATATATATGCTAATCAGTGGAGTTGTGGAACTTATTTGCTACTCAACTTTAACTTTACTGATACTTTTGTAGGGTTCACTTAATACTTCTGCTTATTACAATTTACAGCTTCCGTGTGGACTTGTTCATAACATGCATCTGATGCATTTCATCTTATTCAAAGTATCATATACATTCAAGGGAAGTATATAAACGCAACTTAGTTGGATTCCAAGTCACCAAATTATGGAGATCCATATATTGTTGAAGACATTAATTTCGGTATCCATGATATTAATATGATGACGAATCTCGGTTCTCCAAGAACATCCCAAACTGAGTCAATATCTGTGCAAATCTAGCAAAAACAAAAAAAAAAAAACATCGCAAATTGAGACTAATAACATTATTTTTTGTAATTGCTAATTTTGTAGTTGTCATAACATTTTTGGTGACCAATTAAAATGCACACAAAAAAAAAACTCTACATACTTATCACTTCAAGATCTTTAATGCATCATTCAGATAAGAGAAAAATGAACCTAAGATATATATCAAATAACTTTTCCTAAGATAGTAAACAAATCCATGTATTTTAATATGTACAATATTTTGATATGCACAATCTTTATCTCAAAGTTACCTGACATGTATCTCTGGTTTCCTAATCTCATATCTGTTCTAAATTTTCTTTTAAAGCAATAGCTGATGAGTAAATAAGTTGTATGCAAGAATCCCAAGTGGGACACCACAGAAAAATTTAATGAAACATACTATTTTCCATGGTAATAGGTAAAGAAAGAACAAATTCTGCCACACACAAAAAAAAAAAAAAAGAAAAAAAAAAGCTTAATAAGATTCCATTCTTGAACAAAATCATGTACTGTAATATCTTCGGATAGTGAAACTGGCACATAGTCAGAAAAAAACACAGTGTCGGTGGCTATATTAATAAGCTGTGAGAACATGATCCAATTTCTTAATTTAAACGGCCTAGTACAACACTGGAGATTGTATACAAGTTTTTGTCAACATAAACTGTGAAAACAAAACACAAGGTTTTAGTAGCAAATGCAGAACAGAGTTTCCAGATGGAACATTACCAATCTCATCTTTCTCTCGATATGAAAAACAAATTATCTCATTCTCCTCCTTTGGGATTCCCGAGGAACGTCATTTTCGGTATCTGCAAGCATAGATGGAAAACTTCTCCTGGAGGACAAACGACGGGGCACTGAAAGACGGTCCGAAACACTTGACGCAGTTTCCAGGTTCTCCAAGGGAGCAACAGCAGCAGAAGCGTCAGGAGTTAAATTAGTCTCAGCAGTAGAATTTAAACTCCGAAGCTCTGTTTGTATGACAGCAACACTATTACTAAGCAGATCCCTGGCCTCCAATAACTGTGAATCAGTTCTTTGCACGTTAAGGACACGTATAAAAGATTCAAGGTTCTCAACTAACCTTTCAGTACTATTCAATGCAAATGAAATTGAAGAAAGTGAAGCAGCGGTTTCTGATAATACCCTTTGAATATGACGGGAACGCGAGCGCCGTCTAGCCCCTATTTCAGCATTCAGCGATAGAGGCTCTATACCTGTTAAAGAACCAGCAGGAGTATTATCAAGATTTTGCTGTCTTTGCTGCTCTGCAGTTGCATTATTGCGCCTGCTACCCCCTATTTCACCTGTCATCCATAAAGGCTGCAAATCTGAGACAAAACTTGTAGTTGCGTTATCAATGTTTTGTTGCCTTGCCTGCTCTCCAGTTGCATTATCATGCTGACGACCCCCAATTTCTTCAGTCATCCATAACTGCAAATCTGTCACAAAACCAGTGGTTTCCCTATCAAGATTTTGCGGTCTTAGCTGCTCTGTAGTTGCATCATCATGACGGCTACCCTCTACTTCACCAGTCCTAAACAACAGCTGCATATCCGTGCCCAAACCAGCATTTCCTGTATTAAGACTTTGGTCTGTTACCTGTGGTGAAATTGCATTATCGTGCCGGTTACCACCTATTTCTGCATCCCTCCATAACGGCTGCCACTCTGTAACAGAACCATCATTTGAACTGTTGAGATTTTGCTGTTCTGGATGCTCCAGAGTTGCATGATTACGTAGGCTACCTCCTATTTCTTCAGTCATCCATAACTGCGGCAAATCTGCACCAGAAGTTGTACCACTAAAGATTCGTTGCCTTCGCTGCTCTGCAGCTGCTTGGTTGTGTCGCCTAAGCTGCTCCGTAGTAGCACCAATTCCCATCCTAATTCGACGAAGTGCTTCCGCAACTGGAACATGCGTAACAGGCCTACTGGCACGTTGCCTAATGCTCTCTACCCTATACGCCCGAGGTCTAGGAGGTATACAAACACCAGAGCCTGAATCAGACACATGGCTACTGTTTGCACTGCCATAAATAGGCGTAAGATTCGAATCCACCACATCTCCCCTACAAACCGGACATTGCTTAGCAGTCAAATCAACATACTCCAACTGATAGAAACAAGGCCAACAAAACAAATGACCACAACAAGTCAAAACAGGATCTTTCGCCATTTCCAAGCAAATATTACAATCATAAAAGCTCCCACCATCTTTACCATCCTTCTTACCCTCCTCCACATCCTCCAATGCTCTCGCCACTAATTGCGAATAATCCCTTTTACAACCCCTCGCAACATTCCCCAAACCAACTCCACTTTCCACATTCCCCCGCGTATTCTCAACCTCAACCACCTCACTTCCCTCAGCACCATGACTTCGAGATTCCAACAACGTCGTCCTACGTTGTCTTAACCTCGACATAACCTCCTCTAGCCCACGAATCCTAACCTCAATTTGATCTTGGGCACTTTCCAACTCACTTATTAATGGTCTTAATCCTACCCTAGAACCATCAGGATCTAAGTTCAAATCAATACCATCCCTCATATCACCACCACCATCCATTATAAAAAGTCTAAAAATCACAAAACCCTTTTCAATACAATCAAAGATAAGCCCATATATCAAAAGGGTTTCACAACCCAGAAGCTACAAGCAAAAAATCAAACTTCATATCAGATTATAACAACCCATTTGACTAATTTCAAGAACATAACACATACATATTTATATTATATAAATATAAATAAAAGATGAATTAATACCTGATATTACTAGATGGGTCTTTTTTAAATCATACCATTCCTTCATAACTTCATCTTCAGGTACAATTCCTGATCAGAAATATAGATTTGGGTGTGCGAAATTATTGAAGCTTTGTCGAAATAAAATAAAAAAAGCTCCACGGGTTAGCTCAGTTGGTAAGAGCAAGTGGAAGCTATCCAGGCGGTCCAAGGTTCGACTCCCTCGGAGACGCTTGGCACGTTTGCCCAAACTAGTTGAGTCCGGATTTACCCGGTTATGGATAGGGGCAGTCCATAACCCGAGATTTGAAATCCCGCAGTAATGTGGGATAGTTCCTCGTAAAAAAATAAAATAAAATAAAATAAAATAAAATAAAATGGGTAAAGAAAATGATGAGAGGTGGAACGTCGAAAGGGAAAATAATGCTCGTCACTCAGGCTAGGTTCGAGATGCATACATATATATATATATATATATATATATATATATATATATATATATATATATATATATGTCTGTTAATGGATCCGATATTCGATCCGATTTAATCCAATTATAGCTAAATTAGCGGGTATGAATACTTCCAAAAAAAATCTGATCATCAGATCCGATAAGGGTCTGATCCGATAACGAGTGGATATGAATTTTTTACGATCTGATCCGATAACGATTCGATCGGAATATATTATATTTATTATTTATTTTATATATTTATATAATATATATTAGATATATACAGAAAAATATATATAATATATAAAATTTTATATAAATAATATTATTTTGGAATATAAATTTTGATTTGTGAATGTAAATGTTATAATTTTAATTTTTATTTCGTCAAAATTTTTTAAAATACTATTTTTTAAATTAAAAAAATTAATAAATATATTTTTCAAATTTATTAAACGGATCGGAGGTCCGATCCGATAACCCAAAATCCGAACGAATCAGATATGAATTGAGTTAAAAAATATCCGACTCCTGATCAGATCCGATCGAAATCCAAAAAATTTTAAAATATTCGGATATGAATTTAGGATAATCCAATTCAAATCCAACTGTTAAGAGGCCTACATACATATCCATTCGGCCGGATGGAAATTTGGAAACAATAGGGTCTAAAAATAATCGGTCTAGACTTCAATTGAGTTAAATCCATTTTTGTAATATTTTTTTACATTAAATTCGAATTTGTCGCAATTCATATCATTATCCTATTTTTGAACGATTCATCCCGTGAAATATGTTGTACAATATAATAATCTATTAGTATTTATTAAATTTCAACACAAATGAAAAATGTCATTTTATTAATTGTGAAATTATTAATTTACCCCTATTTGTTGAAAATTAACAAAAATGTCACCGTTATAATATTTATACAAAAATTAATTAAAATTTTGTTAGTGTTCGGAATTCAAACCCTAACCTTCCCTTCTAAAAATCATGCCATAACCGTTATGTTACATTTGGATTGGAGTAACTTTTAAAAAATTTATTAGATAAATCACATCATTTCAACTATATATTAAACCTCAATACAAGTGCAAAAAGTGCCAATAAATTTGTTGTGAAGTAACTGTTTTACCCTCATTTTTTGAAAATAACAATAGTGCCACCACTTTATAATCTATGTAAAAAATAGAAGAATTTGTGTTAGATTTCAGAGCAACCAACCTCGTTTTAAGAGATTCATATCATAATAACTATACTACATTACTTTTCGAGTATACTTAAAAATCTTATTAGATAGATCACAACAGTTTCACTTAACTTGTTTTCTTTTTAGTTTTTACTTTTCAGTAAATAAAATGTTGGTTATAATATAACTCAGTCTTTTTCAGTTTTCGTAGTTTCATTTATCTATATATTCAATCATCTTACAAATTTTATTACACCTGTATGTTTTGGATGAAATATATATTAATTATGTTATTTATGATTCATATATTTATATTATATAATATCTCTTATTATATTTTATTTTAATTAGTTGATAATAGATACCTAAAAAATAATATTGAAAGGCGATCCAATATAAGGAATAAAGTATATGTAATGTATTTCATTATTCATTACTTCTATCTTTCTAAATTAAGAAAATTAGTTTTGAAATTATTTTTAAATTATGCAATAATCATGATTGTACATTCATCGCATCCGTTTCTTAATAATTTTCCTTTCAAAATGTATACTTCATTTGTTTAAATTTTCTAAAATAAACAAATTCTACACTATCTTTATCATTATAAATGACTAACATGAAAAATAAAATGCTATGATAAAATTCTTAGTTATACGTGAGTGTTACTGAGTCTGGATTAAAAAAAAGAGTCACAAACATTTATATCTATGTATATATTAAATTATTGAAATGAAATACAATTTAGTTTTAAAAAAGTTTTTTTTTGGTTAATCGCGTATATTCAAGTTTACATTTATCCTGAAAGAATGTGTTTTATTTAGCGGAATATTACGTAATAATTAATCTTCTTTTGGATATAGAATTAATAATACAGCTAACTGTTATTCCCAGATTACACACTTGTATAGGGGGGGTTGAATACAATTCTTGATATTTATAAATTTCTGATAAGAACTCCAGAAATCTATAAGAAGATGATTGGTGTATAAAGATTAATGCACAAACACATATAAAATCAGGTAGTTAAATGCACCACCTGAAGCTTTTATTTGAAGAAAACTTTGTGATACAAATGTACATAGCTGTCGTTTTACAACTCTTTACTTTCTAAGGATATTCAAGAAAACCTTAAGCAAATGTATCTGTTTTCTTAGATTTTAAAGAGTTGCTACACTTGGTTATATACCCAAGTTTACAAGTACTACAGGAATAAGATAATACTAATCTAATTCAAGTTGACTTACTTCTCCACTCCAAATACACATGTAGCCGAAAGGTTGTCCTTGTGAACAGACATGTCCCCTGCACCTTTCTTGTATTCATCGTGTAAACGGAATGCTTCTTTCTTCTGCGTTTCCAAAGTATGGCTGCCATACTGCTTTTTGTATCTGCTATCAACCCATGTGATCTGTCAGTCAAACCTGTCTTTTTCAATTGCTAATCCCCAGCTAGCATAGAAGAAATTGTTAATGATTATCCGTTGACATTGTATACTGTCAACCGTTGATAATAGATTGAGCTGTATCCGTTGATATTGTAGATTTTGAGCTGTATTCGTTGATAGAGTTCTATCTTCATCCGTTGATACACTTTCACTTAGACAGAATTACATAGCATAGCTTATTTACAATTGGCTACCCCTATTCTGCCTATCCATTGATGGTCAACATGACTGTGGATAAAAACACTATCAATTGATAACATAGAGATACTGCAGTATGCTACAAAACCTCATCCGTTGATGAGCTACCTGTCAACGGATAGAGTTATAATTCCTCATCCGTTGACAGTTACAAAACATGACTTATACAATTTGTGCATAAAATGTGAAGTTATCATCAAGTACAACATATTCCTAACAATCTCCCCCAATTTATGCTTGATGAACATAAAGCCAAAAATTTTGGACCTTGATGATGCATAATTGTATTAAGCTTCAAAAATTAAATACAGAAATTTTGAGAAATTTACAGAGAAGGATTACTCCTCTAGACTGAGCAGATCAGTGATGTTTTCTTTCTCTGGTTGGCAACACTCTTGATTTTCCTTCCTTAGCAAAATTTGATTCAATCTGCACTTGGAGTTGCTTGTAGAAGGCTTCTTCTTCAGCAATCTTTGAATTCAGCTTTGATTGCAACCACCTAAGGTACTGGGTGTTAGCCTTAGATAGTTAGTCCTACAACCTGAAGAATCTCCTGTATCCATCTTTATCCCTGAATTCCATCATCCAATAAGGTTGAATGTGAATTTTCTCTCCATTGTATGGGATCTTCAATTTCTTGGGCAAACTTGATGGAGAATTTCATTCTGCTCTAATCTGTTCAATCCTCTTGAGTATCTCACGCCTGGCTATCATGGAGAACCCTGTATGTCTCTGAATGGCACAGAATACTTTGGTTAAGATTTGATAATTCTCTCCAAGTGCCTTCTGTAAAGGCCATGTCCTCTCTTTTCCTCCTTTGTAGACAAACACTAATCTCTCAGGCAGTTGGTTGTATTTGTGAATTCCTCTCACTTTTGACACTTCATCCATGTATAGATTGATGCCAGAATATTCTTCTATTTCTGACTGATAGATGTAGTCTTCCTTGTTCTCAACATATGACTGTTTAACAATAGAGGGAACCTTAGATACTATATGATATGCCCTTTTAGAGTCCGCTTCCTTGGAGCCTTTTTCTTTTGTGTTGATTCGAACATAAATTTAGGAACCTCAATTTTGTCAAACTCCACTAGTTCCTCCTTTGGTTCTATTGGCTGTCCATGGAAGTTTACAGATGGGTTTATTACATCTTAAGGCATTTAAACTGGTAATTGTGTGCCACTTGTTTCTCTAGTTTCTTTTTGTGGAGATTTAGGTCTTTTGGCTTTTTGCTTTGTCCTTCCACCTTTTCTCTTAACTGGTTTAGGGAGTTCCTCAGGCTCCCTTTCTTCTCTTTCTATCTCATCCATTAACTCTTCAGCAAGCCTGGTTTGCCTTTCTTCTGAAGTTTCATTTGGAAATTCAGTGTCTGGATGAGCTTCTCTTAGCAGCCTTGAAGTCTCTTCTCTCTTGGCTTCAACAAATCTAGGATGGCTGTTGGATATGTTTAGAACTTTTCCATTCCTTATGATTACAGCCATCCATTCTCTTACACTTCTATTAGTCTTTTCTGTGGACTCCTTGATTCCATCTCCCATTAGCTTCTCTTCACCATCCTTGGGAAATGGATAGTCCAGTTGTAACTTGTTCTTCCCATTTGCTTTTGGTGGAGAGAAAGCTCGGGTTTTTATGTAGGGTTCAAATTCCTTGACATTTGAAGGTTCAGCATCATAGAATGTAGGAGCCACAATTGCTGGAGTGGGCACCTTCAGAATTGTAGTAGATATTGTTGGAGATGAGGTTTGGCTAAAGAACAGAGTTGATGCAATAGATTGATTGATCAATCTTTCTAACCTCATTATCCTTTCATAGTTTTCCTCTTTCATCTTTTGTAGAGCTTCAATTTTGGCTAGCTTTTCCTCTTCTGACATGTTTGAGAAATCAAACTCCTCAGATAGAGTTACTAGTAGGGGTTTGGATTTGCTGGGGGAAGCCTTGACAATAAAGTCCTGTGGATTGACCACTATGGAAGGCTGCTGCTCCCCACTTGCTGCTTCTCTTCTTTCAGAAATTATGATTGGACTTGTAGTTGCCACAGTCTCATCCACTTTCTCCCCCTTTTTGTTAGCATCAAGGGTTTGAATAGAAGTTGGGGCTGCAACTAACTTCTCCAAAAGTTGAGTTTGCAGTTTCTGATGTTGAAGAAATTGCTCCATCTGGGATTCCATCTTTTCCACTCTGGTGGTGAGCTATTTCACAGACTTAGCCAAGCTATCTTATTTGATGAATCTTTGTTGCAACACCTTCTGAGTAGCTGTGGGAGCTAGATGCTCTAACTTGGAATCCACAGAAATCTTCACATCTTTGATTTCTTGCTTGACCTCCTCTAAGTTTGATCTTTGAATCACCATTTGCATCTTTTGCAGTTTGAGGGAGTCAATTACTTGTTGAAGAACAACCTGTCTTTGTGGATCTGCTCTTTGGTGCTCAGCCAGGGCAGATTTATATTGCCTTATGATCTCCGTATCAAGGTCAGGATAGGTATAGCTAGTACCAAATTTCCAATCAAGAATACTACTAGCACCTTCATCCTCAGTGCTCTGGCTGTTTCACTTTCAAATTCTTTACCTTCAAATTCTTCACTTTCAGCAATGGATGGTAGAGCTTATAAAGAGTCCTTGGCTCTTTGCAGTGATTGTGAGGTGTGCACTAGGTGCATTGCCTCCTCTGCTTCCACATTGCCCTGTTGTGCCAGAATTTGATAGGCAGGAACAGGATGAGTAAAGGTTTCACCATCCAGAGAAATGGAGTCAGTCATTGACTGATATTCTTCTTGATATTCCATTTCCTTGGTTGCATCATCAACCTCCATTGACTCACTAGCAATGGCTGCTCCTTCCACCCTTATGTCCCCTGTAGTCCCTTCTCTCCTCTCATCTCTCTTTTCTTGCATCAAGGGCTCTCCTTGGCTCACACCTCTCACACCCTCACCTTCACCTACTAAGGTGGAACTCTCATTCTCTCCTTTTGCCTGACTGGAAGAAATAGTCAGCCTCTCATTATTCTGCTCTCCTTTTGCCTACTCTAAAGGCAACCTCTCACTCCCTTCCCTCATTCCTAGAAGTGCTTCAACTACCACTAGCTCTACTCCACTTGACACTGGAATGTCAGATAATTCAGTTGTATTAGGTGGAGAATGAGCTAGCAACGGATAAGGAATATCCGTTGAAGTGGTAGTTATAGTTGTCAATGGATGGCTTGATGGGGGCACATCCGTTGATGGAGAAACACTTGTCAACAGATGAAGGATATCCGTTGAAGAAGGAAAAGGTTTATCCGTTAATGAGAAAACCAACACTGAATCTGTGGAGATTGATTTTAAGTTTGAGGCCACAGTCTGTGTTGAGAATTCTGGAAAAGGAGATTGATGGTCCAACAAATCATTTAAAAGACGATGACCATCGATTTGTGAGTGGGCCTTCTCCATAAGTCTTAAAGATGGAGAATCAGGAAATGATGTGGAAATCATGTCCACATCCAGAGAGAGAGTTGTGATGATGGATTATCATGTGTTTCAATTTGAAGGTTAAGATCAAGGGGCTGTGACTCCATATTTATTGAAGCCACATCAAACTGAGTTTGAGAAGGTATAGTTTGTTGTATTGTGTGTGCACCCTGTGATTCCCCTATGGTTTTAGATTTTACTTTTCTTTCATAGGTTTTTGAGAGAGGGCTAGTTGTGTCTCTGACCCTTTTGTGCAGTGTTCCTTGTGGGGAACTTGATTCAGTAGTCACACCCTGTTGAGAGGATGTAACTAGAACTTGGCTTGAAGGTTCATTAACAGTCTTTTGAGAGACTGGAATGTTGGTTGCACCTGTCTCACCTTCCTTATCCTTTGGGTTTTCACCCTGTCCCTCACCACTCACTACCACCTTCACACTCCCCTCAAGAGTTTTGGTAGGTTTTACAACAGGTGTCTTTTGAGAGACACTTGAGGTTTGCTTTTTAGATTGTGGCTTTGGAACTCTGGATTTGGTCACCTTGGTAGGAGCCTGTTTGGTTACAACTACAGACTCCATTGTGACACTAGAAGGCAAAGAAATTTGGGGGATAGAGATAGGAGTTTCAAGGTTAAAAATAGTTACCTGAACAATTGGTAGATATACCAATTGTACTCCGGCATTTGAGTTCATTCGAATTAAATCACTTAAGACTCTCTTCTCCTGAACAGAACATGGGAACTTGCTATCCGGGTTAGCAATGGATAGCTTATTCTCAGATACATGCAGTGCTAAGAGCATCAAAAATCTAGCAAAATAGATATTCTTGCTCCTAGTTTCCTTTTTACCTAATTTTGCTGCTATCTCATACATGACTAGTGTGCCAAAGTTATAGAATTTATCAGTCAGAAGCATACACATCATAACTAGCATGGAATGGGTAACAACATCAAAATTATTAATTTTGCCTGAAAAAGTTTTAATGAAGGCATCACAAAAATAACTCCATTCTTTAACCATTCCTTTCCTAACAATTTTCCCTAAATTCTCAGTACTAAGGGCATAATTTATGGAATTAAGCATGGCAACAATTTCAGCATCACTGGGTACTTTCAGACAGTTATTCTCAAGCAATTTGAAACAAAGAGTTATCACATCAGAATTAATTACATAGTTTTTACCCTTTAAGGAAAAAGCAATTGTACCGTCTGTGCCATTGTACTCAACAAATGCCCACACCTCTTCAATTACCTCGTGGATTAGAGGAGTGGTGGCAGTCATAGCATATACATTTCTTCACAAAATTTATCAAGGTGTGATAAGCTTCTGGGGAATTCACTGTATCAACATAGGCCGCGAAGTTGTTCTTCTCATAGGTGAACCCAGTGGAAGACATCATCTTAACAATAAGCGCCATTGAAGTGTTTGAACTTTTATTGCAGAGAGTTTTAGTGAAGAAGATGCAGTTTACTTATGAGAATCTTGAAAGTGGATAAAAGTGAGATGTGAGAGCACAAGACAGCCTTTTATATTTTTCAAGAGTTGAAAATGAAATAATTAAAAGTAATTACCCATTGGTCAAAAGGAAAAAGCAATTGTACCGTCTGTGCCATTGTACTCAACAAATGCCCACACCTCTTCAATTACCTCGTGGATTAGAGGAGTGGTTGCAGTCATAGCATATACATTTCTTCACAAAATTTATCAAGGTGTGATAAGCTTCTGGGGAATTCACTGTATCAACATAGGCCGCGAAGTTGTTCTTCTCATAGGTGAACCTAGTGGAAGACATCATCTTAACAATAAGCGCCATTGAAGTGTTTGAACTTTTATTGCAGAGAGTTTTAGTGAAGAAGATGCAGTTTACTTATGAGAATCTTGAAAGTGGATAAAAGTGAGATGTGAGAGCACAAGACAGCCTTTTATATTTTTCAAGAGTTGAAAATGAAATAATTAAAAGTAATTACCCATTGGTCAAAAGTAACTGTCAGTTAATAAAAGAAAATAAATACGGCCATGCCTATATATACACGTTTACCAACGGCTATATTTAAAAGAAAATATGTATATCAACGGATATAAGATGAACGGTTGAGAAACAGTTTATCCGTCGATGTTGTGGACAACCTGTTATCCGTTGATATACGAAAATCTAGTAATGTGTTTATACTACCAACGGGTAAAAGGATATCCGTTGATAAGATAATTTTGCCTTAGACAAAATTTTTGCAGAAAATTTTTCTAAGAGTTTTTAATTCTCAAGTAAATCAAAACACATTTCTAGCTGCAAAGCAGTAAGTTCAAATATCACTAGGAATTATGACAAATTAAGCATACCTAGTTCACCTACCAATCTTGTGAATGTGGATTCATCAAGAGGCTTGGTGAAGATATCTGCAAGCTGCATTTCACTTGGCACAAAGTGCATTTCTACTGTACCATTCATCACATGTTCTCTAATGAAGTGGTATTTGATGTCAATATGCTTGGTTCTCAAATGTTGCACTGGATTCCCTGTGATGGCAATAGCACTTGTGTTGTCACAGAAAATTGGAATCTTTTCAACTTTTAGACCATAGTCAATAAGTTAATTTTTCATCCATAGAATCTGTGCACAACAACTTCCAGCAGCAATGTACTCAGCTTCAGCTGTAGAAGTGGAAACTGAGTTCTGTTTCTTACTGAACCATGAAACAAGCCTGTTTCCTAGAAATTGACAGGAACCTGTACTACTTTTTCTATCAATTCTGCAACCTGCATAATTTGCATCTGAGTAGCCGGTTAGATCAAAACCACAATCTCTTGGGTACCAAATGCCAAGGTTTGGTGTTCCCTTGAGATACCTGAAAATTCTCTTAATAGCTATCAAGTGAGACTCTCTAGGGTCAGCTTGAAATCTAGCACAAAGACAAGTAGAAAAAATTATATCAGGTCTACTAGCATTTAGGTATAGAAGTGAACCTACAATACCTCTATAGCTTGAGATGTCCACAGACTTTTTCTTAGTATTCAACTCAAGCTTAGTTGCAGTGGTCATAGGTGTTTTTGCAAAGGTACAATCCATTAAGTCAAATTTCTTTAAAAGATCATAAATATATTTTGTTTGACTTATGAAAATGCCTTCATTAACTTGCTTTACTTGTAAGCCAAGAAAGTAAGTTAATTCACCCATCATGCTCATTTCATACCTACTTTGCATAAGTTTGGCAAACCTTTTGCAAAGCTTCTCATCTATAGACCCAAAAATAATATCATCTACATAGATTTGAACAAGTATTGAAGAGCCACTGATATTCCTACGAAATAAGGTTTTATCTACTGTACCTCTAGTGAAGTGATTCTCCAAAAGAAATTGAGATAAAGTGTCATACCAGGCTCTTGGTGCTTGCTTCAAACCATAAAGTGCTTTCATGAGAAGATATACATATTCTGGAAATTCTGGATCTTCAAAGCCAGGAGGTTGATGGACATAGACCTCTTCTTCCAGTTCCCCATTTAGAAAGGCACTTTTGACATCCATCTGATAGACTGTGAAATTGGCATGTGCTGCATAGGCTAGCAACATTCTAATTGCCTCAAGTCTTGCCACTGGAGAAAAAGTTTCATCAAATCTATCCCTTCTTCTTGAGAATAACCCTTTTCCACTAATCTAGCTTTATTCCTCACAATTATGCCATTTTCATCTATCTTATTCTTGAGAACCCATTTAGTACCTATGACACTTCTATCATCAGGTTTGGGCACAAGCTTCCAAACTTTATTTCTTTAAAATTGGTTTAGCTCTTCTTGCATTGCTAAGACCCAATCTGGATCTAGAAGGGCACCTTCCACTTTCTTAGGTTCCTCTTGAGACAGGAAATTACTGTATAGGCATTCTGCTTGAGTGGCCCTCCTAGTTTGGACTCTTGAATTTGATTCACCAATGATTAACTCAAATGGATGATCTCTAGTCTATTTTCTTGGAGGTGGAAGATTTGATCTGGATGAGGTCGCTTCATCTGTATGAGCATGATCTTGTTGATTGGTCATTGAGTTTTGACTTTGAGAAACTCCCCTTGAGTTTGTTGTCCTTGCGGAATTATGAAGTTGACCGTCAACGGATGCATCTCCTTGTCTATCAACGGATGCTTCATTTTGCCTGTCGACGGATGCATGAGAATGCCTGTCAACGAATGCATCGGATGCTCCAATATGACTGTCAACGGATGCTTCATTTCCAGTGTGAGCATCACTTCTAGTTGGGCCAACAACTCTTGGTGAATTTTCATGGTCATGATCTTCATTTTCCTCATCATCATCATTGTACATTCTTCCTTCTACCTCATTCTCAAATTCCAACTTTTCATGGGAGCCTCCATCATTTAGACCTAGAATATTTTCATCATCAAACACAACATGTACAGATTCCATAACAATGTTGGTTCTTAGATTGTAGACTTTATAGGCTTTCCCCACTGCATATCCAACAAAAAAAGCTTCATCTACCTTTGCTTCAAATTTGCCCAAGTTATCTCCATGATTCCTTAGTACAAAACACTTACATCCAAAGACATGAAGGAAAGCTAAAGTTGGTTTCTTGTTGGTTAACAGCTGATAAGGAGTCATTCCTCTAGCTTGATTGACCAAGGAAATATTCTGAGTGAAACAGGCAATATTGACAGCTTCAGCCCAGAAATATATTGGCAATCTTGATTCACTTAGCATTGTTCTAGCTGTTTAAATGAGAGTTCTGTTTTTCCTTTCAACAACCCCATTTTGTTGTGGTGTTCTAGCAGCAGAAAACTCATGGACAATTCCGTTTTCTTCACAGAAGATCTTCATTGTGGAATTTTTTAATTCAGTGCCATTGTCACTCCTGATTCTTTTAACTTTGTCTTCAGAACCATTGTTTAGTATTCTGAGGTGATTGATGATGATTTCACTTGCACAATCCTTGGAGTGCAGGAAGAAGGTCCATGTAAACTTAGAAAAATCATCTACAATCACCAGACAGTATTTCTTCTTTGAAATAGACATGACATTTACTGGACCAAATAAGTCCATATGCAGCAATTGAAGTGGCTTAACAATGGATGACTCTGTCTTGCTCTTGAAGGATGATTTCTTTTGTTTCCCTAATTGGCAAGCATCATAAAGTCCATCTTTGATAAATTCCAATTGAGGGATTCCTCTAGCAAGATCCTTTCTTACCAAGTCATTCATAACTTTAAAATTCAAATGTGATAGCTTCTTATGCCATAGCCAACTCTCATCCTTACTTGCTTTTCTGAAGAGACGAGTAATGGATTCTGAGCATGCTGAATTGAAGTCAGCTATGTAAACATTTCCTTTCCTAAAGCCTGTTAATACCACATTGTTGTCTTCTTTGGCAGAAACAACAAAGGCTTCTTTTGTGAACCTTACTTCATAATCTTTGTCACAAATCTGACTGATACTAAGCAAATTGTGCTTCAAACCTTCAACTAAGGCCACTTCTTCAATGATGACATTGTCTTTTGAAATCAAGCCATATCCCTTAGTATATCCTTTGCTGCCATCTCCAAAGGTAATTCTAAGGCCAGCTCCTTCCTTGAACTCTGTGAGCAGGGTTGAATCTCCTGCCATGTGCCTAGAGCATCCACTGTCTAGGTACCATAGATTCCTTCTATTTCCCTGCACACATTCCAAAAACGAATCAACTTGATTTTGGTACCCAAGCTTCCTTGGGTCCTTTCTTGTTAGCCTTTGACTTTGCACTCTTAGCATTCTTCAACTTAGGTGTAGATGCTTGAGTGATAGGGTTAGATAGATGCTCATTTGCATAAATACTTGTTGCATGCATTTGTGAAAGATTAGCATACATGTTATTCATGCTTGGGTTGTTCCATGTCATTTTTGGCATATTCACAGATTGAAAATAAGGATTAGACACACATGGCATGTTCACATATGGATTTGTAAAATGAGCATTCTGATACAAACCAGGCATAACAGGCATACATGGTATAGTTTGAGGTACATGAGCAGGAGCCTTGTTAACAATCTTGCAATTAGAAGATAGGTGATTGACACTATTACAATTACTACAAGTTTTCCTAGGGGCAAACTTGTCAGGAGAATAATTGTTTTTCTTGTTGATGCCTATCTTACCATTTCTATTCTTTTTCTTTTTACCCTTAATTTCTACCTTTTCATTATCTGATTTACCAACAGCCTTTTTGTTGTGTAAATCACCTACCTTAGCCTTCCCACTAGATTTGGTTTGGCTACACTCACCAGTAACAAAGTTCTTGGCGACTGGACCATACTTAATATCCAGTTTCTTGAGTTCCCTCTTACTAACAAACTTTTTGTTAGTCGACGGATACCTCTCATCCGTTGATGGTTAACGGATGATCACTATCCGTTGATTCACAAATAGTCTCTAGATCCTCAAGGCAAGGTTCTAGCTCCTTTTTCTTTTGAGTCCAGGTCTCCTTCACAAACGATTTTATTCCATGGACTTCTATTATGTTTTGTGAAATATTCCTACAGCTTTGAAATTTAGCAATTATTCCTTGTTCTTTTTCAAGCTGGTCTCTTAAAATCAGTTCTCTTTTTAACACAGCTTCAAGTTCACTTTTAGCATTATTGCAATCAACTCTCATTTTATCAAATTCTAGAAATTGAACTTCTAGAGTATCATTTCTATCACTTAAAAACAGATTAGTCTCTTTAATCCTATTGTTCTCTTTAGTAAGTGATTTAAGAGTAACACTCAAGTGATATAGTTCAGTAGACATATCATCTATAACACTATTGCATTCCGCTTTGGTGAGCTCAGAGAGATTAGTAGAAAATACCTGATTTTTAGATGAACTTGCTTCCTGCTCTCTAGAATCAACCATCAATGCAAGGTTGACATACTCAGCATCATCATCAGAATGATTTCCATCAGAAGCCCAGTCATACTCTTGGGTCATGAATGCCTTTCCTTTTTGCCTGAGAAGATCAAAATATTTCTTCTTGTAGTTAACAGCTTCAGTTGGCTTTCCCTTGTTCTCAGATCTGGGATTCCTGCATTCACTTATCATGTGACCAGCAATTCCACAATTGTAGCATTTAATTCTGGATTTATCCACAAAGTTGCTTGTGAAATAATCCTTGTTAAATGGCTTGGCCACCCCAGAGTTTCTCTTGAATTTCAGCTTAGAGAATCTCTTAGACAGAAAGGCTAAGTGCTCATCTATCTCATCCAATTCATCCTGCTGAAGGACATTCAATTCTTCAGACACCTTTTCCTTGCTCCTGCTTGATTCTGCTCTACCTTTACAAACCTCCCTATTTGGTGTAGAACAAGCAGCTTCTGTCCTTTTCTCCTCCTTCTGCTCCAAGTTGGCAACAAGTGCAACTGACCCACTTTTCTTTTTGGACTTCTCAATCTCTTCATCCTGCTCCATTTCCGGCTCATATGTCTTTAAAGTTCCATAGAGCCTTTCAAGTGTAAATGTCTTGTACTCTTGAGTGTTTCTTAGAGAAACAGTCATTGGCTTCCATTCTTTGGGCAGTGATCTCAAAAATTTGAGATTAGAATCTTTCACTAGGTAGATTCTTCCATACAGTTTCAAGCCATTTAGTAGCTTTTGAAACCTACTAAATGTGTCATTCAATGTTTCTCCACTCTTGAAATGGAAGTGCTCATACTATTGGATTAGTAGTTGCATCTTGTTTTCCCTCACCTGTTCTGTTCCTTCATAAAGGGTTTGAACAGTGTCCCATACTTCCTTGGAGGTAGTACAGCTGATAACATTGTCAACCATGTCTGTTTCTAGACCATTGAATAGTATATTCATGGTCTTTTTGTCTTTGTGGACTTTTGCCATATCTTCAAGACTCCATTCAGAAACAGGTTTGGGAATGAGAGTGTCAGGCGCATCTTCAGTAAGGCCAACTCTTGCTGCAGTCTTCATCGGAACATGAGGACCCTTGTCAATGCAATCCACAAAACCCTCATCAATAAACAAGAGATGTAGATGCATTTTTACTTTCCAGTGAAAGTAATTCTCTCTATCAAGAACTGGTATCTTTACTCCATAATCCTTCTTAGACATGTTGGAAGTGTGTTGATCTTTAAACTTCAAATATGTTAGAAGCTTGCTCTGATACCAATTGTTATTCCCAGATTACACACTTGTATAATTATAGAAGGGGGGGTTGAATACGATTCTTGATATTTATAAATTTCTGATAAGAACTCTAGAAAGCTATAAGAAGATGATTGTTGTATAAAGATTAATGCACAAACACATATAAAATCAGGTAGTTAAACACCACCTGAAGCTTTCATTTGAAGAAAACTTTGTGATACAAATGTACATAGCTGCCGTTTTACAACTCTTTGCTTTCTAAGGATATTCAAGAAAACCTTAAGCAAATGTACTTGTTTTCTTAGCTTCTAAAGAGTTGCTACACTTGGTTATATATCCCAGGTTTACAAGTACTACAGGATTAAGATAATACTAATCTAATTCAAGTTGACTTGCTACTCCACTCACTAGTACAGAACAGTCTTTTAGCGTCGCACTTTTAGCGTCGGTTATATAGAGAGTCGTGGCTTAAATATACTTTAGGCGTTGGTTGCTAGATTAACCGACGCTTAATGTTATTTGTGTTCGACCTTTTGCGTCAGTCATGAAACAACCGACGCCTAAAACTGAACCTTCAGCATCGGTCTTTACTCAATCGACGCCTAAAACTGACCTTTCGCGTCGGTCATAAACAACCGACGCCTAAAACCAGCCCTTTAGCGTCGGTCTTTACTTAACCGATGCCTAAAACCGATCCTTTAACATCGGTCTTTAGTTAACCGACGCCTAAAATGGATTCTTTAGTGTCGGTCATAAATAACCGACGCCTAAAACTGATCTTTATCGTTAGTCTTTACTTAACCGACGCATAAATTTACCCTTTTGTACTTTATGTGTCGCCTTACATTTGACCGTTGCTAGAAGTATTATAATTTTTAAAAAAATACTAAATTATATAAAAATGATATTTTTATTTTTATGGAAATAATACTTTCTAGTTAGACTCACAATCAAACTCTCGACCATCAAACTCTACTACCAATCGATTCTGTTTATCCCCAATTTCATTTTTACTAATCCTTATCCGCTGCCAAATACTCCGATTGCTGCCATATATATATATATATATATATATATATATATATATATATATATATATATATATATATATATATATATATATATATATATATATATATATATATATATAACCCAAAGAAATCAGCATACCTTCAGTAAAGTAGTGAAGCAGAGGAACCCTAAATTTGGCAGATGAGCAATCGAACCATAGAAGCCCAATTCAGTCCGACCTAGAGAATTTCTAATACAACCCCAACCCAGAGAAACCCAATTCAACCCAGAAATAATAAATTTCAACATCGATAGATTGGAGAAGCAATCAGTTTTAACCACCGGTGAAAGATACAGTATCGCAAACCACAAGCGATAGATTGTAGTGGTTTGGAGTTACGTATGTGTTGAAGTATGTATGTTAGTTGGGTTCTCTGTATATGTATATGTGTGTTGAAAGCTTTTTCATGTTTTAGAGTTTAGACATTATAAGTTTACAAATATTAATGATATTTTTCAAATCATGATCGAGTTGTGAATTTTTTTTATAGCCGAGTGTATGGTGTAATTATAATTAGCTTCTTTCGATTGATTTTGTATACTCATATATCTTTTGATTGTTAGCTCGTATACTAAAATTTATGACCGATATTTTGAATTTCGACCATTATATAAAAAATTTGTATTTATTAGTACGGATATGAGTCGAGTGATAAAGCAAAAGAGAGTAACTCTAAATCTTAAATCAATGGAATGCATATATGTTAAATATGAACCACAGGGAGTTGATGAAACGTTGATAAAAGAGTCAATAGATGATCTCTCAGGTTGACTTAGAAGGTATATATGTTATGTTTGTAATGGATTGAAACAGGAGACTCTAATGACTTTCCCCAACGTTTATGGATTAGTCAGCAGAAAATAATCTGCGTTATTGACCTAAAGACAGATAAGAGAGGTAGCTAACAGGTTCATAAATCCATGTCCTGAATAATGAAAAGGACCATATCATTGAGAATGATCATCCTCCTCCGCGGAGTTTTCTTGATAAGTATCGGAGGAGTTTTCGGACCTGCAAACTAAATTGTTAAAACATGATTGCAGTCAGTATCCAGCTCGTGATGATGAAACATTGGAGTTCTTGGTAAATTTTAACAAAACATTTGGAGACATTAGGAAAAAGTTATCCAACAACAGCGACATTCACTTTGCGACAACAGATCAGACTAACTTATATGGGATGGTCCAAGGCAGTAATTATCCGTCCAGTGAAGATTGTGTTGCTTGCCTTGATGTTGCCTGGACTCAAATCAGGCGTACTTGTCCTAATGATGACGATGGTCATATCATATATGAAGGTTGCTTCTTCAGGTCCTCTATTCGAATATATAACTTGATTATTTGTTTATGCATCTACGAACTAAAAAAGGCAAATGGAAAAGAAATGGGTCAGATTTTGAGGTCTCAATAGTTACAAAGATCAGTTTATAGCCAAAATCACTGTGTTTTATCATTGTGTTTTCTGCATTCTAATTTTTTTTATCACTGTGTTTTCTGCATTCTGATTTTTTTATTATGGGTTTCAATTGTTGCAGGTATAATCAGTCTACAAGGTTGTTTCTGTAGGTATAGTTGTACCATTCCTCACAAGGAGTCTGCAGTAAAATGCTGTGACGAGGTGGATTCAGTTGCTAAGGTAATTAATTATATCATTTCTATGTATGCCTAATTAAAGGTAGCTGATCTAAGTATTTCCATTATTGGTGCTTTAAGATTTATATGAAGTTACTTCTTTTCCCCTTTTTCCTGCAAAATCAAATATGCTACTTTCATTGTTTACTATATAACAGTCAACAGGAGCTGTTAACTGCATTGTGAGGAGAAACAACGGGAAGTTATTTACAGGTAAATAGTTCTTTACTCCAGTAGGGCATACGTTGATTACATTCACTTCTGTATATGTATATTTTTAGGCTGAGATCATTACGGAAACAGCCTCTGTACTTCTAAAAGTGGGAGTAAGGCCGACATGTATCTCACCTTCACCAGACCCTACTTCTTAGTGGGATATACAAGCATGTTTACTTTGATTCTGTTACTGGGTTATATTGATATGGCTTATGGGGATGACATTGATAGTTGCTCATATATTGATACCTTAGAATTCACCCTTCACTTGTAAAAGCTACAGAATCTGTAAATTTCACGTACAGTATACAACTAAATCTTCACGGATGATATTATATGTCCTGGTGCAGAACTATGGACCATGGTTCGACATTGCAGCAGCAGGGATTTTCTCTGTTACTCTTGCTGGTCTGGAGAATTCCAAGAGAGATCTTTCTTCTACAGAATGGACCTACCAGGTTTCATATTGATATGGCAATTTGACCATTATAAGCATGTTTACAATTTACGCATATCCTTGTAATCGAATATTCTATACAATTTGACCATTATAAGCATTGTCTTTGACAATTAATGACACGAGCTTTCTTCTTGGTAATGAAGAAGAACTCTGCATTTCATAAATCTGTACTCACTTCATCGGAAAGTGGTCAATGAACATTATTGTGGACGTGAAAGGTTTATTCAAGAGCATTTATTAAAAGAAGAAGCTATATCATATTTATCTATTCCTGCTATATGCTTTTCTTACTATCAGTGCTCACACCAGACCTGTGTTAATGTATAACAGAAAAGTATGTTCTTGGATTGTGAAACCCAACTTGAGAGTATTTTGGCAACATTTTTGAGAACTACAAGTCATTGGATGAAAACTCGCCAACGGGACTGTCAGATCTTTTGGGTCCGTTGCCAGAGGCTGCTACACCAGCTCTAGCTCCTGTTGTACAAGTATATAAAATTATTCACGATAAACTTGCTCGTGATGCACAGATGGTGTTAAGAAACTATATTAAGGTAATTGATAACATATTACATTTTCTTTGTCAATACTTGCTAATTGTGAATGCCACAGTTTTTTCTAAAGTTTGCATATGTTAATTGTTAACAGACAGCAGCAAAAAAGAGATGTAAGAAGCACATGGTTGAGACAGATGAATTTGTGTCAAGCAACTCAGAAGGTTTTCTTATGGATTCTTTTACAAACTGAGTATATCTTTGGGCCTTTTAGTTATATAACCTTAATTCTTTTACAAACTGGTTTTCTTATGCTTTCTGCAATATAATTAATAACCTTAATGCACCACAAGGCTATTCTCTAGAGGAGGGTCTCTAAGTCTTAGTTTTGATATACATATCGCTTCATAGTACACTGTATGAATTGGAAGTACTTGCCTAGTTAGAGGTATATATATATTAAAATCCAGTTGTTCAGTTTGGACATATCTTGCCTTAAGATTATTCATTTGGTTCTTCTTGTAAAGTGTTTGTCTGTGCCTTCTGAAATTACTTTGTCTAGTGTTTAGGTTGCGAAAGACCCAACATTTGACAGGGATGGAGCATATATATATGTGGATTCCAATATTAGCTTCACACAAGTGAGATAAAATCACTGAGTTTCTTTTCTTTAGCACCATTATGTATTGAACAAATTGTAAATGTCTGTTCTGCATGATACTCTAATCATTCTGTCTCTCATGTATCTTTATGCCTCTTTAAACTTCAAGGAATCATTTTCCTTTTTTTCTTCTAATTATCAGTGGGAAAACTTCCTCTGCTTGGTCTTATCAGGTTGTTGACAATCTCTTCCTTAAAATTTTGTGTTCTGTTATCACTACTTAGGAGGATTGCCATCTTTTTTTATTGTTTCTACAGCAAATGCCTTGGTTGTATCGTTGTCCAGCTGGAGTCAAAATCATCAGATCTTAAAGGTGTTTCAGGTATTTAGATAAGTGAAATTACTTGAAACAAATTTTGACCAAATCCAAACACGAAAACAGTGCATGGGAGATGATGTCACACTAGCATCTGTGGAACCAAAATGGATGCCTCGTCCAAAATCTTATATGGAGGTGAATGTGGCAAATGGAGGTCTTGATCAGGCTAAAATTGAATCTGGCAGGCTTGAGCTTGAGGCTGTTATTTTTTATTAAATTGATATAGAGAATGGTTATGTAATATTTTTAGTATTTCTTTTCTGAATTCTCTTTTGTAGTTTAAGACTAGTTTGAGATAATGTAATATTATGTAATATTTTTTATTATTAATAAGATTTAATGTGGCCAGTTCTTGAAGTTTGAGATTAGTTCTTTAGATGATAAAGTTTGTTGGGAGGGTATAATTGTAATTGTCATATACTATTTTGTTAATAGGTTATTGAAATTGCAATTTTAATTTTTTTTTTGAAATGACTTTAAGCGTCGGTTGTTTAAATGACCAACGCCTGTAACCAGATTTTAAGCGTCGGTTGGTTAAATAACTGACGCCTATAACAGACTTTAAGCGTCGGTTGTTTAAATGACTGACGCCTATAACCAGATTTTAAGCATCGGTTGTTTAAATGACCAACGCCTATAACAGACTTTAAGCGTCGGTTGTTTAAATAACCGACACTATTAGTACATTATATGCGTCGCCCAATTAACCGACGCCATAGGCCTATACCTATAGTGTCGCCTTCATATACTACGCCCAATAACCGATGCCTAATGCCTATTTTGACCGATGCTAAAAGCCTATTTTGTACTAGTGACTCCAAATACACATGTAGCCGAAAGGTTGTCCTTGTGAACAGACATGTCCCCTGCACCTTTCTTGTATTCATAGTGTAAACGGAATGCTTCTTTCTTCTACGTTTCCAAAGTATGGCTGCCATTGTTGACTCGTAAACACGCAAGTATACGCGATCACAAATAGCAAGTGATAAGTAAGATTCGTTCCGCAGAGACTAGGTGTAATGCCAATTTTAGTGCGAATGCAACAGTGTATGGTTACTTCTTAATGCTTGAACAATTATCAAAAGTAGTTGTAGATTACTAGATTTACTAATTAAACAATTATTAACTAAGATTAAATTAACAAACGAGATTACTTATGTGTGAGAAAACATGGAGTTCCAATTTCATTGAAAACTTCACTAAAGGTTGACACATTAAATAGACACGGGTGACGGACAAGATAATTAATCAGATAACACTACGATAATACGAGTTACCTTTCAATATACTCATATCAAACCACTTAACATCCACAACAGACAGAAATCAAGAGGACACCACATTACGATCAAATCATATATGTCTATATAATCTGGAAAAGTAATTGGTTTAAGCACAAGTTATCTTTTATAATTACATGGGGCAATATGCATTGGTTAAATCATACCACTAATCATGAATAAACAAATTAATTCACGAACCCATGCTAGTATGGCAAAATCTCAACTCTTGAATCCACTTTCGCAATCAACAAGAAATAATAAATTGGATGCTAGCTAAACATCTATCAATTAAATCAACCACACTAGATTATCATAATCAAATCACCCAACAATTAATCACATGTCAAACATAATAATTACGAAATCGAATCCATTGGAACCCCATGAGAGTGATTAATTCATATTCGAACCTTTCACCATCATGGGTTCAATTGATAACATAATTAAACACAAGAATTAAAAACAATTAATGATTGAGAATAGAATACTTGAAAATAATTCAATAGTTAACAAAGTATTAAGTTTAAAAGATTCAGAAAAACAATGAAGAAAAAACCCTAGATCTTGAACTTGAGCGATTCTCCCTTGTTATCACCTTGGAAGTATTTTTTTACTCTTGTTTTTCTTCTGATATGATGTATCTCGTTTTTTACAATGATATATGGTGTTTTTTTTTAAACCCCAGCCCTAGAGGTTTTGTCCAACAAGAAATAGCCTAAAAATACAATTTTTATTCGAAACAGGAAAGAATTTCGAGACTTTTTAGGGGAATTTCCGAACTGATCAGATTGCTCCCGAGGCCGCATCCTGAGATTTGAGGCCGCGGCCTCAAGTCCATTCTGCCGGGACATTTTTCAGCATGTATTTCCTTCGTTTTCCCTTCGTTTTGCCTCCGTTTCCTTTCGTTCTTTTTCTCAAAGCTTCCATACTTAAATTCCTTGCCTTGGAATTTTCATGTTGGCCCATAACAAGACTCCATTCTTCATTCCAAACTCCATTTAAACTCCAAGATCAACGAAGATCGCTCATCCCAACCGATAATTACAAACCTGCACATGTACACAAAACACATCAAAAATGAAACAAACTTGAGGCCAAGTGAATCAATTTAAGCCAATATAGGACGTTCCAAGTAGATATAAAATCCACTTATCACACCCCCAAACTTAAACTGATGCTTCTCCTCAAGCATAAACAACTACACTAACTAACTAGTACCACTTCCGTAGGTGATCACGGTTGCATTTGGCATATGCAACAAGCCCTTTAAACCCCTAGGCAGCCCTAGTGGACGAGTAAGGTCTCGTGAGGGCCTATAGTGAATGTACCCACATAATCCATCTAACATAATGCAATGCAATGCATGAATGCAACTACTATGAAAATGCAAAGATCCCCTCAAACTCACCAAAAACCAACTAACAAGCAGATATCTCAAGGAATGCAACAAATCCAAGCAGAGCTCGACTAAATCCCCGTATACTAACAATACATGAACAGCAACGTGCATGTGTGCGATGCTCATCAGAAATACTCCCAAAACTAGGTCAAAAATCATACATGCTTTCCGTCAAGACAATCATAGGTTTATAACTAGAATAGACTGTAGACACTCCATAACCTAGGAACACCTCCACCCTCATCCAAGGTAGACAGAAACTCATGCTTTACTACTATGACACATAATAATATATACGATACGCATGCTTATTTAACCGTGCAATGAATGAGACCCCAAAAGGCTTATACAATAATACTCATGTAGCGAGTGTTGGGTCAGTGGATCCCAGACTGTAAAAGCCTTAGGTCACTAGGACTAAGTCCCCTCAGACTTAATTACTCGAGTATTAAAGAGCTCACTCTAGTTAATTTTGCATTTAACAATTGGACTATTGACTCTTTTTTTTCCTTTTTTTTTCAATCTTTTTTTTTTTCAATTTGGAATGAGAATTCTCAATTCCAACCCTAGACTACTCATATAAATATGAGCCGGCTACTAGCCATTTGACATCTAGCCATTATTAACAATTAGCATGAAATTCCTGTTTTCCCCCAAACTTAGATTTTAGTGCTCCTACGCCATAAAGGGAATAACGAAAATTCAAAGAATAAACAAGTGATTAAATCTTAAAACATCCCACAAGCATGACCCTAACCTAGCCCAAAAGCACCCAATGAGACTGTGTAATTAGTTTTGTTTCCGAGGCATGCAAGTCAATTCCGTAGGAACTGTGAATCAACCCTCTACTCATCATTACCAAACTCAATGAAACACATACCTATCAATCAGAATCAGCTCGTCCTAAGGGATCATACCCGATATGAATCAAAGAGGTGAAACTTGCAATCAAAAATCCCCCAAACTTGAATCCTTCTTGAGTCTTGAAATTGGAATGGAGGCTAGAGATTTTAAATTAGGAATTGGGGTTAGGAATTTGTGTGTATAGGTGTATATATATAGGTTTATTTGTAAGGATTTGTGGTAGAGATTTAGAATAGGAGATGGATTGGGAGAGTTTTTGAAATTGATATTGGGTTAGAATTAGGAATTAGGGATTGGGGTTATAATTTTAGGAGGAGAGGAGAGAGTTTTGTGTTTTAAAAACACAATATTACATTGAAAATCCGGTGCTGGCAGACAAGATATGGCGCTGCGGTCTGGGATCTAAACTGTTGTTGCGAATTTTCTGCCCTTTTTTTTTCGTCGTTCTACACCACTCGCCAACACAAACAGAAACTAATCGGCGCCGCATCCTGGAGATTGGCGACGCAGCCTTAGACACAATCTGTTGAAAATTTTGTGATTTTTTGATTTTTTGATTTTGAATTTTTTTTTTTCGAGATTTTGCAAAATCCGAAATAATTGTATCCTGAAACACTGCAACAAATTCATCAAGGCACCTTGCGGGAGTAGAAAAAAGATTGAAAAAAAAATAAGAAAAAACAAAAAAAACAAAAAAAAATTATCCACTTCTAATAATAGTAATAATAATAATAATAATAATAATAATAATAATAATAATAATAATAATAATAATAATAATAATAATAATAATAATAATAATAATACAAAACTTACAATAAGCGTGGGTTACCTCCCGAGAAGCGCTGTCGTTAACGTCATTTAGCCGGACGTTTTCACTGAGAATCAGGTAGTTGCAAGAACAACGGTGACCGCTTCACGGTTCACCGTACCACCCAAATAGTGCTTACGCCTCTGACCGTTCACTTTAAACGATTGGTCAGGTGATTTATCATAAATTTCCACTGCGCCATGTGGAAATACTGTCTTCACCTTGAAAGGACCAGACCACCTTGATTTAAGCTTTCCCGGAAAGAGTTTGAGCCGGGAGTTGAAAAGAAGTACTAGTAGGCCTGGTTCAAAGGTTTTGGGCCTCAATTTTCTGTCATGCCACTTCTTCACTTTCTCCTTGTACATCTTCGAGTTCTCATAGGCTTGAGAACGGAATTCTTCCAATTCATTTAATTGCAACAACCGCTTCTCACCAGCTAACTTCATGTCAAAGTTCAGCTTCTGCAAAGCCCAGTATGCCTTATGCTCAAGCTCCGCTGGCAGATGACACGCTTTCCCATAAACCAACTGGAATGGTGACATACCCAATGGCGTTTTATACGCTGTCCTGTAGGCCCATGCGGCTTCATCCAATTTCAAAGACCAATCCTTCCTCGAAGGATTCACTACCTTTTCCAAGATTCTTTTGATTTCTCGATTCGAAACCTCGGCTTGCCCATTTGTTTGAGGATGATAGGCTGTTGCAACACGGTGAGATACTCGATACTTGGCTAATAAAGCCGTGAACTGGCGATTGCAAAAATGTGTTCCTCCATCACTGATAATAGCACGAGGTGTTCCAAAACGAGTGAAGATCTGTTTGTGTAGAAAGTTGAGCACTACCTTAGCATCATTCGTCGGTAGAGCTTTCACCTCAACCCATTTGGATACATAATCCACTGCCAAAAGAATGTACTGGTTGTTGCATGAGGGAACAAAAGGTCCCATGAAGTCGATTCCCCAAACATCAAAAATCTCCACTTCAAGCATATTATTTAGAGGCATCTCGTTCCTCCTCGAAATATTACCAACTCTTTGGCATCTATCACATCTCATCACGAACTGATGAGCATCTTTGAATAGAGTTGGCCAGAAAAATCCAGCTTGAAGCACTCAAGCAGCGGTCTTATCTCCACCATAATGTCCACCATAGATAGTGTCATGACAATCTCGCAAAATCCCTTCTGTCTCACTGTATGGAATACACCATCTGAGAAGCTGATCTGGTCCTTGCTTGAATAAGTAAGGTTCGTCCCAACGGTACCACTTCACATCATGAAGAAACTTCTTTTTCTGAGCGAAAGAAAAATCAGATGGGATGACATTGCTCACCAGATAATTCACAAAGTCAGCAAACCAATGTACTTCCCCTTGCACCTGAAACAACTGCTCATCCAGGAATTGTTCATTGATTAGAGTTTAATTCTTTTTAGTTACCTCGCCCCGCTCCAATCTTGAAAGGTGATCAGCTACCTGATTTTCCGTCCCCTTGCGGTCCTTGATTTCAAGCTCAAACTCCTGAAGTAAGAGTACCCATCGAATCAGTCGGGGTTTAGCATCCTTTTTAGCGAGCAGATATCTGATGGCTGCGTGGTCTGTGTAGACTGTGACTTTTGCACCAAGCAAGTAAGATCTGAATTTCTCAAATCCGTAAACAACTGCTAACAGCTCTTTTTCAGTGGTGGTGTAATTCAGTTGGGCATCATTCAGGGTCTTACTAGCATAGTAAACCACATGAAACACATTTAACTTTCGTTGCCCGAGAACCACGCCCACAGAGAAATCACTCGCGTCACACATCATCTCGAATGGCTCATCCCAGTTAGGGGCTGTAATGACTGGAGTAGTTGTTAGCTACTTTTTCAAGTGCTCGAATGCCTGCAAACATTCCTCAGTGAATTTAAAAGGCGTGTCTTTCTCTAGTAGACTGCAGAGTGGCTTTGTGATTTTGGAGAAGTCTTTTATGAAACGCCTATAGAAACCGGCATGTCCCAGAAAGCTGCAAACTCCTTTGACTGAGATAGGAGGAGGAAGTTTCTCGATTGTCTCCAGCTTGGCCTTGTCCACTTCTAAACCCTTTCTAGACGCCTTGTGACCTAGAATGATGCCTTCCTGTACCATGAAGTAGCACTTCTCCCAGTTGAGCACTAGATTTGTCTCAACACACCGTTTCAATACCATGCTCAGATTATGTAAACATCCATCATAAGAAGACCCAAAAACTGAGAAATCATCCATGAAGACTTCCACATTAATTCCAATCATATCAGAAAATATAGCCATCATGCATCTCTGAAAAGTGGCTGGAGCACCACAAAGTCCGAAAGAAACTCGTTGGAATGCAAAAGTTCCAAAGGAACATGTAAAGGTAGTCTTCTACTGATCTTCTGGAGCTATGGCAATCTGATTATAGCCCGAATACCCATCTAGCAAGTAATAGTACTCGTGACCAGCTAGTCTGTCCAGCATCTGGTCAATGAACGGTAGAGGGAAGTGATCCTTCCTAGTAGCCTTGTTCAATTTTCTGTAGTCCATACACACTCTCCAACCTGTGACTGTCCGAGTTGGAATAATCTCATTCTTCTCATTGGGTACCACTGTCATACCCCCTTTCTTTGGTACACACTGAACCGGGCTCACCCAAGAACTATCCGAGATGGGATAAATGATGCCCGCATCTAGCCATTTAAGAATCTCCTTCTTGACAACCTCTTTCATGATGGGGTTTAGCCTCCTCTGATGTTCCACAGAAGGTTTGCTTCCCTCCTCCATTGGAATTTTGTGCATGCAGTAAGAGGGGCTGATGCCCTTGATGTCTGCTATAGTCCACCCTATGGCTGACTTGAACTCTCTCAGAATCCGCAAGAGTTTTTCTTCCTCACTACCTGACAGGTTAGATGCAATAATAACAGGTAAAGTAGAAGCTTCACCAAGAAATGCATACCTTAGATGATCCGGCAGTGGCTTAAGTTCAAGTTCAGGGGCTTCTTCAATAGATGGCTTTAGACGAATTTGTGATTTTTGAAGCTCCATTAAGCCAAGTGATTCCGGTGGCGCATTGAATTTCCTTTGGTAGGGATTAGCATTAAGCAACTGAACAAACTCTGCCATTTCTTCATCTTCAGAATCATAGTCCCCTTGTAAAGTGCTTACCAAGGCATCTGCATTCGACAACTGCTTCCCTTCCTCATGTTGCAATGATTTAACCATGTCAAGTCTGAAACAATCTTCCTCTTCAGTTGGAAGTTGCATGGCTTTAAACACATTGAATGTGACGTTTTGATCATGCACTCTCATAGTCAGCTCCCCTTTCTGAACATCGATCAACGTTTTGCCAGTGGCCAAGAATGGCCTTCCCAAGATGATAGGGATGTTCTTGTCTTCCTCAAAATCCAAGATAACAAAGTCAGCGGGAAAAATGAGTTTGTCCACTTTGACTAAGACGTCTTCCACTATTCCACGAGGATATGTAACCGATCTGTCAGCTAGCTGCAAAGAAATATTGGTTGGTTTTGGGTCGGGAAGTCCAAGTGTCATGAATACTGAGAGAGGCATCAGATTAATGCTTGCACCAAGATCACACAAGCATTTATTGAACGACACGTTTCCAATAGTGCAGGGAATAGTGAAGCTCCCTGGATCCTTAGGCTTTGGAGGTAATTTTTGTTGCAAGATTGCACTACATTCCTCCGTCAATGCTACCGTCTCAAAATCAGCTAGCTTTATCTTCTTTGAAAGAATTCTTTTCAAAAATTTGGCGTAGCTAGGCATTTGTTCCAAAGCTTCAGCAAATGGGATATTAATATGCAACTTTTTGAATACCTCCAGAAATTTGCCAAATTGCTGATCCAGTTTCTGTTTCTGCATCCTTTGAGGAAATGGTGGAGGCAGATAGACTGGAGGAGTAGCCTCTGAAGGAACTGACTGCTTAGCTGGTTGAGAGATTGGCTGTTTTTCCTTTTCCGCAACTGCCTCTTGCTCTTCCTGTTCTGAATTCTGCTCAACTTCTGCTCCCCCTGTGACTTTTCCTGACCTCAGGGTAATAGCTTGTACCTGTTCCTTGCTCTCTCGTTTTCCTGGATTGGGTTCTGTGTTGCTGGGCAAACTTCCTTGCTGTCTTTGGAGTATGGCATTTGCGAGCTGTCCAATCTGATTTTCCAAAGTCTTGAGATAAGATGCTTGACTCTGGAGTGATACCGCTTGGCTTTTGACCATTGATCTCAATTCTTCCAATTCAGATTTTTCACTCGACTGTTGCTGAAATCCCGGAGGCTGATATGGCTGCCTCGGTGCATACTGCTGCTGCATCCCTGAAGGATTGAACTGTCTACCCCCAAACTGCTGGTTAAGAGGAGGATAAGATGATTGCTGCGTGTTTTTCTGACTGTTCCCCCATCTAAAGTTAGGGTGATTCCTGTTGTTTGGATGATATGTATTAGGAGCTGGGACTTGTGGCCTTTGAAAGTTGCTGACGAACTGCGCTGACTCATTAGATATGGCGCATTGACGAGTGTCATGCCCCCCTGCACATAGCTCACAGATGCTAGCTACCTGTTGCATCCCAAGATTAGCCAACGAATCCACCTTCATGTTAAGAGCTTCTAACTGAGCTGACAGAGCAGTAGCAGTATCAACTTGAAGAACTCCTGCTACTTTGTTTGGTTGCAATCTCTGCGAAGGATTTTGGTACTCATTCGCAACCATCATTTCAATCAGATCATAGGCTTCCTCGTAGCTTTTAGCCCACAGCGCTCCACCAGAAGCAGCATCTACCATAGGCCTAGATTGGCCTCCCAGTCCATTATAGAAGCAATTAATAACCATCCAGTCGGGCATCCCGTGATGGGGGCATTTTCTGAGCATCTCCTTATAACGCTCCCAAGCTTCACACAATGACTCAACCTGTGTCTGAGCAAACTGAGCAATAGCCTTCCTTATGGCCACTGTTTTTGCCATAGGAAAGAATTTCGAGAGAAATTTTTAGGCAAGCTCTTCCCAAGTAGTGATAGACCCAGCCGGTAACGAATGTAACCAGCTTCTAGCTTTGTCCCTTAAAGAGAATGGAAAGAGTCTCAGCTTAACAGCATCCTCTGAAACACCATTGAACTTGAAGGTGTCACAAATTTCGATGAAATTCCGAATATGCATATTAGGGTCCTCAGTTGCACCACCCCCAAACTGCACTGTGTTCTGTACCATTTGGATCGTGCCAGGCTTGATCTCAAATGTATTCGCTGCGATAGCTGGCTTGTGATACTTGACTGTATATCATTTATCCTTGGCTGCGAATAATCCATAAGTGCTCTTGGTGGAACCGGTGGAATAGGATCTCCCATTGTACTAGTTGGTTCAACTTCTTCCTCTAGTAAATCTATCTCTTCCTTCTTTTCTAGTTCCGCTTTGGTTTGAGATCGTGTTCGCATGCACGTTCAAGTACCTGAAAAATGAAGGAAAAGAAGAACACAAGATAAGTAATTAAACGGATCAAGTCAATAATCTATAACGACCACTGATGACAAGCACATAAACTACAATTAACACCGAAGTCCCCGGCAGCGGCGCCAAAAACTTGTTGACTCGTAAACACGCAAGTATACGCGATCACAAATAGCAAGTGATAAGTAAGATTCGTTCCGCAGAGACTAGGTGTAATGCCAATTTTAGTGCGAATGCAACAGTGTATGGTTACTTCTTAATGCTTGAACAATTATCAAAAGTGGTTGTAGATTACTAGATTTACTAATTAAACAATTATTAACTAAGATTAAATTAACAAACGAGATTACTTATGTGTGAGAAAACATGGAGTTCCAATTTCATCGAAAACTTCAATAAAGGTTGACACATTAAATAGACACGGGTGACGGACAAGATAATTAATCAGATAACACTACGATAATACGAGTTACCTTTCAATATACGCATATCAAACCACTTAACATCCACAACAGATAAAAATCAAGAGGACACCACATTACGATCAAATCATATATGTCTATATAATCTGGAAAAGTAATTGGTTTAAGCACAAGTTATCTTTTATAATTACATGGGGCAATATGCATTGGTTAAATCATACCACTAATCATGAATAAACAAATTAATTCACGAACCCATGCTAGTATGGCAAAATCTTAACTCTTGAATCCACTTTCGCAATCAACAAGAATTAATAAATTAGATGCTAGCTAAACATCTATCAATTTAAATCAACCACACTAGATTATCATAATCAAATCACCCAACAATTAATCACATGTCAAACACAATAATTACGAAATCGAATCCATTGGAACCCCATGATAGTGATTAGTTCATATTCGAACCTTTCACCATCATGGGTTCAATTGATAACATAATTAAACACAAGAATTAAAAACAATTAATGATTGAGAATAGAATACTTGAAAATAATTCAATAGTTAACAAAGTATTAAGTTTAGAAGATTCAGAAAAACAATGAAGAAAAAACCCTAGATCTTGAACTTGAGCGATTCTCCCTTGTTGTCACCTTGGAAGTATTTTTTTACTCTTGTTTTTCTTCTGATATGATGTATCTCGTTTTTTACAATGATATATGGTGTTTTTTTTAAACCCCAGCCCTAGAGGTTTTGTCCAACAAGAAATAGCCTAAAAATACAATTTTTATTCGAAACAGGAAAGAATTTCGAGACTTTTTAGGGGAATTTCCGAACTGATCAGATTGCTCCCAAGGCCGCATCCTGAGATCTGAGGCCGCGGCCTCAAGTCCATTCTGCCGGGACATTTTTCAGCATGTATTTCCTTCGTTTTCCCTTCGTTTTCCCTCCGTTTCCTTTCGTTCTTTTTCTCAAAGCTTCCATACTTCAATTCCTTGCCTTGGAATCTTCATGTTGGCCCATAACAAGACTCCATTCTTCATTCCAAACTCCATTTAAACTCCAAGATCAACGAAGAACGCTCATCCCAACCGATAATTACAAACCTGCACATCTACACAAGACACATCAAAAATGCAACAAACTTGAGGCCAAGTAAATCAATTTAAGCCAATATAGGACGTTCCAAGTAGATATAAAATCCACTTATCAGCCATACTGCTTTTTGTACCTACTATCAACCCATGTGATATGTCAGTCAAACCTGTCTTTATCAACTGCTAATCCCCAGCTAGCATAGAAGAAAGTGTTAATGATTATCCATTGACATTGTACACTGTCATCCGTTGATAATAGATTGAGCTGTATCCGTTGATATTGTAGATTTTGAGTTGTATCTGTTGATAGAGTTCTGTCTTCATCCGTTGATACACTTTCACTTAGATAGAATTACGGGGGTGTTTGGGGAAACTTTTTTCTAGAATAAGTCAACTTATTTTAAGACAAAGTTAGAGATTCCTAACATTCCAACTTATTTTTCAACTTATTTTTGTAACTTATTGAATCTCAAACATACATTAAATACTTGTATAAAAAAATTATCAAAATATAAAATTTTTACCCGAAAATAAGTCCATAAGTCCTATAAAAAAGTTTTGGCAAACGGGCACTACGTAGCATAGCTTATTTACAATTGGCTACCCTATTCTGCCTATCCATTGATGGTCAACATGACTGTGGATAAAAACACTATCAATTGATAACATAGAGATACTGCAGTATGCTACAAAACCTCATCCGTTGATGAGCTACCTGTCAACGGATAGAGTTATAATTCCTCATCCGTTGACAGTTACAAAACATGACTTATACAATTTGTGCATAAAATGTGAAGTTATCATCAAGTACAACATATTCCTAACACTAACATAATATGCTTCTTCCACATTGACCTGATGCAGAATGGTATGAATTATAATTTTATTATTTGTTTATATGCCATTTTTATTCAAATTCTTCTTTGCAAGCTCAGTCAATTTCTTATAGGAATTTCGTTTTTATAGGTTAATGGCCAGTCTGAGAACAATGCATTATAGACTTGAAATAGAGATGACAGTAACAATTTTTAATGGAAACAAAATTGTTTATCTTGAAGAAATTTCGTTTCTTCATGATTAATTTGTTCTTCCTAATAAGTAAATGTTAACTAAAATTATGGTGCATTCTTCACTTCATAAGAATTTTTGCACTAATTGTAACTCGAATTGTTTTTTCTGTTACTTGTAACTTCCATGCATTTACTTTCTCTCTTCTCAGTAATATCATCATAACATTGTGTTTAATATTTTCACCAATGATGAGTATGCTACCCCTTGTGGCTAATTATGGACGGTTATAATCGTATTGATATTTGAAGGAGTGCCTATCACTATGGAAAGATAAAGATTATCATCTTACTCGCTCAAATTTATAATTACACTATCTCCCGTTCATGACTCGAACTTGTACATCATACTCAACAATATTATTGTCCTCTATATACAGTCCTTATTGGCATTCACTATAAATACATATCACTACTCATATTAAAATTTCAAAATTACAAGTTTCCAGTCCAAAAATTAATAAACCAGCCGCTACCTTCTTTCTTAAAACAAAATTAGACAATATTTTTAATGTTTCATTCCGCCAAGTGCATCATTTAAAGAATTTGACAATATTTTATATAAATAATTCTTGCAAAATTAATGATTTTATTCCTATCAAATGCACCAGGGGTTACAAAATAAAGAATTCATACAAAATTAACAACTATTCAATTCCCACCAAATACATCTTTGGAAAAGGTTGGCAATTCTTTACTTAATACTACATTTTTTTATCATTTGAATTGAGATCCAAAGGTCTACTTTTCACGTCTACAATTAATAACATAATATTTATATTATCAAGTTCATATTAATGTTATACCTTCTAAAATTTATATAAGAGGGCACCAAACTCGACGTACAATGACTTCTCGGGAACAATACGCTGAAATATCAGCGACAGAGAATCATTATTTATAACAATTATGGTCAAATATTTTCCAATACTGTGACGAGAGGATTCTAGCTCTTCGCACAACAACTCTTTGAAGGTTCTCCACCTCTTTGTCGACACGTGCCTTCTTTTACTCTCGTTGATCAAGCTCTGTTCCCACCAATCCACCAACATACACTCAAATCACAATCGTTACTTGACTCCAACAGCTCAATAAGACAACACTTCGTGACCCTCGAGGCCTCGCCATCAGGTAGTCTAAAAAGAAATAAGTTTCCTCGCCAGTAGCATCATTATTTTGTCCATATTTTCGTTGGCCAATTACAAAGAGTCTTCTTTAACGGCTCACCCGTGATGACAAAATCAACACAAAACATCTGTTATTTCCCAACAATACAAACACAAGATTGTACAAGGGGGTTGAATACAATCTTAACAACTTTTGGTGATGTTTTTTTCAACAACAGTTTGAAGAACAGAATGAAAAATAGAAAATGTATTATAGAAAAAAAATTACTCAACGATATTTAAAATTTCAGGCGAATTTGTATGTTTCACCTGAGAGTTTTTATTGAAGAAATAATTTGTAATATTTCCACAAATACACAGCTGCAGTTTTCAATACTTTGCTTTTTGCAAGAAATCCTTCTAAGCAAAGATACTTGTGTTTCTTGTTTTTCGAACTATTGCTGCACTTGGTTATATTTCCAGGTTTTACAACACCTACTAGAAACAAAGATATTCTAATTTCTAGGACCAATAAGCATGCTGCATCATTCCTTGTCCCATGTGAGTCATCTAGTTGGTCTGTCTTTAACAGAATTTGCTTTGAAATAATCATCCATTTTGCTTGCATGGAAATGTAATGATTCTTCTTCTTCGAGATCTCTTCATGTACTTTGAAATTGTTTTAGTCGATGTGATATGTTAGAATTTTCAAGTCACTCTCAACTGCTAAGCTTGTTACTGACAATGTTCGTTGAAGTAGTAACCTTGGCATACTCTGAAAGTTGAATTAGCTCATCTGCTGAAATCATCTTAACCTCATCCGTTGAGTTACATCTTCACTTTTTCAGAATTACAAAGTATAGGATATTTATAATTCATGTGACACCCCCGAATCCGAGGTCAGAGATTCAGGTCGTCACGCCACCATCCAACCATATCATACCTGTATTAACTTTACAACTCAACAATACATACGTCCAGACCTCAATCTTACGCACAAACAAGTTAGAGCCTCATAATCGATAATCAAAAGTGCCACTGAATATTACAATTCATTTGTACAAATCAGAGTCTTACGCAATTCCACTTATACAACTACACTTGAAGACAAGTCTTACTATTACAGTTGAAAACCTATCAGACTTACTCTGTAGTATTTATCAGGAACTAAATCATCTCCGGGGTAAATCTTCTACTCCTCTTCTGCAGTTGCGGAGTTAACCGACCAAATTCTTCTCTTTCTGAAAAGTTTTTATAAAGCAAGAATGAGCTACATAACGCTCAGCAAGTTCACCATTTTGAAAAATAATAACGTGGTTTATTTCGAAAACATTCCCAACTATATGGGTATATATCTCAGATCTCAAAACATAATTGGACAGTATATATGTCCGAGTTTGAATAAAACATCTATACTCACTAAGGAGCTTTAAGAATAACATATGAACCCTTTATAAGGTTCCTATTTCAATATATCACAAGTTTGAAAATATATACATATGAGTATATCATTTTCGACAAAACACTCCACGGTTAACATACTGTACCAGGAATACATCTTTGCAAACCTCTTTCCTTCCATTAGCTTGGAAGATTTCTCATTCAAAAACACTTCATTCTTTGAAATAATTGCAAGAGTGCACTAACACGTGCCAATCTTTATAGAAAATCTTGTAGTTCTAGATACTGCACGATGTCAATAATTTTCTTATCAAAAGCCACACTATCGGCAACTTGGCACTTAGGCCCAAGAAGCAGTGTTTGAGTATTTTTCCAAAGTGGAGGATGGGACTGAAAGAAAACATAAAAACCTGACAGGGATTGACGATGATCTGTCGCCACATCCAAGTCCAATAATCCGCGGGTCTTCTCTACCGGTAGAAGGATAGAAACTACATCCGTAACTATCCCCGGGTGAAAACTACATCCGTAATCACCCTCGATGAAAACTACATCCGTAATCATCCTTTGGCAACACCTGGGCCGGAATAATAATTGATGGACCTCCTAGCTCACGGCCGCTTACACATCCCGGGAATCGTTCGTCAACGGTTCCCACACCTGCCAGAGTCCCTTTTTCTTTTTCTTTTAAAACTTGATTTTGATTGAAAACTGAGTAATTGAAGTCCGACATCAGTCGACCGATGATTCTTGAAATCATACAAGAAGCAAACCTGACCGGGGGTTTTCGAAAATGTTTTGAGTTCGAAAGAGTTCGACTTTGAAAGTGCTAAAGGTATCTTGGATTAGCTTTGTCTTTATAATAATGAAAAATAATTAATAAATGATATTTTAAGATTTAATACTAATAATTAATAAAATAATTATTTAATTAAATAAGCTTTTAATCCAAGATAGGTATTTTGAGTATTTACGAAGATATAAAAATAATTACTTGAGTATACGATACTCCCCGAATGACCCTTCGGGTTTTCACAATTTAATTACGATATAATAATATACCGCTCCCCGGTCAATAGTATATACGGACCGCTACGACCTCTATTGCTAGAGTCGTTGTCCGAAGAAAACATTTCATTCTAAGTTCAAGGGGTGCAAACATATATGTACTTATACATCTCAATTTCATCGATACTTCGATAAATATAAACATTTGATATGATTGAAAACTTCAAAAACAACAGTGAAAGTCCTTGTATATGTAAGTTTTGAAAATTAAACTTGCCTTGGTGAGGTTGGGGTGGTCGAGCGTGCGGAGTGGAATGATCTATACATAAGCAATAACCGTTCGTTAGTACCTTAATCAATATCTCTTTAATTGCGGGGTTTTAGGGGGTACAATATTAACTTAATGACTTCGTCTTATGACACTCTAGCCCCACTATAGGTTCATGTCATCACTCGATTACGCTGGTCACTTATTCGACTTAATGTGGTTACCATATCCGAATCATATCCATTACCCCTAAAATTACACTCCACTTACGACTTTTTTCCCTTGCGTGAATTTTACTCTAGCATTTTTATAACATTGAAAAATACATATTTTAATCCAATTCTTTTTAGGTAGCCTTCACCACTGCATTTTCTAGCTTCTCTAATTTTTCCATGATCCTACATAAATTTTTAGGGGTTTAAACAAGGTTCACAAGGGGACCATTTATTGCAGCCCGGAATCCAGAAACACATTTCACTTTTCAGGCCATAACTCAAAATCTATACATCACCTAGTCATGAACCTTATATTTCTGGAAACTACATTCAAATACCTTTCAAACAATATATATTAGGACCTCAGGGGACAAAAGTTAAGGGTTCAAAACCCTCTTACAAGACAGTTCAAGTTCCTGGAAAAATCTCAGCATGCTTATATCACTAAACCAACCAAGAATCTTACATCCACATCACAACCAAGATCTAAATCACCAAGATCATACTTTATAACATACATGGAGATACATACAATAACCACAAGCTTAAAAATCACAACCACAACACTTAAACTCAAGATCTACATCATCCATAACTTATATGTCCAAGATTCATACTAACATCCATGGATCTAACATTAAACACCATAAATAATTCATGGCCAAGAGGGGTTAGAGTTTTATACCTTCTTAATGTTCTTACAATCTCAAACAAGCTTGGTTAACCTTGGGGAAGCCTTACTCTATGCTCACCATCTTCAATCTCACCAAAGAAATCAAGAACATGGAAGTGGGTTTCCTGACTGGAAAAACACGCCCCAAAGATCAGCCAAAACGAAGCCCTTGCACTCGTTTCCTGGTCGAGGCTCCTGAATGAAAGTTGTAGAGCATCTTAACAGCTTTCTAACCATATAAAGAACAAAAAATTTCATTGATTAATGAAGGCTCTAGGCCCGTTTTACTGAGAGGTGTTCTGCTGGGTAGAATGGTTTTGTTCTTGGTTTTATGTTCTAATAATGCCATACACTTGATATGTATCTATTTTTGGTTGGATGCATCTCATCCTTGCTAGGTGGAAACCTCTCATTGGCTCCTCTAGATTTCTTATCCACTTAAATTGCAACCAAGCCCTTTGCTAATTGCAACCAAGTCCTTGTCTCTTGTTTCTTGCACTTAAGTCCTTTTGTTTTGTTTTCTTTTCCACCGCCTTGATTTCCTTGTCGTTTCTTGAATAAAATAAATACGTTACAACTTATACGTTGCATATTATTGCTCTAATATAGCACAATACCTCGAACGAATATTAATTCCAACATCCCTTGTTTATTTCTCTTTATGTCAGAAAACGTTCTCCCGATTTCTCAAGCATTCTATTTTCTCAATTCTAGGAGTTTATTCTCAATCCCTTTTCCCTCTTATAATATATCCTTCCTTGGACTCTTAATATACCATATCCTTAATCCATGATTCGTTCGCTCAATCGCTTAATCTCATTGTAAAGTTTCAACGGTTTCTAGAACGTTTGTTTCACTTCCTCAGTGGTTTTCGTTCCAAATTCTCAAATCACTTATAATAAAATTCCAAAATATTAACTCCTCAATTCCTCAAATTAAATATCTCATTTCTTGATATTACTGATATATAATTCACTGATCGGTCAAATATTACACGAAAATAGAATTTGGAATTTCTGAATTCCGATCGCATTTACATACACTTATTTACTCCGTAGATTACTAGTATAACTTCGGAATATCCACAATACGTCTCGTACATAGGTGGCATGAAAAATTTTCTTAATCCCCAAAATCACTATTCATCCACCAAATCACTATTCATTGATGCACTTCATCATAATAGGAAAAGTTTTAATTCTACCGAAATTTTGGGTTCTTACAGTCTCCCCTCCTTAAAAGGATTCCGTCCCGGAATCAGTTTAGGAATCACTGGGGTTACTCTTTCTTTGTTTCACTCTTTCAACTTCCAGGTGTATTCTTCCATATCTTGATTTTCTCATAATTCCTTATTAGTTTGAAAACCTTGTTCCTCAGCACTTGTTCTTCTCTTTCCATGATTTCCACGGGTTGCTCCACATAGGTCAAGTCTGGTTGTAGGTCCACTTGGTCGTACTCTATCACATGCCGAAAGTCCGGGTGGTAGGGTCGTAGCATGGTCACATGAAACGCATTATGCACTTGCTGCAAGCTCGGGGGCAAGGCTAGTTTATAGGCTAACTTTCCAACACGCCTCAAAATCTCAAAAGGTCCTATAAACCTCAGACTTAGCTTCCCTTTCTTTCCAAATCTCATCAATCCTTTTCGAGGGGATACCTTTAGCATCACGAAGTCTCCCACCTCATACTCCTTCGATATCTCATAAAATTTGACCACACGAAATAATGGGTTTCGTAAAAAAAAAACTAATGACTTTTACATACACTCGTCTGTACCGTAAGGACGTAATATGAATTCGAAATCTTCATTTAATAATTCGTACATCTCATGATCGCAAAGATTTCTCATCCACCCATAAAATTACTATTCGTGCAGGTTTCGAATATTCCCAAAAATTAGGGTTAATGCAGTCTCCTCTCCTTAAAAGGATTCTATCTTAAGAACCTAAGGATAATAGTTGTGAATACAATTCCAACCTTACCCTTTCCAACTCTCAGGTTGACACTTCAACCCTATTGTTCTCTCCCTTGGTCTCACCAACGCCTTAATGTTGTTCCTCAACGCATACTCTCCTCGACCTGTATTCCTTATCGGTTGTTCTATGATTGAAAATTTCTATCCCACTACTTATACGTTCCTCTTCTACCTTGTTCATAGTTTCCATGTTGAGTCCTTGTATCGTTGGCCCGTGAATACTTTGTGGTCGTGTTTTATAATGTGAGACAAAGTCAATACGCACGGTATTCCTCCTATTCCTTCGCTTGATTAGCAGGCATGTGTTGCCTCCCGTCAGCCGTTACCACTTGCTATGGATACTGTATAGTCTTCGGTATACGTCGAACCAGTTCAGCTACTATGTCCCTCGTTCATTGACTTCTTCGTAACGCAAGAAAAGCGAAACTTCTTCTTTCGCAGTACGCTCTACAGGAGACGTCCTTACGTTCGCATGGTGATGATCGTGATAACAACATTCATTTCATGGATAAGTTTTTATTCTCGACTGCCCCGTGAAACCTAAGGCACGACAGTAAATATAAATTCGATCGTCTGGACAATTCTTCTTCCCTGTCCGTCAGCCACAGATCAAATTAGTACGTACGCTCAATCTTTTTGTTAAATATGCTTGAAAGCACCTTCAATATTCGAAGTTTAACCTTAAGTCTTTATATGACGTAATCGCTACCGAAGTTTTATATTGCACCACCATCTCTTCCGTATATAGTTCGATAATCTTCTAAATGGAAAGTCTCTCGTAGGTAAATCACTTGGTCCAACCATTATAAATCGACTAGGGCCATCTCTTGGCTCGGTCTTCGGCGACCTACTTATGAAATTCTTTATAATTCTGTCCCCGTTCAAGATTTTCTACAGACGGGATTAATCCACTAGATATCTATCATTCTGCTTTTGACACGCCGCGTTTGTACTTAATAGTTTGCCAATACCATTCTTCATATCCGTTTGCCAAACATTCTCTTAATTCTCTATTCATCTTTGTCCTTCCCCATAATTTAGTCACTTTCCTCTAACATTATTCTTTATTGTATATACTCTATTTTCTTGGTCAATACTGACTGAATTCCAATTTCGAATAATCCCTTCTATAGGTATCGGTCACCACACAGGCCTTTCTTGGGAAATAACCAATTTCTCCATTATACTCCCTACTCCCTTTCGTCACCTTCCCTTTCTTATGTTTAGTTCTAATATGAAGATATACTTATTGCACTTGTGGAAAAAATTTCACACTTTTCTCATAAAGATAACGTCTCAGTTTTATGCGTGAACGCCATCATGACTAATCCCAGACTCATGGTTAGTATATCCTATCCCGTAACCTATATGCTGTTTAGGAGTATAGGCTATCATCCCCTTTTTACTGCATCAGCACACCTCTTAAACTCTTGAAAGATGCATCATCGTGACTCTCAAAGTCCTCTTTTTATCATCAAGTATAGCTAACAACGAGGTTGTTCCTAATATCTCATTTCATCCCAAAACTTTGTTCATTAATCCATAAAGGCTTCTGACTCATTAGTCCATTCAAATGATACTACCACAATTTTATAACGTTTATATTAGTGTGAAATGCCAACTTTGGCGCAGTACAGAGGTCGATCTTGAGTTGGTGAAACCTTCTCTTCAACCTTATCTTTGAAAAACAACTACTCATTTTAACTAGTCAACAATTCCTCCATTTCCGATAAGGATATCAGTTCTCGATGGTATATGTAAGATGTCATACGCTCGTCCTCCTTCACAACTGGCGCCAATCAGCCCGAGGCCTGCATGCGGCTGCGATTCCCAATAAACTTTATTAGGTGGTAATCTCGAAGAATCATTGGCATATATCCATGCATCCATTTGCTATTAGGGGCCTGTTAAACTATATGTCTCTCTATGTGCATCAACCCCTTTAAGCTAAGTAAAGCTTCACATTCTTGCCACGATATTTCTTCCTTTCTCGTCCATCTCACTTCCATGCTAGTTTCCTCCAAGGATATGTTTTACATCGCAATCGATTTGCATTTCCTGGATCAGGAAAAGGCTTTGTAACTCCAGAATTCATTAATATAACATCTTGACAACGGTTGGTAGAAGCGTACTCCCAACCACCTCATCATTTCTTATAACTTTCCCCACACTAATATTAAAGGTCTTGTGGTATGCCCCGACATGTTATTTCTACTTTAATAATTACTCGGCATAACGCTCTGGCAGCACAATTACAACATTTGGTTTTTGATCTCATATTGGTGTAACGGTTCATAATTGTACCTCCCGTTCACCTTAGAGTAATCACTTTGAAAGGAATGGTTTCAAAATAACAAGGTCCAAAAGATAATTTCAATAAGAATTCCACATTGGATGTTCCAAGAATGTTGATGGTTCCAAATACTAGGAGTCTCGATCTTTGGAGATGTAAGGATGGACAGAAAGAATACAACAAGGTTTATTCCTTCCCGTTCTGATAATTCTGTAATATGATACCATAGAGAATGTTGCACAAGGCAATGATTGTTGGATACAAAAGTCATAGAGACGGTCTTTATACAATTCTTACATCGGGTGGATACTTTTCCTCCTGTATAATAAGAGGAAATCTAAAGTCGCATTGATGAAAGTCAGCCAATAGAAAGCAATTCTACTCCATGACAATTAAAGAATGAAGTAGTTTATCATTCAAGTAATCAGTGGTTTTAAATGAATTCTCATTGTGTGAATGAAAGAATAAAATATTCAAGTGATATAGAGTCTGATACGAAGATGGGTAGAATTCAAGTTGAATGGGCGACCTCATTAGGTCTCAATCAAGTTACTCATCAAAACTTTCGTCATCATACTTTACCACATGCAAAATGCATTGCAGAATGAATTAAATTCGGAGTTGGACCAGTGAAACAATAACTAGTCCTTTTCAAGAAACACTAGCAACTAGCTAGACAATATTTGCTAGTCCACCTGTTTGAGACATCACCACCAGCTAGGACAATTAGCTAGGTGTTCTTCACAACATTTACAATTTTTAGTAGTTAGAACAATCAACTAGTCATTCATATTGACATAACGACTAGCCAGTTTCACTTGGATAGAACGGAATTTCAACATCGTAGCCACTGAAGAAACTTTAGGCTTCTCGGACAACGAATGAAAATAAGAAGTTATTAAGTTTGAAAAAGAAAACTATAAAATCTGAAGAGAATGTTCTAGGTATCGGAACAATCGATAACCTCTCATCAAATATTACTTATCAGTGAAACGGTCCACCCAAGGGTGCCTCCGTACACATGCTTTATCAGATCCGACAATAGAATTAAATTCGGAATACCACTATCAAAATGATATCCTTACTATGATTTCAATGTACGATGTACAATCTCATCTTGAATAGAAGAAAAGAATTCATGAGGGACGTCTGGACATTAGATCATCCATGTCCTCAGTAATTTGTTGAATATTTATGAGCTCAACTAAAGAGTGCAAGCATGAAAGAAGCAATCAAATATCGATATCTGTTAAGTAGTATTCGTCGATTAATTAAGGAAATATTTGTTGAACATTCCTTGGATAATTGAAAGAAAGTGTAAATAGTCCTGAGCAGAAATAATTATAAACTTCAAATAGAATGCTCGGGGATCAATTAAGATACTTTGGATGAGTCCCGTTTTAGAGAAAGTATATCACTGGTTGTTATTCCACAAGTTTGAAGTAGAAAGCTAGGAGGGTTACCTGATATAAACTAATCGAGGTAACATGGTTAGTGAACAGTTTAAAATAAAGTGGTGCACCACCCGGTAGTTACCAAAATAAGTTAATAATCATTCGTGCATTCCATTATCACCATTATGAGGGTAACTCCATCTCTTCGTCTTCGTAATACAAGACACCAACTAGTGCGTCTCTCAATCATCATCTTAAAGTCATTTATCGAGTTAGGGTTTCACAATTATATCTGCCATTTCCGTGCTTTATCTTGAATACCAAGCTTCACGTCATTTCGGGGACACCTGCTAAGTCCATAGGGTCCTACTTCATGCCTTCCGACATGAATCACAAGTGGCCAGTTCCCCCTGGGAACAGATCAAAGAGATCTCTCAGGGATCTCAGTGCAGTCCATAGGTTCATTGGCGAGTGTGTGTATGTGAACATATACCAAAAATATTGAGGTCTACAATACATATATACGTAGTCCCTGATAACATCTCTATCAAAGGATCCCACTCTAGACCCGCTGGTCTTTTCTTTTGGTAGACTCTGAGATCACTGTATCGCTCGTTGCAACCATATTCAACTTCTCTTGAGTCCCTTTGTTAATCCTACTTGTTTGTTCTCTAAGTTGAACTACCATGTTCTAGCGTCCGAATCATGCGTGGAATTATCTAGCACGCTCGTCTTATGATAACATTCTCGTATAACACATGTAAAATTCGCCATCAAGGGTAATGGAATCCACAACGACATAGTGACCAACCTTCAGGTAGACCCGTTACTTATCGAAAATCGGATCTTATAGCCAAAGTAAAAGACTTTCATTAATCCAAGTACTAAGTACCCTTAATTATGTAGGGAAGTCCAAAATTCTTGATTCTTAAAATGCCGCCTCCTAAACTGTGGAGGAATATGGGCCACAAAATTTATGCCAGCCTAGTCATCCGATCATATTGGCAATATCGCCTCTACCTCAGCTGCTCTCGAGATTTCGCTCTGCTTCCTATATCATTACCTATGATAGGTCATGTACGACTCTCAAACCTCTATTCATCATTCTGAAGGTCTCTAGGGATTCTATCGACCCTAGTATAATACCTTCAGTAACACTCCAGTCCATTCTACTTACCGGTACCTCTTCCGGTAGTCCAATCATAAGTTTACTACAATCTCTTATGTCATTCTCCTACTTAGACTTAACTCTCAACACTCTCGTTTCTAAGTACTGCAACTTATCACTCTGATACCATTTCTGTGACACTCCCGAATCCGAGGTCAGAGAATCAGGTCGTCACGCCACCATCCAACCATATCATACCTGTATTAACTTTACAACTCAACAATACATACGTCCAGACCTCAATCTTAAGCACAAACAAGTTAGAGCCCTAGAAACGATAATCAAAAGTGCCACTGAATATTACAATTCATTTGTACAAATCAGAGTCTTATGCAATTCCACTTATACAACTACACTTGAAGACAAGTCTTACTATTACAGTTGAAAACCTATCAGACTTACTCTGTAGTATTTATCAGGAACTAAATCATCTCCGGGGTAAATCTTCTACTCCTCTTCTGCTGTTGCGGAGTTAACCGACCAAATTCTTCTCTTTCTGAAAAGTTTTTATAAAGCAAGAATGAGCTACATAACGCTCAGCAAGTTCACCATTTTGAAAAATAATAACGTGGTTTATTTCGAAAACATTCCCAACTATATGGGTATATATCTCAGATCTCAAAACATAATTGGACAGTATATATGTCCGAGTTTGAATAAAACATCTATACTCACTAAGGAGCTTTAAGAATAACATATGAACCCTTTATAAGGTTCCTATTTCAATATATCACAAGTTTGAAAATATATACATATGAGTATATCATTTTCGGCAAAACACTCTACGGTTAACATACTGTACCGGGAATACATCTTTGCAAACCTCTTTCCCTCCATTAGCTTGGAAGGTTTCTCATTCAAAAACATTTCATTCTTTGAAATAATTGCAAGAGTGCACTAACACGTGCCATTCTTTATAGAAAATCTTGCAGTTCTAGATACTGCACGATGTCAGTATTTTTCTTATCAAAAGCCACACTATCGGCAACTTGGCACTTTGGCCCAAGAAACAGTGTTTGAGTATTTTTCCAAAGTGGAGGATGGGACTGGAAGAAAACATAAAAACCTGACAGGGATTGACGATGATCAGTCCCCACATCCAAGTCCAATAATCTGCGGGTCTTCTCTACCGGTAGAAGGATAGAAACTACATCCGTAACTATCCCCGGGTGAAAACTACATCCGTAATCACCCTCGATGAAAACTACATCCGTAATCACCCTCGATGAAAACTACATCCGTAATCATCCTTCGGCAACACCTGGGCCGGAATAATAATTGATGGACCGCCTGGCTCACGGCCGCTTGCACATCCCGGGAATCGTTCGTCAACGGTTCCCACACCTGCCAGAGTCCCTTTTTCTTTTTCTTTTAAAACTTGATTTTGATTGAAAACTGAGTAATTGAGGTCCGACATCAGTCGACCGATGATTCTTGAAATCATAAAAGGAGCAAACCTGACCGGGGGTTTTCGAAAATGTTTTGAGTTCGAAAGAGTTCGAGTTTGAAAGTGCTAAAGGTATCTTGGATTAGCTTTGTCTTTAAAATAATGAAAAATAATTAATAAATGATATTTTATGATTTAATATTAATAATTAATAAAATAATTATTTAATTAAATAAGCTTTTAATCCAAGATAGGTATTTTGAGTATTTACGAAGATATAAAAATAATTACTTGAGTATACGATACTCCCCGAATGACCCTTCGGGTTTTCGCAATTTAATTACGATATAATAATATACCGCTCCCCGGTCAATAGTATATATGGACCGCTACGACCTCTATTGCTAGAGTCGTTGTCCGAAGAAAACATTTCATTCTAAGTTCAAGGGGTGCAAACATATATGTACTTATACATCTCAATTTCATCGACACTTCGATAAATATAAACATTTGATATGATTGAAAACTTCAAAAACAACAGTGAAAGTCCTTGTATATGTAAGTTTTGAAAATTAAACTTGCCTTGGTGAGGTTGGGGTGGTCGAGCGTGCGGAGTGGAATGATCTATACATAAGCAATAACCGTTCGTTAGTACCTTAATCAATATCTCTTTAATTGCGGGGTTTTAGGGGGTACAATATTAACTTAATGACTTCGTCTTATGACACTCTAGCCCCACTATAGGTTCATGTCATCACTCGATTACGCTGGTCACTTATTCGACTTAATGTGGTTACCATATCCGAATCATATCCATTACCCCTAAAATTACACTCCACTTACGACTTTTTTTCCCTTGCGCGAATTTTACTCTAGCATTTTTATAAAATTGAAAAATACATATTTTAATCCAATTCTTTTTGGGTATCCTTCACCACTGCATTTTCTAGCTTCTCTAATTTTTCCATGATCCTACATAAATTTTTAGGGGTTTAAACAAGGTTCAAAGGGGACCATTTAGTGCAGCCCGGAATCCAGAAACACATTTCACTTCTCAGGCCATAACTCAAAATCTATACATCCCCTAGTCATGAACCTTATATTTCTGGAAATTGCATTCAAATACCTTTCCGAAAATATATATTAGGACCTCAGGGGACAATAGTTAAGGGTTCAAAACCCTCTTACAAGACAGTTCAAGTTCCTGGAAAAATCTCAGCATGCTTATATCACTAAACCAACCAAGAATCTTACATCCACATCACAACCAACATCTAAATCACCAAGATCATACTTTATAACATACATGGAGATACATACACTAACCACAAGCTTAAAAATCACAACCACAACACTTAAACTCAAGATCTACATCATCCATAACTTATATGTCCAAGATTCACACTAACATCCATGGATCTAACATTAAACACCATAAATAATTCATGGCCAAGAGGGGTTAGAGTTTTATACCTTCTTGATGTTCTTACAATCTCAAACAAGCTTGGTTAACCTTGGGGAAGCCTTACTCTATGCTCACCATCTTCAATCTCACCAAAGAAATCAAGAACATGGAAGTGGGTTTCCTGACTGGAAAAACACGCCCCAAAGATCAGCCAAAACGAAGCCCTTGCACTCGTTTCCTGGTCGAGGCTCCTGAATGAAAGTTGTAGAGCGTCTTAACAGATTTCTAACCATATAAAGAACAAAAAATTTCATTGAGTAATGAAGGCTCTAGGCCCGTTTTACTGAGAGGTGTTCTGCTGGGCAGAATGGTTTTGTTCTTGGTTTTATGTTCTAATAATGCCATACACTTGATATGTATCTATTTTTGGTTGGATGCATCTCATCCTTGCTAGGTGGCAACCTCTCATTGGCTCCTCTAGATTTCTTATCCACTTAAATTGCAACCAAGCCCTTTGCTAATTGCAACCAAGTCCTTGTCTCTTGTTTCTTGCACTTAAGTCCTTTTGTTTTGTTTTCTTTTCCACCGCCTTGATTTCCTTGTCGTTTCTTGAATAAAATAAATACGTTACAACTTATACGTTACATATTATTGCTCTAATATAGCACAATACCTCGAACGAATATTAATTCCAACATCCCTTGTTTATTTCTCTTTATGTCAGAAAACATTCTCCCGATTTCTCAAGCATTCCCTTTTCTCAATTCTAGGAGTTTATTCTCAATCCCTTTTCCCTCTAATAATATATCCTTCCTTGGACTCTTCATATACCATATCCTTAATCCATGATTCGTTCGCTCAATCGCTTAATCTCATTGTAAAGTTTCAGCGGTTTCTAGAACGTTTGTTTCACTTCCTTAGTGGTTTTCGTTCCAAATTCTCAAATCACTTATAATAAAATTCCAAAATATTAACTCCTCAATTCCTCAAATTAAATATCTCATTTCTTGATATTACTGATATATAATTCACTGATCGGTCAAATATTACACGAAAATAGAATTTGGAATTTCTGAATTCCGATCGCATTTACATACACTTATTTACTCCGTAGATTACTAGTATAACTTCGGAATATCCACACTACGTCTCGTACATAGGTGGCATGAAAAATTTTCTTAATCCCCAAAATCACTATTCATCCACCAAATCACAATTCATTGATGCACTTCATCATAATAGGAAAAGTTTTAATTCTACCAAAATTTTGGGTTCTTACAATTCACTAGACTATTCTACACATCCGTTGATAGTTACATGATTGATTTAGTTTCAACTACTTTTTTTGAATCTTTTAGAACATCTTACAAAAAACATATCAAAATGATAAGTTTCCTATTCAACGTGTAACAACCCGAATTGTCAAAATAAAAATTTTATTATAATTTACATTGACCGATAGGTGTGATGAGAGAAAAGAATAGTTAAATATTTTTTTATATATTTATTCGATTGTGGAGCATTTATGTGATTAAATGTTGTTTGTGTATGATTAAGTGGAAAATAGGTTTGTTTTAAATTTTGTGAATTAAGTCAGTGTGACTTAATTGCCTAATGACTATGTGAGTTATCTGAAGCAAAACTGATATTATTTGGGATTATCGTGGTGATCGTCTAGTTGAATAAAATGATGAGGATTTTATTCCAGTTTAATGAGTCAACTTTATTTGTATGAATTTATAATCACTTATTGTGTCTATGTGACTTATATGTGAACTTGTATGATTAAATGGGCTTGTATGAATTTTTTTATTGCATTTAAAATGCTATTTCTAAGTGCTGTTTAATTTTTCTAAAATTCTTGGAGCATCGAAAAATCATGAAATCTCTTTCACAATGTTTCTTTAGTATTTAGAAACGTTTTAAAAATTCAAGTTAATTATAATGGGCTCCAACGACTTTTAGTGATTTTTAAAGTTATCGTCTTTCAAGATGGTAAATCTTGTAAATTCTCTAATAAAATAATTACAAGTCTTAAAAATATATTTTGGTACGTATGTGTTCTTGATTTTATACTCTTGATTAGAAAAATAAGATTTTGATTTATTTTGGGTTTTTTGGATTTTTAAATGATTTTAGAAAGGATATTTCTTTTTAAAGACTATTTCTTGTAAAATCCATATCTTTTTATTTACAAGTCCCAAAAATATTTTAAAAATATGTGTGAATTGAGAATTTCAAGATCTTGATTTTAAAATATAAATTTTTTATATTTCCAGCAAACACCATTATTAGTATTTTAAATTTTAAATAAAAGAGTAGTTGTACTAGTAAGTGGGTTGCAAATGACTAATTTACCCCTCCTTGTGCCTATAAAAAGCCCACCCATCTCTTTCATTTTTTTTATTTTTATTTTTTGCCGAAGCACATCAGACCCCCTGTGAGCTCCCTCTCCCATTTCCTTTTCACAAATTTTTCTCTCCAAATTTGCTTAGAGGTTGTAAAGTTCTTGTTATGTTTTGTTTAGAGGATGTATATCTATGGGTCAAGTTTATTGGTAAGTTTTACTGAAGATATGGATATATATATATATATATATATATATATATATATTTGGTGTAAGTATATATGTAAGGGTTTGATTTTCTTGAGTAAACATGGAGGATCTTAGTAGAATATAGGTTTTCCATGCTTGTCTATGTGTTTTCTATGGAGAAAAATGGATTTTAGAGCTTGCATGTAAGGAACAAAAAGAGGGTTTTGATTTTCTTGCATAAAAATGGATGATCGTGCTAGATTATATGTTTTAAATGTTTGTTTATAAGTTATCTTTGTAGGTTAGTCAAATTTATGGGTTGCATGTAAGGTTTCAAAAATGGGTTTCAAATTAAAGTTTGAAAGGTTTAAGTGTTGCATGTTGAGTCTTAAAGAATTATATGAAGAGCATGTTGATATTCAAGATTTGTTGCTAGATGCATGTTCTTTTCTTTGATTTTAATCAAAGTTACAAGGATTTTGTTAATGATTAGAATAATTAGAGGTTATGTGTATGTGTATGTTTATGTTTATATTTGATATAGGGAATGCAAACTGCTTTTGTAAAGCTGGTCTGTCAGTGTCTATTTTAGCTCGGTTCTTAGAATTAATTGCATATTTGGATTCCTTGCGAAAAAATAGATGGAATAGGCTTCTGAATCATGTCAATCGGATTTAAAATGAATGAGTTATGGTCGTTTTCATCCTTGACCCCCGATGATTCCGGAAACTGCAATATTTTCGTTAAGTCTGTGCTCTTTCAAAAATCATAGTTAATTCACCGATTGTCGGAACTCTGTGATTCCACCTCGGTTAGAAAAGTCTCAGATTTTTCTAAAACTTTCATTCACTGAGTTTTGTGCAAACCAGTCCTCTACTAATTTTTATTTTCAAATCTTTGTCGAGTGCCCCTGAATTTTCTTAAACAGCCCCGTTTCTTGAAAAATTCATAAAACATGTTTCGTATATGCTATAGTGTTGAGCCATATCAACTTGTGTAGATAATTTCTGAAGATGCAATATTTGTTTACAATGTTTTAGTTAAAAATGTGATTTGGTAAATGATTTAGTGTAAATACGCTAGTGACTAGGTCCGATTTTATGTAAACTGCTTGTTTAATTTTATGTTTCAGAATTCGTTACGTAGCCATATTTAATGAGCCTTACCATTTTGGAAAGGTGTCGGAAACCTCTACAACTTTTGTGTTTCTACCTTCTCTGTTTGAATCCATTTAAACATTGTAAAATATTATTCTTTCAAAACTGGTCAAGTCTAGATTTTAAAGCGTGAGTTATATGTTAATCTCTTTTTTAAGAATCTAAGTGGTTTGATAATGAAATATTGAGTGAATGATTATAATCATGAGTTTGGATTGGATTATTGTAGAATTAGAACTTGTTTGTTGGATCAGTTAAATTCCGATTGGTAACGCGATAATACAAAGGAGGTGCTGCCGAAATTTTTAAAAATGTAAATAACTTCTCTTATGTTTAAACCGGCACATCTCTTATATATAATCGTTATTATTAATCAGAAATATTAATTGAGTTATGTGTTATGTGATTAGAAGGTCGCATGCATGCTAGATATATGAATATATATATATATATATATATATATATATATATATATATATAGGCCTTTGCTCCATACAGAACACTCTTATATAACAAACAATAAAGAACACTATAAAATCATTTATTCCAATAGATCCATTGGCCCCGCCAGGGGCACCCAATACAAAAAGTTCTTATTTTTTTAGCCTCCATCCATCCAGCAAAAAAAAAAAAAATTTGAAAATTCACTGTTCATCGATGACATCACTGATGACGTCATCATGACGTCATCGATGAACAGTGAATTTTTAAATTTTTTTTTTTTGCTGGATGGATAGAGCCTAAAAAAATAAGAACTTTTTGTATTGGGTGGCCCCGCCAGGGGCAATGGATCTATGAGATATGAGGTGTTCTTTATTGTTTGTTATATAAGGTGTTTGCTATGGAGTGCAACTCTCTCTATAAAGTTATTAAGTATATGTTGATTGGTTGAATTGATGGTTGTTGTGAGGTGTTGTATACACCGGGAAGTATTTTATAGAAACATTTGTGATTAAGTTAAACGTGTTAGAGTGTGCGTACTAGCGTCGGTAGGACATATGTTTATTCCAAAGACTAAAGTACCATATTGTGTTAACTATAGAATCGACGTACGGACTCGATCGCGGTGAATCAGACTGGTGGCAATAGCAAGTGTATCGAATCGAAAGAGGATCAAATCAGAGGGTTGGACACGCGGGACAAACGAAGGAATGTTCTCTCTAAATCGTCAAGCGTAATTATTAGCTAGGACCTAAGGCAAGTCTACTAACCATACTCTTTCGTTCAGAGTATGTATGATTTTAAAATATTATGCTTTCTTAAAAACAAGGATTCTGCAAATGCTTTATTTAAACTTGTAAATTCGCGAGAAATCGTTCAAGTCATTTAATTAGTTTTATAACTGCTTTCAACTTATCGCAAGTGTTAACTCCACCTTTCTTGTGTATTGTCGAACATGAGATACCTCATATTGTTATCATACCATTTTCATACCATGTTATAATACCTTTGTTATACCCTCGAACCAGTTTCAAGGTAGATTCTGTTATATCCTTGAATGATCATCTCAATTGTAAACCCTCTCATTTTTATAAATTTAATCTCTTTATGCTAGGCTGATCTTTTGTCAACAAGTATAAGGAATATTTTGTTTCTCTTATATTGAGATTGAGAGAGATTGTGAATAATGGTTTAAATTGATTTTTAAATTGTGGGATAAAAAAAATATGTTTTAGACCGTGATGCCGGTCTGTGAAATTATATGGCTGTACGGAGCCATGGCTAATGTCTATAAGTGCCTCTTAAGGATCCTAAATAAAGGAGGAATCACATGTACAGGTGTGATATCCGGAGTTATTCGCAGGCTGATCACCTGGCTAGCACGTAGCGTTCTAGTTAAAATCCCAAAACTTTGTTTATCGATTAAAATTGTGGTTATGTTGAAAACTCTTGTTATGATATATTGGAACTTTATCATTAACCTTTAGTATACCAAGGTTGATTCATCAGACTGAAAATCAAGATTCGATTATTGATAATCCAATCAGTTTATTCCTTTCCCATCATATTGTTGTTGACTCTCTTTTGGAAATTCTATCCATACGTTATAATGATAGAACCGTTTTAAGGAAAAAGGATGTTAAGGACCAAAAGTTATTGTGAACCTCTTAATTATTCACCCCTCAAGTTTTTATACGTGTCTATTCTACTATGAGATTTACTGAGATAAACATCAAAATTGATTTATATTTTGTAAAGAGAATTTCCTATTAAAGTTCGTTGTTTAAACATCAAAATTGTTTTAAAGCTTTGGAAGTGAATCATTTATTGAATTCTACAAACCTCCTCATATTTGGAAATTATTATTATGAATATTTCAAAAATAGTGTCATCCACATATTGGGTTTGAAACCTTCAAAATTTTTCTAAAAGTGTCTTAGTATACTCTATTATACTTGTTGAGCGCTTCTTTTGCTCACTGTTTGTAGCATCCCAAAATCCGGGGTACAGATCTGGGGCTACTAACCACAAACAACTTCAAACAATCTTGGATATAAATAACATATAATAATAAAACCCCTTAACCAAGATCGCATACAGGTTATGGTATGAAACAAACTATCAAATTATATTATTACAGTCCAACCTCAGAATAAAAAATGTTATACAATTTTTATGAATAAACAAAATCACTGTCTAACTGTATATCCAACCATGGCAATGCCCAATCCACTATTTGACAAAGTCCATAACTCGAACGTCTCCTTCCGCTGCCTGAAGAGCAATACCAACTGACCACTAGGTCCACTAATTATCTCTAATAACTAGAGAAATAAACAAAAGAAAAAGTGAGCCAACAATGCTCAGCAAGCGTAAATAGTGACAACAATGTCAATGACAATTATAAATTCTGATAAACAAGAAGAATCATTATATGTACTGCGAAAAGAAGCAGCTAAGAAAATTTAATATCGCATCAACAGGATGAGCCAACATCGCTCTCCTAGAATAAGGGTGTCACCAATGAGGACTGATCAAAGTTTTGATAGCAACATATATTCAAAATGAGCTTCAAGGGAATCAGTTATATCAACTTTTAGATTGCCACGAGGGCCAACAATTCACCATTAATGAGGAGCATCAAAAACTAGAACTGATAAGAGTTCTGATATAAAAATATTATTAAGACAGACTTCCAAGGAGTGAATAATTAAACATCTCAATCGCTGAGTATAGATTAGAATTGGAATTTTTATTTATTGTTTTAAAAAAACATCAAGGTTAGGTTGCTGATCAGTCACGCACTAACCTCCGGATAAACGCACACAGCAATGTCCTTAATTGGATCCATGGCACACATTGGCCTTAACTTCCGACCATAATAAGGTCCCACCCCGAAGGGTTTTACGCCCCAAGGGCCACTTTTTGAAAACATTTCCAATTCTATATCAACCACAATAGGTGTCGGGACAATCGACAACCCTTGATATCCAACCACTGGAAACTCACGTCCAGAATAACAACTGAAGATTAGGAGTTAATAGGAAATGACATCATCATCTAGTATCGACAAGTTCGATACAACACAGGGAATAAATGAACAACCAAGATTCTCAACTGATATCGACAAGTTCGATACCACACGGGGTGGGGATTATAGAGAACGACATTTTGAATAAATATCAATAAGAGCAATATGAATAATTAAGGTAATAACACCGTTAATTTGATTAAAGAGAAGATCTACTTGAACAAAGATAAAAGACATCGATTGCAACATGATTATCAATAATTGAGATTCTAAGTTAGAACAAAGATATGGTCAAGTACTAAGCTTTTAATAAAATATATCTACACATTGCAAAGTTTGGTGTCATCATAACGAATGAAGCAGTTTAAAATAATTATTTGCAAAATTAATTGCAATATAGCAAATTTTAGATCAGTTTGAGGAAAACATCCCCTAAAGAGGGTCCATGGGTGATAACATGCTAAAATCAGGAATTTTCATTAACAAATATTTATAAGGATTTTAAAAACTTAGATTTTCCCTATTTAGAGAATTTCTTAAATATTTTTGACGAAAATAAAAGAAATGGTATTCCAATGAGGAATCCAATAACATACCATAAGTAAGGCTTTCGGTGGAAAAAGGTTATTGGGGAAGATTTTTTTTAAAGAAATTTGGTATTCAAACTAAGGATGGGGAGAATAAACGTTTTCATGCTAATTGAAGAAATATATCATTTCCTAAATATACTTGACCACATCATTTTTTACGACAAAAGAATTGAATTGCATCACTTGAATAATAAGTGAAGAGCAATAACACTTGCCTCGATTCACGAAGTTCTCGATCCTAACATTAATCCTCGACTCAATTTCACGTCAGTCCTTAATTCTTTATATGCTGGCCTCTTACTCGGCTCAACTTCCATCTCTACTTCGTAACTCACCACTTCCACATCAATTCACCCGTTGGCTTTGATACTTGTCCTTCTGTTCGTCTTTCCATTTTCCCACGCACTGCTCTTGACCAGGTTTCCTATTCGAACCTTTACAAGGTCAGATACTATTTCAGTATTAACTCAAGCAAAACCTCATTGTTTGCTCTATTCTACCCATACGCGTCCTATAATGCTTATACACATCTTATATAATAACATATACAATACATATAGATATATCCAACAATATTCATATAGTAGTCTTAGTATAGTTAACTAAGTCACATAAACACGTCACACAACCACTTCAAAACAGCACACCATCTAATCTTCAAAACCACGATATATTCTCAAAACAATCCACATATACTTAAACCCGTAGAAATCATAACACACTTCCAAGCATTGAAATCAAATAAGTTAAATAGACTTTTAAATAGATTTGCAGGGGATTGAAAATTTCGGCATGAAGTATTCGTAAATAGGACTATTCCCCTGTTTTCCAATTCAAATTTTTACCAACCAAATCATATGAAAATAGAGCTGCCTCAACTTGCAGCAACATAAAAGTAAACAAATAAGAAAATTACCCGCCCAGACATGCGGAACATAGCACTTAAGGAAAGGTAACCGCCTAGACATGCGACACATAAACACATAAAGAAAATAAATTAATAATTTAACCTTGCTATCTGGCATTTGAAAACTGTACAACCAAGGAATGTATTCTTATTATAAGAAAACTTTCGACATCCACTAATAGTTATAATGTTACTCACATAACTAAAACCAACATGCATGACTGACAATCATTTAACCACATATAGACAAACCAAGTAATTGACAAGTATGACATATCACAAATGCTACGACTCAACTTATAGCACTTAGCACATAACATTTACCGGCACCATAAACAACTAGCAATTTATCCACCAAGACATTTTAACTTTAATCACTAAGATCATTTAGCACATAGGCACTTACAAACTAGCTCATTCATATAACTACACATCATAAGTCAATAACAATTTGTACTTAACAATTAACCATTATAGACTCTCCGAATCAAATACGGAAATTATCAAGTACCTTACTACTAAACGACAATCACAATTAGCAACTAAGACTCGCTAACCCGAACATACAATCGGGCCCACAACTAACCTCTACAATTACACTTAGTGAATATACTTTCCGAATTAAATAACGGAAATTAAAACAATAATCTCGAAATTTAAAACTAATTAAATTACAACAATTATAATTAGCTATACTTTTCTAATTTAATACACGAAAACATAACAATATCCATAAATTACCACATTAATCTAATTACGAGAATTAATATACTTAATTCACAATTTAACCCCATAATCATATTTAACAACTATAATTCCTCCGATTTAAATCATGGAAAATTAAATCAATATTATCGCAATTTAAAACTAATTAAATTACCACCATTTACATAATTCTTCTAAAATGGCAATTTAATAATTATCCGGAAAAATTAAAATAAAACAATTAACGAAAGGGGGTATACCTCTCGATTTTTCTCTCCTACCTCCTTGCATCTCTCCGACATCTCTCCATGTACATCTCTTCTTCTACTTTTCGTAATGCTCCCTCTCAAATATCTCTGCATCTCTCCCAATATCAAGCAATCTCTCCACCCTTTTCTCTCCCTCTCTCTTTCTCCCTCTTCTCTCCGGTCGATCCAACACCACCTCCACCACACCCACCGTCGGTGGTGGTCCTCCTCTTCTCCCCCCTGCTGGAAACCACCAAAACGCACACACATGCACACACACTAGTATACACACACACATAAACACACGATTATACAACTATATATATATATATATATATATATATATATATATATATATATATCTCCTCTTCTTCTTTCTTTCTCTCTTCTTTTTTCTTCTAGTTTCTTGAAGCTTCTGTCGTTGCCCCCTACTGAGTTGGTGTCCCTGATTGATTTTAAATGGGCTTGGCCCATTATCTAAATACTACTATTAATAATACTACTTATTTGCTTTAAATCCTAATAAACAACTCTTATAAATCGAAATTAAATAGAACGTTCGGAAAATTACACTTTTCATTTTTAAAATAAAGAATATAAAATTACGAGCATGCCCATATTTTTAAAATATTTTTAGGATCAAAAATGAATTAAATATGAATTTTACAAGTTTTGATGCTTTAAACGCAATAAAACTCGTAAAATCAATTTAAAATTCCGAAACCTCCAAATTAATCCACCCAAAAATTTAAAAACTAAATAATATTATAAAGATAATAATGCAAAAGATTTCATGATTTTTATCAACTCCGATGATTTTTAAAAACCTCGAAAGATTGATAATGCATGATTTAAACATATTTAAATCCTCAAAAAAATACAAATAAAAATATTCAGACATACACATCACACACAAATCATCATATAAACACATAAACACACTTTCACATATTTTTCCACCTTTCCAACAATATTCACATAATAACATTCACAACTTATATTAAATAAATATTTATAAAATTCAAAATTTTTCTAGGACGTTATATCCTTCCCCCCTTAATATGATTTTGTCCTCAGAATCAATCCTAAGGACACGAGTAACAGTTCTTCTCAAACATCTTGCTTTCACTTTCTAGGTTGTATCTTCAACTCTAGGATTTCCCCCATACCAACTCATACATTAATAAGATCATTCCGTGAGACCTCAAATTGCGAAACAACCTTAAGCTTTGGTTTTTCATATCTTATCAACTCTAGACGTTTATAACACGTAGAAGAATATCTTCCTCCGGAAGTCAGTATGACCTTTCCGTGCAATGGGCTATGCCCTGCGAAAAATACTTATACTATAAAGCCAATCACTCACAATAACGCAACGTGTACTCTGCCTTGACTCGCAACAACCTACGCTTGGCATAATTCTCACGTTCCTACTTATAATCACACGGCCTCAGTTAAAACTTTTGAGAAGAAGCATATCGAGAAATCTCTCGATCACTCTTGCTTCACTTTCAACGTGCAATGTCGATCGAGAAGGGAATGACTAGGAAACTTCTTTCCTTCCTTAATCCCACTATTTTACTGAGTACCTAGTTTAGAAACTCAATCTTATATTGTCTATTCTCAATCGCATTTCTGAATTCGAACAACACGATACGCACCAATCATAATTCGGCTTACAACTAAATTCTCACTTCTTCCAAAAATATTGGTTGATTTAAAACATCTGAAAAAAAACCTCGAAAATTTTGCTGATTTAAAACAAGTCAAAGACCATTTAAAGATTTTAAAACATTTTAAAAAAAATTTAGAAAATCATTTTAAAAACATTTTAAATAATAAATTTTTAAATGAAAAGCTTTGGAACCTAAATATTTTTTGAAAACTTTTTATCCTTGACACTTAAAAATTTGAAAAATTAATAAACTCCACAACTTTGGCTTCGACATAACTCTCTTCAATAACACCCTTCTTGAAATACTCGTCTTGCTACTTCATTGTCCCGTATTCTCTGAAATCGACTTTTGAATCACCACTTTACATACCCACCGAGTCCTCAGATTTGACTCTGCACATTACAATTTCAACATTTAACACCACTCACATTAACCACAAAATCATGACTTTCGAAATTCACATTAAGATCCTTGTGCCAAATTTTCTTCCTTTTCTTGGAAACTCTTAAAATCGCTCTCGATTGATTTGCATACGCTTCATGAGTCTTCGATCATCTTGATATGTGATCTACGATCATATTAAATTCTTCGTCTGAATGTCATTTGAAATCTTATTCATTGGAATATGCTTTGACTTAATTGTCTCCTTTCTGATACCTCCTTCTTATACAAAACAATTTCATTCCCTTGGTATAACAACTTATTGATTTGCTTAATTGTTAAGACCTCTATATCTGCTTCCAACCTCAAAACACCGCCTTTATCTTCCTCACAACTCAAGATCTCATGTTCTTGTCCTCACAATTTGTTCGTGCTTCGTTGATGGGAAATAAATCCAATCCTAAGTTATATTTAACTCCTTTTTATAGTCATCGCCATCCACTTCCTGTTAACTTCCTTCATGATCGTATTAAATTTTCAAATTTTTAATAATCATAAAAGCTGTCATGTCACTCTCTTCAAAACTTCCACCAAGATTAATATGATACTATTTTCGGCAAAATTCCCATCTTTCCAAGCTCATAACTCATAGCTTTAACTTCTGACTTTGTTACTGGTTACCACACTACCCTTCTAGCTACAGCCACAACTTTCCACATTTATCTTAATAAAATCTCTAGGGATTTTCTCCCGAAATCTTATTTTCTGATCATGGGGCTCGTCAATCCCTCCTAATTTTCATTCTATAGGCATCTACGGTGCCCTTACTCCTCTAACTCCAAATCTTCGGGATTCCACATTCTTCCCTTAAATAATTTGTACCTTCTGTTTAATCCCTTTTGAAAATTTCTGGTTTCTCTGTCTTCCTCCTACTGTCACTTTATTCCATCTTGGTCAACCTTCCTCCATCCCTGATAATCATGACTTCCTACACTGGCTTACATAAGTTATTTACTCCACATAGTCACTTTACCCCTCATTCCATCCTGGTTCTTCTCGACAATTTTTACAAACCTTTCTGTTCTTCTTCACTCCGCTTTACTCAAGTCAACCTTCATTGATTATAAAATCTTATATCCAACGATGGATTTAAAACATTCAAAATCTTATGATATTTCATTTAATATCTCTGCCCTTCAGTAGGTATTCAAAACAATCTTTCTTCGGCATTGAACATCTTATACTCAATATCTCCATTACCATTCTTCTTTCGCCCTTTAACAATATCTGCAATCATGTACTCTTATTTACTGCTCTTTCCCTTTATTCGATTCTCATTAGTCTCAAATCTTATCCATGGTTTATCGGTCCAATCAATATTCCAACTTGTCATGACATAACAGTCGTAATCACCAAATTCTTAAACTTGCACAACCAATTCTCCTTTAGCGCAATTGCAGTCTCAACCATTTAAGTCGTCGTCGCGTCTATCTTCGCATTTCTTCATCATTAGAAATTTTGAAATCATCGAATTCCTGACAAAAAGGAAGTCAACAAAGTGAATGGGCATCAAGCATGAATATATATTGAGTTCATTTTATAAGACTTTTATAGAGGAATTTAACCAAGAGATCAATATGATCTTTGAACTATTTTCAGGTTGCATTTGTCACTGGGTCAACCGCCACAGTATCTAAAGATGGCCAGTCTTTAGTACCTTCATGACAAACACAATCAGTGGCATCCCACTGGACATCTATCACAAAGATAAGATGTCCCTGAATCCCTATCTACATAGGTTGTTCATCTCAGCTGGAATAGATAAAATCAAGCATTCATGAAAATGGAAGGGATTCAAGGGATTCAAAAATCTTCATGTAAAATTGAATCAAGCATCTTCTAGAAAATATAGATATTTCTGTAAGAAATGGCATTGAATTCGAATAAATTTGACATATAAATCTCATTATCAATTGATAAATAGAAGACTTTCCAATAGATGCATCAACAATTGAACAAGTAAACATTCAAGAAATTCCTAATTATCCATAACCTCACTCTTGTCGACTAAGCAATAATATACTTAGCTGGCAAAACCGGCCTGACAATAATGAGTTGAATAAATAAGATCTCAATTCATTCTCGATTTTCGACCGTCACTTCGCAACGAAGGCCTCAGCAATGATACCAACTGGGAATTAATTTATGACAATTCAAAAGAAGAATAGGAAATTTCTTTAAGCAATGAATTTGAACGAATCAACGATTAAGGGTGCACAACCACACTTAACTTCCAATTCTTGTTGATAATCACTTCCCACTTCACGTTCTTAACTTTCTCGTACCCTCTCCGTAACGTTCACATCGAGACCAATATCGTAGAAAGTTCTTGATTCTATGCAAAAATCTCGAGATAGCGTCCCCCGGACTGATGGCTCCAGCTGCCCACTTAGCTTATGCCGCTTCGGTTTCGCTGTTTCGCTCATAGCCCAATCCTTAAACGATTCGAACTTCTACTCGCGCGATATGCCAAAAGAACGTTCAACGTCGCAACGCTTGCAGAAATATCCTAAGGCGATCCTTACCCTAAATCGTTCTACCCGACGTCTATCTTATACACGTACCCTAACCCTCCTAATCTGTTTTAGTGACCATAACCTGTAGCTCTGATACCAAATTGTAGCATCCCAAAATCCGGGGTACAGATCTGGGGCTACTAACCACAAATAACTTCAAACAATCTTGGATATAAATAACATATAATAATAAAACCCCTCAACCAAGATCGCATACAGGTTATGGTATGAAACAAACTATCAAATTATATTATTACAGTCCAACCTCAGAATAAAAAATGTTATACAATTTTTATGAATAACCAAAATCACTGTTTAAATGTATATCCAACCTTGACAATTCCCAATCCACTATTCGACAAAGTCCATAACTCGAACGTCTCCTTTCGCTGCCTGAAGAGCAATACCAACTGACCACTAGGTCCACTAATTATCTCTAATAACTAGAGAAATAAACAAAAGCAAAAGTGAGCCAACAATGCTCAGCAATCGTAAATAGTGACAACAATATCAATGACAATTATAAATTCTGATAAACAAGAAGAATCATTATATGTACTGCGAAAAGAAGCAGCTAAGAAAATTTAATATCGCATCAACAGGATGAGCCAACATTGCTCTCCTAGAATAAGGGTGTCAACAATGAGGACTGATCAAAGTTTTGATAACAACATATATTCAAAATGAGCTTCAAGGGAATCAGTTATATCAACTTTTAGATTGCCACGAGGGCCAACAATTCACCATTAATGAGGAGCATCAGAAACTAGAACTAATGAGAGTTCTGATATCAAAATATTATTAAGACAGACTTCCAAGGAGTGAAGAATTAAACATCTCAATCGCTGAGTATAGATTGGAATTGGAATTTTTATTTATTTTTTTAAAAAAACATCAAGGTTAGGCTGCTGATCAGTCACGCACTAACCTCCGGATAAACGCACACAGCAATGTCCTTAATTGGATCCATGGCACACATTGGCCTTAACTTCCTACCATAATAAGGTCCCACCCCGAAGGGTTTTACGCCCCAAGGGTCACTTTTTGAAAACATTTCCAATTCTATATCAACCACAATAGGTGTCGGGACAATCGACAACCCTTGATATCCAACCATTGGAAACTCACGTCCAGAATAAAAACTGAAGATTAGTTGTTAATAAGAAATGACGTCATCATCTAGTATCGACAAGTTCGATACAACACAGGGAATAAACGAACAACCAAGATTCTCAACTGATATCGACAAGTTCGATACCACACGGGGTGGGGATTATAGAGAACGACAATTTGAATAAATATCAATAAGAGCAATATGAATAATTAAGGTAATAACACCGTTAATTTGATTAAAGAGAAGATCTACTTGAATAAAGATAAAAGACATCGATTGCAACATGATTATCAATAATTGAGATTCTAAGTTGGAACAAAGATATGGTCAAGTACTAAGCTTTTAATAAAATATATCTACACATTGCAAAGTTTGGTGTCATCATAACGAATGAAGCAGTTTAAAATAATTATTTGCAAAATTAATTGCAATATAGCAAATTTCAGATCAGTTTGACGAAAACATCCCCTAAAGAGGGTCCATGGGTGATAACATACTAAAATCAGGAATTTTCATTAATAAATATTTAGGGTTTTTTTTCTAATATGTCCCATTTTAAAAGGTCATTTATAATTGTGTCCCATATTTATTTGTAATTACAAATCTATCCCAATTTATGAATATGTCCCATTTTAAAGTATAACCATGATTAATTTATTAACCACACATTTACAAAAGACAATTTTATCCTCCTTTATCAATTACATTTTATTAAATCTGATACACGTAACTGTGATCGAATAACACTAAAATATTAACTCTAAAATTTTGGCAACTCTCATATACCATTTAGTCATCAACAATAAAATATATTTTATTAGACTAACTTATTTTAGTAGAATTGACAAATTTGTTACAAAAAATGAAAAAAAATTAAAACTGGAAGCAGTACAAAAAAATTTGTTGTTCAAACTAATTCAAGTATTGTGCCCTGCGGGGCCGAATTCAAGCAAACCGTCTCAAACTCGAACGAGTTGTTTTACCCAGGTTAGGCGATGAAATCTCATCAACAAATATGGATCCATTCTTTTGTTTACGTCAGGTTAATCTCACTTTGTTTGTACTCTGTTTTTTTTTTTGACAAAGTTTGTACTCTATTAAATGTTATTAGCAGACCTTAACAACGACACCATAATCATTCGTAAGAAACAACCATCTGCCGGGAGGGAGGGATACAAAGAGAAGGGTATTATAGTCTTATTTAATTTAAATATATGTATAATTATATATGTATAAGTTATATATGAGTAAAATTTAATCATAGGGCATATTTATAATTATTCAATAAAGAGGGATATATTTATAATTGACTTGTTAATTTGGGACATATCAAACTAATACCCAAATATTTATAAGGATTTTAAAAAATTAGATTTTCTCTATTTAGAGAATTTATTAAATATTTTCGACGAAAATAAAAGAAATGGTTTTCCAATGAGGAATCCAATAACAAACCATAAGTAAGGCTTTCGGTGGAAAAAGGTTATTGGGGAAGATTCTTTTTAAAGAAATTTGGTATTCGAAATAAGGATGGGGAGAATAAACGTTTTCACGCTAATTGAAGAAATACATCATTTCCTAAATATATTTGACCACATCATTTTATACGACAAAAGAATTGAACTGCATCACTTGAACAATAAGTGAAGAGCAATAACACTTACCTCGATTCACGAAGTTCTCGATCCTAACATTGATCCTCTACTCAATTTCACGTCAGTCCTTACTTCTTTATATGCTGGCCTCTTACTCGGCTCAACTTCCATCTCTACTTTGTAACTCACCACTTACACATCAATTCACCCGTTGGCTTTGATACTTGTCCTTCTGTTCGTCTTTCCATTTTCCCACGCACTGCTCTTGACCAGGTTTCCTATTCGAACCTTTACAAGGTCAGATACTATTTCAGTATTAACTCAAGCAAAACCTCATTGTTTGCTCTATTCTACCCATACGCGTCCTATAATGCTTATACACATCTTATATAATAACATATACAATACATATAGACATATCCAACCATATTCATATAGTAGACTTAGTATAGTTAACTAAGTCACATAAACACGTCACACAACCACTTCAAAACAGCACACCATCTAATCTTCAAAACCACGATATATTCTCAAAATAATCCACATATACTTAAACCCTAAGAAATCATAACACACTTCCAAGAATTGAAATCAAATAAGTTAAATAGACTTTCAAATAGATTTGCAGGGGATTTTTAGAAAATTTCGGCATGAAGTATTCGTAAATAGGGATATTCCCCTGTTTTCCAATTCAAATTTTTACCAACCAAATCATATGAAAATAGAGCTGCCTCAACTTGCAGCAACATAAAAGTAAACAAATAAGAAAATTACCCGCCTAGACATGCGGCACATAGCACATAAGGAAAGGTAACCGCCCAGACATGCGGCACATAAACACATAAAGAAAATAAATTAATAATTTAACCTTGCTATCTGGCATTTGAAAACTGTACAACCAAGGAATGTATTCTTATTATAAGAAAACTTTCGACATCCACTAATAGTTATAATGTGACTCACATAACTAAAACCAACATGCATGACTGACAATCATTTAACCACATATAGACAAACGAAGTAATTGATAAGTATGACATACCACAAATGCTACGACTCAACTTATAGCACTTAGCACATAACATTTACCGGCACCGTAAACAACTAGAAATTTATCCACCAAGACATTTTAACTTTAATCACTAAGATCATTTAGCACATAGGCACTTACAAACTAGCTCATTCATATAACTACACATCATAAGTCAATAACAATTTGTACTTAACAATTAACAATTATAATTAACAATTATAGGCTCTCCGAATCAAATACGGAAATTATCAAGTACCTTACTACTAAACGACAATCACAATTAGCAACTAACACTCGCTAACCCGAGCATACAATCGGGCCCACAGCTAACCTCTACAATTACACTTAGTAAATATACTTTCCGAATTAAATAACGGAAATTAAAACAATAATCTCGAAATTTAAAACTAATTAAATTACAACAATTATAATTAGCTATACTCTTCTAATTTAATACACGAAAACATAACAATATCCATAAATTACCACATTAATCTAATTACGAGAATTAATATATTTAATTCACAATTTAACCCCATAATCATATATAACAACTATAATTCCTCCGATTTAAATCATGGAAAATTAAATCAATATTATCGCAATTTAAAACTAATTAAATTACCACCATTTAAATAATTCTTCTAAAATGGCAATTTAATAATTATCCGGAAAAATTAAAATAAAACAATTAACGAAAGGGGGTATACCTCTCGATTTTTCTCTCCTATGTATCTCTCCGACATCTCTGCATGCACGTCTCTTCTTCTACTTTCCGTAATGCTCTCTCTGAAATATCTCTGCATCTCTCCAAATATCAAGCAATCTCTCCAACCTTTTCTCTCCCTCTCTCTTTCGCTCTCTCTCCCCCTCTTCTCTCCGGTCGATCCAACACCACCTCCACCACACCCACCGTCGGTGGTGGTCCTCCTCTTCTCCCCCCTGCTGGCAACCACCAAAATGCACACACACGATTATATAACTATATATATATATGTATATCTCTCCTCTTCTTCTTTCTTTCTCTTTTTTTTTCTTCTAGTTTCTTGAAGCTTCTGTCGTTGCCCCCTACTGAGTTGCTATCCCTGATTGATTTTAAATGGGTTTGGCCCATTATCTAAATACTACTATTAATAATACTACTTATTTGCTTTAAATCCTAATAAACAACTCTTATAAATTGAAATTAAATCGAACGTTCGGAAAATTACACTTTTCATTTTTAAAATAAAGAATATAAAATTACGAGCACACCCATATTTTTAAAATATTTTTTAGGATAAAATATGAATTAAATATGAATTTTACAAGTTTTGATGCTTTAAACGCAATAAAACTCGTAAAATCAATTTAAAATACCAAAACCTCCAAATTAATCCACCCAAAAATTTAAAAACTAAATAATATTATAAAGATAATAATGCAAAAGATTTCATGATTTTTATCAACTTCGATGATTTTTAAAAATCTCGAAAGATTGATAATACATGATTTAAACACATTTAAATCCTCAAAAAATACAAATAAAAATATTCAGACATACACATCACACACAAATCATCATATAAACACATAAACACACTTTCACATATTTTTTCCACCTTTCCAACAATATTCACATAATAACATTCACAACTTTTATTAAATAAATATTTATAAAATTCGAAATTTTTCTAGGACGTTATACTGTTGCTTTTATTTAAATCTTATTTTACAGAGATAAATTGTTGACGTGATCGATCTAGATTAGCTCGAAGCAGGGAAGGACTTGGATCAAGATGGTTTTGGCTTAGAGCATTCTGTCTTCCGAAATAGTCTACTAGATGTATAGTTAGACTGGTAATGTATTTATTACTTGTGTTGTAACATTTGTTGTATTAGAATATTGTGGCTGTTGTATACCGTATATCAAGGTGATACTAACAGCATAAGATTGTATAAGAGATTGTTTTACTAGGAGTTGTGAGTTAATTAATAAAAGAAGTTAATATTATTATGTTTTGGATTTCTTGTTTTCTAGTCTATAACCTGAAAAGATCTTGTTAGGTTGGGGTTGGATGTCATGTTTTCGATTAAATATTGGCATGTGATTGTTTGATTATTAAGGTTTTCCGCAGTAGCGACCCATATCCTTGACACCGGATTTGGGGGTGTTACACAACGGATCCTGTAACTACATGTCATCCGTTGAAAAGTGAAAAATAATAAATTCTACAAAATATGTTTAAGTGTTAAGTTATCATCAAGAACAACATGATTCCTAACAATCTCCCCCAATTTATTTCTAATAGAATTACAGACATGAAAAGGCTTGATGATAACAAAACACTTCTTATGAATTACAAGAATTTAAGTAAACATAATTGATTGTATTTAAGCTTCAAAAAATATGAGAATTGAACTAAGTACAAAGATGAGTTAAAAGAATACTGATTAAGAAGACGCGCCTCTAGACTGAAAGTATTAATCCTTTTTTTTCTTTGATCTCTTGGTCTTTCCCTGATTTTCTTCATTTGTCTCAATCTGTCTTTGAAGTGTTATGTAGAAAATACCTTCTTTTTTATCATTTGGATCCAGCTTGGCTTGCAAAAACTTTAGATAGTCATTGTTAGCTTTCTTCAATTGATCTTCCGTCCTGAAGAACCTTCTACAATCATCTTGATCTCTGAATTCCATCATCCAATATGGTTCTAAATGAATTTTCCTACCAGTATAAGGGATATTTAGCTTCTTTAGAAAACTGTCTCCAGAATTCTAGCTCTTTCATATGAGTGATCTTTTTTAGAATTATGTTCTTGGCTGTAGGAGTGAATCCACCAGTCCTTTTCATGCTTTATAATACTTTGACAAGAGTGTTATACCTTTCATTTAGTATCCTATGTAGAGGCCATGTCTTGTCACTTCCACCCTATATTCAAACACCAACCTTTTGGAAGTCTCCCTTTAGCATCTAGAGCTTTAACTTTATAGATTTCATCAAGAAAGAGGTTAATGTCTGAATGTTCTTGGATATCAGTAATATAGATTTTTGTATCTTTTTTTGCAGGCTCTCTAAAAATTTGAGAGGCTGAGGAGAGCTTTATAGGATTTTGCTATTGCTTCCTTGATATTTTTTTTCTTCTTTTTAGGTTGTTTGGGGATAAAGATCTTAGGAAATACCGGGGTATCTATGTCAAAGTCAAATGGCTCCTCTTTTGGTATTTCTGGGACAATGTTGATTGAGTTTGGATTTTTTTTTTTTTGTTGAGGTTGAGATTGAGCAAGTTCTTCTTCTTTCTTACTTTGACACACAATCCCATGTGCATTTTCTTTAGTTCTTGGATTCTTCTATTTCTTTCCAACTGTCTTTCACTTCATTTTTCTTTGCTTAACTTGGCCCTCTTCTTCTTCTTCAGCATCCTTCTGCACTTCATCATCTAACTCCTGAAGTAGCTCTTGGGTTAGCCTAGCTTCTCTTTCAGTGTAAGTCTCTTCAATGTTAAATTCAGGATTGATTTGCCCTTCTTGCATTAATCTTAGACCTGGAAATTCGTGTCGTGTCGTGTATTTTCGTGTTTCGTGTACCAAGAAGCCAATCTATAAATGAAAAGAAATAAAATCGTGTACTCACATTCTAAAACGAACACGAAATGAAACATTTTGTGTAAACACGAAACAAAATGAAAAGTACACGAAATATTTCGTGTATTTTCCGTGTACACAAAAATGAAATGAAAATGAAACGAAGTAATACACAAAAAGAAATGAAATAGTACACGAAATGAAATAGTACACGAAAATGAAGAGAAATAGTACACCAAAATATTTAAAATTTATGTTTACATCAAAACATAAATAGAACTCCACAAATAAAGCTCCAGGACCACAAGATTCTGGAACAAAAATAAAAACCAAATCCTGGAACAAATTTATTTCCAGAAGCCAGGAACCATTTTCATAAAATACAATCCAACTGCATGAATGTCAGAGTGTGCCATGTTAATTAAATTTTTAAAAGAAACAAATGTAACGAAAAAATTGACATGTAACAAAACTATCTTAATTCCTGTATGCTACCTTACTAATTTATAAAATTGACATGTCCATGCTTCTGGCCAGTTAACATATAGTACATTTGAGGGCAATTGATCTCCATTATTTACCTGGGTGGTCATTTACTATTTATTTACTTATGTAGAACTTTAATATTTCTAGTGTTTGCTTAATTCCAGATATGCATCAATAATGGTGACAGGGTAAGGGCAAAACTTGTTAAATAACATGATTCACCATATAATGTAAGAAGTTTCTGGTGGAGTAGGTATTTAGAATGAGATTTGAACTGTGATGCTTCAAGTCCTAAATCATTGGATAGTTCAAAAACATGGGGTATTTGTATTAATGCGACCAGATCCTATGCAGGTTTGATGGGTACTGTAAGTCTGTAACCAAAGATGTATATTCTATATTTACCTATACCATGGTGCATTGTTTATATATTTCTAGGAGGGTTTCATTTCCTTAAGTTGTAGGTACCAGGAAATTCTTATAGATCCTAGTTATGTTGGCCATTTTGTTGACAACTACAGGAAATCAGAAACTACCGAAGCATCACAAAAAGGAAAGCAAAAAAGACCAGAGTAGGCTAACAGATTACTAACAGAGCAGGCAACTGAAGTAGGCAACAGGAGTAATATATAAATTTACCTTATGTGGCTGGACCAGAATCATCCTTTAGCGTCAAGTTTATAATATCTTGAGTAAGATCTTCCAACGTATAATTAGGAAGAACTGTGGTTGGAAAGAGCAATATATATATATATATATATATATATATATATATATATATATATATATATATATATCTTTCATTTATATTATAAACAACATATAAACAATATATCACATTAATTATTACCTTCTATTTTATTGGACCTCCAATCTCGTGTGCAAATCAAACTCTCAACAACTACATATGCCAAAGAACTTCGAAGTTAGACAAACTCTACCAACATAGTTTTATCACTTTTTAATGTGTTCCTACTAACCAAAGTAGCATTAGGATTTGCATATAGAAATGCTTCTCTAATAACATAACACTCAACAAATGAAAGAGGGAGATTTTGTGTAACAACCCGACTTTTCGGGCTACTATCATTCGATCAAATTATCAAACCTCAAATTTCGTAAACTCATAAAATAAAATTCCAAAATATCGTAAAAATGTTCTAAAATCCAGAAATGATATTACATAAAATAATCAAATGTAAAACCAAAATCCTTAGAGACGCAGCTCCTCAAATCTAAACAACTAAAAACTAGAATATTATTTAAGGGCATAAGTTCCACTCTAACCCAATCCAATTGCAATACCAGCGCTAGTATTGAAAATTCACAAATAATGAGATATACAGCCCAACAAGATAACTAATGGAACTAACTAGTGGATCAAGTAAGTTTTACAAAAATATTTCATAAATTTCCATAAATCAGAGTTCACAATTTCATAGGTCATAAATCACATTTTTAAAATTCAAAACAAAATCAGATACATGTAATAAACTCCACAGTTCCCTAAGGTCACAAATACCCGGTGACATAATATCATAGGTTCATAATTGTAAATAATACGCTCCTTACTAACTTACTGTAAAGTGTGCACTATCGGAGGCATCATAAAAAGCATGCCTAGTAAGGTATCATAGGCTAGTTCCGGAACAATACGCAATTACTAACGGGTTCATAAGTCATAGCTAGTTGGGAATTCTTATATCAAAAATAGTATCTTTGATCCAAATTTTCGTAATAAAAATATTATAAATATAAAACATTTTAGTAACATTTCATATGAAAAATATTTGAGAGAGTACGAAAAGTTAACCGAATAACCACTCAATTAATTTGCACCAATGGATCCTATACAAATATTTGACATAATAAAATTTTAATTAGTCCAGGACAATTTGTGGACATAAAAGTGTTTATATAGGCTCACCAGTAATTCACTAAATGTAGCAAAATATTAACCTTAATTAACGTTAACAGAACTCGGGTCCCTAAGGTCATGTAAACATGCACTTACGACAATGCAAAGGTATATAAAATGTTGCCCAGTAATTTACAATTGTAGAAGTTGGGTTGAATACAATTGTATAAGATTTTCGACTTTAATAAATATTATGAACACAAGTATAAAAAATAACAGCTTTATTAATTACTAATATAAAACTTTTACAAAACTCTCTTAAGAAATTCTGATGTTCTTGAGAGCTGCTAGGTTACAAGATATCTCGTGTAAGCGCTTACTTTACAAATAAAACCTTAAATGTGTTTATATACATCACACAGCTACCCTATCAATTACAAGATATGTCAAATCAATTAACAATTGTTTATAATACATATCCCAACTGATAGCTACAATCCTATTAAATAGGAATCGATAAATCAATCTTCCTTGATTTTTGGAATAATACAAATCTTCAAGCAATCCTGATCACCTTCACATCCTGACACTGACGCTCCTTTCCTGATGATGTTAGCATCCTGATTAGTAGTCCAGATCCCGACGATCACTTAAATCAATATCTAACAATCTACCCCAATTTATACTTCAAAAAATAAAGTACAAATTCCTTGATTCAGTGATGTCAAAAACCAAAAACAAAATGTTCTAGAAATCTTCAGGATCAGTTTCAGAAATTCTTTGATATAACAAATTCATCTTCAAGAAATTTGAAAGTAAGTCTTCTTCCTTGCTTTCAAGAATTTCAATCAGTTTCTTCTTCGGACCTTTGAGTTTCTCATCTTCCTCATTTTCTAGATAGATAGCTGCCCTGAGATTCTGTATTGAACTCCTTTCCAAATGATGATCTTCAACTAACAGATAAGCATCTTCTTTTGCACTAGGATTAAGAGTCAGTTGTCTCATACCTAGAACCAGTTCCTTAGCAGCACTATTTCTCTGCATTTCAACTTTTTCATCTTCAGTATAAATGTACAAAGGTGTATAATTGCCATCATACCTTTGTTCACCATCTGCAAACCTTTTTCTGATAGTTGTTAGAATCATTCTTGACCATATCTCAGTCTTGAGAAAATAATGAACATATTTCAGTTCCTTTGTAGATTTAACTAACAGCTCTTGCAAAGTTATTTTCTTCACACTTCCATCCTTTATGATATATAGCATCTTCTGTGTTTTCTTAGCACCATCATGACAATCAGCAATAACTTAAACAGCCTCAAGCTTCCATAAATGATCAAAAATCAATTTATCACCAATGCTGTCAACTAGAGAATGTTGATCAGTATGTACAACATCTTAAAACTCTTCTTACCTTGATCCAACTCCTCCTCTAGTAAATGAAGCCATTCCCTTCAGATATGAATGCATATTTGCCCAAAGAGAACGAGATTTTTCAGTGCCAGAAATCTCTTCCATAATGCTGGGAATACTTGTCATTGTCTAACCAGAATGGAAATAGATTTGCCTATTGCAACTCAATGTGTTGATGTGCTTCCATTCCTTGTCTTTCTCCTTGATGGAAGAATAACTCCTTTCTAGCATGTGAATTTGTCTTCCACTATCTTTCCATAACAAGGAATTTGAATTCACCACACTGTTTAATACTTTCTAGTCTCTTTATCAACAACATTCCTTGCTTTTCCTCTGATTTCTCTCTCCTCTTCTAATCTTTTAAATACTTCTTCGTTATATTCAAAGATTGTTGTGATCAACAACAGTAGATAGAATTATGATATTAAGATCCACCAAGATATCAGCTTCATCAGGACCAGAAATAGAGACTTGAACTGTATCAATAGCTGGAACCACATCAGAGATTTTAACTATGTTAGGATCAGGACTAGTGATTAGAATAATGTCAAGAACTGTGATTGAATCAAGATTTGCAACTTGAGTTGAATTCACATCACTGATCTGATCTATCTGCCTTGGTCTCTTCCTCAAAATTAGTTCAGACTCAATTTCTTCAACTTCAGTTTCATCGTGACTAGTCCTCATCTTTATTTGACCTTTGTAAACCTCGGGGATTTCATATGCAGATGCTTCTTCTATTCGGATTCCACTAGACCTTGTTTGTCTAGAAATGGATTGTACTATTTTCCTTCCTCTACCTCTTCTGCCTCTAACTCCTCTGCCTCTTCCTTTTCATGTAGTAGGAGTATCCTTCTTCTTGGAGAATTCTTCCATGAGTTTTTTCTGTTGCTTTAAAATCTCTTCGGTACTCATGTCAGGAAATTCTTTAGTTGACAAGGCAAGAGACTGCCTAGCATGAAATTGCTGAACTTTATTATCAGTATGATATAAAGGAACAACTTCACCTGAATTAGTGGTACATTTCTTAAAGAGATGTGGAGCATCTTTCTCTTCCCTAATGAACAGATCTTCATCTTCTTCAGGAATTGTTGGAAGGGCCTAATTTTGACTAGGTATCAGGATTTGATCACCTATCAAAATTTGTTCTTCAGTCAGGACTTGAGAGTTTACCATTATTCTAACAGTCCTTACACCAGACTTAGAAACATGAGTTGAATGCATGGTTTGAGATTGAATTTGAGTTTTCTTTGAACATTTTACCATAGTAGCATCAGAGGTTTCTGAGTACTTATCAACACCATTATTTCCAGAATTATCATCAAAACCAATAGGAGAGAAACCTTTGCCAGCTTTAGATTTGTCAACTTGAGATGCACCAGACATAAAATGACTAGATGATCCATGTGTAGTCCCCAGACTTGCTTGCTTGACATTTTTTAAATTATCTGTATTAGGATCATCAACATCCGAGCTGTCACCATCAGCATCAGGATTGTTATCAGCTTCATTTTCATCAGGAATCAAGACACCCTTTAATTTTAGATTTGCTGCATATGGAGCTGGTGTATCCTGATGACCTGTAGGAGGAATAGAACAAGATCATAAATCTCTCTATTCTTTTAAAATGATCTCATCATTTCTAATAGTATCACTTAAGTTACTTTCAATAGTAATTGTTACCTCCCTAGAAGCATATAACTATTGGCTCATTCTACCTCTCCTTTTGCCGGTACAGGAGACTGCCTCTCTACACTCTGCTTTTTCACTAATTATTCACTCTCATTCTCACATGAAAGGTTCTGGCTCGATAATTGCAAAGAAATAAGAGGTGGCTGAGAGGAGTTAACTGTAGTCATATAAATAGAGTATTCCTTGTATCAGGTCTATCTATATTCATACTATCAGTATGTAAAGAAGTAGAAATAAAAGTATTACCTGATGAAGTAGTTTCCATTGGCCTTGATGAAAGTGGCTGGATTAAAAGTGGAGCAACAGGATCAGTAACACTCTCATCAGGAATAGCAGTTGCATCAGGATCTTGGCTTGCATCAGTATTTGGTACTGATGGTTCTTGTGTAGCCTGAGGTTCTGAAGCTTCTTTAACACTTTGAGTTAAAGGTTCTTGTGGGCTTCCCTTGAATATAGTTTCTTTAACCAAAGCATCACATTCTGTAATGTGCTTCTCATGTGCAGCTTTATCTGCAAGACTTTGAGCCAAGTCTATCTGAATATCAAGAATCCCTTGAGTAGTTTCAGGAAATCCCTGTGCTACTGTATCAATTCCTGTACCCTCACTTTGAGAAGGTGGTTCTTGTGTGGCAGGAATATTGATGTCTACATTTTTCATTTAAGAAAATTGTTCTTGTGTGACTATTCCTTCAGCAGTGCCTTCACCCACACTTTGAGTGAGTGGTTCTTGTGGGGCTGGATCTACAGTAGTTGCTGAACTCCTTTGAAGTTCAGGTTCTTGTGGGCTAGATCCCTTCAGAGGTGATGTGAGCCTCTGTTTCTTTTGTCTCTCAAAAACTGCTTGTCTTTTCAATAGAAGAGATGGTGGTTGAAGACCAAGCTGAGCAACAGTATCAATAACCTTCTCCCATGGCATATTAACAATTCTTCTGTTCGGAGAAGGAGGTGCTGGAGAGTCAGAAATAGTAACTATCTTAACAGGTGAACCATCAGGAGTAGAGACGTCAGGATTTTCTGAAACGTCAGGAATTGATGACCCATTAGGATTGACAGAGATGTCAGGAGCAATCTCTGTGTCAACATCAGTATTCTATCTTTCTAGAGGAATATGATACCTTCTTTTCTTAATCAACCTTCTTCGTTTCTTTGGCTTGTCAGCAATAGCGGTAGTAGTAGTAGCAATATTAACAACTTCATTTGCCTTAAATACAGAGGATATAGGCAACTCATCATCATAATCAGAATCCAACTTCTGTAAAAACTTCCTTTTTACTCCAGCTTAAACAGAAGAATCAACAACCTTCTCCATAACTTTCCCTACAACCAGGACTATAAGAACCCAAATTTTCGGTAGAATTAAAACTTTTTATTAAGTATTGATAAAATGAGGAACAATGATTCCGACAATAAGGTCACCAGCTCTAATGAATGAATGGAATGGATATGGATTCAAATACTTATATGTCATGAAGAATGCTAATGGTTGACAACTTAAGTAAGAATAATCTATCTCCTAGGGGAATAAGATATGGCAATTCCAAGCAGGAGAATATTCTCATGTCATCCAGATCGATAACGATTAGTCCAGTGGTTCCGTGAGAGGGTTAAGGAACGCCCGAGAAAGAACAAAGACATTGTCATAAATATAGAGAATTAAGGAAGAATATAGAATGAATAGTGTTTTTGGTGGAAATGAGAATATTATGAGACGACACTATATAGAAGTATTCGGAACGGATTTCCGAGTTCGTATTAGTGATCCAGGGGGAAAATAAGTGTATGTAAAAGCTGTCGGATTCTGAAAAACCGCACTTTTATTTTCTCCGAGAGTTCCCTGGGCACTGAAAGACTTAAAGAATTATTGAAGGGATTTAAGGAAAATAGGTTCAAGAATTATTAAAGAGAATGGAGAATGATGGTGTAAATATTATTACGGTTTTCGATAAAATCCTAACTAGAAACGAATTAGTTATTCCTCTGAACGATCAATGAATTAAGCAATAACCGGACAAAGGAACGAGCAGTGGATCAAGAAACATGCATGTACTAATGGATAAACATCAAGCAACCAACTAGTTACAAGAGTAACTAACAAGATTAGAAGATCAACCAAGTACTTAGTTCCATCTCATCCCATTACCACAAAAATGCAACACATGTGTCTTGATTGCATCATGGATGACCTAGGCACTTTAATAAAGCTACTTTAGCAAGATATTATCCAAGGTAACACAATAATACAACGATAAGATCAAGAACAAGCAAGCAACTCTCTCCCCCCTTCCAAAACATTCCATTCGGCCTTGCTCCTAATTCAAGAATCAAAGTCAAGCTTCCACTCCTTGTTTGATCTCCAAATTTTATCCTAGATCCTATATTTAATAAAACTGATACCCTAGAAATCTTAGCCTCAAACACGACTCTTTCCATTTTCAATAAAATCATCAAAGCGGAGGATGAATTGTAACCTCAAGAACAAAATTCTTGAATCTTGATTTTGGTTGATGATCCAAGTTTCATGGAGGCTATAAAAGGACTATACAAGGCTTACTAAGTGCATACACACTCCAAGGAAGGTATAAACTTCAAGAACCCAAGTTTTTGTTTTGAGTTTTAATGGAGTTTTAGATGAGTTTTGGTGATGATATTATTATAAGCGTGATTATAAGCATGATTAGGAATGGGGTTTTGATAAATGTTAAAAATAGTTAGATGAACATAAAGGCATTGCTTGGCCTCAGTTCATGGTTATAAATCATGTATATGTGTTGTTTGGAGTGGAAACTATGATTATTGGAAAGTTTGGAATTTGGAAATATTCGATTTATAGCCGTCGTAATGCCCATTTTCGATAACCTTAAAGAATTCGTGCATCACAGTAGGGTGAATTGTCTTAACTGGTTATGAACATGACATGTCCTCATACATCTCGAGTCATAGATCGTTTTGGCGAAAGGATCGAAACATTCCGACTTACGGTTTAGGAGTTATGGTCAAATTACTAAAATTTGTTCGGAACCGTAAGTAAAAGTTCGTAACTTCAATTGAACCCTCGTAAAGCATGTTACTCAGTGGCGAATCTTGGTAAATAAATACTAGGGGTCATAAGGAAGGTATGAAAGAAAACTACATATCAAACGGATAGTTTTCCGATTTTATAAAAATGTTTGAATCGAAGTTAAATGCGAGCGAACCCCTAAAAATCCGCTTGGTTATAACTTTGGTAATACACTTAGAAAACGAACGATAAAACTCGAGGTATAATCTCGGTTCATAATCGATGACTTTAGAGCTTATACGACTTATGTATATACCGAGTGTGGGTATGATGACATGTCGTAATAACGAACAAATGTTGGATCGTATCGGTAATAAAAAGAGTTACACTAAAAGGTGTATGACGAGATAATTTGAAAACGTGTTTCGATTTAAGTGAAGTTATACTAAGAATTTTAAAAGGTGTTAATTGGTTGATCTCGAATGTTCTGATTGTTTATAGATCATCGAGCAGACCCAAGACACGCTATCTCCACCCACACCCGGTTACCTGGCAAGTGTTCAAAACTTTGAACATGTTGTTGTGATAATATATATATATATATATATATATATATATATATATATATATATGTGATTGCCATTTTACATATGCCATAGCATGTATGCCTATTGTCAAATTATATTATGATACCTGTTCCCTGAATTGATATTGGCTTATAGGCTAGATGATTGTTTTGGTAAGACCCTTAGCAAAGGGCATATGATATTCATTTTTAAATATAGACCGGGAATCGGTATTTTGAGATACAGATAGTCGTGGAAACCCGAAGGGATTCCAACGGTAGATTATTATTGATCTTGAGGAATGTTATTATTAAACATTATTTATATTTCCATAAAGTATCAATTACTTGGAAATCTTTCGAAGAATGTTATTTGAGTATTATCTCAGCCGAGAAATATTAGGTGAATATTATTTTTGAATATTCACTTAGAGTTTGATTATTTAATGAATAATTACTTTGATATTCATGGGAGTTTTATTTATTAAATGAATATTACTTTCGAATATTCATTTAAGGTTTTATGTACGTGATGAATATTATTTTAAAATATTCATTGGAAGTTATATTTACTTAAGGGATATTATTTCGAATATTCCTTTAAAGTTTTGATTACTAAATTAATATTAATTGGATATTCATTTACAAATTATTTAATAAATGAATATTATTTTCAAATATTCATTTAAGGTTTGACTTATTTATTGAATATTATTTTAAATATTTATTGGAGTTTAATTATTTAATAAATATTATTTTGAATATTCATTTAAGGAGAGATTTATTTAGTAAATAATTCTATATATTCATTCAAGGATTACTTACGAGCAATATTATGATTTAATAATATTCCGTAATTATTATTGAGTTAATAAATATTCTTGGAATATTTATTTAATTCTTTTAAATTCTTTTTAAAATGATTTATATTATTTGGAGATTATCTTTCACCTCTAGATATTATGTAAAATATTTCGAAGTCTTTTTACGACTATTATATTAAGGGAAGGTTCCCAACTCTTTATTTTTCATTTAAATCTATCTTAAAAGGATTTAAATGCTCGCTCAAACTTCCATATTATAGGGGAACCTACTTGAGCAATGTTATTTATCTTGTTGACTTCCCAGTCATAAATCTTGTAAAACTATTCGTTTCACTCGCAACTTGGTTGCTGTTTATCAATTGAATCTTTGAGTAACCTTCTCATCATTCGAGGGGTACGATTATTGGAACAAGATGGTATCCTCTAACAAGCAGCAGCTTGGGAGATTTGATGTTGAATTTTCCTTTCCAACTAGATACGACTACTTTGTGGAGTCTTATCAACAAGTATCATACTTGGGGAAAGGGGGAAGAACTTTAAGTTCAGAGTCAAGAACTTCTTTTCGAACTTGGAGTCGTGTAAGAGGCCGAGTAGCGCCGGTCCATCCCAATTGGCCCAACCGTTGGCCGGGGAGATCTAACAGGGCGGTAGACAAGTAAATCCGTCAGCTCTTCCTTCTACCGGTAGTAAATCTAAATTGAGCTGTACAATCTGCGACTGATTATCGTAAGGATTGGAACAGTGGGCGCGGTGAATACTCCAACAAAAGTTCATCATTTAAATTCATTTATTTTCTACAACATTTTCATTGTCGGCAGTATTGGAAAGTATTCATAATTGGAATTGCAATATTTTCCTGCAAGTTCCTCTTTTATGATAAATGATAATATCTGGCTTATCTTTGGCATAGCAGATATTCCCACCTATATATGCATTTTGAGTTACCTTGTAACTTCATCGTTTATGTTATACTTGCATCATTTCCGCAAATGCATGGCATATGGTTTGAAAGATACTTTTGAACTATTATATATTATCGTTGGTGGGCTATTGCTCACCCTTGCTTTAATATTATATCACAACAACAGCTAGACCAGATGACTCGCACAAGGTGCACTCGACGCTGACGAGGACGATGAGACTACCAGAGCTGAAGAAAAGCTAGTGGTAGGATAGTTTCATTCTTTCAGTACCAAGTATATGGGCTGGTATAACTTATGAAAATGGTTGGCAAAGAGTATGTATTCATATTGAAATTCTTTTGGATTATAAGAACTCATAATGTGATTAATAAAATTTGGTAGTTACTCTGATTTCATCTCTAGTACTATAACGGGTGTGTTTTATATTGTTGTGCTGGGTCATAAAGATGTAATTTATTTTATGTGGAAGTAAGTTCAAGTATTGTGGATAGAAATGGAGACCGTAACGACCGGATCCCGGACCCTGGATCTGGGGGTGTTACAGAAATGGTATCAGAGCGTACGTTATAAACCCCAGAGATGAGGCGACGTTAAAACAATAAATTCACTAAGATAATAAGAACTCTTGCCAAGTTCATAGTCAGACTACTTAATGTATTGATGACCTATAAAACCTGTGACGCCCCGGGATCCGGGGTCAAGGATCCGGGCCGTCAAGGTCCAATTTCCGATCAATATCAATATCTCTGTAGTTTTTTTTTTTTTTTAAATAAATAAATAAATCAGCAGTTGACCCCACACTAATACACACACACACACCAGTCATATGCTCATAGAACAACAACCACAATATTTAAAAGTTTTAAAGTTAACAGTTATTACAAGCCCAGAATTTACTAAGTACATTGTTGAACAAAGCTTCTACAGGAAGCACTTCAACAACTAAAGTTTATTACAACTTACACACTTAATTTACATAAGTATACTAAGCCCCTTCGCTTGTCACTACCTCGGGGATGGTCGCCAGCACTCGCTCAAAAGGTCGCCTTTCCCTTACCCTCTTGCGGGGTGTGGTAAGTAGTATCGGCATGGGACCTAGCTGCTATATACATAAATAACAAGAGTGAGCTATAATAGCTCAGCAAGATCATTCTGTAACTAAAATTTAGAATGTGAACAAGTATACATATATGTATAGGCATATGTAATAGCAGGAAACAATTAAAATCCTTAAGGGGGAGTAAAGCTCTTATTTAATAATACATCATCCACTCACTATTATAAGAAAGTAATTTATATTAATATAATATCAGTTTTTCTTCATCTGTATCCATAATATCATCATCTCATATCAATATTCTGTTTCAGTATAGAAATCTGAAATAATATAATATCAGTTTTTCTTCATCTGTAACTATCATTCCATCATCTCATATCATTATTCTGTTTTCAGTATAGAAATCTGAAATAATATAATATCAGTTTTTCTTCATCTGTAACTATCATTCCATCATCTCATATCATTATTCTGTTTTCAGTATAGAAATCTGAAATAATATAATATCAGTTTTTCTTCATCTGTAACTATCATTCCATCATCTCATATCATTATTCTGTTTTCAGTATAGAAATCTGAAAACCATTGTCTACACTTTCTTTTCAAAAACATTGGGGATATCTGCTGTCGCCTGATACGTTAGGACGATGATCAGTCGCCTAATCGTATCTGCTCTCTTTTTACTACCGGTAGAAGGAATGAAAATCATCCCTGGAGGAAGGCCACCTGCTAACATCCTCCCTTGGCATCTTCGTGCCGTAATAAAAATAATAAATGCTGGACTGTGTCGCACACAGCCCTGACACAGCCACTTACGCAAGTCTGTTGCAATCCCCCTCTTTATTACATCGTTATTCTCTTTTTAAAATATCATTCCACATTTCCATTTTCTCACTTTCGTTTTCACATATCATTCTCTCATATCATTTCCATTCTCACACATTACTTCTATAAAATATACATATATCATAAGGCTTTGATTATGATTCAGACCTCTCTTTCACATTCAGAAATCAAATAATGTTTATTAAACCACTGATACTCAATAAGAACATTTTTAATATAATATTATAACCATATAACCCTCGATAGCAACTGATACCATTCTCTCTTATTCTCTTAATCATAAGGCATGTTCAATTCATGCATAATCATCTTTATACATATCCATCTCATACTCTCATTCATATTCATATACATCTTATACTCATATCCATATTCATATACATCTTCAGATATCTTTCTTTTCAATATTAATACTCAAGGAAGACAATTTCTTCACAATATAGTAATAATAGCATCACATATATATTTCACAAAATCAAGTTTCTTTGTGAAGATAAGTAGTTTTACAAATAGGGATAGAAGAAATCTTGCCTCGGTTTCGATATCCTGACGGTATGGCTCGTCCCTCTTCCGGAGTTTCTATAAACACAAAAGGACCGTCGTTAGAACCACATCTCTTACTCACTACACTCTTGCATAACATTACCTTTTGAAACTTTAATATATGTTTAACGTATTATTATTATCCCAAAGGCTCAAGAACTTAACCATTTATAACCTAAATCGAAGTTTCAGGGGTTTTCACCATTTTCCTTAACGACCACACTTAACTGTAAAAATTTTTAGAAAATATGGATTTCGAATTTTAATGTAAGGTCAACTGGAAATAGTTCTTTGACCACACTACTACCATATCCCAAAATTTCGTGACTTTTAACAATGTTAAAGTATGGTAATTGTAACCTCAAGTTTGATACATTTACAGTTTCTCGGTTTCTGAACCGCTTTCACTAAAACTGACTTTTCTCCTAAACCGTTCATCAGATTTTAACGCACCTTATATCAAAACGATCTATGAACTAAGCTCTATCATTTCATAGTTAAATAGGAACCTGGACAGTAGGGTACCGTACGGATGCAGGGGTCACAAAACAGGGCAGATTTCGTCCTAACGAAAATCGGACATTATAACGGCTATATTTTCCTACTTTCCATAAATCCAACTCCTCCAAATCAATTATCAAACACCATAATCATCACCTACACCATGTGGTATTCTTCACCAGCCATGGTTACAAGTCCACAACACACAATTTTCACATCAAAACAAACCACTTATAACACATACTCATTATAAACTTTACATTAACAACACTTAACTACTAATCACTTCAATATCTACCATAAATACAAAAGGGCAAGGGTTGTTATACCTCTTTGAAGCTTGAAGAACACTTAATAATCCTTAATAATCCTTGGACACACCTTGAACAACCTTGAATTAGCTTGGATTAACTAAAGGAACCATTAAAACAAAGATTAAAACTTGAAAAACACTATTCACCACTATTCATCTTCAATTTCTATGATTTTATTACCTTGCTAAATGATGGTAGATGGCTATGAAACTTTGTGCTAGTCTTGTTCTATCCTCCAAGATGCTCCATGATTTTTCTCTTGGTTTAATCTTGAAGAGAAGTAGGGTTTTGGATTTTATTTTTTTTTTTCTTTTCTCCTTTTTCTTCAAAAGGGCCGAATGGAGTAAAGAGGTTGGGGGAGAGGTTTTTGTGTTTTGTTTTGATCTTAACTTGGCTTAATCTTGCTAATTCTAGTGTCTTGTAGAAGCTTGTAAAGATATTTGTGGTTAAACCATGCAAAAGTACTAATTTACCCTTAAAATGGTGTTAATGGAAAGTGACATCACCCTAATGACCTCATAATCTCTTTTCTTGTTTTTCTAATTATTATGTTAGTAATCTTGGTAAGTAAAAATGTGGTATGTGTCCTTGTTATATTACTAATCTTGGTTGCTTAATCTCCATACTCGTCTAATTGTGATTCGGTTCGAATATACTTCATTATCTCAGTGGTTTTGAAACCATTTAACAATCCAATTTCCTTTGGTATTCTCTTAACTTAATAATCCTTAGGTTAAATCTAAATTCACTAATTCCTCAATATATAATTCTTATAATATTTCCATGCTCCTTAATATCCAATAGAAGCTTATTCGAAATCAAAATCCTCAAAATCCATGCTTCAGGAATTTCTGAAATCTAACGTCATTTCGAGTCACTTATTTCCATTGTACAACACTAATATGGTTTCTGTTTATTCATTTTATGTTTCCACTATAGGGTACCTATATACCATTTCTCTAAATCCTCGAAATTTACTATTCATGTGGCCACTGTAGCATTACTGAAGTTAGGGTTATTACATCCTTCCCCCCTTAAAAGGATTCCGTCCCGGAATCATGTTGGAAATGTCCATAAGTATCTTTCTCATTCACATCTTCTAACTTCCACACTACTTCCTTTATCTTTTTTCCTTCTATAATATATCTATCTTGTTTGCGCAGAAATATACTAACATAACTTCCTTGTCATTCATCAACATGCCATTTAGTTTATCAATAGCAATCCTTTTACTGTCTTTTCCTCAGAAATCTCCTCCTGTTTCAAGTCATTCCAGGTTATCTCGTCTCTCCTTCCTCTTTTGACGGAGATATCCGCCACTACATTGACCTTTTCTGAATGGTAGTGTATCTCACTTATGGTTTGACCATCTTCTGATCTCTATCATGACATAAATATTAATTCCTCCATATTCCTATAGCTCCTCTCTGTAAAATCTTCCAGAAAATAAGCTCTAATAATATTCTTTAAAACAATTGTAAGAAAATACTACCTATAATATATATTTCCTGTTCGTCTCAACGAGCTTGTGTTTTCCCAAAACACTCCTACTTTTCTTTTCTTAACGTTTCCTAGCCCTTAACAGATACTGATTTTCCTTATCTATTTTATTAACTTATTTATTCCATTAATTTATTAAGTCGATCCTTAACCAAAGACTTACACACAAAATTTAAATCGAAAAAGCAAGTACATGTATCCGCATCTGGTTTCGTCAACGCTTCCCCTAAGGTCATGTTGTACACTCTAGCAGTAGGCCTATTTGAAGCAGCCCCACTCTGTCCTGACGCGTATGACCCACCTGAACGGCAATCTCTAGCAAAGTGTCCTAGTTTCCCACACTGGTAACACTTAACATCTCTTTTAGGGTTTGCATCAGTTGATGGGCACTGGTTAAAGTAGTGTCCTTTTTGTCCACACTTAAAACAAGTTATTCCCAGCACTCTACAGACTCCTATATGCTTTTTACCACACGTCTCACAATCTGGTAATGGTGGTCGTGATTGATTGGACTGAAATGTTCCCAAAGATTTTCCACCCTGACTCACCGTCTCACTAGTAGTCTTGTTACCCCCCGACTTTCCCACAAATTGAGATTTTTGTCCTTTACCTCCTTTGTTAAAGTAGCTTCCCTCACTTAAACCTCCTTTTGGGCCCTCAAATCTTCTTTTCTTATTCTCTCGACCTATTTGAGCCTGCTCACTCTCGGCCTCTATAATTGATGCCTTTTGAACCACTGCAGCATAATCAGTTAACTCAAATGGGGCCACTCTCGTTCGTAACCAGGGTTTTAACCCTTGTTGAAACCTTTTTGCACGTTGTTCTTCAGTACGCACAAACTCGGGAACAAACCTCGACAGTTCTGAGAATTTATTTTCATACTCTGCCACTGTTAGGTTATCCTGTTTTAACTCCAGAAACTTTAATTCCATTTGGTTTTCTAAATACCTAGGAGAATACTTTTCTAGGAACACCCTAGTGAAACGCTCCCAGGTTATCACTCCCGCTTCCTCTAGGTTCTTCCTAGCTTCCCACCAGTAATTTGCCTCTCCCTTTAGGAGATAGGCTGCAAAAACTGTTTTCTGATCTTCCTCTATCCTCAGTATTTCGAAAGCTTTCTCCATTTCTTTTAGCCATGCCCTGGCTACTACTGGGTTAGTGGTTCCCTCGAATTCTGGGGGCTTTAATGACTTAAAGGCACGAAAGGAACTAGCTGCCTGATTGGGGAGAACAGGTGGTGGTTGAGGATTCTGTGGATTTGTTAAATTCTGCCTTAATAAGTCCATGAATTGGGCAAAGGGATCACCTCCCGGATTCCTTTGTTGGCCAGTTGATTCCTCTTCTCCTTCTTCATGATTTTCTTCATTATGAGCATTTTCGTTCAGTCTAGTACCTTCGATATTTCGACTTCTTTCGTCTCTCTCATTTTCCCTTGCATTCGCTCTACTGTCACGTCTAGGCGGCATAGTTCTGTACATAACAATAGTCCTTATTAATTACCCGAATTTGGGTTACTATATACATCATTTCTATATACACAATTATATAATTAATTAGCTCATTTGCACATCACAATATCTTTATCACGCGATTTACATCTAGTTATACCATAACTTTAGTAGGTAGTTGTATCGCCCTTAACACGATAGCCTTTTCATTAAGTCAATCACCTTTTATACATCAATATTTCTGAGTCTCAACATTTATTATATTATAAAAAAAAATGCAGCAAAAATTTAGATAGAAATGCACAAACTTCATTAATGTACATAAATATTTTACAATTTGGGTACAACATCTTTTACAGCTAATAATATACATCATCTAATACAAGGTTCGAAACCCAAAACATAGCCGTACATACTAATCCGATATCACCAAAAGTACTACTAGCTGTCCTCTAATCAGACTGGGATTAAAACAGTGAACAACTAAACTAATCCCCAAAATGACATCAACAAGATGACTAGTCTGATTAGTGACGAACTACTATCCCGGCTCACACCCCTGCCCTGACAACATCCCGTATCTGGACCACCATGGTAGTAACCGTATCAACTATCTGGGCCCTCCATGCCGGGTCTCCCCTATCACCCAACAACCTCCTAATATCTCCTAATGCTCGTAGCTCAATACTGATCATCCCCAGAGATATCCCATCCGGGATAACCCCTCCTCTCCCTCTCTCTAACCTCTGTGGAAGGGTGTCTATAGTCCTGCGGGACTCCTCCAACTGTCCCTGAAGAGCAAAGTACTCGGTCAATAAGGTAGCTGAAAGTGAGTCACCCGCCGGTAAGGGTGCCTCCTGAGGGGGTACAGCTAGGGGAGGTGCATCCACAGGTGGAGGTGGTGGTGGTGCAAAGGGTGGGGATGGAGGAACCGACTCTGTCTCAGCATCCTCTGAAGGATCCTCCTCCTCCTCAAAGAAACCAAAATGCCCTGGAGGGGTAAACTGCTCAAAAGGATCATCTATAGGGTCAGGACTAGGTAGAGGGGATGGAACTGGTGACGACACCGGGATGGGTCGGACAGGAGTGGGAATCATCTGAATATCCCTCCACTCAATCGGCTCCTCAGGTATAACTGACAACCTAGGCCTCTTACGCAGTGGCCTCTCCTCCTCAGGGATCTCCGATCTCACTCTGGAAGGACCTGCCTCGTCAGATCCTGTAGAAGGTCTACCCATATATGGCACTAGGGCCACAGCATCTCTCCGTCTCTGCTCCTCTGCCTCATCTCTCTCTAATCGCTCTCTAGCCGCCGCCCGGCGTCTCTCCCTGAGGTCCTCAACTGCATACTCGGGGACCTCTACCCCGGCCAGCTGAAGATCTAATAGCTCCTGCTCTGACCTCCCTAGCCACTGGGGGTCCTGACTCGGCTCACCCATCTCCGCTCCCTATAATAAAACATAAAATTCTATTAGTAACAGTCTAATAAATTATAATATATGCTTAAAGTAAATACTACCTGCGATATACCACCCCTGAACTTGATGGAAGTTCACAATTTATATTATAACTGATACATTTATTATTATCACTTTTGTTTATGAGCATATGACTCTTAGCTCTGATACCATCTGTGACGCCCCGGGATCCGGGGTCAAGGATCCGGGCCGTCAAGGTCCAATTTCCGATCAATATCAATATCTCTGTAGTTTTTTTTTTTTTTTTTTTTTTAAATAAATAAATAAATCAGCAGTTGACCCCACACTAATACACACACACACCAGTCATATGCTCATAGAACAACAACCACAATATTTAAAAGTTTTAAAGTTAACAGTTATTACAAGCCCAGAATTTACTAAGTACATTGTTGAACAAAGCTTCTACAGGAAGCACTTCAACAACTAAAGTTTATTACAACTTACACACTTAATTTACATAAGTATACTAAGCCCCTTCGCTTGTCACTACCTCGGGGATGGTCGCCAGCACTCGCTCAAAAGGTCGCCTTTCCCTTACCCTCTTGCGGGGTGTGGTACGTAGTATCGGCATGGGACCTAGCTGCTATATACATAAATAACAAGAGTGAGCTATAATAGCTCAGCAAGATCATTCTGTAACTAAAATTTAGAATGTGAACAAGTATACATATATGTATAGGCATATGTAATAGCAGGAAACAATTAAAATCCTTAAGGGGGAGTAAAGCTCTTATTTAATAATACATCATCCACTCACTATTATAAGAAAGTAATTTATATTAATATAATATCAGTTTTTCTTCATCTGTATCCATAATATCATCATCTCATATCAATATTCTGTTTCAGTATAGAAATCTGAAATAATATAATATCAGTTTTTCTTCATCTGTAACTATCATTCCATCATCTCATATCATTATTCTGTTTTCAGTATAGAAATCTGAAATAATATAATATCAGTTTTTCTTCATCTGTAACTATCATTCCATCATCTCATATCATTATTCTGTTTTCAGTATAGAAATCTGAAATAATATAATATCAGTTTTTCTTCATCTGTAACTATCATTCCATCATCTCATATCATTATTCTGTTTTCAGTATAGAAATCTGAAAACCATTGTCTACACTTTCTTTTCAAAAACATTGGGGATATCTGCTGTCGCCTGATACGTTAGGACGATGATCAGTCGCCTAATCGTATCTGCTCTCTTTTTACTACCGGTAGAAGGAATGAAAATCATCCCTGGAGGAAGGCCACCTGCTAACATCCTCCCTTGGCATCTTCGTGCCGTAATAAAAATAATAAATGCTGGACTGTGTCGCACACAGCCCTGACACAGCCACTTACGCAAGTCTGTTGCAATCCCCCTCTTTATTACATCGTTATTCTCTTTTTAAAATATCATTCCACATTTCCATTTTCTCACTTTCGTTTTCACATATCATTCTCTCATATCATTTCCATTCTCACACATTACTTCTATAAAATATACATATATCATAAGGCTTTGATTATGATTCAGACCTCTCTTTCACATTCAGAAATCAAATAATGTTTATTAAACCACTGATACTCAATAAGAACATTTTTAATATAATATTATAACCATATAACCCTCGATAGCAACTGATACCATTCTCTCTTATTCTCTTAATCATAAGGCATGTTCAATTCATGCATAATCATCTTTATACATATCCATCTCATACTCTCATTCATATTCATATACATCTTATACTCATATCCATATTCATATACATCTTCAGATATCTTTCTTTTCAATATTAATACTCAAGGAAGACAATTTCTTCACAATATAGTAATAATAGCATCACATATATATTTCACAAAATCAAGTTTCTTTGTGAAGATAAGTAGTTTTACAAATAGGGATAGAAGAAATCTTGCCTCGGTTTCGATATCCTGACGGTATGGCTCGTCCCTCTTCCGGAGTTTCTATAAACACAAAAGGACCGTCGTTAGAACCACATCTCTTACTCACTACACTCTTGCATAACATTACCTTTTGAAACTTTAATATATGTTTAACGTATTATTATTATCCCAAAGGCTCAAGAACTTAACCATTTATAACCTAAATCGAAGTTTCAGGGGTTTTCACCATTTTCCTTAACGACCACACTTAACTGTAAAAATTCTTAGAAAATATGGATTTCGAATTTTAATGTAAGGTCAACTGGAAATAGTTCTTTGACCACACTACTACCATATCCCAAAATTTCGTGACTTTTAACAATGTTAAAGTATGGTAATTGTAACCTCAAGTTTGATACATTTACAGTTTCTCGGTTTCTGAACCGCTTTCACTAAAACTGACTTTTCTCCTAAACCGTTCATCAGATTTTAACGCACCTTATATCAAAACGATCTATGAACTAAGCTCTATCATTTCATAGTTAAATAGGAACCTGGACAGTAGGGTACCGTACGGATGCAGGGGTCACAAAACAGGGCAGATTTCGTCCTAACGAAAATCGGACATTATAACGGCTATATTTTCCTACTTTCCATAAATCCAACTCCTCCAAATCAATTATCAAACACCATAATCATCACCTACACCATGTGGTATTCTTCACCAGCCATGGTTACAAGTCCACAACACACAATTTTCACATCAAAACAAACCACTTATAACACATACTCATTATAAACTTTACATTAACAACACTTAACTACTAATCACTTCAATATCTACCATAAATACAAAAGGGCAAGGGTTGTTATACCTCTTTGAAGCTTGAAGACACTTAATAATCCTTAATAATCCTTGGACACACCTTGAACAACCTTGAATTAGCTTGGATTAACTAAAGGAACCATTAAAACAAAGATTAAAACTTGAAAAACACTATTCACCACTATTCATCTTCAATTTATATGATTTTATTACCTTGCTAAATGATGGTAGATGGCTATGAAACTTTGTGCTAGTCTTGTTCTATCCTCCAAGATGCTCCATGATTTTTCTCTTGGTTTAATCTTGAAGAGAAGTAGGGTTTTGGATTTTATTTTTTTTTCTTTTCTCCTTTTTCTTCAAAAGGGCCGAATGGAGTAAAGAGGTTGGGGGAGAGGTTTTTGTGTTTTGTTTTGATCTTAACTTGGCTTAATCTTGCTAATTCTAGTGTCTTGTAGAAGCTTGTAAAGATATTTGTGGTTAAACCATGCAAAAGTACTAATTTACCCTTAAAATGGTGTTAATGGAAAGTGACATCACCCTAATGACCTCATAATCTCTTTTCTTGTTTTTCTAATTATTATGTTAGTAATCTTGGTAAGTAAAAATGTGGTATGTGTCCTTGTTATATTACTAATCTTGGTTGCTTAATCTCCATACTCGTCTAATTGTGATTCGGTTCGAATATACTTCATTATCTCAGTGGTTTTGAAACCATTTAACAATCCAATTTCCTTTGGTATTCTCTTAACTTAATAATCCTTAGGTTAAATCTAAATTCACTAATTCCTCAATATATAATTCTTATAATATTTCCATGCTCCTTAATATCCAATAGAAGCTTATTCGAAATCAAAATCCTCAAAATCCATGCTTCAGGAATTTCTGAAATCTAACGTCATTTCGAGTCACTTATTTCCATTGTACAACACTAATATGGTTTCTGTTTATTCATTTTATGTTTCCACTATAGGGTACCTATATACCATTTCTCTAAATCCTCGAAATTTACTATTCATGTGGCCACTGTAGCATTACTGAAGTTAGGGTTATTACAAAACCCTTATGAGAACTCTTAAGTATCATGATAGTAACTTAGCTCGATATCGTATCGACGAGTAAGGCGACAGACCTTGAGGCATACGAGCAGCAGCGCGATGATGCTTGATTATATGCTGAGGATCAGTGGGTAAATTCGATAGAGTACCCTATTGGAGACCCGGAAGAGGTTCCAGCCGATAAGGAAAATCCTGTTAGGATAAGGAGCTTACCCTTGAGGAATGAGGGCTGCAACTAGAAAGATTGTGATGATTAAGATATGGTGCTCAGAAAAGTGAGCATAAAGAACTGAGCTATTTAGCAAGAGAACTGAAGATTCATGTTGGATTCGTAGCTGGACTACTGGATGTAGTACTAGCAAGTAAGACGGATTGGAAGAATTACTCGAGATCTTATACGGGAATAGATGAGAATCCTTAGAGACTTTCATATTAACGAAGAAAGAGCTAGAGGGATGTATGATTATCAAAGACTTCGATATAAGACGAGGAGTAGAGTCACTAGGAATAGTTGAGAAGGAGGCAGTAAGTGCCATGTCATTTGATAAATGAATTAGTATGAATATTGTCAGTAATAATTCGCCATGAGAAGGCAGATGTCATAGGTTGTAATTTATGGAACTAAATTGAGGTTAATGAGGTGGTTTTATTCAGGGAACTGCTCATTTTATGAATGAATCAGTTAGAAAGTAATGAAATTGGGAAGTGACAACATGATTGGATAAAGTTATATAAGGAAGTAGTAAGCAAGACAACGATCTCGGAACCTACCGGAAGATAAGACCAGTGAGTGAAGATGAACTCGTAATGAGACTACTATCAAAGACTGAGTATAGGGTTATTTCAACTCAATGAAATGATGATCCAGAAATGTTAGATGCATGTGATTCAGAGGAATATTAAATTCTTTCTTTGAATGAATTATAGTAATTACCTTAAGTTTACTCCGACGCGGAATTATAATGGATCAAGTAATACGATCAGCAGTTAAAGAGAAAATCTTCATGGAGTTAAAAGATGAAATTGGTAATGACCAAGAGTTGGCATTGCTTAATGGAAAAAGAAGACTTTGTGCTTCCAATGACGCTTCACATAAAGGATTAGGATGTGTGCTTGCGCAGCACGACAAAGTACTTGCGGATGGATTCGGACAGCACGGTTCACCAGGTTCGGATGGCCTTAGTAGTGCCAATTTTGTGGAACAACCAACTCCAACGGTAATGTTCCTTCTGAGACTAGTGGTCAGGTAGACTGACATTTGGTAATATTGAATTTCAGGATGTATAGGTATCAGAACGTTGTGACAGGTTTCAGTTTGAAACTATTGATTCCCTTCTATGGGATGTATATAATTGGTTCCTCTCTAGTGGTTAAACTTCCAACCTGATGACGATTATTTCGTTAATTATGACTGCTTACGGTTCTACCTGCTTGGAGGTTCATAGAACTATTCTTCAGGTTTCGAAACTGGTCTCCTTAATGTTACCAGTAGGTGGATAGATTGACCAAAATTTCCCTGATTCTGGAAAGGAATCCGGAGAATTTTGGCAAACCTTGTCTTTCTGATTATCAGAGAACATCATTGAAAAGAATGGAAATTGGAGCGAACCCTGTGAATTGGGTAAGGTTGCTGTCATATGGGTTAGTAGACGGACCCTGAGTATTACAATCGATGGTAGAGATAAAATGATGAAGTGAAATTGGACGAAAACAGGGAATGTAGGTAAGAAACCAGCCGGACTGAGAAACTCCGGGATTTACTTAAGTGAAAAGGCTGTTGTGCTAGGAATGGTAAGCTTGTGTGGCACGTGGGATTGATAAGAATAGTTGAAAAGATAAAAGTAGAGGAAAGGTGACCGGAGACGGTGCCGAGTAGTCGATTAAGACTTATATGGAGTAAAGTTTTGGAAAGGTAGAAAAATATCAAAGAAGAAGGCACTATGCCGGCAATTGCTAGAAAAGTAATGCTATTAGCCAGCCCCTAAAATCATATATTTTTATTTTAGTGTGGCCAGTTGAGGCCAAGTCACAAAGGATTATCAAGTGACTAGACCAGCAATGAAAGGACAAAGCAGGGTTGCTTCTAAGTAAGCACCGACTGCAAGGGCTTCTGATATAAAGGAAACATTAATGAGATCGTAGGAATGTTCTACTGAACCCTTTGCAACCCATGTTTTGATTGGGAATTTACTAGACTTTTTTTTAAATGGGGTCACCCATACTAAAGTGATTCATGTGTATATGATTGTCCAAGATTACGAGTAAAAATGGAAGTATAGTGACTTGAGATGTATGATGTTAGGGTATCATGAATACCATGAATATATTATGACGAAGGAAAGTAAACAATGAAGGTATATGAAGAGAGTATAGAAATGGTCAGAGATTGATCAGTATGCTGTAGAAATTTTGCCTAAGGTAAGTACCTTTGACAAGAACTATAAGCACTAAGAGGTTCACGTTGAACTCGACCAATATCTTCCAAAACATCCTTGCTACCTTTACCAAGTTCTGTAAGAGAACAGATAGACATACGTTGTCTTTTGGAAGGTCAAATAGGCTGACAACTATCTGAAAGAAGAGGTTAGCATTAAGCCACCGATCGATTATCAAATGAGAATGATTGAAAAGAGACCCTTATTAAGGATACATGATCTGATTGCCAATTATAGGATGCAAGAATTCCTTGGCAGTTGAATTAAGGATAGGATATCCATAAATTAAGACAAACCTTGGGGAATGCACAAGGGATGGCATTAGCCCTAATAAAGACATTGTGAATTCAGATGATATGAGTTGGATTTGCTAAGGCAACAATGACCTGTAAGGATTATTAAAAAGAGTTCGGGAAAGAACATAGATAGAATTATTAGAGTATTGATCATTGATGTTTTGATATACCCTGTACCTAGAAAATACAGGAGGAATGATGAGGACGGCCTAAAAAACCTTACAAGGAAAAAAAAAGTTAATATTATGAGTTTCAAAATAGAAGTTTGGTAGAGAATGTAAGACACAATAACAATAATGCCAGATGAGGCATGAATGAAACCATGATGAGGTATGGATGGAACCAAAGAAGGTTGAGATTATCCTAGAACAAGAAGAAACTAAGAGAACAAATATCCTAGGATGATTGAGAGTAACTTTGATAAAGTTCCCATGGGAAGGTGGAAGCAATGACTTATAGAAAAAGACTGATAGATATATTTTTCTCCTTCAGCAGAGCTTAAGGGAGAATGCTTTCACCCAACAGTGATGGGAATGAGTTAAAAAAATTTGAGTTGGAATGTATCTAGAGAACATGGATTATAAGAAATTATTATTATCAGGAAAGGCCAATGAGGTGGTCGACAATCTAAGTATAGAGGAATAATTACAAATGTTCATACCGAAGAAATAGAATGATATTTGGAAGGACCTTGAAGGTCATATCGGAGTGGAGGAAGTTACATTCCTTCTGATGACTGTGCAAGAATTGACGGTAATAATAGTTCAAGTAAAGATTCGATTCCCGATATCGTCTTAAGCAAACTACACACCTTAGAAGGTCCCATTTTGAGGCAAACCAGGACCATGATACAAAATTGACGAAGTAAACCATTAAGTTTCCAGTCTTTTATGGAAGATGCATGAGTGATAGTTTCATCAACCGGACATAGCTGCGATGCTTGAAACTCTTCTGCAATTTTATCTACTTCATGTAATATCTACATCAAGTTCAGGAAGTGTTCCTTATGGATAAGGAATAGTGATTACTTTGTCTCCCTAAAGGGTTTGAAACCCGTATGGTTAGCTATTAACGCCCTACGTAAACAACAAGCGATGGTGATTCTTCTAATAAAGTAGATGACAACGTAAAGATAAAGAAAGTGATGCTATTGATAAGCTAAATGGCATGTTGATGAGTGACAAGCAAGTTTGTGTTAGTGTACTTCTGCGCAAACAAGATAGAGAATATGAGGTTGATGATTTATGATGCTAAATGTATTCCCGTAGAAAGAATTAATGAGACTTATTGGGCCACCTGAGAGTTTAAAAGTGTTCGGAAGGTGGCATTCGAGCCAGCTCTACCCCCAAAACTTATAGCATGATCGTAACGTGTTTCATGTGGCAAGGCTATGCCAGTGAAATGCAGATGCTCGATAGATGATAAGAGTACGAGCAGGTAGATATACGACCTGGTCTGACTTACGAAGAACAACCTGTGGAAAATCACAGGTAGAAAAGAACAAGTGATGAGAAACAAGTTTGCCAGAAGAAGATTATATTGGATCTAAGTTAAAGAAATCGGCCAGATTCATTTCGGAGGGTTTAAATTGGAATAATGTGATGATTATAGAGTAAATGTGACGGGATACCAATAAGGAGGTACCAAGTGCAAAAGATGTCTCAATAAAGAGATAAAGGTGGAAGTAAATAACAGAAGTAAATAAGAATCAGATAATAAGAAGGATGTGATTGATAAAGAAAAGATGGGGAAGATAATTATGGAATGTGAAGCAAGGAATGTTATGAATGGATTAATGAATGGGTTTTCTAACAAACCTTTGGGAGGACCACATGATAGTGTTATTGTTATGAATATGAAAGAGCTAGTAACATGATATGGAATGTCAGTAATAATGATGCCAAGTGAGAAATCTAAGATTTAACCTGAAAGGTTGAAGGATTTCCAGAATGTGAGTATCGCTAAGATTGAACAAGAGTATTTATCCATAGAATGGTGGATAGAGCAGCGAGGATATGTTGACACGAGAGGTTATGATAACATAGTATTTAATACATTTTCGATTATTTTCTTCTTTGATGAACCTCTATAGATCAGAGGTAAATTCTGAGTATAATATTTTACAATCGTGAAAACTTTCTATAATCCTTTAGAATTCTTTTCTTTTCTTCTCTCTTATTCATCTTCTTTATGAATTGAGACGAACAACCCTTTAAGGAGGGGAGGTACTGCTACGTGACTATCTGTCTATGTGATAGAAGTCTAAGTGGAATACCATAACTTGTTTAATTGCTTGTCAAGTACTAAAGGCTAGCCCCCTTCTGTACTAACTATACAATATAACAAATGTTCATTGATCATAGTGATCTCTCAATAAATCTTTCCACTTCTCTATATTGATCGAGATTACGAAGATTAAAGCAATCAGGTAATCCACAGTGCGAGCGAGGTTATCTCCGAATTCGCTGCACGATAGTGATACCAAAGCCACTGCGGATATCAATAAGGATAATAGGATGGGACTAAGTAAGAGTATAACCTTGATAATGTGGTTTACTAAAAGTAGCAAAGTTGATGGAAAAAGGATAAAGTATGTATTGTAGCACTGGTGGGATGTGCTGAGAAAGGGTAGAACGACTAAGAATTGACCGGGAAGCTAAAAAGTGAACGGTAGGCAAACGACTCTTTGCTTCCTACCTGATTCCGGGACGGAATCCTTTTAAGGAGGGGAGACTGTAAGAACCCCAAATTTTAGATATAATTAAAACTTTTTATTATGTATTAAGGTAATGGTGAATAGTGATTACGACTACGGTAACGACTGAGATAATGAATAAAAGGAATAGATTTGGATTCAAATGTTTATATGCCATGAAGAATACTATTGGTTGACACTTTAGATAAGAATTATCTATCTCCTAGGGAATTGAGATTTGATAATTCTATAGGAGAAGATTATTCTTATGTCATCCAAATCGATATCTGTTATTGGTCCAGTGGGTCCGTAAAAAGGTTAAGGAACGATCGAAAGAGATCAGGGACAATTGTACAACCCTAAGAGAATAAGTAAAGAATAAAGAATGAATAGTGTTTTTGGTGGAAAAGAGAATATTATGAGACGACACTATATAGAAGTATTCGGAACGGATTTCCGAGTTCGTAATAGTGATCCAGGGGGAAAATAAGTGTATGTAAAAGCTGTCGGATTCTGAAAAACCGCACTTTTATTTTCTCCGAGAGTTCCCTGGACACTGATAGACTTAAGAATTTAACGAAGGGATTTAAGGAATATAAATTCGAAAGTTAGTAAGAAAGATGGAGAATGATAGTATTAATATTAAGAAGATTCCCGGTAAACCCTAATTAAAAATCTGCGAAATATTTCTACGAACGATCAATTGAAACGAGCAATAACCGGACAAAAGAAACAAGCAGAGGAAGCAAGAGTCATGCATAAGCCACTAGAAAATATCTAGCAACCAATCTAGTTACATTACTAACTAGAAACAAGTGAAGCAACCAAGTACTTAGCCAATCCATCCGTAGTTAGCTTGTAAACCATCCAATGATCAACACTTGTCTCTCCAAAAACCTCATCCATGACATCACACCTTTATTAAAGCTACTTTATCAAGATAATATCTAAAGACATAGCAATAATACACCTTGGATGAGATAAGGGCAAGAGAAAAGCTCGAAACACAAGAACTCTCCAAACTGTCCAGCAAGACCAGCAAGGAGAGAAAAATTCATATCTCCATTTCTATCCATGATAAAATCACCAAATTTTAATCAAATCCTCTCCACTCCATGGGCAACATTCGCTCCAAATTTCATAGCAATCCAAGTAGTATAGCCTAGTCAAATCGCCTCCCCAAGTTGAAGAAGCAAACTGTCCTGATGCTTGACAGTTTCTGGACTGATTTTCAAACGGCCATATATCCTTCGTTTCTCAATGAAATTTGGTGTTCTTTAGCTTGTTGGAAAGCTGGTCAGATGCTCTACAAGTCTCCTTTAGGAGCCTTGTCCAAGAAATCATGGTAAGGGCCTCATATTTGCAGATCTTTGAACTGATGGATAGTAATTTTTAAGAACTAACTTTAGTTTTATTGTTTCTTTGGATGATCCAAGCTTGTTTAAGGTGTTCTAATGGCTATACAAGGTTTTATAAGGCTAGTAAATACTCCAATGAAGGTATATCTCACCTAAACCCTAGATCTTACTTTGAATTTTATGAAGTTTTGATGAGATCTTAAGTGGGTTGCAAGATGAGTTCTTGATTGTTGTGTTAATAGTTGTTTAAGACTTGATTTCTTATGTTTATGTTGTGTGGTGGTCATGAGACCTTACCACTGGCCTTAGAGCCTCTTGATAGTAGTAAATGATGTTGTTAAGCCATGAGTTGCTTTGATGATGTGCTTGAGGCATGTACAAATTTGGATCGTTCGAGTTATAGCCGTCGTAATGCCAAATTTTTGTTAACACTTAGAAACCGAGCATGACAGTAAATATAATTTCCTGACCTTGATAATATTATGACTTGTCCCTGTAGATCTCGAGCCATAGATCGTTTTGGCGTGAGAATCGAAACATTCCGACTTACGGTTTAGGAGTTATGATTAAATTACTAAAATTGGTTCGGAACAGTAAGTAAAAGTTCGTAACTTCAATTGAACCCTCGTAAAGCATGTTACTCAGTGGCGAATCTTGGTAAATAAATACTAGGGGTCATAAGGAAGGTATGAAAGAAAACCACATATCAAACGGATCGTTTTCCGATTTTATAAAAATGTTGGAGTCAAAGTTAAACGCGAACGAACCCCTAAAAACCCGCTTGGTTATAACTTTGGTAAAACACTTAGAAAACGAACGATAAAACTTGACACTACTAGAAAAACCCCCTACAACATCGGTTTTTGGCCGATGTTAAAAGTGTTTTACAACCGATGTCTTTGTAGGTGTAGACAAAGGGGGGGTCTATAACATCGGTTCCTGACCGATGTTAAAGATGACTATAGACACCGGTTCTCTTAAAGAAACTGATGTCTTTCCTGTTGTTTAACATCGGTTTTTATAGGAGAACGGATGTTTAATACTATCTTAGACATCAGATTATTAAATAAACGATGTTTAATACAATATTTAACATCGGTTCTTGTTACAAAACCGATGTTTAATACCGATTCTCTAATAAAAATAATACCAAAAAAAGCTGTATTGATGCAACTTATCACTTTAAAACTCAAACACACGTATCAAAATAACAAAAACTCGAGTAACATTATTAATAAAAATTAGTATACACATCAATGACTATTCACAAAATCAACAAACTAGCTACATTTCAAATCAAAATTTCTATTCCAAAACAAAAACATAATTGACATACTACTCCATGTAATTGTTTTGTGGTACGTGGCCAGGGTTGTTGCTGCTTGATTGTTCTCCATGTAATTGTTTTGGAAGTTCAATTTCTAGCTCTTCTTCTTATTACTCTTACTCTTCATCTTGTTTTCATTTTCCATCATTTTTTCTTCCTTGCTCCTTTTCTTACATCTGTAACTCCCTGGAATAGAGCACACCTCCCTAAATTTCATCTTCTCACTCTTGCTCTTCATCTTGTTTTCACTTTTCACCATTTCTTCTTCCTTGCTTTTTTTTTCTTTGGCACAGTCCTGTTTACAAAAGGTGACTTTATCAGAAGTAGAAAGCAGTTAATCTAGACCTGCAGTACTTAACCTCGGGAAACACTCAAAGCCAGATATCAGCATACATACACTTCACTAAATGTATCTTACAATTTATAAGATAGTCACTCACTTGTTAGAGCCTGGATCAACAGGAATATCATTACCAACAATTTGATCCTGTTTACAAAAGCATATGCCAACTACTATTGCCCTGGAGTGCTTATCCTCATGAAACACTCAACCAAATAACAAAAAGTCAAAAATAATAGCTATCAGGGGTACAATGGAGAGTGTGACTAGAATTATTTGCCATACCCTTATAAACCCTATAATAAATCCTGTTATAAATCTTGTGATGTAGTGCATAAAGTTTCCCACTTGCAATTTTAAATTTCACCAATATTAAACCAATCAGATCAAGCGATCATTAGTGATTTACATAGTTGAGAGAAGCACTACAGCATTAATAAATCAGTAAAATGTAGCAAGTAAATTCAACTGATGCAGGATCCTATAGGCACTACATTGATTTTATATCAATAATAGAGTACATACAAGAGACTTTAATAGGGTTGTCAACTCATGTATATATGAGAAGCATATTAGCCAAAGAATGAAACTCACAACCACCATACCAAACAAAGCAACAGCAACTGTAAAAATCTTATATCAAAGTCTGGAGAACAACATAAAGATTTTCCGACTGTCAACTCTTAGTCCATAATATAGTAAGAATTTATACACACTGACTAGTGCAGGGCATGCTTAACATCACAAAATTATAATTCTTCAAGACAAAAATTACATCTTGTAGTAGCCCTTCAGTTCATCAAATCGTATGGCATGGAAAAAAATGCAGCCCTTCTTACCATCAGGATTCCATCTAGGATAGGTGGCCTTCTTCCTGTACTTCCACCCGACCGTCCACTTGGAATATGCTGCATACTGAGGATATAACCATCTTGGGTGGTCACCTGAAATCCAAGTATATTATGCAGGATTAAAGCATTATAACTGTAATAAAACCTTAAATTTCATAAAAAGGCGAGAAGTATTACGAGTACTACGACTATGGGTCAGAATTGCTGCATCATTTTGACAATGCTCGATAATCGGAATCAGGTCTTTGGCTAAAATATTCCATTTACAAACTTGCATAAACACTTCTCGCATTTGTGGATCATCCCGGCATAGAAACCTTAGCAAATCTTCAAATTATCTGCAATTAGAAAAATATAAATACAATTACAATTTACAATAGTTTTAAATAATTCAATCAAAATCATTTTCCAAAACTCACACACGGAGAGAGAGAGAGAGAGAGAGAGAGAGAGAGAGAGAGAGAGATAGAGGGGGGGGGGAAGGAGAGAGAAAGGGGGAGGGAGAGAGAGGAGAAAGAGAGATACCTAAACAAATTTTCCAGGAGTGTATCCGAACCTATATCCGTCATCGTCCTCGTCGATTATCCCAAATTCAAAAAATAAATCGAACCAGACAAGCTGATTTGAAGGTTATTTTAGCACGATTTAAACTAAACTCAAGCTGGGTTTGTGCTTAATTAGAGTTTTTGCTTTGAATTTGTGAGATGGTGAGTACTAATTTGTAATATATGGTTTAAAATTAGGGTTTGAGATGGGTGGAAAGCAAGCCAGGAGAGGGAGAGATGGTGAGAGTGAAATGGAAGAGAGACGGGAAAGAGAGTAGAGGGAGATGGTGAGAGAGAAAACAAAGAGAGAATCGAGAGAGAGCTGAGAGAAGGAGAGCAGAGAGAGATATTGAGAGAGTTGATTGTGTGAGAAAGGGGGAAAATGGGGGAAGTGAAAAAATGGGATTCGTGTTTAAGAGGGAAAATAAAATTTTTAAGGGGAAAATTGTTTGGGTAATAAAGGCGGAAGTAAGGTACGCTTTAGTTTTTAATTTTTTAAATAGGAGAATAGACAACAGTTATTATAATAAGCAATGTTTGAAAAGTGTTTTAACATCGGTAAAATAACAACCGATGTCAAAAATACTTTTAACATCGGTGACATTTCTAATTGATGTTAAAGGGCCGATGTTATATGTACTTTTTCTAGTAGTGTGAGGTATAATCTCGGTTTGTAATCGATCGACTTTAGAACTTATACGACTTAAGTATATACCGAGTGTGGGTATGATGACTTTTAAAACATGTTAAGTGGTTAATCTCGAATGTTCTGATTGTTTTTAGATCATCGAGCAGACCCAGGACACGCTATCTCCACCCACACCCGATTACCAGGCAAGTGTTCAAAACTTTGAACCTGTTGTTGTGATAATATATATATGTGATTGCCGTTTTACATATGCCATAGCATGCATCCCTATTGTCAAATTATATTATGATACTTGTTCCCTGAATTGATATTGGCTTATAGACTAGATACGAATTATCAGTTATAAGTCGGATGGTTTCGGTAAGACCCTTAGCAAAGGGCATATGATATTCATTCTTAAATATAGACCGGGAGTCGGTGTTTTGAGGTATAGATAGTCGTGGAAACCCGGAGGGATTCTAACGGCAGATTATTATTTATTTTATGGAATGTTATTATTAAACGTTATTATATTTCCATAAAATATCAATTACTTGGAAATATTTTGAGGAATGTTATTCGAGTATTATCTCAGTCGAGAGATATTAAATGAATGTTAGTTTCGAATATTCATTTAGAGTTGATTATTTAATGAATATTACTTTGAAATTTATTAGAATTTTATTTATTAAATGAATATTACTTTTGAATATTCATTTAAGGTTTTATGTACTTGATGAATATTATTTTAAAATATTCATTGGAAGTTCTATTTACTTAAGGAATATTATTTCGATTATTCCTTTAAAGTTTTGATTACTAAATGAATATTATTTGGATATTCATTTAGAAGATTATTTATTAAATGAATATTGTTCTCAAATATTCATTTAAGGTTTGACTTATTTATTGAATATTATTTTAAATAATTATTGGAGTTTAATTATTTAATGAATATTATTTTGAATATTCATTTAAGGAGGGATTTATTTAATAAATAATTCTATATATTCATTCGAAGATTACTTACGAGCAATATTATGAGTTAATAATATTTCGTAATTATTATTGAGTTAATAAATATTCTTGGAATATTTATTTAATTCTTTTAAATTCTTTTTAAAATGATTTATATTATTCGGAGATTATCTTTCACCTCCAGATATTATGTAAAATATTTCGGAGTCTTTTTACGATTATTTTATCAAGGAAAGGTTCCCAACTCTTTCTTTTTCATTTAAATCTATCTTAAAAGGATTTAAATTCTCGCTCAAACTTCCATATTATAGGGGAACCTACTTGAGCAATGTTATTTATCTTGTTGACTTCCCGGTCATAAATCTTGTAAAACTATTCGTTTCACTCGCAACTTGGTTGCTGTTTATCAATTGAATCTTTGAGTAACCTTCTCATCATTCGAGGGGTAAGATTATTGGAACAAGATGGTATCCTCTCACAAGCAACAGCTTGAGAGATATGATGTTGAATTTTCCTTTCCAACTAGATAAGACTACTTTTTGGAGTCTTATCAATAAGTATCATACTTGGGGAATGGGGGACGAACTTTACGTTCAGAGTCAAGAACTTCTTTTCAAACTTGGAGTCGTGTAAGAGGCCGAGTAGCGCCGGTCCATCCCAATTGGCCCAACCGTTGGCCGGGGAGATCTAACAGGGCGGTAGACAAGTAAATCCGTCAGCTATTCCTTCTACCGGTAGTAAATCTAAATTGAGCTGTACAATCTGCGAGTGATCATCGTAAGGATTGGAATAGTGGGCGCGGTGAATACTCCAGCAAAAGTTCATCATTTAAATTCATTTATTTTCTGCAACATTATCATTGTTGGCAGTATTGGAAAGTATTTATAATTGGAATTGCAATATTTTCCTGCAAGTTCCTCTTCTATGATAAATGATAATATCTTGCTTATCTTCGACATAACAGATATTCCCACCTATATTTGCATTTTGAGTTACCTAGTAACTTCATCGTTTATGTTATACTAGCATCATTTCCGTAAATGCATGGCATATGGTTTGAAAGCAACTTTTGAACTGTTATATATTATCGTTCAGTTATATATTATCATTGGTGGGCTATTGCTCACCCTTGCTTTATTATTATATCACAACAACAGCTAGACCAGATGACTCGCACAAGGTGCACTCGACGCTGACGAGGACGATGAGACTACCAGAGCTGAAGAAGAAGCTAGTGGTAGGATAGATTCATTCTTTTAGTACCAAGTATATGGGCTGGTATGACTTATGAAAATGGATGGCAAAGAGTATGTATTCATATTGAAATTCTTTTGGATTGTAAGAACTCATAATGTGATTAATAAAATTTGGTAGTTACTCTGATTACATCTCTGGGACTATAACGGGTGTGTTTTATATTGTTGTGTTGGGTCATAAAGTTGTAATTTATTTTATGTGGAAGTAAGTTCAAGTATTGTGGACAGAAATGGAGACCGTAACGACCGGATCCCGGACCCTGGATCTGGGCGTGTTACAACAACAGCTAGACCAGATGACTCGCACAAGGCGCACTCGACGCTGGCGAGGACGATGAGACTACCAAAGTTGAAGAAACGCTATTGGTAGGATAGATTCATTCTTTTAGTACCAAGTATATGGTCTAGTATGACTTATGAAAATGGATGGCAAAGAGTATGTATTTATATTGAATTTCTTTTGGATTGTAAGAACTCATAATGTGATTAATAAAATTTTATTGTTACTCTAATTTCATCTCTGGGACTATAACGGGTGTGTTTTATATTGTTGTGTTGGATCATAAAGATGTAATTTATTTTGAGTAGAAGTAAGTTCAAGTATTGTGGACAGAATTGGAGATCGTAACGACCGGATTTGGGGGTGTTACAAGGACCCCATGTTCACCCCCTAGTAACTTCATTTGAGTGAGGGTTGAGCAGAGAAATCCTTCGATCCTAATAGCCTTCCAGACACATTAGACCTAGCTGATTTTTTAGGTTTTACAACTAATGCCTTTTGAGAGACACTAGAGGGGGTTGATTGTTCAGAGGAGTGTTTGGGTTGGGTGCTTGGGTCAGGAACAAGGTGGGATTGACCATGTCCCATAGCATCAGAAATCGGTCCCAGACCATTAGTAATAGAACCATAATGAGTAGGCATCCTCTTAGACAAGAGAAGCTTGGCCTCATTAGGTATAACGCCTTAGAAAGTTTTTGGTATTATTTATTATTTATCTAATATTAGATGTGAATTATGTGACGTGATTAATTGTGAGGAGGTAAAAATATGTTTGATATAGTTTTTGTGGGTTTATTTGATGATTTATATATGTCGGATAAGTCTACGTATTTTTAATTTTAATTTTTGAGGATTAAATTCGATTTAAATCATGTGTTAATTATCTACTAAGAATTTTATAAAATTATTGGGATTAGTATAATTCCCGAAATCTTTTGCATTATTTACTTTATTAGTTTATTTGAGTTTTAAAAATATTAGATGGATTTATTTTGATCTTTAAGGATTTTAAAATGATTTTAGGAATTATTTTGCGTTTTATGGATATATTTTTTTGTAAAATCTCTATTTAATTCATTTTTGATCCTAAAAATATTTTAAAAATATGGGGAGATAGATAATTTCATTTTTTACATTTTAAAAATAATTTCGTGATTTTTCTCAAGTATTGCCCATTTATTTTCTATTTTATAAAGTAATTTTTTTAAAATTGTTTTTAAGGAAAATGTTTGTGATGTAAAGATAGAATTCCCAATTTCAATCCCTGAATTACCAGTTCCCTTTCCCCATTTTCATTTCCCCTGTTTTCTTAAGTTCTCTTTGTTTCTCTCGATACTTCGAGATTCTCTCCCTCTCTCGAGTCTTTCTCTACTCGCAACTTCCCTCCATTTCTGTAAGCATCAACCTGCAGCTCGATTTAAGGTTACTGTTATGAATTAAAACCCTCTCTCTCTCTCTCTCTCTCCCCTATGTTGTCCCGTATTTGTGTATACATGGTCCAGAGGTGTGTGTGGGTGTTTGTATTTGCGCGACTGGGTCTCCCTCTTCCCTTGTTTTTTTGCGTTGAGGTATACTGCTGCTACTGTGATTCCTGCGTGTGTTTTTTTTATCTGGGTATCGAGTTTCTGATTGTGTGGGTGTGCTTAATTCGAACTGTGGGGGTGTGTAATTGGTGTGGTGTACGGTTTGTCTCCCTGCAGCAGGTGAGCATGTGTTGATTTTTGAGTTGCTGCGTTTGTAGTGGTGGCAGCGGGCTTCGAGTGTATGTGTGTATAATCCGTAAGTGTGTGTGTGCGTGTGTGATAAGAGCGTGTGAGTGTGTCAACAGTGATGATGGGTGAGAGTATATGCAGTATGGGTATTGAGATTTCTGTGGTTCAAATGTTTAGTGACTTTCGAATTTGGTATCAAGTAGAAAGGGATTGTTGAATTGTTGTGACGATAATATAATATATGGCTGCTTGTTTTGCTTACGGTTCGATTATTACAATCTAAATACTGTTTGACTACTTCTGTGATTATGAATTTAATGTAACTGTATTTGTGCGGAGTCTCGAGTCGGAGACCCAAATTAGGGTACCCTCGGGATTTTGCCCCTTGACGATGATTTAATTTGAGTCAAGGGTAAATTGGCGATGATGACCCGTGAACCAAATTTAAATCTAATAATTATATGATAAATTGTAATTTTAATTTTGGATTGGTATAATTTAATTGTTATGTAATGGATTAACGGATTGGAATAGGATAATATAAATTGCTTGGTATATATAAAGGGGAAAAATCTTAATTGTATTTTCTCGAGTATATGTATATATGTATGTACTACTAGTATGGAGTGGTATCTGATACATATTTTATTTATTTGATTTCCTGCTAAATGTTCACCGGTTATAATTTTATGCTTATGTCAGTGATATGTGGTTGATATTATCTGATTAAAGTAAATAAATTTAGGGGTTATCGCAAGGGTAGATTAAGGTTAGACGTTCAAAGATGAACGTCGAGCATGGTATAGAATTCTCAAGTAGTGTTTTTATTGTGCAGATTCGAAGGACGAAGATCCAAGGAATAAAGGAAAGGCAAAGGCTGAGGGTTTTTGAGCTAAGTGACTAGCGTGAAAGTACTTGGTTAAGGCAAGTGATTCGAACTTTGAATTGAAGTTCAGATTCCTTCAACTGCTTATGAATATCTGCTTAAACTTTTATAACTGACTGCAACCCCTTTTAAATTATTGTTGAATCTTTGGTACCTTATTGTTTATTCCTTATAAATTGTTCCTCAACTCTTGTATTCTGTTAGTTATCCTTATTAATTGTTGTTTAAACCCTGGTACCTTATCATTGATGGTCGTGAATAATTGTGTAAACCTTTGTACCCAACCTTTGCACTAATTCTTGTTAATTTATGAACCTTAAATTATAATTTACGCCTTGCTCTAACTTAAACCTTTCCTTGCGCTTATTTCCTAAATTACCCAAATAAAATCCTACTTATAATTCCCTGGAACCTTAATTCTAAAACCCTAACATTTATTTTATCCCTCATTAGCTCGTGACCTTTTATTTGATTTAATCTTGTCTTTCTGAAACCTACCCGAGTTAATTAAATATTTCTTTCACATTACCTCGTATTATTATTATTATGTGTTTGACAAAACCATATTCTTAAATACCCTTTTAACCACACTTGAATTCTTATCTTGAAAGCCTTATGCAATTACTCCTAAATGCTTCCTTGACCCCTAATCTTTTATAAATGCAAACCAAAAATGGCTTATTTATTTAAAAATGTTTTAAAATTCCTTAAGCTGGGCTTAAGGATCGAATAGTGAAACATTTTAAATGATTTTAAAGGTTTTATTTTGAGGGATTCCGTCAAAAATATTTTCTACGGATTCCTTCAGATTGGAGCCGCGTAAGAGGCCGGGTGACGCCGGTCCAGCATGTTTTATTGTGTGCTGTAGTTTTGGTGGGACCAGTCCAGCACCTTACAGGCCAATGTGTTGCCTAATTGGGAACCCAATTTATGTCCAGACGGATTGAGTGTCCGGGCTGAGGACTTTACGTGGCTGATCACCCGTATCGTCCGTAGTCGGGAAAAACCTCCAATCAAATTTAAATGTTTTAAAAATGAAAGTTTATTTAAAAAGAGAATTGATGATTTTCTACCTTCAATGAAAAGATTTTTAGAAACTTTCAAAGGATGATTTTTGAAATGTCATAAATTGAATACAGTACTACCAGACAAACCCATCGTGAGATTGTGAATTAAAATCAGAACATCCTGAGTATTCTTTGGCACCTTTATATTGTTGTATTCAGTATACAGTTGTGGATTATTTATTTCCATTTTTATCACTTTCTGGGCATTTGGCTCACTCCTTGCTATTGTTTCTAACCCTTTTTCAGTTAAAGAAGAAAAGGTTACGAATTAGGAGCTATATCAGAAGAACTTGTTGTGGACCATAGACAGCCTAGTTTTGCTCTGCTAGAAGGTTGGACTTTTGGATAGCAGTCAAGATTTGTGTAATAGTGCCAGTTAGTTGCATTTATATTTGTGGAGAGTATGTAACTTTTGGTTAAAAATTTAATATTGTAATGTAATAACTTAGTAGTTGCTTGTTTCATACCACTACCTGTTAGAGATCCGGGTTAGTAGTGGGTTGTTATATTGTGTTTTATTATTTTGTTGACCAGGGTTGAACTTGTATTGGTTTTTGGAATTGTTGTTTGGTAGTTGAATGAAATTTGGTTGGTTCGAATTTATAGGTGGATAGTCCGAATTACGAACACTTCATGCCGAATTTTTTAAAATTCCCCTGTATCAAAGTTTAATTTTAACAAATAAATTCCAATAATTGAGTATTTTGTTATAAAAAGTATATTTTCAGTATAGGGAAGTGGGGTGTTACATTAGGAATAAAGGCAGGGCCTTCAAAACCATTTGCCTTGTCACTATTAACCAAGGCCTTAATGTTGTTATCAGTAATTCTACAGATAGGTAGAACTGTATCATTTGTAAAAGTAACATCAGGACACAGATGTGAGAATATCAATTTGAAAGAATCGTAGAAAACAAACATATCCACACTTATCTGATTTTCTATCACTTAAATTTTTTAGAATAAAAGAACCATAGTCAAAAATAGTACAGTGGATTAGAGAGTACCCAATCTTAAGAGATCTAGACGGTAGAGCATCAAAATTTGATGTCTTGTTCCGGAAACATCAACTTATGGTGTCAAAGAAGAAATTTCATTCCCTTTTGAGCTTTGTTCTTAATAGACTTCTAAACTTCTTTACCTCCCCATTGTAGCCTTGAGCCTTGTCTAATTCAAACAGAGTTGAGTCACTAACAGCAACAGGAGTTTTGCCATTGAGTGGAGGTAGATGAAGAGCTTCTTCAACAACTCCTACAGTAACATGAAAGTAACGCCATTGTATTCAAAGGTCATCTGAGTTGTACCTATTGAATGCTTTCCAAATACTGCTATTCTCCACACCTGCATAAAAGACTTGAAAGAAATTTTGGCAGGTTAGGTTAAAGCATAGTTTAATGGGCTTGAGGATGGAAAGTCCTGTAATATGGAAGTCATTTGGTAAGTCCTGATGGTCGAGAACAGCAACGCAGTTATTGGTGGCGAAGGTAACTTCATTAATGACGGTCTGTTTGTTCATGAATGATGAAGTTGCCATTGTAATTGAAAATATGAGAAAATTGAGATTTTGAAAGATTAGGGTTTGAGTGCATAGAGAGAGAGAGAAGATGAAAAACTGATAATTTGAGAATAATATTTGATTTAGAAAATCAAATTGTTTTGTTTAGACAAACAAATTATTTCTCAATTATAGGTGTTAGTATCTGATTTGTGCAAGAAAAATTAGTGGACCAATTTTCGTGGGTTAGTAATAACCGCACGGCTTTTCATGTGTAACTATATGTATATACCCAAAAGTGAGATGCAAGCGCACATACAGTTGTCCAACTAAAATTGAAACGTTTCTCATCAATTACTGATAGAAATTAGCACAAATAAATAGACATAATATGCAGCAATTACTGAGTAATATCACAACTAAAAATAATTACGTCTATTCAAACTTGATAAAATATTACTGACCTGTATATTAGGATTCAATAGTTGATTACTATTAGGAGTTTGACCATGTCAGAATTTGACTTTTGTCAGGATCATCATTCTGTCAGTATTCGTTCACTTATACATACCTTGTCATCAGGATATGATGATCATCAGGAATTGCTCTCTGTCTATTTTCTCAGAAACTTTCATAGTTCATCATTCCGAGTTCATTCACCAGTTTGTTAAATACGGCTTCAAGAGTGGCTTGGTGAATATATCAGCTAGTTGTTAATCAGTAGGAACAAAATCTAACTCAATTGTCCCTTCCAGTACTTGTTCCCTTATGAAATGGTATCTGATACTGATATGCTTAGTAAGAGAATGTTGAACTAGATTTACTGTCATGGCAATAGCACTTTGGTTATCACAATAAATAGGTATTTTTGAAAATGACAAACCATAGTCCATTAGCTGATTTCTCATCCACATTATCTGATCACAACAGCTTCATGTAGCAATGTACTCAGCTTATACCAACTATAGCAGCCTGACTTTTCGGACTATTATCATTCGATCAAATTATCAACCAAAATTCAAATTCCACAAACTCATAAATAAAATCGCAAAATATCGTAAAAATATTCCAAAATCCAGAAATGATACTACATATAATAATCCAATGTAAAACCAAAATCCATAGAGACGCAGCTCCTCAAATCTAAACAGCTAAAAACTAGAACATTATTTATTGCCTAAGCAACATTATTTATGATACAACCCAGCAATATAACTAATCGGACTAATCAGTGGATCAAGTAAGTTTTACAAAAATATTTCATAAACTTTCATAAATCAAAGTTCAAAATTTCATAGGTCATAAATCTCATTTTCAAATTCAAAATAATATCAGATACATATATTAAATTTCACAGTTCACTAAGGTCACAAATACCCGGTGATAGAGTATCATAGGTTCATAATAGTCAATAATGCGCCCCTTACTAAGGTACCATAAAGTGTGCACTCCCGAAAGCATCATATAAAGCATGCCCTAGTGAGGTATCATAGGCTAGTTCCGGAACTATACGCAATTACTAACAGGTTTATAAGTAGCTAACTAGGAATTCTTATATCTAAAAATAGCATCCTTGATCCAAATTTTTGTAACAAAAATATTATAACTATGAAACATTTTAGGAACATTTCATATGAAAAATATTTAAAAATATTTGATAGAGTACAAAAGTTTAACTTACCTTAATTGAATAACCACTCAATTAATTTGCACCAATGGATCCTATACAAATATTTGACATAATAAAATTTTAATTAGTCCAGGACAATTTGTGGACACAATAGTGTTTATATAGGCTCACCAGTAATTCACTAAGTGTAGCAAAATATTAAACTTAATTAACCTCAACTGAACTCGGGTCCCTAAGGTCATGTACGCATGCACTTACGACACTTCAAAGTGTATATAAAAAAATTTCCAAACAATGTTAACAAGCAGGATCAATCTGAACTGTATACATTTGGCCTGGTTCCCTTTCAATAAACTAAAGGTACAAGAGTAAATGCATTTAAAACAAACATTATTTTACATGACATAAAGGGGTTTATTAAGAGGTTGGCCCTCAAAGTTTGCCCGAAAATACCCAAGGACCCTCAAAGTACAAAAACGAACCTCTGGGCCACTGAAGTATGTCTGATGTGCATCCCGACCCCTTTTCCATTCAAAGTCATTATTATTAAATCAGTTGAGGGGTAACTTTGTCATTTCTATTGCTTTGTAACGTTACATAAAAATAGTATGATCGTGTTGGCCCTTGAAGTATGGATTATTGTACATGTTTACACATTCAGTAAAAAAAATCTATAATGTTTCTATTAAGTGTACTTATATTTTTCGGATCTTTAAATAACATAGTTTTTCAATATATATTTTCGAGTTTTTTTGACTTGCACCAAAGTAGGACGTTCAAATTTTAATAAAAATATAAAAAATTCAAAAAAATTTTGTAAAATATAATAAGGATACAATATCTTTATGAGTGACCTCCAATACAAATACTGAAACATGGAAACATGTCATTGTCTAGTGTTGATAAAGTTTGTGATTGGTATAGTAATTTCTTCTCCAATGTGCCTGATTTTTTCATGTACTCTCCTCGTTTTTTTAATGAAACTTAGGCCCTACTTAATATAACAAAGTTTTGTACTTTATTTTTTTTCGGATTTTAGGTTTGTACCAAAATAGGACGTTTGAATTTTAATATGAAACAAACAAAATAAAATAAATAATATTTAAAAGTACAATTTGAGGCCAAAAAAATAAGCAACATTGCATTACTTTGCCATTTTCTATAACTTAGAAATATTTATATATTGACCCTTAATGTATGCACATTTGTACACATTAACACATATGTTCCGATATTACCCCCTATGCCAAACGACCGATATGTAATTTTTTTCTCCAATGGTCGGAAAAAGGGCATATACATACAAAAGCCATACTTCAGTGGCCCAAAGGTACATTTTTGTACTTTGAGGGTTCCTATGTATATTCGGGCAAACTTTGAGGACCAACCTCTTAATAACCCGACATAAAGGACATCAATTTATATTTTAAATATAAATTATGACAAATGTTACGTAAATCAAAACAAAGAAAACAATATTATATTACTTCATTTAGCCATAGAATAGTTACAAAACAAATTTATTAATACACTCAAATCACACTCTAATTTTATTTGTTTAATAATGCTAAAAAAAAAGAACTCCGTAAAACCTTTAATTATTAAAAATACTAATGCTCCGCAAACCAAAGATTTGGAATAAAACAATTTAGTCAAGGTACCCTATATGTATACCTTATGCTAGCTAATTAACTCACCAATTAACAAGTAAGCTACAACAAATATTTATAAGAATTAACAAAAGCTAGTAATTAAATAATGTAGTCAAAATATCAATACAACTAATCAAGTTACATCAGTTATTGACTCTAACTAAAATGATTCTTATACTGACTTAATCAAATGGAAACGAACTAGCGACACAAAAATTTTGCAGACAAAAATGAAATCACAGAGTTGTAAGTAGTACCTTATATTCGTTTTCTTTTGTTACTCTCGATTCACTGTAGCACTAGTGTATATATAGAGATAAGTGTAACAGTCTGACGTAATAACGTAACCACAAATAAAAGCAAATTAAATACTTGTAATACTAATCTTGTTTAACTGAAATATCACCTTAGCAATACTTTAAGATATTGATTTTTATAAACAAATAAAATATATAATTACTTAAAAAAATTATCTTAGACTGACATTTTATATAAAATTGTTAATTTAGAAAAATACGAAATATTACATTATGTCTTACCACAACACTTGTAATCAAATCTTTGAATATTTTTGTATCGAATGATGTGTTTCGTACCGTGATCGAACCTTGATCGCTTGTCAAAATCATTTGCTATATATCTCCCGTGTTTAGACAAACTTTCTGATGTTTAAGCATATTACCAGTCCCATTCGTCGAGTTGTAAATGCAGGTTTACCCACATTTGGAACATTTGACATGTAACACATTATCCGAACCAACAGGAAGTTCATTGAATGTGTCCCAAGCTTTAGATCTTCTTTTTCTAGTTTCCTTGCGCTTCTTTGGAGGTTTGATAGAACCTTCAGTTATATGGTCGATCGGGTTAGTTGGTTCATCATCTTTTTCTTCTTCATCGTGCGTATCGCCTTCATCCTCACTTAAGGATTCGTATTGTATAAACAATATTCACAATCAATTACAAGATTCTAGGATAGATTAATATGTATACTATATATTATATATACAACTATATATTACGTCAAAAATTAGGAATATGATAAAGAGAGTGAAGAATTGAAGATTACCTGAATATTGGTGTTTGTTTCCTCCATAACAAATCTCAATTCCAGTAGAAATCTCAGTGATAGTAGAAGACTAATCGCGGCGGTCTAAAGTTTTTGAGAGAAAGGCAGAAAGCAATGGGAAAAGAAACCCTAAAGCCCAAAATGCGTAACTTAAGTTTATGAATTTTAGACTTTAGTCAAAAGGTCATAAGATCAGTGGTCAAATTTTGTCGAATATTCAATCTTAATTTGAAACAATTTTCTATTTATTTTGTAAAAAAGTAAAACATGTAATATTTATTTATAATATATATTAATAATTTAAAATATTTATTGAAATAATTATTTATTTCGTGCAATTTCATTTCGTGTCATGTACCCACGGGTAAACAGAAAACCGACAAGAAATTTACTTGTGTAATTTCATGTTCATGTATCGAAAAGGTGAACACAAACCCAAAATTTTTGTGTCGTGTACGAAATTGCCGGCTCTAATTAATCTTGGAGTCTCTTTAACCTTTGCCTCAGTGAAATTGGGATGGCTGGTAGTGATGCACAATTTCAAACCATTTCTGTAAATAAATGCCATCATGCTCTTCAACTCCACATCCTCTAATCTCATCTCCTAACAACTTGTATGTGTCTGGCTTGGGCATATGATAGAAAGTTCTCATAACATTCTTTCCATATCTTTTTTTTAGAGATGGAGTTTCAGGTGAGAATATAGAGTTGAACTCGTATAGATATAAGGGCTCTCCTCTGCAAAGAGATGTTGGAATTATCACATTTGGAGTTAAGACTTGCCTAATTGTTGTGGAAACTGGAAGGACTGGCACTTGTAAAGTTTGAGGTAGAGAAGCTAGTCTTGTAGCAATAGTATATGGATGTGTAGATTCTGGCTCCCCCTCACTTGAAGGCATAGACTCCTCCTCATTTGTTGGCACTTGGATTACAGGCACTTCCTCAACTTGAGATGTAATTGAAATTGAAGTGACTACTTGTGCAGAGACTTCAACACTCATCTCCCCCTTTTTTGTATCATCAAGGTTTGAGGTAGATGCAGGAGTTCTAAGTAGTTGCTGAAGAATCTTGATCTACTCATTTTGATTTTCCATGATTAAATTTTGATTTTGAGACAAGGTAGCCACATCCTTTTCCATCTTGCCATCCCTAGCAGTAAGAAAATCAATAGACTTTTCAAAAGAATCATCCTTTCTAAGCCTTTATTGAATTTGCCTTATAGAAAAATCAGGGAATAGAAAGTCCATCTGCTTTTTGTACTCATCCTACATGGTTTTGATGACATTTTTGGTGTCAACTCTGTCCAGGTTGCTTTGATAGAGAAGACATTTGTGCAGTTTGAGACATGCTAGAAAATTATCTTAAACCATATAGAACTGGATCTTCAATTTTTGGTATGGCTACAGTCTTGTTATACTACACTACAAGTTCTCTGCTAGCATTTTTAGGGATAAACTCTTTGGATATGAGTCATTCCAGAAAATCACCACTTCCTGAGGGGCCTTCTTCTCCTCCCTCTTCTTCAGACTCTGGGTCATACTCAAAATCATCCCCAACACCTGGAGGCAGCTTGCTAATAGCATCTTTAGCTTACATAAGAGACTCAGTAGTATGGACTAAATTCAGCATCCTTTCTGCCTACATATTGCCCTGTTCAACCAAAACTTGATAGGCTATTACAGGATGAGGAAATGTCTCAACATTAAGAGTAAGAAATTCTCTTTCAGCTTCATTGACATCCATTAACTCACTTGCAATGGCTATTTCCTCCCTTATTGCGCCTGTACCGGCTTTTCCCTCATATTATCTCTCTCTTTTTGTATCAAAGGCTCTCCCTGGGTCACACCACTCACACCCTCACCATCACCTACTAAGGTGGTACCTCTTTCTCTCCTTTTACCAGGCTGAAAGAAATAGTCTGCCTCTCACTCTCAAACTCTTCTTTTGTCTGCTCACAAGGCAGTGTCTCAGTCAAATCACTCTCTTCCCTTACTCCTAGAAGTGTTTTGAATCAACGAATGAGGGACACTCGTTGAAGTAGAAATTGTAAGAATCAATGGATGACTGCTGTAAGGCATGTCCATTGAGGAAGAAACAATAATAAACTGATAAAGGATATCCATTGATGAAGTTAAAGTTAGAGTTATTGAAGTTGAAACCAAAGTTGAAGCTATGCAGATTGATTTGAGATTTGATGGCCCAGATTCAATTAGAGTTTTAGAAAGAAGGGACTGCTAGTCCAACAAATCATCTAAAAGATGATGACTAGTAGTTTCATAATGGGGCTCCTCTATGCAAGTTAAAGATGGAGAATCAGTGTGTGTTGTGTGAATCATGTCCACATCAAGAGATAGAGTTGGTGAGTTAGGTATTTCAACTACTTCGATTTGTAGTGAGAGAGTTTTGGGTCTGTTACTCCACATTTATTGAAGCCACGTCAATCTTTGAGAAGGCACATAAATAAAATATGTGATTTTGCGCTGTGCAGTGTGTGTACCCTGTGCACCCTCTCTCACTATGGATCTTTCTTCTACCATGTATCTTAGATGGTGAGATTTGGCCAGTGGTGTCCCTAACCCTCTTATGTAGTGTTCCTAGTTGGGAACTCTTTTCAATAATTACAGCGTGTTGAGAGGATGCTGCTAGGGATGTGCTAATTTCCATTTCATCACTAACACCCTTTTCGGAGGATGTAGTGTGGCTTGGCTGGACATCACTCACCTCACCTGCCTTATCCTTGGGGTTTTCTTGATGTTCACCCCTTCCCTTACCACTTACTATCTCCAACACACTCCCCTCAGGTTGTGTAGTAGTTGTTACATTAAGTGTCTTTTGAGAGTCGCTTGAAGTGGTTTTGTTTGACTTGGATTTGGATTTTTTTTTTTTGGCTACTTGGGTAGGAGGTTGTGGGACACTGGCACCAGCCTCCATTGTAGCACTTGAAGGCAAAGATGAGAGGGGTTGAGAAGTAGAGACAGAGGTAGTAGAAGTTACCTAAACGATAGGCAAGTAGACCAAGTCTACATTGCTGTTGATATTCATCCTTATGAGGTCACTTAAGACCCACTTCTCTTGTATCCAGCATGAGAACTTGCTAGCTTTGTTCTCAATGATAATTGGGTTCTCAGAAATATGGTTAGCTAAAAACATTAAAAATCTAGCAAAGTATATGTTCTTAGGCCTATTATCCTTGTTTCCTAGCTTAGAAGCAATTTCATACATTACTAAATACCCAAAGTTAAAATATTCATCATTTAATAAAATAGTAAAATTATTGCAATCCTAGAACAACTATAATTCTTTAAGAAACAAAGATTCAAGAATCAATGGAGTATTTGCCGCTAGGTTGCATATTCAAGCCAAATGCGAAATAGATACGCAAGTACTTACATAACAAGGTTCATGCCATACAAGAACCAAAGGTGAATCTTGATTTGATACCTGAATTGGATGTTTATCAAGTTTGCCCTGCTGATCTTCCAGTCAAGGCCTAAGCACAGGGCTCTATACCTATTTCTTCACAAGGAGATCGACTAAGAAAGTTTCAGTTAGTAGGCATGATCGCCAAACAAAGGATGTGAAAGGTTATTGGTCTGCTTCTACACGACAGAAAGTAGTGAAGGCACCCCCTCAGCTCATCAAAAGAACTTTGGTCTACTATCTCAAAGCTGGAAATGTGAAGCGGAATGGAAAAAAAACAAACTGGATAATGCACGAGTATGAACTGAAATCAGCCGATGAAAAGGCACAGAGACAGAAGAAGATGTGATTAAATTAACCCAAGAGAATCTATAGATGAACTATTAGAGAATAAGGGAATAGCTCCTCTGAATATGTGTGTTTAGTTTGTTAGGGTTTAGTAGTACTATAAAAATAGAGGAGATGTGTAGTGCAGAATCATTTTGAATGAGATAATATTATAATGGATTTTCTCTCTATTCTCACTTCTCTTACGACCCCATTGCATAAATATATAGAAATTATCAATATATATTGTATTTTCTTAAAATAATCTTAAGTTAATAATGAATTAAACAATCTTTATTAATAAATAAAGTATTCGTTCTAATGATATTTCAGTCTCCCAAATTTAATTTCACCCCAAGATTCGTATCCACCAAAATTATTGAAATTCTGTTGTAAATACAATTGTTTTTTTTATAACAATCTACTGAGTGTTATAAATAACATAATTTATAAGATTATTCAAAATTATAAATTAGTGTTCACTTTAAATTTAATTTCTCGGACCGTGCTTCGCACGGGTTATCATCTAGGATTTTGAATATTAGAAAAATGAATATTCTTTTAGTATTAGATCCAACGGTTCTCATTTATCTGTTTTGAAATCTAACGTTTATTATTTAGTGTAACAAATTTAGTGTACCAAACGACCAAAATAATTTGTTTATAATAGTATAGTATAAATAAGGATATAATTATTTTTGGTGATTGCAAACACCAGCTGGTAAGTTTTTCAGATTATTGCTGCTTATTACATAAAATATTTTTATAGATAATAATAATCAATTTACCTATAAATTTAAATATTGATAGTATATACATGTTTTTTACAGGGAAGAAGTTTATTTTTAAACAACTTAATCCACATCAACATGTTAATGCCTTCGAACTGCCCTTCACTGAAGCAATGGATTTTCTAATTTGTCTGAGCTTTGTTAAGCTAATTTTTCAGTAAACATTGACCTGCAACATGCATGGTAACTTACATTTCCTCAAGTGTAAATTATATGTTTCCAGAAGTACTCTGCTAGAAAATTTTACTGTTTTGTGTAGATGACAGACCAGCTACATAGTTTGTAGTCATCAAGTATCACTTTCTCGACATTATAGTGGAGTCAGGAGTGTAGTACATGCATTTTCTTTACATTTACAATACTGGTTCAAATCCTCAAAGGTGCATTTATGTTCAGATATTTAGCCATTATTATAACCGCGACCAAGAATTGTTGGGTTTATTTGTATAAGGTTTTTGTATGAATTTCAGTGTAAGAGACTTAGAATAGGATAAAGAATCAAGAAACTGAATTTTTCTGTGTATAATTGATCTATCTTTAACCTCCTTATATAATAGGAGAATACAAACCAACATATATGAATAATAATAGATACATTCACAGATACATTCCTTTAATTCCTTGAATCTTATTTAATGCACTCCTCCGATTCCATGAGATTAGTTTATCCAACATATTCCTCCCTTAAACTAATCCCTTTCGATCCTTCATGCCCATCAACATTTTGAAAATATCTAGCAGAGTCTTGGACAATGGTTTGGTGAGCACATCTGCAATTTGGTCTCTACTAGCAACATGACGTAAATGCACATTTTTATCCTTTACATGTTCTCGTATAAAATGAAACCGAACATCAATGTGTTTACTCATTTTGTGATGCATTGGATTTTTGGCAAGCTCAATCGCAGACTTGTTATCAATTTGAATTTCAGTTGACATTGGCCGTGGGATCTTCAGCTCATGAATTAACCTCCTTAACCATATCGTATGACATACACAGTAAGAGGCTGCTACATATTCTGCCTCGCACGTTGACAAAGAAATTATAGGCTGCTTTTTAGAGTACCAGGTAAATGCCATGTCTCCCATAAAAAACATGTATCTAGACGTGCTCTTGCGGTCATCTACGTCTCCGCACCAATCACTGTCAGAATATCCCAGCAATTTTTAGTCCTTTGTCCTGCAGTAAAACATTCCCAGAGATTTTGTTCCTTGAACATATCGCCGAATTCTTTTTATTGCCTTCCAGTGTGACTGCTTTGGGTGTTCCATGAATCTGCTCAAAATTCCAACAATATATGCTATATCAGGTCTTGTACATGTGAGATATCTCAAACTTCCAACTAAACTTTGATATAACTTTGTTTCAACCAAATTTCCTTCCTCAAATTTAGAAAGTTTTGTGCCCAGTTCCATTGCTGTTGCTACTGGATTGCAGTGTTCCATCCGAAATTTCTTTAGAATACTATTAGCATATGCTTCTTGAGATATAAAAATACCTGACTGATCTTGCTTCACTTCAATGCCAAGAAAAAATCTCATCAATCCCAAATCTGTCATCTCTTTCTTAAACTCCTTAATCATCTCTTCATTGTTGCCCATAAAAATAAGATCATCAACGTAAAGTGCAAAGAGTAGTAATTTACCTTGCCTTTCCTTGACATAGAGAGCAGCTTCATAAGGACATTGCACAAAATCGTTCTTCTTGAAGTAGGCATCAATACGAGTGTTCCATGCTCGTGGCGCCTGTTTTAAACTGTATAGCGCCTTATACAGTCTCAACACCATTCTTTCTTTACCTGTTTTTACATATCCAGGTGGCTGGCTCACGTATACTTCCTCTTCGAGCGTTCCATTTAAAAAGGCTGACTTTACGTCCATATGGTAAATAGGCCATTTACATTGAGCTGCTTGAGAGATCAAAAGTCGGATTGTCTCCATTCTGGCAACAGGGGCGAAAACCTCATCGTAGTCTATTCCGGCTTTTTGTCTGTAGCCTTTTGCAACTAACCGTGCCTTATATCTTTCTACTTCCCCTTGAGCATTCGTTTTCTTTTTATAAACCCACTTAACATCAATAGGCTTACAACCTTCTGGAGGTTCAACAAGTTCCAACGTTTTGTTTTTTTCGATGGCTTTGATTTCTTCATCCATTGCAGCATTCCATTTCTTGTCTTGCACTTCTTCTCCAAAATCTATGCTTTCTGCATCAGCCACCAAACACACTAGGTGTACCTCACCATGTTCATATATATCTTGTAAACTTCTCGTTCTAGGATTCCTGGGCTCATCCTCATCATATTCTTCTTCTCCAAATGTATCAAAATTTGTCGGTGAGATTTTAGAAATTGGAACATCAGCTTCTTTCGCTGCTTCTACTGGTGCTTTATTCCAGTTCCACGTATCATCTTCTTGTATTTTTACATCTTGACTTATAACCACCTTCATAGAAATCGGGTCCAGGAGCCTATAAACTTTTGTTTTCTCATCATATCCAATGAATATGTACTTCCTGCTCTTGTCGTCCATCTTTGTTCTCTTTTGATCTGGAACATGTGAATATGCCATGCTCCCAAAAACTTTTAGGTGTGATACAGTAGGCTTCCTTCTGCTCCATAATTCTTGTGGTGTTTCATTTCCCAAAATAGAGTGTTGACAACGATTCTGAATATATACAACACACTGTACAGCTTCCGCCCAGAGTTCTTTAGGCAGTTCCTTGCACTTTAACATTGATCGAACCATATCTAAGATAGTCCGATTTTTGCGTTCAGCCACACCATTCTGCTGTGGTGAATATGGAGCAGTTAAGAACCTTCTAATTCCCTGCTCTTCACAGTATTCTGTGAAAGCTTTTGACGTATATTCTCCACCTCTATCTGAACGCAATGCCATGATTTGTACTCCTGCCTTCTTTTCTACCAGCGCTTTAAATTTCTTGAATACTTTTATTGCCTCAGATTTTTCATTTAAGAAATAAACCCATGTTCTTCGAGAATAATCATCGATGAAAGTAATAAAGTACCTCCTGGAACCATGTGACATGGGTGTAATAGGACCACATATGTCCGTGTGAACTAACTCGAGAGGCTGTGAAGCACGATAAGTTGCCTTCTTTTGGAACGAGTTTCTTGTTTGTTTTCCCAGCACACATTCTTCACAAAAATTTCCTGTACAATCCAAGCTTGGCATTCTATGGACCATTCTTTTACTCACCAGCTGCTTTAATCCACCATAGTGTAGGTGTCCAAGTCTCATATGCCATAAAATTGCTTTGTCCTCTGACTTTGCTTGCAAACAAATCTCCTGTATATTTTTCAAATTCAATTTGAACATCCGGTTTTCCGACATTTCGGTTTTTGCAATGATCCTGCCAAATTTGTCCTTCACAAACATGATTTTATTTCCCATGAAAATTGAGTATTCTTTTTCAAGCAGTTGTCCAAGGCTTAAAATATTATTTTTCATGTTAGGAACGTAATACACATCTTCAATAGTTCCTTGTTTTCCATCTTTTCTAGTAAAACATATTTTACCCTTTCCTTTTACTTCTATTTTCGATGAATCTCCAAATGATACAACTCCAGAATTTATTTCCTTTAAATCTGTAAAAAGATGCTTGAGACCAGACATATGATTGCTGGCCCCACTATCGAGGTACCACATAATTTCATCTTCAGGAATCATACCTTTGCAGGCCATGAGTAGAACACCTTTATCTTGCTGCTCCTCCGTCTTGACTAGATTTGATTGTTCCTCAACCTTCTTGTTACTCCAGCAATCTTTGGCAAAGTGACCAAATTTTCCACAATTATAACATTTAATGAATCTGCCACCTCTTCCAGAATTTGATCTTCCTCATCTGCTGCGACCACGTCCTTGTCCTCTCCAGTTTGATTGATTTGTTTGGACCTTTTCTTCATATCTGTTGCTTCCAGGCCCACGTCCTCTACCTCTGGTGAGATTTGTACGTCCACATCCTCTTCCTATTCCTCTAGAGTATTGTGTGTACAATACCTTATCTTTGTCTTCAATACTGACATTGGTTTTTAATACTTGAGTTTCCACCTCTTCCTTTTTTCAACAATCGTTCTGAGTATGCTTGCAGTGATCCAATGAGTTGATCAACGGTCATGGTCTCTATATCATTTGACTCTTCAATAGAAATTCCAATAACTTGCAACTTTGTATTCAAGGATCGTAAATTTTTTCATTCACACGAGCATCTTCAATTTTTTCTTCGTAATTCTTTTTTACTTTGTCAACACCTTTAAAATTGTTCTGCAGAATCTCCCAGGCCTCCTTCACTTTTGTTACAGATGCAATCTTTTCAAACATGCCTTCATCTAAGCCCATATGTATAATAGACAAATCTTGTTGTTCTTGTTTTCTAGCCTTGGCAAGAGCATTTTTCTGAGCCTGATTTAAAGCTCCTCCATTTTCTGGTTCATCATAACCTTTTTCAACAATTTCCCATGCCTCCTGTGACCCAAGAAAAGCTTTCATTCGGATACACCAATGGCCATAGTTTTCTTTTGTAAGCTTTGGGACAGTAAGAAAATTACTCATTTTAATTTGATAAAAGGCTCTGATACCAATTTGTTAGGTTTATTTGTATAAGGTTTCTGTATGAATTTCAGTATAAGAGACTTAGAACAGGATAAAGAATCAAGAAACTGAATTTTTTTGTGTATAATTGATCTGTCTTTAATCTACTTATATAATAAGAGAATACAAACCAACATACATGAATAATAATAGATACATTCACAGATACATTCCTTTAATTCCTTGAATCTTATTTAATGCACTCCTCAGATTCCATGAGATTAGTTTATCCAACAAGAATAACTTTAGAGTAAAAATGCAAGGCGCCTAATTCAACAGATAAAATTATTCATTGACATCACCAATACAAATGGCATCGAATTGAAACATGCTCACATATTTTGAAACCCAAAGTAATTAAGTTACACCCAGAAAAACAAACAAACTTTAAACAAATTCACTAAATGTTATTGAGCATATGTACACTACTATTCTGTTGAATTGTTGCTGCCACCAGTGCTGCCATTATTTCCTCAGATTCATTATTATAATCCAATAGTGGATTTGAGATTACTGGCTTTGTCGTGGGAGTCACACAATCGGTATGTGTATCAAATTCACATTTTTTGCAACGATAACGCCAACAGCCTTCACTGGTTTCTTGACATGCATCACACCTAAATTCTCCATTCATCTCATAGTACAGAGTGAGAGGATGATCATGATCTTTGCGCTTCACAGTTTTTCGGAGCGAAGTGCAATCAGTATGGAGGTCAAACTTGAAAATCCTGTAATTGTACGTAAATGAGAAACCATTTTGGTGACAACCATTACAGGTGAAACCATTGTTTTGATCAGGGGATATTATAAGTGTGAGTGGATGGTTAAAATGTGAATTGTGTGGAATCTGTTCTGGCAAATCAAAACAAGACTTATGCAGATTGAAGTCACATTGATATTCCTTGCAGACATATGCTAAACCAGTAATATTTTCATCACAATCTGAACAGACTTTCATCTGCTTCTCTCAAACTTCAGATAGGCACATGGCATGGCCATGAGTAAAATGCTTGGTCTCACCAGTAGCACCTGATTGAAGATTGTGATTTGGCATCTTGTCATGATTGTGTGTAGCAAATTAAGTGGGGGTACTAAGGAGTTGTTGGGAATAATTAAACTAAAGCAATAATAAACAAGAATAGGCATATAACCAATTAACAAAACAAATCACGAAGGCATGAACAAAATATAATCAGAGACTGTAAATAACGAGAAAAGCAAGAACAACTTATCTCTCACAAGAGCTTTAGCAAATACTGATAAGAGAAAGAACAGCTGAGTCGCCAAACCCTTCGAGAGGACTTGACTGGTCTTGAAGAGATTATTGCCCCACTTACACTGTGTTGGATTTCAACAATATCGCTTCTAGGATAAAATAACATAAATCAAACCGATCACAGAGGCAGAGAGATCAACGACGACCAGCACCACAATTCGCCTGAGAACTATATAAGCTGTATGTATTGAGAGAGAACAGAGAAAGAAGAAAACTGCTCTAGGTTTTTTCTTTTTACTCAGGAACGTATCATCTAATTTCAACATTCTATTTTGTATGTATATAATACCAAAAATAAAACGTAACTGATACTCCATAAAAGGAAACTAATGATTCTGATTTAATTCCATTAACAGTAGCATCAGGAGGATCTGATGTCCATCAGGATTGGTCAACATCAGGATCTTATCCATCAGGATTCGATGTCTGATCAGGTCCAATAATCCAAGTACTGATCCAATAGCAATGACAAATAAAGTTTGATTACCTGTTAAAATAAATCTATAATCCAGGTAATAAAATTCCTCGCCCAGGTTGCCTCGCGAACGTGGGAAGCTGAGACTGTTAACACAAAATCACGCAAGCATACGCGGTCACAAGTAATATAGATATAAGTCAAGTTCGTTCCCACAGAGATCTGGTTTAGGTTTAATTCAGTTAATGTACCTATACAACAATGTATGGTTTTTACTCACTGCTAAGACAATTAAAAAGATTGGGTTTTTTTTTTGTCATGAAAAAGATTGGGTTTTTGATTAACTAAGATTAACTAACAAGCAATTGAACAAACTAAGAGTTACTTAACTAATGAGATTTAAAATCAAATTACTTATATGAGAATAAACATGGGATCCTAACTTCATTAAATACTTCGCTTAAATCTAACGCCTTTAATCAATGCATGTGATGGTTATGATATATGATCGGATAACACGAAACAAGTACAAGCTACCTGTCAGTAAACGTATACTAAACTACCCATACATCCACAAAAAAGATAGAAGATGAATAGACACCAATTATGCTTAGACCCTATATGTCTATAGAATTTGAAAACATAACGGTTGAAGAGCAAGTTATCCATATTGATCACATAGGGCAACATAATATATTCCTATTTATGCTACAAATCATGTTGATAAACAATCATGAACCTATGCTAGCATGGCAAGTTCTAAATCTCAAGATCCACTTTCACTTCAAAAGAGATTAACAGATTAGATGTTAGCAACGCATCTAACAATTAAGCATAACCATACAAGGATATCAAATATAAATCACACACAGGTCTTTAAAGCATCAAGATACTATAGCTCCACAAATAAATCCGTTAGAATCCCATGACAACGATTAGTTCATAATCGAACCGTTCGTCATCATGGGATCTGATGAAACCATGGTAAATAACAAAGTATTAAAGATTACAAATAAACTAGAGTATGAGTTTAAGAAAACAAATCCCAAAAACATCCAAGAGTATCGCCTAATAGAAGAAAACAATAAGTAGATCTAGATCTCCGTTGCTTATCACGAGCGTTGGAATCCTTCTCCAAGTCTGAATCTCAGTATCGGCTCTCTCTCTGTGTTATGGAGGGTTAGTTCTTTTTATGATGATAGAATGTTTTTATATAGGCCCCCATGTCTTGTCCAGCAAGAAATTCCCCAAAATAGAATTAAAATAGAATTTCTGCTGTTCGGCACAAAATACGTTTCCTAAACGGATTCTGTTTTGAAGGAAAATTTGTAGCTGACTTTTCTTCGGTACTTCTGGCCCGTTTCAGTTGTATTTGGACATCTTAACGACTTTAGAATGAAAGAGAATCTCGTTATCTTCGCGTGGACAGTAAGATCGTCCAAAATGGACTTATAGAACTCAAGATATGGCTCAAACAGTGAATCAGGATTTTCATGAAAAATTTCGGGCTCGGCAGAATACTCCCTGCGCTGTAGCGCACCTGTACCACACCGCACCGTGCCATGGAACCTGTTGAAACAGATCCGTCTTCTTCCGAGTTTTCCAACGACTGCTTACGGGCCTCAAACGGACTTGTAGAACTCCACATATGGCCAAAACAGTGAAGCCTGCGCAGCCTACCCGGAAAATCCGAATTTTAATCAAATTAACCTCCAACTCTCTTCCGCGAGTTGCCGTTCTTCATATATTGAGCTCAAAATCACCAAAGCATCATAGAAACACATCATACCTGCCTCAATCTAGTAGTTCTACATAACTCACAAAAACACGTTAAAAACACAACATACTTGAGGTCAAGTAAATCCATTTAAGCCGACAAGAAGCATTCTAAGTGGATATAAATCCACTTATCACACCCCCAAACTTAAACCGATGCTTGTCCTCAAGCATAAAACAGACTCAATACTACCTAATTAGACCACTTCCGTAGGTGATCACGGTTGCATTTGGCATATGCAACAAGCCCTTTAAACCCCTAGGCAGCCCTAGTGGACGAGTAAGGTCTCGTGAGGGCCTACAGCGAATGTAGCCACAAAATCCTTCTAACTAAACGATGCAATGCATGAATGCAACTAATATGAAACTGCAACGATCCCCTCAAACTAACCAAAACCAACTAGCAAGCAAATAACTCAAAGAATGCAAATAACTCCAAATAGAGCTCGACTAAGTCCCCGTATACTAACATTACATGAACAGAAACGTGCGTGTGTGCGATGCTCATCAGAAATACTCCCAAAACTAGATCAAAATCATACCTATTCTTCACCAAGAAAATCACAGGTTTATAAATAGAATAGACGGTAAACACTTCATAACCTAGGAACACCTCCATCCTCATCTGAGTTAGCCAAAAATCCATGCTTTATTACTAGACAACAACTATGACACATAATATACAAGCATGCTTATTTAACCGTGCATTGGATGAGACCCCAAAAGGCTTATACAATAATACCCATGTAGTGAGCGTTATGTTAGTGGATCGCAGACTATAAAAGCCTTAGGTCACTAGGCACAAAGTCCCCGCGAACTTAATTGCTCGAGTATTAAAGAGCTCACCCTGGTTAATTTTGCATTTAAACAACTAAAACAATTTACATAACATTTTTTTTCTTTTTTTCCTTTTTTTTCCTTTTTTTTTTATGTATGCAATCTGGAATGAGAATTCTCATTTCCAACCCTAGACTACTCATAAAATATGAGCCGGCTACTAGCCATTTGATGCCTTGCCATTATTGACAATTAACAACAATTAGCATGAAATCCCTGGTTTCCCCCCAAACTTAGACTTTAGTGTTCCTACGCCATCAAGGAAACAACGAAAGTTCTAAATATAATCTGGTGATTAAATCTAAAACAACCAAACAAGCATGACCTCAACCTAGCCCAAAAGCAAACGATGAGACTGTGTAAAAATTTTGTTTTTGAAACATGCAAGTCAATTTCTAGGAACTATAAATCAACCCTCTATTCATCATTACCACACTCAAATAGACATCGACCTACCAATCAGAATTGGCTCATTCTAAGGGATCATGAAATATGCATTCCATGCAAATGCAACTATAATGGAGTCGCATGGTATAAAAACAAAATAACAAAATGTCCTATATGAAACAAACCTGCAATACATACAAAATACGAATGAATTACTACTAACATGCAAAATATGATTTCCTACACGAACAAATGACACACTACTACATACTACTACATACCTAACACATGGGTTGCCTCCCATGAAGCGCTTGTTTAGAGTCAATTAGCTTGACTACGTCCAAGCCTCCATTAAGGATGATAATAGTTGGCCTAGTCATCTCTTCGTGAGACTTCATCGTCATCACGGCGGCACATTTTCTGCCCCTTCTCCTCGCTTGGCCTATTCGTATAACAACTATGTCCTATTCCAATGCCTTCATCAGTTGACCGAAAATCTGTCAATTTGTAGAACAACACACATTCGCGAGCTTCGCTTGAATATAATAGAGGAGGGTAAATGTAAGTTGCTGAAGCTTTTGGTTCCTCAAAGAGAACTTCATCCATTGGCTCTAATGCGCTACCTCCATCTTTATACTCTGAGACAAGTAGAAGACCTGCATCTTTTCCATGGTCATCAGCCTCTTGGTATGCACATACCAATTTTTGAAATTTGTGTAGCTCACTAGTGTCTGTCCCAAATAGTTCCCTTTCCAAATCATCCACCGTACTAGCATGATCAAATTCCTCACATGGCTTGTGAACGCTCACCTCACCTTGGAATTTGTCTTCCTCAATTATACATGCAGTACCTTGCTCCAAGTCACCGTTATTTTCTGGAATTGCACCTAGTATAAATTGTTGTTTCTCTTGTTCCAAGGCACTCAAAACTTGAGCAACTAGTGTCTCCAAAAATTTGATAGACTCCTCATTACTCTTTGCAAGCATCCTAATCTCCTCCTTAACATCACCCTCATCTGACTGAAAAGTAGGAGTAGGTTGCTGATGTTAAAACTCTTCACTACCAAAGAAATATGACATATTTGGAACATCTTGCTGGTACTGTTGAGGATGGCATTGAAAATATGGTTCTTCCTCATAAGTGACATATGGATCAACTCCTTCGTAGTAACAATATTGTGAGGTCTCATGAACGCCCAAACATTGCTCACATTGCTGAGGCATGGATGTCCTCGAATATGCCCACCATGGCAACTCATCGCCTGCCATTTTCAAACACTTAAGTACCTGAAACACACCGAACTAAACAAGATAGGTAAGTAACTAATCCGAGTCAGTGAACTTTAACGACCATTGATGACAAGCACATAAAACCGATGATCCCCGGCAGCGGCTGTTTGCATTAAATCACGCAAGCGTACGTGGTCACAAGTAATATATGAATAAGTCGAGTTCGTTCCCACAGAGATCTAGTTATGGTTTTAATTCAGTTATTGTACCTATACAACAATGTATGGTTATTACTCACTGCTAAGACAAATAACAAATTGGGTTTAATTAACTAAATTAACTAGAAAGTAAATTAACAACTAAGAATTAACTAACTAACAAGAATTGAAATTGAATTACGTCTACAAGAGTAACATGGGATCCTAACTTCATTAAATACTTCGCTTAGATCTGACGCCTTTAATCACTATATGCAATGGTTATGATATCTGATCGGATAACACGAAACAAGTACACGCTACCTGTCAGCATATGTATACCAAACTAAACATACATCCACAAAAGAGATAGAAGATGAATAGACACCAATTATGCTTAGACCCTATATGTCTATAGAATTTGAAAACATAACGGTTGAAGAACAAGTTATCCATAAAGATCACACAGGGCAATATAAGTATTTTCATCTCATACTACGAATCATGTTGATAAACAATCATGAACCTATGCTAGCATGACATGTTCTAAATCTCAAGATCCACTTTCACTTCACAAGAGATTAACAAATTAGATGTTAGCTACGCATCTAACAATTAAGCACAACCATACGAGGATATCAGATATACATCACACACAGATCTTTAAAGCAATCAAGATACTAAAGCTCCATAAATAAATCCGTTAGAATCCCATGACAACGATTAGTTCATAATCGAACCTCTCGTCATCATGGGATCTGATGAAACCATGATAAAAACAAAGTATGAAAACATACAAATAAAACTAAGTAATTGATATGTAATGGTGTATGTTTTTTTTTCTGTCCCCCAAGATGTGTATTTATAGCCTCAATTTGCCTCTCCATCAAGCAATTGCCGTTTTAGAGTTGGAATAGGAGTATGACAATTTCCGTTCTTGAATGAGAATAGAATTGCAAATTCCATGTGTAGATCTGATTCTGGAATGTTCTAGCCGCCCAGAGCAATTACCATACTTATTAGAAGTAGGAATTCTGGCAATTTCCTGTTTAGAATTGAATTGTGGCAATTTCTATTGATTCTGTTTTGAAGGAAAATTCTCTTCAATAATTCTGGACTCCGGACCACCTTAGAATGATAGAAAATTCCGTTATCTTCGCGTGGGCAGTTGAATCGTCCAAAACGGACTTGTAGAACTCAAGATATGGTCAAAACAAAATCAGAAATTCTGGCCGATTTTTCACCCGCTGACTGCTACTGTTTATACGCGTCCGATACTGTTCATGCGCGTCCATTACTGTTCATGCGCGTCCGTTACTGTTCATGTCGCTGATTTTGCTAATTTTGCTCGTTTTAACTCCGATTTTCATTCCGTTTCTTCCGGCTCTCTCGCAATTTGATGTACTGTTATTCTTTAAGCTCAAAACCCACCATTTAAGCATGGAAAACATCATCCCACATCCGACTCTTATTCCTGCACAAATTCACTAAAAACACATCAACAACACCACATACTTGAGTTCAAGTCATCAATTCAAGCCGATACGAAGCATTCCAAGTGGATATAACATCCACTTATCACACCCCCAAACTTAAACCGATGCTTGTCCTCAAGCATAACAATTATAACTATATACAACTAACTAGTACCACTTCCGTAGGTGATCACGGTTGCATTTGGCATATGCAACAAGCCCTTTAAACCCCTAGGTAGCCCTAGTGGACGAGTAAGGTCTCGTGAGGGCCTATAGCGATTGTACCCACAAAATCCAATGCAATGCAATGCATGAATGCAACTAATATGAAAAATGCAATTAATCTAATACTAATATCCTACCATACCTTCAAATCCTCTCATGCCATATCAACTTAAGAATCAAAGTAAATACGCAATGTCTTGGTGTCGAAAGTGCAAGTATTCACATAGTCTGCTCAATGAGCATGCATAATTTCTCACAAGTCCATGTCAAGTGTAAGAATAAGTTAGTAATCATGCTAAGCCTACAAGAGTACATCTTTGAGACAAAACTCGGGATCTCATACGCAAAAACAAGAAACACTCACAATCCACTCATAAAAGAATATTCACTCAAGAACAAGGGTAAGTGTATCACTCAATTCCAACAAAATCATAAACATGCTTGATATTTGGTATCAATCTAACTCTTAACACAACATACATCAATGACGATAATCAAAAGGTCTTTATTTGGGTTGTAACGGGGCTAGGGACAAGGTATGTCAAATAAGCCAAAACAGGTGAAGTGTCAAAAACTAGTAGGAACTTATAATAAATCATACACAACCACCTATTTTTCCCCCCACATAATTTATTATTTTTCTTCCAACAAAAATGCTCGACTAGTCGACTAAAGTAGGATCACAACAAACACAAACATGCTCTCATAATATAACTTTTTTTTCTCTTTTTTTTCTTTTTTTTTCTGTTTTTCTTTTTTTTTCGAGAGCTAAAGCAACAATAATATAGACAATAACAATGATCCCACGATTTTATTACACATGCCGACTATCAAGCAAATAACCAAACCCAAATTTCAATATTTCCCCCCAAAATTATGACCAACAATAAACCCTTTCTTGCACACCTTATTACTCCCTGAAGCACTCTACTAGCCTTTGACAATGCGGGTTCAAATTAATGTTAGGCCAATACAAGAAAAAGGTCTAGGCAAGTAATGTGGTATGTCACCGAAAAAATAGGATTAAGCTCAACGGGTTAACTAATTGATCATGTAAACATGGTGTGGTAATATGGGAAAATATGCGGTTAATCCTAAATGCCTTTATCATTTTAATCGTCAAATAATGTCATGCATTTCAAGAAAGACCTCAAACAACTGCTAGCAATGCAAACAATCCTTGGACACTCAAGCAAACGAATAAAATTGCAACAATGCAATATGGCTCAAAATCTCACTTGGTAGGAAAAACATACTCAATCCCAAGCAAAAATCTCTCTAACGCACCTACTTGTATTCAAAGAATGCAAACTAAATCATCTTGCACATATTCATGTCCTTCTAATTACTTTCAACATTCAATAAGTCTACTAGCTTCAAATTACTAGTGTATGTGTGTGCACAAGAACAAAGCATATCACTTCTCAATCAAAAGCGTCAACAACACAAAATTCCTATCAAGCATGGATGCAAATGCAAACTATTATGAACTCACATGATATATAAAAACAGAATGTCCTATATGAAACAAACGTAGATATCACGAACATAAATGCATAATTTACTAATACTAATATGCAAAGCATGAAATCCTACATGAACACAATGACTAACAATCACATATATATACACTACTTATCCCTCAAACCACCCCCAAACTTAAAATATTCAATGTCCTCATTGAATGGAAGTAAATACGAGGGAAAGTATAAAACATACCAGTATACAACAATGCTTGGGTTGCCTCCCAAGAAGCGCTTCTTTAACGTCATTAGCTTGACGTTACTTCCAAGCCTCCATTAAGGATGATAATAGTTTCCTTGGTCCTCTCTTCGTGAGACTTCATCGTCATCACGGCGGCACACTTTCTGCTCCTTCTCCTCGCTTGGCCTATTCGTATAACAACTATGTCCAATTCCAATGCCTTCTTCTGTTGACCCAAAATCTGTCAATTTGTAGAACAACACACACTTACGGGCTTCGCTTGAATATAATGGAGGATGGTGAATGTAAATTGCTGAAGCCTTTGGTTTCTCAAAGAGAACTTCCTCCATTGGCTCTAATGCGCTACCTCCATCTTCACACTTTGAGACAAGTAGAAGACCTGCATCTGTCCCATGATCATCAACCTCTTGGAACGCACATACCAATTCTTGAAATTTGTGCAGCTCATCAGTGTCTGTCCCAAATAGTGCCCTTTCCAAATCATCCACCATCCTAACATGATCAAATTCCTCACATGGCTTGTGAACACTCACCTCCTCTTGGAATTTGTCTTCTTCAATTATGCATGCAGTACCTTGCTCCAAGTCATCGTTATTTTCTGGAATTGCCTCTCGTATGGATTGTTGTTTCTCTTGTTCCAAGACACTCAAAACTTGAGCAACTAGTGTCTCCATAGTTTTGAGAGACTTCTCATGACTCTCTGCAAGCATCATAATCTCCTTCCTAATCTCCTTCAAATCATCAACCTCATCTGATTGAAAAGTAGGAGTAGGTTGCTGATGTTGAAACTCTTCACTTCCAAAGAAATATGACCTATCTGGAACATCTTGCTGGTACTGTTGAGGACGGTATTGAAAATATGGTTGTTCCTCATAAGTGACATATGGATCAACTCCTTCGTAGTAACAATATTGTGAGGGATCATGAATGCCAAAACACCGCTCACACTGATAAGGCATGGATGTCCTCGAATATGCCCACCATGGCAACTCCTCGCATGCCATCTTCAAAAACTCAAGTACCTGAAACACACCGAACTAAACAAGATAGGTAAGAAAAAAAATCCGAGTCAGTGAATTCTAACGACCACTATTGACAAGCACATAAACCAAAAAATAAAACACCGATGATCCCCGGCAGCGGCGCCAAAAACTTGTTTGCACTAAATCACGCAAGCGTACGTGGTCACAAGTAATATATGAATAAGTCGAGTTCGTTCCCACAGAGATCTGGTTATGGTTTTAATTCATTTATTGTACCTATGCAACAATGTATGGTTATTACTCACTGCTAAGACAAATAACAAATTGGGTTTAATTAACTAAATTAACTAGAAAGTAAATTAACAACTAAGAATTAACTAACTAACAAGAATTGAAATTGAATTAAGTCTACAAGAGTAACATGGGATCCTAACTTCATTAAATACTTCGCTTAGATCTGACGCCTTTAATCACTATATGCAATGGTTATGATATCTGATCGGATAACACGAAACAAGTACACGCTACCTGTCAGCATACGTATACCAAACTAAACATACATCCACAAAAGAGATAGAAGATGAATAGACACCAATTATGCTTAGACCCTATATGTCTATAGAATTTGAAAATATAACGGTTGAAGAACAAGTTATCCATAAAGATCACACAGGGCAATATAAGTATTTTCATCTCATACTACGAATCATGTTGATAAACAATCATGAACCTATGCTAGCATGACAAGTTCTAAATCTCAAGATCCACTTTCACTTCACAAGAGATTAACAAATTAGATGTTAGCTACGCATCTAACAATTAAGCACAACCATACGAGGATATCAGATATACATCACACACAGATCTTTAAAGCAATCAAGATACTAAAGCTCCATAAATAAATCCGTTAGAATTCGATGACAACGATTAGTTCATAATCGAACCACTCGTCATCATGGGATCTGATGAAACCATGATAAAAACAAAGTATGAAAACATACAAATAAAACTAAGTAATTGATATGTAATGGTGTATGTTTTTTTTTCTGTCCCCCAAAATGTGTATTTATAGCCTCAATTTGCCTCTGCATCAAGCAATTGCCGTTTTAGAGTTGGAATAGGAGTATGGCAATTTCCGTTCTTGAATGAGAATAGAATTGCAAATTACATGTGTAGATCTGATTCTGGAATGTTCTAGCCGCCCAGAGCAATTACCATACTTATTAGAAGTAGGAATTCTAGCAATTTCTTGTTTAGAATTGAATTCTGGAAATTTCTATTGATTTTGTTTTGAAGGAAAATTCTCTTCAATAATTCTGGACTCCGGACCACCTTAGAATGATAGAAAATTCCGTTATCTTCGCGTGGGCAGTTGAATCGTCCAAAACGGACTTGTAGAACTCAAGATATGGTCAAAACAAAATCAGAAATTCTGGCAGATTTTTCACCCGCTGACTGCTACTGTTCATGCGCGTCCGTTACTGTTCATGTCGCTGATTTTGCTGATTTTGCTCTATTTTCTTCGTTTTAACTCTGATTTTCATTCCGTTTCTTCCGGCTCTCTCGCAATTTGATGTACTGTTATTATTTAAGCTCAAAACCCACCATTTAAGCATAGAAAACATCATCCCACATCCGACTCTTATTCCTGCACAAATTCACTAAAAACACATCAAAAACACCACATACTTGAGTTCAAGTCATCAATTCAAGCCGATACGAAGCATTCCAAGTGGATATAACATCCACGTATCAGCGGCGCCAAAAACTTGTTAACACAAAATCACGCAAGCGTACGCGGTCACAAGTAATATAGATATAATTCAAGTTCATTCCCACAGAGATCTGGTTTAGGTTTAATTCAGTTAATGTACCTCTACAACAATGTATGGTTTTTACTCACTGCTAAGACAATTAACAAGATTGGGTTTTTGATTAACTAAGATTAACTAACAAGCAATTGAACAAACTAAGAGTTACTTAACTAATGAGATTTAAAATCAAATTACTTATATGAGAATAAACATGGGATCCTAACTTCATTAATTACTTTGCTTAGATCTGACGCCTTTAATCAATGCATGTGATGGTTATGATATCTGATCGGATAACACGAAACAAGTACACGATACCTGTTAGCATACGTATACCAAACTACCCATACATCCACAAAAGAGATAGAAGATGAATAGACACCAATTATGCTTAGACCCTATATGTCTATAGAATTTGAAAACATAACGGTTGAAGAGCAAGTTAACCATATTGATCACATAGGGCAACAAAATATATTCCTATTTATGCTACGAATCATGTTGATAAACAATCATGAACCTATGCTAGCATGGCAAGTTCTAAATCTCAAGATCCACTTTCACTTCACAAGAGATTAACAGATTAGATGTTAGCTACACATCTAACAATTAAGCATAACCATAAAAGGATATTAGATATACATCACACACAGGTCTTTAAAGCATCGAGATACTAAAGCTCCATAAATAAATCCGTTAGAATCCCATGACAACGATTAGTTCATAATCGAACCGTTCGTCATCATGGGATCTAATGAAACCATGGTAAATAACAAAGTATTAAAGATTATAATTAAACTAGAGTATGCATTTAAGAAAACAAATCCCAAAAACATCCAAGAGTATCGCCTAATAGAAGAAAACAATAAGTAGATCTAGATCTTCGTTGCTTGTCACGAGCGTTGGAATCCTTCTCCAAGTCTGAATCTCAGTATCGGCTCTCTCTCTGTGTTATGGAGGGTTAGTTCTTTTTATGATGATAGAATGTGTTTATATAGGCCCCCATGTCTTGTCCAGCAATAAATTCCACAAAATAGAATTAAAATAGAATTTCTGCAGTTCAGCACAAAATACGTTTCCTAAACGGATTCTGTTTTGAAGGAAAATTCGTAGCTGACTTTTCTTCAGTACTTCTGACCCGTTTCAGTTGTATTTGGACATCTTAACGACTTTAGAATGAAAGAGAATCTCGTCATCTTCGCGTGGACTGTAAGATCGTCCAAAACGGACTAATTATAGAACTCAAGATATGGCCCAAACAGTGAATCAGGATTTTCATGAAAAATTTCGGGCTCGGCAGAATGCTCCCTGCGCTGCAGCGGACCTGTACCGCGCCACAGCATGCAATGGAACCTGTTGAAACAGATCCGTCTTCTTCCGAGTTTTCCAACGACTACTTACGGGCCTCAAACGGACTTGTAGAACTCCAGATATGGCCAAAACAGTGAAGACTGCGCAGCCTACCCGGAAAATCCGAATTTTAATCAAATTAACCTCCAACTCTCTTCTGTGAGTTGTCGTTCTTCATATATTGAGCTCAAAATCACCAAAGCATCATAGAAACACATCATACCTGCCTCAAGCTAGTAGTTCTACACAACTCACAAAAACACGTTAAAAACACAACATACTTGAGGTCAAGTAAATCCATTTAAGCCGACAAGAAACATTCTAAGTGGATATAAATCCACTTATCAGAGACATTCGCCTAAATCGCCCTTCGACTCGACCCGTGTCGTGTCGTGGCGTGGCGGCGGTGGCGCGCGCGTGTGTGCGCGAGGCCCACACTACAACCATGCGCACCCACATGCCTTAGTAGTTGTGCACTACACTTGCACATGGAGCTATATAAAGCCACCAACCATTCATTAGCAATTCAATGTGGGATACAAGCTATTTCAACTAAACAACCCACATAACTCATTTCAAACATCCTTCTTTCAACTCAATTTATTTATGGATTACACTAAGAAAATGTCTTAGATCCAAAAATAAAAGTTTAAGTCCTCATTACAAGGAACAACTTCCACTTGTTAGTTTCTGGAAATTGCATCAAGAACATATTTAAAATATGTCTCAAACTTTCCATTTTCTAATATGAGTGGCTTTATGATTTGTATTAGGATTTTGAGGACTACAAGTTTGAGGAGGATAAGTAGGAATTGATCCAGAACTGTTAGGCACATGATTTTGGTGAGTGTAAGATGGAGAGGATTCATGAGCTGTAGTGTAAGCACAATAGACATGGATATCGAAAGAATTGCAAAAAAAGGTAGTAGAAGGATAAGTTGGACAAGGGGCTAAGGTTAGAGGGTGTGATGGATGAGAAGGATGGATCATAGCGCGAAGCGCAGTATAAGATTGGTCATGAAGAAAGAATTTGCACTCCCAACACCCGTGGACCAAGCCGGAGGCCTGAAGTTTAGAGCCCGAGCAATTGATTGCATGGCCGTGCGGAATAATTTGTTGGTGACGAAGATCATGAATGTGGCTAGCTAACGTGTTTTCTCTCCATTGTTATTTTTCCAGGCTTGTAGGAGTTGAATGAGATTAGAGTTGGGGACAATTTATTGGATCGAAAATTTGATATTTATAGATAGATAGTTAATTTGAAGTATTGTGTAGAATAAACCACACTGTATTAATAGTTGACTAATATTTGATAGACCGTATTGATAGATTGCTAATAAACCAGACTAATCTATTATATTTCTATTATATTATTAATAGCACAACAAGGGTTTTGGCAAGACAATTTAATCCACGTCAGCTGCCACCTCAGCTACTATTTGTATTAATAATAAAAAAAATTGATCCTAGTGACAATTGAACCCGTGACCTCTAAGCTAGAAGTGAGAGTCCTTACCACTATGCTAGAAATGAGACTTAAATATATTTTAAAACTCATCATTAATATATCGTGAGACAACCCTCATATATAATATTAATGATAAAAAATTGTTTCTAGAAAGAATTGAACCCTTGACCTTTAACTTAGAAGGGAGATTCCTTACCACTAGGCTACAAAACAATTTTGAAAAGATTATAAAACAAATTATCAATATATCACGAGACAACCCCCATATATTATATTAATGATAAAAAAATTGTTTCTAATAAGAATTGAATCATTGACCTCTAACTTAGATTGAAGATTCCTTATCACTATGCTACATCAATTTTGAATGTATTATAAAACTCATTATTAATATATCATGAGACAATTTAATTATTATTAAATTACTAAATTACCCCTCCTATATTATATTAATGATAAAAAAATTGTTTCTAATGAAAATTAAATCACTTACCTCTAACTTGTAAGTGAGATTTTTTTACCACTATGATAGATATCATTTTTGAGAATATTTTATTTTTGGTTATATATACATCATGAATAGATAATCTTTTAGATATATTTTGCATACAAGCATTAACATGTTCTAGCACCATTTAATTATAAAGTAACATAAATACATTGTAAGCGAGAATCCTTACCACTGTGCTAGATATTAGTTTTTAATATATTTTAAAACTCATTATTAAGATATCGTGAGACAACCCTCATATATTATACTAATGATAAAAAAAGTTTTCATAAAGAGAATTGAACCATTGACCTCTAACTTAGGAAAAATATTACTTACTTGGATATATTATAAAACTCATTATTAATATATCGAGACACAGTTTAATTATCATGAAATTACTAAAATACCCCTCCTCTATTATATTAATAATAACATTTCACTAATATATCGCTAATGTAATAAAGAGAATTGAACCCTTATCCTCTAACTTAGAAAAAAGATTACTTGCCACTATACTAGACATTAGTTTTAGATATACTGTAAAACTCATTATTAATATATCGGAAGACAATTTAATTATCATGAAATTACTCAATTATTCCTCCTATATTATATTAATAATAACATTTCACTAATATATCGCTAATGTAACATTTTATAAATATACATACAATTCCATAATATGGGATGCTAGAGCATCCCGCACGGGCTACAAAACTAGTTGGTTTGAACACTTCAAATGTCAAACTTGCTTAGCTGTGAATTTTTATTGTGTAATTTTGTATACAGATAGATTGCTAGAGCATCTTGAATATTTATAAATAATAAATAATTTTGATATTTTAAATTATAGAAAATAGAAAACAAAATTTATTTAAATTGTATTATATATAATGATTAACTACTTATTCCCGGTTTTGATCGAATATTTAACATTTTGCACAAACTTTAAAAGGTTTTGTTCCAATACTAAATAGATATATTATATTTTAAACTTTTTTTTTTGAATTGAAATTATATCTTTTGCAAATCTATTCTATTATATCTTTATATATAATAAAAATAAGGGGTTTTAATTGAAGTACTATCATAGGTCTAAGATTCGATTCTCGGATACAACATATTAATATATTACATTTAAAATAAAATACAGGTACTTGATTTGTAAAAGTTTTTCTTTTATTTGAAAAATTGAATAATACATCAAAAGAATTTGAAAGCTGTACGTAATTATGTTATGACCTCAAATCCTAACAAAGTATCAGAACGTGAACAGGCTCAACAAGCACGTAACCCCCCAAGAAAAAATATATCCTAGACATATTAAATAGTCAAAAGCCACATGTAACTTCAAAGTATTTAGCTCGATTCACATAAATAATATATCAAAAATAATATTTATAATATATATATATATATATATATTATGTATGATATTTTCAATTTACATTAATTTATATTTAAATTTTAAAATTTTTATGATTTACACTTTAAATTTCTAGAAAATAAGAAAAGAATTCAATAAATGAAGTTAAATCAGAATTTATGTAATAATAAGATTAAGGTGATATGAAACATTGATTCACAAAAAAAGATGATATGAGACATAAATTTTCATTTAATTAATAAAAAAAGTATGACACAATAATATTTGCAAATTATGTAAATTGTGTACCAATTTTGAAAATGATTTCCAAAAATTTTTAAAAGAGGAAAATAATAAGTTGAATTAAAGGGGAATCAAATAATTTATCTATAACTAAATATTAGCCATCATTAGATCTATTAATAAAAAAATATATTTTTTTATTTATTTTGGATAAGAATATGTATTTAAGAAAATTTTGTTATCCGACAAAACGATAATAATCACTAAATCGTAAGCTAGACAAATGAGATCTGTCGGATTAGTTTAGTAGAATTATATTTAAAGACTAAAAGGTGTATTTCAATAATTTAAACTAAATATAAATAGATTCCGTAAATTGAATAGATTTATTAATGTAAAAATTCGTAATTTTCTTTTCTTTTCCATATGTAAGTAGTTCGAATTTGATAATACTTGTTAAACCATCATTAAATTAAATAAAAAAAATTGTAGTTCGCATGAGCAGTAAAATCTTTGAAATTTTATTTTTAGAACAAAAGATAGAGTCCAAAGAGTGAAAATGACCACATAAAATCCAATAAATATAAAAAACAATCACATAATTTACCTCCAAATTAATTATTTTTCTAATATAAAAATGTTATATATTTTAATTAGTAAATTACCTTTTTTCAAAATTTCAAAATTCTGTCAACTACATATTAAAACTTATACAATAAGAATAAAAGAAATAATATGAATGGTCTAAGGATCGATTCATACCAATGATGTAATAATTATATCCTTTTATATAATAAAAGTTTAAGAGATAATATGCAAGTACTATCATACGTCTAATGTTCGATTCCTTTCTTTTATTATATAATAAGTATAAGATGGATAATATCAATGTGTACCGACAATTATTATTCTAAATTAAGTTGAAAGGGTATTGCATTCTATTCTCTCTCTAATGAGGGTCGACCCCCATTTTCAGATCTAGGGTTCTAGTCGTCTCTTTCATTTTCCATTCTTCAGATCTACAACCCCTTCACCGATTAAGCCCATTTTTCCTGTTTTTCTTTGTGTTCCCTTCAATAAAATCCAATATGTTTGGGTGTTTATGTGTCTCTCCTTTTGGAGTGTTTGTGTGTCTCTCTTTTTGGGATGTTTTGCTATGTTTTTATTTGTTCTTGTTGGTTGTTTTATGGTTCTGCTGATGATTTATATGGTGTTTTAGGAGATGTGGAAAGCCCATAATGAGATTGGGTCGATGGTGGATATCACAAAAGCTTATCTTTCACAACTAAAGATTGTTCATATTTTGAGGGATTTTGATCTATTTGTTAAGCGTCCTGGAAATAAAACGGCTTTTTGTTTAGCTCATTTATTTGTTTTTCACCCAGGTTTATTGCTAGTTTGGGGGTCTGTCCCGGCTGTGTTAAGGATGTTTTGTTGAGTGATTTGTCTTAATAAAATCATTTGTTCGTCAAAAAAAAAAGATGGATAATATCATGATATTATCAAAGGTCAAAGATTAAATACTTTTTTTGTTTTTGCTGAATAAAGATTGGATATTACCGGCAACAAATATATGTATACTATTTATCTTATTTAAGATACAAAAATTAAAGGTTAACCTATTAAAATTTAATGTTTATATCATTAATTTCAAGTACTTTAACAAAAAATTTAGGTTTCAAATCTTTAATATATATTTCACATAATCAAATATTATGAAGTGCACGTGTTTGGAATTATAATGGTACTGTTTGGTAATTATCGATTAGATGTTAGTAATATTGGATTGAGTTAACTATTTTGACTAGAGGTTTGAGTTAGTTGTTTCGAATAAAACCCTTTAAAAATAGTTGTTTGAATTAGTTATTTATATTTTACCTAAATTCATGACATTTTTTTTTTATTCCGAGTAGTTTTTTCAAGATTAACGGATTACATCTAAATCGCTATTTCAATTATTAATTACCAAACATCAATACTAGATAATTCATTTAATTATAAAACTAATTAAATTTAATTCGCTAATTTATTTTACCAAATCGTTAATTCCCAAACACATATAATATTGTTTTAAAATTTTAGCCATTTCCACTTCATGGATAATCAATTAATTTTCTTAGATAAGTGTGTGGCTAGGGCCTGTGGGCTCTCTGTTTTCGTATTTGCCTTTGATTTTTCTAATGTGTGCCTCAATAAGAGTTTGGTTGACATATTTTAATTGATTTATTTATATTAATAATAATTTTTTTCTTTCATGCACAAAAATCTTAATCAATTAAAATTAATCAACTCATTAAAAAATAATTGTTAGAATGTGCCGCACAACCCTTTGTTAATAGTATATTGTAAGTCCCTATTTTAAGGTTTTCCAGACGAAAACAGGTGATACGCAATCCAAATCACGGAAGAATTTCATAGTATAAGTGGTTAAACGGGTGTTCATGTCGGTTTAAAATGGATCACTAACCGAATAACCAAAATAAATCTAATTTTTTTAGTAAAATACTGAAATGTATAAATCGTGTAGTAATTGAGGATTAAAAACTTGCATTATACAAAGGTTACAAATTTAGCTAGGTATTTTCAATTTTTATTCATAGTTATAGTTATATTACATTGTTCTTAATCTATTTTAAAAAAAGTGATAATTAATCGAAATTAATAGCTGATTAATCGAGATTTGGTTGTTAATCAAACTGATTTTGTTATAATCAGATAAAAAACTGTTTTTTTGTAAAAATCGTTCAATAATCGATCAAAAATCGAGTAATTCGATCAATAATCGAAATTAATCGACCAAATTTTCTTTTTTGGAAAAAGTTAATGTAAAAACTCACATATATAAGAACATGGAACTCTAAAAATACTAAAAAATTTCTTAAAACAATTATAAAAAAACTTAATTATTTTAATGTATCACTATTTATGTCAATATTTAGTTAATAAATTTGTATAAAAGAACCGTGCTTTGCACGGGTTATAAGCTAGTATATAATAGTGCAATATACTACTTTGTTGAGACAATTTATTCCATGTCAGATTGTCACGTAAAATAGCTAATCAAATCCCACGCACGTCAAACAGTTAATCAAACCCTCCACACTAATATATGCATCTTTTGCGTCTTTTTGTCTTTCCCCTGCACAATTCACTGATCACTTCCTCAATTCATAATCATTGCGGATTAAAGCCTCATATCTAGGCCCATTATAAGTTGTGGACCACCATTTCATCCCATTTGGCCTGCTTAGGGCTTATGCCAAGATTTGGGCATAACAACGACCCCCCGAGTCCATATTGCCATTGAAAATGCGATGTGGAGTCAAAACTTCTTTGCTAAAACTTTCGATGCTGGGCCTGTGCTCGCTATAGATTGCTGTAGGTGAATGCATAACTACCTCTCAAGTGCTTCTGGATCGCATCACGAACCCTATGAATTTGAATGGTTTCGGTTAACTGTCGTGTCTCGAGATCTGTTCCCAGCCGCTAGGATGATGACACGTGTTAAATGTCTTTCTCTCTCCTGACTACTATATAAACCAAGACTTCCAATAATTTGTCACTTTCCTTATAATCACTATAGCGAATTGCTGCCAGTTTGCTCCCAGATCAAACACTAAGAATTTCTAAGCCTTTTCAAGAGCGACCTCGGATTTCTTCAAGTTTCTTTCAGGTTCTTCATCAGAAAGTAAGTTTCTTTCTCTTGCCCTTCATTTAAATGTTTTTATAGCTTGTAATTTAATGTTTGGATACCTGTAATCATATGCAATGCGAGCCCAGTTATATACGACCCCACATACTTAATTTCACACTGCGATCCTCCCCTTGCTAGGATATACAATGCGATCCCTTTTTTAGATGTAGGATTGGAACCCCTCCGTTAGAATAGGAGCCCGACCCCCCTTGTTTCTCTCTACACTCCTTTGACATTTTGTAAGTGCACACACTAGAGCATTTTGTGTACGAAGTGAGGACACTTAGAGCCTTTTGTTTACTTATTCTTTTCTCTCTACACTCCTTTGACATTCTGTAAGTGCACACACTAGTGATTCAAAATTTTTTCATATGTCTAAAGACGATAGCTCAAGGACTCCTTCGCCCATTCCTCATATTTCCATTAGCGAGAAGGTAGCTGCAAATATTGCTAGGGCCACAAGCACAAGTGATAGCTCGTTCAAACTTTATATGGACGCTTTATGGTCGCATGAGGAATACACCCGAGAGACCCCCTTAAGCTCCTGGAGATCAAAGCATGCATCGGGCTCGCAAGATAATTCGTCATCATCTAATGTCCCATCATCTGATGTGGACGTCCTTGGGAGATGATTTTCAGCCTAGTCCCTGCACTGCTTTCTCCTTTTAAAATAAATTCTCCAATTCGGATAGATTTTGACTCTCCTATGGGTTCGCTGGGTGCATCATATTATGACCTCGAAGGAGAAGGTGATAACGAGGCTAATTCAAATGACTCTAATTATGAAGAACCTTCCTCCGACGATGGCGGTCTTGATGAGTTATCCAGGGTCATTAATTTTGAAGACTATAACTACGTACCCGAGGCATCCCCTAGGGCCTATGTTCCTACCCCCTGCCTGAATTGGAGGGAATCATATATGTCGGGGGACCTCCGCCTGAAGAGATTGAAAAGGGCTCTGGAGTTAAATCAAGACTGTCTCACATTCTTGCATGCAGGGATCAGTCATCGACCCTGACTGTTGACTCGCTAACTAAGGAAATTGCTAAGTTCAGGCCTAAGGGCAAAATTATCCTTCCTACTTCTGCGATGAGATGCTATCGCTTCAACCACAAAGAGAACGGTGGCAGGGTTCCAAGGATGGTACTGACAGTTCCCTTGATGCGCATTGGTGTCTCGTCTCCTCTCCACCCCTTCGTTAGGGATGTCTGTGAGACCTATCATCTAGCCCCAATTCAGATAAACCCCAACAGTTACAGATCTATGATCGCACTCTACATTCTTTATCACAAAATTGGATACCCTGAGTTTGATGCGAGGACTATGGGGTACTTTCTTCAACTGAAATGGTACGGGGCATCTGACTTTGGCTTCGTGTACTTTTCTGTTTGGCCAGAGTTTAATAAGAAAGAACTTATCCACGGTGGCCCTAATAACGCAGGTTCGTGGAAGGGGCCTTATTTTTACGTCTACGAGGTTCCAAGGACTAAGACCTCGTTTAATTATCTCCTAGGTGAACAACTATCCTTTACACCCATATCTTTCTTCTCTTTTTTTTAATAAACAAAAACTGACCGAGTCCTATGGGATCGCAGATGGTCAAGTCCGCACCATTTTGAAGGGCGAGGAGAAAAAGTGAGCCGATGATGTACTGAAGACTCGTCGAGGGGATAGAAACATCCGAACTCTCCTATCTCTTGAAAATTTAATCGAGTGTGGTTTCCTCAAGGAGGGAGTTGGAATATCTCCGGAAGTGGGGCCTTCAAGTGCAAAGAGGGCTTCGCGAAAAATAAAGACAAGAGAGGAAGCCGCATCCTCTCGAGTTGAAGTAATTGATACTGAGGGTATTTTTCCATCTACGATGCGACCCCGGCCTCGTACTTAACAGCTTAATTTATTTCCATGCATTATTCTGCCATTGTTATTTGTCTTCGCACTTGTATTCTTCATTGTACTTGTTATTGTGTTGTCTTTTAATTGCTATTTATTATCATTTTACAGGCATGTCTAACAGGAGTGATACACGCAGACCCCCCTTCTAGACGAAGCCTACCGCCACTACTATGAAGCCTTCTGCCCCTATTCCTCAGACACAAAAAGTCACAGACCTTTTGAAAGATCCCCGGGCCGAGCACGATGCTAAAATCATCCATCAATGAACCCAGGGTATACCTGATGAGCATGTTTCAAAGAAATCGAAGAAAGAGGGGTCTGTGCTGCCGCATCCAAGATTTCCCAGCTACTCCTGTCCACCATTTGTTCGTAAAGCATGGGTTCCTCCACACCTCGAAAGCTTAGTGCACTGACCGGGTTCGCGCGGAGCTTGAAGAAAATGTTGTCTCCATCACCAAGTGCCTATCTGAGGCCTTTATCCATCAAGCCTCTCATCTGAAGGAGCTCAAAAATGTTCTTGCTACCAATGCAAAGCTTGAAAAGGAGGTTAAAGTCCTTAAATTTAAGCTGGAGGAGGATAAGAGGTCGTTGATGGAGACCCACAAGCAAACCCTCCAAACTGAAACTGCGAGCCTCCGATCAGAGCTTAAAAAGAATACCTTAGAGAAGATCGCTCGCGATAAGTCCTTGAAAGAGGTAGAGAAGTTGGCTGAAGATGCTAAGGGGAAGGATGAGGTTGATGTCGTGAAGATGAAGAAGGAGCTTGAAGCTGCCCATGTTGATCATGACGTTTTTTTTTAGGCCGCCTAGGTCGAGTTCATGAAGGGATTTATCAGAAAGGTCCCTGACTTCGACTGGGATAGGCTCAGGCCTGGCAATGCTGAGTTTGCAGAGTCTCTCTGCAATGAGATTAAAGACGAGGCCGCAGAAGAGGTCAGGAAAGCAGAGGCGGCCAGGCTCGCAAATGAAGACAACACAGCCAACCCGGATGAGGCCGTTACATGACTTTCATAATTTCTATAATCCACTCTTGAACTTGATGTTGAACTAGGGATGCAGGTACTCTTCGAATGCCTCACAAGATGTAATATTTTTTAATGTTGAACTGTCTTGGGATCGCATATGCGACCCTATAACTGCTTAAATATTTTATGAAATATTTGTCTTGGTTTCTTCATGAAATATCTTGCATATGCTCTTACTCTCTTTTGCATACTTTGAGTAGGTTGACTTCATAGATTGTGAGTACATTTTTTATGGTTATTGTTGCTTCAATCCTTCCCTGTGTTAACATATTCACAAGTATATCAGCCTCGCAGATGCGAAGCTTCCTTTTCTATTCAATTTGTAGCTCATTTTTCTTGACCTTTATAAATGTATGAATGTTCCACTAAGTAGCTTTTGACTTTGCTTGTAAACTTCAACGTGCGATCCCTCTCCTTGGGACCATGACATGCGATGCCTTCCTTGTGAGGTCGCAAACACGATCCCGAGACTGAGGTCCCCCCTTGATTTCTTCAATTTTGAATCTTTTCTTTAAGTAGGTATGCTTCTTATTAAAAGAACTTTGGGGACGCTCCCTCAGGTCGCAGTAAGTGCTACGCTCGCAACATCATTGACCTGAGGGGGTTCGGCCTCGCATACACTGTGCTGGCCTAGTCCTGAAATTTAAAATGCTAACAAACAAGTAAAATTGCACAATTTTGGAGAACGAACTCATATATAATTACTAGGGACAAGGCACAATTGTCATTACATCATAAAGAGGAGGTGTCTATATGATCACTACCCCCACTACTTTGTATGAATTTATTCATGCTAAGTAGTAAAGATGGAGACTACCAGGGGCGAGGCCTCTACTGATAGTATTTTCTTAGATGCTCTGCATTCCAGGCTCGTGGTATGACCTTATCATCCATATCTATTAGATAATAAGTCCCTTCATTGATAACAACATAGATTTTATAGGGGCCTTCCAAATTAGCTCCAAGGACTCCATAAACTGTGACCTTAGTGTTAGGCATCACCCTCCTAAGCACCAAGTCCCCCACACGAAGAGGCTGCACATGAACCTTTCCATTGTAGTACCTCGCATCTCTTCTTTGATAGGCTACGAGCCTTAACTGAGCCTCCTCCCTTGACTCCTGATTCATATCCAAGTATAGCCTGTGATTGACTTCATTTGCCTCAGGATCGTAATGTTCCCTTCTGAACGAGCCTGAGCCCACCTCAACAGGCACCATGGCCTCGCATCCATATGTCAAAGAGAATGGGCTCTCCCCGGTGGTGGTCCTAGGGGTCGTGTTGTATGACCACAAGACCTTTGGTAGCTCCTCGGGCCAATTACCCTTGCTTTCCTCCAGTTTCGCCTTCAAGGTGTGTTTGATTATATTATTTATGGCCTCGGTTTGGCCGTTTGTTTGAGGATTGCTAACAGTGGAGAAGCTCTTCTTGATCCCCAAGTTCTCACAGAATTCCTTCATTCCTTCCTGTCATATTGCTTCCCATTATATGATATAAGCTGATATGGGATTCAATAGCGACACACAATTGCCTTGTACACGAAGTCCTTCAATTTTTTGGCAGTGATGGTTGCAAGGGGCTCAGCTTCGGCCCACATAGTAAAATAATCTACAATGACCACTGCTTACTTGACCCCTCCTTTTGCTTTGGGGAGCTCCAAATAAGATCAATGCCCCACATGGCAAAGGGCCACGGGCTCATGAGAGAAGTGAGGTGAAAAACCGGGGCATTAATGAAGTTGGCATTCCTCTAGCACTTGTCACATCTCCTAGCGAATTTAAATGTATCCCTTTTGAAAGTAGGCCAGAAATACCCCTGGCGAAGACTCTTTTGGGCTAGAGAACTACCCCCCGAGTGATTGGCACATATGCCTTCGTGGACTTCCCTTAGGATATAGTTGCACTCTTCTCTATCTACACACCTCAAGAGTGGTGTGTTGAACCCTCTTCGATACAAAATTTCTTCATAAATTACATAGCGAGCTGCTTGTTACTTAACCTTCCTCGCTTCCTTCTTTTCATGGGGAAAAATCCCATTCTTCACATACTCCCATATAGGGGTCATCCATGTGGGACCTTGACTCGCTACTTCCATTACAAACTCTTCAGGTATACTAGGCTTAGTCTGAATTTCCAGAGGAATTATTCCAAGCAGAGTGGCCTCACGTCACGACCCCAACTTAGTGAGGGAATCTGCTCCTTGGTTTTTGGCCCTTTTCATAAATTCCACCCTTACCTACTTGAAGGATTTCATTAGCCTTTGAACACATCTCAGATAGAGCTCAATTTGAGGCCCCCTGGCCTGCCACCCACAATGAACATGACCTGTGACCAGCATAGAGTCGTTGTATGCATTGAGATTCTCCACCTTCATTTCAATTGTGAGCTTGAGGCCAATGATGAGAGCCTCGTACTCAGAAGCATTGTTATAGGCCTCAAATGTAAAATGGACTACCCTTCTTAACTTGCGACCCTCAGGGGTAACGAGCTCGACCCCAGCTCCTTCCTTATTTGATGCCCCATCAACATAGAGCTCCTACCACGAGGCCGAATTCTGTTTGCTGGCTTCGGGCTTGACATCATCTGTGGTCGCTACGAGAGCCCGGGCATCTCCCTCAGATTGGGGAGGGAATGCCAATATAAACTCCGCCAAAGCTTGACCTTTCAAAGAACCTCGAGGATTGTACTCAATATCAAACTGACCTAGCTCCACTGTCCATTTTAGGAGTCTCCCTGAAGCCTCAGGCTTATGAATCACCTAACTTAAGGGATAGGCTATGCGAACCTCAATCTTATGAGCCTGAAAGTAAGGCCTCAATTTGCGCGAGGCCAACACCAAGGCATAGGCGAGTTTCTCAGTGTTGGTGTAGCGAGTCTCAGCATCTAGCATCCCTTTACTGACATAATAAATATGGTATTGAACCCTCTCCTCTTCGCGAACTAACACCGCACTAACAACATGCTCTGACATAGCTAGGTACAAGATTAAGGTCGCCCCCTCCTTAGGCTTTGAATGTAGAGGTGGTGAGCCCAGGTGCTCCTTTATTCTTTGGAAGGCTTCCTCGCATTCAGGTGTCCACTCAAAATTCTTCCCTACCTCTTTAATGGCCTTAAAGAACTTATGACACTTATTATATGACTTATAAACGAACCGATTGAGAGCTGCTATCCTCCCAGTTAGGCTTTGAACTTCCTTAACACTCTTTGGTGACCTCATCTCCATAAGAGCCTTTATCTTAACTGGATTGGCCTCAATACCCCGATGATTGACAGTAAAACCAAGAACCTCTCCAGATTCGACCCCGAACACACACTTTTGGGGGTTGATCTTCATTCTATACTTCCTCAGAATGTCAAACATCTCAGCTAAGTGGGCTATGTGATCCCCAGCTTCCTTAGACTTCAAAAGCATGTTATCTACATAGACCTCCATTATTTTCCCAATTTGATTTTCAAATATCATATTAACTAGCCTTTGATAGGTGGCCTTGGCATTGAGGAGGCCAAATGGCATCCCTATGTAGCAGTAGAGGCCTCTATCTGTGATGAATGATGTATGTTCCTAATCGAGGCCATACATGGGTATCTGATTGTACCCGGAATAAGCATCCATGAAGCTGAGGAGCGCATGCCACGCTGTTGCATCCACTAACTGATCAATCCTTGGCAAGGGGAAGCTATCCTAGGGGCAATGCTTGTTAAGATCAGTGAAATCCACACATGTTCGCCACTTCCCATTCAACTTCTTTACTAGAACTGGGTTCGCGAGCCAATCAGGGTAGAAAGATTCCCTAACCAGCCTGACCTCGAGGAGCCTGTCCACCTCTTCCTTGAGAGACTTGGCTCGTTCTCCACTAATGGGTCTCCTTTTCTACCTCACTCCTTTTTTTATTGGGATTGAGGTTAAGCCTATGACACATCACATTATGATCAATCCCTATCATGTCTTTATGGGACCATGCGAAGACATCCAGGATGGTTTTAAGGAAATCAATGAGCCTTCCACGGAGATCGGGGTTGAGTTTTGACCCAAACTTCAGCACCATGAAGGGATCCTTAGCATCAACAAGAATAGTAACTGTATCTTCTGTAGCTCCAGCTCGCTCTACATGTTCATACTCACGAGCCTGACTGGTCTCTCCTTCGTCCTTATTTGTGACCCCATTTTGTTGTGGTGCATACACGATCCCTGAAGTTAGGGTCGCTCCAACATGACCATACTCAGTTACAACTATAGTCTCGCGAGGGATCCCATTAGGTAAGTCCATCAACGTTGAAGTCACCTTGCGAACCTACTTCCCCTTACAGGCTCGTACAACAACCTATTTTGGGCTCTCATCGTCATCATTAGCCTCTTCAACTATTCCTTCTTGGAATGCCAACACAGGTTGCGAGGCCTCCATCATAATGGGCCCCGGTACTGATTCCACCTGAATGCCCAGGCTATCAAAGTAATCATCTGGCAACTCCTCAATAGATATTATATTACAATCAGTTTAGGGCTGCGAGGCCGACTTGCGAACCTTATCATCCTCCCCGCATTCCATCTTGTCTTGCATAGGTCCATTTCCCCTATTTGCTGACTTGAGAGCCTTGTTGTAACATTCACAGGACTCATGTTGAATTCCTCTAACACATCCGATTCCTTGTGGGGTGGGAAATTTCATAGAAAGGTGGTAGATTGAAATGACTACCCGCATCTCCTTAAGAATTGGCCTTCCCACTATTGTATTGTAGGTCGATGGCTGATCCACCACCATAAAGTCAGCGACCTGCGTAGTGATACAAGGCTCGTCCCCTAAGGTAATGGGGACCCTGATGAGACCCTTTACACTAACTGATGTTCCAGTAAACCCATAGAGATGCCCTACTGTGGGGATAAGGTCTTTGTCATCATATCCCATCTTTTTGTAGACTTCATAAGTCAGAACATTCACTGCAATCCCATTGTCCACGAGGACCCTGTAGATATTCTAGGACCCAATGCGAACTCGAACTCGAACTACTAGCGCATCAGAGTGGCGATGATGAACCCACTTCACGTCCTCCTCCGTAAACATGATATTTGTATCATCCCCCATAAAAAGTTTTGGGGGCCTCTCCTGCAGATGATGCACATTAGTGAGGGGTCGCTATCTAGCTTCGTGAGCATACCTCTCCCTAGCCATGTTACTATATCCCCCGATATGGGGCCCTCCAATGATCACATGAATACTTCCGCCTTGCTCCTCTCTAGCTTATGAGCTTCTTTAGTTTGCCCAGCAGGTGGCACATCATTATATCCGATGTAACAGCCCCAGATCCAGGGTCGGGGATCCGGTCGTCACGGTCTCAATTTCCATCCACAACATCAACATAAATTAACTTACAACCTTGTGACCCAAAACAACTACATAAACTACACCCGTTATAGTCCAAGAGACGAAATCAGAGTAACCAACAAATATTATTAATCACAAGTTTTGAGTTCTTACAATCCAAAGGAATTACAATTTAACTGTTACATACTCTTTGCCATACATTTGCATAGGTCATACATATAATAAGTCTGATGAGTCAAAAGTTGACAGTCTAGCCTAATGGTTGCTCCTACCTCAGCAATGCCGACCATGACATCAGTGGGCAACCCTATGACTGCTGTCCCTGCTTGCACCTAGTGTGACTTGTGCTGGCCATCAGATCTAGCTGTTGTTGTGATGTAATAAATAAAGCAAGGGTGAGCAATAGCCCACCAAAAATAATATGTAACTGAACAATAATATATAACAGTTCTGAAATATCTTTGAAATCATATGCCATGCATTAACGAACATAGTACCAGTATAAGGTAAAGGATGCAGTTACAAGGTAACTCAACATATATAATCCGTGGAAATATCTGCTCTGTCAAGGATAAGCAAGATATTATCATTTATCATAAAAGAGGAACTTACAGGAAAAATATTGCAATTCCAGTTTCAAACACTTTTCAACCCTGCCAACAATGATAATGTTGCAGAAAATTTCCAACTCTGAGAAAATGAACTAATCCAGGAGCATTGATGCGCCAGAAGACATAACATTTACGATGATCAGTCGTATGTTATGCTCCCCACTTTTGTTCTCTACTTGTATAAGGAAGCACCGACGGATTTACTTATCTACCACCCTCTGGAACCCCCCGGCCAACGGTTGGGCCATTGCTGGACCGGCGCCACTCGGCCACTTACGCTGCTCCTAGTTCGAATAACATCCACGACTCTGAAACGTAAAGTTCATCCACATTTCCCCAAGTATAATACTTGTTGATAAGACTTCACAAAGTAATCGTATCTAGTTGGGAAGGAAAATTCACTAATATTTCCCAAGCTACTGCTTGTTAAGGGATACCAACTTGTTCCAACAATCTTACCTCTCGAATGATGAGAAGGTACACAAAGATTCAATAAGCAAATAGCAACCAAGTTGCGAGTGAAAAGAATAATTTCGAAGGATTTATGACCGGGAAGTCAACAAGATAAATAACATTTCTCAAGTAAGGTTCCCTTATAATTTGAAAGTTAGATTTGAATGAAGAATGGAAGTTTGAGAATCTTCCTTGATAAAAATAATAATAGTACGACTCAGAGATACCATACATAGTATTTGAATATCAAGGAAATTTTTGAATAAAATATCTCATTTTAGAACCAGTTGAAAGAATTAAATAAATATTCAAAGAATATTTAATAAACCAGAAATAGTTCAAGAATATTCTTAATACAAATACTGCTCATGATTAACCCTCGAATAAGTGTATATGAAATATTCATTAAATAAATAATTCCTCGAATAAATATTTGAAATAATAACCAAGAAAATAATTAAAACCTTAAATGAATATCCAAGATAATATTCGTTAAGTAAATAAGCTCAAATGAATATTCGAAAATAAACAATTAAACTCAAATGAATATTCGAAATAATATTCATTGAAAATAATAAAGCTCGTATGAATAATAAAAATAATATTCACTAAATAAATAACTTCGAATGAATATTCCAAAATAATATTCATCTAAATCAATAGCCTCAAATTAATATTCAAAATAATATTCCTCGAATAATTTCCAAGTACTTAATACTTATGGAAATATAAATAATGTTCATAAATAACATCCCTCAAATAATCTGTCACTGGAATCCCTCCGGGTTTCCATGACTATCTCTATATTACAAAGTACAGACTCCCGGTCTTTATTAAAAGAATGAGATCATATGCCCTTCACTAAGGGTCTTAGCAATATCTGGCTTATAATTAGTATATCTTGTACCTAACTTATAAGCCAATATCAATTTAGGGAACAAGTATCACAATATCAATTTTTGAAAGTAGGCATGCATGCAATGATAATATTATCATAACAACAGCTCCAAATTGATTGAAGACTTGCCTGGTACTCCTGCTATGCTAGTGGTATGACTCGGGGTGGTCCGGCAATCTATAAATAACCAAAATTATCCCGGGTTAATCACCGATCACTTTGAAACGCCAAGTAAATACTTTACTTTAAGCTAAAGCACCTTTTCAAGTTATCGCTCATTAACACCGTTATGACCCGACATTTGCTTGCTATCAAGGTATGTCATTGCACTTACACTTAGTAGGTACTTAAGCCATATAAGTTCTAAGTTCGAAAGATTATACCTCGAGATTTATCGATCGTTATCTAAGTGATTTTCCAAAGTTATATCCACTCGATCTTTTTAGGGGCTCATTCGTACTTAACCCTGATTCGAATATTTTTATAAAATCGGAAAACGATCTTTTTAACATGAGGTCTTCTCTCACACCTTTCTTATGATCTATAATATTTATTTACTAAGATTCGTCACTGAATTACTTGAGTTAAGGGGGTTCAATTTCAATTACAAATTTGCATTTACGGTTTCGAACTACTTTTAGTAAATCGACCATAATTCCTAAAACGTTATTCCGTTTGCTTTGTTCTTTCGCCAAAACGATCTATGACTCGAGATCTATTAGGGTGGGTCAACTACTCATCAAGATGGCTATAAATCGAACGTTTACAAATTTTCAATCCTCCCACAAACATGGTTTCCACTCCAAATCACCTATACATGTTATTTAACATTGAACTAAGGCCAAGCACTGCCTTTCCGTTCATCTAACATATAACCAAGCCCAATCATAACTATCATGCTTATAACATCACCATGAACATACTAATCTAAAATCACCCAATAGTCATCAAAACTTAAACTAAGAGCTAGGGTTTCTTGAGATGATTACCTTCCTTGGAGTGTGCTAAGACATTACTAAGCCTTGATTTGTCCTTTTATAGCCTTAAGTTAGCTTAGATCATCCAAATCAAGCAGGAAAACAAAGTTAGTTTCTAAGGGTTACTATTCATCATCACTTTTGTAAAAATCATAGAAAATCAAAAAATAAAAGTTTGGCTCTCAAATTTTTACCACATCTTGGCCTCTTCATAAGCTTTGTTTTGAGTCCTAGATCATCAAATTTGAAGCTCGCTAGATAGGGTTTTGAGTCCCTTTTTTTTGCTGGACAGAAACTGTCAAGAACAGGGTAGTTTGGCTTCTTCAACTTGGGGAAGGTATTTGACTAGGCTACACTCCTTTGTTGGCCATGAACTTTTGAACGAACCTTAACCATGTAGTGGAGAAGCTATGGTTAAAATTTTTCTTTCCTTGTTGTTCCTGCTGGGCAATTTGAGAGAGATGGAGTTTGCTTGGTTTCTCTTGCTTTGTTCTCTTCTACTTTATATTATTGTAGTGTATTTAGAGAATATCAATCATAAATTAGCTTTAATAAAGTGCTAGGTCATGAATGATGCAATTCAAGTGGCCATGTGTTGCATTCTTATGGTTGGATGATATAATCTTGCTAAGTACTAGTTTGATTCTAATGTTGCTAGTTCCTCTTGTAACTAACTTGGTTACTTGCTCTTATCCACTAGCACATGCATGTATCTTGGCTTCCTGCTTGTTCTTTGTCCGGTTATTGCTCAATTTGATTGATCGGTCGGAGGAATATCTCAAGTATTTCTAGTTAGGGTTTTACCGGAAACCTTCTTAATATTTATACTACCATTCCTAATCTTCCTTTATAATTCTTGAATTTGAATTCCTCAAATATCATTATTAAATCCTTAAATCTTTCAGTGTCTAGGGAAAGTCTCGGAGAAAATAAAAGTGCTGTTTTTCAGAATTTGACAGCTTTTACATACATTTATTTTCCCATTGGATCATTAATACGAACTCAGAAATCCATTCCGGGTACTTCTATATAGCGTCGTCTAATAATATTCCAACTTCCACCAAAAACACTATTCATTGATTATTCTCTCTTTTATCCTTATATTTAGAAAAATGTCCTCGTTCTCTTTAGAGCGTTCCTTATCTCTTTTACGAAACCACTGGACTTATAATAGATATCGATGTGGATGACATGAGAATATTCTTCCTCGGTTAGAATCACCATATCCTACTTTCTAGGAGATAGATTATTCTAATCTAAGTTATCAACCTATTGCATTCTGCATGGCATATAAACATTGGAATCCATATCCATTCCATTCATTAGAACAACTGTTGCACTTATATTCGATTACATATTAAAAGTTTTAATTCTACCAGAAATCTGGGTTCTTACATCCGAGGCCTAGCTTAGTCCCAGACTTTGCATTGTGTTTCTACACTTCTCGAACTACCCATTCAATCAACTTCCCTTCTCAAATTAACTGATCAATTTGTTCCTTGAGGTGCCAGCAGTCCGTAGTAGCATGGCCCGTCTGTTCATGAAAGTCCCAATATTTACTTTTGTCCCAGGTTCCTCAAGTACCCATGGGTGTTGGTTTTTTGAAAATCCATTTGTTTGCATTAACAACATAAATGTGATCAACAGAGGCTACCAAGGGGCAAACATATCTTCGTCCCTAGCTGGACGAACTCGAGGCAGGGATCGCCTTGGGGGATCGCGATCCCTTCTTTTTGGGCTAGGACTGCGATCCTGTCTTCGCTTGGGACTTCGGGAGTCCTTCCTTTTTAGTCCTTTACCTTTGCTTCCACTACCACCATCTCTATTATTCTTCCTCAGCTCTTCCTGTAATAACCCTAACTTTAGAAATGCTACAGTGTTTAAATGAATAGTAAATTTTGAGGATTTAGGGAAATGGCATGTAGGTACCCTACCATTGAAACAGAAAATGAATAATCAGAAACCATATTGGTGATGTACTATGGAAATAAGTGACTTGAAAACGATGACGGATTTCAGAAATTCCTGAGTGTGGATTTTAAGGATTTTCAATTTGAATTGAGACTCTACGGAATGTGATATGAACGAGTATAGAAATATTAAAGGGTTTATATCTTGAGGAAATAGTAAAATTAGGTTAAACTAAGGAATGATCGAGTTAAGGAAATGCCAAGGGAATTTGGATTGTTAAACGAATTCAAAACCATTTGGATAACGAGGTATATTCGAAACGAATTGCAGTTAGACAAATATGGAGACTAAACAACCAAGCTAAATATCATAACAAGGATATACACACCACATTATTTTCTAGAATCATTCAAACATTATTTGGAAAATCAAAAACCAAGATTTCTAGAATTGTCTAACATGACATCACTAATTACATCACTTTCCACTAACTTTAACCAAGGGTTAATTAGTAATTTCACCATGTAATTATATATAACATGCTACAAGCACTAGTACAGAACAGTCTTTTAGCGTCGCACTTTTAGGGTCGGTTATATAGAGAGCCGTGGCTTAAACATACTTTAGGCGTCGGTTGCTAGATTAACCGACGCTTAATGTTATTTGTGTTCGACCTTTTGCGTCGGTCATGAAACAACCGACGCCTAAAACTGACCCTTTAGCGTCGGTCTTTACTCAATCGACGCCTAAAACTGACCATTCGCGTCGGTCATAAACAACCGACGCCTAAAACCAGCCCTTTAGCGTCGGTCTTTACTTAACCGACGCCTAAAACCGATCCTTTAACGTCGGTCTTTAGTTAACCGACGCCTAAAATTGATTCTTTAGTGTCGGTCATAAATAACCGACGCCTAAAACTGATCTTTATCGTCAGTCTTTACTCAACCGACGCATAAATTGACCCTTTTGTACTTTATGTGTCGCCTTACATTTGACCGTTGCTAGAAGTATTATAATTTTAAAAAAAATACTAAATTATATAAAAATGATATTTTTATTTTTATGCAAATAATACTTTCTAGTTAGACTCACAATCAAACTCTCGACCATCAAACTCTACTACCAATCGATTCTGCTTATCCCCAATTTCATTTTTACTAATCCTTATCCGCTGCCAAATACTCCGATTGCTGCAAAATACTCCAAACCACTACAATCTATCGCATGTGGTTTGCGATACTGTATCTTTCACCGGTGGTTAAAACTGATTGCTTCTCCAATCTATCTATGCTTGAAATCGATTATTTCTGGGTTGAATTGGGTTTCTCTGGGTTGGGGTTGTATTAGAGATTCTCTAGGTCGGACTGAATTGGGCTTCTATGGTTCGATTGCTCATCTGCCAAATTTAGGGTTTCTCTGGTTCACTACTTTACTGAAGGTATGCAGATTTCTTTGGATTATATATATATATATATATATATATATATATATATATATATATATATACTTACGTATGTGTTGAAGTATGTATGTTAGTTGGGTTCTCTGTATATGTATATGTGTGTTGAAAGCTTTTTCATGTTTTAGAGTTTAGACATTATAAGTTTACAAATATTAATGATATTTTTCAAATCATGATCGAGTTGTGAAATTTTTTTATAGCCGAGTGTATGGTGTAATTATAATTAGCTTCTTTCGATTGATTTTGTATACTCATATATCTTTTGATTGTTAGCTCGTATACTAAAATTTATGACCGATATTTTGAATTTCGACCATTATATAAAAAATTTGTATTTATTAGTACGGATATGAGTCGAGTGATAAAGCAAAAGAGAGTAACTCTAAATCTTAAATCGATGGAATGCATATATGTTAAATATGAACCACAGGGAGTTGATGAAACGTTGATAAAAGAGTCAATAGATGATCTCTCAGGTTGACTTAGAAGGTATATATGTTATGTTTGTAATGGATTGAAACAGGAGACTCTAGTGACTTTCCCCAACGTTTATGGATTAGTCAGCAGAAAATAGTCTGCGTTATTGACCTAAAGACAGATAAGAGAGGTAGCTAACAGGTTCATAAATCCATGTCCTGAAGAATGAAAAGGACCATATCATTGAGAATGATCATCCTCCTCCGGGGAGTTTTCTTGATAAGTATCGGAGGAGTTTTCGGACCTGCAAACTAAATTGTTAAAACATGATTGCAGTTGGTATCCAGCTCGTGATGATGAAACATTGGAGTTCTTGGTAAATTTTAACAAAACATTTGGAGACATTAGGAAAAAGTTATCCAACAACAGCGACATTCATTTTGCGACAACAGATCAGACTAACTTATATGGGATGGTCCAAGGCAGTAATTATCCATCCAGTGAAGATTGTGTTGCTTGGCTTGATGTTGCCTGGACTCAAATCAGGCGTACTTGTCCTAATGATGACGATGGTCATATCATATATGAAGGCTGCTTCTTCAGGTCCTCTATTCGAATATATAACTTGATTATTTGTTTATGCATCTATGAACTAAAAAAGGCAAATGGAAAAGAAATGGGTCAGATTTTGAGGTCTCAATAGTTACAAAGATCGGTTTATAGCCAAAATCACTGTGTTTTATCATTGTGTTTTCTGCATTCTGATTTTTTTTTATCATTGTGTTTTCTGCATTCTGATTTTTTTAATATGGGTTTCCATTGTTGCAGGTATAATCAGTCTACAAGGTTGTTTCTGTAGGTATAGTTGTACCATTCCTCACAAGGAGTCTGCAGTAAAATGCTGTGACGAGGTTGATTCAGTTGCTAAGGTAATTAATTATATCATTTCTATGTATGCCTAATTAAAGGTAGCTGATCTAAGTATTTCTGTTATTGATGCCTTAAGATTTATATGAAGTTACTTCTTTTCCCCTTTTTCCTGCAAAATCAAATATGCTACTTTCATTGTTTATTATATAACAGTCAACAGGAGCTGTTAACTGCATTGTGAGGAGAAACAACGGGAAGTTATTTACAGGTAAATAGTTCTTTACTCCAGTAGGGCATACGTCGATTACATTCACTTCTGTATATGTATATTTTTAGGCTGAGATCATTACGAAAACAGCCTCTGTACTTCTAAAAGTGGGAGTAAGGCCGACATGTATCTAACCTTCACCAGACCCTACTTCTGAGTGGGATATACAAGCATGTTTACTTTGATTCTGTTACTGGGTTATATTGGTATGGTTTATGGGGATGACATTGATAGTTGCTCATATATTGATACCTTATAATTCACCCCTCACTTGTAAAAGCTACAGAATCTGTAAATTTCACGTACAATATACAACTAAATCTTCACGGATGATATTATATGTCCTGGTGCAGAACTATGGACCATGGTTCGACATTGCAGCAGCAGGGATTTTCTTTGTTACTCTTGCTGGTCTGGAGAATTCCAAGAGAGATCTTTCTTCTACAGAATGGACCTACCAGGTTTCATATTGATATGGCAATTTGACCATTATAAGCATGTTTACAATTTACGCATATCCTTGTAATCGAATATTCTATACAATTTGACCATTATAAGCATTGTGTTTGACAATTAATGACACGAGCTTTCTTCTTGGTAATGAAGAAGAACTCTGCATTTCATAAATCTGTACTCACTTCATCGGAAAGTGGTCAATGAACATTATTGTGGACGTGGAAGGTTTATTCAAGAGCATTTATTAAAAGAAGAAGCTATATCATATTTATCTATTCCTGCTATATGCTTTTCTTACTATGAGTGCTCACACCAGACCTGTGTTAATGTATAACAGAAAAGTATGTTCTTGGATTGTGAAACCCAACTTGAGAGTATTTTGGCAACATTTTTGAGAACTACAAGTCATTGGATGAAAACTCGCCAACGGGACTGTCAGATCTTTTGGGTCCGTTGCCAGAGGCTGCTACACCAGCTCTAGCTCCTGTTGTACAAGTATATAAAATTATTCACGATAAACTTGCTCGTGATGCACAGATGGTGTTAAGAAACTATATTAAGGTAATTGATAACATATTACATTTTCTTTGTCAACACTTGCTAATTGTGAATGCCACAGTTTTTTCTAAAGTTTGCATATGTTAATTGTTAACAGACAGCAGCAAAAAAGAGATGTAAGAAGCACATGGTTGAGACAAATGAATTTGTGTCAAGCAACTCAGAAGGTTTTCTTATGGATTCTTTTACAAACTGAGTATATCTTTGGGCCTTTTAGTTATATAACCTTAATTCTTTTACAAACTGGTTTTCTTATGCTTTCTGCAATATAATTAATAACCTTAATGCACCACAAGGCTATTCTCCAGAGGAGGGTCTCTAAGTCTTAGTTTTGATATACATATCGCTTCATAGTACACTGTATGAATTGGAAGTACTTGCCTAGTTAGAGGTATATATATATTAAAATCCAGTTGTTCAGTTTGGACATATCTTGCCTTAAGATTATTCATTTGGTTCTTCTTGTAAAGTGTTTGTCTTTGCCTTCTGAAATTACTTTGTCTAGTGTTTAGGTTGCGAAAGACCCAACATTTGACAGGGATGGAGCATATATATATGTGGATTCCAATATTAGCTTCACACAAGTGAGATAAAATCACTGAGTTTCTTTTCTTTAGCACCATTATGTATTGAACAAATTGTAAATGTCTGTTCTGCATGATACTCTAATCATTCTGTCTCTCATGTATCTTTATGCCTCTTTAAACTTCAAGGAATCATATTCCTTTTTTTCTTCTAATTATCAGTGGGAAAACTTCCTCTGCTTGGTCTTATCAGGTTGTTGACAATCTCTTCCTTAAAATTTTGTGTTCTGTTATCACTACTTAGGGGGATTGCCATCTACATCTTATTGGACTGTTTTTTTATTGTTTTTACAGCAAATGCCTTGGTTGTATCGTTGTCCAGCGGGAGTCAAAATCATCAGATCTTAAGGGTGTTTCAGGTATTTAGATAAGTGAAATTACTTGAAACAAATTTTGACCAAATCCAAACACAAAAACAGTGCATGGGAGATGATGTCACACTAGCATCTGTGGAACCAAAATGGATGCCTCGTCCAAAATCTTATATGGAGATGAATGTGGCAAATGGAGGTCTTGATCAGGCTAAAATTGAATCTGGCAGGCATGAGCTTGAGGCTGTTATTTTTTATTAAATTGATATAGAGAATGGTTATGTAATATTTTTAGTATTTCTTTTCTGAATTCTCTTTTGTAGTTTAAGACTAGTTTGAGATAATGTAATATTATGTAATATTTTTTATTATTAATAAGATTTAATGTGGCCAGTTCTTGAAGTTTGAGATTAGTTCTTTAGATGATAAAGTGTGTTGGGAGGGTATAATTGTAATTGTCATATACTATTTTGTTAATAGGTTATTGAAATTGCAAATTTTTTTTAAAAAAAAATGACTTTATGCGTCGGTTGTTTAAATGACCGACGCCTGTAACCAGATTTTAAGCGTCGGTTGGTTAAATGACTGACGCCTATAACAGACTTTAAGCGTCGGTTATTTAAATGACTGACGCCTATAACCAGATTTTAAGCGTCGGTTGCTTAAATGACCAACGCCTATAACAGACTTTAAGCGTCGGTTGTTTAAATAACCGACGCTATTAGTACATTATATGCGTCGCCCAATTAACCGACGCCATAGGCCTATACCTATAGTGTCGCCTTCATATACTACGCCCAATAACCGATGCCTAATGCCTATTTTGACCGACGCTAAAAGCCTATTTTGTACTAGTGAAGACTCTAGAACTCTCAAGATTAGCCAAGATAAGAGCAACCAAAACAAAAAAATCTCTCTTCTTTATCTATTTCATCCATTCGGCCAAAACAAAGAAAAAAAAGAAGAAAATTTCATCACCTAGCTCCAAGCCACAAGAAATCAAGGGAAAATTAGGAGAGCTTCTTCAAGGTGAGAAAGGAGTGTGCACAAAGTTTCAAGGCTATCCAACATCATTTGCATAGGTAAGAAATGCATTAAAGTTGAGGGTGAATAGTAACCAACAAGAACTAACTTTGTTTTTATGGTTTCTTTAGTTGATCCAAGCTACTTTAAGGCTAATTAAGGACTAACCAAGTCTTATTAAGTGTTGTTCAAGCTCTAAGGAAGGTATAAAGTTCAAGAACCCTTAGTATTATCTTGAGTTTACAATGGTTTATGGTTAGTTTAGTGGTTAAATGAGTATTAAGCATGAAATCATGATTATATGTATGTTTATAAGTGATTGATTGAACATGGAGGTGTTGTGGGTGCTTGTAACCATGGTTGGTATGATGTCCACATGGTGTAGGGTTTGGTATATGTGTTGGATGTTGGATTTGGAGGAGTTATATTATGGAAAGTATGAAAATATAGCCGTTATAATGCCCGATTTTCGTTAAAACATAAATTACTTGTTAAAAACAGAGCATACCGAATCTGTCAAGGTCAGTAGGGCATAACCACTGGTCATGATAGGATAGATCTTAGTTCATAGATCATTTTGATATAAAGTATGTAAAAATTTGATGAACGGTTTAGGAAATATGGCCAAAATACTAAAAGTGGTTCAAAACATAAGTGCGAGTTCGTAACTTCAATTGAACACTCAACTAAGTGATTTCGTTACGAATCTTGATAATTAAATAATAGAGGTCATAAGGAAGGTATTTGAGAAGGTCTCATGTCGAACGAATAATTTTTCAATTTTATAAAAATGTTTAGATCAAGGGTACGTTAATGAAATACCACTTAAACGGATAAAGGATAATTTTCTCGAGTTAATGGTCAACTTAAAAGTCTTTAAAACTTAAATATCTACTAAGTGTGTAAGATAATGACATACCTTGATAATGTACTAAGTGTCATTACGTGGCGGTATTAATAAGAGTTATGTTATGGTGTGTTTGATAAGCTAAAAAGATTAGGGGATTAAATGAGTTAAATGGTTAAGATAAGTGTTGTTACTAATAATAATTATAATGGGGCATATGCTAACGATGATCCTTTTCGTTCTTATAGAAACTCAAGACGAACACCGGGTCATACCTCTGGGATTTAGAGATCAAGTCAAGATTTCTTCTTCCTTATTTTGATAAATTGTTATGTTTCAAAGAAAAATGGTTTTGCTAGATAATATATGAATCTTATATCAATATATGATATGGACTGTGGATATGAATATGAAGGGAGCCAATATACTTTATGGCTTAAAAAGATATGAAAAAGAATGGTATCAGTTGTTATCTAGGGTTATATGGTTTATAATATTCTGTTATTTATAATCTTTAAACATTTGTTATTTAATAAATATTATTTGAATATTATTTAATACTTTAAAAATAGATGGAACAGTTATGTATTTAATAGCATAAGTGACTTTATTAAATACGGAGGAGATGTCTGAGTTATAATCAAAGTATTTGTCTTTCTAAACATTTGTGATGTTGTGTTTGACTAGTGAATCCTTTGTTTATTTCCCTCGAGTTGTTGCGTGAATGACTTGATGATTATTTTCCAGTGACATTGATATTGCCAATAACAAAATTGTTTCCACCACTATCACTTGGATAATTATCATCATTAACATTTTAATCTTATGACTTCAAGGCAACTCTTCGATAACAACTATTGTTAACTCCTAACAACTGTTTGTTGGTAGACAATCTTAGTTCTAAAAATAAAACTTGATTACCAAGACTGACTTATCTGCAATCTTAGAAATAGTTTTCTAAGTCCAATACACCTTGATCCATAGTATAAAACATTTATTATCAAAGTGATTTGAAGCTTGCAAATATGCATAAAAATTATTCAAAGTAATTGAACTATGGTAACTTTAGATATTTCAATATCCATAGTTCTACTTAAAGAATTTTTATACCATGTATAATAATATGAGTGAATTGTAAAAGATATAACAATGATTACTTAGAGGAGTTCTAAGTAATTTCACACATACAAATACATCTCACAATTAGTTAGTAAATAGAATTCTAACTAAATATCATTAACTGATATAAGCCAAAATTTCAATACAACCAATTGTTAGAATCATAATATTAATTATAGTGAATTTCTGAAAATGGAGCATTGATAAAATTCACTAGAATTAACATCTTACAACTAATTGAAGACCAATACAGATTAGGTCCAAATTAGTTATGTTGTTTATTTATTTTAATAAATATAAGGTATAGAGCAAATACTAAATTGAATTGCTTCAAGTCCGTAACCCATATAAATAAAAATAAATAATTAAATACTAAATCTCTATGAGTTAGATTTTAGCATTTAAGTATTTAAATTATCCTTAAATAATCACCACTAAAATATATTGCAATTATACACATGGAAATCATTCAACAGATAATTTTCAGTGTGAGGTCTGGATGTAAATAAGTTCACAAGTCCTTTCAATACAGACAATTGAAAACTTGTGAGTTTACTTAAGAATTACTTAACAGATGGGATTTACAATCATATAGCATTTATAAAATCCCAAGTTCACAAACCAATATTGAAAAATTAATTTCATCAAGTGATTCAGCAAACGTGTCTGCAAGTTGTTCTTAATTAAAGACATGCTCTCGAAATAATTGATACCTTATGCAAGTTGCTTAGTCCTTGAGTGTTTCACAGAGTTGTTGGAGATGAAATTGATTCCTTGTGTTCTCCTGCTTTCGTACAACTCATTTGATCTGTCTCTATGTAGCAAAACATGTCAGAACTGATGTCTCTAGGGTACCATCTCCGTAGATTTGAGTCCAACTTAAGACATCTGAAAATCATGTGTAATAACTACAAGAATAGATTCTCAAGAATCCACTTGGGACCATGCACATTTGCATAATTGAGAATAAAATATGTGTGTAATTGATCTATTAGCAATTGAATAAGATAATGAGCTGATGATTCCTCTATAGCCTGATTAGGTCCTAATTAGTAGATCCTGAACTTGTTGGGTTAAATATCTCTAGAGTACCATTTCCTAAGATCTGGGTCCATCTAAAGATTTTTGATTGCCAACTTGTTAGGTCCAAGCTAATAGGTCAAAAGCCAGCTATAGTGATTTGTTGGTATGTAGTCTTGACAGGTCTAGAATCTTCTGAATAGAATCAAAAGATCCTTGACTTATTTTTATTGTCATCATTCTTTTGGCTTATTGAAGTAAATCAAAAGAGCTGCAACTTTACCAACATCAAAACAACAAATATCTTGATATCAATTTATAGCTAGTAGACCAACGTATAATATAATCAAGATATCATTGCACATATATGTTAATAATGTTTGTGCCTAAAGATGTAAAGAGTTCTATGAATATGACACCAATTATTAAAAGATACCAACTGTTAAAGATTGATACCGAATATTAAATCATCATTAGGGTGTCATACCATGTCTTCCATGCTTGCTTGAGTGATGATACCAGTTTATGCTAACTTGTAGAGATCTTCAATTATCTCACCAACCAGGAGTGCACTTGTTCACATTCCTCTAGCATCCAGATTCAGTAGGTCTAGATGTCCATTATAATCTTGAATGTGCAGCAGATGCCTGATATCCTCAAGTCTTGTCACTGGTGCTTCTTATCAAATATATTGTTTGATCAAATTGTAACCTAGCATCCAGTTTGGCCTTGTCCCTCATAACAATGCCTTGACATCCAGTTAAACTTCTGGTTATCCTTATACCAAATACAGCCTGTTGTTTGGTCTGGATACCAACTTCCCTTCAATCTGCCTTTTATACTGATTGAGATCACCTTGCATTGCAATCACTCAATCTGGATCTTCCAGAGCTTTTGAAGCTTTCTTAGTTTCTTCTAAAAGAAAACTAAAGAAATAATCATTGGTACTTGAAGCTCTGTTAGTCTTTTACTTCCACCATTGGAAACACTAAGAACTAGAACAAAGAGTTAATTGAGTCAACACTCTTTGTCTTGGCAGACATGTTCTCATAGTATCCTTTGACTTTCAGTGTGGTGTTGAGTTGATTAGTTGATCCTTTAGTTGCTCCCCCTAAGCTGTTGCTGGGTTTACATGAAGATTCTCAATGTTGACATTGCTTGGATCTGAATCATCATAACCATTGACAGCTGGGAGCTAGAGGTTATTGAACATCACTAAGACTTTCAATCACCTTCTGTTGATCAACTCCATAAAATGTGATCAATCAACATTAGTGGTCTTAAGTCTTCAGACTGTTTGAACAATAACTTGTTTGTTGAGAGAAGTCATTAGTCATCATCACTAAAGTATATTTTTCTTTGACGTAGAACTTCTGTGTGATGCTTCTTTGACTTCCCTTTATGACATGCCTCATAATTTTTATTTTACTTTAATTCCAGATGAGGTAGTCTCCTTTAAAGATTCGATTTCCAGGAAAGAATCTCTTGATTTGACATTCAGGTGAGAGAGCTCCTTATGTCATAGCTGAACTCATGTCTGATGAAGCTTTAGATCTGACCTTGTTGACTTCACCTTTGACTGAGATTCCATGTCAGCTACAGATAAGTTTTCTTTCTTTAATCCTCGAACAGTAGGCTCTTCATCTTGTAAAAGATGCTTTATTACTGACAACATTCCTTAGCTATTGAATAGCCTTGACCCTAGGTCATACCCTTGTTGTTGTCTCCAAGGGATAAACCACTTGGCCAGATACCGTCACCACTTTTGATAGCAGGGCTCTATCTTCGGTCATATGCCTTGAACATCCACTGTCCAGAATCCACATAACACGATGTACCTGTTACACACCCTGCAATACCAAAATAGTTAAACCCTTTTTGGGACCCAAATTTGATTGGGTCCGGAATACTTGAAGTATTGGCCTTTGTCAGGCAAAACAACATTCTTAATCTTCATAACAACATTTTTCAAGGGGACTGGACATTTAACCCTATAAACAGCTTTGACAATCTTTGATTTCATCTTGGGTATCCATGTCTTTTTAGCAGCAATAACATTTGTTTCACTGACTGGACATTTGACCTTGTAAACAGCCTTCATAAAACTTTGTTTAGGCTTTGGTACAAATGTCTCTCTCCTAACATAAGGAGGACTAGCAGTCTTTGATCTAACATTGTTCCTGTTCATATGTTGTCGAGGAGCAGTCTTATTATCACATGCATGATTACCATTAAAGTAAGCAGACATCACATTAAAAGCACAAGACATACAGTTGACAACACCACATGCTTTATGATTAGAATCAATGATAGGCATGTTATTCATGTTAGACATGTTATTGTTCTGTTTCAACTTATTACCACCTAATCCAATCTTAGAAGAACTAGTTGTTTCAACAACCTTGACTGGCACTTTAGGTACATCTTTCTTGGATGAAACAATTTCTGGATTAGTGTCCTCAACTGATTTGGCATTAACAAAGACTGTGACATCTTTCTTGGATGAAACATTCTTTGAATTAGCGTTCTTAACAGATTTATTCTTAACACATTTATCCTTAACAAAGACTGTGCCATTTGCACTATCTTCATTTCTCATTTCTTCCTGAATAACAATAGAAAGAATATCTGGTGGGCCAGCATCAGATTTTGTAAACATTGGTTTTTCAACATTCTTGAGAATATGTGGTATACCTCTTTCTTTAGCTGAGATAGAATTAGGAGAATGATTACTCAAAGAACCAACAGCTTGACTATAATCAAATCCTATTCCTACAGTTCGTTCTACTGCTTGTTTGTTGAAGAACTCTTTAGAAACTTTAACAGTATTATAACAAGCTCTAACCTGTGTTTCAAGTTCTCTAATCTTGGTTTCTTGTTCAGCAATCCTATCAACTTGTTTTACCATGTATTCTCCTAGACCCTTTTCTCTGTAGTTAAGTCGAGCTATTTCTTCTATATTCTTATCTTGATTAACCTGCACCTTTTTTAAATCTAACATTTCATTTTCAAGGTTAGTGTTAACAAGACTTATTCTCTCGTACCCTCTTTGTGCATTATTCAAGCAACTACGTAAACTATCAATTAACTCAGCATCAGTAAGAATTACCGGTGTGGTATAATAAGTTGATGATTCAGCATTTGCCACCAGCGCAAAGTTTCCATATTCTTCATTTTCGCTATCTGTGTCATCCCAGCTTTTGCCTTGTACCACATAGGCCGTGTCTGTGTTCTTCTTGCCAGATGCGTACTCTCTCCTTGAATCTTGTTCAGGTCGATGACACTCAGTTGCAAAATGTCCCATTTCATTACAGTTGAAGCACCTGATCTTGCTTCTGTCTACCATTCCAGTCTCATAGCCAACCCTTGTGCCACTTGAGGATGGACCTCCTTGCTGGAATCTGTTCTCAGTAGACCTGAGTCTGAAATTAGGATTTCTTCTAAATCTGAAATGATTAAACTGTCTTACAACCAGTGCCATTGATTGATCCTCCAACTGCTCCAGCTCCTCTGATGAATAAAATTCTCTACAACCCTGACTTTTAGCTGTCTTCTCATACTCTGATACAATCACTTCCTCTTCAGAGCTGTAAGGTTGAACAATCTTAGCTTCCAATCTATTTTCCCTGTCTTTCTTAGTTCCCTCATTTATTGTTATAATGGTGTCCCAGATATGCTTGGCATCTTTATAGTTAACAACATGGTTGCACATGATCGCATCTAGGGATTCCACCAAAATTAATTGTACATTAAGATCAAGGGCAATATCCACTTTGTCATCATTTGTATAAACACTAATGTCCTTTGGATATGTCCTTGCAGGAACTACAACAACTCCTTCCACGATTATTTCCTCTTCAGTAATCATAGGAACTATTGGCCCGGTTTTTAATATTCCTAAATATTTAGGATTGGCCACTTGTAGAAAAAGGATCATTTTCTTTTTCCATAGTTCATAATTCTCCTTGTCAAATATGGGTATCTTAACAGTTCCAATTTTTGAAGACATGATGAATTTTTAAGTGAGTTAAAAATTCGAAATGGATTTTTGACTGAATAAAAATAGGATCTTGATTTGTGTATCAATCAATAGGCTCTGATACCAATAGTTAGGTCCGATAAGATTGTAGAAGGGGGGGTTGAATACAATCTATACCAATTTATCAAAATTTATTCGTTAAACAATTTTCACTTAAACGAATATTTTGTGCGGAATAATATAACACAAATTTCAAGTTGAATATAACAATATATTAACTTGATGGGTGTTACAATTTCAGTACAGATTAATTATCAAGTTGATAAAAACTAATTAGAAAATTCGACATGAACTTTTCTAATTTAGTTAATAAAAATCAAGATAAGAACTAGGAAACTTAATTCGCTAGTAGTACAAGAACAATAAATAACAAGTTCCACCGAATAAAATATTACAAAGGTGTTGAACTTGATTTTACAGAAAATAATCAGTTCTTGTGTTCTTGGAATATTTGAGAGAGAAAGATGGAGGCTGTTGTGTTTTTCTTCTGTTATGATCGGCTGATTTCAGTTCTTCTGCATTCTGCTGCTTTATATAACACAGCCATAGTCATATTGCTTTGTTTTAACTGATATAACAATCAGTTAACACTAATATGAAAATCGGTATGACTATCGAATGAATGTAATATGACTGTCTCTTTAAATATAACTATCGGTATGACTATCCAGTCCAATATAACTTTCGGTATAACTATCCAGTCCAATATAACTATTGGTATAACTATCCAGCCTGTCCTCTTGAATGAAATATGACTGTCAGCTTTTGAACTGAATATGACTGTCATCTTTTGAACTGAATATGACTGTCAGCTTTTGAACTGAATATGACTGTCTCTTTATATATTGACTTTAAAATCTGGTTCCTTTTCTTTTCTTTTTCTTCTTTCTCCATTAATTCTTCTGTACTGTCTCTGTCACTGTTGAAATCTCTGTCACTTTAAATGAATCCACTTCTTTAACGAATACTTCACTGAGGCTTGATCAGATGTCTGAACTTCTTTCAATGTTGTAATTCTTCAAGTCTGTAGATTGACCTTGATCTTTTTCTTCTGACAGATAATACAATCTGAGATTCCTTGTGACAGTCTATATACTATTTACTAATACAATCTTGTTTAAGTTGAGTTGTATCCTCGAAATACAAATAGACTACATCATATGCCTTTCAGATACTAAATGTTGAGATTCGAAAATATTAATGTATATAAGGTGATTGACTTAAATGAAAAGGTTATCATGTTAAAGGTCATCGTGTTAAAGGTAGTGAGCTTATATGTTTCGTATTAATGGTATTATATTAATTGCTTGAATTTGAGAATATGGTTATATATAAATGAGTAAATAGTGATATAATTATTGTATATGGGGACGATAAATATTGTACCCTAAATTTGGGTAATTAACGAAGAATATTGTTATTGACAGAAAAATGGTTAGACGTAATACTAGAGCAAATGAAAGGGAAAATGAGAGAGATGAAGAAAATCAAAGTAGACAGAATGAAAATGCTCGGAATGAACCGAATCATGAAGAAGAAGAAGAAGACGAATCAACTGGCCAACATGGAAACCAGGGAGGTAATCCCTTAAACCAATTTGTGGACCTACTAAGGCAGACTTTCGCTAATCCACAGAATCCCCAACAACCACCTGTTCCCCCGAACCAGGTAGCTAATTCATTTCGTGCCTTTAAGTCATTAAAACCCCCAGAGTTTGAGGGAACTGCCAACCCAGTAGTAGCCAGAGCATGGCTGAAAGAAATGGAGAAAGCTTTTGAAATTTTGAGGGTAGATGAGGAACAGAAGACCATTTTCGCCGCCTATCTCTTGAAGGGAGAGGCAAACTATTGGTGGGAGGCTAAGAAGGGTCTAAAAGGAGCGGGAATGATAACCTAGGATCGTTTTACTAGAGTGTTTCTAAAGAAGTATTCCGCTAGGTACTTGGAAAACCAAATGGATATAAAAATTTTGGAGTTAAAGCAGGACAATCTAACAGTGGCAGAGTATGAAACTAAATTTACTGAACTGTCTAGGTTTGTTCCGGAATTTGTGCGTACTGAAAAACAACGAGCGAAGAGGTTCCAACTAGGATTGAAACCATGGCTATGGACGAGAGTGGAACCATTTGAGCTAACTGATTATGCTGCAGTGGTTCAAAAAGTAGCTATTATAGAAGCCGAGAGTGAACAAACTCAAATTGGTCGAGAGAATAAGAGAAGGAAATTTGAGGGCCAGAAAGGAGGTTCAAGTGAAGGAAACTACTTTAGTAAGTTCAGTAAAGGACAAAAATCTCAGTTTGTGGGAAAGTCAGGGAGTAATAAGGCTGTTAGTGAGACTGTGAATCAGGGTGGTAAATCCTCAGGAACATTTCAGTCTAATCAATCACGACTACCCTTACCAGATTGTAACACGTGAGGTAAGAAGCATACGGGAGTGTGTAGAATGTTGGGAATAACTTGGTTTATGTGTGGACAAAAAGGAAACTATTTTAACTAGTGCCCATCAGTGGATGCAAACCCTAGGAGTGCCGTCAAGTGTTACCAGTGTGGAAAATTATGACACATAGCTAGAGATTGCCGTTCTAGTGGGTCGTCTGCGACAGGACAAAGTATGACTGCTTCGAATAGACCTACTGCCAGAGTGTACAATATGACCTTTGGAGATGCGTTGAAGAAACCGGATGCAGACATAGGTATTTTTACTATTTAACCTTTAAGTGTAAATGTTTGGTTAGGAATCAACTTGGTCAATGAATGGTGTAAATAAGTTAATTAAAATAGATAAGAATAATCTATCTGATTAGGAAGTAAGATATGCTGGTCCAAGGAGAGAGAGAGAGAGAGAGAGAGAGAGAGAGAGAGAGAGAGAGAGAGAGAGAGAGAGAGAGAGAGAGAGAGAGAGAGAGAGAGAGAGAAAGAAAGAAAGAAAGTAAGAGTATTTAAAGAAAAATTAAATAATATATTATAGATAATATTTTCATACAATTGTTTCAAGGAATAGCCTTTTAGTCAAATTTCTGGAAGATTTTACAAAGACAGGATATAATAAGATTGAAGTATTCATATTTTATGTTATGATAGAGATCAAAATATAGTTAGACAATAAGTGAGATACACTACCATTCAGGGAAGGCCAATGTGGTGGCCGATACCCTTAGTAAAAAGAGAAAGGAGAGATGAGATAATATAGAATGATAGAATGCCAGAGAAAGTTGGTACGGTATTGCTATTGATAAGCTAAATGGCATCTTGATGAATGACAAGCAAGTTTATATTGGTGTATTTCTGTACAAACAAGATGGAGATGTTTAAGGAGGAACGAAAGGATGGAGGAAGTAATATGAGAATTTGAGGGTGTAAAATGAGGAGGGTATTCGTCGATAACTTCAATATGATTCCGGGACGGAATCCTTTTAAGGGGGAAGACTGTAATAACCCTAACTTTAGAAATGCTACAGTGCTTAAATGAATAGTAAATTTTGAGGATTTAGGGAAATGGCATGTAGGTACCCTACCATTGAAACAGAAAATGAATAATCAGAAACCATATTAGTGATGTACTATGGAAATAAGTGACTCGAAACGATGACGGATTTCAGAAATTCCTGAGTGTGGATTTTAAGGATTTTCAATTTCAACTCAGACTCTATGGAATGTGATATGAAGGAGTATAGAAATATTAAAAGGTTTATATCTTGAGGAAATAGTAAAATTAGGTTAAACCAAGGAATGATCGAGTTAAGGAAATGCCAAGGGAATTTGGATTGTTAAACGAATTCAAAACCATTTGGACAACGAGGTATATTCGAAACGAATTGCAGTTAGACAAATATAGAGACTAAACAACCAAGCTAAATATCATAACAAGGATATACACACCACATTATTTTCTAGAATCATTAAAACATTATTTGGAAAATCAAAAACCAAGATTTCTAGAATTGTCTAACATGACATCACTAATTACATCACTTTCCACTAACTTTAACCAAGGGTTAATTAGTAATTTCACCATGTAATTATCTATAACATGCTACAAGACTCTAGAACTCTCAAGATTAGTCAAGATAAGAGCAACCAAAACAAAAAAATCTCTCTTCTTTATCCATTTCATTCATTCGACCAAAACAAAGAAAAAAAAAAGAAAATTTCATCACCTAGCTCCAAGCCACAAGAAATCAAGGGAAAATTAGGAGAGCTTCTTCAAGGTGAGAAAGGAGTGTGCACAAAGTTTCAAGGCTATCCAACATCAATTGCATAGGTAAGAAATTCATTAAAGTTGAGGGTGAATAGTAACCAACAAGAACTAACTTTGTTTTTTTGGTTTCTTTTGTTGATCCAAGTACTTTAAGGCTAATTAAGGACTAACCAAGGCTTATTAAGTGTTGTTCAAGCTCCAAGGAAGGTATAAAGTTCAAGAACCCTTAGTATTAGCTTGAGTTTATAATGGTTTATGGTTAGTTTAGTGGTTAAATGAGTATTAAGCATGAAATCATGATTATATGTATGTTTATAAGTGACTGATTGAACATGGAGGTGTTGTGGGTGTTTGTAACCATGGTTGGTATGATGTCCACATGGTTTAGGGTTTGGTATATGTGTTGGATGTTGGATTTGGAGGAGTTATATTATGGAAAGTATGAAAATATAGCAGTTATAATGCCCGATTTTCGTTAAAACATAAATTACTTGTTAAAAACAGAGCATCCCGAATCTGTCAAGGTCAGTAGGGCATAACCACTGGTCATGATAGGATAGATCTTAGTTCATAGATCGTTTTGATATAAAGTACGTAAAAATCTGATGAACGGTTTAGGAAATATGGCCAAAATACTAAAAGTGGTTCAAAAACGTAAGTGCGAGTTCGTAACTTCAATTGAACACTCTTAACCTAAGTGATTTCGTTACGAATCTTGATAATTAAATAATAGAGGTCATATGGAAGGTATAGGAGAAGGTCTCATGTCGAACGAATAATTTTTCAATTTTATAAAAATGTTTAGATCAAGGGCACGTTAATGGAATACCCCTTAAACGGATAAAGGATAATTTTCTCGAGCTACTGGTCTACTTAAAAGTCTTTAAAACTTAAATATCTACTAAGTGTATAAGATAATGACATACCTTTATAATGTACTAAGTGTCATTACGTGGAGGTATTAATAAGAGTTATGTTATGGTGTGTTTGATAAGCTAAAAAGATTAGGGGATCAAGTGAATTAAATGGTTAGGATAAGTGTTGTTAGTAATAATAATTATAATGGGGCATATGCTAACGATGATCCTTTTCGTTCTTATAGAAACTCAAGACGAACACTGGGTCATACCTCTGGAATTTAGAGATCGAGGCAAGATTTCTTCTTCCTTATTTTGATAAATTGTTATGTTTCAAAGAAAAATGGTTTTGCTAGATAATATATGAATCTTATATCAATATATGATATGGACTGTGGATATGAATATGAAGGGAGCCAATATACTTTATGGCTTAAAAAGATTTGAAAAAGAATGGTATCAGTTGTTATCTATGGTTATATGGTTTATAATATTCTGTTATCTATAATCTTTAAACATTTGTGATTTAATAAATATTATTTGAATATTATTTCATACTTTAAAAATAGATGGAATAGTTATGTATTTAAAAGCATAAGTGACTTTATTAAATACGGAGGAGATGTCTGAGTTATAATCAAAGTATTTGTCTTTCTAAAGATTGATATATGAAAATGGAAATGGAAATGATATATGTGAATGGAAATGGAAACAGAAAATGGAAAATATGGAATGGTGTTTTATAAATGGAATAATGATTTGATAAAAAGGGGGATTGCAACAGTAAGCGTAAGAGGCTGTGTTCGGCACAGTCCAGCACTCAATATTTTATTATTGCTCAAGAGATGCCGAAGGGGGATGTAGCTGATAGGTTTCGGGGAGCAACAAGCGCAACGAAAAGCGATAATAAACAATAAAATCTGAAACCTAACCCTAGAATCCGTGTATAAGTTGTGGTTGATTATGGAGAACAGGATCTGTACCTTAAGAAGCTTTACGATTCGGTTTTCAGATGGAGATCCTAGCTTGAATGAACACAACGTATCCCGTATGCAACGATCTACGCTTTATCAGTATCCACAAAGAAGCTCGAACGGAGGATGTTGTGTACTAGCACAATACTTCGTTTTCTTTCTCTCTTTTCTCTCTCCCTCTATAGCAGCTAGGGTTTTGTATAAAAACGTCTAACCCTCTCCAAGCCATAAAGAGAAATTATATAGGAGAGTCCAAAAATGAATTCAGCCCTAATCCTAATTAGAGCCCATCTTAATTCAGATTTTCTAATCATTATCTAACTAAGACTTTCTCAATTAAATAACAACTGCACTTCTGAATTAATAATTCGAATTTCCATTTATTACATTAATTAAGTCATACTTAAATTAATAATAAATAATTCAAATTCTATCATTTAATTTAAATCCGAATTCAAATTAAATAATCCTCCAAGCATTCTTTGTGTGTGACCCGATACGTTATTATTACGTTGGCAATGATTTTAAAATCCCAATTAAAATCGTAAACAAAGAGCGGCGTCTAGTAACACATCATTGCTACCCAAGTAATAATAATTAAATCAGTGAATTGATTTCTCCTTTCGTGAACAATGTTCTATGTAATATAATCCCTTAACCATGATATTATAGATAAAACTGGAGGCATGGAATGTGTCATCCTCGTCATAATTTAATCTTTATTTTCTTGATCGATGAGTAGACTATGCAAACAAATCACTATTTGAGCACGACCATGCATTTCATAGTCTCACTCAAACAAGAGGCCAATAATATCACTCCTATATATTTATATATATTAAGGAGGGTTAAATTCCATCTAGATCATTCACATTTCTCATACGATTCATAATATACCCAAGACCACATTTATCATTACCCGATTAAAGATAACTTTTGATAGAATCAAAATATATTAATTCTCATATAGAAATGTAATGACTCCAGGTCTAAGGATCATTACATCATTATCACATTGAGATTCATAATGACACATTCATTCATTCCATGTTGAATCTCATAGTGGGTCTATCCAGTACATCGTACTCATACATGTACCTATGCATTGACTTTAGTATCATCATACTTATGATCAATGAGAAGTGATCATCAGTCAATCAACATACTAGTCTCGATGTATTATTATTGTCCCAATAACAATAATACTTGACTAGGAATATTTAAGATTATTATACTATATATTATCTCCTAGTTATATAGTTCGTATCAATAATCTAGGGACATTTATTATACTAACAATTATATCGCAGTAAATACTAAGCATAATAAAACATCAATATAATCAAAATAGAACATAAATGTCAATGACGAAGTTTAAATAAACTGAAATGTATTGCCTCTAGGGCACCTACACTAACAATCTCCCACTTACACTAGAGCCAATCATTCATATTCCTAATACCTATGGAACTAGTATGACTTTCGTGCTTCTGCTGCGGCAGAGGCTTAGTCAGTGGATCAGCAACGTTATCGTTGGTATGCACTTTACATATGTGTATTTCTCCTCGCTCGTTAATCTCACGAATAAGATGATATCTTCTAAGTATATGTTTCGCCCTAGAGTGCGATCTTGGTTCCTTTGCTTGTGCTATGGCTCCATTATTATCGCAGTAGAGATCAATGGGATCTGCTATCGATGGAACCACACCAAGCTCAGTGATGAAGTTTCGGATCCAAACTGCCTCCTTAGCTGCTTCGCAAGCAGCAATATACTCAGCCTCCATTGTAGAATCAGCTACTGTTTCTTGTTTCGAACTTTTCCAGCTAATAGCACCTTCGTTGAGACAAAACACAAAACCAGACTGGGATATAGAATCATCCTTGTCTGTTTGGAAACTAGAATCAGTGTAACCTTTTACAACTAGTCCCTCTTCCCCTCCATACACCAAGAACGAATCTTTAGTCCTTTTTAAGTACTTTAGAATGTTCTTGACAGCTATCCAGTGAGCTTCACCTGGACTAGACTGAAACCTGATCGTCATGCTTAAAGCATACGACACATCAGGACGAGTACATATCATTGCATATATGATAGATCCAATTGCAGAAGCATATGGAATCTTACTGATGCGGTCCTTTTCATCTTTCGATTTAGGACTATCTTTATCTGAGATAGTTATCCCATGAGACATAGGGACAAATCCCCTTTTTGTATCTTGCATCCCAAAACGATGCAATACTTTGTCAATGTATGTACTCTGACTTAGGCCAATCAATCTTCTTGATCTATCTCTATAGATCTTGATCCTTAATATATAGGAAGCCTCACCTAAGTTCATGGAGAAATTCTTTCCCTTAACAGCCTGTAGAGAAGGTATGTCATTCCCAATTAGTAATATATCATCAACATATAGAACTAGGAATGCCACAGTGCTCCCACTAACCTTCTTGTAAACACAAGGTTCATTTTCATTTTGAACGAAGCCAGACTCTTTGACTGTTTGGTCAAAACGAATATTCCATCTCCTTGAAGCTTTCTTTAGTCCATAATTGGACCTGATTAGCTTACATATCTTTCTAGCATCCTTTGGATTTACAAAACCTTCAGGTTGTATCATATATACATCCTCTTCAAGGCTTCCATTAAGGAAGGCTGTCTTGACATCCATCTGCTAGATTTCATAATCATTGTAAGCTGCTATCGCAAGCAAAATCGTAATGGATTTGACCATTGCTACTGGTGAAAAAGTTTCATCATAGTCAATACCATGAATTTGTTTGAAACGTTTTGCAACCAACCTAGCTTTATAGGTCTGGACCTTTCCATCCATGTCAGTCTTTATTTTGAAGACCCATTTGCACCCAATGGGTTTTACCCCTTCAGGTGGATCAACCAAAGTCCATACTTTGTTTTCATACATGGAATCCATTTCAGATTTTATGGCTTCTAGCCATTTCTCAGAGTTTGGACTGTTTATAGCATCTTGATAGGTAAGATGCTCATCTTGATCCATGAGCATTACATCACCATTATCGACTAGGAGAAATCCATAATATCTCACAGGCTCATAGCGAATCCTACCAGATCTACGAACAACTTGTGTTTCTTGAGCAATATCCTCTTCAAGATTATCTTGAATATCTTGCTCACGTTCCATTTCCGGTTCAATGTTATCTTGTGGTTCTCCAACTTCATCGATATCTACTTTCCTCCCACTACTTCTTCTAGAGACAAATTCTCTTTCTAGAAATACAACATTTCGAGAAACAAGTATTTTGTTCTCAATTGGATTATAGAAATAGTAACCCTTAGTTTCCTTTGGGTACCCCACAAAATAACATTTGTCTGATTTGGGTCCAAGCTTGTCAGAGGTCAAGCATTTTACAAACGCTTCACATCCCCATATTTTAATAAATGACATGCTTTGACGCTTTCTAGTCCATATCTCATATGGAGTCTTTTGAACCGATTTTGATGGAACACGGTTTAGTGTATATGCAGCGGTTTCTAGGGCATCACCCCAGAAACTTATTGGAAGATCAACATGACTCATCATCGATCGTACCATGCCAACAAAGTACGATTCCTCCTTTCAGAAACACCATTCCATTGTGGTGTTCCAGGAGGAGTGAGTTGTGATACAATACCACATTCCTTTAAGAAATTCTTAAATTCCAGGGTTAAGTATTCACTTCCTCGATCAGATCGAAGAGTTTTAATACTCTCTTCCTTTTGCTTTTCTACCTCAGCTTTGTATTCTTTGAACTTTTCAAAAGATTTGGATTTGTGCTTCATTAGATACACATATCCATATCTACTGTAATCATCAGTAAATGTTATGAAGTAGTAAAAGCCTCCTCTTGCCATAGAACGCATTGGACCACATACATCACTATGTATTAGTTCTAATCGTTCAGTGGCCCTTTCACCTTATTTGTTAAAAGGGGCCTTTGCCATTTTACCAAGTAAACAAGCTTCGCATTCATCGTATGATTCAAAATCAAATCTATCCAAAAATCCATCTTTATGGAGCTTGGATATGCGATTCTCATTTATATGGCCTAATCGACAATGCTATAGGAAGGTTTGATTAGAGTCATTTGCTTTAAGGCATTTATTAACATTATAGACAGGAGTAAAATTTAAAACTAGAACATATAAACCATTAAACATCCGTGCAATGCCATAAGTTAAATCATTCAAACCAAAAGAGCAACAATTGTCTTTAATAGTAAATGAAAAACCCTTCTTGTCCAAACAAGAAATAGAAATAATGTTTCTTCAAATTGCAGGCACGTAATAGCAATTATCAAGTTCTAAAATAAGCCCAGAGGGCAACGATAAATAATAAGTTCCTACTGCTAAAGCAGCAACCTTTGCTCCATTGCCAACTCGTAGGTCAACTTCTCCCTTTGCCAATGTCCTACTCCTTCGCAGTTCCTGCACATTAATACAAATGTGAGAACCACATCCAGTATCCAATACCCAAGATGTTGAAATAGACAAATTGACTTCTATAACATAAATACCTGAATCAGTAGAAATCTTGACAGACTTTATCTTCTTCAGATCCTCTAAATACTTAGGACAGTTCCTCTTCCAGTGACCAGGCTTGTTGCAATAGTGACAATCACCCTTGTCAGCCTTTATGACATCTCCCTTCGGCTTTCCAGCCTTTTTGAAGGAGGGCTTGGAAGGAGCAAGAGCTTTTGATGCAAACTTTTTCTTCCCCTTCCATTTCCCCTTTCCCTTAGCACCTTTCTTGCCCACCATCATTATGGGAGCTTTCTCAGGTGCCTTGACCATATTTGATGAGGATTTGCTTCAGTAGTCCTCAGCATGGCCAACAATTCCATAGGAGTCTTATCTTGCTCAGTCATATTAAAAGTCATAATAAACTGAGTATAGTCGCTGTTCAAAGATTGCAAGATTATATCGATTTGAGCCTCTCGCTGAAGCGGGAAACCCAAACGATTAAGGTAATCACAATACCCAATCATCTTTAGAACATGTGGTCCGACTGGTCCGTTGCCCTGCTTGCATGACTAGAGTGCTTTGCTCGTGTTAAACTTTTCTACACGAGCCTGTGATTGAAACATCATTGAAAGATGTTCAAACATAGCATGTGCATTCATATCCAGATGCTGCTTCTGAAGCTCAGCATTCATTGTAGCAAGCATAAGACAAGCCACATCGTTCGCATCATCAATATGCTTCTGATAAGCATTTTGCACAGCAAGAGTGGCATTGGCAACAGGGGCTTCAGGTTGAGGATTATCAATCACATAAGATTTCTTTTCCTACATGAGAACAATTCTCAAATTCCTAGACCAGTCAAGGAAGTTTGATCCTGTCAGCTTGTCCTTCTCAAGGACTGATCGCATAGAGAAAGTGTTGTTTGTGTTTTGTGCCATTTGTTATCTACAATGATAAAATGCATAAGATAAGTTAGATTGTTACAATAATTATGTTCAAGTGATTATGGTACATTCAACTTAATATACCTCCCACTATTTTTATCAAATTAATAGCCATCACTATTAACTCGGAAAGTATATGCGAAACTTTACTTTCTAGTGGGCCAAGATCCATATTTTATTATGTCTTGGGTCATCGTTGGCCGATACTCCCAAAACACAACTATTTAGGTAGACAACATTTGTCAATTATATCTCGTATATAATTCTTGGACAGTTTGGTGAACAACAATTGCTCTAATTTATCAAATAAATTTTCCGCCAAACCTATGCTTCTAAGTTCTCATTTCACAATCCTATTGCGATAACTTAGTTAAGTTAGACCCAATTGATTAACAAGTCGAATATCACATTTATTCTTTCGCACCTAACCACGATAATTAGGAATGCTTTACTTTGGCAAACCAACTCCTAATGATCTAGGCTTTGATGCGTGTTATTCAATTGGAAAGCATCTAATAACCTAATATTTAATTAAGGGATTTTTAATTAAAACGACCATGATCCCATCATAAAGAGATCCCCAATTTTTCATTGAATTAAATATTTGAAATCATAGTTTTCTGAATTAATGATTTCCAGGTAGAAAGGTTAACGCACAAATGACATTATTGACACCTTTTAACCTTACAAGAAATTAATCTCGTTGTTGACAAAATCATTTCATCCTTGAACTATAATAACTCATATTTAATTACCGTGTTTCATAAACATAGGAATCTCATGATCATTTTGTTTAATCTTCATCTTAAATCGTTACGGATTTTATCTTGTTTAGCATGACATGGATGACGTATCTAATACATATATACATACATTCTACTTAATTTAATTAAGCATGCATATCTATCACTACGCATACATATCATCATATGTAAAGTGCATGAATATAAAATCGTGCTTGGTTATGGTCCAATCCTATATGATCTTTCCAAGCTAATGGAAAAATCTAGGTCAATCTATGGTGGTTAATAAAACTAAATTATTACATAGTTGGTCTTCATAAATACATGTCTTCATGTCTTCTTTGTGTCAACTGCCTTCATCTCCATTGATCCTTCATTGCATGCCTCCAATGAACTTCTTATTACATAGAATATAAAACATAACTATACTAATACAATTACATAAGAACTCGAGTTATATTCGAGATGAACAGTTACAAAGGAAAAAGAAAACGACATGCAAGTCGTATTTATAAAACCAAACCATAATTATTAAAACCACTAACCTATGGGTCTTAAGGCCATAACCAATCATCATGCTCAATTAACACTTAAGAACATCATAAATCACATTATCATATCGTAATATATCATAATATGTCACAAGCCTTAAACAGTTACAAAGGAAATTTTTGCAAAATCACGTATCATAATACAAGCAAAACATGTATCAGAATACAATTCCAGAAGCATGTATCAGTATACAGACGACCCAAATCCCAGTTACCAGAAAAATGTATCAGTATACATTCAAATCGTTTCCCACTTTACAGATTGTGTCCAAACACAATCTGTCCAATAGTTTATATCACAATACAAACCAGACAACATGCATAACATACAAAATCACATACTGATCAGTCATGGCAGATTGTAAACATGCTTGTTTTTATCATATAAATATATATATATATATATATATATATATATATATATATATATATATATATATATATATATATATATATATATATATATATATCTTAACAGAATCATATATGAGCGACATAACATATAATAATCAACATATCTTTAAAAATAGATGGAATAGTTATGTATTTAATAGCATAAGTGACTTTTTTAAATACGGAAGAGATGTCTGAGTTATAATCAAAGTATTTGTCTTTCTAAAGATTGATATATGAAAATGGAAATGGAAATGAAATATGTGAATGGAAATGGAAACAGAACCGCCAAGCATTGATCACAATCTGGAGGATGTGGTGATTTGGAGATCACGAAACGGTAGTATAAATTCTTTTAAAACAAGTATTGTTTGGAAGGATCTCCGAATGGAGGGACCTCGGGTGCATTGGTATAATATGGTTTGGTTCTCAAACTCCATTCCTAAACATTCGTTCATTTTATGGCTGGCCATTCGTCGTAAGCTGCTGACTCAGGACATAATGCAGGCATGGCAGTCGGAGAGGGATCTTAGATGTGCTTTTTGCCATTCGCAATTGGACTCGGTGGACCACCTATTCTTTAAGTGTCATTATAGTGTTGTGGTGCTGTTGCATTTCAAGTCTAAAGGATATTGTAATGTTAGTCACAATTCCTGGGAAGATTTGATAGGGAAGGCCGCAAGTGTTTGGAAAGGAAAAGGTATACAAGCTATTGTGAATAAGCTGGTATTTGGGGCATTAGTTTATTTTCTGTGGCAAGAAAGAAATTGGAGGCTTTTCCGGGACTCAAGGAGACCTGCTTCTCTTCTAATTGCTATCATTGAAGATACTATTAGATTGAAAATCATGGGTCTAAAGTTGCGAGAGAATACTCGAGTTCGCAAAGTGTTGCAAGAATGGAGAATTACTTCGAACTCCATGCATTTTTTATGAAGAGTTTTTCTGAGATGTTAGTCTGGGGTAGTGACAATTGTGGGAGGTTAATTTTTTTCTCCTGGTTAGAGATTGTTGCAGGGTTTTTTGGGGTCTGTCTTGTAGTTTTAAAAGGCATGGTTGTGTTTCTCTGTCACTTTTTCAAGGTGGGCTATGAGGTGGGTTGCTTCAAGTGTGCTACTCGTTTTGCACATATGAAAATAAGGTTTTTTCTTGGCCTAGTTTCTATTTGCATTTTCCTGGAGGATGTGTCTGGTTCTTTGAATTTGATGCTGCTATGGCTTGGCTTAGAGAATGTTCTCGGGATTGTTCGAGGTTTTCAGGGACCTGCCTTTATTTAGTTGTGCGCAGTTCGGTTTCTTTTTGACCCAGGGGGAGAGTTCGGTTATTTTAATTCAGCTTCTGGGCTACAGAGTATTGTTTATGGTGTATGTTGCAAGGTGGAGTCTGGGTTGTTTTTGGGGTCATTTTTGGAGAAGTGCACAGGGGTGATTTTCATGCTGTTTGTCTGTTCGATTGTCCACCTTTGTGTCGTTTCTTGGATTCAGTTTGATCTTGGAGGATACTTAGGAAATTATGTCTTCATTTCTGGCCTTTCGGTTTCGATTAAAGTCCTCCCCTGGAAGTCGTGCTGCTTGTGTCAAAAATTTGGGCATCAATATTCTCCATTTCTAACAACTAGTGGAGATACTTGTGGTTTTATTTTGATTTTTCTTGGTGGTCGTGCGTGCATTATTGTGAAGACAAGGATCTTGTTTATTTTATTTGGAGAATGGGCTAGTCCTTATTTTGGAATTTTGCGAATCTGGGTTGCCTTGGTTTCCAATTCTTGGCATGTGGTGTGCAAGACTAGTCATGTGATTACTATGATTATGGACAATAATCTCTGCTCCCTTTTTGACAAAGTGGCTCTTGAATGGGTTTGGAGTTGTAGTTTAATATTTCTTTTTTCTCTTTACATGACTTATGTAGCTGGGGCTTTTTAGTGTGTTTGTTGCTTTCTTTTTTATTCCTTGGAGTATGTTCCATTGAAATATTTGCTTTCTTGTGGGGTAGTTTTATCTAAACAATTGTCAAAATTTGATTGTAGAGATTTTGATTTTTGTTTAGTTGCTTTATTCTTTGGAGCTTGTTCCAAATGATTTTTTCTTGGCTTTGAGTTTTTGCTCTTAGTCTGTACTTTTCTTTCTTTTTTATAAAATTCCTCGAGGCCAAGCCTCATTTACCCGGGAAAAAAAAATGGAATAATGATTTGATAAAAAGGGGGATTGCAACAGTAAGCGTAAGAGACTGTGTTCGACACAGTCCAGCAGTCAATATTTTATTATGGCCCAAGAGATGCCGAAGGGGGATGTAGCTGACAGGTTTCGGGGAGCAACAAGCACAACGAAAAGCGATAATAAACAATAAAATCTGAAACCTAACCCTAGAATCCGTGTATAAGTTGTGGTTGATTATGGAGAACAGAATTGTACTTTAAGAAGCTTTACGATTCGGTTTTCAGATGGAGATCCTAGCTTGAATGAACACCACGTATCCCGTATGCAACGATCTACGCTCTATCAGTATCCACGCAGAAGCTTGAACGGAGGATGCTGTGTACTAGCACAGTACTTCATTTTCTTTCTCTCTTTTCTCTCTCCCTCTCTAGCAGCTATTGTTTTGTATAAAAACATCCAACCCTCTCCAAGCCATAAAGAGATATTATATAGGAGATTCCAAAAACGAATTCAGCCCTAATCCTAATTAGAGCCCATCTTAATTCAGATTTTCTAATCATTATCTAACTAAGACTTTCTCAATTAAATAACAACTGCACTTCTGCATTAATATTTCGAATTTCCATTTATTACATTAATTAAGTCATACTTAAATTAATAATAAATAATTCGAATTCTATCATTTAATTTAAATCCGAATTCAAATTAAATAATCCTCCGAGCATTCTTTATGTGTGACCCGATAGGTTATTATTACGTTGGCAACGATTTCAAATTCCCAATTAAAATCGTAAACAAAGAGCGGCATCTAGTAACACATCATTGCTACCCAAGTAATAATAATTAAATCAGTGAATCGATTTCTCCTTTCATGAACAATGTTCTATGTAATATAATCCCTTAACCATGATATTATAGATAAAACTGGAGGCATGGAATGTGTCATCCTCGTCATAATTTAATCTTTATTTTCTTGATCGATGAGTACGGCCATGTATTTCATAGTCTCACTCAAACAAGAGGCCAATAATATCACTCCTATATATTTATATATATTAAGGAGGGTTAAATTCCATCTAGATCATTCACATTTCTCATACGATTCATAATATACCCAAGACCACCTTTATCATTACCCTATTAAAGATAACTTTTGATAGAATCAAAATATATTAATTCTCATATAGAAATGTAATGACTTCAGGTCTAAGGATCATTACATCATTATCACATTGAGATTCATAATGACACATTCATTCATTCCATGTCGAATCTCATAGTGGGTCTATCCAGTACATCGTACTCATACATGTACCTATGCATTGACTTTAGTATCATCATACTTATGATCAATGAGAAGTGATCATCAGTCAATCAACATACTAGTCTCGATGTATTATTATTATCCCAGTAACAATAATACTTGACTAGGAATATTTAAGATTATTATACTGTATATTATCTCATAGTTATATAGTTCGTATCAATAATCTAGGGACATTTATTATACTAACAATTATATCACAGTAAATACTAAGCACAATAAAACATCAATATAATCAAAATAGAACATAAATGTCAATGACGAAGTTTAAATAAATTGAAATGTATTGCCTCTAGGGCACCTACACTAACAATAGCAGAGAGCCTTCCTCCAAGGATGATGACCAGGTTGGATCATTCCTTCTACTAGTAGTAAACAGAGAGCAGGTACGATTAGGTGACTGATCATCGTCCTAACGTATCAGGCGACAGTTTGACATATTGAAAAAGGAAAAATGGTATGAAATTATGAAATTGTTTTTATGATTTAGAAAAGAAACTGATATTATATTATAATGGAAGAGAAACTGATATTATATTATGTTAGAAGAGAAACTGATATTATATGGTTCTATATTTCTTTTCTTATAATGATAAATATATGGTATATATATGTTTTCTTTGATACTGGTTTACAAAAATTTATCTTGCTGAGCTAGTATAGCTCACTCTTGCTACTTATGTATATAACAGCTAGGTCAAATGCCGATACTCTGCACTACACCCCACAAGAGGGTAAGGGTAAGACGACCTTTTGAGAGAGTGCTGGCGCCTATCCCTGAGGTAGCTGGTAGACAGATGGGTATGGGTAGACTTATCTAAATTTAAGTGTCTAAGTGTGTAATAAACTTTTGGTTGTTGAAATGCTTCCTCTCGAAGTAATATTCAACAACACTACTTAAGTAAGATTCTGGGTTTGTAATAACTCTTTTAACTTTAAACTGTTATTACTATGGATGTTGTTCTCTGAGCATATGACTGGTGTGTAATATTATTAGGTGTGGGTTCTAATGTGTGGGTTTTATTACGCATTTATATTTCAACTGTCAAGAATATAATGTTATTAAATGGAAATTGGACCGTGATGACCTAGATTCCTGACCTCGGATCTAGGGGTGTCACACTTCCATTGACTTCTCGACCCGTTGGAACGGTTCGGCCTGTTGGTAGAGTTCAGAAAGGGTACTAGGTGTTGATGCTTGTAATTTCTTCCAGAGCTGCGTGCCTTCTCTCAATCCAGTAATAAGGAAATTTTTTACGGGACCTTAGCATTAAATCTTTTGAAGTAATCTTGTAGGGTCTCTCCTTCCTTCTACTTTATATTGGCAAGAGTAGTCAGAGGTGGTGCATAGAGCATTGAAGACTGAAATTGCTTAATGAAGATATCCACAAATTTCTCCCACGAGTCTATGGTGACAAAGGCCCCGAGCTTTGAGAACCATTGTTGGGTGCTTCCCTTTAATGAGGCCACAAACATCCTTCACCTACCCAGCTGTGAGACTTGGTACACATCCATCTCATTGTTGAATCGAATGACAAACTCCGTTGGGTCCATATCTCCATTATAGGTCATGTTTGAGTGATGGCCTCGGAACAAAGCAGGAAGCAGAGCGGTCCATATCTCATGAGTAAAGGGCGAAGATGAGCCCATAGTACTGAAGACCCCTTTCTCAGTATTCATTGCATCTATGGCCTTTTTCAACTCCTCCAGCTTGTAGTCTCCAACCTTGGCCTCCTTATTTTCTACATTCTTCTCTCCAGTGCTACCATGGTGAGATTCAGTCTTTTTTGGGGTGCTAGACTCTTCTTGCTCATTCTTACGATCCCTGTACTTGTGATCCTTTGACTCAGGTCCGCGTTGATGATGGGATCGCTCATGATCTCGAGGAGATGGGGGTCTGTCATCGTGACGATGTGACCGCTCACGATCTCGAGGAGATGGGGGTCTATCATCACGACGATGGGACCACTCACGATCTCGAGGAGATGGGTGTCTTTCATCGCGACGATGGGACCGCTCATGATCTCGAGAAGATGGGGGTCGCTGGGAAACGTGGGATCGTTCCTCTTTCTTCCTTTTACCCTTATCAGCAGTGATTTTCTCCAGCTTGAGGCGGAGATCGTGCTCGATTAACTTCTTCCAAATGCGGTCAAAGACACTAACTGATCTCCCTTCAGATGAGGCGGCCTTGCTGTGAGACCCCTCTTTCTTCTCCAGGGTACTTTCCTCCTCGCTCCAATCGGGATTTGTCTGATCAGTGATGACATCATCAAAATCCCCTTCCTCCCGATAAGTTTGGGCCTCATCCTTGCATTCCTCTTCATACGTCTAGAGCTATGTCGCCTCTCCACCTTAGCCATCATCTTCTTTAAAGCTGTCACTTGATCACCAATACCTTTTAGGAAGGACATGACTTCACTATTCAGGTGGTGCCCAAGGACGACCCCCCGAGGAGCCCGAGGGGGGTCATCCTTGATGAGCTTGTGGGACCCCAGGGTCTCCCCGTTGTTGGCCCCGTTCTTTTTCTTGTTCGATTTAGTCATATTTCTCCCATGTTAATGACTAGCCCCTCCTAGCACCAAATGTTATAAGGAGAAATTGGTATAACAATAATTATGGAGGTTGCTGAAATTATGGAACAAAATACGGATATTTTGTTAAGAACACGGAGGAGAGTTGTGTATGTTTGTGGTTGATCATGTTTGTTGATGTTTCAGGGTGAACTATTTCTCAATCTTAACAAGGTGCCTACGTACCTTATTTATAGGGATCAAGTCAGACGTAGTTTTTGGAGAAGAAGTTACCTTAACGGGCTAGGGTTTCAATGGGTCCGTCTTAGTCCAATTCCACTAGACGTCAATGGGTTAATATAATTTATCCAATAATCTGCTCATGACCCACGGCCCAATAAAGGTTACCTATGACTAATATGATGCTAGAACCACGAGGCCTCACTGGCGAGGCTAATAGAGAAGCTACATGGGCCTCGCATAGGACCTCACCGGGCTAAGTCATGCGAGGTGGCGAGCCAAGGTTGTGGAAATAGTCCTACTAATGCGACCTCGTTGGGTTTAATCATGAGCCTTCATAATAAGAGTATTCTAGGCCTCGCTGGGCCTTCTAGAGAAATGAGACAGGTATGATCCCACACTGGGGACTACTAGCGAGTGCGACCCACGGCTCATGGTCGCAGGCTTCCATGGAGAATACTGTGCTGATAATACATATTGGACTAGCTCCTGGTAATGGGTTCTGGAGACCCAATCTTCAAATCTAGGCCCATTATAAGTTGTGGACCACCATTTCAGCTCAGTTGGCCTGCTTAGGGCTTATGTCAAGATTTGGGCATAACAACTACCCCCGAATCCATATTACCATTGAAAATACGATGTGGAGTCAAAACTTCTTTGCTAAAACTTTCGATGCGAGGCATGTGCTCGCTATAGATTGCTGTAGGTGAAAGCATAACTACCTCTCAAGTGCTTCTGGATCGTGTCACGACCCCTATGAATTTGAATGATTTCGGATAGCTGTCGTGTCTCGAGATCTATTCCCAGCCGCTGTGATGATGACACGTGTTAAATGTCTTTCTCTCTCATGACTACTATATAAACCGAGACTTTCAATCATTTGTCACGTTCCTTATAAACACTATAGCGAATTGCTGACAGTTTACTCCCTGATCAAACACTAAGAATTTCTAAGCCATGTCACTCATCCGTTGGTTGCTAAAAAAATGGCAAGTCCATGTTTATTGTCTGAATTTGATGAAAAAACTTACTATGAAGGGTGAGTAATGAATACCCTGATGATAACAATATGCATTGTGCTCCTTGGTAGAAGAATAATTTTTTTGCTGGATTTGTTTTTTAGCTTGTAGTCTTTCCGAAACTTACTGATGTTTTTTAACTTTGTTAATTAGTTGATAGCAAGTTCAATTTTTGTCTCAATCATAAAGTTGATTTATTATAAATTTACATTATTATCTCTAACAACTATCATTGGAATTTAAACACATCATATCTAGGATTCAGGTGGTTAATGTTGAAAGCAAGAACATTATCTTGGTGGTCTGGACAAGGCAAGAGCAATAAATATAAATTTTTAGTTATTCCTGGTCATGTACCTGAAGCATTATGCTTACTTCTCCACCTTTTGATTTCATTCACATTGAATGGTCCAGTGTATTTATTCATGCACCTTGGATGATGACAAACATGGGCATATAATCTGTCATTCAACAGATTAACAAACCATTAAATTTGTTCAAGTGACAGTTATGCCTCAAGTTTTACACACAAATTTTGCATTGTTTTAGTTATTTCATGCAATGTTTTTATCCGAATACAATTTTTTTAATAGTTCAAGATTGCATGGCTAACCATGAAGTGGGAAACAAGCCCAAGAGTTATTCGTGAAACATGTTTAAGGATTTTGTTCCACTTGGCATTTTCTGTGAAGTAAATATATTATGTAGGAAGATAATAGATAACTCTTGTAATTTGTGACATTTTGGATGTCTACTGATCTGGTTCTTAATTATTTTCTACTACTTCGCCTAAATTGTGGATACATAAAAATTTGAGAAAAGTGGCTTATGATAAACAACACTTCTAAATATATATTAACAGGTTGGTTTGACAAGCCTGAGAACTCAAGCGGACCCATTGGTGCAAGCATATTTGTGGATGCCATTTGGAGATGCGCGTGGACAAGTGGCTCAAACTACAGCCAGTATGTTGGATTTGTAATTTCAAGTAGCACAATATGTTGGAATATTGATTAAATGAGACTGTCTCTTTTATGAATGAGACTGTCTCTTTTATGAATGAGACTGTCTCTTTTGCAAATGAGACTGTCTCTTTTAGGAATGAGACTGTCTCTTTTGTTGAACAGATTATAAGTTGCAGTAAGTAAATAACAGAATCAATGTAAAAACACACCACGAGTTTTCACTTGGTTCGGCCCCTATCTTCGTCTATGGCCTACATCCAAGTCCCTATGCCAACTAGCACAGAGATTATATTATTATCACAATAATATAAAGCTTACACAATATCCGATAACAAGATTGAAGCCCCTGGAAGAACTCTTCCCCTTGACACACTTGTCACCTAGCAATCCCTGCTACTTAGCCCACTGGCTACCTTGGCTTACAACTTGCAATCCTAACTAGTTGCCACAACCCGGCACAAGTAAACTCAGAATTTGTAAAATATGAATACAACTTCTTAAGCAAAATGTATATGACTGTATATGACTGTGTAGAAGTTGTATATCTTGAAGTGTCTATCTCAGTTGTGTATCGCTTCCAGTTGAGATGGGTTGTATTTATAGACACTCTGAATGTTATAGCCGTTGTCTTGAATCCAACTTAAGCTGATAGATCTTGACTTCTGAGCATGAATCCGTTTGAGAATAATCTTGAGTGGTGAAGTGATGGATTCGAAGTAAAGCTGTTGGGATAATACTGATAATGGGCGTGGCTTGGGATAATCTGTTAAAGCTTACAGAAAGGGATACAATGTATGTGTGTTTGTTAGAGATTTGCAGATAGACATATTAAATAGAATGCAAAAAGAATATATGTCAGAGAATGTGGAAGACCAACTGCAATATTCCAATTAGTGGAGGAAACACATGGTGTGCAGAGACAACACATGTGTGTATCATTATACTCAGTGGAGGATAGAATATATACCTGACAAGCATGTTCTATTTACTTAACAATATATCTCAGTGAGCATGTGCAAAGAATAGTCAGAATTAAGTAAGATATAATTCAAAAATACATCATCTTAAAATCATGGGAATAACAATCTCCCCTTTTTTATGATGATGAGCACACTTTGAATTAATATCTTTCTTTGATTGTCTGCCCCTGTCAAAAACACTTAAGAGACACTAAAAAACAAATATTTTGATATTCAAACAAGGATATAGATAAGCATGTTAAGCATAAACCAAGCATAGATAATAAACCTCCAAAGTTTAAACCAATATTCGAGAATAACACAAAGAATTCAAAAGATAATGTACTAAGCGCCAAAGACAAAATATCACAGATAAATATTCAAAAATTTCTCCCCCTATCATCAACATAAAAATATAGCTAATCATCATCTGGAATGTTGACAGGATCCTTGCCCTTGCTTGTTGGAGCAAACTTAGGAGAGTCCCCAAACATAGTGAAAGTATTGTCAAAGAAGTCTGAGGAGGGATCCTTACCATCTCGAGCAGACAACCACTTGAAAAGTTTGTCCATGTAAACCTCTCTAGTCATACCGAAAGCTGCCGGAGGTGGAATAGCAGGTAGAGGGAGAGGAGCAGTGATCTCCTGAAGGGTATAATCTCCCATCCAGTCTTGCTTCTGGTGCCAGGGAATGGTATATTTACCACCAAGAGATGAAATCTGCTTGGACAGGAATTGAGTCTTAGTTCCCAACCTGAAGAAGAGCTTGACAAATTCCTTCTCCCAAGCCTTAGCTGTATGAGCCATGCCCTCATGAAGTGAGCCAAATTCAAAATCAATTCTATGAGAAATGCTCTGGTCATTGGTCTTTAAGATATCCAGTTTAGAATGCAAGAGCTCCAAAGATTTGGACATTGAAGAAAAAGAAGACTCAAATGAAAGCATTTTGGATTGAAGAGAATCAATGGCTTTTGTGTTGGCTCCAATTTGAGCAGACACCTCAGAAAGATCAATCAGTTGTGCAGGAGCAACAGAGGGTCGAACAATGGGAGAGGCTGGCACAGAGGTGTCTGAGGGAGAGGTTTCAAAAACAAGTTGATTTAACTCATTAACCACAAGATGGTTACGAGTCAAAGTAGAGATATCAAAAGATTCGGACAGAGCGTCCATTTCATCTATGTCATCAATTACTTTAAAATATTTAAAAACTTTTGTCAACAAGGCAGGATATGGCAAGTACATGGACTCATGCGATGCGCAGTGAAGCATATTATGAATAAGAAATGAGGCCACATTAGAAGAGATTTGTTTGAAAAAGAGTGACAGCAAGATACAATCTTGAAAAGTGATCCTATCTCTACCACTTTTTCGAGGCAACAAATTAGTATGAAACAGTTTGAATAATAAAAGACACGAGGGGGTGAGAGATGATACCAAAGGCTTGGTGTCTGCCGTGACCGAAGCATCCCTGAGAATTGTGCGAAGTTGTGCTTCACAAGGGAGGTCATCAATCTCAGAAAATGGTTGGTGCGAAGTGAAGGGGCAGGGGCCAGAAGCAGCAACACCCAAGATCGTTCCAAGCCAATCCACCGTAAGAACAATGGGCACTCCCTTGACATTTGAGAACACCATATCATTATGTCCTTGTTGCAAATTGGATTAGAACTCACGAACTAGAGCAGGGTAGAACTGTGGTGGAGGAGAGAGTAGAGATTCGCAAGATAGGGTTTCAAAACACTGGTTCATCCCGATACGCCGAAAGAGATCAATATCCACCAATCGCTCCTTGATGAGGGGTTTGTCCTTGCATTTAGATGATTGTTCTGGGGTCAAAAATTCCGCCTTTAAACTTCGTTCCGGTATGGAAGAATCGGAGTTAGATTGAGAGTGCTCCGAGGGAGGTGCTTTAAGGCGCTTCGAAGACTCTGATTTCGAAGGGGTTTTGCCGGAACGAGGACCTGATGAGCGTGTTTTTCGTTTAGCCATTGGAGAAGATGAGAGAGAGAAGAGGGAGATGAAGAGAAAATAAGTTGAGAGAGATGAGAAAAGATTAAGAGAAAAAGAAAGTGGGAAGAGAGAAGTTAAGGGTCGGTTATCGAAAAATGTGCCAGAAAATGGAGTAGAGTGTAGAGAAACTGAAAAGACGTGCCTAGAGATAGGTGTCAAGCATGCAGACAGTCAAAGGCATTGAGACACGGTAACAAGTCATGAAACAAATATCAATGTACAATTATGTTCAGTACGCCAATCAATTTATCATTTATCAAGTAAAATAAAATAGAGAATTTGTACCTTGATAAAGAAATCAGTTAATTTATCGAGATGTCATGCATGCAACCAACATTGTTAACTGTCACTTGATTAGATTAATACAATAACAATTAAATCACAGTCTCATAATTTTAGGATGTAAAATAAATACGCTCAATTAGAAGGACATAGAGTGATTTAATTAGAATGAGCACATACCAAGTTCTCTACGTAGCATACAAAACCTGTCTTCTGATAGGGGTTTGGTAAAAATATCTGCCTTTTGATTTTCAGTGGGAATAAAAATAAGTTCAATGTTACCTTTTGAAACATGATCCCGAATAAAATGATGACGGACATCGATATGTTAAGTGCGAGAATGCATGACCGGATTTTTGCAAATATTAATAGCCGATGTGTTATCACAGTAAATTGGAGTATGTGAGAATTTTATACCAAAATCCTTTACGGTTTGCTGCATCCACAAAATTTGTGCACAGCAACTCCCGGCGACGATATATTCCCCTTCAGCAGTTGACATTGCCACTGAAGTTTGTTTCTTACTGTGCCAAGCCACTAGGCAATCTCCTAAAAATTTGCAAGCTCCGCTAGTACTTTTACGATCAACCTGAGATCCTGCATAATCGGCATCTGAAAAACCAATTAGATTAAAAGACGGGGAACTGGGATAGAATAGTCCTAAGTCGTCAGTTCCCTTTAAATATTTAAATATTCGCTTGACGGCATTTAAATGAGATTCTTTTGGCATTGCTTGAAAGCGGGCACACAAACATACACTAAACATGATATCGGGGCGAGAGGCTGTGAGATATAACAAGGAACCAATCATACCTCTATATTTAGTAACATCAACTGATTTACCATTTTCATCCTTAGTGAGTTTAGTGGTCATGGGAGTAGATTTTGGAGTGACATGTTCCAAATCAAACCTTTTAAGTAAGTCTTTAATATACTTACTTTGATGAATAAAAATACCTGCATTAGATTGGTTAATTTGCAAGCCAAGAAAATATTGTAATTCACCCATAAGACTCATGTCAAATTCTTTATGCATACAATCCGAGAACCATTTGAAAAAGTTTCATCCGAAGCTCCAAACACAATATCATCAACATATACTTGTATTATCAAGAAATCATTATGTTTATGAAAAATGAAAAGAGTAGGATCGAGTGTACCCCGAATGAAGCCAGAGTCAACAAGGAAGGCACTGAGCCGATCGTACCAACATCTGGGAGATTGTCTAAGGCCGTAGACAGACTTCTTGAGTTTATAAACATAATTCGGATACTTTTCATGTATGAATCCTGGGGGTTGCTTTACGTATACTTCTTCCTGCAGATAACCATTTAAGAAAGCGCTTTTGACGTCCATCTGGTACAGTTTAAAGTTCTTATAGACTGCAAAAGCCATCAGAATGCGTATGGCTTCTAATCGAGCTACTGGAGCATAAGTCTCGTCGTAGTCGATGCCCTCTTGTTGATTATAACCTTGAGCCACGAGGCGAGCTTTATTTCTTATGATATTGCCATCCTCATCCTTTTTATTTTTGAAGACCCAACGAGTTCCAATGATTGTGACGTTTTCAGGAGGTGGAACAAGCTCCCATACATCACATCGTTCGAACTGATTAAGTTCTTCTTGCATGGCTACTGACCACTGCTCATTCTCCACTACATCCTTAGCATTTTTAGGTTCGAATTCACCTACAAAAGCATAAAATGCACAGAAGTTTCGAACTTTGCTTCGAGTGGTAATGCCTTGATTCAAGTCCGATAGAAGATTATCTTGTTGATGATTCTGCACAGTTCTGACAGATTTAGGAAGAGGTATGGAGCTCATTTCTTCTTCATTTGAGTCATCCAATTGAGAAGGAACTGGATTTGGATTGGATGTGGAGGAAAGATGATCTTGAGAAGATCTCCTTGCAGGCTCAAATGCTGTAGAGTTGCTTGTAGCAGCATTAGCAGTCGTAGATGATCCAGGAGTTAATTGGTGAGAGGTAGAAGTCTGCTGTGGTGTTTCTTGTTCATTCTGGGAATGAGACAGTTCCTGATCCAAATGAGACTGACCCTTTCCAGAATGAGACTGACCCTTTTGACGCTGGGAAGGATCATTAGCATATACTTCCTCGTCTCTAGCTAGATCAAGATAAGACTCATTGAAAGAAACATTAATGGACTCTTCTACTTTAGCCTTATCAAGGTTATAAACACGATACGCTTTACTAGTATTGGAGTATCCCAAAAATATTCCTTCAGTTGCACGAGGATCAAATTTACCACGATTGGGCTAGGTATCTAAAATGAAACATTTAGAACCAAAAACTCGAAAATAGCTGATGTTAGGAGTTTTATTCTTAAGCAATTCATAAGGGGTTTTCAGTAAAATAGGACGAATTAAAACTCTATTAAGCACATAGCAAGAAGTATTTACCGCTTCTGCCCAGAATTTTAGAGGCAACTTAGTTTCATGAAGCAAAGTACGGGCAGTTTCTTGAAGAGTTCTATTCTTGCGTTCCACTACTCTGTTCTGTTGTGGAGTGCGAGGAGCAGAAAATTCATGTGTGATGCCCCTTGACTTGCAGTAGGAGACAAAATCTTTTTCAAATTCCCCACCATGATCGCTTCTAATGGTTCTTAATTTCTTGGAATACTTAGTTTCAAGGTTAGCAATTAAATCTTGAAACTCGATAAAAGCTTCATCTTTAGTACTTAAAAATAGTACCCAAGTAAATCTAGAGAAATCATCAACTATAACAAAAGCATATTTCTTACCACCTTGGCTAACATACCTTTCGGGTCCAAATAAATCAAGGTGCAATAATTGCAAAGGATCAGTTGAAGACACTTGATTTTTGGCTTTGAATGAAGTCTTGACTTGCTTTCCTAGCTGGCATGCTGAGCAAAGTTCTGTCTTTTTAAAGTTAAGCTTAGGAAGACCTCTAACAAGACCTTGGGAGGAAATTTTCCTTAAGAGATCCATATGGACATGCCCTAGCCTCCTGTGCCACAGGTACTGTTGCTCTTAAACAGTTTCCAGACATATTTCCTCCTGCTGTTCATCAAAATCCAACACAAAAACGTTTCCTTTTTGTTTGGCTACTAAGGGAACCTTGTTAGAGTTAGTACTAATAAAACACATCTCTTTGTCAAAGTTGACACTGTGACCTGCATCTGTTAGTTGACTAACACTGATAAGATTATATTTTAGACCCTTAACTAACCGTACATCATTGATAGAGAACCTTTTATTACCTATGGTGCCTTTACCTATGATTTTGACAGTGTTAGAGTCACCTAAGGTAACTAAACCTCCATCTGTAGCCACTAGAGATAGAAACTTTGATTTATCTCCTGTCATATGACGAGAGCAGCCACTGTCTATGATCCATTTGTTTCTTGGGATATGAGCTGCTAAGCAGACCTGCAAAACATATATGTATTCATGTCTTAGGTACCCACTTTAACTTGGGTCCTGCTTTGTTAGTATCCACAATATTATATAAATGTCTCTCTGTTTTCTTAATCCATATTTGAGCAATATTAACAGAATTAGGCAATTTATGTGATCTAGATGTTTTGCCCTGAGTGTCACAGAATTTAGATTCTGCTGAAATGTGTCCTCTTTTTCCACAATCTGTACATCTCTCGTATGGCATTTTGTACTTCATGGTAGTTCGCCTTTTAGACTTGTGGAACATATTTTTCTTTGCTGAATTGAAGCCAAGCCCTCCTTTACCCAAAGAAAGTTTTTGGCTTGCCAACATTATGTCTAATGTGCCTTCGCCATGAACAAACTTAGCCAGATCTTTCTTCAGAAGATCAATCTTTTTCTGCAGCTCAGAGTATTTCTGTTCTGCTTCCAGCTTTTGTGTGGCTAACTCTGAATCTTTCATATCAATCTCATTTTTCAAATGAGCATTCTCTTTAGAAAGCTCATCCATTCTTTCAGAGTTTTTCGTATCCAGAGATTCTTCTTTCGAAGACTCATCTATTTCACTTAAAACTTCATTTAAAGCTTGCTTTAAGTAAGCATTTTTGTTTTGCAGCTTTTTGATTTGTACCTGTAGGGTTAGTAAGTCTTTAGAAATACATGATTTTAGAGGTGTAGAAAGTACCTCCTCGTCTTCACTGGAGTTTTCCTCTATTCCAGCAAAACACATTTGAGCAATTTCATCATCGGAGTCAATTTCAATATCAGATTCATCGTCGCTCCATGTGAGAAATGCTTTGCTCTTTTTCTTCTCCTTGTCTTGATCCCTTGATCCAGAAGCTTTCATTTTAGCCTGAAGTTGATAACAGTTCCTTTTGATATGACCTTTCTTGCCACATTCGAAACAGGCTTCATCATTGGAATTGTTTCTGGATTCACTTTTAAAACCAAAGGGCCTTTGAGTAGGTCGACTAGAGGCTTTCTTCTTGGCTAGAAATTTCTGAAATTTCTTTGTTAGAAGAGCAATCTCCTCATCCGAATCCTCACTGGAATCTATGTTGATTGTTAAAGCCAAAGTCTTTTTCCTGGGAGCTGTTTCTTCATCATCATACCTTTTAAGTTGATTCTCAAACTCCTCTAGTTCACTGAAGAGAGTAAGAGTCTCCATATTTGAGATTAAAGAGGAGTCCTGTAGAGTTGTTACCTTAGGAGCGAACCTTTTTGGCAGTGATCGAAGAATCTTTCTATTGATCTCTGCCTGGGGTATATTTCTTTCCAGAAGAGATATAGAGTTCATGAGTGTAAGAAACCTTCCCTGTGCTTTTTTTATACTTTCATCCTTTTCTAATTTAAAACTTTCGTAGTCACTCATAAGGAGATCAAGCTTGATTTCACGAACTTTTGAGGTGCCTTCATGACTTACTACAAGGGTATCCCAGACCTGTTTTGCAGATGTGCAAGCTGAGACTTTTCGAAGTTCAGTAGCACAAAGTCCGTTGAGTAGGGAATTCATAGCTCGAGCATTATAATTCAGGGAATTCACTTCATCAACTGTAAGATTTTTTACTGGTTTGGGCTTGCCATCTTTCATAGGAATGGTGATGCCATTTTCAACTGCATCCCATTCGTAGGTATCCCTCTGGAGAAATATCTTCATCAAGAACTTCCAGTCATTGTAGTTTTCAGTTCCAAGTAAGAGTGGTGGAGCATTGATTGATCGACGATCATTCCAACCTGATTGTGCCATGGATCTTGCAAAAATAAACACTTAAACAAGGATTAAATGCACCTGCTCTGATACCAAATGTAATTTCAAGTAGCACAATATCTTGGAATATTGATTAAATGAGACTGTCTCTTTTATGAATGAGACTGTCTCTTTTGCAAATGAGACTGTCTCTTTTAGGAATGAGACTGTCTCTTTTGTTGAACAGATTATAAGTTGCAGTAAGTAAATAACAGAATCAATGTAAAAACACACCACGAGTTTTCACTTGGTTCGGCCCCTTTCTTCGTCTATGGCCTACATCCAAGTCCCTATGCCAACTAGCACAGAGATTATATTATTATCACAATAATATAAAGCTTACACAATATCCGATTACAAGATTGAAGCCCCTGGAAGAACTCTTCGCCTTGACACACTTGTCACCTAGCAATCCCTGCTACTTAGCCCACTGGCTACCTTGGCTTACAACTTGCAATCCTAACTAGTTTCCACAACCCGGCACAAGTAAACTCAGAATTTGTAAAATATGAATACAACTTCTTAAGCAAAATGTATATGACTGTATATGACTGTGTAGAAGTTGTATATCTTGAAGTGTCTATCTCAGTTGTGTATCGCTTCCAGTTGAGATGGGTTGTATTTATAGACACTCTGAATGTTATAGCCGTTGTCTTGAATCCATCTTAAGCTGATAGATCTTGACTTCTGAGCATGAATCCGTTGAGAATAATCTTGAGTGGTGAAGTGCTGGATTCGAAGTAAAGCTGTTGGGATAATAATGATAATGGGCGTGGCTTGGGATAATCTGTTAAAGCTTACAGAAAGGGATACAATGTATGTGTGTCTGTTAGAGCTTTGCAGATAGACATATTAAATAGAATGCAAAAAGAATATATGTCAGAGAATGTGGAAGACCAACTGCAATATTCCAATTAGTGGAGGAAACACATGGTGTGCAGAGACAACACATGTGTGTATCATTATACTCAGTGGAGGATAGAATATATACCTGACAAGCATGTTCTATTTACTTAACAATATATCTCAGTGAGCATGTGCAAAGAATAGTCAGAATTAAGTAAGATATAATTCAAAAATACATCATCTTAAAATCATGGGAATAACAGGATTTTGACGTTCTTTGTCATTGACTTGCTGCCATTAGTAGGACTCATAAGTTATGTCCACCTAAAACAATTTTTGGCAGTTGATGTATGAAAATTCTAGCCAAGTATTCAGTGAATATGAGAGCAGGTCCAGGAATCTAATCAGATTAGCATTTGTGATTATATGTATTCTAAGAATCTCTAGAATTTCTAGAGGTTAAGAATTATTGAAAGTTATAGAATGACTGAACTCTCTAGAACTCTTTTAAGTATAAATTCATGTTGCCAGTAATCTGAGATTGTATCAGAAAAGTTGAGCACGAATAAAAACAAATTTGCAAGGGTAGTAGATGTTCAAGTCCTCTATAATAACCCTTACCCTTAAGTAAATCAAACATCGATTAAGTAAATGTATACTGACTTATATAATTAAGCTTATTTATAAGCATATGTATTATATATATATTTATAGAAATGGATACTGACTTATGTCCAATGTTGAATTCGGCATGTATGAACTTGATTGGGCACGAATTCAAGATGGATTTTAAAGACAAATATTTTTAATGAAGATCATATAACCTTTTGTAGTGCAGGTATTCTTCCATTCTAGATATTTTTCTCTATTCAACATATAAAAATTGTTCAAACACTTTTAATTTTGTGTGTGTGAAATGTATGTGGCTTCTTAATTAATTGGTTTAATTTATGCATCTTTCTAATATATTTGATCTTATACAGACATATTTATTTTTCATAATTCTCTCTTTAACTATTTGGTAGTACCTTTTTATCTTTAAAAACAATGGAGATTACCTATACATCTTTGGCCTTTACTTGTGTATTGAGCATTTACATTCAACTAGAAATTATGTTGTCCAGAGCTAAATATTATTATATATGAAGCACACGATCTAGCTTTAATCTAAACCATATCACAAGTTATTAGAAATCCTCTTTTCGTTTCCTCAACACCGGCCCTCTAGCTTCTCTAATTTCATTGTATAATATTTTGGCCCAAATCTTTCTCTTGTTTTGGCCTCGATTGCACTGCATTTGGATTGCATGTGAATTGAAAGCCTGAAACTCCAGTCATATTGGCCCCGATCCGTGAGATTTTAATTTTTACCTAACAATGTGTGCTTGGAATTATAACAAGGAAAAATAAAATGGTGAAGTTCCAGAAAAATGCATGGCCGTAGCCATTACAAGAACCGATAATTTTATGTCCTTGCTTAATATTGTTCCGAAAGGTAAGGTACTTGTTGCGGTAATTCCAAGAGGACCCCTTCCAAATTGAGGTCCTGCCGGAACCCTTCCTTACTGTTATATGCCTCCGCAACATGCAACAAAAGTTGGCTCCCTAAATATGTAATTGGATCGGAAGCCCCACCTTATAGTTCCGCTAGAAAGGTAACCTCCTAAAGATTCTGATCACTAATGAATGTACTCAAGCTTCCCCGGCATGACAAGGTGAGTGTTATGTTATCAAGCTATGAATAAAAATCAGATTGATCCTGCCTAGATGTTCTACTTGTTTTATATTTTGTACGATGTAGTTTAAAATTTTCATACATATGTTAGGTATAAAGGATGTTGTTTTGTTATATATCTTCTTTCTCTGTATCTCAAGACGTAAAGTCTCTACCATTGCAAATATTGATTATTTCGAGTTTCTTTCTTTCAGGCCTTAATTTTATTTGTCTATTCTATCTTTATGTTGCAACAAACATTGTTAAAGGTGGTAGTGATTCTGCAGATTCTATAAACTTGCATTTAGTGACATTTAGACTTGGGTGGTTTATAAAGATCATTTTTTAAATACTTTCCACTTTAAAACTGCGGGCATTCTATGAGGTTGCACCTTTGTAAAGCATAATATGGATTGATGATTAAAGCCACTTTGAGAGGGCAAAGTTCATCCATGTTACTTAGCCGATGAGAAGAAGTATGGAGCAATCTCGTTGTGCCGCTTGAGCCACTATCTGCGAGCCAAGTGAATCAGTCTCGGGCATTATCACGGAGAGCAGGCTATTTGTTAGTATGTAAAACCAGAACACCTATTTAAAAATGTTTGGACCTTACCAAAAAGTACGGGTGCGAGGTTACAAATTTTATTAGTTAAAGGTACTAATCAGATGACAATTCAACGAACTATATCTGAATTTAAGCTTTGAACTAACAGATAAGAAGCACCAAAATTTTGAGTTACTGAAGTATAAATGTTGCTCACTTGACATGAAATTCATTATGTATTTACTCATCTTATAGATGATCCTTCTCACCTATTTACTTATATCTAGGTATGTGCATTTGGTTAACTGAAACCGAAACTGAAATTTATTTCGGTCTAGGAAGCACGGGTGCGGGTGCGGGTGCGGGGATACGTAGTGCGGGGATACGCGAATTCGGCAAAATTAAAAATATGGGGATTCAGGTGCGGGGGATTCGGCAAATATAAAAAAATTAAAAATATATATTATATGTTTTATTAATTAACAAAAAAAAAAAATTAGCCAAATGAAATAACCTAATTAAGTAGCTATTGCCAGCCAAACACAAAATAATTAAGTTTCTAAAATTAAGGCCAAATGCCGGTTTAGTCACATTCACATAAAGTATAATAACTAAATATAATATTACAGTATTAACTAACATTAATTTGTAAAAAAATCAAAGAAAACAAAAATGTTGAAAATTAGTCAAACAGATATACACAAGCGATGCTATATACATACAGATACACTTACCGTCACCGATACACACAGACCCAGCACATATATACATACATACACGACATATACATACATATCCATACTGAAAAGGAAATCGATTACATATTAGTAATCCAGTACGCACGTTCAGATCATTGAGGAGGAGGAAGAAACAAATAAAAATTACAAAAACTGCCCCTCCCGTATCCCCTTCCCGAATCCCCACCGGAAAATTACGGAATTATGCCATGTGGCGCACCAGATACGCACCCAGCCGCACTCAGCCGCACTGCCGCACCCGAATCGCACCCGGTGCGCAGTGCGGTATGTAAGTGACGCGCCCATGCTTCACAGATTTCGGTTAACCGAAATTGAAAAGCAGTAAAAATGGTAACCTAAAATCGAACCGATATCAATTCCGTTATAAAACCCTTAATTTTGCCATCAGGCTTCAAGCAGTTATTTACTTTTGAAGTATCATTAACAAGCAGCTAATCACCAGCCGGTGTAGACTTATTTGTTAGTTAATATGATTTTCCAATCACACATTGTACACTTCTGCATCACTTTTTCAGGTTGGAATTGCCTTCACAAGAACAAATTCCTCTTCATGAAAAATCTAATCTCCCTCCCTCTGTCATAGTTCAGTCTACCTATCTCCCTCATCTTTGTACATTAATGTGTGTAATTTTTTAACTCTATGTCAAACCCAATTATGTTCTTGTGGCACTGCTTATTGGCCATACCATTTTTTTCTAAGAACCTAGAGGCTAAATACTCTGTGTTACATTTGGATAGAAAAGTTAAAAAAAAATAGGGAACTTCTCATTGTAGCACCCAACTTGGTCTTAAACTCAATGAATTCTCAGGGAACCTGTTAAAAGTTTATAATTTGTAACTCCTCTGGAATCACATTGTTAGTAGCAGTTGCTTTCAGACCTATATAATGCATCAGCCCTAGGGAACTTGTTTGCCTTGTTATTTTCCTTGACAAGAAATTATCACGTGCTTCCCCAATAACCAGAACTTCTCTGTCATTTTCTACGCGCTTGACTGGATCACTATAATTTTATGGTACACTGATATGATAGTGAAATGCAATTGTGGTAGCTTTACGATTGTGATTGTTCCATCCTACAAGTTTTTGGCAGGAGTAGGGCTACAACATTTGCGCACGCCATGCATCTTTGGACTCCTTGTAAGCTTGTGCTATTAGAGGATAATGCATTGAAGATGTGTGGAACTTGTTTTTGGAGCTCTTGTATCTCTGCACAGCCATATGATATAAGCTTTGGCGTTCCACAATAGTATTGGTCGTAGGACTGCAGTCCGCACCACTGCAGCTCTGTCTTTGCTTTGCTTCCACTGATTTATATTGCAATCTGCCTATGATCTTTCAATAATATCATAAGCATTCACCATTTGTGCAATGTTAATATTGATAAATCGAATGATGCAAAGATGTCACTCAACTTGGGGACATCTAAACAACAGTGTCAAGTTCAAGATGAAGCGCATGCATATAATACAATAGAAGATGAGGCTAGAATATGCCCGTGCCTCGCATGGGCTACAAAGCTAGTTTATATGTATAAAACAAAATATTTAAAAAATTATAATTTTAAGATCTTATCAAAACACTTGAAATATGTACGAAAGATCAAACATCATATGAAAAAAAGGAAGTGTAATTTGTTTTAATAATGTGCTATCACTGATTAAAATTTGAAAGTATTTACTTTGAATTTACTCTTCACGTACATGTTCCAGCCAAACATGTCTAATGGGTCTTCTTCGAGTACATATTTTCGTCAAGTTGTAAATTTGTTGACTTACTTGAAACCATTATATCACAAATTTACATACTTTCCTCTTCTGGTGCTTTCCTATGTTTTTAAAACTCGAGAACAAAGGTGTTAGTTAACAAACCTAGCACTTTGTTTTGAAACAGGGAAAAACTAATAATAAGACTTCTCTCTTTCTCTCCATGCTACTTGTTTATATACAATGTGTGTAGGTTATTTTCTTAATAATTTGTATAAAAATGTCCTATTCTTCTTGATTAGGAGATTATTAGTTTTGTTGATCGTACGATATTTTAACTCAAAGTTTGTGATAGTTCAAACTTGATCGGATTCTTCCTCGCCAATTACTGCTCGGAAGGGGTGCAATTGCGATGGAATCAATTTCCAAGCCATGATGTCGATGTCAAAGAACCAAATGGTACGTGGTATCCCTAAAATAACTTAACCAAAGGAAGTATGTCGTGGATGCCTAATGTCAAAGCAAGTCAGAAAACAGTTTCCCAGTAAAGCTCAGTACAGTGCCAAGAAGCGCTGGAATTGATTCATGGAGATATATGTGGTCCAGTCCTTCCTGAGACACCTGCAGGTAACAAGTATTTCTTTTAATTAGTAGATGACTACACTCGAGTTATGTGGGTTTATACGCTGAAGTACAAAACTGAGGCTCCTGATGCTTTCAAAAAATTTCGAGCTAAGGTCGAAAAAGGGTCAGAAAAATGAGTGCAATTTTTTAGAACGGACAGAGGAGGTGAGTTCACATCGAATGATTTCAACTCATATTGTGAAGAAGCAGGGATTGTCAGACATTACACTGCCCCCTACTCAGCCTAACAAAACGGGGTAGTAGGAAGGAGGAATCGTACCGTTGTCGAAATGTCGAAGAGCTATTTGAAAGAGATGAAAGTACCATCAATGTTCTGGGGAGAAGCTGTTCGTCATTCAATCTATGTTCTTAACAGACTTCCTACGAGGCCTGGACAGGGGATAAACCAGAGATAGGACACATACGTCACTACTCCATAGATGGCCTGCAGCAACGCTTTTTTTTGGTGTTGCCTTAAAAAATGTTGTAGTAGCTCTAAACTTTCTGCCTACTACAACATTGTTTTTTTGATGCGTAGCAAGTTGCAACTCTTGTGAAGTGTTGCCGTTAATATGCTTTAAACACAACCTTTTTAACAAAAATTGAAATAAATAATTATTGTGAATTAAAATTAATTAATTTGAAAAACAAATAATTTAAATTTTCAAAAATTGTTATTAGAGTCAATATTGGAATTTTTATAAAATATAAATTTTTTTATAATTTGAAAATACACCAAATTATTAAAAAAACATAACAAATTAAATTTTTTTTTTGAAAAAAAAAATTAATTTTCAAGAAAATGAATAAAGTTTGAGAAACAATGTTATGTTTTATATAAAAAATTTGTATGCATTATTGAACTAAAATAAAAAAATTTTATAAGTAAAAATAACATATCTTCTTATAAATTTAATTAAATTGAAGAAATTTTCAAATAAAAAATTAATAAAACAGAAAAATAAAATAATTGTACGCAGTTGTTCATAGTCGTTCAGTACTATTGGGCTTTTGCTTTTGGCGCTGTCCAAATTTTTACATGTCTTAGAGCGCTGCAATTTTGCCGCCTTGTAAAAAACACACTAACACGCCGCTCACTCTAATTAGTAAAAAAAGAAAACACACTCACTCTTAACCCTCTCCAGCTGCTCACTCTAACACGCTCACTCTCAACCAGTTAACCCTTTCCCGCCGCTCACGCCACCGCTCACCGCTCACTCACTCAAGATTAGGGTTTCGATTTGGGGTTTCTTCAAGCTAGGTTTTGAATTTGGGATCTAATTGAATTAGGATTTTAATATCATAAGGTATTATATATTCTTAATATGAGCTGGCTTGAATATAAATTGAATTGGGGATTTTCTGTGATTTGATTTAGGGTTTCGATTTGTTTGTTATATTAAAGTATGTATGTTGTATATATGATCTGATTTCATGCTTTTCCCTCTCTTTCTATCTCTTTATCTCTATCTCTCTCCTTCTCTTTCTATGTCTCTCTCCCTCTCTCTCCCTCTCTCTGTCTCTCTATCTTTGTCTCTCTCTCTCTCTCTCTCTCTCTCTCTCTCTCTCTCTCTCTCTCTCTCTCTCTCTCTCTCTCTCTCTCTCTCTCTCTCGATTTGTATAAATACGTTAATTCAGTTTTACAGTGAAGGAGAATCATGACTCATGAGTACTGGTGAGCCAGGTTGCAGCTAGGTGAGTCATCAGAAAATTATTCCAACTAGGTGAATCTTTTAAGCCTACGAAAGCAAGTTTTTACTAAATATTTTTGCTGCTGTATTGAGTATTGGACACTGTATTGCTCAATGTCAATACTCCTCCAACAAGACTCATAATTAGCATAGAGAAATTACTCCTGGTTTGCCCTTTTAAGTTATTGTAATATTGATTAATTGTCAAAAGTTGGTTGTTGCTAATGTTGGGGACTCTCGGGCTGTCATCTGCAGGAATAGAGTGTCAATATATGTTTTACTCTTGCTGAGAAGTTCATAGTTTGACTACATTCCAGACTTTGATGAGTGTCCGCCATTCACAGCTTCATCAATGTGTAACTTTTTTTTTTGCTCTGTTATCTATATAAAATTACATTTGTGCTTATTGCAGGTGATGTTGCTCGTGTTGATGTGGAGTTAGCAGTAGCCAGGGCATTTGGTGATTAGAGCCTTAAGGAACACCTTAGCTAAGAGCCTGATGGAAGGTGGGTCTTCTACATTTGATGGCATGATGTGCCATGTTAATCAAAAAGTTTATTCATGGTATCATTCTCTATATTTATTCTATAAAAGTATAGTTCACAATGGTAGCTGTATATAAGTATATATGGGTCCACATATTTCAATTTCTTAGGAGCTTGCAATATGTTTTATATAAAAGTGGTAATTAATAGACAAAGACGACAACTTTATTTTATGATACAATATATTTTATGTACAACAGTGAGTATAAATGATACAACTTTATGCTAGTAACCACCCTGAAATAGAAATGTAAAGTGTCTATACTTTTTTAAGCTGTATTTTTATCATACACTCTGTATTTTTTATCTTGTTTTACCTATATGCATCATTTTGCCTTTTCACCGTCTTTTATTTTTTCATTAAATATTAAATCATATTACGTTTATGGCTTGACTTCTGTTCTTCAATTTGGGACTTAATCTTACTTGGTTGTATGCTTGTATAACTTCAATGTGATAATTAAATTGCTAAGCTAGTATAGCCTTGAAATGTGTTTTTTGCAGGGTTGGATGAATTGGCCTTCATATTTCTTCCTGCATGATAGGTTGTGATTCAAGAATTGATACCATGTCATGCTAAATGTGATAAAATAAAAAAACTACGCAACAATGTCCATGTTTACCATGTTTATATATTAATTTAATAGTTAAAATTGCTTGCTGATTCAGGTTGGTGGCATTGATATTAAAAGTTTAACAGGGTGGCATTGATATTGAAATTTTAACAATCACAAATATGGCTGGATCAGTGCATATTAGAAACTTGTGGAGTGTAATGTTTCTTGCACCAGGATACTCAAATGGTGACACTTACAATTGATTAAGAAACCTGTTTCCATTATGGCCTCTGTGATGTCTAGTGTGACGCCCTCCCGACCTGGGGCCTAGATCGGAGGGTCACTGACACACTCTAGATGCAAACACCCTAATAAGAAATATAAATATAACATGCTGACTGGCCCCAACTCTACTATTCAAGATCTTTCACAGGTAATGGTATGTAACAAGCAAGCCATCGTCTAACTAATTATTATTACAAACCTGAATTCAAAATATAATACATTATTACAAACCAAGTTCTCAAAAGTTCTAATGCCAGTTCTCACAACTAATTAAAGATTTCCTCACTTAGCTGTTATTGCATCTACCTCGAGAGCTATCTCAAAACGAACCTACTTAGGGCCACGGTAAATGCGCTTCCTTGCGGTTTGGACTGTACGAACCATGAATCTTAGATTACTGTCAAAAGGGTTAGACAAAATAATAATAAGCCAACGCTCAGCAAGTAACTAAAGATCTCAACTGGAAATAGTGTAACAGTGTATTGTAGAAGATGATAGTAATTTACGATATGACATAAAAATGCTGGAAACAGTAAAAGCAATAGTGGTATTTGGTAATGACAGGATATCAACTGATAATCAGGATAGCAATAGATATTTAAAAACTGTGTAAAGTAATTGACATTTCAATCGGTAAACCAATTTCATTTCATGGTAAATAAAATGTAATCATCACTTTAAGAAAACTAATTGGAGGTTTTTACTTCATAAGAGACAATAAGGGTGATCAGCCCATAAAGTCCCCATACCGGACACAGAGTCCCTCTGGACATTAATCCTCTCATTAGGATAGCTTGGGTTCCCAAGAGGCAACACATTGGCCTATAAAGGTGTCGAACTGGACATACCACAACTACACTAATACATACACAAACCGATGGAACCAACATTACCCATTCGCCCCGTCTCTCCAATCGTCAGGAATCCGTGGAAACCATTTAGACGGAGTTCCTAACATTTTTATTAAAAACCTCATTTTAAAACATTAAGCTTTGTAAAACTCTTTTTCATTTCGTAAAACATTTTATTACTAAATCTTTTCAAAAACCTTTACTTCGAAGTACCTTTGACTCTCTGATAATAAATCAGCCCAGTCTAAGTAATTTCAAAGTATTTTAGGAAAACAACTCATTTTGATTTGCAATGATAAAAGTCAAAGGGTTTGACTAAGTTCTCTGATATCAATGAAATAGAGATGCAAGTCTGAATCAAGAAGATGTAGACTCAAAGGCATCAAGGCAGTTGATCAAATTTCAAGTTTAAAGTATAGTATTACGGGTAAGTAAGTTTTTGAATCAATGGTTAGGTTATAAAGAAGTTTATAAAATTTTAGGGACAACATAGGTTAAACTGGACACGGACATAGGTCAAGTAGAACACTGGTTTATCTGTCAGTCAAATAGGGTTTAATTATAGCAAGCTGTTTGACATATATGGTCAAGAAGCAATTAAAAAAAATTATGCTATTTTAGGGTTTACAGTTTATGAAACAGTCGCGGACAGAATTCTGGTTGCAAGAATAGTTAGGTTAAGCAAGATTTATGATTAACATGGTATAAGATAGGCATGCTTGAATCAACAGGATACATAAGTTCAGGAATGTAAACTTCAAGAAAAGACAAAGTTACTTGCCTCCGGTAGAATGCAACAGCTAACAGCTTAGTCACTGGTACTCAACCTTAGCTTTTCCTTTATCGTTAGGTCCTACGTCCTTGTTATATACATAAACCATATCACTACTTTAGAATACTATACTTCTAAATTGTCTAATCCTAATCTACCCAAACGATTATTATAACGCATTATACTTGTCATATAACATACGTACCGATAATATACTAAAACCACCTCGTAAACAGATAACCATTTAAGCACGTAACACCTTGAACATGCATCTCACATAAGCCACTTATAAATTTAGCAGATAAACCTAACTCATAAGCACTCATGTTATTAGATATACACTTTACTAGCTATAATTTCATGAAAATCGGGCAGAGTTTCCTTTATAATATGGACTATCCCGTTGGAATACAACCGACTCAAATTCACAACCAAATCAATCCGATGGATTTGAGATCCACCTACACATCCCAGTGGATTCTATAAATTTCGTAATAACTCATAATCATATTACTTACCACTTATATCATATTTTACTTTAAATAAAATCACTAAAGCATATTTACAAATCACCATAATCATATAATTTATCCTTATCATGAAATTTCGAATTTGAACTTACATACCTCCGAAAATTTATACATGCAATCTATATATATTATAATGCTAGGAGATTGAAAAGTTACCAGATTCGTTTAAAATAGTTTTCTTGAATTTTCGTATTTTTGATTTTTTTTATTAAAATTCTTTTGTTTTTTTTTTTGCATTAAATAGCTCTTGATGATATCTTAATTAGTCATTAATTACACCTATTAAATACATATTAATGTACTTTATTTTATTTATTTAAAAATTAGCAAACTTTAAAAAAAAATAGTAAACTTTATTTGTGTATTATAATTATTATTTCAATATATAATTATTATATATATATATATATATTTTATTTTAAGGTAAAATGACAACTTAAAATTATTTACTTCTTGTTCTTTTTATTCCTATTGAAGACCACTGATTCTCTGCAATTTCTTTTCGGACGACTATAGCACAGACGACCTTAAGTTCTCAAACAATCTTTATTATTAATGATTGTGGAAATCATAATAAATGATAGAAGTATATAGAACTTCGCTTAACATTTGAAATTTGTATACAAATAATACATATGCACTTTTACCTTTGCACATGATTAAATTACACATGGATTATGACCAAATCGATTAAATTAAATAAACCCAACCATTTTTATCGGTAATTAAATCGATAAAAAAGTTATATACCCTTTGTTTCATTAAATTGTCTCGATACAAATTAATATTCTAATTAAATATTTTTTTACACTATTATTAAACATGTATGTTTTGAAAGGGGTGTCAACTTTAAAAAATGCTATTGAGTTACATTTAATATTTATAACTTTTGATCAAAGAGATTACGTTCGTATTGAAATTACTATTTTTTATGTTTATGATTTTTTAAGAATATCAAAACTTTAGATATATAATGAGAGTCTTTTTCAACTAATAACTCATGTAAATTCTTTTAAATCAATTTATTTAGAAAATTCTTAAAAAATCGATCTGTTTTTAAAATGACTTAGAATTGTATGCATTAAGTCCTTTTTTATTCCCTATTCAAGATCACTCATTCACTGCAATTTCTTTTTAGACGACTGTATCTTATTTTCTCAAATAATCTAATCTTTATCATCGATGATTGTGAAAATCGTAATAAATTATAGAAATATATAGATTTTCAATTAACATTTGAAATTTGTATACAAATAATACAAATTGATTTTTACCTTTGCACATGAATAAATTAGACATGAATTATGATAAACTGATTAAATTGAATAAACCCAACCATTCCTATCGGCAGATTAATACCATTTCTATCGGCAGATTAAATCGATTAAAAGTTATACACCCGTTATTTCACTACATTGTGTCAACATACATTAATATTCTAATTACATAATTTTTTACACTATTATTGAACAAGTATGTTTGAAAGGGGTGTCGGCTTTAAAAAATGTTATTAAGCTATATTTAATATTTATAACTTTTGATCGTAAAGATTACGTTCCCATTGTAATTTTTAAGATAATAAAAACTTTAGATATGTAATGAAAGTACTTTTTCTAACTAATTATTCATGTATGTTGTTTTAGTTCTTTTTATTTCAGGAATTTTTAAAAAAACCAGTCAATTTTTAAAAAATAACAGAAATTAAATAATCTATTTTTGATATTTAAAATAAAAATTTATAAACCGCGCGAAGCGCGGATAAGTTGCCTAGTTATTTTAATTCGAGACTACACACATAATCAATCAATAAGCATAATCAAGAATTACAATTTCTTAATAAACCGAATATTTCATAATTTAATCTAAAAAATACGAATTAATCAATAATTAAATCAAGAGATTATGCATGCAGGTCATCATGATTCGAATAATATTCAGAAAATTCATATCAATTATAAACACCATCTCAAGCAATTAACAAATAACTTAATGAATCGATTTTTTCGATTTTATCACAAAATTCGAAAAAAATTATCAAGAACATATCATAAAAATCTTCGAAGTATACATGCAAACTTAAAATCATATCAAACAGAATTTATAACAATTTATAGGCTTCAAGAACATCATTGGCCACCACCGGTTCACCGGAGTTCATCACCGGTGGCGGTGGAAATTCGGGGGAACCCTTATTGGGCCTCCAACCACGAGATTTCCTCCGATTTAACGACTATCAGTTATATATAATCATCACAGAGACTTCAAACCGGACTGGGCTCAAAAACTCCGACCAAAAACTCGACCAACAACTTCTGGCAAAAACAATACATACACGAATACATATGATTCTGGTATCAAACAAAAAAGAGGAATAGAAGAGGAGCATGGATATGGTTTTTATTAAAAAAACAAGCAAAAATCGACTTTGCATGCAAGAGAGAGAGATAGCAGTAGACGAGAGAGAGAAAAAAGAGAGATAGTACCGAGTGCTGTGAACAGGAGCAAGGAAATGAACTGGTGGTGGTGATATAGCCTTCAAGGGCAAAACTGTAAATTCACATATGCAAATTACTTTCTAAAAATTCTGATTTTAAATCAATTATTAAATCGAAATAAAATAGGAAATTCAAGATAAAAATAATTTTTAAAATTTTAAAATGAAGTTTATGAAATTACAAACCTCCCCATATTTTTAAAATAATTTTGGGCTCAAAAATGAATTTTATATGAATTTTCGAAATAAAGGCTTTTTAAAAGAAATAAAGCTTTTTAAATAATTTTAAAATATCAAAGCTCACAATTAAATACTAACACCAATTTTAAAAACTAAATCATATCTCATAAAAATCGACTCCATAGATTTTATATGATTTTTGAAAGATTAAAAATGCAATTTAAAAATAGTTTTAATGCCCTAAAAATATAAAAAAAATTCCACGGACATATACGACACATACCAATCATCACATAATCGCATAAACCTGATTTCACACATTTCTTAACTTCAAAAAATTTACCCATCACATAATTCACATAATTTCCACATTTAACAATTAAATAAACATTTATATAATCGCGAAAAATTATAGGTCGTTATAGCCTCCCCCCTTAAAAGGATTCTGTCCCCAGAATCTCACCTAAGTAAACAAATGAGGATACTTGGCAAGTATCTCACTTTCAAGTTCCCAAGTCGACTCTTCGACTCTTGGATTCTTCCACAAAACCTTAACTAATCTGACAACCTTATTTATAAGCTTCCTATCACTTCTATCTTGAATCTCTACTAGTTGCTCTTCATAAGATAAATCTGGCTGGATCTCAATAGGTTCATACTCGATTACGCGACTTGCATCTGGATTGTACTTCTTAAGCATAGATACATGGAACACATTATGAATATGGTGCATATGCGGTGGTAACGCCAATTCATAAGCAACTTTTCCGACTCGATTCAAAATCTCAAATGGTCCTACATATCTTGGACTCAGCTTTCCTTTCTTACCAAATCTCGTAACTCCTTTCCATGGTGACATTTTCAACAATACTTGATCTCCTATCTCAAAATTCATGTCTTTTCTTTTCAAATCAGCATATTTCCTCTGTCGGTCTTGGGCAGTTATTAATCTTTTCTGAATAACTTCAACTTTCTCCTTCGTCTGTTGGAGTAGCTCGGGTCCTAATATCTTCCTTTCACCACCTTTTTCCCAATACACTGGAGATCTAAACTTTCTTCCATACAAAGCTTCATACGGTGGCATTCCAATACTCGTGTGGTAACTATTGTTGTATGAAAACTCAACCAATGGCAAATGCTCATCCCAACTTCCTTTGAAATCCAAAGCACAGGCTCTTAACATATCTTCTATCGTCTGAATTGTCCTCTCACTTTGTCCGTCTCTCTGCGGGTGATAAGCGGTACTCATTTTCAGTTGGGTTCCTAGACATTCTTGAAATTGCTTCCAAAATCTCGAATTAAATCGCGGGTCTCGATCAGACACTATCGAAACAGGAACTCCATGACGTGATACTATCTCCTTCAAATATAAGTGCACTAACTTATCCAATGAGAATCTTTCGTTAATCGGTAGGAAATGTGCAGACTTTGTCAATCGGTCAATAATTACCCAAATTGCATCATGATTCGTCTTAGTCTTTGGTAATTCCAATACGAAATCCATGGCAAGGTGTTTCCACTTCCACTCGGGAATATGTAACGGTTGTAACAATCCGCTTGGCTTTTGATGTTCCGCTTTAATTCTCTGACAGGTATAACATTTACTTATCCATTCGGCAATTTCTCGCTTCATATCTAGTCACCAAAAGTTCTCCTTCAAATCTCGATACATCTTTGTACTTCCAAGATGAATAGAATATCTCGAACTATGGGCTTCACTCAGAATCTCAGTCTTCAACTCCTCCACATTAGGAATCCATATTCTCTTTCCAAATCTTAAAATTCCTTGATCATCTTTCTGTGTACAGATCTCTTCTCCAGTCAACGTATTCATCTCACAATTCATCAATTCCTCTTGACATCTCCGAATCTTCTCCAGCAACTCTGGTTAAAAAGTCATCGTACTCAGAAACTCATCTGCATCCTTTGAATCATAAACTTCTAAACTTAACTTTTCAAATTCTTGAAATAACTCTTTTGGCATAATCAATGTATTTAACTTTTCCTTTCTACTCAGCGCATCAGCTACAACATTCGCCTTTCCGGGATGGTAACTTATCGTGCAATCATAATCCTTAATCAACTCCAACCATCTTCTTTGTCTCATATTTAACTCTTTCTGGGTAAAGATATACTTCAAGCTCTCATGATCGGTGAAAATTTCACACTTCTCTCCATATAAGTAATGTCTCCAAATCTTCAATGCAAACACAATCACAGCTAACTCCAAATTATGTGTTGGGTACTTCTGCTAGTGCGGCTTAAGTTGTCTCGAAGCGTACGCAATAACTTTTCCATGTTGCATGAAAACACATCATAATCCTTTGTGTGAAGCATCAGTATAGATAACAAAATTTCCTTTATCATCTGGCAATACTAACACTGGTGCAAAAACCAATCTTTTCTTTAACTCTTGGAAGCTCTCCTCACACTTATCATTCCAAATAAACTTCTCATTCTTTCGGGTCAACTTAGTCAATGGCATGGCAATCTTTGAAAAATCTTGTACAAATCTCTGATAATAACAAGCCAATCCTAGGAAACTTCTCACCTCAGTGCGAGTTCTAGGTCTACTCCAACTCACCACAGCTTCAATCTTAGCAGGGTCTACCCTAATTCCATCTTTTCTAATCACATGACCTAAAAATTGCACTTCTTGCAAGAAAAACTCACATTTAGAAAACTTGGCATATAATCTTTCTTTCCTTAAGGTCTCTAATGCGATCCTCAAATGCTCGGCATGCTCTTCAGGGTCTCGGGTATATAAGGATGTCATCAATAAATACAATTACGAACTTATCCAAATATCTCTTGAACACTCTATTCATTAAATCCATAAACACAGCTGGCGGCATTCGTCAATCCGAAAGCCAGCACTAAAAACTCATAATGTCCATATCTCGTACGAAATGCAGTCTTCAAAATATCTCTTGCTTGATCTTTAATTGGTGATAACCTGATCTCAAATCGATCTTAGAAAAATAAGTAGCATCTTTCAATTGGTCAAATAAATCATCAATCCATGGCAATGGATACTTATTCTTGATAGTCAATTTATTGAGTTCCCTATAATCGATACACAACCTCATGCTTACATCCTTCTTTTTAACAAATAATACTGGCGCTCCCCACGGGGACACCCTTGGTCTTATAACTCCTTTATCCAATAAATCTTGCAATTGAGTAGCTAATTCCTTCATCTCAGCAGGTGCCATTCGGTACGATGCTTTGGATACGGGTTCGGTTCCTAGTGCTAAATCAATCGGGAATTCAATCTCTCTGTCTGGAGGTAATCCGGGCAATTCATCGGGCAATACATCGGGAAACTCATTTACAACTGGAATATCTTCCTTCCTAGGGGCTTGTTTCTCCGTATCAACCATATGTCCTAAATAAGCTTTACATCCTTGATTCAACAATCTGTTCGCTTGCATAAACGTTAGAAATTTCTTATCTTGCTTTTGTCCTTGAAATACTATTTCCTTACCATCTTCGGTATGCAACTTCACTTGCTTCTTTTTACACTCAATCTGCGCATCACACGCGGACAACCAATCCATTCCTAAAATAACATCAAAATCTCCCAACTTAAAAAGTAATAAATTCACGTAGAAAAGAAATCCTCCAATCTCAATATTACAGTTAGGACACTCCCGGTCTACGAAAATCTTATCTTGATTAGCAACTTCTACTACTAATACCTTTTCTAATGGACGAATCTCACAGTGCAATTTATCAAGAAATCTTTCAGATATAAATGACCTAGTAGCTACAGAATCAATCAATACTTTAGCTTCAAAAAAGTTGATAGGAAGCGTACCTGCAACCACATCGGCTGTTGGGACAATCAGATCGTGGCCCTGCGATTTTTGATACAATAAATTAACGAGTACGAATAGAAAAGTCACTTGTTAACGGTTGATTCCACGCTCTTCTATTGTATTCCCAAATTCCCTTGAGCGAAGTGTGGCCTTCGTCTTCTCAAGTTAACCTCTCTTCTTGCTCCTGGGTGGCTACAAAATCTCTTGACCAACCCTAGCAGGAAGAGAATAAGAATATATATAGGGTTACAATAAGGATCATGGATAATTAGGTTAGGCCTCCCAATGACATTCCGAGCCCAGCCCATTGTCATTTAATACTAATTCAATCCACTAAAGAATTAATATTTGCACTACCTTTCCTAATACCGTAATTTAATTAATTAATTCGGTTCGAATATTATTTGCTTATTAAATTCCCCATGTTTAAAATATCGCATGTCCATTAATTAAATAAATTACTGATAATTCATTTAATTAATATCTTTTATCCTTGATCATCCACTCAACCTTTATTTAATTATGCCGGAATAAATCCACTTGCAGGGTTTCACATAATTAAATCTTTTTGAGCTATCAAGGGGACATCATTAACCCGGATATTATCAGGACATGGATTCCTTCAACAAATAATATCCACCATATATATTATTCCATCACCCAAAATATAATGATTTAATTCATAAGAATTATTTCATATATAAATCAAAGCATGTAAATAATATACACGTGTCAATTATTATATCCGGATTAAGAACCTAAGCATTAATAATAACATAGAATCTTAGTTCACCTTCTTAATCAGTATAAGGGAACAATTCTAAATTTGATCCTGTTCAATATACACAAAAGTATACTAGTATTATTTAATAGTCAATATAAACTATTATAAATAATACTACAGCCATACCAGTGGATTGTCCAATACCACCTGTGCTGTGAACCTTATTATATTATATAAACCGTATTTAACAATCTAATATTCTGTATCCCATTTGATACTAGATTGTCCACAATATATAATATTTGACAGCATGTAAACATTTAAATGATTCTCAATAAAACTGGGCCAGAAATAAATGTATATACTTTAAATAAATATTTTCAGTATACACCAACAATCGGCATCATTAACAGCTTCTTTGACAGACATGTTAAAAGTACGGGCTCTGGGCTAAGGTGCTTGATACGTCACTTGTCGTGGTGCTGGTGGTGCGGTGATCCTCAAAACATTAGCAGCCTGGACAGGCTCCTTGCAGTTCTTAGCAATATGAACATTTTTACCACACTTGTAACAAGTTAATCCTACTGGTTTCGCTTCCGAACACTCCTGAGCATAGTGTCCTTTCTTTCCACACTTGTAGCAAACTATGTTAGGCTTATTATAGATACCCGGATGCTTTCTCCCACAAATCTTGCAGGGTTGTAGTACGGGTCTTGTTATAGCCAGAGGGTTTACTCCTTGGGGTCTACGATCTTGTCCTCCGTTATCACCTCCAAACTTCTGAAAATTTCTCTGTCCTCTTTGTCGATTTCAAAACCTTCATCTGTTTGGAAAACTCCTCTGACCTTCTGTCTCTTGGCTCTTTTCCGCTTTCTCAAACTTCCTCTTTTTACCAGCTTTCTCCTTCTGGTTCAAATCACTCTCCCCTTCTATAATCATCGCCTTCTGAACAATAGCAGAATAGGTTCTCAACTCAAACGCAACAACTCTACTCCTTAACCAGGGCTTTAATCCATGCTGAAATTTCTTAGCCTTGCTAGCTTCATTTCCTACATACTGGGGTGCAAACCTAGATAGCTCAGTAAAGTTAGCCTCATACTCCACAATAGTCATTCCTTCTTGTTTCAACTCCATAAACTGAATCTCCAACTGGTCTTTCAAATAACCTGGCAGATATTTCTCATTAAACAATCTACAAATCTTGGCCATATAATCGCATTTCCTTCTGCGGCTTTAACAGACTCCCACCAAAAATTCGCTTCCGCTCTAAAATAAAAACTGGCAAACTCCACCTTCTGGACTTCATCAACCCTAACTAACGTGAAAGACTTCTCGATATCTATCAACTATGACTTGGCCTCAACAGGGTTCAAGGTACCTTTAAACTCAGGTGGGTAGCTTGGTGTTGTTGATCTTGGTTATCATTGTTGGTAGCTTGACGGTTTCTTCTAGGAGGCATCTTTATGATAAGAAGGTAAACAGTTGGTAAACAACAAGTAGGTATATATTCAAAAGAATAGGGTTCCTCCGTCTGGTACCAATAGACAATCGGTTCCAATAAATCAATATGATATGGGTACAGTTGTAAGTTAGGCAACAGGGTTTATATGAACATGTCAATAAGTAATGGAAATACGGTATGTAAAGACAGTATGTAAAAGCGATAAGTAAAGTAGTAGACATAGGGATATACAAAATATACATACGTCGCCAACGATGAAAACGATACAAAAACCTCAAAGTTAAGGGTATTCTAACAAAAGGTTTATTACCGGGCAGTCAAACAAAATAAATAACAGCTCTCAAGTAAGGTTCCCTTATATTTTGGAAGTTTTGAGCGAACATTTAAATCTTCCTATAAGATAGATTCAAATGGAAAATAGAGTTTGGGAATCTTTCCTTGATAAAAAATAATCATAATAAGACTCAGAAATATTTTACATAATATTTGAGGGTCATAGAAAATTTAGAATGAGAGAAACCATCTTTAAAATTAGTTACAAGTATTAAATAAATATTCAAATATTATTTATTAAATCATAAATAATTAAAAAATATTTTTAATCGAAAGTATTGCTCATAAATAATCCTCGAATGAATATATAAGAATATTCACTAAATAAATCAATCCTTAGATGAATATTCAAAAATAATATTCATTAAATAAATCAAACCCTTAAATGAATATTCAAAATAATATTCATTAAATAAATAAAACTCAAATGAATATTCAAAATAATATTCATTAAAGAAATAATGAAAAAACATTTATCTAATATTTTCCTCAAAAAATAATCACAATATATACAGAAATACCAATTCCCGGTCTATATTTGAAGGATGAAAATCATATGCCCATCACTAAGGGTCTTAGCAATATCCGGCTTATAACTAATATATCACATCTAGCTTATAAGCCAATATCAAATCATAGAACAGTATCACAATATAATTTGAAAGCAGGCATGCATGCTATGGTATATGTATAACAGGAATCATATATATTATCATAACAACAGCCTTTAAAATGTTTGAAAACTTGCCTGGTAATCTTGTAGGGATAGTGTGTCCTGGGTCAGTCCGGTGATCTATAAATAATAAAAATATTCGAGATTAATCACTTAATGGTTTAAAAAGCTAAGTGTATACTTTACTTAGGTTAAAACACGTTTTCAAGTTACCTCGTTATGCACACTCTAGTGTAACTCTTATTAACACTGTTGTAACCCGACACTTGCTCATTATAAAGGCATGTCATTACACTTACACTTGGTAGGTTCTTAAGTCATATAAGCTCTAAGGTCGGTCGCTTACTAGGAAAGATTATACCTCGAGATTTATCATCCATTTTCTAAGTAGTTTTCCAAAGTTATCGCCAAGTGTTATTTTTAAGGTTCCCTCGCACTTAACCTTGATTCGAATATTTTTATAAAATCGAAAAACGATCCGTTTGACATGAGGTTTTCTCTCATACCTTCCTTATGATCTCTAATATTTAATTATCAAGGTTCACCACTGAATTATTCATGTTAAGGGGGTTCAATTTCAGTTATGAACTCGCACTTACGGTTTCGAATGACTTTTACTAAATCGGTCATATCTCCTAAACCGTAAGTTCATGTATTTCGATTCTTGCACCAAAACGATCTATGACTCGAGATCTACAAGGGTAAGTCATATATTCATCAAAGTCATAAGTTTAAGGATATTGTTATGCACAAATTTTAAGGTGTAACAAAATTTTTACACATTTTTCCAAATTTTTCAACCAACCAAGATCATATCAAGATCCAACCAACCACTTATAAACATCATCTACATCTTAACAAGCCCAAAACATCTCACTTTAATGATCACTTGGATCATACCACTTAGATCAACAAAACCAACTACATAATCATGCTTATAATACATCATAATCATAACTCATCTAAAACCACCAAGAACATTCAAAAACATAAAGTAAAATCTAGGGTTCATTAGAGATATACCTTCCTTGGAGTGTGTAAAGACCTTACTAAGCCTTGTATAACCCCTGTATATCCTTAATATAGCTTAGATCATCCAAAGAAATCAAGAAAACAAAATTAGTTATTGAAAGTTACTATTCATCATCAACTTTGATGATTTTATTACCTATAAAAGAATTGGAATTTGAAGCTAAGATTCATAGTAAATCTAAGTTATGAAATGTAGTACTCACTTAATTAATCGTGGAATTGTTTGATGGTTGGAAGCTTGATTTTGACCTTGGATTTCTTGCTTTGGCCGAATGGTGCTAAATGGAGAGAATGGTGGAGTTGCTTGGCTTGCTTGGTCTAATCTTGCATTATTGTGATGTATTTGGATAATATATTGCATAAAGTAGCTTTATTAAAGTGCTTTGGTCATCTAATGCATCATCATGTTCCATGTGTTGAGTTTTAGTGGTGTTGATGATGTAATTAGGCTAACTAGATTAGTTAGCTTCTAAGTTGCTAGTTACCTTTGTAACTATATTGGTTACTTGATCCTATCTACTTCCACATGATTGTATCTTGGCTCTTTGCTTGTTTCTTTGTCCGGTTATTGCTCAATTACATTGATCATTCGGAGGAATATCTCAAGTATTTATCGTTAGTGTTTTACCAAAAACCTCCTTGATATTTATACTACCATTCTCAATCCTCCTTTATAATCTTCGAATCTAAATTCCTCAAATCTCTTTAATAATTCCTTAAATCCTTCAGTGTCCAGGGAAATCTCGGAGAAAATAAAAGCGCTATTTTTCTGAATCTGATATCATTTACATACACTTATTTTCCCTATAGATCATCAATACGAACTCAAAAATCCCTTCCGAATACTTCTATATAGTGTCGTCTGATAATATTCCAAAATCCACCAAAAAAACTATTCGTTGCTTTTTCTCTCTTTTATTCCTTGTACTTAAAAGATGTTCTCACGCTTCCTCGAGCGTTCCCTATCTCTTTTACGGAATCACTGGACTTATACTAGATACCGATTTGGTTGACATGAGATACCAGATATCGATTTGGATGACATGAGAATATTTCCTTTCTTGGAATACCATAGCTTACTCTTTCGATGATAGATTATTCTTATATAATTTTGTCAACCTATTGCAGCATTCATAGCATATAAAATACTTGAATCCAAATTCATTACATAATCATTCATTAGAACCACTATTACATTGTAGTCATAACCACTATTCATCTCTACACTTAATACATAATAAAAGTTTTTAATTCCTCCAAAAATCTGTGTTCTTATAGTCTCCCCTCCTTAAAAGGATTCTGTCCCGGAATCAGTCTGAAAACAAATTGGGGTATTTCTTCAGCATTGCGCTTTCTAGCTCCCAAGTTGATTCTTCTACATTGTGGTTCTGCCACAAGACTCCGACTAACTTGATGACCTTGTTTCGAAGCACTTGTTCTTTTCGATCTATGATTTCCACAGGCTGCTCCACATAGGTCAGGTCTGGTTACATGCCTACGTGCTCATATTCTACTATCTGCTTGGCATCCGGATTATATTTCCTCAACATCGACACATGAAACACATTGTGCACTTATTGCAGATTTGGGGTAATGCTAGTTCGTAAGCTAGTTCTCTGATGCGTCTTAATATCTCAAATGGTCCAATGTATCTAGGATTCAGTTTTCCTTTATTCCCAAACCTCATCAAACCTTTCCAAGGAGATACTTTTAAAAACACTAGGTCTCCAACTTCATATTCCTTGCATTTCTGAGCTAGATCAACGTATTTCTTTTGTCGATCTTGGGCTGCTATCAGTCGTCCTCTAATTAGATCCACTACCTCTTTAGTTCGTTGGACCACTTCAGGCCCGAGTATCTTTCGCTCTCCAACTTCATCCCAATACAAGGAAGATTGGCATTTTAATCCATAAAGGGCCTCGTAAGGCGACATTCGTGCTTGAATGAAAGCTATTGTTGTAGGAAAACTCAATCAATGGCAAGTGATCATCCCAATTTCCTTTAAAGTCTATAGCATAGACTCTCAACATATCTTCTAGCATTTGGATGGTTCTTTCACTTTGCCGTATGTTTGGGGGTGATAGGCTGTACTCATGTTTAGCCTGGTTCCTACACATTATTGAAAAATCCTCCAAAATCTGGAGTTTAATCTAGGGTCTCGATAGGATACTATGCTATTACGTCCGTGTCTTTTAAGTAGATATCCACTAGTCTGTCGACAGTGTATCTTTCATTGATCGAAAGAAAGTGAGCTGACTTCGTTAGTCGGTCTATAATTACCAATATGGCATCGTGATTAGCTTTGGTCCTTGGTAAACCTACTACGAAATCCATGGCTATGTGTTCCCATTTCCATTCGGGAATCTCTGAGGGGTGTAAAAGTCCACCAGGTCTTTGATGCTCTACTCTCACTGTTGGCAGGTCAAGCATCTGCTTACCCACTCCCCTACGTCCTTTTTCATGTTAAGCCACCAGTAGTACTCTTTCAAATCCCTATACATCTTGGTACTACCAGGGTGCACTGAGTACCTTGAGTTGTGTCCTCATATAGAATTTCGTCCTTTAGTTGTTGCACATTTGGGATCCATATCCTTGATGCGTATCTCATGATCCCTTCTTTATTTCTTTCATACTTAATTTCGTCTCCGGTCATTATCTCTAATAAGATGTTCGCACTAATTTAATTAAGAGAAAAGGTACCTGCTATTACGTTCGTGTCTCTCTCTGCATCTTGCACTGTCATGTTAAAAGTTCTAGCAGTTGGTGGCCTATTGGATGCAGCTTCGCTTGCCCCTGATGCCGCTGGTTTGCTCATTAGGAAATCCTTCTTCACGTGACCTTGATGTCCGCACTGGAAACAAGTGGTGCTTTTGTTGGTACTAGGGATAACCGTGGTACAAGAGGTAGCATAGTGGCCTGCTCGTCCACACTTAAAACAGGTTACCGGTTTATGGTGACATACACCGGAATGTTTCCTTCCACAAGTTGCACATACGGGTAATGGAAGTCTAGAATGGTGGGAGTAGATTGTTCCTGATTGTTTGCCACCCTGGCTCACACTTGTGCTCACAGGTTGTTTGAATCCCATACTCCTACCGGGTAGGGAGACTGTCCCTCGGTTAAACTTATTCGGGGGTTTTCCTCCTGTAGAACCTTCACCCATGCTTGCATGCTTCGTTTTTATCCCCTATTTCTCTCTTTCCCTCTGCATCTGATCACTCCCTGCTTCCAAAATTGATGCCTTCTGCACCAAGGTGGCATAGTCTGTAATCTCTAAAACTGCTACCCGATTCTGGATCCACTGCTTCAACCCTTACTGAAACCTATTCCCTTTCTTCTCCTTAGTATCCATAAACTCTGGCACAAACCTTAATAGCTCGGTAAACTTAGCCTTGTAATCAGCCATTGACAAATTGTTCAGCTTCAGTTCTAAAAACTTGAGCTCCATTTGAGTCTTCATAAACCTTGGGAAGTACTTTTCCAGAAACAATTGTTTGAACCTTTCCCACGTTACTATAGCATCCGTCTCCATGTTTTTCTTGGCTTCCCACCAGTAGTTGGCCTCTCCTTTCAGAAGGTAAGTGGCGAAAACATTCTTTTACGCCTCCTCAATGCATAGAATCTCAAAGGACTTTTCCATTTCCTTTATCCAGGCTCTTGCCTCGACTGTATAACGCCTTAGAAATTTTTGGTAATTATAATTATTTATTTAATATTAAAATGAATTATATATGACGTGAATATTGTTGAGAAGGTAAAATATATGTGAAATCGTGGTTGTGGGTTTATTTGATGATTTATATGTGACGTGTAAGTCTGCATATTTTTAATTGCATTTGTGGTGAATAAATTTTATTTAAAACATATGTTATTTATTTATCTTCTGAGAATTTCATAAAATTATCGGGATTAGTATAAATCATGAAATCTTTTGCATTATTAACTTTATTACTTTATTTGAGTTTTAAAAATATTAGATGGATTTATTTTGATATTTAAGGATTTTAAAATGATTTTACGAATTGATTTGTGTTTTATTGATTTAAATCTTGTAAAATCCATATTAAATTCGTTTTTGTTCCTAAAAATATTTTAAAAATACTGGGAGATAGATAATTTCATTCTCTACGTTTTAAAAATGAAATTTTGATTTTTTCCCAATTGTTACCTATTTAATTGCTATTTTACGATATGGATTTTTAAATCATTTAATCTGAAAATTCTTACAAAATTTCTAATTAATCTTTTATTCCCTTTTAACCTCCTAAATCCCTAACCCACCAGATTTTTTTCCCCAATTAACATCAATCTCTCTCGGTCTCTCTGGACAGCTCTCGAAGGTTCTATCTCTCGACTTATCTCTCTCATTCGCCTCTCTCCCTCAAATTCCTTTCCCACCGTGAGCTCCTCTTCCTTTCTCTATCGGGTTTAATCAAGGTTAATTCAGTTCGATTGTGCTTGTGATTGAATACTCTTCTCCCCTATTTTTTACTATCTGTGTTTTTGTGTGTACATATATTAACGACTGTGTATCGTAAACATATATTGTTCTGTGGATTTCTGCGTTTATGGCAGTGGAGGTCATGTGCGAAACAAGGTGTGTGTGTGTGTTCATAGCTTATGTCGAGTTTTGTGTGTGCAATCATACTGCAGTTTTCCCTCCCCTGTTCATTCTTTCCCCCTCCCTTGTTGTCATTACCATGCGTGTGTGCGTGTGCTGGTAGAGTGGGTGTTGTGTGTGTGTTTAAAATCCCAGCATATGTGGAAGTGTGGGTGTGTTGCGTGTGCTATCTCCGATGTTGCCTCTATTACCATTATCGAACCTGTGCGTGAGTAGTAAGTGTGTGTGTGTATATGTATTATAGATATTGAGATATGAATAAATAGTACTAGAGGTTAGTCTATGTTTTTATTGATAGAGATTTTATTAATTGAGTTTTAATTAGTGTTGTTGAAGTCAAACTGCTACTGTTTTACAATTTTTTCAGTGCCCGTTTTAAACCTGATCTTAAAACTGATTACATATTTGGATTCCTTGCGAAAAAATAGATGGAATAGGCTCTTGAACCATGTAAATCGGATTTAAACGAATGAGTTATTGTCGGTCAAAGTTGAGCTATTCGTGTTGACTTCGGGAAAAAAAGAAAAATTATTAAGATAATTGTAGTATAGTGCATAGTAATTGATTTTATTTTTAGGTAATATGTATATTGACATGCTTAATCGATAACGGGTCCTTAAAACACATAGTGGTGCTATATATGTGACTAATATAGAATAGTATGTTTGGATGATAATAGTATGGTAATTAGTAAAAGAATGAGTTAAGTGTTGTACTTAGAATTATAAATGTTTTGATAGATGTTAATTATGGAATATAAGATTGTATGTTTAATAGTAGATTTTTGATTGTATATGGATAGTATAAAATAAGTTGTATTTTAAAGTGAAGTTGGTAATTGGTTTAGAATGGAATATTGTGGTGGTATTGAACCATTGTTGCCTTAAGTGGCTGTTTGAGTCTATTTGAGTCGGCTATGTTCCGACTGGCAGTCACCCGTATAAAGGGGAGGCCGTCAAAATTTTCTAAAAATCTTAATTTTATTTTCTCGAGCATATGTATGTATATATATATATATATATATATATATATATATAAGTATGTACTTCTATTGGGATCGGTATTTGAATTATATTTTATTTATGCGATTACCTGCTAAATGCTTATTAGTTATAGTTATATGTTTATGCTAGTGGTATATGGTTGATATTAAATGATTAAAATGAATAATTTAGGGTATTATCGCAAGGGTAGATTAAGAATAGACGTTCGAAGAGGAACGTCGAATATTGAATAGAATTCTCACTACGCCATAAGTGGGCTACTGTAATGCTTTTTTGTAAGCGTTACACAAATAGTGTTACAATAGCTAGTAAAGTTCATACCTATTGTAACACCGCTCGATTGGTGTTACATTAGCCATATATCTAGTGTTACTCTGAAATTACGGTGTTACGTGAAATGTAACACCACGGTGTGGTGTTACAATAGGTAATACTAGTTTTTGAATTTTACTATTTTTTTAAAATTTTTAATACTAATATTTATTTTTTTAATAACTTTTAATTAATAAATCAATTACTCTTTAACCCAATTTCCGGAAAATGAAAACCCTCTTTGATTTTAAATTAACGAACTCCTTATTTGGATTAAATATTAATTTTAGAAATTCATATAATAATAATAAGTACTAAATAAAATAAATATGTTATGAAAATAATATAATATATTTAGATGGTTTCTCTCACTAAAATATAAGAATTAATATAGTAAAAAATTTAGAATATTTTTATCACTAAAATTTATATATAAATATATAACATATATTTTGTATGACTTTTTAAAAATTATGAAAAATGATTAAAAAATAAATATTTCATTTTTTTTATAAAATTTAAGAGTTTACCAAGTAAATGAGTTTTTATTTTTAAATATCAAAGTATTTAATTATTATTTTTAGATTCTATTTATTTATTAAATTTAAAATGAAAAATTCTTAAAAAATCAAAATTTAATAAATATATTTATAACAATGTTGATTAATGAATGGCACACAGATCGATGAAATTTGTAAGCGGGCAAAAATTAGCGCCCAAACTAAAAATTTCAATCTTTTTACACTGACAAAACTCTCACTCTCTCCTAAAACTCTCTCTCGGCCCTCCCATCTCTCTCTCTCGTAAAACTGGCTCTCCCTCAATTTCTTTATAATTTCTTCATGTTAGTGTTTAATTGGGTTCAATTCATGGCTTCTGAATTGATTGGGGCTTCGATTTGAGGCTTGAATTTCTTCAATTTGGGGCTTTTTCTTTTTTTTTTTTGCTAAATCATTTTGGGGCTTTTTCAAATTAGGGTTCTCCGTTTTGAGTTGAATCAATTCGATTTCTTCACTCATTAGGCTTAAACTTCAACTAATTGATCTCTATTTTTGATTTCAGGGATTGTTCGGTTGGGGCTTCGGATTTCTGCATCTCCTTTTAGGCAGGGTACATCTCGATTTCTGTATGTCTATAGTCAAATTTTGTTCTTCGAACTTTCAGTCTTGAATTGTTAATTATGTTTGTCAAATCCTCCGCTCTTTTGGGTATATGTGCCGTATCCGTGTGTGGATTAGTATCTGAGGAGAGATGGGAGAGAGTCATTCCATTAAATTGCTTGACTTGAGTTATTTTCTTTTAACTTAGTCTTACGTAGTAACTCAAACTTAGGACTATTTCTTATCTCACTTTTTGTTACACATATTCTTCTTTGCAGTACATACAATTGAAAATGAGCTTGGAGATTCTCCTAGGATGCAAGGTGTTGTCCGAACCTCACTTGTTGTTTGTGCACTAGTATATCTAATGACAGGCCTATTTGGGTTCCTTCTGTTTGGTGATTCAACTCTTTCAGACGTGCTTTCCAACTTTGATACTAATCTTGCAGTTCCCTATAGCTCTGTTATCAACAGCATTGTTCACATCAGCTATGCATTGCATATTATACTTATATTTCCGATCATATTTCATCCATTGCGGCTTAACTTGAATGGACTCCTTTTCCCTACAGCAAGCCGTTTTGTTTCACACAACATAAGGTTTGCATTCTTAAGCATGGGACTTCTTGCATTGTGTCTTTTAGGAGCAATATACATACCAAGCATTTGGATAGCTTTCGAGTTCACTGGTGCAACAGTAGGGGTTATGCTTCTTTTCATATTTCCTGCTGCCATCACTCTCAGGCAAGCACTTCCTTTCCTAAATTTTGTTTTGGGAGCAAAGTAACACGCTGAATTAAAAAAGAAGTTAGGACACAATGTACATTATCCTAATTAAGAAAGACATTTGACTGTTTTAATTGAACACAATAATATTATTCTTTAAGGAAATATTTATCCAAAAATTTATTTAAAACTTGCACATAGCATCCTTAGAAAACCCTTAGATGGGACAGAATTATCGACTTCAGCAGAATGAATCTGATATATAGAACTTTAAAATCAGGAAAATAACTGCTGGCCTAATTATTTAACTCTGTTGAAGTGAACTTTTGGATGCGTCCTAATATTCTTGGTACCTGGATCTAACTTGTAACTTATACTTGCTGAATTTTCAGCTGTTTTTTTTTTTATTATATATATTTATGATAAGAAAATAGACTGCTTCTGATCCTTAATAGCATGTACTTCAAAAAATTAGAGCATCATGTTCGCTATTCACATGTGATCTTTTGGTGATTTCAGGGACTGTCATTCTATAGCAACAAGGAAAGACAAGTTACTATCTGTCATTATGATCATTGTCGCAGTGTTCTCAAATGTAGTAGCTATGTACAGCAATGCGCACTCTTTGCTTTACAATTCACCCAGCTCCTAGTCACTGTTTGTGTATGTCCATGTCTGATTACATAGGGCTAAGGGGAGTGAAACTTGTGCAGAACTTTAGGCAATTATTGTTGCCTAATATTCTTTGACAAACCATTTTTTGAGCTTTTCCCGTATAATCATTATATATGCTTGAATGAAAATTTCACAGGATGCTAACAATGTAGTTTCTGTATATGGTTGGGCTATACCAAAATATCTGGCAGCTGTAGGTGTTGAAATTCTCGTTGGTACATGGGTGCCTGTAAGTATAAACCCTTCATCCCCTGGTTCACTTCTATCACATTGATAGCTTTCTATTCTTTCTATTGTTTTTGCCTTAATTTATTTAACCTCATTTCTGTTGGCGCTAAATATATACTGTAGAGTTTTTAGATGCTTTATGAAAATACTTACAGTCATTTGATTAATTAATAGGACATCCATCATGCAGATAAATGTGAATAACTTTATGTTGGTTCTTCTAAATGGATTGTTCAGGTACATTTGCCCTGAACTCAATTTCTATTATGTTGCATAAATAATATTTACAAAACTATCTTTCCTGGCAATCAAAAATATTTGGAGAATCTACAGTGTGTGACTACGGGTTAGAAACAGCTGGTTATGCTCTGTAAAAACTCAATATGTGATGCTCCATCATTTGAAACTGTAGTTGATTTAGTAAGTCGCAACGTATTTTGCATCCGTTTTATTGGTATTATGATTATTTTCCTAGAAACATGACTATACCACTTTCTAATGGGCCGCTACATATTTTCCATCTGTGTTATTAGTATCATACTTATTCAGCATATTCTTCTTCGGTATCTAGACATCCTTATTGGTCTGGTTGTAAAATATATCAGACAGGCTGTTCTCTTACCAGTTTATCAAATTCCCAGGAAGTTGCGGAATCAGTGAAAGAGGATTTTGGCAGCATTAATATTCTTGTGCACTCACTTGCTAATGGGCCAGAGGTACCTATCTTCATTACTTTCATATGTGCAGGTAGAAATGAAACAAAAGGTCTGAGATTGTTATTTGAACTTTTTTAAGCAATGAGAGAGTCTTTTATTGTTAAAGTTTTTGGCATAATAAAACTAAAGATTCGTATATTCTACAACATTAGTGAGTTGGCCCCTTCAAGTTGTGTGAACATTAGTGATTTGAATTACCTGTATCATAGTTTTAGGTGGAATTCCAGTTTCCACACATGCATAACTCACAGTTTGAGCAGTTGTTGTTATGCAGGTGGTTCTTCAATTTCCCTGACATGTATTGCTTCTGAGAGGATAACTTCATAACACTTTAGATGAATTACAACATACATGTGTGTGTATATAAAGAAAGTTCTATCTTTTTAATGGGCATACTGATCTGTTTTTAAATCAATTTTGCTATCGTGACGTTGAAAGGCATCCTGATATAAAAACAATGTCAAGTAATATGAATCAGGCAGTTTTTTTGTCATTATTCTAGAATAAAGAATTTCTGTAGTGTGACCATTAATTAGTTTTATTGTTTTTTATCACATATATACAAATTTTGGTTATCTGTTTTAGGCTGATTTGGAAGAAGCAAAAACACAGGAAAATTCGAAATTACAATCTGCTTTGCAAGATGTGCAACTTCAGTTTAAGGAAGCTAAAGACTTGCTGCTTAAAGAACGCGAGGCTGCCAAAAAGTTGACAGAACAAGCCCCTTGTCAAACAGGAAGTCCCAGTTATTGATCATCGGCTGATGGACAAGCTTGCTGCTGAAAATGAGAAACCGAAGGTTAGAAGTCTGTTTCCAAATAGAAAGCATTGTTAATTGTATGTTTACAATTATAAGTTTTGACATTGATATTTCTTTTATATGATTGCAGATTATGGTCCATGAGAACATGACTTGGTACTTGAAGGAATTAGGAGAGGCGAATCCTACTCTCAAGTTTGATATTGGAGACTTTTGTGCAACCTTCTCAAGTGATCAAGACGAGACTGGCACTCCAATCACACAAACTCCAGGGGGCGCCACTTCTTAGTTCTGTTATCAAATTTGTGGTTTATCATACATTATTACTTTTATGCGCTTATGTTATTTGGTTATGTTATCTACTTTTACTATCGAATTTGGGATTGAATTGTTTTGGAGTTTGTTGCGTAGTTTGGAGGTTTGGTTGGAGTAGTATGGAGATGGCTTTTGGTTTATTATGTAGTTTGGAATTAATGTAGTGGATCTTGTTGTGTTGGCTGGGAATATTATTAATGCAGAGCCTACATTTCAAAATTTCAAAAATTTACCGTTACGTTTGCTTATTGTAGTGTTACATTTGTTAATATATAGTGTTACAATAAATAGAAAATAATGTTACAACAGATAAAAATGGTGTTACAATAGGGTATGTGGGCCCCCTATAAAATATTTACCAAGTCAAATGTAACACTTAATATGTGTTACAATTGCCCAGTATAGTGTTACAATAGAGGCTGGTGACGTGTACACAGTGTGCCACGTGGCGCCACATGTGTTGCCACGTGACCACGTGGTGCCACGTAATGCCACGTATGCACATGGTGCCACGTCTGAAAAAATTGAACTGAACTATTGTAACACTCAAAATGTGTTACAATTGGGCCCCTGGTGTTACAATAGGTGCCTATTGTAATACTTTTGCTACTGTTACAATAGAGAAGAAAAGCGTTACATTAGGGTATCTATTGTAATGCTCGTAAACGTAACGCCTCCTGGTGTTACAATAGATCTAATGTAACGTTTTTCGGGCCTATTGTAACATCAGAGAGGCGTTACATATGCCCATCTATGGCGTAGTGTCTGTAGTAGTGTTTTATATGTGTAGATTCGAAGGACGCAGACTTAAGGGATAAAGGAAAGGCAAAGGCTGAGGGCTTTTAAGCTAAGTGACTAGTGTGAAAGCACCTTGTTAAGGCAAGTGATTCGAACCTTGCATTTAAGTTCAAATTCCTTCAACTGTTTAAGAATATCTGCTTAAACGTTTATATCATACTGTAACCCTTTTTAAATTATTGTGAAATCTTTTGTACCTTACTGCTTATTCCTTATAACTTGTTGTTTACCTCTTGTACCCTGTTATCTACCTTTGTGAACTAATTGTTAAACCCTTGTACCTTTTGATTTATGCCATGATTAATTGTTTAAACTTTCTGCACCCCACTATCACACTAAATACTTGCTAAACTATAAACCTTATATATAATTCATGCCTTGCTCAGTCATAAATTTTTTTCTTTACACTTAGTTCCTAATATACACAAATAAAACCCTGCTTATAATTCCCTGGAACCTTATGACTAAAACCCTTACCTAATTTCCTTATTAGGTAATGACCCCTTTTTGCTGATATAATCCTGTTTACTGAAACACACATGATTTAACTAAATATTTATTTTACATCAACCCTTTTTAATACCAGGTGCTTGGCAAACATTTATCCTAAATAATCATACTTGAATCCCCTACCTTGTGTATATTATGAAATTACTCTTAACTGCTTCCCTAACCCTTAATTATTTATAATTGGAAATCAAAATGGCTTATTTATTAAAGATGTTTTTAAAAATTTCTTATACTGGGCTGATCTGTTATCAGTGAGTATAAAGGACTTGAAAATGAATGGTTTTAAAAGTTTGAAGATTTATTGTGAGGGATTCCGTCAAAAATGTTTTCTACGGATTCCTTCAGATTGGAGAGCGTAAGAGGCCGGGTGACGTCGGTCCAGCATGTTTTATTTTATGTTGTAGTTCTGGTGGGACCAGTCCAAGTGTCAGGGCTGGGCACTTTACGTGGCTGATCACCCGTATTGTCCGAAGTCGGGAAAAACCTCCAATCAAATTTAAATTGTTTTAAAAATGAAAGTTTATTTAAAAAAAAAAAGAATTGATGAATCTCTGCTTTAAACGAAAGATTTTAGAAATTTTCAAAGGATGGTTTTGAAATGTCATAAACAGAGTACAGTATTGCCAGACGGTTTTATCTTGAGATTGTGACCCTGAATATTCTTTGGTACCCTTATACTGTTGTAGACAGCATACAGTTGTGGATTCTTTATTTCTATTTTTATCACTTGCTGAGCATTTGGCTCACTCCTTGCTATTGTTTCTAACCCTTTTTCAGTTAAAGAAGAAAAAGATACGAAGTAGGAGCTATATCCAAGAAGAACTTTTTGTGGACCTTAGGTAGCCTAGTTGCACTCTGCTAGAAGGTTGGACTTTTGGGTATCAGTAAAAATTTGTGTAATAGTTCTAGCTGGTTGTATTTATATTTGTGGAGTGTATGTATCTTTTAATTAAGGATTTAGAATTGTAATGTAATAATTTAGTTAGTAGTTGCTTGTTTCATACCACTACCTATTAAAGATCCGGGTTAGTAGTGGGGTTGTATTTATTTCTTATTATTTTGTTATCAAGGTTTATGTTTTTAGTTGGTATTGTGATGCCCCGATCTTTGCTCTGATCGGGAGGGCATTTTGGTATGGTTCACCTGATCAGTTAGGACAGGTTGAACATGTGTTTGTATTATTTCTTTTGTAGTTGAAATTGTTGTTGGTGTTGGAATGAATTGGTTTGGATTCAAATTACAGGTGGATATTCCGTATTACGAATACTACATGCCAAAATTTTCCAAAATTTCCTTGTATTAAAAATCCATTTTATCTAATTAAATCCAATAATTTGTTATAAAAGTATATTTATAGTATTGGGAAGTCGAGGCGTTACAGGTTGGTATCAGAGCTGTCAGGTTTTGGTCACTGAAACAAGCCAGGATTATGTATAGGATAGGTGTAGGATAGGATTAGAACTTTTATAGACATAGGATAGGAGCGATAGGTGTAGGTTATCATTAGGATAGTAGGTGGTAGGTTTAGGATACTCTTTTATCGCTTTGTACTTTCTTTTGCACTATATCGTTGTCACAAGTGGTGGATGTTTCTATAGACTCACCCATTTCCCGATGCATAATTACTTCAGTTCGACCTAGAGTAAGACCCGAGGAGTTAGTGAGCGACACTATCCGGTTTATTGTGCTTTACTAGTATTTGTACCAGTCCACGCAGAGACGTTCTTATATGTTGTTGATGATAGGGATTAATTTCAGCATTTACTTTTTGTAGTTGGATTGTTAACAGTGTACCTTAAACTCTAAAACTATTGTGTATTTTATTCACTCTATTGGTATCATGACCTTTGTTTTCTTATTAATTACTCATTTTTCATTATATTTTTTAGTTGTCTGAATATCTCCTGTTAAAATTACTTGTTTAAGATAATACCTATGTTTCCCTGTTCCTTTACACCGTTATAACTTTTGTGATCACAGACAACTCCTAATTCCAGGATTTGTAAACCCTATTTATGTACATATTAGCTTATTGTTTAATAATCTACTTGTTTTCTTATCAGAATCATGCCTCCATAGAAGAAAACACATACTGCAAATCCCGAAAACCAAAACACTGGCAATCAAAATCCAATTGACCCGACTATGACTCAAATCCTTCAACTTCTTCAACAACAAACAGCCGTACTAGCTCAACAACGACCCGCTCAACCAATTGTGACATTTAAAGCTTTTCAAGCTGTGCACCCTCCAGAGTTTAAAGGTACTGTTAACCCAATAGAAGCTAGGGGTGGCTAAATGAGATGGAGAAATCTTTTACTTTGGTAAGGGTAGGAGAAGATCAAAAGTCTGAATATGCGAGCTATTAAATGAAAGCTGAAGCAAACTATTGGTGGGAGTCAACAAAGCTGTTGGGAGGTGAAAGAGTAATTACATGGCAGAGATTCATGGAGTTATTTCTCGAGAAGTATCTTCCAAGGTATATGCAAGATCAACTAGAGATTCAATTTCTAGGGCTATAGCAGGAGAACATGTGTATGGCGGAATATGAGGCAAAATTCACCGAGTTAGCAAGGTTCGTTCTTGAATATGTCAATACTAAAGTAAAGAAGACCAAGAGATTTCAACAAGGTCTAAAGCCTTGGATACGTAGTAAGGTGGCAGTATTTCAGTTAGAGAATTACGCAATGGTGGTGTAGAAAGCTATGATTGTTGAAGGTGAAAACGAATTGTATCAAAAGGAGAGAGCGGGAAAGAAAAGAAAGATAGAAAGTACCGAAGGAAGTCAGAACCCAAGGAATGGAAATGGTGGTCAAGGCACACGTTTTCAGAATACCAATCAGCAGCTTGCAATCAGACCACCCTTACCTGAATGTACATCTTGTGGGAAGAAACTCTCGGGAGTTTGTCGCAGACTAAGTGTTACGTGTTTTAAGTGCAACAAGAAGGGACATTATGCGGGAGATTGTCCGACTTTAAAACTAGGGGTAAAATGTTTTAATTGCGGGAAACTTGGTCATTTGCAAAGGATTGTAAGGAACCGGTTCAACCAGTAAATGTTTTGAGAATAGTCGGACCCCCATCGGCAAATGCTTTGAGGATAGCTGGGCCTCCAGTCCAGACCCAAATCTCTCCACCTAGAGCCAGAACCTTCAACATGTCGATGCAGGATGCAGTTCAGGAAGCTGATGTTGTTATAGGTACGCTTCCTGTGAATTTAGTAGAGGTTAAAGTTTTAAATTGATTCTGGAGCTACCAAGTCTTTCTATTTCTTCTTATTATTTGTTTTTAATAATACCTCATCACCTTTGATAATCAATTATAATTCGGTTGATGATGAATTTTTCAGATTCATTTAAATACATTCCTACTTTTCAGAGATACTGTTTGCATTATATCACGCAAGCGTACGTGGTCACAAGTAATATATAAGGTTAAGTCCAAATTCGTTCCCACAGGGATCAGGTTATGGTTCTTTTTAGTAAATGCACCTATTCAACAATGTATGATTTTAATTCACTGCTAAGACATTAAATAAATTGAGATTTTAATTAACTAAATTAAGCTAAGATGCAAAGTAAAAACTAATTAACTAATGAGAATTAAATCTGGATTACTTATAAGAATAAAAGCAAGGGATCCTAACTTCATTATCTACTTCACTAAGAGTCGCAGCCTTTAATCAATACATGTGATGGTTTTGATATCTGATCGGATAACACGAAACAAGTAAAAGCTACCTCTCGGTATACTAATACCAAACTACGCATGCATCCACAAAAGAGATAGAAGATGGGTAGACACCAAATATGTTTAGACCCTATATCTCTATAGAATTTGAAAACATAAAGGTTTAAGCACAAGTTATCCACATAGATCACATAGGGCAGCATAATATCTCTATTTACGCTACAAATCATGATGTTAAAACATCAACCTATCTAATGCTAGCATGGCAAGTTCTAAATCTCAAGATCCACTCTCGTTTAGCAAGAGATTAACAAATTAGATGTTCGCGACGCATCTAAATACATGAAACACAACCATACGAGGATATCAAGAATTCACCACACATAAATCTTTAAAGCATACAAACTACTAAGCTACATAGATAACTCCGTTAGAATCCCATGACAACGATTAGTTCATAATTGAACCGTTCATCGTCATGGGATTTGATGAAAACATGATATAAAATAAGATATGAATAAAAGGGTAATTATATTAATAAACAAAGAGTTAAGAAAAAAAATCTATAATCCAGAATAACACAAAAGATGAAGTAGATCTGGATCCGTTGCTTGTCACGAGCGTTGAATCCTTCTCTCCTTTTCTCCCTTGCAGATCTAAGCTATGATACAATAATAATAATTCTCCTAATTACAATGCTAAGATGTGTTTAAATAGGCTCTAGATTTCTTGCCCAGCGGGAAATTACCTTCTATTACAATTAGAATTCGATTAAGGTACTAAAACCTGCCCAAAATATAATTAGAATTAGAAAGAGGGCAAAACTGGAATTTTTCTGCTTTGCTTCTCATAGAACACGTGCGCGAATTTCAACTACACGCTCCCTGCACCTGCTTTCTATCCCAGGTTGTAGAAAATCTCTCAAGCTTCGGTTGAGCTGTAAGATCGCTGAAAACGGACTTCTAGAACTCCAGATATGGCCAAAACAGTGAAGACTGCGCAACCTTCCCGGAAAATCTGAATTTTAATCAATTAGTCCTCAAAACACGATAGAAGCATCACCCATAATCGACATTCTTGAAAATCTGCACAACTAAGCAAAACACATCAAAACTACAACAAAATTGAGTCCAAGACAATCAATTTAAGCCGAATTAAAGTGATCCAAGTGGATATAAATCCACTTATCAGATACCTCTATTTTCCAGCGGATCACTTGATTCAACATGATGCATATAAATTATTGAAACCCCTGAACTCTTTCTATTTTCCTCGAATATTTGCTATTCCTTATTCAACATTGTATATATCTAAACTTTTGAAACTTTTGAAATCTTATTGTTTCTCTCTGAATACTTAACCTTTTTTATTCAAACTGGGATGAACAACCCTATGTATGTAGGGGATTCAGGGACATCTTATCTATGTGATAGAAGTCTGGTGGGACGCCACTGATTGTGTTTGTCATGAAAGTATTGAAGGCTGGCCACCTTTTGTACTATGGCGGTTGACCTAAGTGACAAATGCAACATGAAAATAGTTCGGTGATCATATTGATCTCTCAGTTAAATCCTTTTATAAAATTCTCATCAAACAAAAAAAACTCATCTTGTACTAATACATGTTAATACCTGTCTATTCTATTGATCCCTTTTGTTATAAACCCTTGTGTCTTCTAAAAGTTATCAATGATTTAGAGTAGTAAGGATGGAGACAATGAAATTTTGAGTGATGTAAGCTACAGTTACGTTGAATGAAAATTTGATGAGTTGATTGAATCAAAAAGTGAAGGAATTGACCGTGGAGAATGGAATAATTCAAGGAAATGAGTGATAGATGATGTGTAAACTAACTGCAAGCGCACAGTGTTTAGTTGTAGCAATTACAGGTCGATCCACAGAGACTACGAATTTTCAAAACCCTAATAATTAAATCAGGCGAACTAGACAAATAGGTTTGAGATGAGTTATAATTAACCTAATTAGCAACGATTATCAAATAATATGGAAAACCTAGGAATCCGAATCCATTAATCAATCACAATTAATATAAACTCGCCCTAAAATCAATCCTCTTTTCTTCACAAATAAGATATATCAATTAACGAAACAAACATATACTATGAAACTTTTTATCTAACAATAACGTATCAAAATTTCAAGGAGCAAGCATAGGCTATGAAAAACAAATCTGGTAACAATAATATATCAAAATCACTTTGTTAATTGAAAATTTTAGCACCAAGAAAAATTATGAGAATCAATTAATAAGAACGAGAAGAAATCAAGAGCAATTAAATTAACTTCATCTTCATCCTAGGACAAAAAGATTAGCTACACATAATTATATAAACAAAGCAAATAACAAAATTATGACTTGAAAGCATTATAAACTAATAACTATAATCAATAACTATAATATTATTATATCTATACGAGTAATGCAAAGTGAATGTAATGGCAGGCTAAACTAATAACACATGTGACCAAATAAAATAAACATAAGACATGCAGATTAATCACTGAAGTTAATGAAAATTGCTCCCTCGCATAAGAACAAGTTGCCGAACAAATAAGGAAATCACAGAGTAAAAGCTGCTCCTCAGAGAAGAAGTACCGCCGGAAATAACGAAACAAAATTGCTAGAAAATTAACACGAAGCAACAATTAAATCTAGGTGTCTAACTTGGTGTTTAAACTACAAGAGATAAGGCCATATATATAGGGGAAAATATTGGGTTTAACCCCTTTGATTACAATCCAATCTTGAACATAATTTCATCAATTTCCATTTCTTCTCAGATAAGTATTCGATTTTTCCTCCAATTTCCTTTACTTCAAGTATTTTCCACCTCCTTTCCCTTTTTGCACCTTTTCCTGCTTGAAATTTGTTTTTATTTATTTTCCTACAAAACAAAATAAAACAATTTATTAATTAATAAAATTACGAAAACGGACGTAGAATAGGTATTAAAAATATGATTAATTATGGACCTATCAAATGCCCCCATACCTATCTTTTGCTCGTCCTCGAGAAAAATAAATATAAAATACTACCTAAATAAATAATACCACTTCCGTAGGTGATCACGGTTGCATTTGGCATATGCAACAAGCCCTTTAAACCCCTAGGCAGCCCTAGTGGACGAGTGAGTTCTCGTGAGGGCCTATAGAGAATGTACCCACAAAATCCATCTAGCTCATGTAAATGATTGCTCAATGCAACACCACACATACAAGTCATCTCATGCTACATCAACTTAATCAAAGTGAATTTGCAATGTCTTGGTGTGGAAAGTGAAAGTATTCACATAGTCTACTCAAAGAAATATGCAGAGGTCATTAAAAAACCACGTCAAGTGTAAAAATAAGTTGATAACCATGCTAAGCCCACAAAAGTACATTTTAGAGTCAAAACTTGGGATCTCATATGCACAAAACAAGCAATAACTCACATTTCACTCACAAAAGAATATTCACTCAAGAACAAGGGTAAGTGTATCACTCCATTCCAACAAAATCATAAGCATGCTTGACATTTGGTATCAATCTAACTTTAACACAACATACATTAATGATGATAATCAAAAGGTCTTTTATTTGGGTTGTAATGGGGCTAGGGACAAGGTATGTCAAGTAAGGCCAAATAAGGTGAAGTGTCAAAAGCTAGTAGAATCCATAATATATCATACACAACACCATACTTTCTCCCCATACATGGATTTCTAATTTTCTTCCAACAAACTTCTTGAGTAGTCGAATGAAGAAGGATCACAAAAACACAGAAACATAATTATGCTCTCATATGATTTTTTTTTCTTTTTTTTTCTTTTTTTTAAATAGCTGAGATAGATATTATAAATATATACACAACTACAATCCTTCTTCAAAAATTTATTGAACAACGACCGACAAGTAAGCAACAAAACCCAATATTTCCGAAAAAGTAATGAACAAAAGTAAACCCCATCTCACACACCTTATTACTCCCTCGACTTCCTACTAGCCTTTGGCAATTGGGATCAAATATACGTAAGGCTGCACAACAAAAAGGTCTAGGCAAGTAATGTGGTGTGTCACCGAAAAAATAGGATTAAGCTCAAAGGGGTAACTAATTGATCACATGTAAAGGGTGTGGTAATTTGGATAATAATTGGTTATTCTTAAATGCCTTTATCATCTTATCATCAAATAATGTCATGTATTTTAAGAAAGGTCTCAAGCAAGTGCTAGCAATGCAAATAACATGTGGACACTCAAGCAAACGAATATAAAATGCAAAAGATATGCATATAGGCTCAAAATCTCACTTGGTGGCAAAACATAATTAATCCCAAGCAAAAGTCTCTTAAATGCACATACTTGTACTCAAAGCATGGAAACCAAATCTTCTTGCACGTATTCATGTCCTTTTAATTACTTACAACATTCAATAAGTCTACTAGTTTCAACTCGCTAGTGTATGTGTGTGCACAAGAACTTAGCATATCACTTCTCAATCAAAAGCATCAGAAACACAAGAGTACTGTAGCATGTAAGGGTGCATCAAGCCAACTTATAACAAGTAATCATTTCACAAGGCTAGAATTATTTTTGTATTCTTTCCATTTTTCAATTTTTTTTTATTTTTTTGGGTTTTTTAATAAAAATAATACTACTAAATCCCTCCCCCATACCTAAATCATGCATTGTCCTCAATGTATGCAAATGAGAGAAAGGTGACAAAGTAAAAGGACGAGAATACCTGATAAGGGCAAGATGGAGAAAAATTATTACCTATAACACACACACACACAAACACAAAACACACAGACACACACTCAAACTCCCCCATACCTAAACTTGGCTATATGGGAGATACATTACGAAATAGATATATTAACCTATACCAGATCGAGGAAAAACAACATATGTAACACAATAATCAAACATGTGAAACACACCCACAAAAATAACATTATCCACTAGAGAAGTATGAACACACACCAAAATAAAACTCATACACCTAACATCATTCCTAGACCAATTAGATGCTTCTTTATGTTGTTTAAGCAAATTAATCACTTGAAATTCTTGGTTATGAACTAAGTCACTAGAAAGAACATGATGAGTTTCATTATCAACTACCAAAGACTCATCAAGAGTGGAAATAGATGGACTAGGAACGAATGTAGGTGGCTCACCAACAGAAGTCTTAACAACAGACCTAGGATCAAAAGAACTATCCTCAAGTTGGGTTTCATGCTTAGAACAAATGGCATTCAATTCATCTAACATCTCATCAGAAGAAAAATTTCTATAAAGCTCATGAAGTTCTTTATTACACTCATACTCTAACAAAACATCTTCCTCAAGAAAAGACTCAATTGAACTATCCTCAAGAGTTGACCATGAAACAACCTCATCTATCAAATTAACTCTTACAGGTTATTCAAAAAGCTCATTAGGTTGATTTCCTACATTAAAGACATTGAGATCTATCGTCATGTTTCCAAAAGTGAGTTTGATCGAACCATTCCTACAGTTAATCAAAGCATTAGAGGTAGCAAGAAAAAGCCTTCCTAAAATAATAGGAATTTGATTTTTGAGATTTTTGACTGGTTCGGTTTCTAGAACAACAAAATCGATGGGGAAGACAAAATCACCAACCTTAATCAATACATCTTCCACTATACCTTTAGGAGTTTTAACAGAACGATCAGCTAACTGAAGAGTGACACTAGTCTTCTTAAGTTCACCTAAACCCAAGGTTTGATAGACAAATAATGGAAGAAGATTCACACTAGCTCCTAGATCGAGTAAAGCTTTATCAATGAAAGTATCACCTATGACACAAGAGATGGTAGGACAACCTGGATCCTTATACTTCACAGGGATTTTATTAGACAAAATAGAACTAACATGAGATGTTAGGAAAGCTTTCTTGGGAACATGAGTGGTTCTTTTATGTGTACACAAATCTTTTAGACACTTAGCATAAGAGGGAACTTGTTGAATCGCATCTAAAAGAGGAATGTTAATTTTGACTTGCTTAAAGACTTCCAAAATCTTGTCTAACTGAGCAAATTGTTTGTTTGAAATAAGTCTTTGAGGAAACGGGGCTTTCGGCTTAAAGACTTTTTCATTAGACATATCAGGGTGGGGTTTCAAAGGTGGTTCATCGAATGGTGATGACTCATTAGCTTTATCTACTTCAGAACTCTCGGGATTTGAAGATTGCTTAAGACTAAGATTCAAGAGTAAAGGATTTGGTTCAGATGTTAGCTTATCTTCTTCTTGAGTATTGACACCAGCATGATTGTTGAATTGATTACCAGACCTTAGAGAGATAACAGAATTCACATTTTCATGAGACTTAAGATTTGGATGAAATTTAGGATTAGTCTCAGGTTGACTAGGAAATCAATTTTTCTCTCTCTCACTGATCGTGTTTGCCAATTGACTGACTTGGACCTCTAGCTTAGATATGGCTTGAGTGTTAGAATTTAGTAGCTGCCTATCTTGGGTCATAGCTTGCATGAAAGATTGTTGAGATTTGAGTAATGCCTCCATACTCTTTTCAATAGAATTCAATTTCTTATCAGATTCACTAAAACCAGGAGGATTCATTGGGATTGAGTTTGGATAATGACCACGATTTTGAGGAGGATATGAATTAGGATTTTGAGTTGGGTATGAACCAGAATTAGGCTTTTGAAAAGCAGGTTAAGGATTTTGATTGTACTGATTATATTGACCTTGGTTCCATGAGAAATTTGGGTGATTCTTCCAACCAGGATTGTATGTGGGTGCATAAGGATCATTCCTAACTCTAGGTTGAAACATGGCATTGACTTGTTCAATTTCAGGGCAATTCTCTACCACATGATTAGGAGAACTACAGTTTGCACGAAGAGACATTTGAGATGACACATTGTTGGTTTCTAAGGCTTCTAGACGTCTAGTGAGTGTAACTAACTTAGCTTCGGTTGCAAAAGAATTACCAACTGCGTGTAAGCCCTTAGATAAGTTAGATTTTTCAGCTTCCTGATTAGGTTCCCTAGTTGACTCCCACAACATTGTTCTTTCAGCTAATTCCTCAAAAAATTGCAAAGCTTCATCCTCAGTTTTATCCATAAACTTACCATTACACATAGACTCTAACAAAGCAGTGGTTTGGCTATCTAAGGCTTCATAAAGAATTTTACAAAGTCTCCATTTTTCTATACCATGTTGAGGACATTTAGACAACAACTTTTTAAATCTATCAAAATATTTCCAAAAAGACTCATTCCGATTTTGTTGAAATTGGTTGATTTCATTCCTAAGTCTGTTTGCCTTATGGTTTGGAAAATATTTTTTAAGAAAAATAGCAACAAATCCCTCCCATGTGGAAATAGAATTAACGGGTAGACTGTACAACCACTGTTTAACATCTTCTTTCAAAGCAAAGTTAATAAGTCTGAGCCTAATGGAATCCTCACTTAATTGTTGAAGTTTTTGTAATGCACACACTTCCTCAAACTCTCGAATGAAAAGATATGGATCCTCACCCTCTACCCCAGCAAACCTAGGTAACATGCTAATGTTGTGATGTTTGATTTCAAAGTTATTCGCGGTTACTGTGGGTAAGACTATGCATGTGGGTTGAGCGGTACGAGCAGGGTAACAACGGTCTTTGAGTGAAACAGCCATGACTATGGGTTGAACTTTTAATTCTTTTGACTCAATTCTAGTTGGTGAAGAGAACTCAAGTTGCCTTACTACTTTAGGAGATGACAGATTGGTTTGTCTTACTAATCTAGATGTAGTGTCTCGAACCCAAGCATTTTGCATACAAGAGAAGTAAACAATTAAGCACGTAGCAGACAAGAGCTATAAGTAAACACCTAAAAAAATGGAAAATTAAAATAAAAATCTACATTATCCTAAAAAAAATCTAGACCTTGCTCCTAACAATAAGATACTACTAAAAGTCACAACTCAAAAAGCATTCGTCCTGACTGGCCAGGCAGGTGCAAGCATTGCCAGAGGCTAAACACCTTTCTAGACACCAATCCAAATTAGCCAGGTAAGCGTCACGCTTGCCTAGACACCAAACGAAAGAATACTTAGTGATTCGTTCCTCCTAGATTCTCTTCCTAGTTGAGCGCGAGATCCTAGGGGCCAACGTCTACTTAATTTTATTAAGGAAAGGGTATGCAGGATGAACGAATTAGTGATTTGTGGGCCAAGGAAAGGGTGATGAAATCCCTCACCTTATCATGTAATTGGGTGGCACCCTTAAGATTGATTGAATGATGCAACACACAAAGAACACGAAAATAAACACTTATGGATGCCCTACACTACGTGTTCTATTCTAAATTGTACGTACCTCTTTCCTCCAGAAATCACCACAATTATAAGATGGAAAGCAATAAATACAATAAAGAAATCTAGATGATGTGATCCTATGTGAGAGAATGAATGATGCAGCAAATTGGTTTTTTTAACAAATAACTAACTAATATTTTTTGATTTTTTGAATATTTAATTTTTTTGTGTTTTTCAATAATGATGATGAAAGAAAAAAAATAGAGAGAGGTGATACGGAATACCGAAAAGCGCTTCCAAAAATTTCAAAAGAGACAACGAGGCCTTCCAACGATCTTCTTGTCCAAGATTTTCTCCGCTTCACTATTCCCTAAAAAAAACAAAAGAAAACAAGAAAATAATCCGAAGAATTAATATCAAGGAGTGAAAATTACCAATAGTCCCCGGCAGTGGCGCCAAAAACTTGATGTGTAAAATAACTGCAAGCACACAGTGTTTAGTTGTAGCAATTACAGGTCGATCCACAGAGACTACGAATTTTCAAAACCATAATAATTAAATCAGGCGAACTAGACAAATAGGTTTGAGATGAGTTGTAATTAACCTAATTAGCAAAGATTATCAAATAATATGGAAAACCTAGGAATCCGAATCCATTAATCAATCACAATTAATATCAACTCGCCCTAAAATCAATCCTCTTTTCTTCACAAATAAGATATATCAATTAACGAGACAAGCATATACTATGAAACTTGTTATCTAACAATAACCTATCAAAACTTCAAGGAGCAAGCATAGGCTATGAAAAACAAATCCGGTAACAATAATATATCAAAATCACTTTGTTAATTGAACAATTAAGCACCAAGAAAAATTATGAGAATCAATTAATAAGAACGAGAAGAAATCAAGAGCAATTAAATTAACTTCATCTTCATCCTAGGACAAAAAGATTAGCTACACATAATTATATAAACAAAGCAAATAACAAAATTATGACTTGAAAGCATTATAAACTAATAACTATAATCAATAACTATAATATTATTATATCTATACGAGTAATGCAAAGTGAATGTAATGGCAGGCTAAACTAATAACACATGTGACCAAATAAAATAAACATAAGACATGCAGATTAATCACTAAAGTTAATGAAAATTGCTCCCTCGCATAAGAACAAGTTGCCGAACAAATAAGGAAATCACAGAGTAAAAGCTGCTCCTCAGAAAAGAAGTACCGCCGGAAATAACGAAACAAAATTGCTAGAAAATTAACACGAAGCAACAATTAAATCTAGGTGTCTAACTTGGTGTTTAAACTACAAGAGATAAGGCCATATATATAGGGGAAAATATTGGGTTTGGCCCCTTTGATTACAATCCAATCTTGAATATAATTTCTTCAATTTCTTTTTCTTCTCGGATAAGTATTCGATTTTTCCTCCAATTTCCTTGACTTCAAGTATTTTCCACCTCCTTTCCCTTTTTGCACCTTTTCCTGCTTGAAATTTGTTTTTATTTATTTTCCTACAAAACAAAATAAAACAATTTATTAATTAATAAAATTACAAAAATGGACATAGAATAGGTATTAAAAATATGAATAATTATGGACCTATCAATAGACGTGTACTTTAATTTATTTATTCAGCTATCGGTAAATGATTATTAGTTTTGAAAAAGGTTACTCAATAAAACAATGGGATTAAGGATGGATGGAAGTTTCTTAGTTATTCCCTCCTCGAGTAACATTGTACGTTGAAAGGGGAGTAAGAATGATTGGGGAATTTCTTTGATATTCTTTTTCTTAAAGTTTTATCTGGGGCAACCTGAATTATGAATAGGAGCATGGAAGTGGTATCAATTGTTTTAGTCGCGTGTTCGTTTTAAAGATTTAATTATTTACCCGTTTACTTCAAGTCAAGTCAAGGCAGATTTCTTCGCTTATATGGTTGCTGTAAGCCAAGGCAAGTGTTGTTTTAGTACTTGAGGCGTTGTGTACAGGTATAGTCCATTATATGAATAGGTCATGTCCGATTTTCGGTAGAAAAGGATCGTTACGTGTGAGTGATAAGTATTTAGAATTAACGAGATATGCAAACAAAAGTTTTGAGTTTATGTTTGAAATTCGAAGGCCTACAAGATGAGGCTGTCGATAAGTGAAATGATATAAAGAAATTATACAATGAAAGAAATGACTTGGAAGTTGAACGAGAAATGGTTGAGTAATACCGTCATTACGTTTTCTTAAGATTGATTTTGGGGACAGAATCCTGTTAAGAGGGGAAGGATATAACGCCTTAGAAATGTTTGGTAATTATAATTATTTATGTAATATTAAATATGAATTATATATGACGTGAATATTGTTGAGAAGGTAAAATATGTGTGAAATCGTGGTTGTGGGTTTATTTGATGATTTATATGTGACGTGTAAGTCTGCGTATTTTTAATTGTATTTGTGGTGAATAAATTTTATTTATATTTATTTATCTTCTGAGAATTTTATAAAATTATCGGGATTAGTATAAATCATGAAATCTTTTGCATTATTAACTTTATTAGTTTATTTGAGTTTTAAAAATATTAGATGGATTTAATTTGATATTTAAGGATTATAAAATGATTTTACGAATTGATTTGTGTTTTATTGATTTAAATCTTGTAAAATCCATATTTAATTCGTTTTTTATCCTAAAAATATTTCACAAATACGGGGAGATAGATAATTTCATTCTCTACGTTTTAAAAATGAAATTTTGATTTTTTTCCCAATTGTTACCTATTTAATTGCTACTTTACGATATGGATTTTTAAATCGTTTAATCTGAAAATTCTTACAAAATTTCTAATTAATCTTTTATTTCCTTTTAACCTCCTAAATCCCTAACCCACCAGATTTTGTTTCCCCAATTAACATCAATCTCTCTCGGTCTCTCTGGACAGCTCTCGAAGGTTCTCTCTCTCTCGACTTATCTCTCTCATTCGCCTCTCTCCCTCAAATTCCTTTCCCACCGTGAGCTCTTCTTCCTTTCTCTATCGGTTTAATCAAGGTTAATTCAGTTCGATTGTGCTTGTGATTGACTACTCTTCTCCCCTATTTTTTACTATCTGTGTTTTTATGTGTACATATATTAACGACTGTGTATCGTAAACATATATTGTTCTGTGGATTGCTGCGTTTATGGCAGTGGTGGTGATGTGCGAAACAAGATGTGTGTAGCTTGTGTCAAGTTTTGTGTGTGCAGTTATACTGCAGTTTTCCCTCCCCTATTCATTCTTTCCCCCTCCCCTGTTGTCATTACCGTGCGTGTGCTGGTAGAGTGGGTGTTGTGTGTAGGGATGGGCGTCGGGGCACTTCGGGGCCGGAGAGTGCTATCCCCGCCCCCATCCCCGAATTTAAACCCGGATCCCCGTCCCCGGCCCGATCCCCGTCGGGGACAATTTTTCATTCCCCGTCCCCGGCCCAAATGGGTAACGGGGATCCCCGCGGGGAATCGGGGAATTTTATTTAAAACTAAAAATAATATTAAATAATTTTAAATACTAATTAGTGAGCTCAAATGCACTAAATTAAGATAAAAGAATATTACTTAAAGAAACAATTATAAATAACATGGAAATGAAGTTATTTAACTACTAAAAAGACAAACATATAAAATTAAAAGATCTTTTTGTTATATATGTATGTATATATATATATATATATATATATATATATATATATATATATATATATATATATATATATATAAGTGTGGTGAAATCGAGTCGGGATTGAAAATCGGATCGGGTAGAGAAAATTGGGCCGGGGGTCGGGGATCGGGCCGGGGACACATAAAAACCCAGCCCCGGCCCGCTCCCCGGTTTTTTTTGAAAATTGTCCCCGCTCCCCGGCCCGTACCCGAAAAAATCCCCGAATCCCCGCCCCGTTCGGTGCGGGGATCGGATCGGGATCGGGCGGGCCGGGATGAATGCCCATCCCTAGTTGTGTGTGTGTTTAAAATCCCAGCATATGTGGAAGTGTGTGTGTGTTGCGTGTGCTATCTCCGATGTTGCCTCTATTACCATTATCGAACCTGTGCGTGAGTAGTAAGTGTGTGTGTGTATATGTATTATATATATTTAGATATGAATAAATAGTACTAGAGGTTAGTCTATGTTTTTATTGATAGAGATTTTATTAATTGAGTTTTAGTTAGTGTTGTTGAAGTCAAACTGCTACTGTTTTACAATTCGTTCAGTGCCCGTTTTAAACCTGATCTTAAAACTGATTACATATTTGGATTCCTTGCGAAAAAATAGATGGAATAGGCTCTTGAACCATGTAAATCGGATTTAAAACGAATGAGTTATTGTCGGTCAAAGTTGAGCTATTCTTGTTGACTTCGGGAAAAAAAGAAAAATTATTAAGATAATTGTAGTATAGTGCATAGTAATTGATTTTATTTTTAGGTAATATGTATATTGACATGCTTAATCGATAACGGGTCCTTAAAACACATAGTGGTGCTATATATGTGACTAATATAGAATAGTATGTTTGGATGATAATAGTATGGTAATTAGTAAAAGAATGAGTTAAGTGTTGTACTTAGAATTATAAATGTTTTGATAGATGTTAATTATGGAATATAAGATTGTATGTTTAATAGTAGATTTTTGATTGTATATGGATAGTATAAAATAAGTTGTATTTTAAAGTGAAGTTGGTAATTGGTTTAGAATGGAATATTGTGGTGGTATTGAACCATTGTTGCCTTAAGTGGCTGTTTGAGTCTATTTGAGTCGGTTATCTTCCGACTGGAAGTCACCCGTATAAAGGGGATACCGTCAAAATTTTCTAAAAATCTTAATTTTATTTTCTCGAGCATATGTAAGTATGTACTTCTATTGGGATCGGTATTTGAATTATATTTTATTTATGCGATTACATGCTAAATGCTTATTAGTTATAATTATATGTTTATGCTAGTGGTATATGGTTGATATTAAATGATTAAAATGAATAAATTTAGGGTATTATCGCAAGGGTAGATTAAGAATAGACGTTCGAAGAGGAACGTCGAATATTGAATAGAATTCTGAAGTTGTGTTTTATATGTGTAGATTCGAAGGACGTAGACTTAAGGGATAAAGGAAAGGCAAAGGCTGAGGTCTTTTAAACTAAGTGACTAGTGTGAAAGCACCTTGTTAAGGCAAGTGATTCGAACCTTGCATTTAAGTTCAGATTCCTTCAACTGTTTATGAATATCTGCTTAAACGTTTATATCATACTGTAACCCTTTTTAAATTATTGTGAAATCTTTTGTACCTTACTGCTTATTCCTTATAACTTGTTGTTTACCTCTTGTACCCTGTTCTCTACCTTTGTGAACTAATTGTTAAACCCTTGTACCTTCTGATTTATGCCTTGATTAATTGTTTAAACTTTCTGCACCCCACTATCACACTAAATACTTACTAAACTATAACCTTATATTATAATCCATGCCTTGCTCAGTCATAAACTTTTTTTCTTTACACTTAGTTCCTAATATACACAAATAAAACACTGCTTATAATTCCCTGGAACCTTATGACTAAAACCCTAACCCTTACCTAATTTCTTTATTAGCTAATGACCCCTTTTTGCTGATATAATCCTGTTTACTGAAACCCACCAGATTTAATTAAATATTTATTTTACATCAACCATTTTTAATACCAGTGCTTGGCAAACATTTATCCTAAATAATCATACTTGAATCCCCTACCTTGTGTATATGATGAAATTACTCTTAACTGCTTCCCTGACCCTTAATCATTTATAATTGCAAATCAAAATGGCTTATTTATTAAAGTTGTTTTTAAAAATTCCTTATACTGGGCTGATCTGTTATCAGTGAGTATAAAGGACTTGAAAATGAATGGTTTTAAATGTTTGAAGATTTATTGTGAGGGATTCCGTCAAAAATGTTTTCTACGGATTCCTTTAGATTGGAGAGCGTAAGAGGCCGGGTGACGCCGGTCCAGCATGTTTTATTTTATGCTGTAGTTCTGGTGGGACCAGTCCAGCATCTTATAGGCCAATGTGTTGCCTAATTGGGAACCCAATTTTATGTCCAGACGGACCGAGTGTCCGGGCTGGGGACTTTACGTGGCTGATCACCCGTATTGTTCGGAGTCGGGACAAACCTCCAATCAAATTTAAATGTTTTAAAAATGAAAGTTTATTTAAAAAACAAAAGAATTGATGAATCTCTGCTTTAAACGAAAGATTTTATAAATTTTCAAAGGATGGTTTTGAAATGTCATAAACAGAGTACAGTATTGCCAGACGGTTTTATCTTGAGATTGTGAATTAAAATCTGAACATCCTGAATATTCTTTGGTAGCTTAATATTGTTGTAGGCAGCATACAGTTGTGGATTCTTCATTTCTATTTTTTATCACTTGCTGAGCATTTGGTTCACTCCTTGCAATTGTTTCTAACCCTTTTTCAGTTAAAGAAAAAAAGATACGAAGTAGGAGCTATATCCAAGAAGAACTTGTTGTGGACCTTAGGCAGCCTAGTTGTGGACATTAGGCAGCCTAGTTGCACTGTGCTAGAAGGTTGGACTTTTGGGTATCAGTAAAAATTTGTGTAATAGTTCTAGCTGGTTGTATTTATATTTGTGGAGCGTATGTTTCTTTTAATTAAGGATTTAGTATTGTAATGTAATAATTTAGTTAGTAGTTGCTTGTTTCATACCACTACCTGTTAGAGATCCGGGTTAGTAGTGGGGTTGTACTTATTTCTTATTATTTTGTTATCAAGGTTTATGTTTTTAGTTGGTATTGTGATGCCCCGATCTTTGCTCTGATCGGGAGGGCATTTTGGTATGGTTCACCTGATCAGTTAGGACAGGTTGAACATGTGTTTGTATTATTTCTTTAGTAGTTAAAATTGTTGTTGGTGTTGGAATGAATTGGTTTGGATTCAAATTACAGGTGGATATTCCGTATTACGAATACTACATGCCAAAATTTTCCAAAATTTCCCCGTATTAAAAATCCATTTTATCTAATTAAATCCAATAATTTATTATAAAAGTATATTTATAGTATTGGGAAGTCGGGGCGCTACAGACTGGGTCAGCTAATCCTTGGAATTCTGGGGGCTTGAGTGACTTAAAGGCCCTGAAAGAGTTTGCCACGGTACTGTTGTTTCCCTGGGGTGGTTGGGGGTAACGGTTCAAATTCTGCCTAAGCAAATCCATAAACTGACCCATGGGGTCTATATCCTGGTTCTCCCCTTCTTGCTCAACTTCAGTTTCCGCCCCTTCTATTTCTTCCTCGAACTCCGCAGTTTAAAAGGGTTCTTCTGCTGTCCCATACTGGGGGTCATCCTGTTCGTTATAATCCTCATCTTGCTCTTCGTCATACTCGGGGTCTTCCATATGTTGATTGTGACTTTTTTGATCGATAGACTCACGGGGGTTAGCCCTAGTTCCCATTCTTCGTGGAGGCATCTTACTGAAAATTTGGGCAATTACACATTAGGCTAATTCACTTGTCTTACAGACTCCTCCTTGCAAAATAGTTACATATTTGGATTTAGGATCCCACAGTTCTATATTTCATGGCAACTTACTCGAAAATAGTACGTGTAGAAAATAATCTAATAAACTTGTGATTGCGTCACAACAGAACTGAAATGACTGAAAGGAAGCCAATATATACATGGTACTGAAAGATACATGATCCAAGTCACATCGACAGTTTAGAAGTACAACCGTCCTAACAACACTAGTCAAAAGTGAAATACATGGTCTATCCGTCTAGTCAGTAAAAAGGAAACTAAATACAATGAAACTATCCCACAAAAGTCTGTACTACTATGTCCGTACATGGCTAGAAGATTAGACTACTACATCACCATCTCCGAAATCAGCCACCAGTGCGGCCTAAAGCCCTAACCCTCGCCATAGCAATGCGAAAGATCTCCTCAGCATCAATCCTGGACACCCTGCCATCTCCATCAGTAGGTAAGCCTCGAAGCCTCATCCGTGCCCTAAGCTCAATGCGGGTCACTGCCCTATGCATAGCTCGAGCCCTAGCATGCCTCCCGCCCCGGCATCTCATCCCAATAGCATCATCAACTGGCTCATCAATATCCCTCTCAGCACCCTCATCCACTGTCTGCTCCATAACCGCCTTCATCACCTACTCAGTATTCAACTTAGTGTCCTCCTCCATAACCCTGATATTAGCTATATCCTGACTCTCCTCTGGATGCTCATCATCGGAACCCAAATCAACGACCTCAGTATCCTCATCGGCCTGGACCGCCTCTGGGTCCTCATCCTCAGAATCAACCACCTCGGTGTCCTCTGCCGCTAGGACCTCCTCCGGGTCCTCATCCTCTGAATCCTCAGCAACAACCTCCGTACCCTCATCTGCCTGGACCTCCTCCAGGTCCGTAGTCCGGAGCAAGTCCTCATCGTACTGTCGCTCAAAAGCCTCTTGGTCAGAGATGTCGCTCGCCTACACAATACGAACTATGTTACTATCATGATACTTAAAAGTTCCCGTAAGGGTTTTAGGTGAACTTGGCAAGAGTTCTTATTATCTTAGTGAATTTACTATTATAACGTCGCATCATCTCTGGGATATATAACTCTCGCTCTAATACCATTTCTGTAACAGCCCCAGATCCGGGGTCAGGGACCTGGTCATTACGGTCTCATTTTCCATAAATAATACTTGCACTTGAATCAAAATAAATTAACTGCTTGCTATGACCCCGCAATAATATCACATCACACATCCAGTTATAGTCCCAGAGATGAAATTGAAATAAGTCTCTAGTCATAGGATCCACAAGTTATAAGTTATTATAACCCAAAATGATTACAGCATAATTTAATAGTTTCTGCCGTTGATTACATAGGTTATAAATATAGATAAGTCTGATAAACAAAAGCTGCCAGCCTAGACTACTGGTTGCTCCTACCTCAACAATGGCGACTATGATATCAGCGGGCAATCCTACGAATGTTGTCACCTGCCGAGTGCGCCTTATGTGGGCCATCAGACCTAGCTGCTGTTGTGATATAATAGATAAATCAAGGGTGAGAAATAGCCCACCAAAATAATATGTAACTGTACAACAATGATATATAACAGTTCTAAAATATCATTGAAACCTTATGTCATGCATTAACGAACATAGTGCTAGTATAATGTAAAAGATGAAGTTACGAGGTAATTTAAGGTAACTTTTAGTTTGAACATTTTCCAAACCCTGCCATCATGAGTGATTCTTCTCTTTAATACATGTTGCAGAAAATAGATAGATTTGGATGATGAACTAATACTGGAGTATTGTCGCGCCAGACGACACCACCTTACGATGATCAGTCGTAGGTCGTGCATTTCAATATTTGTTTCTCTACATTTAGAAGGAAGAACATATGGACACCACCATACGCTGGATCTCCTTAGCCATCTTTGGGCTTAGACGGGACCGCCGCCACTCGGACCTTGTTTTAAGGATGGACTGTCCCACGGCCTCTTTTGCCGATTTTAATGTTGGACTGTCCCACATCCTCTTACACATATACTTCTAGTTCGAGTAAATCCATGGCTCTGAAATGTAAAGTTCATCCCCCTTTCCCCAAGTATAATACTTGTTGATAGGACTCCACAAAGTAGTCGTATCTAGTTGGAAAGGAAAATTCACCAATATTTCCCAAGCAATTGCTTGTTAATGGATATCGACATGTTCCACAATCTTACCCCTCGAATGATGAGGAAGTAAGAAAAAGACTCAATTGATGAATAGCAACCAAGTTGCGAGCGAAAGAATAGTTTCAAAAGGTTTATGACAGGGCAGTCAAACAAAATAAATAACAGCTCTCAAGTAAGGTTCCCTTATATTTTGGAAGTTTTGAGCGAGCATTTAAATCTTTCTATAAGATAGATTCAAATGGAAAATAGAGTTTGGGAATTTTACTTGATAAAAATAATCATAATAAAACTCAGAAATATTTTACAAAATATTTGAGGGTCATAGAAAATTTTGAATGAGAGAAATCATCTTTAAAATTAATTAAAATTATTAAATAAATATTCAAATTATATTTATTAAATCATAAATAATTAAATAATATTTTTAATCGAAAGTATTGCTCATAAATAATCCTCGAATGAATATATAAGAATATTCATTAAATAAATAAATCCTTGAATGAATATTCAAAAATAATATTCATTAAATAAATCAAACCCTTAAATGAATATTCAAAATAATATTCATTAAATAAATAAATCTCAAATGAATATTCAAAATAATATTCATTAAAGAAATAATGGAAAAATATTTATCTAATATTTTCCTCAGAAAATCTTCACAATATATACATAAATACCGACTCCCGGTCTATATTTGAAAGATGAAAATCATATGCCCATCACTAAGGGTCTTAGCAATATCCGACTTATAACTAATATATCACATCTAGCTTATAAGCCAATATCAAATCATAAAACAGTATCACAATATAATTTGAAAGCAGACATGCATGCTATGGCATATGTATAACAGAAATCATATATATTATCACAACAACAGCCTTTAAAAGGTTTGAAAACTTGCCTAGTAATCTGGTATGGATAGTGTGTCTTGGGTCAGTCCGGTGATCTATAAATAATCAAAATATTTGAGATTAATCACTTAACGATTTAAAAAGCTAAGTGTATACTTTACTCAGGTTAAAACACGTTTTCAAGTTACCTCGTTATGCACACTCTAGTGTAACTCTTATTAACACCGTTGTAACCCGACACTTGCTCATTATCAAGGCATGTCATTATACTTACACTTGGTAGGTTCTTAAGTCATATAAGTTCTAAGGTCGATCGTTTACTAGGAAAGATTATACCTCGAGATTTATCGTCCATTTTCTAAGTGGTTTTCCAAAGTTATCGCCAAGTGTTCTTTTTAAGGTTCCCTCGCACTTAACCATGATTCGAATATTTTTATAAAATCGAAAAACGATCCATTTGACATGAGGTTTTCTCTCACACCTTCCTTATGATCTCTAATATTTAATTATCAAGAGGTTTACCACTGAATTATTCATGTTAAGGGGGTTCAATTTCAGTTACGAACTCGCACTTACGGTTTCGAATGACTTTTACTTAATTTCAGCCATATCTCCTAAACCGTAAGTCCATTTATTTCGATTCTTGCGCCAAAACAATCTATGACTCGAGATCTATAAGGTTAAGTCATATATTCATCAAAATCAGAAGATTAAGGCTACTGTTATGTATGAAACTTAAGCTGTAATGAAATTTTGGCAATACGACGGCTATGTTTACACGTTTTCCCAAATTTTTCAACCAACCAAGATCATATCAAGATCCAACCAACCACTTATAAACATCATCTACATCTTAACAAGCCCAAAAAATCTCACTTTAACCATCACTGGGATCATATCACTTAGATCGACTAAACCAACTACATAATCATGCTTATAATAACATCATAATCATAACTCATCTAAAACCACCAAGAACATTCAAAAACATAAAGTAAGATCTAGGGTTCATGACAGATATACCTTCCTTGGAGTGTGTAAAGACCTTACTAAGCCTTGTATAACCCTTGTATATCCTTAATATAGCTTAGATCATCCAAAGAAATCAAGAAAACAAAATTAGTTCTTGAAAGTTACTATTCATCATCAATTTTGATGATTTTATTACCTATGAAAGAATTGGAATTTGAAGCTAAGATTCATAGGAGATCTAAGTTATGAAATTTAGTACTCACCTAATTAATCTTGGAATTGTTTGATGGTTGGAAGCTTGATTTTGACCTTGGTTTTCTTGCTTTGGCCGAATGGTGCTAAATGGAGAGAATGGTGGAGTTGCTTGGCTTGCTTGGTCTAATCTTGCATTATTGTGATGTATTTGGATAATATCTTGCATAAAATAGATTTATTAAAGTGCTTTGGTCATCTAATGCATCATCATGTGCCATGTGTTGAGTTTTAGTGGCGTTGATGATGTAATTAGGCTAACTAGATTAGTTAGCTTCTAAGTTGCTAGTTACCTTTGTAACTATCTTGGTTACTTGATCCTATCCACTTGCACATGCTTGTATCTTGGCTCTCTGCTTGTTTCTTTATCCGGTTATTGCTCAATTTCATTGATCGTTCGGAGGAATATCTCAAGTATTTATCGTTAGTGTTTTACTGAAAACCTCCTTGATATTTATACTACCATTCTCAATCCTCCTTTATAATCTTTGAATTTATATTCCTCAAATCTCTTTAATAATTCCTTAAATTCTTCAGTGTCTAAGGAAATCTTGGTGAAAATAAAAGCGCTATTTTTCTGAATTTGATATCATTTACATACACTTATTTTGCCTATAGATCATCAATACGAACTCAGAAATCCCTTCCAAATACTTCTATATAGTGTCGTCTGATAATATTCCAAAATCCACCAAAAACAATATTCATTACTTTTTCTCTCTTTTATTCCTTGTACTTAAAAGATTTTCTCGCGCTTCATCGACCGTTCCCTATCTTTTTTACGGAATCACTGGACTTATACTAGATACCGATTTGGATGACATGAGCTACCAGATATCGATTTGGATGACATGAGAATATTTCCTTTCTTGGAATACCATAGCTTACTCTTTCGACGATAGATTATTCTTATATAATTTTGTCAACCTATTGCAGCATTCATAGCATATAAAATATTTGAATCCAAATTCATTACATAATCATTCATTAGAATCACTGTTACATTGTAGTCGTAACCACTATTCATTTCTACACTTAATACATAATAAAAGTTTTTAATTCCTCCAAAAATCAGGGTTCTTACATTAAACCCTTTTTGTGTCGTATGTAATTTAAAGTAAACAGGGTATCGTTCTACGCCAAGGATCAAGGGCTCACTTTTCTTTTATTTCGCTAATATAAAAGATAGTTGTTGTTATAATCCTAATTTCTGTACTTGAGAAATTTCATTTTTGTGATGAATAGTGATTTGCAAGGATGAATAGTGATTTTGTGGATTAAGAAATTTTTCATGTCACCCTATGTACGGGATAGGAAACGGATATTTCAAAGTTATATTAGTAACCTATGGTGTAAATAAGTGTAAGTAAACGCCATCGGAATTCAGAAAATCCAAAGTTTATTTTTATGGAATATTTGACCGGGCAATGAGGAGCATTTCAATGCGACCAAGACAAGTGATTTATTTAATTTAAGGATTCAAGGATTTTATATTTTATTATTTTATTAAATGTGATTTAAGAATCAAGAACGAGAACCCCTGAGTTAGTGCAACGAACGTTCTAAGAATCGCTAGAACTTTATAACGAGATTAAGCAATTAAGAAAACGTGAAACAAATTATGGATTAAAGATGAACCAAGAATTAGTACCACACTACATCATCAAGAGCATTATATCAAGTGGATTGGTGGAAAAGAAAATCAAGAAAATCAAAAACAAATGGATTAAAGTGGTGTTTGATCAAGAACAAGACTACAAGGCACCTTGTCATCACATTTCTACACACCACACAAGCTTGACACATGGATTAAGAGGTGACATAGGCTTTTTAACATCTGATTTTAAGCTATCCAACATCACAAATTCATTTATTCACCAACTAGTCAAGAGAGAAAGCAAGAACAAAACCATTTCTTCCATTTTAACAAATCTGGACAGGTTCTGCCCAGCAGAAAGAAGAGGCCAAAAAGCCTAGCTAGGAAGCTTCAAATTTGATGATCTAGGACTCAAAAGAAAGCTCTTGAAGAGTAGAAGGTATGGTTAAAATCTTAGCTACAAATATTATCCTAGCTACGTCAAAAGTTCATCCAAAGAGGAGGGTGAATATTAATGAATAGTACTTTAACTTGTTTTTCTTGTTTTGTTCATAAGGATTAAGCTTTGTAAGGACCACCTAAAGCTCGTGAAGTGATTGTGAGCACTTGTTAGTGTTGTTAGAACATCAAGGAAGGTACAAAGCTTAACCTTAGTTTGTTATATTATGAGTTATATGTTAAGTTTTGAAATTGTTTCAAGATTAGTCATGTTAGTGGGTTTAGTGATTGTTTGACTTTGTTTTGATATGTAAAATGTTGAGTGGTGGTTTTGAACCTTACCACTGGCCTTAGAGGTCTTTGATGAATGTTAGTTGATGTTGATGATGATTGGTTTGCCTTGTTTTGCTTGTTTGATGAGTAACAAAAATGGAAATGCTTGATTTAAAGCCGTCGTATTGCCCAAATTTTGTAAACCACTTTGACAGTAGAAACCCGAGACCATAGCTTTGTGTTTAGAGTAACCACTGCATATGGTTCTGTAGATATTGTTGTCTAGTTTATTGCTGCAGGAATCATGTCGAAATAGTTTACAGTTTGTGAGATACGACCATTTTAGTTAAAGTTGTTCGAGGAATGGAACTGCAGAAATGTACCAACTTTGTGGCTATTATTGAGACCCTTAAAAGTCGATTTATAATATGAAATTTTGAGGATAAATACTAAGGTCAGTTAAAAAAGTATGTATGAAGGGTTCGAGTCCAAAATATTATTTTTTAAATTTATAAAAATGTGTAAGTCGAGGTTGCGCAAGTGGAAAAGCCCTTTTAGGAAGCGACACCATTCTTCGCAAACCACCTGCTATGTTTTGTAAAATCCAAACAATTAGTCCTCTGATCAAAGCCAAATCTTGAGTAAGTTAACTTCTAGACATTCTCTAGATAGTGCACGCGAAAACGGTGCATCATTTGAGTTAATGGTTATCGAGTTATGAATGTTTTTGTAAAAGTGATGCAAATAGTAAAAATTCGTAGTTGACTCAACTTTGGAAATACATTTCACCTATCCAGAGTCATGTTTTCGAGTCAAAACTTTTATGATAAATATTACAAATACCAAAGATGATTTTAGAAGTGGTTTCGTATTTAAATATGTTTTCAGTGATTTATTAAAAGTGATGGAGTGCGAGTCATAGAATAGTAATTCTCAGGAAAGTCAACTTTAGAGGTACTATTTTGACTGTCCATTTTGGAAAAGTTAAAAGAGGAGTTTCGTGTTGACTAAAATAAAAAACTTGTTAAGAATTATCAAGGCAACATATTGGTGCAAAGAACGAGGCTATAAATGGTTAGTAAGATGTACAGAATATCTTATGTTAAGTATGAATTCGAGGAATGATTTTGGACTAAACTTACGACTTAATAGTTTGTCGATTAACATGGACTTAGTACGAGTCTAGAGGGACCCCTTAGTCCCTGGTTTGTGAATGCCTTAAATATCTAATCGTTGAGTTATAAGTGGATCGTATAGGGGATTAATCGCGTGTTTTCTTGACTTTGTCTAGTTTGTCGGACCCCGCTACGTGCCCCTACTACATCCACAGTACCAGTTACTAATTCATACTCTATTGTTCAGAGTATTTATATATTTTAAATGCAAGTATACTAAACCTTACTCTACTTGTTCAGAGTATGTATGTTTCAATGTATGGTATATGTTTAAAATGTTTTAACTATAAGTTGCTAGTATTTTAACTAGTTCATTAAATACCAGATATTGATGCAATTTAATGCATACATATATATTATTGTTATGAATGTTATCTGGATAGTATATAAGTATAGTAGTATGTTTAAGAGTTATTGGTCCATATGATTGGGACAAGTATCGAGGTACATTATTTGTACTCGAAGGGAGATAAAATGTTTACGAAAACTATCTTGTTATTAAGGGGAATAATGTTAATTATGGGTGATGAGAGATTTGATCTAGATCATTTTATTCGAATCCATGATCAAAGCAGTCATTCATATTTTTCCTCTATATTTCGAGAGGAAAGTGATTTATTGGAAGTAGTAATCGTTCGTTGTTTCCGAATGATAATAATTATTACGAATTGAGGTGCACGTGGAATTATACGTGACATCTAAGATGATAAGTATTGAAGGTGGCCAAGGGTACTCTGGTACCCTAGGTTCTGGACTGGAGATAACATAAGAGACCGGTACGGCGGCCGGCCCAACAAAGTTGTAGGAAAGCCCGGATGCGGCTTAGGGTGTGACAGGCGGATCATCCTTTTACCAGTAGTAAATTGATAGATATAAGGACTGATCAGCAGTATTTGATAAATGTATTTAATACAAGAACGTGGGTATTGATTGCAGTAAGAATGGTATGTCTTTACTCATTTTCTTTTTTAGAGTAAAATTCAGTATGTTAAAGAAAATATGGGGGTTCATTTCTTATAGAAGTTTGGTTGGTGTATATATATATATATATATATATATATATATATATATATATATATGATTCTGGTGTATAAAACTTGCTGGGCAAATTTTTGGCTCTTTATTGTTATTTTAAATACTATAAAATAGCGGCAATCAGAGCTGGCACTAGTACGTCGAACCGTGATAGGAGGAAAGGTTCTGCAACGGACGTAGCACGCTAGAAGAAAGGTTCCGGATATGAGAATAAGCTGGAAGAACTATTATGAGTTGTCAAGTAGACTCATTGTTGGAGTCATTATGAATTATATTATGATATATGGGATTAACTATTAAGTATTATAATAACTCCAGGTAGAAGTTATAATAAGATTCTAGAGGACACTCTGATTTGTAAATAACTTTTGGATTATTAAGTACTTGTTCTAAGGCTATAACCCGATGAGTAACTGATGGGGTTTATTATGAATATTGTGAGCAGGTGATTCAATATTCCGCAAGCGATGTGAACATGAAGGTTTGTATGTGTATGGTTAGAAATGTGATGACCCGAATTCCTGGGAAGGGATTAGGGGGCATTACAGAGATGGTATCAGAGCAGTAGGTTATAAACCTTATATGAGAGTAGGAGAAGTTATGACGAGATAAGGAAGTGACGAAAGAGCTTAGGTAGTATTTGTGGCTGGACTACTGGGGTAGTACCAAAGATGAGTTAAGTAAGACCCTTAGTGATTGAGGAATGTAGTTATGGAATTCTTTAGAGATGATATGAGTCGATAATGATAAGGACTGTTTATGTGGTACCCTCAAGACAAGAGAAGGAGAATTAGAAACACGGAAACCGATATGGAAGTTATATAGTAGAGCCTCAAGGGTAAGTTAGGGTGGACGCATGATGGCCAATACCAGTAGTAGAATCAATTGGGACGAGAAAAATGGGTATCCATGATTTATTTATAGAGTTTAATTTTTTTATAAATTGGTACATAGAGATATGTATACACACACACACACACATACACACATATACATATACATATCTGTAGTTATATATATATATATATATATATATATATATATATATATATATATATATATATATATATATATATATATATATAACTACAGATATGTATATGTATATGTACAGATATGTACTATTTTTTTTCATAAATAAATATTTCATGGGTATACAGTTTTATTAGACTAAACCATATTGGGATAAGTTGAATCGAGTAAGGCTGTGACTTTTGGAGAAGTGTAGAAGAGATAAATAGAGTGGATTTTATAGATGGAAACAAAACAAGAAGAGTATGATGGTATTATGTATGGATTTGAAGGAGTAAGGAGCTAGAAGATTTTAACAGGGATTGAAACAATAGATTAAATATATGATTTGGGTATAAGAAGCAACTATGGTAAAGGCTGAGAGTGAATTGATTTAGGAGGATAAAGATGAGAAGAAAGAAGTATATTTGATGATTAGTAAGAGAAAAGAATATGATATTGGAATTTAATATCTATTTGAGGTTTAATATCTTTTGGATTTAATATCTATTTGAGGTTTAGAACCACCCCAACACATTAAAATATAATGTCGAAGAGGATAATATATATCCAAGAGATTTACAAGAGAGAAACCATTGAGACGAGCACTGAAATCATTCGATGAATAAAATGATAAGAGAACCCTGAACAAATCCCAAACAAAAGGCCCAAGGACAAGGTGAAGGCCCAAAGTTTCGGCCTAACACTAAAACAAGGAGTTGGTTTATTGATTTAATTGAGTGGCTTATGGGAAAATCCAAGGGGCAAGGGCAAGATTGGAAGAAAGGGTGAAAGGGCAAGGATAATGATGTAAACTCACCAAAAATGGAGTAACAAGTTTTCTTAGCCAATGAGACTTGGCCAACACATTAAATCAAGTTAAGGATGAGAAGATATTTGTTGTAAAGTAAGCTAACCAAGAGAAAAATCAAGGAAAAAGCTCCCCCATCTCATTTCTCCCAAACTGGCCAGTAGAAACACCACTCAAAGAAAAATTCATATCTCCACTTCTATCCATGATTAAATCACCAAATTTTAACCATAGCTTCCTCATTATATGGGGAACAGATGTTTAAAATGTCATGGCCAACAAAGGTGTGTAGCCTACCCAAATCCCTCCCCCAAGTTGGAGAAGCTGAACTGCCCTGTTACTTGGCAGTTTCTGCACCTACTTTTAAACGCAAATAAGTAGAGCTTCAAGCATCCCCTGGTGATGAGCTAGGAATCGAAAGAAAGCTTATGAAGAGAAAAAGGTGTAGTAAAAATTTGAGCACCAAACTCTTATTTTTCGATTTGTTATGAATTTTACAAGATGAGGATGAATAGTAACTTCGAGTTGTGTTCTTGTTTTGATGATCAAGATTTAGCTTCTTAAGGACTATCTAAGTCTTGTTGAAGGATCATCAAGCTTTTTTAATGTTATTAGAGCATCAAGGAAGGTATAAACCTCAAGCTTACTTTGTTATATTATGAGTTATATGCTAAGTTTTAAGATGGTTTCAAGATGTGTTCATGTTAGTGTATTTAGTGATTATTTGGCTTCGTTTTAATATGAAAAATGGTGAGTGTTGGATTGTAGCCACACCACTGACTTTAGAGACATGTGAAGGTTGTTTTTTGAGGTTGTGCATGCATGGTATGCCCGGTGTGGCTTGGTTATGTTGTGATAAAATGGAAACGTCCGAGTTATAGCCGTCGTAATATCGAAATTTTGGTAACCCTTAAAAATAGTTAATGTCCGAGACCCATAAAGTCATTTTAGCATCACCACTGCCTATGGTTACAAAGATATGATTGCCTAGTTTGTATTGCCGAAAGAATCGAGTTAAAAGAGTTTACTATTTAAGAGTTATGCTAGATTTAGTGAAAGCGGTTCGAAAGATTTTATTGTAGAAATATGACCAATTTGATGATAATTTAGAGACCCTTAATTGTTGAATCAAGACGTGACATTTTGAGGATAAATGCTAATGTCAGTTACCAAAGTATCAGAACAGGTTTCGAGTCAAAAAGATTATTTTTCGATTTTATAAAAATACGACAGCAGAGGTTACACAAGTGAAAAACACTAAGAATGCAAGTTAGAAACCAATGTTCTAAATGGTTATGTATAACATGAATTCGATAATTGATTTCGAACAAAACTTATGACATAACTGTTTATCGACTAACGTGGACTTAGTATGAGTCTAGAGCGAGCAAGTAGTGAATTGGTTGTGATTCGCTTACGTGTTTAAGCATTGAGTTATAAGTGGATTATCTAGGGGATTAATCGTATGTTTTTTTTACCTTGTCTAGATTGTCCGACATTGTCACGAACCCATATCACTTCTCGAGCATCACGCAAGTTTTCTAAATCTATACTTTGAAGTATTGATTATAATACTGCTTTGCCATGTATAAAGTTGTACAGTTTACGATATATCTTATTTCCTATTGAAATGGAATTTGACCTTTGGATTATATATGATTTTCTAAGTTAAGTAATTATGAACCGGTATACCTTGTAGCTCTAGAGATAAGAGCATATCCATTGTTTTCGACTCTATATAACGCCCTAGAAATATTGTACTTATAAATATTATTATTTAATGTTAAATGTGGATTATATGATATGAATTTTTTTAGGATTGAATGTATGTGACATAATGTTTACATGTTTATATGATGATTTATCTGTGAAATGTGAGTCAATGTATTTTTATTTGAATTTTTGTGATTAAAATCTATTTAAATTATACATTATCGATCTTCAAAATTTTTTATAAAATCATTCGAGTTATTAAAAATCATAAAATCTTTTTTAATATTATCTTTGTATAATTATGTAGTTTTTAAAAATTTTGGGTGAATTAATTTGGGTGTTTTGATATTTTAAAATGATTTTAAGAGTTTTATTGCATTTAAAGGACCAAAACTTGTAAATCCATATTTAATTCATTTTTTATCCCACAAATATTTAAAAATATTGGGATGTTTATAATTTTATTAATTTTATTTAAAAATTTTGAAAATTATTTTTCTACTAATTTCCCGTTTAATTCAGATTTTAAATTAGTTTTAAGTGTTTTCCGCATGCGAAATTACAGATTTGCCCATATCTTTTATTCGATAAAAGTAGCAGCCTTTCCCCATTTCTCCAGATTGTTCTTGGCTGAGCTTCTTTGAAAGAAAACATCTCTCGACCTCTTCTCTCTCAAAAATCTCTCTCAAATCTCTCTCCCTTCACTCTAAAATCTCTCTCAACCTTTTTTCCCCACCCCTCTCCTTGCGTGTATGCATATATAATATATAAATATATATATAGATAGATAGATAGATAGATAGATAGATAGATAGATAGATAGATAGATAGATAGATAGATAGATAGATAGATAGATAGATAGATAGATAAATAGATAGATAGATAGATAGATAGATAGATAGATAGCGTGTTATTGTGTGTGGTGTTTGCAGCGTGAGTACAGGGTTCCACCGAAAGTATGTAGATTGGGTTATCGAATTCCTCTAATTCCATGTTGAAATGATCGTTATATCTGTTGGGTTGTGTTGTGTGTATGCTGCTGCGTTTATATAAACTGTGTATGAGTGTAAGGTGGGTGTGGCGCGCAGTAGCGTGTGTTTGTGGGTGAGTTTCATTGATTTTTTGGAACACCATCTTGTATCCTCTCCTCACTGGTATGGGTTCAACTCAAGCCCAGTATTTCTGCTGTGGTATGGTTTGGATTTATAAGTGTTGCGTGTGTGTATTGCTTCATATATAGTGAAACCCGGAAAATGGGATTATATGTGTTCCTTAAACCCAATTATATTTATTCTGATTTTATTATTGGGTTTCCTTAAACCCAATTCTGTTCTTATTTTATTAAATTCGAATTTAATTAGATAATTAATTAGGACCAGTCCAATTAATTAAATAGCCAATTCTCAATTTAATAATGATTTAATTTAAATTCTTAATTTAAATTAAAACTCCTTTTAAGACGTTCTAAGTGTGTGACCCTATAGGTTATTATTACGTTGGCCACAATTTTAATATCTAATAATAAAATTATAAACAATGAGCTGTATCTAGTAATACATCATTGCTACCCATGTAATAATAATAATTGGTGATCCAATTTAAACCTTTTGTGATTAATGTTTCCGTGTAATATAATCCCTTTAACCAAATATTATAGATTAAACTCGAGGCATGTATTTAGTCATCCTCTTCAACATTTAATCCGGGTTTACTTGATCCATGAGTAGACTATTAAAAACAAATCATTATTTGAGCACGACCATGCATTTTATAGTCGCACTCAATCAAGAGGCCAATAATATCTCTCCTAATTATAGGAGGGTTAAATCCTTTATCTATCATTCATATTTCTCATACGACTCATGATATACCCGATGTCCACTTTTATCATCACACGATCAAAGGTAACTTTTAATGTAGTCAAAGTATATTAATCCTCGTATAGAAATATAATGATCTCAAGTCAAAGGATCATTACACCATTATCACTATGAGTCTTTCTTATGACTTTATTAAACATGAAGAATCTCACTGTGGGTCTGTCCAGTACCATGTACTCCTACATGTACCTATGTATTGACTTTAGTATCTCCATACTTATAACCAATGAGATGTGGTTATCTGTCAAACAACATACTAGTCTATCTATGTATTATTATTGTCCTATATAATAATACTCGACTAGGGACCTTTAAGAATATGATATATTATATAATCTCAAGTTTACGTCATGTACTTAAACTATACAATGTGTATCATGATTCTAAGGACATTTATTATGCTAACAAATATATCGCAGTAATTAAAGTCATAATAAATACATTTATTGAATGACCAAATGACATAAAGGTTTATTAAAAGAAACAATGTATTGCCTCTAGGGCACCTACACTAACAATCTCCCACTTGCACTAGAGCCAATCACCCATTTATCTAATACCCATGGAACTAGTGTGACCATCGTGCTTTTGCTGCGACAAGCCTTTGGTCAGTGGGTCTGCAATGTTATCATTTGTGTGCACTTTACATATATGTATGTTACCCCTTTCATTAATCTCTCGAATAAGGTGAAATCTCCTGAGTACATGTTTGGATCGGGAGTGCGATCTAGGTTCTTTAGCCTGTGCAATGGCTCCATTATTATCGCAGTATAGATCAATGGGATCTGCGATCGATGGAACCACTCCCAAATCAGTAATGAATTTTCGAATCCAAACAACCTCCTTAGGTGCTTCACAAGCTGCAATGTACTCAGCCTCCATTGTAGAATCAGCTACTGTTTCTTGCTTCGATCTCTTCCAGCTTAAAGCACCTTCGTTTAGACAAAACACATAACCAGACTGTGATACAGTATCATCCCTGTCTGTTTGGAAAATTGCATCGGTGTAACCTTTTACAACCAGTTTCTCCTCTCCTCCATACACCAAGAATGAATCTTTATTCCTTTTCAAGTACTTTAGAATATTCTTGACTGCCGTCCAGTGACCTTCACCTGGATTAGACTGGTATCTGCTCGTCATGCTCAAAGCATACGAAACATCTGGGCGAGACATACCATTGCATACATGATAGATCCAATTGCTGAGGCATATGGAACCTTACTCATATGGTCCTTCTCATCCAATGATTTCGGACACTGGTCTTTAGAGATCGTTATCCCTTGAGACACGGGGACATATCCCCTTTTTGCATTTTGCATACCAAAACGATGCAAAACCTTATCAATGTATGTTCTCTGACTTAGACCGATCATCCTTCTAGATCTATCTCTATAGATCCTCATTCCTAGAATGTAGGTTACCTCTCCTAAGTCTTTCATAGAGAAATTGCTCCCTAACCAAGTCTTAATAGCCTTTAGAGAAGGTATGTCATTCCCCATTAGTAGTATATCATCAACATATAGTACTATGAATGCCACATGGCTCCCACTAACCTTCTTGTAAACACAAGGTTCATCTTCATTTTGAACAAAGCCATACTCTTTGACTGTTTCATCAAAACAAATGTTCCATCTCCTAGAGGATTGCTTCAATCCATAAATGGATCGTCGTAATTTACATACCTTGCCAACATTCCTTGGATCGACAAAACTTTCAGGTTGTGTCATGTATACATCCTCTTCAAGGCTTCCATTAAGGAAGGCTGTTTTGACATCCATTTGCCAGATTTCATAATCATGGAATGCTGCAATGGCAAGCAAAATCCTTATGGATTTAACCATAGCCACTGGTAAAAAAGTTTCATCACAGTCAATACCATGAATTTTTTTGAAACCTTTTGCAACCAACCTTGCTTTATAGGTCTGAAATTTTCCATCCATGTCAGTTTTCTTCTTGAAAACCCATTTTCACCCTACGGGTTTTACCCCTTTAGGTGGATCAACCAAAGTCCATACTTGCTTTTCGTACATGGAATTCTTCTCGGATTTCATGGCTTCAAGCCATCTCTTAGAGTCTGGACTGTTCATAGCATCTTGGTATGTGAGAGGCTCATCTTCATCTATGAGCATCAAATCACCATATTGAGTCAAGAGAAATCCATATCTCTCTGGCTCATGGCGAATTCTACTAGTTCTACAAACAACATGTGTTTGTTGAGCATTATCATTATCCTGCTCTTGTTCCACTTCAGGTTCAATGCTATTTTGTGGTTCTCGATCTTCATCGAGATCTATAGTTCTCCCACTGTTTCTTTTGGAAACAAAATCTCTTTCCATGAAGACAGCATCTCGAGTAATAAACACTTTCTGCTCAGAAGGACTATAAAAATAATACGCCTTTGTTTCATTAGGGTATCCCACAAAATTGCATTCTTCGGATTTAGGTCCAAGCTTGTCAGATGCTTGACGTTTCACAAACACCTTGCATCCCCAAATTTCATAAAGCTCATGCCTGACCGTTTCTCCTCCCATATCTCATATGGAGTCTTTTGAACCTTCTTAGTAGGAACACAGTTAAGTGTGAAAGCCGTTGTTTCTAGAGCGTAACCCCAGAAACTTATTGGAAGATCTGCATGACTCATCATCGATCGTACCATGTCCAACAAGGTGCGATTTCTCCTCTCTGAAACTCCATTCCATTGAGGTGTACCTGGCGGAGTGAGTTGTGATACAATACCACACTCTTTTAAATACTCTTTAAATTCGGTGTTCAAGTATTCACCCCCACGATCGGATCATAAGATCTTAATACTTGCACCTCCGCCAATTTGCTTCTCTACTTCAGCCTTGTATTCTTTGAACTTTTCAAAAGAATCGGATTTATTCTTCATAAGATATACAAATCCATATCTACTGAAATCTTCAGTAAATGTTATGAATTAGTTGTAGCCTCTTCTAGCCATCACACGCATTGGGCCACATACATCACTATGTATTAGCTCCAGACGTTCAGTGGCCCTTTGACCCTTACCAGTGAAAGGGGCTTTAGTCATCTTACCAATCAAATAAGATTCACATTCTTGGTATGATTCAAAATCAAACTTATCCAAGTATCCATCCTTATGTGATTTGGATATGCGTTTCTCATTTATATGGCCTAGACGACAATGCCAGAGGTATGTTTGATTTGAGTCATTAACTTTAAGTCGTTTGTTTTCTATATTACAGACAGGATTATCTAAATCAAGAACATATAAACCATTAAACAAATGCGCAACACCATAGGTTAAATCATTCAAAGCAAAAGAGCAACTGTTGTTCTTTATTGTAAACGAAAAACCTTGTCCAGACAAGAAACAGAAATAATGTTTCTGTGAATCGCAGGCACGTAAAAACAGTCTTCTAGTTCTAAAACAAGCCCAGAGGGCAAAGATAAATAATAAGTCCCTACAGCTAAAGCAGCAACTCTTGCTCCATTTCCTACTCGTAGGTCCACTTCTCCCTTAGCCAAAGTCCTACTTCTCTACAGTTCCTGCACATTTATACAAATGTGAGAAGCACATCCAGTATCCAACACCCAAGATGTAGAAATAGGCAGATTGACTTCTATAACAGAAATACCTGATCCAGAAATCTGAACAGCCTTCATTTTCTTCAGATCCTCCAAGTAAACTGGACAGTTTCTCTTCCAGTGACCAGTTTTCTTACAGTAGTGACATTCACCCTTAGCAACCCCACCATTAGGCTTTAAAGCGTTCTTACCCTTCCACTTACCTTTCCCCTTGGCCTTACCTTTATTGCCCACTATCAGTATGGGAGCGGGTTCGGCTGTCTTCATGTTGGTCTCATATGTTCTCAACATATGCAACAATTCAGTAGGTGTTTTGTCAAATTCATTCATATTGTAGTTCACAACAAACTCAGTGAATTTGTTGTTCAAAGAATTCATGATTAGGTCAATACTAGTTTCCACATCAATCGGGAAACCCAAAGTAGCAAGGTACTCAATGTAACCATTCATCTTCAGAACATGTGGGCCAACTGGTTCATTTGCCCCTTGTTTGCAATTAAAGAGTGACTTACTCATGTTGAACCTTTCTTGACGAGTTTGGCTTGGAAACATGCTTTGCAATTACTCATTGATAGTATATGCATCCATATGCACATGCTGTCTTTGAAGCTCTGCACTCATAGTTGCTAACATAAGACATGCAACATCATTTGCATCATTCTCATCCCTTGCGTGGGCCGCTCGTTCCTCAACAATAGTGTCCTCGGGAAGGGGACCTGGTGGAGGGATATCAATGACATGAAGCTTGCGCTCCTGCCTGAGGATAATCCTCAAATTCCTCTGCCAGTTTAGGAAGTTGTTTCCTCCTGTCAGCTTGTCCTTCTCAAGGACTGATCGTACGGATAGTGTGTTTGTGTTATTTGCCATTACTTAGTATCTACAATGATAAAAGCACAAAATAAACATTAGATTGTCTGAGTTATAAATTATTATGTTCAAATGATTATGATATATTCATAATATATCTCCCACTAATTTTATCAAATTAAGAGCCCTTACTATTAATTGGGAAAGAATATCCCATAAATCTTTCTAGTGAGCCAAGATCCATAATTCGTCATCTCTTAAGTCAACCACTGGTAGTCCTTAAAACATGATTATTTAGGTAGACAACAGTTGTCAATTATATCATATATAATTCTTGGATAGTTTGGTGAACAACGATTGATCTTATCAATTTAATAGATTTTTTTTAACCAAACTCTATGCTTCTAAGTTCATAATAGTTGAATATAACCATTTATTTTCACCTGATTATGACGACTCAGTTAAATTAGACCCAATGATACAACGGCTGAATATAACCGTTTATATTCATCGCATCTCACCACGATAGACAGGAGTCCTCTGCCACTGACAGCCCTTCCCCGTATCAGAGCGATGTTACAGTCCTCATAAACGATAGGAGATTGAGTCTTACAATACCCTTAATAATGATGACAATAACTAGAGTTCAAATCAAGTTCGTAGTCGGGTTGGAGGACATGACCTTGACTGTTTGAGATGAATCCCGAGCGGGGACTTCTTCTGGGAAACCATACTTAGGACTTCATGGTAAGTCACCTCGATTCGTACGAGTTATAGATAGATGGGATTCTGAGATACCAGACCACGAGGCCTTCAAATAAGCACTTGATGATGCATTCCTTGAGATGGACGGAGACCCGATAAATGAAAATCCATAGGAGGATCTAGAGGAGGACCCCGTGGTGGGTCAAGGGAAGAATCTTATAGAGAACGTGCCGATTGATAAAAATATGGTATGTTACTTGAGGTCTTATAATAAGACCGGACGAATCTTCAGAGGTCAAATAAGTGACGAGACGAGGGTTTAGAATCGTTTATTATTCATCAAGAGATATGACGAATAAAATGGAGTAGAGTCTCCAAAGCAGAAAAGGTGGAGGCAGTATAGCCAATACCGGTGGATTGATTCAACTTGAACAAGACCTGTTATTCGCAGTCTGTTACAGTGCCTAGGGAGGCAACATGCGTAAGAAATGAGATGTTCGAACTTCGTGTATGATCAGGGGTACTTAGTTACCTTAACTAATAGAGGCATTACCTTATCTATGGGGTTTAAATCCCCACGATCAGCGATCCCACCAAGGACGGTGTTACTACGGTACTGAGGAATTTTGTTACCTCGAGCAAGATTTTATATGTACGTACTATGCATAGTGTTATTGTAACACGAGTGTGCTAAGACAAGATATATTTTAAGAACCAAGACGGACTAAGAAAGTCTGGGAAAGACTGAGATAAGAAGGCTGTTATGCCACAAGTGTTGAGCTTATATAGCACGTGGGATGATACGAGAAAAGGAACGTTTGGTATGAAGACGGTTATAATAGTAATTGGGTTTAAGCATGTAGTTTCTAACGATCTTCCGGAGTACCGCCTATTCGACATGGGGGATTCGTCATTGCTACGGGCGATACCGGCATCGAAGTCTTCTTATAAGAATAGAACGCTTGCTTGAGATGTTTGCACCTAATCGAGTAGAACTCCCTGCGATTGCAAAGGTCAATGGTTGAATCCTTAGCGACTAGTATGAGTCGGCAATGACGTAAGTATCGAGCACCTTAGGGTGTGCATGGGAAAGAAAAGCTTTAGAATTGAACGATTATCCGTCAGAGGAGCCGACATAAAAAGGCATCCATAGAGACTTTGGCAAAACCTCCCCAATCTATAATCTATCTTGGCATCTTCTTAGAGAGAATTTCAATAAAAGATATACTCCTTCTTTGAAGTTGTTTTATAACACTTGTGTTAAACCATATTCAATTTCAATTGTGCCAGAGGCTGTCACGATACCTACTTTCAGGTTTTCGAAGCCCTATCAAATGATGTTATTCCAGCTTTCACTTTTCTTCAAATTATGAATGACCCTATGGTGATACCTCACCACTTGCTTGTTGAATACCAGTATTTTTCTAGCTACCCTTTTCTTGTAAATCACACCTTGGAATCTGTTCAATTTTTATCCAAGGTGTCCATTTAAGAATTATTTTTTGAAAAACGATAATTAATAATTTGACTTTGAATTTCTTTCATACTTCTCAACTTCCACTGAGATGAGCAACCCTATACTGATAGGGGCCACAAGGACTATCTGTCTGTGTGATAGAAGTCTGACGGGACGCCATCACTTGTGAGTTGTTAAATACAAGAAGGCTAATTACCTTTAGTAATGTCTTAATTAAGACACGCCACATTGAGTTCTTATGATCATATTGATCTCTCAGTAAATTCTCTCATCTCAAATAAGGTTACCTTTAAAATCATAACCTTATGATCACCAGTGTGTGACGTTTTCCTCGATATGGGAGCTATCTTTTCAAAAGCTCCATGATTCTTGTTATCTTTATTTCAAGGGAATGCCAACCAGGTCAAATAGGTCAAAATTCGCTGAGAGGAATTAGATTCACAACGAAATCGCTTATGACAAGAGCGGATCCCTAAGATGAATAGAATATCGGTGACATATCAATGAAATTAGTTTATTCTCTCTCAAGGATATTATGATAGTGGAAAGTTGGTCAAATGATATATGGGAAAGGAATAGCGATGTGTCGTAAAATTCCAATGATACTGGTGTCAAATAGAAACCCCAGAATTCCATGGAACCGCTGACCCAGTGGAGGCCAGAACTTGGCTTAAAGAGATAGAGAAATCATATGAGATACTGAGTATTGCAAAGAATCAGAAAACGATGTTCGCCGCCTACCTTCCGAAGGGAGAGACGAATCACTGGTGGGAATCTAAGAAAAACCTAGAGGGAGATAGTGTTGTGACTTGGGAGAGATTCAGCTTGTTGGTTTAGAGATATATTTTCTAGAAATATATGGAGACCCAAATGGAAATAAAGTTTCTAGAGTTAAAACAAGGAACCATGAGTGTGGCAGAGGATGAGGCTAAGTTATTCGAGTTGTCGAGGATGGTTCCGGAGTTGTGGACATAGAAGAGAAAAAAGCCCGTAGGTTTCAACTAGGGCTTAAACAATGGATCCAGAATCACGCAACGATGTTGGAATTAACAGATTATGCTACATTAGTGCCAAAGGCATCGATTATGGAAAGCTTGGACACATGGCAAAGGAAGGTCCATCTACTGGACCAGCTATACCAATGGATAATAAGGCTACCTCTAGCAGGCAGCCCGCTACCAGGACCTTCAAATAGCAGATGCCCTCCTACTTCAACTCAATTAGTATTAACGTTTTATTTGATCCAGAGCTGCTAAGTACTTTGTACCTCAAGATTTTGCATGATAATTAGACCTTTAGGTTGAAACCCTAAAAAGGGTGATTGCAAGTAAAGATGGTCGATCAAGAAATTTTGCCATGAAATTAGCACATCCAGGTTGTGAACCAAAAATAGGGGGTCGACACTTTTAATAGATTTGATTCCTTTCGAGTTAGGAGAATTTGATATTATAATAATGATGGATTGGTTGTCACCCAATGAATCCAATTAATTGTAAAGGAAAAGGGTAATAATTAAGGGACGGGGTCAGATTCAGAGATTCATGAATATAGTTAAGACTAAGAAATTATTACGTCAGAGATATGAGACTTAATTAGCTCTTATGGTTGACACCAAGAAAGGAGACACCTAGTATAAAAGAAATTACAATGGTTTTTGGAGGCTGTAAAAGGTTTTAATGAGCTATCAGATATTGATTTGGATGACATGAGAATGAATACCGAATATTCAGAGTATAGTGCTTCACCTCCTGTTAGCCCCAGTGGGAATGAAAAAGTTAGCAACTCAGTTACACGAGAGCCCCGGTGTTGTTATGAGAGAGAAAGATGTTAGCACGAGATTGTGCATCGAACCTCGAGAGTTGAACGAGTTCAACATTGAGAATATGTACTTTTACAAATGATAGATGGTTGTTTGATCAGCCGAAGGACGTTGTGTATTTTTTCCAAACTTAGTTAAGAACTGGATACCACCAATTGGAAGTTAACCCGAGGATATAGCCAAGACTACGATTCGCACTAGGTATCGACACTCCGAGTCTTCAGTAATGTCATTGAGGTCAACTAATGGCTCACAACCTTTATGGATTTAATGAATTGGATTTGAGTTATCCGCGTAGTTTTCGCCCTAAGTATATCGAGACGTTATTTAAATGGAGGAAATAGCGAGATCTAACCAGATCAAAAGAACTTGATATATATATATATATATATATATATATATATATATATATATATATATATATATATCTTGTGAATGGATGTCCTAGAAGTTTCTAATACCAAACATTTAGTCTTTCAACTTCTAGACTTTTGGCTTTACAAATCCTTAGACTCTTGACTTTTCAAGTCCTTGTAACATTCATGTAGTAGGCCTATAAATAGGCATCTTACATGTCATTGTAGACTTACTTTAAAATAATACAATCTCATCTCTTATCTCTTTCTCCTCTCTAATATATCTTAGTTACTATAATATATCTCTAACACGTTATCAGCACGATTTGCTTAAAAAGATTTTTGAAGTTAGTTTGCTGGGAGGTTTGAAGGTTCGCACAAAAAGGTCACTACTTTTCTTATCTTCTAAATTCAACTCTAAGGTACGCGTCTTTATTAATGGATTTGTTTTTGCCTTTTTACATATGTTTTGTGCACTAAATGTATAAAATTTTAAGCATGTATGTTAAGCTCCATATAAAATATTGAAGTCTTATGTATGAAGTGGTTTATGAGATATTGGTTGCATAATATTAAAGATCTACATGACACCATGTACCATCACGTTAATGTATATAATAATCAGTATATATGCAATTCTTAATAATTTGTTTTCATACATATAGACCGAGACATCCTTTAAGTTTTCTTTAGAATATAGGAAACAATGAGTTTCTTGTTTGTTTATCTATTTGTCTATCTACATATTTTCGCATTATATCCTTGTTTGGAATTTATTATTGTTATGATTTATTGTTTTAACTTTTTGATTATCTTTTCTTAAGAATGTCAAACTTTACCAAACTTGAATTTGAGGCTCTTGATATTACCGGAAAGAACTATTTGTCATGGATATTGGATATCGAAATTCATTTAGCCGCACAAGGTCTTGGAGACACAATCAAAGAGGGAAATAAAGAATCTGAATCAAACCGCGCAAAGGCAATGATTTTTCTTCGTCGCCACCTCCACGAAGGACTCAAAACCGAATATCTTACGGTGAAAGATCCACTTGAACTTTGGAAAAATTTGAAAGATAGATATGATCATCAAAAGACTGTGATTCTTCCAAAAGCTCGTTATGATTGGATGCATTTGAGGCTTCAAGATTTTAAAACCTTCAGTGAATATAACTCCGCACTTTTCAAAATAACTTCTCAACTAAAATTATATGGAGAAAATATTACTGACGCGGACATGTTAGAAAAAACTTATTCAACTTTTCATGCCTCAAATATACTCCTCCAGCAACAATATCGTGAAAAAGGTTTTACAAAATATTCAGATTTAATATCATGTCTTCTTGTTACTGAGCAAAATAATAAGCTTTTGATGAAGAATCACGAGTCTCGCCCTATTGGATCTAGCCCTTTCCCTGAAGTGAATGTGGCATCTTATAATTTTGGGCGTGGACGCGGTGGTGGACGCGATCGTGGACGCGGTGGAGGAAATTTTGTGAGAAACAACCGTTTTTTGAAACATAGAAAACCAAATTCCAACCCGAAGTTGGAGATAGTGGAGAAAGATAAAAGAGTACAAAAGAATGTTGAGAATGTTTGTTTTCTATGTGGAATGAAGGGTCATTGGTCGCGTACCTGTCGTGTACCCAAACACTTGGTTGACCTATACCAAGCATCCCAGAAGGAGAAAGAAAAATCTGTTGAAGCAAATTTTGCTTTTCAAGGTGATCGACCCGAGTACAACCCCTCTGATATGACACATTTGGAAGTGTCTGATTTTTATGAAATCCCTGGAGGAAGCGGCAATGAATGATACATATATTATTATACTTAGTTGGTTGAAAGACTGTTTATCTTAATTTAATTATTATGTGTAAGACTTTATGTGCTTAATTATTATGAAATTTCTAATTATGTGTGCTTTTATTTGAAGTGATATGGATATCTCTCATTCTCGCACTGCTCATAAAATAGATGAAGATATTTGTCTCGTTGATAGCGCAACTACGCACACTATCCTTAGAAATGAAAAATATTTTACTTCTTTACACAAGTACGAAGGCAATGTTAACACAATATCCGGAAGTATTAATTTGATTGAAGGCTCTGGAAGAGCTAACTTGTTATTACCTGGAGGAACAAAATTTGTTATAACTGATGCATTGTTCACTCCAAAATCACAAATAAACTTGTTGAGTTTCAAAAATATTCGCAGAAATGGATATCATATTGAAACAATCAGTAAAGAAAATAAAGAATTTCTTTGTATAACATGTATCACTTCGGGTAAGAAATATATGAACGAACAACTACCCACTTTTTCTTCTGGATTATATTATACAAATACACGTGAAATTGAGGCAAATGCAATCGTAAACCAGAAGTTTACTGATACAAGCAATTTTACCATTTGGCATGACCGGTTGGGACATCCGAGATCAACTATGATGCAGAGAATTATTGAAAATTCACATGGACATTCATTGAAAAACCAGAAGATTTTTCAATTGAATGAATTCTCCTGTGCTGCTTGTTCTCAAGGAAAATTAATAATCAGGCCTTCTTTGGAAAAAGTTGGAACAGAATCTACTAGATTTTTAGAACGGATATAGGGTGATATATGTGGGCCCATTCACCCATCATGTGGACCATTTCAATACTTTATGGTATTAATTGATGCATCAACTCGATGGTCACATGTGTGCTTATTATCGTGTCGTAACCTGGCGTTTGCGAGACTACTTGCGCAAATAATTCGATTAAGAGCACAATTTCCTGATTATAATATCAGTACAATCCGTTTAGACAATGTAGGAGAATTCACATCTAGAGCCTTCAATGAGTACTGTGTGTCAATTGGAATCAATATTGAACATCCTGTTGCTCATGTTCATACACAGAATGGTCTCGCAGAATCATTCATCAAACGACTCCAATTGATTGCCAGACCATTAATTATGAGAACAAATCTCCCCACTTCAGTTTGGGGGAATGCTATTTTGCATGCAGCAACACTTGTACGCATCAGACCTACAAGTTATCAAAAATTTTCTCCCCTACAATTGGCTTCCGGAAGAGAGCCTAATATTTCCCATCTGAGAACTTTTGGATGTGCGGTATATGTCCCAATTGCTCCACCGCAACGAACAAAGATGGGTCCCCAAAGAAGATTTGGAATATATATCGGTTATGAATCTCCCTCTATAATAAAATATCTTGAACCATTGACAGGGGATATGTTTACTGCATGATTTGCAGACTGTCATTTTGATGAAACTATTTTTCCAAGATTAGGGGGAGAGAACAAGATTATCCTTAAATCAGGGGGAGAAAATAAATAGTTGGAAAAAGAAATTACATGGAATGTATCAACATTGAATACTTATGATCCTCGAACAAATCAATGTGAACTGGAAGTTCAGAAAATTATTCATTTACAAGGCATTGCAAATCAATTACCTGATGCATTCACTGATTTAAATAGAGTAACAAAGTCACACGTTCCAGCTGAAAATGCTCCTGCAAAAATAGAAGTCCCTGAAGGACAATTAATTAGAGCAAGTGAATCAAAACCTCGCATGAAGCGTGGTAGACCGATCGGTTCCAAAGATAAAAATCCTCGAAAAAGAAAAGGAGCAAAGGGTGAGGATGCCCAAATAGAGGAAATAAAATCTCCAGATAAGACTCTAGAAGAGTCCTGTGACATGAAAGATGAAACCCCAGAAGAGGATCAGGTACCTGAAAAGGAAAATGAAGAGATCTCAATCAATTATGTTGTCACGGGAAAAAGATGGAACCGAAATGATATCATCGTCGACGAAAATTTTGCATATAATGTAGCGCTTGATATAATGATTGAAAATGAGGATCTTGAACCAAAATCCGTCGATGAATGTCGACGTATAGATGATTGGCCAAAATGGAAAGAAGCAATTGAAAAAGAATTGAGCTCACTTAATAAACATAAGGTTTTTGGACCTGTAGTCCGAACCCCTGAAGGGATAAAACCCGTTGGTTATAAATGGGTATTTGTACGAAAGAGAAATGACAAAAATGAAATTGTGAGATACAAAGCACGTCTAGTTGCTCAAAGATTTACACAAAGGCCAGGTATTGATTATGAGGAAACATATTCCCTTATAATGGATGCTACTACTTTTCGTTACCTTATTAGCCTGGCCGTTACTGAAAAATTAGATATGCACTTAATGGATGTTGTGATAGCATACTTGTATGGTTCCCTCAAAAAAGATATTTATATGAGGATCCCTGAAGGATTTCGAATGCCTGAAGTATCTATATCACATTCACGTGACCTTTATTCCATTAAATTACAAAGATCCATATACGGATTGAAACAGTCTGGTCGAATGTGGTATAAAAGATTAAGTGATTATTTATTAAGGGAACAGTACAAGAATGATCCTATTTGTCCATGTGTTTTTATAAAGAAAACAAAATCTTCATTTGCTATAGTTGCTATATATGTTGATGATATAAATATTATCGAAACTCCTGAAGAGCTCCAAAAGACAGTCGATTATTTAAAGGCAGAATTTTAAATGAAAGACCTTGGAAAAACAAAACTTTGCCTTGGATTGCAGATTGAGCATCTATCTGGTGGAATATTTGTGCAGCAGTCAGCATATACAGAAAAAATCTTAAAACATTTTTACATGGACAAATCAGATCCATTTAGTTCTCCAATGGTCGTGCGATCACTTGATAAGAAAAAGGATGTGTTTCGGCCAAGAGAGGAAAACGAAGAAGTACTTGGTCCTGAAGTGCCATATCTTAGTTCTATCGGTGCATTGATGTATCTGGCTAATAACACACGGCCCGACATAGCATTTTCTGTAAATTTGTTAGCAAGGCATAGTTGTGCTCCAACACGGAGACATTGGTATGGAGTTAAACATATTTTTCGATATCTCCGGGGCACAACTGATATGGGATTATTTTATTCTAATAAATCCAAAGTAGTACTAACTGGTTATGCAGATGCAGGATATTTATCAGATCCAGCTAAAGCTCGATCACAAACAGGTTATTTGTTTACTTATGGCGATACAGCCATCTCATGGCGTTCTGTGAAACAGTTTTTGGCTGCTACATCTTTTAACCATGCAGAAATTCTTGCCATCCATGAAGCCAGTCGAGAATGTGTTTGTCTAAGGTTAATATGTCAACATATTCATGAATCATGCGGCATGATCATGATAGGACAACCCCGACAGTAATGTTTGAGGACAACACAGCATGTATTGAACAGTTAAAAGGAGGTTACATTAAAGGTGACAAAACTAAGCATATTTCCCCCAAATTCTTCTTCACACATGACCTTCAAGAAAATGGAGAGATTGAAGTTCGACAAGTACGTTCCAGTGACAATCTTGCGGATTTGATTACAAAGTCATTGCCCCCGACAATTTTTGAGAAGTTGGTACATATGATTGGAATGCGCCGACTTAAGGACCTAAAGTAATTTTCAATATCATTGTACTCTTTTTCCTTTATTAGAATTTTTTTCCCAATGGCTTTTTTTCTAGAAAGGTTTTAACGAGGCACGATTATTGAAAAATGGACATACAAGGGGGAGTGTTGTGAATGGATGTCCTAGAAGTTTCTAGCACAAAACTTTTAGTCTTTCAATTTCTAGACTTTTGTCTTTCAACTTCTAGACTTTTGGCTTTACAAATCCTTAGACTCTTGATTTTTCAATTCCTTGTAACATTCATGTAGTAGGCCTATAAATAGACATCTTACATGTCATTGTAGACTTACTTGAAAATAATACAATCTCATCTCTTATCTCTTTTTCCTCTCTAATATATCTTAGTTACTATAATATATCTCTAACAATATATATATATATATATATATATATATATATATATATATATATATATATATATATATATATATATATATATATATATACATACATATATATATATATACATACATATATATATTCATCCAGAAAGAGCTAAACATGCGGCAGGCCAGACAACATTCCCCGCAAACAAATCCCCCAAGAGACTCGCCTTTATTTGAGAGAGAGAGAGAGAGGAGAGATTAGGTAATAAAGAATGACTGAATACAAGAGATAGGTTGGCTTTTTGTAAAATGATTAAAGAAAGGGCTGGAACAGCGGGGGGTTGATAGTAGATAACATGAGATAGGGAAAATGGCCAGAATTGACATAGGATTGTGACTGTGAGATACACTACCATCCAGGAAAGGCCAATGTGGTGGCCAATGCCTGAGTCAAAATGAGAAAGAGACGAATTCCGAATGTTCGGGAATTAAAGGATGAGATTTTACCCAAGACCCATAGTCTGAGAGGTTAGATGCACCTAGATGGCACCAAAATGTATAGAGGTTCAACAGCGCTATTGGCGGCCTACCATGAAAAAGGAAATTGGGATAGCCACTTACCATTAATTAAGATTGCTTATAACAACAGTTACCATGCCAGTATAGGATACCACCTTACGAGGCCCGTATGGAAGTAGATGCCGCCTTCCCTTATGTTGGGAGGAGGTTGGCAAGAGAAAGATATGGGGACCCAAGTTAGTCCAACAAACCAGAGAGACAAAAGATCTTGCCAGTAAGTGGCTAGTGATAGCCCATAAGAGACAGAGACAGTATGCGGACCAAGCCCACAAGGATAAAGATAGTACTGCTATTGATAAGCTAAATGGCAAGTTGATGAATGACAAGCAAGTTTATGTTGGTGTATTTCTGTGCAAACAAGATAGAGAATATGAGATTGGAGATTTGTGATGCTAAAGGTATCCCCATGGAAAGAATTAATGAGATTTGTAAATGAAGGGAAGTTGAGCCCAAGATTTGTTGGGCCATCTGAGATTTTAAAATGCGTCAGGAAGGTGGCCTACGAGCCAGCCTTACCCCCCAAACCTATAGAGTGGTCGTAACGTGGTTCATGTGTCAATGCTATGTTAGTATACTATAGATGCCCGACATATGATAGAGTACGAGCAGGTAGATATACAACCTGGTCTGACTTACGAAGAACAACATGTGGAAATCACGGATATAAAAGAGCAAGTGCTAAGAGACAAGGTTGTCAAGCTAATGAGAGATTTGTGGAAAATCAAGAAGTGGAAGAATACACCTGGGAATTAGAAAGTGCAATGGGAGAAAGAGTACCCCCAATTATTCCTAGACTGATTCCGGGACGGAATCCTTTTAAGGAGGAGAGACTGTAATAACCCGAAATTTTGGTAGAATTAAAACTTTTCTATTACGATTAAGTACATCAGTGAATAATGCTTTTAATGAACAATAGAATTCAGTGATTGACGACATAGATAAGAATAATCTATCGTCCAAGAGATAAGTTGGTATACCCTAGAAGGGAGTTGAGAAGTGAGTTAGAGTACTCACTATAGGAATTGAGAAATGAGAAAACCAAGTATGTACTAGGGAAGTACATAGAGAACGAGTGTATGTAAACGAGGACAGAATTCAGAGAATCCAAACTTTATTTTATTCCATAATTGACAGAGGAGTCAGGAATATAATAATTGGATTATTAATGGAGGGTATTAAATATTAGAAGCCCAAGGAAAGATATACTCTGAGAAGGAAATAGGATTGAGAATATAATCCTAGAGTAAAGGGAATGTAAACGAGTTAGTGAACGAGTCAGAGAACGCTTGTTAAACCGAGGGAGCAATTTCTGAGATAAAGAGAATATACGAAGAATATTGGATCTAATATCTATTTGAGGGTTATAACCACCCTAACACATTAAAATATGATGTGGGAGAGGATAATATATATCCGAGAGATTTACGAGAGAAAAAACACTGAGACGGTCATAGAAATCTTTCGATGAATTAAATGACGAAAGAACTTTGCATAAAGCCCAACCAAAAAGCCCTAGAGAATGGTAAAGGCCCAAATTTCGGCCCAACCTACACATGGAGCTGCATTTTAAGTGAATCAGAGTGTAAGGGAAGGAATCCACTTGGTGAAAACATTTGAACCAAAGTGGAAGAGGAGTAAACTTGCCAAACCTTGGTGCTAAGTTGCATTTCACCATGGCAAGGTGTTTAGGTGACCAACAATTGGCTCTTTCTCATTGGTGGACTTCAAACACACTTAATTAAGAGATAAGGGAGCTGATGTAAATGATGGAAACAAGCCTTTCAAGTCATTATCCAAGGCAAAAGCAAAAAGGATAAGAAAACCCTCCAATTCTGCCCAACAGAAACCAAAACCAAAGAAAAATTCATATCTCCACTTCTACCCATTCATAAATCACCAAATTCGAACCACAGCTTTCTCAACATATGTAGAAAATTCACTCAAAATTTCATGGCTAAAAAAGGAGTATATCCTAGTCAAATCTCTTCCCCAAGTTGAAGAACCGAATCTGCCTAGTCCTTCCCAGTTTCTGTCCAGCAGGAAAAATGGGTTTATACCCATAGCTGCCAAGATTCAAATTTGATGATCTATAGCTTAAAACAAATCTTATGAGGAGCCCAAGATGTGGTAAAATTTTAAGCAACAAACTCTTATTTTTCGATTTGTTATTAATTTTACAATATGAGAATGAATAGTAACTTCGAGTTGTGTTCTTTTTTTGATGATCAAGATTTAGCTTCCTAAGGACTATCTAAGGCTTATTGAAGGATCATCAAGCTTTTTTTAGTGTTATTAGAGTATCAAAGAAGGTATAAAGCTCAAGATTACTTTGTTATATTATGAGTTATATGCTAAGTTCTAAGATGGTTTCAAGATGTGTTCATGTTAGTGTACTTAGTGATTGTTTGGCTTTGTTTTAATATGAAAAATGGTGGGTGTTGGATTGTATCCACACCACTGACTTTAGAGACATGTGTAGGTTGTTTTTTGAGGTTGTGGATGTATGGTATGCCTGGTGTGGCTTGGTTATGTTGTGACAAAAATGGAAGCGTCCGAGTTATAGCCGTCGTAATGGCGAAATTTCGTTAACCCTTAAAAATAGTTAATGTCCGAGACCATAAATTCATTTTTAGCATCACCACTGCATATGGTTACAAAGATATGGTGGTCTAGTTTGTTTTGCTGAAAGAATCGAGTTAAAAGAGTTTATGGTTTAAGAGTTATGCTAGTTTTAGTGAAAGTGGTTCAAAGGATTTTATCGTAGAAATGTAACCACTTTGATGATGATTCCGAGACCCTTAATTTTTCAAAGGATAGTTAGCAAGGTGTGTGCGAGGGTGTCGAGTCAAAAATATTATTTTCCGATTTTATAAAAATGTGTAAGCCGAGGTTGCGCAAGTGAAAACCCCTAGGAACGTGACTTTGAAATCAACTTTATAAGTGATTAAGTATAACTTGAATTCGAGGACCAGTTTCGAACCAAACTTATGACTTAAGTAATTGTCGATTAACATGGACTTGGTATGAGCCCAAAACAAGCTAGTAATGCCTTGGTTGTGTTTCGCTTGTGTGTTTAAGCATTAATTTATAAGTGGATTAATCGTACGTTTTCTTTGACTTTGTCTAGATTGTCCGACATCGTCGCGAACCCCTAACACTTCTCGAGCATTAGGCAAGTTTTCTAAATCTATACTTTGAATTATTGACTATATAATATTGCTTTTGCCATGTATAAAGTTGTACAGTTTTGCGATATATCTTATTTCTTGTTGAAATAGAATTCGACCTTTGGATTATATACGATCTTTTGAGTTAGGTATTTATGAACCGGTATACCTTGTGGCTCTAGATATAAGAGCATATTCATTGTTTTCGACTCTAAATCGAGAGTCGGTATTTTGAGATATGTAGATAGCCGTGGAAACCCAGAGGGATTCCAGCGGCAGAATACTTTGTATTTTGAGGATTGTTATTACTAAACATTATTTATATTTCCAGAATGTAATAATTAATTGAAAATGATTTGAGGAATGTTATTTGAATATTACCTCATTCGAATGTTATTATTTGAATATGATTTAAGGATTGACTTATAAGCTAGATATGAGTTATTAGTTATAAGACAGTTTTACTAATACCCTTAGTGAAGGGCGTATGATTCTTATTCTTTATTATGGACCGGGAGTTGAGATATTTCTGTATATCTTGAAGATTACTTCTGATAAAGATATTGAATAAATATTATTCAATTGTTATTTATTTAATTAATATTATTTTGAAATATTCATTTAAGATTTTACTTATTTAATGAATATTATTTTGAATATTCATTTAAGGTTTTATTTATTTAATGAATATTATGGTGGAATATTCATTTAAGGATTTAATTATTAGGAAAATATTATCTTTGAATATTCAGTTGAGGATTATTTGTGGATAATTATTTTGACTAAAAATATTCTTTAAACAATTATGATTTAATAAATGCTATGTAAATATTTATTAAATACTTTTAAACTAGTTTTAAAATTGGTTTATCCTATTTAAAATTTATCTTTGACCTTTAATAATTATGAGGAATATTTATGAGCCTTATTATGATTATTTTATCAAAGTAAGGTTCCCAAACTCTGTTTTCCATTTAAATCTATCCTCAAGGAGATTTAAATGCTCGCTTAAACTTCCAAAATATAGAGAACCCTACTTAAGGGACTATTATTTATTATGGTTCACTGCCCGGTCATAAACTTTTGAAAGTACTATTTTTATTCGCAGCGTTGGTTGCTATACATCAAAATGAGTCTTTGTTACTTCCTCAACACTCGAAGAGTAAGATTGATGGAACAAGTTGATATCCATTAACAAGCAACAGCTTGGGAAATATTGGTGAATTTTCCTTTCCAGTTAGATACGACTACTTTGTGGAGTCCTATCAACAAGTATTATACTTGGGGAAAGGAGGACGAACTTTACGTTTCAGAGTCATGGATTCTATTCGAACTAAGAGTCGTGTAAGAGGCCGAGTAGTGCCGGTCCAACCCAAGGCCCAACCGTTGGCCAGGGAGTTACTAGAGGGCGGTAGACAAGTAAGTCCGTCAATTCTTTCTTCTACCGATAGTAAAACCATATATGTACTATACAATCTGTGACTGATCATCGAAGGTTGGGACAGCTGGTGCGGTGAATACTCCAGTATTTGTTCATCATCCAAGTTTGGATATTTTCAACAACATTATCGAGAGCACCCCGATCGGAAAGCTACGGCTGGGTGACCGATAAGTGTTGGCAGGGTTTGGAAAGTGTTCAAAATTGACGTCACAATGGATCATCTTGTAACTTCATCTTTTATCTTATATTTGATGACTCTGTTGATACCTTACATAACATGAGTTGTGATAAGAAGGTTGTTTATATTGAATCACCTTATAACTTCATCTTTTAAGTTATATGTTGAGATTCTGCTTATATTTTATATAGCAGATATTTTACGGAAATGTTATATTGAATTACCTTGAAACTTTATCTTTTATATTATACTAGAACTTTGTTCATAGTATGAATATCGAAAGTTTGCAGAGATATTATGAAAATGATATTTGAAGTACTACAATGATACAGTTTTTGAATATATTTCGATAAGGAAACACTTTCGGTAAAAAGATATTTTGACAATTATTGTCTAATAATTCTGGGTTTAAATTAAAGGCAGAGTTATGTCATACTTTCATTACCTTGTTTTATATATATTATAGAGCAGTGAAGCAGGATATCAAGGATACAACACATACCTCGCCAGCGAGTGGTAACCGCAAGACGTTTTCCATAAGCAGCTTCTAGCAATAATCCCGGGAGTAGTATGAACTAGTCGGATCAGACTGTAGTTTTGTTATTCATCTTATGTATAAATATGAATAGGATGAGAGGATTGTAAGCATCAGAAGACATTTGGGTATTGTAATAATAATCATTTATTTCGCAGTTGTTATATTGTGTCATTTCTGAGACTCTAACCTGTATGTGTGAGTGAGATATATATTGTGGGCTCACAAGCAGTCGAATTGTGTACATTGCAAGTAATACAGGTAAGGCAAGGAGTAAATGGATCATGATCACTCTAAATCCCTCACCCCGGATTTTGGGGCTATTACAGTTGCATTGGTGACAAAGTTGATATGGTATCTGACAGAGTCATAGCTTTCGCTCTTTTCAGTTTTGGAATTTGTCAAAATAAAAGTGAAATTAAATAAGATTTAGGATTTCACTTAGAATCCTCCCTCGGATACGACATTTTCCGGTATCAAGTCAAAGTGGTCAAACCTAACCAAAAATGTTTTCCGACACATTTTAGACATTGACTTAGAATGGAAATATCAAGTTAATGGTATTTTATATTCTAGGTTATTTATGTCAAAAGATTTAGGCATCGGCTAAAGGCACGAATATCGAGAATTTTCAAACATTGCTTTTACGAACCAAAATTTCCCAAATTATTTAAAAGCGAGTCATTCTTAAATGTTTTACTCTCAAATATTCTTGATATATTTTCAATTAAATTACCTTGCCAAAAAACCATGCCAAAAGACCAAAAAAGAGATTTTATTCCAAAATACCCGTAATTCCTTATTTATCCGGATAAAATCTTTTTAGTTCAAACTTAAATACTCCTTGGACCTTATAGTCATTATTTCATGAGGAATATTAAGTTTGAATATTTATCAAGTCAAAAACTTTTGTCTAAGTTGTCGGTAAAGACAAATGAATTTTCCGGTCGCTCCAGAAGGCCATTTTTATATTTGAAGAATACGTAAAAATACTTCCACATATATATTTGACTTGAAACCTTGGATATGTCCTTAGTTTCTCCATAGGACATTTTAGAATAAGTTTCGTAAATTTTGGATGATTTTTTCCGGGACCCCTTAAATCGATATGTAATTGATTTAATGGTCGCTTAAAAGTCATAGAAGGTCAACTCATTTCAAGGTGAAATTTTGACCATAACCCTCTGGGCACATTTCTAGGGAATTCCTAAAATTTCATAATTCTTGAATGATTTTTTGATTTATCGAGATTAAACCCATTTCGTCTCGTCGGTACGCTCGTTTTACGTTTTTAATGATTCGTAAATTAATAAAAATGTGTAGGCACCCTTTTCCATGCAAATTTGAATTGTCTAACAGCTGGTAGGGCAAGAGGAATATTCCATACATCTTCCTTTTCAACATGTGCCATAAACCATTTAAAAATAAAGATAAAATGCTTATTTTTTGGATATAAATAGCCCCCCACCCCCCCACTTGTTTTACCAAGCTTTGAGAGCCAACTATATGCTGAAGAAAACACTCTCCCTACTGCCCTCTTTGAGCCAAAAACGTAGCCTTGAATGAAGCCATTTTTATATCTTGATATTTCATCATTTTGGCTTGTTTTTCTTCACTATTCTTGCTCTGCTTCACACACCTTTGGTCACCCACGTTTTTCCACCTTCCAAGACTTGTTTAGGCAGCTTATAAGTGACCTTTTGAGCCCAAGAAAAGCCCCCTTGAAACCTAAATTCCGGCTATTTTCCGGTGAGTGTTTTTGTGTGTTAAACCTTCAAAACTAGCTTTTTCTCTTGTTTTCTCTTTAGATCTAAAGGGTTATAAGTTGGTTTCATTTTGTTATATATATTTATATATATAACCGAATAAATAGTTGATATATTGTGCTTTCTTGGTTGATTTTTGCATATATTAACTTATATTCACTTAATCTTGCATTTTGCTCTCATATACACTTGTTCTTGAAGTTGATTCGTTTAGTGTATATTTTAGCATCTTGTAAGTTCTTGGAAGCAACTAAAAGATTATCCTAAGCTTCCCCCAAATCCTTTGAAAAACCCATTTTGGGTGTGAAGGGCCATTTAGCTATCTTTTGGTTTGGTTAAAAAAATTATAATCTAGTTTTACTTTAAATGGTATAAACTTGATTCTTTAATTAACCAAAAGTATTAGCACCCTTGTCTTTGCTCAACCAAGTCCTAATCTATATCTTGAGCTCAAAAATATTTTAAAAGGACTTAAAAGAGCAAGACCACTTGAATTTGTTTTTACAACAAATTCATTATATTCGGCCACTTCGGTTAAAATATTCGGCCGAATATTTCTTGTATATATTTGGGGTTAAATCTCAAAGTGCTCACTGAAGTGGAGGGCTAGTATCAAATTACTAACCCTAGTTATCGGCATCTCATTTGAATCATTAAAGTCATAATAAATATCAAATGGATGCCTTTAAAATATACTCAAAAAATAAAAATAATTTTTCATTGATTTCTACACATTTTTCTTGAATGGTTCCATAACCAAACGAAAGGTTAGTAATTCTAGTATTTTTAATAATATATTTAGAATTAAAAAGTCTATTTACTATTTATTTTTAATTAAAACAAGGAAAATGACAATAAAATTAAAAATAAATAGTAAGGGAATTTTTAAAAATCTAAATATATTATCAAAAATACTAGAATTATTAACATTTCGTTTGGTTATGGAAGCATTCAAGAAAAATGTGTAGAAATCAATGAAAAATTATTTTTATTTTTCGAGTATATTTTAAAGGTATCCATTTGATATTTATTATGACTTTAATGATTCAAATGAGATGCCGATAACTAGAGTGAGCAATTTGATACCGGCCCTCCACTTCAATTAGCACTTTGAGATTTAACCCTATATATTTGTACATCTTCTTGCTTGCTTGCTTGCCTTTTTGTGTGCTCTTACGTGTTTATATATTTTTTCGCACTAATTTATCGCATAATAGCGGCCCTCGTTATTTTATAACGAGCTACTTTTCCGTACGTGTGAGTTGTGTTCATATGCTTGTGTGTGGTGTTTATAATTAGTGTGCTTGTTTTTCTTTTGGTCCTCGCACTTGCGAGTTGAATATTTTTCTTTCGGACCTCGCACTTGCGAGTTGAATTTTTCTTTCTAGGTCCTTGCACTTGCGAGTTGAATTTTTCTTTCTTGGTCCTCTGATAAACGTGCATTTAATCCTAATTTTATCCCTATATTTAAGTTATTTTGCATTGATTTGGATTTTTATTTAATAAATTATAATTTTTTATTATAGGTATCAAGGAGTTATAATAAAGGAAGGCTTGGAGCTTAAATAGCAAGAGTTGGAGATAAATTTGATTAAAATTCGAATTTTCCGGGTAGCTTGCGCAGTCTGCACTGTTTGGGCCATATCTGGAGTTCTACAAGTCCGATTCTGACGATTCAACAGCCCACGGAAAGCTTATGAGAAGAGCTTTATTTCTAGAGTGGTCTTGTATTTAAAATCCAGCCGAATCAGCCCAGAATCTGAGTCAAAAAGTCAACTACGAATTTCTTCTTTTTGGAATTCAATTTTGATTGGGAATTTTCCTTGTATTTGTATTAAATAATTAAAAACACTTTTATTAGAGATATTATTAGATATAGATCAGACCTAATATACTTAGATACATACACACAACGTACGAGAGAGAGACAGAGGGGGAGAAAGAAGAGCAGCAGACGGAGACCCAGCCATAGAAGAAATTCTTGGATTTGTTGTCTCCATTAATTGTTTGAAATTCTCTCTTTATCTTTTCATATCATGTATTCATACTCTTATTTAATGTGTGATTTTGAGATCTTGATTATGAACTAATTTATTAAAGTTGGGATTTTTATGGAACCCTAGCATGAGTTTATTGGTGATTTGTTAAATAGTGCTATTTGCAATTCCATGGTTTATTCATTCAAGTGTTTTTAATTTAATACTTGCTTTTGCCTGATCAACATTAGTGGGTTAATGAATTAATTATAATTCTGCGAGGAATATAATTAATTGACACAAAACTTGAATGGTGCATGCTTAGATCGATTGATTTAATATTGTTGCGGTATAGAAATATATTGTGATCATGCATAGCTTTATGAATTGATGCTTAATTGAATTTCGAGGGATAAATTGGCATAGACATGTGTTAGTTTATTTATTAGAAATTATACCATAGTGATTCTGCGAGGAACCTATGACCATAGAGTTCTAGCTAGTAGACTGTGGATTGTGACAATGCTGGGAGACTTACTAACTGATTTTCATGTGCTAGGGGGAAGTAATTATCCTGACTATCTTCTCATATTTGAATCACAACAATTTTCTTGCTAGTTTAAATAGTTGGTTAATTTAGTTTAGTTGATTAGTTATAAAAATCTTCAAACAATATTTTAGGTTCGATAAATCACTTTGCTGGATTTTACTTGCAATTGATACGAGTTAGCAGTCCTGAGGAACGAATCTGGTATTTATTACTATATTACTTGTTTGCGATTGTGTACACTTGCACATCAGTATTTTACGCAACAAGTTTTTGGTGCCGCTGCCGGGGACTGTTTAGTGTTAATTGCGAAGTTAATTTTCTTGCGATTTGGTTTTTGTTACTTCTGTGACTAACGGGAGTAAAAGTCTTTCTTCTCAGGTGTCCTTGTGTATGAACGAAGAACCATCGGGATTATTTGCTTTTGATCCTGAAATTGAGCGAACATTCAGGGCAAGAAGAAAACTGCAACTTGGAGCTAAGGAAGCAAACTTAGTTATGGGTGATGAGAATGTTAATAACCGGAATGTGCCCCCTAATCCTCCAGATGGCACAATGGTGTTGGATGACAGAGACAGTGCCATTCGGCAGTATGGAAGACCTCGTGTTGGTGAGCTAAACTCGGGGATTGTCAACCCTGTTATTCAGGCACCACAGTTTGAGCTGAAGCCAGTCATGTTTCAGATGCTACAGACTATTGGTCAGTTAAGTGGGAAGTCTACCGAGGATCCTCACCTTCATCTTCGGTTGTTTGCTGAGGTGTGTGATTCTTTCAAACTAAATGGAGTCACAAATGATGCTTTGAGATTGAAGTTGTTCCCATACTCCGTGAGGGACATGGCTAGAGATTGGTTGAATTCATTGCAACCAGGTTCAGTGGTTGATTGGAATGACTTGGCAGAGAAATTTCTTATGAAGTATTTTCCTCCTACCAAAAATGCAAGGCTTCGCAATGAGATTAATTCTTTTCAGCAACAGGATGATGAGACCTTATATGAGGCATGGGAGCGTTTCAAGGCATTACTGAGAAAATGCCCTCAGCATGGTCTTCTTCACTACATTCAGATGGAGACATTTTATAATGGTCTTAATACTCAGACAAAGCTGGTGGTTGATGCATCTGCAAATGGAGCTCTGCTAGCCAAATCTTATAATCAGGCTTATGAAATTCTGGAGACAATTGCAACAAACAATCATCAGTGGACAACTAATAGAGCTCAAGCTGGAAAGAAGGTAGCGGGTTTATTTGAAGTTGATGCTGTAACTTCAATGAAGGCTCAAATGTCATCCATTGAGAATATGCTCAAGAATTTGACGACGGGAGGAAATCAGTCTATGGGACAGTCGGTTAATCAGCAGGTCAATCAAGTCAAGAGTGTCTCATGTGTGTATTGTGGTGAAGAGCATACATATGATAATTGTCCTTCGAACCCCGAATCTGTCTACTATGTGGGAAATCAAAATAAGAATAGCCCTTATTCAAACACTTACAATCCATCATGGAAGCAACATCCTAACTTCTCATGGAGCAATCAAGGGACTACTTCTGGGGCTTCAGCAAATACTTATCGGCCAAATTATCCACCAGGTTTTTCTCAACAAGCTCAACAACAACAGCCTCAACAAGCATCGCAATCTAATTCTCTGGAAAATATGCTCAAGGCATACATGGCAAATAACGATGCTCTCATACAAAGTCAAGCCGCATCACTTAGAAACTTGGAGAATCAAGTTGGGCAACTAGCGAATGAGCTAAGGAATCGACCACATGGCACTCTTCCTAGCGACACTGAAAAGCCTAAGAATGATGGGAATGTGCATTGCAAGGCAATTACTTTGAGAAGCGGGAAAGTCTTGGAGAATGCTAAAGCTAAAGAAGATGATACCTCTACAACTAAGGGTGAAGGTAAAAATGCAGAAAATAGTGGTGTCCAAACTTCTAAAGTGGTTCCTACACCCCAACCACAACCACCATTCCCTCAACGGTTTCAAAAGCAGAAGCAGGATGATCAGTTCAAGAAATTTCTAGATGTTCTGAAGCAACTTCACATCAACATTCCACTTGTAGAAGCTCTTGAGCAAATGCCTAATTATGTGAAGTTCATGAAGGACATTCTTACAAAGAAGAGAAGGTTGGGAGAGTTTGAAACTGTAGCTCTTACGCAAGAATGTAGCTCTTTTGTGCAGAATAAATTGCCACCAAAGATGAAAGATCCAGGGAGTTTCACCATTCCTTGCACTATTGGGAATTCTTATTGTGGGATGGCATTGTGCGATTTGGGGGCTAGCATAAACTTGATGCCTATGTCTGTGTTCAGGAAATTGGGGATTGGAGAAGTTCGACCTACAACTGTCACTCTTCAACTAGCGGATAGATCTCTTGCTCATCCCGAAGGAAAGATTGAAGATATTTTGGTCAAGGTAGATAAATTCATATTTCCTGCTGATTTTATTGTCTTGGATTATGAGGCAGATAGGGAGGTTCCCATTATCTTGGGGAGACCGTTTCTTGCTACTGGGAGAACATTGATTGACGTGAACAATGGGGAGCTAACCATGAGAGTGCAAGATGAAAAGGTAACATTTAATGTGTTCAAAGCAATGAAGTATTCTGATGATATTGAAGATTGTGCAGCAGTCACTGTGATAGATGATCTAGTTTCTGAAAAACTAGAGTATGCTTCCTCACATGATCCTTTGGAACAAGTGATCCTCAATAAATCTGAAGTTGAAGATGATGATGTTAATCTTTTAGCTTGGTTGGAAGCTAATTCACATGATATACGTACTAAAGGTCGTTTTGAGTCGCTGGAATTGTCATCAAGGGATTTCAAGGTTCCAAGGCCATCCATTGTTGAACCACCGGTGCTAGAATTGAAAGCTCTTCCTTCTCATTTGAAGTATGCTTATTTGGGACCTTCGTCTACATTGCCTGTGATCATCTCTGCTACTTTGTCCGAAGCTTAGGAAGATCAATTGTTGGAAATTCTTAGAAAGCACAAGAAAGCTATTGGATGGACTATTGCAGATATTCGAGGTATCAGTCCTTCTATTTGTATGCACAAAATTTTATTGGAAGAAGGTGCTAAGGGATCTATTGAAGGCCAACGTCGATTGAATCCTATCATGAAAGAGGTGGTCAAGAAGGAGATTATCAAATGGCTAGATGCAGAAATTATATATCCAATCTCGGATAGTTCATGGGTTAGTCCGATTCAATGTGTGCCGAAGAAGGGTGGACTCACGGTGGTAAAGAATGAAAACAATGAGTTGATTCCAACCAGAACAGTCACGGGTTGGAGAATTTGCATTGATTACCGGAAGTTGAACAAAGCCACCAGGAAGGATCACTTTCCCTTGCTGTTTATGGATCAAATGCTGGATAGACTCGCGGAGAGAGAGTACTATTGTTTTCTTGATGGGTACTCAGGCTATAATCAAATAACTGTCGCTCCGGAGGATCAACACAAAACCACATTCACATGTCCGTATGGTACTTTTGCCTTCCGAAGAGTTTCGTTTGGGTTGTGTAATGCTCCTCCAACTTTTCAACGTTGCATGATGGCCATTTTTTCTGATATGGTGGGTGACTATCTAGAGGTATTCATGGATGATTTTTCTGTCTTTGGAGATTCTTATGATGATTGTTTACGTAACTTGGGCAAGGTATTAGAAAGATGCGAGGAAACCAATCTTGTACTAAATTGGGAAAAGTGCCACTTTATGGTGAGAGAGGGCATAGTCTTGGGGCACAAAATTTCAAGGAAGGGACTTGAAGTGGATAAAGCTAAGGTCGAAGTCATTGAGAAGCTACCTCCTCCTACTTCCGTCAAGAATATTCGAAGTTTTCTGGGACATGCAGGTTTCTACAGACGGTTCATTAAGGACTTCTCAAGAATATCTAAGCCACTCTGCAAGTTATTGGAGAATGATACCCCTTTTCAGTTTGATGGGGCATGTTTGAAGGCCTTTGAAGAATTAAAGTAGAGATTGATTTCAGCACCTATCATTATTGCACCGGATTGGAGCTTGCCTTTTGAATTAATGTGCGATGCTAGTGATTACGCAGTGGGTGCGGTAATGGGTCAAAGGAGGAACAAGATATTTCATCCCATCTACTATGCTAGTCGCACTTTGAACGGAGCTCAATTGAATTACACGGTGACTGAAAAGGAGCTTCTTGCTGTTGTGTTTGCCTTTGACAAGTTTCGTTCTTATCTTGTGGGCACTAAAGTGGTTGTCTTCACCGATCATTCATCCATAAAGTACCTAATCACCAAGAAGGATGCAAAGCCACGGTTGATAAGGTGGGTTCTTTTGCTCCAAGAGTTTGATATTGAGATACAAGACAGAAAAGGTGTTGAAAATCAAGTAGCTGATCATTTATCAAGGATGGAGTACAACGAGGAATCTAGTGCTATGGTTCCGATCAAAGAAACATTCCCAGATGAGCAGATGTTTCAGGTACAAATTTCTAATGTTACTCCATGGTTTGCTGATTTTGCTAATTATTTAGCTACTGGGTTGATGCCGTTGGATTTATCAAGTCAACAAAGAAAGAAATTCTTGCATTATGTAAAATCTTATTTTTGGGATGAACCTTATTTGTTCAAGCAAGGTGCAGACCAAATTATTAGAAGATGTGTTGCTGAATTTCAGATGCAGGATATTCTTTACCATTGTCATTCATCTCCTTCCGGTGGACATTTTGGTGGGCAACGCACGGCTGCAAAGGTATTACAGTCTGGTTTCTTTTGGCCCTCTCTGTTCAAGGATGCTCATGCTTATGTTGTTAAATGTGATAGTTGCCAAAGAGTTGGTAATATTTCAAGAAGAAGTGAGATGCCTTTGACTAACATTCTTGAAGTCGAGCTATTTGATGTATGGGGCATTGATTTCATGGGTCCGTTTCCTCCTTCTTTCAAGAATGAGTACATCTTAGTGGCTGTTGATTACGTGTCTAAATGGGTGGAAGCAGCTGCCTACCCCACTAATGATGCGAGGGTTGTCATCAAGTTCTTGGACAAGCATATCTTTACTCGCTTTGGAACCCCACGGGCTTTAATCAGTGATGAAGGTACGCACTTTGTGAATAAATTAATGGCGAGTACTTTAGCCAAGTATAATGTGAGACACAAGGTTGCTACTGCATATCATCCTCAGACGAATGGACAAGCGGAGTTGTCTAATAGAGAGATTAAGAGTGTTCTTGAAAAAGTGGTGAACCCGAACCGTAAGGATTGGTCTACACGGTTAGATGAGGCTCTTTGGGCCTATCGCACTGCATACAAAACTCCTTTGGGTATGTCTCCTTATCGCTTGGTTTTCGGAAAGGCGTGTCATTTACCGGTTGAGCTCGAACATAAGGCTTATTGGGCTCTTAAAAGTCTGAATTTTGACATGCATCGTGTTGGCGAGAAGAGGTTGCTGCAACTTGACGAGTTAGATGAGTTACGATTTTTCTCCTATGAGAATGCTAAACTGTACAAGGAGAAGACAAAGAAATGGCATGATAAAAACATTCAATCTCGAGTGTTTGAAGAAGGTCAGCAAGTGTTGTTATTCAATTCAAGGCTGAAATTGTTTCCGGGCAAGTTGAAATCTAGATGGTCTGGTCCTTTCACAATTGTAAAAGTACATCCCTATGGAGCTATGGTATTACGGGATAATCAAGGAGGAGAATTTCAGGTGAATGGCCAACGTGTGAAGCATTATTGGGGAGGTGAGGTTGTTCGTGATAAAGCCTCGTTTGAGTTAATGGAGCCTTGATTGGGATTCAAGTCGAGCCAACGACGTTAAACAAAAGCGCTTCTTGGGAGGCAACCCAAGCTTATTGTAAGTTTTGTATTATTATTATTATTATTATTATTATTATTATTATTATTATTATTATTAGAGATAGATAATTTTTATTTCATTTTTTTTACTCCCACAAGGTGCCTTGATAAATTTCTTGAAGTGTTTCAGAAAATAATTATTTCAAATTTTGCAAACTCGGAAAAGGAAAAGGAAAAAAAAAGAGTGAAACCCACGGTTTTGTGAATAGAACCTGTGGTTTAATTTTTCTGAAGTGAAATTGGTTAAGGGCGCTGGAATACTAGCAGAGAATCAGAGATTCAATACCGTGGTATTGAATTCAGGAACCCACGGTTTACATTCTCTGTGCGCCAACAGCAATTCGCGCGCCTCAGTGCGTGATATTCACTCTGCGGTGCAATTTTGTCTGACTCGAGCATCAATTTGTGTGAACTTTATATGTGCACGTATGCAGCTAGACACACATTCAAGCCCCCATTTGAAGCCCACATCTAATTCATGATTCAGCCCAGCCCATCTATCATGTATGTGTCCGTGTCTGCCAAGTCCAGTTTGCTTGTTGGTTGGCTGGCTAGCCTGCTCTTTTGCAAAAACTTTTGGAAATAAAGAAGGCCAAGGGGAGTTGAACCCCTGACCCCTTGCATGCAACACAATGCTACAAACCGCTGCACCAAGTTGCATTAGCTGTTAAGAGATGTTCTTTCAATATAATAAAGGATGCTGGCGAGAAAAAATCATGTGCACCAAGACTCAAATTTGCAAGCATTTATTTGGCACTTCATACGATATTAGGGGAGTATTCTTAACTTTCCTTTGTACATATATATTTTTATTAGTTTATTAGTTTATTTTTGTATTTTTTTTATTTAGAATTTTTATTAGTTTGTATATTTTATAAATATTATTCATTGAGGACAATGAACCGCTTTAGTGTGGGGAGGGGTTTTCAATATAAAAAAAAAATAGGATCATTAATAATTTTATTTTTAGGATAATTTTTTTTCTTTTCTTAGTTTTTTTTAGGACATTAGAATTTTTTTATTTTTTTTATTTTTTATTTTTTTATTTTTTTTAGATCTTATTTTAGGATGGTTATAAAAAAAAAACACAAAAAAATTAGAAAACTTAAAAAATTGATTGCCTTGTCAATATAGCATGTTAATAAGGACAAGTACACACCATGTAGGCTAATTTTTTGAGTGTCATGTATATGTCTCCTTAGCGTAAAATACCTCATATATGATGATGTCTTGTACGTGCTTGCGAAAATTAAAAACTTGAATGTACGTCACTGTCAATTTTGATGAGTATGGCATGCTATCACCATGTGAGATCTTGAGCCTTAATTTATGATTGATACATCGTTTATCATTCTACTTTTTTTGTGGTGAGTTATTCGTCATTGCATGTGTTGCTCTAGAACTTGCTTTAAACCAGGTCGTGCGCATATTGATATTGTGTATCGTGTAAAAATGATAAAGGCACTAGGATTAACCATATTGTCCAAAACAGTACCCTTAAAAATAATCCTTAGTGAGCCCCCTTGAGCCTATATCCTTTTTCTTCGTATATCACCATCTAAATTTTGAGCCTATAAATTTCTTCTTGTCTTGATTGACTAGTAGAGCATTGTGATGTATACAAGGGATTGGTAAAATATTAAGTGTGGGGATATCTTTGTCATTGTGTGAAATTTTGGGTGGGAATCGAATTGGTGTGGCTATTTCTTCTTCGTGACACCTCAATAAAGTCACTCGAATCAATAAAAAAATAAAAAAAAAAAGAAAAAAAAAGATGAAAAAAAAAAAGAAAAGAAAGAAAGAGAGTTTATGTTCAATGGTTCTAGAAATGTGAAATTTATGAATTTAAATTTGTATGTGGGATGATATCTCAAGGTTAGTTTCATGTTGAATGCTTCAAGTGTATATGAACATTATGCTCTATTAGTTGTCAAGTTTAGCCACTTGTTAGCCTATTTCTTTGATTTCCTACCCCCTCACCTAAGCCTCGTTACAACCCTTGACAAAGACCTTTTGATTTATACGAACACGAAGTCTAGAGATTTTGGTGGACAAGCAAGCTTATGGTAGCACATGTGCATTTGATTGAACTTGAGTGATACAGTTGCACCTAAACACTTGTGTGATTTTAGTGTTTGTGAGGTTATTTTCCATCCAAAGCATGCTATTTTCTTGTTGATTGAGACTTTGATGTTATTCTTGATATTTTAGTCTTTTGAGACTATGTGTGCGTGCTTGACTAGTTGTGTTGGTGTGTAAAGTTGAGGAATTGTATTATATGACATTTATGAGCTATTACATGATTAAGTTTGCATGTGTGGAGTGCTATGATATATTTCATGTTTGAGACTTGGCAGTCAGAATAAAAATTAGGAATTTTGTGGGTAAATTCACTACAAACCCTCACGAGACCTTACTCGTCCACTTGGGCTACCTTGGGGTTTAAAGGGCTTGTTGCATATGCCAAATGCAACCGTGATCACCTACGGAAGTGGTATTAGTTAGTTAGGATTTAGTTTTTTTTTTTTCTTTCTTCTTTGCCCGAGGACGTGCAAGATGCTAAGTGTGGGGATGTGATAAACGTGCATTTAATCCTAATTTTATTCCTATATTTAAGTTATTTTGCATTGATTTGGATTTTTATTTAATAAATTATAATGTTTTATTATAGGTATCAAGGAGTTATAATAAAGGAAGGCTTGGAGCTTAAATAGCAAGAGTTGGAGATAAATTTGATTAAAATTCGAATTTTCCGGGTAGCTTGCGCAGTCTGCACTGTTTGGGCCATATCTGGAGTTCTACAAGTCCGATTCTGACGATTCAACAGCCCACGGAAAGCTTATGAGAAGAGCTTTATTTCTAGAGTGGTCTTGTATTTAAAATCCAGCCGAATCAGCCCAGAATCTGAGTCAAAAAGTCAACTACAAATTTCTTCTTTTTGGAATTCAATTTTGATTGGGAATTTTCCTTGTATTTGTATTAAATAATTAAAAACACTTTTATTAGAGATATTATTAGATATAGATCAGACCTAATATACTTAGATACATACACACAACGTACGAGAGAGAGACAGAGGGGGAGAAAGAAGAGCAGCAGACGGAGACCCAGCCATAGAAGAAATTCTTGGATTTGTTGTCTCCATTAATTGTTTGAAATTCTCTCTTTATCTTTTCATATCATGTATTCATACTCTTATTTAATGTGTGATTTTGAGATCTTGATTATGAACTAATTTATTAAAGTTGGGATTTTTATGGAACCCTAGCATGAGTTTATTGGTGATTTGTTAAATAGTGCTATTTGCAATTCCATGGTTTATTCATTCAAGTGTTTTTAATTTAATACTTGCTTTTGCCTGATCAACATTAGTGGGTTAATGAATTAATTATAATTCTGCAAGGAATATAATTAATTGACACAAAACTTGAATGGTGCATGCTTAGATCGATTGATTTAATATTGTTGCGGTATAGAAATATATTGTGATCATGCATAGCTTTATGAATTGATGCTTAATTGAATTTCGAGGGATAAATTGGCATAGACATGTGTTAGTTTATTTATTAGAAATTATACCATAGTGATTCTGCGAGGAACCTATGACCATAGAGTTCTAGCTAGTAGACTGTGGATTGTGACAGTGCTGGGAGACTTACTAACTGATTTTCATGTGCCAGGGGGAAGTAATTATCCTGACTATCTTCTCATATTTGAATCACAACAATTTTCTTGCTAGTTTAAATAGTTGGTTAATTTAGTTTAGTTGATTAGTTATAAAAATCTTCAAACAATATTTTTGGTTCGATAAATCACTTTGCTGGATTTTACTTGCAATTGATACGAGTTAGCAGTCCTGAGGAACGAATCTGGTATTTATTACTATATTACTTGTTTGCGATTGTGTACACTTGCACATCAGTATTTTACGCAACATCCTCGCACTTGCGAGTTGAATATTTTTCTTTGTTGGTCCTCGCACTTGCGAGTTGAATTTTTCTTTCTTGGTCCTCACACTTGTGAGTTGAATATATATTTATATATATAAATTAATCACCACTTGCACACACCACTAAAGTACGTAGTTTTTCCAATTGGCATCGTGAAGAACTCGACTTTAACTAATAACAAATAAATTAATTTAACTAATAGTGTCCCCGCGGCTAGTACTGTAACATACTAGTTTTGCACGAATTTAATATATATCTCACTTGTCATATATTGTTTGTTTGTTAGACTTGTATTCTAATCTTTGCAGTGAGGTGAAGTGAAGTGAGGTGACTCTTGTTCTAAGACCCAAGTCTTAGGCGTACTAACGGGGAGTTAGTAGTCTTCGTACCGTCAAGAAACGGGAAGACCCAAGATCTAAGACCTAAAATCCAAGACCGGCAAAGTTGTAGAAGTACATAGTCTTGTAAAGGGTTACTACAAAGTATTTGAGGAGGTAACGGGGAGTTATGCTCCAAGATAATTCTTGTAGTGGGTATTTGCTATTTATTGTGAGGGGGATACGTGTGTGTATTGCTCCAAGATAAATAAATAGTGGTTTAGGCGTTGTAAAGGCTTCTCCGCCTACTATAAAGGAGTCCATTTATAGTGGAAGAAATTTCAAGTTCGGGGAGGAGCTCGGGGACTGGAGTAGGGGTGTTCGAATCCATTAGGGGTTGCGGGCATCGCGAACTAGGATAAAATCGACCGTGTTATTTTTTCTTTCCTTCTTTATTTTTCCGCACTCGATTTACTTGCTTACAAGTAACTGTTCACACTTATTCACGCAAGAGAACGTGGTCAACAAGTAATATACGGTAAATAGGATTCGTTCCCACAGAGACTTGAATTGTTCGTTTTAGTTCACTTATACACTAGCTTATGATTTACACTCACTGCTAAGACAATCACAACTTTGGATTTGATTAACTAATGATTAATTGCCAACTATAAAAATTACGGGAAAATAACTTAACGATTAACTTATAATAAACAAACATGAGATTTCTATTTCATTAACCACTTCATCTAGAATCTTATGCCTCTTTAGCCTAGCATGCGATAGAGTTGATAACTGATTAGATGCACTAAACTGGTACACACCAACTTTCGTTGTGCATATACCATCCTACTGATCATCCACAATTGATAGAAGTCAAGTCGTCACCAAGTATGCTTAGTTCCTATATGTCTATAGCAATTGAAAACATACCGGTGAAAAACCAAGCATCCACATAATCACATAGTCAGTGCAAGACGGTTAGAATTACACCACAAATTAATACATGCTCTTCACATGCAAAAACCTATGCTAGCATGATTTGTTCTAAACCCTAGATCCACTTTCGCATTCACTAGGATTTAACAAACAATTACGGGTGCTCGCGACGCACCTATAACGAATAAGCGCAATCACACTAGGAAATCAATACATTCAATCACACACCAAGGCATAAAAAACACTTAATTACTAGAATCCATAGAAAAATCCATTAAAACCCCATGATAAAGAGTTAGCCCATAATCGACCAAATCGCCATCATGGGTTCAAGTGTAAACATGATAGAATAATAGTTACGATAAACCTAACAAAAGTAGTGATATAGTATACGAAAACAACCGAGCATTCAACGCAATAGGAGATTACAGATATGAATTGAAAACTAAAAATCCTCCAAAAAGCTTTATGTAAGAACCCTAATTTTTGTTATATTTTCTTTTATTTAATATCATGTGACATTGTCAATTTGGAACCTTTCTAGTCATCCCTGTTGTTTAATGGAATTTATTGTCTGAGAAACTATGTTGTTACATTCACTATGTAAGATAAAAGGAAGATTGTTGAGGGCAAGAGTCTTATTGTTAGTAAGGTTTATAAAACTTGGGATTTGAGAGTTATTGGAGTATTAAAAGATTTATGAGGAATTACGACGAGGAGTTATGGATATTCGAGGAATTTACACAATTAAGTACTTAAGGAATTACAAGGGAAATCTCTACGCGACGAAATATTATTACGAGAAATTAATTAAGATAAGATACGAATTAAAGATTAAGTGACAAGCATTGGTGGAAGAATAAAGATACAAGGAGTGATATTGCATGCAAGTCCCATGCAACTAAGTAGTTAGGAAAAGCAAACTAATAGTACCAAATGGGCAAGAGGAATAGTAACTAGTTGCACCACCTTTCAAGGAGACAAGAGGGCATGGTGGCCTATACCTAGACTTACAACATGTGATACATATCTATATACTAATACATGTATCATCCAACTACTTTACACAATTATTCAACCAACCAAAAGCAAAACACAAAAAGCTCTTCTCCCCCCCCCAAGCTAGAAGCTCTCGGCCCAAGCAAGAAAGCAAGGAAGAAAATTTTCTTTCTTCCACTTCTCCTCATTCATAATTCAAGGCATAATTCCAAGGCTCACTACATCATCTAAGAAAGGTATACTAAGAATTCCAAGCCCTTTCATCCATTAATTTTCAAGATATTAATTGTTAAAGTTGTTGTGAATAGTAACATTGTTAAGTTTTCTTTTAGATCTTGGATTATAAGGAGTGTAGAAGCTTATTCAAGGTGTTCTTGAGATTTGTAAGGCTTACCCAAGGCTCCTAGATACGCAAGAAGGTATAAAAACCCTAACCCCTCTTGGCCATGTAGTGTTTATGATGTTTGATGATAGATCCTTGTGTATTAGTGTTAATCTTGGATATATAAGTGATGGATGATATAGATCTTGAGTTTAAGTGTTGTGGTTGTGATTTTGATGCTTGTGGTTGGTATATGTATCTCTATGTATGTTATAAATTATGAACTTGGTGACTTAGATGTTGGTTGTGATGTGGATGTAAGAATCTTGGTTGATTTAAGTGAAACTAGCATGCTGAGTTTTTCCAGGAACTTGACCTGTCTTGTAAGATGGTTTTGAACCCCCAAATCTTGTCCCCTGAGGTCCTACCATATATTGTTGGAAAGGTATTTGAATGTAGTTTCCAAAAATATAAATTTCATGACTAGGTGATGTATGGATTTTGAGTTATGGCCGGAGAAGTGAAATGTGTTTCTGGATTCCGGACTGCACTAAATGGTCCCCTTGTGTACCTTGCTTAAACCCCTAAAAATTTATGTGGGATCATGGAAAAATTAGAGAAGCTAGTAAATGCAGTGGTGAAGGCAACCCGAAAAGAATTGGATTAAAATATGAAATTTTCAATTTTATAAAAATGCTAGAGTAAAATTCGTGCAAGGGAAAAAGTCGTTAAGTGGAGTATAATTTTAGGGGTAATGGACATGACTCGGATATGGTAACTAAATTAAGTCGAATAAGTGACGAGCGTAATCGAGTGGTGACATGAACCTATAGTGGGGCTAGAGTGTCATAAGACGAAGTCGTTAAGTTAATTTTGTACCCCCTAAAACCCCGCAATTAAAGAGATATTGTTAAGGTACTAACGAGCGGTTATTGCTTATGTATAGATCATTCCACTCCGCATGCTCGACCACCCCAACCACACCAAGGCAAGTTTACTTTTCAAAACTTACATATACAAGGACTTTCACTGTTGTGTTTGTAGTTTTCAATCATATCAAATGTTATGTTTATCGAAGTATTGATGCAATTGAGATGTATAAGTACATATATGTTGTACCCCTTGAACTTAGATTGAAATGATTTTCTTCGGACAACGACTCTAGCAATAGAGGTCGTAGCGGTCCGTATATACTATTGACCGGGGAGCGGTATATTATTATATCGTATTTAAATTGTGAAAACCCGAAGGGTCATTCGGGGAGTATCGTATACTCAAGTGATTATTTTTATATCTTCGTAAATACTCGAAACCCTATCTTGGATTAAAAGTTTATTTTATTAAATAATTATTTTATTAATTACTAATATTAAGTCTTAAAATATCATTTATTAATTATTGTTCATTATTTTAAAGACAAAGTTAATCCAAGATACCTTTAATATTTTCAAACTCGAACTCTTTCGAACTCAAAACATTTTCGAAAACCCCCGGTCAGGTTTGCTTCTTGTGTTATTTCAAGAATCATCGGTCGACTGATGTCGAACCACAACTACTCGGTTTTCAATCAAAATCAAGTTTTTAAAAGAAAAAGAAAAGGGGCTCTGGCAGGTGTGGGAATCGTTGACGAACGATTCACGGGATGTGTAAGCGGCCGTGAGCCAGGCGGTCCATAAATTATTATTCCGGCCCAGGTGTTGCCGAAGGATGATTACGGATGTAGTTTTCATTGAGGGTGATTACGGATGTAGTTTTCACCCGAGGATAGTTACGGATGTAGTTATTATCCTTCCACCGGTAGAGAAGACCCGCGGATTATTGGACTTGGATGTGGCGACTGATCATCGTCAACCCCTCTCAGGTTTTTATGTTTTCTTCCAGTCCCATCCTCCACTTTGGAAAAATACTCAAACACTGCTTCTTGGGCCTAAGTGCCAAGTTGCCGATAGTGTGGTTTTGATGAGAAAATATTGACATCGTGCAGTATCTAGAACTGTAAGATTTTCTATAAAGATTGGCACGTGTTAGTGCACTCTTGCAATTGTTTCAAAGAATGAAATGTTTTTGTATAAGAAACCTTCTAAGCCAATGGAAGGAAAGAGGTTTGAAATGATGTATTCCCTGTACAGTATGTTAATCGTAGAGTGTTTTGCCGAAAATGATATACTCATATGTATATATTTTCAAACGTGAGATATATTGAAATGGGAACCTTATAAAGGGTTCATATGTTATTCTTAAAGCTCCTTAGTGAGTATAAATGTTTTACTCAAACTCGGACATATACATCGTCCAATTATGTTTTGAAATCTGAGATATATACTCATATAGTTGGGAATGTTTTCGAAATAAACCACATTATTATTTTTCAAAATGGTGAACTTGCTGAGCATTATGTAGCTCATTCTTGCTTTATAAAAACTTTTCAGAAAGAGAAGAATTTGGTCGGTTAACTCCGCGACAGCAGAAGAGGAGTAGAAGATTTACCCCGGAGATGATGTAGTTCCTGATAAATACTACAGAGTAAGTCTGATAGGTTTTCAACTGTAATAGTAAGACTTGTCTTCAAGTGTAGTTGTGTAACTGGAATTGCGTAAGATTCTGGATTGTACAGATGAATTGTAATATTTAGTGTTACTTTTGATTATCGATTCTGAGGCTCTAACTTGATTGTGTGTAAGATTGAGGTATGGATGGATGTATTGTTGAGTTGTAAAGTTAATACAGGTATGATATGGTTGGATGATGATGTGACGACCTGAATCTTTGACCTCAGATTTAGGGGCGTCACAGAAATGGTATCAGAGCGATAAGTTATAGTACTCAGAAACGAGAGTGTTGAGAGTTGAGTCTAAGTAGGAGAATGACATAAGAGATCGTAGTACACTTATTATTGGACTTCCGAAAGAGGTACCGGTGAGTAGAATGGACTGGAGTGTTTACTGGAGGTATTATACTAGGGTCGATAGAATCCTAATAGACCTTCAGAATGATGAATAGAGGTTTGAGAGTCGTACATGACCTATCATAGGTAATGATATAGGAAGCAGAGCGAAATCTCAAGAACAACTGAGGTAGAGGCGATATTGCCAATACGATCGGATGACTAGGCTGGCATAAATTTTGTGGCCCATAGTCCTGCACAGTTTAGGAGGCGGCATTTTAAGAACCAAGAAGTTTAGACTTCCCTATTTAATTAAGGGTACTTAGTACTTGGAATAATGAAAGTCTTTTACTTTGGCTATAAGATCCGATTTTCGATAAGTAACGGGTTTACCCGAAAGTTGGTCACTATGTCGTTGTGGATTTCATTACCCTTGGTGGCGAATTTTACATGTGTCATACGAGAATGTTATCATAAGACGAGCGTGCTAGATAATTCCATGCATGATTCGGACGCTAGAGCACGGTAGTTCAACTTAGAGAACAAACAAGTAGAATTAACAAAGGGACTCGAGAGAAGTTGAATAGGGTTGCAACGAGCGATACGGTGATCTCAGAGTCTACCAAAAGAAAAGACCAGCGGGTCTAGAGTGGGATCCTTTGATAGAGATGTTAGCAGGGACTATGTATATATGTATTGTAGACCCCAATAATTTGGTATATGTTCAAATACACACACCCGCCACTGAACCTATGGACTGCACTGAGATCCCTGAGAGATCTCTTTGATCTGTTCCCAGGGGGAATTGGCCACTTGTGAATCATGTCGGAAGGCATGAAGTAGGACCCTACGGACTTAGCAGGTGTCCCCGGAATGATGTGAAGCTTTGTTAGGTCCGATAAGATTGTAGAAGGGGGGTTGAATACAATCTTTACCTTTTTATCGAAATTTGTCCTTTAAATAAAATTTGATAAAGACAAATTTATTTGCGGAATTATTTAACACAATTTTTCAAGTTGAATATAACTGTATATTAACTTGATGTGGTGTTACAAAATCAGTATAACAACTTATCAAGATGTTAATAACTAATTAGAAAATTCGACATGAACTTTTCTAATTTAGTTAATAATAATCAAGATAAGAACTTGGAAACTTAATTCGCTAGTAGTACAAGAATCATAAATAGACAAGTTCTTTCGGATAGAATATTACAAAGATGAAGAACTTGAATTTCTGGGAATTGTTTAAGCTTTTGTGTTCTTGATATTCTTGAGAGAGAAATCTGTTCTGGATGTTATGTTTTCTGCTGTGTTTCTTGGTTATGACCTAATCTGCTCTGTTCTGTTCTTTTATATCAGTAACAGGTCTTGCTGGCTTTCTGTAAGATATTTAACTGCTCCAGCATGATTTAAACTGCTACCAAGACTTGATTTTTCTTCATTAAGACTTACACAAACCTCCATTAAGACATAAAACTTGTCGGTATGACTTAATCAGAAGTTCGGTACGACTTAAAACAACTGGCAGAGGTCGGTATGACTTAATCAGGTCGGTAAGACATAATCTTGAATGGCTCGGTAAGACATAATTCTGAATACTGTCGGTATGACTTAAATTTATGTCATACCGAATTTTTCTTCTCCAAGACATAATCCAACCTTCTTTCTTTAAGTCATATTGATCCATTTAATTAATTATTGATTAACTAATTCATATTTAATTGATACAATAATTAATTTAATAAATTAATTAATTCTTCTAGAATTAACTCATTTAATTAAATCAACTAAATGATTTATATCAATTATAAATGAATTTAATTAAATAAATAAATAAATAATTTACTTCTTACAAACCACTGAAGGTAGTAAAGAATTACCACTGATTTTTGTTGACGTTCGATATACTGTCTGGTTCATGAACGACTAACTTCAACGATGCTTCTTCACTTTTGACTTTAGGTTGTGGTTTATTTCTTCTCTCAATTCTATTGTACTGTAACTGACCTTCAAACTATCACTCGAAAAATCTCTGTCACTGTTCAAATGAATCCATTCACTTCAATGCTGTACTGGGGCTTGATCAGATAACTGAATCGTCTTCCAGTGTATGACATCAAAACTATAGATTGACTTTTCTTCTTTCTTCTGACAGATAATACTTCTTGAGATTCCTGTGATAGTTCATATGTATATTTACTTATTAAAATTTGGTTTAAGTTGATTAGGATCCTCTAACTACAAATAGGCTGAGTCATATGCCTTTCAATCTCCCCCTATTTGTTTGTTAGACAATAACAAGCAAATTTCTAGAGGATACCTCAACTAATCCAACTTAACCAAATGAAAGATAAAACTTTAAATACTAAGTAAATATAAAAAAAAAGTTCTGGTTTATATTTAACATTTGCCAGATTCAAACATGAAAGATAAATACAAGATAGATGATCCTCTAGACTGATCATATGATACAAATTCCTATCAAGATTTATCTAAGCTCTAAAGATATAACATGTAGAGCAATTCTTTTTCTTCAGTTGTCTTCCCTTCTGAATTCTCCTTCTTCTGGCTCATCTGTGACTTGAAGTTTCATGTGTAAATTAGAATCAACAAGACGTTCTCTTCTTGATGACAATCCTTGAGGTAAGACTAAAGGAATTCCAAGCTTCTTTCTCAATTCACCTTGAAATTTCTTGTAATCTTTTATGTTTGTTTGTGCATAGGATCGAATGTGATCTGCAGCTATTACCTTTTCTTCAGTCAAGAATCCATGATTTCTGAGAGCATATTCAGCATATACCAAGTGTTTTGCATGATGTTCATATAACTCATTTTTCTGAAGATTGATTGAATGAAGTACCTCTCCCTTAAGAAATTTTACTTGTGGAGGATCCTTAATCACTTCTGGTCCAGCTCTTTCAGCAAATTCTTTGAACTTCTCATGTAACAACACACCTAGCTCAGAAGATGTTCTTACCTTAGGCCTAAGTACCCAAATCTCTGTCAGCGATCTGTCATAAAAGAACTGAATAGATACTCTGAAAGTTCCAACTTTATGACAATCCACAAATATTACCAGCTCATCAGATTTGGGTTCAAATGCAGTAGTTATCCTGATGACTTCTACCTTTAAGGCCCTTATATACATATCATGAATTGGATTTGCCAGTTTGAATTCCTCGAGAATTTGTCCAAGACGACGATCTTCATAATCAGAACTCTGAGGTGAATCAATTGCTTTTTGAGCACGTTCCCATTTGTCACCGCTCTTTAGTCTGATATATGTCTTTCTCTTCTCAACATTTATAGCATGTAATCATTGTAATGCTTGTTGTTCAGCTTTCTGAAGTTCTTCATTTTGTACAATTTGCTCTAATGACTTTTGAAGCTTTTCTTCTCTCATCAGTAAATTAGCTTCCCTCTGAGCAAATAATTCTTCAGATTCTTTCTCAGCTTGTTGAGCTTCAGATTCAGATATCACTGGTCTTTCATCTTCCCAGTGACTAAGATCAGGTTCAGGAAGTTCTTCACCTTGATCAGGGAATTCAAGATCAGCAAAAATATCGAAGTTATCCGGTTCACCCGTGCAATAATAACCTGTGTTCTTGTCTTGAATTTCTTCTTCAGTTTCTTCAACTACTTTCTTCCTCTTATCTCTCCTATCTTCACTTTGGTCAGATTTTCCAGATTTTCCCTTTCCCTCTCTTTCTTTAGTTTTATCTTGTGACCCCTTTGATTTCTCCCCCTTAGTTGAGGAATCCTCTATAGATTTATCAGTTGCCCCAGCTTCAGGATCTTGTTCATCATCATCACCACCCTTACTTGTAAAGAATTCAATTTCTTCATTTGTAGGTGTGCGACTTTGACTTACAAGATTAAACAGATGTCTTAACCATTTAGCCTGGTGTGCATTTTGCTTTTCGATCTGGTCCAGACGAGAATCAGTAGATTCCTGATTGTGCTGTACCTCTGACTGTAGAGTGTCAACTTTCATGAAAATCTCAGAAATTAACATGTCTTGAGCAACAGTAATATCTCCAGAGTCATCAAGTGCCTTTTCATGAGAGAGTTCGAGAGAATCTATCTTCTTGGTGAAAGATGTCTTTAAGTAGTTTATCTCCTTCTTGATTCCAGCAAGCTGACTGTTGATAGAGGTGGATGAAGAAGATCGCTCACCCACTTGTGCTTTAAGGATTTCTGTTTCAGCCTTGCTGACTGCAAGTTCTTTCTCTAAAGCAGTTATCTTTTCTAATAGTGAGAGAGTGTATGCGTCAGTGTGTGCGCTCACCTGACGTTCACTTTGAGATCCACTCACCTGAAGTGCATGTGTTTCACTAAATTTTATGGTATTCCTCACATCGCTCCTCTCAGATTCCTTAGCTGCTTCCAGATCTGTACCTGCATGTAAAATCACCCTAGCCTCCTCTGGGAAGGTCAGTGGTGGTGCAATGGGAGTTCGCAAATCCCTGTCCTTAATCAAATCTACTTGAACATTTGAAATTGTTTACTGAATTGCTTCAGTAGTAGATTGATCAAGTGCCCTTCCGCTTTCTCCAGTCGAAACTGCGAGTGGAAAATCCCTTGAGGGAGCCAGGAGTGTTTGTCCTGTGAGGGGAGATGATGGTTCTATTAAAGTTGGCTGAGAACCAAGATTTCCCTCTAAAGCCTGTGAAGACTCTTCTACCGTAACTATGGTAGGCACTGTCATATTTTCTACGTGCTCTCCTTGCAGTGTGTCCTGAGACTCATCTAAAGGTATGTCTTCCCCCATTGTGAGTAATAGGGGTGTGCTTGACTCACTACAAGGTGCCACGGCCCTATGGCGAATTTCAATAGAATCATCCTGTTGAGAAGATGATTCTAGTAACTGTGTAACTGCCATATCAACTTCCATATCCTGTTGGGAGGATATAGACGGGTTTACAGTTGCCTCAATTTGAGTTCTACTTTTCTTTTCTAGAGGCAGAGCTGTGGGTTCACTCATACTACCACTACTGATTCGACTTCTTTTAACTTGCAATTTCTTTCTGGAGTGAAATGATATGAATTTTGTTGGTTGAGTATTTGGCTCTACGACCTTGGTTAGAGGTTGTGGTACTACAACCCCTTGGTCAGACCTACCAACCACTTGGGTTCCAGAAATAGATTGAGAAGTAGTAGTTTGAGGAACAGAAGGCAATACCTGGTCAGCTGATTCCGCAACAATCTCTGATAAGATTGGTTGATCTAATTCAGGTTCAAGGACAGATGCAGTTTCTTGCACTGGATGTTCAACAGCAAGTGCAGCTGGTTGAGGAACAATTTGCTGAGCAGGTTCAACTCGTTGATTGCCTTGATCTTCATTATCAACAAGTATGTTTTCCACTGGTGGTTCAGGGTTTTGTTCAGGTTGTTCAGGTTCTAGTACAGGTTCAATGACAGGTAGTTGTATATAGTTTGACATGTATTGGGTGACAACTACAGGTATGTTTGTGAATTTAGGCTTGTTGCTGTACTCAGTGAACAATCTGGTAGTAGGTTTACCTAACGCCAGTGATTCTCCATTCAGGAATTGGGCTTGATTTTCTAGTTCCACTAGATGATTAAAAATCAATGACAAGAATCTTGGATAATAGCATGATACTTTTTGTCCATTATCAAAATTCCTCTTTGCATTAATGATTCTTCTAACCATCGGAACACACAGTAGTCTACCAAAATTAATTCTTCGGTTGTGTGCAACTGCATATCCGATATGCTGCAAGAAGGATGGTAATACCCCGAAGTTCCCTTTAGTAGAATTGGTAAAGACTCTACCTAATGTGTCAAACAAATAGTCCCATTCCTGAACGAAGTTCTTTTTATTCCAGACAGTTTGATCAGGACTGTCTTGATAGAATACACCATTCAAAAAATTTATCAATTCTTGATCTGATGGTAATTCTTCGAAATTTTCAGTTGGAAAATTTAAGACCGTATTTATTGTATTTTCATTCACTGTGTACTGATTGTCTCCTACAGAGAAGACAAATGATCTGTTATCATTAGAAATGACAGCAGTAGTACACATGATTCGCAAAGGTTCAATTTTCAATGGAGCATCCAAGCTCAAAGCAGTGCGAACCAGTGAATTTTCATTTAAAAAACGAATCCACGGTCGAAAACGTTCAACTGAACATTTTTCTGGATCAAAATAACCGATTAAATTATGTTTAATAATTTCAAATCGATCAGCCATTTTAATCAAGATTTAATTTCTTTGAAAATTTCAGATTTTACAAAATTATGATTTAAAAATTAATTTTTCGAATTAGTAATTAATTAAAAATTCGAAATAATTAACTTTTCTCCAAAAATTCTGAAAAATTCACACAATGATCCTTGTATACATACAAACAACCGTATATTTTTAGTTTTTCAAGAATCAAAACCAGTTGCTCTGAAAATCAGATCTAAAAATCGATTTTTCGAACAACAAATTCTTCAAAAACGGAACCAAAACACGATTTTAAACACTCAAAACGTAGATAATCAGACAAGGAGTCGAGTTATGTGATTAGTTCGTGATTATCAGCAAGTATACAATTAACTTATAAAAATAATAAAAATATTATTGAAAATTAAACAAATAATAAAAATAATTATAAATACCATATGCTATCCTATTAACGAAAACAAAGCAATATTAACAGGACAAACATTACAAAACATATGATAAATTAATTATTAAAATAGAAATAAATATCTACAAATATTCTAAAAATATAGAAGTATGAAGTATTAAATAATATGAATAAACAGAGTGAAAAATAACTAAACAAGCAAGAAAATCAGATGGTAAAATAATAATACAAGTGATTTCAAACAACAGATATTCACAGAATAATCACTTGCAAAATTATTAAAGATCAAATTTCAGATATTAACAGTATTAATTACTAGGACTGTTTAACATACCCAATTCACTAACAATTTTAGTGAATGAGGATTCATTAAGCGACTTAGTAAAAATATCTGCAGTTTGATCTCCAGAGCCTACAAATAGTAGTTGTACTGTACCATTCATTACATGCTCTCTTATAAAATGATACCTTATGTCAATGTGCTTTGTCCTTGAGTGCTGCACAGGATTGCTGGCGATTGCTAGGGCACTTGTATTATCACATAAAATAGGGATATTTTCCAATACAATGCCATAGTCCATTAATTGATTCCTAATCCATAAGATCTGAGCACAACAGCTTCCAGCAGCTATATATTCAGCTTCGGCTGTAGAGTTGGAAACTGTTTGCTGTTTCTTACTGAACCAGGATACCAATCTTCCACCTAGGTATTGACAACTCCCAGATGTACTTTTCCTGTCTACAACACTTCATGCATAGTCAGAATCTGTATATCCAATTAAAGTAAAACCAGATTCATTAGGGTACCAGATGCCTAAATTAGGCGTACCCTTTAGATATCTTAAGATTCTTTTGACAGCAGTGAGATGGATTTCTTTAGGGTTCGCTTGGAACCTTGCACACAAGCATGTGGCAAACATTATATCTGGTCTACTAGCAGTTAGGTAAAGCAATGAGCCAATCGTACCTCTATAGCCTGTGATATCTACCTTGGCAGAACTTTCACATAAACCAATTTTGACAGCTATAGTTGATGGTGTCTTTGCTGATGAGCACTCCTCCATGTGATATTTCTTGAGGAGCTCCTTAATGTACTTGGATTGACAAATAAATATTCCATTTTGTCTCTGACTTATTTGTAATCCAAGAAAGAATTTTAGTTCTCCCATCATGCTCATTTCAAACCTACCCTGCATTAATTTAGAAAACTTCTTGCATAGAAGCTCATTAGTAGACCCAAATATAATATCGTCCACATAGACTTGGACTAGTATTATATCATTCTTATGTCTTTTAGTGAAGAGAGTTTTGTCTATGACACCTCTTATAAAACCATTTTCTAATAGATATTCAGAAAGAGTGTCATACCATTTTCTTGGGGCTTGCTTAAGACCGTAGATAGCTTTGTAAAGAAAGTAGACATAGTCCAGATGATTTTGATCTTCAAAACCAGGGGGCTGTTCTACATACACTTCTTCATCTAGCTTACCATTCAGAAAGGCACTCTTGACATCCATTTGATAAACTTTGAATCTTGAATAGGATGCAAATGCCAAGAATATTTTGATGGCCTCAAGTCTTGCCACTAGAGCATAGGTCTCGTCATAATCAATGCCTTCAGCTTGAGAATAACCTTTAGCTACCAGTCTTGCTTTGTTTCTTATCACAGTGCCATCTTCATCTAGTTTGTTTCTGAATACCCATCTTGTGTCCACCACTTTTCTATCTTTAGGTCTGGGTACCAGCTTCCATACTTCTAGTTGCTTAAATTGATTGAGTTCATCTTGCATAGCAATCACCCAATTAGGATCAGATAGAGCTTCTTCTACTTTCTTAGGTTCCATAACTGACAAGAACCCAGAATAGTTACATTGATTCTGATAAGCTCTTCTTGTTTTCACACCAACATCTGGATCACCAAGTATCAGCTCAAAAGGATGAGCTCTATTCCAAACAGTTTGTCTGTGAAGAATTGATCTTGACGATTCGCCTTGATCTTCTATATGATGTTGAGTATGACTTGTTGACCCTCCATTATCTCCCCCTGAGTTGTTGCCATTTTGACTTGTTGATGGTTCAAGAGTATCAGTGGTGTCTTGAAAATTATCATTGTTTTCACCAGCATCACCTTGATCATTACCACCAACATTTGGATTATTATTATCAGCAACAACGTCAGGTTGGTTGTCATCATCTGAATCTGAGTCTGACATATCATCAAACTTAAGCTTTTCAGATGGATCTTCATTTTGGATACTTGGGAGTTTTGTTTCATCAAATGTGACATTGACACTTTCCATAGTTTTCTGTTGATCAATAAGATACACCTTGTAGGCTCTTCTAGTATAACCAATAAATATTACTTCATGTGCTTTTTCTTCAAATTTACCACCTTGATCATCTCCTTCTTTCAGCACAAAGCATTTTGTCCCAAATACATGGAAGTACTTGAGAGTTGGTTTCTTGTCATGTAGAGCTTCATATGGTGTCTTCATTAAGTCTTTATTGATAAGTGTTCGATTCTGGGTATAGCATGCAGTGTTGACAGCTTCAGCCCAAAAGCTCAATGGAAGCCTTGATTCACTTAGCATAGTACGTGTAGCTTCAATCAAGGTTCTATTCTTTCTTTCAACTACCCCATTTTGTTGAGGAGTTCTGGGAGCCGAGTACTGTCTAGTTATACCCTTTTCAGTGCAAAAATCATTCAGAACTGCATTCTTGAATTCAGTTCTGTTGTCTGACCTTATAGCTCTTACTGGACGATTAGAGTCCAGCTCAATTAACTTAATGTGATCAACTACCAGTTGTGGAGTTTCATCTTTTGAGTTCAGAAATAGTACCCATGTGAATTTTGAGAAATCATCAACAATCACTAGAGCATATCTTTTTTTTGACATGGACATCACACTAACTGGACCAAACAAATCCATACGGAGAAGTTGTAATGGTTCAGTTATTGATGATATGTTAGTGCTCCTGTGAGTTGCCCTTTTTAACTTCCCTTTTTGACAAGCATCACATAGACCTTCCTGAGTAAATTCAATCGAAGGTAAACCTCTCACCAACTCTCTTTTCACTAGAGAATTCATTGTTTTGAAGTTTAGGTGAGAAAGTTTCTTGTGCCATAACCAACTTTCATCAGTGGATGCCTTTGAATAAAAACATCTAATTTCTTCTGTGCTTCCAGAGTTCATATTGGTTATGTACAAGTTTCCTTTTCTTACTCCAGTCAACTGTGGCCTTTCATTTCTCTTGTGTGATATTAGACAATTCTTCTTGTTGAAATGAACTTCATAACCTTTGTCACAAAATTGACTAATACTGAGCAAATTGTGCTCAAGGCCGTTCACAAAAGAGACATCTTCAACGATAACATTTCCAGCTTCTAATCTGCCATATCCATCAGTTTTACCTTTGCTGTTATCTCCAAAGGTAACGACTGGGTCGGCCTTCTCCACCACATTTGTCAGCAGGGCTCTATCTCCGGTCATATGCCTTGAACATCCACTGTCCAAAATCCGCATGACTCGTTCAACCTGTTTCAAACCCTGCAATGACAAATTGGTTAGACTTTCTTCGGAACCCAAATTTGATTGGGTCCGGAATACTTAAAGAATTGGCCTTTATCAGGCAAAGCAACACTTTTTATTTTAACAACATTTTCTTCAGGTACTGGACATTTAACCCTGTAAACAGCTTTAACTTGTTTTGGTTTCAGCTTGGGTAACCATGTCTTTACCATATCCTAAGAAGGACTTGGAGTCCTAATCTTAGAATTAGGTGGTGTTACAGTCCTGGATCTAACATGTTTAATTCTGCTCATATGCTGTCTAGGAACATTCTTATCAACACATGCATGATTACCGTTAAAGTAAGCAGACATTATATTAAAAGCACAAGACATGCAATTAACAGCATTGCATTTCTTATGAGCAGTATCAATAACAGGAATAGCATGCATGGTAGATATGTTGTTGCATTTATTCATGTTGTTACTTCTACTACTAGTTTTCAAGGAACTAGTAGACTCACCAACTCTTTCTGTTTTCTTAAACACAGACTTTCTATCTTCATCATTTTTAACAACTTGATTACTTTCTAAGACTACGCCATTAGCTAAATCCTCAATGCGCATCTCTTCCTTAATGATTAAAGATGTTGTATCCAAAGGTTCTGCTATGGATGTCTTAAAGAGTGGGTTACTAACACCCTTAAGCACTATTGGGATACCCCTTTCTACAGCACTTACACGATTAGGGGTAATAATGCTTTTTCGTCCAATAGCTTCATTATAATCAAACCCAATTCCTACGGTTTGATTAATAGCTTGTTGGTTAAACAACTCTTTAGCCACTTTACATGAATTAGAAGTAGCACTAACCCTTATTTCTAGCTCAGCTATGGTTTCACGTTGTTGAACAACTATTAACGCTAGAGACCTCTCAAGTTCTTTTAGAATTCTTATTTCTGATTTTTGTTTATCATGGCAATTTTGTACATCGTGTAATTCTGATAAGTGATTACTAAGATCTGTATTTAACAAACTGATCCTTTCAATCTCTCTATTAGCATTACCTAGTGTATCACTAAGTTGATAAATATATTGACTTTCAGTACATGATACCTCAGATGAAGTACCACAGGAGTTATCAGATTTTTCCATCAGGGCAAGATTGCCATACTCTTCATCTTCAGAGTCTGTATCATCCCAACTCTTTCCAGCAGCCACATAGGCTTTACCTGTCTTCTTCTTTTCAGATCCAAGGTCTTTTCTTTGGTTTTGTTTTGGCTTCTGACATTCAGTAGCGAAATGTCCAAGTTCATTACAGTTGTAGCATCTAATTTTACTTCTTTCAACTGTTCCAGTTTTGTAACCTCCTCTATTACTTGAGGATGAAGAACCTCCTCTATGGAACCTGTTATAGTTAGATTTGTACCTGAACTTGGGATTCTTCCTGAATCTGAAGTTACTGAATTTCCTTACCAACAAAGCCATGGACTCATCTTCCAACTGATCTAGCTCTTCTAACGAATAGAAGTCTCCTTCATCTGAACTAGCATTCGTTTGACCAACTTCAACTTCAAGCTTGACACTGTCAAAACTACAAGATTGAATAACCTTATCTTCCACTTCCTGTTTGTTCTCAACAATAAGAGTTGTAGAAGTATTAGCAACTCTTCCTTTTCCATAAATCTCCTTTTGTTGAGATTATTCCAGTTCATAGGTTTTTAAAACACCAAAGAGTCTTTCTACAGTAATTTCATTTAGATTCCTCGACTCTCTGATAGCTGTAATCCTATGTTCTAGATGAACATGCATTGATAGTAGAAATTTTCTGTTGATCTCTTTCTGAGTGTAGTACTTGCCATGCATCTGTAAATTGTTGACAAGTTTGTTATATCTTTCAAACACATCTTGAATACTTTCATTGTATGCTGATCGAAAGTGTTCATACTCAGATGTCAGAATTTCTAGACGATTCTCCCTAACTTCCTCTGTTCCTTCATTCACAGTTTCAATGGTTTCCCACATGTGCTTTGCTGTCTTGCAGTTAATCACATGACTGTACATCACAGAGTCTAGAGAATCTATTAAGATCAGTCTTAAATTAATGTCAAGTCCAGCTTCTTCTCTTTCAACAAGAGTGTACTCAGAAGAATCTTTGTGTACAAACTTTGCAGGGGAAATAACTTTTCCATCAGTAACAACTTCAGGAATTAATCCAAAAGGTATTAGTGGTCCTTCTGATAAGACTTTCATGTATTTAGGATTTGCAACCTCGAGGAACATTAACATTTTGTTCTTCCACATATCATAACTGTTTTTGTCATATATGGGAATTTTCACAGTTCCAACTTTAGAAGACATGATGAATTTTTTAAGAGAGTTAAAAAATTCGGGGATGATTTTTAATCGAGTAAAATGGGATCATTGATTTGTGTATCAATCAATCTGCTCTGATACCAATTGTTAGGTCCGATAAGATTGTAGAAGGGGGGGTTCAATACAATCTTTACCTTTTTATCGAAATTTGTCCTTTAAATAAAATTTGATAAAGACAAATTTATGTGCGGAATTATTTAACACAATTTTTCAAGTTGAATATAACTGTATATTAACTTGATGTGGTGTTACAAAATCAGTATAACAACTTATCAAGATGTTAATAACTAATTAGAAAATTCGACATGAACTTTTCTAATTTAGTTAATAATAATCAAGATAAGAACTAGGAAACTTAATTCGCTAGTACTACAAGAATCACAAATAGACAAGTTCTATCGGATAGAATATTACAAAGATGAAGAACTTGAATTTCTGGGAATTGTTTAAGCTTTTGTGTTCTTGATATTCTTGAGAGAGAAATCTGTTCTGGATGTTATGTTTTCTGCTGTTTTTCTTGGTTATGACCTAATCTGCTCTGTTCTGTTCTTTTATATCAGTAACAGGTCTTGCTGGCTTTCTATAAGATATTTAAATGCTCCAGCATGACTTTAACTGCTACAAAGACTTGATTTTTCTTCATTAAGACTTACACAAACCTCCATTAAGACATAAAACTTGTCGGTATGACTTAATCAGAAGTTCGGTACGACTTAAAACAGCTGGCAGAGGTCGGTATGACTTAATCAGGTCGGTAAGATATAATCTTGAATGGCTCGGTAAGACATAATTCTGAATACTATCGGTATGACTTAAATTTAGGTCATACCGAATTTTTCTTCTCCAAGACATAATCCAACCTTCTTTCTTTAAGTCATATTGATCCATTTAATTAATTAATGATTAACTAATTCATATTTAATTGATACAATAATTAATTTAATAAATTAATTAATTCTTCTAGAATTAATTCATTTAATTAAATCAACTAAATGATTTATATCAATTATAAATGAATTTAATTAAATCAATAAATAATTAATTTACTTCTTACAAACCACTGAAGGTAGTAAAGAATTACCACTGATTTGTGTTGACGTTCGATGTACTGTCTGGTTCATGAACGACTAACTTCAACGATGCTTCTTCACTTTTGACTTTAGGTTGTGGTTTATTTCTTCTCTCAATTCTCTTGTACTGTAACTGACCTTCAAACTATCCCTCGAAAAATCTCTGTCACTGTTCAAATGAATCCATTCACTTCAATGCTATACTGGGGCTTGATCAGATAACTGAATCGTCTTCCAGTGTATGACATCAAAACTATAGATTGACTTTTCTTCTTTCTTCTGACAGATAATACTTCTTGAGATTCCTGTGACAGTTCATATGTATATTTACTTATTACAATTTGGTTTAAGTTGATTAGGATCCTCTAACTACAAATAGGCTGAGTCATATGCCTTTCAAGCTTGGTCTTCAAGATAAAGCACGGAAATGACAAATATATTGTGAAACCCGAACTCGACAGATGACTTTAAGATGATGATTAAGAGACGCACTAGTTGATGCCTTGTATTACGAAGACGAAGAGATGGAGTTACCCTCATAATGGTGATAATGAGATGCACGAATTATTATTAACTTACTTTGGTAACTACCGGCTGGTGCACTACTTCATTTTAAACTGTTCACTAACCATGTTACCTCGATTAGTATATCGGGTAACCCTCCTAGCTTTCTACTTCAAACTTGTGGAATAACAACCAGTGATATACTTTCTCTAAACCGGGACTCATTCAAAGTATCTTAAATGATCCCCGAGCATTCTATTTGAAGTTTATAATTATTTCTGCTCAGGACTATTTACACTCTCTTTCAATTATCCAAGGAATGTTCAACAAATATTTCCTTAATTAATCGATGACTACTACTTAACGAATATCGATATTTGGTTGCTTCTTTCATACTTGCACTCTTCAGTTGAGCTCATAAATATTCAACAAATTACTGAGGACATGGATGATCTAATGTCCAGACATCCCTCATGAATTCTTTTCTTCTATTCAAGATGAGATTGTACATCGTACATTGAAATCATAGTAAGGATATCATTTTGATATTGGTATTCCGAATTTAATTCTATTGTTGGATCTGATAAAGCATGTGTACGGAGGCACCCTTGGGTGGACCGTTTCACGGATAAGTAATATTTGATGAGAGGTTATCGATTGTTCCGATACCTAGAACATTCTCTTCAGATTTTATAGTTTTCTTTGTCAAACTTAATAACTTCTTATTTTCATTCGTTATCCGAGAAGCCTAAAGTTTCTTCAGTGGCTACAATGTTGAAATTCCGTTCTATCCAATTGAAACTGGCTAGTCGTTATGTCAATATGAATGACTAGTTGATTGTTCTAACTACTCGAAATTGTAATGTTGTGAAGAACACCTAGCTAATTGTCCTAGCTGGTGGTGATATCTCAAGCAGGTGAACTAGCAAATTTTGTCTAGCTAGTTGCTAGTGTTTCTTAAAAAGGACTAGTTATTGTTTTACTGGTCCAACTCCCAATTTAATTCATTCTGCAATGCATTTTGCATGTGGTGAAGTATGATGATGAAAGTTTTGACGAATAACTTGATTGAGACCTAATGAGGTCGCCCACTCAACTCGAATTCTACCCATCTTCGTATTAGACTTTATATCACTTGAATATTTTATTCTTTCATTCACACAATGAGAATTCATTTGAAACCACTGATTACTTGAATGATAAACTACTTCATTCTTTAATTGTCATGGAATAGAATTGCTTTCTATTGGCTGACCTTCATTAATGCGACTTTAGATTTCCTCTTATTATTCAGGAGGAAAAGTATCCACTCGATGTAAGAATTGTATGAAGACCGTCTTTATGACTTTTGTATCCAACAATCATTGCCCTTGTGCAACATTCTCTATGGTATCATATTACAGAATTATCAGGACAGGAAGGAATAAACCCTGTTGTATTCTTTCTGTCCATCCTTACATCTCCAAAAATCGAGACTCCTAGTATTTGGAACCATCAACATTCTTGGAACATCCAATGTGGAATTCTTATTGAAATTATCTATTGGACCTTGTTATTTTGAAACCATTCCTTTCAAAGTGATTACTCTAAGGTGAACGGGAGGTACAATTATGAACCGTTACACCAATATGAGATCAAAAATCAAATGTTGTAATTGTGCAGCCAGAGCGTTATGCCGAGTAATTATTAAAGTAGAAATAACATATCGGGGCATACCACAAGACCTTTAATATTAGTGTGGGGAAAGTTATAAGAAATGATGAGGTAGTTGGGAGTACGCTTCTACCAACCGTTGTCAGGATGTTATATTAATGAATTCTGGAGTTACCAAGCCTTTTCCTGATCCAGGAAATTCAAATCGATTGCGATGTAAAACATATCCTTGGAGGAAACTAACATGGAAGTGAGATGGACGAGAAAGGAAGAAATATCGTGGCAAGAATGTGAAGCTTTACTTAGCTTAAAGGGATTGATGCACATAGAGAGACATATAGTTTAACAGGCCCTAATAGCAAATGGATGCATGGAGATATGCCAATGATCCTTCGAGATTACCGCCTAATCAAGTTTATTGGGAATCGCAGCCGCATGCAGGCCTCAGGCTGATTGGCGCCAGTTGTGAAGGAGGACGAGCGTATGACATCTTATATATACCATCGAGAACTGATACCCTTACCGGAAATGGAGGAATTGTTGACTAGTTAAAATGAGTAGTTGTTTTTCAAAGATAAGGTTGAAGAGAAGGTTTCACCAACTCAAGATCGACCTCTGTACTGTGCCAAATTTGGCATTTCACACTAATATAAATGTTATAAAATTGTGGTAGTATCGTTTGAATGGACTAATGAGTCAGAAGCCTTTATGGATTAATGAACAAAGTTTTGGGATGAAATGAGATATTAGCAACAACCTCGTTGTTAGCCATACTTGATGATAAAAAGAGGACTTTGAGAGTCACGATGATGCATCTTTCAAAAGTTTAAGAGGTGTGCTGATGCAGTAGAAAGGGGATGATAGCCTATACTTCTAAACAACATAAAGGCTACGGGATAGGATATACTAACCGTGAGTCTGGAATTAGTCATGATGGCGTTCACGCATAAAACTGAGACGTTAACTTTATGAGAAAAGTGTGAAAGTTTTCCACAAGTGCCATAAGTATATCTTCATATTAGAACTAAACATAAGAAATAGAAGGTGACGATAGGGAGCAGGGAGTATAATGGAGAAATCTGGTTTTACCCAAGAAAGGCCAGTGTGGTGGCCGATACATATAGGATGGATTATTCGAAATTGGAATTCAGTCAGTATTGACCGAGAAAATAGAGTATATACAATAAAGAATAATGTTAGAGAAAAATGACTAAAGTTTGGGGAAGGACAAAGATGTACAGAGAATTAAGAGAATGTTTGGCAAACGGATATGAAGAATGGTATTGACAAACTATTAAGTACAAACGCAACATGTCATAAACAAAACGATAGAGATCTATTGGATTAATTCCGCCTGTAGAAAATTCTGAACGTGGACAGAATTATAATGAACTTCATGAGTAGGTCGCCGAAGACCGAGCCAAGAGATGGCCCTAGTTGATTTATAATTGTTGGACCAAGTGATTTACATACGAGAGACTTTCCATTTAGAAGATCATCGATTTATACACGGAAGAGATGGTGGTACAATGTAAAACTTCTGCAGTGATTACGTTAGATAGAGACTTAAGGTTAAACTTCGAATATTGAAGGTGCTTTTAAGTATAATTAATAAAGAGATGGAGCGTATGTACTAATTTGGTCTGTGGCTGACAGACAGGGATGAAGAATTATCCAGACGATCGAACTTATATTTAGTGTCGTGCCTTAGATTTCACGGGGCAGTCGAGAATAAAAACTTATCCATGAAATGAATGTTGTTATCACGATCGTCACCATGCGAGCGTAAGGACGTCTCTTGTAAAGCGTACTACGAAAGAAGAAATTTCGTTATTCTTACGTTACGAAGAAGTCAATGAACGAGGGATATAGTAGCGGAACTGGTTCAACGTATACCGAAGACTATACAGTATCCATAGCAGGTGGTAACGGCTGACGGGAGGCAACACCTGCCTGCTAATCAAGCGAAGGAATATGAGGAATACCGTGCGTATTGACGTGTCTCAGATTATAAAACACGACCACAAAGTATCCACGACCAACGATGCAAGGACTCAACACGGATACTATGAACAAGGTAGAAGAGGAACGTATAAGTAGTGGGATAGAAATTTTCAATCATAGAACAACTGATAAGGAATACAGGTCGAGGAGAGTATGCGTTGAGGAACAACATGACCAAGGGAGAGAACAATAGGGTTGAAGTGTCAACCTGAGAGTTGGAAAAGGTAAGGTTGGAATTGTATCCACAACTATTATCCTTAGATAGAATCCTTTTAAGGAGAGGAGACTGCATTAACCCTAATTTTTGGGAATATTCAAAACCTGGACGAATAGTAATTTTATGGGTGGATGAGAAATTTTTGCAATCACGATATGTACGAATTATTAAATGAAGATTTCGAATTGATATTACGTCTTTACGGTACAGACGAGTGTATGTAAAAGTCATTAGTTTTTTTTACGAAACCTATTATTTCGAATGGTCAAATTTTATGAGATATCTAAGGAGATCGTGGTAAGGCATGGGGTTCCTGTGAGCATTGTATCTGATAGAGACCCAAGGTTCAACTCCAGGTTCTGGAGGAGTTTTCAGGATTGTGTGGGGACCAAGTTAAACATGAGTACTGCATACCACCCCCAATCAGACGGACAGAGAGAAGATGTCGGAGGACATGTTGAGAGTATGTGCCATCGATTTTAAGGGAGGTTGGGATGACCACTTGCCGTTGATCGAATTTTCCTACAACAACAGTTACCATGCAAGTATAGGAATGCCCCCATATGAAGCTTTATATGGACAAAGATGTCGGTCTCCCTTGTGTTGGGAAGAAGTTGGAGAGCGGAAGATTTTAGGGCCTGAACTGGTCCAACAGACAAGAGAAACTATCGAACTCATAAGAGGACGGCTGGTAGCGGCCCAAGACAGACAGAAGAGGTATGCGGACCAGACCCGCAAGGACAAAGAATATGAGGTAGGAGAGTTTGTGATGTTAAAGGTATCACCGTGGAAGGGATTGATGAGATTTGGTAAGAAGGGAAAGCTAAGCCCAAGATTTATTGGACCTTTTGAGATCTTGAGACGAGTTGGAAAGTTAACCTATGAATTGGCTTTACTCCCAAGCTTGCAGCAAGTACATAATGTGTTCCATGTGTCCAGGCTACGACCCTACCATACCGACTTCCGACACGTGATAGAATTTGACCAAGTGGATCTGCAGCCAGACTTAACCTATATGGAGCAACCCGTAAAAATCATGGAGAGAAAAGAATAGGTGCTGAGGAACAAGGTTGTCAAACTAGTGAGAGTTTTGTGGAGGAACCAGAATGTCGAAGAATCAACATGGGAACTAGAGAGCACGATGCGTGAAAAGCACCCCCAACTGTTATCAACCTGATTCCGGGACGGAATCCTTTTAAGGAGGGGAGGCTGTAAGAACCCTAATTTTTGTTATATTTTCTTTTATTTAATATCATGTGACATTGTCAATTTGGAACCTTTCTAGTCATCCCTGTTGTTTAATGGAATTTATTGTCTGAGAAACTATGTTGTTACATTCACTATGTAAGATAAAAGGAAGATTGTTGAGGGCAAGAGTCTTATTGTTAGTAAGGTTTATAAAACTTGGGATTTGAGAGTTATTGGAGTATTAAAAGATTTATGAGGAATTATGACGAGGAGTTATGGATATTCGAGGAATTTACACAATTAAGTACTTAGGGAATTACAAGGGAAATCTCCACGCGACGAAATATTATTACGAGAAATTAATTAAGATAAGATACGAATTAAAGATTAAGTGACAAGCATTGGTGGAAGAATAAAGATACAAGGACTGATATTGCATGCAAGTCCCATGCAACTAAGTAGTTAGGAAAAGCAAACTAATTGTACCAAATGGGCAAGAGGAATAGTAACTAGTTGCACCACTTTTCAAGGAGACAAGAGGGCATGGTGGCCTATACCTAGACTTACAACATGTGATACATATCTATATACTAATACATGTATCACCCAACTACTTTACACAATTATTCAACCAACTAAAAGCAAAACACAAAAAGCTCTTCTCCCCCCCCAAGCTAGAAGCTCTCGGCCCAAGCAAGAAAACAAGGAAGAAAATTTTCTTTCTTCCACTTCTCCTCATTCATAATTCAAGGCATAATTCCTAGGCTCACTACATCATCTAAGAAAGGTATACTAAGAATTCCAAGCCCTTTCATCCATTAATTTTCAAGATATTAATTGTTAAAGTTATTGTGAATAGTAACATTGTTAAGTTTTCTTTTAGATCTTGGATTATAAGGAGTGTAGAAGCTCATTCAAGGTGTTCTTGAGATTTGTAAGGCTTACCCAAGGCTCCTAGATACGCAAGAAGGTATAAAAACCCTAACCCCTCTTGGCCATGTAGTGTTTATGATGTTTGATGATAGATCCATGTGTATTGGTGTTAATCTTGGATATATAAGTGATGGATGATATAGATCTTGAGTTTAAGTGTTGTGGTTGTGATTTTTATGCTTGTGGTTGGTATATGTATCTCTCTATGTATGTTATAAAGTATGAACTTGGTGACTTAGATGTTGGTTGTGATGTGGATGTAAGAATCTTGGTTGATTTAAGTGAAACTAGCATGCTGAGTTTTTCCAGGAACTTGACCTATCTTGTAAGATGGTTTTGAACCCCCAAATCTTGTCCCCTGAGGTCGTACCATATATTGTTGGAAAGTTATTTGAATGTAGTTTCCAAAAATATAAATTTCATGACTAGGTGATGTATGGATTTTGAGTTATGGCCGGAGAAGTGAAATGTGTTTCTGGATTCCGGACTGCACTAAATAGTCCCCTTGTGAACCTTGCTTAAACCCCTAAAAATTTATGTGGGATCATGGAAAAATTAGAGAAGCTAGTAAATGCAGTGGTGAAGGCTACCCAAAAATAATTGGATTAAAATATGAATTTTTCAATTTTATAAAAATGCTAGAGTAAAATTCGCGCAAGGAAAAAAGTCGTTAAGTGGAGTATAATTTTAGGGGTAATGGACATGACTCGGATATGGTAACTAAATTAAGTCGAATAAGTGACGAGCGTAATCGAGTGGTGACATGAACCTATAGTGGGGCTAGAGTGTCATAAGACGAAGTCGTTAAGTTAATTTTGTACCCCCTAAAACCCCGCAATTAAAGAGATATTGTTAAGGTACTAACGAGCGGTTATTGCTTATGTATAGATCATTCCACTCCGCACGCTCGACCACCCCAACCACACCAAGGCAAGTTTACTTTTCAAAACTTACATATACAAGGACTTTCACTGTTGTGTTTGTAGTTTTCAATCATATCAAATGTTATGTTTATCGAAGTATTGATGCAATTGAGATGTATAAGTACATATATGTTGTACCCCTTGAACTTAGATTGAAATGATTTTCTTCGGACAACGACTCAAGCAATAGAGGTCGTAGCGGTCCGTATATACTATTGACCGAGGAGCGGTATATTATTATATCGTATTTAAATTGCGAAAACCCGAAGGGTCATTCGGGGAGTATCGTATACTCAAGTGATTATTTTTATTTCTTCGTAAATACTCGAAACCCTATCTTGGATTAAAAGTTTATTTTATTAAATAATTATTTTATTAATTATTAATATTAAATCTTAAAATATCATTTATTAATTATTGTTCATTATTTTAAAGACAAAGTTAATCCAAGATACCTTTAATACTTTCAAACTCGAACTCTTTCGAACTCAAAACATTTTCGAAAACCCCCGGTCAGGTTTGCTTCTTGTGTGATTTCAAGAATCATCGGTTGACTGATGTCGGACCTCAACTACTCGGTTTTCAATCAAAATCAAGGTTTTAAAAGAAAAAGAAAAGGGACTCTGGCAGGTGTGGGAATCGTTGACGATTCCCGGGATGTGTAAGCGGCCGTGAGCCAGGCGGTCCATCAATTATTATTCCGGCCCAGGTGTTGCTGAAGGATGATTACGGATGTAGTTTTCATCGAGGGTGATTACGGATGTAGTTTTCACCCGAGGATAGTTACAGATGTAGTTTCTATCTTTCTACCGGTAGAGAAGACCCGCGGATTACTGGACTTGGATGTGGCGACTGATCATCGTCAATCCCTGTCAGGTTTTTATGTTTTCTTCCAGTCCCATCCTCCACTTTGGAAAAATACTCAAACACTGCTTCTTGGGCCTAAGTGCCAAGTTGCCGATAGTGTGGTTTTGATGAGAAAATATTGACATCGTGCAGTATCTAGAACTGCAAGATTTTCTATAAAGATTGGAACGTGTTAGTGCACTCTTGCAATTGTTTCAAAGAATGAAATGTTTTTGTATAAGAAACCTTCTAAGCCAATGGAAGGAAAGAGGTTTGCAATGATGTATTCCCTATACAGTATGTTAATCGTAGAGTGTTTTGCCGAAAATGATATACTCATATGTATATATTTTCAAACGTGAGATATATTGAAATGGGAACCTTATAAAGGGTTCATATGTTATTCTTAAAGCTCCTTAGTGAGTATAGATGTTTTACTCAAACTCGGACATATACATCGTCCAATTATGTTTTGAAATCTGTGATATATACCCATATAGTTAGGAATGTTTTCGAAATAAACCACATTATTATTTTTCAAAATGGTGAACTTGCTGAGCATTATGTAGCTCATTCTTGCTTTATAAAAACTTTTCAGAAAGAGAAGAATTTGGTCGGTTAACTCCGCGACAGCAGAAGAGGAGTAGAAGATTTACCCCGGAGATGATGTAGTTCCTGATAAATACTACAGAGTAAGTCTGATAGGTTTTCAACTGTAATAGTAAGACATGTCTTCAAGTGTAGTTGTGTAAGTGGAATTGCGTAAGACTCTGGATTGTACAGATGAATTGTAATATTTAGTGTTACTTTTGATTATCGTTTCTGAGGCTCTAACTTGATTGTGTGTAAGATTGAGGTATGGATGGATATATTGTTGAGTTGTAAAGTTAATACAGGTATGATATGGTTGGATGATGATGTGACGACCTGAATCTTTGACCTCAGATTTGGGGGCGCACACTTTATGCTCTCTCCAGTGATTCTTCTCTCTCTAAAATCCACACCCCAGAATAATACGATAATGATATGTTATCTAGGGCTTTCCACCAATGTTACATAATAATCTAGGCTTCGAAGACACAAGGCTGCACTTTTCATCCGAACCGGCCCTCCAAAACAAGCCCAACAGCAGAAAAAAATAATCTTCCAGCGGACCAGGGCGCGGGCGCGCTCTAACTCGGCGCGGGCGCGCCTGCAGCCCCTGTTGAAAATTCTGATTTTGCTCAATTCCTCCTGTTGGCTGCCGTACGATGCTTCGATATGCTCCATGATCGACACGCTATCTCAGCCATCGACACTTCTAGCTCTAAACCATCCGAAACACGAAATTCAACCACCTTTTTCCCGAACGATACTCTGCACACTAAAAACAAGAAAACACATCAAAAGACACTAAACACTCGGGGACAAGCGGTCAATTTAAGCCGAAATGGAACATATTTAGTGGACATAAAGTTCACTAACACACCCCCAAACTTAAACCGATGCTTGTCCCCAAGCATAAACAGACACGATGCAATCTAATGTAATGCAATGCATGAATGCAACTAATATGAAATGGAAGCGTTCCCCTTCAAACCAACCAAAACCAACTAGCAAGCAAATAACTCAAAGAAATGCAACTAAATCCAAATAGAGCTCGCCTAAATCCTTGTATACTAACAGTACATGGACAGAAACATGCACGCGTGCTATGCTCATCAGAAATACCCCCAAACCAAACCAAGGCCATACCTATTCTTAGCCAAACAACCACCAAGTTTAAAAACTGAATGAAAGCTAGACACAAGATCCCTCAAGATACACCGCCATAGTCCACTTGAGTTGACAAGAAATCATGCTTAATTACTAACATATATGACGCATAACACTACATATAACAACACATGCTTATTTAACTGTGCAATGGATGAGACCCCTAAAGGCTTATATAGTAATACCCATGTAGCAAGGGTTAGGTCAGTGGATCCCAGACTATAAAAGCCTTAGGTTACTAGGCACAATGTCCCCTCGTACTTAATTGCTCGAGTATTAAAGAGCTCACCCTGGTTAATTTTGCAATTACACAATTTACACGACTTTTTTTTTCTCATTTTCTTTTTTTTTAATGCAATATGGAGTGAGAATTCTCATCTCCAACCCTAGACCACTCATATAAATATGAGCCGGCTACTAGCCATTTGACACCTATTTATTAACAATATACATAACTAGCATGAATTTCTTTGTTTCCCCCAAACTTATACTTAAGTGTTCCTTCGCTTTTAAGAATCCATCAAACATTCTAGGTTTAAACCCAGGGGTTAAATTTTAGCAACCAAACAGACATGGCCGGGTCCAATTCAAAAGTACTCAATGAGACTGTGACTGTGTAAAATTTTGTTTCTAAACAAGCAAATCAGTTTCATAAGAACTATAGAGCAACCCTTTACTCTTCATTAACGCAGTCAATTAGACACCTACCTACTAGTCAGAATTAGTTCGTTCTAAGGGATCATGGAAAATGCATGAATTATGCTATGTAACATGGAATGCCACTACATAACTCACATTTAAACAATATGCATGATACATGAACAATTTAAACAATATACATGATAATACTACACTACATGTCCTATATGCATCTAACTACTAATCACAATCTTCATTTCCCACCCCTAAACTTAAAATCTTCAATGTCCCCATTGAAGGCAAGAAACAAAGAAAGTGTGCAGAGATACCTCAATCATCAGAAAGATCACCCTCCTCGGGTGAATCCGGTGGTGGATAAACAACTCCATCTCCATACTGAGGCCAAACAACCTCGACCCCTGTAGCCAAAAATGCCGTGCCCAAAGCCTGTGCCAGATCATCAGCAAAACGACTTTGTCTCTCATCAATAGCATCTATCCGCCTAGCAAGCCTCCTAAAGTGAGACTCGATTATACCAGTACTCTCACTCGCAGCACCCCTCCGTGCTCTCGAAGGACCAGCCCTAGCCTCCTGCTGCGGCTGTGGTGGCAAATCACCACCCAGAATGTAATCCAAGCCTCGCGGATGTGGCTCATCACCATCCCACTCAGCCAACCTAGCAATAGCCGTCTGGTCTATGCTGCTAGCTGGCAACTGTAACTGCTCCTCTGCTGGCCAGTGAATACCCACATCCAAACACAATGGAACAACCACCGAGCCATAAGGAATTGCTGCAGTGGAACCCCCTTGCATGAATCTGATCATATTCAGATGAATAACACCACCCACATCGATGTAACTTTCAGTCATAATAGCCCACAATAGAATAGCTCTCTCCACAGTCACCTTATGAGAATGCGAGGATGGTAAGATATTCGCACAAATAAACAAGTTCCAGGCCTTGGCATACTTGTTCAACGCAGTAGCCGGAAAAGTAATCGGCTCTGTCGATCCCACCCTACGCTTCCATTCAGTGCCCGGAACTGTCATCTACCTCAGAATGTCCTCAAGATCTACATCCCCACGGCCCTTCACCCCATAGTCCTCTTCACCAGGTGCAGGTGCTAGAACATCCAAAACCCTAGTAATGGCAGTAGGAGTATAATCGACCACAAAACCACGAACTGTGGAATACCCATTCTTCAATTTCTTCGCATTAGCATAGAACTCTCTAACGATACTCAAAGGTACCGCCTCAGCCACCTCACACACCGTAACCCATCCCCGCCTCGTAATCATGCCCACCAGATCTCCATCCATGATACCCGGAGTAAACCCCCTCTCCTTGACCACTGGCTTGATCAACAATCGAGTAAATTCTTCTTGAGCCTCCGGTGAATTGAAGCTAGGAGCATTCCCCCCACTTGATGAAGAATCAATAGAAACCACAGAACTTCTTGTTCTCTTAGGAGCCATGGAATTGTTGGGAAAAGTTTTGTATGTATAGGTTGTATTGTGATTTGAGAGAACGGGATTAAAGTAGTGGTTAGGGTTTGTATTTGTAGAAGTGGTGGAGTGGGTATGTGATTATATAGGTAAAGAACCCCCAAAAACTGATTCCCCCTTTAATTCTCTGTTTTTGGCCCTTTTTCCTCGGTTTTTTTTAAACAGACGGCTCCGGTGCTCCCGCGCCCTTCTCAGCGCGCCCGCGCTTCATTCCAGAATCTCCACGCGCGCCCACGCTTCATTCCAGAATCTCCACGCGCGCCTGCGCCCCTTGGCGGCGCGCCCGCGCCCCTTGGCGGCGCGCCCGCGCCCGAACCTCCTGCCCAATTTTCATTTTTTTTTGTTTTTGATTCTTCGTACAACAAAACGTAGGTTGCCTCCCACGAAGCGCTTCTTTTACGTCAGTAACTTGACGTGACTTCCATGATTCACTCAGTAGTCGCAAGAATCACGGTTTCAGCTCCACGATTCGATACCTCACCAAAATACGGTTTCAATCTCTGACCATTGACTTTGAAGGACTGATCAGGTGATTTCTCAAAGATTTCTACCACTCCATGCGGAAACACGGTTTTGACAATGAAGGGCCCCGACCATCTCGACTTAAGCTTTCCTGGAAACAGACGAAGGCGAGAATTAAATAACAACACGGCTTGGCCAGGAACAAATACCTTGTTGACTAAACGATGATCATGCCATCGCTTCACTTTTTCTTTGTAGAGTTTTTTGTTCTCATAGGCTTGCAAGCGAAACTCGTCCATCTCATTGAGTTGCACCATTCTCTTTTCACCCACGGCTTTAAGATCAAAATTTAGCTTCTTCAAAGCCCAATAAGCCTTGTGCTCCAATTCTGTTGGCAAATTACAAGCTTTCACATAGACAAGCTGATATGGCGACATACCCAAAGGTGTTTTATATGTCGCTCGATAAGCCCAGGCGGCTTCATCGAGTTTCAAAGACCAATCCTTCCTCGAAGGACTCACCACCTTTTCCAGAATACGCTTGATTTCACGATTAGACACTTCGGCTTGGCCATTGGTCTGAGGATGGTATGCTGTAGCTACCCGATGATTGATGTTGTATCTGGCCATAAGATTCGTGAACTTGCGATTGCAAAAATGAGTGCCTTCATCACTGATAATGACTCGAGGAGTGCCAAATCTGGTGAAGATGTTCTTATGAAGGAAATTGAGCATGACATTGGCATCATTGGTCGGAAGTGCCTTGACCTCAACCCATTTGGAGACATAATCAATGGCTAACAAGATATATTGGTTGTTGCATGAGGAGATAAACGGTCCCATGAAGTCGATTCCCCAAACATCGAAAATTTCCACTTCCAACATTACATTAAGGGGCATCTCATCCCTCCTCGATATGTTACCAATACGCTGACAACGGTCACACCTTAAAACAAACTAATGAGCATCCTTAAAAAGAGAAAGCCAATAGAATCTCGCTTGAAGAATTCGAGTTGAAGTCTTTTCACCTCCATAGTGGCCTCCATATGTCGTGGCGTGATAATCCCTCAGAATAGCCTCTGTTTCACTGTACGGCACACATCTTCTAATAACCTGATCAGCTCCTTGTTTAAACAGATATGGTTCTTCCCAACGATACCATTTGACTTCATGCAAGAACTTTTTCCTTTGTGCATAAGAGAGCTCGGGCGGAATCACTTGACTAATAAGAAAGTTCACAATGTCTGCGTACCATGGCTCTTCTTCTTGCACCCTAAACAATTGCTCATCCGGGAAGAATTCATTAATGATAGTACCGTCTCGAGAGGATTTACCCGTGTCCTCCAATCGAGAAAGATGGTCAGCTACTTGATTCTCTGTCCCTTTTCTATCCTTAATCTCCACATCAAATTCTTGTAACAGAAGTACCCAACGAATCAACCGAGGTTTGGAGTTCTTTTTAGAGAGCAGATATCTAATAGCCGCGTGATCCGTGTACACCATTACCCTTGTACCAAGCAAGTAAGAACGAAATTTTTCAAAACCATAGACTATTGCCAACAGCTCCTTCTCAGTATAGTGTAGTTCAACTGAGCCTCATTAAGGGTCTTGCTTGCATAATAGATCACATGAAACACTTTCTCTTTCTTTTGGCCAAGAACGGCCCCCACTGCATAATCGCTAGCGTCACACATCATAGCGAAAGGTTCACTCCAATCAGGAGCAATGATCACTGGTGCTGAAATCAACTTCTTTTTCAGAGTCTCGAAAGCGGTCAAACATTCTTCGTCAAATTTAAAAGGAACGTCCTTTTCCAAGAACTTACACAACGGTTTGGAGATTTTTGAGAAGTCTTTGATGAAACGCCTATAGAACCCTGCATGACCAAGGAAATTGCGAATCCCTCTCACTGAATTAGGTGGTGGAAGATTTTCAATTGTCTCTATTTTTGCTCTGTCCACCTCTAGACCTCTCCGTGACACCTTGTGACCAAGGATAGTTCCCTCCTGCACCATGAAATGGCATTTCTCCCAGTTAAGCACTAGATTAGTCTCCACACATCTTTTTAGAACCGCACCCAGATTTTGCAAACATTCGTCAAAAGAAAGACCGATTACAGAAAAGTCATCCATGAAAACTTCTACGGTCTTACCAATCATATCTAAAAAGATAGCCATTATACACCTTTGAAAAGTGCCGGGTGCACCACACAAACCAAAAGAGACCCGCCGAAAAGCAAAAGTGCCAAATAGACATGTAAATGTCATCTTCTCCTGATCCTCAGGAGCAATACAGATTTGATTATACCCTGAATATCCGTCCAGAAGGCAATAGTACTCATGACCTGCAAGTCTGTCTACCATCTGATCGATAAAGGGCAGAGGAAAATGATCCTTCCTGGTGGCCTTGTTCAATTTCCGGTAGTCCATACAGATTCTCCAACCAGTGACTGTGCGAGTGGATATAAGTTCATTCTTCTCATTGGTGATTACCATCATGCCCCCTTTCTTTGGCACACATTGAACTGGGCTTACCCATGAACTATCAGAAATGGGATGGATAATCCCTGCATCCAACCACTTGATAATTTCTTTCTTCACAACTTCTTTCATGATTGGATTTAGACGTCTCTGATGTTCCACTGTTGGTTTACTCCCTTCTTCTAGTGGAATTTTATGTTGACAGTAAGCCGGACTAATCCCCTTGATGTCTGCAATAGTCCATCCAATGGCTGATTTGAATTCTCTTAGAACTCTCAAGAGCTTGTCTTCCTCAGAATCTGACAGGTTAGCAGCAATAATCACAGGTAAAGTAAATGACTCACCAAGAGAGGCATACCTTAAATGATCAGGTAACGGTTTGAGCTCTAGAGTTGGAGTTTCTTCAATGGATGGTTTCAACCGCTGATGCGACCCCGTCAATTCAGATAGACATAAAGATTCCACTGGTCTCTCAATTTACCTTTGCCATGGAGTAGCATCAAGAAATAGCAGTTGCTCATCTGTATCATCTTCTTCCAATAAAGAATCACCAATCAGTGCATTTTCCAATGTGTCATTCATGAGCAGGTGCTCAATTTTTGATTGCACTGCCGACTCAACCAAGTCTATCTTCAAGCACTGCTCTGCTTCAGTTGGAAACTTCATAGCCTTAAAAACATTGAAGGTGACATTCTGATCATGCACCCTCATAGGGAGTTCCCCTTTTTGCACGTCAATCAAGGTCTGACCCGTGGCCAAGAATGGTCTCCCAAGAATGATAGGGATTTTTTTATCATCTTCAAAATCAAGTATGACGAAATCTGCTGAAAAGATAAGTTTGTTCACTTTCACCAGAACATATTCTACAATTCCTCGAGGATAGGTGATTGAGCGATCAGCTAACTGGAGTGACACGTTTATTGGCTTAGGCTCCGGAAGGCCAAGTTGCAAGAAAACCGAATAGGGCATGAGGTTGATGCTTGCCCCTAAATCACACAAACACTTGTCAAAAGAAACATTCCCAATGATGCACGGTATGGTAAAACTCCCCGGATCCCTCATCTTAGGTGGCAACTTTTGTTGCAAGATAGCACTACACTCCTCCGTCAAAGCGACGGTCTCTAAGTCCTCGAGTTTCAATTTCCTCGAAAGTATGCCTTTCATGAACTTGGCATAACTTGGCATTTGTTCCAGGGCTTCAGCAAACGGTAGATTTATGTGCAACTTTTTGAGCACTTCCAAGAACTTTGCAAATTGTTTATCAAATTTCTGTTTCTGAAGCCTTTTATGGAATGGTGGAGGCGGATAAACTTCCTTGCTAGCTTCCTTACTCTCGGGACTTGCTTTCCCAGCTAACCTTTCCCTTTCTTCCTCGCTTGATGCCTTCGGAACGACTGGAAGAACAGAAGCTGGAAAATGAACAGGAGCCTCAGGCGCCCCCGCGCCCCAAGATACTGTTCACAGATTTTTCAATTTCTTCGTTGAGCTGATTTTTGACCTCCAGATCGTCTGTAACCTTTCCAGAACGCAACGTGACAGCATGAATCTGTTCCTTGACCTCCGTTTTACCCGGATTTGCTTCCGTGTCACTAGGTAATTGTCCTTGAGGTATGTTCAAAAGAGCATTGGCCAGTTGGCCAATTTGATTTTCAAGAGTTTTCAGAGATACCGCTTGACTCTTACACATCATTCGCAATTCTTCCATCTCTGACTTCTCATTCGACTGCACATGACTTCCTTGATGTTGTTGATGAAATCCAGGTGGATTGTATGGTGGCCTTTGGGCATAGGGTTGTTAATAACCCGAATTGTTGAACTGCTTCGAACCATATTGCTGACCCTGAGGTGGTTGTTGCATGGTATTCTGATTGTTGCTCCAACTGAAGTTAGGATGATTCCTATTGTTGGGCTGATATGTGTTAGGAGCAGGGTGTGAAGACCTCTGATAATTGCTGACAAAATGTGCTGATTCGCTAGAAATTGCACACTGATTAGTTTCATGAGCACCCGTACGCAATTCACAAACCATGGTGACTTGTTGAACCCCCACTTTAGCTAATGAATCCACTTCCATGGATAGAGCCTGAAGCTGAGCTGCTATAGCCGTTGTGGCATCCACTTCAAGAACACCTGCAACCTTACCTTGTGGTATACGCTGGGTCGAATTCTGATACTCGTTCGCAGCCATCATTTCAATCAAGTCATGGGTCTCTTCATAGCTTTTAGCCCACAAAGCTCCTCCAGATGCTGCATCGAGCATTGCTCGAGAATGGCCTAACCCATTGTAAAAACCATTGATGACCATCCAATCTGGCATCCCATGATGGGGACATTTCCGAAACATCTCCTTGTACCTTTCCCAAGCTTCACACAGTGATTCACCAGAATGCTAACTAAATTGTGTAAGAGCATTCCTCATGGCTGCAGTCTTCGCCATAGGAAAGAATTTAGTCAAGAACTTTTATGCCAGGTCTTCTCATTTAGTCAAGAACCTGCATGGTATTCTGATTGTTGCTCCAACTAAAGTTAGGATGATTCCTATTGTTGGGCTGATATGTGTTAGGAGCAGGGTGTGAAGACCTCTGATAATTGCTGACAAAATGTGCTGATTCGCTAGAAATTGCACACTGATTAGTTTCATGAGCACCCGTACGCAATTCACAAACCATGGTGACTTGTTGAACCCCCACTTTAGCTAATGAATCCACTTCCATGGATAGAGCCTGAAGCTGAGCTGCTATAGCCGTTGTGGCATCCACTTCAAGAACACCTGCAACCTTACCTTGTGGTATACGCTGGGTCGAATTCTGATACTCGTTCGCAGCCATCATTTCAATCAAGTCATGGGTCTCTTCATAGCTTTTAGGCCACAAAGCTCCTCCAGATGCTGCATCGAGCATTGCTCGAGAATGGCCTAACCCATTGTAAAAACCATTGATGACCATCCAATCTGGCATCCCATGATGGGGACATTTCCGAAACATCTCCTTGTACCTTTCCCAAGCTTCACACAGTGATTCACCAGAATGCTAACTAAATTGTGTAAGAGCATTCCTCATGGCTGCAGTCTTCGCCATAGGAAAGAATTTAGTCAAGAACTTTTATGCCAGGTCTTCCCATGTAGTAATGGAACCTGCTGGAAGTGAATGCAACCAGCTTTTTGCCTTGTCCCTCAAAGAGAATGGGAACAACCTTAGCTTGATAGCGTCCTCAGAAACACCGTTGGTTTTGAAGGTGTCACAGATCTCGATGAAATCTCTGATGTGCATGTTAGGGTCCTCAACAGGTGAACCCCCAAACTGGACTGAGTTCTGGACCATTTGGATCGTGCCCGGCTTGATCTCAAAGTTATTTGCAGCAATAGCCGGCCGCACAATACTCGACTGAATATCATTAATCTTGGGCTGAGAATAGTCCTTCAGCGCCTTGTTATCTGCCATTTCATCAGTAACTTCCAACACTTTCTCAACTTCTTCCACTAATTCCTCTTCTCGCTCCTTTCCTTCCAGATTCTCTTCACGAACTTGAGAACGAGTACGCATACACGCTCAAGATAGTACCTGAGAAATCCTAAAGTAAATAGGTGAGAAAAACGTCCGAGTCAGTGAAATTAATCCAAATTGATGACAAGAACATAAACTAAACAAACAATGAACCGAGTCCCCAGCAGCGGCGCCAAAAACTTGTTCACACTTATTCACGCAAGAGAGCGTGGTCAACAAGTAATATACGGTAAATAGGATTCGTTCCCACAGAGACTTGAATTGTTCGTTTTAGTTCACTTATACACCAGCTTATGATTTACAGACACTGTTAAGACAATCACAACTTTGGATTTGATTAACTAATGATTAATTGCCAACTATGAAAATTACGGGAAAATAACTTAACGATTAACTTATAATAAAGAAACATGAGATTTCAATTTTATTAACCACTTCATCTAGAATCTTATGCCTCTTTAGCCTAGCATGCGATAGAGTTGATAACTGATTAGATGCACTAAACTGGTACACACCAACTTTCGTTGTGCATATACCATCCTACTGATCATCCACAATTGATAGAAGTCAAGTAGTCACCAAGTATGCTTAGTTCCTATATGTCTATAGCAATTGAAAACATACCGGTTAAAAACCAAACATCCACATAATCACATAGTCAGTGCAAGACGGTTAGAATTACACCACAAATTAATACATGCCCTTCACATGCAAAAACCTATGCTAGCATGATTTGTTCTAAACCCTAGATCCACTTTCGCATTCAATAGGATTTAACAAACAATTACGGGTGTTCGCGATGCACCTATAACGAATAAGCGCAATCACACTAGGAAATCAATACATTCAATCACACACCAAGGCATAAAAGACACTTAATTACTAGAATCCATAGAAAAATCCATTAAAATCCCATGATAACGAGTTAGCCCATAATCGACCTAATCGCCATCATGGGTTCAAGTGTAAACATGATAGAATAATAGTTACGATAAACCCACCATAAAAGGCCTACGACAACATTTTTAGCATGTGTTGCCATCAAATATGTTGCCTTTGCCATGCTGTTTTTTGCTAAGGTAACATTGTCATTTTTATGTTGCCTCAGGTAGAAAAATTATGTTGCTATAGGATAAAAGTATTTGCATGTTGCCGTAGGTATCAAATTGTGTTGCCATAATTTTGTAATGAACAAAATTTTACATTTTCTACTAAAAATAAAAGTTTAACATTTTTTCACATGAAAAATAATTTATTTGGATAAAAATAATCGAGAAGTTTTTATAAAAATCAAGAATATTTCAGTAAAAGTGAATACTTCAATTAAAATGTTAAAACTTTTCAAGATGAATAATTTTATTTTAATGTTCATTAAATATTATTAAACAAAGTTTTTAAAATGAACTTTTTTTCTAAATATATTTTAATATATCATTAAAATAAAAATATTGTCATATATGATTAAAAATATTTGAACATATTATTCCAAATTATGTAAATAATTCATTAAAAAGATCAAAACAAATTTTTTAGATGAATAATTATATTTTTATAATTATAAAAGAAATGATTCTTTTCTAAAAAGTTTTTACAGGAAAGTTGGATGAGCAGCAAAAATACCGCCCAATCCAAAATTTTCAAACAACATCAAAATAGAACTCTCCTTTTCGTTTTTCATTTATCACTCTCTCACTCTCGTAGCTCTCCGCCGCTCTGCCTCTCCTCGTCTTTCTCTCTTTCTCACCCACACACTCTTTGATTTCCTTCTATATCCATACATACATATAATATACACACTCTTCGATTTCCTTCTATTTGTATACTTCTTTAATTTAGGACTTTTTCGATTTAAGACTATTATCTATACATATATACATATTATCTATACATATATATGTTTCTTTAATTTTGGACTGATTTCAATTTGAATTTTTGATGTCTCAGGGTTATATTGAAATTTGGACTTCAATCGAGTTCAATCGGGTTTAGTTTGTGTATTCAAAATTAGGGTTTCAATCTGGTTCAATTTGGGACTTTGAGGTTAAGGTATTTTTATCTTTTGTGTTATATATATTGAATGTATTATTTGTTTCGTGAGTTTGATTTTATTTTGTAGCTTCAATATTATGGCTTAAATCTGAGCTCATCGATTAGAATCCAGCTTCTCCCTTAAGGGGCACATCATTTTCTCTGGTCTTCAACTACTTCAAAGGTTGAACTGCAAATTAGGTACAAATTGTTTTCGAAATTATAATTAGTTTTTTGTATGTTTGGGAAAGTATTTGAATATTGTTTGCACCCAAAGGTGTCACTTCGCTTATTGGGCTAATTGGTGTTAGGAATATGTTGTACTTGATGATAACTTCACAATTAATCAAATTGTATAAGGTTTTGTAGCTGTCAACGGATGAGGATTTATAACTCTATCCGTTGACAGGTAGCTCATCAACGGATGAGGTTTTGTAGCATACTGCAAGTATCTCTATGTTATCAGTTGATAGTGTTTTTATCCACAGTCATGTTGACTATCAACGGATAGGCAGAATAGGGTAGCCAATTGTAAATAAGCTATGCTATGTAATTCTGTCTAAGTGAAAGTGTATCAACGGATGAAGACAAAACTCTATCAACGGATACAGCTCAAGTCCCAATATCAACGGATACCGCTCAATACATTATCAACGGATGTCAGTGTACAACATCAACGGATAATCATTGACACTGTGTTCTATGATTAGCTGGGGATTATCAGTTGACAAGGACATGTTTGACTGACAGATCACATGGGTTGATAGTAGATACAAAAAGCAGTATGGCAGCCATACTTTGGAAACACAGAAGAAAGAAGCATTCTATTTACACTATGAATACAAGAAAGGTGCAGGAGACATGTCTGAACACAAGGACAACCTTTCGGCTACATGTGTATTTGGAGTGTAGTAGCAAGTCAACTAGAATTAGATTAGTATTATCTTATTCCAGTAGTACTTGTAAAACTTGGGATATATAACCAAGTGTAGCAACTCTTTGTAGGTTAAGAAAACAGACATATTTGCTTAGGGTTTCTTGAATATCTTCAGAAGCAAAGAGTTGTAAAACGGCAGCTGTGTACATTTTGTATCACAGAGTTTTCTTCAAATAAAATCTTCAAGTGGTGCATATTAACCACCTGATTTTATATGTGTTTGTGTTTAAATCTTACATTGCAATTATCTCTGCATAAGTTTCTGGAGTTCTTATCAGAAATTTATAAATATCAAGAATTGTATTCAACCCCCCCCCCTTCTACAATTATACAAGTGTGTAATCTGGGAATAACAATTGGTATCAGAGCAAGCTTCTAACATATTTGAAGTTTAAAGATCAACACACTTCCAACATGTCTAAGAAGGATTATGGAGTGAAGATTCCAGTTCTTGATAGAGAAAATTACTTTCACTGGAAAGTAAAAATGCGCCTACATCTCTCGTCTATTGATGAGGGCTTTGTGGATTGCATTGACAAGGGTCCTCACGTTCCAATGAAGACAGCAACAAGAGTTGGCCTGGCTGATGATGTGCCTGACACTCTCATTCCCAAACCTGCTTCTGAGTGGAGTCTTGAAGATATTGCAGAAGTCCACAAAGACAAAAAGGCCATGAATATTCTGTTCAATGGTCTAGAAACAGACATGGTTGACAATGTTATTAACTGTACTACCGCCAAGGAAGTATGGGACATTGTTCAAACCCTGTGTGAAGGAACAGAACAGGTAAGGGAAAACAAGATGCAACTACTAATCCAACAGTATGAACATTTTCACTTTAAGAGTGGAGAAACATTGAATGATACATTTAGTAGATTTCAAAAGCTACTAAATGGTTTGAAACTGTATGGAAGAATCTATCAAGTTAAAGATTCTAATCTCAAATTTCTGAGATCACTGCCCAAGGAATGGAAGCCAATGACTGTTTCTCTAAGAAACACTCAAGAGTACAAGACATTTACTCTTGAAAGGCTCTATGGAACTTTAAAGACCTATGAGCTGGAAATGGAGCAGGATGAAGAGATTGAGAAGTCTCAAAAGAAAAGTGGGTCAGTTGCACTTGTTGCCAACTTGGAGCAAAAGGAGGAAAGGACAGAAACTGCTAGTTCTACACCAAACAGGGAGGTTTGTAAAGGTAGAGCAGAATCAAGCAGGAGCAAGGAAAAGGTGTCTGAGGAATTGAATGCTCTTCAGCAGGATGAATTGGATGAGATAGATGAGCACTTAGCTTTTCTATCTAGGAGATTCTCTAAGCTGAAATTCAAGAGAAACTCTGGGGTGGCCAAGCCATTTAACAAGGATTTTTCCACAAGCAACTATGTGGATAAATCCAAAATTAAATGCTACAATTGTGGAATTGCTGGTCACATGATAAGTGAATGCAGGAAACCTAGATCTGAGAACAAGGGGAAGCCAACTGAGGCTGTTGACTATAAGAAGAAATATTTTGATCTTCTCAAGCAGAAAGGAAAGGCATTCTTGACCCAAGAGTATGACTGGGCTGTTGATAACAATCATTCTGATGATGATGTTGAGTTAGTCAACCTTGCTTTAATGGCTGATTCTGGAGAGCAGGAAGCAAGTTCAGCTAGCAATCAGGGAAACAGAAGGAATCTATGGTACCTAGACAGTGGATGCTCTAGGCACATGACAGGAGATTCAACCCTGCTCACAGAATTCAAGGAAGGAGCTGGCCCTAGAATTACCTTTGGAGATGACAGCAAAGGATATACTAAGGGATATGGCCTGATTTCAAAAGACAATGTCATCATTGAAGAAGTGGCTTTAGTTGAAGGTTTGAAGCACAATTTGCTGAGTATCAGTCAGATTTGTGACAAAGACTATGAAGTAAAGTTCACAAAAGAAGCCTGTGTTGTTTCTGCCAAGGAAGACAACAATGTGGTATTGACAGGCTTTAGAAAAGGATATGTTTACATAGCTGACTTCAATTCAGCATGCTCAGAATCCATTACTTGTCTCTTCAGCAAAGCAAGTAAGGATGAGAGTTGGCTATGGCATAAGAAGCTGTCACATTTGAATTTTAAAGTTATGAATGATTTGGTAAGAAAGGATCTTGCTAGAGGAATCCCTCAATTGGAGTTTGTCAAAGATGGGCTGTGTGATGCCTGCCAATTAGGGAAACAAAAGAAATCATCCTTCAAAAGCAAGACAGAGTCATCCATTGTTAAGCCTCTTCAATTGCTGCATATGGATTTATTTGGTCCAGTAAATGTCATGTCTATTTCAAAGAAGAAATACTGTCTGGTGATTGTAGATGATTTTTCTAAGTTCACATGGACCTTCTTCCTGCACTCCAAGGATTGTGAAAGTGAAATCATCATCAATCATCTCAGAATGCTAAACAATGGTTCTGAAGACAGAGTACAAAGAATCAGGAGTGACAATGGTACTGAATTCAAGAATTCCACAATGAAGATTTTCTGTGAAGAGAATGGAATTGTCCATGAGTTTTCTGCTGCCAGAACACCTCAACAAAATGGAGTTGTTGAAAGGAAAAACAGAACTCTCATTGAAGCAGCTAGAACAATGTTAAGTGAATCAAGGTTACCAACATATTTCTGGGCTGAAGCTATCAACACTGCATGCTTTACTCAGAATATTTCCTTGGTCAATCAAGCTAGAGGAATGACTCCTTATCAGTTATTAACCAACAAGAAACCAACTTTAGCTTTCCTACATGTCTTTGGGTGTAAGTGTTTTGTGCTGAGGAATCATGGAGATAACTTGGGCAAATTTGAAGCAAAGGCAGATGAAGCTATTTTCGTTGGATATGCAGCAGGGAAAGCCTACAAGGTCTACAATCTAAGAACCAACATTGTTATGGAATCTGTACATGTTGTGTTTGATGATCAAAAGATTCTAGGCCTAAATGATGAAGGTTACCATGAAAAGTTGGAATTTGAAAATGAAGGTGAAGGAAGAATGTACTATGATGATGATGAGGAAAATGAAGATCATGACCACAGAGATCCACCTAGAGCTGTTATACCAACTAGAAGTGATGCTTACACTGAAAATGAAGCATCCGTTGACAGTCATTCTGCAACATCCGTTGACACTATTAGAGATGCATCCGTTGACAGATATTCTCAAGCATCCGTCGACAGGCAAAATGATGCATCCATTGACAGTCAACTTCATAATTCAGCAAGGACAACAAACTCAGGGGGAGTTTCTCAAGGTCAAAGTTCAATGCTAAATCAACATGATCATGGAAATGAAGCAACCTCATCAAGATCAAACCTTCCACCTGCAAGAAAATGGACTAGAAATCATCCATTTGAGTTAATCATTGGTGAATCAAATTCAAGAGTCCAAACTAGAAGGGCCACTCAAGCAGAATGTCTATACAGTAGCTTCCTGTCTCAAGAGGAACCTAAGAAAGTGGAAGATGCCCTTCTAGATCCAGATTGGGTGTTAGCAATGCAAGAAGAGCTAAACCAATTTGAAAGAAATAAAGTATGGAAACTTGTGCCCAAACCTGATGATAGAAGTGTCATAGGTACTAAATGGGTTCTCAAGAATAAGACAGATGAAAATGGCATAATTGTGAGGAATAAAGCTAGATTAGTGGCAAAGGGCTATTCTCAAGAAGAAGGAATAGATTTTGATGAAACTTTTGCTCCAGTGGCAAGACTTGGGGCAATAAGAATCTTTCTAGCCTATGCAGCACATGCCAATTTCAAAGTCTATCAGATGGATGTCAAAAGTGCCTTTCTAAATGGGGAACTGGAAGAAGAGGTCTATGTCCATCAACCTCCTGGTTTTGAAGATCCAGAATTTCCAGAATATGTATATCTTCTCATGAAAGCACTTTATGGTTTGAAGCAAGCACCAAGAGCCTGGTATGACACTTTATCTCAATTTCTTTTGGAGAACCACTTCACTAGAGATGCAGATTATGCAGGTTGCAGAGTTGATAGGAAAAGTACTACAGGTTCTTGTCAATTTCTAGGAAACAGGCTTGTTTCATGGTTCAGTAAGAAACAAAACTCAGTCTCCACTTCTACAGCTGAAGCTGAGTACATTGCTGCTGGAAGCTGTTGTGCACAGATTCTATGGATGAGAAACCAACTCATTGACTATGGTCTAAAAGTTGAGAAGATTCCAATTTTCTGTGAAAACACAAGTGCTATTGCCATCACAGGGAATCCAGTGCAACATTCGAGAACCAAGCACATTGACATCAAATACCACTTCATTAGAGAACATGTGATGAATGGTACAGTAGAAATGCACTTTGTGCCAAGTGAAATGCAGCTTGCAGATATCATCACCAAGCCTCTTGATGAATCCACATTCACAAGATTGGTAGGTGAGCTATGTATGCTTAACTTGTCATAATTCCTAGTGATATTTGATTTCAATGAATTGAAGCTAGAAATGTGTTTTGATTTACTTGAAAGTTAAAACTTTCTGAAAAATTTTCTGCAGAAATTTTGTCTAAGGCAAAATTAGCTTATCAACGGATATCCTTTTATCCGTTGATAGTATAAACACATTACTAGATTTTTGCATGTCAACGGGTAACAGGCTATCCACGTCATCAACGGATAAACTGTATCTCAACCGTTCATTCTATATCCGTTGATATACATTTTTTTTATAACCGTTGGTAACCGTGTATATCTAATCATGGCTGTACTTATTCTCTTTTTATTTATTATCTGACAGTTACTTTTGACCAATGGAGTAATTACTTTTAATTATTTCATTTTTAAATTCTTGAAAAATATAAAAGGCGGACTTGTACTCTCACATCTCACTTTTATTCATTTTCAAGCATATCAAAAGTTAACTGCATCTTCTTCCCTAAAACTCTCTGTAACCAAAGTTCAATCACTTCAATGGCGCATATTGTTAAGATGATGTCCTCCACTGGGTTTACCTATGAGAAGAACAATTTCACGGCCTTTGTTGACACAGTGAATGCTCCAGAAGCTTACCACACTTTGATGAGTTTCGTGAAGAAATGCAAACTGTCATATGCTATGACGGCCACCACTCCCTTAATCCACGAGGTAATTGAAGAAATGTGGACATCTGCTGAGTACAATGGCACAGACGGTACAATTGCTTTTTCTTTAAAGGGTAAAAACTATGTGGTTAATTCTGATGTAATAACTGCTTGTTTAAAATTGCCTGAGAATAACTGTGTGAAAGTACCCACTGATGCTGAAATTGTTGCCATGCTTAATTCTCTTAATTATGCCCTTAGTACTGAAAACTTAGGGAAAATTGTTAGAAAAGGAATGGTTAAAGAATGGAGCTATTTCTGTGATGCCTTCATTAAAACTTTTTCAGGAAAAATTAGTAATTTTGATGCTGTTACCCAGTCCATGCTAACTATGATGTGTATGCTCTTAAATGATAAATTCTATAATTTTGGCACATTAGTTATGTATGAGATAGCTGCAAAGTTGGGTAAAAAGGAAACTAGGAGCAAGAATATCTACTTTGCTAGATTTTTAATGCTCTTAGCACTGCATGTATCTGAGAATAAGCTATCCATTGCTAACCCGGATAGCAAGTTCCAATGTTTTGTTCAGGAGAAGAGAGTCTTAAGTGACCTAATTCGAATGAACCTCAATGCAGGAGTACAATTGGTATATCTACCAATTGTTCAGGTAACTATCTCTAACTCTGAAACCCCTATCTCCAACCCCCAAATTTCTTTGCCTTCTAGTGTCACAATGGAGTCTGTAGTTGTGACCAAACAGGCTCCTACCAAAGTGACCAAATCCAGAGTTCCAAAACCCCATTCTAAAAAGCAAACCTCAAGTGTCTCTCAAAAGACACCTGTTGTAAAATCTACCAAACCTCTTGAGGGGAGTGTGAAGGTGGTAGTGAGTGGTGAGGGACAGGGTGAACATCAAAGAAGCCCTAAGGATAAGGAAGGAGAGATGAGTGCAACCACCATTTCAGTCTCTCAAAAGACTGCTAATGTAACTACAGGCCAAATTCTAGTTACACTCTCTCAACAGAGTGTGACTACTGAATCAAGTTCCCCACATGGAACACTGTACAAGAGGGTTAGGGACACATATAGCCCAATCTCAAAAACCTATGGAAGAAGAGTGAAATCTAAAACCACAGGGGAATCATAGGGTGCACACACTGTACAGGAAACTGTACCATCTCAAACTCAGTTTGATGTGGCTTCAATAAATGTGGAGTCACAGCCCCTTGATCTTAATCTTCAAAACGACACACATTACAATCCACCATCACCAACTCCATCTCTGGATGTGGATATGATATCTACATCAATTCCTGATTCTCCATCTTTAAGATTCTTGGAGAAGCCCCACTCTGAAATTGGTGGTCATCATCTTTTAGATGATTTGTTGGACCATCAATCTTCCCTTCCAGAATTCTCAACACAGACTGTGGCCTCGAACTTAAAATCAATCTCCACTGATTCAGTGTTGGTTTTCTCTTCAACGGATAGAATTATTCCTTCCTCAACGGATATCCTTCATCCGTTGACAAGTGTTTCTCCATCAACGGATGCGCCTCTATCTAGCCATCCGTTGACAGCTATAACTACTCCATCAACGGATATTCCTTATCCGTTGATAACTCACTCTACCACTGCTATATCTGACATTCCAGTGTCAAGTGTGGAGGAGTTCTCAGTAGTTGAAACACTTTTAGGATTGAGGGAAGGGAGTGAGAGGCTGCCTTGTGAGCAGGCAAAAGGAGAGGTAAATAATGAGAGGCTGGCCATTTCTTCCGGTCAGGCAAAAGGAGAGTTTGAGAGTTCCACCTTAGTAGGTGAAGGTGAGGGTGTGAGAGGTGTGAGCCAAGGGGAGCCCTTGATGCAAGAAAAGAGAGATGAGGGGAGAGAAGGGACTACAGGAGAAACAAGGATGGAAGAAGCAGCCATTGCTAGTGAGTCAATGGAGGTTGAGGATGCATCCAAGGAAATGAAATATCAAAGAGAATATCAGTCCATGATTGACTCCATTTCTTTGGATGCTGAAACCTTTACTCACCCTGTTCCTGCCTATCAAATTCTGGCACAACAGGGCAATGTGGAAGCAGAGGAGGCAATGCACCTAGTGCACACCTCACAGTCTCTACTTAGAGCTAAGGAATCTATAGCAGCTCTGCCAACCACTGCTGAGAGTGAAGAATTAGAAGATTCTGAAGATGAAGACAGCCAGAGTCCTGAAGATGAAGGTGGTAGCAGTATTCATGATTTTGCATTTGCTCACAACTACACATATCATCACCTTGATATGGAAATCATAAGGCAATATAAATCTGCCCTGGCTGAGCACCCAGAAGCAGATCCACAGAGAAAGGTTGTTCTTCAACAGGCAATTGACTCCCTAAAGTTACAAAAGATGCAAATGGTGATTCAGAGATCCAACTTAGAGGAGGTCAAACAAGAAATCAAGGATGTGAAGATCTCTGTGGATTCCAAGCTAGAGCATCTAGCTCCTACAGCCACTCAGAGGGTGTTGCAACAAAGGTTCCTCAAAGAAGACAACCTGGCTAAGGCTGTGCAACTACTCAACACAAGAGTGGAAAAGATGGAATCCCAGATGGAGCAATTTCTTCAACATCAGAAACTGCAAACCCAACTGCTAGAGAAGTTAGTTGCAGCCCCAACTTCTAGTCAAACCCTTGATGCTAACAAAAAGGGGGAGAAAGTGGAAGAGGCTGTGGCAACTACAAGCCAAATCTTTATTTCTGAAAGCAGGGAAGCAGCAAGTAAGGGGGAGCAGCAACCTACCATAGTGGTCAATCCACAGGAATTCATTGTCACAGCTTCCCCCAGCGAATCCAAACCTGAACAAGTAGCTCTATCTGAAGAGTTTGATTTCTCAAACTTGATAGAAGAGGAAAAGCTAGCCAAAATTGAAGCTCTACAAAAGATGAAAGAGGAAAACTATGAAGGATAATGAGGACAGAAAGATTGATCAATCAATCTATTGCATCAAATCTGTTCTCTAGCCAAACCTCAGCTCCAACAATATCTACAACAATTCTGAAGGTGCTCACTCCAGCAATTGTGGCTCCTACATTCTATGATGCTGAGCCTTCTTATGTTAAAGAATTTGAACCCTACATCAAAACAAGACCCTTCTCACCACCAAAAGCAAATGGGAAGAACAAGTTACAACTGGACTTTCCATTTCCCAAGGATGATGAAGAGAAGCTGATGGGTAAGGCAATCAAGGAATTCAAGGAGAAGACTAACAGTTGTGTAAGAGAATGGATGGCTGTAATCATAAGGAATGGAAAAGTTCTAAACATATCCAATAGCCATCCTAGATTTGTTGAAGCCAAGAGAGAAGAGACTTCAAGGCTGCTAAGAGAATCTCAACCAAGCACTGAATATCAATATGAAAACTCAGATGAGAAGCAAGCAAGACTGGCTCAAGAGTTATTGGATGAGGTAGAGGATGAATTGAGGGAACCTGAGGAAGTCCCCAAATTCAAAAAGAAAGGGAAATCAGTCCCCAAATCCAAGAGAATAAAATCAAAGGCAAGGAGGCCTGTCTCTCCAGAAATTGAAAACAAGGAGACAGTTGGTTCATCACAACCTATTGATGTAAAAGTATTCAACCCAGATGTGAATTTCCATGGTGAGCCTATAGTACCTAAAGAGGAACCAATGAATCTTGACTCCATTGAGGTTCCTTCATTCTTGCTGAAGCCTCAACAGAAGCCTATACAGAAGAAAAGGAAACCAATTCAAGTTGCTAGGGTACCTGCTATTGTCAGGCAGCCAATCTTGGAAAACAAGGATGATTTTATCTATCAGGCAGATATTGAAGAATACTCTGGCATGAATCTTTATCTGGATGAATTGTCAGAAGTAAGAGGAATTGACAAATATAGACATTTGCCTGAAAGATTGGTCTTTGTATACAAGGGAGGAATGGAAAGGACATGGCCACTACAAAGGGTTCTTGGAGAAAATTATCATACCTTAACCAAAGTGTTCTCTGCAATCAAGAGATACACAGGGTTCTCCAAGATAGCAAAAGGGGAGATACTGGACAGAATAGAACAAATAAGGAGGGAATGGAACTCACCATCAAGTCTACCAAGGAAAATGAAGATCCCATACAATGGACAGAAAATCCACCTCCAACCTTTCTGGATGATGGAGTTCAGGGATGAAGATGGTAACAGGAGATTCTTCAGGTTAGAAGACCAACTACCAAAGGCTAGTTCTCAATACCTGAGATGGTTACAACAAAAGCTAAATCCAAAGGTAGATGAAGAAGATGCCTTCTATAGGCAACTCCAAATACAGATTGAGTCCAACTCTGCCAAGGAAGGAAAATCAAGGGTGATGCCAACAAGAGGAAAGAAACAGTCTTAATCTGCTCAGTCTAGAGGAGCACTTCTCTGTAAATTTCTCAAACTTTCAGTTTTTAATTTTTGTAGCTTAATACAATTTATGCATTGTTCTTTATATATCTTTAGGAATGTTTTGTTATCATCAAGGTCCTGAATTTATACTTTATTGCCATCAAGTATAAATTGGGGGAGATTGTTAGGAATATGTTGTACTTGTTGATAACTTCACAATTAATCAAATTGTATAAGGTTTTGTAGCTGTCAACGGATGAGGATTTATAACTCTATCCGTTGACAGGTAGCTCATCAACGGATGAGGTTTTGTAGCATACTGCAAGTATCTCTATGTTATCAGTTGATAGTGTTTTTATCCACAGTCATGTTGACTATCAACGGATAGGCAGAATAGGGTAGCCAATTGTAAATAAGCTATGCTATGTAATTCTGTCTAAGTGAAAGTGTATCAACGGATGAAGACAAAACTCTATCAACGGATACAGCTCAAGTCCCAATATCAACGGATACCGCTCAATACATTATCAACGGATGTCAGTGTACAACATCAACGGATAATCATTGACACTGTGTTCTATGATTAGCTGGGGATTAGCAGTTGATAAAGACATGTTTGACTGACAGATCACATGGGTTGATAGTAGATACAAAAAGCAATATGGCAGCCATACTTTGGAAACACAGAAAAAAGAAGCATTCTATTTACACTATGAATACAAGAAAGGTGCAGGAGACATGTCTGAACACAAGGACAACCTTTCGGCTACATGTGTATTTGGAGTGTAGTAGCAAGTCAACTAGAATTAGATTAGTATTATCTTATTCCAGTAGTACTTGTAAAACTTGGGATATATAACCAAGTGTAGCAACTCTTTGTAGGTTAAGAAAACAGACATATTTGCTTAGGGTTTCTTGAATATCTTTAGAAGCAAAGAGTTGTAAAACGGCAGCTGTGTACATTTTGTATCACAGAGTTTTCTTCAAATAAAAGCTTCAGGTGGTGCATATTAACCACCTGATTTTATATGTGTTTGTGTTTAAATCTTACATTGCAATTATCTCTGCATAAGTTTCTGGAGTTCTTATCAGAAATTTATAAATATCAAGAATTGTATTCAACCCCCCCTTCTACAATTATACAAGTGTGTAATCTGGGAATAACAATTAGGTCACTCGTCAAGCTATTCTTGTGGCTACAGATCGATTAAGAATAGTATTTGAAGTGGAAGAGAGGATTAAGAATATTATTTGATACAACTGAGTCTCTACTTCTACAGTCGATATATAATTGAGCCACTGCAATTTTGGGGTTCGATATATAAATCAGTTGGATAGTTTGGAGAGCATGGTGTAATTTGTGTGTTGTTACTCTCTTTCTTCTTACAATTTTGATGTGCGCCAGCCAACCCTTTAAATTGCATTTTTAAAATTTTGTTTTACTAAATGCATTATAGCTTGTTTGATACCCATCAATCTTTTATGGAAAAGGTTACCGGATGATGCAAACCTGAATGAATGTGCTCAATCAATCGAAGGCCTAACTGAACAAGTAGAAATGAAATCTGAAGAAATCCAAGAACTCATAACAGGTTAAAATAATTTGGACTCAAAGATCATCTGTTACGTGTATTTAGATAGCTGGAATTTTATTTGTGAAAAACACGTCCACTTATATATCTCCATAAATCTAGGTACAGTACAGTACATCTATTTAGTCTTATTTTGGGTATCAATTACATTATTAACATGATAAACTCCAGAACTGGACAATATTGAACCATTAAGATTTTTAAATGCAAAATATAACTTTATAATATTATTTCGAGTAGTCAGGATGTCTCCCTATAAGATCATTACATTTATAACGCTGTTAACCGCATAAATTTCTTAGCAGGAGTAACACAGGTCTGGACACTTTATTTCTCTAATCTTGTCACGCAATTATAGCAGATACTATGTGTTCTGTTGCGCAATTTCTAGTTTGACCGATAGATTCCTGAGTATAATTATCTTCTTATTTTTTATTAATTGTTTTGTTTGCAATTGAAGTTATACTTATATGTGTAAAGTAGGTAACTGGAATAAACCAGTTATGCCTATATATACTTGTTACTGTGGATAAAACATAATTTGTTATATCTGAGTTGATGCATGAAAATTGCAGTTACAATAGTGGCAATTCAAATGAACGTAGTATACGAGTCAGTGTAAGGTTGTGTAAGGCTCAATGTAGTAATTTTAGTTGGATGCAACTAGAATTTGCCAAGGACATGCTCCCCACAATTTATCAAGGGCTACAGTTTTATGGTGCTGAGTAGTGATTGTTTTTATAGTGGATACCCTGTGTAGATTCAATAAATATGGTCTTGCTGGAAGTCAATGTTTCTTCGACATGCCAATAAATTCATGAGTAGTCATTTTTAAACTTCAACAAAATAGAAACAATCATAACAGTGCATAATCATAATCAGTCTGATTTACTTGTATCAGGTATTGAAGGATGGACTCACGGCTGTGCATGTACCTTATTCCTATGGATTCGCAATTATATTGCTTATAGTTCTTGTCAAAGTACTCACACTCCCTTTGACAAAGCAACAGGTAAGACATATTCTGTTTCCATGTCTACCAGTCAATTTTCTCTTTAAGAAGCTTTTGGAATGTAGTTGTAGACCAGTTATGGCAGTCATCCACTTTTTATCTGATAAACACTTATTAATCCTTTTGGTTGTGTATAGGTGGAGTCAACATTAGCGATGCAAAACCTCCAACCAAAGATTAAGGCTATCCAGCAAAGATATGCAGGAAATCAGGTGAGGTACATGTTTAAATTTCTAGATAATAGTTTGATGCTCAAACTTACAACATTTCAGAGGATTAGATGTACCCTTCTGTGATATCATAAACTAAATCATAAATTTCTCGAGCTGCGTTTATAAGATTGCATAACCAGCTAAAATTGATTTGAAGGTTTATTACTATCTGATGTGATATTATTCCCAGGCCAGAATATAGTAATGTAGTCACATCTACAACGTTCTCTTTTTGGCTTCTTTGTCTTCAATCTTATGTTTAGTTCCTTACTGGCTTTGACATATCTATATATATAAACAAGCATATTTCTGGAGCCATCTCTGCCTACAGAAAAATCTCTTGCAAGTAGAGAGGCTTTTATAGCTGCTGCAGCTTCGGAAGCAATTGCTCTAGCAAGGGAAGCTGCAAAATCTATATAAAAAAGTTGCTGCGTTTTTTATTGTGTCCAGACCTGTGTTACTCCTGCTAAGAATGTGGTATAGATGTCGGACCCGGAGCAGAAGTTATAGTTGTTCTCCTCCAAGGTAAATTAAAAAACCAATCTGCCCATGTTGCATATGAGTATAATTACTGTGCACAGAATTTCACTTGGTACAAACTGTTGCTTCAGAAAAAACAATTTACATAAAGGACTCGTTTAGGGATATTACTTTTTTTATGCAGACTTCATTGCTTTTTTTCCATAATGGGCTATGTTTTTAATTGTTTCTAGTGTTTTGTTTTAAGATAGTTGGCAGAGCAACAGCAGTTTGGAATAAGCATTGCTTTGCACAATGGCAAATCCTAAAGCTTCCTCCTCCAAATCTTTTCTCTTTTTCTCTGTAGCAATAGCAAGTTTAGTTTTGTTTCCTTCATTCACTGATGGAAATGCAGCTGCAGACAGAAAGCTCATGGCTACAGAATCACACGAGTTTCATATCATTAAACGCAGTTCTCTTCTACCAGGCTCTGTTTGCGACTCCTCTTCATAACGTTCCTTTTCCTAACTCCCCTTAAACTCTTTCGATACATGTTTGTACATATTTGTAATATAGAAAATTCATGTAGGCATGATAAGCATAAATTTTGGCCATCTACATACTCATTTGTGTAATTGAGTAGGATTATTGTGATGTAGATGGTTGAATAGATTATGATGCTTAACAGTTTTAATTATTTTCATACTTGTAAGGATTTTTATATTCTACTATGTTATTTAGTAATGAAAAAACCGGTTATGTCGGTTTGGTTAATTTGGGAATGAATATATTCAAAATATGTATTTTTTGTTGTAAATAGTAAAGTGTTGCCATTGATGCTTTAAAGTGTTGGCAAAAAGGAAAATTAATATTAAGAAATGTTACTAGAAAATGTAGAAATGTTGTTGTAGCCTGTAGGTAAAATTTGTGTTGGCATAAAAGTGGGCCCCACAATGGGCCCCACCTGTGGGCTCCAAAAGTGGACCCACTGGTGGGGCCCATTTTTTTGCAAAATGTTTAACACAAAGGCAACATTATATCATGTTGCTAAAAACTATTAATATTGTTGCCATAGCTAGTCTACGCCAACAGAAAAGCTGATGTTGCGATAGAGAATTAGAATGTTCCCTTTGACCCCAAAGGCAACGGCCAAAATAGCAACACCAGCAAAATGTTACCTTTGGGGTTTTTTGGGCCTAAGGCAACATATTTCGGGCCTACGGCAACACTTTTTCGATGTTGCCGTAAGCCTTTTATGGTGTAGTGTAACAAAAGTAGTGATAGAGTATACGAAAACAATCGAGCATTCAACGCAATAGGAGATTACAGATATGAATTGAAATTTAAAAATCCTCCAAAAAGCTTTATGCTCTCTCCAATGGTTCTTCTCTCTCTAAAAACCCACACCCCTAGAATAATACGATAATGATATATTATCTAGGGCTTTCCCCCAATGTTACATAATAATCTAGGCTTCAAAGACATAAGGCTGCACTTTTCATCCGAACCGGCCCTCCAAAACAAGCCCAACAGCAGAAAAAAATAATCTTCCAGCGGACCAGGGCGCGGGCGCGCTCTAACCCGGCGCGGGCGCGCCTGCAGCCCCTGTTGAAAATTCTAATTTTGCTCAATTCCTCCTGTTGGCTGCCGCACGATGCTTCGATATGCTCCCTGATCGACACGCTATCTCAGCTCTCGACACTTCCAGCTCTAAACCATCCGAAACACGAAATTCAACCACCTTTTTCCCGAACGGTACTCTACACACACATCAAAAGACACTAAACACTCGGGTACAAGCGGTCAATTTAAGCCGAAATGGAACGTATTTAGTGGACATAAAGTTCACTAACAGTAACGAATTTGAAAAGAGGAAAGAAACTTCGAAAAAGCCAAGCTCTAAATTTTAAAAAGGTGATAAGCTATTCAACCCCCCTTCTAGCTAATCTAACCCATATACGGGACCTATCAATTGGTATCAGAGCAGTGCTTTTAACCGTGTTTTACGATTGTTTTGATAATCGAAAAATACAACAAAAAGTAGATTTTTATCGGGTTTATCGACTGTTGCGAAAGTTGCTATATAAAACCTTAAAAAGGACATCTTTTTGATGGCTTATTTGAATACTCTTGGTTGCGGAGAAGGACTTTCTAGTTCCCGACCACCACTTTTCGATGGCCCTAATTTTGCTACTTGGAAGACAAGATTTAGAATTTATGCTAGATCCCAAGGAGTCAAAGTTTGGATGGCCATAGAAGATGGAGTCACTATACCAACTAAAAAGGTGGGCGACTTTATTGTTGAAAAGAAAGTGAGTGAATATACTCCAGATGAAGAAATTCAAATGAATATTATCGCGAAAGAGGAAATGGTTCTTACTAGTGCACTTGCAGAAAAAGAATATAAACGTGTTAACAATTCCAAGTCCGTATAAGAAATGTTGAACAAATTGGTTATTACTTACGAGGGTACAAAAGATATTAAAGAATCCCGGATGGATACTTTAATACAAGAATATGAAAATTTTAATCCCTCGAAGGTGAAACCATCATCGATATGGAAACGAGGTTTACTCGAATAATCGATGAACTTGCACAAGTTGGAAAGGTTTATACTATAAATCAGAAAAATCGTAGGATTTTAAAAGCCTTGCCTCCAAGTTGGAAAGTTAAAGTTACCACAACAAAAGAAATGCATAACTTGAATTCATACTCCATCGATAGCTTATTCGGAAATCTTCGTGCTTACGAGGAAAATAACATTTCGGAAAAGGCCCTTCCGAAAGTGGAAGATAAAAGAAAAAGCATGGCCTTAAAATCAATACTTATCGATGAAGATGAAAATGACGATGAGTTAAACGAAGAATTGCAAAATCCAGATGAACAAGAGATTGCACTTCTTTCGAGACAACTACGTCAGGTTTTGCAAAGTAAAGCTCAAAGGTACGAAAAAGGATTCCTTAAGTCGAGTAACCAACAACGTGTATTTACCTCGAAAGGAAGGACTAATTATAAAAATAACTACAATTTTCTGACCACGAGTTTTAACAAAGGCAAAGGTGTTCAACAAAGGAATAATGATTATAACAATAATAATTCGAATTATTCGAATAATTATTCTCCACCTGAGCTGAAGGAATCGCCAAACGAAGAAGCACATGATGTGTGTTTCGAATGTAAACAACCCGATCACTTTAAACGGGAATGTCCAAAGTTGGCTAATGGTCGAAGTCTTGTAGCCGAAAATAGATGGGATTTAAGAGAGGATGAAGAAGCTCCCGAACAAAGTGAAGAAGTTGTTAACTTGTGCTTGATGGCGATCGGTGATGAAGCTACACCAAAGGAAATCACCACTACTAATCAAAAGGTAACCCTAAACCCTTCTAATAATGTGGCATCTTGTAGTAGTGATAATTTTAGTATAGATTTATTTAAAATAGATCATGTAAATTTGGGTGTCTCGGAGCTTATTAATCTTGTAAAAATGTTGAAAATGAGTCATAATGAAATTAGCCAAAAATACATCACGGTTAGTTCCAAAAGGAATAAAATACGGGATATGAATGTTGAGCTACAAAAAGAGGCACTCGTTTGACCGATATCCATGTCAAAGATGTGGAATATTACGAATTCATTTCATCTAAAAATGAGCGCTTGAAACTTGAAAATACTAATAAGGATGAAAATATTCGAAATCTTGAGATTGAGAATATATCCTTGATACTTCAAGCCGAATAGATGGAAAATGAAAAAGTTGAATTATCTACTAACACTAGTGATCTCCTTGTTGAGATGTTGAATTTAAAGATTCGAAATGAAACAAGCTCTAACGGGAGATATCGAGGAAGAGCTACATGAAGACCTAAAAGAAAAAGAATTAGATTTTCAAGTTACGTTATCCGTTAAAGAGTTCGAACTTGCAAATCTTAATGGTTTACTCGAAATCGAATCAAAAGAACGAGATTATGTAATCACGGAACTTAAATCGGTTCTCGTGGAAAATCAAAGGCTTCAAAATGAGAATAGCAAGCTCTTGTCTCAAATCTTGGATCAAGCAAATTTCTTTAATAACAGGATTAACGTCTTGTTAGTGGAAAAAGAAAATCTTGAGAAAACCGTTAAGCAATTCTCCAAGAGTAGTACTATATTGGAGAATATGGTATTTAACTCAAAGGAATCATTTAACCGAGAAGGTTTTGGATATAATGCGAACTCTCCCCCTAAAAGAGAAGTTCCACCTCCTAATACTTCAAGGGATACTCCTCCTAAATCATCTTCACCTAAATGTTCATATTGTAATGTTAGTGGACATATAAGTCTTTATTGTGAAGCCAAAGAAGGTGAAAGAAAGGGGAAGTATAAATGGATTCCTAAAGGTGAAAGTTCGAAAAATGATAAGAAAACTAAAGTTGCTAAAAAGAAAGAAAATATGGTTAAAAATGATAAAAGGCAACCAAAGTTTACTTATCAACAAAAACCAATTAGTTTTCAACAAAGGAACATGCAACATCAAGCTAGTACTAGTACCAACAATGCTAGTTCTTCTAAAATTCCTAAGCAAGGTTATAATGATAGAAATCCAAATGGTTATGGTCATGCTCGTAATGTAAATGCTTATTCTATACCTAGGAATACTAGTCATTTTAATGCTAGATCGAGTCAACATGCTAATGTGAGTCATCATGCTTATCCTAGAAACTATAATGCTCATGTTAGGAATAATCATGTTAATTATCGTGCTAATAATCATTCTAGAGATTCCGTTATCACTATATTTCCTCGTAGTGATAATAGAAATGCTTTTCGTGATAATTCTAGATATGCTCCTAGAAGAAATCCATATCATATTTCTAATAGGAATCAAGCATCTATAAATGATATTGTTTATGTCAATGATTATCCTATGCCTCGATTTATCTATGAAAGTACTCGTTTGCCTTATGATGTGCTAACACCCGGACCCTCAAGTAAGAAGGGTACCAAAAGGTTTAATTAATCTTGTATGTAGGTGTGCCTTGCTGCTAAGAAAGATGTGTGGTACCTTGATAGTGGTTGTTTTCGACATATGACCGGTAATAAGTCTTTGTTGAACAACATTAAAAAGGTAACCACCGGAGTTGTAACTTTTGGAGATAGTAGCAAAGGTGACATTATAGGCATTGGTGACATTGGGAATGAAAGCTTCAAAATATGTGATGTACAATTAGTCACTGGACTAAAGTACAATTTGCTTTCAATAAGTCAACTATGTGATAATGGTTGCAAAGTGATCTTCTTTCCATCTCATTGTGCTATTTATGACAAAGAGTGGAAACTAATTCTTAAATGTCCACGAAGCAAGAATGTTTATTCATGTGACCTAAATGATTATGAAAATGTGTGTTTGGTATCCATGAATGAGGATCCATGGTTATGGCATCGACGTTTAGGTCATGTCAATATGAAACTGATCAAAAATATATGTTCGAATGAACATGTACGTAGATTACCAAAACTCAGTTTTGTTAAAGATCATATATGTGAAGCTTATGAAATTGGCAAACAAATTCGAGCATCTCATAAAGCCAAGTTCATGGTGTCTACTACTAGACCACTCGAGCTTCTACATATGGATCTCATCGGACTCGTGCCTGTACAAAGTTTGGGAGGTAGTTCGTATACTCTCGTAGTAGTCGACGACTTCTCACGATATACATGGACGGAGTTCCTAAAAGCAAAAAGTGATGCTTTTGCATAATTTATTGATCTTTGCAAAAGGATACAAACTCAACAAGAAACGTCTGTTGTTTATATACGGACGGATCATGGTAAAGGATTTTAAAATTCCGAGTTTGTTGATTTTTGTGAAGCTAATGGTATTACTCACAACTTCTTTCCTCCTTATACACCTCAATCAAATGGGGTTGTTGAAAGAAAGAATAGAATTTTACAAGAAATGGCAAACACGATGCTTAATGAATATTGTCGACCTAAATAATTTTGGGCCGAAGCCATGTCAACGGCTTGTTATGTTCTTAATCGAGTTTTACCACGACCAATCAAAATGAAGACTCCCTACGAGCTTTATTTTGGTAAAACTCCGACGATAAGCTACTTCAAGGTTTTTGGAAGTAAATACTTTATTTTGAATACAAAAGAATATTTAACGAAATTCGACCCAAAATCTAGTGAGGGTGTATTTCTTGGATATTCAAATACAAGCAAAGCTTACTGGGTATTTAATCTTAAAACTTTAATGGTGGAAGAATCATTGAATGTTGTGTTTGATGAATCAAAACCACTATCAAAGTATAAATATTTGGTTGAAGAGGAAAGTGATCCAAAAGAAGATTATCATGATAACATTGAGAATGTTATTAGACAAATCGAAACTTTTGATCAAGGAACTACAACTCCAAATAATCCTTTCAAATAATTGAGGTCGATAATAGATTACCTTCGGATGTACCTTGGGTTAGAAATCATCCTATCGAGAATATCGTAGGTGATAGAGCTAAAGGTGTCCAAACTCGATCTCAAGTGCAAAACATTGCTAGTCACTTAGCTTTTCTATCACAAATAGAATCCAAAACTGCAAAAGAAGTATTATTGGATGAGGATTGGATTCCTGCCATGCAGGAAGAGTTAAACTAATTTACTCGTAGCAAAGTTTGGGAACTAGTTCCACCTCTACCCGATAGTTCTACTATTGGAACCAAGTGGGTCTTTCGTAATAAGTTAGACGAAAGTGGAACAGTGGTAAGAAATAAAGCAAGACTAGTTGCTCAAGGATATACAAAAATGGAAGGTATAGACTGATGTTCTTAGCTTTCGCTTGTCATAAGGGATTCAAAATCTATCAATTGGATGTTAAATCGGCTTTCCTAAATGGTGTCTTAGAAGAAGAAGTTTATGTAAGACAACCACCGGGATTTGAAGATTTAGAACATCTAGAATATGTGCATAAACTTTATAAAGCCTTATACGGACTAAAGCAAGCTCCTAGAGCTTGGTATGAGCGGTTAATCAAATTCCTAATTGCTAGTGGTTTCAAAATTGGAATTGCCGACACTACTCTATTTACGAAGTATGAAGGTGATGATATCTGCTCGTTCAAATTTACGTAGATGATATTATCTTTGGGTCAACCAAGGAATCATTATGTAATGAATTCTCGGAAATAATGAGTAAAGAATTCGAAATGAGCGTGATGGGAGAACTAAATTTCTTCTTAGGTTTGAAAATTAAGCAATCTAACGAAGGCATTCATATATCTCAATAAAAATATTGCCATAAAATGCTTAAGAAAATTGAGATGGAAAATGCCAAACCCCTTAGTACTCCTATGTCTCCCTCGGAGAAATTAGTTGCGGATGCTACCGGAAATTCGGTTGATACAAAGAAATATCATGGTATGATTGGTAGTTTCTTTATATCACCGCAAGTAGACCGGATATTCAATATAGCATTTGCAAATGTGCTCGATTTCAAGCGGCACCTAAAGGTACCACGGAACTCGGTCTTTGGTATCCGAAAGAACTACCATTTGACTTAGTGTGCTACTCCGATTCGGATTATGCGGGTCACTTAAACGATAGAAAAAGCACAAGTGGTACTTGTCAGTTCCTCGGTGGATGTTTAGTTTCTTGGTTTTCGAAGAAACAAAATTCCGTATCCTTATCTACCGCGGAAGCCGAATATATAGCTGCGGCAAAATGTTGTGCTCAAATATTATGGATGAAGCAAACATTGGCCAACTATATGATTAAATTTGATGCTATATCTATTTTGTGTGATAATACGAGTGCGATTGATTTAAGTAAAAATCCAGTATCTCACTCTCGTACTAAACACATAGATATACGACATCACTTCTTACGTGATCATGTCAACAAAGGTGTTATTTTAATGGATCATAATAATACCGAAAATAATGTTGCCGACATATTCACGAAGCCCTTGCATTCCGAAAGATTCACTAAATTACGTTTGCTTTTAGGAATGTTGGAATGCCCACAATAATTAAATATAGTTGATTTCTATATTTAATTCAAGATTTTATTTGAAATTCAAATCACTTTATTTTTGTAGTCAAGTCAATCAAGCATATTGTGTGAGCGGATTTTCTAGAGAACTTCGGTACTCGAAAATTCAGATTTCTCTACAATAAATTTGATTAAAAATAGACATTATAGAGTTAATGTTTACGTCTTGGCTAAAAACCATGTTGAAATATTTCAAATAAAATAAAATTTAAATTGGTTTCAGTTTTGCATGGCCTTGAAATACGTAATGTTTCAAAACTCGAGCAAAATGATGGAAACTAATTAAAATGTATCTAAAATTGAGATTTAAATTTTAAAATTTCGATCTCATTTTTTTAGCACTCTAGATTTTTTGTGGAATTTTTATGAATTTATATCTATTTTTACAAATTTATTTTGTAAAATAAGGTGTAATTTATTTGAATAAAATTGATTTGCAAAATCAGTTTTATTTTTCACAAAAATATGATTTTGCAGGTTTTATCAGGGCCATTGGATCAACCTTTGGTTTAATCTCAGCCATACAATGAGAAAATATTTATATTTTCTTATCTCAAAATCCCTAACCCTACAATATCATTCTCTCAACCTCGCCTCTTTTCTCTCTCGACCTCTCTCTCGGCGATTTCAACTTTCTGGCCAATATACTGGTTGTTCACCAAAAAAGAGCACATATTCGTGTCTTTCAGCCTTGATTTCATATGTGTTCATCTTTGGTTCATTCATTCCAGACCCCGATTAGCAAAATCGAAAACCCTAGTTTCGCCTCCTTCTATTCGAGATGAATTCATCGACTTTTTGATCGATTCGTACTCGACCTCTCTTGATTATGATGTCTCAATCATCATATATCAAAAGCCCTTTGATCGGAGAATGTTTCTCCAAACCCTAGCTTTTGATTCTGATTCGATTTATTAATTTTGTGATTTTTATAACCCAATTAGTGTGTTTTGCAGGCAGAGTAAGTTGTTTTTATAATAATACTAACTGTTTTGATGCTTAACTCGGCGGTAACTCACCGGAACTCAGTGAGTCAGGCGACTTAACTCGGAGAGTCTATTGGCTAAATGTTTTGAATTTCATCCTATATATATTATATGCATTTTGGATAATAAGCTGTGTGTATTACCACCACAGTCAAGGTGCAATCATCTCAACTCTTGCCAGTTCACTCTTTGAGGATAATTGGATTGATGAATTGTTATGAATGTTATACTCTTGTTACTTGGTGTCATTGTGGCTGTTTATCATTGTGATTTTAATGTCTTTGCCACCATAGTTGTTCTCTTGTCTCTAGTAAGCTAAGTTCTTGAATGTTATATTTATTTAAGTGCTTCATTCAGCTCTTCTTGAGTATTATATGCTGTCTGTACTGGTTTGACATGAGGTTCTCAGTCTGGCATCAAATGTTTCCTTTGTAAGTCTGAACCCTTATGTGCTTATATTGTTAAGTCAGTTCTAGTGTAGAGTTACTTGGTATCTCTATATACTTGTTGTATGTGTCCTTGAGAGTTGTATAACTCTCTCTGTGTCTTGTATTCTATTAAGTGGAATACAACTTGTTTGGTTATCATATCTATGTGCTTGAGTAGTTTTATTTAAATTGGTACTTAATCATTCATGATTTCCTTAAGTATGGTCACTTGCTTATACGTGTGGATTTACTTGAATAGTCTATATGAGCATGGTGATATTTGTTTTGCAATGTCTTGGTGCCATACCTGTGCTAGATATCTGTGCATTCTGTATTCTACTCAATGTCCTTTAGTTAAACTCATGATATATGGGTAGTGTGTATACATATAGATGATACAAATCTCGAACTGAATATTGATCATATCTTTAGAAAGATTTATAGTACATTGTTTAAATGATTTCAACAACTTGATATGACTCTCTTTGCTTAAATTATAATTGTTTGAAGAAATATCTTGCTTTAGTTGTTCAGCTCTCTTGATTTGTATTAAATGTGGTTACTATTTTGAGGTATGGAATGTGGCATCTGTGTACTACTTTGCTGTTATTTGGTAGTTGACCTTTGCTAGATAAATCCAAAATGCAACTTTTAGCCTGTAATTCAATCTGCTTTAGTACTTATGCTCAGAATTGTACACTGTCTTGTACAGTACTATGTCTTTTGTCAGTGTACCTATGTACTGTTTAGTACTGAAAATCTATGTTTTTATGGCTATTTAAGAGTGTGGGTCTCTGCTGTGTTCTACATGTACTATGTAATTATTTCTCTTCTTGTTTTTCTTGCTATAAGTACTTGCTTTCTCACACCATGTCTTCTACACCAGTTGAGACTACACTTAACCTGTTTAGCACTTCTGATAGCTCTAAAAACAAGAAAAAAAGACCTAAACACTCACCACCCATGTTTATCTCCACCTCTGCACAGAATAGGTTTGCTAAGGCCAAAATGCAACCTGGTTGTTTGATTCAGTTGTCTAGAGAGTCTGACCTACTTGCTAAGTTTCAACATGCTAAGTGGGATATTTTGCTATCTTTCCCTACTAAAAGAGTCTTGCCTAACTTTGTTGCTGAGTTTTATTGTAACATTGGAGTTGGGAGTCGGGTGAATGGAGTTCTGTACATAACATCTGTAGTCAATTGGAGTCCTATCCTTGTTGATCACATTGTGTTAGGTAAGACACTCAAGATTCATCCTTCTGCTATGGCTATGAGACCTGTTGACATCTCAAAGACTTTTATCTTCAATTTCGAGGAGAAAAGACTTTACTTGTTTGTGTTTTGTGGCTATGATATTCCTGCTTATGTATTTGAGTCTGCATTAACTATGAGCATTTTACCCCAATGTATCAAACTTTAGCTCAAATCATTTGAGCAAACTATTTTCCCTCTCAAAATTCTGGAAAACTTGTCTCTTTTGTTGAACTAAAACTCATGTAAAAGATTGTGAGTCAAAAGGTGGACTTTAATCTTGCTTACATGATCATTTCAAAAATGATTTCTGCAACAAAAAGTGGGTTTATGCCTTATGGTTTATTGCTGACTCAAATCTTTGAATACTTTAAGTTTGACACCAACATGCCTCCTTTCTTCCATACGACCAATACTGTCTCAGATAGATCTACTAGAATCACTTTGTCTTTTGATGCCTTGAATGATGATGTGCCTGTGAATGTGAATGCTGTCATGCCTGTTTCTGCTCATGTTGCTTTACCTGTTGAGAATAATGTTGTTGTGCCTAATGTGGATGCTTCCATGAATCCACCTGGTTCTGCCTCAATAACTCTGCTTAATTTCTTGCTTCTTTCACTGCTTTTGTGAAACTCTCTACTCAATGTGAGGAACTTGAAACCAAGTTCAAGGACTTGGAAAAAGAGTTTATTGCTTTGAATGAAAGGTTCACCCAGATACTTGAGAAAGTGGACATAGTGATGTCAGTGTTGAGCTCTGTTATGCAAAGGGTGCTGTTGTGGAAAACAACCTGTCTCAGTTGGTTCAGTTCCAAATCAACATGAACACTGCTTCTAAACAGCCTCCCACTGTTGTCATTGAGCCCATTGATACTGAAATTATGGAAGTTGATGCAAAAGAGTGTGAGGTTGGAAATGGAAATACTGCTGATAACCCTATTATGTCATGTGATGCCATGTTTGAGGATGTTGTGAAATCTGATACCATGGAAACTATTGACTAAGTTTATGTATTTGTTGCTGCTTGATAGCTTTTGTTATGTTAGCACTATCTGTTTTATGCTTATCTTATCAAGCCTATTATCTATGTAGTTCTCTCTTATGTTGTTATGGGTGCCATTACCAAAATGGTTGTTGTTGTTGTGATGTTTGGACTGTTGTACCTTGGTTGTTGAATGATGAATGTAGTACTTCTGCTTTAGAGTTATATCATTTTGGTTAAGTACTATCAATTTAGATCAATGTCATTGCATTCTTAGGACACTTGGACCTCACTATACTGCTGATTCCATGGACTGCCTGGATTCCCCTTAGAGAATCCTTCATCTGAACCCAGGATGAACCAGTCACATTTAGAATGCATGCATTTTTTAACCCCTACATGATTCTTGAGATAGTTTCTATCTCCTTGGCTTAATTGTGATTTCCAAAAGGGATAGGGTGAAATGCCAGATGATGCCAGTCTCGTGACTCAATTAATTGAGCAAGATGAGACTGTTGATGGCTTAATTTACTTGCAAAAGAACACCTACTAACATGGTTCTCTTTGTTTGTCTTGTAGGTACTCCCCTCCTGGGGTGGCTAAGTGATGTCAAATTCTTCCACAATCATTATGACAGCACTCAGATTAATTTATTAGACTGATAGCCACTTGTCATTTAAATTTTATGATCCTTACTGACTCATTTTTTTTGTTATTTATTTTGCAGGTTCCCGGGTGGCTAAATGATACTAAGAAAATGTAGTCACTATTGTCATGTTCTAGCTATGATTTCACATATCACTCAGCTGATAGCCACATATTTGCTAAATCTTCTTAGATGAAGCTTTTAGCCTATATGACCACTTGATAAGATCAAATCTGCACTTGACCTTAGTTTTCTTGTGCATTAGTGGTGTTCTTGCAGTTTTTGTTGCTTGGAATTGCTTTGGATTCGAGCCTGTTCTAATTTGGTTCTCCACTACACTAAAGCATTGTTTGCACTTTCTTACTCTCTATGTACTTTACATTTTGTTATCTTTATATGGATTACTAACTGTTTGCCTTGTAGTAAGCAACGATGAGCTTGTTCTGAGCTCAGCCCTTCCCCTTCCCACAAAACTACATGATTTAGTCACACACAATGATTCTCCTTAGTGACTTAAAATGCTTGCTTCTAATGAAATTTGTGTTTTGCAGGATATACCAAGTGGTCAGTTTCAGTCAACTAGCTCGGAGCCTTCAATTTATTGCACACTCTTATTTAGCTAGTTTTCATTTTCTAATACTCGAATTTATTCCTTTGTATAGTATTATTTTGTAGAATTACTTTAACACTTGGTGCAGGATTTATGTTGTATGGTTTGTAAAACTATACACTCGGTTTGGATCCTATGGCTTATATATATACTTGTGATGAAATTCCTATGATACAAATTGCTTAGATGATCAAACAGGAAATCATATTTAGTAATGTTTTCTAAATTCGTGGTTTAAATCCTTGCTTAAAAGCACGGTTAAATTTCCATTACTAATGATGATTAAAATTTTGCAGAAATATATGGACTAAGGAAATAAGGAGTTGTCGAATAATGCTCAAATTCGAATTTTTGCTTAACAATTCGAAACTCATATCTCATTTTCTTATACTGATTCCATTTAAAAATTGTTACACTCATTATTGAAAAATCTTTCTAACAATTTAAGTATGGCCTTGGAGAAAATTTGATCTCTTAACGATCAAATGGAATATTTTTTTGATGGATCTCACATATGTGAATGGAATTGCAAGTCAAGCTATATCATTTTACAAAGAGGACTTAACAAGTTACATTTAAATTTTTTTGTAAAATTGGGAGATAAATTATGTAATTTCTAGACTAGGTCTTAAAAACATGTAATTTATTTGAAACCAGTCCCACATGTGAAGATTTGGGAAGATCGACTGGTTCGGAGTAATAAGGAGTTGGTGGGAATCTCTTGTAATAAGTAGGATTTTATCGCCTAAATCCCCTTCCCTTGTTCCCTCCCTCAATATTAATTCCACTTTTTGGCATTATGCCAAAAAGGGGAAGAGAATATTCTACTATGTGTTCGTACTAACCTTGTTTTTGCAGATTATGGCGTTGAAATTTTGTGATAAGTACCGACACTTATCACATGGGGTAAAATTCTAACTCAAACTCTTATGTGTCTATGCAATTCTATATGCTTACATGATTGTGTGCTTGAATGCTTGTGTATGATGGTGTGCATATATTTAGGGGAAGTAACCCCAAATTTTTATTTTGTACCATGCATACACTTAAGGGAAGTAGTTCGCACACACATATTTAATTTTTACGATTAGTTTTGACAAATACCAAAAACGGGAAGATTGATAGAGTCATAGCTTTCGCTCTTTTAGGTTTTGGAATTTGTCAAAATAAAAAGTGAAATTAAATTAGATTTAGGATTTCACTTAGAATCCTCCCCCGGAGACGACATTTTCCGGTATCAAGTCAAAGTGGTCAAACCTAACCAAAAATGTTTTCCGGCACATTTTAGACATTGACTTAGAATGGAAATATCAAGTTAATGGTATTTTATATTCTAGGTTATTTATGTCAAAAGATTTAGGCATCGGCTAAAGGCACGAATATCGAGAATTTTCAAACATTGCTTTTACGAACCAAAATTGCCCAAATTATTTAAAAGCGTGTCATTCTTAAATTTTTTACTCTGAAATATTAGTGATATATTTGTCAAATATTTACAATCAAATTACCTTGCCAAAAAACCATGGCAAAAGACCAAAAAAAGATTTTATTCCAAAATACCGTAATTCCTTATTTATCCGGATAAAATCTTTTTAATTCAAACTTAAATACTCCTTGGACCTTATAGTCATTATTTCATGAGGAATATTATGTTTGAAAATTTATCAAGTCAAAAACTTTTGTCTAAGTTGTTGGTAAAGACAAATGAATTTTTCAGTCGCTCCAGAAGGCCATTTTTACATTTGAAGAATTCGTAAAAATACTTTCACATATCTTTTTGACTTGAAACGTTGGATATGTCCTTTGTTTCTCCATAGGATATTTTAGAATAAGTTTCGTAAATTTTGGATGACGTTTTTCTGGGACCCCTTAAATCGATACGTAATTGATTTAATGGTCACTTAAAAGTCATAGAAGGTCAACTCATTTCAAGGTGAAATTTTGACCATAATCCTCTAGGCACATTTCTAGGGGATTACCAAAATTTCATAATTTTTGAATGATTTTTCGATTTATCGAGATTAAACCCATTACGTCTCGTCGGTACGCGTGTTTTACGTTTTTATTGATTCGTAAATTAATAAAAACGTGTGGGCACCCTTTCCATACAAATTTGAATTGTCTAACAGCTGGTAGGGCAAGAGGAATATTCCATACCCCTTCCTTTTCAACATGTGTGTAACGCCCCGACTTCCCAATACTGAAAATATACTGTTTATAATACAATAGACTTTGATACAGGGGAATTTTAGAAAATTTCGGCATGAAGTATTCGAAAATCGGACAATCCACCTGTAATTCAACCCAACCAAATTCCAATTTAACAAATACAATTAAATCTTAATACACCAACGATTCCTCACCGAGGATCGATTCCAGGTTATGGTATGAAACAAGAATCTATACTATACAAATTATTAAAACTTCTATCTCAGCTCTAAATACAAATCACTATACCATCTAATCTGTAGCTTAATCCAAAACCGTGCTTTCTTGCGCTGGCCCTGAAATCTGTCTTGAATAGAATGCCTCATCGCTTCATTCGAAAGGAAAAAAAGTAGGTAGATCATCTTTAAGCCTAACTGCAAAAGGGTTAGGTAGAAACAAAGCAAGAGTGAGCCAAAGACCGCTCACCAAGTGCATAGTATAGTAAAACACCAATATATCAATATTTCATTGATGAACAATATCAATGATCAAACTATCTTAATGGAATAAATCAATTCTCTTCATAAAATAAAACTTTCCATTATTCTTTAAACCATAACTCTTTCTCAAAACATTTGTTTCCTTTGAACCATTCTAGCATCAAAACATACTTTACATAAAACTTTTTTAAAAAAAAACATCTAAGTTGATTTTATTTTTTTTGTTATTATTTTCCTGATTATGGACAATACGGGTGATCAGCCGTGTAAAGTTCCCATTCCTTTAAAATTGGGTTCCCAATTAGGCAACACATTGGCATTTAAATTGCTGGACTAGGGGAACCACCCCTAGCCTCTTACGCTAAACAAAAAGCGCTGGACTAGGGTATTCAGGGAAGCATTCGATGTACGGAATCATAAACAAATTAATGATATGATTAAACTAAGCATGATATGATACAGCAAAACAGAATCATATATTAACAGGGAAACATTAATAACTTAAGGAACAAGGCAACTGTCAAGATTTTATAAATTCAACAGAAATTTATAAGGAATCATGGATTAGAGAAAATCTGAAGTTCAAAAGAAGATTTAAAAATTCTCAATTACACAAAGTCTCATTCTTGTCAGCTAAGCAACGATAGGCTTTAGCTGCCAGAACCGGCATGACAATAATGAGTTTGAATAATTAAGAAGATCTCAATTCATTCTCGGTTTTAACCGTCACTGAGCAATACATGCTTCAACAACAGTATAAACCTCGAATTAATTTACAACAATTTGAAAGAAAACGTACTTTGAAAATATTAGTGTAGACGAGGAATATTGAAATAAAATAATTTTAAAAGAATTCAACACCTGAACGATAGGTGAGGAAAATAAACAATGACAAAATAATTTGAGAATGAGTGTTTGTAAATTAATAGAAGAAGAATGTCACTGGAAATAAAATAAAGAGGTATAGACACTAGCCAAATGGTTTGAAAGAAATATCGTAAAATCAACAGAACAGGTTCACATTATTTAGAATAGATATGAAGAATATAATTGCTTGCAAGAAAGAATTTCAAAAGAACAATAAATAACACAGAAGGTTTCACATCACTTGAACAATAAGTGAGGTATAGTAAACTTGCCTCAATACATGAAGTTTCCAATTCCAACATTTAGATTCTTCACTCATTGCACATCAGTCTCTATTTCTTATTGGCTGGATTTGTACTCGGTTATCCATTCCTCTTTCCTTATCACTAGTCAGCTTCTACATGCACACACTCGTCTACTTCGTTGAATAACTCGTTCCTCAAAATTTCCATCTTGGCATACACTGGCTCTAAATCGGCCTTACCTATATCAAAATAAAGTACTACTTCAGTATGTTTATAACCGTAACCGTCTAACTCTGTTCTACCCAAACGCGTCCTAATACGCTTTACAATTAACACATATAGTTCATACAGGTCATATTCTCGAAATAGTAACATATAATCAAATAATCACATAAGCACTTAGCACGTATTATTATCTTACATTTATATCAGCTAATACATACATCATATCGATTTACAAATAATTCAATAAATCTTCACATCCAAACAACAATCTTCACATCCAAAATTATGAATTAAATCAACCACGTACTAAGCAATTAAAACTAAATTTATTTCAATCCGAATAATCTTTTATATTTCAATAAATCACACTAACCGACAATACAACTCGGAACTTACAAACTCAAAATTAAAATTATTACGTGATTATTAAAATTAATTAACAGTTAACATTACTTAATTATTCAGCAATAACCACTGTACAAACAGTTAACTCCATGAATATAGTCGAGCCAAAACAATCGAAAAGCCTCAATTTCAACACCCGTATTACATGGTCAGCCGGAAACACAGTACAACCTCACAACCCAACACTGGGCTGTACACACGCACACAACATGGCGAATTAGAAGAAAATGGGAGAAAGGGATTCATTTAGCAGCACAACATACACACACACACTAAACACACAGTCACCTCAAGAAACGCACACACACACAAACATCTCATATACAAAGTCACAACCACAGCCACACAGGGGAGAAACACAGAGGGGGAGGAGGAGAACGATCCACACACGCGCGCACATACGGACCCAGATTACACACACACCCGATTCGACCCTCACACAAACTTGAGCCCAGCTGCTACCTCACAAAATCCGCTCATATACATACACGCAGAACATACATAGCAGGTGGGAGAAGAAGGAGAAAGTGAGGGAAGATGATTACAAAAGAGAACATGGAATTGTTGAGAGAAATGGGAGAGATTCAGAGAGACTTCGAGAGAGTTCTTCCAAAAGAACCGACTAGAAAAATGAATTGGGTAAAGGTGAAGCTGCCATTTAGGGATTTAGGAAAATAAAAGTATTTTAGTTTTTTTTTACAAACTCAATTTCTGAAAAAAAACGAATTAAACCACTTTACAAAATAGAAATTAAATAGGTAGAAGTTAGAATAATCTCAAAACAATTTTTAAAATATAGGGAATAAAATTATATATCTCCCCATATTTTTAAAATATTTTTGGGGTTAAAACTGAATTAAATATGAATTTTACAAGATAATACCCTTTAAATGCAATAAAACTCTTAAAATTATTTTAAAATACCAAACACCCAAATTAATTCACCCAATAATTTTAAAAACTAAATAAATTTACCATGATAATATTAAAAAAAATCATGATTTTCAATAACACTGATGATTTTATAAAATTTTCAGAATATCAATAATGCATAATTTAAATAAATTTTAATCACCAAAAATACAAATAAAAATACACGAACTTATCCAGCACACATAAATCACCATATAAACATGTAAACATGATGTCACATTCACTTAACCTAAAAAAATTTTCACACCATATAATCCACATTTAACATTAAATAATGATATTCATAATTACGAATTTTCTAAGGCGTTATATCCTTCACCCCTTAATAGGATTCTGTCCTCAGAATCGATCGTAAGAAAACATATGACGGTATTCTCAAACATTTCTCTTTCAATTTCTAAGTCATTTCTTTCATTCTAGAATTCCTTTATATCCTTTCATATCTCGCTAGGCTCGTCCTGTAAGCCTGCAGATTCCAACATAGACTTAAACATTTGATTTACATGTCTCGTTAATTCTAGATACTGATCACTCATACATGACGATCCTTTTCTATCAAAAATTGGACATGACCTATTCGGATAACGGACTATGCCTGCACACAATACCTCCATTTCTGACCGAATCATCCATAATAATTCATTCATATACAATACTAAAACAAAACCTGCCTTAAATTGCAGCAAACATATATAAGCGAAGAAATCTGCCTTGACTTGAAGTAAACATGTAACTAATTAAATATTTAAAATAAAATTCACGCGACTAAAACAATTGATATCACTTCCACGCTCCTACTCATAATTCAGATTGCCCCATATATAACTCTGAGAAAAAGAATATCAAGAAATCCCCCAATCATTCTTACTCCCCTTTCAACGTACAATGTTACTCGAGGAGGGAATAATTGGGAAACTACTATCTATCCTTAATCGCATTGTTTTACTGAGGCACCATTTATCTTGAAACATATATATCTTATTTGCAATACAAACCATCCCGAGAAATCGACTTCCGAAACATTACTCTACATACTCTACAAATCCTCAAATTTAAACTCTGCACATTATAATTCTATCATTTATCAACAACTAAATAAACGATATATAATACGCGTCCACCAGTCATCTCGTTTAACCATTCTCTTCTTCTACAGTCAACTCCTTTATATTCTGCTTCAGCCAACTAATCTTGGTACTTCTTCAATTTCCTCTAATAATTCATTTGCAATAATCTAGAACTCTGAATCGTCTTTCCATAACTTTTCACATTCTTTGAACATTTCCTTAAGCATTTTAAACATATTCATCTTTTCCTTGTCCACCTCTTCCTTGACTTCTGAAAGCTTTCTCCATCTGTATCCGTTCATTTCCTGATTTGTAGGCTTGGCCGCTGTTGTAATTGTCTTGGTAAAATCTTTGACAACCTTCGGTAATTTCTAGCTGGTCCTAGCTGGTCCTTCAAAACTTTTGAGCTCTGCTAGCGTCTTAGGCCTTTCCCGATTCATTACTGCTTCTTCTTCACTTAGTTCACTTCGATCCTGTCATCATATCCTAAAAATTATACTTCTTCCAATTCCAAAACTCGTACTTAGAAATCTTGTGCATGCTCTTCCTATATCCTTGAATATCTTGAGATGTCTTCCGACCTTCAATCCTTGAAACCCATTACATATCTAGTAATAATTAATTAATCGACTTTATATCATAGTTTGGGAAAAATCCTAGTAATTCATCAATACATACATTTGAGAAAATTTAATCATTGGAAATCTGCTTCACCTTAATGGTCTTCTTACTGGTATCTCCCACATTTACACTATAACCTTAAAATCTTATTATAATAATCTCTTAGTCCGTACGACCATTAAAACTCCTTTATCCACTTCCGGTCTTGAAACAGAACTTACATATCTCTTGAAAATCATAATTTCACATTCTTTCCCCACTTTGTCTGTACTATATGGCTAACTATACAATCCGATTCTAATCCACACCCAACTCTTTTAACTGCTATCCAATCCATGATCTTAATAACGTCATTATAATCGCATTGAACTCATATCTTCTAATTCCGTCACTTCTTACCATAATATTCTTTCTACTTACACTTATATCTTTCCATACTTATCACAATACAATTGCAGTATGCTTCCTTTCTAAATCTTACCTTCCGACAATGGTGGTCTTCCTGGTCTCAGTAATTCATATCCTTCGGGTAATTATCTTGCCTCGTTATCCTGATTTTAAAATCTTCTAGATCCTACATTCCTTTCTAGCCAACCCTCACCTCTTTCGTTAACAAAACTCCTGAAAACTTTCTGGTCCTCTGTCTTCCTCTTCCTTACCATCTCGTTCCATCTGGGTCAATTCATTCTTACTCTTAATATTTATGATCCTCTAAACTATATTCGCATAAGTCATTAACTCCCACACAATCACTTTACTTCCCATCTAGCTTTACTCTGCTTCGCTCAAATTATCCCATCCCAGTTTTTTAAAATTCAAACCCGACAATTGGTCTCGAATTATCTAAAATCTCATAATATTCCTGTTTCCATATCCAAAGTAAAATATGCAATAAACAAATGTTCTTCAACAATCTTTCTTTAACATAACTCTCACATACCAACTAAATCCATCATCACTCTACTTCCAATTTAAACAGAATTAATAATCTCATGTCCTTGTTATCTGCTCCTTATCCATACTCAACCCCCCATTTTATCAAATCTTGTACGTATTTTGTCAATCCACTGCATAATTTAACTTGATATTCAACCTCTGCTTTAACCTCAATTCTCAAACCAGTTCATCCAATTTTCATTCGATGTGAATGTAGCTTACACCACTCAAAATTTCATCATCTCCATTTTTACTGCTCTCAATCATTTATAACTTTTAGAAATCACAAGGGTTTATAACAAAAGGGATCAATAGGATAGGCATGTATTAACATGTATGAATATAAGATGAGTTTTGTTTGGTAAGACTTTTATAAAAGAATTTAACTGAGGAATCAATATGATCGTTGAACTAATTTCAGGTTGCATTTGTCACTTAGGTCAACTGCCATAGCACAAGAAGGGGGCCAGCCTTCTGTACTTTCATGACAAACACAATCAGTGGCGTCCCACCAGACTTCTATCACATGGATAAGATGTCCCTAAATCCCCTATATACATAGGGTTGTTCATCCCAGTCAGACTAAATAAGGTTAAGTATTTAGGGGAAAATAGAAAAATTTCAAGAGTTTCAAAAGTTTATGAGTAAAATGTTGAATTACATAACCCCTGGGAAATAGAGGTGTCATTGAAAGAATAAAGATGTGTTTAAGGGAATCTGATAGACAAGGTTCATCATCAATGAAAGTATAATCGATTATAAAATGAGATATGATACCAACAAAACAAAGAAAAACAGGGAAGAAGGTTGAATCTCCTCACATGGTAAATTAAATAAGATCAACGGCTAGTAGTAAATAGCCATGCCCTTACCTCCAACACAAGTTAGTAATCGCGTTTCACATCTTGTTTACACCCTTTTCATACTCTATATAACGTCCTCTAAGTAGATAATGTCATGGAAAAAATCCTAAAAGGTACACGCGGGTCCCTCGGTGGCGTATTCCAAACTGGTAGTTCCGGTCGTCTAGCTAGATTAGGTGGCTCCGAATTAACTGCTTTGTCCAACATTGAATCTTCGGGTGAATCGAACTCCTACTCGTGCGATATGTCGGGATACCTAATAACGTCGCAACACTCGTCATGATAACCTACGGCGAACCTTATCCTAAATCGTTCTATCTAACGTCTAACTTAAATACATACACATAATGGTCCTAACCTGTTTCAATGACCATAACCTGTTGATCTGATACCAACCTGTAACGCCCCGACTTCCCAATACAGAAAATATACTATTTATAATAAAATAGACTTTGATACAGGGGAATTTTAGAAAATTTCGGCATGAAGTATTCGAAAATCGGACAATCCACCTGTGATTCAACCCAACCAAATTCCAATTTAACAAGTACAATTAAAACTTAATACACCAACGATTCCTCACCGAGGATCGATTCCAGGTTATGGTATGAAACAAGAATCTATACTATACAAATTATTACAACTTCTATCTCAGCTCTAAATACAAATCACTATGCCGTCTAATCTGTAGCTTAATCCGAAACCGTGCTTGCTCGCACTGGCCCTGAATCTGTCTTGAATAGAATGCCTCATCGCTTCATTTGAAAGGAAAAAAATGTAGGTAGATCATCTTTAAGCCTAACTGCAAAAGGGTTAGGTAGAAACAAAGCAAGAGTGAGCCAAAGACCGCTCAACAAGTGCATAGTATAGTAAAACACCAATATATCAATATTTCATTGATGAACAATATCAATGATCAAACTATCTTAACGGAATAAATCAATTCTCCTCATAAAATAAAATTTTCCATTATTTCTTAAACCATAACTCTTTCTCAAAACATTTGTTTCCTTTGAACCATTCTAGCACAAAACATACTTTTCATAAAACTTTTTTAAAAAAAACATCTAAGTTGATTTTTATTATTTTTATTTTTATTATTTTCCTGATTACGGACAATACGGGTGATCAGCCGCGTAAAGTTCCCATTCCTTTGAAATTGGGTTCCCAATTAGGCAACACATTGGCCTTTAAATTGCTGGACTAGGGGAACCACGCCTAGCCTTTTACGCTAAACAAAAAGTGCTAGACTAGGGGAACCACACTAGCCTCTTACGCTTCTCCAATCTGTAAACAATTTTATTAACACTTAAAACAATTCACTTTTCAGTCCTTAAACTCACTGATAATAGATCAGCCCTGTATAAGGAATTTTTAAAACATTTTTAATTAATTAAGCCATTTTAATGAACAACAATAAAAGATTAAGAGTCAGGGAATTAATTGATATTAAGAATCATGAACAACACAACAATAAGATTATAATTCAGGGAAGCATTCGATGTAAAGAATCATAAACAAATTAATGATATGATTAAACTAAGCATGATATGATACGGCAAAATAGAATCACATATTAACAGGGAAACATTAATAACTTAAGGAACAAGGCAACTGTCAAGATTTTATAAATTCAACAGAAATTTATAAGGAATCATGGATTAGAGAAAATCTGAAGTTCAAAAGAATATTTAAGAAATTCTTAATTACACAAAGTCTCACTCTTGTCGGCTAAGCACCAATAGGCTTTAGCTGCCAGAACCGACATGACAATAATGAGTTTGAATAATTAAGAAGATCTCAATTCATTCTCGGTTTTAACCATCACTGAGCAACACATGCTTCAACAACAGTATAAACCTCGAATTAATTTACAACAATTTGAAAGAAAACGTACTTTGAAAATATTAGTATAGACGAGGAATATTGAAATAAAATAATTTTAAAAGAATTCAACACCTGAACGATAGGTGAGGAAAATAAACAATGACAAAATAATTTGAGAATGAGTTTTTATAAATTAATAGAAGAAGAATGTCACTGGAAATAAAATAAAGGGGTATAGACAGTAGCCAAATGGTTTGAAAGAAATATCGTAAAATCAACAAAATAGGTTCACATTATTTAGAATAAATATGAAGAATATAATTGCTTGCAAGAATGAATTTTGAAAGAACAATAAATAACACAGAAGGTTTCACATCACTTGAACAATAAGTGAGGTATAGTAAACTTGCCTCAATACATGAAGTTTCCAATTCCGACATTTAGATTCTTCAATCATTTTACATCAGTCTCTATTTCTTATTGGCTGGATTTGTACTCGGTCATCCATTCCTCTTTCCTTATCACTAGTCAGCTTGTACATGCACACACTCGTCTACTTTGCTGAATAACTCGTTCCTCAAAATTTCCAACTTGACATACACTGGCTCTAAATCGGCCTTTTACTGGTACCTATATCAAAATAAAGTACTACTTCAGTATGCTTATAACCGTAACCGTCTAACTCTGTTCAACCCAAACGCGTCCTAATACGCTTTACAATTAACACATATAGTTCATACATATAACGCCCTAGAAAATTTCGAATTTAAATTATTTATTTAATATAAATTATGAATTATATTATGTGAATATTGTGGTAAAGGTGAAATGTATGTGAAATTGTATTTATGTGATGATATGATGATTTGGGTAAGGTGTGTAGGTTTGTGTAATTTTATTTGTATTTTTGAAGATTTATATATATTTAAATCATGTATTTTAATCCTCTGTCAATTTTATAAAATTATCGGAGGGATTAAAAATCATGAAATCTTTTAAAATATTTCCTTTATATATTTATTGAGTTTTTAAAATTAATGGGTGAGTTAATTTGGGTATTCCGGTATTTTAAAATGATTTTATGAGTTTTATTGCATTTAAAGGATCAAAACTTGTAAAACCAATATTTAATTCATTTTTGATCCAAAAAATATTTTAAAAATATGTGTGTGCTCGTAATTTTATATTCTTTATTTTAAAAATGAAAAACGAAACTTTCCGAATGTTCTATTTAACTGTGATTTATAGAAGTCGTTTATTACTGTATAATTGAGCCGAAAGGAGAATAAAGTGTTAGTAGCATTTAAGAATTGGGCCAAGCCCATTAAGCCCAAAAACACAGCCGAGAGAATTCTAGAAAGAACGGGGAGAGAGGAAAGGAAAGGGGAGAAAGAAAATTAGGGATTTGAGAGAAATTGAATTGGGGGAAAGAAGATTTGGGGGTTCAATTCATAATCAAATGGGGTTAGTGCATATATATATATACATATATATATATATATATATATATATATATATATATACATCTATGTGTGTGTATGAAGTTGTGCATGCGTTTGTGTATGTGAATTAGATGGGTGCAGTGAGATTGTACGGGGGGGAGGTCGCCACCGCGCGGCTGTGGCTTTGCTGTGCGTGGGTTGCAGGTGCTGTGGGCAGAGAGAGCGAGAGAGTGTATATATATATATATATATATATATATATATATATATCTGTGTGTGTGTGTATGTGAAGTTGTGCGTGCGTTTGTGTATATGAATTAGATGTGTGCAGTGAGATTGTACGGGGGAGAGGTCACCACCGCGCGGCTGTGGCTTTGCTGTGCGTGGGTTGCAGGTGCTGTGCGCAGAGAGAGAGAGAGAGAGAGAGTATATATATATATATGTCTATGTGTGTGTATGTGAAGTTGTGCGTGCGTTTGTGTATATGAATTAGATGTGTGCAGTGAGATTGTACGGGGGAGAGGTCGCCACCGCGCGGCTGTGGCTTTGCTGTGCGTGGGTTGCAGGTGTTGTGCGCAGAGAGAGAGAGAGAGAGAGAGAGAGTATATATATATATATATATATGTCTATGTGTGTGTATGTGAAGTTGTGCGTGCGTTTGTGTATATGAATTAGATGTGTGCAGTGAGATTGTACGGGGGAGAGGTCGCCACCGCGCGGCTGTGGCTTTGCTGTGCGTGGGTTGCAGGTGCTGTGCGCAAAGAGAGAGAGAGAGAGAGAGAGAGTATATATATATATATATATATATATGTCTATGTGTGTGTATGTGAAGTTGTGCGTGCGTTTGTGTATATGAATTAGATGTGTGCAGTGAGATTGTACGGGGGAGAGGTCGCCACCGCGCGGCTGTGGCTTTGCTGTGCGTGGGTTGCAGGTGCTGTGCGCAGAGAGAGAGAGAGAGAGAGAGAGAGAGAGAGAGAGAGAGAGAGAAAGAGAGGAAAGAGATTTTGGAGGAGATTGAAATCGGAAAAGGTATAAATTTTTTATTTTATTTATTTAATTATTTTCCGATGTAATTATTTAATTTGCATCTTAGATTAAATTATGCTAATTTTTGTAATTTGATTAGATTTAATTGAGATATTATTGTTTTAACTTTCGTAGTTTAATTTGGAAGATTATAGTTGTTAAATATGATGGTGGGGTTAGATTGTGAGTTCGATGATATGTTTTGTTATTATTAGTTGCTAATTATTATTATTGTGTAATAATTAGAGTTATAATCTCGGAAGTTAAATTTGGGGATTTTGATGTATGTCGAGGTTGATTAAATGTTTAAATTGCTTATATTAGTGGGTAATTTATGTGATTGGTCTTGGTAATTAGTTTTAACATATTAGTTTGAAGTATTAAAATTGTGGATGGTGAAACTCCCGATAATTTAATGTTGGTTTAGTCGGGAGTATTATGATTATTGGTTATTAATTACTATTTGTGGTATAATATTGAAGTTTATTTGAGACTGCGAGGTGATATTGCCAAATGTAATATAGTTTATTTGACCTTATTAATTCTAAGTGGTTTATGTGAGTTAAATGTAGTAGTCGAGTCATATTATCTGTTAAATGCTATATTTGTCAATTACGTGGTGATGAGTTAAACGTATGGTCAAAATGGTTTTGACTTAGTATGTTATAGTTGATTAAACCTTATATTTGGTAAATGTTAATATGGTGATTTCTGAAACGTATCGCAGGCCTTAGAGGCTATATGGTTGTTTTGATTGTGTTTTTGATTAAAATTGAGGGGCTGTGACCCCGCAATAGTCCATTTTACAAAAAGGTTATTTCGAAAATTTTTCTATTAATATGAAATTATTTCCTGATTGTATGGTTTTAAAATGTTATTTATCAAAGATTAATTGTTAGATTCATTTTATTATGTGTTTATCTGCGAGGAGTTGCAATGAGATCACAAGTCTTAAGTGTCAATATTTAAGGACTTGTGTAATTCTCTTCAACTAGTTCCTCGGGCTTACGAATATCAATGATTAACTATCACGAGTATAATTAATATACTTGAGTGATGTGATCATTGATATAGCGTAAGTAATAGTTAATGCTAGGGGTTGTTCCCTAGGGCTTACGAATATCAATAATTGATTGTCACGTGTATCATTAAAATGCGTGAGTAATACGATTATTGATGTAGCGTAAGTAGTAGTTAATGCTAACATAAATTATTATGTGTTTACTGCTATATGCCGCATGTCTGGGCGGGTACTTTTCTTATATGTTTACTTTTATGTTGCTACAAGTTGAGGTAGCTCTATTTTCATATAATTTGGTTGGTAAATGGTTGAATTGAAAAACAGGGGAATAGTCCTATTTACGAATACTTCATGCCGAAATTTTCTAAAATTCCCCTGCAAATCTATTTAAAATCAATTTAATTTATTTGATTTCGATGATTTGAAAGTATGCTATGATAATCGAGAGTCTAAGTGAATATGTAATAGTTGACGTGAGGATTTGAAGTGTGATTTTGCTGTGTAGTGTTCGCCACCAGATAATATTCAGGTATTAAGTTGCCATCTGTGTTAAGTGTTATTTGACTTGGTTGATTATATTAAGATTATTCTATGAATATAATTGGATATGTATATATGATATACGTGTGTAAGCGATATAGGACGCGTATGGGTAGAATAAAGCAAAATAATAAGATTTTGCTTAATTGGATACTAAAATGGTATTTAACCTTGAAAAGGTTTGAATAGGAAACCTGGCCAAGGACAGTGCGCGGGTAATCTGAAAGACGAACAGAAGGACGAGTACCAAAGCCGATGGGTGAATGGACGTGGAAATTGATGAGTTACGAAGTAGGAAAGGAAAGTAGGGCTAAATAAAAGGCTAGCAACTAAAGGCTGTCATGAAACCGAGTTGAGAGTCGATGGGAAAATCAGGAACTCAGTGAATCGAGGCAAGTGTTGTTGCTCCTCACTTATTGTTCAAGTGATGACAATCTACTCCTGTTAGTGTACAATGATCCGGTCAAGTTATATTTAGAAAATGTTGCACTTCTTCAAGTGGCATGCAAATGTCTATTTTCTCCACCTATGGTTCAAATTTAAATTCTCAAATGATTTTACAAAGGAATTTCTTTCAAAAATATTTTAATCATGGCATGTCATTGGTCTCCTGAGTGGAAGGCCATTTCTTCTATTTTCTTCAAAAATGTTTAAAGAATATTCCAAATAAAGAAAAATCTAATAGTTTAAATCTTATGAAAAACCTGCTGGCTTAATTCCTGACTTTTAACATATTTTCATCAATGTGTTTTCTTCAACTGAACTGCAATTACTTATCCTGAAATTATTTTTCATATAATCGTTTAAACTGCCTATGTTGATTCAAACCTTACTATGTGTTGAAATTTTTTATTAAATGCGTAGTGCTTGATTAAGTCCCTGCTTCAACTTGGGATTTCAATTGTTGGCAATCTTGTTGTGATTTATATCTTATACTGTTGCCTAGTCGATTTCCTCTTTATTCAAGAAATGATGATATGTCCCCAATTGTTCATGTCTATCTTGTCAATACTTATTCAAATTATTGTTCTTTATACTCTCCTCCCCAATTATTATCGAACTCGTCAGTATTTATTGAATATCTTGATTATTTGGTTATTACCCTGTAATGTATCGAATTTGTCGATACTAAGAGATATAGATACTTCCTCATTGAATATTAATCATAAATCGATATCCTGGAACGTGAGTTTCCAGTTATTGGTTGGCAAAGGTTGTCGATTGTCCCGACACCTACTGCGATTAATATATAATTGGATTGTTTTTAAAATGTTGACCGTAAGGGGTCGGACCAGATTCGTGGTCAGAAGTTAATAAGGCCAATGTGTGTCGTGGATCCATTAAAGGACATTGCTGTGTGCGTTTGTCCGGGGTTAGTGCGTGACTGATCAGCAGCCTAACCTTATTGTTTTTTTTAAAAAAATAAATTAAAATCCAATTCTAATCTATGCATTGAGACTGGGTTGTTTTGATACCAATTCCATTGGAACTTATTTCGATTAGATCCTGCTTTCAGAACTTATATCAGTTCTTATTGTTGACGCACCTCATTCTAGTGATGAAATGTTGGTTCCTTGTGATAACAAAGATATTTGGCTTAGTTGGTTCTATTCGAAGCTTCTGATAATTCTTCTTGTTTTTCAGAAATTATAACTGTTATTGATATTGTTATCACTAAATGCACTTGCTGAGCATTGTTGGCTCACTCTTGCTTGTTTATTCTCTCCAGTTAATAAAGATAATTAGTGGACCTAGTGGTCAGTTGGTATTGCTCTTCCGGCAGCGAGAGGAGACGTTCGAGTTATGGATTTCGTTGGATAGTGGATTGTGAGTTGTCAAGGTTTGATATCTAGTTATAAAATGATCTTGTTTATTCACAAAAATTGTATAACATTTTATTCTGAGAATGGTTTGTAATAATGATATTCGATAGTTTGTTTCATACCATAACCTGTATGCGATCTTGGTTAAGGGGTTTTGTTATAATATGATGCTTATATCCAGGGTTGTATAATGTTGTTTGTGGTTAACGGCCCCAAATCTGTACCCAGATTATGGGATGCTATAATACAGGTCATATTCTCAAAATAGTAACATATAATCACATAATCACATAAGCACTTAGCACGTATTATTATCTTACATTTATATATGCTAATACATACATCATATCGGTTTACAAATAATTCTTACCAAATTACTATATAATTTGCAAAATAATTCTAATAAAAATTTTACAGCGCCTCCTTTATAATATCGTCTAACCTGTCGAAATATAATCAACCCAATCAGAAATCAAGACATCTTTTGCTTTACAATTACTTTAATACCACCTTATAACCTTCACAATCGTACTGACATACATTCTTTACAAACTTCTGACTACCTGCTTCACATATACATACATACTCATATAACCCACCATCCGACTAGAATGCATTTATAGCTCCCTTTACCCTTAAATATCAAATTAATATCCTTAATAATGATTTAACAATAGTAATTATTGATCTAAATACAACATACAATTTACTGCACTACTAAACAGTCCGAGATCAATTTACGATTCAAATACAATCACATACAACTTAGTACTTTACCAGATTCCAATTAATAATCCTTAACACGAGCAAATTACACCTAACAATTCATAACCTCCAAATTAACAAATTTTTTATAACCAAGCACTTAGCAATTCATATAACTCGAATGCTATTTCAACTAGTAGTATATATATGTTACACTTGAGGAATGAACGATAAGTATTTTAAAAATATAATTTTTTTTAACAAAATTTGAACAGCATCTCCTTCGTACGGGCGTACTACTAGTCGGACTCAGCCGACACAACCAAAGAACAATCTTCACATCCAAAATTATGAATTACATCAACCATGTACTAAGCAATTAAAACTAAATTTATTTCAATCCGAATAATCTTTTATATTTCAATAAATCACACTAACCGACAATACAACTCGGAACTTACAAACTCAAAATTAAAATTATTACGTGATTATTAAAATTAATTAACAGTTAACATTACTTAATTACTCAGCAATAACCACTGTACAAACAGTTAACTCCATGAATATAGTCGAGCCAAAACAATCGAAAAGCCTCAATTTCAACACCCGTATTACATGGTCAGCCGGAAACACAATACAACCTCACAACCCAACATTGGGCTGTACACACGTACACAACAGGGCGAATTAAAGGAAAATGGGAGAAAGGGATTCATTTAGCAGCACAACATACTTACACACACAAAACACACAGTCACCTCAAGAAACGCACACACACACAAAAACATCTCATATACACAATCACAACCGCAGCCACGCAGGGGAGAAACACAGAGGGGGAGGAGGAGAACGATCCACACACGCGCGCACATACGGACCCAGATTACACACACACCCGATTCGACCCTCACACAAACTCGAGCCCAGTTGCTACCTCACAGAATCCGCTCATATACATACACGCAGAACATACATAGCAGGTGGGAGAAGAAGGAGAAAGTGAGGGAAGATGATTACAAAAGAGAACATGGAATTTTTGAGAGAAATGGGAGAGATTCAGAGAGACTTCGAGAGAGTTCTTCCAAAAGAACCGACTAGAAAAATGAATTGGGTAAAGGTGAAGCTGCCATTTAGGGATTTAGGAAAATAAAAGTATTTTAAGGGAAATTCTCAATGGTACCACTGTACTTTTGGCTTTTGCCAGTGGTACCATTACTTTTTTGACTCCTCTAAACGATACCCTTAACAAATTGACTTCTTAACAGAAATACCATTCTGTTCGAAAAAAGTTATAGAAACGTTAAGTAGGGTTTGGGGCCAATATTCAACCTATTTTCTTGTTGCATACTGCAGCGCATGGCCAAGATTGTTCTTATATTTTTTCAACAGGTTTGGGGCCAACCAGTATTCTTCAAATATATTTTAAGAAAATTCTCAATGGTACCACCGTACTTTTGGTTTTTGCTAGTGATACCATATCCTTTTTACCCTACTTAACGTTTCTATAACGTTTTTCTAATAGAATGGTATTTCTGTTAGAAAGTCAATTTGTTAAGGGTACCGTTAAGAGGAGTCAAAAACGTAATGGTACCACTGACAAAAGCCAAAAGTACAGTGGTACCATAGAGAATTTCCCTAGTTTTTTTTTACAAACTCAATTTCTGAAAAAACGAATTAAACCACTTTACAAAATAGAAATTAAATAGGTAGATGTTAGAAAAATCTCAAAACAAATTTTAAAATATAGGGAATAAAATTATATATCTCCCCATATTTTTAAAATATTTTTGGGGTCAACACTGAATTAAATATGAATTTTAAAAGATAATACCCTTTAAATGCAATAAAACTTTTAAAATTATTTTAAAATACCAAAACACCCAAATTAATTCACCCAATAATTTTAAAAACTAAATAAATATACAATGATAATATTAAAAAAAATTCATGATTTTCAATAACACTGAAGATTTTATAAAATTTTCAGAATATCAATAATTCATAATTTAAATAAATTTTAATCACCAAAAATACAAATAAAAATACACGAACTTATCCAGCACACATAAATCACCATATAAACATGTAAACATGATGTCACACTCACTTAACCTAAAAAAATTTTCACACCATATAATCCACATTTGACATTAAATAATGATATTCATAATTACGAATTTTCTAAGGCGTTATAATGTGCCTTAAACTATTTAAAAATAAAGCTAAAATGCTTATTTTTTGGCTATAAATAGCCCCCTACCCCCCACTTGTTTTACCAAGCTTTAAGAGCCAACTATATGCTGAAGAAAACACTTCCCAAACACTCTCCCTACTGCCCTCTTTGAGCCAAAAACGTAGCCTTGAGTGAAGCCATTTTTATACCTTGATACATCATTTTGGCTTGTTTTTCTTCACTAATCTTGCTCTCCTTCACACACCTTTGGTCACCCACGTTTTTTCACCTTCCAAGCCTTGTTTAGGCAGCTTGTAAGGGACCTTTTGAGCCCAAGAAAAGTCATCCTTGAAACCTAAATTCCGGCCATTTTCCGGCAACTTTTTCGGCGAGTGTTTTTGTGTGTTAAAGCTTCAAAACAAGTTTTTTCTCTAGTTTTCTCTTTAGATCTCAAGGGTTATAAGTTGGTTTTATATTGTTATATATATTTATATATATAACCGAATATATAGTTGATATATTGTGCTTTCTTGGTTGATTTTTGCATATATTAACTTATATTCACTTAATCTGTCATTTTGCTCTTATATACACTTGTTCTTGAAGTTGATTCGTTTAGTTTATATTTTAGCATCTTGTAAGTTCTTGGAATCAACTAAAAGATTATCCTAAGCTTCCCTCAAGTCCTTTGAAAACCCCATTTTGGGTGTGAAATGCCATTTGGCTATCTTTTGGTTTGGTCAAAAAAATTATAATCTAGTTTTACCTTAAGTGGTATAAACTTTATTCTTTAAGTAACCAAAAGTATTAGCTCCCTTGTCTTTGCTCAACCAAGTCCTAATCTTTATCTTGAGCTCAAAAATATTTTAAAAGGAATTAAAAGAGCAAGACCACTTGAATTTGTTTTTACAACAAATTCATTATATTCGGCCACTTAGATTAAAATATTCAGCAGAATATTTCTTGTATATATTTGTACATCTTCTTGCCTGCTTGCTTGCTTGTTTGTGTGCTCTTACGTGTTTATATATTTTCCGCACTAATTTAACGCATAATAGCGGCCCTCGTTATTTTATAATGAGCTACTTTTCCGTACGTGTGAGTTGTGTTTATATGCTTGTGTGTGGTGTTTATAATTAGTGTGCTTGATTCTCTTTTTGTCCTCGCACTTGCAAGTTGAATATATTTCTTTCGGTCCTTACACTTGCGAGTTGAATTTTTCTTTCTTGGTCCTCACACTTGCGAGTTGAATTTTTCTTTCTTGGTCCTCGCACTTGCGAGTTGAATATTTTTCTTTCTTGGTCCTCGCACTTGCGACTTGAATTTTTCTTTCTTGGTCCTCACACTTGTGAGTTGAATATATATATATATATATATATATATATATATATATATATATATATATATATATATATATATATATATATATATATATATATATATATATATATATATATATATATTAATCACCACTTGCACACACCACTAAAGTACGTAGTTTTTCCGATTGGCGTCATGAAGAACTTGACTTTAACTAATATCAAATAAATTACTTTAACGCGTTATAGCGTCCCCGTGCCTAGTACCATAACATACTAGTTTTGCACAGATTTAATATATATCTCAGTTATCATATATTGTTTGTTTGTTAGACTTGTATTCTAATCTTTACAGTGAGGTGAGTGAAGTGAGGTGACTCTTGTTCTAAGACCCAAGTCTTAGGTGTACTAACGGGGAGTTAGTAGCCTTCGCACCGTGAAGAAAAGGGAAGGCCCAAGATCTAAGACCGAAGATCCAAGACCGGCAAAGTTGTAGAAGTACATAGTCTTGTAAAGGGTTACTACAAAGTATTTGAGGAGGTAACGGGGAGTTATGCTCCAAGATAATTCTTGTAGTAGGTATTTGCTATTTATTTTGAGGAGGATACGTGTGTGTATTGCTCCAAGATAAATAAATAGTGGTTTAGGCGTTGTAAAGGCTTCTCCGTCCTAATTCATTTCAATTATTTTAATTTACTTTGCCTTTTGAACTGAGTGTGAGAATTATTATGGCAACATTAATTTTGTTAAAGTGTTCATTTTTTTTATTTTTAATTGTACTAGCTAGTTTGACATGTAAAGACAATGTTAAATAGCCCCTTTTTAGAAATTATTTATCAGCTTTTCATTCAACGGCAGATTTATTATAAATTTTACCAAAAAGTCGGTAGCTTTTTCTAACAGCAGCTTTTCTGATAACAGTTTTTCCCACAACTACAGTAGTTTTTAACAACAATTCCAAACAGGGCCTTAACCATATCATCGTCTTGCTTTTGCTTTATATGCATTTAGACTCATAGACCTCCGGTAAAAACCTCTCAAACATCAATCGCTTAATCCGCCTCCAAGTCTTGATCGGTTCCTTTCTTTGCCTCTTTCTCTATATAACCAACTTATCCCACCAAATTGCAGCAATAGTACTCTTTAGCCTAATCTACCATTGAAGGTAGTGTTTTTCATAGCTCGTTCACAGGGAAGGACTATCAATAATGATTTCAAGTAGATTATCTCTTAAAATCTAGTAGTGTGGAAAATGGGGGGGTTTTGAGTTTGGTTGAGGTGTTTTATCAAACACCTTGCATACGATAAATAAATTGCTACAAAAACACAACTAAGTTAATGGCTAATATCCAAATTTACCAACACAACAACACAATGAGCAAATTAACAAGATAAGAGACATTTGACCCAAGGATAATAGCAAATCAAGCACTTCAACCCAACAAGCAAGAATATATCCAACTCTACATAACCAAGATAATTGGTGAAACACACAATCACTTATTTCTCTTCTAAAAACACTAATTTAGTGAAGCACATAAATTAGCTCTCTTGATAATAGCTACCAATAATGAAGCACTACTAGTATAACCAAATCAAGGAATCAATCAAAGAGAGGCTAGGACAAACCCAAGGATGAGAAGCTCAACCTAGGTATCTGCACTTAAAGCTTGAGAATTTAGGTAAACTAAACTTGTGCTACTATAATGAATGTACTAACAATTAGCAATTGAAATTACAAGAAGAGCAAGATGAAGCAACTTACAAATCTCCAAGTAAAATCGTAAACAATACACTTAAGCAATTAAGATAGAATGAAGAAGATCTTACTTAAATTGAACGGGTTTAGTACAAGAGATGCTTCCTTGAGCCAAATTATGGAGTTAGTTACTCATAATCAACTACTTCCTACTAACCCTAATTATGTTCTTGAAGAGGCTAAGAAGAGAGGAAAAATAAGATGTAGGTTAGAAGTTGTGTGTTATGTCATGAGCCTTCTCATTTAATACACAGCAGGTTCTGTACGGCCTGCTGAACGGCCGTACAGCTGCCCTTACAGAAATCTACTCCTTTGAACGGCCTGTCGAACGGCCGTACAGTAGCCCGTACGAGATAAAATCTTCAAGATAATACATTAAACACCTCCCGACATTGCGATCTTTCATCTTCTAACTTCCCTCTTGAATAATCTTCGCTTTCATGCCCAAATTAAGCCATCTTTTCAACAATTAAGCACGAGGCACTGAAAGATGGAAAACATAACAAATATTAATAAAACAACATTTGAAAGTAACAAAAATGCAGAAGAATAAAAGACAAAACGTGTATAAAATACACGTTATCAAATCTTCCCCCATTTGAACTTTTCTAGTCCCGAGCAAACTAATATTAACAACACCATATACTCCTAACTAGTACCACTTCCGTAGGTGATCACGGTTGCATTTGGCATATGCAACAAGCCCTTGGAACCCCTAGGTAGCCCTAGTGGACGAGTGAGGTCTCGTGAGGGTTTATAGATAATGTACCCACAAAATCACAAAAATCACCAATAAACAAATAACTAACAATACCTACTAATTAAACTAACTACTACACTCACACATCCGAGCCGTCTACTTGTAACTAAAATCAAACATATAGAGCTATTCACCATGTCATCCACTAAAACGAGCTAACAACCAATTCAAGAATCAAGATAACACACCTTGTGCAAGATGTAACCAAGACATTAAAGATAGAATGAATGCACTTCAATTGTGAACACTAGACAAGATGATCACAAAGCATACATGGCCTCGCATTAAGAAGATGAAATTGTATGGTGAAAAATCTCACATCTCTCAATTATGTATCACACAAGTATGGGCTAGAGATTTCACTCAACTCCAAGTCTAAATGCATGCGCTCTACTTGACCTTGCATGTTCACCTAAATTCCGGACTGCACCAAAAACAAGGAATTCATAAAATGGGTTGTAATGAGGCTTGGGTGAAGGTGTGAAAATTTAAGTTCAAGGAAGGTGTAAAAGTCTCGCTAGTTGAATCAAAATGACGCTTGCTCGCTTCATCCACCAAATTCTCAAACTAAAGAATGTCTTCACTCATTTACAATTACAAAACACAACCACATTTACCAAGAAAATTGAAACAAAATAGAGTACAAAGATTTATTGCTTTTTTTCTATTTTTCTTTTTCTCTTCTTTTTTTCTTTCTTTTTTCTTTTTTTTACATCCCCTTTATTATTATTTTTTTTAACAAAGGGAATGCATAACATAAATAAATACTACAAAGAACTTTGAACCACATCTAGATATACACATCAAACTAGTTCCCACTTACAATAAGTAGCATTCTTCCTCTTCACAACATCTCCAAATTCTCATGCTCAACAATCAATTCTTTCCAAGACTCAACTAGCTCAACTCGGTCGAGAGTGAAGTATTTGGATTTGACTCATGTATAAAAGGAGAAAGTGACGAAGAAAAATATGGATATAAGCTTCAAAGGGGTAACTAGGGATTATTTTCATGGTTCACAAGCTAAAAAGGTCAAAATGGTTATCCTAAATAGAATTTCCTTATTATGGTGCATCCATGAATGAAGGTTTAATGCAAGCCCTAGAGCAACAAACACACATAAAGAGGGAGCAACACACATGTGAGATGGGTGTGAACGGGGATGGAGATTGGTAGGGATGGAGGGGTGTTGTGGTGGGAGTTGGAAATGGGAGAGAGGGGTCGAAGGTGAAGGAGAAAACGAAGTGTTGGTGGCGGACGAAATTTGCAGGTGGAGGCTGGGTTGTGAACGGAGGGAAAAAAAGTGGACTGAAAGGTGGACGGAACAGGCGGGGTTTAGAAGGAGATAATGTGTTATGTCTGCTCTGCTTTTTGTTTTTTTTTATTGAATAGCTGTACAGCCCGTGCACCAAGTGGGTAGAAATTTTGAGACCCCTTATTTTGCAGTATCTTATGGACAGAAGCTGAGAAAAAACTGCACGGCCTGCTGCATGGCTTGTAGTACGGTTTGCACCCCGTACAACAGCCCGTGCAGCTCTAAAATTTTATAAAAACTATTTTTTTTAGAGAAAATTCACAAATTCTTGAATGCTTGAATAAAATATTAATCCCTGAAAACACGAACAGACATATCAAGGCATGAGTGGAAAAAAATATAAATCATAAAAATGAGAATTAACGATACTAAATATTATTGAGTGGGGCATTATTATTACAATTTTTTTTTAACTCTATTATAAAATTCATTAGTCACACCATAAAAATACATAATAATTTTTTTTTTGGTTATTTTCTTAGAATTAAAATAAATGAAAAATGGAATCCCCACTCACTAATATTTAGATCAATCCTCAAACCCACAATATGCATAACACCCTACATAAATGCAAGCAAGGAACAAAATCTAACACACGCATAAAAATATATAAAAACATGCGTACCTTGGGTTGCCTCCCAAAAAGCGCTTTGTTTATTGTCGTTGGCTCGACTTATTTATACAAGTATTATAACTAGTAAGGTGAAAAAGCAAATAAATGCACATACCTACGAATCAATAATAGAAATAAGGTGTGTAAATATACCTTTGATCCATAAAAATATAAAAATATTTTTATGATCTTCACATCTTCAAGAGACTTTGAAAAAGAAAAGTAGTTAGAAAAATCGTCAGAATAATCATTATAACTACGACTCAAAAACTGATCCCAAATTGGATCCTTATATACCCAAGCAAAAATTTCAACCTCGTCAATCTTTAATTCCTTCTCAGTTTTCATTGGACATTCATCAATTTTTATCTCATCTACCAATTCATTAAACTCAAAGGTATTTTCTAAGTTTGGTAGATTCTCAACGACATCCAATTTATCATTGTCAAGCTTAGGGTAATCGTCAACTAAACAAGCAAATTCATCATGCACAACACTTTCATTAATTACAAAACAAGAATCGTGATTAGTAGGAGAATTGACCTCCTCTAATCGACTCACAGATTCGGCTAGTTGGCTCATTTGCTTTTCTAAGTTGGATATGCTTTGAGAAATGGTCTTTTCCATTCGAGAAGTGCTCTTTTCCAAGTTGGATATACTTTGAAAAGTGATGTTTTGAAATTGGAGGTTATTTGCTGCCATTTGCTTCATCATTTCTTCAAGTGATGACAATGTAGATGAAGAAGACCCTTGATGGCCATGGGAATTATATTGTGGATCATAACATTGATTTTCAAAAGCATATGAATAATCGATGCTAGGAGGGTAAGGAGCATAGCATGAGTTTGTAGAATAGAAAGAATTCACCTGATATGCATTTAAATTCTGAAAAGAATTAAAATCTTGATATAGTTCTTGATCGTGGGTGAAATCTTGAGCATTCTTCCAACCACAATAATTATCCATCGTCTCCTGAAAGAGTTAGTTGGCTATCTCCATAAACATGAAGTCACACCAATAAAATAAAAAAAACAAACAAACAAAGAAAAAACTATATACAAATATACAATCTAAAATATAAGAAACAATTAACTCAAAATTAATATTGTTGCCTTCCCCGGCAACGGCGCCAATTTGAAGGTAGTGTTTTTCGTAGCTCGTTCACAGGGAAGGACTATCAATATTTATTTCAAGTAGATTATCTCTTACAATCTAGTAGTGTGGAAAATAGGGGGTTTTGAGTTTGGTTGAGGTGTTTTATCAAACACCTTGCATACGATAAATAAATTGCTACAAAACACAACTAAGTTAATGGCTAATATCCAAATTTACTAACACAACAAAACAATGAGCAAATTAACAAGATAAGAGACATTTGACCCAAGGATAATAGCAAATCAAGCACTTCAACCCAACAAGCAAGAATATATCCAACTCTACATAACCAAGATAATTGGTGAAGCACACAATCACTTATTTCTCTTCTAAAAACACTAATTTAGTGAAACACATAAATTAGCTCTCTTGATAATAGCTACCAATAATGAAGCACTACTAGTATAACCAAATCAAGGAATCAATCAAAGAGAGGCTAGGAACAAACCCAAGGATGAGAAGCTCAACCTAGGTATCTGCACTTAAAGCTTGAGAATTTAGGTAAACTAAACTTTTGCTACTATAATGAATGTACTAACAATTATGATTAGTACAAACAATTAGCATTTGAAATTACAAGAAGAGAAAGATGAAGCAACTTACAAATCTCCAAGCAAAATTTTAAACAATACACTCAAGCAATTAAGATAGAATGAAGAAGATCTTACTTAAATTGAATGGGTTTAGTACAAGAGATGCTTCCTTGAGCAAAATTTTGGAGTTAGTTACTCATAATCAACTACTTCCTACTAACCCTAATTATGTTCTTGAAGAGGCTAAGAAGAGAGGAAAAATAAGATGTAGGTTAGAAGTTGTGTGTTATGTCATGAGCCTTCTTATTTAATACACAGCAGGTTCTGTACGGCCGTACAGCTGCCCTTACAGAAATCTGCTCCTTTGAACGGCTTGTCGAACGGCCGTACAGTAGCCCGTACGAGATAAAATCTTCAAGATAATACATTAAACACCTCCCGACATCGCGAGCTTTCATCTTCTAACTTCCCTCTTGAATAATCTTCGCTTTCATGCCCAAATTAAGCCATCTTTTCAACAATTAAGCACGAGGCACTGAAAGATGGAAAACATAACAAATATTAATAAAACAACATTCGAAACTAACAAAAATGCAGAAGAATAAAAGACAAAATAAAATACACGTTATCAACCATCTTCATCTGCTTACTCTCTAGAACACCCACAACATTAAAAAAATGATCAACATTAATTTGCCAATCCAAGAAATCATCTACTCCCATGGTTTCATCCAGAATGGTATATCAGCCTTTACAAAATCATTGTTACTATGCCGATTACCCATATTTAACTCCAAGCTAGAATTCTCACTAACATAACATTTCATGTCTCGAGAGACACAATTTCGATCTTCTCTTTCACCTCTTTATTGCTTGTTTTTTATACTCATGTCGTCCGTCAATGTAGTCATCATGTCTGTCAAAACCTTTAGAGTCGCGGTAAAAGCCGTCGTAATCTCTGCAAGATCTTTTTTGGTAATTGGTTCGTCTTCCATAGTGAATCAAGTAGCGAAAAGACACGATAAAACCTGCTCTTACCAACTAACGTAGCACGGAAGCCAAGGAAAAGTAAGCGCTAAACCTTAAAGGACTCTTACACAAGAAATCCTTAAAAACCTTGAATCCACAAAGATTTTAATGAATGCACAAGAAAGAAGAGAAAAAACTCTAGGATTTTTTTTAATAAAAGATTATTCATCATCCAGTACATCATAATGTTATTTATATAGGGATATAAAACCCTTAAACAAAATAAAACTAAATCCTAATTAAAAACATATAAGATTTAAAAGAAGCGTGATCACGCAGCTTTAGGCGTGACCATGCATAATCTCTCAAACCGAAATCTCTGCCAATATTTTCCAATTTGGCATGACCAAACAATCAAGTAACATGAGCATGCATAATATCTACTACTATATTTCTTTATTTTGGCATGATCACATGATCCTCGACATGATAAAGCCTGCTCTTAGCAACTGACGCAGTACAGAAGCCAAGGCAAAGTAAGCACTAAACCTTAAAGGACTTTTACATGAGAAATCCTTAAAAACCTTCAATCCACAAGGCAATCCTTGAATACACAAAGAGTTTCTTGAATCCACAAGATAGAATAGAAAAATCTCTAGGATTTTTTTTTCAATAAAAGATTATTCATCATCCAGTACATCATAATTTTATTTATATAAGGATATAAAACCCTTAAACGAAATAAAACTAAATCCTAATTAAAAACAAATAAGATTTATAAGAAGCGTGATAATGAAGCTTTAGGCGTGACCATGCACAATCTCTCAATCCTAAGTCTCTACCAATATTTTTCAATTTGGCATGACCAAACAATCAAGAAACATGAGCATGCATAATATCTACTACTATATTTCCTTGTTTTGGCATGATCACACGATCCTCGACATGATCATGCTTTCGTTCTAAAACTACCTTCTCACCATTCATGGCAACCTTGATTGACAGCAAAAACTCTCCTACATCAGTTATGCTGACTATGATTGTTTGGTGTAAAAATATGCGATAAAAAAAACTAGACCCTGATAAGTTGGCCAAGAAATTAAGATATGGAAAATAAGAGGTAAAAAACTCATCAACCGTACTATACCCGAAATATGAAGTAGTCAAAAGAATACAGTTTTTACTATTGTATTATGGTCTTCTGTAATCGATCACAAAATTCACATTATTTCTTAGTTCCAAAAAGCTTCTGGTCAGCCGACACTGATCTTCATAACCAGTAGTTGAAGTGGATCATCTCATTGGTCATTCTAAGACCAATAGTATTTCCAAAGCGCACCTATAGGAACATCTTTTCCAAAATGTACTTAAATGCATGTAGCTCTTTTCCAAATTGTATTACTCCCACAAGACCCAGAATTGAAATAGTCTAAGGCTCCACTTAAAACCATTCTATTTCTACATAAAAACAAGAATGCTCATTACACTTTCATATACAGAAATACTCTAACTGCCAAGGCTAATATATTTATAACTAAAGTAAGATCTTCTCTGTACATACTTGAAATACACATGGAGCCTGGATTAAGATCCAATCATCTTGCAAAGAGGAAAGGTTTTTTAAAAATAATTATCTCCAAAATTAGTCTAGGAAGTAATCCTGTAAGTATCTCACAAACCCTTCAAGATTTGTAACATACTTCTATAAATGTTAAGCACTTTTTTCAAATATGTCTCTGTGCATGCATATCACGTATGTATACGTAACACTCATATGTTGTGGATGAAGATGATTCCCGAAAAAATTTGTCGTAAAAGAGGAGTTAAGAGGACGCGTTATGTTGACAGCTCCAGGCGGTGCACCTTGGACAGTGGATGTGGAAAGAAAAAAAGGCGAGCTTTGGTTGCATAATGGTTGGCCTGAATTTGCAACATTTTACTCTCTCTGTTTTGGTTCTCTCTTAGTTTTCGAATACGTGGAACATTCTAACTTTCGAGTATGTGTATTCAACCCAAGTGCAACTGAAATAGACTATCCATTAACTAATTGTAATCTAAACCCTGACGATGAGAATTTAGTCCTCGGAGTGAAAAAAAGAGTGGCTGAAATCGCCAAGTCAAGTAGATGTGAACTAACTAGGGCCAGTAAGAAGACAAGAGCAGGTTTCTAAGAAACCTTTGTTAAGAGTCTGGGAGTTACTTAGAAGTCTAATAGATATGTTCAGTTACTCTAATTAAGAGATTAATAATTAGTTATCTAGAATGATCTTCAGGCAACTATAAATTGATGTAAATGAATCCTCTTGTGATTATCAGAAAATTATACTAGCAAATACAAGTATATATACTATAGCATCTTTCCACCTTATATCATCTGTTCACTTTATTTAAAAAAACCATCAGCGCTATCAGAGCAACTAGGTTTCTGGAATTCAAAAAACACCAATAGCCTTATAAACTCTTCTGCAAATCAGTTACAAAGTCAAAAAAAATGGCATCGAGTTCAAACAACGCAGCAACCTTTACTTTGTCTCAGACTTCAGTTCCAGTTTTTGATGGAGATGCTTATGACTTTTGGCGCATACAAATGAGGACAATTTTTATCTCTCAAAGTTTATGGGATCCGGTCCAAAATGGATATGAGTAGCCTGATGATGCAATAGCACTTGCAGCCTGGGATGGAGATAGAAGGAAGCAATATAACAATAATGTCATGAAGGACGAAAAGGCCCTGCTGTACATTCAACAAGGAGTAAGCAAGGTGATATTTCCAAGAATCATAGGAGCAAAAACCTCAAGGAGGCCTGGGAAATTCTGAATAACGAATTCAAAGCCTCAGACAAGGTAATATCAATCAAAATTCAATCTCTTTGGAAAGAGTTTGATTATTTATTAATGAAAGAAGATGAATCAATAAAAGTATTCTTCTCACGTGTTTCAAATATTATTAATCAAATTCGGAGTTTTGGAGACACGATTGAAGATAAAAATATTGTTGAAAAGATTTTGAGAAGTTTACCAGTCAAATATGATCATGTTTTGGCTGCTATCGAAGAATCTAAGAATTTATCTCAATTAACTCTTGTTAAGTTAATTGGATCGCTTGAAGCTCATGAAAGTAGAATATCCAGATTTACAAACCAGCCTATAGAGCAAGCTTTTCAGTCCAAGATAAGCTTTAGAAACAAAGAAAAGAAGAACTATGAAGGTCATGGTCAGAATTTCCAAAGATCAGGAAGCAATTATCGTGGAAGGGGGAGAGGAAAACCCCACGATCAGGGAAGGAAGAATTAGTATGAAAAATCTTCTTTTTATTGCAACTTGTGTCATAAAAATGGGCACCATACAAATGATTGCATGTATAAATGTACAAGGTGCAGCCGTCCTAATCATTTTGACAATGATTGTTGGTTTCGACAAAAAAAAGGCCAATTTTTCTGAAAGCAGCGAGACTTCAGATCAGTTGTTTTATTCTTGCCTTAACACTCAAGAGACAAGTGATATTTGGTACATTGATAGTGGTTGCTCTAACCACATGATAGGAGGCAAGAATTTCTTTGTTAATCTTAATGAAAATATGAAATCTCAAGTCACTCTTGGAGATGGAAAATGTCACAACGTTGAAGGCAAAGGAATAGTTGATGTACAAACTAAGAAAGGTACTTCTAAACTTATTCATGATGTTCTTTTTGTTCCAAGCCTAACACAAAATCTTTTAAGTGTTGGTCAATTGGCACAAAAAGGATATATTGTTAAATTTGAAGGAGATCGTTGTCTACTCATTGACAAGAAGACAAGGCAATTGATTAGTAAAATCAAGATGGCACCTAACAAAGTTTATGTTCATATAAAATCACGCAAGCGTACGCGGTCACAAGTAATATAAGATAAAGTTAAGTTCGTTCCTACAGAGACTGGTATATTTCAGAATATGCACCTATGCAACGATGTTTGATTATTGTTCACTGCTATGACAATAACAAATTTGGGTTTTAGTTATCTAAATTATCTAAAGAGCAATTTAATAATATTAAGATCTAATTAACTAACGTGGTGTAAAACTGATTTACTAATGGGAAAATAAACATGGGATCCTAACTTCATTAAATACTTCGTCTAGAGTTGATGCCTTTAATCAAAGTATGCGATGGTTATGATAATTGATCGGACAACACGAAACAAGTACACGCTACCTTTCAGTACACGTATACCAAACTACTCAACATCCACAGAGATAGAAGCTAAGCAGACATCAATTATGTTTAGACCCTATATATCTATAAGATTTGAAAACATAACGGTTTAAGAACAAGTTATCCATTGCGATCACATAAGGCAGCGTAAGATATTTAAAATTACACTACGAATCATGATGTCAAAACATTCATAAACCTATGCTAGCATGGCAAGTTCTAATCTTTATATCCATTGTCGCTTCAATAAAGATTAACAATTTAGATGTTAGATACGCATCTAAACACATTAAGTACAACCATACGAGGATATCACAGTTCATCACACACAAATCTTTAAAGCAATCAAACTACTAAGCTACATAAATAAATCCGTTAGAATCCCATGACAACGATTAGTTCATAATCGAACGGCTTGTCATCATGGTATCTAGAGATAACATAACAATGAACAAGGTCTGAATAAAAACAAAAAGTGCTAGAGTAATAGAGTTAAGAAAACAAATCCCAAAAACATCCAGGAGTATCGCCTAAAAGAAGAATACAAAAGATGAAGTAGATCTAGATCTCTGTTGCTTGTCACGAGCATTGGGAATCCTTCTCCAAGTCTCTCTCGTCTCCCTCTCTGTAAAAACATCCTCTTTCTGTTGTCTAAAGGTGTATTTATAACCCCAGCGTCTTTTCCCCCAAGAAAATACCAAAAAATCCGATTTTAAGTTGAATCAGGAAAACTGGCAGCCATCCATCATGCACCCGCGCAGCCTTAGCACGCGCCCGCGCCCTCTGTTGTCTCTCTCGCGCGGCCGCGCGGTCCTGAGGCACGCCTGCGCTCTCTGTTTCTGCAAGATTTTGCTTTTTCTTCATTTTCTTCTTTTTTTCTTCCGTTTCTTTTGCAAGCTGTCGTTCTTCAACTCTTAAGCTTAAATCCACCATATAACATGCAAAAGCATCTCCTTGCTTAAAGATAGTATCCCTGCACAATCTCGCTAAAAATGTATCAAAAACATGACTTACTTGAGGTCAAGTCACCAATTTAAGCTGAAACGAAGCATTCCAAGTGGATAAGAAATCCACTTATCACACCCCCAAACTTAAACTGATGCTTGTCCTCAAGCATAAATAGACTCTATATATACAAATGCAATGCATGAATGCAACTAATATGAAAATGCAATGATCCCCTCGAACTAACTAAAACCACTCAGCAAGCAAATATCTCAAAGAATGCAATAAGTCGAAACAGAGCTCGACTAAGCCCCCGTATATCAACATTACATGAACTGGAATGTGGGTGTGTGCGATGCCCATCAGATATACTCCTAACACTAGATCAAAATCATACCCATTCTTCGCCACGACAATCACAGGTTTATATATAGAATGAACGGTAAACACTTCATAACCTAGAAACACCTCCATCATCATTTGAGTTAGACAGGAATTCATGCTTTATTACTAAACAAACTATGACACAAAATACTATACACAACACGCATGTTTATTTAACCGTGCAATGGATGAGCCCCCGAAAGACTTATACAATAATACCCATGTAGCGAGCGTTAGGTTAGTGGATCCCAGACCTGAAAAGTCTTAGGTCACTAGGCACAAAGTCCTCCAGAACTTAATTGCTCGAGTATTAAAGAGCTCACCCTGGTTAATTCTGTAATTTAATAATTCACAAAACACTTTTTTTCCCGACTCTTTTTTTTTCACACAACTAACTTGGAATGAGTGCATTTCGCTCCATCTCATCCAACCCTAGACTACTCATAATTATGAGTGGCTACTAGCCTTTTAATAACTAACTTTTATTAACAATTAGCATGAAATCCTTGGTTTCCCCCAAACTTATATTTTAATGTTCCTATGCTATCAAGGGAATAAAGAACATTCTAAATATAAACAAGTGATTAAATCTCAAACAACCAAACAAGTATTACATGTCCTAGCCCAAAAGCAAACGATGAGACTGTGAAAAAGAATTCTGAAGCATGCAAGTCAATTCCTAGGCACTTAAATGAACCCTGAAAGGCATATGACTCAGCCTATTTGTAGTTAGAGGATCCTAATCAACTTAAACCAAATTGTAATAAGTAAATATACACATGAACTGTCACAGGAATCTCAAGAAGTATTATCTGTCAGAAGAAAGAAGAAAAGTCAATCTATAGTTTTGATGTCATACACTGGAAGACGATTCAGTTATCTGATCAAGCCCCAGTATAGCATTAAAGTGAATGGATTCATTTGAACAGTGACAGAGATTTTTCGAGTGATAGTTTGAAGATCAGTTACAGTACAAGAGAATTGAGAGAAGAAACAAACCACAACCTAAAGTCAGAAGTGAAGAAGCATCGTTGAAGTTAGTCGTTCATGAACCAGACAGTACATCGAACGTCAACACAAATCAGTGGTAATTCTTTACTACCTTCAGTGGTTTGTAAGAATTAAATTAATTATTTATTGATTTAATTAAATTCATTTATAATTGATATAAATCATTTAGTTGATTTAATTAAATGAATTAATTCTGGAAGAATTAATTTATTTATTAAATTAATTATTGTATCAATTAAATATGAATTAGTTAATCATTAATTAATTAAATGGATCAATATGACTTAAACAAAGAAGATTGGATTAAGTCTTGGAGAAGAAAAATTCGGTATGACCTAATTTTAAGTCATACCGACAGTAGCTTTTCAAGATTATGTCTTACCGACCTGATTTAAGTCTTACCGACCTCTGCCAGTTGTTGTAAGTCTTACCGAATTTCTGTTAAGTCATACCGACAAGTTTTATGTCTTAATGGAGGTTTGTGTAAGTCTTAATGAAGGAAAACTAAGTCTTGGAAGCAGTTTAAGTCATGTTGGAGCAGTTAAATATCCTACAGAAAGCCAGCAAGACCTGTTACTGATATAAAAGAACAGAACAGAGCAGATTAAGTCATAACGGAGAAACACAGCAGAAAACATAATATCAGCAGAACAGAATTCTCTCTCAAGAACACCAAGAACACCAAAGCTTAAACAATTCCCAGAAATTCAAGTTCTTCATCTTTGTTATATTCTATCCGCTAGAACTTGTTTATTTGTGATTCTTGTACTACCAGCGAATTAAGTTTCCTAGTTCTTATCTTGATTATTATTAACTAAATTAGAAAAGTTCATGTCGAATTTTCTAATTAGTTATTAACATCTTGATAAGTTGTTATACTGATTTTGTAACACCACATCAAGTTAATATACAGTTATATTCAACTTGAAAAATTGTGTTAAATAATTCTGCACATGAATTTGTCTTTATCAAATTTTATTTAAAGGACAAATTTCGATAAAAATGTAAAGATTGTATTCAACCCCCCCTTCTACAATCTTATCGGACCTAACAATTTGTATCAGAGCTGATTGATTGATACACAAATCAAAGATCCCATTTTACTCGATTAAAAATCATCCCCAAATTTTTTAACTCTCTTAAAAAATTCTTCATGTCTTCTAAAGTTGGAACTGTGAAAATTCCCATATATGACAAAAACAGTTATGATATGTGGAAGAACAAAATGTTAATGTTCCTCGAGGTTGCAAATCCTAAATACATGAAAGTCTTATCAGAAGGACCAATAATACCTTTTGGATTAATTCCTGAAGTTGTTACTGATGGAAAAGTTATTTCCCCTGCAAGGTATGTACACAAAGATTCTTCTGAATACACTCTTGTTGAAAGAGAGGAAGCTGGACTTGACATTAATTTAAGACTGATCTTAATAGACTCTCTAGACTCTGTAATGTACAGTCATGTGATTAACTGCAAGACTGCAAAGCAAATGTGGGAAACCATTGAAACTGTGAATGAAGGAACAGAGGAAGTTAGGGAGAATCGACTAGAAATTCTGACATCTGAATATGAACACTTTCGATCAGCATCCAATGAAAGTATTCAAGATGTGTTTGAAAGATATAACAAACTTGTCAACAATTTACAGATGCATGGCAAGTACTATACTCAGAAAGAGATCAACAGAAAATTTCTACTGTCAATGCTTGTTCATCTAGAACATAGAATTACAGCTATCAAAGAGTCGAGGAATCTAAGTGAAATTACTGTAGAAAGACTCTTTGGTGTTTTAAAAACCTATGAACTGGAACAATCTCAACAAAAGGAGATTTATGGAAAAGGAAGAGTTGCTAATACTTCTACAGCTCTTATTGTTGCGAACAAACAGGAAGTGGAAGATAAGGTTATTCAACCTTGTAATGTTGACAGTGGTAAACTTGAAGTTGAAGTTGGTCAAACGAATGCTAGTCCAGATGAAGGAGACTTCTATTCGTTAGAAGAGCTAGATCAGTTGGAAGATGAGTCCATGGCTTTGTTGGTAAGGAAATTTAGTAACTTCAGATTCAGGAAGAATCCCAAGTTCAGGTACAAATCTAACTATAACAGGTTCTAGAGAGGAGGTTCTTCATCCTCAAGTAACAGAGGAGGTTACAAAACTGGAACAGTTGAAAGAAGTAAAATTAGATGCTACAACTGTAATGAACTTGGACATTTCGCTACTGAATGTCAGAAGCCAAAACAAAACCAAAGAAAAGACATTGGATCTGAGAAGAAGAAGACAGGTAAAGCCTATGTGGCTGCTGGAAAGAGTTGGGATGATACAGACTCTGAAGATGAAGAGTATGGCAATCTTGCCCTGATGGCAAAATCTGATAACTCCAGTGGTACTTCATCTGAGGTATCATGTACTAAAAGTCAATATATTTATCAACTTAGTGATACACTAGGTAATGCTAATAGAGAGATTGAAAGGATCAATTTGTTAAATACAGATCTTAGTAATCAATTATCAGAATTACATGATGTACAAAATTGCCATGATAAACAAAAATCAGAAATAAGAATTCTAAAAGAACTTGAGAGGTCTCTAGCGTTGATAGTGGTTCAACAACGTGAAACAATAGCTGAGCTAGAAATAAGGGTTAGTGCTACTTCTAATTCATGCAAAGTGGCTAAAGAGTTGTTTAACCAACAAGCTATTAATCAAACCGTAGGAATTGGGTTTGATTATAATGAAGCTATTGGTCGAAAAAGCATTATTACCCCTAATCGTGTTAGTGCTGTAGATAGGGGTATACCAATAGTGCTTAAGGGTGTTAGTAACCCACTCTTTAAGACATCCATAGCAGAACCTTTGGATACAACATCTTTAATCATTAAGGAAGAGATGCGCATTGAGGATTTAGCTAATGACGTAGTCTTAGAAAGTAATCAAGTTGTTAAAAATGATGAAGATAGAAAGTCTGTGTTTAAGAAAACAGAAAGAGTTGGTGAGTCTACTAGTTCCTTGAAAACTAGTAGTAGAAGTAACAACATGAATAAATGCAACAACATATCTACCATGCATGCTATTCTTGTTATTGATACTGCTCATAAAAAGTGTAATGCTGTTAGTTGCATGTCTTGTGCTTTTAATATAATGTCTGCTTACTTTAACGGTAATCATGCATGTGTTGATAAGAATGTTCCTAGACAGCATATGAGCAGAAATAAACATGTTAGATCCAGGACTGTAACATCACCTAATTCTAAGATTAGGACTCCAAGTCCTTCTTAGGATATGGTAAAGACATGGTTACCCAAGCTGAAACCAAAACAAGTTAAAACTGTTTACAGGGTTAAATGTCCAGTACCTGAAGAAAATGTTGTTAAAATAAAAAGTGTTGCTTTACCTGATAAAGGTCAATTCTTTAAGTACTCCGGACCCAATCAAATTTGGGTTCCGAAGAAAGTCTAACCAATTTGTCATTGCAGGTAAACTTTGAAACAGGTTGAACGAGTCATGTGGATTCTGGACAGTGGATGTTCAAGGCATATGACCGGAGATAGAGCCCTGCTGACAAATGTGGTGGAGAAGGCTGGCCCAGTCGTTACCTTTGGAGATAACAGCAAAGGTAAAACTGATGGATATGGCAGATTAGAAGCTGGAAATGTTATCGTTGAAGATGTCTCTTTTGTGAACGGCCTTGAGCACAATTTGCTCAGTATTAGTCAATTCTGTGACAAAGGTTATGAAGTTCATTTCAACAAGAAGAATTGTCTAATATCACACAAGAGAAATGAAAGGCCACTGTTGATTGGAGTAAGAAAAGGAAACTTGTACATAGCTAATATGAACTCTGGAAGCACAGAAGAAATTAGATGTTTTTATTCAAAGGCATCCACTGATGAAAGTTGGTTATGGCACAAGAAACTTTCTCACCTAAACTTCAAAACAATGAATTCTCTAGTGAAAAGAGAGTTGGTGAGAGGTTTACCTTCGATTGAATTTACTCAGGAAGGTCTATGTGATGCTTGTCAAAAAGGGAAGTTAAAAAGGGCAACTCACAGGAGCACTAGCATATCATCAATAACTGAACCATTACAACTTCTCCATATGGATTTGTTTGGTCCAGTTAGTGTGATGTCTATGTCAAGAAAAAGATATGCTCTAGTGATTGTTGATGATTTCTCAAAATTCACATGGGTACTATTTCTGAACTCAAAAGATGAAACTCCACAACTGGTAGTTGATCACATTAAGTTAATTGAGCTGGACTCTAATCGTCCAGTAAGAGCTATAAGGTCAGACAATGGACTAAATTCAAGAATGCAGTTCTGAATGACTTTTGCACTGAAAAGGGTATAACTAGACAGTACTCGGCTCCCAGAACTACTCAACAAAATGGGGTAGTTGAAAGAAAGAATAGAACCTTGATTGAAGCTGCACATACTATGCTAAGTGAATCAAGGCTTCCATTGAGCTTTTGGGCTGAAGCTGTCAACACTGCATGCTATACCCAGAATCGAACACTTATCAATAAAGACTTAATGAAGACACCATATGAAGCTCTACATGACAAGAAACCAACTCTCAAGTACTTCCATGTATTTGGGACAAAATGCTTTGTGCTGAAAGAAGGAGATGATCAAGGTGGTAAATTTGAAGAAAAAGCACATGAAGCAATATTTATTGGTTATACTAGAAGAGCCTACAAGGTGTATTATATTGATCAACAGAAAACCTTGGAAAGTGTCAATGTTACATTTGATGACACAAAACTCCCAAATATCCAAAATGAAGATCCATCTGAAAAGCTTAAGTTTGATGACATGTCAGACTCAGATTTAGATGATGACAACCAACCTGACGTTGTTGCTGATAATAATAATCCAAATGTTGGTGGTAATGATCAAGGTGATGCTGGTGAAAACAATGATAATTTTCAAGACACCACTGATACTCTTGAACCATCAATAAGTCAAACTGGCAACAACTCAGGGGGAGATAATGAAGGGTCAACAAGTCATACTCAACATCATACAGAAGATCAAGGCGAATCGTCAAGATCAATTCTTCCCAGACAAACTGTTTGGAATAGAGCTCATCCTTTTGAGCTGATTCTTGGTGATCCAGATGTTGGTGTGAAAACAAGAAGAGCTTATCAGAATCAATGTAACTATTCTGGGTTCTTGTCTGTCATGGAACCTAAGAAAGTAGAAGAAGCTCTATCTGATCCTGATTGGGTGATTGCTATGCAAGATGAACTCAATCAATTTAAGCAACTAGAAGTATGGAAGCTGGTACCCAGACCTAAAGATAGAAAAGTGGTGGACACAAGATGGGTATTCAGAAACAAACTAGATGAAGATGGCACTGTGATAAGAAACAAAGCAAGACTGGTAGCTAAAGGTTATTCTCAAGCTGAAGGCATTGATTATGACGAGACCTATGCTCCAGTGGCAAGACATGAGGCCATCAGAATATTCTTGGCATTTGCATCCTATTCAAGATTCAAAGTTTATCAAATGGATGTCAAGAGTGCCTTTCTGAATGGTAAGCTAGATAAAGAAGTGTATGTAGAACAGCCCCCTGGTTTTGAAGTTCAAGATCATCTGGACTATGTCTACTTTCTTTACAAAGCTATCTATGGTCTTAAGCAAGCCCCAAGAAAATGGTATGACACTCTTTCTGAATTTCTATTAGAAAATTGTTTTATAAGAGGTGTCATAGACAAAACGCTCTTCACTAAAAGACATAAGAATGATATAATACTAGTCCAAGTCTATGTGGACGATATTATATTTGGGTCTACTAATGAGCTTCTATGCAAAAAGTTTTCTAAGTTAATGCAGGGTAGGTTTGAAATGAGCATGATGGGAGAACTGAAATTCTTTCTTGGATTACAAATAAGTCAGAGGCAAGATGGAATATTTATTTGTCTATCTAAGTACATTAAGAAGCTCCTCAAGAAATATCACATGGAGGAGTGCTCATCAGCAAAGACACCATCAACTATAGCTGTCAAAATTGGTTTATGTGAAAGTTCTGCCAAGGTAGATATCACAGGCTATAGAGGTATGATTGGCTCATTGCTTTACCTAACTGCTAGCAGACCAGATATAATGTTTGCCACATGCTTGTGTGCAAGGTTTCAAGCGAACCCTAAAGAAATCCATCTCACTGCTGTCAAAAGAATCTTAAGATATCTAAAGGGTACGCCTAATTTAGGCATCTGGTACCCTAATGAAACTGGTTTTACTTTAATTGGATATACAGATTCTGACTATGCAGGAAGTGTTGTAGACAGGAAGAGTTCATCTGGGAGTTGTCAATACCTAGGTGGAAGATTGGTATCCTGGTTCAGTAAGAAACAGCAAACAGTTTCCAACTCTACAGCCGAAGCTGAATATATAGCTGCTGGAAGCTGTTGTGCTCAGATCTTATGGATAAGGAATCAATTAATAGACTATGGCATTGTATTGGAAAATATTCCTATTTTATGTGATAATACAAGTGCCATAGCAATCGCTAGCAATCCTGTGCAGCACTCAAGGACAAAGCACATTGATATAAGGTATCATTTTATAAGAGAGCATGTAATGAATGGTACAGTACAACTACTATTTGTAGGCTCTGGAGATCAAACTGCATATATTTTTACTAAGTCGCTTAATGAATCCTCATTCACTAAAATTGTTAGTGAATTGGGTATGTTAAACAGTCCTAGTAATTAATACTGTTAATATCTGAAATTTGATCTTTAATAATTTTGCAAGTGATTATTCTGTGAATATTTGTTGTTTGAAATCACTTGTATAATTATTTTACCATCTGATTTTCTTGCTTGTTTAGTTATTTTTCACTCTGTTTATTCATATTATTTAATACTTCATACTTCTGTATTTTTAGAATATTTGTGGATATTTATTTCTATCTTATTAATTAATTTATCATATGTTTTGTAATGTTTGTCCTGTTAATATTGCTTTGTTTTCGTTAATAGATTAGCATATGGTATTTATAATTATTTTTATTATTTGTTTAATTTTCTATAATATTTTTATTATTTTTATAAGTTAATTGTATATTTTATGTGTTTTTTAATGATTGTTTAAAGTAAATATGACTTAAAATTAGGAAAAACAGTCAATATGACTTAACCTAAAATCGGTATGACTTAAACAGGTTAAGTCTTACCGAGTTTTTTAAAATTTAAGTCATATTCGCTAGTCTGTATATAAATTAAGTCTTATTCACCTGTATATAAGTTAAGTCTTATTTATTAGTATTAATTAAGTCTTATTCGAGTTTTTAAGTCTTAGTTTTAATTAAGTCATAATAGAATCTTGTTTATTTAATTAAGTCATATTCGAGTATAGCATACATATATATCAGTTATGTCTTAGTGTTATTTAAGTCTTACTCATATGTAATTAATCTAAGTCTTATTTATAATATGTATTTTATTTAAGTCTTACTCGTATGTAATCTAAGTCTTATTCGTAATATATACTTTATTTAATTCTTATTCGACAGTTTGTATATATATAGCAAATAGAAGTGTTAAGTCATAATTTCATTTTATGTCTTCTCACATGTTAAGTCATTGAGAACCGATACATACGATACACACACATAACACAGTCGAACCTCTGCCGGATTTTCGACCGGAATCACTCACCCATTTCACGATCTAACCACATATTTGGATTCCTTGACTGATTATCTACGTTTTGATTGTTTAAAATCGTGATTTGGTCCAGTTTTTTAAAGAGTTTAATTTTCGAAAAATCGGTTTTAAGATCTGTTTTTCTGAAAAACTGGGTTCGATTCTTGCAAATCTAAAAATATACGTGTGTTCGTGTGTGTAAGAGGATCATTGTGTGAATTTTTCAGAATTTTTCAACAACTTTTAATTTTTTCGAATTTATAATTAATTATTAATTCGAAAAATTAATTTTTAAATTATAATTTTGTAAAATCTGAAATTTTCAAGGAAATTAAATCTTGATTAAAATGGCTGATCGATTTGAAATTATTAAACATAATTTAATCGGTTATTTTGATCCAGAAAAATGTTCAGTTGAACGTTTTCGACCGTGGATTCGATTTTTAAATGAAAATTCACTGGTTCGCACTGCTTTGAGATTGGATGCTCCTCTGAAAATTGAACCTTTGCGAATCATGTGTACTACTGCTGTCGTTTCTAATGATAACTGATCATTTGTCTTCTCTGTAGGAGACAATCAGTACACAGTGAATGAAAATGCAATAAATACGGTCTTAAATTTTCCAACTGAAAATTTCGAAGAATTACCATCAGATCAAGAATTGATAAATTTTTTGAATGGTGTATTCTATCAAGACAGACCTGATCAATCTGTCTGGAATAAAAAGAACTTTGTTCAGGAATGGGACTATCTGTTTGACACATTAGGTAGAGTCTTTGCCAATTCTACTAAAGGAAACTTCGGGGTATTACCATCCTTCTTGCAGCATATTGGATATGCAGTTGCACACAACCGAAGAATTAATATTGGTAGACTACTGTGTGTTCCGATGGTTAGAAGAATCATTAATGCAAAGAAGAATTTTGATAATGGACATAAAGTATCATGCTATTATCCAAGATTCTTGTCATTGATTTTTAATCATCTTGTGGAACTAGAAAACCAAGCCCAATTCCTGAATGGAGAATCACTGGCGTCAGGTAAACCTACTACCAAATTGTTCACTGAGTACAGCAACAAGCCTAAATTCACAAACATACCTGTAGTTGTCACCCAATACATGTCAAACTATATACAACTACCTGTCATTGAACCTGTACCAGAACCTGAACAACCTGAACAAAACCCTGAACCACCAGTGGAAAACATACTTGTTGATAATGAAGATCAAGGCAATCAACGAGTTGAACCTGCTCAGCAAATTGTTCCTCAGCCAGCTGCACTTGCTGTTGAACATCCAGTGCAAGAAACTGCATCTGTCCCTGAACCTGAAACAGATCAACCCATCTTATCAGAGACTGTTGCGGAATCAGCTGACCAGGTATTGCCTTCTGTTCCTCAATCTACTACTTCTCAATCTATTTCTGGAACCCAAGTGGTTGGTAGGTCTGACCAAGGGGTTGTAGTACCACAACCTCTAACCAAGGTCGTAGAGCCAAACACTCAACCAACAAAACTCATATCTTTCACTCCAGAAAGAAATTGCAAGTTAAAAGAAGTCGAATCAGTAGTGGTAGTATGAGTGAACCCACAGCTCTGCCTCTAGAAAAGAAAAGTAGAACTCAACCTGAGGCAACTGTAAGCCCGTCTATATCCTCCCAACAGGATATGGAAGTTGATATGGCCGTTACACAGTTACTATAATCATCTTCTCAACAGGATGATTCTATTGAAGTTCGCCATAGGGCCATGGCACCTTGTAGTGAGTCAAGCACACCCCTATTACTCACAATGGGGGAAGACATACCTTTAGATGAGTCTCAGGACACACTGCAAGGAGAGCACGTAGAAAATGTGACAGTGCCTACCATAGTTACGGTAGAAGAGTCTTCACAGGCTTTAGAGGGAAATCTTGGTTCTCTGCCAACTTTAATAGAACCATCATCTCCCCTCCCAGGACAAACACTCGTGGCTCCCTCAATGGATTTTCCACTCGCAGTTTCGACTGGAGAAAGTGGAAGGCAACTTGATCAATCTACTACTGAAGCAATTCAGTCAAAAATTTCAAATGTTCAAGTAGATTTGATTAAGGAAAGGGATTTGCGAACTCCCATTGCACCACCACTGACCTTCCCAGAGGAGGCTAGGGTGATTTTACATGCAGGTACAAATCCGGAAGCAGCTAAGGAATCTGAGAGGAGTGATGTGAGGAATACCATAAAATTGAGTGAAACACATGCACTTCAGGTGAGTGGATCTCAAAGTGAACGTCAGGTGAGCGCACACACTGACACACACACTCTCTCACTATTAAAAAAGATAACTGCTTTAGAGAAAGAACTTGCAGTCAGCAAGGCTGAAACAGAAATCCTTAAAGCACAAGTGGGTGAGCGATCTTCTTCATCCACCTCGGTCAACAATCAGCTTGCTGTAATCAAGAAGGACATAAACTACTTAAAGACATCTTTCACCAAGAAGATAGATTCTCTCGAACTCTCTCATGAAAAGGCACTTGATGACTCTGGAGATATTACTGTTGCTCAAGACATTTTAATTTCTGAAATTTCCATGAAAGTTGACACTCTACAGTCAGAGGTACAGCACAATCAGGAATCTACTGATTCTCGTCTGGACCAGATCGAAAAGCAAAATGCACACCAGGCTAAAGGGTTAAGACATCTGTTTAATCTTGTAAGTCAAAGTCGCAAACCTACAAATGAAGAAATTGAATTCTTTACGAGTAAGGGTGGTGATGATGATGAACAAGATCCTGAAGCTGGGGGAACTGATAAATCTGTAGAGGATTCCTCAACTAAGGGGGAGAAATCAAAGGGATGACAAGATAAAACTAAAGAAAGAGAGGGAGGAGGAGAGGGAAAATCTGACCAAAGTGAAGATAAGAGGAAGAAAGTAGTTGAAGAAACTGAAGAAGAAATTCAAGACAAGAACACAGGTTATTATTACACGGGTGAACCGGATAACTTCGATGTTTTTACTGATCTTGAATTCCCTAATCAAGGTGAAGAACTTCCTGAACCTGATCTTAGTCACTGGGAAGATGAAGGACCAGTGATATCTGAATTTGAAGCTCAACAAGCTGAGAAAGAATCTGAAGAATTATTTGCTCAAAGGGAAGCTAATTTGCAAATGAGAGAAGAAAAACTTCAAAAATCATTAGAGCAAATTGCACGAAATGAAGAACTTCAGATAGCTGAACAGCAAGCATTACAACGATTACATGCTATAAATGTTGAGAAGAGAAAGACATATATCAGACTAAAGAGCGGTGACAAATGGGAACGTGCTCAAAAAGCAATTGATTCACCTCAGAGTTCTGATTATGAAGATCGTCGTCTTGGACAAATTCTCGAGGAATTCAAACTGGCAAATCCAATTCATGATATGTATATAAAGGCCTTACAGGTAGAAGTCATCAGGATAACTACTGCATTTGAACCTAAATCTGATGAGCTGGTAATATTTGTGGATTGTCATAAAGTTGGAACTTTCAGAGTATCTATTCAGTTCTTTTATGACAGATCGCTGACAGAGATTTGGGTACTTAGACCTAAGGTAAGAACATCTTCTGAACTAGGTGTGTTGTTACATGAAAAGTTCAAAGAATTTGCTGAAAGAGCTGGACCAGAAGTGATTAAGGATCCTCCACAAGTAAAATTTCTTAAGGGAGAGGTACTTCACTCAATCAATCTTCACACAGATGAGTTATATGAACATCATGCAAAACACTTGGTATATGCTGAATATGCTCTCAGAAATCATGGATTCTTGACTGAAGAAAAGGTAATAGCTGCAGATCACATTCGATCCTATGCACAAACGAACATAAAAGATTACAAGAAATTTCAAGGTGAACTGAGAAAGAAGCTTGGAATTCCTTTAGTCTTACCTCAAGGATTGTCATCAAGAAGAGAACGTCTTGTTGATTCTGATCTACACATGAAACTTCAAGTCACAGATGAGCCAGAAGAAGGAGAATTCAGAAGGGAAGACAATTGAAGGAAAAGAATTGCTCTACATGTTATATCTTTAGAGCTTAGATAAATCTTGATAGGAATTTGTATCATATGATCAGTCTAGAGGATCATCTATCTTGTATTTATCTTTCATGTTTGAATCTGGCAAATGTTAAATATAAACCAGAACTTTTTTTTTCATATTTACTTAGTATTTAAAGTTTTATCTTTCATTTGGTTAAGTTGGATTAGTTGAGGTATCCTCTAGGAATTTGCTTGTTATTGTCTAACAAACAAATAGGGGGAGATTGAAAGGCATATGACTCAGCCTATTTGTAGTTAGAGGATCCTAATCAACTTAAACCAAATTGTAATAAGTAAATATACACATGAACTGTCACAGGAATCTCAAGAAGTATTATCTGTCAGAAGAAAGAAGAAAAGTCAATCTATAGTTTTGATGTCATACATTGGAAGACGATTCAGTTATCTGATCAAGCCCCAGTATAGCATTGAAGTGAATGGATTCATTTGAACAGTGACAGAGATTTTTCGAGTGATAGTTTGAAGATCAGTTACACTACAAGAGAATTGAGAGAAGAAACAAACCACAACCTAAAGTCAGAAGTGAAGAAGCATCGTTGAAGTTAGTCGTTCATGAACCAGACAGTACATCGAACGTCAACACAAATCAGTGGTAATTCTTTATTACCTTCAGTGGTTTGTAAGAATTAAATTAATTATTTATTGATTTAATTAAATTCATTTATAATTGATATAAATCATTTAGTTGATTTAATTAAATGAATTAATTCTGGAAGAATTAATTAATTTATTAAATTAATTATTGTATCAATTAAATATGAATTAGTTAATCATTAATTAATTAAATGGATCAATATGACTTAAAGAAAGAAGATTGGATTAAGTCTTGGAGAAGAAAAATTCGGTATGACCTAATTTTAAGTCATACCGACAGTAGCTTTTCAAGATTATGTCTTACCGACCTGATTTAAGTCTTACCGACCTCTGCCAGCTGTTGTAAGTCTTACCGAATTTCTGTTAAGTCATACCGACAAGTTTTATGTCTTAATGGAGGTTTGTGTAAGTCTTAATGAAGGAAAACTAAGTCTTGGAAGCAGTTTAAGTCATGCTGGAGCAGTTAAATATCCTACAGAAAGCCAGCAAGACCTGTTACTGATATAAAAGAACAGAATAGAGCAGATTAAGTCATAACGGAGAAACACAGCAGAAAACATAATATCAGCAGAACAGAATTCTCTCTCAAGAACACCAAGAACACCAAAGCTTAAACAATTCCCAGAAATTCAAGTTCTTCATCTTTGTTATATTCTATCCGCTAGAACTTGTTTATTTGTGATTCTTGTACTACTAGCGAATTAAGTTTCCTAGTTCTTATCTTGATTATTATTAACTAAATTAGAAAAGTTCATGTCGAATTTTCTAATTAGTTATTAACATCTTGATAAGTTGTTATACTGATTTTGTAACACCACATCAAGTTAATATACAGTTATATTCAACTTGAAAAATTGTGTTAAATAATTCCGCACATAAATTTGTCTTTATCAAATTTTATTTAAAGGACAAATTTCGATAAAAAGGTAAAGATTGTATTCAACCCCCCCTTCTACAATCTTATCGGACCTAACAAACCCTCTATTCATTATTACCACACTCAAATCAACATCGACCTACCAAACAAAAATAGCCAAGTCTTACGGGATCATGAAATATGTTATGAAAATGCAACTAAATGGACTCACATGGAATACATAACAAAAATACAAACAGAATGCTCTATATGAGACAAACATGCACATACGAATGAATATGAATGAATTACTACTAAAGATGCAATATGAATTCCTATATCAACAAAGACACACTAACTACTAATCCCCCGCGCGGTCCTAAGGCACGCCCGCGCTCTCTATTTCTGCCAGATTTTGCTTTTTCTTCGTTTTCTTCGTTTTCTCTTCCGTTTCTTTTGCAAGCTGTCGTTCTTCAACTCTTAAGCTTAAATCCACCATATAACATGCAAAAGCATCTCCTTGCTTCAAGATAGTATCCCTGCACAATCTCTCTAAAAACGCATCAAAATCACGACTTACTTGAGGTCAAGTCACCAATTTAACCCGAAACGAAGCGTTCCAAGTGGATATGAAATCAACTTATCAGTTTATCCTTTGAAAATGCCATCTCTTGATAGTTATTCTCTGAAAGCTGAAAGTGATGTATCCCTACTATGGCATCTAAGATTTGGCCATCTTCATTTTAATGGCTTAAAATTATTAAAACGAAAAGAAATGGTTCTTGGCCTGCCCACAATTGTAGAGAAGGAGTAGAACATTTGTGAGGGCTGTGTTTTCGGAAAACAACATCATTTTCCCTTTTCTAAGTCATCTTGGAGAGCTAAAGCCCCGCTTGAACTTGTGCACACGGACATTTGGGGACCTGCAACAGTCCCTTCTCTTGCTGGAAAAAGATATTTTCTGTTATTTATTGATGATTACACCCGCATAACTTGGGTATATTTTCTAGAACACAAATCTGAAGCATTTTCTCATTTCACTACATTTAAAGCTCTAGCAAGAAAACAATCTGGTCATTCTCTCAAAATATTAAGATCCGATCATGGAGGTGAATTCACTAGTAATGAATTCCAAAAATTCTGCAAAGAAAATGGAATAAAAAGGGAGTTAACAGTACGTCGTACACTTCAACAAAACGGTGTTGCTGAACGGAAGAACAGAACGATTGTTGAGATGGCCAGAAGCATGCTCCAAGGTAAAAAATTGCCAAAAGATTTATAGGCAGAGGTTGTTAATACAGCGGTATATATTCTCAACAGATCTCCTAAAAAAGCCGTAAGAAATAGAACTCCGTATGAAGCATTGTTCGAAGAAAAACCCAAGGTGGATCATTTTAGAGCATTTGGAAGTATCGCATATGCTCATGTTCCAAAATAAAATTGAGACAAGCTAGATGGAAAAGGAGAAGAGTGCATATTCATTGGTTATAGCAATGAATCGAAAGGATTCAGGTTGTTTAATCTACTAACCAATCAACTTGTGATTTCTAGAGATGTAGTTTTTGACGAATTGGCAATAAAGAATTGGGAGAAAGAAGCAGCTGAAAATTTTCAAAACATTGACATTGTCGAGCCTCTATCTAGACAAGAAAGTGAACCGGAAAATCTGCAAGTTGAAGAAACTAGCATCCGACCCGAAGATGTAGATGCATATTCAGAATTTCCACCAAGGAAAACTCGATCTTTGGAAGATATTTATCAGAATTACAACATGGCTTTACTATATATTGAACCACAAAGTTTTGAGGAAGCTTCACAAGAAAAATCATGGAGAATGGTAATGGACGAAGAGTTGAAAATGATCGAGAAAAATCAGACCTGGAAGCTCGTAGAGAGGCCAAAAAATAAAGAAGTTTGTGGACTGAAATGGGTATATAAAACAAAGTATAACGAGGATGGTTCAGTTCAAAAATATAAAGCTCGTTTGGTTGCGAAAGGGTATTCATAAAAGCCTGGAGTTGACTTGAAAGAGACTTTTGTACCGGTCGTTCGAATGGAGACTATAAGAACAGTCCTTGCTCTAGCTGCGCAACTCAAGTTGAATGTGTTTCAACTAGATGTAAAATTTGCATTTCTTAACGATGATTTAGACGAAGAAATATATATTGAACTGCCACAGGGATATGTCATCAAGGAGTACAAAAATAAAGTTTATCGTCTCAACAAGGCGCTTTACAGATTAAAGCAGGCTCCCCGAGCTTGGAATAGCAAAATTAATTCTTATTTCCAACGAAATAAGTTTCTAAGAAGTCCATCTAAACCATCACTCTATGTCAAAAAGGAGGGTACAGATTTTCTAATTGTTTTTTTGTATGTAGATGATCTGATCTTCACTAGTACGAATGAAAAAATGGTCAAAAATTTCAGGAAATCCATGATGAAGGAGTACGAGATGACAGACCTTGGTCTTATGAAATATTTTCTCGGAATGCAAGTAACACTACACCATGAGTGAGCATATAAACCAAACCAAACCAAACATACCCAGTATATCCCGCTCAGAGCAGGGTCTGGGGAGGGTAGGTTGTACGCAGACCATACCCCCACTTTTAGAGCGGGGAGGCTGTTTCCGTGAAGACCCTCGGCTGAGTGCACAACATACATAGAGTGTGGTAAAAACAACGGAAAATGATACGGAGATGGACAACGACATACATGAGGCCCATGGCGTTCTCCACATGGGACCTACCTGTCTACGAGGATCACCGAGCCAAGCTCCCTGCAGCTGCATAAGCAAAAAATAGAAGACACTGAAGATGAAGGGTGAGAACGTTAAAGCCGAACTTCTAAAAAATCGCTAACCGAGACAAGGCGACTCTGATGCTCTCGACAACAGACCCACAACCTAAAAGGGAATCCACCACTCTGATACGCCGCCTCCAGGAACACCTATCCGCGAGCATGGTCTCATTCAATTCTAAGGCCTTCAAATCCATCCGGAGCTGCTCTTCCCACGTCCTCCTCGGCCTGCCTCTCCTCCTCGCCCCAACAACCTCCAGACTCTCGACCCTCCTAACTGGGGCTACTGCCAGCCTCCTTCGAACGTGGCCGAACCATCTCAACCTTCCCTCCCTAACTTTCGCAGATAACGGCGCCACTTCCAGCTCGCACCTAAACACCGAGTTCGGGATTCTGTCCAGCATCGTGCGCCCACAAGACCACCGCAACATCCTCATTTCAGCCCCTTCCAACTTGCTTATGAGAGCCTTCTTCTCCGCCCAACACTCAGAACCATACAGCATCGCAGGACGGATAGCCGCTCTATAGAATTTCCCTTTCAACTTCAAAGGGACTTTCTTATCGCACATAACCCCTGACGCTGCCCTCCACCTTAGCCACCCAGCCTTGATACGATGAGTAACATCCGCTTCAATCTCCCCTTCCTTCTGGATAATCGAACCCAAATACTTGAATTTGTCCGTCTGCGGGACGGTCTGGTCTACAATCCTAACCTCCACCCCTTCTTCGTTGACCTCACCACTGAAGTTACACCAGAGATACTCGGTTTTAGACCGACTCAAACGAAGCCCTTGGGACTCCAAAGTAGATCTCCAAAGCTCCAATCAGTCGTTCACCTCCCTCCTCGATTCCGCCACTAGCACGATATCATCCGCGAAGAGCATGCACCAAGGGACAGCATCTTGAATCCCCCGCGTCATGACGTCAAGGATAAGGGCGAAAAGAAAGGGACTCAGGGCCGACCCCTGATGAAGCCCCATCTCAACCGGGAAGAAACGGGAGTCCCCCACTGGGGTCCGAACGCACGAACTAGCTTGGGAGTACATGTCTTGAATCACCCTAACGAGCGTCGACGACACTCCCCTCACCACAAGGCTCTTCCAAATAGCTTCACGGGGGATGCTATCATAGGCCTTCTCAAGATCAATGAACACCATATGGAGGTCTTTGCGACGTTCCCTGAACTTCTTCATAAGGCGTCTAACGATATGAATGGCCTCGATCGTTGATCTCCCAGGCATAAATCCAAATTGATTCTCTGAGATTTCAACTTCTCTTCTAAGCCGACTATCAACCACTCTCTCCCAAAGTTTCATAGTATGACTGAGTAATTTAATACCCCGGTAGTTACTACAACTCTGAGCGTCGCCTTTATTCTTGAAAAAAGGGACCACCACACTACGCCTCCAATCAGCTGGCATCTTATCACCCAAGAGAAGAACATTGAACAGATCAGCTAGCCATTGGACGCCAACCTCACCAAGACAAAGCCAAACCTCGATTGGGATAAGATCCGGACCAACCGCCTTCCCTCTAGCCATCTTTTGCAAGGCACCCTTGACTTCATCCTTGCTGATGCGCTCACAGGGAACGGAGGGAATCACAAGCGAAAGAGAGACCTCTTGGTCCACACCGGCACCACTCCTCCTAGCCTCGTTGAAAAGATTATGGAAATACGAACTCCACCTGTCCTTAATAGCATCTTCATTCAGCAACACTTGGCCTGAATCGTCTTTAACAAACTTAACAGAGCCCAGGTCGCGCCTCCCTCTCTCCCTACCCCCAAATAAAGTTGCAAAAGACCTGAAAAGCGTTGCGTAAGGCCTTACGCAACACCAGAGGGGCGTTGCCAATATTGACGTTGCGTAAGACCCCTAATGCAACGCTTTTCCAAGCTATTGCAACACCACGAAAGTATTGCATAAGAGGCCTTATGCAACATCAAAAGCACGTAAAGGCAACACCAGATGGTAATGCATAAGATTTTTAGCCATTTCAGCAGTGGGGCTCACCATAGTGCCACGTCAACAGTGGGGCCCACATGCCACGTCCACGTTGGATCCCACGAGGTGCCATTGTTGAGTATAGAATACAAGAAATAATACAGAGGGGGGTGAATGGATTCTTGAACTTTTCTTTGTTTTTGAAACAGTGTAGCACAGTATGTGTTTGTGTGTGTAGATTTGTAAATGCAGATTAAGAATAACACAAGACACAATATCACTTTAATCTAATATTTTATTAGATAAAGATTTTGCTACAATCTGTGAATACAAATGTTAGTATTCTCAGCTTCGCTTTTCTCAGAGAGATGTTTTCTATTGTGTATGAAAAACTTAACTTCTAAGGAAGTGAGGCTGTATCCTTCTAAAGCATGAATACAACCTACTTACTATAAATAAGGTAGCTAAACAATTTTACTTTCTAGTGTGTCTATCCTTTTTGAGTAAGCATCCAAACGGCTACAGGTTTGAATTTGCAAGGCTCTGTTCAGATCCACTTCTTTAACTCTTTGTCTCTTGTAAATCTCTCCAAGCTTCTTTGTAGGCTTTTCCGAAGTACATTACAGATTGTGGTCCATAAAGTGCTTTAGCTTGTTGCAGGTTTCTGACTTGTACAATTCTTCAGTATTTTATCTCCAAGATTGTATTCGAGAAGTAACTTTGTTGGTGATTTGAGAACTAGAATTGGCTTGATCGATAACTCTGAGTTCTCGAATACTGTTAAACTAACATATCGAATGACTTCTCAAATAAGTCTTTTCTCCAGGAATCCTTGAGATATCGTATAGAGCATTTTACTTATCGAATCCCCGAGATATCGAATAGCTTCTTTAGTCCTTGAGGTATCGAATAGAGCATTGACTTGTTGACTCTTAGAGAACTCGAATGATGCTTTGACTTGTTGACTCCATGAGTTCTCGAATAGAGTATTTGGACATGTCGAATCTCTGAGTTCTCGGATAAGGCTTTGACTAGTTGACCTTCAGAGATATCGAACAGTGTCTTTTGAGATATTGAATCTCTAACTTCACGAATGCTAGACTTCTCGAATATAACAAACATACTTCTCGAATTGGTACTTAGGCAAATTCTTCATTTCCTCAAATCCCAACTGTGATTATTTGACAGTATTTATCTCCTTGCTTGAGGCATGAACCTTGGAACTTCTTTCAAGCATTATTCTTGACTTTATAAGTACAGTTACACAACTAGGATTTGATGCCTATTATAAGTACAAAGCAAATAGAAACTCTATAACTAGAGGTTCCCTCAGTTAAGAGGTCATGTAGTAATGCATAGCATTACACATACTTAGGCTTGTTATTATATAAGTACAGGCATGTCTCTGTGACTAACAATCACCCCCAAATTGTGAGTAAGACCCTTAGTCACAATTTCATGCCTGATAACAAGCCTAACATACATAAAGATAAAACCTTGAAAAGTACAGGTATGTAGATTTGAATTAAGAACATGAATAGAAATACAAGTGTGTAATCTTACAGACTATGATGAGATGCTAGCCTTTATCATTTGATTCCATCTCCATTTCCTTGGCTAGTAGATCATCATATGCCTTCTGTTTTCTTTCTTTTTCCTTCCTTGCATTCTCATCCATAGCTCTTATAATTTCTGCCATTGCATCCAATTCTTCAAGCAAGATAGAGTCTTTGAAATATTCAAGTACTGGTTTCAAAATGTTGGCAGGATAGTGATTGAGTAGGTTCATTCTTATATTGACATGATCTCCATTTCTCCTCCTATACTTTACAACATAGGGATTAAATTGAACTCTACACAATCCCTTAGCCCTTAATACTTCTGCTTCAGCTTCCAGTTTATCAATTTCTTTTTCCCTCTTCAACCACTTCTCAAGGCACCCCTTTCTTATCAACTCTTCATGATCTCTCTTCATCTTCACAAAGTCAATCAGTTCCAGCTTCCATACTCTTTCCACTTTATCATTTGCATCCAACACGGCAATAATCCTTTCTATGTCATATAACTTGCCCCAATTTTGACACTGCCCTTGTTTAAACTTCTTCTATCTTCCATCAGTATACTTGATCTCAAGGGAGTCATCAATGATTGAAATATGATAGATTTTTTGAGCTCTAAGGTATTCCAGTTGGTCTTCATTGTAGTATTCATCTAGTGGTTGGAGTTTTAGGCCTGGATAGATTGTTCGGGCTCTTAATTTGGAAAGCTTTGGTTTTCTTGCTGCTTGTTTGAATTTGATCCTTTTTTGTGTGGTTACCTGGCAGTAGTATGTGACCTTTGCTGGTAGACCATTGTAGTATTCCATTAGAAATTTGCTTTTTGAAACTTACAGATGGTTTCTTAACTTGAATCTTCTTCTCTTCTTGAGGTGGTGAAACAGTTGCAGAAGCCATGGGATTAGATTTTTGTAGGTCATTACTAACAGCCTTCACCCTAGACTTAGAGTCTTGTGTTATGGTGAGATTACTGCTAGCAATGCCTAAGGCTTGCTGTTTTCCATTCTTCCTCTCATAGACTTTACCTTGGTCATCATCCTTCTTGTCCTTGCTGTCTTTCTTCTTCTTCTTATCCTCATCACCCTTATCACTCCTGTGATGAGTTCTCCTCCCATCACTCTTGTCTTCATCTTCATCATCCCTATTCCTCCTGATTTTGGCCATCTCTGGAACAATGCCAGTTGCAATGAAAGATCTGAGAATATGCAGTGCCTCTATTTCTTCAGCAGTACTTGTCCCCTTCTTCTTTTGTAGTAGATCAATGATGGCAATAATGAGTCTGTGATTTCGAGAAGTGAGATCATTGGGAATGACCAATTGTTTAATCTCTTCAACTCTGGTACCAGACTGATAGATGATTGTCCATGGTTTCTTAATTACTTCTGGCATCCTTGAAGGTTGGCCATTCCTCAAGTCATCATACAGACTCTTATTGTTTTCATTTACATTCCTCTTCTCTATGAGCTCAATCAGCGTATCTATCTCTGAGTGTTTTAAGGCTTGTAGAGTTTTGTAGGTTAGATGCCAGATTCTGGATTTTGCTACCATCATTACTTCCTTGAGCCATGAGTTATCAACTTTTCTAGGTATCACAGTGAAGTAATTGATCTGATCCTTCAAGCTCCTTAGATACAATTGAGTGTCCCCAGCCTGTTCTCGTGAGACTTTCAGAAACTCCAAGAATGCATCATCATGATAATCATTGGAGTTGCAATTTCTTGTAGCTTGGCCTCAGTAACCACCTTTACTTCTATAGGCTTGGCACTTTCAGGTTTGGAGGATGGAGGTTTATCAGATGGCATACTCCCTACAACCACTGTGGTGGTGATGGATTGCTTCTGGCCATTGGGAGTAGTGATGTGCACAGTTGGTAGAGTAGTAACTGGCAGAGTAGTTGGAGGTTCATCAACTTTGGCTTTCCCTTTTCCTGGAACATGGGTTATAGATTTTGAACTCCTTTGATGACCACACTCATTTATTGTAATACCTTTCTCCTTGGGTTTCTCCTTCCTAGACTTCTCCTCTTTTGACTCCCCCTTAGGCTTTGAGTCCATTAGGTGTCTCTTCTCCCCCTTAGGCTTGGAGTCAGGCACTGAGGCTTTAGTAGGGTCCCTTGGGTTGGAAGAGATGAGATTGGCAGATTCATCTAGAAGAGGGAGACCCATATGCTTCATCATTGTAGACAACATAGATTGTTGATGCAGAAGAACATCAGCTGTGGTGGAGGCTTGAGTGTTCAACTGCTCAGTGAGAGTTGCAACTTAGTTTGTCAGATGAGCATTGGACTGTTTGAGAGATGTCACTTCTGTTTCCAGGGCAGCCACCTTTTGAATAACTCATTAGATTTGAAACCAGAAAGTGACTGTTTTTTGAGTCTCTGCACTTCAAACTTGGTCATCTCATGCACTGGGACCTCAGTCACCAGCCTATCTCTAGATTGATTTTTAAACAGAGTCCTCAGCATGGCATTTGCATCAGTTGTCTGATCAGATAAGATTTGGAATCTATGCCCCAGACCTGTGACAACATCTTTCAGTATAGCTAGACCATTATCCATCTTGGTACAGGTGGAGTTGCAGACTTTGATGTCTTTGAGAACACTGTCCAACTGAGGGAACCTTGCAACAAAGGCCCTCTTTATCTCTCCCACAGACTTGTCTGTTGCATCACTTACCTTATTAACTTCTGATTTGACACCTTTGTCAAGGTAGTGTACAGCCTTGAGGAATCCTTTGTAGGAGTTATTGATGGCTTCATACACTTCACCAGGAGTTAGGGATTTGGCATTTGAACCCAGTGAAGTGATGTATTCCTCTCTTAAATACTTAAGAGCTTCATTGAGAGTGAGATCAAATTTTCCTTACATCCAGGCATCTACATTGCCATCTCTCTCAGCATCATCTATTATCTTTACCTTTTGTATCTCCACATCATCTCTGTGGCATAGGAGAATAGCCTCATAGTCTGGGTTTGGCAGATTTGAGGTAAGGAGGTGTTGAGCAATCTTTGTGAACTCAGGAATCTGATCCATAGCTAAGCTTTGAAGTGCTTCAACCGTCAATTGTGGTGGAACAGATCCTGATCCTGAGGCACTGTCATGTTGCACAGGCTTCAGCCAATGTGACATAAAGTCAAAGCTAGAGGTAGGCAAGCTAGACTCCTCAGTTATAGATGCAACTTCTGTAACTGGATGGAATGACTCTACTACTGGTGTCTCCACAGAACTGGGATGAGTTACACCAATAGTTGACACAGGCACAGAGTCTCTAGTGAAAACTAGTGAATCCTCTATGTTTTTGATGGTGTCATTAGGATATGCCCCAGCTCGCATTCCCCCACCATCTAAATGTAGTTCCTGGGTGGTGAGCAAAATGTAATGCACTAAGTCACTTGAGTCCATTGGCTCACCAAGAGAAGAAAATTCTTGGTGATCAATGCCTTGCTCCTCAATTGCTTGAGTTGCAGGCTCCAAAGAAATTTTAGTGTGAGATTCTGGAAGGGAAGTGTCTTTTAGAATAGATTTTGGCAACTCCCCCTGAGAAATAGAGGGAGTTTCAATACAGGATTGTGCATTGGGGAGGATTCTTGATTCTATAGATGCACCCTGTTTAGAGGATACATCTAGTGAACTGTGTGCCCCTGATTTTACAACTTCAGCCATTTATGTGACTGAAGAGGTGGTTTTAGATTTCTTCTTCTTCTTCTTCTTTGGCCTTAGTAAGGGTGACTCAGGTTCTCACTTCCTAAACCTAATTCTACAGCCAAGGCTGCTTCAGTTAGGATTTTTAGGGGTTCAGAAGCAACCTATTTTCTCTTCTTCTCCTTTTTACTATCACCACCCTGTTGAGAGGATGATGCAGGTGGCTGTGTGTTTGGTAAGGTGTTTGGCTGAGAGGGTTGGTTAGCAGGCCCTGGGTTAGCATTTTTCTCTACTTGCTTGGGCCTAGCTAACTCCGATTTTGAGATAAATGTTGGCATGTTGTGGGGGTAAGTCCTAAATAAGCTCTCCATATGGGGAGTTATTTCAAGTCTTACATCCACATCATTCCTAGTCTCCAAGCTACCAAAAATGAGTTTGGTCATGGATTTCGGATAGCCTATTCTATTTTTGTCTAACCCAGGCAATTCAATCAATTTATCATCTATGAAATTAAGTATAGATTGAATAAAACGAGGGAAGAAAATTTCATTACCTCTCTTGGCGAAGTTCTTACCAAGTCTCCCATACAATTCTTGCATTATGATCAGTCCAACATCAATCTTTCTCCCATATGCTAGAGCATAGCCTATTTGTTGAACAGGTGTGCTGACTTGATCAAAGCTAGACTTCCTTGCTGTGAAGACTTGAAGAAGAGTGGCAAAGACATAGCTCCATTCTTTTCTCAAGTACTTCATATTCAAATTTCCAAGCTTGATTCTATTTGAGTAGTTGATAAAATCAAAGAAGTCCTCCAATTCAGCATTCGTGGCTAGTGGGTCATACACTCCTTGTTGTAGCCCCAGTGCTTGATTCATGTCTTCAGTGGTGAAAGTGATGTCCTTATCCTGAATCTTGCAGTAGATTACATATGAAGTTATTGGATTCTCTAGGGCCACAACCTCCATAGTAGCAGTTCTCCAAAACTGTTCTAGTAGGTCTAGATACAGAGTTGGGTTGGATGAGAGTGCATCCTTGATGTATGATTCAGACATCCATCGAACGAAGCACTTAAAGTTTGCATTGGGTGCTTCAACATCGTTGGTTATTTCTATGAAATTGGCATGGGTACGAATTGTGAGTTGGGTATTTGCCATTGTTACACAGAGAGATGAGAAGAGAATGAAGGTTGAAGAAGAAATTTATCTTTTGACGTTAGGGTTTTCAGAGGTTTTGGAACTTTTTAGCTGCCTGAGAAATCTAATGAAATGATTTGAACAGTTGTGAAATTGTATATATGTGAGTGACTTGAGTTGTCGATTAGATATATGTTCTGTATCGACAAGTCAGTTATTCGAGAAGTATAAAACAACTATTCGATAAGTCAAGAAAGGCTTATTTGATATCTTAAGCAGTTTGTAACTCACAGCTGGCAGTTATTTAACTTAGAAAATAATTCTAAATAAAATATGTTTTTATGAGTGATTTAAAATTCTGAATAAAAATCCAAAAACGATTAAGATTCATCGGAAATTCAGCCTTTTCAAATGATTCGACAACTCAAATATTCTATTCGAGAACTCAGTCATTAGAGAACTCAAATGTCCTATTCGAGAAGTCAAGCAAGTCTCTATTCGATTTCTCCAAAATGCACTATTCGAGAACTCAAGAGTGTTCCAAATAGACTTGTTAGAGAAGTCGACCATAGACATGACAGTCATTCGAGAAGTCTGACTTATCGATTTACACTTTCCACTCATAAAAATTAATTTTCACTATCTTTTCAAAATTCACCAGAATTATTCAAATGAAGAATATTCTAACAAATTAAATAGTGATAGTCTTAAAATTTCATAGAAATTGCAAGCTAATTCGAATATGATTTTCAACATATGCAACAGATTTGAAATATTTATAAATCATATTCCAGCCAACACTTACTTTAAAAATATTGAGAATTTAGATAAAGTAAGTGTTTACTGCTGTAACAATCTAGTTGATATTTTCACTTAGCCAGATTCTGAAGAATTCAGCATTCCAATCTCAATAACCAACCTTGTGAAGGTGGCTTCATCCAATGGCTTAGTGAATATATCAGCTAATTGTTTATCTGTAGGAACATAATGCAACTCAATGGTTCCATTACTTGCATGCTCCCTAATAAAATGATATCTGATGTCAATGTGCTTTGTTCTAGAATGATTTACAGGATTGGCAACTATAGAGATTGCACTTGTGTTGTCACGCATGATTGGAATTCTTTCCAACACAAGTCCATAATCTCTAAGCTGATTTCTAATCCAAAGCACTTGAGCACAGCAACTTCCAGCAGCTATGTATTCAACCTCAGCTGTGGAAGTTGACACAGATTGTTGTTTCTTGCTGTACCAAGAGACTAACCTTTGTCCAAGAAACTAGCAGCTACCTGAGGTGCTTTTCCTATCCACTCTGCATCCAGCATAATCAGCATCAGAATAACCAACCAGATTGAACCCTGTGTCCTTAGGATACCATAAACCCAAGTTTGGAGTGCCCTTCAGATATCTAAATATCCTTTTTATAGAAATCAAATGTGAGTCCTTTGGATTTGATTGAAACCTTGCACACAGACATGTAGCAAACATGATGTCTGACCTACTTGCAGTGAGATAGAGTAAGGAACCAACCATGCCTCTGTAGATTGAGATATCTACTTTCTTGCCTTTAGCATCTTCATCCAATTTAGTGGCAGTGGCCATGGGTGTCTTTGTAGGTGAGCAATCTTCTAAGTCAAACTTCTTCAATAAATCCTTGATGTACTTGGTTTGACTGATAAAGATACCATCCTTCCTCTAACTAACTTGCAACCCAAGAAAGAATGTCAGCTCTCCCATCGTACTCATTTCATATCTGCTCTGCATGAGCTTAGAGAATTTCTCACACAGCTTCTCATTTGTAGAGCCAAATTTGATATCATCCACATAGATCTGAACTAGGATAATATCATCACCATGCTTCTTGTAAAACAGTGTTTTGTCCAATGTGCCTCTAGTGAATTGATTTTACAGAAGAAATTGTGATAAAGTATCATACCATGCCCTTGGAGCCTGCTTAAGTCCATATAATGCCTTAAGCAATCTGTAGACAAACTCTGGGAAATGTGGACCCTCAAAGCCAGGTGGTTGTTGCACATAAACTTCTTCTTCCAACTCTCCATTTAGAAATGCACTCTTGACATCCATTTGATAGACTTTAAAATTTGAATGAGCAGCAAATGCCAAGAATATTCTGATGGCTTCCAATCTAGCAATAGGGGCAAAAGTCTCATCATAATCAATCCCTTCCTGTTGAGAGTATCCTTTTGCAACCAACCTTGCTTTGTTTCTAATGACCACACCATTTTCATCCATCTTGTTCTTCAGAACCCATTTTGTTCCAACAATGGTTCTATCCTTTAGTGCAGGCACAAGTTCCCATACTTTGTTTTTTTTCAAATTGATTCAGCTCCTCTTGCATAGCAATAATCCAATCTGGATCCAACAGTGCACCATCAAGTTTCTTAGGCTCAATCTGAGACAGAAAGCAACCATAGAGACACTCATTTTGAGTTGCTCTCCTAGTTCTCACTCCTGCAGTGTGTGATCTATCCCATTTCCTTGAGTGCTCAGTTTGATTTCTTAACCTTGATGTTGCTTCATCATCCAAATCATGACCATCTTCATTTCATCCCCCTGTGAAGTTGCTACTATTCACAGGTGTGTCTTGGATGCTAGTCTCTTCACTGTTGATTGGAACAAATTCTTCTCTTGCATCATCATTCACTTGAGTTTGTTGAACTTGAGTTTCAACTTCAGTTTCAATCTCTTCATCAGAATCATCTAGATTTTCAAACTTTAATGGATCTCTATCTTCATCATTGGCTTCTTCTAATCCAGGTAGTTTGCTGTCATCAAATGTCACATCTGTGTTTTCCATAACTTTCTTTTGACTGATGACATAAACCTTGTATGCAATTCTCTCCATAGAATAGCCAAGAAAAATTCCTTCAAATGCCTTTGCACCAAACTTCCCAACATATTCTGAATTGTCTTTCAACACAAAGCATTTGCTTCCAAAAGTATGAACATACTTTAGAGTAGGCTTCTTTCCAGTCATCAAATTGTAAGGTGGCTTTCCAGTGTTTTTGTTGATGAGGGTTCTGTTCTGGATGTAGCATGCAGTGCTCACAGCCTCAGCCCAAAAACATGTAGGCATCTTTGCATCAAGCAACATTGTTCTAGCAGCCTCAATTAGAGTTCTGTTCTTTCTCTCAACTACTCCATTTTGTTGTGGAGCCCTTGGAGCTGAGAACTGTTGAGAGATGCCATTCTCTTTGCAAAAAGCTTCAAGTAAGGCATTTCTGAACTCTGTTCCATTATCACTTCTCAATGCAATCACACTTGCATTGTTAGCTTTTGCTTCCTTATCAACTTTCTTTAAGTGCTCAATGATTACTTATGGAGCCTCATCCTTTGATGCTGGAAATTCCACCCATGTATACCTTGTGTAGTCATCAACCATCACTAGGGCATACTTCTTTCTTGAGAGTGACATAATATTGACAGGCCCAAACAAATCCATATGAATTAATTGTAGGGGCTTGGTGATTGATGTCACTTTCTTTGACTTGTGGCTTGACCTTTTCATCTTTCCTTTTTGACAAGCCTCACACACTCTTTCTTGACAGAATTCACTTGTGGGCATGCCTCTCGCTAACTCTCTTTTGACCAGAGAATTAATGGCCTTGAAGTTCAGGTGTGGTGCCATAGCCAACAATCTCCATTTGATGCTTTTGAGTAGAAGCAACAAACTTTGTCCTTGTTTGTAAAGTCCATATTGGCTACAAACAGGCTTCCTTTCCTTACTCTAGATAGAGCAAAATCACCAGTCTTCTTATAAGTGATCAAACATTCATCTTTGTCAAAATTTACCTTGAATCCTCTATCAGTAAACTGCCCAACACTTAGCAGATTATGCTTGAGACCCTTGACTAGTGCTACATCTTCAATGATGACATTACCAACTTTTAACTTGCCATATCCCAATGTGTTACCCATGCTGTCATCTCCAAAAGCAACCATTGGGACAGCCTTCTCCTCATATTGTGATAGTAGGGCCATATCACCAGTCATGTGATTTGAGCATCCACTGTCCAAAATCCACATGACCTTCTTTTCACTTTCTTTGCCCTGCAAACACAAAGGTATTACTTCTTCTTTGGTACCCAAACAAGTTTGGGTCCATTTGGCTTAGAAACAGTTTTATCATAAACAACATGCTTATCAAATTTCTTGGTGTTAGTCTTCTTGTCACTATTAGAAGTCTTAGAACCTGAGGTTTCAGACTTAGGTGACAGAGGTACCTTCCTAGCTCTAGGAGGACTTGAAGACTTTCACCTTGTGTAGTGTGTGTGAGAGTTGTGACTGATACAACCATCAATGAATTGCCTTCTCATATTGAAACAACTAGTCATGACATTCATATTGCATGGCATACAGTCAAATTTATCACAGAATGGAGCATCTCTATGTCTTAAAGGCACAGAATAGTCATAGAAAGGTTTGGGCACACTACCAACAGGTTTTTTGCATGCATGAGTTAAATGATTGGTACTAAAACAATTTTGACAAATTTTTCTAGGGGCATTAGGCATATAAGCATAATTATTATCTTTGTTAATCCCTAGTTTGCCATTTCTGTTTCTTCTTATTAGCCACTTTCTTTACAGATTCATTTATCCCAACTGATACAAACTTAACAAACTTCTCAGGTCTAGACTTACCACCTACTGGCTCCTTGGTTTTTGACTTGACACTCTTACTCTTAGAGGATGCTGGTTGTTCACTAGACTGTGCCTCATCATTCAACATTTGCTTAACGAGTAAGGCATCCTTATCAATTTCAAATGTTGGTTCTTTAAAAATTGGAGACTTAGTCTTTTTCAAAATGTGAGGCGCTTCATCCTGAACAACTATGTCATCTTCAATGTCAGCATATCATTTCCTCTGTTTAAGAGTGCCATAGGCAAGTCCAATGGCAACTTGGGTTTATCTTGATTTTTCTCATGGTAGGACTGCAGTAGACTAGGGGAGTTCTTAAATGCTTTCAGTTTGAATTCATTCTCAGCTAGTTCATCCCTAAGAGCCTTCTCAACCTGACTAGCACATAAAACCTTATTCTGCAAATATTCAACTTCTTTCTTAAGGTTCTCTACATGCATAGCATTTAGCTCAAGTTCCTCATTCTTCTTGTTTAACAATTCATTCTTAGCAGACAGTTTGGCAATATCTTCATTAGCAGCAGTCATACTAGTATAAATATTAAACATTTCAACAGATAGTTGTTCAACCATGCATTTATATTCAGAAACAGACATATCTATGGTAGTGCGAGATGGTACCTGAGAGTCAGATGGAGATTGTTCATCCTTGGAATCAGCCATCAAGGCATAGTTGCAGAATTCTTGCTCCTCTCCATCACTATCAGAGTCATCCCAACACTTCCCTTCAGCTATGTAGGCCTTACCTTGTGTTTGCTTTTTCGGAAGGGCCTCATACTTAGCTTCAAGCTCTAGAAACTCCTTATCCTTCCTTTTAGGCTTCTTGCATTCGCTGGTAAAATGCCCTAGGTCATTGCATCTATAATATCTTACAAATGACCTATCCACATGGCTGGTTTTGAATTTATTCTTGTTTGCTTTCATAGGTGCCTTGCTCTTGTTGAATGAATGGCTTTGGGGTCGAGGTTTGAAGGGTTGGTTCTTCTTGAATCTGATGTTTGGAAACTTTCTGGCCATGAAAGCATATGATGTGTTTTCCATGCCATCTAGCTCTTCAAGAGTATAGAACTCTTCTTCTTCCTTCTCCTCAATAGGTTCAGTCACCTCTCCATCATTTTCTTCATCATCTACTATCTCTTTTATCCTCAGCTGACTTGTAGACGCTTCTAGGTCTTGAATAGATTTGTTGACAATCAAGGCACATGATGTGTTTATCATTCTACCTTGGTTGGCTTGGATAGCCCTCTTCTAAAGCAACTCAAGCTCATGAGTTTTTAAAACCCCATAGAGCACATCATATGTGACTTTGTTCAAATCTCTTTCTCTTAGAGAAATGACCCTTTGCTCTAGATGGTTTGGAGAAGACAGTAGAAACTTCATGTTCAGCTCCTTGGTGCTGTATACCTTTCCATTCATCTATAGCTCAGTCACTAGCTTGTGAAACCTTTCAAACATATCAGTAATACTTTCTTTGTACTGAGCCATGAAAGCTTCATACTGTGTGACCAGTAGCTGTTTCTTGTTTTCTCTAACTTCCTTTGTTCCTTCACATAATACCACAATATGATCCCACATCTCTTTTGCTGTTTTGCAGGAGGCTATGTTGGCAAACATTGACATCTCCATTGAATCTATGATCAACAGCATGAGATGACTATCAAGGGCAACCATCTCCTTTTCTGTATCTATCCATTTGGATGGTTTTGTAGGCACATAAGATCTTGGAAAGGTTATAGTTCCAACATTCTTTTCAGGAATCTCTTGTTGTGGAATAAAGGGACCATTCTTGAGTATCTCAGGATATAGAGGATTAGAAGCTTTGATGAACAACTGCATCTTGATCTTCCAAAGGTTGTAGTTCTCTTTGTCAAACTTAGGGACCTTCACCGTTCCTGTAGTCTTTGGTGTATTCATGATCGTTTTCTGTTTTTGAATAAACAGCCTGCTCTGATACCACTTGTTGAGTGTAGAATACAAGAAAGAATACAGAGGGGGGTGAATGGATTCTTGAACTTTTCTTTGTTCTTGAATCAGTGTAGCACAGTATGTGTTTGTGTGTGTAGATTTGTAAATGCGGATTAAGAATAACACAAGACACAATATCACTTTAATTTAATATTTTATTAGATAAAGATTTTGCTACAATCTGTGAATACAAATGTTAGTATTCTCAGCTTCTGTTTTCTCAGAGAGATGTTTTCAATTGTGTATGAAAAACTTAACTTCTAAGGAAGTGAGGCTGTATCCTTATAGAGCATGAAGACAACCTACTTACTATAAATAAGGTAGCTAAACAATTTTACTTTCTAGTGTGTCTATCCTTTTTGAGTAAGCATCCAAACGGCTACAGGTTTGACTTTGCAAGGCTCTGTTCAGATCCACTTCTTTAGCTCTTTGTCTCTTGTACATCTCTCCAAGCTTCTTTGTAGGCTTTTCCGAAGTACATTACAGATTGTGGTCCATAAATTGCTTTAGCTTGTTGCAGGTTTCTGACTTGTACAATTCTTCAGTATTTTGTCTCCAAGATTGTATTCGAGAAGTAACTCTGTTGGTGATTCGAGAACTAAAATTGGCTTGATCGATAACTCTGAGTTTTGGAATACTGTTAAACTGACATATCGAATGACTTCTCGAATAAGTCTTTTCTCCAGGAATCCTTGAGATATCGAATAGAGCATTTTACTTATCGAATTCCTGAGATATCGAATAGCTTCTTTAGTCCTTGAGATATCGAATAGAGCATTGACTTGTTGACTCTTAGAGAACTCGAATGATGCTTTGACTTGTTGACTCCATGAGTTCTCGAATAGAGTATTTGGACATGTCGAATCTCTGAGTTCTCGAATAAGGCTTTGACTAGTTAACCTTCAGAGATATCGAACAGTGTCTTTTGAGATATCGAATCTCTGACTTCTCGAATGCTAGACTTCTCGAATATAGCAAACATACTTCTCGAATTAGTACTTACGCAAATTCTTCATTTCTTCAAATCCCAACTGTGATTATTTGACAGTCTTTATCTCCTTGCTTGAGGCATGAACCTTGGAACTTTTTTCAAGCATTATTCTTGACTTTATAAGTACAGCTACACAACTAGGATTTTATGCCTATTACAAGTACAAAGCAAATAGAAACTCTACAACTAGAGGTTCCCTCAGTTAAGAGGTCATGTAGGTAATGCATAGCATTACACATACTTAGGCTTGTTATTATATGAGTACGGGCATGTCTTTGTGACTAACAGCCATGTCAGCAAGGTGCCACATCAGCAAGATGCCACGTCAGTAAGATGCCACATTAGCAATGGGGGCCACCAAGATGCCACGTCAGCAGTGGGACCTACAAGGTGCCACATCACAACTGGGGGGCCATGCCACGTCAATAGTAGGGCCCACTAGAGGTTCCATGTCAGTAGTGGGTCCTACATGATGCCACGTCAACAATGGGGCCCACATGGTGCCACGTTAGCAGTGGGGACCACTATAACACTAGTTTGGTCTAATGCAACATCATATTTTTTTTGCAACATCAAACGTATTTTTAGCAACACTAAATCTACAATATTGCAACATCAAATAGAGTCAAATGCAACACTTTTTTACAAAAAAAATTGAAACGGCTGCTTTGTTTATACATTAATCCCAAAAATTACAAATCTTACGAACATATACTAAAACCAAGTAATTGATACTAATTCTAACTTCCAAACTATGCCAATTCTAACTTTACAATTGTATTGGTATATAACACTAATACAATCGGAAAAGATAATATTTAGAGAAAACTAATTGTTTTCACATGTAATGTAATGCTTGCCCTGTCCTGAATGTAGCTGGACAATCCTGCTTGGAACCACCTGAGCACACTAGGTTGAGCTGCCAAAAAAAGTTTCCAAGTAAGCATCACATTTTATTAATTTTCTCAATTGCTAACTGTTAGACATGTTTGGAGAGTGAGATAGGACTATTATTGTATTTGTGTTTGTACAATAAACATGCAGATCATGTTAGCTTATGTAGATGAATTCCTACCTCGAGTATCTTTTCAGTTAAGTTGTTAGCTGAAAGAAGACTGCACAAAAGTGTGTACAGAATGACATTAATAGTGCACACTAGTAACTACAGACCTGTGGATATGTACACAAGGAAAGCATCAACAGCAAAGGTGGAACGCCATTAATAGTGAAGGTGAATGCTATAAACTCAATAATTCAGAACTGGAAATGAATAAGATGATGTAATGATTGATGGAATCACAAAATACAATATTCACACGTTTAATTACAGCAAATAAGTAAATAAGTAAATAATTCCAAATAATTAAATAAGCAGCACATTTAATAAGAGGAACTACCAAATAACTATTTAGTATTAATAGCAGTTATTATTGGATGGAACAAAAAGCAATATTAATTATCCAATACAACCCAACTAGCTCTGGTCCTCTTAGCTTCTTCAGCTACTGCTCCATATGGGGTTGTAGAGGCAAGTTTTATATTCACATTTATCTGTATAAAATCAAGGACAACACATCACGACATAGTTGCAGTAGATAAGCATTCCAGAATATTGAGGATTAAATTATGACACACTAACCTTTTACGGATCATAAACATCATGGAGCTGAAGTATCATTTAAGAAAAGGAATCTGTAATATCAGACTTCTGTTCTTAACTTGTTCCTGGACGAGACCTTCTGTGGCCACTAGCATAGTCCCCAGGAAACCTTGGAAATCCCCATTTTCTGCCTAAATGAGGGTTGACTGTTAGTACACAACTCACCAAAAAAATTGTGGATACTACTTGCATAGATCAGTCATTAATTCATGTAGTAGCTTGACGTAAGAAAGATCATAGAAAAGCCAGACAGATCAACAAAGATGATTGTTCACATCATTATCACCTGATTAGTACAGGAAGACAAGAAAACAAGAGTGGCATCTGGTCTTAAATAACATGCTTCATGAATTATTAATAATGAGCACATTCATTTTATTATGTTACAAAAATAAGGAGCTTGAAAGATATTCACATTGTTGCTTTCAAAAGTAAACATAAGCAAAACTAAATAGCTCCTGAATATAATACTTGAATTTCAATCAGTACTTAGTAGTTTCACGTTACACTAATTTGAAAGCTACCTCAATGCTAATGCAGATGAAGAAAGGTTAAGGACCTATAATTAATAAATATTAATGGCTTAATTGTTTCCCAACACTTGATGTAACAGTCCAAACATCACCAAGATGTTAACAGTTATCATTCAGAGAATTGATAAAGCTAAGAAAAATACCAGAACTCTGCAAAGAAACAACCACAAGCAGTGTGATGGAGTCACCAGGCTGAACAACATGAATCAAAGCCCACTCAGTTAATGTACAACCAACATCTTCACTGCATTTTTAGGTTTCTTACTGTAAATGATTCCAAAGCAAGACACTTTTAACCAAAAAAGTGAAATCAAGCATCTCAACTTAATCAAGAACTCAAGCTAAATCTTCATCCAAAAGTTTGTAGCAAAGATATCGAAGTATCATAGAAAGGAAAAAGTAACAGTAACAACACCACCAAAAAAGAACCCTTTCAACTTTGACATAAAAATACCCAAAAAATCACAACCAAACGAATCAAGAACATAAATTAAAACTACCCTTTTACATGAAAATAATAATGAAACAACAAAAGCTCAGTACAAAAATCAAGAGACACTACATTTAAAATATCCCTGGCACTACATATATATATAAGCCAAAGCAATAACGGAGTTACCTTTGGAAACACGAAATACGCTATACGTTTCTTATTAAGACCGATATCCCCTGAATAGGATAAAGAGAGATAAGCAATAAACCTGACCTCACAACACCGTAGAAGATAGTGAATATTTTGAGAATCCACTAAACCAAAGCCCCAAATTCGATGCCCCAGCCGAAGAATTCCTGAAATCGAAAAGAGAGACCAGTTAGTCATAGTTTAATCCTGATTAGTGAAGAAATCGAATTGATTGGACTCAAAACAAAATTTGAAAAAACCCCAATTTGAAGAAATTTAAGCCTTAAACTGAAGCCCCAATCAATTGAGAAGCCCTAAATTGAACCCAAATACGTACTAACATAAAGACAATTATAGAGAAATTGAGGGAGAGAGTTTTAGGAGAGAGAGAGGGAGATAGTTTTACGAGTGAGAAAGAAGTAGAGTGAGAGAGGTTTATGAGTAGTTTTAGGTAGTCAAAAGCGGTCTAAATGATTTGGTTGGGCGGTCTTTTTCCCGCTCACCAATTTCAACCTTTTTTTTCTTTTTGCGTGTTACAAGAAAAAAAAGTAATTTATTTTTTCATCTTATATATTCATTTTAAAAAAATAATTCAAATGTTTCATTAAATAATCAATTTTTAAATATTAAAATCCATCCGGTTGGATTGTTAAAAAAATAATTAAAAAAATAGATTCATCATTCGGGACAAGACTAGTTAAAACGAAAGTCCACTTTGACCGGTTTGATCGTTATAAAACCAAACCAAATAAATCTAGCAAATTTTTTAAGAAAATACCGCATCACTAAAATCATTATATCTTGACACCCGTGCAATTGGAACGTTGAAAAAATAATTTAAAAAAATAGATTCATCATTCGGGACAAGACTAGTTAAAACGAAAGTCCACTTTGACCGGTTTGACCGTTATAAAACCAAACCAAATAAATCTAGCAAATTTTTTAAAAAAATATACCATCACTAAAATCATTATATCTTGACACCCGTGCGATTGGAACGTTAAAAAAATATTAAAAAAAATAGATTCATCATTCGGGACAAGACTAGTTAAAACAAAAGTCCACTTTGACCGGTTTGACCGTTATAAAACCAAACCAAATAACTCTAGCAAATTTTTTCAAAAACATACCGCATCACTAAAATCGTTATATCTCGACACCCGTGCGATTGGAACGTCCAAAAAATAAATTAAAGAAATAGATTCATCATTCGGGACAAGACTAGTTAAAATGAAAGTCCACTCTAACCGGTTTGACCGTTATAAAACCAAACCAAATAAATCTAGCAAATTTTTTAAGAAAATACAGCATCACTAAAATAGATTTATCATTCGGGACAAGACTAGTTAAAACGAAAGTCCACTTTGACCGGTTTGACCGCTATAAAACCAAACCAAATAAATCAAAAATTTGCTAGATTTATTTGGTTTGGTTTTATAACGGTCAAACCGGTCAAAGAGGACTTTCGTTTTAACTAGCCTTGTCCCGAATGATGAATCTATTTTTTTAAATTATTTTTTCGACGTTCCAATTTCACGGGTGTCGGGATATAATGATTTTAGTGATGCGGTATTTTCTTAAAAAATTTGCTAGATTTATTTGGTTTGGTTTTATAACGGTCAAAGTGGACTTTCATTTTAACTAGTCTTGTCCCGAATGATGAATCTATTTTTTTAATTTATTTTTTGGACGTTCCAATCGCACGGGTGTCAAGATATAACGATTTTAGTGATGCAATATTTTTTAAAAAAATTTGCTAGATTTATTTGGTTTGGTTTTAAAACGGTCAAAGCGGACTTTCATTTTAACTAGTCTTGTCCCGAATGATGAATCTATTTTTTTAAATTATTTTTTGGACGTTCCAATCGCACGGGTGTCAAGATATAACTATTTTAGTGATGCAATATTTTTTTAAAAAATTTGCTAGATTTATTTGGTTTGGTTTTATAACTGTCAATCCGGTAAAAGTGGAATTTCATTTTAACTAGTCTTGTCCCGAATGACTAGTCTTGTCCCGAATGACTAGAATATATCACTAAAATCATTGCATCACTAAAATCTTGGGATGGCAAAAAAATCCGATCCGACGGATACCCGATCCGAAACCCGAAATTTTGGATAACCCGAACCCGATTTTTTGGATTTGGATATTATGAAACCCGATCCGAAACCCGAAAACCGATCCAAACCCGATCCGAACCCGAAACCCGAAAAAAACCCAAATATATATATATATATATATGTGTGTGTGTGTGTGTGTGTGTGTGTGTGTGTGTGTATGTATATAATTTATACTATAATATATTTCATAATATAATACATTTTATATAAAAGTCATTGGTGCATCGTATAACAAATAACCTTGTATTATTAAAACCGAAATATTAAAACAATTTTAGACTCTAAGTGTTTAAGATGTATTTCATATCAAATCTATTTGGTTATTTTAATGATTTAAATTCATTTAAAAATTGATTATATGTAAAATTTTATAACAAAATTAAATATAAAAATATTAAAATTAATGCACAGAATATAATTTATTTATATAATATTAATAATACTTTTTATAATGTATAAATATTATAGTGTGTGTTATATAAAACTTGATTGAAAATTTCTGGTTTTCGGATTTCGGGTTTCGGGTTTCGGGTATTATCCAAATCGAAAAATTTTCGGGTTTCGGGTATACCGGAAATCCACCCGAAATCCATTGGATCGTGTTCGGGTTTCAGTTTTCGGGTATTTTTCGGGTTCGGGTCGGGTTCGGGGTTTATCCAAAAAATCGGGTTTGGATTTGGATTTTGCCAAACCCGACCCGATCCGACCCGATTGCCATCCCTACTAAAATCGTTATATCTTGACGCCCGTGTGATTGGAATATCAAAAAAATAATTAAAAAAAAAAAGATTCATCATTCGGGACAAGACTAGTTAAAACGAAAGTCCACTTTGACCGGTTTGACCCTTATAAAACCAAACCAAATAACTCTAGCAAATTTTTTAAAAAAATACTGCACCACTAAAATTGTTTTATCTTGACACCCGTGCGATTGGAACGTCCAAAAAATAAATTAAAAAAATAGATTCATCATGGACAAGACTAGTTAAAATGAAAGTCCACTCTGACCGGTTTGACAGTTATAAAACCAACACAAATAAATCTATCAAATTTTTTAAGAAAATACCGCATTACTAAAATCATTATATCCCGACACCCGTACAATTGGAACGTCGAAAAAATAATTTAAAAAAATAGATTCATCATTCGGGACAAGACTAGTTAAAACGAAAGTTCACTTTGAACGGTTTGACCGTTATAAAACCAAACCAAATAAATCTAGCAAATTTTTAAAAACAATACCGTATCAATAAAATCGTTATATCTTGACACCAGAGCGATTGGAACGTTGAAAAAATAATTTAAAAAAATAGATTCATCATTCGGGACAAGACTAGTTAAAATGATAGTCCACTTTGACCGGTTTGACCGTTATAAAACCAAACCAAATAAATCTAGCAAATTTTTTAAGAAAATATCGCATCACTAAAATCATTATATCCCGACACCCGTGCAATTGGAACGTCGAAAAAATAATTTAAAAAAATAGATTCATCATTCGGGACAAGACTAGTTAAAACGAAAGTCCACTTTGACCGGTTTGTCCGTTATAAAATCAAACCAAATAAATCTAGCAAATTTTTAAAAATATATCGCATCACTAAAATCGTTATATCTTGACACCCTTGCGATTGGAACGTCAAAAAAATAATTAAAAAATTGATTCATCATTCGGGACAAGACTAGTTAAAACAAAAGTCCACTTTAACTGGTTTGACCGTTATAAAACCAAACCAAATAACTCTAGCAAATTTTTTAAAGAAATACCGTATCACTAAAATCATTATATCCAGACACCCGTACAATTGGAACGTCAAAAATATAATTTAAAAAAATAGATTCATCATTCGGGACAAGACTAGTTAAAACGAAAATCCACTTTGACGGGTTTGACCGTTATAAAACCAAACCAAATAAATCTAGAAAATTTTTTTAAAAAATACCGCATCACTAAAATCGTTATATCTTGACACCCGTGCGATTGGAACGTTGAAAAAATAATTTAAAAAAATAGATTCATCATTCGGGACAAGACTAGTTAAAACGAAAGTCCACTTTGACCGGTTTGACCGTTATAAAACCAAACCAAATAAATCTAGCAATTTTTTTAAAAAAATATCCCATCACTAAAATCGTTATATCTTGACACATGTTCGATTGGAAATCAAAAAAATAATTTAAAAACATAGATTCATCATTCGGGACAAGACTAGTTAAAACGAAAGTCCACTTTGACCGGTTTGACCGTTATAAAACCAAACCAAATAAATCTAGAAATTTTTTTAAAAAAATACGGCATAACCAAAATCGTTATATCTTGACGTGTGGGGCCCACCCTGCTGACGTGGCAGTGTGGGACCCACAAGGGTGACGTGGCAGGAGGCCCACCAATGCTGACGTCAGCACATGTGGGTCCAAGTTCTACCACGTCTACCATTGCGGGTCTCACAACTACCACGTCAGCATTGGTGGGCTCCTGCCACGTCACCCTTGTGGGTCCCACACTACCATGTCAGCAGGGTGGGCCCCACACCTGCCACATCAGCATTTATTAAAAATAAAAAAAAAGTGCTAATGTAACACTTTAAGAACCAAATGCAACAATGTTTCTACCTAATGCAACGCTTCTGACACGTCAGCAAATGCCATGTCAGCACATGTGGGTCCCACTTCTGCCACGTCATCAATTGTGGGCCACACAACGACCACGTCAGCATTGGTGGTCCTCCTGCCATGTCACCCTTGTGGGTCCTACACTGCCACATCAGCAGGGTGGTCCCCACACATGCCACGTCAGCATTTATTAAAAAAATTGCTAATGCAACACTTTAAGAACCAAATGCAACACTGTTTCTACCTAATGCAACGCTTCTACCACGTCAGCAAATGCCACGTCAGCACATATGGGTCCCACTTCTGTCACGTCAGTAATTGTGGGCCCCACAACTGCCACGTCAGCGCACATGTGGGTTCTACATGTTTATTTTTATATAAATAAACTGCCACGTCATTATTTATTAAAATGAAAAAATATCTAATGCAACACCACCAGTTAGTGTTACATGGTGTGAAACACCATGGGTAATATGCAACACTAAATTATATCTAATGCAACACCAGTTTAGCTCTGTTGCAAAAGAGCCAAAATTCCATATCTAACGAAACGCTTTCAGTGCAGCACTTTGTAAAAGCATTGTGTATGCTCACTTATGGCGTAGTGTAAAGCAATCTCCAGGTGAAATATCTATTTCACAAGAGAAGTATGGAGATGATATACTCAAGAAGTTCAACATGACAAATTGCAAACCTCTTTCTACTCCTATGGCAGTCAATGAAAAATTATCCAAGCATGATGAAAGTAAGAAGGTGGATGAAAAGCTTTACAGAATCTTGGTTGGATCCCTAATTTATCTTACTAATACAAGGCCAGATTTAGTACAAGCTGTTAGTGTGGTTTCCAGATTTATAAGTGAGCCAAGTAAAGATCATTTTGCAGTAGCAAAGAGGATACTACGTTATGTTAAAAGAACAAAATATTTTGGACTCCTCTACAGGTCAGAAGAAGAAAGCAAGCTGGTAAGTTACACGGATAGCGATTGGGCAGGTTGTGTGGATGATAGGAAAGTACCAGTGGCTTTGTGTTTAGTCTTGGTACAAAAACCATCTCTTCGTCATCAAGGAAGCAAAGGACAGTAGCATTATCCTCTGCAGAAGCCGAATACGTGGCAGCTATAAGTGCCGCATGTGAAGCAATATGGTTAAAAAGGATTTTGGTAGATATGTAGCAACAAGCGGATGGATCTATTAATATATGTTGTGACAATATGTCAGCTATTGCACTGACTAAAAATCATGTTTTTCACAGCCAAACAAAACATATTGAAATACGCCATCACTCCATTTGAGAACTTGTTAAAGATGGTGAACTCAAACTACTGTACTGCAAAACTGGTGAGCAATTGGCAGATGTCTTCACGAAGGCGTTGCCAGCTGATAAGTTCAACTACTTCCGAGAGCTGCTCGGAGTCAAGATTTTACCAGATTAGGAGGGGGAGTGTTGAAAATAATCTAGAAAAATCTTGAGAATTCTATACTAAAGGGAAAAGTTAAGAGTCTGAGAGTTACTTAGAAGTCTAAGAGATATGTTCAGTTACTCTAATTAATAGATTAATAATTAGCTATCTAGAATGATCTTCAGGCAACTATAAATTGATGTAAATGAATCCTCTCGTGATTATTAGAAAATTATATAAGCAAATACAAGTATATATGTTGTAGCATCTTTCCACCTTATATCATCTGTTCATTTTATTTAAAAAAACCATCAACCTTGAATGGACCAAGATTGAAGCAAGGTCAATTCTTCTCTATCTTCGTTTTTCCTATAAATTTGCGACTTCCCTGTAAATATATATATATATATATATAACAAAAACACACCCACACTGTGTACAACAAAAACTAACACAAGTATTTGGCATTTTCCAGTAGGGCTGTAATTGGAGTCGAGCCGGGCGAGTTCGAGCCGAGCTTTAAATCAAGTCGGGTTTTTTAAACGAGTCGAGCCGGGCTCGTTTATTAAACGAGCTGAAAATCCCCGTCGAACCCGGCTCGTTTATTATACGAGTCGAGTCGAGTTTACTCACGAGCCTAACGAGCTGAACCGGGTAGCTGTTAAACGAGTCGAGTCGGGTAACTGGCGAGTTTTGATTTTTTTTTTGGCATATTTTATTATTTTCAGAAGATTTTACTATTTTTATTATATATATTATATATATTGATAGAAAAAATATATATAGGAGATTTGAAGCTAACAAGATTCGATCCCATGACCACCCATTTACATAACACAACACCAACCACTGTGCTACATGCCACACATGTGATTTTTTTTTTGATAAACCAAGAATTTTTATAAATGAATAATCGAGTTCCAGCATTATACAGAGCAGGATGACAAAAAAACAAGCCATCGAAAGACACCTAGGAAACCAATTTAGCAGGCAGCCTGCATACTCCTACTCCTCTTGACCCTCCTTGCTTTACACTGCACAAACCCTCACATGAATCCCTTATACCCTCTTCTTGATTAACACAGTTTAAACACACCCACACTGTATACCCGCACGAATCAGCAGACCCTTGATTACACACACCAAAACAATCGATACTCTCTGCACAATCCTGTACAGCCGAGATGAAGGGAACAGGGGAGATGAACCCGCAAGAAAACCTAGTATAGTACATCACTTGTAGCCAGTCATGACCTTTTCTTTTCCTTTTGACTTCCTTGCCCATTCTTCTCCCACTCTTCTCCCACTGATTGGCACTTTAAGAATGGTGTGTCTTCAAACATCTTTCCCAGATCAATATTAACATGACACTGCATATTTATGATAATATTACCTGTGCCATCAATCATTGTTATCTCACCTGGTTTTGACTCATCTGAAACACGAACCGGAGAATGAGGAGGTGAAGCATCAATTACCTCCCCCATTCCCAAGAGAGAATGTATGTTTGGTATCCCATGCAGTGTAGTAAGAGATAGAGTCCAGTAATAAAACAAAACATAAGAAATATCTTCTACCCCTGGCAAAGAGACCTATAACGGAAATATTTCATTGTTGGGTTTGTTGGGCCCAATATGAAACTAACACAGGCCTTTGTAAACCAGACTTTGCCATTGAGTCTGCATCCTTATTTAGATACCTCGGAACATATCCCAAATCTATTTTCCCTTTGACCCAATCCAAAACATTTTTATTTTGAATAAAAATCGGAAATCCATATCTTTTGCCTGATCTTATCTTATTGAGCTGATGGCATGCAATGAGTCTGAGCATATTAGAATTCTCTCCCCTTCAAATATGTGATTTGATGATACAGATACACATGTTTGATTGCTTCAAGTTCTGCATCCTCACTATCTCTTGCATTTACTGGTCCAGAAAAAGCATGCAATATAACCCCATTTTGATTCTTGATATTGCCTCCAATGCCCCCTATTAGGTCTCTAGACTTATCCAGACCCCAAGCTCCATCCACTGCACTGATGAATTTATAGCTGATCCTTTTGAAATGCCAGAACTCCAAGTTGACTTTGTTATAATGCAGTTTGATAATACCTTGAGGATTCACCTTCCAAATGGGATCATCTGCAAAAGGAGTTAGTTTAGCTGCCACCCCCCATTTAGAGATTCTTGTGAAAATGAGTAACTCTAGAGTTTCCTTTGAGATTTTGATATTGTTGAAGATATTATCATTTCTCGCAAGCCAAATAGACCAGCAAGTTCCTCCCACCACTATCCTCCAAATTTGATTAACAATCCCATCATCTTGTAACATCATCAACCAGTCTAAAGAGAAATTTCTTGTCATGTAAGTTGAGATTATGATGATTTCTAAATTACATGTTTCGATTATTTCTTTAAAAAAATAAGTAAGTGGCACTACTAGTTAATTTAGTAATTTCCTACTAAAATCTCCAACCAAATTAATTTTTTATTTTTTGAAAATTTGGAAACATCATTAAATTAGATATATCTTGACATCCGTACGATTGGATCGTAGAAAAATATTTTTAAAAAAATAGAAACAATAATATCGGACGAAACACTAGTTACGAGTAATAGACAATATAGTAGTGTTCTATTAAGATCTCAAACAAATTAATTTTTATTTTTTCAAAATTTGGGAATATCATTTAATTAGATATATCTTGACACCCGTACGGTTGGATCGTCGAAAAATATTTTTAAAAAAATAGAAACAATAATCTGGGACGAAGCACTAGTTACGAGTACTAGACAATATAGTAGTGTTCTACTAAGATCTCTAACGAAATTAATTTTTAATTTTTTTGAAAATTTGGGAATATTAATTGATTAGATATATCTTGACACAAAATAAATAAATATTTTTTTATTTTTTATTTATTTATAATATTATAAAAAAATGTTTATAATATTATTTGAATATTTATCTTTTTTTGAATATTTATTAAATTCTGCTAGTTTCGAATATTTATTAAAATCTGCTAATTTCGAATATTATTTTTTTAATAATACTTCGAATATTATTTCCATTGTTTTATTAAATTAGGAAGAAGATGAGAGAATTACCAAAATGCCTATTTTTCACAAGTTTTTGCCCAAAATACTGATTTTGAAAAAAATGGTCCGAAATACCGACGGGATACGGAGTTTCGGCTTCCGTATTAGCTGAATACGGTACTCGGTATTCCGTGTTAGCGTGATACGGAACACGGTGTACCGTATTCAGGCATGATACGGAACACGGTGTACCGTGTTCGTGCATGATACGGAACACGGTGTACCGTATTATGCATGATACGGAAGATCGTGTTCCGCAACACCCCATATATCACGGTACACGGTCTACCGTGTCTGGTTAGTAAAAAGAGCCAGCATGGCTCCCATATGAATATTTTGGGCCATCACCCGATAAGTATATTACTTAGCTTGTTATGTTCTAACACAACAGAGGTGTTGCCCAAGTGGTTGGATTGGGCAACATAAGGCTTGCATGCACACACACAAGGTTAGGGGTTTGAATCCCTTGGCCTCCTATTTATTCCAGTAATTTTTTCGAGCACAAAAACCTTCCGAGAGACTTATGGTAAGTGGAAGAACAAGGACCAACTCATCTTTCATGTGGTAAGAAGTTGGCCAGTTACTTGTAGTTTAAATGGGGAATGGGGATCGGTGTACAATAACCACTGGATGGGTGAGATTCATAAAGACAACTTACTCAAAGACAACTTACTCAATGCCAGGTGATGTTTGCGTCTTTGAGCTGATCAACCCATCTAGAAAATTCTTCAAGGTCTTCAAATATCAAGCAGCACGTGAAGCTGCCTGAATTATGCTAACAACATGAATGCTACAATACTCTTGTACTATCTAGATTCTAAGGATGTCTAGTCGTATTTGACATTAATGATTTTAGAAATAGACAGGTTGTGGTTATTAGAATCTCGAATAAAAGTAAAATCCATTCTTGGACTTTCGATGTTATCGAAAGATAAATCAACAGTAGAACTCGGGATTACTGGTAATATTACACCAACCTTGGTAACGCACGACTTTAATGAAAATTTGAATATATTTGAGCACTCTCTTTACCGAAGCACCTCGACTTGAATGATCCATGAAGCTAAATAATTAGATTGAAGTTAATAGGACATTAGTTTGCAGAGTCGAAAACTTCATTTCCCTGACCGACATTCATAGCTTCCTATTACGCGTAGTCTCGTCTTACATTTGTTGAATAATATCTGTTGTAGCATATGATCCCGTTGGTACCTTTTCCTGATACCTTAATCAACATCTGTTATAGGATAAGATCCTATTTGGACCTTTTTCTGATACCTTAAGATTTGAGGACCGTTAATTAACATGATATCATAACTCGGTTTGGGAGGGATTCCCTCCCCCCTCATTCATTTAATTCATTATTTGTTGTTTTCATTATCTCTGTTGTCTTTCATTTTCTATTGTCTATCTGGTTCCGTCTGTTAGGGAGCAAAACCCGAGATAATCAACTAATGCAAAGCACACAGAACAAAATTATATGACACGGAAAATTCGCGTCCCAACTTGTATTATTAATCCAAACAATAATCAATAATACAATCAATCTCACCAAACGGTGTTTCACTCACACGATACTTAAGCCAAACAATACTCAAGCATACCTATCAAACATAATAGGACTATGTATATATAGCCATCACAAACTTAGCCACCAAGATATCCGAATCATACTTGGTTTCCAATTACAATCCTTATCATACTTGGTATCTAATTATACCATCTATAATAATTATCTAAACATATAATTATTACCCAATCCATATATGTTTTGGATCACCAAATTCCATACTACCGTATTGGGTTTAACCCAACAATCCTCCCCTTCAACCCAATACGATTTCATGCACAATTAATTTAACGGTTACTATCACAACATCAACGTCGATCCGCCAATGCCTCCCCTTGAACAATAACCTCACCTTCTAGCACAAAAAGATTCCTCTTGTCCTTCCAACCTTTGAGTATCTTTAAATCCTTTTTAGTGACCTCCAACATACCGTTCTTCATCATAACAGTATGTCCCAAATCAACTAATTTACCCAATGAAATTAGATTTCGATTTAACTCCGGTACGTACCTTACTTGAGTTAACCTCCGAACACGACCATTGTGAAGTTTCATTGTTACCTCACCAATGCCATCAACCTTTACCCTTTTACCGTTTGGTAAAGTTACCATCTTTCTCTCACACTTCTCGTAAGACGAGAACTACTCCTTCCTAACACATATGTGATGAGAACATCCCGAGTCAAGCACCCATTCTTCTTTCGATCCCTTATCTTCTTGAACCAGAAGAGCATCTTCATCAGCTGCTACAAGCGAAACACTACCCGCTCCTTGAGTTTTCTTCAACTCCTTCAAACCTTCTCTTACTTGTGGACACGTGTATTGTACATGACCCAATTCTCCGCAATAAAAACACTTAATATTAGGGTTACGTTTCTTAGCATACATCTTATTCTTGTCACGCGCATCTACCACAAGTGCACTTCCATCAGATACGTCACTCGATCCTTGCTTCATTAATCTTTCGGTCTCTAAAAGAACGACAATGATCTCATCCAAATCTAACATCGTTTTCCCAACCAATAAAGAAGTAATCACAGTACTGTACTTCTTTGGTAGAGACACAAGTAGAAGAAGAGCTTTGTCCTCATCCTTTAATTTTTCATCCAAATTATTCGGCTGGTTAATCAATCCATTAAAACGATTCAGATGATCTCTTAAATCTCCATCTTCTTCCATCTTGAGCCCGAACAAATCTTTCTTGAGGAACAACTTGTTAGCCAAAGGCTTTGAGTGATATGTCTTCGTCAACTTCTCCCACAAATTCTTAGGGTTATTCTCCTCAAGAACATCATACTTGATTTCCGGTGCAAGGGCCAATAGGATTGTCGATGCCGCACGTAACTTCATGTCTTGCCACTTTGCAATTTCCACATCAGTAGGCTTCTTATCTTCAAGAGTCGCATATAACCCTCGTTGAATTAACAGATCTTTCACTGTGCTCTGCCATAACGTAAAATTGTTTCTTCCATTAAACAATTCAATCTTGAATTTTCCTCCACCCATATCCATCACAAACCTTGGCTCTGATACCACTTGTTAGGGAGCAAAACCCGAGATAATCAACTAATGCAAAGCACACAGAACAAAATTATATGACACGGAAAACCCGCGTCCCAACTTTTATTATGAATCCAAACAAAAATCAATAATACAATCAATCTCACCAAACGGTATTTCACTCACACGATACTTAAGTCAAACAATACTCAAGCATACCTATCAAACATAATAGGACTATGTATATATAGCCATCCCAAACTTAGCCACCAAGATATCCTAATCATACTTGGTTTCCAATTACAATCTTTATCATACTTGGTATCTAAATATACCATCTATAATAATTATCTAAACATATAATTATTACCCAATCCATATATGTTTTGGATCACCAAATTCCATACTACCGTATTGGGTTTAACCCAACACCGTCCGTCTCGTCAGTCGTACTGAAACGTATCGTACGATTGACTGGTTACTTAATAACTTTCATAGAGCCACCGAACTTTTCTCTTTCAGAATCGAGAGCTTTGTTCTAAATCATACCTTAATCAACTTCCATTTTATCCCTTTACGCATGCAAACATTTTTTTAAGCGACTTTTTCATCATTGAATCACCAGAGAGGTGTACAGCGTCATGTCCACTAGAGGATTCAGACTCAAATGAAAGCTGTGTTCATCTCGTCTCTAACTCCGATGTAATGCGTACTTATTAACCAAATCACAACTTATAATTTGATAGCTGGATATTCGTAATACATAAAAAAAAGGTGCAACCGATGTGCCCGGCACTAGGCAGTAAGCCAGTGATGGACAAACAAATTAGTTGCATCTGCTTATTCATACAATGGAGCCGCACTAATGATATACATGAACATATATAAGCACACTTCTTCAGATCTTCCGCATGCATCTGTGAACTTATTAGCACCGGTACATCACTGCTGGGCTTAAATATTTAATCCCGCAACATTTAGCTCTTAACAATAATCTTCGTTATTAGTATGTTATGACAATACACAAGAAAACAAATGCATCAGCAGTATGCAGCAGAACTAATACTAGTTGATATATTTGCGAAAGCCCAATTTACATTATATCATATGATAATGAATTACAGAGGCTATAGCCCATATGTACAGAGCCATTGCAACTATACACTTGCACAGTGCAAGAAATATTTACACATTATCGGTTATATGTCTACTGTCTACAGCTCAGTGTAGTGTACATGTTTCATGTTTAACAAAATGTAAACTTACCTACAGAGTTTGTTGGGGAAACAGTTACTCCTTGTTCCTAGAAGATTTATCCTCCGGTCCCCCAAGAATACGAGAAATTTGCAGACCTCTGCTAAATGCCTGGTTGAAGAGCATGCGCGTTTGGAATTCTGAAACAAATGGAAACCAAGCCAGGAACGCAACAGGGGTGAATAGAAGCAAGCCCATGAATATTTCATAGCCACGCGCAAGTGTCTGAACTGATGCCCATATTCCCATTTTTACAACAAGAGGTTTCACAGCTTGAGCAATCTAAGTCACAATCACAAGAAATAGCAAAAGCAAGAAACGATAAGAATTGTGTTGAAAAAGGGACTGACATAAAAAAAAATCAACTTGTCCATAAAATAGAACAGGTTTGAGGCAAATGAAGTCAAACTGTCACGTAGAAGCACTCACCAGGAGCAATCCCCATCCTGATGGCATCAATGCAAGAATGCACACTACAATGTCACGAAATTGCATGTCGACTATCACAACAAGAGTAATCAACACAGCAACGGATATGATAAAGATCACACCATTAATCATTCGAAACACAAGCTGGAAATTAGCACTAAATTTTCGTCGTCCAACAGATACAGCCTGCACAGAAGAATTGAACATGTATCATACAACAAATTTAAAATAAATATAGTCAGAAGTGTGATGAAGAACATCAACATAAATGGGAAAAAGCTATATGTAAACATTCTGTTAGGATCTTTCTTGCCAAGATGTTGGCTTTGCTTCAAATTTAGGTCAGCTATCAAATATTCCAACATGCACTAAATGTGCCTCAGTGTATTTCAAACTGGATGTGAGGTCTATATTAGCAAATGACATCTTTGGAGAACTTCCTCAGACCTGAAAATTCAATGTTGTACAAATATACATGAGGAAACTGAAAATCGCACTCACCTTTACCACAAACAGTATTATTAATATCACAACCCAAGATAGTCCATAAACCTGTCAAGCAATGAAATAAATTGTTGAGCAGCTACCCGATTATATAAAGTGTTCCAAAAAGTTATACTGTGACATTTAATTTATAAACCAAGAGGAGTAGTACCAGAAAACTTTTTGAGTGTTTTGCAAAGGTCAGATGATATACAAGTCCATACTGATAGATAAAGAAGCGCAATGACAACAGAATCTCTACAATGATGCCGCGTGCCCCAGAATATTTAAGATGATTCTGTTCCTTCTCCCACCAAGATTCCCAACTTTTCTCATGTGACACACCGATACCTCCCCTGTTTAGCATCCACTTTTTCCAGTCACTCCAGTCTTCAACTATTTTTTGCCACTCAAACCCTGACGGATTGAAGAGGAAGGGAGCAAAGAGCCATGATCCCACCATAAACCATATAGATATAGTAATTAATAAATATGCAAGAACTCCTTCATAGGCTCGACCAAATATATGATAAACAAGAAGCAAAACCGTAAGCTCAATTCCCTTGACGAAGTGACTACGAGAGTACAGCCTATAGTTCTCAGCAAACTTGGCATGGAAGACCACGAAGCCACGACCTGTCCCTCTGTATTCTGCTCCCCCATGAAGCAAGGTTCTACCAAAATAATGGGTTTTTGTTCCAAGAGAAAATGTAAAGAATATTGGTGCCAACTGTAGTTGCATCAGAACGAAATCAGTAAATGCCTTGCTAAATCCATGTTCAAGACCTATTTCCATCACCATAGGTAGTGCCATCAAATACCCAATCTGCACAAAAGACTGAGAAGCAAGAGCTACTTGTAGGGGTTTATTGTCTCGAATTGCTGGTTCCTTACTCATTGCTTCCTCCAGTCCACTGAGAACAAGATAAAGCCGACCATAGAGGAATACATAGACTATAAGGACAGTAATCTGCCAATATAGACGAATGTGATTTAGAAAATGAGAAGAACTTTAGAGACGTAAAATGAATTGATGTGTGTTATCTCATCTATACCAAATTGCTGAAATAAAACCCGATGGTAGTGAAATAGCAAGAAAGCATGCGGAAGAAGTCAAATCGGTGTCCGAGCCTGTAAATATCACGACTCATCGTCTGCTCCCCGTTTCCATTTGCTATCTTCGCTTCAAATTGGGAAATTTGGTTTAGGCCCACATCCCTCCCTTTACCAACTTGAATGTACTCGTGATGAGTAATATTCCCACCACGCAGTGTGGAATTGAAACCTGAATAGTGACAAATATGAATGAGGATCATGCAAGCTAATCTGTATATTTATTATTAGATTATAGAAACAAAAGTTCTTGGCATTTTGACCATGCCTGCAAATATGTCCTCGCTTAGGTTGATGATTGTGGAAGCTTTACTGATACCTCCTCTGGTGAGGTGAAACAGTCTATCAAACACATCAGGATGTCCATAGTGGAAACGAACTCTGAATGAGGACATAAAAGTCATTGATCTATAGTGGATGAAAGTTTTATGAACAAAATGATAACAAGTAGTTGACTCATACTGTCGCACAAAGCTCAAACAACTCTGAAATGAAAAACTTTACAACACTATGTCTCAACAACTATGGATGTTCAAACTGAATATAAAGTAATTGACTCATACACAGATTACTGACCAACAATTGGTGTTCCAAGAGGCTCATGACTTACGATTACAAGATTTTACTCTATTCTTCTTTTTTTTTTCTTTTTTGGATAAATGATACCATAGGGGTAGTAAGAATTGAACTTGCTCGTACACAGATTACTGACCAACAATCTAGTGTTCTAACAGGATCATAACCTACAATTACAACCTTTTATACTATTCTCCTTTTTTTTCTTTTTCCATTTTTGGACGAATGATACCAGACCTCTTCTAGCACAAGGAGCAGCTTTGTCACCTGGCTTACTCCAGATTTTACATACCATTGACCATTTTTCTTTAACACCAAAGACTCATACGAGATTTAAAGAGCTGAAAACAATGTAAGGACAATTTGCATATTCTTATTATAACTTTATTCCATCTTATCCGAACTCACTTCAAAGGGCTAGCCAAAAGTCTTTGTCCAATTGTTACGAAACTAGTCTCCTGATTTGACATGAACCATGCCAGGGAAGAAACACTGCAAAATAAATCAATACAAGCATAAATGTTCTGATGAAAACCAACAGACAAAAAAACATTTTCTTAAAAATGTTTAAAATCCGGAGGACCATAAAAACTTAAACGCCATAGACATATATAAGATATAAGCACCTTCCAGTAAATATATGCTCCCTGAAACCCAATATTGTTGGATTCTTGACACCGTGCTTTTCCAATTCTTTGGTTCGGTCATTCTGGAAGTTCTTCCAAGGGAGAAATTCTTCAAGTAAGTTCCTCATCTTAAAGGCTTCTTCCATATAGTTATCCTATATATTTGACGTCAGTAAAATAAATCAGCTGGTTCAAAGAAACGAAATTGCTTTGGTGGCAAGACAAATATACCTGATTCATATCTATAGTTTGTAAACCTTCTCCCCGAGTAAATATTATTGCATGGTTTTGATTTTCAGGCTTTCCTTCACCCAGAATAGCAGGCCCCGGAAGTTTTATCCGATATATAACCTGAAGAAAGCAATTTCAAACAAAAAAGATTTACCATTTAGTTAAAATATAAACAGTGGAGATGATAAGGCAGTTACAAATTTCAATCTAACAAAAATATTAGAAAAAACACCAAACCAACATATAAGATTGGGAATGTAATTATGTGAAATTGCAATAACTCATACCACTACTAGAAAATTAAGGGACGCACAGAAAGGTCTCCGCTTGGTTTAGTCAGCTTCTTGAGATTAATTTCTAAATTAAAAAAGAAGATCTCTTTTTTTTTTTCCTTTTTTTTTATTTAGCAAAAAAAAAAAAATTTGATTTCACAATCTTAAGTGTACCGTGACAAACGAGAAGAAAGTTCACAAGTTCATTCTCTAAAAAGCCAGAGCATGATACACAATTGCTGCTTCCAAATTGATAGTTAAAAAGTTTTAAAGGAAGAACATGTGATGAGGAAACATTATGTGTTAAATAGTGATTCGGTTACTTTGAAAGGTAAACACTTATAGACTGTTACCTGGTCTAAGTTTTGAACAGGCTCTGCAGAATCAAGCGACTTTGGTACAGCCTTCACAAGCACTGAATAATAAACTTTATCAACCATATTCTTTGTTTTCCCCTTGTTTGTCTCTTCAACCTCATCAATGTAAGCAACACGAAGTGAAGGATAGCTGCAAACAGATATTAATTCAGCAACACGGCCAGCTATTAACTAGATTAATCAGACTAGTACAAGAACAGATTACGTTGTCATGAGCCTCAGAATGTCTTGAGCACGTGCATCACGAGACCTTTTCTGAATGCCATACTGCTGGCATGATACAACATAGGTAAACTTCATATCTGCTACAGCTTGACATTGAGCCAATAATGACCTTTCATTCCTTAAATCTTCCTCAGTATTAGATTCTGCAGCCTTATAACCTTTCATTAACTCTGCAAATAGCTTAACGAGCTAGATAAATATAACGCTCCATCGACATATATATGATAAGAAAAATGTATGCAAGCCTTCAGTAAATACCATCATCCTTAGCCATATCCAGGAAAGCCTGAAGTTCTAAAGCTTGCCGGTAGTACATCATACCTCGAACTAAATCACTCACGAAATCAGAATATACAAATCAAAAACTTATATTAACTATAGCATAACATCAACATAATTAAATTCACCAACAGTAAAATAACTCCTCTACCAGTTTTAGTCAGTGTTTGGCCTCTATATGATGCCCATAGGCGAAGTTGATCTTCCATCTCAATACTTTCTTTAAGTTCTTCTTCACTTTTTCGTTCAACGCGTTCAAGAAAGTTGGTCCACTCATCTGTACAAAATAAGCTCATTCCGTATAAGTAATAAGGGACTGAAACCATTATTATTCACTATATAAAATTGAGAATCAGGTGTAACAATCATTTCTGTGGAATGCAGACTCATATTGCCAATGTCGTTCAGATATCAAACACATGTTCTTGTCATCTTAATGCTCATAATATAAAGATCTGCAATATTACAGTCAATTTAAGATGCACGGTACTTGACAGAGACAATTACGCACTGACCTGGATATATCTTTTGCAAGTAGAAGAGGATGGAAACACCATCTTCATTTGGTTTCTCTAGACTTTTGATGGAGAAAAGAACATCCTCGGTGTAATAAGGAGTCAAGGCACTATGATATAGAACGAATGTGTTAACTGTTATTATCGACCAACCAAAATACTCATTACGTCCCACTTGGAAGTAGGGTCTAATAAGGGTGAGATGATCTTAACTGCTTATGTATACAGAATAGTCCTACTTATATCGATACATTTCAGGTCACATTTGCAGGATGTCAAGAAGGATGTTAAACTAAGTCAGATGTCCTACAGTAAGTCTTAGGATCTACAGTAATTATATGATGTAATCAGTTACATAGAAGTGCTTATATTAGGTTATATATACTTAGTACCACAACTCTTGTAATTCATAACAAATATATTAGAAATCTTCTTCTGTAAACTCTCTGTCTCTCTATATTACTCTCTATACTATATTGTTACAATATCGTTAAGATGGTATCAGAGCAAGTTATATCCTAGGGAAACACACATATCAAAGCTGCAGAAGAAATCAAAAAAAATTGCAGAAGAAAAACCAACTGCCTAGAAATTCGAGAATTTCGAAACTTATCAAAACAAAAATGCAAATATACCACTGAGTAGAGCACTGAAAGAGGAAGATACAGACGCAAGAAAACTGGGAAAACAGCAGCACACGCGCCCTCACGCGCGGCCGCACGCACTGCAGCGCCGCCGCACGCGCCCACGCGCCGGCGCGTGAGGCCTGTTCCGGGCAAATTTTGGAAATATTTCTTCAGGGACTCTTACTCTCCTCCTGATTCCGAATCTAATCGTGGTACTATTTCTTGATTCTGAGAAAAAAAAATTCTGTCAAGTATTTTTTGTCAGTCTGTGTGTATAAATTATATAGATACACCTGTTTTTTGTCGGTCTGTTAAACATAATATGTTATATAGGGTATTGCTTTGATTTTGAGAAAGAGAAACACAGACCCACTTTACTAATATAGACTCTGTTATATTAGTCATATACGCATCTATAAGTAATATATATTATTTGTGATGTCGGACGCTGCTGACTCTTCGGTTATAAGCGAAGTTACTACTTTAAGGAGTAGTAAATCAGGATTTCATAGCACTCCATATGTGAGTCCTAAATTTAATGGGAAAAAATTTCTTGAATGGTCAAAGGCATGCACAATGGCTCTAAAATCCCATAAATTAATGAAATATATTAATGGGAAAGCCAAACAGCCTAAGGAGAATGATACTAGTTTCGATGATTGGGAATCTGAAAATGCCATGGTGTGTTCATGGCTATCTAACTCTATGGAGATTGATATTCGAAAAACATATATCTTTATCGATACCGCAGAAGATGTCTGGAATTCTCTCACTCGGACGTATTCCTTCTCCGGAAATGTAGCCAAGCAATTTGAGATCAAACGGAAGATGTGGGCATTGGCTCAGGGAAGCCACACATTAGCTCAGTATTACTCTGAGCTTACATCATTATGGAGTGAATTGGGACATTACACTATATTTGAGTGTAAACATGCTGAAGATCAAGAAAAATATCAAAAGATGATGACTGTAGAAAAAGTGATGAAGTTTCTTGATGGATTGTCTGATGAGTATGATTCAATAAAAAATCAACTTATTGGACAAGTTCCATTTCCTACTGTGGAAGAAGCCTATGGTCGTGTCAGGTTAGAGGAAAGTCGAAAGCAAAGTATGGCTCCGGTCGTCTCTTCTGAACGATCTGTACTCTTAACTGGAAATGTTCAGCAATCTGAGCCAGAACAACCTGAACAGGTACCAATGGCTTTAATGGGTGAAAGATCCAGTCTTCAATGTGACTACTGCAAGAAGTTAAACCACACTCGTGAAACGTGTTTTATCCTGCACCCTCATCTCAGAATTCGAGGACGAGGAGGGCGTGGCCTAGGTGGTTACCGTGGTGTCTCATCTGGCAGAAGCACGGGTAGAGGAATTCCCTTTAGTGCTCATCATGCTGCATCGGAATGTGAGTCTTATTCTTCAACAGGAACGATGACTGCTTCAGAGGTCAACACCCTCCGGCAATTAATGTCACAAATGAACACCACTCCACCTACAGCTAATTCTGCTCATGCAGGTACACCTTGTCACTTTACCTCCGATAAATGTCATAATTCATGGATTATTGATTCCGGAGCATCAGCACATATGACTGGAAATTCTAGTTTCCTAGAAACATATGATGAAACAGGCAATATTCGTGTTGCCAATGGACCTATTGTACCTGTTCATGGACAAGGCACTTCTCACTACCTCTCATCATCATTGCCACTATCTGATGTGTTACATGTTCCCTCCTTAACAGCAAACTTATTATCTGTTCAACGTATTACCGAAAAACTTAATTGTTCAGTAACCTTTTTTTCCTCCCACTGTGTATTTCAGGATCTGGCGACAGACAAGGTCCTTGGCAATGGTAAAGTGGTAGATGGACTTTATGTTATGGAAGGGAATTCTATTTCTCCCTCAACTTATCAGGTGTCATCCAAGTTAAATTCTGCTTTTGAATCTTTGTATCAGTGGCATAGACGGTTAGGTCATCCATCGTTTGGTGTTTTAACACATCTATTTCCTGCCTTAGTAAAACACTGTAAGAAGGAAGATTTTTTCTGTGAACCATGTGAATTAGCCAAACATAAAAGATTATCTTATCCATCCAGGAATAAACGAAGTTCTACTTTATTCTCTATTATTCATACTGATGTTTGGGGCCCATTCAGACATCCTACACATGATGGGTATAGATGGTTTGTTGTCTTTGTTGATTGTTATTCTAGGCTTAATTGGGTATATCTTCTAAAACAGAAAAGTGAAGTTTTCGAGCGTTTTAAATCTTTTCACCACATGGTACAAACACAGTTTAATGCATCTGTTAAAATTCTTCGGAGTGATAACGGTACTGAATATGGGGGTCCATTTATATCTTATTTGGATACATGTGGTATAATTCATCAAACCTCTTGTGTCAAAACTTCTCAACAAAATGGGGTAGCCGAAAGGAAAATTGGTCATTACAACAGGTTGCTCGGTCGCTTATGTTAACAATGCATGTTCCCAAATATCTTTGGGGAGAGGCAGTCATGACTGCTGCATATCTTATAAAACGACTTCCTTCTAGTGTCCTAAAATTCAAAACACCGTTGTCTTGTGTTCTTGCACCTTCTTTGCACCCACTACCCCTTCGAGTATTTGGGAGTGTATGTTTTGTTCATAATCATGCTCCCTCTCGGGATAAACTTGATTCTCGGGCCCTCCGCTGCGTTTTCATTGGGTATTCACCAACTCAGAAGGGATATAAATGTTATCATCCTTTCTCACGTCGCATATTTGTCAGTCATGATGTTAGTTTCTGGGAGAACATTTCTTATTTTTCTCCGGGTTCCTCCTCCTTGCTTCAGGGGGAGATAAACCGACACAGTCTTGATAGTAAAGCAACAGATGAGTCACAGACACTTCCATTTATTAATATACCTATTCCAAACACTAGCTCAAACAGGTTATCTATTCCTCCACATACGAGTAATGAGTCAGATCTAAATAGATTGGATATTCCAGATTTGATTACATATTCCAGGCGGAAAAGAAATGATATCACCACTTTACCGCATCCAGAGACCTCTGACCTCGAGACAGATCCTGCATCTCCTATGTTTGAGCCAGAAAATGGTAATACTCTTGATCCTACTCTAGATCTTCCTATTGCTATAAGAAAGGGTGTACACTCTTGCACTAACCATCCTATCTCAAACTTTGTATCTTATAATGCATTATCTCCATCTTCACTTGCTTTTGTGTCATCCTTGTCTAGTATTTCTGTTCCGCATACTTGGCAGGATGCTTTATGTGATCCTAAATGGAAAGATGCTATGATAGAGGAAATGAATGCCTTGAAACATAATGGCACTTGGGAGTTAACTCATCTTCCCGCTGGAAGGAAGGTAGTAGGATGCAGATGGGTATTCACTGTGAAACAGAAACCTAATGGGCTGATTGATACGTACAAAGTGAGACTTGTAGCAAAAGGGTATACTCAAACTTACGAGATTGATTATCAGGAAACTTTTGCTCCAGTAGCAAAGATGGCCTCTATTCGAGTCTTGATATCATGTGCAGCAAATCTTGGATGGGAACTTCAGCAATTGGATGTAAAAAATGCATTCTTACATGGAGACCTGAAAGAAGAGGTTTACATGGATATTCCACCAGGTTTTTCTACAGCTGCGACCATTGGGAAAATATGCAAGGGACTGGTTTGGCAAATTTCAGGGAGCAATGATAAAATTTAACTACAAACAGAGCAACTCAGATAACACCATGTTCGTAAAAAGACGAGATGGAAAAATCACAGTGTTGATTGTTTATGTCGATGATATTGTGATCACCGGCAACGACACCTGTGAGATTGCTAATGTTAAACGCAGGCTTGCCTCTGAATTCGAGATGAAGGACTTAGGAAAACTACGGTATTTCCTTGGTATTGAGCTCTCTAGAAGTCCAGGTGGTATCTTCCTCTCACAACGGAAGTATACACTTGATCTTCTGAATGAAACAGGGATGTTGGGATGTAGACCTGCAGAATCTTCAATAGAAGCAAATCATAAACTTTGTGGAGATGTTGGTGAAATTGTCGAGAAATCTCAATATCAAAGGTTAGTTGGTCGACTAATCTACCTTGCACATACAAGGCCAGACATATCATACGCAGTGGGAATTGTTAGTAGGTATATGCATGATCCTCGTCAACCACATTTTGATGCAGTTTATATGATATTAAGGTATCTTAAGGCTGCTCCTGGAAAAAGAGTAATGTTTACTAAAAACAATCATCTCGGGGTTGAAAGCTATACAGATGCAGATTGGGCCGGATGTCAAGACGATAGACGATCTACTTCAGGATATTGCACATTTGTTGGTGGCAATTTGGTTACTTGGCGAAGCAAGAAACAACCCGTGGTTGCCTTATCTAGTGCTGAGGCAGAATATAGAGCTATGGTTAAAGGTGTACGTGAATTATTGTGGATAAGATTGTTTCTAGAAGAATTGGGACTTGCATCGGCAACTCCAATGAAGCTACATTGTGATAATAAAGCCGCTATTGCCATTGCACATAATCCAGTTCAACATGATCGGACCAAACATATCGAAATTGATCGACACTTCATAAAAGAGAAGATCAATAATGATACCATTGGTATTCACTTTGTAAGATCGGAGAACCAGATAGTTGACATATTTACCAAAGGTTTAAATCAGAAGATGCTTCATCCACTTATTGGCAAGTTGGGCATGAGTGATATATATGCATCAACTTGAGGGGGAGTGTCAAGAAGGATGTTAAACTAAGTCAGATGTCCTACAGTAAGTCTTAGGATCTACAGTAATTATATGATGTAATCAGTTACGTAGAAGTGCTTATATTAGGTTATATATACTTAGTACCACAGCTCTTGTAATTCATAACAAATATATTAGAATTCTTCTTCTGTAAACTCTCTGTCTCTCTATATTACTCTCTATACTATATTGTTACTATATCGTTAAGACAGGAGTTATATGAACTGTTGTTGAGCGGATATATTCAAAAGATTAATAATCATAGCATTTCTACAACTTAAGATCCTACAGTTTCTTTGCACAGCAACAACAGATTGAGCTTGTATTATCATATTCTGATTAAAATTCAAAAAGTTGCCTATTCTTAGCGATGTAGCAAACAATAAGTTGCCCATGTTTAATGGATCTCTAAGCATGCCCATTCATACATGAAACAACCCAAGTACGACTTGATGTGGTAAAAGTTGAGAGAATTATGGACACTCTGTTTTTATGCAGTAAACACACTTAACTGCAGCCCAAGATCAGACCTTGAAACTAGGCAGAAAACTTCACTTAAAAACACACACACACTGCTGTTTGACACAAGAGAGAACAGAATAATACTTTGTAAAATATTCTGATTTTCTGAACTTATTTGATACAATCTCCAGAATACAATTTATAGTAGCAGCAAAATTTTCTAGAGCAGAATTTTCTAGATGATTATTAGATGCATGAGCCTAGTAGAATATTCTAGATGATTACTAGATGTAGAAAAAGTACAGGAACTTTCTAGTACATGAAATGCATAAAGTAATGGAACTTTCTAGACAATGAACCTTCTAGTTCATAATTAACTCCTTAATTATCTAGAACCTTCTGCACAATCTTTCTTAATTATTCTAGAACCTTCAGGACTTATTTATTCTAGAACCTTCCGGAAGTTCTGCACAATCTTTCAACACTCCCCCTTTGTGCAAACTTCGGATACCAAGCCAAGTTGTGCTCTAAGAAACTCAAACTTCGCCTTAGGTAATGCCTTCGTAAATATATCAGCAAGTTCTTTTGTATCAACTTTGATGAAGTCAATCTCTTCTTGCAGCACTTTCTCCCGTATAAAATGATAGTGCACTTCAATGTGTTTTGTTCTTGCGTGAAAAACAGGATTTGAGGCTAGGCGAATCGAACTCATATTGTCACAATATAGCTCAACCGGTTCCATTTTAGAATGAGAAATGTCCTTGATCCGTCTCGTTAACCATACACACTCTTGTGCAGCGAGTGTAGCAGCATTATACTCTACCTCTGTACTTGATAATGCTACAGTTGCTTGCTTCTTGCTACACCACGAGATAGCAGCTGAACCAAGGTCGAAAGTATAACCTGATGTAGAACGTCTTGAGGAGGGATCACCTGCCCAATCTGCATCGGTGAATCCACTAAGAAAAATCTCTGCGCCTTCTTTATACATCAGCCCATAATTCATCGTATGCTTAAGATAACGAAGGATCCTATTTGCCGCATCCAGATGTGGTTTCCTTGGCCTTTGCATAAATTGACTAACAACTCCAACTGGAAATGAAATATCAGGTCTTGTAATTGTCAAATATATTAAGCTCCCAACCAAAGTCCGATACGTTTTTCCATTCTTGAGCTCTTTCCCAACATTAGCTCTTAACTTCAAATTCTGCTCCATTGGAGTAGCTGCTGGTCTGCAATTGATCATTTTGAATTTCTCAAGAATCTTTTTAGCATACTGACCTTGAGAAACAAAAATACCTTCCTTGCACCTTGATACCTCCAAACCAAGAAAGTGTTTTAGCTCTCCTAGATTTTTCAACTCAAAACGAATAGCGAGTTCATCCTTCAATCTATTTATTTCTTGCTCATCATTCCCGGTTATTATCATGTCATCGACATACAATAACACGAGAACATGCACCTTCGAATCTTTCTTTATAAATAGACTCGCATCAGCACTTGAGGAAGCATAACCACAGAAGCTTAAATATTGAGCAATTTTTTCGAACGGGGCCCGCGGTGCTTGTTTGAGCCCATAAAGAGCTTTCTTGAGCCGACATACATAACCTGGAAAATTCTTTGATTTAAACCCCAAAGGTTGCTCCATATAAATCTCCCTATCAATGTCTCCATAAAGAAATGCGTTCTTCACATCTAGTTGCCAAAGTTTCCATCCCTTTGAGGCAGCCATGGATAAAATAGCTCGAACGGACGTCATCTTTGCAACTGAACTGAAAGTTTCTTCATAATCCTGCCCATATTTTTGAGAGAAACCATGAGCCACAAGCCTCGCTTTGTATCGATCAATACTTCCATCAGATTTACGCTTGACTTTGTAAACCCATTTGCAAGAAATCGGCTCAACTCCTTTAGGTTTAGGAACTAAATCCCATGTCTCATTCTTATGAAGTGCTGATATTTCTTCCTCCATAGCAGCTTCCCAATTTTGATTGCCTTTAGCCTCTTCATACGCCGATGGTTCAGATTCCTCAAATGGGCCAGCAAAGAAACATTCTGTTATTTTATCATAATCAGCTCCTATAGTGTAGTCCTTGTATCTTTCATTCCTCTTGCGTGCTCTTTGTGATCTTCGAGGCGGCTGATCACTTTCTTGAGTTCCATCATTTTCTTCGTTTTCTTCATGAATTGACTCACTTTCACTAGCAGAATCATCGTGGGCTGTAGTTGGACTTGAAGGATTTGATTTATCAATGACGTCTTCATTTTCATTGTTTGAAGGATCTGGAATATGTGTTAGTATAGGCTGCACATAATAGGACGATGTTTCATCAAAGACAACATCTCTTGATGTCATAACTTTGAGTGTGCCGGGATCCATACATCGCCATCCTTTTCTATTAGGATCGTAACCCACAAACACACATTTCTTTGCCTTAGCATCCATTTTAGCACGCAGCTGATCAGAAACATTAACATAGCATATAGAGCCAAAAATTCTGAAATAGGAGACCGAAGGTTTCTCCTTATAAAGAAGTTCATATGGAGTTTTCATGTTAATGACTTTTGAGGGCAATCGGTTTATCACATGACAAGCACATCGCATAGCTTCTGCCCATAGCTCTTGAGGAAGACTTTTAGCATGCATCCAACTTCTACTTACCTCTTGTAAGTGCCTTAATTTCCGTTCAGCAACTCCATTTTGCTGCGACGTTCTTGGACATGTCAATTGTCTTCTTATTCCATGCCTTTCACAAAAATCAGCAAACTCGTTGGATGTAAATTCCCCTCCATTATCAGTTCGCAAGCACTTGATCCTTCTTCGAAGCTCCCCCTCAATCTTCCTCTTGAATTGCTTGAAGATTGAGAATGTGTCAGACTTCTCTTTCATGAAAAACACCCAAGAAAACCTCGTATAATCGTCGACAATGACAAGCATATAGTGAAGGCCACTATAACTTGCTGCATTGCTTGTTAATAAATCAGAATGGATCAGCTGCAAAGGTTTTGTACTTCTTATCGAAGATTTTCCAAACGGAAGACGATGTGCTTTTCCATATTGGCATCCTTCACAAACAACTTCATGATGAAAGCTTCCCAAATTAGGCAGCCCGTTAACAATATCATTTGCTGAAATAATTTTTAGCTTCTCATAGCTCACATGTGCCAAACGAGCATGCCACAATGATGCTTTATCTTGTTTACTTGTTTTCTCCACAAAAGCTTCATTTGCCGACAAAACATAAAGAGATTTGACTCTATTCCCTTTCAGCACCGTATTAGCATCAATGCTTTTGATATTTTCCAAAATGTTGAAATCATTTGGACCAAATAAAACATATCGACCAGAATTTGTAAGTTGAGAAACAGAGATCAGATTTTTAGTCATACCAGGAACATGGTACACACTGGTCAGATTTACAGGTCCTTGTACTGCCTTCACCTTGACATTTCCCTCCTTTTCAACCGGATGAATGGAGTTGTCCGCTGTCACAATTGCTTTGTTTCCCGTGTATTCCTTTTGCAATGAAAGTAATGAATCATTGCCAGTTAAATGATGAGAGCAACCTGAATCAATTATCCAATCTTTTGAATAATCGATAGTTGCAAAACCTTCTTCTACACTGCCTTTATCAAGAGAAGTTAAGGCTGATTCTTGTATAAAGTTCTTCACATTTGTCGTCTCCGTTGAAAGACAAGTTCCCCAATCATTAGAATGTTCTTCGTTTTGAGAAACACTTGTGTTTCCTTCTACGAATCTTGATCTGCAAAACTTCTTAATGTGTCCAGGTTTGCCACACCTGTTGCAAATTATCTTCTTCCTGGCCTCATATTGCGAGTTGTCAGAATTCCTTTCCTTTTGTTTGAAGTTCTTCCCCGACCAGCTTCTGCGCTCATCAGAATCCTTGAGTCTCCATTGCTCCTCACTGTTGGAGCTCCTTTTCCAATCAGCTGCTCCTTTGGGATTATTTGCCTTCCAACTCTTGTAATTATAAGTATGATGCCTTTGTTTTCTAGCAAACAGCACTTCATCATTTTCTGAAATTGAAGTTTTCGCCATCTGCATTACCAAGGCTTCTTGATTGATTAGCAGATTCTCCAATTCGATGATGCTAGGCTGATTTGCCCATCCTTGAATCGAAGTCAAGAACGGGGTGTACTCTTTCTTTATGCCACGGATAAGATATCTTCGCATTCGTGCCTCCTTGATGGGCTCATCAGGATCTAGTTCTGAAATTTCAGCACACAAGCTCTTTATCTTCTGAAAATATTGAGCAATTGACATGCTCCCTTGATTTGTATTTGCCAACTCGTTCTCCAGGAATTGAAGTCTGGCCGTGTTCTTCTTTGTGAAAAGCTTCTCAAGTGTATCCCATACGTCCTTTGGTGACTCCTTGTCTCGAATGTGATCAATCAAATCCTTGTGGATGGAGCCTCGCAATGCAAACAAAGCTTTCCCGCACTTAATCTTCCATTTTCTTCTTGCTTCAGAATTTTCTGGTGTATCCTGAGGCATATCAGTATCACCTCCATCAACAATATCCCAAAGATCTTGTCCTTGAAGATACGCTTTCATGCACATCCTCCAATATTGATAGTTGTTGTTTGTTAGTTTCTCCATTCCAAACTGATTCAATGCTCCACCGTTGATATCCATCTCCTGGAATACGAACACCAGCAACAATAGCAGATTTTCTGCCTTCAACCAATTTTCTGCCTTCCTTTTTCCGAACAGCCTCCACTGAACACAGCAGCTAAAACACAGCTCTGATACCAAGTTGAGAGAATTATGGACACTCTCTTTTTATGCAGTAAACACACTTAACTGCAGCCCAAGATCAGACCTTGAAACTAGGCAGAAAACTTCACTTAAAAACACACACACACTGCTGTTTGACACAAGAGAGAACAGAATAATACTTTGTAAAATATTCTGATTTTCTGAACTTATTTGATACAATCTCCAGAATACAATTTATAGTAGCAGCAGAATTTTCTAGAGCAGAATTTTTTAGATGATTATTAGATGCATGAGCCTAGTAGAATATTCTAGATGATTACTAGATGTAGAAAAAGTACAGGAACTTTCTAGTACATGAAATGCATAAAGTAATGGAACTTTCTAGACAATGAACCTTCTAGTGCATAATTAACTCCTTAATTATCTAGAACCTTCTGCACAATCTTTCTTAATTATTCTAGAACCTTCAGGACTTATTTATTCTAGAACCTTCCGGAAGTTCTGCACAATCTTTCAACAGTAAAGGGCATAGAAACTGTTCATAATCTTCATTTGGTTCTATCCAAAAACATTGCTTCCAGAAAATAAGCCCATAACTGATTAGTTCTGCATTTCAATTCCAGCAACTTCCTGCACAGCATCCTTTGCTAGCCACCCACAACTGACTTTACCTGCTTAACATGACACAAGTGTTCTTTTCCTTTTTTTTTTTTTAAACACACAATTCTTGTATCAACCAAAGAGATGAGTTTTTGGATTCTGCAACTTTTATATAGGATGCATACAAGGGGCAAGCACTTGACATGCGTTAGACAGTACACATGATTGCCATTCGGGTACACTGTTATACTAGCACAAAAGAAATATCCGAAGTGTCAGCAGTGACCACTAGAGAACTTTTATAGAAGCCCAGAGCCAAAACAAAGTGGTTAGCAACTTAATAACAAACAATCGTTGCTTGATTACATAATTATACTATCCTTATATAAAGAGCATATTTATTTACATAAGGAAAAGGTAGCCAAATCCCATGACAATTCTCCTGCACACCAGTTAAAAGCGAATGCAGCCACGTCCATGTCAGAACAGTTGCTCATGCATAAACAATGTGAGGAACAAGAGCCATTCATAGCATAATACATTTTTCAGCAGACTCTCATTCAAGGGCTGAAATGAAGCTTCGAGCAGTACAAGTACGTTACAAAGTTATATCGACCTCCCGAAGGATGACATGCCAATTTTTGGCAGTTGAGAAGTTAGCATATGTTTACAGTGGTAAACTTTCCAGAAGGGCATGTACTTCTCATAGGATTATTCAATGTATGTCTCAGGGCAGTTCCAAAGGTCTTTGGATACTGTCTAAGATTGGTGCTTTTAAGATAACACACGTAACTGCGACATTTCAAGTTACCCACGTGTGACCACAACCCCCACCTAAATTTACAAATAACTACAGTACCGGCACAAAAAGTGGGAAGTTGCAGTACGTGATACTTCTATATTACTGTCCAATTTTACTGCTCAATTAATTTAAGTCTTTCTCTTTCTCAGTTCAAATTCCTAATCGAATGATACATTTTATGACGAAATCTCCGATCACTAGTGTCGAAAAGTACTTTTAAATTTTGCATCAAGCTTACTGTGCAAAGTATTATTATCTGCCAAAGCTAATCAGGGTTAGAAGGAACAGTATTCCATAAAATAAATTTTAAAAAGCATCAGCTAGTATTTCAGTCATTAAACTACAAACATTTAGAAACAGCATATCATTGGACGAGAATAAGGATGGCATTCATGCTTAATACACTTTAGTGAGCAAAGTTACCAGAAGGAAACCATATTGCGAACTTTGGGTGCAGTAGGCATGTCCATAAACAATGAATTTGAGAAGAAAGACATGCGTCTTCTAGCTTCTAAATTAGATGGGACATCCATGGCTGATTCCTTCACAGTAAGTAACAAGTGGAGCCTCCTAATCTGCATATGACATGCATGGAATATGTCAAAGGAAACACCTTATTTAAAAAGTAGATGTACTCTGATCTAGTATTTTAATATAATAACCCTACAACAATTGTACGGAAAATTATTTAGGAACCAATCAAAGGGTCCTACTGCTGCAACTGCTACAGACATTGTAAGTTTTACTTTACTGCGGAAGATAAAATAATCCAGATAAGATATCAATCTGATACAAAGATAAAAAAAATATGTTGCAACAACTATATTAAACATGTAGGCAGAAAAACCAAGCCATGTTGGAACCCCATGTCAGTGGATTCTGGTCCTGCAACCTCTGTTCTTTTGGCTGTTTAAAAAGTTATAAACCTTCCCCATCAGGTTGTTTCACAATATAACCAGGCCAGGACATAATTTGTATCCACCCAAAATTTCTCAACACTATTAGTCAACTTGAAACTAGTAGTCCTAATTATTAGCAGGATTAAAAACATATTAAAATGCTGACTACAAATGAGTGTTTAATTATACATTCTTGACGAGCTGGAAGAGTTGTTAGAAAAGCAACCTCCAAATTTAATTTTTAACAACAAATTGTGATAATTGTTCAAATAATTAAACAAGATCATGCAACACTCGCCAGTATCGCGGCACAAGGAGTGAGCGTGATTCTAGAGCATTGGGAATAAGGGGAGAATCACTTGACGTCACTGTTTATTAGAGAGAACAATTTTTCTTGATCACCTCACAAATTTTGTCACAAAAGTGTCTTATGTTGGTTTATACGAAATGGGTGTGGCTACACGTAATCTTATTTTCACCAACCCATCAATATATCAAGTCTCTTTTCTAAATACACAGTTTTGTAAAATCCAGAGATTAAAATAGATAACAAATCAGCTATGGAATACGAAAACATTAGACAAAGATTAATCGATGAAGACTCTTCTTACTTTCTCCATCCAAGCTTCCGTTTCCTTGGTAACCGGAAAATTGAGCTCACCAAAAAACTGATTTCGTTCACTAAGAGGTTTCATTCCCTCATCGCCAGGATATGATCCACCATGGCTTGATTCTACCAAACTATAAATTATGAAAAGATTAAGCAACAGCAATTTAACTAAGCAGGATAACTGCTTTCACATAATATACCTAGAAATTAGTTCCTCCACTATGATGTCGCTGGTCACGACCTCAAGCATGTTCAGTAACACAATGACGATGTTATCCTTGTCATCTTTATTGTTTTCTTTCTATAGAACACAAGACTTTAGTTAACATTATGCATATTCGTAACTCACGGAAATTGCGAAGTAAAATTTAATAGGTATTTACCAAATACTCAATAAGTCGAATGAGTTGATCACAGAGGCTAGGGAGAGCACTGATATTCAACTTACTCATCACATCATCATTTTGTATATGATGATCAACTTTGGAGAAAATCTCCTCTAGAACTCTGGATATATTCAGGTCAACCGTGATATAAATAAAACACTGCACTTGATCTGCTACTTGCTGATAAATATTAGATGGTAATGACTTACATTTTTTCGCGCTCCCCCAACACTAAAAAGCTGATAATATTTTTACATGATGCATAGCACTCGATAACAGCATAGCGCATGTAATTGTCTGTGTTCAACCTTTTTATTAGATCATTGTGTCTTCCACGACTATATTTCGCCATGTCCAAAGCTATGGGAAGCTACAGAGTGCACATTAGATGAATTCAGTGACCAATAACAAGTGTAGTCTAGGAAAATTAAGTTAAGTGATAAGAAACCTTGCTAGCAAGTAGAAAAGGAGGCCATTGGATGCGATCCAAATCACGGTTAGACCAATAAGGCATGAGTAGAAGGCTCTTTTCGCTGCGCAGCGGACAAACACAGATACTAAGAAATATCATCTAGTACATTTTACTTCGAATTACATTATTAAGATCCACAGATACCTATTACTTATCAAATCCTCGTCCCTGAAAGTAGTAATTATCTGGTTCCACAGTTGAGCAAATCGAGCTGCCTCCTTGTCTTTATTTGATGGGATCTAAAATAAAACAGTCAAGTTACCATAAATGCTATCTAGCTAAAGGGAACGGCAAGATTTATGGTGCCAAAATACATGGTAACAGTACCTGAAACTCAGGAAATTTGTGAGACAATGTGGACTTCAGTCCTTTCTTAGGTCTTTCTTTGTTCTCCACTGGAATCAAGCAGTTGTTAAATGCTCCAGGTAGAGACTGAAACCGAGATCTTAACATCACTAAACTTCGAATCTGAAACCAAAACAGGAGTAGCTATTTACAAATCCACGGCTAGCAATGAGCAACAAAAACAGGGCATCCTTTGGTGCAAAATAATGAGGAAGTACCTAAATAGATAAAGGCTAAACCCGGTGAACATATTCTTGGACATTTTACTAGACACCACACAGAAGATATAACTATCAAAGATTTAATAGCCATAAAATTGTAGATATAAGTACATTTAAGGGACAGTCTCTTATGTTAAGATCTTTAACCCATTGTTAAATGTAGACCAGGATTCTGCTACCACACTCCTACTTTTTCTCTAGCGTTCTGTTTTTTGATACACACGTGTCCTGCACTGACCAAGAAGGAGGGCCAAAAAATTGGTTTGTCCATATAAGTTTCGTTCATCTCTTTTCTTCCATCAATCGATACTTTCATCTCTGAACATTACCACTTTCAGGATAAAGAACAAAACACTCCGGACGATGAGTATTTCCAAGTTCTCCGTAGAGGAAGGCCCAACTAGATCTTTATAATATATTAGGGGGAGTGTTAAAATGTAACATAAAGATCCAGTTGGGCCTTCCTCTAACACCTTAAGGGTTTAAATGAGTTTGTTACTTAACATGGTATGAGACCTCTGCCACAGGTTCGACTCTCTGCGATCTCCAATATTCTCAATATTTAATATGGACACGAAGGCAAAGTTATGCTCCATAGATGGGGCGCCCGTGATCCACTCTTCGACCCAAAAATGGGATATAATATAAAGATCCGTTATGCTCCATAGATGGGGCGCCCGTGATCCACTCTTAGACCCAAAAAAGGGATATAATATAAAGATCCAATTGGGCCTTCCACTAACACTTTAAGGCTTTAGAGCGATTGGGGAGATTAAAAATTCATAATTTTGTTTAAGATAAACAATGAGGGAAACATGATTGAGACTTGAGTGTAAAAAGCCCTAAAGCATTCAACTTGATACTTAAATCTAAGGTACTGGGAATTCTTCGTACATATGCAGTTAGTATTAGTTCAAGCAGGTGTGTATGGCAAAGTGTCTTAAACTAGACTTATGGAGGTGTACCAATAAATGTGTCAACAGATATAGACTACTTTTGGTTATAATAGTCAATCTTTGGTCATGAAATTATCTGATAAACTAAAAGTCTTGACTTCTGTATCAATATGTTAAACTCAATAAACAGAACAAAGAAACTGAGAATTCAAAAATTGCAAGTATTTAAAAGAACCTAAACTGCAGCTAGGGATGCAACTAGAACTTTGTACTATCTGAGGCCTATGTAATGTAATAGATATTTTTATGCTAATATATCAGAAAAAGTGCATTTTGTGAGAATGTACACATCTAGAACTTATCATACGTGTATTACAAGTAAGGTCATTAAACTTATATGACAGTCAATTCAGTGTAAAAGCCTGATGTTCTTTTAGATTCATAAAGTCAGATCTTCTCTGGTAGGAAATCTTAAAGTAAATATTTCTCAAGACAACAAATATCATACGGTAAATGGAACTATAGTGGAGATGACCTGCAAAAAGAAACAGGATAGGATTTATTAATGGAGCAAATTTAGTTGTATGAAACTTCAAGTGCGCAGAGAGGACAGCCACTGGTAGGAGAATTTGGTTTCTAGGTAGGATTATCTGTGTTCTCCGGTGATTCTTCTGGTTGGTGCTTTTGTAGCTGGTGGCTCCTCTCAAGGCAACCAGAAGGATCATATGCGGAATTTTTCCAGTTATGAGTGCAAATTTATCAGAGGGAGTCATAGGAGCCATGCTTTGCTTTCGACTTTCCTCTAATTGAACATGGCCATATGCATCCTCTACAGTCGGAAAAAGAATCTGTCCGATAAGTTGATTTTTGATTGAGTCATACTCATCAGACAGACCATCCAGAAATTTCATCACCCATTCTTCAGTCAATATTTTTTGATATTTCTCTTGATCTTCGGCATTTTTGCATTCAAAAATAGTGTAATGAGCTAATTCACTCCATAGGGATGTCAGCTCTGAGTAATACTGAGCAAGAGTTCTACCTTCTTGAGCCAATGCCCATATTTTTCGATTTACTTCAAATTGCTTTGCTACATTTCCGGAAAAAGAACATGTCCGAGTAAGAGAATTCCACACTTCTTCGGTCGTGTCAATAAAGATATAGCTTTTGCGAATATGTACCTCCATAGAGTTGGACAACCAAGAGCACACCATGGCATTTTCTGAATCCCAATCATCAAAGTCTGCATCTTTCTCCTGGGGTTGCTTGACTTTCCCATTAATATATTTCATTAATTTATGGGATTTAAGGGTCATCGTGCAGGCCTTCGACCATTCAAGGAAATTTTTCCATTTAGGACTTACAAACGGAGTACTATGGAACCCCATTTTACTGCTACTTATAGCAGTACTCTCGGATGTATTATCTAACACTTCCACCATTTTAAAAATCGGTAATATCTAATCAATAATTATTGACCATAATATTCTAATATCATAAGGGTATATATCTACTGCTATTTATCTCCCTAGACACATATATAGCAGTTTTATAGAAGCCAATCAGTAGTCCAGCAGGGAGAAAAACAACGAAACACAAAACAATTTCAACTGACAGGAAAAAAACAAACTTCTCAGATTCAAGAAAGAGTACCACGGATAGAATCGCAATTAGGAGGGGATTCAGAGTCTCTGAAGAAAGTTTTCCAGAAACTGGCCGGAACAGGCCTCACAGGCGCGTGCGGCGGCGCTTGAGGGCGCGTGCGTTGCTGCTTTTCCAGTTTGCTTGTCTCTGTAATCTCCTCTTTCAGTGCTCTACTCAGTGGTATATTTGCTTTTTTGTTTTGATAAGTTCGAAATTTTCGAATTCTTGGTGGTTTGGTTTTTCTTCTGCTATTTTGATTTCTTCTGCAACTTTGATTGTTTCCCTATGATATAACATGCTCTGATACCATCTTAATAATATATAACAGCATGGAGAGAGATTTACAGAAGAAGTATGTTTTTCATATATGTTCTATATAAATTACAAGAGCTCTGAAGTCTTATATATAAGCCTAACTCTACGTAACTGATTACATCACTTGGCACTGTAGATCATCTGACTTGACACTGTAGATCATCTGACTTACTGTAGATCGTAGACTTAATTTAACACTAGGCGATCATTAGACGGATTATACGTCTAGCTATATATAATGGTTTTTTATATACCTATAATTACATGTTATAATAAAATTGAATAACTATAATTATACTACTGGAATAATGTATACAAATTACAACAAATGTATATACCATGAATATGTGCATGTGTGTGTGTTTGTAAAGATGAAAATAATAATAACTTGATAGAATAATTCAGAATCAATTCCTTGGCAGGAGATGATTCGTTCTCCTTTTTACCCTTTACATCGTTGTAGATGAGATTTTACTGGTGAGTTTTGACAGGCGTAATGTTTACAACACAATACATATTCTTTATAACTCAAATATGGATGAATCTGGTCAAAATAATATTGGGCTGGGTTGAACTGAAACTAGGCGTAAAATAAGACGGAATTAGGCGGAAAATAGGACGGAATTATGCGGACTAGGCGGACCTAGGCGTCGTACCCCTTAAAACTAAGGCCGGTCGGATGCCTATCCATTTTTCGCCGCCTAGGCGACACCTAGATGCCGGCCTAGGCGACGCCTATACCTGGAAAAGGACAACAATTGTTCCAAGCTACACCAAGACCCATGCACCACCCTTTACAGCTGCATAAAGTAGACTTCGGTTTATGCCCAAGGCATGTTCGGTATTTTATTAGTTCTATAACAATAGGTTACCAACTAATACTATAAGAATATTCAAGAAAATATCAATTATTCAATGTAACATGGAAGGAAGCATTGCCGTTACTTAGCAAAAGAAGAGTTCTATTATTACAAATATTTTTTTGTAGATCTTGGATGAAACTCCTTTTTTTTTACATAAGCATAGGAGATGCTACAATCTACTTTGTGTTCAATTCCGGATGAAATGTTTTAGAAGAAAATCATAAACATTCATATGGAGTCCTAAGTCCTGGCAGAAGGAAACTACATGTTCGAATTCTGCATTTATGCAACAAAAATATATATTAACCTGATATTAACTTTTTTTTTTAATATAAACACAAGCACTATCCGATAAACATTCAATGGTACTAATATATACGAATACAATTATGCTTAGATTTCAAGGGTGTAGTTCAGTGAAGTACTCTTAAAATGGAGTACTAATTGGAGAACTATACGTTCTGAAATATATTTTGTAATAATCTAAAGCTGAACATATTGAAAAACATATAATACTCCAGTTAGTACTTCATTTAAGGTACTCCATAGAACTTTTCACTTTATAATATTGATATACTAATCGTGTTCAAACATTGATACACAGAATAGTGGTCTACATGAATTTGTCAGAAATGATGTCAAAACAGTCAACGTATATAATTTGTACTGAATCGTACTTCTACCATGAAGTGAGCCCCTGTTAAAAGTATATATGGAACAGCATAAATGGCCAAAGCAAATGTCAAAAAAAATGTGGAACAGCATAAATGGCCGAAGCAAATGACCATCACGACAGTATACGCAGACAATATACTAATGAACCGGCAAAGACAAAAGCCAACTTATACAATTAAAAGAAATTTAAATACTAGACTAGCATAAGCCAACTCATATGAATATGAAAGAAAGGTAAATCTTATACTAACCTCTCCAAGACGACGAAATGCACCATACATGCCACCGAGAATTGTGGAGAAAATTGCATACCATATCTGAGTGTCCATGAAATAGACCTGTATAAAGTGATAATCGTTGTTATACAAGCTAATATCAAGAGAGTCTTATAAAGTATAGTAGTGCAGAGTAACTAGAAGGAAAGAAAAATATCTCACAAGAATAATAGGAGCCCAAAGTGAAATAACAACACCAATATTGTTTTTAGCTGCAAAGAAAAGGTAAAATTAGAATCATTTCAATTGTCGTAGTTTAAAGAGATCAGTCATGACTGATTACCCTGTGGAAAAAACTCATGCCACTGGTAATTTCTTATGTGGACTTTCATTATTGCCTTTGTGGGGCCAACCAGAGGCTTTATCTGCAAGATGAAAGCAATAAAAAAAATTAAATCATACAGTCTAATACATCACCAAGTGCGTAACTTCAACAGGAAAGATGTGGGGAAACATCCATCCCGCAGAAAAAAGAATTGAAATTCTAAAATCAGTATCACGAGAGCGGTTATGCTGTGATGTCTTGGTCACATAAAGCTGGAGTACTAGGAAGCTGTATCGAGTACAAATATAAATCCAACTGAAAGGTAGTTAGTATTTACTAAAACCATATTACACTGAATAAAGATTGAGACTTATTATTAAAATAACAAAGCAATGGAAGTTCCAACCTACTAGTTTTTATTATGCTTAAGTTGGGCCAGACAGAAGCTGAATAATGCAAATGTTGCACAATGAACAAGGCACTGAGTATTAAACTCTAAACCAAATCTCAACCAAGATGGGAACCTAATAATTTGAAAAAATGAGGCTCTAATGCATAGCACGAATATTCGATTGCTTAATTTATTGGCAATACTGTGCAAGGTGGTGGTAATTTGGTTGCACCGATCAACTAGATGTTCATAGGAGTTGATTTCTAAATTATCTCTTTTCAATCATACCCTAGGATCAGGATTCCTTACTGTATAAATATGGAGAGGTATATTGTTATGTTAATTGTTATGTAAAGAAGGAGAAACATAACCTCGTCTCTATCATGGTCCTTTTTAGACAGCGAAAAAAGTAAGTTTGTGTGACATAGAGAAGTCCAAGAAAAAATGAGAAGTCCTCGAGAGGACGAAAATCTGATAATTACAAAATATAAAGATTACTCCCTCCCTACAAAATTAGTTACATTACTGCCTTCTAAAAGTCATTACACATTTGGAAATGTAAAACTGATGCAGTCTATTTATCAGTTGAAATTAGTAAGAGTGGTAATATTATAGTGCTATACTAATAAGTTTGACAGACAATAAGTAAATGGATAGGACAATCACCTCCACATAGTAACTAAATGTCAACTTTGAGAAAATAAGAAGAACCCAAAACATAGTATACCTGAAAGGAAAATATAAATTAAAAACAAAGAACAATTGAACATCAGAGACAAAGCACTTAATTTAATTTATTACAACGTTCGTACTTAATAAGAGAAAGTGTGCTCTCTTGCATTCCCCTCCCAACATATAGCCGAGTCTACAACAAAATCTTTATATCAGAAACAGTTAAATCTAAGTAAAATGTCGTGATAATTTCCAATTAAAAAAAAAGGGAGCTCTTTAGCTAGCTTTTCATGAGCAAATAAATGTAATGCCTGGTACACGACCCACAGAATGTTGTAATTAAAATCATATTGATGAGGAGATTGTCCTATATACCTGAGACCACCACATAATTAGGCTGACAATCATATTGTTTGACTTCTCTAGACGCAAGCGGATAAAAGGAAACACGAATAACAACGTAGAGAGCATGTTTGGAGATAGGTATATAAGAACTGCCATAATGAATAAAGAAGGTGAACTATGGCCATTCCCAAACCAGCTTCTTATGGTTTGTGCCAGTCCACTGGTATTGCTCCAAGAGTAGGCGTAAGTCACAGGTAATACCATCATCCACATTGCAGCAAAGACGGCCTTTAAAATGTACCTTAGCTTCACATGTGCTGACATACTATGTAACGCTTTCCAGCTCATTATAATATCAAGAACAGCTGAGAAAAGAAAAATTCAAGTGTTTGGTCACTTCAATAAGCAAATATAGTTACAATCACGGAGGCGGAACTTTTTAAAAAAGTAGTAAATAGACATTGGCTTACACTAATTCCGACAGAGTAACTGACTGGACATGTCGAATTCGAAAAGTGTTTACTACAGTGAATCCTCTACTAATGATACCAACAGTGGCGGAGAGTACAGTGTGGGAAGGATAGACAGCTCCTCACCCTTAACATGTGAAATGACAGCTAGTTTATATGGTATTTCATCTATTTCATAAAAGTAGTGTGGTTCAATGGTAGCTGCCCACCCTTCGTCTGCTTTGTGTATTGGACATCTCGCCTAAGCTTCATCTTTGTTTTATTATAATTTACTTACTAATAATTTAAACCTTAAATTTACATAAATGTAAGCATATAACAATAAATTATTTAACAAAAATTTAGACCTCAAATTTTACATAAATAAACACATAAACCTTTAACTTTGATGAATATGAATTTGAACCCTCAAGTTAAAAAGAATATGCATAGAAAACCTTAAGGTTATAGAAAGAATAAAGCCTCAGAGTTTACATAATGTGCACAAAACTTCAAAATTTATATCATAAGAAATGAACGTATGACCCTAACACCAAAACCTATGTCACATATGTCTCTGTGTGTGTATACAGGAGTTTTGAAGCTAAAAAATACCAAACCTTTTTTGTTATGCAGTATAATCCGCACGTCATTTCAATGGGAAAAAATATCTAAACCAAATTAAACACCTAAATACTGCTATAAGCCAAGAATTTTCTATTCTAAAAGTGATAATGTTGGTACCCCTAAGTCGAGTTGTGAATGTTTTGCATGTATCATTAGATTTTAGATTTAAAATATTTATTAAAAACAAAGTTGGCATAAATGTCATCTCCTCCCCCAATATAATTTCCTGGGACCTCATTCTATACCAATGTTCAATTTGTTGAGTGAGAAGATGGTACCTCGGGGAAAAGTGTAAAGTTTAAAGTAAATTAAACTCAATTTGCGATTCTGACAAGCAATGAAATTTTGACACATTACTTTGGGACTTCAAATTTGGATGAAATATTTCACATTACTTTGGGATTCCAGATTTGGATGACATCGAAGACACCGCAATAGTATAAATATATGTTAAATTAGTGATGTAATTGATTACATATGCAAGATAGGTAGGTAGACTATTCAACTTTGGTAGGTTGGTAGGTTGCCTAATTTATGATGTAATCCATGATGTAAATGGCTAGAGATGCAGCCTATAAATGGGGGTGTTCTCCTCTATTGTAAGACACACAACAATATACAATTCCTCCCTTCTACCTCAACTGATTTCTCTCTTCTCTCTTTATAATCTCAGCATATATTCTATATTTTAAGATGGTATCAGAGCATGTTCAGTTCCTAAGGGAATAACACTGCCCACACAAACACAGATTCTGCCAAAAAATTGCTATAAACATCACCCATTCTGCCCAGAAAACACACCAGATTCAGCCCAGATTCTGTCAAATTCTGCCCAGAAAACACACCAGATTCTGCCCAGATTCATGGTTGAGGTTGTTGACGATACGAATAAGATTACTACTACAAGTAGCAGAAAATCTGGATTTTACGGAATTCCGTATGTAAATCCTAAGTTCAATGGGAAGAATTTTCTAGAATGGTCCAAAGCTTGTACAATGGCATTAAAGTCTCATAAAATGATGAAATACATCAATGGGAAAGCTAAACAACCTTTGGGAGAAGATCCTACTTTCGATGATTGGGATTTTGAAAATGCCATGGTGTGTTCATGGTTATCTAACTCTATGGAGGTAGATATTCGAAAAAGCTATATCTTCATTGATGCCGCTGAAGACGTGTGGAATTCTCTCACTTGGACTTATTCCTTCTCCGGGAATGTAGCCAAGCGGTTTGAGGTAAAGCGGAAGATGTGGGCATTGACTCAAGGAAGCTGCACACTAGCTCAGTATTATTCTGAGCTAACATCATTATGGAGTGAATTGGGACACTACACTATATTTGAGTGTAAAACTGCTGAAGATCAAAAAAAAAATATCTAAGATGATCACTGAAGAAAAAGTGATGAAATTTCTTGATGGATTGTCGGATGAGTATGATTCAATTAAAAACCAACTTATTGGACAAGTTCCATTTCCTACTGTGGAAGAGGCCTATGGTCGTGTCAGGATAGAGGAAAGCCGAAAGCAAAGTATGACCCCGATGGTCCCTTCTGATCGATCTGCACTCTTAACTAAGGATATTCAGCAATCAGAATCAGAACAGCCGGAGCATGTGTCAATAGCTTTAATTGGAGAAAGATCTATCAAATGCGACTACTGCAAAAAATTAGGCCACACTCGTGAGACATGTTTTATTCTGCACCCTCATCTCAGAATTCAAGGATGAGGAGGGCGTGGCCGAGGTGGTTACCGTGGTGTCTCATCTGGTAGAGGCATGGGTAGGGGTTCCTTGAATAATGTCACAAATCAAGACCCCTTCTTCTACAGCTAATTCTGTCCATGCAGGTATATCTTGTCACCTTACTTCCGATAAATATCCAACTTCTTGGATCATTGATTCAGGAGCATCAGCACATATGACTGGAGATTCTAGTATTCTGGAATCATATCACAACAAAACAGGCAATATACGTGTTGCTAATGGAGATCTTGCACCTATTCATGGACAGAGCACCTCTCTTTGTCTTTCATCATCATTACCATTATCAGATGTTTTGCATGTTCCTCCTTTATCTGCAAATTTACTATCTGTCCACAGTATTACCGACAAACTCAATTGTTCGGTAACCTTTTTTTCTTCCCACTATATTTCAGGATCTGACGACAGGCAAGGTCCGTGGCAGTGGTAAAGTGGTCGACGGTCTCTATGTGTTAGGAATATGTTGTACTTGATGATAACTTCACAATCAATAAAATTGTATAAGGTTTTGTAGCTGTCAACGGATGAGGATTTATAAATCTATCCGTTGACAGGTAGCTCATCAACGGATGAGGTTTTGTAGCATACTGCAGTATCTCTATGTTATCAGTTGATAGTGTTTTTATCCACAGTCATGTTGACCATCAACGGATAGGCAGAATAGGGTAGCCAATTGTAAATAAGCTATGCTATGTAATTTTGTCTAAGTGAAAGTGTATCAACAGATGAAGACAAAACTCTATCAACGGATACAACTCAAATCCACTCTATCAACGGATACAGCTCAAGTCTCAATATCAACGGATACAGCTCAATACATCATCAACGGATGTCAGTGTACAATATCAACGGATAATCATTGACACTGTCTTCTATGCTAAGCTGGGGATTAGCAGTTGATAAGGACATGTTTGACTGACAGATCACATGGGTTGATAGTAGATACAAAAAGCAGTATGGCAGCCATACTTTGGAAACACAGAAGAAAGAAGCATTCCGTTTACACTATGAATACAAGAAAGGTGCAGAAGACATGTCTGTTCACAAGGACAACCTTTCGGCTACATGTGTATTTGGAGTGTAGTAGCAGGTCAACTAGAATTAGATTAATATTATCTTATTCCAGTAGTACTTGTAAAACTTGGGATTTATAACCAAGTGTAGCAACTCTTTGTAGGCTAAGAAAACAGATACATTTTGCTTAGGGTTTTTATTGAATATCCTTAGAAAGCAAAGAGTTGTAAAAATAGAAGCTGTGTACTTTTGTATCACAGAGTTTTCTTCGAATAAAAGCTTCAGGTGGTGCATTTAACCACCTGATTTTTCTACAGCAATTATCTAAGTATAGATTTCTGGAGTTCTTATCAGAAAATTATAAATATCAAGAATTGTATTCAACCCCCCCCCCCCTCTACAATTATACAAATGTGTAATCTGGGAATAACAATTGGTATCAGAGCAAGCTTCTAACATATTTGGAGTTTAAAGATCAACACACTTCCAACATGTCTAAGAAGGATTATGGAGTAAAGAATCCAGTTCTTGATAGAGAGAATTACTTTCACTGGAAAGTAAAAATGCGTCTACATCTCTCGTCTATTGATGAGGGTTTTGTGGATTGCATTGACAAGGGTCCTCACGTTCCAATGAAGACTGCAACAAGAGTTGGCCTGGCTGAAGGTGTGCCTGACACTCTCATTCCCAAACCTGTTTCTGAGTGGAGTCTTGAAGATATTGCAGAAGTTCACAAAGACAAAAAGACCATGAATATACTGTTCAATGGTCTAGAAACAGACATGGTTGACAATGTTATTAACTGTACTACCTCCAAGGAAGTATGGGACACTGTTCAAACCCTTTGTGAAGGAACAGAACAGGTGAGGGAAAACAAGATGCAACTACTAATCCAACAGTATGAACATTTCCACTTTAAGAGTGGAGAAACATTGAATGATACATTTAGTAGATTTCAAAAGCTACTAAATGGTTTGAAACTGTATGGAAGAATCTATCAAGTTAAAGATTCTAATCTCAAATTTCTGAGATCACTGCCCAAGGAATGGAAGCCAATGACTGTTTCTCTAAGAAACACTCAAGAGTACAAGACATTTACTCTTGAAAGGCTCTATGGAACTTTAAAGACATATGAGCTGGAAATAGAGCAGGATGAAGAGATTGAGAAGTCTCAAAAGAAAAGTGGGTCAGTTGCACTTGTTGCCAACTTGGAGCAAAAGGAGGAAAGGACAGAAGCTGCTAGTTCTACACCAAACAGGGAGGTTTGTAAAGGTAGAGCAGAATCAAGCAGGAGCAAGGAAAAGGTGTCTGAGGAATTGAATGTCCTTCAGCACGATGAATTGGATGAGATAGATGAGCACTTAGCTTTTCTATCTAGGAGATTCTCTAAGCTGAAATTCAAGAGAAACTCTGGGGTGGCCAAGCCATTTAACAAGGATTTTTCCACAAGCAACTATGTGGATAAATCCAAAATTAAATGCTACAATTGTGGAATTGCTGGTCACATGATACGTGAATGCAGGAAACCTAGATCTGAGAACAAGGGAGAGTCAACTGAGGCTGTTGACTATAAGAAGAAATATTTTGATCTTCTCAGGCAGAAAGGAAAGGCATTCTTGACCCAAGAGTATGACTGGGCTGTTGATGACAATCATTCTGATGATGATGTTGAGTTTGTCAACCTTGCTTTAATGGCTGATTCTGGAGAGCAGGAAGCAAGTTCAGCTAGCAATCAGGTATTTTCTACTAATCTCTCTGAGCTCACCAAAGAGGAATGCAATAGTGTTATAGATGAAATGTCTACTGAACTATATCACTTAAGTGTTACTCTTAAATCACTTACTAAAGAGAACAATAGGATTAAAGAGTCTAATCTGTTTTTAAGTGATAGAAATGTTGCTCTAGAAGCTCAATTTCTAGAATTTGAGAAAATGAGAGTTGATTGCAATAATGCTAAAAGTGAACTTGAAGCTGTGTTAAAAAGAGAACTGATTTTAAAAGACCAGCTTGAAAAAGAACAAGGGATAATTGCTAAATTTCAAAGTTGTAGGAATATTTCTCAAAACATAATAGAAGTCCAGGGAATAGAATCGTTTGTGAAGGATACCTGGACTCAAAAGAATTTTGTTAGTGGTGAGTGTAGCAAAACCAAATCCAGTGGGAAGGCTAAGGCAGGTGATTTACATAACAAAAAGACTGTTGGTAAATCAGATAATGAAAAGGTAGAAATTGAGGGTAAAAAGAAAAAGAACAGAAATGGTAAGATAGGTATCAACAAGAAAAACAATTATTCTCCTAACAAGTTTGCTCCTAGGAAGACTTGTAGTAATTGTAATAGTGTCAATCACCTATCTTCTAATTGCAAGATTGTCAACAAGGCTCCTGTTCATATACCTCAAACAATGTCATGTATGCCTGCAATGCCTGTTATGCCTGGTTTGTATCAAAATGCTAGTTTTTCAAATCCATATGTGAACATGCCATATGTGTCTAATCCTTATTTTCAATCTGTGAATGTGCCACAAATGTCATGGAACATTCCTAGCATGAATAATATGTATGCCAATTTTTCACAAATGCATGCATCAAATATTCATGCAAATGAGCATTTGTCAAACCCCATCACTCAAGCATCTACACCTAAGTTGAAGAATGCTAAGAGTGCAAAGTCAAAGGCTAACAACAAAGGACCCAAGGAAGCTTGGGTACCAAAATCAACTTGATTTGTTTTTGAAATGTGAGCAGGGAAACAGAAGGAATCTATGGTACCTAGACAGTGGATGCTCTAGGCACATGACAGGAGATTCAACCCTGCTCACAGAGTTCAAGGAATGAGCTGGCCCTAGAATTACCTTTGGAGATGACAGCAAAGGATATACTAAGGGATATGGCCTGATTTCAAAAGACAATGTCATCATTGAAGAAGTGGCTTTAGTTGAATGTTTGAAGCACAATTTGCTGAGTGTCAGTCAGATTTGTGACAAAGACTATGAAGTAAAGTTCACAAAAGAAGCCTGTGTTGTTTCTGCTTTAGAAAAGGAAATGTTTACATAGCTGACTTTAATTCAGCATACTCAGAATCCATTACTTGTCTCTTCAGCAAAGCAAGTAAGGATGAGAGTTGGCTATGGCATAAGAAGCTATCACATTTGAATTTTAAAGTTATGAATGACTTGGTAAGAAAGGATCTTGCTAAAGGAATCCCTCAATTGGAGTTTGTCAGAGATGGACTGTGTGATGCCTGCCAATTAGGGAAGCAAAAGAAATCATCCTTCAAAAGCAAGACAGAGTCATCCATTGTTAAGCCTCTTCAATTGCTGCATATGAACTTATTTGGTCCAGTAAATGTCATGTCTATTTCAAAGAAGAAATACTGTCTGGTGATTGTAGATGATTTTTCTAAGTTCACATGGACCTTCTTCCTGCACTCCAAGGATTGTGCAAGTGAAATCATCATCAATCACCTCATAATACTAAACAATGGTTCTGAAGACAGAGTACAAAGAATCAGGAGTGACAATGGTACTGAATTCAAGAATTCCACAATGAAGATTTTCTGTGAAGAGAATGGAATTCTCAAGCATCCGTCGATAGACAAAATGATGCATACATTGACAGTCAACTTCATAATTCAGCAAGGACAACAAACTCAGGGGGAGTTTCTCAAGGTCAAAATTCAATGCTAAATCAACATGATCATGCTCATGGAAATGAAACAACCTCATCAAGATCAAACCTTCCACCTGCAAGAAAATGGACTAGAGATCATCCATTTGAGTTAATCATTGGTGAATCAAATTCAAGAGTCCAAACTAGAAGGGCCACTCAAACAGAATGTCTATACAGTAGCTTTCTGTCTCAAGAGGAACCTAAGAAAGTGGAAGATGCCCTTCTAGATCCAGATTGGGTCTTAGCAATGCAAGAAGAGCTAAACCAATTTGAAAGAAATAAATTATGGAAACTTGTGCCCAAACCTGATGATAGAAGTGTCATAGGTACTAAATGGGTTCTCAAGAATAAGACAGATAAAAATGGCATAATTGTGAGGAATAAAGCTAGATTAGTGGCAAAAGGCTACTCTCAAGAAGAAGGAATAGATTTTGATGAAACTTTTGCTCCAGTGGCAAGACTTTAGGCAATAAGAATCTTTCTAGCCTATGCAGCACATGCCAATTTCAAAGTCTATCAGATTGATGTCAAAAGTGCCTTTCTAAATGGGGAACTGGAAGAAGAGGTCTATGTCCATCAACCTCCTGGCTTTGAGGATCCAGAATTTCCAGAATATGTATATCTTCTCATGAAAGCACTTTATGGTTTGAAGCATGCACCAAGAGCCTGGTATGACACTTTATCTCAATTTCTTTTGGAGAACCACTTCACTAGAGGTTCAGTAGATAAAACCTTATTTCATAGGAATATTAATGGCTCTTCAATACTTGTTCAAATCTATGTAGATGATATTATTTTTGGGTCTACAGATGAGAAGCTTTGCAAAAGGTTTGCCAAATTTATGCAAAGTAGGTATGAAATGAGCATGATGGGTGAATTAACTTACTTTCTTGGCCTACAAGTAAAGCAAGTTAATGAGGGCATTTTCATAAGTCAAACAAAATATATTTATGATCTCTTAAAGAAATTTGACTTAATGGATTGTACCTCTGCAAAAACACCTATGACCACTGCAACTAAGCTTGAGTTGAATACTAAGGAAAAGTCTGTGGACATCTCAAGCTATAGAGGCATGGTAGGTTCACTTCTATACCTAACAGCTAGTAGACCTGATATAATGTTTTCTACTTGTCTTTGTGCTAGATTTCAATCTGACCCTAGAGAGTCTCACTTAATAGCTATTAAAAGAATTTTCAGGTATCTCAAGGGAACACCAAACCTTGGCATTTGGTACCAAAGAGAATCTGGTTTTGATCTAACTGGCTATTCAGATGCAGATTATGCAGGTTGCAGAGTTGATAGGAAAAGTACTACAGGTTCCTGTCAATTTCTAGGAAACAGGCTTGTTTCATGGTTCAATAAGAAACAGAACTCACTCTCCACTTCTACAGCTGAAGCCGAGTACATTGCTGCTGGAAGCTGTTGTGCACAGATTCTATGGATGAGAAATCAACTCATTGACTATGGTCTAAAAGTTGAGAAGATTCCAATTTTCTGTGACAACACAAGTGCTATTGCCATCACAGGGAATCCAGTGCAACATTCGAGAACCAAGCACATTGACATCAAATACCACTTCATTAGAGAACATGTGATGAATGGTACAGTAGAAATGCACTTTGTGCCAAGTGAAATGCAGCTTGCATATATCTTCACCAAGCCTCTTGATGAATCCACATTCACAAGATTGGTAGGTGAGCTAGATATGCTTAACTTGTCATAATTCCTAGTGATATTTGATTTCACTGCGTTGCAGCTAGGAATGTGTTTTGATTTACTTGAGAATTAAAAACTCTCAGAAAAATTTTTCTTTAGAAATTTTGTCCAAGGCAAAATTATCTTATCTACTCTGCCTTCAGATGCTGACAGTGAAGAGTTTGGCAGTGATGACAGTGACAGCACAGCAAATGATGAAGAAGTCAATGTGGCTGATACTCCAGACTGGCTATTTTCTACTGCCACTATGGCTGGTGACTTCAATGTGGAGATTGTGAAGCAATATCAATCTGCTAGGGCTGAGCACCAAAATGCAGATCCACAGAGAAAGGCTGTCCTTCAGCAAATAATGGACTCCCTGAAACTTCACAAAATGCACATGGTATTCAAAGAACACAACAGGAGGAGGTCCAAACTGCAATTAGAGAAATGAAAGTGGAACTAGATGCCAGGATTGAGGCACTAGCCCCTACTACCACTCAGAAGGTGCTGACTAGCAAACTATTGAAGGAAGATAGCCTGGCCAAATCTATTCAGCATCTCTACTCCAGAGTGGATGGTATGGAATCTCAAATGCAGACACTCATTGTCAATCAAGCCAAACAGACTGAGCTACTGGAAAGGCTGCTTGCAGCCTCATCTCCAGCCCTTGATGCTAACAAAAAGGGGGAGAAAAAGGTAGAAGAGGTTGCAGCTACTTCTAGTCAAATTCCAACTTCCAGTAGCAAGATAGCACAAAGTGAGGGGGAGCAACAGCCAATGATAGTGGTCAATCCAAAAGAATTTACTATAGAGGCTTCCCCTGTGAAGAAACAAAAGGCTTTGCCTGTGATTCCTGACCTATCAGAAATCTCAGATGGTGAAAGGCAAGCCAGAATAGAGGCCTTAGAAAAGATCAACAAGGAGGCAAATGAAAGAATGATGAGAACAGAAAGGATGATCAATGAATCAATTGTATCAAATTTGTTCTCTACTCAGTCCTCAGCTCCAACAATATCAACTACAATTCTGAAGGTGCTCACTCCAGAGATTGTAGCTCCTACATTCTATGATGCTGAACCATCTTATGTCAAAGAATTTGAACCATACATAAAAACCAGAGCCTACTCTCCACCAAAGGCAAATGGGAAGAACAAGTTACAATTGGACTTTCCATTTCCCAAGGATGATGAAGGGAAGCTAATGGGAAAACAAATTAAGGAGTTCAAGGAAAATGCCAATAGGAGTGTAAGAGAATGGATGGCTGTAATTATAAGGAATGGTAAAGTCTTAATTATATCCAATAGCCATCCTAGATTTGTTGAAGAAAAAAGAGAGGAGACCTTCAGACTTCTCAGGGAAGCTCATCCAAGTGAAGAAAATCAATATGAAAACTCAGATAAGAAGCAAGCCAGGCTGGCTCAAGAGTTAATGGATGAGGTAGAGGATGAAATGAGGGAACCTGAGGAAGTCCCCAAATCCAAAAGGAAAGTGAAATCAGTCCCCAAATCCAAATCTAAGAGAGTGAAATCAAAGGCAAGGAGGCCTGTCTCTCCAGAAATTGAAAGCAAGGAGACAGTTGGCTCATCACAACCTATTTCTGTAAAAGTATTCAACCCAGCTGTGAATTTCCATGGTGATCCTATAGTACCTAAAGAGGAACCAATGAATCTTGACTCCATTGAGGTTTTTTCATTCTTGCTGAAGGCTCAACAGAAGCCTATACAGAAGAAAAGGATACCAAGAAAGCAACCTTCAAAGGAACCAATTCAAGTTGCTAGGGTACCTGCTATTGTCAGGCAGCCAATCTTGGAAAACAAGGATGATTTTATCTATCAGGCAGATATTGAAGAATACTCTGGCATGAATCTGTATCTGGATGAATTGTCAGAAGTAAGAGGAATTGACAAATATAAACATTTGTCTGAGAGATTGGTCTTTGTATACAAGGGAGGAAAGGAAAGGACATGGCCACTACAGAGGGTTCTTGGAGAAAATTATCTGACCTTAACCAAAGTGTTCTCTGCAATCAAGAGATACACAGGGTTCTCCAAGATAGCAAAAGGGGAGATACTGGAAAGAATAGAACAGATAAGGAGGGAATGGAACTCACCATCAAGTCTACCAAGGAAGATGAAGATCCCATACAATGGACAGAAAATCCACCTTCAACCCTTCTGGATGATGGAGTTCAGGGATGAAGATGATAACAGGAGATTCTTCAGGTTAGAAGACCAACTATCAAAGGCTAGTTCTCAATACCTGAGATGGTTACAACAAAAGCTAAATCCAAAGGTTGATGAAAAAGATGCCTTCTATAGGCAACTCCAAATGCAGATTGAGTCCAACTCTGCCAAAGAAGTAAAATCAAGGGTGATGCCAACAAGAGAAAAGAAACAGTCTTAATCTGCTCAGTCTAGAGGAGCACTTCTCTGTAAATTTCTCAAACTTTCAGTTTTTAATTTTTGTAGCTTAATACAATTTTTGCATTGTTCTATATATATATCTTTAGGAATGTTTTGTTATCATCAAGGTCCTGAATTTATGCTTTATTGCCATCAAGTATAAATTGGGGGAGATTGTTAGGAATATGTTGTACTTGATGATAACTTCACAATCAATCAAATTGTATAAGGTTTTGTAGCTGTCAACGGATGAGGATTTATAACTCTATCCGTTGACAGGTAGCTCATCAACGGATGAGGTTTTGTAGCATACTGCAGTATCTCTATGTTATCAGTTGATAGTGTTTTTATCCACAGTCATGTTGACCATCAACATATAGACAGAATAGAGTAGCCAATTGTAAATAAGCTATGCTATGTAATTCTGTCTAAGTGAAAGTGTATCAACAGATGAAGACAAAACTCTATCAACGGATACAACTCAAATCCACTCTATCAACGGATACAGCTCAAGTCTCAATATCAACGGATACAGCTCAATACATCATCAACGGATGTCAGTGTACAATATCAACGGATAATCATTGACACTGTCTTCTATGCTAAGCTGGGGATTAGATAAGGACATGTTTGACTGACAGATCACATGGGTTGATAGTAGATACAAAAAGCAGTATGGCAGCCATACTTTGGAAACACAGAAGAAAGAAGCATTCCGTTTACACTATGAATACAAGAAAGGTGCAGAAGACATGTCTGTTCACAAGGACAACCTTTCGGCTACATGTGTATTTGGAGTGTAGTAGCAAGTCAACTAGAATTAGATTAATATTATCTTATTCCAGTAGTACTTGTAAAACTTGGGATTTATAACCAAGTGTAGCAACTCTTTGTAGGCTAAGAAAACAGATACATTTTGCTTAGGGTTTTTATTGAATATCCTTAGAAAGCAAAGAGTTGTAAAAACAGAAGCTGTGTACTTTTGTATCACAGAGTTTTCTTCGAATAAAAGCTTCAGGTGGTGCATTTAACCACCTGATTTTTATGCGTTTGTGCATTAATCTTTCTACAGCAATTATCTAAGTATAGATTTCTGGAGTTCTTATCAGAAATTTATAAATATCAAGAATTGTATTCAACCCCCCCCCCTTCTACAATTATACAAGTGTGTAATCTGGGAATAACACTATGTTATGGAAGGGATTTCTGTTTCTCCTTCAAATTATCAGGTGTCATCTAATTCTGTTTTTGAATCCTTGTATCAATGGCATAAACGGTTAGGTCATCCATCCTTTGGTGTTTTAACACATCTATTTCCAGCTTTAGTAAAATACTGTAATAAGGAAGATTTTTTTTGTGAACCATGTGAATTGGCTAAACATACCTCTGTTAAAATCCTTCGAAGTGATAATGGTACTGAATATGGAGGTCCATTTACATCTTATTTGGACACATATGGTATTATTCATCAAACTACGTGTGTTAAAACTTCTCAACAAAATAGGGTAGCCGAAAGGAAAAGAGAAAATGCCCAAAATGGCACAAAAATGGGGGTTGGATGTCCAAAATAGCACTCCTGGAAAAGTATGCCCGCGCCTGGCACATTGCTAACGCATTTAGCGCCTGCGTTATGGGGTAACGCATGTTAAACATGCGTTACTCGTGTTTTTTTTCTACCTCCCAGCTGAAAAAACAAGGAAAATGCAACCCACACTTGCGTTTTGGGTGTAACGCAAGTGCGTGATGCGTTACACCTGTAACGCATGACGCACATGCGTTACACCTAAAACGCAAGTGTGGGCTGCGTTTTCCTTGTTTTTTCAGCTGAGAGGTGTAAAATGAACGAGTAACGCATGTATGACATGCGTTACCCCATAACGCAGGCGCTACATGCGTTAGCAATGTGCCAGTGCAGGGCACTCTTCCCAGAAAGTGCTATTTTGGGCATTTTTCTCTCAAATTGTGCCATTTTGGCACTTCACCCAAAGGAAAATTGGTCATTTAACACAGGTTGCACGGTTTCTTATGTTAACCATGCATGTTCCCAAATATCTTTGGGGAGAGGCAGTCATGACTGCTGCATATCTTATCAACCGTCTTCCTACCAAGGTTCTAAAATTCAAAACACCGTTGTCATGGGTTTCTGCACCCTCTTCTCATCCACTTCCTCTTCGGGTATTTGGGAGTGTATGTTTTGCTCATAATCATGCACCCTCTCGAGATAAGCTTGATTCTCGGGCCCTCAGATGTGTTTTCATTGGATATTCCCCCACTCGGAAAGGATATAAATGTTATCATCCTCCCTCATTTGTCAGTTTCGATGTTACTTTCTGGGAGTCCATTTCTTATTTCTCTCCTGGCTCCTCCTCTTTGCTTCAGGGGGAGATAAACAGACACAGTCTTGATAATGAAACAAATGAGTCAGATCACAGTCTCCTTGATATTGAGCCACAGTCACTTCCATTCATGAATATACCTATTCCAAACACTAGCTCAAACAAGTTATCTATTCCTCCACATACGAGTAATGAGTCAGATGTTCTAAATAGGTTGGATATGCCAGATTTGATTACATATTCCAGGCGGAAAAATAAAGATATCACCACTTTACCGCATCCAGAGACCTCCGACCTCGAGACAGATCCTGCATCTCCTATGTTTGAGCCAGAAAATGGTAATACTCTTGATCCTACTCTAGATCTTCCTATTGCTATAAGAAAGGGTGTACGTTCTTGCACTAACCATCCTATCTCAAACTTTGTATCTTATAATGCATTATCTCCATCTTCACTTGCTTTTGTGTCATCCTTGTCTAGTGTTTCTATTCCACATACTTGGCAGGATGCTTTATGTGATCCTAAATGGAAAGATGCCATGATAGAAGAAATGAATGCATTGAAACATAATGACACTTGGGAGTTAACTCATCTTCGTGCTGAAAGAAAGGTAGTAGGATGCAGATGGGTGTTTACTGTGAAACAAAAACCTAATGGGTTGATTGATAGGTACAAAGCAAGACTTGTGGCGAAAGGGTATACTCAGTCTTATGGAATTGATTATCAGGAAACTTTTGCTCCAGTGGCAAAAATGGCTTCTATTCGAGTTCTTATTTCATGTGCAGCAAATCTTGGATGGAAACTTCAATAGTTGGATGTAAAAAATGCATTCTTACATGGAGACCTACAAGAAGAGGTCTACATGGATATCCCACCTGGATTTTATACAGCCGCAACCATTGGGAAAGTATGCAAATTTAAGAAGACTATTTATGGGTTGAAGCAGTCTCCAAGAGTTTGGTTTGGCAAATTTCAAAGAGCAATGGTTAAATTTGACTATAAACAGAGCAATTCGGATCACACAATGTTTGTAAAAAGAAGGGGGAAAAGATCACAGTCGTGATTGTTTATGTTGATGATATTGTAATCACTGGCAACGACACATGTGAGATTGCAGATGTTAAACGGAGACTTGCCTCCGAATTTGAGATGAAGGATTTGTGAAAACTACGGTATTTCCTTGGAATTGAAGTCTCCAGAAGTCCAGGTGGTATCTTCTTTTCACAACGGAAGTATACACTTGACCTTTTAAATGAAACAGGTATGTTGGGATGTAGACATGCAGATTCTCCTATAGAAGCGAATCATAAACTTTGTGGAGAAACAGGTGACGTTGTCGATAGACCCCAATATCATAGATTGGTTGGAAAGCTAATTTATCTTTCACATACACAACCATATAGCATATGCCGTGGAAATTGTAAGCAGATATATGCATGATCCTCGTCAACCACATTTGGATGCAGTTTATATGATATTAAGGTATCTTAAGGCTGATCCTGGAAAAGGAGTGATGTTTACTAAAAACAATCATCTCGAGATTGAGGGCTATACCGATTCTGATTGGGCTGGTTGTCTAGATGACAGACGTTCCACTTCAGGATATTGTACGTTTGTTGGAGGTAACCTAGTTACTTGGCGAAGCAAGAAACAATTTGTTGTTGCGTTATCTAGTGCTGAGGCAGAGTATAGAGCTATGGCTAAAGGAGTGCGTGAATTGTTATGGATAGGACTTCTCTTATAGGAATTAGGCCTTTCATCTGGGAATCCAATGAAGTTGTATTGTGACAACAAGGCCGCCATTGATATTGCACACAACCCAGTTCAACATGATCGGACTAAACATATCGAGATTGATCGGCATTTTATCAAAGAAAAAATTAATAGTGATATCATTAGCATTCACTTTGTACGATAAGAAGATCAACTAGCCGATGTATTGACTAAGGGGTTGGTCAAGAAAATGTTACATCCACTTATTGGCAAGTTGGGCATGAATGATATATATGCATCAACTTGAGGGGGAGTGTTAAATTAGTGATGTAATTGATTACATATTCAAGATAGGCAGGTAGACTATTCAACTTTGGTAGGTTGGTAGGTTGCCTAATTTATGATGTAATACATGATGTAAATGGCTAGAGATGCAGCCTATAAATGGGGGTGTTCTCTTCTATTGTAAGACACACAACAATATACAATTCCTCCCTTCTACCTCAACTGATTTCTCTCTTCTCTCTTTATAATCTCATCATATATTCTGTATTTTAAGAATATATAAAATACACTAAATTAAAAGAGAAGAAGTAATTTAACCCAATAACAAAAAGAGAAAAAAGAGAATAATTCAACAGAAGCGAAAGATTTCATGCATAATACAAAAGCTGTTTTTAAAACCAAGAAATTACTAGTGAAAATATAAAAGGCTGCAAGGTTTCACTAACTTTCTTAATATATATACAATGGTCAAAGGAATTTTACTTGTAGTTTTACCAACATACTTTACACCAAGTTGCTGGATAAATACATACAAGGATCATTCTATATTTGTTAATGCTTATTTGCCATGCAACTTAAAATTATATTGACACTTGACTCACTTGCATTGGATATATGACTGCTTTAAGATGTCCTATGGTACTGCATGAGCTAGTAGCCAATGTTGACTATTGCAAACATAGTGACCAGGGAATCACAGAGATTAAGAATTGTATGATTCATAAATACCAAGATCTATACAGGTGAATAAATGCTAGGAGTTTCTATCCTGATACGATACGAACTTGTTAAAACTCGGATCACAACTTGAGCTCAACTAATCTAGATTCCTGTTATCATACTCACAAACAGTAACAACTTATTATAATGATGTCACAGATGTTGTGTAACATGAATATTTCATTTAACCACTTAGAGCATCATTGTAATATTGGACAACTGACAATGACTTTATCTGAATGCCCTACAGATACAATCTACATATAATCTAAGGTAAATTAGATAAGAAGAGTTCTGGTCCATATTTCAGAAGGAATAAAGCTGCCATTACTGTGATGGGAAATTTGACTAATAAACTTAACAAACAGAATTATTGGAAGAGCACAAGATGCTCTGTCAAGGAGTAAAATGAATGATGAGTACAAAAGGTGTGACAAAAGAAAGAAGCAAAGGCCATTTTCACCTTGGGCAAATTTCAATATTGCTGCTGTAATGAATACACTCAGCACTTTCTTAAATCCATCATCCTCAAATATTGAAGTTGGTTGTCCTGAATCGCTCCAAGCCATTATAATCATTGCCTGCATGATGATTGATTTTACAGATATATATATGTGAGACATTTACTACTGAATTCAATGCAATCTATTAACCAACTCTCCCGAAACCTAAAACCTTAAGATGTTACAAGGAGGCCTTAATTGGATAATATTTTATATTCAACAAAATTCAATAAATATGTAACAAACCTGCAGCGACAATATAAAGAAGCTCCACATTCTGTCAAAACTCCTAAAGATATGCCAAAATGAACGTATCTCAACGAAATTAATTTTTGCCTTCCATCGATCCTTATAAACCTGTCTTTCTTCCTGAAAGCCACCAAAGTATCTATAAGAAGGAAAATACTACCAAGCCATTATCCTTAATAACAATAAATGTATATACATGAAAATATTCTGCATCTATAGAGAAAATGATAGAGATCTCTTTGAGTATAGGGCTCAGAACTATCAACACACTTTCCTTTTGATGGATAATTTGTCTATCAGTATCTTATATCATCTAAAGTCTAATCAGCAGAGCTTGTGAAATGTATTTTTAAAATTTTCCTGTCTTCCGCTGGATTGAAATTCCCAAATACGAAATCCTATATTCTAATACATTGCTCGTTCAGTTAGGATTATTTATAGCATGAACTGTTTTGCAAGTAGAGTACACTAAGCATACATACAGAATGTGCCACAACAGGAATTTTTTTCCCGTCCTCCTAGCTGAATACAATTTCTTTGATGTCAATAAAAAAGACTCAGTTGCCTTCATAAAACCTAAAGACAAAGGTTAGAGAACAGAAACCCACAACTTGAGGCCCACATATGATACTTCCCTGGCCCAAATTAATTAGACTCTTCCAAGTGGTACATAGTAAGAAGAATCTTAAGAAAGACAATTTTAATTTCTGTTATACATACATTACACTGATATAGCTATATTCTGGAGTTCTTAAACGTCAGGGTTAGTTGTTTAATTTGAACACAAGGTGTGTACAAATATGTAATGTCATATACAAGAAATCAAAAAATAGTCATGGTGACTAATACTGATATACATACAAAATTTTTCTGGATGCTGAGCTGATTAATAGGCTGACAAAAGAAATCAGCATCAGCGCGCATCGGCCAGCTTAGTTTAAAACAGTCAACAGACCTACAAATTCATAAAATTTGCTTAGAAACATGTAAAGATATAAAGTTGTGAATTATCACCAAAACAAAAGTGCATAGAGAGAGAGAGAGAGAGAAGAGAGAGAGAGAGAGAGAGAGAGAGAGAGAGAGAGAGAGAGAGAGAGAGAGAGAGAGAGAGAGAGAGAGAGAGAGAGAGAGAGAGAGGCCTTCTATGGAATATACCAGAAGTATTCATTCAAATCATCATAGTTCCTCCACCGCGAATGTTTGGATTTCTCTTCTCTGCTCCCTCTAGCTTCCTGCAAAGAAGCACAACTATTACATCCACATAACCAAAAACAGCAGGCAACAACAGAGTATCTATTCGCTTGGTAATTTGGTAAAGAACCCACCTCTGCTATTGTATTGTAAATTGGAGTTACTACTTTCCTTAGGAAAGCTTCATCATCCCCACCATAGGCAGGCTTGACATGCTCACCAGTCATTTGACTGACATTCCCAGCCAACATACCATACAGTTCAAAAGCCATCTATTACAGAAAATTTCACATAAAAACTGATCATATTACAAACAAATGGGTACCTGAAGTTTAAAAAATAGATATATGGTGCATAACTGCACATGAACACAACAAAACATCGACTTATCATCTTTAGTAGATCCATCTGAACTATATATATTTGCTTTGCATGTAACTAGTTCTTTTTATAATAAAAATCGGTTCACATAGGCTTAAACTAGTCATTCTCAGACTCTCAGTTCAAAGATTCTAAATACTGTGAATCTTTCATTCTATAATACACTTTATTTTACAACTTAAAGTACTAGTAAGATCATCATTAAACAATATATGCTACTGAAAGACTAAATACAATCTACAAATACATGCTCATATGAGAAATTAAATACAGCAAAACCTCAACCGAATAATACTGTTGGGCCATGTATTTTTTATTATCTTTAAAGTGGTAATAAACTATTCTAGATATTGATATAAATTACTAGTTTACAAAGTGTTTGTTTTAAGTAACAAAGTGGTTTCCAATTGGTTGAACATAAATTTTTGATGATATAAGAAACCATTATATATTAATAGTGATGTATCATATTATAAGATAATATAATAAAAAATGTAGTATATATATCAATCTACACAAACATTAATAGTTTGCTAGTCAATGGGGATTTCATTAGTCCATAGTTTGGGTCATGGCCCTAATTCTTCCTAATTACATTACTAAAACGCTAAACTAATTTTTCCGTTTTTCCTAATTAAAATCCATCTCTAAGATATTGTTCCCAATTAAACTTGACAAAAGACATGCTCTAATTAAAATTATTATTATTATTAGCAATAGGGCAATACTATAATATTTTAATAAATAATAGTAAATAAAATTTAAAATATTATTTGAATTATAAAAATAAATATAAATTATAAAGATAAAGAACAAAATACATAAAGAAACAGGATTTAAATTAGTAAAAAGATAAGAACAAAATCAAACTCAATGTATGGTGATAAAGAAAATGTTTATATAAACAACATTGAAAATTTTTTTGTAAAAAATACAACACACTAAAAATTAATGAAAAAATCACATATGACTTATCCCAAGTATCTATAATTACATATGTAAGACATTCTAGTGAGAAGTTTTAGAGAGAACCACTGATGATACATATGATACAATCATCAAGATGGGACCACTAGAGAATACAAATGGAATGACAACTCAGAAGAGAAGTGAGCTGGCAGACAAGAAAAATAATAAGCTAATGATAAGGAGGGGGAAATACGAGGTGGATCTCAGCAGAATATTTCTATAAACCGTTAGAGGGAAGGGGGACCACTAGCATATCAGTACTATGCAGCCTAGTAACTACATTTCATTTCAATTTAGCATTCATTTCATTTGATGTAAGGGTATTTGTAGCTGAGGCCGATAGATGTAGATCTTATCCAGATGTTAAAACTATTCTCTTCTACATTGTCTATTTGGTTATGTCAATCAGTAAATCTAAGTGACTTTCTTCAGAATTGCTCTTCTTAGCCAGGCTAATTCTTAGAAGTTACTTCTCAGCTTCCACCTCTTGCAGGTCAAGCTGTAGTTCGAGTCATATCTTGTTCTGTTAAATCGTAGTTGTATCATTGGTATCAGAGCAGTCGATTCTCGGAAAATGGAGCAAGGAAGGAACACGAGAGCAGGAACAACCTCTGATGAGGAGACCAAACTGATCTAAGTAGAATGGAGGTAAGCCTCAAAACTTTATTTGAGACACAAAACCAACGTTTAGTGCAGGCTTGTAACAATAACAATGTAAACATTGAACAAAATGCTAAGTCAATAGCCGAGTTGAATGAGCTGGTAGTGGGGTTATCTCTACAAATGGCTAAATTTGTGTCTAATGAGGGAAAGGGATCTGAAACTGTAGGACATGAAATAGGGGGTGAGAATGGTAATAATAATCAGAGTCCTCACAGGGGGCCATTAAACTTTTCATCTAGGATGACTAAAGTGGAGTTTCCAAAATTTAATGGTACTAATTTGAGGTTATGGATCTATAAATGTAATCAGTTCTTTCAATTAGATGATATACGAGACCCTCAGAAAGTGAGACTAGCAGCTATTCATCTAGAGGGAAAAGCATTGTTGTGGCATCAGACCTATATGAAGAGGTGTAATAATTTAGCACCTCCCTGGGATAAATATGTTGAAGCTATTACTGTGAGATTTGGGGAAACCTATGATGACCCTATGGCAGATCTGAAGGCGCTGAAACAAAGTGGGTCTGTACAAGATTACCATGATACTTTTGATGCTCTCACTAGCAGATTGAATCTACCAGAGGAATATCTGTTGAGCTGCTACCTTGGGGGCTTAGAGGATGAAATACAGCTATCTGTGAGGATGTTTTCGCCTACTTCTATCCAACAAGCCCTGTGCCTAGCTAAACTTCAAGAAGCTGCTGGCAAAGCAAAGAAAGCCAAAGTGTCAAACAAAACCCCTTTACTACCTACACCGAATAACACTAAACCATACATCACTGGCCAAAGGATGAACATACCTAAAGGGAACACCCCACCTATAACTGGCCCCAACACCAGTAGAAAAACCCTTACACCTGAAGAGTTTAATGAAAAGAGATCTAAGAACTTATGCTTTTGGTGTGATGAAACTTATACCCCTGGGCACAAATGCAAGGGAAAGAAACCACAGTTGTTCCACCTGGAAGTGGAAACTGAAGAAATCGAAGAAGAGGCTTGTCTAGGGGAGGAGATGCAAGAAACTGCAGAAACACAATGTGCCCAGATATCACTGCAAGCATTGGATGGGGCAATAACCTATCAAACCATGAGAGTGAGTGGACATCATGGAAAGAAGGTGTTGCAATTGTTGCTGGATAGTGGAAGTACCCACAATTTCATAGACACTTCAAAGGCACTGAAATTGGATTGTAGAATTGAAGAATTGCCTCCTATGGTAGTCAAGGTAGCTGATGGAGGGCAGTTGATTCGCAATAAGGTGATAAAGAATTTCAAGTGGAAAATGCAGGAGTAGACTTCAATGCAGATGTATTATTGCTTCCACTAAGTGGGAGTGATATGGTACTTGGTATACACTGGTTCTCCCAACTGGGACCAGTGTTATGGGATTTTGCTAATCTGACTATGCAATTCAACTACCAAGGCCACAAGTTGAAGTTGGGAGGAATGCATGGGAAAAAGATGAAAAACGTGCAGTCTCAAAAGATCAACAAGTTATTTCAAGCTTCTGGAGAGTTGTCAATGCTACAGATTATTCCTATGACCCATGGGATCACACCTCAAGTAGCTGCATTGGAGGAAGCTCCTGGGGAAGGAATAGACCCTTCTATTCAATCTGTGTTGGATCAGCATAAAGGAGTGTTCAAAGACCCTAAGGGTTTACCCCCAACTAGAGAACAATTCGACCACAGAATTCCCTTAAAAGATGGCACTAGTGCTATTAACATGAGGGCATATAGATACCCCATTTTGCAGAAGAATGTGATTGAAGAAATGGTCCAAGAGCTGCTGGATCAAGGAGTGATAAGGCCTAGTAACAGTCCTTTTGCAGCGCCTATTGTCTTAGTGAAGAAGAAAGATGGGGGGTGGAGGATGTGCGTCGATTACCGGAATCTCAACAAGGCCACCATTAAAGATAAGTTTCCTATTCCTATTATTGAAGAATTGCTAGATGAGCTCCATGGAACTCAGTTCTTCTCTAAAATAGATCTAAAATCTGGATATCATCAGATTAGAATGAACCCTCAAGATGTGCATAAAACTGCGTTTAAGACTCACTTTGGGCACTTTGAGTATTTAGTTATGCCTTTTGGCTTAACTAACGCACCATCAACTTTTCAATCTTTGATGAATCATGTTTTCAAATCTCTGCTTCGAAAAGGGGTATTGGTTTTCTTCGATGACATCTTGATTTATAGTCCTACCAAAGAGACTCACTTGAAGCACATTGCAATGGTATTGGAGCTGATGGAAGCAAATTCTTTGTATGCTAATTATAAGAAATGTTCATTTGGAGTGCAATAAATTCATTATTTGGGTCATATATCAAAGGAAGGGGTGCAAACAGAGAAGGATAAAATACAAGTAGTAATTGACTGGCCAGTGCCAAGAAATGTGAAGCAACTCAGAGGTTTTCTCGGACTCACTGGATACTACAGACGGTTCATTCAAGGCTATGGGCAGATTTGTAGGCCTCTCACTAACTTGCTGAAGAAGGAGGCCTTTCATTGGACTGAAGAAGCACAGCAAGCTTTTGAACTACTGAAACAACAAATGACCAACCCCCAGTCTTGGCCTTACCAGATTTTGGTAAGCCATTCTGCATTGAAACAGATGCCTCAGGCACGAGCATGGGTGCGGTGTTGATGCAAGATTCTCACCCAATAGCGTATATTAGTAAGTCTTTTTCAGACAAGAATGCTATGTTATCTGCTTATGAACGAGAACTCCTTGCTGTTGTTTTTGCCATCAAAAAGTGGCAACATTACTTGGGATTACACCCTTTTGTGATTAGAACAGATCAGAAAAGTCTGAAGTATCTATTAGAGCAGAAATTATCGACACCCTTTCAGCAAAAATGGCTCTCGAAACTAGCAGGCTTTGATTTTTCAATCGAGTATAAAGCTGGATCAGAAAACAGAGCTACTGATGCTCTCTCTCGGGTTCCTAGTGCTCATTTGCTGGCTTTAGCAGTATCATCTGTCAGTTCTACACTTATGGAGGAGCTGCAGAAGCATTGGAAGGAGGACTTGAATTTGAAGAAAATCATTGAAGATTTAATAAGAGACCCTAACTATCATCCTCACTACAGTTGGGCTCGAGATAAGCTTACTAGGAAGCAAGGTTATTGCGGCGCCAAGTCGAGCCTCGGCGCCCAGATACCTTGGAATCGACTAGTCGACAAGTCGCTCGACTAGTCGAAATAAGTCGATAAGTCGTGATATACATATATATTTAGTAAATATTATATAACATAGATAAAACCACATCAATTTCATATTTCAAATAAAAGGTAATAAACAATAAGTTCAAATACCAAAAGTCAAGCATCCCTAAGCAAACAAAAACATAATAAATGAGTGAATAAACTAATCATCCATCTCAAAGTCATGGAAATCTTCATCTCCTTCTTGAGTCTTCTTCAAAGATGGATCGGGAGGTAAACCGTAGTCATCTTCCACATCCTCATCATCAATAGGAGTCTTGTCTTCATCTTCCCCCATCCATCATCATGATGATCATCATCATTATCATGTAGTATCGAACTAGTGTTACGTCGAGTATAGGTAAGCACATCACTAGTTGAACCACCTTTAGCTTTTCTTGGAAAAGTGCGTCCCTCAAGTCCTCGTCTATCCGTCCATCCATCGGTCATAAGGGTGCAACCATATTTTTTCCAAGCCTTTTCATGCTTCTCCCTCAATTTTGATGTATCTTCTTTGGCTTTTTTAAGTAGGGGTAGCCTTAAATCATGGAATGTTGGAGGCTTTAAACCCGGTCCATATTGGCAAATAGACTCCACCATTATCTCGTAGCTCCTAGAATTTGCGACATTAAAAGGAATACCATTCTCGTAGAAGAAATTAGCAATGTGCATAGAGACCCTTTCTTTCTCTTCTTTTGTTCTTAGCTTGCTTTCCAAAGTTGTTTGACTTGGACCATTCCTATGCCTCTCTTCAATTACTTGTTCCGGTGTCCTCATAATCATTGAAGCAACTGACTTGCTACTGGCTTGTGGTTTTTTGAAGTTAAATGGAGAGGCAGCAGCCTTGCCTTTGCTTGTAGCATTTGAGGCAGCAGCCTTGCCTTTGCTTGTAGCATTTGATTTTGAACTACCAAGTGTATTAGAGGCTCTCGTAGATGGTACCTCTTCAACATCTTCATCATAGTCGTCCTCCTCTTGCTGCACAAATTTAGGTTTTTTCTTGCTCTGCACATAATCATACATTTCTTTTGCAATCTCCTTTGTTGTTTTTGGACATTTAACGATATCCCCACAACCACCAATCAAATGTTGTTTAAATCTGTTGATCCCACCATGATTAGTATTCCCGCAAAGCACACACTTAACCACATCTCTACTAGTATCCGGATACGGGAAATATGCAAACTTCCAACCAGGATCATTGGACTTTGCTTTTCTTTTTGGATCCTTAGCCAATTCTCTCCTTTTTTGTTCATCTTCAATTACCATTTTGATTTTCTGCATATAAAATATTTAAAGAGATTAAATGATGGTGTGGACTGCAGGAGCAAAGAAAGGAAGATTATGCACTGTCCAGGGGCAAAGGAAGAGTGTACAGGACTGTCCAGGAAACAAACAGAAACAGAGCTGAAAAACAAAGCCGCAGGATAAAACAGAGCAATAGAAAAAACAGAGCAAAAGCAGAGCATAGCTACTGCCTAAATTTTGCAAAATTTAGATTCTTGTACGCTTGAATTCTTGATGTTTGGAAATTGAAATACGAATGAGAAAGACTCCAGGAGTGTTTATAAATGATTGAAAATAAAAAAAAGTAATATAAAAAATATTAAATTTTAATAATAAATAAATAAAATTAAAAAAAATAATTATTAAAACATTTTTAATAAAATAAAACTGGATACAGAAATAATTATCAAAAGTTTTTAAATAAAATAAAATCAGAAGGTAATTTTTAAAAATAAAAGATATGCAAAAAAGTAAAAAAAAAATGTTAATGTATGAATAAAAATGTTAAAATTGGTAAACAGTGTTGGAAAACAGTTGCCCACGTATATATACACAAACGTGTGTATATATATATACACACACCAGCTGGAGTTGCAAACAAAGAGAAGAGAGAAAAAGATAGAAAAGAGAAAAAAGAAGAGAGAGAAGAGAAGAAGATGAAGAAGAGAAGAGAAGGAGAATAGCTTACCGGAGTTGTGCCGCCTCACCCGCCGCCAATTGAGTTGAATTGGAGATGATTAGAGATGAATGTGTTGTGGAGATGAGCAGCCCAGCCTCTTCTTTTTATTGTTATGACTTGTGAAACTCTATGTCACGTAAGTGTTATAAAAACCCCTAATTTTAATGTTTTGGGTCGGGTCGGTACCAGGTCGGGTCGGGTAGGTACCGGGTCGGGTCGGGTAAAACCCGTGGTCGACTTTTTCTCCCAGTCGCTCTTCGATTTAATTTTTCTACCGACTTGCCGACTAGTCGTCGACTCAATAACAATGCTAGGAAGGGTAAACTAGTGGTGGGCCACAATGACTCGATCAAAACAACTATTTTGGAGTGGATGCATAATTCTGCACAAGGGGGACACTCGAGCATTACTGCTACAATACAAAGGATAAAAGAACTGTTCTTCTAGCATGGCCTCAAGGGTTTTGTAACTGATTTTATTAAGAAATGCTCGATCAGTCAGAAATGTAAGTATGACCACAGTGCTTATCCTGGGCTCTACAACCTATACTTATTCCCACAGCTACTTGGGAAGAGGTCACTAGGGATTTTGTTGAAGGGTTGCCTAAATCCAATGGCAAAGAAGTAATTATGGTGGTGGTGGATAGACTGAGCAAATACGGTCATTTTATAGCAATTTCTCATCCCTTCACAGCCCTACATATAGCTCAGTGTTACCTGGATCAGGTCTACAAACTACATGGTTTTCCTAAGACAATCATATCGGACAAAGATAAGATTTTTCTGAGTAAATTCTGGGCTGAGTTCGTGAAGTTACAAGGTATTACTCAGAAATTGTCTACGGCTTACCACCCCCAAACATATGGTCAATCTGAGGTTCTTAACAGGTGTGTGGAGACTTATCTCAGATGCATGTGCCATGAACACCCCCAGGACTGGTCTAAGTGGTTATCATTGGCAGAATTCTGGTATAACACCAGTTTTCACTCTGCTATTCAAAAGACACCCTTCGAGGTATTATACAATCAACCACCACCGACTCACAGACCTTATGTTCCTGGTTCCAGCAGATTGGATGCAGTAGATAGAAGTATGGTAGTAAAAGATGAGGTGATTGCCAGGTTGAAACATAATCTTTGCAGAGCTCAAAACAGGATGAAACAGTTGGCGGATAGGAAGAGAACTGAGAGGCAGTTCAAGGTGGGGGATTGGGTATATCTTAAACTTCAACCCTTTAGACAATTTTCTGTTGTTTCCAGGTCCTCTCAGAAGTTATGTGCTAAATATTTTGGACCATACCTAATCACTAAGAAAATCGGAGCTGTGGCTTACACCCTCCAACTACCTCCCTCTTCGAAGATACACCCTACCTTTCATGTTTCATTGCTTAAGCCACATGCAATGGCCCACAACAAGACTGATAATCCTTTTGACTCTATTATGTATGTACGACGTCGTGTGAAGCAAACAGGAGGAGGGTAGAGTCGTAATTTCCGTTTTAATTATTAAATTATTCTGAATAAAAGTAGTAAGGGAATTGGGGGAAGGCATTGATTGGTATTTTGTAAACCCTAGACTTAATTGGGAGTTACTCGGCGACTCGAAAGTCCGAGAAAGTTATCTGTAATTCGTTGATGTTGGGAGGAAGTTTCTATTTCATATTAATATAAACAGTTTCTGGTTCATTAATTAGCTTGATTCATTACAAACTGGTATCAGAGCGGTGAGATCATGGCGCCACAACCAGAGACGCGACAGTCAAACCGATTGGATAGCCTTGAGGAATTGGTGGCGGATCTCAGGAAGGTGATGATGGAGGAGGTAGCGGAGGCGGTCAGAAGCGCCGCCGCCGAGATGCAACAAACCCTAGTAAACCAAATGTCGACAGCGCTCGACCAGGTTACTCAAAAGCTTCAAGTAAGGATAGATCGAGCCAGGGAGGCCAACGATAAGCTAATCGGAGACATTAGGAAACAGCAGGTGGAGTTTCAATCCGAGATCCAATCCACGATCTCAACTCTTTCGAATAAGGGTACCACGGTGGGTGGAGGAGTGGGGACTCATAGATCGACGATTGGAGGAGTGGAATTCGAGAATAGTGGTGGTCGAGTAGGCGGGGGATCTAGTGGTAGTCAAAACGGAGGGGGAAATAGGGAGAAGGAGAACATGGGCGATGAGACATGGAGGCGAGTCGACTCGGAGAACGCTACAAGGGGAAACTGGAAGTATCGTAAGTTAGATTTACCCCTGTTTGATGGCACAAACCCAGATGGGTGGTTACTAAGAGCCGAGCGATATTTCTCGTTCTATAAACTGACGGAGGAAGAGAAGCTAGAGGCGGCTGTAGTGGGGTTTGACGGCGAGGCTTTGTTGTGGTATCAATGGGAGAATGGTCGAAGACCGATTATTCGGTGGGATGACATGAGGAGATTAATATTGCAGAGGTTTAGGCCTTTACACTCAGGTTCTCTTTGTGAACAATGGTTAGCGGTGAAGCAGATGGGGACTGTGGAAGAATTTCGCCAGCAGTTTATTGAAAAAGCAGCTCCACTAGACAATATTCCAGAAACAATACTGATAGCACACTTTGTCAATGGATTGAGGGAGGATATACGGGTGGAAGTTAGGATGATGGGAATCTACACGTTGGAACAGGCTATGGATTTGGCACTCAGGATTGAAGAGAAGAACAGGGTAAGGAATCAAAGGGCAGGGGACACCAAGGCCAACACCTATACCACACATAGACCTTCGACTATGTTACAACTAAATGGGGGGCACAAGGGTTTTAGTTATGGCCCATCGTCGTACTCACCAGGGTCTAAGGGGTCGAAGTCGGAATCAGGGTCCGTATCACCGGGATCTTGGTCGTCTCATCATTCAAGTTATAGCCAAGCATCCCAGACAAGTCCAAAAACGGTCGTCCAAGCCATCCCTACAGCCAAACCAGTCGAAAACCTTAAGCGCCTGTCCCCAAAAGAACTGCAGTTTAAAAGAGAAAGAGGACTTTGCTTCCGGTGTGATGAGAAGTGGGCGGTAGGGCACCAGTGCAAGCACCGTGAGCTTAGTGTATTGTTAACGCAGGAAGAAGAGGAGGAACCAGGTGTGGTGGAAGGCCAGGGTTTACCACTGGAAGAAAAAGAGGAGTCACTTGCAACCGAAGTGTCGCTAAACTTGGTAATTGGTCTTTCCTCCCCTAAAACTATGAAACTTAAAGGGTATATTGCTGGACAGGAAGTAATTGTTATGATAGATCCGGGGGCAACCCATAATTTCATTTCCAAGTCGCTAGTAGAGAGATTGAAGCTGCCATGGGTTGAGACCCAAGGATTTGGAGTGTCACTGGGAAACGGAGAAGCAGTCATGGGTTCAGGAGAGTGTAAGAACGTGCTGATATAGTTTGACGAGGTGGATGTGATTGAGAATTTTTTGCCGTTCACATTGGGTAATTCCGATGTTATACTTGGAGTGCAGTGGTTGGAAAAATTAGGGTCGGTAACCACAAACTGGAAATCTCAAAAAATGACATTCAAGGTGGGGCAAAAGAGTGTAGTATTACAAGGGGATCCGTCACTCATTCATGCGAAGGTTTCGTTGAAGGCAATGATTAGAACAGTTCGCAAAGAAGGGGGAGGTGTGTTGGTTGAAGTGAAACAGTTGGAGAAGCAAGGAAAAGAACAGGAATCCCAGGAAGTACCTTCGTATTTACAATCTGTGCTCGATAAATATGAGACAGTCTTTCGAACCCCCACAGAATTACCCCCTTACAGGGGGCACGAGCATGCTATAGTGATGAAGATGGGCAGTAATCCTGTTAGTGTAAGACCGTATCGGTATTCCCAGTTTCAAAAAGACGAAATTGAGAGGCTGGTGCGAGAGATGTTGGAGGCAGGCATAATACAGCCCTCAACCAGCCCCTACTCCAGTCCAGTTCTGCTTGTCAAGAAAAAAGATGGCTCATGGCGTTTTTGTGTCGATTATAGGGCACTTAACAAAGAGACGGTCCCGGACAAGTTTCCGATTCCTATCATAGACGAGTTGTTAGACGAATTGCATGGAGCACGGCATTTTAGTAAGCTAGATCTCAAATCCAGGTACCACCAGATTCGCGTAAAGAATGAAGATGTGCATAAAACCGCGTTTCGGACACACGAGGGGCATTACGAGTTTCTTGTGATGCCCTTTGGCTTATCTAATGCCCCATCGACCTTTCAGTCACTCATGAATGAGATTTTCAGGCCATATCTGCGTAAATACGTGCTCGTATTCTTCGACGACATTTTGATTTACAGCCCGACCCAAGAAGAGCACGCCAAACACGTAGCTACGGTGTTACAGACACTGGACAGTCACCGTCTGCTAGTAAATCGCAAGAAATGTGAGTTTGGGCGAGTGCAGTTGGAGTATTTGGGGCATATTATATCAGAACAAGGGGTAGCAGCAGATTTGGGTAAAGTACGAGCTATGACTGATTGGCCCGAGCCCAAGAATCTCAAAGAATTGCGTGGTTTCCTGGGGTTGACCGGATATTATAGGAAATTCGTTGCACACTACGCGCAAATAGCTCAACCACTAACCAACCAGCTCAAGAAAGATCAGTTCGGATGGTCTAATGAGTCCACAAGGGCCTTCGAACAGCTCAAACAAGCAATGGTCACCGCCCCGGTATTAGCAATGCCCGATTTTTCTGTTCCGTTTATGGTGGAGACTGATGCCTCCGGGTTTGGTATTGGGGCAGTGTTGTCACAAGGGGGTAGGCCTGTTGCCTTCTTTAGCAAGCTGCTAGGCCCAAGAGCACGACAGAAAGCTATCTATGAGAAAGAATTGATTGCCATTTGCTTGTCACTACTGAAATGGAAACATTATCTCTTGGGACGCCATTTTATTGTTTATACGGATCAGCAGAGTCTCAAGTATGTTATGCAGCAAAGGGAGGTCGGGGCCAACTACCAAAAATGGGTGAGTAAACTGATGGCTTTTGATTTCGAGGTTAAGTACCGAGTTGGGTCGTCAAATAGGGTGGCAGACGCACTTTCCAGGAAATCTGAGGGGGAAGTAGTACTTAACGCCATGCTCACTACCAGCACAGTCGATTGGAGCACACTGCTAGCAGAAATTGAGAGAGATCCTTTTCTCCAAAAACTTCGACAGGACGTGGAGACCAAAGGGGAGCAGTTTCCAGAGTTTGAAATAGTGGCAGGTAGGCTGTTGTTTAAGCAGCGGTTGGTCATCTCCAAACAGTCGTCATTTATTACCACGATCCTGAAGGAGTATCATGATTCACCTGTAGGGGGTCACTCGGGAGAATTGAAAACATATTTGAGGGTGGCTACTGATTGGTTTTGGCAAGGCATAAGGAAAGACATAATCAAGTATGTGAGGGAGTGTGTCACCTGTCAACAAAACAAAGTGTCCAACCAACAGCCAGCAGGTCTCCTCCAACCATTACCAATTTCAGGGCAGGTTTGGGACCACATTACCATGGACTTCGTGGAAGGGCTACCCCGGTCTAAAGGGTTTGATACCATATTAGTAGTGGTGGACCGCCTCTCTAAATACTCGCATTTTATCAAGCTAAAACACCCATTTTCTGCACTCGCAGTGGCTACAGAGTTTGTGCAGGGAATCGTTCGTCTCCACGGATTTCCGATATCCATTATTTCGGACAGGGATCGAATATTCATGAGTTTGTTTTGGAGAGAGTTATTTCGACTGCAGGGGACAACACTGAAAAGGAGCTCCGCTTATCATCCACAAACGGATGGGCAATCGGAAGTTGTCAATAAGTGTCTCGAAACCTACTTACGTTGTTTTGCTTCAGGCCATCCACAAACTTGGGATCAATGGATATCCTGGGCGGAGTTTTGGTATAATACATCCCCCCATGTGTCCCTGAAAATGTCTCCATTTCAGGTATTATATGGCCGTGAGCCACCACATTTGCTAAGGCTGGGTACAGGGCATACACCAGTTGACAGTTTGGAGGAAAATCTGCAGGCCCGAGACGCCATCTTGGACGAATTGAAAATGTATATTCTGCGAGCCCAGCAAATTATGAAGCAATCTGCGGATACTCATCGTAGGGAGCTGGTGTTGCAGGTGGGGGAATTTGCTTATTTAAAACTGCAATCCTACCGACAGAAATCCTTAGCCAGACGGCCTTTTGAGAAACTCGCAGCTCGTTACTATGGCCCATATGAAGTGCTAGAACGCATCGGAGAGGTAGCCTACAAGTTGGCACTACCGGATGACAGCAAAATACATCCAGTTTTCCACATTTCCCAGCTAAAAAAGGCAATTGGCAATAATCAGGTAAGCAGGACAATACCCAAGCAAATTCAGACAGATTTGGAGTTTGTTACTGAACCGGAAAAGCTGTTGGCAGTTCGAAGCACAGGGCAAGACAATCATATGGAGGTCTTGATTAAGTGGAAGGACTTACCAGACTTCGAAGCTACATGGGAAATGTCAGAGGTGTTGAGTGAACAATTCCCTCAGTTTCACCTTGAGGACAAGGTGAAAGATTTGGCCGGGGGTATTGCAATGGCCCACAACAAGACTGATAATCCTTTTGACTCTATTATGTATGTACGACGTCGTGTGAAGCAAACAGGAGGAGGGTAGAGTCGTAATTTCCGTTTTAATTATTAAATTATTCTGAATAAAAGTAGTAAGGGAATTGGGGGAAGGCATTGATTGGTATTTTGTAAACCCTAGACTTAATTGGGAGTTACTCGGCGACTCGAAAGTCCGAGAAAGTTATCTGTAATTCGTTGATGTTGGGAGGAAGTTTCTATTTCATATTAATATAAACAGTTTCTGGTTCATTAATTAGCTTGATTCATTACACCACACTATGGCCCTCCTCCAAGCACAATAGATAACACTCTTCCTAGTGTGTATGACACCACTAGCACTCTAGAGCCAAAGACGCCAGAGAAAGTGTTGGAGATCATGAGTCTTAAAAAGAGAAATGCTGCAGAAATTCAGTGGTTGATTCTGTGGAAGAATGCACCTGTAGAGGAAGCAACATGGGAAGTGGCAGAACTCATTATGAAGAAGTATCCTCAATTCGATCCTTGGGGTCAAGGATCTCTTGATGGAGGGAGCATTGATACAATCATCAAGATGGGACCACTAGAGAATACAAATGGAATGACAACTCAGAAGAGAAGTGAGCTGGCAGACAAGAGTAATAATAAGCTAATGATAAGGAGGGGGAAATACGAGGTGGATTCTCAGCAGAATATTTCTATAAACCGTTAGAGGGAAGCGGGACCACTAGCATATCAGTACTATGCAGCCTAGTAACTACATTTCATTTCAATTTAGCATTCATTTCATTTGATGTAAGGGTATTTGTAGCTGAGGCTGATAGATGTAGATCTTATCCAGATGTTAAAACTATTCTCTTATACATTGTCTATTTGGTTATGTCAATCAGTAAATTTAAGTGACTTTCTTCAGAATTGCTCTTCTTAGCCAGGCTAATTCTTAGAAGTTGCTTCTCAGCTTCCACCTCTTGCAGGTCAAGCTGTAGTTCGAGTCATATCTTGTTCTGTTAAATCGTAGTTGTATCAACATATATCCATCCAATTATTTATCAAATATAAGTAAAAAATTTAATCAATAAATCAAAAACAAAGTTTTGCTACTTTTTTATTTGAAGAATTGTTGGAAAACGCCTAAAATAGTGAAGAAATAGTCAAAAACAATTCTATAGCAGAAAAAGAATCTAAGTCTTGAATTTTTTGTGAAGGTTAAGTATGGTTAATATTCCATAATCAAATTTAGAGTCATCCAAAATGAAACTATAGTGGAATCAAATTTAATATCAAATTTTTTGTTGAAATTTTAAGTGTTAAATTTTTAGTGAAGGTCATATGGTTAGTATTCTACATTATAATCAAATTTTCTATTTGTGTACAAAAGTATGGTTGGTTTTAGAATCATTTATGAGATTCTACACTAGAATCAAATGAATCTCTTTTGGACTCCATATAGGAGGGTTCTTCCTAAATTAATGGCCTACATATGTATAGACACATGCAAGTAAGGATATTCATTACATAGCCGAATGTTTTTGGTATAGGTCAATTACGGAGGTTTAAATACTCAAAAACACTTGTCTCCTGCCTGACCTCATAATGCCCAGAAAAGAGGAGTATCCACTGGGCCCCAATGCTAGGGATCATGTTTGATACATGGATCTTCCCAAAAACTATTACTATTTTATTATAATTTTTGGTTTTTTTGGCAGAATATAGGACCAGGCAACCAGAGAAAAGTATTTACGAGTATCATACAGCTCATTACTTTAAGAAGTTTAAAATAATGCTTCTATACTAACCGCTCTTGACTGCTACCAAACCGAAGGATGCTCAAGATTTTCTCGGCATAATCCTACTCAAAATAAGATATGGGCAGTGGTAGATATGAGTAGACAAGCTAGATTGTGCATGAAGTCACCCTACCTTTCGTAAAATATAAACATTTTTAAGATTTGAAAGATTATTGAAATTATGGAAACTTTTCATAGTTAATACTTCAAGTACTTTCTCCTTGTAAATTCATTTATTTTTATATGACAATTTTCCATATCCAGTCTAAGCTCAATTAAATAAAGTCAAAAGGTCAAAAACATAGCTATGACAATGAACAATCCACTTTCGAAACAACATTCTAGAACACTGACCCTGACCATTACAACTTTTTATGATCTACCAAGGACATCAACAAGTAGCTTTAACTTGCAGACTTAAGAGCATGAAGAAAACAGTATTACAACTTGGAACAATTGGAGTCAATTAACAAACCACAATTAATTGTTACCCTGTCTGAATTCGTGAGGCTGTGTTGGTTAAAGAGATATGGAGGATTTATTTTGGTAATCTTTTGAAGACACTTTGGCTGAAACCCTGAAAGCATCAAAGATTTTGCTTACTACTTTTCTTTGATACCAAAAAGTTACATTGCAAGCGTTCCTCTTTTAACCAAAACTCAACATTTAGGCATGGTAGTAGAGACGAGTGCTGGTCTCTAGACATTCCTATTGAGCATGTGCATGTCACATGTTCAGGCCTAAGGTTGACTACATAGCCTTCCGCATTAATGCGATATGAACTAGTTTAAGTTTCCATAATATTGGATAGATTGAAAGAATGTATTATACTGGTCCAGATTAAATAATTGCACTTTGGGTATGAACTAACTTGAGTTTCCATAATATTGGATAGATTGACTATTGATTACGCAAAAATATATAGTATTGTATTGATCAAAATTAAATAATTGCACTTTGGAAAGAACCTAGAGACCAAGAAAAGAAGGTCTTGTATTTGTATGATCATTAAATGGATTAGATTTTCGTTCTACAAAGATATACCAACTAACTTGGGTGATACAGAAAATAGCGTTGGTTTACTTTAAAAGTCAGGAAAAGAATCGATATACCGTACAGACTTTCATCCAATGCATAAAACCTACAATCTGGTGATTTGGGACAAGGATCGGTCATTCATTCAGATATAAAACTCCTATATTGTTTCCATGTATACACACCCTCTCCGAATGGGATCATATTATACGTAGAATACTTATTAGAAACCATCAATTCTAACGAAATTCTACTTGTTCCCATAGCCGGCTAGAGGTTATGTCAGATACCAGAAGTGTAGTAAACAACTTAAGAGGAGAAGTTATGGTATTTAAGCACTAACTCAATGAAAGGAGCGATATATCAATGCATACATGATGGAAGATATAGCAAAGGCATTCCGGCATAAATCTTAAGTTTGCAGCCTCCCCCCATATGAGAAGGTATAGACCGATGTATAACAGCTTTCTTTGCTGCACATCTTGTTGAATATTCGGCAACCTGCATGCAAAGAGGAATAGCCAAAAAATTCGAGTTTCATTACCAAAATGTGAGAGCATGCTTTGTCTAATAAGCTAGCCATATTAGTATATACGTTGTATCAAAACTGTGGTTAAAATTTCTTCACTATTGCCGGGAAAGTATTAATTTGAATTTGTAAATCGATTTCATTAAGTGTCAACTGTCAAGTATTATTCTTTGCCTCTCTTCCTTCAGTACACTCGTATACCAGTTGAACCGGTTCTTTAATTTTTATCTCACAACAGAGATGTAAATTTAGTGTTACTAAAAACACAACGTACATTCTTCAAAAATTATTTATTACTCTACAATCTGAAACAGTCTTTCGTTGCTTTTATTCCCTCAAGAAATCAAATTTACCCACGACTTCAAATTTATAGAATTAAGGACATTAATGTGGAATAGATATTAGTAATTACTTTCTATAAGAATATGATTTCAGAATCCAACGCTTTCTTCGAAGACAAGAAATTTTGAAAGAATTTCGTGTCATGGCATGTATATTGCTTTCATAAGTTGAATACACATAAGGAAGTTTGAGCTTTTGTTGCATAGAAATATCAGTACTAAACTACTACTTTTCTAACTGCTATCAAGATGAATTACATTTGTTTGTAAAGTTGTGATCCACAAACCTCTAAACTAGTGTTTAGAAATAAAAATGAAGAGATTTCTTTTGCCATCTAGTTTAGAGCTTTCAGTCTTATTTTCCATCAAAGAATTGAATAAAGGGTAATATTTTACTAAATCTTTACTCGCTTTATACATTAGTACATAAAAACAAACTTATGAGTTGACTATTAAGTGCACATAAATGTAAGGGCAAAGCAAAAACCCTGTGTTTGAGGGTATTCCATGTGATATAAAATCTAATAAACAAGGAAAGCTTCAAACATTCCAGCATATACTTACCATAGACTACTTTTGCGACCCAAATATTTGCACCACCCTTTGTAGTTTTTAAAAAGCTTTTTCATCACTTCTGTAAGCGCCCGATCATCCAACTGAACAAAAAAAATTATATTGAAAATGTCAGGAGTATAGTATAGTTATGTCATTGGATAGCATGCCTGTGCTTTTGTGTTTAAATACATACCATAGGCTGCTGCTCTGGTTTTGGTAATTGCCGAATGTGTACATTTGCCAGCAATAAAATTAAGTGCTCCCTCTGATTGGACACATTATCTTTCTGTATATTTTTTTTTTTTTTTTTTGACATGCTTTAGCATCACACGTCTTAAAGAATGTATACAAATCACTAGGTCACAAGAAAATAGGCAACCTGAAAGCCAAACATCGCCTGAAGCCAGTCTAGAATATCTTCATCTACTTTTTTCTTCTTCCCCTTGGACCACGGCAGACCCCTGATGTTACGCAAGGCTTTTACAGCAGCTTGAATCTGAAATGAAACACAAAAGATACTACAATAGCGTGAATGCTTGCATCTAGGAAATTAAAAACACACGTAAAGACACACACGCCTAAAAAATGACCTCTGTATATCTCATTATTGCTTGATTTGTACTCTCAGAATCAAGAGGAAGTATGTTATATGGTACATAGATCTCTGCCTTCTCTGCAACCTTATTGTGAGCTTCGATAATCTACACACAATTATGTAAATTCAAATATAACAATAACATAACATATTATAGGCTGAAATACAAGCACATACTCAAATTAAATTTTGACGTATCTGAAATATACACAATTAATACTACTAGTAAACCTCATCAGCCATGTCAACAGATTCTGTCAAATTAACAGCCTTTAAAACGTCAAATAGAACAGCAGCAGTTTGATAAGCTTTTGTGAGCCGAGTACTGAATTGAAAGAATAAGAAAAACAAGAAAAAAGTGGCTTTAAATAAAGTAAAGAAGGAAGAATAATAATGCAACCACACCCTTACTTCAATCAACAAAACATTCAGGCCAGAAATGCAGTAAACTTAGTTACCGATCTGCTTTATCAGCAGCATTTTGCAAAGCCTTTATGTACTTAGCGTAGTAGTGTTGATAAAAACTCTGCATTTCACGAGCATCACTTTTTTTCCTTCCTAGTAATGTTGCTTTATCTTCCTGACAGTAAGGAGGTATATTCATAACACAATTTTGATATAAATGTTCAAAGGGAAAGGAAACACACAATATCAGCAACTTGATCAAACAAATGTCAAAGTAACAAGCAACAATAGATTAAGCTACCAACATCATATTTACTGATGTCATTTAGACATGATCAAGATTATAACAACATTGTAAGACAAATTAGGTTAACTGGATTAAGGAACGGAGTCTATCAGTACGAACCCATCTTATGCGCAATAATCTTTCAGAAACCATATTGAAGTGAGAGTGTTGGGTTCGAACTTAGGACCTCTAGTTAATGACAAGCTGTAAAATATGCTCGATGGCCTTCTGTTCCAAAACCTTAATGTTTTTCAGAAGCTACGAATATGTATAGCATTCCTTTAATATATGTACACACATGTAAGACCGACTAACAAAACAACCAATCGCCCTAAAGCGCTCCTCAACCTGTGGAGATCCAGCTACAGAATTAACAAATTAGTACTCTCAACTTTCATGGTTAGATGAATTTTCGGCTACCTTAATGTAGTCTTCCACGTAGAATTTAATTCTTCAAGATAGTTTTATTGAGCATATACTCTAATTATACTAGTTAACCATAACAAGCCTATATTCTATGCATATTAATGACTCGACAGTAAAAAATAGTAAAGTAGACAAGGAAAAGGCACATGCGATAATATCATAGCAACCATTAAGAGTGCATACCCTTTCTAGGCGTTGCAGGAGCGCAGTCTTAAATTGGCGGACTCCTCGTCCACTTGATGTTGGATCTAGTTTGTGAGCTTTTTCAAAGGCATAAAACCGGCCTGAAACCAGCTCCAATAAAACACAGACGTCAAAAGGTACACAGTGTGCATATTTTTGATGAATTTGGCATAATATGTGGTTTCTTAGATTTTATGAGTTAGTATGATTAGGGCGAAAAATATAACAGCAAAAGAAAACAGCTAGTGCATAATAGACAGACTAATGACCCAATTGCTGCAGATCTCTTTACAAATATAACATTTTTAAAACTCAACTCCTTATGGAATTGGCTAGGAGGGGTGACAATTTATTTAGTTGAACAACTATATGCCCTACAGTGCAGCTAACTTCTCTATTTCATGCCCTCACCCTCTAGGGGCATGAATAAAATCATCCCAAATCCCAAGTCTAGTCCAAATGTCAGCCCTTTTAACCCCTTCACCTTTCCCCACCGTTCCCCAGTTGGAATTTCTGTGCTATAGTACTACTCCTCAATCACTCATTTACATCATTAACCAATTTTAATGTTAGAAGATTCAGTTCATTCTATATCAGACTCTAGAATGAATGCTTACTTAATCCAAATTAAAAAAAAAATGGGACCAGAAGTTGCCTTGCTTTATGTAACTATCCCCAGATGTCTATGTTTGAGTAGAGTTCAGCTTTTTAATTTCATAAACCTCACCATCATAACTAGTCACCACCTGGGAAAAAGCTATTGTTGCGAAGTAGAGATTTCACATCTAAATGGAGCCTCAGGAATAACATCACCAAACCTCAAAATTTAATAGTCTCCGTTGCATAGTAAAATTCAGTTATTTCAAGCTACAATACAGGAGTTGCAGAAAAAGTATACTTGAAAACATGTCTATTGCAAGCCAATGAGTAAAGAAAAAATTGATTTTAAGTAAAACATACAGAGATAAGCAACCCTGGGATTGGATGGTTCAACTTCATTAGCAACACGAAGAATTGGCGCAATTTCAACCAAAGATGATGGCACAACTTCACTATCCATCATTGTTTCTCCTAAATTACCAACAGTCTGAGTCCTTAGCAGCAACCGCCTAGGCGGCGGCGGCTGCTGCTGATCCGACCCCCTTCTATTGTAAGCCATGTTTTTTTTTCAAACCCTTTTTTACATACACCTCAAACCTCCCATTAGCTACCTGCTGAAACCCATCAAGAATCACAATTGACCCAAGTCAATGCACAAGAATATCAAGTTTTTCAACATAAACATACATAATAATAACTACAGTAATTTTAGATTAAGTTTGCTAATACAAAACAGAGAAAACAAGGACAAGACAAGACAAGATTTCCCTCTTATTTCATGAATTGAAACACTTGAAAAACACAAGAAACACAAAACACTAGTAAAATGTTTTCTCTCTTTTTCATGAGTAGAATATTCTAACAACTTTGATATATTTTGGGAAAAGTGAGAAATGAAATACTATGAATATTAATTCTTTTATTGTCTTTGTTTCGATCAAGAACCAAAACAGAAAATACCCGGTTCTTTTAACGGGGGGAGAGAGAGAGAGAGAGAGAGAGAGAGAGAGAGAGAGAGAGAGAGAACTTACTTGTCATGCTTGGACACTGAACAAACAACTTTACTTGTGATGCTTGGACACTGAACAAACAGAGAGTTCAGAGAGCTTCACCTACCGTACAGAACTTGCACAACATTTTTCATATTAATATTATTAGATAGTCTTGTAATAAATGGGTTGTGAGATGATTGGTTACTTACAATCTTACATATACATACAATACAACAGAATATAACAAAATGTTGACATGCAATAAGACAGAGTCTTTCTCACACACGCGATTGTTTGTCACTTTGTGTCAGGTCTATTTTAAGAAACTTATGAAAATAATGTAGCAGGGTAAGTGGTTCCAAGAGGGTGAAATCAGTGAATACCGGATTTTTAGACGAGCATAATGAAAATACCAATTCGCGGAACTTGGTGCTGAAAATACCGGATTTGTGATGCATTTTCCAATCAGATATTACTTGTTACGCATTAGCCAACGGGGTAACCTATCAACACGCAAATCCCAATCGGGTATCATGGGGAAAATTTTATTTTAGAAAAATGATACGCAATTTTAAAATGGGTATCATTAGAATGTTTTAGTCTTAAAAAAAGGATATGCATAAACAGTCTGGGTAAATTGGATAATAAACTAAAAATTAATAGATAAGATAAAAACTGGTACGCATCCACAAATGGGGTAAAATGTTTAAAATTTAGGTTTAAAAAAGTCATACATTTCGAATATTTCTAAAACCCAAAATGAAAAAGTTGAACCCCAAATGTTAATTGTTGAAAACCCGAGGGAATACAAATAAAATTTAAAAATTTTAATTAAGAAACTGAATCCGGCGGCCTAATTTTTAAACGCTACGCGTTTAAAATTCGGATAAATTAGGGTTGTTTACAACCCTAAACCCTAAGTTCGTATACGGTTTATTCGTACTTCCGAATATTTCTAAACCCAAAATGGAATTATTGAACCCCAAAAGTTAATTGTTGAAAACTCGAGTAAATACAGATAAAATTTAAAAATTTTAATTAAGAAACTGAATCCGGCGGCCTGATTTTTAAACGCTACGCGTTTAAAAATCAGGATAAATTAGGGTTTTGGGTCTAGGGTTTAGGGTTGTAAAACAACCCTAAACCCTAAGTTCGTATACGGTTTATTCGTACTTCCGAATATTTCTAAACCCAAAATGGAATTATTGAACCCCAAAAGTTAACCGTTGAAACCCGAGAAAATATAAATAAATTAAATAATATTCTACACAAAAAAACAAAAAAAAAAGTTAAAAAAGCAAAAATAAAAAATAATACACGAAATGGAATATGTTAGTGGAGGAAACTTTATATGGCTGCCATTTGTTAGTGGTGGGTCCTGCAATTTAAAAAATATATATATATAAAAGATTTGACAAATTTGACAAATGGGTCATGTGGAACAAGTACAAGCAATACGCATTATGATAATGCGTATAATGCAATACGCATAAACAGAATGCGTATCTGGAAGACGCATTTGTCAGCTGGGTAACAAATTCGGTATTTTTAACACCCCTCCCCCAGAATTATTATTTTTGTGTTTTTTTCCAGAAAAAACGTTATTTTTAACATTTTTTCGTCCCAAGATGTGTTGGGGGCTTTATTGTCTTTTGACTTTCCACTTTAATTATAATTCCTTGTCCCAAAATAATAGGGTCAGTGGGATTGGATATTTGATCCGGTTATAAAATTGTATTGGATATTTGATTCATCGGATCATAAAAAATCTGTTTCGATTTTAGTTTAATCATATTCGAAATTCTGTCGATCAAAAAACAATATTCGAAATTCGGATATCCAGATCGAAAATTGGATAATCAGAATTCGAATTAGTTAAGTAAAATCTATATCTTGAATAGTCCGTTTCTTAGGTTCGATATCCATATTTAAGTTCGGATAAGATTTTATACTTTATTTTGATCATGGACTATCTACTTTATAGGTAGGGTATTCATTTTAGCTTTGTATAGGATCCATATTATTATTTGATCCATGTTCCCTTATAAAAATTTTGTATATCAATTTTAAATATCATTCATGTCCATTATATATTTGGTAAGTTCATTAACAAAAATTTTAATTAATCTTTCAATTTTGGTAATCAAATTAATGCATATCATAACATGCTATATATAATAAAAGTTTGACTAAATTAATTTTCAATACTTATTATATTATGGGGTTAATACCTAGTTACTTACTCACCTAAGTTAGGTGATACAAAGGATTTTTATTGCAAATACAAGAGTGTTACTTTTGTAATTGCATTACTTCACTATATAATTACGAATCTATTATTAAAATACACTATGTACTTTGTACTCATGTAAGCCCCCTAAATACTTACTTATGGGCATTTTTCTCTTATATTATATAAAATAGCATTTAACGGTATTAACATAATAACATTAGTTGTTTCAAAATTTTATTATTTAATCTTCATTAAATTATTTTATTTATTAATATATCATTAATATGATATATTAATATTGTAGCATCCCAAAATCCGGGGTACAGATATGGGGGGGCCACTAACTATAAGCAATATTATACATCTCTGAATATAAACAACATTAACTAATAAAAACCCCTTAACCAAGATCGCATACAGGTTATGGTATGAAACAAACTATCAAATTATTTTATTACAATCCAACCTCAGAATAAAAATGTTATACAATTTTTACGAATAGACAAATCACTGTCTAACTACATATCCAACCTTGACAATTCCCAATCCATTATTTGAAAAAGTCCATAACTCGAACGTCTCCTCTCGCTGTCTATAGAGCAATACCCACTGGCCACTAGGTTCTCTGATTATCTCTAACCACTGGAGAAGTAAACAAAAGCAAGAGTGAGCCAACAATGCTCAGCAAGTGTAAATAGTGATAACAATTTCAATAACGATGACAATTCTGATAAACAAAAGAGTTTCATCTCATTCTATGAAGAATCAGTTATATCGACTTTTCGATTGCCACGAGGGCCAATAATCCTCCCTTCATAAGGTGCATCAAGAACTAGAACTGACAAGAGTTCTGATATCGAAATATTATTAAAACAGACTTCCAAGGAGTCAAGAACTAAACATCTCAATTTCAGAGTATAGATCAGAATTGGAATTTTTATTTATTTAAAAAAAACATCAAGGTTAGGCTGCTGATCAGTCACGCACTAACCCCGGACAACCGCACACAGCAATGTCCTTAATTGGATCCATGGCACACATTGGCCTCATCTGACCACGAATCTGGTCTTACCCCGAAGGGTTTAACGCCCCAAGGGCCACTTTAAAAACATTTCCAATTCTAAATCATCCACACTAGGTGTCGGAACAATCGACAACCTTTGCCAACCAACAACTGGAAAACTCACGTTCCAGAAAAACAATAACTCGTAATTAAGATTCAATAAGGAAACAACAACATCTTCTAGCATCGACAAGTTCGATACAATACAGGGTGATAAATGAATAATCAAAATATTCAACGGATATCAACAAGTTCGATAATGAATGGAACAGGGAATATAAAGAACGATAATTCGAATAGGTATCGACAAGATAGATTTGAGTATTGAGGAACATTGTCATTAACTTGTTTAAAGAGTAAATCGACTTGGGCAACGATAAGAGATATAAATTGCAACCAGATTATCATCATATGAAATTCTACGCTAGGGCGAGGACATAGGCAAGCACTACGCTTTTAATAAAATTTTCAATACCTTGCAAGGCTTAACTGACATAAACGATTAAAGTAGTTTAAACGATTATTTGTAAAATAATCTCAGGATAGTTAGTCGCAAATCAGTTTGAAGGAAACATTTTTATAAAGGGGTCCACTGGAGAAATTATGTGAAAAATCAAGAATTTTATTAATAGGTATTCGTGAAAATTTTAAACTTGGATTCTCTCTATTTAGAACGTCTTTTAAACATTTTTGGAGAAAATAAAAGAAATAGTATTCAGTTGAGGAATCCAATGCCATAGCTTGAGTAAAGTATTTAAGCGGGAAAGATTATGTTTAAGGTTCTTTTAAAAACTTGGTATTCGAATTAGGGGTAGGGAAAATAAACATGTCAATGCTAACTGGGAAGTATATCATTTTCTAAACACATTTGACCAAACTACATTATACGACAAAAGGAATGAATTGCATCACTTGAAAGATAAGTGAAGAGCAAACACTTGCCTCGATTCACGGAGTTCTCGACCTTAACATCGATCCATAACTCAGTTTCACAACATTTCTTTACTTGCTAGCCTTTTATTTGGCCCTACTTCCATTTCTACTTCGTAACTCACTAACTTCCACGTCAATACATCCGTCGGCTTTGATACTTGTCCTTCTATTCGTCTTTCTTTTTACCCGTGCACCGTTCTTGGCCATGTCTCCTATTCAAACCTTTACAAGGTCAGATTCTATTTCAGTATTAACTCAAGCAAAACTTATCGTTTGCTCTATTCTACCCATGCGCGTCCTATAATGCTTACATATGCAATACATAGAGACATAATCATTCATATTCACATAATAGTCTCACTATAATCAACTAAGTCACATAAACACGTCACATAACCATTTCAAAACAACACAACCACTTAATATTTAAACTCACAATATATTATTGAAATAATCCACTGATACATATACTTAAACCCTTAGTAATTATAACACACCTTCAAGCATTGAATGTAAATAAGTTAAATAGGCTTTAAATAGATTTGCAGGGGATTTTTAGAAAATTTTGGCATGAAGTATTCGTTTATCGGACTATGGGCACAACCCCTCAATATCAATTAAAAACGATTCAACCCTGCTTTTACAAAAATAAAGCTGCCTCAACTTGCAGCAACATAAAAGTAAACAATTAATGAAAAGTACCCGCCCGAACATGCGGCAACTAAACACATAAGAAAATGTATCCGCCCAGACATGCGGCACATAGCACATAATGATTTATATTAACATTAACTACTACTTACGCTACATCAATGATCATATCACTCACGCATTTTAATGATACACGTGACGATCAATCATTGATATTCGTAAGCCCTAGGGAACAACCTCTAGCACTAACTATTAATTACGCTATATTAATGATCACATCACTCGAGCATATTAATTATACTGGTGATAGTTAATCATTGATATTCGTAAGGACACTAGTAACAATTAAATACACATTAATAAATTGCGAAAAATTCTAGGTCGTTATATCCTTCCCCCCTTAATAGGATTCTGTGTTAGGTCCAATATGTTTGTAGAAGGGGGGGTTGAATACAAGGGTACTGTTTAATCGAAATTTGTCCGGATAAATTTAATTTATATTTTGACAAATTTGAGCGGAATTAAATGAAACAAAATTCAAGTTGAATATAAAATTATATTAACTTGAGAGGTTTGTTACAAATACAGTACATAAATTATATCTAGTTAATAAAAACAAATTAGAAAATTCGACATGAATTTTTCTAGATTTGTTAATAAAAATCAAGATATAGATTAGGAGTAAAAACTCGCTAATATTACAAGAGACTGAAGTAAACAAGTTCTATCGGATCAGATATTAAAAATAAGATGAACTTGATTTTCTATGAATTTTTACAGCTCCTGCAGTTTGAGTTCTTGTTGAGAGAGAATGGCAGTTCTTGATGAAAGATGATATATTCTGTGTGTTGTATATTTGATCTGGCCGCCTGTCTTTAAATATTATAGTCCTCTGCAACTTTTCTTTTTCATTTGTATTGCCAAGACAATCGGCAAGACAATCTGCTCTTCCAAGACAATCAATTTTGTACTGCAAAGACAATCGGCAAGACAATCCAAAATCTCCAATACAATCAATTTGTATTGCCAAGACAATAGGCAATACAATAGGCAAGACAATCCAGGTTAACCAAGACAATCGGCAAGACAATTGAAATTGTCTTTAACAAATAAAAAACTCGGCTGTCATAATTGTTTGTGAACCAAATATTCTGCTGTAAACGAAGAACCACTCGCAGGAAGGCTGTCTGTCAAACACGCGCGCGCTAATTCTCCTGGTTTGGCTGGCGCGTGTAGTTCACGCGCGTCTAGGCGCGTTTGATCTTTTGCCGACAGCAACACTTGAGTTGACAGACTTTTGTTTCATTTACTTTATTTTTATGCATGGCTGTCCTTCTTCTTTTTTTTATTTGTTTTGTCGACAGAAACCATGCGACCTGCCCAACTGAGTACTCTTGTTTGTTTCTTTGCTTAAACAATTAACACTACTTGTCCATTTCTTTGTCGACAACAAACAAGACTTCCTGTTATTTTTTTTTTCTTTTGCTTGTCTTTGATTTTGATTTAATTGTATTTAATTTAATTAACTTAATTACTCAATTAATCAATTAAACGAATAATGATTAATTAATTAATAAGTTAATTAATTAAATCAATTAGACTAATATATTAATTCAAAATTAATTAACATGATAATTAATTTAATAAGAATTAATTTATTAAATTAAATCAATTACATAATTATATTAATTAAAAGAGAATTAATATAAATCTTTTGACAGCTCAAATCTTTTTCTTGAACCACTGAAAGTAATAAAGAATTACCACTGGATTTTCGTTGACGCTCGATGCACGGTCTGGTTCATGAGCGACTAACTCCAACGGCTTTTCTTTATTTTTGACTCTATGGCTGTGGTTAATGTCTTCTCTTAATATACCCGTCTTGATAGCTTGAACCACTGAAGTTAATGATAAACAACCACTGTTTAATGTTGACACTCGATGTACTGTGTGGTTCATGAGTGACTAACCGCAATGACTGTTCTTCACATATTGACTTTAAAATCTGGTTCCTTTTCTTTTCTTTTTCTTATCTCTCTATTAATTCTTCTGTACTGTCTCTGTCACTGTCGAAATCTCTGTCACTTTAAATGAATCCACTTCTTTAACGAATACTTCACTGAGGCTTGATCAGATGTCTGAACTTCTTTCAATGTAGTAATTCTTCAAGTCTCTGCCTGATAATCCTTCACATCTTACATTGGTGATTATCAGCAGTTCTTAATTTACAATCACTTCCCATTTCTGACACAACTTTTCTCACTAAAGAAAAACAGTTGTTCCTACTATGTAGACAATGGTGAATCAATACCATTTCTATAACTTCTGGTGAATTTACTACTCTTCCACTTAGCCTTTATACATAGTACATTGAAAGACTAATAGAATAGTATTGTGATGTAATTCTCCTTATATCTCCACTTTCATAACAAATGAAAATTCTTTTGCTTCTTCATCTAAGGCTCCCCCTTAGAAACTAGACTGGCTAGACTTGCTTCTCATTCTAAGCACAGTCTTTACTGCTCCCCCTTTCTAACTCACTCTTCTTTTACTTGTACCCCAATACTTCTCCCCTTTAGTTGAGTATATCCTACTAAGGTAAGCTTTAAGCTTGAATATACCTTTTTCAATATATCTCTCCCCCTTAGTTGAGGAATCCTCCATTCAACTAATTGACAAAGTAGTTGATACCAAATTGTTACCAATTTATACCAACCGTTAGAGTACATTGAAATCAATTAATAAAGCTTTGTTAGAAAGGAAGTTTCATTTTCTTCCTCGCTGTGAGTGTGTGATAGTGTTTAGTGTACCTCACAAGTGTTTCACTCTTCTCTCCACTCATTTGTGTTGAGTGTCTCACTTCTCTTTGTGTTTATACTCTTGCTCACTAGTGTTTCACTCATATCACTCATAGCTCCAACATCCTTTAGTGTACCTGCAAGGAAAAATCACCCTAGCCCCTTCAAGAGAGGTCAGTGGTGGTGCAATGGGAGTTCGCAAATCCCAAATCCTCGTTGGACTCGTCAGACGAATCTGAGTCATAATCTACAAGTTGCTAATTTCCCTTTTTAGGGTTTTCAGATTTGAATTCTGAGAAGGTAAACAATGATCTATAAATTTAGCATTGAGATCAAGGTTCCCTTCTAATGTCTGTGAAGACATCACCTTGTTAAACTCATCAGGTAAAATCTGAATCATAGTCTACAAGTTGCCGATCCGCACCTATGTCAGATCCGTTACCCGTAGGATCCAGAGATGTTCCCTCTGGGGAGTTAGATAATGATCTTGTTGAATTTTGCATTTGAGATCAATACCTTCTCTCGAGGTCTGTGAAGACTCTTAGTTCATTAAAGAACCTTTAACTTATAATGATAACCGTAAAATGGTTGGATTACAGGTTTACGTCAATTCATCCTTAGTGTGTGAAATCTCACTTGTGCATATGAAATATTTTGGTTAGTGTATAAGGTAGTGACTCTCCAACTGAATATCCCACACATCCTTGTTTGCTGCATCAAGTGCAGTTACTCCCTGGTGACCTCTAGTCTGATAGGTTACTTCCATTTAGGGGGTAAGATAGAATGTGTTTGCGTTTGATTGTAGTCTGGGATAAAAGTTGTTGGGTTTACAACCTTATGACTAAACATGTGAGAATACAAAATTCCATGTAGATGAACCTGCAACACAGAATATGAGCCATATAGAGATAGAATGCATTTTTAACATTGAAAAGTTTTCTAAGAAAATATTACATTTTATCTTAAGTGAAATGATGTACAGTTGTGATTTCAAAAGATTTACAATGTAAGCAATCACAGCTGTAGAAAGAGATTTTGAATTTAGGAAGATATAGATCTTGAGCCGGTTTACAAAACAAGAACATAGGCAAAAATCCAATTAATAAATATTAATCGAATCAATGTATGTTAATGTTTAAACCAATACAAACAAAACTATTTTATCATGTTTTAGGTCCTGTAAGATAGATACCAACTATTAGAAATTGTTAGCACTTGATAGGTCGTGTCTTCCAATTGTTAGATCCTGAAAATCAAACATTAGTTCCTAACCAATTGTATAGACACATACCAATTTGATACCAACATTGGTCAATTGTTAAGTCCTTAACACGAAGATCTGTTAACAGAAATCACAAAACAAAGATTTATACTTAAACTGCAGGTTTTGTGTGTGTTAAGAAGAAGAACAACAAAAGAACTAAGAACAGTGACCTACTTGTAAGTTTTGAAAGTATAGTGACTAAACTGTAAAAACTATACACACTATTTATATACACATGAAAAAGAATATACAAAAATAAGAAATAATATACATAATAATTATACAAAATAAAAACTATAAGAAAAGAAAAATTCAAATTCGAATTAGTATAGAAACAAATAAAAATAGTAAAACTATACATAACTTAATAATTTACAAACAAATTTTTATTTTTATTAATTTTTATTTGTATATATATATATATATATATTTTTTTTAAATACAAAAATAACTGTATTAATATTATTTACAGAATATTAAAGATAAAAGATAATAATTTAGAAAAATATCTACAACAATATAACTACTTAAAATAACTAAATAGAAAATATAAAAAACTAAAAATACCATAGGTTGTCCTTTTGACGGAATTAACACATTAATAACAGAAGAACAAACACTACAAAATATTGAATAAAATATTAACTATTTACATAAACATTTGTAGCAAATTAATAAATCTATATATATTTTCGAATAAAATGACTTTCTTATCAGAAAACTATTTTGAAAGAAAATATGATTTATTAAAAGATCACAAATATTCAAAAGGAAATTTCAACAAAAATAGATTTCTCACTAATTTCCACTTGTAAAATTTGAGAAAAATATTTTTAGAGAAATTAAAATTATTCTAAAATTAAAAGAAGTAAGTAGGAAAATATTAAGAAGATGATGACAATGATTTAAGAATTAACAAGCAAGATTATAAGTTGATAAAATAATTATACAAGTGATTTAAATCATAAAATATTCACAAAATAATCACTTGTAAATTATTAAAGATCAAACCTCAGATATTAACTAGTTTAATTACTAGGACTGTTTAACATACCCAATTCATCAACAATTCTTGTGCATGTGGATTCGTCAAGAGACTTAGTAAAAATATCTGCTGTTTGGTCTTCCATGGGTACAGAAAGTAACTCCACGATACCATTCATGACATGCTCTCTAATAAAATGATACCTGATGTCGATGTGCTTGGTTCTCATATGCTGCACAGGATTGTTGGAGATTGCTATGGCACTTGTATGATCACATAATATAGGAATATTATCCAGTACAAAGCCATAATCTCTCAGCTGATTCCTAATCCACAAGATTTGAGCACAACAGCTTCCAGTAGCTATATATTCAGCTTCGGCTGTTGAGCTAGAAACTGTTTGTTGTTTCTTGCTGTACCAGGAAACCAATCTGTCACCTAGGAATTGACAACTCCCGGAGGTGCTTTTTCTGTCTACAACACTTCCTGTATAATTTGAATATGTATATCCAACCAGATTAAAACCAGATACTTTAGGGTACCAAATACCTAAGTTAGGTGTACCCTTAAGATATCTCAAGATTCGTTTAACAGCAATGAAATGCACATCTCTAGGATCCGCTTGGAACCTTGCACACAAGCATGTAGCATACATAATATCTGGTCTACTTGAAGTAATGTAAAGTAATGAGCCTATCATACCTTTGTAGCTTGTGACATCTACCTTGGCAGAATTTTCACATGCTCCAAACTTGACAGCTGTAGATGATGGTGTCTTTGCTGAATATGAGTCCTCCATTTGATATTTCTTGAGGAGCTCTCTGACATACTTGGATTGACAAATAAATATTCCATATGTCCTTTGACTTACTTGTAATCCAAGAAAGAACTTCAGTTCACCCATCATGCTCATCTCAAATTTACCCTGCATTAGCTTAGCAAATTTCTTGCACAAAAGATCATTAGTAGACCCGAATATTATATCGTCCACATAGACTTGGACTAATATTGTATCATTCTTATGTTTCTTTGAAAAGAGAGTTTTGTCTATGACACCTCTAACGAAACCATTTTCAAGTAAAAATTCAGAGAGAGTGTCATACCATTTTCTTGGCGCTTGCTTAAGACCATAGATAGCCTTGAAGAGAACGTAGACATAATCCACTAGATCTGGATCTTCAAAGCCAAGGGGCTGTTCTACATACACCTCTTCATCTAGCTTACCATTCAGAAAAGCACTATTGACATCCATTTGATAAACTTTGAAGTTTGAGAATGCTGCGAATGCCAAGAATATTCTAATGGCCTCAAGTCTTGTCACTGGTGCATAGATTTCATCATAATCAATTCCTTCAGCTTGATAATAACCTTTAGCAACCAGTCTTGCCTTATTCTTCATCACTTTGCCATCTTCATCAAATTTGTTTCTGAATACCCATCTAGTGCCCACTACTGTTCTGTTTGTAGGTCTGGGACCAGCTTCCATACTTCTTGTTGTTTGAATTGATTGAGTTCATCTTGCATAGCAATCACCCAATCAGGATCAGAAAGAGCTTCTTCAGTTTTCTTAGGTTCCATTTCAGACAGAAACCCTGAATAATTACATTGATTCTGAAAAGCTCTTCTAGTCTTCACACCAACAATTGGATCACCAATGATTAGCTCAAAAGGATGAGCTCTATTCCAAACAGTCTGTCTGGGAAGATTAGATCTTGATGATTCGCCTTGATCTTCATTGTGATGTTGAGTATGACTAGTTGATCCCTCATTAACTCCCCCTAAGTTGTTGCCAGGTTGACTAGATGAATGTTCAGGAGTGTCAGTGGTATCTTCAATATTATCATTGTTTCCACCACCATTACCCTGATCATCCTCATCATTATCATTGTTGTCATTAACATCAGCAAAAACATCAGGTGGATTGTCATCATCTGAATCTGGATCTATCATATCCTCAAAAGATAGCTTTTCAGATGAATCTTCAGTTTGGATACTAGGAAGTTTAGTGTCATCAAATGTTTGTTACATTGACACTTTCAATCACAGTCTGTTGATCAATCACGTACACCCTGTAAGCTCTTCTTGTATAACCAATAAAAATTGCTTCATGTGCTTTGGTCTCAAATTTTCCACCTTGTTCATCTCCTTCTTTAAGCACAAAACATTTCGCCCCAAATACATGAAAGTATTTGAGTGTTGGTTTCTTTTCAGTAATAGCTTCATAAGGTGTCGTCATTTGATCTTTATTGATTAGAGTTCGATTCTGGGTATAGCACGCAGTATTGACAGCTTCAACCCAAAAGTACAATGGAAGCCTTGATTCACTTAACATAGTACGTGCAGCTTCAATCAAGGTTCTATTCTTTCTTTCCACTACCCCATTTTGCTGAGGAGTTCTTGGAGCTGAGTATTGTCTGGTTATACCCTTCTCAGTGCAGAAGTCATTTAGAACTGTATTCTTGAATTCAGTTCCATTGTCTGATCTTATAGCTCTCAGTGGATACGTAGAATCTCGCTCAATTAATTTGATGTGATCAATCACCAGTTGTGGAGTCTCATCTTTAGAATTCAAAAATAGGACCCATGTGTATTTTGAAAAATCATCAACAATCACTAGAGCATATCTCTTCCTTGACATAGACATCACATTAACTGGACCAAACAAATCCATATGAAGTAATTTTAATGGTTCAGTTATTGAAGATGTGTCAGTGCTCCTGTGACTTGCCCTTTTTAGCTTGCCTTTTTGACATGCATCACAAAGTCCTTCTTGAGTGAATTCCATTGAAGGCAAACCTCTCACCAACTCTCTTTTAACCAGAGAATTCATTGTCTTAAAATTAAGATGAGAAAGTTTCTTGTGCCATAGCCAACTCTCATCATTAGATGCTTTAGTGTAGAAGCAAGTGATTTCTTCAGTGCTTCCTGAGTTCATATTGGCTACGTACAGATTGCCTTTTCTAACTCCTGTCAGTTGTGGCTTTTCATGTCTCTTGTGTGAAATTAGACAATTCTTCTTGTTGAAATGAACTTCATAACCTTTGACACTGAGCAAATTGTGCTCAAGTCCTTTCACAAACGAGACTTCATCAATGATAACATTTCCAGCTTCAAGTCTGCCATATCCATCAGTTCTACCTTTGCTGTTATCTCCAAAGGTAACTACTGGGCCGGCCTTCTCCACCACATTTGTCAGCAGGGTTCTGTCTCCAGTCATATGCCTTGAACATCCACTGTCCAAGATCCAGGTTACTCGTTCAACCTGTTCAATACCCTGCAATGACAAACGGATTAAACCTTCTTTGGAACCCAAATTTGATTGGGTCCAGAGTACTTAAAGAATTGGCCTTTGTCAGGCAAAACAACATTTTTAACCTTGACACCAATTTTACCATTAGTCAATAAACATTTTACCCTATAAACAGATTTGACAATCTTTTGTTTCAGTTTAGGTATCCATATTTGTTTAGCAGCAAGAACACTCTTTTCAGTGACTGGACATTTGACTTTGTAAACAGCCTTAGTAAAACTTTGTTTAGGCTTTAGTACAAATGTCTCTCTCCTAACATGAGGAGGACTAGCAGTCTTTGATCTAACATGCTTGTTTCTATTTATATGTTGTCGAGGAGCAGTCTTATTATCACATGCATGATTACCATTAAAGTAAGCAGACATCACATTAAAAGCACAAGACATACAGTTGACAACACCACATGCTTTATGATTAGAATCAATGATTGGCATGTTACTCATGTTAGACATGTTATTGTTCTGCTTCAACTTGTTACCACCTAATCCAATCTTAGAAGAACTAGTTGTTTCAACAACCTTGACTGGCGCTTTAGGTACATCTTTCTTGGATGAAACATTTTCTGGATTAGTGTCCTCAACAGATTTAGCCTTAACAAAGACTGTGACATCTTTCTTGGATGAAACATTCTTTGGATTAACGTTCTTAACAGATTTTTCCTTAACACATTTATCCTTAACAAAGACTGTGCCATTTGCACTATCCTCATTTCTCATTTCTTCCTGAATAACCATAGAAAGGATATCTGGTGGTCCACCATCAGATTTTTTAAATAGAGGTTCTTTAACATTCTTGAGTACATGTGGTATTCCCCTTTCTTTAGCACTAACAGGGTTAGGGGAATTTATGCCCAATGATCCAATAGCTTCATTGTAGCCATACCCTATACCTGTTGTTCGTTCTACAGATTGTTTGTTAAAAAAATCTTTGGAAACTTTAACAGAATTATAACAAGCTCTAATCTGTGTTTCAATTTCTTTAATCCTGATGTCTTGTTCAGCAATCCTATCAACTTGTTTTACCATGTATTCTCCTAGCGACTTATCTCTGTAGTTAAGTCTAGCTATTTCTTCTATATTCTTATCTTGATTAATCTGCACCTTTTTTAAATCTAACACTTCATTTTCAAGTTTACTGTTAACAAGACTTATTCTTTCATATCCCTTTTGTGCATAACCCAAGGAATCACGTAAGCTACGAATCAACTCAGCTTCAGTAAGAATTACCGGTGTAGTATAACGAGTTGATGTTTCAGCATTTGCCACCAGCGCAAAATCTCCATATTCTTCATCTTCGCTGTCTGTGTCATCCCAGCTTTTGCCTTGAGCAACATAGGCTTTGTCTGTGTTCTTCTTACCAGATGCATACTCTCTCCTTGCATCTTGTTGAGGTTGATGACACTCAGTTGCAAAGTGTCCAAGTTCATTACATTTAAAGCATCTGATCTTGCTTCTGTCAACAGTTCCAGTTTTGTATCCTCCCTTGTAACTAGAGGATGAAGAACCTCCTCTTTGGAATCTGTTGTAGTTAGATTTGAACTTGAACTTGGGATTCCTTCTGAACCTGAAGTTACTGAACTGCCTTACCATCATAGCCATTGACTCATCTTCCAACTGATCCAGCTCTTCCAAAGAGTAGAAATCTCCACCATCCTGACTTACAGGTGTATGACCAATCTCAACTTCAACCTGTTCCTTGTCAGCGCTGCAAGGTTGAACAACCTTAGCTTCCACTTCCTTTGGAGTCTCAACCACTAGAGCTGTAGAGGAACTTGGAACCCTACCTTCACCATGAATTTCTTTCTGTTGAACTTGTTCCAACTCATAGGTTTTCAAAATGCCGAAGAGCCTTTCAAGAGTAATTTGATTCATGTCTCTGGCTTCTCTAATGGCAGTTATCCTATGTTCTATGTGAGTAGGCATGGTCAGTAAGAACTTCATGTTAACCTCCTTTTGTGTATAGTGCTTGCCATGAACTTGCAAGTTGTTGATTATTTTGTTATACCTTTCAAACACTTCCTGAATGCCTTCATTAGGGCCAGCTCTAAAGTGTTCATATTCAGAGGTTAAAATTTGAAGTCTATTTTCCTTGACTTCATCAGTTCCTTCATTGATGGTCTGAATAGTTTCCCATATATGCTTAGCAATTTTACAATTCATCACATGGCTATACATCACAGCATCCAGGGAATCTATTAGAATGAGTCTCAGATTTTTGTCCAATCCAGCATCCTCCTTTTCATCAGCAGAATAAAACTTAGGGTCCTTTTCATAAGTTTTAGCAGGTGCTGTAACAACTCCATCATTAACAGTTTCAGCATCATGTTGCATAGGAATTATTGGTCCATTTTTCAAAACGAACAAAAATCTTGGATTTGTAACATCAAGAAATAACTCCATTTTATTTTTCCACATGTCATAGTTATCTTTATTAAAGATAGGAATTTTAACAATGCCTTTGGTTGACATGATGAATTTTTAATAGAGTTAAAAATTCAAGATAGATTTTTGATTGAGTAAAAATAGGATCTTGATTAGTGTATCAATCAATAGGCTCTGATACCAATTGTTAGGTCCAATATGTTCGTAGAAGGGGGGGTTGAATACAAACGGTACTGTTTAATCGAAATTTGTCCGGATAAATTTAATTTATATTTTGACAAATTTGAGCGGAATTAAATGAAACAAAATTCAAGTTGAATATAAAATTATATTAACTTGAGAGGTTTGTTACAAATACAGTACATAAATTATATCTAGTTAATAAAAACAAATTAGAAAATTCGACATGAATTTTTCTTGATTTGTTAATAAAAATCAAGATATAGATTAGGAGTAAAAACTCGCTAATATTACAAGAGACTGAAGTAAACAAGTTCTATCGGATCAGATATTAAAAATAAGATGAACTTGATTTTCTATGAATTTTTGCAGCTCCTGCAGTTTGAGCTCTTATTGAGAGAGAATGGCAGTTCTTGATGAAAGATGATATATTCTGTGTGTTGTATATTTGATCTGGCCGCCTGTCTTGAAATATTATAGTCCTCTGCAACTTTTCTTTTTCATTTGTACTGCCAAGACAATCGGCAAGACAATCTGCTCTTCCAAGACAATCAATTTTGTACTGCAAAGACAATCGGCAAGACAATCCAAAATCTCCAATACAATCAATTTGTATTGCCAAGACAATAGGCAATACAATAGGCAAGACAATCCAGGTTAACCAAGACAATCGGCAAGACAATTGAAATTGTCTTTAACAAATAAAAAACTCGGCTGTCATAATTGTTTGTGAACCAAATATTCTGCTGTAAACGAAGAACCACTCGCAGGAAGGCTGTCTGTCAAACACGCGCGCGCTAATTCTCCTGGTTTGGCTGGCGCGTGTAGTTCACGCGCGTCTAGGCGCGTTTGATCTTTTGCCGACAGCAACACTTGAGTTGACAGACTTTTGTTTCATTTACTTTATTTTTATGCATGGCTGTCCTTCTTCTTTTTTTTTTATTTGTTTTGTCGACGGAAACCATGCGACCTGCCCAACTGAGTACTCTTGTTTGTTTCTTTGCTTAAACAATTAACACTACTTGTCCATTTCTTTGTCGACAACAAACAAGACTTCCTGTTATTTTTTTTTTCTTTTGCTTGTCTTTGATTTTGATTTAATTGTATTTAATTTAATTAACTTAATTACTCAATTAATCAATTAAACGAATAATGATTAATTAATTAATAAGTTAATTAATTAAATCAATTAGACTAATATATTAATTCAAAATTAATTAACATGATAATTAATTTAATAAATGAATTAATTCAAAATGAATTAATTTATTAAATTAAATCAATTACATAATTATATTAATTAAAAGAGAATTAATATAAATCTTTTGACAGCTCAAATCTTTTTCTTGAACCACTGAAAGTAATAAATAATTACCACTGGATTTTCGTTGACGCTCGATGCACGGTCTGGTTCATGAGCGACTAACTCCAACGGCTTTTCTTTATTTTTGACTCTATGGCTGTGGTTAATGTCTTCTCTTAATATACCCGTCTTGATAGCTTGAACCACTGAAGTTAATGATAAACAACCACTGTTTAATGTTGACACTCGATGTACTGTCTGGTTCATGAGTGACTAACCGCAATGACTGTTCTTCACATATTGACTTTAAAATCTGGTTCCTTTTCTTTTCTTTTTCTTATCTCTCTATTAATTCTTCTGTACTGTCTCTGTCACTGTCGAAATCTCTGTCACTTTAAATGAATCAACTTCTTTAACGAATACTTCACTGAGGCTTGATCACATGTCTGAACTTCTTTTAATGTAGTAATTCTTCAAGTCTGTAGATTGACCTTGATCTTTTTCTTCTGACAGATAATACTATCTGAGATTCCTTGTGACAGTCTATATACTATTTACTATTACAATCTTGTTTAAGTTGAGTTGTATCCTCGAAATACAAATAGGCTACATCATATGCCTTTCATTCTGTCCTCATAATCAATCTTAAGGACACTAGTAACAATTCTCGTTAAACATCTTACTTCCACTTCCCAGGTTGCACTTTCAACTCTAGGATTTCGTCACAATCTCTCATACTTTTATAAGCTCATTTAGAGCTGTTAACGAAACTAGCTGTTCGTGAGCAAGCTCGAGCTCGGCTCGTTAAGGGCTCGATTCGGCTCGGTTCGTTAAGAGCTCGAGCTCGACCTCGAACACAAAAAAAAGCTCGTTAAACTAACAAGCTCGAGCCGAGCTTTTAACATGTGCGACTCGAGCTCGGCTCGATTTTGTTCGGCTCGGTTCGGCTCGTTAAAAGCTCGAAAAAAATAAAAATTTTTACTTTTTATTTTTTTATCTCCAACCAAATTAATTTTTTATTTTTTTAAAATTTGGGAATATCACTAAATTAGATATATCTTGACATCCGTACGGTTGGATCGTCGAAAAATATTTTTTAAAAAGTAGAAACAACAATTCGTGACAAAGCACTAGTTACTAGTACTAGTAAAATTAGTAGTGATCTAATAAGATCTCCAACCAAATTAATTTTTTATTTTTTGAAAATTTGGGAATATCACTAAATTAGATATATCTTGACATCCGTACGGTTGGATCGTCGAAAAATATTTTTTAAAAAAATAGAAACAACAATTCGTGACAAAGCACTAGTTACTAGTACTAGTTAAATTAGTAGTGATGTACTAAGATCTCCAACCAAATTAATTTTTTATTTTTTGAAAATTTGGGAATATTACTAAATTAGATATATCTTGACATCCGTATGGTTGGATCGTTGAAAAATATTTTTTTAAAAATGGAAACAACAATTCGTGACAAAGCACTAGTTACTATTACTAGTAAAATTAGTAGTGATCTACTAAGATCTCCAACCAAATTAATTTTTTATTTTTTGAAAATTTGGGAATATCACAAAATTAGATTTATCTTGACATCCGTACGGTTGGATCGTCGAAAAATATTTTTTAAAAAATAGAAACAACAATTCGTGACAAAGCACTAGTTACTAATACTAGTTAAATTAGTTGTGATCTACTAAGATCTCCAACCAAATTAATTTTTTATTTTTTGAAAATTTGGGAATATCAATAAATTTGTTATCGAGCTGCTCGATAACTGCTCGTGTGCAGCTCGATTTCTTAACGAACGCTAGGTTGAACAAATATTTTGTGCGATAATAAAGCTCGGCTGGGCTCGGTTCGTTAAGAAAAAAAGTAAAGCTCGGCTCGTTTAGCTCAAAGCTCGACTCGACTCGGTTCGTTAACAGCTCTAAGCTCATTCCATGAGCCTTCAATTCCCGTAATAACCTTAAGCTTTGGTTTCCGAGTCTTTTTAACTCTAAACGTTTATCAGACAAGCACCAATATCTTTTCCCCGAAAATCAATGACTTTTTCGCATAATGAACTACACCCTGTGCCAAAACTATATTACCACGCCAATCCTTCGCAATAATACCACCGTGCAATTTGCCTTAATTTATAATGACCTACACTTGGTATAATTTCCCACGCTTTACTTATAACCACACGATTTCAAATAGAATTTCGAGAAAAGAATCTCAAGAAATCCTCCGATCGCTTCCAATCCACTTTTCAAGTACTGTGTTAATCGAGAAGGGAATAATTAAAAAGTTTCTTTCTGTCTTTTGTCCCATATTTTTACCGAGTACCCAATCGGGAAACTTAATATCATTTCGTCCATTCTCTGTCACATCTTTGCAACCGAATACTATAACCAACCACATACGTCCTTAGATGGTATAATTCAATTAACAACTCAATTTTTCACTCTTATAAAATATTTCGGTTTGCTAAGTCTTTTGAAGTATAGCCTTGATCATTTACAGCTCTTGATAACTAACATACTCGTCACCTTGACTGTGACTTCACTCAATACCAAAACAAAGTTGAAATGAGTTCAATCTATAATATCAATTCTTCTGAGGTCACAACCTTATTCGATATTAATCATGAATCAATTCTTAACAAGCTCTCGTTTTTATAAACATGATTCTTCCACTTAACATGCATCATCACTTTTGATATATCTTAAAACAAAATCTTCCTCAATTAAAACTTTGAGAAAAGGAACATCAAGAAATTCCCCGATCGTTGTTACTCCTCTTTCACGTGCAATGTTACCTGAGAAGGGAATAATCGGAAACTTCTATCCATCCTTCATCTCATTGTTTCACTGAGTACTTATCCTGGAAAATTAACCCTATATCATCTATTCCCAATTGCAATTTGAACGTAAACAACAAGCTCAACTCTTATCGCATGGCATTTGCTCCAGCCACCATTCGGTTTAATACTCAATTTCTACCTTCATACAACATCGGTTTGCTAAAACATTTAAAAGAAAGCCTCAAATATTTTGTTGATTTAAAACAATTTAAAAACCATTTGAACCAACTAAAAATCCTTTTGAAAGATATTTTAGAAAATCATTTTAAGAGAAAACATTTAAAATAATAGGGTTTTAATCAAAAAGCCTTTTGGAACCAAAATATTTTTGAAAATTTAAAAAAAAAATCAATTAGCAAACCATGACCTTGGCTTCGACCTAATTCCTTATGGTACAACATATTTAAAACTCGCTTACGACTGCACTGCCTTGCATCCTCAGAGTTCCTTCCAATTCATGACTTTACATAATTGGCGAGTCCTCGAATTTGACTCTTTTTATAATCATCACAATCCACTTTCTGATAACTTCCTTTATAATCGCATTGAATTTCCCAATTCTTTGATAATTATAGCAGTAGTCTTATTACTTTCTTCATAATTCCACCAAGATTGATATGATACTATTTCTGGCAAAGATTCCCACCTTTCCAAGCTCATAACACATTGCTTTGACTTCTGACTCTACTACTTGTTATCATACTGCCCTTCTAGTTGCAGCCACAACTTCCCACATTACTCTTAATTAAATCTCTAGGGATTCTACTCCCGAAATCTTATTTCCTAATCATGGGATCTCGTTAATTTCTGCTACTTCTCTTTCTATGGGCAACTACGGTGCCCTTCTCTTCTAATTCCACATCTTCAAGATTCCACATTCTTTGTTTAGCCAATTTCATATATCTTCTATTTAGTCACTTCTGGAAACTTTCTGATTTCTCTGTCTTCCACCTTACCGTCATTTTACTTCATCTCGGTTAACTTCCCACCATCCTTGATAACTATGATTTCTTACACTGGCCTTGCATAAGTCATTTACTCCACATATTCGCCTTATCCCTCTTTTCGGCCTTTAGCAATATCTGTGATAATGTGCTCTTATTCACTGCTCTTTTCCTTTATTCAATTCTTATTAATCTCAAATCTTGTCTATGTCTTGTCGGTCCAGTAAATAATCCAATTTGACATGACATATTTGTCTTAGTCACCAAATTCTTAAACTTACATAACCAGTTCTTCGTCAGCACAATTGTAGTTTCAATCACCTTAGACGTCATCGCGTCTATCTTCACATCTCTTCATCATTAAGAATTTTTAAAATATCGAATTCCTGACAAGGAAGTCAATAAAATGAATGGGGCATCAATTATGAATTTAAACTGAGCTTGTTTGATAAAACTTTTATAAAGGAATTTAACCGAGAGATCAATATAATCTTTTTGAACTATTTTCAAGTTGCATTTATCACTTGGTTAACCACCATAGTACAAAAGGATGGCCAGTCCTTAGTACTTCGTGACAAACACAATCAGTGGCGTCCCACTGGACTTCTATCACAAAGATAAAATGTCCCTGAATCCCCTATCTGTATAGGTTGTTCATCTCAGCTGGAATAGAGAAAAAAATCAAGTATTCATGAGAATAGAAGGGATTCAAGAGTTCCAAAAATTTTCAAATAAAGTCGGATCAATTATCCTTTGAAAGATATAGATATTTCTAAAAGAATGGAATTGAATTCGAATAAATCTGACATATCAAACTCATCATCGTTTGATGTATAAAAGACTTATCAATAGATACTTCAAGGGTTGTGTTGCGTAAAATCTAGATGTGCAAGTGTACACAATCGCAAACAAGTAATATAATGGTAAATACCAGATTCGTACCTCAAGGACTACTAAATTATATCAAATGCAAGTTTTATCTAGCAAAGTGATTTATCGAACCAAAAATATTGTTGAAGATTTTATAACTAATTAATTAAATTAAATTAACCAACTAATTAAACTAGCAAGAAAGTTGTTGTGATTCAAATATGAGAAGGTAAGTCAGGATAATTATTTCCCCCTAGCACATGAAAATCAGTTAATAAGCCTCACGGCACCGTCACAATCCACAGTCTACTAGCTAGAATTCTATGGTCATAGGTTCCTCGCAGAATCACTATGGTATAATTTCTAATAAATAAACTAACATATGTCTATGCCAATTTATCCCTCGAAATTCAATTAAGCACCAATTCATAAAGCTATGCATGATCACAATATATTTCTGTACCGCAACAATATTAAATCAATCGATCTAAGCATGCACCATTCAAGTTTTGTGTCAATTAATTATATTCCTCGCAGAATTATAATTAACTCGTTAACCCACTAATGTTGATCAGGCAAAAGCAAGTATTAGAATGAAAAGCACTTGAATGAATAAACCATGGAATTGCAATTAGCACTATTTAACAAATCACCAATAAACTCATGCTAGAGTTCCATAAAAATCCCAACTATAATAATTTAGTTCATAATCAAAATCTCAAAATCACACAATAAATAAGAGTATGGATACATGATATGAAAAGATAAAGAGAGAATTTCAAACAATTAATGGAGAAAACAAATCCAAGAATTTCTTCTATGGCTGGGTCTCCGTCTGCTGCTCTTCTTTCTCCCCCTCTGTCTCCCTCTCGTACGTTGTGTCTCTCTCTAAGTATTAGGTCTGATCTATATCTAATAATATCTTTAATAAAAGTGTTTTTAATTATTTAATACAAATACAAGGAAAATTCCCAATCAAAATTGAATTCCAAAAAGAAGAAATTCGTAGTTGACTTTTTGACTCAGATTCTGGGCTGATTCGGCTGGATTTTAAATACAAGACCACTCTAGAAATAAAGCTCTTCTCCTAAGCTTTCCGTGGGCTGTTGAATCGTCAGAATCGGACTTGTAGAACTCCAGATATGGCCCAAACAGTGCAGACTGCGCAAGCTACCTGGAAAATCCGAATTTTAATCAAATTTATCTCCAACTCTTGCTATTTAAGCTCCAAGCCTTCCTTTATTATAACTCCTTGATACCTATAATAAAACATTATAATTTATTAAATAAAAATCCAAATCAATGCAAAATAACTTAAATATTGGGATAAAATTAGGATTAAATGCACGTTTATCACATCCCCACACTTAGCATCTTGCACGTCCTCGGGCAAAGAAGAAAGAAAAAAAAAAAAAAACTAAATCCTAACTAACTAATACCACTTCCGTAGGTGATCACGGTTGCATTTGTCATATGCAACAAGCCCTTTAAACCCCAAGGTAGCCCAAGTGGACGAGTAAGGTCTCGTGAGGATTTGTAGTGAATTTACCCACAAAATTCCTAATTTTTATTTTGACTGCCAAGTCTCAAACATGAAATATATCATAGCACTCCACACATGCAAACTTAATCATGTAATAGCTCATAGATGTCATATAATGCAATTCCTCAACTTTACACACCAACACAACTAGTCAAGCACGCACACATAGTCTCAAAAGACTAAAATATCAAGAATAACATCAAAGTCTCAATCAACAAGAAAATAGCATGCTTTGGATGGAAAATAACCTCACAAACACTAAAATCACACAAGTGTTTAGGTGCAACTGTATCACTCAAGTTCAATCAAATGCACATGTGCTACCATAAGCTTGCTTGTCCACCGAAATCTCTAAACTTCGTGTTCGTATAAATCAAAAGGTCTTTGTCAAGGGTTGTAACGAGGCTTAGGTGAGGGGGTAGGAAATCAAAGAAATAGGCTAACAAGTGGCTAAACTTGACAACTAATAGAGCATAATGTTCATATACACTTGAAGCATTCAACATGAAACTAACCTTGAGATATCATCCCACATACAAATGTAAATTCATAAATTTCACATTGCTAGAACCATTGAACATAAACTCTCTTTCTTTCTTTTCTTTTTTTTTCATCTTTTTTTTCTTTTCTTTTTTTTTTTTGAATTTTTTTTCTCTATTTTTTATTGATTCGAGTGACTTTATTGAGGTGTCACGAAGAAGGAATAGCCACACCAATTCGATTCCCACCCAAAATTTCACACAATGACAAAGATATCCCCACACTTAATATTTTACCAATCCCTTGTATACATCACAATGCTCTACTAGTCAATCAAGACAAGAAGAAATTTATAGGCTCAAAATTTAGATGGTGATATATGAAGAAAAAGGATATAGGCTCAAGGGGGCTCACTAAGGATTATTTTTAAGGGTACTGTTTTGGACAATATGGTTAATCCTAGTGCCTTTATCATTTTTACATGATACACAATATCAATATGCGCACGACCTGGTTTAAAGCAAGTTCTAGAGCAACACATGCAATGATGAATAACTCACCACAAAAAAAAAGGATTGATAAAAGATGTATCAATCATAAATTAAGGCTCAAGATCTCACATGGTGATAGCATGCCATACTCATCAAAATTGACAGTGACGTACATTCAAGTTTTAAATTTTTCGCAAGCACGTACAAGACATCATTATGTATAAGGTATTTTACGCCAAGGAGACATGTACATGACACTCAAAAAATTAGCCTACATGGTGTGTACTTATCCTTATTAACATGCTATTTTGACAAGGCAATCAATTTTTTTAAGTTTTCTATTTTTTTTTTGTGATTTTCTATTTTTTTTAACTATCCTAAAAAAAACTAACAAAAGAAAAATGAAAAATAAAATCTAAAACCAACTACTAAAATGATTATCCTAAAAAATAACAAATAAAAATAATTTATTAATGATCCTAATTTTTTTTCATTTTTTATATTGAAAACCCCTCCCCACACTTAAGTGGTTCATTGTCCCCAATGAAATATATTTATAAAATATACAAAATAAAAAAAATTCTAAAAATAAAATAAAAAAAGAAAACTAAAAAAAATATGTACAAAGAAAGGTTAAAAATACTCCCCTAGTGATCCGCATGAAGTGTCGTTAGAAAATTGCAAAGGTGTAATGAAGGAGTCAACATTGCTGGGCTGCCCTTGACTTTATAAAATTCAGAATGCAATTATAAGCATTAGTTGCAAGCTGGTGTAGTGGTCGGAATCATTGTCTCCTAGTAGGAGGTCAGGAGTTCAACTCTCCACTCCTACATTTCCCTTTAATTTTTGAAGGAAAGCTGCTACCACTACGTGATATGGCAGAACTGATGACTGGACTGGTGATTGGGATGCTGATGTAGATGACATGTGGATGATGGCGCTGATTGGATAGTTGAGGTGGCAACAATTATACGTATGGCTGCTTGCATGGCAATTCACTGGACACATTCTTAAATGGGCTGGAACAGATTAATGGGCTCTGACTGAATTGGGTTTGTGTGCATGCATGCATATTACAAGTGGTTGGGCAGATAGAATGGACTGGACTTGCAGCAAATGGGCCACAACAGATGGGCTTGGACAGCAGGTTCGTTGGACAAGAAGGCAAACTGCAGCAGCAAATGGGCTCGCGAGGATGGGCCTGCAATTGGACAATGAAACATGCCTGGACTGGACAATGCGCGCGCGTGAGTGAGACCTGGTGCTTGCTTACAGAAAATGTAAACCGTGGGTTCAAGAAATAAAAACCCCGGTATTGAATCTTATATTTATCCAGGGATGTAAAACGTCGGTTTAAAAAAATAACATTGCTGGTATTGTCGAGCCCTAAAAGAACAGGGCGTCAAAACCATGGCTTGGACAAAATAATATACCAGTATTTCATCCCTGTACAAGATTGATTTCACCCGCAATTTTTCTTCTTCTTTTTTTTTTTTTCATATTGCTCCAAATTTTTTTTTTCATACCACCCTTGTACTCAAAACAAATATTTATTCCTGAAACACTTGAAATCAAATCATCAAGGCATCATATGGGAGTAAAAAAACAAAATAAAAATATCTAACCTAAAAATAAATACAAAAAAAATGAAATAGAAATTTACTAACCATACAAAATCATGGGTTGCCTCCCAAGAAGCGCTTTTCTTTAATGTCTTTGGCTAGACATCCTTTTTTTTTTCAAGGCTCTACCAAATCAATTGAGGTTTTATCACGTATAACCTCACATCCCCAATAATGCTTCAATTGTTGTCCATTCACCTGAAACTCACCCCCTTGATTATCCCGTAATACCACAGCTCCATAGGGATGTACTTTTACAATTGTGAAAGGACCAGACCATCTAGATTTCAACTTGCCCGGAAACAATTTCAGCCTTGAATTGAATAACAACACTTCCTGTCCCACTTCAAACACTCGAGATTGTATGTTTTTATCATGCCATTTCTTCGTCTTCTCCTTGTAAAGCTTAGCATTCTCGTAGGAGAAAAATCGTAACTCCTCCAACTCGACAAGTTGCAACAATCTCTTCTCACCAACACGATGCATGTCAAATTTTAGACTTTTAAGAGCCCAATAAGCCTTATGTTCAAGCTCAACCGATAAATGACACACCTTTCCGAAAACCAAGCGATACGGAGACATACCCAAGGGAGTTTTGTATGCAGTGCGATAGGCCCAAAGAGCCTCATCTAACCGTGTAGACCAATCCTTACGATTCGGGTTCACCACTTTTTCAAGAACACTCTTAATCTCTCTATTAGACAACTCCGCTTGTCCATTCGTCTGAGGATGATAGGCAGTAGCAACCTTGTGTCTCATATTATACTTGGCTAAAGTACTCGCCATTAATTTATTCACAAAGTGCGTACCTTCATCACTGATTAAAGCCCGTGGGGTTCCAAAGCGAGTAAAGATATGCTTGTCCAAGAACTTGATGACAACCCTCGCATCATTAGTAGGGTAGGCAGCCGCTTCCACCCATTTAGACACGTAATCAACAGCCACTAAGATGTACTCATTCTTGAAAGAAGAAGGAAACGGACCCATGAAATCAATGCCCCATACATCAAATAGCTCGACCTCAAGAATGTTAGTCAAAGGCATCTCACTTCTCCTCGAGATATTACCAACTCTTTGACAACGATCACATTTAATAACATAAGCATGAGCATCCTTGAACATAGAGGGCCAAAAGAAACCAGATTGTAATACCTTTGCAGCCGTGCGTTGCCCACCAAAATGTCCACCAGAAGGAGATGAATGACAATGGTAAAGAATATCCTGCATCTCAAATTCAGCAACACATCTTCTAATAATTTGGTCTACACCTTGCTTGAACAAATAAGGTTCATCCCAAAAATAAGATTTTACATCATGCAAGAATTTCTTTCTTTGTTGACTTGATAAATCCAACGGCATCAACCCAGTAGCTAAATAATTAGCAAAATCAGCAAACCATGGAGTAACATTAGCAATTTGTACCTGAAACATCTGCTCGTCTGGGAATGTTTCTTTGATCGGAACCATAGCACTAGATTCCTCGTTGTACTCCATCCTTGATAAATGATCAGCTACTTGATTTTCAACACCTTTTCTGTCTTGTATCTCAATATCAAACTCTTGGAGCAAAAGAACCCACCTTATCAACCGTGGCTTTGCATCCTTCTTGGTGATTAGATACTTTATGGCTGAATGATCGGTGAAGACAACCACTTTAGTGCCCACAAGATAAGAACGAAACTTGTCAAAGGCAAACACAACAGCAAGAAGCTCCTTTTCAGTCACCGTGTAATTCAATTGAGATCCGTTCAAAGTGTGACTAGCATAGTAAATGGGATGAAATATCTTGTTCCTCCTTTGACCCATTACCGCACCCACTGCGTAATCACTAGCATCGCACATTAATTCAAAAGGCAAGCTCCAATCCGGTGCAATAATGATAGGTGCTGAAATCAATCTCTGCTTTAATTCCTCAAAGGCCTTCAAACATGCTTCATCAAACTGAAAAGGGGTATCATTCTCCAATAACTTGCAGAGTGGCTTAGATATTCTTGAGAAGTCCTTAATGAACCGTTTGTAGAAACCTGCATGTCCCAGAAAACTTCGAATATTCTTGACGGAAGTAGGAGGAGGTAGCTTCTCAATGACTTCGACCTTAGCTTTATCCACTTCAAGTCCCTTCCTTGAAATTTTGTGGCCCAAGACTATGCCCTCTCTCACCATAAAGTGGCACTTTTCCCAATTTAGTACATGATTGGTTTCCTCGCATCTTTCTAATACCTTGCCCAAGTTACATAGACAATCATCATAAGAATCTCCAAAGACAGAAAAATCATCCATGAATACCTCTAGATAGTCACCCACCATATCAGAAAAAATGGCCATCATGCAACGTTGAAAAGTTGGAGGAGCATTACACAACCCAAACGAAACTCTTCGGAAGGCAAAAGTACCATACGGACATGTGAATGTGGTTTTGTGTTGATCCTCCGGAGCGACAGTTATTTGATTATAGCCTGAGTACCCATCAAGAAAACAATAATACTCTCTCTCTGCGAGTCTGTCCAGCATTTGATCCATAAACGGCAAGGGAAAGTGATCCTTCCTGGTGGCTTTGTTCAACTTCCGGTAATCAATGCAAATTCTCCAACCCGTGACTGTTCTGGTTGGAATCAACTCATTGTTTTCATTCTTTACCACCGTGAGTCCACCCTTCTTCGGCACACATTGAACCGGACTAACCCATGAACTATCCGAGATTGGATATATAATTCCTGCATCTAGCCATTTGATAATCTCCTTCTTGACCACCTCTTTCATGATAGGATTCAATCGACGTTGGCCTTCAATAGATCCCTTAGCACCTTCTTCCAACAAAATTTTGTGCATACAAATAGAAGGACTGATACCTCGAATATCTGCAATAGTCCATCCAATAGCTTTCTTGTGCTTTCTAAGAATTTCCAACAATTGATCTTCCTGAGCTTCGGACAAAGTAGCAGAGATGATCACAGGCAATGTAGACGAAGGTCCCAAATAAGCATACTTCAAATGAGAAGGAAGAGCTTTCAATTCTAGCACCGGTGGTTCAACAATGGATGGCCTTGGAACCTTGAAATCCCTTGATGACAATTCCAGCGACTCAAAACGGCCTTTAGTACGTATATCATGTGAATTAGCTTCCAACCAAGCTAAAAGATTAACATCATCATCTTCAACTTCAGATTTATTGAGGATCACTTGTTCCAAAGGATCATGTGAGGAAGCATACTCTAGTTTTTCAGAAACTAGATCATCTATCACAGTGACTGCTGCACAATCTTCAATATCATCAGAATACTTCATTGCTTTGAACACATTAAATGTTACCTTTTCATCTTGCACTCTCATGGTTATCTCCCCATTGTGCACGTCAATCAATGTTCTCCCAGTTGCAAGAAACGGTCTCCCCAAGATAATGGGAACCTCCCTATCTGCCTCATAATCCAAGACAATAAAATCAGCAGGAAATATGAATTTATCTACCTTGACCAAAACATCTTCAATCTTTCCTTCGGGATGAGCAAGAGATCTATCCGCTAGTTGAAGAGTGACAGTTGTAGGCCGAACTTCTCCAATCCCCAATTTCCTGAACACAGACATAGGCATCAAGTTTATGCTAGCCCCCAAATCGCACAATGCCATCCCACAATAAGAATTCCCAATAGTGCAAGGAATGGTGAAACTCCCTAGATCTTTCATCTTTGGTGGCAATTTATTCTGCACAAAAGAGCTACATTCTTGCGTAAGAGCTACAGTTTCAAACTCTCCCAACCTTCTCTTCTTTGTAAGAATGTCCTTCATGAACTTCACATAATTAGGCATTTGCTCAAGAGCTTCTACAAGTGGAATGTTGATGTGAAGTTGCTTCAGAACATCTAGAAATTTCTTGAACTGATCATCCTGCTTATGCTTTTGAAACCGTTGAGGGAATGGTGGTTGTGCTTGGGGTGTAGGAACCACTTTAGAAGTTTGGACACCACTATTTTCTGCATTTTTACCTTCACCCTTAGTTGTAGAGGTATCATCTTCTTTAGCTTTAGCATTCTCCAAGACTTTCCCGCTTCTCAAAGTAATTGCCTTGCAATGCACATTCCCATCATTCTTAGGCTTTTCAGTGTCGCTAGGAAGAGTGCCATGTGGTCGATTCCTTAGCTCATTCGCTAGTTGCCCAACTTGATTCTCCAAGTTTCTAAGTGATGCGGCTTGACTTTGTATGAGAGCATCGTTATTTGCCATGTATGCCTTGAGCATATTTTACAGAGAATTAGATTGCGATGCTTGTTGAGGCTGTTGTTGTTGAGCTTGTTGAGAAAAACCTGGTGGATAATTGGGCCGATAAGTATTTGCTGAAGCCCCAGAAGTAGTCCCTTGATTGCTCCATGAGAAGTTAGGATGTTGCTTCCATGATGGATTGTAAGTGTTTGAATAAGGGCCATTCCTATTTTGATTTCCCACATAGTAGACAGATTCGGGGTTTGAAGGACAATTATCATATGTATGCTCTTCACCACAATACACACATGAGACACTCTTGACTTGATTGACCTGCTGATTAACCGACTGTCCCATAGACTGATTTCCTCCCGTTGTCAAATTCTTGAGCATATTCTCAATGGATGACATTTGAGCCTTCATTGAAGTTACAGCATCAACTTCAAATAAACCCGCTACCTTCTTTCCAGCTTGAGCTCTATTAGTTGTCCACTGATGATTGTTTGTTGCAATTGTATCCAGAATTTCATAAGCCTGATTATAAGATTTTGCTAGCAGAGCTCCATTTGCAGATGCATCAACCACCAGCTTTGTCTGAGTATTAAGACCATTATAAAATGTCTCCATCTGAATGTAGTGAAGAAGACCATGCTGAGGGCATTTTCTCAGTAATGCCTTGAAACACTCCCATGCCTCATATAAGGTCTCATCATCCTGTTGCTGAAAAGAATTAATCTCATTGCGAAGCCTTGCATTTTTGGTAGGAGGAAAATACTTCATAAGAAATTTCTCTGCCAAGTCATTCCAATCAACCACTGAACCTGGTTGCAATGAATTCAACCAATCTGTAGCCATGTCCCTCACGGAGTATGGGAACAACTTCAATCTCAAAGCATCATTTGTGACTCCATTTAGTTTGAAAGAATCACACACCTCAGCAAACAACCGAAGATGAAGGTGAGGATCCTCGGTAGACTTCCCACTGAACTGACCAATAGTCTGCAGCATCTGAAACATGACTGGCTTCAGCTCAAACTGTGGTGCCTGAATAACAGGGTTGACAATCCCCGAGTTTAGCTCACCAACACGAGGTCTTCCATACTGCCGAATGGCACTGTCTCTGTCATCCAACACCATTGTGCCATCTGGAGGATTAGGTGGCACATTCCGGTTATTAACATTCACATCACCCATAACTAAGTTTGCTTCCTTAGCTCCAAGTTGCAGTTTTCTTCTTGCCCTGAATGTTCGCTCAATTTCAGGATCAAAAGCAAATAATCCCGATGGTTCTTCGTTCATACACAAGGACACCTGAGAAGAAAGACTTTTACTCCCGTTAGTCACAGAAGTAACAAAAACCAAATCGCAAGAAAATTAACTTCGCAATTAACACTAAACAGTCCCCGGCAGCGGCGCCAAAAACTTGTTGCGTAAAATCTAGATGTGCAAGTGTACACAATCGCAAACAAGTAATATAATGGTAAATACCAGATTCGTACCTCAAGGACTGCTAAATTATATCAAATGCAAGTTTTATCTAGCAAAGTGATTTATCGAACCAAAAATGTTGTTGAAGATTTTATAACTAATTAATTAAACTAAATTAACCAACTAATTAAACTAGCAAGAAAGTTGTTGTGATTCAAATATGAGAAGGTAAGTCAGGATAATTATTTCCCCCTAGCACATGAAAATCAGTTAATAAGCCTCACGGCACCGTCACAATCCACAGTCTACTAGCTAGAATTCTATGGTCATAGGTTCCTCGCAGAATCACTATGGTATAATTTCTAATAAATAAACTAACATATGTCTATGCCAATTTATCCCTCGAAATTCAATTAAGCACCAATTCATAAAGCTATGCATGATCGCAATATATTTCTATACCGCAACAATATTAAATCAATCGATCTAAGCATGCACCATTCAAGTTTTGTGTCAATTAATTATATTCCTCGCAGAATTATAATTAACTCGTTAACCCACTAATGTTGATCAGGCAAAAGCAAGTATTAGAATGAAAAGCACTTGAATGAATAAACCATGGAATTGCAATTAGCACTATTTAACAAATCACCAATAAACTCATGCTAGGGTTCCATAAAAATCCCAACTATAATAATTTAGTTCATAATCAAAATCTCAAAATCACACAATAAATAAGAGTATGGATACATGATATGAAAAGATAAAGAGAGAATTTCAAACAATTAATGGAGAAAACAAATCCAAGAATTTCTTCTATGGCTGGGTCTCCGTCTGCTGCTCTTCTTTCTCCCCCTCTGTCTCCCTCTCATACGTTGTGTCTCTCTCTAAGTATTAGGTCTGATCTATATCTAATAATATCTTTAATAAAAGTGTTTTTAATTATTTAATACAAATACAAGGAAAATTCCCAATCAAAATTGAATTCCAAAAAGAAGAAATTTGTAGTTGACTTTTTGACTCAGATTCTGCTGGATTTTAAATACAGAACCACTCTAGAAATAAAGCTCTTCTCCTAAGCTTTCCATGGGCTGTTGAATCGTCAGAATCGGACTTGTAGAACTCCAGATATGGCCCAAACAGTGCAGACTGCGCAAGCTACCCGGAAAATCCGAATTTTAATCAAATTTATCTCCAACTCTTGCTATTTAAGCTCCAAGCCTTCCTTTATTATAACTCCTTGATACCTATAATAAAACATTATAATTTATTAAATAAAAATCCAAATCAATGCAAAATAACTTAAATATAGGGATAAAATTAGGATTAAATGCACGTTTATCAGGTTGATCAAGCAAACATTCAAGAAATTCTTAGTTATTCATAATCTCACTCTTGTCGACTAAGCACTAATATCTTAGCTGCCAAACCGGCCTGACCATAATGAGTTGAATAAATAAGAAGATCTTAATTCATTCTCGATTTTCGAACCATCACTGTGCAACGGATGCCTCAGCAACGATACCAACCGGGAATTAACTTAGGACGATAATTCAGAGAAAGAATAAGAAATTTCTTAAGCAATGAATTTGAATGAATCAACGATTAAGGATACATAACTACGCTCAACTTCCAACTCATGCTAATAATCACTTTCCACTTCGCATTCTTAACCTTCTCCTACCATCTCCGAAACGTTCACATCGAAACTAATATCGTAGAAAGTTCTAGACTCTACGCAAAAATTCTCGAGATAACGTCCCCCAGACTGATAGCACTAGCTGCCCACTTAGCTTATGCCGCTTCGGGTTCGCTGTTTAGCTAATAGCCCAATCCTTAAACGATTCGAACTTCTACTCGCGCGATATGCCGAAAGACCAATTAACGTCGCGACGCTTGCTGAAGTATCCTAATGCGATCCTTACCCTAAACCGTTCTACCCACTCCTATCTTATACTCGTACCCTAACCCTCCTAATCTGTTTCATTGACCATAACCTATAGCTCTGATACCAACTTGTAGCATCCCAAAATCCGGGGTACAGATATGGGGCCACTAACTATAAGCAATATTATACATCTCTGAATATAAACAACATTACCTAATAAAAACCCCTTAACCAAGATCGCATACAGGTTATGGTATGAAACAAACTATCAAATTATTTTATTACAATCCAACCTCAGAATAAAAATGTTATACAATTTTTACGAATAGACAAATCACTGTCTAACTACATATCCAACCTTGACAATTCCCAATCCATTATTTGAAAAAGTCCAAACTCGAACGTCTCCTCTCGTTGTCTATAGAGCAATACCCACTGGCCACTAGGTTCTCTGATTATCTCTAACCACTGGAGAAGTAAACAAAAGCAAGAGTGAGCCAACAATGCTCAGCAAGTGTAAATAGTGATAACAATTTCAATAACGATGACAATTCTGATAAACAAAAGAGTTTCATCTCATTCTATGAAGAATCGGTTATATCGACTTTTCGATTGCCACGAGGGCCAATAATCCTCCCTTCATAAGGTGCATCAAGAACTAGAACTGACAAGAGTTCTGATATTGAAATATTATTAAAACAGACTTCCAAGGAGTCAAGAACTAAACATCTCAATTTCAGAGTATAGATTAGAATTGGAATTTTTATTTATTTAAAAAAAACATCAAGGTTAGGCTGCTGATCAGTCACGCACTAACCCCGGACAAACGCACACAGCAATGTCCTTAATTGGACCCATGGCACACATTGGCCTTAACATCTGACCACGAATCTGGTCTTACCCCGAAGGGTTTAACGCCCCAAGGGCCACTTTTAAAAACATTTCCAATTCTAAATCATCCATACTAGGTGTCGGAACAATCGACAACCTTTGCCAACCAACAACTGGAAAACTCACGTTCCAGAACAACAATAACTCGTAATTAAGATTCAATAAGGAAACAACAACATCTTCTAGCATCGACAAGTTCGATACAATACAGGGTGATAAATGAATAATAAAAATATTCAACGGATATCAACAAGTTCGATAATGAATGGAACAGGGAATATAAAGAACGATAATTCGAATAGGTATCGACAAGATAGATATGAGTATTGAGGAACATTGTTATTAACTTGTTTAAAGAGTAAATCGACTTGGGCAACGATAAGAGATATAAATTGCAACCAGATTATCATCATATGAAATTCTACGCTAGGGCGAGGACATAGGCAAGCATTACGCTTTTAATAAAATTTTCAACACCTTGCAAGGCTTAACTGACATAAACGATTAAAGTAGTTTAAACGATTATTTGTAAAATAATCTCAGGATAGTTAGTCGCAAATCAGTTTGAAGGAAACATTTTTATAAAGGGGTCCATTGGAGAAATTATGTGAAAAATCAAGAATTTTATTAACAAGTATTCGTTAAAATTTTAAACTTGGATTCTCTCTATTTATTTGGAGAAAATAAAAGAAATAGTATTCAGTTGAGGAATCCAATGCCATAGCTTGAGTAAAGTATTTAAGCGGGAAAGATTATGTTTAAGGTTCTTTTAAAAACTTGGTATTCGAATTAGGGGTAGGGAAAATAAACATGTCCATGCTAACTGGGAAGTATATCATTTTCTAAACACATTTGACCAAACTACATTATACGACAAAAGGAATGAATTGCATCACTTGAAAGATAAGTGAAGAGCAAACACTTGCCTCGATTCACGGAGTTCTCGACCTTAACATCGATCCATAACTCAGTTTCACGACATTTCTTTACTTGCTAGCCTTTTATTTGGTCCTACTTCCATTTCTACTTCGTAACTCACTAACTTCCACGTCAATACATCCGTCGGCTTTGATACTTGTCCTTCTATTCGTCTTTCTTTTTACCCGTGCACAGCTCTTGGCCATGTCTCCTATTCAAACCTTTACAAGGTCAGATACTATTTCAGTATTAACTCAAGCAAAACTTATCGTTTGCTCTATTCTACCCATGCGCGTCCTATAATGCTTACATATACAATACATATAGACATAATCATTCATGTTCACATAATAGTCTCACTATAATCAACTAAGTCACATAAACACGTCACATAACCATTTCAAAACAACACAACCACTTAATATTTAAACTCACAATATATTCTTGAAATAATCCACTGATACATATACTTAAACCCTTAGTAATCATAACACACCTTCAAGCATTGAATGTAAATAAGTTAAATAGGTTTTAAATAGATTTGCAGGTGATTTTTAGAAAATTTCGGCATGAAGTTTTCGTTTATCGGACTATGGGCACAGCCCCTCAATATCAATTAAAAATGATTCAACCCTACTTTTACAAAAATAAAGCTGCCTCAACTTGCAGCAACATAAAAGTAAACAATTAATGAAAAGTACCCGCCCGAACATGCGGCAACTAAACACATAAGAAAATGTATCCGCCCAGACATGCGGCACATAGCACGTAATGATTTATATTAACATTAACTACTACTTACGTTACATCAATGATCATATCACTCACGCATTTTAATGATACACGTGACGATCAATCATTGATATTCGTAAGCCTTAGGGAACAACCCCTAGCACTAACTATTACTTACGCTATATTAATGATCACATCACTCGAGCATATTAATTATACTGGTGATAGTTAATCATTGATATTCGTAAGCCCGAGGAACTAGTTGCAGAGAATTACACAAGTCCTTAAATATTGTCACTTAAGACTCGTGATCTCATTGCAACTCCTCGCAGATAAACACATAATAAAATGAATCTCACAGTTAATCTTTGATAAATAACATTTAAACTGAAATATACTGCTTACGCAATTATATAATTCCTTTATCAAAACCAGTTGATCACACATAACCCTCCACCAAAATCTGACAATTAAAGCACTTAACAAATATTCCTATTCGACCTATATCACTTAGCACATAGACAATTACGACTAGCCAACTCAAATAACTTATATATAATACAACAACAACAATCATCAACCAACAACCATACAGCTCCCGACTGAACCATCATTAAATAATCGGTAGCTCGACATCCACAAATTAACATTTCAGACTAATATATATTAACAATAATTACCATAACAAATAATGTAATTTACCCACTAATATAAACAACTAAAACCAGTTGTCCAATTCGACATATATCAAAAATCCCCAAATTCCACTTCAGAAATTATTACACAATAATAACAATTAGTAACTAATAATGTCCAAAACATATAATTAAACCCACAATCAATCTCATAATTAATTAACAATTATAACCTCTTCCGAATTAAACTACGAAAATTAAATCAATCGTATCGCAATTAAATCTAATTTAATTACAACAATTCATATAATTAATCTTAAATTGACAATTAAATAATTACATCAAAAATGAAAATAAATAAATAAATAAAATATTATACCTTTTTCCGAACTTTCCAGTTTCCACCAAAAATCTCTCTCTCTCTCTCTCTCTCTCTCTCTCTCTCTCTCTCTCTCTCTCTCTCTCTCTCTCTCTCTCTCTCTTCCCCGCTGTACCACCACTGTTGCTGTGCTCCACCCGCTGTTGAAATTAACACAAGAAAACCCAAACTTGGAAGCCCCATACCATTCGGAGATACTGAAACAAAACAGAGTAATTCACACAACTTGGATTTTAAGCACATGCAACAACTATAAACTTAATACAACTCAAAACCCATGGCAAGCAACTCGATTAAGGGACAACCGACTCATTTCCATCATCATCGGTGGTCGGGTTTCGTCTCGACGAGCCCAAAAACGTGGGTTCTAGCCAAGACTCATCCCCTCAAGCACATCACGATCATCAATTCTTCAAAAAAAAACGAATCAAATCCCCCATTGACAAAACCCCGAATTTAAAATCTCAATATTTTGAAACAAAAATCATATGGGTGAATAGAGAATTGAAAAAGATGAATTTAGGTTACTTATACTTGAAATTTGAGTGACAGGAACACTAGCAATTGAGAGTTTATTTTGTGAGTTTAAGAGAGAGATGGGAGACAACAAGAGAGATGAGAGAGTACAAGTGTCAGGTCAAAAGAAATGAAGAAGAAAGGATAAGAAGCTGGTGGTGGTGGCTCATAATGCTGCCAAGGGCAGTTTCGTAATTTAGTAATGCTGAAAATCTTTAAAACTGATTTTAATCCTTTAAAAATCGAAATGAAATAGGAAATTAGTAGGAAAATAAATTCTAAAATTCTAAAATGAAGTTTATGAAATTGTAAACCTCCCCATATTTTTAAAATAATTTTCTAGTCAAAAATGAATTTTATATGATTTTTACAAGTTTAACATTTTTAAATGGAATAAAGCTTTTTAAATCATTTTAAAATACTTACGCCCACAATTAAATACTCCCACAAATTCTAAAAACTAAATAATATCATAAAGATTATAATGCAAAAGATTTAATGATTTAAAACATCTCCAATGATTTTATATGATTTTCGAAAGATTAAAATTGCACTTTAAAAATACTTTTAATGCTCCAAAAATATAAATAAAATTCCATGGACATATATGACACATACCAATCATCATATAATCACATCAACATGATTTCACATACATCTTGACTTTATAAAAATAAACTCATCATAAATCACATAGTTTCCACATTTAACAATTAAATACACATTAATAAATTGCGAAAAATTCTAGGTCGTTATAAATATTTTGAAGTACCGTGTACGTAGCACGGGTTATAATCTAGTTTATTTAAATTTTATTGCATTATAATTAATAATATTTTAGATATTAACATCTAATATTTTAACATTTGTATATTCATTTTTTCTAGTATTATTTTGATCCATCATAAGCTATCATTCATTTCTTAAATTGGTACTTTCAAGTATATTTTTTTAAAATATTAATAACACACTAGCTCTCGAATTTATAATATTAAATGAGAAAATATTATTAAACGAGAATAGGGTGATGGTCCTATCTACCAAAATCAAATATGGGGATCTAAATTACCAACTTCCAAAAAGTTGGCCCCAAATACCCACGGAATGCATACTGTGTGTGGCGTGTCTTAAGAAACGCTGCGGGGATGGTACATCTTGAAGTTACGTCATTGGGTGAGGCGTATCAACCCTTACATACGCCCATAACAAAGACGTAAATAGGAATATGCAATAAAAACGAAACACGCATAAGTGTTTCTAAAGACGCCTCTCTATTACTATATCAATTTACTCTAAATTACGTACATGAGAAACGTATAATTCAATTATTTACTTTCATAGTAACCGCTCCGATATCTATTCTCCGATTATTATCTCCCCCTGAACGAAAGGGTTGCCGAGGCTTATCAAGTGTTTGATTACGCTATGGAAACAAACCTAATTTTCATGGCTTCCCGTCGACGTATGCTTCTTAAGGTCATCATTCTCGGCGATAGCGAGGTTGGGAAGACATCTTCATCAGAATCCTCTCTCTCTCTCTCCCTCTCTCTCTATGTATATCATATTTGTTTTTAATATATATGAAATAAATATATGTTAAGATCCTTTTCAGTTGAAAAATAGCTTTTTATATTTTCTCTATAAGTTTGTGAATTTAACCTGGGAAGGCTTGTTTTTTTGTGCTGATAAGAAAAGGTTTCTATTCGTTGTTTAGTTGCTGTTAGGCTTAAGTCAAGACCGAGTTGCTAGTTTTAATGGTTTTGCTGATTTTTTGATGAGTTACGTTGTATTCATGAGTTGAATTTCTTTTGTTGTTCTCTGGGTTTTGTTTGGATTGTTTTGTTTGAATTCTTCTGGGTTGTGGTGTTTACTGAGTCACTGAATTGACTCTTTTTTAAACTGATTGTATTTATTAATTGCTTAATATTGTAATTAAATTAGTTCCTTAATTTACTCTCCTATTTAATTATTGTTTAAATTTGTGATTTTTTATTTTCTTTTATTAATATTAAATGATATTTATTGAGGAGTTATATCTCATAATTAGTTTTTGGCTCTTTAATATCCAACGGTAGTAATATGGTGACTATTTCACTTAATTTTTAAAGATAATTTAATGTAATTGACCGATCTTTAGATATTAGTTTACATTTCAATTTGTAAAATTAGATTTTAATTATTTTTGTGTTTACTTTTATGAATACTTTTAATTTTTATCTTAATAGCTTTAATTATAATAAATACATATTTTGTACTTATCAGTCTGTAGATTTTTATGTTTTGAAATATGAATTTTCTTGTCATAATTAATATCTTTTAAACAGTTTCAATGCTAAGTATATTTTTTATGGATGGCTATTTTTGTACAACTTATTGGTGACCAGGTTGGTGGCGTATTTTGGCCTTATAGGAGGCAATCAAGTGCCTTTTTTTTTTTGACGACTTTTTGGACCATATTTTGGTGTCTGTTATTTGTGGTCAGTTGACGAAATATGTCATTTTATATGACTATTAATTCAATTTTTTTGAAAACTTGGCGTTGTGTGTACCTAACCAAAGGGATCCCTTTTAGTTAGACATATATAAGTATTTTATTAAGTATAGTGTATAGAATAGATATTAAATTATATTCGGTTAATGTTTCCTTGACTTAGTTTATTTATTTTGTTTGTTTTGGTGATTTTTTAGATTTTTGGATAGGAAGAAGTCTGAAGAGAAGATGGATAAGACGGGAAATTGGATTACTTTAGCGGAAGCAATAAGAAGTTCCTAGCCATTCGATGAATAGTATAAATGTATAAAGTTGTACTCAAGTACTTAGTATGGTACTCTTTTTACCTCTTGAGTTTTTTTCCCGTAGGGTTTTGCTCTTGTGGGGTTTTACCGAGGCCCTTCTCCTAGGCTCTAGGACTGTCTATAAATTTGTATTGCTTTGTGGGGTTCATCCTTTCAAACTCTAAGGTATTATTATCTAAATGTCCGGGGACTTGCTTACCTTTCGGTTAGATGATAAACTTTTTGTTTGAAGGAAACTCTTTTCCTCCGGACATTGTATTCTCGATACAATTTTTGAATGTAAAGTTTCTTTTGACAAAACAAAAATAAGAATATGCATCAGGGAAAGGCGTATACGTCTTCTCACTCATTTCATAGAAAAACATGTTGCTCTCTCTCTCTCTCTCTCTGGCGATTTCCGACCAATGTCCGATGAAGCTCTATTCACCACCATCCCGTCATTTTCCCCTTCCTATTCTATATACAAATCGACTACAACCCTATTGATATGGGTGAAAAATAATCCCTAAAGACATATTTAATGTTACCTTGATTGGTCCATTAATGAGGCCCGAAACCCTAGTTAGGCATTAAATTCGTGATTATTATATAATCCCAAAGAACAGCCTAAATCGGGAACGCCCGATATAAGCTTGTTTTCTGACATGGGCTTGATCCGAAAAAAAAAGGCTATTTAGAATCAAGTCCATGAATGACACCGGCTCCTTGTTTAAATCCAAGAACGAGGCTTGCCCTCCAAGACAACTAAGTCCATTAGGAATCTGTTTCCTATATGGAACATTCTAGAATTGATCCAAGGCGGTGACTTGCCCACCAAGTCACCTAACCCTACTCCATTTCTAAGGCTTCTCAAGCCTATATAAAGGGCCAGATCCCTCATCTCAGAACTACATTTTTGGCTTGATTCTCAACTTCGAGATACGTAGGCATTCTGTGAGGACCGATCAGTCTCGAACGCAGAAACGGCCATAAAAGCTTGAAGCTCACCAACCCTTGTATTTAATACATACAAATCCTAGCCGCAATTCATAAACCCTCGTTTTTATTCCAAAATATTTGGCGCCGTCTGTGGGAAGACATTATCAACCATGGTTCAAACACGAAGGATACCAGTCACAACCGAGGCGACCACTGTCACCTCTACTCCGCCTGTCGTCACTGAACAAGGGTATGTACCCCCATTAACGGAGACGACCACTCAACCTCGAGTTTCTCAACCTACAGGGACGACTCCCCATGCTGAGAGAACTCTACCTGTGGTCGTCCACCAAAATCATGAGACCAACTCTCTTTAGATGGTTCTCCATTGGCTAATCGTCCCTTTCCTTCCGGAGCACAGATCTCCGTCACCGACCTCCCTGCAAATACCAATCCGATGTACAGGTTGCCTAACTACCCTCCGAATACTCGAGGAGTTGGACCAAGCGGTCATGCCCTACAGATACATGAGCTGTATCACCCTCCTTATATTAGAGGCTTGGGCCCTGATCAAGAATATCATGACTATTCTGGTCCTTATACTGACGATTCTTCATTTGAGGATAATGACCGTGATGAAGCCCTGAGGAGGCGACATGTTGGCAAAGAGCCTGCAAGGCGTACTCGAAGAATCCATGATGGACCCCCCATGATAGTTGCTGAAAGGATTAAGGCTCATGAAACCGAGATTCAAAAGTTAAAGAAGACATAGCAAGAGAACAACAAAGGCAAAATCAAAGCCAAAATTAGAATCAACCCCCTCCAAGGTCAGGAGAGATTCCCTTTGTTGACTTAGAAAGGCCTTCAAGGAGGCATAAAAGGATTGAGGTCCCAACAGGTAAAGCTACAAGGGGGAAATCCCCAAGGGTGATCCTAGAGACCCGATGCAACTTGGAGATCTTGATGATCCCACACCACCATTCACTAAGGAGGTAATGAATGCTCACATCTCTAAAAAGTTTAAGATGCCTACTATAAAGGTTTATGATGGAACGGGCGACCCCGCAAACTATGTGAGGACGTTTTCGAACGCACTGCTGTTACAGCCTGCTAGTGACGCTCTCAAGTGTATGGCATTCCCTCAAACCATAGCGGGCATGGCTCAAAGATGGTATAGTCATTTTCCTGCAAACTCGATTGGCACATTCGAGGAGTTGAGCATGCCAAAATCTATTTAAAATCATGCCAAAATTTTCTAAAATTCCCCTGCAAATCTATTTAAAATCTATTTAATTTATTTGATTTCGATGATTGAAAAGTATGATATGATTTTCGAGAGTTTAAATAAGTATGTAATGGTTGACGTGAGAATTTGAGTTGTGAAGTGCTTATTTGGCCTAGTTGATTATACTAGGACTAATTTATGAATATAATTTTATATGTTTTTATATGATATGTGTGTAAGCGTTATAGGACACGTATAGGTAGAATAGAGCAATCAATAAGATTTTGCTTAGTTGGATACTAAAATAATATTTGACCTTGAAAAGGTTCGAATAAGAAACGTGGCCAAGGACAGTACGCGGGTAATCTGAAAGACGAACAGAAGGATGAGTATCAAAGCCGATGGGTGAATGGACGTGGAAATTGATGTGTTACGAAGTAGGAAAGGAAAGTAGGGCCAAATAAAAGGCTAGCAACTAAAGGCTGTCATGAAACTGAGTTGAGGATCGAGGTGAAAATCAAGAACTCCGTAAATCGAGGCAATTGTTATTGCTATTCACTTATTGTTCAAGTGATGCAATTTCGCTCTTTTTGCATGTAAAATGAATTGGTTAAGTTATGTCTAGAAAATGAAATAGTTCTTTAATTAGTGTGCAAATATTGTTTTCTTCCCCTATAGTTCAAGTGTGAACTTTCAAATGATTTCACAAACAACCTTTTTCTTCAAAAATATTTCAATCATCGTACGTTATTGGATTCCCCAGTGGAAGGCCAATTCTTTTATTTTCTTTGAAAATGTTTAAAGAATTTTTCCAAATAAAGAAAAATCCAAGATTTTAGACCCTTACGAGAACCTGCCAGTAAAATTCCCGATCTAGCATATTTTCACCAATGGACTTCCATTTGGACAATGTTTTCTCTAAACTGATCTGAACCTTTCCATATTGAAACTGTTTTGCAAATATTTGTTCTAAGCTATTTTATCCGCTTATGGAAGCTCAAACTCTTCAGTGTGTATAAGTTTTATTAATGCCCAATACTTGACCATATCTTTGCTTTAGCCTAGAATTTCAATTGTTGAAAATCTTATTGCAATTTATATCCTTATTCGTGCTCCAATGAAATTTCTCTTTAGATAAGTTGTTGATGTTATAATTCTAATTATTCGTATCGATCTTGTTGATACCTATTCGAATTGACGTTCTTTATAATCCCCGCCCTATGTGGTATCGAACTTGTCGATATCAGTTGAGAATCTTGGTTGTTCGTTTATCCCCTGTGTTGTATCGAACTTGTCGATACTAGACTATGATGTCGTTTCTTATTAACTTCTAATCTTGAGTTGATATTCTGGACGTGAGTTTCCAGTTGTTGGATATCAAGGGTTGTCGATTGTCCCGACATCTATTGTGGTTGATATAGAATTGAAAATGTTTTTTTTTAAAAAAAAGTGGCCTTTGGGGCGTAAGACCCTTCGGGGTGGGACCTTATTATGGTCGGAAGTTAAGGCCAATGCGTGCCATGGATCCAATTAAGGACATTGCTGTGTGCGTTTGTCCGGGGTTAGTGCGTGACTGATCAGCAGCCTAACCTTGATGTTTTTTTAAAATAAATAAAAATTCCAATTCTAGTCTATACTCTGCGATTGAGATGTTTAGTTCTTGACTCCTTGGAAGTCTATTTTAATAATATTTTGATATCGAAACTCTTATCAGTTCTAGTTTCTGATGCACCTCATTAATGGTGTATTGTTGGCCCTCGTGGCAATCTAAAAGTTGATATAACTGATTCCTTCATAGAATGAAATGAAACCCCTTTTCTTTATTAGATTTGTCATCATTATTGAAATTGATGTCACTATTGCACTTGTTGAGCATTGTTGGATCACTCTTGCTTGTTTGTTTTCTTCAGTTAATAGAAAGGAATAGTGGACCTAGTAATGGTCAGTGGTGTTGTTTTCCAGCTGCGAGAGGAGACGATCGAGTTATGGAATCTCATCGGATAGTGGTTGGGAATTGGTCAAGGTGGGACATTTAGATAGACAGAAATCTCATGTAGTTATAAAAATTGTATAATAGTTTTATTCTGAGAATGGTTGTAAATTTATAGTTCGATAGTTTGTTTCATACCATAACCTGTATGCGATCTTGGTTAAGGGGTTTTTATTGTTTTCTATTGTCATATAATGTTTATAATCAGAGTTGTAAGAAATTGATGGTGATTAATTGCCCCAAATTTGTACCCCAGATTATGAGATGCTACATTAAGTACCTACCAAGTGTAAGTATAATGACATGCCTTGATAACAAGCAAGTGTCGGATCATAACGGTGTTAATAAAAGTTAGGTTAAGAGGTGCCTAACGAGTTAACTTGGAAGCGTGTTTTAGTACAAGTAAAGTATGTACTTGGCTTTTCAAAGTGTTAGGTGATTAACCTTGAATAATTTTGGTTATTTATAGATCACCGGGCTGATCCCAGACACATTACCCCTACAGAGCTTCCAGGCAAGTTTCAAAACCTTTTAAAAACTGTTGTTGTGAATATATATATATATATATATATATATATATATATATATATATATATATATATATGTTTCCTGTTATACATATGTCATAGCATACGTGCCTGTTTTCGAAAGTATATTGCGATACTTGTTTTACGAATTGATATTGGCTTATAAGCTAGAAATGAGATATATTAGTTATAAGCCGGATGTTTCACTAAGACCCTTAGTGAAGGACATATGATTTTCATTATTTAAATATAGACCGTGAGTCGGTATTTCTGTATATCTTTTGATTATTTTCTGAGGAAAATATTAGGTAAATGTTTTTCCTTATTTCTTTAAGGAATATTATTTCAAATATTCATTTAGAGTTTTATTTATTAAATGTATATAATTTTGAATATTCATTTAAGGATTTGATGTAAGAACCCCAAATTTTGGGTATAATTAAAACTTTTTATTATGTAGTGAGATAATGGTGAATAGTGATTACGACTACGATGTAACGATTGAGATAATGAATGAAAGGAATAGATTTGGATTCAAATTTTTTTATGCCATGACGAATACTATTGGTTGACACTTTAGATAAGAATTATATATCTCCTACGAAATTAATATTTGATAATTATAAATAGAAGATTATTTTTATGTCATCCAAATCGATATCTGTTATTGGTCCAGTGGTTCCGAAAAAAGGTTACGGAACGATCGAAAGAGATCAGGGACAATTGTACAACCCTAAGAGAATAAGTAAAGAAAAAGGATGAATAGTGATTTTGGTGGACGTAGGAATATTATTAGACGACGCTATATAGAAGTACCCGGAACGAAATTCTGAGTTCATATTATTGATCCAGGGGGAAAAAGAGTGCATGTAAAAGCTGTCGAATTCTGAAAAATAGCACTTTTATTTTCCCCGAGATTTCCCTGGACATTGAAAGACTTAATGAATTATTGAAGGGATTTAAGGAAAATAGGTTCAAGAATTATTAAAGAGAATGGAGGATGATAGTATAAATAGTAAGACGGATTCCGGTAAAACCCTAACTAGAAACGAATGAGTTATTCCTCCGAACGATCAAAGAATTGAGCAATAACTGGACAAAGAAACAAGCAGGGAATCAAGATACATGCATGTAGTGGTGGAAAATATCTAGCAAACCAAGTGATGACTCATGCAACTAGCATACTTAGAGATGAAACTAGTACTTAGCAAAGCAAACTAGTTAGTTAGCCTTAACACCACCAAAGATCAACACTTGTCCACTTTCAATACATCATCCATGCATAAATCACTTTATTAAAGTTACTTTAAGCTTGATATTTTCTTAAGACACCACAATAATTCATTGGATGAGAGCAAAACAAAGCAACAAAGCAAAGAAACTCCATTTCTCTCCATTTCTCAAAACTGCCCAGCAAGAACTACCTTGAAATAAAAATTCATATCTCCATTTCTATCCATGATAAAATCACCAAATTTTAACCAAAGCCTATACACTCCATGGGCAATATTAGCTCCAATTTTCATAGCAATCCAAGTAGTATAGCCTAGTCAAATCACCTCCCCAAGTTGAAGAGGCAAACAGTCCTGATGCTTGACAGTTTCTGGACTGATTTTCAAACGGCCATATCTCCTTCGTTTCTCAATGAAATTTGGTGCTCTTTAGCTTGTTGGAAATCTGGTTAGATTCTCTACAACTCTCCTTTAGGAGCCTCGTCCAAGAAATCATGGTAAGGGCCTCGTTTTTGCAGATCTTTGAACTGATGAATAGTAATTTTTAAGAACTAACTTTAGTTTTATTGTTTCTTTGGATGATCCAAGCTTGTTTAAGGTGTTCTAAGGGCTATACAAGGTTTTATAAGGCTAGTACATACTCCATGGAAGGTATATCTCACCTAAACCCTAGATCTTATGTTGAGTATTGAATACAGTAAAAGAATATAGAGGGGGGGTGAATGGATTCTTGAACTTTTCTTTGTTCTTGAATTTTTGCAACAAGATATGTGTTTAATGTGTGAGATAAGTAAGTGCAGATAACAAATACAAACATAACACAATATCACTTTAATCTAATATTTTATTAGATAAAGATTTTGCTACAATCTGTGAATACAAATGATAGTATTCTCAGCTTCGTTTTTCTAAGAGAGATATTTCTTTTGATGTATATGAAAATCTTATCTCTTAAAACTTATCTGCTAAGGAAGTGAGGCTGTATCCTTATAGACATGGATACACCTACTTACTACAAATAAGGTAGGTAAAACAAACTACTTTTCAGTATGTCTATCTCATTTGAGTAAGAGTCCAAACGGCTACAGATTTGACTTTGCAAAGCCTGTTCAGATCCACTTCTTTAGCTCCTTGTCCCTTTGTCTTATCTCTCCAAGCTTCTTTGTAGGCTTTCCAATGTGCTTTATAGTACATAGTCAAATAAAGCGTCTTGGCTTGTTGCAGGTTTCTGACTTGTTCAATTCTTCAGTATTTTGTCTCTAAGAATGTATTCGAGAAGTGGCTAAGTGATTGATTCGAGAACTCGAATTGAATTAATCGATAACTCTGAGTTCTCGAATATTGTTATATTGACATATCGAATCACTTCTCGAATAGCTCTTTTCTCTGGGACTCCTTGAGATATCGAATAGAGCATTTTGACATATCGAATCCCTGAGATGTCAAATAGCTTCTTTAGTCCTTGAGATATCGAATAGAGCATTGACTTGTTGACTCTTAGAGAACTCGAATGATTCTTTGACTTGTTGACTTCATGAGTTCTCGAATAGAGTAATAGACATATCAAATCTCTGAGATATCGAATGAGATATCGAATAGTGTATTCAGAGATATCGAATAGTGTCTTTTGAGATATCGAATCTCTGACTTCTTGAATGCTAGACTTCTCGAATAGACAAGTGTACTTCTCGAATTGGTACTTAGGCAAATTCTTCATTTCTTCAAATCCCAACTGTGATTATTTGGCAGTCTTTATCTCCTTGCTTGAGGAATGAACCTTGGAACTTCTTTCAAGCATTATTCTTGACTTTATAAGTACAGTAACACAACTAGAATTTGATGCCTATTACAAGTACAGAACAAATAGAAACTCTACAACTAGAGGTTCCCTCAGTTAAGAGGTCATGTAGGTAATGCATAGCATTACACATACTTAGGCTTGTTATTAGATGTATTCAGGCATGCCTCTGTGACTAACATCTTACTTTGAGTTTTATGAAGTTTTGATGAGATCTTAAGTGGGTTGCAAGATGAGTTCTTGATTGTTGTGTTAATAGTTGTTTAAGACTTGATTTGTTATGTTTATGTTGTGTGGTGGTCATGAGACCTTACCACTGGCCTTAGAGCCTCTTAACAGTAGTAAATGATGTTGTTAAGCCATGAGTTGCTTTGATGATGTGCTTGAGGCATGTACGAATTTGGATCGTTCGAGTTATAGCCGTCGTAATGCCCGATTTTCGATAACCTTAAAGAATTCATGCATCATAGTAGGGTTAAATGTCTTAACTGGTTATGAACATAACATGTCCTCGTAGATCTCGAATCATATATCGTTTTGGCGAAAGAATCGAAACATTCCGACTTACGGTTTAGGAGTTATGGCCAAATTACTAAAATTGAACCCTCGTAAAGCATGTTACTCAGTGGCGAATCTTGGTAAATAAATACTAGAAGTCATAAGGAAGGTATGAGAGAAAACCACATGTCAAACGGATCATTTTCCGATTTTATAAAAATGTTTGAATCAAGGTTAAACGCGAACGAACCCCTTAAAAGTATAACTTTGGTTATAACTTAGAAAATGAACGATAAAACTCGAGGTATAATCTCGGTTCGTAATCGATCGACTTTAGAACTTATACGAGTTAAGTATATACCAAGTGTGGGTATGATGACATGTCTTAATAACGAACGAATGTCGGATTGTATCGGTGATAAAAAGAGTTACACTAAAAGGTGTATAATGAGATAATTCGAAAACGTGTTTCGACTTAAGTGAAGTTTATACTTAGACTTTTAAAAGGTGAAGTGGTTAATCTCGATTGTTCCGATTGTTTATAGATCATCGACCAGACCCAGGAGACGCTATCTCTACCCACACCCGATTACCAGGCAAGTTTCCAATACCTTGGAACTGTTGTTGTGAAAATATGTATATCTGTTGTTTCTGATACATATGCCATAGCATGCATGCCTATCGTCAAATTATATTATGATACCTGTTCCCTGAATTGATATTGGCTTATAGACTAGATACGAATTATCAGTTATAAGCCAGATTATTTTGGTAAGACCCTTAGCAAAGGGCATATGATATTCATTCTTAAAAATAGACCGGGAGTCGGTATTTATAGATATAGATAGTCGTGGAAACCCGGAGGGATTCCAACAACAAATTATAACTTATCTTGAGGAATGTTATTATTAAACGTTATTTATATTTCCATAAAGTATCAATTACTTGGAAATCTTTCGAAGAATGTTATCTGAGTATTATGTCAGTCGAGAAATATTAGGTGAATATTATTTTTGAATATTCACTTAGAGTTTGATTATTTAATAAATAATAACTTTGATATTCATTGGAATTTTATTTATTAAATGAATATTACTTTCGAATATTCATTTAAGGTTTTATGTACTTGATGAATATTATTTTAAAATATTCATTGAAAGTTCTATTTACTTAAAGAATATTATTTCGAATATTCCTTTAAAGTTTTGATTACTAACTGAATATTATTTGGATATTCATTTAGAAGATTATTTACTAAATGAATATTATTTTCAAATATTCATTTAAGGTTTGACTTATTTATTGAATATTATTTTAAATATTTATTGGAGTTAGTTATTTAATAAATATTCATTTAAGGAGGGAATTATTTAGTAAATAATTCTATATATTCATTCGAGGATTACTTACGAGCAATATTATGATTTACTAATATTCCGTAACTATTATTGATTTAATAAATATTCTTGGAATATTTATTTAATTCTTTTAAAATTCTTTTTAAAATGACTTATATTATTCGAAGATTATCTTTCAACCTCAGATATTATGTAAAATATTTCGGAGTCTTTTTAAGACTGTTTTATCAAGGAAAGGTTCCCAACTCGTTATTCTTTTCATTTAAATCTATCTTAAAAGGATTTAAATACTCGCTCAAACTTACATATTATAGGGGAACCTACTGGAGCAATGTTATTTATCTTGTGACTTCCCGATCATAAATCTTGTAAAACTATTCTTTTCACTCGCAACTTGGTTGCTATTTTATCAATTGAATCTTTGAGTAACCTTCTCATCATTCGAGGGGTGAGATTATTGGAAAAAGATGGTATCCTCTAACAGCAGCTTGGGAGATATGATGTGAATTTTCCTTTCCAACTAGATACGACTACTTTGTGGAGTCTTATCAACAAGTATCGTACTTAGGGAAAGGGGGACGAACTTTACGTTCAAAGTCGTGAACTTCTTTTCGAACTTGGAGTCGTGTAATAGGCCGAGTAGCGTCGGTCCATCCCAATTGGCCCAACCGTTGGTCGGGGAGATCTAACAGGGCGGTAGACAAGTAAATCCGTCAGCTCTTCCTTCTACCGGTAGTAAATCTAAATTGAGCTGTACAATCTGCGACTGATCATCGTAAGGATTGGAACAGTGGGTGCGGTAAATACTCCAGCAAAAGTTCATCATTTAAATTCATTTATTTTCTGCAACATTATCATTGTTGGCAGTATTGGAAAGTATTCATAATTGGAATTGCAATATTTTCCTGCAAGTTCCTCTTTTATGATAAATGATAATATCTTGCTTATCTTCGACATAGCAGATATTCCCACCTATATTTGCATTTTGAGTTACCTTGTAACTTCATCGTTCATATTATACTGGCACCATTTCCGTAAATGCATGGCATATGGTTTGAAAGATACTTTTGAACTGTTATATATTATCGTTCAGTTATATATTATTGTTGGTGGGATATTGCTCACCCTTGCTTTATTATTATATCACAACAACAGCTAGACCAGATGACTCGCACAGACGATGAGACTACCAAAGCCGAAGAGAAGCTATTGGTAGGATAGACTCATTCTTTCAGTACCAAATATATGGTCTAGTATGACTTATGCAAATGGATGGCAAAGAGTATGTATTTATATTGAAATTCTTTTGGATTGTAAGAACTCATAATGTGATTAATAAAATTTGATTGTTACTCTGATTTCATCTTTGGGACTATAACGGGTGTGTTTTATATTGTTGTGTGGAGTCATAAAGATGTAATTTAGTTTATATTGAAGTAAGTTCAAGTATTGTGGACAGAAATGGAAACCGTAACGACCGGATCCCAGACCCTAGATCTGGGGGTGTTACAGAAATGGTATCAGAGCGTACGTTATAAACCCCAGAGATGAGGCGACGTTAAAACAATAAATTCACTAAGATAATAAGAACTCTTGCCAAGTTCATAGTTGGACTACATAATGTAGTACTGACATATAAAACCCTTATGGGAACTCTTAAGTATCATGATAGTAACTTAGCTCGATATTGTATCGACGAGTAAGGCGACAGACCTTGAGGCATACGAGCAGCAGCACGATGATGCTTTATTTTATGCTTAAGATCAGCGGGTAAATTCGATAGAGTACCCTACTGGAGACCCGGAAGAGGTTCCAACAGATAAGGAAAATCCTGTTAGGATAAGGAGCTTACCCTTGAGGAATGAAGCTGCAGCCAGAAAGACTGTGATGATTAAGGTATAGTGCTAAGAAAAGTGAGCATAAAGAACTAAGCTATTAGCAAGAGAACTGAAGATTCATGTTGGATTCGTAGCCGGATTACTGGATGTAGTACCAGCAAGTAAGACGGATTGGAAGAATCACTTGAGATCTTATACGGGAATAGATAAGAATACTTAGAGACTTTCTTATTAACGAAGAAAGAGCTAGAGGGATGATTGATTACCAAAGACATCGATATAGAACGAGGAGCAGAGTCCTCAGGAATAGTTGAGAAGGAGGCAGTAAGTGCCATATCATTTGATAAATGAATTAGTATAAATATTGTCAGTAATAATTCGCCATGAGAAGACATATGTCATAGGTTATAATTTTTGGAACCAAATTGAGGTTAATAAGGTGGTTTTATTCAAGGAAATGTTCATTTTATGAATGAATCAGTTAAAAAGTAAAGACATTGGGAAGTGACAGCATGATTGGATAAAGTTATAAGGAAGTAGTAAGCAAGACAATGATCTCAGAACCTACCGGAAGATAAGACTAGTGAGCCAAGATGAACTCGTAATGAGGCTACTGTCAGAGACTGAGTATAGGGTTATTTCGACTCAGTGAAATGATGAACCAGAAATGTTAGATGCATGTGATTCAGAGGAATGTTAAATTCCTTCTTTAAATGAATTATAGTAGTTACCTTAAGTTTACTCCGACGCGGAATTATAATGGATCAAGTAATACGATCAGCAGTAAAAGATGAAAGTGGTAATGACCAAGAGTTGGCATTGCTTAATGGAAAAGGAGACTTTGTGCTTCCAACGACGCTTCGCATAAAGGATTAGGATGTGTGCTTGTGCAGCACGACAAAGTACTTGCGGATGCATTCGGACAGCACGATCCACCAGGTCGGATGGCCTTAGTAGTGCCAATTGTGTGGAACAACCAACTCCGACGGTAATGTTCCTTCTGAGACTAGTGGTCAGGTAGACGGACTTGTGGTAATATTGAATATCATGATGTATAAATATCAGGACGTATAAGTATCAGGACGTTGTGTCAGGTTTCAGTTTGAAACTGTTGATTTCCCTTCTAAGGGATGTATATAATTGGTTCCTCTCCAGTGGGTAAACTTCCAATCTGATGACGATTATTTCGTTAACCATGACTGCTTATGATTCTACCTGCTTGGAGGTTCATAGAACTATTCTTCAGGTTTCGAAAATGGTCTCCTTAATATTACCAGTAGATGGATAGGTTGACCAAAATTTCCCTGATTCTGGAAAGAACTTCAACGAATTTTGGCAAACCTTATCTTTCTGATTATCAGAGAACATTATGGAAGAGAGTAGAAACTGGGGCGAACCCCGTGAATTGGGTAAAGTAGCCGCTATATGGGTTGGTGGTCAGACCCCGGTTATCGCGATCGATTGTAGAAATACAATGGTGAAGTGAGATTGGACGAAAACAGGAAATGTAAGTAAGAAACCAGCCGGACTGAGAAACTCTTGGATTGACTTTAGTGAAAAGGCTGTTATGCCAGGAATGGTAAGCTTGTGTGGCACGTGGGATTTATAAGAATAGTTGAAAAGATAAAAGTGGGGAAAGGTGACCGGAGACGGTGCCGAGAAGTCGATTAAGACTTATATGGAGTAAAGTTTTGGAAAGGTAGAAAGGTATCAAAGAAGAAGGCACTACGCCGGCAATTGTTAGAAAGGTAATGCTATTAGCCAACCCCTAGAATCATATATATATATTTTTTTATTTTAGTGTGGTCAGTTGAGGCCAAGTCACAAAGGATTATCAAGTGACTAGACCAGCAATGAAAAGACAAAGCAGGGTTGCTTCTAAGTAAGCACCGACTGCAAGGGCTTCTAATATAAAGGAAATATTAATGAGATCGTAGGAATCTTCTTCTAAACCCTTTGTAACCCATGTTTTGATTGGGAATTTACTAGATTTTTGGGGTCACCCGTACTAAAGTGATTCATGTGTATACGATTGTCCAAGATTACGAGTAAAAATGGAAGTATGATGACTTGAGATGTATGATGTTAAGGTATCATGAATACCATGAATATATTATGATGGAGGAAAGTAAACAATGAAGGTTTATGAAGAGAGTATAGAAATGGTCAGAGATTGATCAGTATGCTGTAGAAATTTTGCCTAAGGCAAGTACCTTTGCGAAGAACGATAAATACTAAGAGATTCACGTTGAACTCAACCAATATCTTCCAAAGCATCCTTGCTACGATTACCAAGTTTTGTAAGAAAGCAGATAGACATACGTTATCTTTTGGAAGGTCAAATAGGCTGACAACTATCTGAAAGAAGAGGTTAGCATTAAGCCACCGACCGATTATCAAATGAGAATGATTGAAAAGAGACCTTTATTAAGGATACATGATCTGATTGCCAATTATAGGATGCAAGAATTCCTTGGCAGTTGAATTAAGGATAGGATATCCATAAATTAAGACAAACCCTGGGAAATGCACAAGGGATGGCATTAACCATAATAAAGACATTGGGAATTCAGATGATATGAGTTGGATTTGCTAAGGTAACAATGACCTGTAAGGATTATTAGAAAGAGTTCTGGAAAGAACATAGGTAAAATACATAGAGTATTGATCGATGACATTTTGATATACCCTGTACCTAGAAAATACAGGAGGAATGATGAGGGCGACCTAAGAAACCTTACAAGGAAAAATTTAATATACTGAGTTTCAAAATAGAAGTGTGGTAGAGAATGTAAGACATAATAACAATAATGCCAGATGAGGTATGTATGAAACCATGATGAGGTATGGATGGAACCCAAGAAGGTTGAGATTATCCTAGAACAAGAAAGAATTAAGAGAACAAATATTCCAGGTATGATTGAGGGTAACTTTGATAAAGTTCCCATGGGAAGGTGGAAGCAATGACTTATGGAAAAAGACTGATAGATATATTTTTCTCCTTCAGCAAAGCTTAAGAGAGAATGCTTTCACCCAACAGTGGTGGGAATGAGGTAGAAAAGTTTGAGTTGGAATGTATCCGGAGAACATGAATTACAAGAAATTATTAGTATCAGGAAAGGCCAATGAGGTGGCCGACAGTCTAAGTATAAAGGAATAATTATAAATGTTCATACCGAAGAAACAGAATGATATTTGGAAGGACCTTGAAGGTCATATCGGAATTGAGGAATTTACATTCCTTCTGATGACTGTGCAAGAATTGACGGTAATAATAGTTTAAGTAAAGATTCGATTCCTGATGGAGTCTTAAGCATATTACGTGCCTTAGAAGGTCCCGTTTTGAGGCAAACCAGGACCATGATACAAAATTGACGAAGTAAACCATTAAGTTCCAGTCTTTTATGGAAAATGCATGAGTGATAGTTTCATCAACCGGACCTAGCTGCGATGCTTGAAACTCTTCTGCAATTTTATCTACTTCATGTAATATCTACATCAAGTTCAGGAAGTGTTCATTATGGATAAGGAATAGTGATTACTTTGTCTCCCTAAAGGATTGAAACCCGTATGGTTAGCTATTAACGCACTATGTTAACAACAAGCGATGGTGATTCTTCTAAGAAAGTAGATAACAACGTAAAGATAAAGAAAGTGCTGCTATTGATATGCTAAATGGCATGTTGATGAATGACAAGCAAGTTTGTGTTAGTGTACTTCTGCGCAAACAAGATAGAGAATATGAGGTTGATGATTCATGATGCTAAATGTATTCTCGTAGAAAGAATTAATGAAACTTAGAGAGAATGGCAGTTCAGCCCGAGACTTATTAGGCCACCTAAGAGTTTAAAATTGTTCGAAAGGAGGCATTCGAGCCAGTTTTACCCCCAAAGCTTATAGCATGGTAGTAACGTGTTTCATGTGGCAAAGCTACACCAGTAAAACGCAGATGCTCAATAGATGATAAGAGTGCGAGCAGGTAGATGTACGACCTGGTCTGACTTACGAAAGACAACCTGTGGAAAACCGCGGGTAGAAAAGAATAAGTGATGAGAAACAAGTTGACAGAAATAGATTATATTGAATCTAAGTTAAAGGGATCGGCCAGATTCATTTCGGAGAATTTAAATTGGAATAATGTGATGATTATAGAGTAAATGTGACGGGATACCAATAAGGAGGTGCCAAGTGCAAAAGATGTCTCAATAAAAAGATGAAGGTGGAAGTAAATAATAGAAGTAAATAAGAATCAGATAATAAGAAGGATGTGATTGATAATGAAAAGACTGAGAAAGCAACTATAGAATGTGAAGCAAGGAATGTTATGAATGGATTAATAAATGGGTTTTCTGATGAATTCTCGGGATGACAACCTAATAATGTTAATATTATAGATATGAAAAAGCTAGTAGCAAGACATGGAATGTTAGTAACAATGGTGTCAAGCGAGAAACTAAGATTTAACCTGAGAGGTTCAAAGATTTTCCAAAAGTAGGTGTGCTAAGGTTGAACCAGAGTATAGGTTCATAGTATAGTGGACAAATCAGCAAGATATGTTGACACATGAGATTGCGATCAAATAGTATTGGATATAATTATGATTATTTTCATCTTTAATGAACCTCTATAGTTCAGAGGTAAATTCTAAGTATGATATTTTACAATCATGAAAACTTTCTATAATCCTCTGGAACTCTTTTCTTTTCTTCTCTCTTATTCATCTTCTTTATGAATTGATAAGAACAACCCTTTAAGGAGGGGAGGTACTGCTACGTGACTATCTGTCTATGTGATAGAAGTCTAAGTGGAATACCATAACTTGTTTAATTGCTTGTCAAGTACTAAAGGCTGGCCCCCTTCTGTACTAACTATGCAATATAACAAATGTTCAATTGATCATAGTGATCTCCCAATAAATATTTCCACTTCTCTATATTGATCGAGATTGCGAAGATTAAAGCGATCAGGAAATGCACAGTGCGAGCGAGGTTACCTCCGAATTCGCAGTGTGATAGTGATACCAATGTTACCGCAAGTATCAATAAGGATAAAGTACGTATTGTAGCACCAGTAGATGTGCTGAGAAAGGGTAGAACGACTAAGAATTGATCCTGAAGCTGAAAGATGAAGTGACAGGCAAACGACTCTTGTTTCCTACCTGATTCCGAGATGGAATCCTTTTAAGGAGGGGAGACTGTAAGAACCCCAAATTTTGGGTATAATTAAAACTTTTTATTATGTACTGAGGTAATGGTGAATAGTGATTACGACTACGATGTAACGATTGAGATAATGAATGAAAGGAATAGATTTGGATTCAAATGTTTTTATGCCATGACGAATACTATTTGTTGACACTTTAGATAAGAATTATCTATCTCCTATGGAATTAAGATTTGATAATTCTAAAGAGAAGATTATTCTTAAGTCATCCAAATCGATATATGTTATTGGTCCAGTGGTTCCGTAAAAAGGTTAAGGAACGATCGAAAGAGATCAGGGACAATTGTACAACCTTAAGAGAATAAGTAAAGAAAAAGGATGAATAGTTATTTTGGTGGACGTAGGAATATTATTAGATGACGCTATATAGAAGTACTCGGAATGAAATTCTGAGTTCATATTATTGATCCAGGGGGAAAAAGAGTGTATGTAAAAGCTGTCGGATTCTGAAAAATAGCACTTTTATTTTCCCCGAGATTTCCCTGGACACTGAAAGATTTAAGGAATTATTGAAGGGATTTAAGTAAAATAGGTTCAAGAATTATTAAAGAGAATGGAGGATGATAGTATAAATAGTAAGACGGATTCAAGTAAAACCCTAACTAGAAACGAATGAGTTATTCCTCCGAACGATCAAAGAATTGAGCAATAACCGGACAAAGAAACAAGCAGGGAATCAAGATACATGCATGTAGTGGTGGAAAATATCTAGCAAACCAAGTGATGACTCATGCAACTAGCATACTTAGAGATGAAACTAGTACTTAGAAAAGCAAACTACTTAGTTAGCCTTAACACCACCAAAGATCAACACTTGTCCACTTTCAATACATCATCCATGAGAAAATCAATTTATTAAAGCTACTTTAAGCTTGATATTTTCTTAAGACACCACAATAATTCATTGGATGAGAGGAAAACAATGCAACAAAGCAAAGAAACTCCATTTCTCAAAACTGCCCAGCAAGAACTACCTTGAAATAAAAATTCATATCTCCATTTCTATCCATGATAAAGTCACCAAATTTTAACCAAAGCCTCTCCACTCCATGGTCAATATTCGCTCCAAATTTCATTGCAATCCAAGTAGTATAGCCTAGTCAAATCACCTTCCCAAGTTGAAGAAGCAAACTGTCCTGATGCTTGACAGTTTCTGGACTGATTTTCAAATGGCCATATCTCCTTCATTTCTTAATGATATTTGGTGCTCTTTAGCTTGTTGGAAAGATGGTTAGATTCTCTACAACTCTCCTTTAGGAGCCTCGTCCAAGAAAGCATGGTAAGGGCCTCGTTTTTGCAGATCTTTGAACTGATGAATAGTAATTTTTAAGAACTAACTTTAGTTTTATTGTTTCTTTGGATGATCCAAGCTTGTTTAAGGTGTTCTAAGGGCTATACAAGGTTATATAAGGCTAGTACATACTCCAAGGAAGGTATATCTCACCTAAACCCTAGATCTTACTTTAAGTTTTATGAAGTTTTGACGAGATCTTAAGTGGGTTGCAAGATGAGTTCTTGATTGTTGTGTTAATAGTTGTTTAAGACTTGATTTGTTATGTTTATGTTGTGTGGTGGTCATGAGACCTTACCACTGGCCTTAGAGCCTCTTGACAGTAGTAAATGATGTTGTTAAGCCATAAGTTTCTTTGATGATGTGCTTGAGGCATGTATGAATTTGGATCGTTCGAGTTACAACCGTCGTAATGCCCGATTTTCAATAACCTTAAAGAATTCGTGCATCACAGTAGGGTTAAATGTCTTAACTGGTTATGAACATGACATGTCCTCGTAGATCTCGAATTATAGATCGTTTTGGCGAAAGAATCGAAACATTCCGACTTACGGTTTAGGAGTTATGGTCAAATTAATAAAATTAGTTCGAAACCGTAAGTAAAAGTTCGTAACTTCAATTGAACCCTCGTAAAGCATGTTACTCAGTGGTGAATCTTGGCAAATAAATACTAGAGGTCATAAGGAAGGTATGAGAGAAAACCACATGTCAAACGGATCGTTTTCCGATTTTATAAAAATGTTTGAATCAAGGTTAAACGCGAACGAACCCCTTAAAAGTATAACTTTGGTTATAACTTAGAAAACGAACGATAAAACTCGAGGTATAATCTCAGTTCGTAATCGATCGACTTTAGAACTTATACGACTTAAGTATATACCAAGTGTGGGTATGATGACATGTCTTAATAACGAACGAATGTCAGATTGTATCGGTGATAAAAAGAGTTACACTAAAAGGTGTATAACGAGATAATTCAAAAACGTGTTTCGACTTAAGTGAAGTTTATACTTAGACTTTTAAAAGGTGAAGTGGTTAATCTCGATTTTTCCGTTTGTTTATAGATCATCGAGCAAACCCAGGACACGCTATCTCTACCCACACTCGATTACCAGGCAAGTTTCCAATACCTTGGAACTGTTGTTGTGATAATATGTATATATGTTGTTTCTGATACATATGCCATAGCATGCATGCCTATCGTCAAATTATATTATGATACCTGTTCCCTGAATTGATATTGACTTATAGACTAGATACGAATTATCAGTTATAAGCCGGATTGTTTTGGTAAGACCCTTAGCAAAGGGCATATGATATTCATTCTTAAATATAGACCGGGAGACGGTATTTTGAGATATAGATAGTCGTGGAAACCCGGAGGGATTCCAACGATAGATTATTATTTATCTTGAGGAATGTTATTATTAAATGTTATTTATATTTCCATAAAGTATCAATTACTTGGAAATCTTTCGAAGAATGTTATCTGAGTATTATCTCAGTCGAGAAATATTAGGTGAATATTATTTTGGAATATTCACTTAGAGTTTGATTATTTAATGAATAATTACTTTGATATTCATTGGAATTTTATTTATTAAATGAATATTACTTTCGAATATTCATTTAAGGTTTTATGTACTTGATGAATATTATTTTAAAATATTCATTGAAAGTTCTATTTACTTAAGGAATATTATTTCGAATATTCCTTTAAAGTTTTGATTACTAAATGAATATTATTTGGATATTCATTTAGAAGATTATTTACTAAATGAATATTATTTTCAAATATTCATTTAAGGTTTGACTTATTTATTGAATATTATTTTAAATATTTATTGGAGTTAGTTATTTAATAAATATGCATTTAAGGAGGGAATTATTTAGTAAATAATTCTATATATTCATTCGAGGATTACTTAGGAGCAATATTATGATTTACTAATATTCCGTAACTATTATTGATTTAATAAATATTCTTGGAATATTTATTTATTTCTTTTAAAATTCTTTTTAAAATGACTTATATTATTCGAAGATTATCTTTCAACCTCAGATATTATGTAAAATATTTCGGAGTCTTTTTAAGACTGTTTTATCAAGGAAAGGTTCCCAACTCGTTATTCTTTTCATTTAAATTTATTTTAAAAGGCTTTAAATGCTCGCTCAAACTTCCATATTATAGGGGAACCTACTTGAGCAATGTTATTTATCTTGTGACTTTCCGGTCATAAATCTTGTAAAACTATTCTTTTCACTCGCAACTTGGTTGCTGTTTATCAATTGAATCTTTGAGTAACCTTCTCATCATTCGAGGCGTGAGATTATTGGAACAAGATGGTATCCTCTAACAAGCAACAACTTGGGAGATATGATGTGAATTTTCCTTTCCAACTAGATACGACTACTTTGTGGAATATTATCAACAAGAATCGTACTTAGGGAAAGGGGGACGAACTTTACGTTCAAAGTCGTGAACTTCTTTTCGAACTTGGAGTTGTGTAAGAGGCCGAGTAGCGCCGGTCCATCCCAATTGGCCCAACCGTTGGCCGGGGAGATCTAACAGGGCGGTAGACAAGTAAATCCGTCAGCTCTTCCTTCTACCGGTAGTAAATCTAAATTGAGCTGTACAATCTATGGCTGATCTTCATAAGAATTGGAATAGTGGGCGCGGTGAATACTCCAGCAAAAGTTCATCATTTAAATTCATTTATTTTCTGCAACATTATCTTTGTTGGCAGTATTGGAAAGTATTCATAATTGGAATTGCAATATTTTCCTGCAAGTTCCTCTTTTATGATAAATGATAATATCTTGCTTATCTTTGACATAGCAGATATTCCCACCTATATTTGCATTTTGAGTTACCTTGTAACTTCATCGTTCATATTATACTAGCATCATTTCCGTAAATGCATGGCATATGGTTTGAAAGATACTTTTGAACTGTTATATATTATCGTTCAGTTATATATTATTGTTGGTGGGCTATTGCTCACCCTTGCTTTATTATTATATCACAACAACAGCTAGACAGATGACTCGCACAAGACGCACTCGACGCTGGCGAGGACGATGAGACTACCAAAGCCGAAGAGAAGCTATTGGTAGGATAGACTCATTCTTTCAATACCAAATATATGGTGTAGTATGACTTATGAAAATGGATGGCAAAGAGTATGTATTTATATTGAAATTCTTTTGGATTGTAAGAACTCATAATGTGATTAATAAAATTTGATTGTTACTCTGATTTCATCTCTGGGACTATAACGGGTGTGTTTTATATTGTTGTGTGGAGTCATAAAGATGCAATTTAGTTTATGTTGAAGTAAGTTCAAGTATTGCGGACAGAAATGGAAACCATAACGACCGGATCCCGGACCCTGGATCTGGGGGTGTTACAGTTGATTTATTTAATGAATATTATTTTGAATATTCATTCTAGGATTTATTTATTTAGTGAATATTTTATATATTCATTCGAGGATTATTTATGAGCAATATTTTTGATTAAAAATATTCTTTAATTATTTATGATTTAATAAATATTATTTGAATATTTATTTAATACTTTTAACTAGTTTTAAAGATGATTTCTCTTATACAAAACTATCTTTGACCCTCAAAAATTATGTAAAATATTTCTGAGTTTTATTATGATTATTTTATCAAGGGGAGGTTCCCAAAACTCTATTTTCCATTTAAATCTATCTTATAGGAAGATTTAAATGCTCGCTCAAAACTCCCAAATTATAAGGGAACCTTACTTGAGAGCTGTTATTTATGATTGACTGCCCGGTCATAGATTTTTGAAAGTATTATTTTCACTCGCATCTTGATTTCTAAATCATCAAATGAGTCTTTTTGTTACTTCCTCAACACTTGAGGAGTAAGATTGATGGAACAAGTTATAGTAAGATTGATGGAACAAGTTATAATCCATTAACCAGCAATAGCTGGGGAAATATTGGTGAATTTTCCTTTCCAATTAGGTACGACTACTTTATGGAGTCCTATCAACAAGTATTATAATTGGGGAAAGGAGGACGAACTTTACGTTTCAAAGTCATGGATTCTATTCGAACTATGAGTCGTATAAAGGGCTGAGTAGCGCCGATCCAAGGCCCAACCACTGGCCAGGGAGCTACTATAAGGCGGTAGACAAGTAAATCCGTCAGTTCTTCCTTCTACCGGTACTAAAACCATATATGTGTTGTACAACTACGACTGATCATCGTAGATTGGGACAACTGGCACTGTGAATACTCTAGTATTAGTTCATCATCCAAATTTGGATATTTCCTGCAACACGTATCGAAGAAACTTCTTTCAGGTTGATGGGTATTTCTTGCAACACGTATCGAAGAGACTTCTTTCAGGTTGGCAGGGGTTTGAAAAGTGTTTAAAACTAAAGTTGCAATATATTACCTTGTACCTTTTTTTAAGATATGCGTTGATGTCTTGCTTATATTATCTCTGCATAACTGACTTTGGTTTATTATATATGTTGATATCTGGCTTATACTTTTGCATAACAGATATTCTTACGGAAATTATATATTAAATTACCTTGTAACTTCTTCTTTTACATTATACTAGCACTATATTCGTTAATGCTTGGCATATGGTTTTCAAAGATATTTTTGAACTATTATATATTAGGCTTAATGACCTTTTAGCCCTCGAAGTTTTATACGAAATACCTATCAGCCCTCAATGTTTCAAAACGTTCCTTTTAGCCCCTGAAGTATTCGTAAAGGTCCAACTAACCCTTGTACCGGTACAAAAAATTGTAACGGTACGTATCGGATGGGCAAAATAGACATTACATGTGTCCGTTACAATTTTTTTTAATTTGTACCGGTATAAGGGTTAATAGGACCTTTCCGGATACTTCAGGGGCTAAAAGGTACAACGTATTAAACTTGAGGGTTTGATGGGTACAAAAGGTCATTTTTGCAATGATTTAATGAGATACTGTTACTTTTAAATATAGTCTTTCCATATATCAGTTATCAATCTAATTTTTATAATTGATTTCTAAATTATATAATCCCATAATTCATGCACTCGTTTTTCAATTCTTTATATAAAAGATTACATATCTAATCTCTTGAGTATTTCTTTCCATATTTTTTATCACCCACAATTAATATTTTAACTACACAATCTTAATTTAAATTTTTCATAACTATTCTTTTTAATATTTTTCATTACCCACTATTTATTCGGAAGTGTGTAATAATAAATTCAAAAATTAATGAAAGACATGGTACTCCATAAAATACTTAGAACACTTTATAGAATCTCGTAATATTTGACCTGTCAATTTATTTTGTTAAAATCATCTAAACATCAGCAGCCAAATGACTCAGTCATCATCATCGCTTGATTATATTCATCGTATCACAGACAATATGTAGGATAATAGACATGGTCTTGAATCTGGTTTAATTAGATTAGCTTAATTGATATTTCAATTCAATATTTGGGATTCAGTTTACGTGGCACTTGTGTACTTTGCTCCGTTATTAGACTATTAGCAGATCAAATTGATATGAAATTAAATACGTAAGAAAATCAAGTTGCAATAAATTTAAAAACACTTAATAGAATTTTTATGAAATTTTAATATTTTAAATATTATATGATTATTTTACAATATAGTCATATATACTTTTAAAAACACTTTGGAAAAAAAGTTAGTAAAAGGTTATAAAAAATTAATATAACACTTAAGAGAATCTCGTATAATCATAAATATTTGTCGTTTTTGGAAAAGTATTCATATCTTTTGAAATTTTTTTTGGAAAATAGATTTCATTTTTTGTAATTTTTAGACTTATAGTGAAATTCATTAAAATATTTTTAATACACATTGGCAATGTGAGATCCCTTAAGTTTTTGATAAATATTTATTGATCAAATTTTTAAAGAATAATTATATTTTTATCGAATCACTTTACGGAATCTTAAGTATCCTTAAAAATATTAATAAGTGGATTTTTTTTAAAGAAAAGTACTCATATCCTTCTAAATATTCTTTTAGAAAAAATATTTCATTTTTTGTAATTTTTAGATATATTTTTAGATATATAATCTGAATATTGACATAAAAAATTCATATAATTATAGATATTTGAAAATATTGCACGGGTTATAAGATAGTTTATATATAATAAAATTAATTAAGTTTCTTACGCTATATGTCAGGTAGGTTATAGTTTTGTTATTCATTGAAAAAAAAACAAGACATTAAATTAAAGTATCAAACTGCAAGCTACACGATAATTTCCGGATGTCGGTTTAACTTATTCCATAAAAGAAGCATTTTCTAATTACAATTTAAACGTACGCAACAGAGACAAACACCCTCAGATCAAAACTCGAAACCAGAAAGCTAGATATAGTAATGACCTTTTGTACTAATCAAACCCTCAAGTTTAATATGTTATACCTTTTAGCCCCTGAAGTATCCGGAAAGGTCCTATTAACACTTATACTGGTACAAATTAAAGAAAAACTGTAACGGACACATGTAATGTCCATTTTACCCATCCGATACGTACCGTTACAATTTTTCGTACCGGTACAAGGGTTAATTGGACCTTTACGGATACTTCAGGGGCTAAAAGGAACGTTTTGAAACATTGAGGGCTGATAGGTATTTCGTATAAAACTTCGAGGGCTAAAAGGTCATTAAGCCTATATATTATTGTCCGGTTACAAATTATTTTTGGTGGGTTTTATTGCTCACCCTTGCTTATTTATTATATCACAACAACAGATAGATCAGATGGCACGCACAAGGCGCACTCGGCGCAAGCAGGTGTCAGCCGTCAAAAGGATTACCCGTTGATGTCATAGCCGCCATTGCTGAGGTAGGAGCATCCAATAGGCTAGACTGGAAACTTTTGGTATATCAGACTAATGTATCATTATCACTTATGTTAAACAACGGTAAGAAACTTTTAAGCATACTCTGTAATTATTTTGGGTTTGTAATAACTTATAACTTGTGGATCCTATTATTAGAGACTTATTTCAATTTCATCTCTAGGACTATAACTGGTTGTGTGAGGTGTTCTCATTGCGGGGTCACGACATGCAGTTTATTTAATTTGATTCAAGTGCAAGTAGTATATATGGAAATTGCGACCGTAACGACCAGATCCCCGTCCCTGAATCTGGGGCTGTTATAGAAATGGTATTAGAGCGAGAGTTATATATTCCAGAGATGATGCGACGTTAAAACAATAAACTCACTAAGATAATAAGAACTCTTGCCAAGTTCATATTCGGACTACTTAATGTAGTGCTGACATATAAAACCCTTATGGGAACTCTTAAGTATCATGATAGTAACTTAGCTCGATATCGTATTGACGAGTAAGGCGACAGACCTTGGGGCTTACGAGCAGCAGCACGGTGATGCTTTACTATATGTTGACGATCGGCTTGTAGAATCAATAGAGTACCCTACTGAGAACCTGGATGAGGTTCCAGCTAAGGAGGAGAATCCTGTTAAGGATAAGGAGTTTACCCTTGAGGAAATGAGGGCTGCATCCAGAGAGACTGTAAGAGTTAAGGTATAGTGCTCAGAGAAGTGAGTGTAAAGAATTGAGATATTATTAAGAGAACTAAAGATGCATATTGGATTCATAGCCGGACTACCGGATGTAGTATCAGCAAGTAAGACAGATTGGAAGAATTACTTGAGATCTTATATGGGGATAGATAAAATCATTAGAGGCTTTCGGATTAATGAGAAAAGAGTTAGAATGATGCATGATTATCAAAGACATCGATATAGGATGGGGAGCAGAGTCTCCAGGAGCAGTTGTGGTAGAGGCAGCAAGTTCCATATCATTTGATAAATGGATTAGTGTGAATATTGTCAATGGTAATTCGCCATGAGAAGACAGATTTCATAGGTTATAATTTGTGAAGTCAAATTAAGATTGATGAGGTAGTTTTATTCAGGAAATGTTCATTTTTTTGAATGGATCAGCTTAGAAAGTAAAGACATTGGGAAGTAATGGCATGATTGGATAAAGTTATATAAGAAAGTAGTAAGAGAAACGATGATCTCAGAACCTACAAGAGGAAAAGACCAGCGAGTCTATGATAAACTCGTAATAAGACTACTGTTAAGGACTAAGTATAGGTTTATTTCAACTCAGTGAAATGATGAACTAGAAACATTAGATGCATGTGATTTAGAGGAATATTAAATTCTTTCTTTTCCTTGAATGGATTATAGTAGCCACATTAAGTTATTCCGACGCTGAATCATAAATGGATCAAGTAATACGATCAGTGGTTAAGAGGTAATGGAGATTGTTTTAAAGATGAAACCTAAAAAAACAAGTGTCTGCTAAGTGCTCAAAGTGTAAATTCTGGCAGAATGAAGTTCAGTTATTAGGACATGCGATCAATAGTGAGTAGTGTTGGTTGACCCCGCCGAGTTAAAGGCAGTTTAAATTGAGAAGGCCAACCACACCAACAAAGGTGAGAAATTTCATAAGATTCACAAGGTATTACCAAAGATTTGATCAGGACTTTATAAAGATTGATGTCCCGTAACCCGACTTATGTGTAAGATTAAAAAATTTTAATGGACAGGAAAATGTGAGAAAATCTTCCTGGAGCTATAGATGAAGTTGGTAATGACCCTGTGTTGGCATTGCATGATAACTATGTGATTTCAGCGATGCTTCGCATAAAGGATTAGGATGTATGCTTATGCAACATGGAAGAGTAATTGCGTATATGTCAAGACAACTGAGGGATTACGAGATTCGATACCCTACCCGTGATTAGGAACTTGCAGCAATAGTTTTGCTTTAAAGATTTGGAGGCACTAATTGTATGGAGAAAAGTGCGAGAATTACACTGACCATGAGAGCCTCTAGTAAATTTTACTCAGAGAAAGCCTAACTTGCACCAGGGTAGGTGGTTAGAGCTGATAAAAAATTATGACTGCCAGGTTTTGTATCACCCAGGGAAAGCCAGTGTGATGACTAATGCCCTTAAGTAAGAAAGATAGACTCCAGATGATGATGTTTTCAGAAGAATTATTAAGAGAATTTGAAAAGATAAAAATAAAGGAAAGGTGATCGGAGACGATACCGAGAAGTCGTTTGAAATTTATATGGAGAAAAAAAAATTTGAAAAGATCAGAAGGTATCGAGGAAGAGGGATGAACGAAGAGTGGCAGTGCTCGAGTTGAGTGACTATGTTACTCTCTGGTACCTAAGATTTGCTGTGTAAAGGAAAGTAGTGAACAAGTACAAAAAGAAGAAGTTTAAGAGTACGCGGGAAAAAGCATATTGATAAGCATAACCTATCCCAGATAAATTATCTTCGCTATGGACGAAGGAGACACTATGCCGAAAATTGCTAGAAAAGTAATGCTATTACTAACCCCTAAACTCATATATTTTAGTGCGGCCATTTGGGGCCATGTAAGAAAGGGTTATAAGGTGACTAAGATCAGCCATGTCAGGACAAAGCGGAGCTGCTTTTAATCAAGCGCCGACCGCGAGGACTTTCGATATAAAGGTAACCCTAACGAGATTGTAGGTATCTTTCTACTTAACCGTTGATCCCCATGTTTTAAAATGATTCAATAATTGTTAGCTCCTTTGTGTGTATAGTGTTGCCCACAGTAAAGTGATTCAGGTGTATATGATTGTCCAGATTAGGAGTTAGAAATCGAGTTATGGTGATTGAGATACATGATGATGGGATTTTGTAAATACCATGGATGTATTATGACTGAGAAACATGATCAATGAAGGTTTATGAAGATTGTCAGTGATGGTGCAGTATGATACATAAATGTTATCTGAAACTTAGTATCCTCAAGAAGAGTAATAGGTACTAAGAGATTCACGTTGAACTTGACCAATATCTTCCAGAACATCCTTGCTACCATTACCAAGTTCTGTAAGAAGAGCAGATAGACATATGTTGTCTTTTGGAAGGTCATGTAGACTGACGTCAATTTGAAAGAAAAAGGTTGGCATTAAGCTAACTATAGATTATCAAGATGAGAATGATTGAAAAGAGACCCTTATTAAAGATATATGATTTGATTGTCAATTACAGGATGTAAGTATTTCTTGAAAATAGAATGGAGGATAGAATATCCATAGATTAAGAGGAACCCTGGGGATGCACAAAGAATGGCCTTACCCCTAATAAAGACATTGTGAATTTGGACGGTATAAGTTGGATTGACCAAGGCATCAATAATCTTTAGGGATTTATTGAAAGGAGTTTCAGAAAGTACATAGACAGAATTGTTATAGGATCGATTAATGATATTTTGATATACCCTGTACCCAGAAAATACAGGAGGAATGATGAGGATGACCTAAGGAAACCTTACAAGGAAAAAGGTAATATTCTGAGTTTCAAAATGGAAGTTTGGTAGGGAATGTATGACATAATAATAATAATGCCAGATGAGGCATGCGTGAAACCATGAGGTATGGATTGAACAAATGAAGGTTTAGATTATCCTAAAACAAGAAAGAACTAAGGGAAGAAATATCCTAGGTATGATTGGGAGTAATTGTGATAAGGTTCACACGAAAAGGTGGAAGCAATGACTTATGGAAAAAGATTGATATATATTTCTCTCCTTCAGCAGAGTTTAAGGGAGAATGCTTTCACCCAACAGTGATGGGAATGAGGTAGAAAAATTTGAGTTGGAATAGATCCAGAAAACATTGATTGCAAGAAATTATTATCAGGAAAGGCCAATGAGGTGGCCGACACTTTAAGTATAGAGGAATAATTATAAATTCTCATACCAAAGAAACAGAATGATATTGAGAAGGACCTTGAAGGTCATAATGTGGTGGAGGAAATTACATCCCCTCTGATGATTGTGCAAGAATCAACCATATGAATAGTTTAAATAATCATTCGATTCCGGATATCGTCTTAAGCATATTACCTACATTGGGAGGTCCTATTTTGAGGTAAACCAGGACCATGATACGAAGATGACTAAGTAAACCGTTAAGCTTCCAATCTCCTACTGAAGATATATGATAAACAATTTCATCAACCTGGCATAGCTGTGGTGATTGAAGATCTTCTGCAATTTTATCTGCTTCATTAATATCTATATCATGTTTAAGAAGTATATTCCTTATGGATAAGGAATAGTGATTATTTTGCCTTCCTAGAGGATTTTGATCTAATAATTATGAAACCCGTATGATTAGCTATTAAAGCACTACGTAAACGACAAACAATGGTGATTCAACAATGGACTACGTTAATGTAGTGGTGATTCTTCTGAGAAATTAGGTGATAACGATTGTGGAGATGTTGGAATGAAAAACAGAAATAGATTGTATTGGATCTAAGTTAGAGAAATTGTCAAGGTTTATTTCGGATGGTTTAATTTTTGAATGACGTTATGTTTGAAATAAATGATAATGCCATGAAGGTTCATAAAGTGATTATAGTAGAAATGGAAACCAAGTGACTGATAGAAATGAATATAGAGTTGAGGATCAATAAGGGAGTTATATATGCGGACTCCAGAGAAACCCCAGCAATGAAGCAAGAAAAGTATGAAATTGACATGGCAAAATTATTGGACACAACGGAAAGTTGAAATTGAAAGCATAAATGACATACAGATTAACTCCCTTTAAGTTGGGAGAATACGAGGAAATTTAGAATAGATTGATTGAGTAATAAGGAGACTCATGGAACGAGAAAGTGAGAATTTAGATGGTTGAACAAAGGAAAGTTTGACCCCAAAAATGTGGTGCTTATTGAGTAAAGGTGACGGGATACTAATAAGGAGGTGCCAAGTACAAAGGATGTCTCAACAATGAGATGACGGTGGAGATAAATAATAGAAGTGAAGAAGAATTAGATAATAAGAAGGATGTGACTGATAAAGATAAGATTGGGAAAGTAATTATGGAATGGGAAGCAAGGAATGTTATGAATGGATTGATGAATGAGTTTTCTAACGAACTCTCGGGATGACAACGTAATGGTGTTATTATTATGAATATGAAAGAGCTATTAGCTTGGCGTGGAATGTCAGTAACAATTATGTCAAGCAAGAAATCTAAGATTTAACCTGAGAGGTTGAAGGATTTCCAAAAGTGAGTGTTGCTAAGATTGAACAAGAGTATAGGTTCATAGAATGATGGATAGAGCAGCGAGGATATGTTGACCCGTGAAATTACGATAAAATAGTATTGGATACGGTTACGATTATTTTCTTCTCTAATGAACCTCTATAGTTCAGAGGTAAATTCTAAGTATGATATTTTGCGATCATGAAAACTTTCTATAATTCTTTGAAATTCTTTTCTTTTCTTCTCTCTTATTCATCATTCTTTTTGTATTGAGAAGAAAAACCCTTTTAAGGAGGGGAGGTACTGCTACGTGACTATCTGTCTGTGTGATAGAAGTCTAAGCAGAATACCATTAATTGTTTAATTGCTTGTCAAGTACTAAAGGCTGGCCCCCTTCTATGCTAACTATGCAACATAACAAATGTTCATTGATCATAGTGATCTCTCAATAAATTTTTTTCCACTTCTATATATTGATCGAGATTGCGAAGATAAAGACGATCGGGAAATGCATAGTACGAGTGAGGTTATCTCTGAGTTTGTAGCGCGATAGTGATACCAAAGTCACTATAGATACCAATAAGGGTAGTAGTATACGAGTGAATAAGAGCATAACCAGGATAGTGTGGTGTATAAAAAGTAGAAAAGTCGATTAAAAAGGATAAAGGGTGTATTGTAGCACTACTGAGATGTGCTGTAAAAAGATTGGAATGATAAGAATTGACCGGGGAACTTAAAAGTGAAATAACAGATAAGTAACCCTTTGATTCTACCTGATTCCGGGATGGAATCCTTTTAAGGAGGGGAGACTGTAAGAACCCAGATTTTTGGTAACAATTAAAACTTTATTATGTAATGGTGTATGAGTGGATAGTGGGTATGACCACAATGTATCAATGGTTTTAATGAACGATTATTTTAAACGGATATGGATTCCAGTGTTTATATGCCATGAACAGTGGAATTGGTTGACAGATTAGATAAGAATAATCTATCATCGAGGAAGTAAGCAATGGTATCCTAAGAAAGGAAGTTATTCTCATGTCATCCAAATCGATATCTGGTAGCTCATGTCATCCAAATCGATATCTAGTGTAAGTCAAGTAACTCTGCAAGGGAAATTGAGAATGTTCGAGAAAACGCAAGAATACTTTTAAGTACAAGGAATAAAGAGAGAATAAGCAATAAATAGTGTTTTTGGTGGATTTTGGAACATTATCAGACGACCCCATATAGAAGTATTCAGAATGGATTTCCGAGTTCGTATTGAGGATCTATGGACAAAATAAGTGTATGTAAATGATATCAGATTCTAAAAAATAGCACTTTTATTTTTCCCGAGATTCCCTAGATACTGAAGGATTTAAGGATTTAATTAAAAAGATTTAAGGGATTTAAATTCGAGGATTATAAAGGAGGATTGAGAATGGTGGTATAAATATCAAGGTTTCCGATAAAATCCTAACAATAAATACTTGAGATATTCCTCCGAATGATCAGTGAAATTGAGCAATAACCGGACAAAGAAACAAGCAAAGAACCAAGTAATAAGCATGTGCAAGTGGATGGAATCAAGGAACTAAGTAGTTACCAACTAACTAGCATCATTAGCAACCAAACCAAACTAGTTACAAGATTACATCATCATCACCATAAAGTATTGACACTTGGCCACAAGATGATGCATGAGAGGTGATGTAAGCACTTTATTAAAGCTACTTTATGAGATAATATCTCAATAATTCACTTTATACAAGATGAGACTAAGCAACCAAGCAAGAAACTCCATCTCTCTCCTTTAAGCTACATTCTGCCAACAGACAGCAGCCCAGTAAAACAGTCATATCTCCCTCATTTCTCAATGAAAGTTTTTGTTCTATAGCTTGTTGGAAAGGTATTGGAATTCTCTACAACTCTTCTTCAGGAGCCTCATCCAGAAAAGTAGGGTAAGGACCTCGTTTTTCCTGTTCTTTCAGCTGGGGTATAGTAACTCCGAAAATTTCTAAGTATGTTCTTGATGTTTCTTGTTAGTTTGAGGTTGTTAATGATGATCTAAGGCTTGTTATGGAATAATCAATCTTCAAGGAAGGTATAAACATCAAGAACCCTTAGTTTGACTTTGAGATTAATGGAGCTTTTTGGATGATTTGATGATAAGATGCTATGATATGTTTATATACATGTATGTATAGTTATTTGTAGATGTTATTAAAGCATGATTCAAGTACTTGTTGAAGTGGGTTGTTCTTGAGATATGATGATTTAAAATAGATGAGGATCTTGAGATTTTGAGTTGGTTGTTGTTGGATGATGATTTGATGATTGAAATAATTTTGGGAATCGTTACTGCATAGCAGTTATAATGCCCGATTTTACAATACCAAGTTGTGTGTGTGATTTTCGGACCAAAACCCTACTGACCTTAAGTCACCGCTGCCATGATATGCTAGCTCATGTTTTAAGGTTCGTTTTGGCGCAAGAATCGAAACAAATGGACTTACGGTTTAGGAGATATGGTCGATTTAGTAAAAGTTGTTCAAAAACGTAAGTGCGAGTTCGTAACTGTAATTGAACCCCCTTAACATGAGTAATTCAGTTGCGAATCTTGGTAATTAAATATTAGAGATCATAAGGAAGGTGTGAGAGAAGACCTCATGTCAAAAGGATCGTTTTTCGATTTTAAAAAATGTTTGAATCGAGATTAAGTGTGAAGGGACCCCTTTGAGGTACATTTAGTTATAACTTTGAAAAACCACTTAGAAAATGGACAATAAATCTTGTGGTATAAGCTTTTCAAGTAAACGACCGACCCTATAACTTATACAACTTAAGTACCTACCAAGTGTAAGTATAATGACATGCCTTGATAACAAGCAAGTGTCGGATCATAACGGTGTTAATAAGAGTTAGGTTAAGCGGTGCCTAACGAGTTAACTTGAAAGCGTGTTTTAGCACAAGTAAAGTATGTACTTGGCTTTTCAAAGTGTTAGGTGATTAACCTTGAATAATTTTGATTATTTATAGATCACCAGGCCGATCCGAGAATCACTACCCCTACAGAGCTTCAAGGCAAGTTTCAAAACCTTTTAAAAACTGTTGTTGTGAATATATATATATATGTTTCTTGTTATACATATGCCATAGCATGCGTGCCTGTTTTCGAAAGTATATTGTGATACTTGTTTTACAAATTGATATTGGCTAATAAGCTACATATTAGATATATTAGTTATAAACCGGATGTTTCGCTAAGATCCTTAGTGAAGGGCATATGATTTTCATTCTTTAAATATAGGTCGGGAGTCGGTATTTCTGTATATCTTGTGATTATTTTCTGAGGAAAATATTAGGTAAATGTTTTTCCTTATTTCTTACTGAATATTATTTCGAATATTTATTTAGAGTTTTATTTATTAAATGAATATTATTTTGAATATTCATTTAAGGATTTGGTTTATTTAATGAATATTATTTTGAATATTCATTCAAGGATTTATTTATTTAGTGAATTTTTTTATATATTCATTCGAGGATTATTTATGAGCAATATTTTTGATTAAAAATATTCTTTAATTATTTATGATTTAATAAATATTATTTGAATATTTATTTAATACTTTTAACTAGTTTTAAAGATGATTTCTTTTATTCAAAACTATCTTTGACCCTAAAAAATTATGTAAAATATTTCTGAGTTTTATTATGATTATTTTATCAAGGGGAGGTTCCCAAAACTCTATTTTCCATTAAAATCTATCTTATAGGAAGATTTAAATGCTCACTCAAAACTTCCAAATTATAAGGGAACCTTACTTGAGAACTGTTATTTATGATTGACTGCCCGGTCAAAGATTTTTGAAAGTATTATTTTCACTCGCATCTTGATTTCTAAATCATCAAATGAGTCTTTTTGTTACTTCCTCAATACTCGAGGAGTAAGATTGATGAAACAAGTTATAATCCATTAACGAGCAATAGCTCGGAAAATATTGGTGAATTTTCCTTCCAATTAGATATGACTACTTTGTGAAGTCCTATCACAAGTATTATACTTGGGGAAAGGAGGGCGAACTTTACGTTTTAGAGTAATGGATTTTATTCGAACTAGGAGTCGTATAAAGGGCCGAGTAGCACCGGTCGAAGGCCCAACCGTTGGCCAGGGAGCTACTATAAGGCGGTAGACAAGTAAATCCGTTAGTTCTTCCTTCTACCGGTAGTAAAACTATATCTATGTTGTGTAACTATGATTAACCATCGTAGATTGGGACAACTGGTACTGTGAATACTCTAGTATTAGTTCATCATCCAAATTTGGATATTTCTTACAACACGTATCAAAGAGACTTCTTTCAGGTTGATGGGTATTTCCTGCAACACGTATCGAAGAGACTTCTTTCAGGTTGGCAGGGGTTTGAAAAGTGTTCAAAACTAAAGTTGCAATATATTACCTTGCACCTTTTTTTTAAGATATGCGTTGATATCTTGCTTATATTATCTCTGCATAGCAGACTTTGGTTTATTATATATGTTGATATCTGGCTTGTACTTTTGCATAGCAGATATTCTTACGGAACTTATATATTAAATTACCTTGTAACTTCATCTTTTACATTATACTAGCAATATGTTCGTTAATGCATGGCATATGGTTTTCAAAGATATTTTTGAACTATTATATATTATTGTCCAGTTACAAATTATTTTTGGTGGGCTCTATTACTCACCCTTGCTTATTTATTATATCACAACAACAGATAGATCAGATGGCACGCACATGGCGCACTCGGTGCAAGCAGGTGTCAGCCGTCAGAGGGATTATCCGCTGATGTCATAGCCACCATTGCTGAGGTAGGAGCAACCAATAGGCTAGACTGGCAACTTTTGGTACATCAGACTAATGTATCATTATCACTTATGTTAAACAACGGCAAGAAACTTTTAAGCGTACTCTGTAATTATTTTGGGTTTGTAATAACTTATAACTTGTGGATCCTATGATTAAAGACTTATTTCAATTTCATCTCTGGGCCTATAACTGGTTGTGTGAGGTGTTCTCATTGCAGGGTCACGGCATGCTGTTTATTTATTTTGATTCAAGTGCAAGTAGTATATATGGAAATTGAGACCGTAACGACCAGATCCCCGACCCCAGATCTGGGGCTGTTATAGTGGAGAAGTACCCAACACCCCCCAAAACCCTAGTTCTAGCCTATAAATACCCCTCTTTCCCCTTGTATTCTACACCTTAGTTTTAATTTAGTTACCCTGTTAAGTAGTAGCCTCCATCTTTATTTTGTAGTAGCTTTCAAATCTTGTAAACACTTTCCTTTTATTAATGCAAATTTTCATTCCCTCTTTATTTTCTTGTCTTGCTCTTTCGTTTATGTTGCTTCACTTTCGTTATTTTCGTAAATCCGATTAGTGGACAAAGTAGCAAAATGCTAACCACTTGGGATTGAAAATAACGATTTTATTTTCTTGTTCTTAGTTATTAATTGTAGTTGTGCCCCTTTAAATCTCCATTTTATTGTGGGTTTCTTAATTTTTAATTTTAGATCTCATTTTTATGTTTTGATGTGTTAGTGTAATAAAAAAAAATAAAAAAACCAACAAAAATGTTAGTTTTAAGAATTTTTAGTTCGTATTTTCTATTCTTTTGGTGTTTATTCGAAGTGATCCTCTGTTTTAGTCTAAGCATCAAACCCAGTTCAACCTTTTCCCCTATTTTCTTCCTTTTCGAAAGCTAGCTTCACCTTTCTCTTTCTCCTCCCCTCCTTCGATCTCCCCCTTTTATCTTTCTCCTTCCCGCAAACACAGCCCCTTCTTTTTTTTTTCTAATTGGTTTTCGTTTTGTTCTCTACTATTCATTTTCTTTCCGTTCAAAGTTTCTTCGCTGAGTTTCGTTTTCTTGTTTGATGCTGAGATTTCGTTTTGTTACTAAGTATGCTGCGAGTTCTGAGTTGTTCTGTGATTATTTGTTCTGTATTGAGCTGTTGTTCATTGAATTACTGTGCTGAGTCGACTGGGTTTTGTGCTGAGTTTGTTGAGTCGAGTCGTAGTGTTAAGCCGAGTTGACTCAGAGTTTGTAATCAGAGTCTTGTTTTCTGGTTTTCTGCTGGAGTCTTTTGCATTTTGTTTTGTTTTTGTTCATTGTTGCTTAATTCAGTTTTTGCTGGCTTCGCGAAATGCACCGAGTTATGGCTGAGTTGACTCGGTTCTTTTTCTAAGTTTCTTTGAGTTGTTTGGTTCGTGTAGTTGTTTTAGGGTTGTTTTCTTTGGTTCTAAGTTGCTAGTAGCTGTTGGTTTTTTACTTGTGTATTTTAATATTTTTAAATGTTCAAAATTTGTTATTGAGTTTTGTTAATTGAGTCCTATTATTGGATGAATTTTGGTTGTGTGGTTTGAATTAAGTATTGTGTGACTAGTTCCGAGCTGAAACAAATTTCTTGTGTTGGCTTTGTTTTTGGTTAGTCATAATTATGAATAATCCATGCCGAGTTTTTAAAATTTTCGGTAAACAAAACTCGTACCCGACTCAAAATCACGGTCCTTATTCAACTCAAGCTCCCGCCACCCTCCCGGCTTACATGAGTCGAATAGGAGACTTAATTCCTTGGATATGACTCTCGACGCGCTTCTAAAATCAACAACTAATTTGGCTCAATCTCAACAAGCCTTCATGCAAACCATGACTCAAGATAGGCAAATTTTAATTGCTAGTACTCAAGCCATATCTAAGTCAGAGGTTCAAGTGAGTCAATTAGCCAATGCCATGTATGAGCGAGAGAAGAACAAGTTCCCGAGTCAACTCGAGGTCAACCCTAAATTTCCCCTCAATCAAAGACCTCATAAAAATGTTAATGCTATCATTTTTTTAAGGTCGGGAAACCAAGTTGATAATCATGTAGGAGTTGAGTCTCCCGAAGAAGAAGAAGAGTCAAATGTTGAACCAAATCCTAAACTCGATCATTCAAACCATATTCCGAATCTCGAGTCTCTCGAGTCATCTATACCCTACCTTCACCTCTTGAATCTTCATCTTCAAAATCCATTCCCCAAGAACCTATTGAACGTGTCTTTAAGCCTAAAGCTCCTTATCCTCAACGACTCATTTCTAATAAACAATCGGCTCAAATGGATAAGATTTTGGAAGTCTTTAAGCAAGTCGCGATCAACATTCCTCTTTTAGATGCCATTCAACTAATTCCTTCTTATGCTAAGTGTCTAAAAGATTTGTGTACTCATAAGCGATCCACTCATGTTCCTAAAAAAGCCTTTTTGACCTCTCATGTTAGTTCAATTCTTTCAAACCAAATTCCCGTGAAATATAAGGACCCCGGTTGTCCTACAATTTCATGTGTCTAGGCGATACCTTTGTGGATAAAGCTTTAGTTGACTTAGGTGCTACTGTGAACCTCCTTCCATTTTCGATCTATCAAGCCCTAGGGTTAGGTGCGCTTAAGAAGACGAACATGACACTTTATCTAGCTGATCGTTTTGTTAAAATGCCTAAAGGATTAGTAGAAGATGTCTTGATTAAGATTGGTGATTTTATCTTCCCGATTGATTTTGTTGTTCTCGAGACTCAACCCGTCATGAACCCTAAGAACCAAATCCCTATCATTCTAGGACGACATTTTCTTGCCACATCCAATGCCTTGCTTAATTGTAGGAATGGATCGATGAAACTCACATTTGGTAATATGAATATTGACCTTAACATTTTAAATGCAGGAAAAGAACCAAATGAGCTTTATGAACAATCAATAGGGGTTAATGTTGTCAACAACTTCGTCACATGGTCTAGCTTTGAGGATAGTGAGATTGAGTCTCTTCTCAAAGAGGATTCCAAAGTCAACTATGCATCTAATAAAGAGTATCATGAGTCGTTAAGGGATGTTAGGAATAATTCATGAGTTATGATGTGTAAAATAGAATTACATTACACTTCTTGTAATACCATAATCTTATAAAGGGTTTAGCATTTGATTAAGGATGAATCCGTTATTCAAGATTTGCATAACTGTGAACAGTACTCAATCAGAGACTAGAGTCACGCACTACGAGTTCCCAGGGACTATGACAGACCCTGACTGAAGTTGCAGAATTGGAAAGTGCTATTCTATAGGATCTGATATTCAGAAGATGGAAAGAAGTGTGCATGAAGAAAGGATCGACTATCAGTGGAAACTATCAATTAGACGGCAGAACATTACCATGTATTAATCATTACTTTCTATTATTAGTTGATAGGTAGCATTATAAATACTCTCTCTATAACATTGTAATATGTGCGAGATTTGTGATCATCGTGAGTATACGAGTGAACAAACAGAGAGAGATTTGTATTGAGAAGAGCGGCTAAAGGTATTTATTAGGTCCAGAATAATGTAGAAGGGGGGTTGAATACGTTATTTAAAAAATATTTCAATTTTTGATGTGGATATGAGATCAAAAATACTGAACTGAAATAACACAACTGTTTGGGAAATATCCTTGAATAGATAAAACCCGAAGGTTTGCTATACAATCTAATCCTATGGATCAGCTACAAAATCAAACACTCCTAGGATAGTTTAGGCACGAGGACCTTCTACCCGACACTTCCTGAAAGCGGGCTAAGCCGGCTTCCCTACTAGATGGACTATCTAGCAGCTTACACAGAGAAGATATAAGAGAGAAGAGAGAGTTGTGTGTTGAGGTGTGTTTTGAAATGAAATACAACAGGCCTATTTATAGGTTTTAGAAAGTTACTATGTTGTACTATTCCAACAACCCCTGTGGGCCCCACCAGCCACTTTTTAAATAGTAGTCGCCATTTGCACAGTAGCCACCATTTGCACAACCGCCATTTGCACAGTAACCGCCATTTGCATAGTAATCACTATTTGCATAGTAACCACTATTTGCACAGTAACCACTATTTGCACAGTACCTGCATAGTAATCACGCATAGTAACCATGCATAGTAACTTTACATAGTATTACTATTTTTGGCTATTTCTTTTGAGCTTCTCTCTTCTGCTTCAAATATTCTGCTGAATTAATTCATCTCAGAAAATAGTTCAAGTACCAGATTAATTTAATTATTTTGTTATAAATAATTAATTAATCTTTTATTTAGTTAATTTTCAGAGTAAATTAATTTTTGACAATAACTTGAGATATAATGTCTGTCCTTGATCGTCAATAGGCTTTGGGAATTCTTTCTGTGAATTAATGTGTTGATCCTTCTCGTATGTGCTGACACTTAGTACACTGGTCTGGTTCACAAGTGACTAGCACTGATCTTGATCTTCACACCTTCGTTACATTCCAATAGATTAGCCTACAGCAGTATCTTCAAATAATATAAATACATGGAATCTTTTGGCTCTTCAACTGAATCATCTATACATCTTATTCTGTCACTGAGGCATGATCATGTTAATGAATTTCTTTCAGCGACTTGATCCTTGTTGATGCCTGTTCTTCAAATTTCACGATCCCTGTATAAAGTTAATATTATTTATCTTTTATCCTAGTGAGTTATATATGTCCTCTATTACATATTACATTACATTATGCTTTATAATCTCCCCCTATTTGATTGTTAGGGTTTGATAAGAAAATTCCTAGAGGATAACTCAATTGATACAACAACAAAAAAATAAAGTTCAAAGATAAATAATATTAAAGTGCATTCTGGATCATATATATACATTTTCCAGATTTCTAAAATTAACCAAGTGCAAGACCAAATCTTCAAGTTTGCCTTTGCTTTCTTTCCACATAGCACTAATACTCCTATTAGCTTTTCCTTTCCCAAAATAAAGTTAATTCCGTGTCAACAACCTTTTCCTTGCCCTTACGCCTAGTAGATTTTTCTTGGTCTTCCACCTTCTCCCCCTCAGTTGGGTTATCCTCCAGAGTAGTAGGATGTGGAGTTGGTAAATTAGACGAAGATGGCTTTACCAAAGAGTTGATTGCATCATTTAACTGGGTTGCCATGGTATTCAATTGAACCTGGAATACATCATGTTGAATAAGTTGCAAATTTTTTATTTCTGCAATGGACTTACAGATATTTGGCAACTCTTTCTCCATTGTTTGGACCCGTGTAAGGAGTCTACTGTATTCTTTTCTAGTTACAGGTGCATATGGTTGAGTAGGTTGCTCACTCGTACGTTCTGCAGGTGTTTCACTCAACACTCTATATTCACTCGGTTTAGTGGTTTGAGTTACACTTACATGTTCTATTCGTGTTTCCCTCAACTCTCCTCCAGAGCTTCCACCAATATGTGTACCTGCAAATGAAATCATCCTAGCCCCTTTTTCAGAGGTCACGGATGGTGCAATGAAAGTTCGTGAGCTTCCATCCTCGCGTGAAGCTAGTTGCTGACCACTGGTAAAGAGTGGTAAATCTCGAAAGAGATCCAGAGATTTTCCCTCTAGGAGGTTAAACTTGAATCGATTAAATGGCACAAAACCCAAGTTTCCTTCGACTGTCTGTGAAGACACTTGGTTCATAAAAGAACCACCTACCGATGGATCTTTCCGTAAAATTGAAGATTCACCAGGAGTTATTGAGGTAGGTAATTCCACCTCGGATGCCTGTGAAGGCATTTGATCTTTAGAAAGATCATCAACCACTCTTATGTTACGTGAAATGGAACTCAAGATAGTTGCTCCCGTCAATTCAACCTTATTTACATTTTCACTCATTTGACAAGGAAGAATTGTTTCAATAACAGTTGCAGCTACCTCAGGTTCATTTGGTTTACTTCTTTTAGAATGAGGTAGAGCTGCTGATGTAACTAACTCCTTATGTGGTGCTGCTGAGGCACTATCTCTCTCAAAAATGTTGATGGCTGGTCGTTTAAGTGATAATTGAGGTGTAGGAGTTTGTTGTGTTTGTGTTTGCATTTGTAGAATGGGCTCTTCGACTTGTGTTAGAGTCGGTGGGATTTTCTGCTCTTGGTCGGGTAAGATGGCCACTAGGGGCTGTAGAAACTTTATTTCCCGTGACAAAATAGGGAATACAGAGGTTGGAATAGTAGGGATTGAAATATTACCTTGTCGTATACATGCTGTAACACCCCCAGATCCGGGGTCAGGGATCGGGTCGTTACGGTCTCATAATTCATACATAATACTTGACTTGAGTTCAAAATCAATAAGTAGCATGCTGTGACCCCACAATAATATCCACTCACGCACACACAGTTATAGTCCCAGAGATGAAATTGAAATAAGTCTTACATAAAGGGGTTTACGAATAAAAGTTATTACAAGCCAAAAGGATAACATCATAAGTTTAAAAGTTTTGCCATTGATTACATAATTATACATATAGTTAAGCTGAAAGCAAAAGCTGTCTATCTATGCTACCTCCAATGGCGGCTAGCATATCAGCGGGGAGTCCGGTGGGTCGGGTAACCCGCTTGCGCCGAGTGCGCCTGACGCGAGCCATCTGTCCTAGCTGTTGTTGTGACAAAATAAATAAGCAAGGGTGAGCAATAGCCCACCAACAACAATATAACTGAACAGTGATGATATATATATATATATATATATATATAGCAGTTCAAACAACTTTGAAACCATGTGCCATGCCTTAGCGAAGATAATACCAGTATAAGGTAAATAATGAAGTTACAAGGTAACTTAAAACATATATATTCTAATTATGAATACTTCTCCGATACTGCCAACAATGATAATGTTACAAAAAATAAATGAATCTGAATGATTGAACTAATGCTGGAGTATTCACCGCGCCCGCTATTCCAATCCTTACGATGATCAGTCGCAGATTGTACAACTCAATTTAGATTTACTACCGGTAGAAGGAAGAGCTGACAGATTTACTTGTCTACCGCCCTGTTAGATCTCCCCGGCCAACGATTGGGCCAATAGGATGGACCGGTGCTACTCAGCCTCTCACACGACTCCAAGTTCGAAAAGAAATTCATGACTCTGAACGCAAAATTTATCCCCCTTTCCCCAAGTATAATACTTGTTGATAAGACTTCACAAAGTAGTCGTATATAGTTGGAAAGGAAAATTCAACATTTTATCTCCCAAGCTGCTGCTTGTTAGAGGATACCATCTTGTTCCAATAATCTTACCCCTCGAATGATGAGAGGGTACACAGATGCAATAGATAGCAATTCTAGTTGTGAGTGAAAAGAATATGTTTCGAAAGATTTATGATCGGGAAGTCCACAAGATAAATAACATTTTTCAAGTAAGGTTCTCTTATTATTTGGAAAATAGATTCGAAGGAAAAATGACATTTTGAAAACCTTTCTTGATATAATATTAATAATAATCCGACTCCAAAGGAATTTTATAATAATCGAAGGTCAACGATAATATATGAAGTCATTTCAGAGTATTAGATAGATATTCAAAGAATATTTATTGCATCCGAAATAATTACAGAAGGCTTATGACTACGAACGAATATTTAAATCGAAGTATTTCTAAGAATACTTTTCGAATGAATAAGGAAAAAATATTTATTGAATAATTAAATATTTAAATGAATATTCAAAGCAATATTCATTCAAGTAATAAGACTTGAAAGGAATATTGAAATAATATTCGATAAATAAATAGAACATCTATTGAATATTTAAAATAATATTTATTAAGTAAATAGGAACTTAAATGAATATTCATAAAGTAATATTCATTTAATAAATAATATTCTAAATGAATATCAAAGTAATATTCATTTAGTAATCCAAGCTTTTAAAAGAATATTCGAAATAATATTCGATAAATGAATCGACTTTGAATGAATATTGAAAAATAATATTCATTGAATAAATAACGTTCAAATAATTATTTGAAGTAATGATCGTTAATTAAATAATCTCGGACGAATATTCAAAGTGATATTCGTCAACCAAATAATGGAAATTATTTGCTTAAATATTTTCCTCGAAAGTAATTACGATGTATCAAGAAGTACTGACTCCCGGTCTATATTCAACGAATACGATATATATGCCCTTCTCTAAGGGACTTATCAACAACCGGCTTATAACTGATTATTCGATATCTAGCTTATAAGCCAACAATAATTCAAGGAACAGGTATCACAATATATCTTGAAAGTAGGCATGCATGCTATGGCATATGAAACACAAAATCGAATCACATATATATATTCACAACAACAGCCTTTAAAAGGATTTAGAACTTGCCTAGTAATCGAGTACGAGTAGGGGTAGTGGTAGTGTGTCCCTGGTCAGCTCGGCGATCTATAAATAGTCAGAATATTCGAGATTAATCAATTAACACTTTTTAAAAGGTTAAGTATCAACTTAAGTCGAAACATGTTTTCAAATTATCTCGTTATACACCTTTTAATGTAACTCCTTTTTATTACCGATACGATCCGACATTTGTTCGTCATTAAGACATGTCATCATACTCACACTTAGTATATGCTTAAGTCGTATAAGTTCTAAAGTCGATCGATTACGAACCAAGATTATACCTCGAGTTTTATTGCTCGTTTTCTAAGTTATAACCAAAGTTATACTTTTAAGGGGTTCGTTCGCGTTTAACCTTGATTCAAACATTTTTATAAAATCGAAAAACGATCCGTTTCACATGAGGTTTTCTCTCACACCTTCCTTTTTACCTCTAGTATTTAATTACCAAGATTCGCCACTGACTTACGTATTTTACGAAGGTTCAATTTCAGTTACGAATTCTCGTTTACGGTTTCGAACTACTTTTAGTATATCGGCCATAACTCGTAAACCGTAAGTCTATGTGTCCGACAGAGACCCTAGGTTCAACTCCAGGTTTTGGAGGAGCTTTTAGGAGTGTGTGGGTACCCAACTGAATATGAGCACCACCTACCATCCCCAAACAGATGGGCAAAGTGAAAGGACAATACAAACCCTAGAAGACATGCTGGGAGTATGTGTTATTGATTTCAAAGGAAGTTGGGAGGAGCACTTGCCTCTAATTGAGTTTGCATATAACAACAGCTATCATTAGAGCATCGGTATGCCACCGTATGAAGCCCTCTATCGACGAAAGTGTCACTCTCCCTTGTGTTGGGATGAAGTAGGGGAGCGAAAGATATTAGGACCTGATCTAGTGAGCAAACAAGGGACTCCATAAACTTAATCAGAGGAAGGATGGCGGCAGCCCAAGATAGATAGTGCCGGTACGCTGATTTGGCACGAAAGGATAAAGAGTATGAAGTAGGGGATATGGTACTGCTAAAGGTTTCTCCGTGGAAGGGATTGATGAGATTCGGAAAGAAGGGGAAGTTGAGCTCCCGATTTATCGAGCCCTTCGAGATTTTGAGGCGTATCGGACCAGTCGCTTATGAGCTAGCTTTACCCCCAAACATTCAACAAGTTCATAACGTATTCCATGTGCCCATGCTAAGAAAGTACAATCCCGATGCAAAGGACATAGTTGAATATGAGCAGGTAGACCTACATCCAGACCTGTCATATGTGGAGCAACCAGTAAAGATCATGGATCGCAAGGAACAAATACTCAGGAACAAAGTTGTCAAGTTAGTCAGATTGTTGTGGCAAAATCACAATGTGGAAGAGTCCACCTGGGAGTTAGAAAGCACAGTGCAGGAGAAGTACCCTGACTTATTCTCCACCTGATTCCGGGACGGAATCCTTTTAAGGGGGGAGACTGTAAGAACCTAGATTTTTGGTAGAATTAAAACTTTTATTATGAATTGGTGTATAAGTGAATAGTGGTTGTGCCTTCAATGTATCAGTGGTTTTAATGAACGAGTATTTTAATGGATATGGATTCCAGTGTTATGTGTGTGCTGTGAATGGTGTAAGTTGTTTGATAATTTAGATTAGAATAATCTATCGTCTAGAAAGTGAGTTATGGTATCTTGAAAAGGAAGTTATTCTCATGTCATCCATATCGATATCTGATAGCTCATGTCATCCAAATCGATATCCGGTAAGAGTCAGTTTATAAAAAGAAATTGAGAATATTCGATAAAGCGCGAGAACATTTTCTAAGAGTAAGAAATAAAGAGAGAATAAACAAGGAATATTGGAGTTAATATTGATTTAAAGGATTGTGCCACAATGGAGCAATAGAATGCAATATATAAGTCGTAGCACATTAATATTATTTAAAAGACACAAAGGGAATCAATTTGGTGGGAGAAGGAGAAACCAAAGTGGCATACAAGAAAGTCAACTACAACTTTAGTAGTGTTTTTGCACTTTGCCAAAAATGGACTAACATGTTTATAAGCCAACACTTGGATGAATTAAGATGCAACAAGTGGCACTAATAGATTATTGACAACACAAAAGAAAGAGATGCATCCAAGTATAGATAGACATTACATGTATTATTTCATTTTAACAACACAAAACACAAACAAAACACCACCACTCTCTCCATGGATCTCTCGGCCTAAACAAGAAGAAAAGAGGGAAGTAGAGTTTTCACCACTCAAATTTTACAAGCTATAGATTAAAAGAAAGCTTGAGATAAGGAGAAGGTATATCCAAAACCTTAACCTCATTCATTAAGGTTATCATGATCAAAAGCTAGGTGAAAGAGATGATGAACAGTAACTTACTAATTCTCTTTTCTTTTGATTATTGTTTTATGACTTCTAAAGGATATTGTAAGCAAGGTTCAAGGATTGTAGGAGTATATTAGCGAAAAATGACATAAATAACTGTTTTTTGAAAAAAACTGATGAAAATACCCGTTTCTGGAAAAGTGCGCAAAAATACCTGGGGGAATATGCATTTGCCAAATGGGCATCTGGGATACGCATTTGGCAAATGCGTATCCTTCACAGTTTTTTTTAGAAGTCTTGGTACACGTGAATTTGCATGTAATTGAATATATATTAATATTTGTTGGCAATACCCTAGTTGTAGTTACGTATCCCAAGCAACACTCCACCCCCGTTTGCATATCAGTCAGTCAGAACAGACATATGTGGTATGTGTGCCAACCACCGCCACAAAACTCGGTCCCACTTATGTTGACAATTTACAGGATAAGCATATAGTAATTGCGTAATATGAACTACCCCATTGGAGATTGTGTATGTAGCATAAAGTAATAATAATAAACTTGTAATACTCCACTAGGTTATGCGTAATATGAATACTCCACTGCAGATTGCGTAATCAACCGGGTATTTTTGTCAGCTTTTTCAGAACCAGGTAGTTTCGTTACTGTTGTTCTAAAAAATGGGTATTTTTATCTTTCACCCTATAGTAGCCTTATGAAGCTTCAAGCCAAGGTATAACACTTGAAACCCTTGATGGATCATGAGTTTTAATTGAGTTTTAGTGATATTATACATGAATGAAGCATGAGAGTTATGATTGGGCTCTGTTAAATGTTAAAATGGTTTATATGAATGGGATGGCATTGCATGGCCTTAGTTCAAAGTTAAATAACATGTATGTGTGGTTTGGAGTGGAAACCATGATTATTGGACAGTTTTGATTTTGGATAATGCCGAAATTTCATTAACCTTTAAAACCAGAGCATACTCGAGATAAATAGCTTCTGAACTTGTTAAATATATAACCTATCCTTGAAGATCTCGAGTCATAGATCGTTTTGGCGCAAAAATCGAAGCATTTTGATTTACGGTTTAGGAGATATGGTCCATTTCGTAAAAGTGGTTCGTAAACGCAAGTGTGAGTTCGTAACTTTAATTGAACCCCCTTAAAATGAGATATTCAGTTACGAATCTTAGTAATTAAATACTAGAGGTCATAATGAAGATGTGAGAGAAGACCTTATGTCAAAAGGATAATTTTTCGATTTTATAAAAATGTTCGAGTCTAGGGTATGCAAGTGAAACACCCCTTAAGAACGGACTAAGGATAATGAAGTATAATCTTCTCGAGTAAATGGCCGACTTAAAACCTTTACAACTCAAGTACCTACCAAGTGTAGAGTACAATGACATACCTTGATAACAAACTAAGTCTCCATAAATAATGAGGTCAATAAGAGTTACGTTAGTGTGTGCCTAATGAGTTGAAACGTATAAGGAGCTAACCGAGTATTTACTTGTGTTAATAGATTGGCGCTCTCAGGCACGAGACTTGACCCCGCTCACATCACAAGGCAAGTTGTTAAAACTCTGGCTTAGAAAGTATTTTGCAAAATGTTGTTGTGTGATATGATATACTAATAATACTTTGCTAATAATGGTGGTGACGGTTACATACCTGTGAGGTATGAACCAGGAGTATAGATAAGTGTATACACATATGTAACGCATGTCAAGGCTCTGGAGGAAGTACATTCCTAGCCTATATCTAAACCGGGGATCGGAGCTATTTTACTGTAATCCTGTCAGAAATAACCCGGGAATGGCATCAGTTGTTATCTATGGTTATTTTTGAGTTATATTTAAATATTCCAAATAGTTATAAATTGGAGATATTTGGGTCTAAACTATTTTAAGTTTTGTTAAATAAATATTCTTTGAATATTTATTAATAAAGCAAGTAATTATTTGAATATTCTTCTGAGAATACTTTATTAAGGATTTATTTCTTAATAAATAAAATATTATTGTATTATTTATTATATATTCCAAAATTATTTAAAAATCTTATTTATTCTGTAAAAATTTATTCAAAGGTTTAAAGATTATTCTAAATATTTTCTGACCTTCGGAAAATTATTTCAAAATTAATAAAGGTTCCCAATGATTGTTTCCAAATAAATCTTTAACCGGTATAGGCTTTGCTTTTCCTTCAAAATTTGGGAACCAAGGTTTTGGGAGTAGATTATGATTTCTCCCTTCGCTCATCACTTGTAGAATTTCAAAACTCCGACTAGCTTCCCCGTATGTTTTCAAAAATGAGTTCAAAGTCAAAAAGAAAATCTGTTGATAAAGGTCAACCCACATATCTGTCTTACTTCCTCAAATACTTCTGGAAGTAAGGATTCAAAGTTGAAGTAAAACCATCGACTAGCCACGTGCTAGGGAACTGGACAAGATTCTTCAAGGGACTGGAGAAACCTGGCACCTTGCGTGACAGGGTAAGTGTAAGAGGCCGTGGGACAGTCCATCAGAGTGTAAGAGGCTGTAGGACAATCCATCAAAGCGTAGAAGGCTGTGGGACAGTCCGACACATATAAGACTCGAATGCGGTCAGGGCCATGACCTCGAAAGAAGGATCGCAACCTGTCTACTAGTAGCGAAGTTTTGTACGATACAATGGTTGATCACCTTGTATCGGGGTATACTCCAGAAAAGTCCCATTCTTCCAATTGGAATTGTGTTGCAACACTGTAATGAAAGCCCAGGTGCTCAGTTATCGATAGTGTTGTCGGGATATTGCTTTTCATCGAATAAATTATTTTATCTCAAAAACTTCTCAGTAATAGAAGGAAGATAATTTTATCAGAATATCTCAAGAACTGATTATGCTTAGTTTTCTATGCACTGCCTTACAGTATTTTTTTTAAACTATTATTATATTGTTGAGTGATTATGCTCATGTTAGGAATATGTTGTACTTGATGATAACTTCACAATCAATTAAATTGTATAAGGTTTTGTAGCTGTCAACGGATGAGGATTTATAACTCTATCCGTTGACAGGTAGCTCATCAACGGATGAGGTTTTGTAGCATACTGCAGTATCTCTATGTTATCAGTTGATAGTGTTTTTATCCACAGTCATGTTGACCATCAACGGATATGCAGAATAGGGTAGCCAATTGTAAATAAACTATGCTATGTAATTCTATCTAAGTGAAAGTGTATCAATAGATGAAGACAAAACTCTATCAACGGATACAATTCAAATCCACTCTATCAACGGATACAGCTCAAGTCTCAATATCAACGGATACAGCTCAATACATCATCAACGGATGTCAGTGTACAATATCAACGGATAATCATTGACACTATCTTCTATGATTAGCTGGGGATTAGCAGTTGATAAGGACATGTTTGACTGACAGATCACATGGGTTGATAGTAGATACAAAAAGCAGTATGGCAGCCATACTTTGGAAACACAGAAGAAAGAAGCATTCCGTTTACACTATGAATACAAGAAAGGTGCAGGAGACATGTCTAATCACAAGGACAACCTTTCGGCTACATGTGTATTTGGAGTGTAGTAGCAAGTCAACTAGAATTAGATTAATATTATCTTATTCCAGTAGTACTTGTAAAACTTGGGATTTATAACCAAGTGTAGCCACTCTTTGTAGACTAAGAAAACAGATTCATTTTGCTTAGGGTTTCTATTGAATATTCTTAGAAAGCAAAGAGTTGTAAAACAGAAGCTGTGTACTTTTGTATCACAGAGTTTTCTTCGAATAAAAGCTTCAGGTGGTGCATTTAACCACCTGATTTTTAGTTGTTTGTGCATTAATCTTTTTACAAGCAATTATCTAAGTATAGATTTCTGGAGTTCTTATCAGAAATTTATAAATATCAAGAATTGTATTCAACCCCCCCTTCTACAATTATACAAGTGTGTAATCTGGGAATAACAATTGGTATCAGAGCAAGCTTCTAACATATTTGAAGTTTAAAGATCAACACACTTCCAATATGTCTAAGAAGGATTATGGAGTAAAGATTCCAGTTCTTGATAGAGAAAATTACTTTCACTGGAAAGTAAAAATGCGTCTACATCTCTCGTCTATTGATGAGGGCTTTGTGGATTGCATTGACAAGGGTCCTCACGTTCCAATGAAGACTGCAACAAGAGTTGGCCTGGCTGAAGGTGTGCCTGACACTCTCATTCCCAGAACAGGTGAGGGAAAACAAGATGCAACTACTAATCCAACAGTATGAACATTTCCACTTTAAGAGTGGAGAAACATTGAATGATACATTTAGTAGATTTCAAAAGCTACTAAATGGTTTGAAACTGTATGGAAGAATCTATCAAGTTAAAGATTCTAATCTCAAATTTCTGAGATCACTGCCCAAGGAATGGAAGCCAATGACTGTTTCTCTAAGAAACACTCAAGAGTACAAGACATTTACTCTTGAAAGGCTCTATGGAACTTTAAAGACATATGAGCTGGAAATAGAGCAGGATGAAGAGATTGAGAAGTCTCAAAAGAAAAGTGGGTCAGTTGCACTTGTTGCCAACTTGGAGCAAAAGGAGGAAAGGACAGAAGCTGCTATTTCTACACCAAACAGGGAGGTTTGTAAAGGTAGAGCAGAATCAAGCAGGAGCAAGGAAAAGGTGTCTGAGGAATTGAATGTCCTTCAGCAGGATGAATTGGATGAGATAGATGAGCACTTAGCTTTTCTATCTAGGAGATTCTCTAAGCTGAAATTCAAGAGAAACTCTGGGGTGGCCAAGCCATTTAACAAGGATTTCTCCACAAGCAACTATGTGGATAAATCCAAAATTAAATGGTACAATTGTGGAATTGCTGGTCACATGATAAGTGAATGCAGGAAACCTAGATCTGAGAACAAAGGAAAGTCAACTGAGGCTATTGACTATAAGAAGAAATATTTTGATCTTCTCAGGCAGAAAGGAAAGGCATTCTTGACCCAAGAGTATGACTGGGCTGTTGATGACAATCATTCTGATGATGATGTTGAGTTAGTCAACCTTGCTTTAATGGCTGATTCTGGAGAGCAGGAAGCAAGTTCAGCTAGCAATCAGGTATTTTCTACTAATCTCTCTGAGCTCACCAAAGAGGAATGCAATAGTGTTATAGATGAAATGTCTACTGAACTATATCACTTAAGTGTTACTCTTAAATCACTTACTAAAGAGAACAATAGGATTAAAGAGTCTAATCTGTTTTTAAGTGATAGAAATGCTGCTCTAGAAACTCAATTTCTAGAATTTGAGAAAATGAGAGTTGATTGCAATAATGCTAAAAGTGAACTTGAAGCTGTGTTAAAAAGAGAACTGATTTTAAAAGACCAGCTTGAAAAAGAACAAGGGATAATTGCTAAATTTCAAAGTTGTAGGAATATTTCTCAAAATATAATAGAAGTTCAGGGAATAGAATCGTTTGTAAAGGATACCTGGACTCAAAAGAAAAAGGAGCTAGAACCTGGCCTTGAGGATCTAGAGACTATTTGTGAATCAACGGATAGTGATCATCCGTTGACAGATGAACCGTCAACGGATGAGAGGTATCCGTCGACTAACAAAAAGTTTGTTAGTAAGAAGGAACTCAGGAAACTGGATATCAAGTATGGTCCAGTCAACAAGAATTTTGTTAGTGGTGAGTGCAGCAAAACCAAATCCATTGGGAAGGCTAAGGCAGGTGATTTACACAACAAAAAGGCTGTTGGTAAATCAGATAATGAAAAGGTAGAAATTGAGGATATAAAGAAAAAGAACAGAAATGGTAAGATAGGCATCAACAAGAAAAACAATTACTCTCCTGACAAGTTTGCTCCTAGGAAAACTTGTAGTAATTGTAATAGTGTCAATCATCTATCTTCTAATTGCAAGATTGTCAACAAGGCTCCTGTTCATGTACCTCAATCAATGTCATGTATGCCTGCAATGCCTGTTATGCCTGGTTTGTATCAAAATGCTAGTTTTTCAAATCCATATGTGAACATGCCATATATGTCTAATCCTTACTTTCAATCTATGAATGTGCCACAAATGTCATGGAACATACCTAACATGAATAATATGTATGCCAATTTTCCACACATGCATGCATCAAATATTCATGCAAATGAGCATTTGTCAAACCCCATCACTCAAGCATCTACACCTAAGTTGAAGAATGCTAAGAGTGCAAAGTCAAAGGCTAACAAGAAAGGACCCAAGGAAGCTTGGGTACCAAAATCAACTTGATTTGTTTTTGAAATGTGTGCAGGGAAACAGAAGGAATCAATGGTACCTAGACAGTGGATGCTCTAGACACATGACAGGAGATTCAACCCTGCTCACAGAGTTCAAGGAAGGAGCTGGCCCTAGAATTACCTTTGGAGATGATAGCAAAGGATATACTAAGGGATATGGCCTAATTTCAAAAGACAATGTCATCATTGAAGAAGTGGCTTTAGTTGAAGGCAAAATTAGCTTATCAACGGATATCCTTTTATCCGTTGATAGTATAAACACATTACTAGATTTTCGCATGTCAACGGATAACAGGCTATCCACGTCATCAACGGATGAACTGTATCTCAACCGTTCTTTCTATATCCGTTGATATACATTTTTTTATAGCCGTTGGTAACCATGTATATCTAATCATGGCTGTACTTATTTTCTTTTCATTTATTATCTGACAGTTACTTTTGACCAATGGAGTAATTACTTTTAATTATTTTATTTTTAACTCTTGAAAAATATAAAAGGCAAGCATATCAAAAGTTAACTGCATCTTCTTCTCTAAAACTCTCTGTAACCAAAGTTCAAACACTTCAATGGCGCCCATTGTTAAGATGATATCCTCCACTGGGTTTACCTATGAGAAGAACAATTTCGCGGCCTTTGTTGACACAGTGAATGCTCCAGAAGCTTACCACACTTTGATGAGTTTCGTGAAGAAATGCAAACTGTCATATGCTATGACTGCCACCACCCCCTTAATCCACGAGGTAATTGAAGAAATGTGGACATCTGCTGAGTACGATGGCACAGATGGTACAATTGCTTTTTATTTAAAGGGTAAAAACTATGTAGTTAATTCTGATGTAATAACTGCTTGTTTAAAATTGCCTGAGAATAACTGTCTGAAAGTACCCACTGATGCTGAAATTGTTGCCATGCTTAATTCTATTAATTATGCCCTTAGTACTGAAAACTTAGGGAAAATTGTTAGGAAAGGAATGGTTAAAGAATGGAGCTATTTCTGTGATGCCTTCATTAAAACTTTTTCAGGCAAAATTAGTAATTTTGATGCTGTTACCCAGTCCATGCTAACTATGATGTGTATGCTCTTAAATGATAAATTCTATAATTTTGGCACACTAGTTATGTATGAGATAGCTGCAAAGTTAGGTAAAAAGGAAACTAGGAGCAAGAATATCTACTTTGCTAGATTTTTAATGCTCTTAGCACTGCATGTATATGAGAATGAGCTATCCATTGCTAACCCGGATAGCAAGTTCCAATGTTTCGTTCAGGAGAAGAGAGTCTTAAGTGACCTAATTCGAATGAACCTCAATGCAGGAGTACAATTGGTATATCTACCAATTGTTCAGGTAACTATTTCTAACTCTGAAACCCCTATCTCCAACCCCCAAATTTCTTTGCCTTCTAGTGTCACAATGGAGTCTGTAGTTGTGACCAAACAGGCTCCTACCAAAGTGACCAAATCCAGAGTTCCAAAATCACATTCTAGTAAGCAAACCTCAAGAGTCTCTCAAAAGACACCTGTTGTAAAATCTACCAAAACTCTTGAGGGGAGTGTGAAGGTGGTAGTGAGTGGTGAGGGACAGGTGAACATCAAAGAAGCCCTAAGGATAAGGAAGGAGAGATGAGTGCAACCACCATTTTAGTCTCTCAAAAGACTGCTAATGTAACTACAAGCCAAATTCTAGTTACACTCTCTCAACTGAGTGTGACTACTGAATCATGTTCCCCACAAGGAACACTGCACAAGAGGGTTAGAGACACGGATAGCCCACTCTCAAAAACCTATGGAAGAAGAGTGAAATCTAAAACAACAGGGGAATCACAGGGTGCACACACAGTACAGGAAACTGTACCTTCTCAAATTCAGTTTGATGTGACTTCAATAAATGTGGAGTCACGGCCCCTTGATCTTAATCTTCAAATCGATACACATTACAATCCACCATCACCAACTCCATCTCTGGATGTGGATATGATATCTACATCAATTCCTGATTCTCCATCCTTAAGATTCTTGGAGAAGCCCCACTCTGCAATTGGTGGTCATCATCTTTTAGATGATTTGTTGGACCATCAATCTTCCCTTCCAGAATTCTCAACACAGACTGTGGCCTCGAACTTAAAATCAATCTCCACAGATTCAGTGTTGGTTTTCTCTTCAACGGATAAAATTATTCCTTCCTCAACGGATATCCTTCATCCGTTGACAAATGTTTCTCCATCAACGGATGCGTCTCTGTCTAGCCATCCGTTGACAGCTATAACTACTCCATCAACAGATATTCCTTATCCGTTGATAACTCACTCTACCACTGCTATATCTGACATTCCTGTGTCAAGTGTGGAGGAGTTCTCAGTAGTTAAAACACTTTTAGGATTGAGGGAAGGGAGTGAGAGGCTGCCTTGTGAGCAGGCAAAAGGAGAGCTAAATAATGAGAGGCTGGCCATTTCTTCCGGTCAGGCAAAAGGAGAGACTGAGAGTTCCACCTTAGTAGGTGAAGGTGAGGGTGTGAGAGGTGTGAGCCAAGGGGAGCCCTTGATGCAAGAAAAGAGAGATGAGAGGAGAGAAGGGACTACAGGAGTAATAAGGATGGAAGAAGCAGCCATTGCTAGTGAGTCAATGGAGGTTGAGGATGCAGCCAAGGAAATGGAATTTCAAAGAGAATATCAGTCCATGATTGACTCCATTTCTTTGGATTCTAAAACCTTTACTCACCCTGTTCCTGCCTATCAAATTCTGGCACAACAGGGCAATGTGGAAGCAAAGGAGGCAATGCACCTAGTGCACACCTCACAATCTCTACTTAGAGCTAAGGAATCTTTAGAAGCTCTGCCAACCACTGCTGAGAGTGAAGAATTTGAAGATTCTGAAGATGAAGTCAGCCAGAGCCCTGAAGATGAAGGTGATAGCAGTATTCATGATTGGAAATTTGCTAACAACTACACCTATCATCAACTTGATGTGGAAATCATAAGGCAATATAAATCTGCCCTGGCTGAGCACCAAGAAGCAGATCCACAGAGAAAGGTTGTTCTTCAACAGGCAATTGACTCCCTTAAGTTACAAAAGATGCAAATGGTGATTCAGAGATCCAACTTAGAGGAGGTCAAACAAGAAATCAAGTATGTGAAGATCTCTGTGGATTCCAAGTTAGAGCAACTAGCTCCAACAGCCACTCAGAGGGTGTTGCAACAAAGGTTCATCAAAGAAGACAACCTGGCTAAGTCTGTACAACTACTCAACTCAAGAGTGGAAAAGATGGAATCCCAGATGGAGCAATTTCTTCACCATCAAAAACTGCAAACCCAACTGCTAGAAAAGTTAGTTGCAGCCCCAACTTCTAGTCAAACCCTTGATGCTAACAAAAAGGGGGAGAAAGTGGAAGAGGCTGTTGCAACTACAAGTCAAATCTTAATTTCTGAAAGAAGGGAAGCAGCAAGTGAGGGGGAGCAACAGCCCACCATAGTGGTCAATCCACAGGACTTCATTGTCGAAGCTTCCCCCAGTAAATCCAAACCTCTACAAGTAGCTCTATCTAAAGAGTTTGATTTCTCAAACTTGACAGAAGAGGAAAAGCTAGCCAAGATTGAAGACCTACAAAGGATGAAAGAGGAGAACAATGAAAGAATAATGAGGACAGAAAGATTGATCAATGCATCTATTGTATCAAATCTGTTCTCTAGCCAAACCTCAGCTCCAACAATATCTACCACAATTCTGAAGGTGCTCACTCCAGCAATTGTGGCTCCTACATTCTATGATGCTGAGCCTTCTCATGTTAAAGAATTTGAACCCTACATCAAAGCAAGACCCTACTCACCACCAAAAGCAAATGGGAAGAACAAGTTACAACTGGACTTTCCATTTCCCAAGGATGATGAAGAGAAGCTGATGGATAAGCAAATTAAGGAATTCAAGGAGAAGACTAACAGTTGTGTAAGAGAATGGATGGCTGTAATCATAAGGAATGGAAAAGTTCTACACATATCCAACAGCCATCCTAGATTTGTTGAAGCCAAAAGAGAAGAGACTTCAAGGATGCTAAGAGAATCTCAACCAAGCACTGAATTGCAAAATGAAAACTCAGATGAGAAGCAGGTCAGGCTGGCTCAAGAGTTAATGGATGAGGTAGAGGATGAAATGAGGGAACCTGAGGAAGTCCCCAAATCCAAAAGGAAAGGGAAATCAGTCCCCAAATCCAAATCTAAGAGAATGAAATCAAAGGCAAGGAGGCCTGTCTCTCCGGAAATTGAAAACAAGGAGACAGTTGGCTCATCACAACCTATTTCTGTAAAAGTATTCAACCCAGCTGTGAATTTCCATGGTGATCCTATAGTACCTAAAGAGGAACCAATGAATCTTGACTCCATTGAGGTTCCTTCATTCTTGCTGAAGCCTCAACAGAAGCCTATATAGAAGAAAAGGATACTAAGGAAGCAACCTTCAAAGGAACCAATTCAAGTTGCTAGGGTACCTGCTATTGTCAGGCAGCCAATCTTGGAAAACAAGGATGATTTTATCAATCAGGCAGATATTGAAGAATACTCTGGCATGAATCTTTATCTGGATGAATTGTCAGAAGTAAGAGAAATTGACAAATATAAACATCTGCCTGAGAGGTTGGTCTTTGTATACAAGGAAGGAAAGGAAAGGACATGGCCACTACAAAGGGTTCTTGGAGAAAATTATCTGACCTTAACCAAAGTGTTCTCTTCAATCAAGAGATACACAGGGTTCTCCAAGATAGCAAAAGGGGAGATACTGGACAGAATAGAACAGATAAGGAGGGAATGGAACTCACCATCAAGTCTACCAAGGAAGATGAAGATCCCATACAATGGACAGAAAATCCACCTTCAACCCTTCTGGATGATGGAGTTCAGGGAGGAAGATGGTAACAGGAGATTCTCCAGGTTAGAAGACCAACTATCAAAGGCTAGTTTTCAATACCTGAGATGGTTACAACAAAAGCTAAATCCAAAGGTTGATGAAGAAGATGCCTTCTATAGGCAACTCCAAATTCAGATTGAGTCCAACTCTGCCAAAGAAGGAAAATCAAGGGTGATGCCAACAAGAGAAAAGAAACAGTCTTAATCTGCTCAGTCTAGAGGAGCACTTCTCTGTAAATTTCTCAAACTTTCAGTTTTTAATTTTTGTAGCTTAATACAATTTTTGCATTGTTCTATATATATATATATATATATATATATATATATATATATATATATATATATATCTTTAGGAATGTTTTGTTATCATCAAGGTCCTGAATTTATGCTTTATTGCCATCAAGTATAAATTGGGGGAGATTGTTAGGAATATGTTGTACTTGATAATAACTTCACAATCAATCAAATTGTATAAGGTTTTGTAGCTGTCAACGGATGAGGATTTATAACTCTATCCGTTGACAGGTAGCTCATCAACGGATGAGGTTTTGTAGCATACTGCAGTATCTCTATGTTATCAGTTGATAGTGTTTTTATCCACAGTCATGTTGACCATCAACGGATAGGCAGAATAGGGTAGCCAATTGTAAATAAACTATGCTATATAATTCTATCTAAGTGAAAGTGTATCAACAGATGAAGACAAAACTCTATCAACGGATACAATTCAAATCCACTCTATCAACGGATACAACTCAAGTCTCAATATCAACGGATACAGCTCAATACATCATCAACGGATGTCAGTGTACAATATCAACGGATAATCATTGACACTGTCTTCTATGATTAGCTGGGGATTAGTAGTTGATAAGGACATGTTTGACTGACAGATCACATGGGTTGATAGTAGATACAAAAAGCAGTATGGCAGCCATACTTTGGAAACACAGAAGAAAGAAGCATTTCGTTTACACTATGAATACAAGAAAGGTGCATGAGACATGTCTAATCACAAGGACAACCTTTCGGCTACATGTGTATTTGGAGTGTAGTAGCAAGTCAACTAGAATTAGATTAATATTATCTTATTCCAGTAGTACTTGTAAAACTTGGGATTTATAACCAAGTGTAGCCACTCTTTGTAGACTAAGAAAACAGATTCATTTTGCTTAGGGTTTCTATTGAATATTCTTAGAAAGCAAAGAGTTGTAAAACAGAAGCTGTGTACTTTTGTATCACAGAGTTTTCTTCGAATAAAAGCTTCAGGTGGTGCATTTAACCACCTGATTTTTATGTGTTTGTGCATTAATCTTTTTACAAGCAATTATCTAAGTATAGATTTCTGGAGTTCTTATCAGATATTTATAAATATCAAGAATTGTATTCAACCCCCCCTTCTACAATTATACAAGTGTGTAATCTGGGAATAACAGCTCACTCTTACTTTTCCTTTATATATCACACACAACAACAGATCAGCATGGCCAGAACTCGTCAGACCCGTCGAAAGCGCGTGGCAAATGCGCAGCACCACCATGACTTCTTCGGAGCGCCACTATCTCCGGTAAGCAGACTCAGTAGGATGGGTTATCAGTTGAGGTTGGTTAGATTTCTCTATAAGTATGACCTATGCCAACTCTGGGAAACAAAGAAATTATCCATCCACTATTATCATCGTAGGTAGTGGTCCTTTTGATATTTCCAAACCTTTTGGGAACTGTGTTACTCTGGTTTGTAATAACTTCGATTCTGGACATATTTGGTAATTTGTGTAATATTTTAAGTTCGCTCTGAACCTATAACTTGTGGTAAATGTGATTGTTACTGGGGCCACTATAACTATCAAGTAAAGATTTTAATGCAATATAATTGTTAATCAAGTAAAAAGAATGAAATAACAGGAATAAGGACTCGGGAACCTCCTAGGCCTCGGCCCCGGGTCTTGGGGTGTTACATCAAGGGAGACTTTTCTTAGACACAAAAGGTCACTCACAAGCTACCTAAACAAGGCTTGAAAGGTGGAAAAACAAAGGTGACCAAAGGTGTGTGAAGGAGAGCAAGATTTATAAAGAAAAACAAGTCAAAATGATGATATATCAAGGTTTAAGAATGGCTTCACTCAAGGCTACGTTTTTGGCACAAATAGGGAAGTAGGGAGAGTGTTTAGGGAGTGTTTCTTCAGCAATTTGTTGGCTCTCAAAGCTTGGAAAAGAAGTGGGGGTAAGGGCATATTTATAGCCAAAAATCAAGCATTTTTTATTTAATTAAATAGCATATAAGCACATGGCTAAAAGGCAAGTGGGAGGAATATTCCTAGAGCTCTTCTAGCTGTTAGACAATTCAAATTTTCATGGAAAAGAGTGCCCACACGTTTTTATTATTTACGAAATGATTAAAAATCGAAAAATGCGCGTACCGACGAGACAAAATGGGTTTAATCGTAATAAATCGAAAAATCATTCGAAAATTATGAAAATTTGGGAATCCCCTAGAAATATTCCCAAAGGATTATGGTCAAAATTTCACCTTGAAATGAGTTGATCTTCTATGACTTTTAAGCGACCGATAAATCAATTACGTATCGATTTAAGGGATCCCGGAAAAAAGTCATCCAAAATTTACGAAACTTATTCTAAAATGTCCTATGAATAAACTAAGGACATATCCAAGGTTTCAAGTCAAAATATATGTGGAAGTATTTTTACGAATTTTTTTAAAATTGGCCTTCCGGAACGACCGAAAAATTCATTTGTCTTTACCGATAACTTAGACAAAAATTTTAACTTGATAAATATTCAAACATAATATTCCTTATGAAATAATGAATATAAGGTCCAAGGAGTATTTAAGTTTGAATTAAAAATATTTTATCTGGATAAATAAGGAATTACGGGTATTTCGGAATAAAATCAACTTTGGGTCTTTTGGCATGGTTTTTGGCAAGGCAATTTGATTATAAATATTAGACAAATATATCAAGAATATTTGAGAGTAAAACATTTAAGAATGACACGCTTTTAAATAATTTGAGCAATTTTGGTTCGTAAAAGCAATGATTGAAAATTCTCGATATTCGTCCCTTTAGCCGATGCCTAAATCTTTTGACATAAATAACCTAGAATATAAAATACCATCAACTTGATATTTCTATTCTAAGTCGATGTCTAAAATGTATGCATGGTACAAAATAAAAATTTGGGGTTACTTCCCCTAAATATATGCATACCATCATACAAGCAATCAAGCACACAACCAATCATACATGCACATAAGATCACATAAAAATTTGAATTAGAATTTTACCCCATGTGATAAGTGTCGGTACTTATCACAAAATTCCAACGTCGTAATCTGCAAAAACAGGTTAGTACGAGCACACAGTAATTTTCATTTTATATTCCCGTAGAATATTCTCTTCCCCTTTTTGACACAATGCCAAAAAGTGAAACTGATATTGAGGGAGGGAACAAGCGAAGGGGATTTAAATGATTAAATCCTACTTATTACAAGTAATTTCCACCAACTCCTTATTACTCCGAACCAGTCGATCTTCCCAAATCTTCACATGTGGGACTGGTTTTAATTGTGACACTCCTAGATCCGGGGTCATGGATCCAGGTCATCACGATCCAATTTCCCTTTAATTATATTATACTCTTGACAGTCGAAATATAATTACTGACTAATACTCACACAATAGACCCCACCCTAATAATATTACACACCAGTCATATGCTCAGGGAACAACACCCATTTAATAACAATTTAAAAGATAAACTATTATTACAATCCCAGAATACCATCTATTACACCCATATATAAGTATATACTACCTTGAGAACAGGTGTCGATACTTTCTCATAAGGTAGACTTCCCCTTTACCCTCTTTCGGGTCGCACTGCGACGTTTCGGCACCTGATCTAGCTGTTATATAAATAAATAGCAAGAGTGAACTATAATAGCTCAGCAAGATAAATTTGTAAACTAGTATCAAAGGAAAACTTATATATGTATATATAAACAGAAGACCCATCATAATCTTTAAGAAAAGAATTAATTTTTATTTATTAAATACACCATCTATTTATTTTCATAAGAAAAGAAATATAAAACCATATAATATCAGTTTCTCTTCTAATATAATATAATATCAGTTTCTCTTCTATCACCAGATAATAATCAATACCACCTCTCAGTATAATGTCTCAAGATAATATAACATTTGAAATAAATCTCTCAATATAATCTTTCCATTACCTTTTATACAACAACTATATAAAAATATTATAAATCAGTTTCTCTTCAATCCATAAAAATAATTCCATAATTTTATACCATTTCCTTTTTCAAAATGCAAATCTGAAACCATTATCAATTCTTTTTTTAAAAAAGTTTTGGGGATATCTGTTAGCGCCAGATACGTAGGACGATGATCAGTCGCCTGACCGTGCCTGCTCTCTGTTTACTACTAGTAGAAGGGATGATCCCACCTTGTCATCAACCCTGAAGGAAGGCTACCTGCTACATCCTCCTTCGGCAACTCTTGGGCCGTAATAAATATTGAGTGCTGGACTGTGCCGCACACAGCCTCTTACGTTTTTTGTTGCAATCCCCCCCTTTTTGTCAATCAGTATTCCATTTATACCAATACCATTCCACATTTTCCATTTTTCCGTTTCCATTTCCATTCACATATCCATTCACATTTCCATATATCATTCACACATATCATTTCCATTCTTATATATCATTTCCATTCTCATATATTATTTCCATTCTCATATATCATTATACTTTAATTATAATTCAGACATCTCCTCCGTCTTTAATAAAGTCAAATATGCTCTTATATACAAAATATTTTAACTATTTTAAAAGTATTAAATAATAATCAAATAATATTTATTAAATCACAAATGTTTAAAGATTATCTATAAAAGAATATTATAAACCATATAAACCTAGATAACAACTGATACCATTCTTTCATATAACTCTTAATCATAAAGCATGTTCACTTTATGCATAATCATCTCTATATATCCATATCCATCTTTCTTTAATTCCCAAAATCAGAAAATAAATTCTTTACTAAAATAGCAACAATAGAATCACATATATATATTCCATGAAATCATTTTCTTCGAAGGTAAATAATTTTCCAAGTAGAGATAGAAAAATCTTGCCTCGATCTCTAAATCCCAGAGGAATGACCCGTGGTTCGTCCTGAGTTATATAGACACGAAAAGGATCATCGTTAGAATATATTTCACTTAACCTCCTAACCCTTATATAATAATACCATATCATTCATACTCCAGAAGTTCCAAGAACTTAACCATTCTTAGACTCAATCAATGTTTTAGCGATTTACACCATTTTCTTAACAACCACTCTCGACTGTAAAAATTCTCATAACTTAATAAATTCGAATTTTCACCCAAGATCAGTGGGTAATGCTTCTCTGATCACCCTACTATATCCTCCCAAAATTTTATAATTTTTAAGAATGTTTAAGTATGTCAATTATAGCCTCAAAGTTGACACAATTACGTTTTCTCGGTTTCCAAACGACTTTCACTAAAACTCACTTTTCTCCTAAACCGTTCATCAGATTTTGACATACCTTATATCAAAACGATCTATGAACTAAGATCTATCCTATCATGACCAATTGGTATGCCATACTGACTTTATCATATTTGGGTTCTATGCCATAAGTTAAGGTTATTGTTGTTCTAACGAAAATTGGGCATTATAACGGCTATATTTTCATACTTTCCAAAATATTACTCCTCCAAATCCATCATCCACCTTATACACCATCACCTAAACCATGTGGTCATCTTTCCAATCATGGTTAAAAGCACATACTCCTTTCATATTCAATCAAAACACATATCCACAACTATATAATCAAGATTTCATGGTTTATATCACTTAACTTCTAAACTAACCCAAGATCAACCATAAACTCAAAAGGGTGAGAACATTTATACCTTCCTTGAAGATTGAATAACCCCTAGTAAGCCTTGAATGGTCCTTAAGTAGCCTTAGTACACTTGAATCAATCAAAAGAAATCAAGAACACAAAGTTAGTTCTTGAAAATCACTATTCATCATCATTTTTTATCCATCTTTTGACATAGCTATACTCAATATTTGAAGCTAAGATTTTGAACATACCTTGGGGTCTTGATTAAATTTGTTTTAAGCTATAGAACACAAGAATCCAACCATGGGAGCTAGGGTTTTGAGCCCCATCTTGCTACTGGCCAGAACCTGGACAGGTTTGGTTCTCCCACTTTGAGCATGGATTTGACTAGGCTATACTACTTAGATTGTCATGAAATTTTGTACGAATCTTCCCCATAGCGTGTAGAATGTATGGTTACAATTTGGTGATTTTATCATGAATAGAAATGGAGATATGAATTTTTCTTTCCTCCTTGCTCTTGCTGGGCAGTTTGTATGTCTATGGGTTTAGCTTGATTTCTACTTGCTTATACATGTATCTATCCCTTTATTCACTCTTATCCTCTTTAAATGTGGTGTTGATCATCTATTTGTCCAAGTGTTGGTGATCCTTTGGTCCACTTTCCAAGTTTAAAACATGTTACTCCATTTCTTGCTATTTACTTGCTTGTCCTTGCCTTATCTTGAAATGTTCCACCAATGCCCTCCCTCTTTCTCTTATTCACTCACATGGCTTCCTTCCTTAATACTCTAAGATCAGCTCCTTATAGTGTTGGGCCGAAATTTGGGCTTTCCCCCATGTTTTGGGCCTTTTGTTTGGGCTCCGTTCAAAGTTTTCTCGTCGTTTGATCCATCGAATGATTTCTGCGATTGTCTCAGTGGTTTCTCCTTTGTAAATTCCTTGGATATATAATATCCTCTTCCACATAATATATTAGTGTGTTAGGGTGATTCTAATCCTCAAGTAAATATTAGATCCAATATCCTTGGTATATTCTCCTTTTCTCAGAAGTTGCTCTCCCGGTTGTCTCTCAGGTTCTCAAGCATTCTCAAACTCGTTTAACAATCAAAATTCCCTTGGCATTTCCTTGACTTGATCACTCCTTGGTTTATCCTAATTTCACTATTTCCTCAAGATATAAACCATTTAACATTTCTATACTCCTTAATATCACATTCAAAAGAGTCTCAATCGAAATCGAAAATCCTTAAAGTCCATATTAAGGAATTTCTGAAATCCATTATCATTTTGAGTCACTCATTTTCATAGTACAACACGAATATGGTTCCTGATTATTCATTTTCCATTTCAAATCTAGGGTACTTACATACCATTTCCCTAAATCCTCAAAATTACTATTCATTTAGGCACTGTAGCATTCTAAAAGTTAGGGTTATTACATTAATTACATATTTTTAAGACCTAGTCTAGAAATACATAACTAATCTCCCATTTTTACATGATAATGAAAAGTACATCTTGTTAAATCCGTCTTGTAAAATGGTGTATCCATCATCCCGCATTGATAGGTCCCGTGAGTTAACTTCCATTTGAGTGTGGACCTTGGGATGGATATATTTGATCTTCAAAGATCAACATTCTGGAAATACATTTTAAATTATTAGAATTGTTTTGCAAGTGAGTTCAAAACAATTTAAATGAATTTTGTTTAAAGAAAATTTGGAATATATAAGAGATGAGTTTCGAATTTTGAAGAATGTATTCGAATTTAAGCACAACTCGAACTTTCATTTTCCTTAGTCCATAACTTTCTGCAAAAATATTAATCAAAGTTGTTAGAAAATGTAATCATGATTTTAAGAGTTAATTGAACCTGTTAATAGCATGAATCACGATTTAGGAAGTATTTAAAAAACAAACCAATTTTGCAACTTAGATTTCTGTCTATGACAAATTAACAATTTATAGCAAATAGATCTAAGTACGTGCAAATATATGGACAAAAAAACGAATGTATAGTTTTACAAACTATACCAAAACCCACAACCTCGAATGTACAGTTTTACAACCATACAAAAACCTGCATAAAATGTCAAGGTAATTCTAATACTACAAAATCGAACTTCAAACTGTAAAGATGACTACGACAGCTAGCTGGGTAGAACTGCAAATTGTATCTGAGCTAGTTGTATGAAGTTGGTCACTTTCTATGTCCTGCAAAACAAAACTTGCATTAAACACAATCATTTCAAGTCACTGAGGAGTAACATTGTGTGTGACTAAATCATGCAGTTTGTGAGGGGAGAGGAAGGGCTGAGCTCAGAACAAGCTCATCATTGCTCACTGCAAGGTAAACTGTTAGTACTTCATATGGAATTAACACAATGTAAAGTACATAGAATTTAGAAAATGCAAACAGTGCTTTAGTGCAGTGGAGAACCAAATTAGAACAGGCTAAAATCCAAAGCAATTGCCAAGCTTTTAACACAAAATCACGCAAGTGCACGTGGTCACAAGTAATATTCGATAAGTTAAGTTCATTCCCACAGAGACTGGCTATTTCTATGTAAATATGCTCAAGCAACAATGTATGATCAAATTCAATTGCTTAGACAAGTAACAAATTTGGGTTTGTAATTATCTAAATTAACTAAGAAACAAATTAACAAACTAAGAATTAATTAACTAACGAGAAATAAAATCGAAGTACTAATGCTAGGGAAGACATGGAATCCTAACTTCATTAAATATTTTGCTTAGATCTGACGCCTTTAATCACTGTATGCAACGATTATGATATCTGATCGGACAACACGAAACAAGTATAAGCTACCTCTCGGTATACTAACACCAAACTACTCATACATCCACAAAAGAGATAGAAGATGAATAGACACCAATTATGTTTAGACCCTATATCTCTATAAGATTTGAAAACATAACGGTTTAAGCACAAGTTATCCATATTGATCACATAGAGCAGCATAATATCTCTATTTACGCTACAAATCATGATGTTAAAACATCAACCTATCCTATGCTAGCATGGCAAGTTCTAAATCTCAAGATCCACTCTCGTTTCGCAAGAGATTAACAATTCAATTTAGATGTTAGCTACGCATCTAAAAGCATTAAGAATAACCATACAAGGATATCAAATATACATCACACACAGATCTTTAAAGCATCAAAATACTAAAGCTCCATAAATAAATCCGTTAGAATCCCATGACAACGATTAGTTCATAATCGAACCTCTCGTCATCATGGGATCTGATGAAGCCATGATAAAAACAAATTATGAAAAGATACAAATAAACCTAAGTAATTGATATGTAATGATGTGTTTTTTTCTGCCCCCCAAGATGTGTATTTATAGCCCCAATTTGCCTCTCCATCAAGCAATTGCCGTTTTAGAGTTGGAATAGGAGTATGACAATTTCCGTTCTTGAATGAGAATAGAATTGCAAATTCCATGTGTAGATCTGATTCTGCACTACTAGAAAAACTGGATTAGACATCGCACATTTTACATCGGTTTGAAAAACCACCGATGTTAAAAACGTTTTTAACATCGGTTTTTTTAAAAGTGATGTTAAGCTGTTTTCCGGACATCGGTAGGTAAAATAACCGATGTCTTTTATGATTTTTTAAAAAATAAAAAATACGCGGTTGAACATTTCCCCCCATTTCTAATAAAACATTCCCCCCTTAGATTATTTCCCCCCATTTCTAATAAAACATTTCCCCCTTAATACATTTCATTCCCCCGCCTCTGAACTTTCCCCAATCTTCCCCCCATTCAACTCAAATCCAAAAAAGTAAAAACAAAAAACAAAATTAAAAACAAAACACATAAAATCCTCAACAATATTCATTCAGCTATAACTCCCCCCTTTTCTCTCTGAAGAACCCTAGCGGCCGCCCTCATGAACCCTAATCAATAAGCTAATCAATCTCGAAGCTAGCTAATCAATCTCGAAGAAAAACAAAGCTCGACCTCTTCGACTCGAAAGCTCAAAGTCTATACTAGCTGTGTTAGTCTCTCTCTCTCTCTCTCTCTCTCTCTCTCTCTCTCTCTTTGTGAGAGAGTGTATGTGTGTGTAAGGCTTGTGTTCAATCACATGAAATGAGTTAGTTAACCTACAAATTTGTAAATGACTGAGTTGGATTTGTATTGTTACTTATTCGAGAATTCATATGTGATTCCTAGGAGTGTGATTTCTAAACCGTGTCTTATGGTGAATTATTTTTCCTTAATTCAGTGAATAGCAAGTGTTTCTAGATATTATTGTACTAAATTGTGTTTGTACTACAACTAATTTTTTGTGTGTGTTTGAATAATTATGTTTCAGAATTTTAGTTCGTTCGTTACACTGAATAACATATAATGAAATTGGAAACGAGGAGATTGTAGTTCTGTCTCCAGTTTTGTTGCGATTTTTTTAGTGGAATTGGAATTTGATGTGTATAAATCTATGTACTTAATTTACTTTTTATTTGAAAATGTTTGGATCTGTATTTATGTTCTTGGTTTACAATTTTAGACTTCAGTGGAATCAGTTGGAAGGTTGTATTTGTTATGTGGAGGGTGCACATTGTGATGTTGTTTTCTGGTTTGTCCATAATTTCATTTCCCTTCCTTTGTTGTACAGGTATCCTGAGATGAATGTGGAAGATTTTATAATGGCGTGTCCGGTTTGTCGAACAACTGTAATTGCACACTCTTACTATAATTCTCGGGAAGAAATGCATTAATTGGGTCTTTACTATAATTTTTATTCCAATTGGATGGAATGAATAAATTAAATACATTGCTTTATTATTTTTTGTTTTATTGATTGACTATCATATTGAGGTGTTTTTAACGTTTAATGTTGCTAATTTTAAGATTTCATAGAGCATGGAATTACTATTAATTAACAAGGACACTTGTGTGCCTCTTAAAAGAGGGTTTTGCCCTTTCTTTGCAAACCTATTAAACTCTAATATATTTGCAGTTTTCAGCGATAGAGATCTTATGAATGACATTCATATATACTTGATTATCGTGAATTGTCTGAACACTTGATATGTTTTTCAGGCTGACATGGATAATAGTGGTCCGTGGATGTATAGACTATGGTGAGTTTGTTGCAGCAACAATTCATCTAAACAAACTGGAACGCGAAGACTACTCCAGCAGAGCGTTGCTTCTTATGGATAGGTGCTTTAATTCCGTCCCTCTGAGCTAATCAAGGTTAGGCTTATTAGTAGTAGTTTCCATGTTAAGTGTTATGAGAAAATGGTACTTAATGTTTTGAAAGAAAGATGATTATAGATAACTTTTTGAGGTTTGGTGCATAATTAAACTCTAATTGGAGCAGGTTGATGTCGAACAAATCAGAAAACCCTTTGCATTGTTTCAGTGGGTAGGAATGAACGCACTTGCTATTTATGCTTTGGTTGCATGAGACATATTTACAGCTGTTGTCCAAGGTTTCTACTGGCGTTTACCTGAAAACAACCTGGTAGTTTTTTTATTACTTGGTCTTCTTGTGTTCTTGGTTCTCTGTGATATATGAGCTATTTACATTAGTTTTCTTGAGTTCTTGGCTCTCTGCCTCTCTGATATGATGTTCCAGTTTACCTGATATGTTACTAATAATATAGTGCATTTTCCATTTCATGATTTCCGTGCTGCTATTGTTTGTGCACTAGTATATAGATACAATACACAACATGATTCATACTCCAAACATAACTTGAGGAGAAAATGGTGGGGTGACAAGGCACTCCAACATCTTGGATTCTCTCTTATACAATCCTTTGATTTCAGAGGTGGGACATATATTCTAACCTAAGGAGTAGACTAAGGAATAATCTCAACCACAATATGGTTTATATGACCTGTGAGAAAACTTATGAATTTAGTATAAAAGCTTTAAGTTGTACACTGATGTGTAGCATGTAGCGTGTGGAATCTGCAAATAGGCAATATTAAAAATGTTGTTATGAGATTGGAATGGGTACAGTTTTCATAAATCATGAAACTGAAACATATGTAAGGGATTCACAGGTTGAATGCAGTACTTGCTTCAGTTGGAAGTGGACACCAATATCGGAGACAACTAACATTTGGTGTTGTAGATTTCATTATCACATCTCTCTGTTATAAATCATGTGTCGGTAATGTTCGTCTGAGATGTATACTTTGAAACTAAATATATAAAAGATGCTTGATAGTTACCCCTGTTTTCTTTATTGATACAGTACTGACAACTTTCTACCTTATTGCTATGCCGGTTGATAAAAATATACTAGTGTTGACCCTGTTTTCTACCTTTTGTAAATATACAAAAGATGCTTGATGTATACTGGCAATATTCATCTTTGTCAAGAATTTGCTACCTCCAAATGGTTACTTTAAATAACTTTCACAAGCATGTTGTTAAAGTATCCTTGATCATCTTTCCTACTAATCGATGAACTTTATTAGCCTGCATTCTTTTCTTACAGGTCTTGCCATCAATAGTTTTTGTGAAGGCAAACAATGGAGAGCCCTCCGAGAGTCTAAAGTTTCAATGGATTGCTTGTGCAGACCTCTCTGAACTACTAAACAAGAAGAAAATGAAGGCCTTTATGCATCAGATTTGTATGAAATTTTTGAACAATTGGTTTGCTTGTCGAAGTACATGTAGTTGGTTTGTAAGCTAGTAAATTATCGTAGCTAGACATTATTTTGGTTATGTTAGTTGATGTAAAGATTGGATGTTTTGTGTTTGGTGAATGACAAGTGCTTATAACTGTTTTCGTATTTTAGTGTTTTGGTTTGATTTGAGTTTTTTTAGTGCATATAAAAAGAATACTGGATAATACCTGAACAAGAGACATCGGTTTTTAACAAATAAACCAATGTCCAAATAAAGCTAATACATCAAATATTTTTAAAAAAACTGATGTAATATGTTAAACATTACAATGAAAATGGACAGAAACCGATGTCTATTAGAACATATAACATCGGTTTCACTAAGAAATCGATGTCTATGTCTTCCTAACATAGACATATAACATCGGTTTTGCATACCAACTGATGTCTAATATAACATAAAACATCGGTTTTTAACAAGAAAGCGATGTATATGTCATTATTTACCTTGTCTATGTTATGTTTATGTTGATCTAATGCACATAATATATCATAATCTAAAAAGAACTACTGCACATAATGTAGATTAGACAACAGAAACATTTACGAAACTAATGTCTAAGTCGATAATAGACAACGGCTAAAAACCGATGTCTAAAGTTTTGACCTTTCTCTACACACGCATAGACATCGCCCAGAATTTTTTTTTACAACGGCCAGAAACCGATGTATATTGACCTATTTCTAGTAGTGCTGGAATGTTCTAGCCTCCCAGAGCAATTACAATACGTATTAGAAGTAGGAATTATAGCAATTTCCTTGTCAAAGTTGAATTTCTGAACCACTTCAGAATGAAATAGAATTCTGTTATCTTCGCGTGGACTGTAAGATCGTCCAAAATGGATTTATAGAACTCAAGATATGGCCCAAACAGTGAATCAGAATTTTCAGGATAAAAAATTCAGAATTTCCAGAAGGGTTCCCGCGCCGCAGCACCCTTCCTAGGCCGCAGCGCGCCATGCTTTCTGTCCAATGTTGTAGAAAATCTCTCAGGCTTCGCGTGAGCTGTAAGATCGTCAGAATCGGACTTGTAGAACTCCAGATATGGCCAAAACAGTGTAGACTGCGCAACCTACCCAGAAAATACGAATTTTACACAAATTGCTCCGTTCTCCTCCGTTTCTTTTGCATTAGCTAACATCTTCAATACCATGACACATGTAACCCCTTGGTAGCATAACACAAGTGTCCAATCTTCATTCCAATGCTTAATTTCACTCTAATATCGATTAGAAACACCAACACTAACCGATAGCTACAACCCTGCACAACTACACAAAACACATCAAAAATACAACAAACTTAAGACCAAGTCAATCAATTTAAGCCGATATGGAACGCTCCAAGTGGATATAAAATCCACTTATCACAAGCAACAGAACTGCAAAAACTCCACTAAGGCACAAGAAGCTAAGGTCAAGTGCAGAATTGATCTTATCAAAGATAAGTAATTTAGTGGTCATATAGGCTAAAGACTTCATTTAAGAAGATTTAGCAAATATTATGGCTATCAGTTGAGTGATATAAGATTTCATGGCTAAATCAAAAACAATTAGTGACTGTCTTTTAGCATCATTTAGCCATCCCCTTGTTCAAGAGGGGACCTGCAAAAACAAATAACCAAAAAAATGAGTCAGTAAGGATCATGAAATTTAAATGAAAAGTGGCTATCAGTCTAATAAATTAATAAGAGTGCTGTCATAGTGATTGTGGTTTATTTCTGACATCACTTATCCACCCCAGGAGGGGGAGTACCTGCAAAACAAACAAAGTAAACCATGTTAGTAAGGGTTCTTTTGCAAGTATCTTAAGCCATCAACAGTCTCATCTTGCTCAATTAATTGAGTTATGAGACTGGCATCATGTCGCACCAAGTCTCACCCAACCTCAGGATATCAAAAATTAGGTCAAAGAGATATAGACTATCTCAAGAACCTGCAGGGATTAGACAAGGTACAAATATTCATGCATTCTAAATGTGACTGGTTCATCCTGGGTTCAGATCAAGGATTCTCTAATGGGAATCCAGGCAGTCCATGGAATCAGCAGTATAGTGAGGTCTATGTGTCCTAAGATTGCAATGATGAAGACTAACAACTCATAAGCAGTAATTAAATAGAGATAGCATTAAACTGAAAGCATAAGTACTACATTCAACATCAAGAACCATAGTACAAGATTCCTAGCATCACAACTGCATCCATTTTGGTAATGGCACCCTTAATCAGCACAAAAGAAACTACATAGATAAGGAGATTGATAAGATAGGCACTTCAGATAGTGCTAACATAACAAAAGCTAACAAGCATGCAACATACACATAAACTTAGTCAATATTTTCCATGGCATCAGATTTCACAACATCCTCAAGCATGGCATCACATGACAAATTAGGGTTTCAAGCAGTATTTCCATTTCCAACCTCACACTCTTTTGCATCAACTTCCACAATTTCAGTATCAATGGGCTCAATGACAACAGTGGGAGGCTGTTTAGAAGGAGTGTTCATGTTGATTTGGAACTGAACCAACTGAGACAGGTTATTTTCCACAACAGACACCCTTTGCATAACAGAACTCAACTGACATCACTATGTCCACTTTTTCAAGTATCTGGGTGAACCTTTCATTCAAAGCAACAAACTCTTTTTCCAAGTCCTTGAACTTGGTTTTAAGTTCCTCACATTGAGTACAGAGTTTTATAAAAGCAGTGAAAGAAGCAAGCAATTGAGCAGAGTTATTGGAGGCAGAAACAGGTGGATTCATGGCAGCATTCACATTAGGCACAACAACATTGTTCTCAACAGGAGCAGCAACAGGCATATCAGCATTTACATTCACAGGCACATCATCATTCAAAGCAGCAAAAGACAAGGTGACATTAGTAGACCTATCTAAGACAGTATTGGTCACATGGAAGAAAGGAGGCATGTTGGTGTCAAACTTAAAGTATTCAAAGATCTGAGTTAGCAATAAACCATAAGGCATAAACCCACTTTTTTTTGCAGAAATCATTTTGGAAATGATCATGTAAGCAAGATTAAAGTCCACCTTTTGACTCACAATCTTGTACATGAGTTTTAGTTCAACAAAAGACATAAGTTTTCCAGAATTTTGAAAAGGAAAATAGTTTGCTTGAATGATTTGAGCTAAAGTTTGATACATTGGGGTAAAATGCTCATAGTTAATGCCATTAGCAGACTCAAATACATAAGCAGGAACATCATAGCCATAAAACACAGACAAGTAAAGCCTTTTCTCCTCACAGTTGAAGAAAAGTCTTTGAGATGTCTACAGGTCTCATAGCCATAGCAGAAGGATGAATCTTGAGTACCTTACCTAACACAATGTGATCAACAAGGATAAGACTTTCATTGACTACAGAGGTTATGTACAGAAGTCCATTCACCCCACTCCCAACTCCCATATTACAATAAAACTCAGCAACAAAGTTAGGCAAGACTCTTTTAGTAGGGAAAGACAGCAAAGTATCCCACTTAGCATGTTGAAACTTAGCAAGCAATTCAGACTCTCTAGACAACTGAATCAAACAACCAGGTTGCATTTTAGACTTAGCAAACCTATTCTGTGCAGAGGTGGAGATAAACATGGGTGGTGAGTGTTTAGGTCTCTTTTTCTTGTTTTTAGAGCTATCAGAAGTGCTAAACAGGTTAAGTGTAGTGTCAACTGGTGTAGAAGACATGGTGTGAGCAAGCAAGTACTTATAGCAAGAAAAATAAGAAGAGAAATAATTACATAGGGCATGCAGAACACAGCAGGGGAATACAATCTTAAATAGCCATAAACACACAGATTTTCAAGTACATGAACAGTGATGAACAGTAGACAATAGTACTAAACAGTACACATGTACACTGACAAAGGACAAGTCACAGTACAGGAATAGTGTACAATTCTGAGCCACCAAATCACAACAGATAGTACACACATACCACATTCCATACCCCAAAATAGTAACCACATTTAATGCAAAGCAAGAGAGTTGAACAACTAAAGTAAGATATTTGGTCAAACAAATATAGTTTAAACAAAGAAGGTCATATCAAGCTGCTAAAAACAGATAAGCAATGTACAACAAATCTTTCTAAAGATATGATCAATATTTAGTTCGAGATTTATACAAACATTGATAAATATATATGCAACAAATAATGTATGAGCCTAACTGAACAATCTAAGTGACACTTACAATGCATACAGATGTATTTTAAGAGTACAATATACATAGCTCAAAAATGAACTAAGTAAAGAACTAACAGTTATATGACAATGTAGTTCAAACTAGATGAGATACAATTTAGATAATCATGACACTGCAATACAAGTATCACCATGCTTATACAGACTGCATAAGTAAGCTCACATAGAGAAGCAAGAGACCATACTTAAAGATATCATGATTGATTAAGTACCAATTAAAATCTTTCTACTCAAGCACACAGATAACCAGTGTTCTAAAAAGCGGTAAGCGGTTCTAAGCGGTGAGAGGACCTTCTAGCGCTTAAGCGGTTAAGCGGACGCTTAAGCAGAATTTTAAGCGGGTCATTAAGCGGATTAATAATATATATTTTTAAATTTTTAAATATAATATTACTTTATGTGAATGAAAATTATATAATAATTAAGTAATAAAAATCTAAACATAAAATGTTCCTCATAAAAATGAAATATTTTATTATTTTAATATAGTTATATTCATATTGTAATAAATATTAATATATTCAAAATTAAAAAATTAGCAGGTCAACATCTCTTTGACCGCTTAATCCGCTTAATGACCGCTTAAACCGCTTAATAGCCAATTAATCCGCTTAATAAGCCGCTTAATCTTAAAAAATGCTTAATAATCCGATTAGTACAAAATCGAAGCATTTTATGGTCCGATTCTGCCTAGGCGCCCGCTTAGGCGTCCGCTTAATCCGCTTTTTAGAACAGTGCAGATAACACCAACCAAGCTGTATTCCTCTTAATAAGATACAAGGCACAGAGAGTTCTACAACTCTCAAAAGTACATTACCACAAGTGACAGAGATACTAAGTAACTCTACACTCGAACCAAACAACAAATAAAGCACACAAGATTTATACTCAGACCAATGACTTAGCTAAACAAGCACATAAGGATTCAGACTCACATAGAATACAATTAAACGTTTATTCCAGACTGAGAACTTTATACCAAAACAATGAACAAGACACATTATACTCAAGAGTGACTGAGGAGGTATCAAGCAGATGGAATACCTATGAACTTAAATTACAATGGACAGAAGGCAACCAAAGTGATATAGACATCATAATTATACTGATAAACAGCCACAATGTCACTAAGTAACAAGAGTATAACATTCATATCAATTCATCAATCCAATTAACCTCACATAAATGACAAATAATACTTAATCAATAATGTAAACAAAATCATCAGGCTTATAAATCAATTGCAAGGGTTGAGATGATTGCACCTTGACTGTGGTGGTAATACACACATCTTAATATCCAAAACGCATATGACACATATACAGTTAAGCACAAAATATCAAACCAAGTAAACCATCGAGTTCGACAACTTGACTCACTGAGTTCCGATGAGTCACCATAGAGTTAACCATCAAAATAGTTAGTATCAATATAAAACAACTTACTCTGCCTGCAAAACAAACTAATTAGGTTAAACAATTCATAGATTTAACGAATTGAATCAAAAACCAAAATTAGGGTTTGGAGAAATCAATCTCCAATCAAGGGGCTTTTGACATATGATGATTTAGACATCATAATCAACACGAAACTGATGAGAATCGATCGAAAAATCAATGAATTTGACTCGAATTGAGAAAGACAATTCTTAGGGTTTTTCGATTTTGCTAATCAGGTACTAGAAAGTGTGAAATGAGTAAAGACAAGTATGTAATAAAGGCTGTAGAACAAGAATATGGGCTCATTTTAGGTTAACAAATGATGGTTTAGCCGGAAAAATGAAATTGCCGATAGAGAGGTCGAGGGAGAAAATAGGCGAGAGAGAGAGAGAGAGAGAGAGAGAGAGAGAGAGAGAGAGAGAGAGAGAGAGAGAGAGAGAGAGAGAGAGCTAGATGGAACAGTAGGGTTAGGAATTAGAATAAGAAATATATATATATATATATATATATATATATATATATATATATGGCTTAAACGGCTGAGATTGTCTCAAATATAATCCAACAATCCTGAATTAACCTACAAAAATCATATTTTTGTGAGAATAAAAATGATTTTTGTAGAATTTAAATTTACACCTCATTTTACAAAATAAATTTGTAAAGATAGATATGAATTTATAAAAATTCCACAAAAATTCTAGAGAGCTCAGAAAAATGAGATCAAAATTTTAAAATTTAAATCTTAATTTTAGACATATTTTAATTAGTTTCCATCATTTTGCCCGAGTTTTGAAACATTACGTATTTCAAGGCCATGCAAAACTGAAACTAACTAAAATTTATTTTTATTTTATTTGAAATTTTTCAACATGGTTTTTAGCCAAGACATAAACATTAACTCTATAATGTCTATTTTTAATCAAATTTATTGTAGAGAAATCTGAATTTTCGAATACCGAAGTTCTCTAGAAAATCCGCTCATACAATACGCTTGATTGACTTGACTAGAAAAATCAAGTGATATGTATCTCAAATAAAATCTTGAATTAAATATAGAAATCAACTATTCTATATTTAATTATTGTGGGTATTCCAACATTCCTAAAAGCAAACGTAATTTAGTGAATCTTTCGGAATGCAACGGTTTCGTGAATATGTCGACAACATTATTTTCGGTATCAATATGATCCATTAAAATATCACCTTTGTTGACATGATCACGTAAGAAGTGATGTCGCATATCTATGTGTTTAGTACGAGAGTGAGATACCGGATTTTTACCTAAATCAATCGCACTCGTATTATCACACAAAATAGATATAGCATCAAATTTAATCATATAGTCGGCTAATGTTTGCTTCATCCACAAGATTTGAGCACAACATTTTGCCGCCGCTATATATTCAGCTTCCGCGGTAGATAAAGATACGGAGTTTTGTTTCTTTGAAAACCAAAAAACTAAACATCCACCGAGGAATTGACAAGTACCACTTGTGCTTTTTCTATCGATTAAATGACCCGCATAATCCGAATCGGAATAGCACAATAAGTCAAATGGTAGTCCTTTCGGATACCAAAGACCAAGCTCCGTGGTACCTTTAAGATATCTAAATATCTTTTTAACCATAGATAAATGAGATTCTTTAGGTGCCGCTTGAAATCGAGCACATTTGCAAACGCTATATTGGATATTTGGTCTACTTGCGGTGATATAAATTAAACTAACAATCATACCACGATATTTCTTTATATCGACCGAGTTTTCGATTGCATCCGCAACTAATTTCTCCGAGGGAGCCATATGAGTACTAAGAGGTTTGGCATTTTCCATCTCAAATTTTTTAAGCATTTCCATGCAATATTTGGATTGAGATATATGAATGCCTTCGTTGGATTTCTTAATTTGCAAACCCAAGAAGAAATTTAGTTCTCCCATCATGCTCATTTCCAATTCTTTACTCATTATTTTCGAGAATTCATTACATAGTGATTCTTTGGTTGATCCAAAGATAATATCATCTACGTAAATTTGAACGAGCAAGATATCATCACCTTCATACTTCGTAAATAGAGTATTGTCTGCAATTCCCATTTTAAAACCACTAGCAATTAGGAATTTTCTTAACCACTCATACCAAGCTCTAGGAGCTTGTTTTAGTCCGTATAAGGCTTTATAAAGTTTATACACATATTTCGGGTGTTCTAAATCTTCAAATCTCGGTGGTTGTCTTACATAAATTTCTTCTTCTAAGACACCATTTAAGAAAACCGATTTAGCATCCATTTGATAGACTTTGAATCCCTTATGACAAGCGACAGCTAAGAACATTCAAATTGCTTCGAGTCTAGCCACAGGAGAATAAGTTTCATCGTAGTCTATACCTTCCATTTGTGTATAACCTTGAGTAACTAGTCTTCCTTTATTTCTTACCACTGTTCCACTTTCGTCTAACTTATTACGAAAGACCCACTTGGTTCCAATAGTAGAACTATCGGGTGGAGGTGGAACTAGTTCCCAAACTTTGCTACGAGTGGATTGGTTTAACTCTTCTTGCATGGCAAGAATCCAATCCTCGTCTAATAAAGCTTCTTTTGCAGTTATGGGTTCTATTTGTGATAGAAAAGCTAAGTGACTAGTTATGTTTTGCACTTGAGATCGAGTTTGGACACCTTTAGTTCTATCACCTACGATATTCTCGATATGATGATTTCTAACCCAAGGTACATCTGAAGGTAGTCTATTATCGACCTCAATTTATTTGAAGAGGGTTATTTGGAACCGTAGTTCCTTGATCTAAAGGTTCAACTTGTCTAATAATATTCTCAACATTATCTTGACAATCTTCTTTTGGATCATTTTCCTCTTCAACCAAATCTTTATACTTTGATAGTGGTTTTGATTCATCAAACACAACATTCAATGATTCTTCCACCATTAAAGTTTTAAGATTAAATACCCGATAAGCTTTGCTTGTATTTGAATATCCAAGAAATACACCCTCACTAGATTTAGGGTCGAATTTCGTTTAATAATCTTTTGTATTCAAAATAAAGCATTTACTTCCAAAGACTTTAAAGTAGCTTATCTTAGGAGTTTTACCAAAATAAAGCTCATAGGAGTCTTCATTTTGATAGGTCGTAGTAAAACTCGATTAAGAACATAACAAGCCGTTGACATGGCTTCGGCCCAAAAATATTTAGGTCGACGATATTCATTAAGCATCATATTTGCCATTTCTTGTAATGTTCTATTCTTCCTTTCAACAACCCCGTTTAATTGAGGTGTATAAGGAGGAGAGAAGTTGTGAGTAATACCATTAGCTTCACAAAAATCAATAAACTCAGAATTTTGAAATTCTTTACCATGATCTGTCCTTATATAAACAATAGATGTTTCTTGTTGAGTTTGTATCCTTTTGAAAAGAGCAACAAATTATGCAAAAGCATCATTGTTTGCTTTTAGGAACTCCATCCATGTATATCGTGAGAAGTCGTCGACTACTACAAGAGTATACGAACTACCTCCCGAACTTTGTACGGGCACGGGTCCGATGAGATCCATATGTAGAAGCTCGAGTGGTCTAGTAGTAGACACCATGAAATTGGCTTTATGAGATGCTCAAATTTGTTTGCTAATTTCACAAGCTTCACATATATGATCTTTTATGAAATTGAGTTTTGGTAAACCACGTACATGTTCATTCGAACATATATTTTTGATGAATTTCATGTTGACATAACCTAAACGTCGATGCTATAACCATGGATCCTCATTCATGGATACAAAACACACATGTTCATAGTCATTTAGGTCACACGAATAAACATTCTTGCTTCGTGGACATTTTAGAATTAGTTTCCACTCTTTGTCATAGATAGCACAATGAGATGGAAAGAAGATCACTTTGCAACCATTATCACATAGTTGACTTATTGAAAGCAAATTATACTTTAGTCCAGTGACTAGTTGTACATCACATATTTTAAAACTTTCATTACCAATGTCACCAATGCCAATAATGTCACCTTTACTACTATCTCCAAAAGTTACAACTCCGGCGGTTACCTTTTTTATGCTGTTCAACAAAGACTTATTACCGGTCATATGTCGAGAACACCCACTATCAAGGTACCACACATCTTTCTTAGTAGCAATGCACACCTACATACAAGATTAATTATTTGGTACCCTGTTTACTTGAGGGTTCGGGTGTTAGCACATCATAAGGCAAACGAGTACTTTCATAGATAAATCGAGGCAAAGGATAATCATTCACATAAACAATATCATTTCTATATGCTTGATTCCTATTAGAAATATGATATGGATTTCTTCTAGGAGCATATCTAGAATTATCACGAAAAATATTTCTATTATCATTACGGGGAAATATAGTGATAACGGAATCTCTAGAATGATTATTAGCACGATAATTAACATGATTATTTCTAACATGAGCATTATAGTTTCTAGGATAAGCATGATGACTCACATTAGCATGTTGACTCAATCTAGCATTAAAATGACTTGTGTTCCTAGGCATAGAATAAGCATTTACATTACGAGCATGACCATAACCATTTGGATTTCTAGCGTTATAACCTTGCTTAGGAACTTTAAAAGAGCTAGCATTGTTGGTACTAGTACTAGCTTGATGTTGCATGTTCCTTTGTTGAAAACTAATCGGTTTTTGTTGATAAGTAAATTTTGGTTGCCTTTTATCATTTTTAACCATATTTTCTTTCTTTTTAGTAACTTTAGTTTTCTTATCATTTTTCGAATTTTCACCTTTAGGAATCCATTTATACTTCCCCTTTCTTTAGCCTTCTTTGGCTTTGCAATAAAGACTTATATGTCCATTAACATTGCAATATGGACATTTAGGTGAAGTTGATTTAGGAGGAGTATTCCTTGAAGTATTAGGAGGTGGAACTTCTCTTTTAGGGGGAGAGTTCGCATTATATCCTAAACCTTCTCGGTTAAATGATTCCTTTAAGTTAAATACCATATTTTCCAAATAGTACTACTCTTGGTGAATTGCTTAACAATTTTCTCAAGATTTTCTTTTTCCCTTAACAAGACACTAATCTTTTTATTAAAGAAATTTGCTTGATCCAAGACTTGAGATAAGAGCTTGCTATTATCATTTTGAAGCCTTTGATTTTCTATGAGAACCAATTTAAGTTTCGAGACTACGTGTTCTCGTTCCTTTGATTCGGTCTCGAGTAAACCATTAAGATTTACAAGTTCGAAATCTTTAACGGATAACGTAACTTGAAAATCTAATTCTTTTTCTTTTAGGGCTTCATGTAGCTCTTCCTCAATATCTCCCGTTAGAGCTTGTTCGAGTTCTTTTATCTTTTCACTTATTGTCTCATTTTCACGAATCAAATATTCACTTCGAATCTTTAAATTCAACATCTCAACATGGAGATCACTAGTGTTAGTAGATAATTGAACTTTTTCATTTTCCATCTCTTCGACTTGAAGTATTAAGGATATATTCTCAAGATTTTGAATATTTTCATCCTTATTAGTATTTTCAAGTTTCAAGCGCTCATTTTGAGATGAAATGAATTCGTAATATTCCACGTCCTTGACATGGATATCGGTCAAATGAGTGACCTCTTTTTGTAGACCAACATTCACATCCCGTATTTTATTCCTTTCGGAACTAACCGTGATGTATTTTTGGCTAATTTCATCATGACTTGTTTTCAACATTTTTACAAGATTAATAAGCTCCGAGACACCCAAATTTGTATGATCTACTTTAAACAAATCTATACTAAAATTATCACTACTACAAGATGCTACATTATTAGTAGGGTTTAGGGTTACCTCTTGATTAGTAGTGGAGATATCCTTTGATGTAGCTTCATCACCGATCGCCATCAAGCACAAGTTAACAACTTCTTCACTTTGTTCGGGAGCTTCTTCATCCTCGCTTAAATCCCATCCATTTTCGGCTACAAGACTTCTACCTTTAGCCAATTTTGGACATTCCCGTTTGAAGTGACCGGGTTGCTTACATTCGAAACACACATCATGTACTTCTTCGTTTGGTGATTCCTTCGGCTTAGGTGGAGAATATTTATTCGAGTAATTCGAATTATTATTATAAGCATTATTCCCTTGTTGAACACCTTTGCCTTTGTTAAAACTCGCGGTTGGAAAATTGTTGTTATTTTTATAATTAAGCCTTCCTTTCAAGTTAAATACACGTTGTTGGTTACTCGATTTAAGGAATCCTTTTCCGTACCTTTGAAATTTACTTTGCAAAACCCGACGTAGTTGTCTCGAAAGAAGTGCAATCTCGTGTTCATCTAGATTTTGTAATTCTTCGTTTAACTCATTGTTGTTTTCATCTTCATCGATAAGTATTGCTTTTAAGGCCATGGTTTTTCTTTTATCTTTCACTTTTGGAAGGGCCTTTTCCAGAATGTTATCTTCTTCCTAAGCACGAAGATTTCCGAATAAGCTATCGATGGAGTATGAATTCAAGTTATGCATTTATTTTATTGCGGTAACTTTAACTTTCCAAGTCGAAGGCAAGGCTTTAAAAATCCTACGATTTTTCTCATTTATAGTATAAACCTTTCCAAGTTATGCAAGTTCATCGATTATATGAGTAAACCTCGTTTCCATATCGATGATGGTTTCACATTCGAGGAGTTTGAAATTTTCATATTCTTGTATTAAAGTATCGATCCGAGATTCTTTAATATCTTTTGTACCCTCATAAGTAATAACCAATTTGTTCCACATTTCTTGTGCGGACTTGCAATTATTAACACGTTTATATTCTTTTTCCGCAAGTGCACTAGTAAGAACCATTTCCGCTTTCGCGGTAATATTCATTTGAATTTCCTCATCCGGAGTATATTCACTCACTTTCTTTTCAACGATAAAGTCGCCTACCTTTTTAGTAGGTATGGTGACTCCATCTTCTATGGACATCCAAACTTTGACTCCTTGGGATCTAGCATAAATTCTAAATCTTGTTTTCCAAGTAGCAAAATTAGTGCCATTAAAAAGTGGTGGCCGAGAACTAGAAAGTCCTTCTCCGCAACCAATAGTATTCAAATAAGCCATTAAAAAGATGTCTTTTTATGGTTTTATATAGCGACTTTCGCAACAGTCGATAAACCCGATAAGGATCTACTTTTTGTTGTATTTTCCGATTATCACAACAATCGTAAAACATGGTCAAAAGCACTGCTTTGATACCAATTGATAGGTCCCGTATATGGGTTAGATAAGCTAGAAGGGGGGGTTGAATAGCTTATCACCTTCTAAAAATTTAAAGTTTGTCTTTTTCGAAGTTTCTTTCCTCTTTTTAAAAATTCGTTACTTGTAAGCAAGTAAATCGAGTGCGAAAAAATAAAGAAGGAAAGAAAAATAACACGGTCAATTTTATCCTGGTTCGCGATGCCGGCAACCCCTACTGGATTTGAACACCCCTACTACAGTCCCCCGAACTTCTCCCCGGACTCGAGATTTCTTCCACTATAAAGAAATTTCTTTATAGTAGGCAGAGAAGCCTTTACAAATCCTAAACCACTATTTATTTATTTATCTTGGAGCAATACACACACGTACCCTCCTCACAATAAATAGCAAATACCCACTACAAGAATTATCTTGGAGCATAACTCCCCGTTACCTCCTTAAATAATTTGTAGTAATCCCCTAGACAATGTACTTCTACAACTTTGCCGGTCTTGGATCTTAGGTTTTAGATCTTGGGTCTTCCCTTTTCTTCACGGTGCAAAGGCTACTAACTCCCCGTTAGTACGCCTAAGACTTGGGTCTTAGAACAAGAGTCACCTCACTTCACTTCACCTCACTACAAAGATTAGAATACAAGTCTAACAAACAAACAATATATAATAATTGAGATATATTAATTCTGTGTAAAACTAGTATGTTACGGTACTAGCCACGGGGATGCTATTACGCGTTAAAATAATATTCAACTCACAAGTGTGAGGACGAAAAGAAAAAAATCTCAACTCACAAGTGCGAGGACCAAAAGAAAAATATTCAACTCACAAGTGCGAGGACCGAAAGAAAAATATTCAACTCGCAAGTGCGAGGACCAAAAGAAAAATATTCAACTAGCAAGTGCGAGGACCAAAAGAAAAACAAGCACACTAATAATAAACACCACACACAAGCATATAAACACAACTCACACGTGCGTAAAAGTAACTCGTTATAAAATAACGAGGGCCGCTATTATGCATTAAATTAGTGCGTAAAATATATAAACACGTAAGAGTACACAAACAAGCAAGCAAGCAATAAGATGTACAAATATATACAATATATATTCGGCCGAATATATGACAAGAAAATGGCCGAATAAAGTGAATTTTTTTTAAAAACAAATTCAAGTGGTCTTGCTCTTTTAAGTCCTTTTAAGATATTTTTGAGCTCAAGATGAAGAATAAGGACTTGGTTGATCAAAGACAAGAGAGCTAATACTTTTGGTTATTTAATGAATCAAGTTTATACCACTTAAGGTAAAACTAGACTATAACTTTGTTAACGAAACCAAAGATAGCTAAATGGCCTTTTACACCCAAAATTGGTTTATCAAAGGACTTGGGGGAAGCTTAGGATAATCTTTTAGTTGCTTCCAAGAACTTACAAGTTGCCAAAATATACACTAAATGAATCAACTTCAAGAACAAGTGTATATAAGAGCAAAATGCAAGATTAAGTGAATATAAGCTAGTATATGTAAGAAAATGACCAAGCAAGCACAATATACAAGCTATATATTCGGTTATATATATAAATATATATAACAATATGAAAATAACTTATAACCCTTGAGATCTAGAGAGAAAACAAGAGAAAAAGCTAGTTACCAAGCTTTAACACACAAAAACACTCACCGGAAAAGTCACCGGAAAATGGCCAGAATTTGGGGTTCAAGGGAGACTTTTCTTAGGCTCAAAAGGTCACTCACAAGCTGCTTAAACAAGGTTTGAAAGGTGGAAAAATGAAGGTGACCAAAGGTGTGTGAAGGAGAGCAAGATTTATGAAGTAAAACAAGCAAAAATGATGATATATCAAGGTTTAAGAATGGCTTCACTCAAGGCTACATTTTTTACACAAAGAGGGCAGTAGGGAGAGTGTTTGGGGAGTGTGTTTTTCAGCAATTTGTTGGCTCTCAAAGCTTGGAAAAGAAGTGGGGGGTAAGGGCTTATTTATAGCAAAAAATCAAGCATTTTTTATTTAATTAAATAGCATATAAGCACATGGCTAAAAGGCAAGTGGGAGGAATATTCCTAGAGCTCTACCAGCTGTTAGAAAATTCAAATTTTCATGGAAAAGAAGGCCCACACGTTTTTATTATTTACGAAACGATTAAAAACCGAAAAATGCGCGTACCGACGAGACGAAATGGGTTTAATCGCAATAAATCGAAAAATAATTCAAAATTTATAAAATTTTGGGAATCCCCTATAAATATTCCTAGAGGATTATGGTCAAAATTTCACCTTGAAATGAGTTGACCTTCTATGACTTTTAAGTGACCGATAAATCAATTACGTATCGATTTAGGGGGTCCCGGAAAAAAGTCATCCAAAAATTACGAAACTTTTTTTAAAATGTCCTATGGAGAAACTAAGGACATATCCAAGGTTTCAAGCCAAAAAGATATGTGGAAGTATTTTTATGAATGTAAAAATAGCCTTCTGGAGCGACCGAAAAATTCATTTGTCTTTACCGACAACTTAGACAAAAGTTTTGACTTGATAAATATTCAAACATAATATTCCTTATGAAATAATTAATATAAGGTCTAAGGAGTATTTAAGTTTGAATTAAAAAGATTTATCAGGATAAATAAGGAATTACGGGTATTTCGGAATAAAATCAACTTTGGGTCTTTTGGCATGGTTTTTGGCAAGGCAATTTAATTATAAATATTAGACAAATATATCAAGAATATTTGAGAGTAAAACATTTAAGAACAACATGCTTTTAAATAATTTGAGCAATTTTGGTTCGTAAAAGCAATGTTTGAAAATTCTCGATATTCGTCCCTTTAGCCGATGCCTAAATCTTTTGACATAAATAACCTAGAATATAAAATACCATCAAATTGATATTTCTATTTTAGGTCGATGTCTAAAATGTGTCGGAAAACATTTTTGGTTAGGTTTGACCACTTTGACTTGATACCGAAAAATGTCGTCTCCGGGGGAGGATTCTATGTGGAATCCTAAATCTAATTTAATTTCACATTTTATTTTGACAAATTCCAAAACCTAAAGAGCGAAAGCTATGACCCCGTCAATGAGGAAGAAAATAGAAGAAGTCCAACTCATTGATCACAAGAGAAAGAGCGATGAAGAATGTGTTTCCCCTGACAGAATAAGAACAAGATACGACGAGCTTGAATTGTTGTCCGAAGATGAACAGACTTCAAGATGAAAGAATTACGCCTTTTTTACTTCCTATTTAAAGCAATTTTGAACAGACATGATATTAGATTAGATTTAGTAATAAGGAAGGCCGCTGTAATTTTACCAAATGACATAAGTAAAAATCAATATATATTTTTCTGAATATTAAAGCAGTGTTTTGAACACGTAATAGAATTGCATTTTGTTTAATTTTTTTGCATTTTGTACTTATACATCTTTTAATAGGCCCTACCAAGTGCACTAATCTTTTAATTAACCCCTAAATAGAACTTGATTATATAAATGAATAAGAGAATCACTCAACCGAGCATTTTAAACTTGAATCACAGTATATCATCTTAGTCATTAGATAAGTGAAAACATAAAGTTAAGTATCGCTTGGGGACAACTCCACTTCTAAAAATAAAAGAAATAATAGGACTAACATATATCTTCGAACTAGATGAACTTGAGGTGTATGCTTCTTAAATAATTTCACCATGAAAATATGGTTGCATAAGTTGCAACCATGGTTACATAAGTTGAAATATGGTTGCAAACAAGTACTGCTCTTGTTTCTATCAATTGCAACCTTTGCAATCATGTTTGTAACCTTTGAAACCATGTTTGTAATCTTTGTAATCATGTTTGTAATTTCTGTAACCTTGTTTGCAACTTCTGCAACCTTGTTTGCAACTTTTACAACCTTGTTTGCAACTTACACAAAAAAACAAAAGAAATAGTTAAATTGACAATTAAGATGAGTGCTTTTGCGGGACCTGTTCCACATAAAATCAAAATCATATTCTGACAATATGATTTTATGTGGAATAGGCTCCATAGGGGCACCCATCTCAAGAGTAAGAGTTAACTATTTCTATCAGTTGCAACTTTTGCAACCTTGTTTGCAACTTCTGCAGTGCAACAACTTTTGTAGTTGCAACCATGGTTGCATAAGTTGCAAACATGTTTGCCATAATTTTGTAATTTTTATGATTATTATTATGAATGAACACAAAATGTGTGAAAAATGCTACAAAATATTAATGAAAAATTACAACAGAACTAGAATGATATAAAATTCATATGGAATTGGTATACAATTTTTTTACATTCATCGCAAAAGATAAAAACTATGAATCTTTTGACATTGTATGTGTAAAAACTCTGTTTAAGCATTTAGTATTGGGTTTTCAGTCCAATACAATGGTATGGGTCTTGGGTGATCCAAGACAAGTATGGGTTTTGGTGATCCAAAACATATATGGATTGGGTAATAATTATATGTTTAGATAATTATTATAGATGGTATATTTAGATACCAAGTATGATAAGGATTGTAATTGGAAACCAAGTATGATTAGAATATCTTGGTGGCTAAGTTTGTGATGGCTATATATACATAGCCCGATTATGTTTGATAGGTATGCTTGAGTAATGTTTGGCTTAAGTATCGTGCGAGTGAAACACCGTTTGGTGAGATTGATTGTATTATTGATTATTGTTTGGATTAATAATACAAGTTGGGACGCGGGTTTTCCGTGTCATATAATTTTGTTGTGTGTGCTTTGCATTAGTTGATTATCTCGGGTTTCGCTCCCTAACAAGTGGTATCAAAGCCAAGGTTCGTGATGGATATGGGTGGAGGAAAATTCGAGATTGAATTGTTTAATGGTAGAAACAATTTTACGTTATGGCAGAGCACAGTGAAAGATCTGTTAATTCAACGAGGGTTATATGCGACTCTTGAAGATAAGAAGCCTACTGATGTGGAAATTGCAAAGTGGCAAGACATGAAGTTACGTGCGGCATCGACAATCCGGTTGGCCCTTGCACCGGAAATCAAGTATGATGTTCTTGAGGAGAATAACCCTAAGAATTTGTGGGAGAAGTTGACGAAGACATATCACTCAAAGTCTTTGGCTAACAAGTTGTTCCTCAAGAAAGATTTGTTCGGGCTCAAGATGGAAGAAGATGGAGATTTAAGAGATCATCTGAATCGTTTTAATGGATTAATTAACAAGCTGAATAATTTGGATGAAAAATTAAAGGATGAGGACAAAGTTGTTCTTCTACTTGTGTCTCTACCAAAGAAGTACAGTACTGTGATTACTTCTTTATTGGTTGGGAAAACGATGTTAGATTTGGATGAGACCATTGTCGTTCTTTTAGAGACTGAAAGATTGATGAAGCAAGGATCGAGTGTCGTATCTGATGGAAGTGCACTTGTGGTAGATGCGCGTGACAAGAATAAGATGTATTCTAAGAAACGTAACCCTAGTAACCCTAATATTAAGTGTTTTTATTGCGGAAAATTGGGTCATGTACAATACACATGTCCACAAGTAAGAGAAGACTTGAAGGAGTTGAAGAAAACTCAAGGAGCAGGTAGTGTTTCGCTTGTAGCAGCTGATGAAGATGCTCTTCTGGTTCAAGAAGATTAGGGATCGAAAGAAGAATGGGTGCTTGACTCGGGATGTTCTCATCACATATGTGTTAGGAAGGAGTGGTTCTCGTCTTACGAGAAGTGTGAGAGAAAGATGGTAACTTTACCAAACGGTAAAAGGGTAAAGGTTGATGGCATTGGTGAGGTAACAATGAAACTTCACAATGGTCATGTTCGGAGGTTAACTCAAGTAAGGTACGTACCGGAGTTAAATCGAAATCTAATTTCATTGGGTAAATTAGTTGATTTGGGACATACTGTTATGATGAAGAATGGTATGTTGGAGGTCACTAAAAAGGATTTAGAGATACTCAAAGGTTGGAAGGACAAGAGGAATCTTTTTGTGCTAGAAGGTGAGGTTATTGTTCAAGGGGAGGCATTGACGGATGGACGCCGTTGGCTTGATGGTGACCGTTAATTCGGTTATGAAATTGTATTGGGTTGAAGGGGAGGATTGTTGGGTTTTCAGCCCAATACAATGGTATGGGTCTTGGGTGATCCAAGACAAGTATGGGTTTTGGTGATCCAAAACATATATGGATTGGGTAATAATTATATGTTTAGATAATTATTATAGATGGTATATTTAGATACCAAGTATGATAAGGATTGTAATTGGAAACCAAGTATGATTAGAATATCTTGGTGGCTAAGTTTGTGATGGCTATATATACATAGCCCTATTATGTTTGATAGGTATGCTTGAGTATTGTTTGGCTTAAGTATCGTGCGAGTGAAACACCGTTTGGTGAGATTGATTGTATTATTGATTATTGTTTGGATTAATAATACAAGTTGGGACGCGGGTTTTCCGTGTCATATAATTTTGTTGTGTGTGCTTTGCATTAGTTGATTATCTCGGGTTTTGCTCCCTAACATTTAGCTTGGAATTCGTAAACCAATTCCTTAGTGGTGTCCAATATGCCTGCCCTTATTCCTAGCCAACCATTGAGCCCTCCTAGCTGCCCTTGCCCTCTTCCACCTCTAAACATTAGCCATTCTAGCATATATTTTGTAAATTTGATAAAGTTTCATTGGTAGGTAATCATGTTTGATGTCGAGGGACTCTGGCTCAAAACTATCTCATATTTATCTCGAAATGAGTCCATTACTTCAGTTAGTAGTTGCCAGAAAATCCCTCCAGCAGTGGCACTGCCACAATTGGCTGATGCATATACCTTGTAATAAATAGTTTGGAACTGCAGTTCCATCTGATGAGGGACGGAACCGGAACCAGAATACTTCACAAAATTTTAAAGCAATGATACTATGCAAAAGTTAGATAAGTACTGAATGATCAATTCTTTTTTCACTTTTTATTAGCTTTGTCAGCAAGACACTTTTACCAGTTGAGTTCCTCTCCAGTCCAAGACCAGTTGATTATTACACTCATCCTCAATTTTTACGCCATACAGACTCTCTCATTCTTTAATCATTTATTTAGCTTCTATTAAGCTCTATTTGCGCACTTTTCAACCCTCTAACCCAAACAATCCTCTTGATTCTAGTCAAAACACTCTCTTATTTCTTCCCATTTCTAAATCTGTGCATGAGAAGAGGCGAAGGGCGCCACAAATAGACATTCCATCAAAGTCCTTGCTTCTTTTAGATGAACTGGGAAATTGAACTCGATAGATTTTAGCAATGCGATTTATGCAAAGTTAAAGTTTAGGTACGGAAATTACGAGTCAATCATGTAAGAAGAATTAATACAGAATATTATACAAGACAACTGCAAACAATATTCATTAGGCAATTTATCGATCATTTTTCCAATTTGGCCTATTATCTAACGAACTAATAATCTCGCATTTTTCAACACAAAAATAACTTATATATATTGACCATAATTTCATCAGTTATAATAATTAACCTTCATAATTTTACGCTTATAAAATTATGAAGGTTAATTAACTATTTCTAAAAAGTCAGATTTAACTATTTCTTTCAGGTATAACGTTTGTAACTTCTACAACCTTGTTTGCAACTTCTGCAACCATGTTTGCAAAGGTTGCAACCATGGTTGCAAAGGTTGCAAACATGGTTACAGCTTATACACCAACCAGAAAAATGTAGCAGGAATTCAAAACTTAACAACTAACAAGCACAAATGGAACTTCTACGAGCGTAATGTTTTTGAAAAAAAATCACAAATTTAACAATTAAGCACAAAATTACCAAAAATTACATTAGCATCTCACATAAACACAATCAAACAATTTAAAAAGCTACCTGAAGAGCAGAGTTCAAGTTATTCCCATACTGGTTTCGTTGAGACAAATCAACAAACACATCACCTACACTTCGTTCTAGTCCTTTGTTTGTGTCAAAATCCCCAAATCGCAACTCAGTACCTTGGTCCTTAGCATTGACCTCAATACCATTCACCAATTCAGTGGCACCTATAACTCCATTATTCGCAGCTCATCACTTCCATCCCCTTGTCGCTCCCATGCCTAAACTCATTGTTTTCTTGTTCAAAACTCGAAAACGGATATGTGCCCCTGCGGGGCCGTAGTATATAAGAAAGAAGAGTTAGTATTGGTTCCTTTGAATTGATAGTGTAAAAATGGAGGAGAGAGAGGCGAATGAAGGCAATATTGAGAAGAGAGATGACGGAAGAGAGCCAGAGAGCGAAGTGAGAAGAGGGGGAGGATAACCGTATTTTTACAAAAATGAAAGTAATTAACGTAGTTTTATAATTTTAAAAAGTTGGGCTGTGTATTTTTAAAAGCCCAATAATTAACGTGTGTAGTTTTGAAAAAAACCCAATTATAAAAGGGTGGTATTTTTGCAATTTTGTGACATGCAGGGGTAAAATTGTACAATCATTTTTTTGGCACTTTTTGTCCTTGTGTTCTCCTTTAATATATATATATATATATATATATATATATATATATATATATATATATATATATATATATATATATAGGGTTTTGCTCAGGTGAGAACCCTATATTGTGGTGAGAACTGAGATCTAATCTGAGCCCCACAATCTTTGAACAATTTTAAATCCCATCCACACATTAAACACACACCCACCACACACACAAACACACACCACACACGCATACACACACAAAACACACGCCACACAAACAAAACACACGCCACCCCAACCCCCCTCTCTCCCCCTCCCCCCAGCCCCTCTCCAATCTCCACCTCCAGTTCACCCATTTCCACCCATGACTCCACACTCCCTCTGCCCCCGTCCCACCCCCACCATATTATCACCACCGCCGCCGCCCACTCCCACACACACATACATACACAATAGATACATACACCTTTTGTGTCTATTTAAATTCGGCGAGTTTGAATTCCGGCGAGCTGAAAAAACACAGATCCGGCACCGATTAAGTCGATTAAGATATGTAGACACTATTTGTTGAACATTTTTGTAATTTTGGGTTCGAGTATTTCATCAGATTTTTTGGTGATTTACATGTAAAATTTGTTGATTTTCGTATATAATTTGATGATTTTTGTATGGAATTTGTAATTTGTACTTGAATTTATTATTCGATTGTGATGATCTCTAAACAATTATTATAATTCAGATTTAGGTGATTTCATTTTGATTTTGATAACGTTAGTAGCGAATGTTTGGTAGTTCAAATTTTGGTGATTTTTTTTGATTTGTTGGTGGTGTTCCGGTGGTGATTTTTTGTTTACAGTTGGTCGGAGTGGTGATTTTTATGTTTCTGGTGGTGATTTTTCGTTTTCTGGTGGTGATTTTGTGTTTGTTGGTGGTATTTTTGTGTTTCTGGTGGTGATTTCTGATTTGGAGGTGGTGATTTTCTAGTGGTCGCCAGTGGTGGTTGCCGGTGGTGGTGGGTGGTTGAATTAGAAAGAAGATGGTGAAATCCCAAAATATAAAAATATTAAATGAATGGTGAGATATGAATATAAGAGAAAATGATCAAAATGCCTATTTTACACAAGTGTTTGCCCAAAATACTGATTTTGAAAAAAAGTGCCCGAAATACCGACGGGATACGGAGAATCGTCCTCCGTATTACGTAGATATGGAGCTGCGTCTACCGTGTTATGTATGATATGGTGGACGGTGTTCCGTGTTAGGTGGGTGCGCAGCACTGTCACGGAACACGGTACAGCGTATCATGCATAACACGGAAGACACAGCTCCGTATCATGCCCTATTACGGAAGATCGTGTTCCGCAACACACCCCCTATCACGATACACGATCTACCGTGTCCCGTCGGTATTTTGAGTAAACAGTATTTATTTTTAATTATTTTGGACCATCACCCTGAATATAATATATTTAAATGAGTGGATATGATTAGATCTCATATCATACAGTGGTTCTCTAAGCAAGACCGTATATATATAGTAAGGGAAAAGAGTATCTAAAGCACACAATAGAGAAGTTCTCTATTAGTGCGGTTTAAATTATGATAAATTAGTTATTATTTGAACAATCCAACCGTACGGATGTTAAATTCATACAAAAATATGTGAATGTACAAATTTTCGTGTAATTTGATTATTTGGAAATATAAATTTATAGCAATAAGATTATGATAAATCTGTGTCGTTGAATATATATAGAAAATAGTATTATTATAAAAGTGATGCTCCACTATTTCAAATATAATAAAAATTTGTATACAATGTTATTTTGACATAAACTTTTCATCCGTACGGTTGGATTATCAAAAATAATAATAAAATACAAGATTTAAGGTGTACTAATAGAGAACTTCTCTATAGTGTGCTTTAGAAACTCCATGCCCAGTAAGTAATAGATGAAAATATAACAAAAAAAAAATAGGAATAACAAAAAAATAAAGATTAACGTAGCTAAATTGAAAAAAAAGGGTAATCAAAGTATAGATAAGGACGGCAGGAACCCTAGGTTTTGTAGTGGGCTGGGCATTGGGATAATCATATTGGTGAGAAAAGAAAGGGAGTTTGGAATGTTTTCATGTTTTGTTGTTTAGATATTGATTTACAATCCCAATACTTACATACATACATACATAGAGCTAGCTACAGGTACGCCAAGAATTCCCCCCCCCCCTTTTTTAATTTTAGAATTATGGTTGGTTTTGAATTGGGTTGATTGCTGTAGAGATGGTGATTAAGCAAGAGAAGCGGCGGGTTGATTGCTGTAGAGATGGTGATTAAGCAAGAGAAGCGGCAGCGTGAAGATGAGAAACAGATTGAGAGTGAGAGGGAAAGAAAAGAGATTATGAATGATGCTTTTACCCAAGCACTTGATGAGTGTTTTCAGCAAGGTGGTGGTGATCCTGATCCTGATCCTGATCCATCCGTCAGTAGACGCAACACCAGAACTAGTAACCAAACCTCCTCAATTCCTCAAACAGATCCCAAGCGACGCCATCTTACAGATGACAATGTATTTTTATGTTCCTTTCTGATTTTCTTGGTTTTATTCTGTCCTTGTAACTTTGGATTACTTCAACAGGGGGATCCGTTGTCAGTTATGTGTCATCAATGCCAGAGAAACGACAAAGGCCGGGTTGTCACTTGTGGAAACTGTAAATGGAAGAGATATTGTGTGCCCTGCATGACTACTTGGTATATTTTCTGATTCTAGTTTTAACTGATTTTTGTCAACACTTGTTACAGGATTGTACTGTCAATATTTGCCTATATTCTGCTTGCTTACAATCATCTGAATTCAGATTCACTAATTGACCTTGTTGCAAAACTTATGTATCAATGCAGGTACCCTAAAATGACAGAAGATGATTTTGCCAGGTTCTGCCCTGTTTGTCAAGTTAATTGTAACTGCAAAAGTTGCTTGCGTTTACAAGTACTGAAAAAGGTAGGTTAGTATCTTTGGTCCATCACACTTAAAATTAGTTATTGATGGTGTTCTTTTTGTAAAGCTCACATATTTCTCTTTTAAAATTTATTTGTAGGACAAGGAAAGGTTTAATTTGAAGTTCACTGTTGAAGAAAGAATTCAGTACTGCAAGTATATTATTCCGATGCTTCTCCCGTTCCTGACACAATTTAATAAGGAACAGATAAAGGAGAAGCAGATAGAAGCTGAAATTCAGGGTACATTCATTGGCTTCGATGTTGTCTATTACAACTAAAAGCAGTCCTGTTTTATAATAAAGAAATGTTAACATATATGATCCGTGCCTTGCATTAGTTCCTGTAGTGTTTTCATCTGGCAAAGTGAAATGGTGACTGCTCATATACTAAAATGCACTTGTTCAATTCGTCTTATGTTTATTTCCATACTTATAAGTCACTGCTTAATTTTGGTTAGACGTCAAGATAAAAACATTCATTTCCAGCCATTTCTACTTTATATTTTTAGATTTATGTTCCTTATTTATGAGAGATGATAAAATGACAAAGTGGATGTTGCTTTAGGAATGTAAGAAATACATGTGATGTTAACATTCCTTATGTTTGCACAGGGTTATCTTTTGCAGAATTAGAAGTAGAAAATGCAAACTGTGGGTTGGAAGAGCGTATCTACTGGTAGGTGTAGAGAAGTCATCTCTTGTTACTATAAAGCTACGTGTCCTGGCATTTCTGATGACCTAATTTTGTGTTTGTTGCAGCGACAATTGCAAAACTTCTATTGCTGATTATCACAGAAGCTGTTCCAGTTGTGGATATGATCTTTGCCTGATATGTTGTCAGGAGCTCCGTGATGGCTTCCTGAGAGGGTCTCAAGAAGAAGTGAATATTCAATTTACAGACCCAGGGTCCCCATACATGCGTGCTGAACCAGATAAAATGCAAAAATCGGGACAAAGATCTACCAGAAGGTCGGGAAATTTGGGTGAACCTAGCGGTGAAGGTTGTAATCCGGGTTCAACATTGGGCATACCAGATGAAAGTAGCAAAAAGGATCATACAGAGTCATTATCTCAGTGGGAACCCTATGAAGATGGTAGAATCCCTTGTCCACGTAAAACTTTGGGTGGTTGTGGTGATGACATATTAAAATTAAAGTGTATACGAGAAGATGATTCGGTTTCTAAGATTCTGCGTGATGCTGAAGAATTATCAGATAAATATAAACTCTCTTCTGAAACTCTTGGACAAGGGTGCTCCTGTTTCGATTCAGTTTGTGGGAGTGGCACCAACAAGATGAAGTTATTGAAAGCCGCATCCCGGGAAGATTCTGATGACAACTATCTGTATTGTCCAAGTGCTGTGGAACTCAAAGCCAATGACTTGAGTCATTTTCAGTACCATTGGCTCAAAGGGGAACCTGTTATTGTCAGTAATGTGCTTGAATTAACATGTGGGTTAAGTTGGGAGCCAATGGTCATGTGGCGTGCATTCCGTCAGATAAAAAACTTGAATCATTCCCAGCTACTGGATGTGCTTGCCATTGATTGTTTAAGTTGGTGCGAGGTGAGTTGGTTTCTCCAATATACATACCAAAAAAGTACTTTTTTTCGCCACGTCCCTTATAAGATGATTGGCCGTACCCGTCGCCGTATCCTAGTCCGTGCTTCCTAGTCAATCATTTATCATTAATATTTAATACTTAATGTAAATGAACATATGCAGTAGCCTATGAATAGGGTAAACCTAAAATGACTTTGCATTTGACATAACTATCCACTGCTTTTCCAATTGATCCATTACTAGTAAGCAACAAATCATCCAGAATACCCGCCTAAATAGTATTAAATATGTAAGATTACTGTTGCCATATTATAATTAAAACTTTAATTGAATATTATCTGGATATAGATGCAATTTCCTGACACTATTATATCTGTCCCACCTCATCATACAGCTGTTAAACTGTAAATTGTATGTTGGCAAACTTTTGATTCCTGTATCAATTTTCCAGATATCTGTGTAACATCTTGTAACTTCGGGATGGGGATTGCTTGTGTGACCTGCTAATATCAAACTTTTATTGAGTTTTTCACTTGTTCCTATGGGGTGCAGGTGGATGTTAATGCACGAACGTTCTTCAAGGGTTATCGGGAAGGTGATGTTGATAAATACGGGTGGCCCCAAATTTTGAAGTTGAAAGACTGGCCCCCATCCAGTAAGTTCGAGGAGCACTTGCCACGACATTGTGTCGAGTTTCTAAGCAGTTTGCCATTCAAGGAATATACAAATCCTCAAAGTGGGTATTTGAATCTTGCTGTAAAGTTGCCAGATAAGTCATTGAAGCCAGATATGGGCCCAAAAACATATATAGCCTATGGGATTGCTCAGGAGCTTGGTCGCGGTGATTCTGTGACGAAGCTCCACTGCGATATGTCTGACGCAGTATGATTGTCTTAAATATTGATATTTTTAGCTTATTATAATTTTAACATCTCTACAAAATGCATAAATTAGCTTTTGTTGGCATGTTGAAGCTTTACAATAATACAATCGAAGATTAAAAAATGTATCATTCTGATTTCAATTACTGATTTAAATACGTATACTCTTGGATTTGTAGTTTTTATCCCCAACTGAATGCGATATGTGATGGTGCAGGTAAATGTGCTGACACATGTTCAAGAAGTTACTTATACATCAGCTCAACAGGCTGGGATAGAGAAGTTGAAGCAACAGCAATTTTTCCAGGATGAAAGGGAAATTTTTGGAAGAGAACATGTAGTGAATCATAAGGTTAAGAAACAGGAAGTCGAAGTTGGTGGAATGACAGGTGCATTGGATGGAACATTTCACAGGACAATGTTGAAAACTGAGGGCCTAAGACATGAGAATGGAGATGGAAATGAGGACGATAGAAATGGTAATTTTAAGAACCAAAACCTTGTGGAACAGCAATATGCCAATGAGAAGAGAAGTGAATCGGATGAACATGCTGCAAATAGCGTTGTTGGATCTTTGGACAGTATAGAGGGAATTGAACACCCCGAGGGTGGTGCACTATGGGACATCTTTCGGAGGCAAGATTCTCCAAAACTGGAAGAATATATAAGGAAATATTACAAAGAATTTAGGCACATATATTGCCGTCCTTTAGATGAGGTAAAACTAAAGCCTTCATACCTTTGGAAATACCACAATAAAATTCTTTTTAGTATAAAACAATAATCAGTAGTTAAATTCCAAGATGCAGCAATCTTCGTCTTGATAACTATGATGATAAGTGAATGGGAAATGAATTTGTTGTTATGTTGAAGATGTTTTATTCTGTTAAACTGGTATTATATATGAAAGGAAGAAAAATAGATTGTATGTTCACTTATCTGAGTTCTTGGAGAAAACTGTTTCTGACTGACTGTACTTCAGATTTTTGTTTGCTTTAAAGGCAACTTCTACTTATTCTTCAGTCACTTGCTAGGCAATCAAAAATAATATTTTTGTAACAGCAACTTCCTAGCTGCTGATCATTTTATGGTCCAGGTGCATGTTTGAGTTCTATGAATGAAATACCAGTGCCATATTTATGTTTTATTCTTTTTTAGCTAATATTTCTTTCAACATATGCAGCTATGCATGAGTATCTAACATGTTTGTAACATAGGTGGTTCACCCTATCCATGACCAGACTTTTTACTTGACTACGGAGCATAAAAGAAGGCTGAAGGAGGAATATGGTTAGTTTGACAACATATAACGTGTTAACTGCTACCTCTGCATGTACGTGGTTACAATATATGTTTTTGTTGTTCAGGTATAGAACCATGGACATTTGTTCAAAAAATAGGAGATGCAGTATTTATACCAGTTGGATGTCCTCACCAAGTTAGAAATATTAAGGTAAGTTTTTTTTTTCAGCGTGTGTCTTGATTTACAAAATCATTAGTCATACCTTCTCTTGGGAGTTGTTCCAGTGAGGACCACTTTAGTTGCCATATTCGCCTCTTAAGGTATAGATTGATTTGGTATTGGGTTATGTTCCAAAGCTTTTAAGCAGGGTCCAATGGAGAAAAAACATTATAAAGATCATGTTTGGATGAACCATTGATTTCCTATATGTTTTCCTAAATGAACTTGGTTCAATAATATCATATTAACTTTCATGTTTTTATCCATTACTATCTGTTTCAAATATATATGTATATTACAATATGTATTAAGCTCTTCTGTAATTACGAAGAAATGCATACAATTCTCCCTTGTGCTTATATGTAACTAGTTCATGTATATGGGGACCGTGAACACATAATTTTTGGGTAATCCATGGGTATGAACAATAATGACCTGTTTGGGAACAGCTATTTCATTTCAAGTGACGGAATTTGCTTAAATTTCTTGTTTGGGAATTTAAGAAATTTGGATTTCACCAAATCCCGGAGCATCTAAGTTCAAGTGATGTTTTCCAGAAATTGAAATGACATTTCAGCTCCAGTTGAATTTTTTTTACTTGTTCTGATTCATATCTCTTTTTGAACATTATATTCATCACCGGCATCGGCGGTCACCTGCGGCCATTCCTTTACCAATTTCCGACACGATCATAATTCAAGTGATGCTTTATAATAATGTGCACCTTAGAAAACACTTAATAGTAGTGATGAACGCCTTTATGTTTTCATTTATGTTTGATTGTCTTTTTACCTAAACTCCTAAAGTGATAAAATTTGATGTCTTGTCACGAGCTGGATTCGAACCACCGATAGAAGGATTTTCAGTCCTTTGCTTTGTCCACCTTGCCCCTCCATTTGACCAAAGCTTCACGACTTATTTACAATTATAGTGACGGAGAGATCAGGACGGGAACTAGTATCGGATCAGCAAAAGAAGGGAACCAGTAAATAAGTGACAAAGAAATTGTTGAGAAAAAGATGGCCTTTTTCTGGACGAAATGAAAATTGGATTTATGGAACAGGAGAAAGATTTCCCATTCCTTAGCCAAGGGGATATTCTTTTGCCAGGAGATATGTACAAGTAGTTGATCTACCTGATGACTCAATGATTTCGTGATTCCTGAGGGGAGGTTGCGACGGCGTAAGAGAATCACGTTAGTAATCCAGGGAAACTCGAAATGACCGGTCAAAGGAATTGAATTTATACCCGAAAATTTAGATGAAAAGCCTTGGCCTAATGTCTTAACTCTTAATTCTTGGGCATGGAGGTACAACGAAATTGAATGTTTTGCACAAAAGCAAAATTCAAAGATTAACGACTTAAATTGGTATGAGGTTATTTACCAAAATACAATTTGTACCAACCTCTTTTGGTGTGTCCTTTTTTTCTTTTTTTTTTAATCTTAAATCCTAACTTCTAGATTTTACAACTAACAATCGCATGTTATTATCCAAAAGAGACCCAAAATAGTTGTTCTATGTGAAACACTTTGTGACAAGGATCGAGAATATGAGACTGAGACTAGAGTTTGAGGGAGCTATGTCCGTTGGCTTGAATGGAAGAAGTTGGGGATAGCAGTATAATGAAAGAAGAAAGAGGATGCAACACTTCTCAGTCTTTCAAAAAATCATATTGATCTTAAAGTAAATTTAGATGGGAGGAGGGAGTGGAGATTAAAGGTATGTATGGTGAACCAAACAGGAGACTTCGTCATCAGACATGGAACTTATTAAGAACGCTCAAGAATCAATGTCAATTACCTTGGTGTATTATTGGGTACCTAAATAACGTGGTAAGACAGGAGGATAAGAAAGGAGGAAATCGGTATCCCGAAAGTTTGATACAGGGTTTTTTGAGAAGCACTGGAAGATTGCCAACTGAAAGACATGGGGCTTACTGGTCATCAATTTACATGGGAAAAATGGAGAGGTACGAGCCAGTGGACAGAGGTAAGACTAGATCTTGCTTTGGTTTCTCAAAATTGGTTGAATATGTTCTTAACAGCTCAACTATATAACTTAGAGTACTCCACATCGGATTACTGTCCTATTTTGCTTGAAACTTATAACGAGCAGATGATACCTAAAAGAAATAACTTTAGGTTCGAATATGTGTGGCTCAAAGGACCCATGTGTCAATAAATTGTGAAAGAGTGTTGGACAGGTGATCGGGAACTCAATATTCAAAAGAAATCTAGCATTTGTAAAGAAGCTCTTACGAGATAGTGGACTGCTGATGTGGAACGAAGAAGAATAATATTAGTTTGTATTTTTTTCTATTATGTCAGGAACTCAAGGTTACTGACCTGTTTTTATGCATATTTTTCTGTTTTCTGTTTTATAAAAGTAAGATGGCAGTTAAACTAGGTAGATTAACAGAGAATAGAGCAGATTGAGATGAGAAATGAGAAGAAATAGATGAGAAACAGATCAGATTCAGAATTAGGTGAAGAGAATAAGAAAACCTAGGAGAGAGAAAGAGAGAGTTTGTTATAGAGAGAGAGAGTTTTGGAGGCAAAGCCAATATTTCCATTCATTCAGCATATCCCAATTACAAGACCCAAGCATCTATTTATAGAGCTATGTTTGTGGAACTAACTCTTGACACTGAAATGACACAACTGCCCTTACTATTACTAACTCCACTATTACACTACTCTGCAGCATATAAGCATATAATACTACTTAGCAGGACACATTGCACACTACTACTACTTTCCTAACAGCCTGCTAGTGCCAGCCATGGTCAGTTCCTGACATATCTCCCTCCTTTAAAAAGAACCATGTCCTCATGGTTGATCTCACTTGACATCTTCCTTCTACCTTGTTTCACTGCCATGTATGGATACTTGTAGGGTAGTACAATCCTCATCCCAGTTTCCACAAAGTCAACATGATGTATACTGATCTCCTCCTGGATCAAAGATATATTTTGTAACCTTGATCCTTGACACTTCATAGCCTTCTATTGTCTTGTTTATTTCAGGTCTATTTTGTTCCAGCACCATGTACTGGTACATATATGGTAGCACCTTTAGTCCAGCTCCCATAGGAACAACATTCTGTTGACACCTTATCTGATGGACAAACATTTCTTCATCAAGACAGATCACTGGGCTCTAAAGTTTTTAGCAGAACAGAAGGTTAGCAATTTGTTGCAGCAGAAGTGGATCAGTAAGTTGATGGGGGTATAACTATGCAATTCTTTACAGAAAGGGGAAGGACAATACTGTGGCAGATGCACTCTCCAGAATGCATGAGCCAACTGATGAAAAGTCTAAGGGAGTTGCTAGTTTCCTGGATCACCCTGAGGACAGGATGGAATTCAAGGGGGAAGGATTGTCAGGACAGTAGCTGTTAGTAGTATTAAGAGTCTGTTAGTTAATATTAGTAAGGGTAAATCAGTCTTTTCATGTTTAGTAGTAAGGGCCTATAAATAGACCACCAGTTGTGTAATTCAAATCATGTATGAATATTTTACCGGAAAATGGAATTCATTTCCACAAACTCTTTCTCTCTCTAAATTCTGTTATTCTCTCTCTCCTAGGGTTTCTATCTCTCTAGAATCTCTCTGATTTCTCTCTTTCTCTGCTGATTCTATCTGTTTCTTAGCTCTAATCTTCTGTTATCTCTTGTTATCTTACTTGATTCACAGTTATTTCTCATTCCTAAACACAGAAAATACAAAAACACTAAAAAACCTAGAAAATTACTTGTCAAGGCATGACAGTATGTATACTAAATCATCACTACCTTCTGATCTTTCACAAGAGTTAGGAGACTTTGGTTCTCCTCCTTCTAAAGCTGCTGAAATGAATTCCTTCTCTGGCCAGCACTCTTGTACCTCCCCATTAGGCAACGTGATTGAGATTGGTGACTGAGGCTCCAATGGCAATCCCAAATCTGTACAAACCCTGCTACTTACTAAGTTGAGATTGCTTTCACTATTAATCAGAACTCTGATAGATCTGTTGTAACAAATTCTTGGAAATTGCCTAGGTTGATTATGCTTGAACTCATTTATTCCCAAGGCTGATAAAACAACCTCTGTAGCATTGCCATCTGCTTCTTCTTCATCAGGATAGTCATCATACTTTGGTACCCCTGCTATTGCATGTACAGAGACTTCCATTGCTGTGGTTGAAGAACCGTTATCCTCCTGGCTGATACCTCGTAAGTTAGTTACTTTTCCAAACTTGAGAGAATCCCCAGTTCTGGTGCTAACTGAATTATCAGCAGAGCTCCTTGGCTGGTTCCTCCTCTTCGCCATTTCGTTAGGATCTGCACATGCTTTCGATTGTGTGTAAGGTTGATCTAGCCAACACTTGTGGCTCTTTCCTGGTTCCTCGTCATATATAGGCTTCATTATATAAGTTTCCTGAGGAGCATATAGGAGTTCTTCTGTGAGGTTTGGCCACTCATTTACCTTACTTCCTGTGCCAACAACAGATCCAAGGACTACTGATCCTTCATTAAATTTGGGAAGATGATGCAGATGCTCCTTCGAGTGTTTATCTGAAGGCTCTTTTCTTGCAAAAGGATTCACAACCTTAGTTTTCCTGTGAGTCTGTAGCTTCTTTTTCTTCAAAATTTCCATGTTCATAGCAGCTACCTCAATCAAATCTTCTAGATCTTGCAATCTTCTATTAGTTCTGTCTTTATAATACTGAAACTGTTGATAGAACTTCTGCACACTATTAGTGAACTCTCTAGTACCTCTGGTCTCCATTGAGATTCCTTACAAGGACTTGCAATTACTGTAACTGACTAACTGCATACAACAACCCCACTCCAGCAACTCCAGCACAGATCTACTGCAGTTTCACCTCAATTCAACAATCAATTCTTTTATTTTCCTCCAATCAGCAACACGCTTCTCTTCGCAAAACAAAATACAGCCAATACCGATGCCAACACAATTCGACACAACTCTACTAACAATGATCACACCACAGTTACTACTACTTCCGGAACAGAGTAATACACTACTAGCAATAGTAAAACTGAGTAGATCTACTAATTCGTTTGTATTTTTCTCAATATAACAAACGCAACAGTTAACTGAAATGAAGACGAGGTGAAACAGCTAGCAAACCTCAACAAATTTGCAGATCGGAATCACTGCGCCTTGCTTCAATCTGCTTGCTACACAACTGATACAGCTCCTACACCACTACAATTAACCAACACAAACAGCTACTACACAGAACAAGCTCCCTTCAACAATACAAACACGGATCCACAACAATTTCGACACAAAACAATTGAAAATAGCAAACTCCAGTACTGAGTTGACTCAGTGAATCAACAAAACAACTATATAACTACTATTTTTGTTGCTTTCTAGCTTTTCCCACACTCAAACACTATCTATTACTAAAAACGAGTCTGTACTGAACACAAACCAGCAGATACAACCTCAATCACTACCAATCTGTGAAGAACAGTTGAGAAACAGAGTACCTGAGTTGTGACGAACAGAATTCTGTGAAAACTGATCCAATTTCAACACTTGATACAGGTCTGGACTCGTTTTTGATGGCACAGCACTGGTGAAGCAGTAGTTGATCGAAATTTACAGCTCTGATACCAATTTGTCAGGAACTCAAGGTTACTGACTTGTTTTTATGCATATTTTTGTGTTTTCTGTTTTATAAAAGTAAGATAGCAGATAAACTAGGTAGATCAACAGAGAATAGAGCAGATTGAGATGAGAAATGAGAAGAAATAGATGAGAAATAGATCATATTCAGAATTAGGTGAGAAGAGAATAAGAAAACCTAGGAGAGAAAAAGAGAGAGTTTGTTATAGAGAGAGAAAGAGTTTTGGAGGCAAAGCCAATATTTCCATTCATTCAGCATATCCCAATTACAAGACTCAAGCATCTATTTATAGAGCTATGTTTGTGTAACTAACTCTTGACACTGAAATGATACAACTGCCCTTACTATTACTAACTCCACTATTACACTACTCTGCAGCATATAAGCATATAATACTACTTAGCAGGACACATTGCACACTACTACTACATTCTTAACAGCCTGCTAGTTATAGATTTAATTGTAATTTAAGATACAGTTGCATTATACATAAGTATTTGTAGGAGTAATCTAGATTATAAATTATATTAGAGAATAAGAAAAGATTTGTGTCCTTTATTAGGAAGATCTTTACTTAATGGCTAAGTTTTAGGTTTTATTATATAAACAATTGTAATCTTCATTATTAAATAGAGTTGATTATTATGAATTAAAAATCTGCGGATTTTTGTGTGTTCTTGCTGATTCTCTGCGGAGATAGGCATTTTATTCCCTTGTTTTCCCCTTTCCCACCCTTGTCCTACATCAACTGCATTCAAACATCAATCGCAGCTGATCAAAATGAAGAATTATTAAGGCCCGTCTCAACAGAAGAGGTTAATGTGGCGTTGGTTCAGATGCATCCCGATAAGGGTTCAGGGCCTGACGGATTTAGTCCAGGTTTCTACCAAAAATATTAGCATATCGTGGGGGAAGATGTTGTCAAAACAATTAAAGATTTCTTTGGTGACGGACAAATAACTCCAAACCTGAATGGTACAAATATTATCTCGATTCCAAAAATCAAGAACCCAAGTTTTGTGGGGGATCTGCGGCCCATTTTGCTATGTAATGTCCTCATGAAGTTGGTAACTAAAGTAATTGCTAACATAATGAAGCCTGTTCTCACTCAAGTGGTGTTGGATACACAAAGTGCGTTTGTGCCAGGGAGAGTTATTACAGACAATGTCATGGTCTCGTTTGAGGTACTTCACTATCTGAAAAGAAAGCAACAAGGAAGGGTCGGCTATATGGCCTTAGAACTTGACATTAAGTGAGGCCTGTGACCGAATGGAGTGGAGGTATCTTTATGATGTGATGATCAAGATGGGTTTTGCTACTTAGTGGGTTCAATTAGTGTTCAAGAGTTTAAGTACTGTGCAATATAAGGTAGTCCAAGGTGGAAAAGAGATCGGTCTAATAGTTCCTACACGGGGAATCCGACAAGGAGATCCGTTATCCCCATATTTATTCATCATATGTGCTGAATGTTTTAGCTCCTTGATTAATAAGTACGAGATGAAGGGCTGGATTCATGGTTGCAAAGTCACAAGAGGTGCACCAATAGTAACTCGCATGCTCTTCGCACATGATAGCTATTTATATTGTTAGGCAACTGTTGATGAGGCACTCAAAGTGAGGGAGATGCTTAACAAATTCGAGAAGGCATTGGGACAATGCATTAATTTGCAAAAATCATCGATTTTCTATAGCACAAACACAGAAACCATTGGTAAAGGAGAACAACGTGAAACTTTAGGAATGCAAGCAGCAAATGAGCATAGTACATACTTGGGATTACCAAGTATGACGGGGAAATATAAAAATGCAGCTCTCGGTTATTTGAAGGAAAGAATAAAGAAGCGTGTACAAGGTTGGGATGGTAGATCTATTTCCTGTGCTGGAAAGAAGTGCTACTCAAGACGGTAATACAAGCAATTCCTAATTATGCCATGGGGGTATTTCTACTTCCATTGGGGATGACAAGTTGACAACTGAAATTGGGCGCACTATGAATACATACTGGTGGCAGCAGTCAACAAATAAAAAGAAAGGAATCAAGTGGATGAGTTGGGAGAGACTTTGCCAGCATAAAAGTAGAGGTGTTATGGGCTTTAGGCACTTAAGAGACTTTAACATAGTGCTTCTGGGAAATCAAGGTTGGAGACTATTGACGAGATAGAACTCTCTGGTTGGGAGGATATATAATGCCATATACTATTCGTCTACTTTTTTAAATGCCGAGCTTGGGAGTAACCCCAGCTTTTTATAGCGGAGTATTTTGGAAGCTAGAGATGTGATGAAGTATGGAACTGGATGGCGGATAGGAACCGGGGAAAACGTGAAGGTTCTTGGAGAGCCATGGCTACCTGATAACCAGTACCCATATGTTATATCTACACACCCGACGACGCTGGAGAATGCTACTGTAATGAGTCTTATTAAGGAAAATGCTAGAGTGTGATGTAGAGCGTATTGATGTAGTCATGGGAAACAGAGATAGAACTCTTATTCTCGAAATTCCCTTTAGTACTAAAAACTTAGAGGATCAGTATCAGTGGAATCAAGATCGAACAGGGGTATATTCTGTTAAAAGTTCATATAACATGATTCAAAAGCTGGAAGGTTGGTGGCAGGAGGATAATTCGGGGTTCTGGTGTAAACTTTGGAATTTTAAAATTCCATCTGATGTTCAAATTTACCATGGCGTGCTTCCCGTGGTTGCTTACCGAGGAGAACGCAATTAAGAACACAATAGGTTGATTTAGATGAGGTATGTCCTGTATGTCATGGTAGTGCGGAGGAAATGTTGCATATTCTAGTACACTGCCCATTCGCCAGACTTTGTTGGAATTATGTTCAACTGGAAAAAGTTACTACAGTCTCTGCTTTAAATTTTATGGAGCTACTTGAGTGGGTATTGCATAATTTGTCAGAGTAATGAACAATGTTCGGGATCAGTGTTGTGCTAGGCGCTGTGGAAAGGATGAAATTCACTTGTTTGGGAAAAGAAAAGCAGGTCAGTAGATGCGGTGGTAGTGTTAGCATATAGTTCTCTTGACCAATGGTGACTTGCTCAAAAAAAACGATTGGAGTCCTTTTATGATTAATAACTTATCATGAGAAGGAAATGAGCATTGGCTTAAACCAAAGGAAAATATTGTCAAGTGTAATGTTGATGCTGCCATCTTTGACGAGGATAGTAAGTTTGGTTTGGGTTTTGTTATGAGGGATCATACCGGGTCTTTAATTGAAGCACATATAGTTTGTAAACTAGGTCGGGTTACCCCGGAGATAGCTGAAGCTCATGGAGTTAAGGAAGCTCTAATTTGGTACAAAAACAAGCACATCCAGGGGATAACTTCTGAGACTGATTGCCTCGTTGTGGTACAATCTATTAGGAGTGCAGTATGTTTCAACTCTGATTTTGGCTCGATAATAAGAGATTGTAAACGGCTTTTGGCCGAGATGTGTGATCTGTGAAAGTTTGGTTTAATGAAATGATGCATTCTATTTCAAAATAAAAATAAAAAAATTAGATGAATATCAAGTACATGAAATTTTTAGCCAAATCGATTTTACAACTCACAATCGTATAATGTTCCTAGTTCTTGTGAAATGGTGTGGATAAACTATCAAGAACATGATTTTTTTGGGAAACTTTTTGAGCTTCGTTTCTTTGAGGAGCCCGTGTTTTTACCTATAGTTTCTTACTAACAAAGACGAGCATCTATATATCTGCTTTTTAAGCAGTGCTTGGAAATTGAAATGTGATTCATTTAGCCATTGAAGTTTGAAAGGTTTTACATGCGAATCCAAACAATATTATTAGGTTCTTCGGTTGCGCATAGGTTAGTTGCTCGAGTAGACCAAATTTAAATGTTTAGTTCAGGAAACATATGATCATGGGTGATTGTTATTATCCTAACATGTATAGATAATAATTTACCATATTCAACTTTACATGGCTCAGTATGGTGGTAACAAGTACAATCGTAAATTGAATTATTTACAACATAAATCACATTTTAAAATCCTCAAGTAGATGCGAAGCAAAGCATGATACATAAATATTCTGGGAAAACAATGGAGACAATCGGAAGTGATGGGATGAAAAGATTTCACGAGGCTTATTTGAATACATTTTACGTAATCTTGTGTTTGTCAATGACATAGGCAAAGTAATATATGTAGGGGTTTGAATAAGAATTTTGAAATTTTGTGGATGGAATATTAGCTAAAGGCATGAATTTGGCCTGCCTTTTGGTCAAAATCTTATAATTCCCCCTCCATTTGTAAGAGTAGGGGTGTCATAGGCTTTTGAACAAATATGAGGGTCTTATGTATTTTGAGACAATACTGTACTCTTTGGCGAAAAGAGAAACAATTTTGGGCCTTAATCGGTCTTTTTACTTGTGTTGATCGTTCTTGTCAACAACTTGATGCGGATATGTTGCCTTGATTAATACATAAATCAAAGAAAGAACTTAATATAGTCACCGTAAATGTTCATTCTAGGCTAGCATCATCAAAGTTGTTGCAAACTGGTGTCTTTAAGAGAGCGGAGACCAAGTTCTCGTACCTCCATTGGGGTAATTGCTCCATGACTTCTAAAATGTATTGCATTTTCGTAAGATTGTTAACCTTGCCCCTTGGGTGAAGTCTTTGTTTTGTTAACCCAAGTTCTAATCGTGCTTCCAGGCTAGTAGCCTGATGTTCTCTCAAGAGAGCGGAGACCCAACTTCCCATGCCGCCAAGGGGGTAATTGCTCCATAACTTTCAAAATGTTTGTAATGCCATTTCGTAAGATTGTACCCTTGCCTTCCTGGTGAAGGCTTTGTTTTGTTAATCAAGTTCGAATCCCACTGTCCTCTTATAAAGCCTTTAATCGTTTATAAACGACTGATTAATAGTTTGTTTTTTTCTTTCCTACTTGGAAGCAATTAGTATTTTTGTTGTTTTTTTGCCCCTAGTAGATGGGAATGGGAATCTTGGATTTGTGCCTCCCATCTCGTATATGAAATAGTTTTCATGTACTTGCTTAACATCACAACCCCAGGAAAGGTTTTTGTTTTTCCCCATTTCTGCTCCGGTTATTGTCAATTAAAATCTTTTATGTGAGGGTACCATGGCGTTGCCATATCAATTCGGTGTTCACTAAATGTTTTAATAGTTTTATCTATGTTCGATCATAATTTAAAATTGTTATTTACTTTGAAAATGAGGGTTATCTTTGACATTCAACCTTTTATGGTATAAAATGAAGTCAAGAAGCCCACTGTTATAGGTCAACTATAGGCCTCATATAAACCAAAAAAAGTCAACAATAGAAGCAACATTATGCTCCGTCTCAATTAGTATTCAAATACAGTTTTTGGAATGTGTCAGTAGAGACGGACCATCCATGCATTAGCACCTTGCAATTTTTGATTTTCAGATTAAATTTGTAGTCTTAAATCATTTATTTCCAATATTGAGACTAAGAAAATCTTTCAAAAAATTGCAAACTGTGGTCCATAAAGTGGCCCATAAAGAATACAATGATGGATGGGAGAATCGAAGAAACAAGTGGCCCATAAAGAATTATGGCACACAAAGTGGAATGGGGCAGTTGTGCAGAAACATCTGTTGAAACTTGTTTGTTTGAAAGTTATATGCCAATTGCAGAAAAAATTAGCCATAGCATCCATATCAAATAATTGAGAAATAGTAGGGGCAACTCAGAGCTCTCACTAGGTCTGAGCAAACGGTCGGTTTGGTTCAAAATTAAACCAAATTGTCCCGTTTTGATCTTATAAACCGAACATGTCGATCAAATGGTTATTAAACCAAAGTGAACCGAAGTGCTTAAATATTCTCTTAAGATCCAGAAACCGGAGCCATCTTCCTACAACTTATCAAAAACGAGTCACAAAAATTGTATACAAGAATAGGTTTGTTGTGATTTACAAGTTACAATTGATTTAATGAATGAGTATACTTAGTGGTACCTTAATTTATATTAATATGGTCAGGTGCCACGTAGACCCACATTAGACATAAAACCTTAGAACTAATTTACATTTTTTTCTACGGAACATAATAGTTTTTTAATAAAGAAATTAGATTAAACATTCTTTTTGCATAATTAATTTTTCACGTGTTTTATAAGGGTTAAAATTACATTATGTTATGTAGAAAAATAATTTTTTCCTTAAAAAATAATTTATTAGGAAGATATATTGTGTTTTGTAGCAGAACAAAAAACATGATATAGTGTAGTAGAATGAATACATGTGGTTCGTTGATCAAACAATGTTGGCTGATATTGGTTCTAAGTTCCAATTTAGAATACGGTTCTTATCTGATCCTGCATGTGTACCTATAGAAATAGAAATAGATATAAGGAAATTAATGGATGTAGTGGTTTGTGAATGAAATAAATGCAGAAGTTGAAAGAAGATGAACCAAGAAAGAAAATGGAATTAAGGGAGTTGAACAATGTGTTTTAGAATTGTTTTTCTGAGAGAGAAGAAAAGAAAGTGAAATACGTATTTCTTTTAGCTTTGAGAATAATTTTATAGAGAAAGGGAAAAGAAAGATAATGATTTGGGAAGAAATTTCCTTTATATTTGCCTTCAAAATTTTCCCATCACTTTTGGAAAGATTAGCATAGAAAGGAAATTGAGCTTCATTTTTTTCTGTATTCTAAATTCGGGAACACAGTGAAAGTGAGGCTTCGCTGAAGATCAGAGATTTATTAGCTTAAATCTAGAATTACTTTAATTAGTTTACAATAATTAGGTTAAAAGCATTTCGAAGAAGAGAAATAGTTTTAGCAATAATTTATATAGGATGTATACGTGTAGCTGCTTCGGATTAACCGATTTGTTTTTTTATGAAATTGAACTGAACCCAAGTAAAATTCTGGTTTTCTCCAAAAAACATACCAATCGAATTTTAAAATATTTCAAACGGACCGAATCGAAATTATACGGTTCAGTTTGGTTTTTCGATTTTGATTCACTTTCGCTCATCCCTAGCTCTCACAACTATAGCTCTCAACTATAGCTCTGATACTATGTTAATTTGTTACAATGAATTTGGTGAATTGAGGTGTGTTTTGAGAAGGAAAAGTAATAGGTTAAGACAAATGCAAAGTCATGGTAGAAAAAAAGAAAGATGATACAGAGAGACAAAAAACAAGTGGGATCCTAAACGTGGGCTTATACCATGTGGAAGTTACCCGTTCACCTAAAATTTCAAGGTGTTCGGAGGATGACGTATAGGCTTTTATATTATATTCTAATAGTAAATTGGTGAAATAGCATTATTGCAGAACTACAGGTAGTTATCGGATCATATGCAATAGCTAAATATTCTTAAAACTTTACAAGGATTAGAGTGATATCATATACTAGCTTATAGCCCGTGCAAAGCACGGGTTACTTTTAATTTTTTATAATTTATTTTTAATATAGTATAATATTATAAATTTTAATATGTTATTGGAAGAATTCGAACATTACATCTTTGTATATAATAATTTTTAGTATTAAACATAAATTAATATGTTGATCGAACCTTAGACCTTGTATATAACAACTTTTAGTATTGTTGTATCTAACGGTCATGATCTATTTGAGTTGAATATCTAATGGTTGTGAATGAGGGATAACCAAAAATAGGAGATAACCAAAAAAAGGGTTAATCAAACTACAAATTATACCCACTTTCGTTTATTATATAGTATAGTATAGAAGTATAGATGTATATGGTTGTATGTATATCTCCGAACAGACATGTCGAGACATATCTAAAGGCATCTACATTTTACGATCTGATTTCAATGAGTTGACTTAATCTTATATTTTCTTCTTTGCAGTCATGTATAAAGGTTGCACTAGACTTCGTTTCACCTGAAAATGTTCATGAATGTGTCCGATTGGCAGAGGAATTCCGTACTCTTCCTCTAAATCACAGAGCCAAGGAAGACAAATTGGAGGAACATTATCTTTTTTCAAGATTACCTTATTAATATTTACACCACTAATACAGTGTTTATGTACAGTTTTTAATCTTCTTTCTAAAAGCTCTGTAAATTTCCTTATTTTGAAACAGGTGAAGAAAATATGCCTTTATGCAATGGAAAAAGCGGTAGATGACCTGGAAAATTTGCAGAAAACAGGCAAGTCTAGTATCATATTCTATTAACCTTTTATACTTTTCAAGAGCCTCCTAGTTCATCTGTTCTGCCTTTAAATTGTTTGTCAGTTGGCTAGAAATAAGTTTGACAGCTGTTTTTAATTTTTTTTCTTAGATTGTCTCTATCAGAGTACCTTTGTAAATTGTTTTTCTTAAATCAGGGGAAGAAAAACCAGGAGTTGTGAATGCCTCAGGAATTTGCGACAACAGAAAGCAAACCAGTAAGATTTTTTTTCATGTTTTGACATATTTTGCCTTTGAAGTGGTTTTTTAGTGCAAATAAATTGTTGAAATTTTTAGTTGGTTCTATTCGCTAGTGGTATTTTTATAAAATTGCTCTGTAAATCTATGTTCTTTTGAAACAGAGAGAAAAAAACGTTGAACCTGAGTGCAGCTCTTGAAGGACTTGCACATCATACGGTAACTCACAAATTTATCATTTAATTTTCTGGATAGCTGACTAGTAGTGTGGCAGGTTTATGTTGACACTATAAAAGGCTACAAATCCTACTTTTGCAATCTTTTGAAATTTAGTAGATTATCTACATAGGAGTTTTACTGTGCGGAGTTATCTTCCTTCATATTGCAGTTGAGACCAGCTGTGCTGCATTTTCTTAACGTTTTTTGTCCCTTAAGGTTGTGACCTCTCTATAGTTTATTCTGCTTCAGCCATCCTTGGATTAGATATAATTATACAAATGCTGCATTAATAATATCGCTTTAAGATATGATTTGCTACTACCAATTACCAACTAAATGTGAATTATGCGTGAATGTCTAGTTATTTTCAATTTACTTGGCAGAAAAAGAAAAGTTACATTCAATCTTAAAATCTTCCAGCATCAAAACGTAATAATGATTGCGGATTTCGTTTCTGTTATTTATAACCATTATTACTATCTAATTTGGTATTCTCGTAATTATCATTGATTTACTTTTCAGGTCTGAGGAAGTAATAGGAGCTACTTTGAGTTGTCTTGATTTTGCTTATTCGGTCTGAATGTTTTGAGGAGAATCTTTTGGGTTTAAAATAGTAGGCCCCTATTTATGTTGTTTATTTCCAACTTATGTTTTCCGTGACATTTGACTTGGTTACATATATTTTGGTATGTAATTTTCTGATTGTGTATGAGATGATGAATTGTTATATACAGCAACTCCAACAGGCACCTTATCCTGGCTCTTAAGTCAAATTATAACAGAATTAATGCAAAAATCAACTCCAACATCCTCCTAAATCCTCTCCAAAAAAACTTAAGAGCGGTTACAACCTCCTTAATATTAAGAGTCTCTCTCCTCTCCTTTCCATTATTTAATAATAAATATTTAATAATAAAGAAGTAGTGTCTGCTTGACACGCGTTCTGATTGCAGGTTTTCTTAATGCTACCTTTCTAATAATAAAATACATGCTACCGTGACTTCAAGTCATGGGTGCACCGTGACTTCAAGTCACGGGTGGACCGAATTTTCTTTTCTTTTTCACCGAACTTTTTTTTTTTTCACGGGTGGATCGAATTTTAAAATGGCTTGAAGTTACGGTTGTATATGGTGCTCCCAACAATACGAAAGAATCAGCTACCATAATTTGAAGTTATGGCTAGCACCAAACCAGCTACCATAATTTGAACTTATGAGTAGCAGAAAATCAAATTCAAGCAAGTTATGGTGGCTGGCACAAAATAGATTAAAAATAAATGGAGATGAATTTTGAGGAGGATTGTTGGAGATGGTGTACAAATTTTTATCCTAAATGACTAGGAGGCAATTAATTACATTATTTCTAACAAAAAATTTAAGAGTTTGTTGGAGTTGCTCTTACCGGATGCTTAGATTGACCATCGCCGCATAGTATGAACTTTTGTTTATTACATTTTTTTTTGCTTTTTTAAATTTTTTGGCCAAACTTAATTATGTATGGAGCTCGTTTTCTCTGAGTGAACCATTGTTTAGTTGGTTGTTGGCCCTTAGTAAGGCTCCTTACTATCACAATTTGGAATCAAAAAGTCCTAAATTTCATAACTCACAAAAATGTTCCTTTGTGTCACAGAAAAATGCATTGTCGTGTGACATTTTTGCCCCTTTTATTTTTCAAACGTGAATTTAAAAAAAAAAAAAGAAACGCAACTTAATGTTGCGTTTTCTATGTTTACCCCTGCGGGGGCCACAAGACTTAAGATCACAAACGCACTTGTAGATGCATGACTTAAAAAAAAACGCAACACGTAGTTGCGTTACTGCCCCAAAATCAGAAACGCCAAATACCATTGCGTTTCTTTGTGATAATAAGGGCCATTTTTTCAGTTGTGATATTTAGGGCATTTTACCTTTTTTTTTTGTTAAGGGTATCTATTCCATAAATGAAATGTGTCGAATACTGTTGTAAAATAAAAACTAGGTTATCAAATCGTGGCTAGGGTTTTTATGTATTTAATGCTAGGGTTCGTGAGCTTCGTGCTTTAATGGCTGCTCTCGTGTTCGTGGCTGAATATGCCTTCGCAAGATGCCTATGTACTTTGATGAATATCAAGAATCAAGCCAAAAACGTAGTTTTGAGAATGAGGGGTCAGGCCCTTATATAGGCTGAGAAGCCTTAGAATCGTAGTAGGGTTTGGAGACTTGGTGGGCAAGTCACCGCCTTGAGGAAGGTTCTAGACTCCTGCCTTGTAGGAGTCTGTTTCTATGTTGAGTTTGGTGCCTTGGAGGCTACTCATTGTAGGAGTAGTTTCCATGTTGACTCTTATTGCTGAGCTGTTTTATCACCCCCAATATTAACTACGAAATTAATATTTAATTAGGGTTTTGGGCCTCATTAATGGGCTTCGTATCTGGACCAAACTAGGTCTAATTAATGCAATATTAATTGTGTCTTTTGGACTTAATTTTAACCCATATCATTTGCCCCCAAACTTCTAGGAAAATTGATCAGGTTTTCCTTGAAGTTTTAACTGCCTTTTTCGAGACTAGGGTCGGGGTTTATCGTTGTACACTAGTGTTTCACGAATACCGTCTTGATGTAAAGCGTGGAGCGACCGACGCATTTACGATGATTTTAAACGATGCTAAACGGCACTAACAAGCCTTAAACGACGCTTAAACAACGTTAAGCGACGTTAAACGGCATTAAACGGGGCTAAACGGTGCTAAACGGCGTTAAATAGCGCTAAACGGCTTCGGATTCAATTTCTGCTCCGGCTTAGTTTTCATGTTCGAAACGACATCGGGACCGACCTTCGGCATCGACACGACCCTCGGTCGGCCGAAGGTCGGTCGGCTGAAACCTTCTGGGAGCCCTAGTCGGCTGGCCCCGGTCGGCTGAAGCCTTCCGGGTGCCCCGGTCGGCTGAAGCCTTCCGGGTGCCCTGGTCGGCTGAAGCCTTCCGGGAGCCCCGGTCGACTAACCCCGGTCGGCTGACGCCGGTCGGCTGTTGCCTCCGGGACCGTCTTCGTGATGACCTTGGCTCTTCCAGGACCTTGGCTTCCATCTTGAATATCAACCTTCCACATCAATACTTTGAACATTGAATTTCATTACTTGGAAGCCAACAATATGGTCATTCATGACTTTTGTTTAAGGCTCTACTAATATTTTGATTAGCACTGCTAATCTCATACTTAGTACTAACTTCTTGATTAAGCTTTCTTAAGCATAATTAACTTTCTCAGCTCCGTTTGCCGGATATTCTCTTTATATTATCCGTTTCTTTTCCAGAATCCATGAGTTATAACGATTCTTTCTATCTATAACAGATAGTTTTTCGTCCTCTTTTCGCATTTAATCGATACATGACATGTAAACACGAACCGACCTGTATTTCGACCTGTGGTAGCAGGTCACCCTCTTTCTATAAAAGAAGGGGAGTATCCTTCATTTCTCTTCACTTCTTCACTTCTCAAATTTCTCTCAAGTCTTCAAACTCTCTAGCTCTCAAGCTTTCAAGCTTTCCAGCTTCAAGTTCAAGTTCGAGCTCGAGTTCAAGTTCAAGTCCGAGTTCGAGTTCAAGTTCAAGTCCGAGTTCGAGTTCAAGTTCAGCATGACTGACAACAACCGTGCACCTGCACCCCTAGTCTCCATGGCGGAAGCGATGAGGAAGAGGCGCATGACGAGAACTGCTAAAGGTATGAACAAACTCAAGCCTCCTGCTTTTGTTGAACATCGATTTCAGTCTTTATTAGAGTTGTTGAGCATTGTGGGGGAGACGTTTCCCAATAGTTTGATCTTGGATGCCTTTCACAGTCCTTGCAAGTTGAAGGAGATTGATGTCGAGATGATTGGAAACACATATAACTTTCCAAGCCCGATCAAGGTTTGCCTTCCAAGCCTAGGAGACAGTACTTGCAACTGGCATCCTGAGAAACTTTATGTTTTCAAAGGTGCTTTAGAAGCCGAGTTGAGGTTCCCTGTCGACCCGTTTATCATCAGGTTGTTGGCGGAGCTTCAAGTCCATCCTTGTCAGCTGTATCCCAATGCATGGAGGTTCATCATCATCTTCATGATAAGATGCCGTGAGTTGAGCATCCCATTGAGTACTACCATGTTCAGAAGAATCTTCATGACAATAACTGTGTGATGAAGATGAGGCACAAGCTAATGAACAGCTTACACCCTCAAAGAGTGAGAGTGTCCAACTGAAACCAAGAAGCTTGAAAAAGATGAACCAAGACATGTCAAGAATGTTCCTGTAAAGTCTATAAAAACTAAATCTGTTAAAACTGTGCCTAAGAAGAAATTGAATAGAAATGACAAACTAGGGATAAACAAGAACAACAATTATGCTTATGTGCCTAATGCCCCTAGGAAAGTTTGTCAAAACTGTTCTAGTTATAATCATGCTTGTAAGAAACCGGTTGGTAGTGTGCCTAAGCCTTTCTATGATTGTTCTGTGTCTCTAAGACATAGAGACTCACCTTTCTGTGATAAATTTGACTGTATGCCATGCAAGATGAATGTTATGACTAGTTATTTCAATTTGAGAAGTTAATTCATTGATGGTTGCATAAGTCAAAATGTTCACACACACTACACAAGGCCAAAGTCTTCAAGTCCTCCTAAAGCTAGGAAGGTACCTCTATCTCCCAATTCTGAGAAGTCAAGCTCAAAGACTTCTAATAGTGACAAGTAGACTAGCCCTCAGAAAAGTCATAAGCATGTTGGATTTGATAGAACTGTTTCTAAGCCAAATGGACCCAAAATTGTTTGGGTACCAATGAAGAAGTAATGCATTTGTACTTGCAGGGCAAAGTGAAGGAAAAGAAGGTCATTTGGGTGTTGGAAAATGGATGATCAAACCATACGACTGGTGATATGGCCCTGCTATCACAGTATGAAGAAAAGGTTGGTCCCGTGGTTACTTTTTGAGATGACAACATTGGTAACACATTGAGATATGGCAAACTGAAAGTTGGTATTGTCATCATTGAGGATATAGCACTGGTTAGTGGGCTCAAGCACAATCTGTTAAGTGTTGGTCCGTTTACTAAAAGAGGTTTCAAAGTTTATTTTGATGTGCGTGATCACACATAAGAAAACTAGTGAACTTGCTCTAACTGGAGTAAGAAAAGGAAGCTTGTTTGTAGCAAACTTGAACACTACGAGCAAGGATTCCTCAAAAGCTTCAAATGAAGAATGTAGGCTGTGGCACAAGAAATTTTCACACTTGAACTTCAAGGATTAACTATTTAGTCAAAAGAGAGTTAGTTAGAGGCTTGCCCACACTTGAATTCTCACAAGAAGAAGTGTGTGAGGCTTGTCAAAAGAAAAGATGAAAAGATGAAGCCATAAGTCAAAAATAGTGACATCAATCACCAAGGCCCTACAATTGATTCATATGAATTTGTTTGGGTCTGTCAACATTATGTCACTTTCAAGAAAGATGCATGCCTTGGTGATGGTTGGTGATTTTTTAAGGTGTACTTGGGTTGAATTTCTGGCATCTAAGGATGAAGTTCCACAAGTAATTTTTAAGCACATAAAAAGAGTTGATAAGGAAGCTAAGGCCAACAATGTAAGTGTGATTGTACTAAAAAGTGATAATGGAACAGAGTTCAGAAATGTCATGCTTAAGGCATTTTGCAAAGAGAATGGTATTTCATTACAATTCTCATCTCTAAGAACTCCATAACAAAATGAAGTTGTTAAAAGAAATAATACAACTTTTATTGAAGCTGCAAGAACTATGTTGCTTGATGCAAAGATGTCTACATGTTTTTGGGATGAGGCTGTGAGCACTACATGCTATATTCAAAATAGTTGCCTCATCAATAAAAATACTGGCAAGACATCGTACAACTTGATGACTGGAAAAAAAAATCTACACTTAAGAATTCTCATGCTATTGAAAACAAATTCTATGTGTTAAAGGACAATTCAGAATATGTTGGAAAGTTTGATGCAAAAACATTTAAAAGATTTTTTCTTGGTTACTCTATAGAAAAAATTGCATAAAAGTTTATGTCATCAGTCAAAATAAAGTTATGGAAAGTACTGATGTGACTTTTGATGACAATAAACTAGTAGACCTTGAAGAAGCCAATGATGAAGACAAAGATCCTCTAAGATTTGAGAACATGAGTTACTTTGATGATGATGATGATGAAGTTGAGGTTAAGTTTGCTGCTCAATAAACTCTAGTGAATGAGAATGCAAATGAAGAATTTGTGCCAATCAACAGTGAAACACCAAGCATTCAAGAAACACTTGTGAATGAGAGCACTTTCACAGAGGGAGCAAATCAAGATGAACATGACTTGAATGATGAAGCTACATCAACATTGAGAAATGAAACTTAGCATACAAGAAAATGAGATAGATCTCATACTGTAGAGGAAATTATTGGAGATCTAAATGTAGGTTAAGAACAAGAAGAGAAACTCAAAATGAGTGTCTTTATGGTTGCTTTTTGTCCCAAGTTGAACCAAAGAAAGTTGATGAAGTACTGTTGCATTCTGATTGGATTATTACCATGCAAGAAGAGTTAAGTCAGTTTGAAAGAAACAATGTTTGGGAATTGGTACCTGCACCCAAGGATAGAATAACTATTGGAGTTAGATGGGTGTTTAGAAATTAGGTGGATGAAAATGGTGCAGTGACAAGAAACAAAGTAAAGTTGGTTGCAAAAGAATATTCTCAAGAAGAAGTTATTGACTATGGTGAGACTTTTGCACCTGTTACAAGGTTGGAAGCCATTAGAATTTTTCTTGGCATTTGCTGCACATTCAAATTTCAAATTTATCAAATGGATGTCAAGAGTGCATTTCTAAATGGAGAGCTAGAAGAAGAAGTATATGTGCAACAACCACCTGGCTTTGAAGATCCACATTTCCTAGATTTTGTTTACAGACTGCTTACGATACTATATGGATTTAAACAAGCTCCAAGGGCATGGTACGACTCTTTGTCACAATTCTTACTTGAAAATAAATTCACTAGTACTAGATGCACAATAGAGAAAACACTGTTCTACAAGCAACATGGAAAAAATATTATCCTAGTTTAGATTTATGTGGATGAAACCATTTTTGGTTCTACAAATGAGAAACTCTGTGAAAAATTCTCTAAACTCATGCAAAGCAGATATGAGATGAGCATGATGGGAGAGTTGACATTCTTTCTAGGGTTGCAAGTCAGTCAAAGAATGGATGGCATCTTCATCAGTCAAACCAAGTACATCAAGGATTTACTGAAGAAGTTTAACCTAGAAGAATGCTTATCATCAAAGACACCCATGGCCACTACCGCCAAACTTGATGAAAATGCTAAAGGCAAGAAGGTGGATATCTTAGTTTACAGAGGCATGGTTGGATCACTTCTCTATCTCATTGCGGGTAGGCTAGACATCATGTTTGCAACATATCTGTGTGCAAGGTTTCAGTCAAATCCATAGGAGTCACATATGATTGCTATCATGAGGATTTTCAGATATTTGAAAGGCACTCCAAACTTGGGTTTATTGTATCCTAAGGACACATGATTCAATCTGGTTGCTTACTCTAATGCTGATTATGCTGGATGTAGAGCTGACTGAAAAAGCACCTCAGGTAGCTACTGTTAGTGTATACTGAAAATATTTATTTGAAGTATATACATTTATTTCTGGCCAGTTTTATTGAGAATCATTTAAATGTTTACATGCTGTCTAATATTATATATTGTGGACAATCTAGTATCAAATGGGATACAAAATATTAGATTGTTAAATACGGTTTATATAATATAATAAGGTTCACAACATAGGTGGTGTTGGACAATCCACTGGTATGGCTGTAGTATTATTTAGATTAGTTTATATTGACTAATCAATAATACTAGTATACTTTGTGTATATTGAACAAGATCAAATTTAGAATTGTTCCCTTATACTGATTAAGAAGAAGAACTAAGATTCTATGTTATTATTAATGCTTAGGTTCTTAATCCGGATATAGTAATTGACACGTGTATATTATTTACATGCTTTGATTTATATATGAAATAATTCTTTTGAATTATATCATTATATTTTGGGTGATGGAATTATATACATGGTGGATATTATTTATAGAAGGAATCTGTGTCCTAATAATATTCGGGTTAATGATGTCCCCTTGAAAACTCAAAAAGATTTAATTATGTGAAACCCTGCAGGTGGATTTATTCCAGCATAATTAAATAAAGGTTGAGTGGATAATCAAGGATAAAAGATATTAATTAAATGAATTATCAGTAATTTATTTAATTAATGGACATGCGATATTTTAAACATAGGGAATTTAATAATCAAATAATAAAGGAGCCAATTTAATTAATTAAATAAATTACCGGAATTAGGTGGGTGGTGCAATATTAATTATTTAGTGGAATTAATTAATATTACTGATAAAGGGCTTGGCCTAAGTTATCATTAGAAGGCCCAACCTAATTTACTCCTTGATCCCTATTGTAGCCTATAAATACTCATTATGCCTTCAAGAATAAGGGTTCGGAATTCTAGAGCTTGGAGGCTAAACCTTGGAGGATCGAAGGCCAAACTTCGTTCAAGGGAGTAAGGGAATACAATAGAAGATCGTGGATTTGAATCGCTTGTGCCGTAGCGATTAAGGTAAATCTTCTAACCCCTTTGTAATCATTAAACGGGTTAAACACAAATCACTATGATCCAAAGGGACCAACAATTGGCATCTAGAGCCTGAGGTTTAGTGGACTTGTGTTTGTGTTTGATGACGTCCATGTCGTAATTAAAATTGGTTATGTATGTATAGTGGTATGCTTTGGATAATAATCTTTTGCAGGTTGTTTAGTATCCACTATTATGGCCATGTATATTTTAATTATGTTTTTGGATCCCACGTGGTTTAATCGTGGTTAATTTTTGTTTGGTTTCCATGTTATTGTAAATCACGAGGGTTGATCGTGTTAGAATAGATTTATAAAATTAGTTTTGTATTAGATCTATTTTTTTGTAATTGTTTGTTGGGCTTTGTAAAAATTCGGGTATTTTGTAACAATTACGTGCGATCGGAAATCAAAATGGAGACCAAAATTATTCCGCTGCGCAAGCTATTGAAGACTGATGTTGGCTGCTGACATTAAGAGAATGAACAGAAGCTGGACGTGAGCACGGTGAAAATTTCTGCTGAAAGACTGTAACGCGCGGATCCATCCTACGCAACAGGTGGGCGGCTGAAAAAGGGCTATCACGCAAGTCTAGCAGGCGCAACACACCAACCAGGCCTGTAGCCCAGTAACGCGGATTCAGAATGCGCAACTCCAATTCACCAGCTTATTGCGCACGAATAGGGGTGCAGGAAATTCTAATATGGGGCCATAATAGTGGAATTTTTATTTATTTTTAGTTCCATTATTTATTTTTTAATTATTGATTTAATTAATTAATTATGTGTGTCGTTAATTATGTGTGTAATTTTAATTGCATGTTTAACATAATTAGGACGACATGGACATAGATTATTTTATTTATTGCTTTAATTAAATGTTTTATGTTGTTAAATTATGTTTGTATTTGGAATGCATGTTAGACATAATTGTAACGACATAGGCCCCATTTAATTTTTAAAATTCCTCAATATTTTTTTAATAAAAAATCTAAGTGGGTGAGGGAATTAATTTGGTATTAAATCCCACGGTCTCCATTATTTTGTATGTAATATAACCTTTTAAATAATGTAGATGGTATATATGATCACCTAACGTGGCGTACTATTTACGGTATTATTAAAAGGTTGTGGAAATTACTAGAACAAAATTCTTAAATTAAATTACGAATATTGAAAGGTATACATGCCACCCAACGTGGCGTACCAAGTTTCATAGAATTCGAATAATTAGAAGGGTACCAATGATTGAATATAGATTTTCGATATTGAGAGAAAGGATGATTCTGTCTAGAAAGGGGTCTTAAGTGACGCCTCTTGACAATGCTCCCCCCGATCTGGGAATTATCCTATTATCGATTATTGATTTGAAATATTTAATGGTGGCATCCGGTTTTTAATTTAAGATTTGATAATGGTATACACTTAGCTATGAAAAATAATATATAGTCCACCCTAACGTGGCGTATTATTTAATAATAGGACCGAAGTAATATTTAAACGAATTTAAGTGGTATATATGTCACCCATCGTGGCGTACCAGATACTTATGGTGTTTAAATATTAGTGCATTAATTTTAATTAATTGTTAGAGGAAACCAATAGGTTTTAAGATTTGTGCAACTCTCTGATTATGTGTTACATGTATGATTCTCAGGATTAGATCATTATGGGCTTTAATCCACTATTCACCATACTTAAGGATAACAAACTTACTAGACCAAACTATATTGAATGGAAACGTAATTTGGACATAGTGTTGACTGTTGAGGAGTACAAATTTTGCATTTATTAACCCAAGCCAGATCAGCCTGCTGAAGATGCTCCTGAATGTGAGAAGGAGTATTATAAGCAGTGGGTTAAGGTTGATGAGATGTCGCGATGTTACATTCTGGCAGCAATGTCGGGTGTTTTGCAGCATTAGCATTAGGCTATGGCCACTGCTTCAGATATGCTCTTTAATCTCAAAGAAATTTTTGGGGAACAGAATAGGGCTACTAGGCAAGTAGCAATGAAGGCTTTAATGAACACTCAGATGGCTGAAGGAACACCTGTAAAGGATCATGTTCTCAGGATAATGTCTCATCTGAATGAGATGGAGATCCTTGGTACTGATATTTATGGGGAAACCCAGATCGATATCATCCTTATGGGTCTGCCCAAAAGTTTTGAGCAGTTCCGCTTGAATTACACCATGAACAAAATGATGTATAGTTTTGCGGAACTTCAGACAGAACTTCAGGCAGCTGAAGGACTTATTAAGCAGAATGTTCAAGTGAATGTGGCTGAGAAAGCTCCTTCCTCTAATCCGAAAGGCAAGAAGAAGAAAAAAGTTCAGACACAGAGAGATGGAAAGGTTGCTAATGCAGTGGGAGTTCAAGGTGCTGTGAAAAAGCATAAAGGCAAGTGCTTCAGGTGCAAGTAGTAAGGTCACTGGAAACAGGATTGTCCTCTTCCTAGGAAGACAAACAATACTGGTATGTCTCTTTCTCTAGTTACAGAAACATATATAGCGGCTATATCTACGAGCACTTGGTGTGTAGATACAGGAGCCACTAACCATTTTGTAACACTATGCAGGGGTTCCAGCAAACCAGAATGCTTAGAGATGGCGAGATATATGTGTTCATGGGAGATGCTATGAAAGTAGCTGTGGTTGCAGTTGGAATAATTACTTTATCTTTTGGAGATGATAGGATTTTGGTTTTGAACAATTGTCTTTATGTACCTTCGTTTATAAGGAATTTGATTTCGGTTTCTAAACTTGGTATGGATGGTTATAATGTTTGTTTGGATCATAATGTTTCTATTATAATGAATAAACGAGTTAGATGTTCTGGTACATTGCAAGACAATTTATATATTATTAATCCTATCCAACCAATGCTGCAACAAAAAGAATCTAATAACATTCTTTCTAGCTCAAACAAAAGAAAGAAACCTTCTGAATTGAACCAAACATATCTTTGGCACTTAAGATTAGGTCATATTAACTTGAGGAGGATTCAAAGACTGGTAGTAGATGGGCCATTAGGCTCGTTGGTAGTGGAGCCATTTTTGGTTTGTGAATCCTGCTTAGAAGGTAAGATGAATAATAGGCCTTTTAAAGCAAAGGGGAATAGAGCCAAAGAAGTGTTAGAATTGGTTCATACTAATTTATGTGGACCTATGAGTATCCAAGCAAGAGGAGGTTATGAGTATTTTGTCACTTTCATTGACGATTATTCTAGATATGGGTACATTTATTTGTTGTGCCGCAAGTCTGAGTGCTTTGAAAAATTCAAAGAGTATAAAGCAAGTACGAAGAAACGACATCTTGGAAAATGTATCAAGTCACTACGATCAGATCGTGGTGGCGAATACTTTCTTGGAGAATTTATGGAATATTTATTAGAAAATGGGATTACATCCTAGTTGTCTGCACCTGGCACACCTCAGCAGAATGGTGTAGCAGAGAGAAGGAATCGGACTCTTTTAGAGAGTGTTAGATCGATGATGAGTTATTCAGATTTACCCAAGTCATTCTGGGGATATGCTATAAAAACAGCGGCTTACCTTTTGAACTTGGTACCTTCTAAGTCGGCTCCCAAGACTCCAATAGAATTGTGGACTGGTAGCAAACCAAGTCTAAGACATATTCGGATTTGGGGTCACATGTGCTGAAGAAGAACGTGACCAAATTAGAATCTCGTACAGAAGTAAGGCTGTTTATAGGCTATCCCATGGGAACGAAAGGTTATTCATTTTATAGTCCTAGGGATCGAGATATCATTGTTAGCACCAATGCTAGATTCTTAGAGGAAGACTATATTATGATTCATAAACCCATGAGTAGTATCATTTTAGAGGAACTAGTGGGAGGGACAGATAATCCCCAAGTGCCAATAGTACAAGTAGAACAACCACAAGAAAATGCACAACCTGACATTAATACCGCACCAGTGTCTCGTCGTAATGGGAGGGTTGTTCAACAACCAGAAAGATTCATGTTTTTGGGAGAGTCCTCGGACTTGGTCTCTGGTGAACATGATGAGGATCCCAGGACATACGAAGAGGCAATTCTAGATAGAGATGTAGATCTATGGCAAAAGGCAATGGAATCTGAGATGGAATCTATGTATTACAATCAAGTTTGGGAGCTCGTGGAACCACCCAAAGGTGTAAAACCCATTGGATGTATGTGGATCTACAAGAAGAAAAGAGGATCTGAAAAAAAAGGTGAAAGCGTGGAGAGCACGACTTGTTGTGAAAGGGTATACTCAGAAAGAAGGGATCGATTATGAGGAAACCTTTTCACCGGTTGTTATACTTAAGTCGATCCGGATTCTTTTATCTATAGCAGCTCATCTTGATTATGAGATTTGGCAAATGGATGTTAAGACAGCTTTCCTTAATGGAAGTCTTGAGGAAACCATCTATATGCAGCAACCAAAAGGATTCATTAAGGAAGGCCAAGAGCATCTTGTATGTAAGCTTAAGAGGTCTATTTATGGACTAAAACAAGCTTCTAGGGACTGGAATATTCGTTTTGATCATGCAGTCCAGTCATATGGATTTGATCAAAGTCCAAGCGAATCATGCGTGTATAAAAGAAGTGAGGGTAATGCAGTGGTTTTTCTAGTACTATATGTAGATGACATTTTACTCATTGGAAACAGTGTTGAGATATTGTCATCAGTAAAGGCATGGTTGTTCAAACAATTTGACATGAAGAACTTAGGTGAAGCGGCATACATCCTTGGGATCAAAGTAATAAGGGATCGCAAGAAAAGGAAGTTGGTTTTATCTCAAGAGCCCTACATTGATGAAGTATTAGCTCGTTTTAACATGCAGAACTCTAAGAAAGGTTTTCTACCTTTTAAGCATGGAGTTGCTCTATCCAAGAAGTAGTGTCCTTCGACACCTAAGGATATAGAGAGCATGAAAGCAGTTCCTTATGCTTCGGTATGTGGAAGCTTAATGTATGGTATGTTATGTACGAGGCCTGACATCTGCTTTGCTGTAGGCATGGTTAGTAGATATCAGTCGAACCCAGGTCAGGAACATTGGAGTGCAGTAAAAACTATACTCATGTACCTGAGAAGGACTAAGGAGTACATGTTAATTTACAAGGCCTCAGACCTATTTCCTTTGGGATATACTGATTCAGATTTTCAATCAGATAGGGATAAGAGGAAACCAACCTCAGGATATGTTTTTACTTTGGGAGGTGGAGCCGTTATATGGAGGAGTGTAAAGCAGAAATGCATTGCAGACTCCACCATGGAAGCCGAGTACGTGGTGGCCTCTGAGGCTGCCAAAGAGGCTGTGTGGTTCAGTAACTTCCTTTTGGACTTGGATGTGTTACCTAATTTGCATAGGAGCTTGACAATGTACTGTGATAACACTGGTGCTGTGGCAAATTCGAAGGAAACTGTTGTGCTAAAAATAATTAAGACATTTGAATCGCAAGCGCACAATCCGTTTCGTTGTAAAATTTATGATTCGTTCCGCAGAGACTAATATTTTCGCAAACCTTAATTTTTAATTTAATCAAATTAGAACGATTGGATTTTTGAGAAAATGGGATTTTTACTAATTAAATACCTAAAAGAAAACTTAAACTATTCCTAAAAGACAATTTAATTTAATCTAATTTAAAAAATGAAAGATGGACATATATTTTTTTTTCTAAAGTAAATTTAAACTACTTAAAACTAATTTAAAAAACAAAATTAGAATAAAATTGGTTTTAACAATAATAAAAAAAACGAAATTAAATAATTTTATTAACAAAGATTTTTAAGAAAATTTTAATATTGACCTATTTGTGAATTTAACTAGACAAATGTAGGGGCTCATGAACTAGACTCAGCATTTGCAGATTACAAACAAACGGAACCATTACAGACTCAGCCGACTGTTACTTGGCATAACTCGACCCAAATAATTTGACAAAAACAAAAACTCATCCATCACGACAACTCATCAAACAACTAAATGGCAATAGCAATCGATCCAAAGCAAAACACTAAACGAAATCAGCAATTCAAAAACACAGAATCGTGTCAACTCGGAACATCAACTTCGACTAACAACCATAATCTAAAACACAGCTAAGAAGGAAAATGAAACTAATCAAAGAAAATGAAAATGTAACAACAGCAGCAAATCTCTCGACATCTCGGACTCGCTACTCAGCTTTACAGAACAATGCAACAACAAAAACAATAATCACAAGAACTCACGGAAAAAAAACAATGCAAATAAACAATAAAACGACTCAATAGCCACTACTTAATAATGCGAATAAACTCGGGAAAAAAAACAGGACCAGTAACTTGTAAACTCAAGCAAAGAATCAACAATCAACCACGAACGAAACTCCCAAAAAAACAGATCAACAGCCACTCGTAATCAAGAAACAAACTTGAAACATACAAATATACGAACTCAGAACAATTCAAAATCGATTAATTCAGCATCGCAATTAAAAATAAGAAGAAAAGGAGAGTGCGGTTTGAGTAATTGTATTTCAGGGGGGGTTTTGAAATCGCAGACGGAGGAAATAAAAAAAAGACTGGGCGCGTATAAATTGAGAGAGGGGGAGAGAGAGAGAGAGAGAGAGAGAGAGAGAGAGATTTGAGCAGGGGAGGGGATGTAATTCGAGTAAAAGGAAAAGAGATTGGATGGGTTTGAATTAAAAGAAATAAACAGGGGAAATGTTGAATTGGGTTTGATGAACTGTGAAAGAAAAAGACGTAGCAAACGAAGGCTTCGAATTGTTAACACTAATAAAACAGAGAAATTAAGTACCGACTATTTATAAAACTATTTTTTTTTTGTGAAAATAACGAAATTTACTACGAAATAAAAATTTAGCTACAACAATGATTTAAAATAAATGGCTCACAATAAAATTAAGATTTAAAGGGGCAAAATTACGAATTAAAACTACGAACACGAAATTAAAGTTTCGTTACTTTCAACCCCAAGTGGTTAGCAACGGGATTTACGAAAATAACGAAACAAGGAAACAATAACGAAAGAGCAAGACAAGAAGTAAAGAAAATAAAAATTGCATTAATTATAATAGGAGTGTTTACAAGATTTGAAACTAAAGAAAAATACAAGAAATTAAATCTACCCTAAAATCTAAGTTACTAAATACAAGGGGGGTGAGGGGGTATTTATAGGATTGGAATTAGGGTTAAGGGGGTGTTGGGTAAATCCCCACCATATATTGGTGGTGTGTGGTGGTGAAATCCTAGCCATCTATTTGTTTCCTTCCCCTTTAAGCTTTGAAGAGTTGATCTTGGCCATACACTTATGTAGTGTGTTGGGATGATCTCCACCTTCCAATTGTCTTGAAATATTCCTTTTGCTCCAAGCTCCTAATTCTTTTCCTTCTTTCATTTTTGGTCCTTTTTCTTCCTCTTTTTCCCTTCCTTGCTCTTTATTTCTTTATTTTGTCATTTCTTTATTTATTTACGAATTTCCTGAAATGCAACAAAATAAATTATTAAAATATGAGTTCAAGCAAATAAATAGGTAATAAAAATATGCAAAAATATGCACTTATCAAATGCCCCCATACCTATCTTTTGCTCGTCCTCGAGTAAAAACAAAAAGAAAATCTAGATAAAAAGTCCTATACTCCTTTTCGTAGGTGTGACGGTTGCATTTGGCATATGCAACAAGCCCTTTAAACCCCTAGGCAGCCCTAGTGGACGAGTGAGGTCTCGTGAGGGCCTATAGTGAATGTACCCACAAAATCCATCTAGCTTGTATAAAAGATTACATGGCAATGCACACCACACATACATGTCCTCTCATGATACATCAACTTAAGAATCAAAATGAATTTGTAAAGTCTTGGTGTGGAAAGTGCAAGGATTCACATAGTCTACTTAAAGAACCATGCAAGAGTGATTATAAGTTCATGTCAAGTGCAAAAATTATTGGTAACCATGCTAAGTCTACAAGGGCACACTTCAGAGTCTAAACTTGAGATCTCATATGCAAAACAAACAATACCTCACATTTGACTCACGAAAGAATATTCACTCAAAAACAAGGGTAAGTGTATCACTCAATTCCAACAAAATCAAAACCATGCTTGACACTTGGTATCATCCCAACTTAAATCACAACATACATTAATAATGACAATCAAAAGGTCTTTATTAGGGTTGTAATGGGGCTAGGGACAAGGTATGTCAAGAAAGACCAAAATAAGGTGAAGTGTCAAAAGCTAGTAGTCACCATGAATATCATACGCAACACCAAACTTCCTCCCCACACAATTTATTTTCATTTTTCAACAAAAAGACTTGACTAGTCGAATGAAGGAGGATTACAAAAAACATAAGTATGCACTCATATGTATATTTTTTCATTTTTCTTTCTTTTTTTTCATTTTTTTCTTTTTTTTAAGGAAAAAGATAAATGTAACAATAATCCTCCTTTAGATTTAATTTTGAAAATTGACTATCAAGGTAACAACAAATATTTCCTCAAAAGTTATGAACAAAAGTAAACCCTATTTCACACACCTTATTGCTCCCTCAAGTTCCTACTAGCCTTTGACAAAATGGGATCAAGAATACGTAAGGCTAAACAAGAATAAGGTCTTAGGTGAGTAATGTGGTGTGTCACCGAAAGAAAATGACTAGGCTCAAAGGGTTAACTAATTGATCACATAAGAATGACGTGGATACTTTGGGAAATATGGGTTATTTCTAAGTGCCTTTATCATTTTATCATCAATTAATGTCATGTATTTCAAGAAGGAATCCAAACAAGTGCTAGCTATGCAAATGACAAGTGGACACTCAAGCAAAAGAATATAAATGCAAAAGATATGCATATAGGCTCAAAATCTCACTTGGTGTGGTAACACATAATCAATCTCAAGAAATGGTATCCTCAATGCACCTATTTGTACTCAAAGCATGAAGACCAAATCATCTTACACCTAATCATGCCCTTCTAATTTCATGCACAATTCAAATAAGTCTACTAGTTTCACCTTGCTAGTGTAAGGGTGTGAACAAGAACTTTAGCAAATCACATCTCAAACAAAAGCTAATGGATTATAAGATTATCATAGCATGCAAGGGTGCATCAAGCCACTAGCAATCAATTAACAAGACTAGAATAAGATTAAAACTCTACCATTTACAATTCTACAACTCTTTTTGTAATTTTTTCATTTTTTCATTTTTTTGGATTTTCTGATTTTTATATTTACACTAAAAACCCTCCCCCATACCTAGATCATGCATTGTCCTCAATGTATGCAAATGCAAGAGAAATGAGAAAAGGAGAATGAGGAGAAAATACCTGACAAGGGATGAAGGAGAGAATTTAACTACTGAAAGAAACTTACATGAATCACGGGTCGATGAGGTGGGTGACCTCATCCTCGGGATCAAATGGCAGCTCTAAAAATGGTTTGAGTCTTTGTCCATTAACTTTAAATACATCACCATTTTTAGGATTTTCAACTTCAACAGCACCGTGAGGAAAAACGGTCCTAACAATGTAAGGACCTTCCCACCTATATCTTAATTTCCCGGGGAATAAATGAAGCCTAGAATTGTACAAAAGAACTTTTTGACCTGGAGAAAAAGATTTTCTCAAAATGGATTTATCATGAAAAAGTTTTGTTCTTTCTTTATAAATTTTAGCATTTTCTTAGGCCTCATTTCTTAATTCCTCTAGTTCTGACAATTGCAATTTCCTATGACTACCGGCGGTTGGTAAGTCAAAGTTCAAATCTCTTATGGCCCACAAGGCCCTATGCTCTAGTTCAACGGGCAAGTGACAGGCTTTGCCAAACACAATTCTGTAAGGGGACATGCCCAAAACAGTCTTAAAAGCGGTCCGATAGGCCCATAAGGCATCTATCAATTTGATGGACCAATCCTTCCTATTCGAGTTGACAGTCTTTTCTAAAATTTGCTTAATTTTCCTATTCGAGACTTCAACTTGACCACTCGTTTGAGGATGATAAGGGGTAGCCATCCTATGAGTAATTGAGTACTTTTTCAAAAGGGACTCAAATTGACGATTCTTAAAGTGCGTACCTTGGTCACTAATGATAGCCCTAGGTGTGCCAAATTGAGAAAAGATATTCTCTTTTAAGAATTTAAGAACGACCTTGTTATCATTGGACTTAGTCGGTATAGCTTCTACCCATTTAGACACATAATCAACCGTTAAGAGAATGTAGAGGTTGCCAAAAGAGCTATGAAAGGGACCCATAAAATCTATACCCCACACATCAAAAATCTCAATGATTAAGATGGGACTCATTGGCATCGTATTTCTCCTAGTGATCTTTCCTAAGTGTTGACACCTACTACAAGCGGCACAGAATTCAGCAGCATCCTTAAACAAACTAGGCCAATAAAAACCGCTTTGGAGGATTTTAGCTGCTGTTTTCTTAGCACTAAAATGACCTCCACAAGCTTGATCATGACAAAAGGAAAGGATACTTCGAAACTCATGGTTTGGGATGCACCTCCGAATGATTTGATCGGGACAATATTTAAAAAGATACGGGTCGTCCCAAAAGAAGTGTTTGACTTGAGAGAAAAATTTTGATTTATCTTGTGTGGAGCAATGAGAGGGGATTTCGCCGGTTGCAAGGTAATTGACAGTGTCGGCAAACCAAGGAGAAGTAGAGATAGAAAAAGAGATGTTCGTCGGGAAAAGATTCATTCAAAGGCGAGTCAGTGGTGGATTCCACCACTTATCGAGAAAGGTGATCGGCAATGACATTTTCGGACCCCTTCTTATCCCTAATTTCTAGGTCAAACTCTTGAAGCAACAAGATCCACCTAGTCAATCGGGCCTTAGAGTCTTTCTTAGAGAAGAGATATCGAAGGGCGGAATGATCGGTGTAAACAATGATTTTCGAACCAATAAGATACGACCTAAACTTCTCGAGGGCAAAAACTACGGCTAGAAGCTCCTTCTCAGTGGTTGAATAATTGAGTTGCGCATCATTTAAGGTCTTACTAGTGTAGTATATGACATGAGGTATCTTATTGATTCGTTGTCCTAATACCGCCCCTAATGCGTAATCAGATGCATCACACATTAACTCGAAAGGTTGACTCCAATCGGGGGACTTGATAATCGGGGTCGAGGTCAACTCTTTCTTAAGGTGTTCAAAAGATTGTAAACAATCTTTAGTGAACTCGAATTTGACATCTTTACCAAGAAGGGTGGTCAAGAGTCTAACCTTTTTGCTAAAATCTTTAATGAAACGCCTATAAAAACCCACATGTCCTAAAAAGGAACGAATTCCTTTGACCGATGTTGGTGGGGGTAGATTGGCAATGAGGTCAACTTTGGATTTATCTACTTCGATCCCCTTTTCAGAAATTCTATGACCAAGAACGATTCCTTCTTTAACCATGAAATGACATTTTTCCCAATTAAGAACGAGGTTGGTTTCTTTACATCTCTTTAAGACTAACTCAAGATGGTTTAGGCATTGATGAAAAGATGAACCAAAGATGGAGAAGTCATCTATGAAAATCTCTAGGAATTCACCTACCATGTCAGAAAAGATGCTCATCATGCACCTTTGGAAGGTGGCCGGGGCAGTAGTTAGACCGAAAGCTAAGCGACGATAAGCAAAGGTTCCAAAGGGACATGTGAAAGTGGTTTTCTCTGGTCTTCGGGAGCTATAGGAATTTGAAAATAACCGGAATAACCATCTAGAAAGCAATAGTAGGCATGACCCGCTAACCTTTCTCACATTTGATCTATGAATGGCAAAGGAAAGTGGTCTTTTCTAGTGGCATCGTTGAGTTTCCTATAGTCTATGCATACCCTCCAACCGGATTGGACACGAGTAGGAACTTGCTCATTGTTCTCGTTAGTCACCACGGTAATACCCGACTTTTTATGTACTACCTGAATCGGGCTAACCCAAGAGCTATTAGAAATGGGATAAATGATTCCATTATCTAGACACTTAAGAATTTCCTTCCTAACGACTTCCATCATGGTAGGGTTCAACCGCCTTTGTGGCTCACGAACTGGTTTAGCATCATCAACTAAATGAATCCTATGTTGGACAATGGCCGGACTAATTCCTTTAGTATCCGAGATACTCCAACCTATGGCTTCCTTATGTTCTCTAAGCACACTTACAAGCTCATCCTCTTGTGACTTGGTCAAATTAGAGGCAATTATAACGGGAAGAGACTCGTTAGGACCTAAAAAGGCGTACTTAAGAGTGTCGGGAAGAGGTTTGAGTTCTAAATCGGGCGGCTTTGACTCAACGGGTTCACTAGCTTCGAAAAGTGGCAAAGGAGGTGGTTCACATGCTTGGTTATTTATAGGAATGGTGGAATCTAACATTGCATTGACCTAATTTGTATATTCAGAATCATCCCAATCTTGACCAAAGTGTTTTAAACAAAAATTAAGAGCATCATTAGGGTTGATGAATTCTTGATCAATTATATCATCAATTAAATTGACATCCATAGGTTGATCATAGAAATCATCGGGTTGTTTCCCTATGTGAAAAATATTGAGGTCAATGGTCATGTTCCCAAATGTTAGTTTCATTAATCCATTTCTACAATTAATCAAAGCATTGGAGGTGGCTAGAAATGGCCTTCCTAGAATGATAGGAATCTGATTCTTAGGGTTCTTGACTGGTTCGGTTTCTAGGATGACAAAATCAACGGGAAAGAAAAAGTCACCTACTTTAATTAGCACGTCTTCGATAATCCCCTTAGGAACTTTGACAGAACGATCGGCTAATTGAAGTGTAACATTAGTTCTTTGAAGCTCTCCTAAACCTAGGGCTTGATAGACCGAAAATGGAAGCAAGTTCACACTAGCACCTAAGTCGAGTAACGCCTTGTCCACAATGGTATTGCCTATGACACATGAAATTGTAGGACAACCGGGGTCCTTATATTTCACGGGAATTTGGTTCGAAAGAATTGAGCTCACTTGGGACGTCAAGAAGGCTTTCTTAGGGACGTGAGTAGTTCGCTTATGTGTGCACAAATCTTTTAGACATTTCGCATACGAAGGAATTTGTTGAATCGCGTCTAAAAGAGAGATGTTGACTTTAACTTGCTTAAAAACTTCTAAGATCTTATCCATTTGGGCCGTTTGTTTAGGAGAAATGAGTCGTTGAGGGTAAGGAGCTTTTGGCTTAAAGACTCGTTCATTAGGTTCTTCGGGGACGGGTTTTGTCCCACTCGTTGATCCTTATTCCTTAGAACTCTAGGGTTCAAGATTAGCGTTTGGTTCAGAATTTGATTAGTCTTCTTCGGAAGACTTGTCACCGACATGATTTTCAACTTGCTTACCGGACCTTAAGGAAATGACAACGTTCACATTGTGAGGAGGTCTTTGATTGATAGGAAATTTAGGGTTTACCTCGGTTTGACTTGGAAGTTTGTTCTTCTCTCGTTCATAAATGGTGTTGGCTAATTGGCTCACTTGAACCTCTAACTTAGATATGGCTTGAGTACTAGCATTTAAAATTTGCCTATCTTGAGTCATGGTTTGCATGAAGGTTTGTTGAGATTGAGCCAAATTAGTTGTTGATTTTAGAAGCGCATCGAGAGTCTTTTCCAAGGAGGTAAGTCGCTTATCCGACTCAGAAAAGCCGGGAGGGTGGGAGGGAGCTTGAGTCGGATAAGGAGCATGATTTTGATGTGAAAACGAATTTGAGTGAGGTTTATGAAAAACCGGAGGTTGAGATTGGAATTGAGGAGGTTGAGATTGTTGATTCCATGAAAAGTTCGGGTGATTTTTCCAACCGGGGTTATAAGTGGGAGAATAAGGATCATTTCGAAGACCCGATTGGAACATCGCGTTGACTTGTTGAAAATCTTGAGGACTTTGTATCCCTTGATTGGTTGGGTTATAATTCGGGCACATGGATACTTGGGAGGAGGCCCCGTTGGTTTTTAAAGCTTCTAAACGTCGAGTGAGAGTGGCTAATTTAGCCTCGATCGCGATAGAGTTACCAACTTGATGTAAACCCTTTTATTGCATGGTAGCTATTGAATCATTCGGTTTCTCGGATTCTCCAGTGGGCTCCCTAGTCGATTCCCATAACATAGTCTTTTCCACGAACTCTTCAAAGAATGCCCAACCCTCATCCTCGTCTTTCTCCATAAATTTCCTTTGGCACATAGATTCCAACAACGCGGTTGTTGAACTATCTAGGGCCTCGTACACAAGCTTACAGAGCCTCCATTTTTCGATTCCAAGGTGGGGACATTGAGATAGAAGATTTTTAAAACGGTCAAAACACGTCCAAAATGGTTCGTTGTGTTTTTAACGAAATTGATTAATCTCATTCGTGAGTTTCGTAGTCTTGTGGCTTGGAAAGAATTTTTTAAGAATGATGACTAAGAAACCCTCCCAAGTGGAAATCGAATTGACAGGTAAACTATACAACCATTTTTTCGCATTATCTTTAAGGGCAAAGTTTATTAGGCTAAGCCGTATGGAGTCCTCGGAAAGTTGTTGGAGTTTTTGCAATGCGCAAACCTCTTCAAATTCTTGTAGAAAAAGATAAGGATCCTCACCGTCACTCCCGGTAAATATGGGTAACATGCTGATGTGTTGAGCTTTGATTTCGAAATTATTACCATTTACGGAAGGAAGAGTGATACACGAGGGTTGAGCGGAACGGGTGGGGTAGCAACGGTCCTTAAGAGACATGACCATGTTTACTACTGGTTCGGAATTATCTAAAGACTCGGAATCAGATGGTGAAGAAATCTCGAATGATCTTACTAGTCTAGAAGAATTATCCCTACGCCAAGTAGATCGCATAAACCACGAAAGGAAACACGTAGCAAATAAAGTGCGATAAAATAAACACAAAAAAAGAAAGGGGTGAAAAATTAAAAGAAAAGAAAAATTATTCTAACCCTAGGGTTCCTTAATAAAATAACTAGACCTTGCTCCTAACTTTAAGGGCTACCAAAAACTAGGTAAATCAATAATTATTCGAACCGGCTTGGCCAGGTAGGTGCAAGCATTTCCAAGAGGCTAAACACCAGCCTAGACACCAAAACCTTAATTGGCCAGGTCAGCTTTCGCTTTCCTAGACACCAAAAAGTCGGAATAATTAAAGATTACTTCGTTCCTTAAGCACCTTCCTAAATGAGCGCGAAATTCCTAGGGGCAAACGTCTAATTAATTTTAATAAAGGCTAGGTATGCAAAATGAGGACTTAAATTGTTTTTGGGCTAAGGAAAGAGTGATGAAATCTCTTCCCTTATCTTTTGAGAGGTTTTGCCCTTAAGATTTATTTACAAAATGATGCAACAAACAAAGAGGTATAAAAAACTATAAACATTTATGGATGCTTTAAACTACGTGTTCTAACTAAAGAAAAGAAAGAATTTAACGTACCTTGGGGTCCTCCAGCGATCACCACAATTTATAGGGTTCGAAAAATTAAAAACAAGAAAATAAAAATCTAGATGATGTGCCCTAAGTGATTAAATGCATGATGCAACAATTATGTAATTACAACTATTTTTTTTTTTTGGATTTTAATTTTTTTTTTTGATTTTTGTGTTTTTTTTAATTTTTTTGTGATTTTCTAAATAAGAAAAAAAACGAAAGAGGAGAGAGATACGGTTTACCCAAGCAAAGCTTCCAAAATTCCGAGAAAATTCTTCCGCTTTAATCCAAGTTTCCCGAATTTTCCTCCAAATTCCTCGAAAAAATGCAAACAAGAAAAATGGTGAGAAAAGAGTTAATCGGAAAAATTAAAAACTAAGGTGTGAAAAATAATTAGTCCCCGGCAGCGGCGCCAAAAACTTGTTGTGCTAAAAATAATTAAGACATTTGAATCGCAAGCGCACAATTCGTTTCGTTGTAAAATTTATGATTCGTTCCGTAGAGACTAATATTTTCGCAAACCTTAATTTTTAATTTAATCAAATTAGAACGATTGGATTTTTGAGAAAATGGGATTTTTACTAATTAAATACCTAAAAGAAAACTTAAACTATTCCTAAAAGAGAATTTAATTAATCTAATTTAAAAAATGAAAGATGGACATATATTTTTTTTTCTAAAGTAAATTTAAACTACTTAAAACTAATTTAAAAAACAAAATTAGAATAAAATTGGTTTTAACAATAAAAAAACGAAATTAACTAATTTTATTAACAAAGATTTTTAAGAAAATTTTAATATTGACCTATTTGTGAATTTAACTAGACAAATGTAGGGGCTCATGAACTAGACTCAGCATTTGCAGTTTACAAACAAACGGAACCATTACAGACTCAGCCGACTGTTACTTGGCATAACTCGACCCAAATAATTTGACAAAAACAAAAACTCATCCATCACGACAACTCATCAAACAACTAAATGGCAATAGCAATCGATCCAAAGCAAAACACTAAACGAAATCAGCAATTCAAAAACACAAAATCGTGTCAACTCGGAACATCAACTTCGACTAACAACCATAATCTAAAACACGGCTAAGAAGGAAAATGAAACTAAGCAAAGAAAATGAAAATGTAACAACAACAGCAAATCTCTCGACATCTCAGACTCGCTACTCAGCTTTACAGAACAATGCAGCAACAAAAACAATAATCACAAGAACTCACGGAAAAAAAACAATGCGAATAAACAATAAAACGACTCAACAGCCACTACTTAATAATGCGAATAAACTCAGAAAAAAAACAGGACCATTAACTTGTAAACTCAAGCAAAGAATCAACAATCAACCACGAACGAAACTCCCAAAAAAAACTGTTAGGCCGAATACACACTTATAATCAACTAAGTATGAGAGAATAACAATAAGTTCTTTAAAATCTTTAAAAACTGTTCTGAATTAACTTCTCTCCCAGTGATGTAAAATATCACAGAGAGCTGCTTAGGTTACAATGAAAGATATTGTATTACACGATCGATACCCTTCTAGGGTTAACCTAACTGTATTTATAAGATATACAGCTACGTACAATCGATAATTGATTCGCCTATAAATCAGCTATACAAATGTTATCAATTATGATTGCTACACATCTCCTAAGTAAACTCAATCTCTTTAACAGCTATCCAATCTATAAAGATATTGCTTCCATAATTATCTTCAATTAATCTTTAATCACCGTTGACTGGAGACGCGCTTCCTCCAGACAAAGTTTAACTAAACTCTGACTGCTTCCTGTTTCAAGTTAAACTCTGTTTTTCCCTGTAAAACATAAACACTGATATTAACCACATCAATTATGTTTAACAATCTCCCCCAACTTGTTCATTAGTAAAAATGCACAAGTTAACAATAATTGATGATGTCAAAACAATTTCATACAAACACAGTGTTTATTCAAATAAGCAGAGTTTAAACTTGACTTAACAAAAAAATCTACAGAAAACAAGAAAATTCTTACAGACTTTAATCTCTAATCTCCTCAGGATCTGGTGTTGTTCTGAGATAATCTATAAGCAATCTTCTCTCTGCATTCTCAAGTTCAATCTTCATAGCTTCCTTGATCTCTCTCAACTGAGGATCACTCTCATCAGTTTGATAAATAGCAGATCTTAGATCATAGATTTTGTTCCTCCTCATCTCATTTCCCAGTCTGATAAATTTTACTTCCTCTGACTGTGAATTGAAGTCAAGTACTGTGATTCCCAGATCAGTCTTCAGCTTTGCAGTACCCTTCTTCATTTCAATGAGATTTCCATTCCAGTCTCTGTACTTAGGAACATATCTGCTGTTGCACTTCATTCCTCTAATTGCCAAATTCTGGAGCATTTTCTGTCTGAACACATTTGCAACTAATTGAGTTCTTCGACTGTTCACCTTGAAAAGATACTGAACATGTTCTAGTTCTTCCCAATATTTCAAGCCAAAATCATGCTCACCAATTTTAAATACTGTTCCATCAGCCATAAAGTATAAGAGAAAATCTTTCTTTAAACTCTTCTGATGAACTAACTGTACTGATTCCAGTCTGTCCAAGCTCTCTTGAGTGACACCATTAAACAACTGGCACGTATCACATACAAATTTCAAAAACTCTTTTTGTACTCCAAGTATATGCTTTGTCTGAAATAAAATATTACCTTAGAGTACTCAACAGAATCCAACAGTGTTTATCAATTCTCCAACTTAATTACTGTTATCCTTTCAAACACTGCACAGTTGTGAATATGAGTGTGTGTATAACAGAGTCTACTAGATCAGTATTTAGAGCATCTAGTATTTCATAAAATCCATAAAATAAATCAGTAAACACTGGATGCACAAACTCTCATAGTAAACACTGAATATATGATGAATGCTAAACTCTGTAGTAAACAGTTTATATACAGTAATATTTAATTAATCTATAACCCCCAAATTTTATTTTATTTTTATTTTTAGTTTTCTCCAGTAATCAGAGGTTGGAACTAGTTACCAAAAAATCCTATAATTTTAGCCCTTATCAGTTTGATAAGTTCTTGGATCTTCCTAGCTTTCGACTAGTCACCAAAAATTAGAGAATTTTAGCCCTTACTATATACCAGTAAGTTCCTGGGTCGTCCTAGTTACAAACATGATCTCAAAGGAGTTCTAACAGTCTATATATATATAAGCTTTGGGGTTATTCTAATAACAGAATCTAATTTAACAGTGTATAACTAACAGAGTTTAGAGCTCATCAACATCAGAAATTTTTTATGAGAGGCAATGCACACAGTATTTACAGACTCAGAGTTTAGGATAAATAAACTAAGAGATGCTATAAATATGGAGCAGTATCATGCTGTGTTAACTTTCTGCACAGTTTAAGATTAGATCACAGATAAACTTAGAAGGATTCATGACTAATTACTGAGAATAATGTTTCATACATGTATCTTCATCGGTGTTTATGTTCAGAAAGAAACATTATCAGAGTTTCTCAGAGTTTATCCAACAGTCAACAGTGTATTACTTACAGAACATGCTAACAAAGTTTAACAGTCATTGAGCAGAGTTTGCATAGCAGAGTTTAACATACCACAGAAATATGAGCAACACATTACATAAGTAGAGTTTTGAGTCTAACCAATATCTCTAGTCAAAGCCAGAGACCATTCCTAGTTCATTTACTAGCCTTGTAAATACAGCTTCACTCAATGGCTTGGTGAAGATATCTGCAAGATGTTGTTCTGTAGACATAAAATGAAGCTCAATATTCCCTTCCTATACATGTTCACTGATAAAATGGTACCTTATGCTGATGTGCTTGGTCATTGAATGCTGTACTGGATTACCTGTCATAGCAATAGCACTTTGATTATCACAGTAAATAGGTATTTTACTGTACCTCAATCCATAATCCAGTAATTGATTCTTCATCCACAGAATCTGTGCACAACAGCTACCAGCAGCAAAATACTCTGCTTTAGCTGTAGATGTAGAGATTGATTTCTGTTTCTTGCTGTACCGTGAAACAAGTCTATCACCAAGAAATTGACAACTTCCACTGGTACTTTTTCTGTCTATCTTACAGCCTGCATCAGAGTAACCAAGTAGCTTGAAGTCTGATTCTCTTGGATACCACAATCCTAAAGTTATGGTTCCCTTAAGATATTTGAAAATTCTCTTTACAGCTGTTAGATGTGGTTCTCTTAGATCTGCCTGAAATCTTGCACAAAGACATATTGCATACATAATGTCAGGTCTGCTAGCTGTTAGATAAAGAAGAGACCCAATCATTCCTCTATAGTTTGTCATATCCACTGGTGAACCTGTGTCTATATCCAACTTTGTTGCTGTTGCCATGGGAGTTGTTGCAGATGAGCAGTCAAGCATGCCAAATTTCTTTAGAAGATTTATGGTATATTTTGCTTGATTGATAAAAATTCCATCATCTGTTTGCTTCACCTGTAGCCCTAGAAAATAACTGAGCTCTCCCATCATGTTCATTTGATACCTGGACTGCATGAGCTTGGCAAACTTCTTACAGAGTTTATCATTAGTAGATCCAAAGATTATGTCATCTACATATATTTGAACTAATAACAGATCACTACCAAGATTGAAGTAGAACAAGGTTTTATCAATTGTACCTCTGTTGAACCCACTTTGTAAAAGAATTTGAGCTAGAGTTTCATACCATGCTCTTGGTGCTTGCTTAAGTCCATAGAGTGACTTGTCAAGCCTGTAGACATAATCTGGATACTTGGGATCTACAAATCCTGGTGGTTGTTCAACAAACACTTCTTCTTCAAGTTTTCCATTCAAAAAAGCACTTTTCACATCCATCTAAAAAACTTTGAATTTATTGTGAGAAGCATATGCTAGAAAGATTCTTATTGCCTCCAACCTTGCAACTGGAGCAAAAGTTTCATCATAGTCTATGCCTTCTTGCTGTGAATAGCCTTTGGCCACAAGTCTGGCCTTGTTTCTTGTAACAACCCCATCACTGTCAGTTTTGTTTCTGAAAACCCATCTAGTACCAACAATAGATCTATTCTTTGGTCTAGGTACAAGGGTCCATACTTCATTTCTCTCAAATTCATTTAACTCTTCCTGCATTGCTGTTATCCAGTCAGCATCTTGAAGAGCTTCTTCCACTTTCTTTGGTTCAGATTTGGATAGAAATGCAAGAAACAGACATTCATTTGTTGTAGCACTTCTTGTCCTAACTTTTGAATCTGGATCTCCAATTATTAAATCAGGTGTATGTGATTTTGTCCATTTCCTAGCTGTAGGTAAATGACTTCTGTCAACAGTTGATCCTCCCCCTTGATCAATGTTCTCCTGATTATCTTGATGCCTTTCTTCATTCTCTGAGGCTCCCCCTGAATTTGATCGCTCAGAGTTTGAACTGTCAGAATTTGGACTTTCAGAGTTTGAGTCATCAGAGTTTGAGTTTGATCCGGAATTTTCAGTTGACTCACTATCAGAGTTTTAGTCATCACTATGATCATGCTCCCCCTCAACTGGTTCTCCTCTTTGTTCTGACTGTACTATTTCTTCTGTGTGTACCAGTAGAGGTTCAGAGTTTGCATCAACAGAGTTTGTTGGATTAGTGTCATCAGAGTTTATTTCATCAGAGATTAGATCTTCATTTTTGAAATGCAACTGATCATGTTCATCAACATCTTCAAGTCCCGTGATTTTCTTGTCATCAAATGACACATGAATAGATTCCATAATCACCCTTGCTCTCAGATTATAAACTCTGAATGCCTTGGTTGACACTGGATAGCCAACAAAAATTCCTTCATCTCCTTTCAACTCAAATTTGGTCAACTGTTCAGGATGATTTTTCAACACAAAGCATTTGCACCAAAAAATATGAAAATGTTTCAGGTTTGGCTTCTTTTCCCTCACCATCTCATATGGTGTTTTTCCATGCTTGTTGATCAGTGTGGCATTTTGAGTATAACAGGCAGTTTGAACTACTTCTGCCCAGAAATAAGTTGGCAATTTTGCTTCATCAAGCATAGTTCTGGCAGCTTCTACCAAGGTTCTGTTCTTTCTCTCAACTACACCATTTTGCTGTGGTGTACCAGGTGCAGAAAACTCTTGCTTCAATCCTCTATTCTTGCAGAATTCTTCCATTGTTGCATTTCTGAATTCAGTTCCATTATCACTTCTGATTATTTTGACTTTGTGTTTTGATCCTTTGTCCAGTAGCTTTACATGCTCCATCAGAGTTAATGCAGTTTCATCCTTCTTTGCTAGAAAATACACCCAAGTGTATCTGGTATATTCATCAACAATGACTAGAGCATATTTCTTCCTTCCAATTGACAAGACATTTACTGGTCCAAAAAGATCAACATGTAACAGATGATATGGATCAACAATTGAAGATTCAGACTTGATCTTGAAAGAGGTCTTCCTCTGTTTGGCCTTTTGACATGAATCACACAGACCATCAACATTTAACAAAGACTTTGGAAGTCCTCTAACAAGATCCTTTCTTATCAGCTCATTGATGTTGTTCAAATTCAAATGAGAGAGTTTCTTATGCCACTTCCAACTCTTTTCATTGGAAATTCTTGTTGATAAGCACATTGTTTTTCCATCAGAGTTTGTCAACAAGCTGGCTTCATAGATATTGTTGCGCCTTTGTCCAACTAAAACAACTTTCCCTGTGGTTTTGCTGATAACCTCACAGTATTCAGGTTGAAAATCTACATGAAAACCTCTGTCACAGATTTGACTCACAGATAGCAGATCATGCTTGAGTCCTGGAACCAGAGCTACATTTGTGATGATGACACTTCCAAGATTAATATTGCCATATCCCAGAGTATGTCCTATGTTGCCATCTCCATAGGAAACTTTTGGGCCAGCCTTCTCCATATACTCTGATAGCAGGGCTTTATTTCCAGTCATGTGTCCTGAACATCCACTGTCCATGACTAGGATACTTTCCCTGATGCCCTGCAATCACAAACAATTAATGAGGATTAGATTTAAGGATCCAGACTTGCTTGAATCCTTTGGCTTTCTTAATTTTGTTAGCTTTAGCAGCGGAATTTACACTATCGGATTTTAAGCTAACTTTATCAGAGTTTACACTTGCAGAATTAACTCTAACCCATTTCAGATTAGGTTTCAGTTCATAGTAATTATGATAAATAGCATGATAATTTCTGTAAGTATAAATGGAATGCCAAGTGCTTCCACAGTGTTTGCATAAAGTCTGTGGCCTAGTTCTAACATTATCTTTCTTTACTTCAGACTTGGAAGGTAAAGAATTAATGTCTTTGTTCTTCCTTCAAAAACTAGCAAGATGGTTAGTGCTACCACAGTTATGACATGTCTTTCTTGGAGCTAAAGTAGCAAGAATTGGATAATTACCTTGAGTGATGCCTACTTTACCATTTCTGTTCTTTCTAGACACTTTCTGTTTATTAACAGATTTTAACTCCTTAAGCTTATGCTTAAGTCGTTTATCTGTCATTAAACCAATATTAACCTGTTTAACACTAGTTTTTATTGGTTCTATCTTAACAGCTTCTTTTCCACCTTCAAACCTAGGTTCACTTATTCCATTAACAAATGTTCCAAATTTCTTAGGTGGAAGAGGTGGTCTAATCTTGACTGTATTCTGAAACCTAAGTTCATCTTCCTCAGAGTAACCTAGACCTACAGTGTCAGATTGAAAAACTTCTTGAGTGTCTTTTCCAGAGTGAGTCCAAGTTTTAATAATATGATTTGCCTTTTCCAATTCAGATTCTAGTTGTTTATACTTACTTAACAACTCTTGTTCAAGATAGACAGCATCATCTCTCTCCTTTTGAACTTGCTGCATGTTAGCAAGTTTCTCTTCTACAACCTTATTTCTCTCTTTGAGTTCAGAATTCTCAGTTTTGATTCTCTCATTCTCTAGAGTCTGATCCTTATAACTGATATGCAAAGCCTTAAGATATATTCTTAATTTAGTTATATCATCAGTATTATAAGCATAGGTAGTTAGAGGTACCTTGTTTTCAGAATCTTCAACTTCATCAACAGTAGTAGCCATAAGAGCATAGTTCACATCCTCATCTGAGTCAGAGATGTCTACCCAATCTCTGCCTTTAGTGAAGAGTGCCTTCTCAGTTTTACCCTTCTTGCACTCAGGAGCATAGTGACCCATCTCCTTACACTTGTAGCATTGAATCTCAGACTTGTCTTTTTTCCCAGATTTGGTATCCTTTCTCTCAGATTTGTTGAAATTCTTCCTGTCAAACTTTGAATCATTCTTGGAGAATCTCTTTCCTTTCTTGAAGTTCTTGAATCCCATCTTCTTGAAAGTCTTTACCATCAAAGCAGCCATTTGCATAATTTCCTCATCATCTTCAGAATCAGATGATCCACCTGTATTTGAGTCAACATCAGAGTTTGATGACTCACTTTCAGAATGAATGACCAAAGCTTTTCCTTTTGCCTTCTTCCTTGATGCTTCCATCTTTGAGGGTCTTTCTTCAACTCTTAGAGCAACAGATTTTGACTTTCTGCCTGATCTTCTGCTTCTCTGTTCCATTTCTAGTTCATGAGTCTTGAGCAACCCATAGATCTCATCAATATCAGTATCAACCAGATCATAGTTGTCTCTAATAGTGGTTGTCTTAACATCCCACTTTTCAGGTAGAGAAAGAAGAAACTTGAGATTTGAATCTTCTAGATCATATTCTTTATTAACCAGTGACAGATCATTAAGTAGCTTACAGAATCTGTCAAATGTTTCTGTCATTGATTCTTCAGATTTAGCCTCAAAGTGTTCATACTCCTGTGTGAGTATGTTCCTTCTATTCTTCTTGATTGCTGCAGTTCCCTGACATCAAACCTCTAGAGCATCCCAGATCTCTTTTGTAGTTTTACAATTGATCACTTTGTTAGACATAACATTATCCAATGAACTATAAAGCAGATGTCTAACCTTTGCATCCTTACCAATGGATGAAATGTCCTTAGGAGTCAAATCTTTCTTCTCCTTTGGAATAGATTTAGCTTCCTGTCCAGCAGCAACAACAGATAATTTTGTAGGCTTATGAGGGCCTTCATAAATTCTGTCAAGATATTCTGGATCTGTAGCCTCCAGAAACATAGCCATTTTCACCTTCCAGGTTGAGTATTCTGCTGGCTTAAGAATAGGAACCCTGATTGTTTCATATCGACTCACAGTTGCAGGTTGAGCCTTCTCAGCACTAGAGCCTGATGTTGGAGGAGGAATTTCTGCCATTGATTATAGTTGTGTGTGTGTGGATCTTAAACTGTATTAAATTAACAGATTAAGCTCTGATACCAATTGTTAGGCCGAATACACACTTATAATTAACTAAGTATGAGAGAATAACAATAAGTTCTTTAAAAGCTTTAAAAACTGTTTTGAATTAACTTCTCTCTTAGTGATGTAAAATATCACAGAGAGCTGCTTAGGTTACAATGAAAGATATTGCATTACACGATCGATGCCCTTCTAGGGTTAACCTAACTGTATTTATAAGATATACAGCTACGTACAATCGATAATTGATTCGCCTATAAATCAGCTATACAAATGTTATCAATTATGATTGCTACACATCTCCTAAGTCAACTCAATCTCTTTAATAGCTATCCAATCTGTAAAGATATTGCTTCCATAATTATCTTCAATTAATCTTTAATCACCGTTGACTGGAGACGCGCTTCCTCCAAACAAAGTTTAACTAAACTCTGACTGCTTCCTGTTTCAAGTTAAACTTTGTTTTTCCCTGTAAAACTTAAACACTGATATTAACCACATCAATTATATTTAACAAAAACAGATCAATAGCCACTCGTAATCAAGAAATAAACTTGAAACATACAAACATACGAACTCAGAACAATTCAAAATCGATTAATTCAGCATCGCAATTAAAAATAAGAAGAAAAGGAGAGTGCGGTTTGAGTAATTGTATTTCAGGGGGGTTTTGAAATCGTAGACGAAGGAAATAAAAAAAAAGACTGGGCACGTATAAATTGAGAGAGGGGGGAGAGAGAGAGAGAGAGAGAGAGAGAGAGAGAGAGAGAGAGAGAGAGAGAGAGAGAGAGAGAGAGATATTTGAGCAGGGGAGGGGATGTAATTCGAGTAAAAGGAAAAGAGACTAGATGGGTTTGAATTAAAAGAAATAAACAGGGGAAATGTTGAATTGGGTTTGATGAACTGTGAAAGAAAAAGACATAGCAAACGAAGGCTTCGAATTGTTAACACTAATAAAACAGAGAAATTAAGTACCGACTATTTATAAAACTTTTTTTTTTTGTGAAAATAACGAAATTTACTACGAAATAAAAATTTAGCTACAACAATGATTTAAAATAAATGGCTCACAATAAAATTGAGATTTAAAGGGGAAAAATTACGAATTAAAACTACGAACAAGAAATTAAAGTTTCGTTACTTTCAACCCCAAGTGGTTAGCAACGGGATTTACGAAAATAACGAAACAAGGAAACAATAACGAAAGAGCAAGACAAGAAGTAAAGAAAATAAAAATTGCATTAATTATAATAGGAGTGTTTACAAGATTTGAAACTAAAGGAAAATACAAGAAATTAAATCTATCCTAAAATCTAAGTTACTAAATACAAGGGGGTGAGGGGGTATTTATAGGATTGGAATTAGGGTTAAGGGGGTGTTGGGTAAATCCCCACCATACATTTGTGGTGTGTGGTGGTGAAATCCTAGCCATCTATTTGTTTCCTTCCCCTTTAGGCTTTGAAGAGTTGATCTTGGCCATACACTTATGTAGTGTGTTGGGATGATCTCCACCTTCCACTTGTCTTGAAATATTCCTTTTGCTCCAAGCTCCTAATTCTTTTCCTTCTTTCATTTTTGGTCCTTTTTCTTCCTCTTTTTCCCTTCCTTGCTCTTTATTTCTTTATTTTGTCATTTCTTTATTTTTTTACGAATTTCCTGAAATGCAACAAAATAAATTATTAAAATATGAGTTCAAGCAAATAAATAGGTAATAAAAATATGCAAAAATATGCACTTATCAAATGCCCCCATACCTATCTTTTGCCGTCCTCGAGTAAAAACAAAAAGAAAATCTAGATAAAAAGTCCTATACTCCTTTTCGTAGGTGTGACGGTTGCATTTGGCATATGCAACAAGCCCCTAGGCAGCCCCAGTGGACGAGTGAGGTCTCATTAGAAGGCAGCCCAAGTTATCATTAGAAGGCCCAACCTAATTTACTCCTTGATCCCTATTGTAGCCTATAAATACTCATTATGCCTTCAAGAATAAGGGTTCGGAATTCTAGAGCTTGGAGGCTAAACCTTGGAGGATCGAAGGCCACACTTCGTTCAAGGGAGTAAGGGAATACAATAGAAGATCGTGGATTTGAAGGTAAATCTTCTAACCCCCTTTATAATCATTAAACGGGTTAAACACAAATCACTATGATCCAAAGGGACCAATAGCTACCAGATTCTTGGACAAAGGTTAGCATCTTGGTACAACAAGAAACAACAATCTATGTCAACTTCTACATATGAGGCTGAATATATAGCTACTAGAAGTTGTTGTGCTCAAGTGCTTTGAATTAGAAATCAACTAAGAGATTATGGACTTGTATTGGAAAAGATTCCTATCATGTATGACAACATAAGTGCAATCTCTATAGTTGCAAATCGTGTCAATCATTCTAGAACAAATCACATTGATATCAGATATCATTTTATCAGGGAACATGCAACAAATGGAACTATTGAGTTACATTATGTTCCCATAGATAAATAATTAGTTGATATAGTTACTAATCCATCAGATAAAGCCACCTTCACCAGGTTGGTTAGTGAGATTGGAATGCTGAATTCTTCAGATTCTGGATAAGTAAACGTATCAATCAAATTGTTGCAGCAGTAAACACTTTGTTTATCTAAATGATCAATATTTTTGAATTAATTATGGCTGAAAAATGATTTATAAATATTTCTACAATCTGTTCCATACGTTGGAAAATCATATTTCATCAACTTGTAATTTCTATGAAATTTTGAGGAACTCACTATTTAATTTGCTGGAATATTCTTCAATGAATAATTCTGGTAAATTTTAAAAGATAGTGAAAAATCAAGTTTTTTTGAGTGAAACTGTAATTCGATAAGTCAGACTTCTCTAAAGATTCAAATAGTTTTTTCTCTTGACATCTCGAATTAATCCTTTTAGAGTACTCTTGAGTTATCGAATAAAGCCTTTTTGGGATATCGAATGGGAACTAGCTTGACTTCTCTTGATGTATTTTATTTTAGTTCTCGAATGACTTAGTTCTCGAATAGTGTCAATTGAGATATCAAATCATTTGAAAAGGTTTAAATTTCATTGAACTTGAAACATATTTGGATTTTTATCTAAAATTTTAAATTCACTCATAAATACAAATATTTATTCAGTTTAGAATTATTTTAAATTGAGTAAGCTGTCCACTATGACTTTCTATTTGCTTGAGATATTGAACAAGTCATTCTTGACTTATCGAATAGTTATTTTTTTTTCACTTCTTGAATGACTGAATTGTCAATACAAAACATATATCAATTCGAAAATTCAAGTGTCTCATGTATACAATTTTATAAACTGTTCAATTCATTTCTAATCGATTTCTCAAGCATCTCTCTCTCAAACTCTCTCAAACCCTAACTGCAAATTCTAAATTTCTTCCTTCTCTTCTCATTTTCTTCTCTAATTCTAAACCAATGGCTTCTTCTTCAACCAAACAGTATACAGTTCCAACCAACACCAACTGCATCGTCATTGCTGACGATGTAGAAGCCTCAAACACGAATTACAAATGTTTTATCAGGTTTATAGTCGATTCCTACTTCAAGGGGCTCTCTTTACCAAGCCAATTCTGTTTCTGAACATTAAAGAACAGTTTTGGGATACTGCTGTCACTAAAACAATTGCTCTTGAAGATGGTAGTCTTTCTTATGTTGTTCACTGCAAAATTCAAGAGAAAAAACATCACCATCACTACTGAAGACATGAGCAAGGCATTGGATCTCTACCAATAAATATATGATCCACTTGTCAGTTATGAACAACTTGCTAAATTCTTTGAGTTCATCATATATGCGGACATAATCAAGGTGAGGAATCTCAACAGGAAGTTTCTCAGAAAGGAGTGGAGTTTGGAACATTATTGCAAGTGTTCACGTGTAGAAAATCCAGCTTCGTCCAACTTAGTGCTCTTGTTTAATTATTTTTGTGTTCAAATTTTTGCTATAAATAGGCCTAGATCTTGAGCTTATTTCCACACAACAAAATTGGAGAGCATCATTCTCTCTTGTAATTCTCTCTAGTTCTTGTAATATTAAGTTTGTTTTTATACACTTTAATTTTTGGCAAATTTTAGTATAAGTGTTATTTTGGTTGAAGAAATTACGGGAATTATTTGGAGTGCTCTTCTCTTTCGGTGGAAGCTATTTCGGTTTTATTTTCTAATTTCTTATTTTACAGGGAATTATCGGAGTGTTCGTTTCTTGCAAGTGGAATTTATTTCGGTTTTAGTTTCTAAACTCTTATAATTTTCATATTTAATTTATAGTAATTTTTAATTTAGTTTTATTATTGTGGTTATTAGTATTATTATTATTATTATTATTGTTATTATTATTATTATTATTATTATTATTATTATTATTATTATTATGATTTCAATTAATCCCATGATGACGATTCGTTTAATTATGAACTAATCGTCGTCATGGGATTCTAATGGATTTATTTACGTAATTTAGTAATTCGATGCCTTAATAAATTGTGTTATGATAAAAATTTCCGATTGCCTAACGTGGTTGTGCTTAATTTATTAGATGCGTAGCTATCATCTAAATTATTAATTCTTAATGAATGCGAAAGTGGATTTGAGAATTTAGAATTTGCCATGTTAGCACAGGTTCGTAATTTTCATATATAATTACGATTAGTGGTAGGGTTTTGGATCACATCGCCCTGTGTAGCCAAAAATAAGGAATTTATTCGTAAACCAGTTATGTTTTCAAATCTTATAGACATATAGGGTCTAGACATAAATGGTGTCCACGCAACTTCTATCTTTTTAAGTGGATGTTTGTATGGTTTGATATAAGTTAAGGCTGAAAGGCGCTTATATTAGTTTCGTGTTCCCGGCTAGCTTTCATAATTATCAGAATCACTTTACATTAAGGCATCAATTCTAAATGAAATAAATAATGAAATTAGAATCCCATGTTTATCTCATATATAAAATCTTTATCATATTAATTTTTAGTCGTTATTTCATTAATTAATTGTGATTTGAACAAACCAACCATTTCGTTGTTCAGGCTTCTATAATTAACCGAACGTTGTTGAATAAACATATTTACTTAAATACACCAAGTCTTCGTGGGAACGATCCTTATTTCCCTATATTGCTTTTGGACTGCGTATACTTGCGTAGAGAAAATAGCGAACAAGTTTTTGGCGCCGCTGCCGGGGACTCGGTGTTATTTTGTTTATGTGTTTTACTACGATAGAAGTTAATTTGTTTGACTTGAACATTTGATCTTATATTTTGAAGTGATTATTTGTGTTCAGATACTTGGATTTTTATGCTAACACGTGCTAAAGCATTAAAGGCCAAACAAGTACTTAAACTAGCAAATACTCACAAGATGGACGGAGAAGCCGAAGTAGTTGCACCTGCAGCAGCAAGGGCTTTAATGGACTACTCGCAACCGAAGATTGATGACATTCAGTCAAGTATCATTTGTCCAGTAATTGCGGCTCCTACATTTGAAATTAAATCTAGCACTATTCAGATGGTGCAGAATCAAGTACAGTACGGAGGAACTGCAACGGAAGATCCTAACTTACACATTAGGAACTTCATAGAAATATGCGACATATTCAGATTCAACAATGTGTCAGATGATGCTGTGAAGTTGAGACTCTTCCCGTTTTCCTTAAGAGACAAGGCCATAGGTTGGTTACACTCTCTGCCACCGGGATCTATCACCACTTGGGCTGATCTAGCTCAAAAGTTTCTTAGCAAATTTTTCCCCATGGCAAAGACTGCAGCTATAAGGAATGCTATCACGCAATTTTCTCAACAGTCTGGTGAATCTTTATGTGAAGCGTGGGAAAGATACAAGGAAATGCTTCGACAATGCCCTCATCATGGCATGCCAAATTGGATGGTCATAAATTGTTTCTATAATGGACTAGGAATGCAATCAAGGCCAATGGTAGATGCAGCTTCAGGGGGAGCATTATGGGCTAAAAGTTATGAGGAGGCCTACGATCTTATCGAGATGATGGCAGCTAATGAATATCAAAACCCAACTCAGAGAATGCCACAACAGAAGGTAGCAGGAATTCTTAATGTCGACACAACCACTTCATTAGCAGCTCAGCTAGAGGCTTTGAACTTAAAAGTAGACTCTTTGACAGCACAAGGATTTCATCAAGTTGCCAGTGTTTGTGAGTTGTGTGGGGGTGCACATGAATCAAACCAATGTGCCATCTCAAACGAGTCGGTTCAATTCGTAAGCAATTTCCAAAGACAGCAACAGCCAGCTCCAAATTCCTACCATCCGAACAACCGAAATCATCCAAATTTCAGTTGGAGCAATAATCAAGGAGGAGCGCAACAATCAAATCAGCCCTACCAACAATTTCAAAATCAGCAGTTTGGAGTTAGGCCATATAATCCATCTGGATTCCAGCAAAAACAGGGGCACCAATATCAGCAACAATATGCCCCACGACAATTTCATCCTCCAGGATTTCAACAACAGTTCTATGGGAATTCTGGGCAATCAGCTTCTAGTGAAAAGACAGAATTGGAGGAGTTGAGGTTGGCGTCAAAAAGCCAAGCGGCTTCGATTAAAAATCTGGAAACTCAGTTGGGACAACTCGCTAGTTTCATGATGAGCCGACCACAAGGAACACTCCCAAGTGATACTGAAGCTAATCCGGGGAGAAAGAACAACCAAGAGCACATTAAAGCCATCACTTTAAGATCGGGAAAAGTCACAGAAGGCACTGAATTGGAAAGAGCAAAAAGAATTCTGCCCGATGCAGAAACAGTGAACGTGGGAGATACCGAGGACAAGGGTAAGGCTCCAATTTCAAGCACGGAGGTAGAAGAAAGTGTACCACCTCCTAAACAATCAGTCCTTGCACAGAAAGAAGCAGAAGAGCATGTCTATCCACCTCCGCCATTTCCTCGACGTTTGCAAAAACAGAAACTGGACAAGCAGTTTGGCAAATTTCTTGAAGTCTTTAAGAAATTACATATCAACATTCCATTTGCTGAAGCCCTGGAACAAATGCCGAGTTATGCCAAGTTCATGAAGGGCATTCTATCGAGAAAAGTAAAACTTGAGGACTTAGAAACTGTTGCTTTGACAGAGGAGTATAGTGCGGTATTGCAACAAAAGTTACCGCCTAAGCTAAAAGATCCTGGAAGTTTCACCATTCCATGCACCATTGGGAATTTATCTTTTGACAAATGTTTATGTGATTTAGGAGCATGCATCAACCTCATGCCATACTCAGTTTTCTTACAACTTGGCCTTCCTGAGCCAAACCCGACGAACATGTCACTTCAGTTAGCTGATCGATCTATCACTTATCCTCGGGGAATTGTTGAAGATGTCCTAGTGAAAGTAGACAAACTTATCTTTCCAGCTGATTTTGTCATACTGGATTTCGAAGAGGACAAGAAGATTCCGATCATTCTTGGTAGACCATTCTTGGCGACAGGACAAACGTTGATTGACGTCCAAAAGGGGGAACTTACAATGAGAGTGCATGATCAAAATGTCACCTTCAATGTTTTCAAAGCCATGAAGTTTCCAACAGAAGAAGAACAGTGTCTGAAGGTAGACTTGATTGAGTCTACGGTACAAGAAAGGTTGGATCACATGTTCATGAATGACACTTTGGAAAAGGCCCTCAGTGGAAAGTATTCATTAGATGAAGATGATATAGATGAACAATTGCAATATCTGGATGCTTTGCCGTGGCAAAGAAAATTTGAAAGACCAGTTGAATCATTGGATCTGCCAGAACTAAAGGGGCCGCATCAGCAAATGAAACCATCTATCGAGGAAGCTCCAACTCTAGAGCTCAAACCACTTCCTAATCACTTAAAGTATGCTTCTCTTGGTGAATCATCTACCTTACCTGTGATTATATCTGCTAACCTTTCAGACTCTGAGGAAGACAAGCTTTTAAGAGTCCTGAGGGAATTCAAAACAGCCATTGGTTGGACCCTAGCGGATATCAAAGGCATCAGCCCAGCTTATTGTCAACATAAAATTCCATTGGAAGAAGGTAGTAAACCAACAGTGGAGCATCAAAGGCGGTTAAATCCTCTTATGAAAGAAGTAGTGAAGAAAGAAATCATCAAGTGGCTGGATGCAGGGATTATCTATCCCATTTCTGACAGTGCATGGGTGAGTCCAGTGCAATGTGTGCCGAAGAAAGGAGGCATGACTGTGATTACCAATGAAAAGAATGAACTCATCTCTACTCGCACAGTCACCGGTTGACGAATCTGCATGGACTACCGGAAGTTGAATAAAGCCACAAGGAAGGATCATTTTCCCCTTCCTTTCATTGATCAGATGCTAGATAGACTAGCCGGCCATGATTATTACTGCCTCCTGGATGGGTATTCTGGATATAATCAAATTTGCATTGCTCCTGAGGATCAAGAGAAAACAACATTTACATGCCCGTTCAGCACTTTCGCCTTTCGGCGGGTTTCTTTTGGCTTGTGTGGAGCACCTGGTACTTTTCAAAGGTGCATGATGGCCATCTTTTCAGACATGATTGGCAAGACCGTAGAAGTCTTCATGGACGACTTCTCTGTATTCGGTCTATCTTTTGATGAATGCTTGCAAAATCTTGGCTCGGTGCTGAAAAGATGCGTGGAAACTAACCTAGTGCTCAATTGGGAGAAGTGCCATTTCATGGTACAAGAAGGAACTATTCTCGGGCACAAGGTGTCAAGGAAAGGTCTAGAAGTGGACAGAGCAAAGCTAGAAGCTATCGAAAAGCTGCCTCCGCCTACTTCAGTACGGGGGATTCGCAGTTTCCTTGGGCACGCAGGTTTCTACAGGCGTTTCATCAAGGACTTCGCAAAAATTTCCAAACCCTTGTGTCAGCTGCTGGAAAAAGATATTCATTTCAAATTTAACGAAGAATGTCTCACAGCTTTCGAGTCTCTGAAGAAGAAATTGATTTCAGCACCCGTGATCATTGCTCCAGATTGGAGTGAGCCTTTCGCTATGATGTGTGATGCTAGCGATTACGCAGTTGGGGCCGTTCTTGGCCAAAAGAAAAATAAAATGTTTCATGTCATCTATTATGCAAGCAAAACCCTCAGCGATGCTCAATTAAACTACACTACCACTGAGAATGAGCTATTAGCCATAGTTTATGGTTTTGAAAAATTCCGTTCATACTTGCTTGGCACGAAGGTGACTGTGTACACTGATCACGCGGCTATCAGATATCTGCTCTCTAAAAAGGACTCCAAACCTAGGTTGATTCGATGGATTCTCCTGCTGCAAGAATTCGATGTGGAGATCAAGGATAGAAAAGGGACAGAAAACCAAGTAGCCGACCATCTCTCACGATTGGAAGACCTTGGGAAGTCATCCCAGGGCAAAACCGTCGTTAATGAATTCTTTCCAGATGAACAGTTGTTTGGGGTACAAGAAGAAGAGCCTTGGTTTGCAGACATTGTGAACTTTCTGGTGAGTCGAGTGATTCCTCCCGAGCTCTCTTTTGCACAAAGAAAGAAATTCTTGCATGAAGTCAAATGGTATCGTTGGGATGAACCATATCTGTTTAAACAAGGAGCCGATCAGGTGATTAGGAGATGTGTGCCATACAGTGAAACAGAGGCTATTCTAAGGGATTATCACGCCACGACATATGGTGGCCATTATGGAAGTGAAAAGACCGCAACTCGAATTCTTCAAGCGGGATTTTATTGGCCATCCCTTTTCAAGGATGCCCATCAGTTTATACTGAAGTGTGATCGTTGTCAGCGTGTTGGTAACATATCTAGGAGGGATGAGATGCCCCTCAATATAATGCTAGAAGTGGAAATCTTCGATGTTTGGGGCATCGATTTCATGGGACCATTCATTTCCTCCTGTAGCAACCAATACATCTTGCTAGCCGTTGATTATGTTTCCAAATGGGTTGAAGTCAAGGCACTTCCGACCAATAATGCCAATGTCGTGCTCAACTTCCTTCACAAGAACATCTTCACAAGATTCGGCACTCCTCGAGTAATCATAAGCGATGAAGGTACTCACTTTTGCAATCGCAAGTTTACTAATCTCATGGCAAGGTACAACATCAACCACCGGGTAGCTACGGCATACCACCCGCAAACCAATGGCCAAGCCGAGGTATCTAATCGCGAGATTAAGCGCATTCTGGAAAAAGTGGTGAATCCTTCGAGAAAGGATTGGTCTTTAAAACTCGATGAAGCCGCATGGGCTTATCGTACAGCATATAAAACACCCTTGGGCATGTCACCTTATCAGCTTGTCTATGGGAAAGCTTGCCATTTACCGGCAGAATTGGAACACAAAGCTTATTGGGCTTTGAAGAAGCTAAATTTCGATCTTAAGGCCGCAGGTGAGAAAAGGATGGTGCAACTCAACGAGATGGACGAGTTTCGATTGCAGGCATATGAGAACAATAAGCTCTATAAGGAGAAAGTGAAACGATGGCATGATTGTCGTCTTATTCAAAAGGTATTCGTTCCTGGCCAGTCGGTCTTATTATATAACTCTCGTCTTCGATTGTTTCCAGGGAAGCTCAAATCGAGATGGTCAGGGCCATTTGTTGTCAAAACTGTGTTTCCACACGGAGCGGTGGAAATCTTTGAGAAATCACCCGATCAATCGTTAAAAGTGAATGGGCAGAGATTGAAACCCTATTTTGGTGACACGGTGAACCGTGAGGCTGATACCACCAAGTTGGCCACCACATGATTCTCAGTACAATCGTCAAGCTAGTGACAATAAACAAGCGCTTCATGGGAGGCAACCCATAGGTTTGGTGTTTTTATGTGTGGTTTGATTTGGTGTGATTTTGTTTAGTATTATGTCGAAAGTGCAGGTCATTGCCTCAGTTTGGAGCTCATTGCCACCACCTGATTCACCACCCGAGGAGGGTAACGATGCCAACAGTTAGGGGAGTTCTCGTTTATCCTTTATCTATACCTTCAATGAGGACATTGAATATTTTAAGTTTGGGGGTGATTTAGGATAATTGATTAATTGAGTCATAGTATGCATATAGTTCATATAGTTCATAATATACCATGCTAGTATAATTTCATATAATTCATATTAAAAAAAAATTAAAAAAAAAATAAAAAAAAAATAAAAAAAAATTGCATATTCATGATTAGTTGCATATCATATTTTCCTTGGTCCCGTAGCGCTTGTCGATTCCGTTTAGTAGTCAATGATGAATTTGAGTGTGATAATGATGGATAGATGGCTGATTTAAATACTTATGAATTAACGTGCATGTTGCAGAAACACAATCTTACACAACTCATCGGTTACTTTTGGGCTAGGTTAAGGTCATGCTTGTTTGGTTGTTGAAAATTAATCACCTGATTATATTTGGAATTTTCTTTATTCCCTTGATAGCGTAGAATCACTAAATATAAGTTTGGGGGAAACCAGGGTTCATGCTAGTTTGTGTGTATTTGTTAATAATGGATAGGTGTCAATTGGCTAGTAGCCAGCTCATATTTATATGAGTAGTCTAGGGATTGCATATAAAAAAAAGGAAAAGAAAAAAAAAAGTGTTTATGAGAGTGTGAGTATGCAGAGTTGGCCAGGTTGAGCTCTTTAATACTCGAGCAATTAAGTTCTAGGGGACTCAAGCCTAGTGACCTAAGACTTTTCCGGTCTGGGATCCACTAACCTAACGCTCGCTACATGGGTATTATTGTATAAGCCTTTTGGGGTCTCATCCATTGCACGGTCAAATAAGCATGTGTGTTGTGTATAGTATTATGCGTCATAGTTGTTAATAAAGCATGAATTCCTGTCTAACTCAAATGATGATAGAAATGTTTCTAGGTTATGAAGTGTCTAGCGTACATTCTATTTATAAACTTGTGATTGTTATGACGAAGAATATGTATGGTTTTGATCTAGTGCTAAGAGAAATTCTGATGAGTATTGCACACACGCACGTTTCTGTACTTGTACATGTTAATATGCGGGTATTTAGTCGATCTCTATTTGGAATTTTCACACTCTCTGAGACACTCTGCTAATTTGGTTATTGCTTTGCCTATGGGATCTTTGCGTCAGTTGCATTCATGCATTTAGAGGTAGACGAGTCTGTTTTCGCTTGAGGACAAGCTTCAGTTTAAGTTTGGGGGTGTGATAAGTGGATTTTATATCCACTTATTATGCGCTAAATGGACCTATATTGATGGTTTATCCTTAAATATGTTGTGTCTTTTAATTCGTTTTTGTTGTTTAATTATTTGTTGTGCAGAACTCGCAAATTCAGGTATCTAGGCGATAAAAGGCTAAAAACGGTGGATTTCTGGCTCAATTTTATCAAGTGATCTGGTTACGAGGAAAAAGAATTATCATAAAGGAATCCTGAATGATATATTCTTAAATCTGGAAACCCGGTTGGAATTGATATATTTTTCGTTAAGGAAAAGGAGTCCGGTTTTAGGCCCTCAGTTTACCGCAGCTCAGGACTTAATGATTCATTTATATTAGCAAATATTTTATTTAATTAGAAAATTATAATTATAAATATCTCATAATATTAGATATTTATTTTTATAATTTCTGAATTAAATTAAATATTTGTTAATAATAAGTTAAAAACAAAAAAAAAAAACGAATTATGTGAATTGTTTTAGCAGGTGGTGAAGTGCTAGAGTGTTTAAGTGCTTTGTCGGTATTAAATATGAGCAATTAAAGGAATTGTGTCATTTGCAAGAATTCTGTCGGCCCATTTCCTGAAATCGAGTCCACGCGCTGAGTCCTGCGTGTAATGCACGCGCCAGCATTAAGGCTATCCAAGTAGCGCGTGCATGGCACGTGCCTGCCACGAGTCTGGTGATCGATTTTCAGCGTGTGCAGGAGGGTTTTAGTGGGGTGGTTGGTTGCTTTCGGTTGTTTTTTTTTAAAATGTGCTGATTGCTTTTTATTTGTTTTAATTTCTTGATTTCTTTTTACTTCTTTTCATTTTTATTTTATTATTTTTGTGTTCAAATTTTTGCTATAAATAGGCCTAGATCTTGAGCTTATTTCCACACAACAAAATTGGAGAGCATCATTCTCTCTTGTAATTCTCTCTAGTTCTTGTAATATTAAGTTTGTTTTTATACACTTTAATTTTTGGCAAATTTTAGTATAAGTGTTATTTTGGTTGAAGAAATTAGGGGAATTATTTGGAGTGCTCTTCTCTTTCGGTGGAAGCTATTTCGGTTTTATTTTCTAATTTCTTATTTTACAGGGAATTATCGGAGTGCTCGTTTCTTGCAAGTGGAATTTATTTCGGTTTTAGTTTCTAAACTCTTATAATTTTCATATTTAATTTATAGTAATTTTTAATTTAGTTTTATTATTGTGGTTATTAGTATTATTATTATTATTGTTATTATTATTATATTTGTTATTATTATTATTATTATTATTATTATTATTATTATTATTATTATTATTATTATTATGATTTCAATTAATCCCATGATGACGATTCGTTTAATTATGAACTAATCGCCGTCATGGGATTCTAATGGATTTATTTACGTAATTTAGTAATTCGATGCCTTAATAAACTGTGTTATGATAAAAAATTTCGATTGCCTAACGTGGTTGTGCTTAATTTATTAGATGCGTAGCTATCATCTAAATTATTAATTCTTAATGAATGCGAAAGTGGATTTGAGAATTTAGAATTTGCCATGTTAGCACAGGTTCGTAATTTTCATATATAATTACGATTAGTGGTAGGGTTTTGGATCACATCGCCCTGTGTAGCCAAAAATAAGGAATTTATTCGTAAACCAGTTATGTTTTCAAATCTTATAGACATATAGGGTCTAGACATAAATGGTGTCCACGCAACTTCTATCTTTTTAAGTGGATGTTTGTATGGTTTGATATAAGTTAAGGCTGAAAGGCGCTTATATTAGTTTCGTGTTCCCGGCTAGCTTTCATAATTATCAGAATCACTTTACATTAAGGCATCAATTCTAAATGAAATAAATAATGAAATTAGAATTCCATGTTTATCTCATATATAAAATCTTTATCATATTAATTTTTAGTCGTTATTTCATTAATTAATTGTGATTTGAACAAACCAACCATTTCGTTGTTCAGGCTTCTATAATTAACCGAACGTTGTTGAATAAACATATTTACTTAAATACACCAAGTCTTCGTGGGAACGATCCTTATTTCCCTATATTGCTTTTGGACTGCGTATACTTGCGTAGAGAAAATAGCGAACAACGATTACCTTTTTCAACCAAAACACGTTACCTTTCTCCTTTTTTCTTACTAAATTCTCTCTTTTTCCAATTATATCACGGGCGTTTCTATTTAATAAAAATAAAATGATGATATTATAATACTTATAATTAACCGATTACCTTTTCAGCTAAAACGTATTATCTTTCCTATTTTTTCTAATTAAATTCTCTTTTATTCTAGAAATATCACGGGCAACATTAATTTCTCATTTTCTAAAAACACTATGAGCAATTTTATTTAGTAAAATAACATAATTAAATTATTATTACTGTAAACTAATCAATTACCTTTTTCACATAAATCATGTCACCTTTTTAATTTTCACGTTACCATACTATTTTATCTAACTAAAATCACTTTTTTCCAATTATATCACAAGCGGTTCTATTTAATACAATAAACTAATAATATTATAATATTAATAATTAACCGATTACTTTTTTCAACTAAAACGTATCATCTTTTCTATATTTTCTAACTAAAATCCCTTTTTTAATAGAAATATCACGGACAATATTAATTTCTCCTTTTCTAAAAACATTACGAGCAATTGTATTTAGTAAACTAACGTAATTAAATTATAATTACTATAAACTAATCAATTACGTTTTTTTACCTAGAACATGTTACCTTTTTAATTTTCTCTTACTAAATCCTCTCTTTTTTCAATCATATCACGGGCATTCTATTTAATAAAATAAAATAATAATTTTATAATTAATAACAATTAACCGATTACCTTTTTCAACTAAAACCTATAATTTTTTCTATATTTTCTAACTAAAATCTCTCATTTTCTAGAAATATCACGGATAACATTTATATAATTATTATGAAATCATCTCATATAAAATTTTAAGCCTCCAAAATTCTTGTTTTAAAAATAATAATTTAAATTAATGAAAAAATTCATAAATATTGAAAAAAAATTCGTGCATCGCACAGGTTTTAAGCTAGTAATAAAAAATAATAAAACAATACATGTACATAGTTACCTACTTGATTTAAAAGATTGGAAGCCAACACATTTGAATCAAAAAATCGAATCAACACCTCTGTTTTGCTCTCTTTCTCTTTATCTCGGATCTCTAACTCTACTTCTCTCCGCAACCTCGCCTTAGGATTTTAATAGATGTACGTGTTAATTAAAAGAGCAATAAGTGTATATTATATATATATATATATATATTATAATAACCTTTCTATTTCTAATCTAATTACTAATTTTTTTTCTAATTAACAAATAAATATAAATGGATCACCAATTCTAATTTTGATTCTGTTATTATTATTATTATTATTATTATTATTATTATTATTATTATTATTATTATTATTATTATTATTATTATTGGTATTGGTGTTGAAATTATCAAAAATTAATGTATATTACAATGGAGCAAATGGGGCTACCTTTTCCTGAAGATCAAATTCAACCTCAACCCTCTACACAAGCTCCACTTTCAAAGGCAAAGGTGAAATCAAGACATTTGTGTTTGAGAACAAGCCTAAGGGGGAGAAAATTGAGAAAACTAAGGAGAAGGCTCAAGCAAGAAAACAACTATGACAGAAGAGAGCATCAGGCCAGTTACTCTACCTAATGTGCACACAAGAAATGAAGCTGGTCTGGCCATTCAAATCGCAACTACCATAATACCTAGCACAATGCCATCAAAAATCAGCAATTCACTACCTTCCAAAATTAATGATGCTCAACCAATTGAAGTCAGTGTGGTCACAGAGGCCAAGCTATAAGAAACTGCTAACTCAAATGTATATCATGATGATGCTTTCTTGGAGTCTCTGAAAACCTCAAAAGCACATGTTGGAGGTGACACATTTAAGTACATAACAAGTATGAATGAGCAAATATCCTACATCACAGTGGTTCCAAACAACAAACTATGGCATGTTGGAGGTGACAAACAACAAACTATGGCATCTGTCATATGATACTCTCAAGGATCTGAAATACAGTGAGGTGGACACTCTACTCAAGCTGATAGAGATGATGGGTAAAAACAACAAATGTATGATCTGAAAAATGACCAGGCATCTAGATTACCTGAAGTAAACACTTATCCAAGAACCATCATCTTTCAATCTGGCAGTATAGTTTCACAGCTAGCCGTCTATGGTAACCTCACACCCAACAACAAGAGCCTAGTTCATGCCATCATTGAGCAAACAAAGAATAAGAAAGGGCCTCAGAATAGCTGAAGAGTTAGAAGCAATTCAAATTCTAAGATCATTCATTGCAACTGATTATGTCCCTGAACTAGCAAGATCTAGGAGAGATAAGGATGGTGATAAAAATGAAGACAAGAGTGGTGGCAGTAGAAGACACCACAAGAGTGATAACGGTGATGAAGGCAAGAAGAAGAAAGATGATCACAAGAAGAATGATGACAAGGGCGGAGAAAAAGTGAAGACTAAGAAGAGTGGAAGATAGCAAGCTGGTAGTACCCTTACCAAAGCACAAGATTTAATGTCTAGGGTGGATGCTACTGGCAGTGATTTAACAAAACCAATACATATGGCTTCTACAACTGTCTTGCCACTGTGAATAGAGACCACACACATCAGAAAATCATCTGTATGTTTCCAAAAGTAAACATCTAATGTTGTACTGCAATGGACTAAAGGCAAAGGATGCAAACTACTTCCAAGTTCAAGATTGCAGCTAGAAGATCTACAAAGTCAAAGACGTCAACAACAAAGTCAATCACTAAAGCTATAGGGCTCGATATATTACCAATTAATGAAGATTATGATGAAGACACCTTAGCATTCTTGAGAGCTTAGAGAATCTATCATGTTGTTGTTGTGAATGACTGCCTAGAAATCAAGTATTCTAATGGAAGAGAAAAGAGTTTGAAACAAGGAATCTAGAAACACTATCCCCTCTATGATTTGGAGAGAATGATGGCACTTTTGTGTTGCATGAATGATTGTAATATTTTGTTGAACTATTTTCGATTTGTTTGAACTTTCATTTTCAGTTTTATTTTTTTGATAAAAAATTTATTTATATATTTACTAACCCGATTAATTAGATCCAAACCGATTAAATGGGTTGGTTTACAAATTCTATTTTTATGGATTTAATTAAAAATTTTCTAAACCGATTAAATTGGATAGGTTCGTAGAGTCCTCACAATCCGCGAACACCCGTATCTACCATTAGCATAAACATTGAAACAAATTAAACAAGAAGAAAGGAAAGAAGAGCATCTTGTTCGCAAAACAGAGAATCATAAGATGGAGTCGCTTCCGGAAGAAACTAGTAACAGCAACAGCAGCAGCTCAGGAGGTGGTGCTGAAAAATTACCTCTTCGCCCTCCTATTCAGTAACTCTCTCTCTCTCTCTCTCTCTCTCTCTCTCTCTCTCTCACATACACGCACTCTCATATATTTTATAGATAGGGATTGGTTTCATGCACAAACCGAACGATCGCCTACAAAGCCACCAAAACCTACCATTCGTATATATAGTTTCTGTGAATTTTTGTTTCTCTATGTAATTTCCCTGTGGAACTTACCGTAACAAACTATACCAACTTCCGTCATTCCCCAACTATGTCTACACAATTTGCTATGTGTAAATGAGATTCCCCCATTTGATCGGGGAGCATAACTATATTGGTTAATGGTTATGATTTGCCCAATTTAAAACAAATGTAAGCAAATGTATATATAGGATTCCCTGTTTGTAGCCTAATATGATTTTTGTATCTTAAACACAAACCTGTATATGTATACATTTGGAGTCATACTCCACTAAAAACCAACCATGTTTGTCATGTTCGTACAACTCTAATTGACAGTTGTGATCGGTTTTTGGTTTTCATTTCCGCACACACCATTCTATATGTATATATGCTTAGTTTAGTGTTATTGAATGTGCGTCAATTTATAGTCATTGTTTTGATTTTATTTTTATATTAAATTCACTCTAGGTAAAAATTCCTAAATTGGAGCGGTTCACCTCTCTGAACTCAAAAATTTTCGTTTCCAAATGTGCGTTTTCACTGACTTGTGTTCTCTATTTGTCATTTTTTGCCGCCTATGTTTTTTTATCTTGTCACAAACAAAGAAAAGGTGCAAAATAAAGCCAATAGCCTATATTTGTTAGTTTTTGTTGGCGGATCAGCTTCCTCATTGATAATGTAGGTGGTGAAAGAGCTTGGTGCCATTTAGGCTTTGAATTAGTATTTAAATTTATTGCACATTAATAAACAGTGGTTTGCTAGGTTAAATAACCACACCTCCTTTTTAATACTGATCAAGATTAACTCAGTTCTTCCGTTAGATGACTCTCTCTCTCTCTCTCTCTCTCTCTCTCTCTCTCTCTCTCTCTCTCTCTCTCTCTCTCTCTCTCTCTCCTATGTTAAGGCCACCATTCCCAGCTAAAATTACTAGCCTAAAAAACTCATGAAATGGTAAACAACTTAGGAAACAACTGGTAAGTGGTGACAAAGTTGGAGATCTCCTAAGCTCCCAATCCATTAAGTTTTTTTTCCTCACTACAATGATTACCTGATGCTTGCTGGTTGCTTAGTGTGCTAATGTCATATTCTCGTAACGTCCAAGCCTTTCCTTTGCTTTGCTTTGTATGATTATTTTCTAGTTTTAACATGAGATATTTCTCTCACATGTTTTTCTTTTAGGCCGCCATCCGAGAAGTACTCTCCCTTGGATTGGTCTGACTATTTTGACCAAGAGGCTGATATTTCCATCCCAGAATCAGAAAATGTTGGTGACTTCTTTCATTTGACTCAAGATTCTTCTTAAGAAAACAAAACAAAATTCAATTTCTTGTTACAATTTATTACTTTGATGCCAATATTGTGTCTAGCCAACAACCGAAACTAAGACTGTTCGCTAATGCGCCTCATCGTGTAGGTCTTTCATGTGTATACGGCAGGAAAGGAAGGACCTGTTGTCTTTTGTCTGCATGGAGGCGGTTATTCTGGGTATGATTAGAATACACAATGTTTATTATTTACTCGCCTTATCTTGTACTTTAGCAATTCTCTAGTGACCGAAGTTTATCACCTATTGAGATAAATACAAAACCTTGCAAAGTAGTAGACCATGCAGCTCAGTGATTTCATTAAGATTTGTAGCAGGAAGCATAAATATACCTAATACAAGGATGCCACTTTGCCTCCAAGTCTCTAATAAAATGGAAATGCAATGTCAGTGTATATGTAGATATACTAGACAAAAGCAATAAATATCCAACTAACAATATGCTTTGATATAGAAACATGAAGTGGTAAACAACAACAATTCTAATGCTATTAAGTTTGTGTAGATGAGATTTTTCCATGGTTGCTTTGTCTATGCTATCTGTGCTTGTCCATTTCGGGTGGATTGGATGCTTCTTAACTCTGGGTTTTAAATTGATTTCCAATGTACGAATATTTAATAAGTTTTAGGCTGATACAAAGCTGGGTTAAAATTTGTTTTACTTCATTTTTTTTGTAATTTATTCTTGTTGTCTGATTCTGGTCATTTTTTCTTGCACATTTATTTATAAAGGTGTATTTTTTACAACTTAATTTTTTGGATATAAAGAAGCTTGATACTTTTTGCTTAAAAAGAGATTGTGCTGCTGGGCGATAAATTAGATTTGGAAGAAATTGGTTTATTATCAGCAAATTTGTACCCCTGTGTTCCACAATTATCTATTGGAGAGAACAAATATCATAAGTCAAATCCGGTAACATCGGAAAATATGTGAATTTGGTGGTCTAATCTGTGTTACTGATTACCTTGTTTACTTTGTCAAATTCAACAAGACAACTGATAACAACTCTGTTATGGTACTACGAAAGATCTATACCTCGTTGATGTACTCTATTAGTTACTAATTCTTTAACTAATTGGTTTTCATTGTGTTATTATACCAGTGGTGCAGCCTGGGTTATAAGATTCAAGAATCTGGAACTTTTGGATTGTTTTAATTCTGTAATATTTGGTGTATATTCATTAGATTGTCCCTTTAGATCAAAATTTTTGGGCGGTTTTCAGCTCATTAATGCCTGAACAGTGATATGCTTTTGACTGCGTTGCACTATTTGCCTTCCTTTCTCTCCTAGTTGGTTATTTTAAAGCTAAGGCTTTAATAGCTTTTTTGTTACCTTCAATTGGTCGGTATCTGCCTATTTTATTGTGTACAAAACAAAAGTAACTAGAAAATCTGAATATCTTTAATATGTATAGTAGTCATGAACATGTCAATTTGACTTTGTTGGTTACATCGATAGACTGAGATTTTTGTTGAGATGAAGCATTACATAAGTAGTATGACATAAGCATCATGACTAGCATGACAGGGGTTACTGTGGAAGACTTAGCCTCCAAGTTCTACTTTCTACAAAAGAGCTTATGTGACTGTAATAATAAGCTAGCTATGTACATTGCCCTTCGTTGAAATACTAATATATGCATTAATACACTGCAACTCCTACAGACTACTTCTTTAATCTCTACTTGTCTAATTTCTTTATACATCATGTATATTTGTACCTGTAAGAATTTTAGATTAGGTTCACCTATGTTTTTAGTGCTCTTATGTGCATATAAAAGCAATAGATTCATCAACTATGTAATTTATCTCCTCAATTTTTCAAGGCTATCATTTGCATTAGCAGCAAGAAAAATTAAACAGGAAGCAAGGATAGTAGCTATGGATCTGAGAGGACATGGAAAGTCATCTACTGAGAATGATTTAGACTTGTCTATTGAGGTATGTATTCCATTAATTTGTCAGATCCAGTTTTGTCTTAAAAAATATATTTGCAACACTTTGGTTTGGAACAGACTTGTGAACTATGTATATATGCATTTTGCTCACAGGTCAAAACAAACCATCTTTTTCCAATTTGTGGCACACAAAAATTTAAGTGCTCGCTTGACAAGACTCCGCCCCATACTTTTGAAGACAATTTTTTTTTCAAAATTAATTATTTTTAAGTTTTTGTTTAAATACGGAAAAGTGTCTCAATTTCTTAAGTTAAAAAGTGGGATTAATTTTTTATTTTTACATTGCAGAGTTTATGTGGTGATGTGCTAGCTGTTTTAAAGACAATGTATGGAGATTCTCCTCCTGCAATTTTGCTTGTTGGTCATAGGTTGGTGCCCAATTTTAGTACCTACTTCTATGCAAGTTGGTTGTCTAGCTTCAGAACACTGCACAATGATGAAGTTATAGGGGGTGTTTGGTTTAGCATATATTAGAACTTCGAGTACTTAGACTCCAGAAAAAGTCCCTAAATAGGTACTTCTAGAGCAAGGTGACAAGGTCATTATAGTCCTCATGTCCTATGTTAATTTATGTTGTGAAAATGTCATGTAAAATCATTTCTATTTTTTGCATATAGTATGAGTGAGATCTACCTCCCAACTTCCATATTTGGAATCGGACAAGTAGAGCATGCTTAAAATAAATCTCTTCTTTCGAAATTGTAACTCTGTATTGATGTTTTTTGCACCTTTTAGTGACGGTGACATACACATTTAACTTATGTAATGGCATATGCAGCATGGGAGGTTCAGTTGCAGTACACGTTGCAGCTAGGAAAGTATTACCTAGTTTGGCTGGGTTGATTGTTGTGGATGTAGTAGAGGTTTGTTTATACTGAGTAGCTTCAAGGGTTCCACTTCGTGATTATTCAACAAAGTTACTGATTATTGACAAAGGACAACAAATTGGAATTTCAGGGAACAGCCATGGCTTCATTGATGCATATGCAGAAACTCTTGTCAAACAGGATGCAATACTTTCCTACCATTGAGAAAGCGGTAATTGCGCTTTACGATTTGAACAATTTCCCTTTTACTGTTACTGTTATTATCTATTTTGTTGATCATGTGCATTTATATCCCTGGGGCTGAAGGGTTAATTTTCTTATAAACATTGTTGTTTGTATGTATTAGTTAATCACCAACCATATCCAGTTACAAAGAAATTTTGTATTCATAGCTTTGTGAATGAATATTGATTCTTGATTATGCACAGAAGTGGTTTGTTGATCTGTTTGGCTGCTCCTGTGTTATATATGCGCTTAGCGATCTGTCCTTTTTTCTATTTTATCTACAACAGGCTATGTATCTGCAAGGGGATTTAGCTTTATAACTGTTGAATCAATTAGCATGATTAGTCAAACATGTAAAGTCAGGATGTTGATGTAGTAACCTGATTTTTCCTAAGTTTAATAATATATTAATAAGTTTAGGAATTAAGTAATAAGAAATTTAGACCTTTTAACTAATGGGTGAGTGCCCAAAATGGACCATTTTCAATTTACATGGCCCTCCCTACCCCATTCCAAAAAAATGGCCCAAAACGCCCCATAGACACGCTATTTCGTGCTGCACAACACACTGTTGCGCTATTTCGGCCAGCGTATTAGGCTGTAATACGCTACTTCGTCTCCCGTGTCTGGTCTGTTGCGGCAGACGGTGTTGCAAAACAACACCCGTTGCGCTACACGAACATGCGCAACATGTCTTTTTTTTTTGATAAATCTGATACGCAAGACGAAACTACAAAACAGTGGGGTAGGTGAGGGCCATGCATCTTGGATTTAGTCCATTTTGGGCATTATCTCTTAAATAATTTATTAATGGGAAAGAAATAGAATTACAAGAGTGTATGATGGAAAGTTGAAATATATTGGCACTTATGTCCTTTCTTAATTATAAAAAGGTGCTAAAGTGGAATAACTAAGAGAAAGAGAAGTGACTGCCGAGAGGAATGAAAAAAGAAAATAAGGATAGACAATGAGAGGGAAAGAAACAACAAGAGAGACATAAAATCCAGAAAATTAAGAGAAGAAATAGGGAAATGGTGAAGCAAAGAAGAGAAAATGATTACATCTTGCAATCTGGTTGAGATCTCATTTTGCATATATGCTATGAACTAACCACTCGATTTATTAATTAATTGAACGACCGAATTAAAGAGTTCTCGATTTATATTACAAACTAAAAACAAGATATGAATCAATTGAAAATTACAACTGAGACTAATCCAACACTTCGAGATGTTGGCTAGCATAACCCTAATTCTTTCCATCTCTCCCTTTTTATTTCCCCTTTCCTCAATTACCCTTTTGCCCTCCTACTTTTGCTGATAAGACTCTTCTGCCCTTGGACTGTCTTCGTGCATATGTTATTAGAGTGGGCCTAGGCCCATTTGTACCTTGGGCTATAGCATTACCCCGGGCCGAAAGAACCACCTTGTCCTCAATGCGGAAACTGGGAAATCTGCAGTTTAAAGCTTTAAATTCTTCCTATGTTACTTCCTAGCTTGGTGAGTCCTTCCACTTAACCAAGACTTCTGTAGTAGGGTGCCCCTCTTGGCCAGTGGCCAGTACGCCTAACTTCTGATGAGGAATGGGAGTGGAGAACGTTTATATATGAGTTTATATGATAGGTTCAGTTCATTATTATTATTATTATTATTAGATATTAGATATTTAAGATTTGATTTTATATTATCCCATATGTTTTGTTTTGGGATTTGCTTTATTGTGTTTTGACTATCCTACATGTTTTGGGATTTGATTTATTGTGTTGGGTCTTGATTTTTCGGTATAAATATACCGAGCATTATACATTTCTAGGACGCTTTGATTATACATTTTTCTTGGGAATATTATTGAATAAATATTCTTGGGATCGTATAATTCTCTGCGCTTGCTATTGTTTTAATTCTGTCCTGCATCAAATGGTATCAGAGTCGAATTCCTGCAATTTTTACTGTTCATCGATCTTTTTACTGTTCGTCATCGTTTTCACTGTTCATGCTGTCGGTATACTGTTCACACCTCAGTTACTGTTCATGTACACCATCTAATCACCACCGCTGCTCATTTCTATACCATTCACCACTGCATACACTACCCATCATCCCTGAACCCTAGCTTCCAGCCACCATACCACTGCCCTACACCACCATACCATCAGAAAACACCAAAATCGCTACCTATTTTAACTAACCAGAACCCTAATTGCCTTATCCCCAATTCCTAAAACTGAACCCACCCGCTTGGAACTCTAATTCCCAATTTAGAAGTCCTATTTGCAATCGAAACACAACAATTTAATTGAATCGCTTCTACTATTCATCAATCAGCAACGAATCAAAAAGAAAGGAAGAAGAAACAAGTGGCAAGACGTATTTGGTGTCATTGCTCGTCGGTATCTGCCCTCGCCAGAATCTGTTGCCACCATCCCTTGCTGGAATTTATCTCAAAGGATGCTTCTGACCTGTATTGTATTGCTGTTGGAGAGGTTAGAGAAGAGGTTGTCGTACCAGAAAAAGGGTAACCCTAATCCTTACATATATAATATATGCACATCTCGTAAAACTGCCACTAGATACACAGAATTTACAGACTTTTATAAGTCAGCCCCTGCAATTTTGTAACATCACGAACCTGTCCCGTGACTTTTAGAGACTTAAAAACTGACCCCTCAGCTTCGCAGACTTATCGAACAGTCCTTCATAGTTTCAAAAATTTACCAACCAGTCCCCGAACCTCAGAAATTTGACAGTTAAATCCCTGAAGCTTATGATCCGATATTTCAGCCCCTTTAATTTCAAAATATATCAATATCAGCCCCTCTTAATCCTTGCTTAAGCCATGTCTGCTTATATCCGACGTCAAATTGAGGCAGTGAAAGATAATATCTCTTGTATGGAGGATGATTGTGATTTATTACACTATGAAATCTATGTTTGTCATCGTGAACGTAAGTTACTTGAATATCAGCTTACGTTAAAGGAGTTGGATAATCAATATGATGAACTTAGAAGCTTACAAAAGAGGTATAAAATTGAGTTAAGTAAAGAAAGGGATGCACGTGCAAGTGAGGAACTAAGAAGTACAACCGGGGAAGTCAAAAGGGCTCTTGCAACTCTCACATCTCAAGTTCAATGTCTTGTGGGTTTGGAGAATGCAAAAAATGCCCAGAACATGAAACTAGTATGGAAATTCAGTGTGATGACACAAATCCGGAAGATCCACTTGAGCAGGTTAAACAAGTTGAGGATATAGAAGTTGTGGGTGCGGATCAGGTTGAGGAAATCAAGTCACAAGCTGATTACTTCCAAATTGTTGAGGAATGTAAAGTGGTTGGTGATATTATCGAGGTTGAGCATATTGACTTCATCATTCCAGAATACATGCTCAAGCCTCCTTCACTTGCTAGTGAATTTACAGAGTTCTTTGGGCTTGAGTTCGTGTTTTTGACGAAGTACGAATTTTTCTTCTTTGTTCTGGTTCAATCTTTCGTGATTCTTGATTTTTTCAAAACTCGTGGTCGAGTTTTCTCCAAGGGGAGAATGATGAGGAATGGGAGTGGAGAACGTTTATATATGAGTTTATATGATAGGTTCACTTCATTATTATTATTATTATTATTATTATTATTATTATTATTATTATTATTATTATTATTATTATTATTATTATTATTATTATTATTATTAGATATTAGATATTTAAGATTTGATTTTATATTATCCCATATGTTTTGAGATTTGCTTTATTGTGTTTTGACTATCCCACATTTTTGGGATTTGATTTATTGTGTTGGGTCTTGATTTTTCGGTATAAATATACCGAACATTATACATTTCTAGGAAGCTGGGATCATACATTTTTTCTTGGGAATAATATTGATTAATTATTCTTGGAATTCGTATAATTCATTGCTTTATCTGTTTTTGTTCAATAAATCTTTTTTTCAAGATCTGTCCTGCATCAACTTCCAACAATGTTTCTGGCTCAGCTTCGAAAACCAAATCCTGAGACACATGAGGTGGAATGACTACAACTTGAGTGGTGCCAATAGCTTTTTTAACTGCGAGATGTGAAACACATTGTGGATTTTAGCAGTAAGGGGTAAGTCCAGGCGGTAGGCCACCTTACCAACACGGTTGAGAATTTTGAACGGTCCATGGGCCAACTTCTCATTGGTTCTTCTTGCCAGAGATACTTGGCGGTAGGGCTTTCAAAAACACTTGTTCTCCTATATTGCACTCAATATCTCGACAGTGGCTGTCTTCATGTTGTCTCATCCGCTGTTGAGACAGGAGCAGATTTGTCTTGAGGTCATCCAACACTGCATCACGCTCTTGGAGCTGTTCTTCAACAGTTGCCACTGCTGTACCACTCTGTGTGAATCTAACCAGGTGGGGTGGCTCCCTGCCATAAACTATCTCGAACGGGGAATATTTAGTGGATGCCTGTGTGGATGTGTTGTACCAATATTCTGCCCACGACAGCCATTTTGCCCACCTACGAGGTTTTCCACTTATGAAGCATCGTAAATACCCTTCCACTGTCTTGTTAACCACCTCGGTTTGGCCATCTGATTGAGGGTGGTAGGCTGTGCTTCGATGTAGCTCCGTTCCTTGCACACGAAACAACTCTTTCCAAAACAAGCTCATAAAGATATCCCGATCCGAGACAATGGTAGAGGGATAACCGTGCAACCGAACCACCCCTTTAATAAACTCCTGGGCTATAGTTGGGGCGGTGAAAGGGTGTGTTAATCCAATGAAGTGAGCATATTTAGACAACCGATCCACCACTACCAGCACTGTATCTATACCCATTGATTTTGGTAGTCCTTCGACGAAATCTAGAGAGATATCTTCCCAAATGCGATCTGGAACCGGAAGGGGCTGTAGAAAACCCGCTGGCATTAGAGAAGAGTGCTTTTGCTGTTGACAGGCATGGACATAGTTGGACACTTTTTTTTCATTCCAACCCAATACCATTCCTTAGCAGCCTTTGATATGTCTTGTGTTCACCTTAGTGCCCTCCAATGGGGGAGTCATGGTACTCTTGTAGCAAGATAGTGACCAAATCAGATTTTTGTGGTATTACGATTCGTCTCTTGTAACGCACAATATCATGATATTTTATCACTTGATAACCTTTTGGGCAAGGACGATCAGCTAACAAATCCTGTTTCAACTGCTGTAAAAATGTGTCACCTTGTATAGCCTCCAGTATCTCCTCCCATTTAATTCCCCCAACAGAGATCAACGTTGCTAGCTCCGCGTCCACCCTCTCCACTCGTGACAGTGCATCTGCTGCCCTATTTGATTCCTGGCTTGTATTTAACAGCTTACGACCCATCTTTGATAGTCGCCCCCCACTTCTCGCTGTTCCAATAGAAATTTCCGACTTTTTTGGTCAGTTCGAATGATAAATGGGTGGCCCCAACAGATAAGGCCGCCACTTTTGAACCGCGAGCACTATAGCCATGAGCTCTTTCTTGTAGATGGACTTCAATCTCGCGCGTTGCCCCATTTTGCTAATGCCCATTTTGTAATAAAACCGCTCCTAGACCGAACCCAGATGCATCGGTTTCCAAAACAAAGGAAATTGAAAATTTTGGCATGGCAAGTACCGGAGCTGTTACTAGGGCTTGTTTAAGTGCCTCGAAGGCTAGTGAGGCCGACTCGATCCACCCGTAGCAATCATTTTTCAATTGTTCAGTTAAAGGGGATGCAATCTTGGCATAGTTTTTGATAAACTTACGGTAGTATCCCGAAAGACCCAAAAAAACCTCGTAGTTCACGAATCGTCTTGGGTAAAGGCCATGCCAACAGTGCTTGTACCTTTGACGGAACCACCGCTACTCCGGCACTAGAAATCAGATGATCCAAATATGCCACTTCATGTTTCCCAAACTCATACTTCTTCCAATCCGCATACCATTGTTGCTGTTTCAAAATCTCCAGCACTATTCTCACATGTTGGATGTGGTCTTCTGCAGTTTGACTATATACCAATATGTCATCAAAAAATACAAGTACGAATTTTCTAAGGAGGGGTCGAAATACCTCATTCATAATGGATTGAAATGTCGCAGGGGCGTAGTCACTCCGAACGGCATAACTAAGAATTCGTAGTGCCCCTCATGGGTCCTAAATGTCGTTTTTGGAACATCTTCTTGATGATACCCCGACTTTAAGTCGAATTGGAGAAAACCGTGGCGCCGTGTGGTTCATCCAAGAGTTCATCGATCATTGGGATCGGAAATTTGTTTGGCACTGTTAACTTGTTAAGTGCACGGTAATCTACGCTAAACCTCCATGACCCGTCTTTTTTCTTGACAAGGAGCACCAGACTGGAGTACGGGCTTTTCGACAGCTGAGTTATCCCCGCTGTTAGCATATCATGAATCAACTGCTCAATCTCATCCTTCTGTGCTTGTGGATACCGATAGGGCCTTACATTGACGGGGTTCGTCCCTTCCCACAAAATGATGTTGTGGTCAGGGTTGTCACATCAACGAATAGTCGCCGACTAGTCGCCAAGTCGACATGTAAGAAAAAGTCGAAGCCTGACTTGTGCATTAGTCGTCCATGGGTTTTTACCCGGATCCAACCCGAAACCCGGCCCATATCCGACCCAAAACCCGGCCCATATCCGACCCAAATTGAAAAATTAGGTTTTGTATAGAAAAACTTACGGGTTTTTTAGATCTGAAAGAAAGAAAAGGGGGTGGTATAGAGCTGCTAAACAAAGACAAAATAGAGACTTTATCTTCTCCGATTGGCCCTATTCCGCCGAAGCTCACTTCGATCAGGAATTCCGGTAAGCTATCTCTATCTTTTTCTTCATCATCTTATTTCTCTTTCTTCCTTTCTTCATCTTCTTTCTCTTTCTTTTTTTCTTTCTCCTTCATCTCTCAGCTTTTTTGCTCCGTGTATATGTGTTGACTCGTGTATATGTCTTGACTGTATGAAACTACGTATACACGTATATATACGTGTGTCCACCTTTTATTTTCAATTTTTTTATTAATTTTTTAAATTTATTTTCATCTGCTTTTAAATGATTTCTTCCCCAAATTTTTTGTTTATTTTATTTAATTTTATGAACGTTTTATAAATATAAAAAATAAAACTCACTTTAAAATTTTAACAGTTTCTTTTTATTTCTTTTATTTGATTTCACTGTTTAAATTTTCTAATTCACTTTTTAAATTTTCAGTTATTTATTACTTTCAATTTTTATTATTTTCTTTCAGTTTTTTGTTTTTCACAGTTAATTAAATATTTTTTGAATTTATGCATCGATTTTTTGGTTCTTCAATTCTTTAAATTTTTATAATCAGATTACAGAGACCATTCTTTACTATCAAATTACATTCTTTACTTCCAGACTTCCTGCATTGTCTTCCAGCACAGCTGCTTGCTTCTTCTCTCTTTTATTTTTATTTTTGCTTCTCCTCACTGCTGCTTTTCTTCTCTCTTTTGTTGTCATTCCATTCTTCTACCTCTTCTACCTGTGAACTGCAGTCAGCAACTCTAACAAGTTCAATAAAGGAGGGGATGACTATGGTATACCACCCGAGGAGAATACTCGAGGAGATGGAGAGGGGGATGGAGATGATATCGAGATGTGGATGATTTTGATGCATGATTGTGTTTGTTTAGTTGATTTCACTCTTTAATTATGTTTTTATTTGTTGTTTGACTTGGGGTATTTGAACTTATTATCTATTAGTTTTTATTTGAATTATGAAACTGAAGTATGTTTACCTATATTATGTATTTTAATTACTCTAAATAGGGTATTGTCGACTTTTTACGACTAGTCGGGCGACTTGTCGACTAGTCAATTCCACGGTACCCAGGCTCGACTTGTCGACTTAACAACCATGGTTGTGGTCTTGGTATCTCTCAGGGGGCAGACCTGTTGGCATTTCGAACACACTCTTATACTCCTTTAGCAACGGAGACAGGAACGAAAGAACATCACCCTCCTCATTTCCTGGTGCTTGGTCTTTGCTAGCCCCCAGGAAATTAAATTCAACCACAAAACCATGCCCTTCCTTGCGTAAAGTTTTAAGCATCGCCTTCAACGTAATGCCTGAGCGTCCCAGAGAAGCATCTCCCTTCAAAACCACCATTTTATTCCCCAACTTGAATTTGATGGTTTGAGATTTCCAGTTTGATTTCATGGTACCCAGTTTCTCTAACCACTGCAGCCCTAGCATTATATCTGAATTTCCCATATCAATTGGCAGAAAATTCTCCACGATTGTCAATCCTTGTAATTGCAGTACCATCGATTTACACTTCCCCTGGCCTTGCACTGTATCTCCCATTCCTAATGAAACTCCGAAACTCCTACTGGTAGCACACTCCACCCCAAGCTCCTTCATGGTATTCACGGATATAAAGTTGTGAGTGGCTCCAGGGTCAATTATTACGACCACTGGAGATCCGTTAATTTCTCCCCTTAATTTAAAAGTCTTCGGGCTGTGATCCTAACTACCGAGTTTAAGGATATTTCTGAATGAATATCTTCTTCAACCCCTTTTTCTTCTTCACTTTGTGACCCTACTGACCCTAATTCCTCCTCGTTCAAACCGTCCTCCTGTGCTCAATTCTTTTCGCTGGCACTTATGCCCCACGCTCCATTTGCCGTCACAACGAAAACACAACCCCTTGGCCCTCTTTTCCTGCAACTCCTTGTCACTTAATCGCCTTAATTCTCCCACATGTTTGTGCACCGGACTGCTACCTGTGGATATTCCTGAATGTGCGTAGCTTGCATAAGATTTTGGGGATGACCCAGCACTTTTTGGAAATGATTTAGGTGACAACGACCCAGGGCTCGACCAACTGCCTGGCTTCACCAACGGTCTGAGACCAAAGCTGTTATCCCCTTTCGGTGTGCACCTCAACTTATCCTCCACCGTATGCGCTAACTCCATAGCGTGGTCAACCGTGAATGGACTCAACAACCGCACTTCTGCCCGAATATCTTCCCTCAACCCATTTAAAAATTGTTCCAATGACAATTTGTCAAGAATAATAAGGACAGTTGTCAAGATTAGGTTAATTATGCTATCATAATAGTGCTGTGTGGTGTGTGGTGTGCTGTGTGGGGTGTGTTTTGTGGTGTGTGTGTGCTGTCATAGTAGTGTGCATTAGTTGGAAAGTTGTGTGAAGTAGTTTATTGCTGTGAGCTGTTTATTTTCTGTACTTGGGTGCCTATAAGTACAGCTGAGTGGTGTAATGTTTGGATATGTTGAAATATATGAAAATGGAATATTATTCCACCAACCTCTCTCTTTTTCTATCTCTCTCTTTCTGATCTCTTTATCTCTGATCTATCTCAATCTCCTATCTATTCTCTCTATTTCTCCCTCTTATCTTCATCTAATATCTCTGTTCTCACCTCTATCTACCTGTTATTTACTTCTTAATATCAGAAAACTACAAAAACAGCAATATAACAGTTCAGGAAATTACAAATCCTGACAAATTGGTATCAGAGCTCACAAAATCGATCATCCACTGCTTCTATTGTGTTGTGCTTGTTGAAACGAGTCAAGCGGTGCAGAAACAACAGTAATCGCAGTTCTCAATCACTAGTTATGGCTTCAACAACTCAGGTGCTCTGTTTCGAACTTATTATCAACAGATCTGTAGTTGTAGTGATCAATCCTGTTAGTTTCAATTGATTACTGTGTTCATCTACCTCGTTTTCAGCTGTTAGTATTAGATTTACTGTTTTCCCTATCAAAAATCTCAAAAAATAGTAGTTGTAGCTCTTGTATACATATTGATTAAGTGAGTGTTGGTTAGTAACTGGGGAAGTGAGCTATGGAAACTAGTTCGGATCAGGATTTTGATGAGTTAATGCAAGAGGTGCAACATCAGTTTAGGAGTTATCAAGAGAAATCGAATCAGAGATTTAAGGAGTTAGAAGGTCTGGTGGTTATAGCAACTCAGAGAATGGAGATGCTAACTAAGATGAGGACTAAGAAAAGAAGCAGAAGCAAGTTTGTAAATCCTTTTGCCATCACTCCAGTAACAGACTCTGGAATCATAGAACCTATTCAGCAACTGAAACTGAAGTTTCCAAGATATGATGAAGAATCTGGAAGCACTGCTTGGTTACAGGACTGTGAACACTATTTTGAGATCTTCAAGGTTAAAGAGAATAAAAAAATTGCAATTGCAGGCATGCATCTTGAAGGATCAGCTAGGAAGTGGTTTCAGACCTATACAGTTGGAAGAACTAATTGGAAATGGAAGGAGTTTTGTAAGCACTTCATTGCAAGATTTGAGGCTTGGGAGCAAGAGTTATTATATGACAAATTCAAGCAGTTAAGGCAAACAAGTACAGTGGAATTGTATTACTCTCAATTTGAAAGATACATGGAGCAATTAAAAGAGAGAATGCCTTCCCTGACAGAAGAATTCTTTGTGGAAAGCTTTGTGAGTGGATTACAATCAAATCTTAAGGAGACCTTGAAGTTGCTTAATCCAACTACCTTGGAACAAGCTTTCAGAAAAGCCAGGCATTGTAAAGAACCTAAAGAAGTGGTGAAAAAGGTTGATCAGAGAGGTGGTGCTACTGGTGGAAAGTCAAGGCAAATTGTTAAGACAGGGACACTATCCAACATACAAGGGACATCAATAGTGACAACAAATGACAGTGGTGTCATTAAATTGTATCCTAAGCAGCTGGATAAAAGGATAGAGGAAGGATTATGTCCCTACTGTAATGGTAAGGATGGATCGACTCATGAATGTATTCAACCCTGTCAATTCATTATGATTCAAGAAGATGAAGACAACTTTCCTTCTGAGGGAATTGTAGAAAAAGTAGTAGAACAGATTAAAGGCAACTTTGGACTGATTAATGATGAAACTATGGAGGTATCCGTTCATGCCATTGAGGGATTTCATAGTAATAAAACTATTACTCTTACAGGCAGAAGAGGTAGACAGCAATTTTCTATATTGGTGGATGGTGGAAGCACACATAGCTTCCTGGATGAGCAGATAGCTAGCAAGCTTAAGTGTGAGCTAGTGAAAACAAACCCTATGAAGGTTCAGGTGGCCAATGGAAGTCATCTAATCAGTCAGTTTGAATGTGCTGATTTCACTTGGAAGGTGGGAGATATTGAGTTTCAAACAGCAGTGAGAACTTTACCAATGGGAGGCTATGACTTGGTCCTTGGAGTGGATTGGTTAGGGTCATTGGGATTGGTAACCTTTGACTACAAGAATCTAACATTGCAGTTTAAACAAAAAGACAAAACGGTGACATTGCAAGGCAATTCACAAACTGTGAAGCCAAGAATTCAACAAATGAGCGCTAAAGCTTTTGTTAGGAGCTGCCAGAGACAGGGTAATGGATTCCTTTACTTGGTCAATCAAGTAGATCAACCTCCAGGAGAACTTTACCACCTCAAGGAGAAGAATCTTACCACTCACAGTGAAAATGAAGATAAACTGCAACAGTTGCTACAAGAATATGAAGATGTCTTCAAATCTCCAGTTGGATTGCCTCCCCATAGGCCAATTGAGCATGGTATAGAACTTAAAGAAGGAGCTCAGCCTTTCTCTATAAGGCCTTACAGAAACTCTTATGATCAGAAGAATGAGATTGAGAAATTGGTTTTTGAGATGTTAGAATCTGGGATCATCAGACCAAGCAGTTCACCATTTGCTTCCCCAATTCTGCTAGTTAAGAAGAAGGATGGAACCTGGAGGTTCTGCATCGATTACAGGAAGCTTAACTCCATAACCATCAAGAACAAGTTTCCCATCCCACTCATAGAAGAGCTCTTGGATGAGTTGTGTGGAGCTGAATATTTCACCAAGTTAGACCTAAGAGCTGGCTATCATCAAGTAAGAATGAAAGAAGAAGATATTGAGAAAACAGCATTTAGGACACACTTAGGTCACTATGAATTTACTGTCATGCCATTTGGGCTTACTAATGCCCCTGCCACTTTTCAAAACCTTATGAACAAGGTTTTTGAACCCTATCTCAGAAAATTCACTCTAGTGTTCTTCGATGACATTCTTATCTACTCCAGAACAGCAGAAGAACATCTCCAACACCTTAAGGCGGTGTTTTCTCAAATGAGACATCATACACTGTTTGCAAAGAAGTCAAAGTGTGAATTCATGCAAGAACAGGTGGCCTACCTAGGTCATGTGATCAACAGGTCTGGAGTGGCAGTTGACCAAGAAAAGGTCAAGGACATGATGGACTTCGCCCTTGCCAAAGAGTATCAAATCATTAAGGGGGTTCTTGGGACTGAGTGGCTACTACAGGAAATTTGTACAAGGATATGGCACCATTGCTAAATCTCTGACCAATCTTTTGAAAAAGGATAACTTCAAATGGGACGACAAGGCTACTCAAGCTTTCATGCAGTTGAAGCAAGCTCTAACCACCACCCCTGTACTTAAGCTTCCAGACTACACTAAAGACTTTACTGTGGAAACAGATGCGTCCAACACTGGGATTGGGGCAGTACTCACTCAAGAAGGGCACCCCCTAGCCTATTTCAGTAAAGCCTTGGGAGTGAGAGGACAAGCAATGTCAACTTATGAAAAAGAACTTATGGCAGTTGTAGCAGCAGTCAAGAAGTGGTCCCCCTACCTCATGGATAAACATTTTTTTTATCGAAACTGACCACTGGGCACTCAAGTACTTGACAGAGCAGAAAATCAGTAATTTACTGCAGCAAAAGTGGGTAAGTAAGTTGCTGGGGTATAACTACACTATCATCTACAGGGCAGGAAGAGAGAACACAGTGGCTGATGCATTGTCCAGGAAGTTTGATCAATCACCTGGGCAAGAAGCACAGATGCATGTTGACAAAGCCCATGAGGACATGGACATTTTGGAAGAAGGGAGGAATGTCAAGAATAATAAGGACAGTTGTCAAGATTAGGTTAATTATGCTATCATAATAGTGCTGTGTGGTGTGTGGTGTGCTGTGTGGGGTGTGTTTTGTGGTGTGTGTGTGCTGTCATAGTAGTGTGCATTAGTTGGAAAGTTGTGTGAAGTAGTTTATTGCTGTGAGCTGTTTATTTTCTGTACTTGGGTGCGTATAAGTACAGCTGAGTGGTGTAATGTTTGGATATGTTGAAATATATGAAAATGGAATATTATTCCACCAACCTCTCTCTTTTTCTATCTCTCTCTTTCTGATCTCTTTATCTCTGATCTATCTCAATCTCCTATCTATTCTCTCTATTTCTCCCTCTTATCTTCATCTAATATCTCTGTTCTCACCTCTATCTACCTGTTATTTACTTCTTAATATCAGAAAACTACAAAAACAGCAATATAACAGTTCAGGAAATTACAAATCCTGACACAATTCCTCCGAAACATTGTCCAACTGTGCGAGGAGCTCAATGAACTTCAGTTTGTAGTCTGTTACATCACCCCCTTGACGATGAGCCAACCACTGCTCTTGTAATGTCCCGGCTTATTGCGAACGAAAATGCCTTCGTAACGGGGTTTTGACCTGGTCCCATCGCTCAATGGGTTGACGTCGATGTTCCCATTGGAACCAGAGAAGTGCCCGACCTTCTAATGCCACTACCGTAGCTTCCACTTTTTCTGTCTCTGTCAATCCGTAAAAACTGAAAAACCTCTGCTCTCAAGATCCATTCATCAGGGTTGGTGCCATCAAAGAGGGGCATGTCGAATTTTTTATGCCGCCATGAATTTCGACCATTAATTCCATTTTCCCCATTACCTATTACCCCTCCAGGAGCCGACCCACCAACATTACCCGACCCGGCTCCATAACGTAACCCGACCCAGACACAACTCCCATATTTCCTCCCCTTCTTGCTCCTGTGCTACTGCTTTCACCTAACTCAAATTCAGCCTCTCTGGAGACTTTGATTTGTTTGAATGGAGGTGAGTGATAGTGGATCTCATCTCGGATTGAAAGCGGAGCTGGTTGTCGCGCATCGTCGAAATCAGCGACTCCTACGTGTCTCTAGATCTAGTAATATGACCCTCAAGGCGGGTAATAGCCGACGTTAGTTTCTCATCCTGTTGCCATGAGATCTCGTCAAAAGTGCTCGTAAAACGGTTGACCAACACAGTTTTCATCGCAATCACTCCTCCCTTCACCATTGCTCCCTTCACCGCTGCTGCTACTTCGACTGAAGTAATCTCACGGATGGCATCTTGGCTCGTCTCGAGCTGTGCCTCTATTTTCTCCAACCTCATTGTCTGTCGGCAAACCCATCGTACAGGAAGGATGCTCTGATACCACTTTGCTATGAACTAACCACTCGATTTAATAATTAATTGAACGACCGAATTAAAGAGTTCTCGATTTATATTACAAACTGAAAACAAGATATGAATCAATTGAAAATTACAACTGAGAATTGCAATAAACAACTTAGACTAATCCAACACTTCGAGATGTTGGCTTTCCCCTCGCCAAAGCGACAACAAAACAACAATAGTAGCATAACCCTAATTCTTTCCATCTCTCCCCTTTTGTTTCCCCTTTCCTCAATTACCCTTTTGCCCTCCTACTTTTGATGAGACTCTTCTGCCCTTGGACTGTCTTCGTGCACATGTTATTAGAGTGGACCTAGGCCCATTTGTACCTTGGGCTGTAGCAATATATTATGGCAAGTAGTTCTTTCTCTGAACTATAATTATTTTACTTACCTATATATGTAAATACATAGAATTTTGCAGTACGTGTGTTGTGTGACCTTAATATGGACAGGAAAGTACATGATTCTAGCTTCTTAGAAATATTGTAGCTTGAAATCACTGTTGTTTTGATTTCAAATGAGTTATGTTTAATTAACTGACAGGTGTTCCAGATACTTGTCATTTCTTACAGGGATCATGGACTGTCCTACCCTAAATTTGGCATGTTTATCTCTGCCTTTTTAAATGTCAATAACTTATTATCTGCTTATACAGTACTTTATTTTTTTTCAACTCTGTGTCTCTCATTATTTGCTCTTTATTTTCATTGTCTTCCATTGTGGGGGGAACCATAATATTATTCTATAAACTCGACTACTCTATGTCAGTTATGAATCTAGGATTAGCTTCATTGTGATTTTACGTGTGATTGTTCTAATAAACTTCTGGGCAGATTGAATGGAGTGTTAAAGGAGGAACTTTAAGAAATATAGAGTCTGCACGTATATCAATTCCCAGTACAGTAAAGTATGATGACTCAAAAAAGTGGTAAGTATGACTAATAAACTTCCAATCGCAAATTTATTTATTTATTATAATTATTTATTTATTTTGCTGGAAATGCCTTTAATTGGTATGCTCAAAAAGTGTCCTTTCCAGTTGAGCTCAACTATGACTATTCCCCAAATTTTTGGATAGGCGATGACCTTGATATGAAACTATAAAGCTATAAACGATGTCCATATGTAAACATTAGTAAAATTCCATTTAGCCCTTGCATTTTTTTTTAAAAAAAATACAATGTTCGTTCTTAATTGGAATTTGCAGTTACGTTCATAGAGCACGTTTGATGGAAACAGAACAATACTGGAGAGGCTGGTATGCTTTCAAACTCTAATTTATTATGTCATTGACACGATTCAACTTGGTAAATTTCAGGCATTAAATATTCGTGCAAGGCCTTATTGGTAAAAGTTAGTTGTTGCTAGTGTTGTTTTATCTCCAATATTAGCTGCTGGATTGATATCAATTGTTGTCACTTCTAGTTTCCTTTATGCTCAATTGTTTACCTGTTGTTTTTACATGTTATTAAATTAATAATTAAATCTCATTTTTGTCTTTTGTGGCATTGGTGATTCTGATCTGAAACTTTAGATGATTTTTGTTGAATGTAATAGATCCCAAAAGTATGTAGTTACTGACCAGTAATAAAGTCATTGGACTCCTGCATAACCTATAAACTTATATCACTTATAAAATCCTAAAAAGAAATCTGTCAAAGCCGGGTGTTTTTTGGGAACAACCTCTCTACTCCTAGAAGTAGAGGTAGAGGTAAGGCCTGGGTACATCTACAGGGATCAGCTCCAGTTCTGCGTACGGCATGCGCCACATGGCGTGTCCAGTACGTATGTTATTTGGATAGATCTCCGGCCACCGGCGTCAATGACTACCATTGTCTTATCTATTGAGTGGTAGATGTGAATATGATTGGTCGATGAAGAGTAATCTATTCTCATCAATGCAATATGTGAACGTTATTGTATATATTGAAGTGAATGCTCGTACTGTAATACTTACGTGAATGGAGCTGTGTAGTGTGAAGGCTAAAGAATAAAGGTAATTCCCAGGAGTTAAACTAATTTAGTAATCAAATATGTACAGTTGTGGTAGTGGAATTGGGCAAGAGTGGAGTGTACTACTGTACTACACTTCAATCATACTTCTGTACTTTTCTTTCCCTTTTTTGTAACTTTATTCTTGACGAATTTTTACCCCTTCTAATATCAAGAAAAGTACGAGAGTTCATAAATATTAAAAAAAAAAAAATCCCTGAATACTCATTCTTGGAAAGCGTATCAGCTGATACCCAGTCCTAAAAAATGTATCCAATCGGTTTAATTGGTCGAAATTTTCAAAATGAGTGTTTTTGTAATTTTTTTAGAAAGAAATATAGGTATTTTTGGCCATCACCCATCCTTAATGTATAGATATGTCATGCACACCAACTGCATAATTTACAGCCAATATTTTCAATTGACTTTTTTTTTTTTTAAAAAAAATTCCTTTATACGATCTCTGCTATGTTTGTATCTACCATTTGGCAAAAGTAATCCATTTGAAGTTTATTACTTAAATTTCAGGTATGAAGGCCTATCAGAAAAGTTTTTGTCATCACCTGTTCCGAAGATATTAGTGCTAGCTGGAACGGATAGACTGGACAGGTTTTCATCTTCTACTATCTTGAGAAAGTATCATGATCTCTTGCTCCTCATGATCCATTCGTTATTAAATAGTTCTTAAAGGAAAGAGAGAAACGAGTGTTTGACTTCAATATATGTTTAGCTTTTATTTGTTAGCTTCCTTAATAGATAGTTCATCTGTGTCTTCTTCCTGGGTCTGCAACATAAACTTTTGTTTCTGCGCACTGCGCTAGAACTGTATATGATTTGTATTTGACAATGACTGCATTGCACTTGTTTCTGTTAGTATAGTTCTGTACATGATTTTACATATGTTACTACTGTTTTTGTGGTCTACTTCTATCAGTTTGTTTGTTTAGACCAATAGTGTCTAAATCATCAGTTCCATAACATACAGTCTTAATATGCTTGTCATTCTTTTTTGTCACCTTCAGCAATATTAAATTTATTGCCATCACGGGGTATCTTGTGTCTTTTATAATTTATTTTAGTGATAAATTCTTTGGAACATTATTATTCAGAAGATTTACTTTTTTCTGTCTTTATATTTTTCCTCTTGTGACAGGCTTAATATGCTTGTTGATGCAGGACAAGAGATTAAAACAGAAATAATGCAAAGAATTATACGATCCCAAGAATATTTATCCAATAATATTCCCAAGAAAAGTGTATAATCAAAGCGTAAGTAATATGTGGGGATTACAAGACTTATATAGGATAAAAAACCCTAATAATAATACTTAGGCCCGTTAACATTTGGGCTTATTTAAAATGAACTGCTACATAACAATAAACTACTTACCCCACATATAAAACATATAACCAAATAATTTTAATTCTTTCTAAACTAAATACATATAAACTATTAAATAACATATATAATTCTTTTTCACTTTTGTTCCTCATCATTCTCCCCTTGTTGGAGAAAACTCGACCACGAGTTTTGTAGAAATCAAGAACTAGGCAAAACTGTGTTGGAATGAATAAAAAGTATTTCCACTTGAAGAAGAACGACTTAGATGCAAAGAACTTCGAAAACTGAGTAGCAAGTGAAGGAGGCTTAGGTAGGTACTCTGGTATGATAAAGTCAATATGCTCAACCTCAATAATATCATCAACTACTTTACGATCCTCGACATTTTGAAAGCAATCAAGTTGTCGCATAGTTTCTTCACTAGCAACCTCTGTATCCTCAACTTGTTTAACCTCCTCAACTGGATCTTCTGTAACTTTTTTAACCTCCTCGACTGGATCTTCTGTAGCAGCTTTTTCAACATGATGCTCAATTTCCATTACAATTTCATCCCCTTTGACCTTTTTCTCATTTTCCAAATGTACAAGGCGTTCAACCTGAGATGTGAGAGTCTGAAGAGCCCTATATAGTTCCTCTTTTGCACGTTTGTAACTTTCTCTACTCAACTCAATTTGGTACTTCTTTTTCAGCCTTTCAAGTTCATCATATTGATTATTTAACTCCTTCAACGTAAGTTTATATTGAAGTAACCAACGTTCATGATGACACACGTAGACTTCGTAGTGCAACGCTTCATATTCTTCCTCAAGACAACAAATATTATACTTTACCCCCTCAATTTCATACTTTAAGCGCTCAGACATAATTAAATCGTGGAATAGGGCTGATTTTCCTCAAATCCAGAAGTTGCGAGGGCTGGAATGTAAAAAAACTAGAACTGCAGTGGCTGACTTGTCAAGAATCTGAAGTTCAGAAATTGATCAGAAAAGCTTAAGGATTCCAAGGACTGTTCTGTGATTTCCAGAAACTTGTGAAACTGATTTGGAATTTCTATAAACTCTCGGGTACTAAACCATTTAATTCCTCACACACAAACAGAAAACAAGTAATTGAAGATGTTCAGGAAAGAGGCAGCGGTGACTCGTCGAACTGAGATAGTGCCAGCAGCATGGACAGCGGTGGCAGGCTCCGGTGAACCTATCCGGGTGCGTCCTTTCTTCTCTCTCCTATCTGATTCTTCTCTCTTCTTGTCCGATGAAGGCTGTTTAACAACAAATCGAAGGGTTTTGGTAGGGTTACAAGGGATTTGATTGAATCTGATTTTGGGAATTAGGGATTTATATATGGGTCGGGTCCGGTTTGTAATTAGGGCTTAGGATTTCGGGCTTTAGGGATCTGACTGGTTTTGTTGGAGTTTGGGCAGCAGAGTTCTGGTGGTTAGATGGTGGTGTTGTGGTTGTGAACAGTACCGGCAGCGTGAACAGTGAAAACGGTGATGAACAGTAAAAATGATGAACAGTAAAAAAATGCAGGAATTCGGCTCTGATACCAATTGATGCAGGACAAGAGATTAAAACAGTAATAATGCAAAGAATTATACGATCCCAAGAATATTTATCCAATAATATTCCCAAGAAAAGTGTATAATCAAAGCGTAAGTAATATGTGGGGGTTACAAGACTTATATAGGATAAACAACCCTAATAATAATACCTAATGGACTTAGGCCCGTTAACACTTGGGCTTATTTAAAATGAACTGCTACATAACAATAAACTACTTACCCCACTAATAAAACATATAACCAAATAATTTTAATTCTTTCTAAACTAAATACATATAAACTATTAAATAACATATATAATTCTTTTTCACTTCTGTTCCTCATCACTTGTCATTCTTATTGTCACCTTCAGCAATATTAAATTGATTGCCAACACAGGGTATCTTGCGTCTTTTATAATTTATATAAGTGAAAAATTCTTTCGAAAATTACTTATTCAAAATACTTAGGTTTTTCTGTCTTATATTTCTTCTATTGTGAGTCACCTACGAAGCATAGAAACTAGTACATGGCAGAAATATGACAGGATAAAGATAAGCCAAATCTGAAAACTGGATAATGACACGACATGGGAATAGTTTCTACTATATGTGAATAAACACCTTCATTACCAAGATACGAGCAATAGTACTAAGATACTAAAGGCATAGATTGAGCAAGAAAATAAATTAGGATCAATCTTGTAGTTGTTGCTACAAATGTACACCTCTTAGTATTTTCTTCTAAGTTCATCTCACATATTAACTGTGTATGCAAGTGCAACATTAAGAAGTCTTTTCGCTGAAGGACATCTGGTTCTGTTAATAATTAAACTGGATATACATAAGCTCTACGTCCTGTAGTTTTCTTTTTTTGGTCTTTTGTATCTTGCAATAAGCAACATTTAATCAGCCTTCTGGTCACATGATACTTAAATTATGTTAATCAGCCTTCTAAAAGCTTTTGCACTGCTTACTCTGTTTAATGTTTTAGGGCACTTACTATTGGTCTAATGCAAGGAAAGTTTCAAATGGTACTAGTTAGACACACTGGGCATGCTATACAGGTCTATATATTCTAGTTCATGAGCTTTATTTTTTTTTAATATATTGCTATTCTTATGTATTCATGGATGTCTTTATTTTCTTTAACCAACATGTCTTATGCACTGATGTCAATATGTTGCAGGAAGATGTGCCTGACGAGTTTGCCACCATTGTCCTAAATTTTATCTCACATAACCGGATAGGCCCTAACGGCGTTGAGGTTGGTCTTTATTTCACCTATATAATATTACCCTTAAAACGATTTTTTCATTTCGAAATCCTGTCAGGCCTTTAAGTTGTGAATATTAGATATATAAACTCTGATATGCCAACAGCCTATAAGTTGTGATGTTTTCACATGATTTAAGATGTAATTGTTTCTCTAAATAATATAACTTGGAAATGATTAAGGATATTCAGAATTTGCTTAATACAGTATTGCAGGATTATTTTAGTGGACAAATAGCATTTTAGCATTCCCCTTGCTGTAGTGTTGATCCTTGGAGGCATCTGCTAAGAGCCTATTGTTTCATGAATCATGATGCAATAGACTTGTTTGCCTTGGTTGGCGAACTGGGCTGGTGTGGCACTATGGGTTGCATACTTGCAGACATTTATCTTTTTAAATACCCCTGACTGTGGTAGTGGGGCGGCAAGTTGAGTCTCAACACTCTAGTACCTTTGAGGAGACTAGTAGAATAATCGTTCATGTAGATAGATTGACTAGATTTAATATATAATATAACTAAACACATAAATTTCATAATTTAAAATAACAGTAAAAGAATTATATATTCAAATTAAGCAAATTTACTCCGTTACAACATCCAAATACCAAACCAAAATGTTCAAGCAAATAGAAACTCAAGTTATGACAAAAATCAAGAAAAACATTTATCTCAATCTTGTTTTAATCTCTATCTCCTTTTGTATTGTCATTTTGGTTGGATCGGTCGATTGTAGACCACAAACATGGTTAGCATGGTGCCAAGTCGAGCCTTGAGGTCCTCAGCGCCCGAGTACCTACGAGAAGACTTGTCGTCGTGATAACCATGGGTAAAGCTGTTAATTCTCCCACTAAGGCATTGATCCTTGCAGGGAGCTGTGAGGTGCCATGTTAGAACTAAAAAAAATTTACCTTCTTTGCCTCGTTCAGATCAAATCAAAACAGAGGCAATGTGTGTAATATGCTGTGTAGGCATGCTCCTCAGAGTAAATCACTCTTTGGGCATCTTAGGTACAACAACACTTGGGGTAGTAGGCATAAGGATATGTAGGACAAGTTTATGACATATTTGTTTTTGTGAAGGAATTTTCCCCTAGGGCTGGTGCGTTTCAGTTTCAGATGGGCTACTTTTTGAAGTCAGAACAATATCATTATTAATGTTTATCACCTAAATTGTTCATCTCCTTGTAATTATTAATATTCAGTCATTCAGTGTGAAAAGTTAATATTGTTTATATTCAAGTCCGTACAAATTGTCTTTCTTGTGCAAGAAAACTACATCTAACACCGAATTTATTGGCTAAATATTTTTGCAGATACCCGGACTGCGTCGACCAATGAAGTCAGAGCAGTAAACAGATGCGAAAGAACATAAAGCTGACTTGTAATGATGTAAGATTGGATGTGTTTTAAGATGCTGATAATCAAGGGTATACAAGATAGAGATTGAACTCAGAGTGATTTTTTATCTTCCCTTGCAGTTGGAAAGCTCAAGTCATATTTACACCAGAGGGGCTCGTCTTTTTTTATCATTCAAATGCCATGACATTCTGCCTGAGTTTTATATTAGCATGTCTAGACTTCAGTTGCTATATCTACTGATTAGGTCGTCTTATGTATGTAACTTTTAACTCTATGTGAACATTTTCAAATAAATTAAATAAAGACATGCTTGCTCTCTTGGGTGGGTGGGACCTGTGTCCACATTCTGAAGGTACCTGTGTGCGCAGGTGATAGAGAGGGAATCGTTAAGGATAACAATAATCTAAGATATTATATCAAGTAGGAAGATTGAATGTAATTGTTTATTTATGGAATAATCTCTCTACAATTAGGAGATTTCTCTATCCTTTCTCAAATTGCCAACCTCTTTACGAGTGGGACAAAAGATTATATTTATAGGGGTTCCCTTATGGGTACCCCTCCTAACCAACTTACTTACTAAGTTTACATTAATGGGCTTCAAGGCCCTAATACAATTACAAGGCATTTGGGCCTAATACAACCTAAGTAAATACATTCATTTATATTTTAGGGCCTAATACAAACTAAGTGGCTCTTGGTTGATTGGGCTTCTTTGTTCAACATTTCTCCCCCCATATAGCAAAGGAAATCTTTAGATTTCCGTTGTAAAACCTGCAAAAATAAAAGTGACAGAAATGGAAAATTACTCCTACATATATGTATATATTTTTTAATAATAATAATAATAATAATAATAATAATAATAATAATTATTATTATTATTATTATTATAATTATCATATTTTTTTATATTATTTTTCTTTGGTTATATCCTGAAAATGCATCCATGAATGAAAAGAGCCCGTGGTCGGCAGTAGCATCGATGAGTTGATCAATGTTTGGTAAAGAATAGAAATCATTTGGACAAGCTCGGTTGAGATCTGAATAATCTACGCACATCCTCCATTTACCATTGCTATAACGCCTTAGAATTTTGACTTAATTGCACTTTGGTGGCCTGTAGTTTAATTATTTTGTACGGAAATGACTAAATTTTTATTCGTGCCAGAATGATGGCTAAATGTTGAATTTTGAGCCACTTTGGGGGCTCCGGCTCTCTCCCGTTACATCTGAATTAATGGCGTTAAATAAAAAAAATTCACGAGGACATATTAGTAATTTAGACACATGGCACAACATAGTATACCCCTCACCCTGATTCCCTCCAATTTCACAATATAATATACACCAGATATAAATATACATACACTTGATTGGATATAGACACATGACAGCCATGCTTTCAACAATGCGTCTGGGCTATATTCATTTCGGCGAAATGATTTCGCCTAATTGTTTCAATTTTGGTAAGATTATTATCTTCTCAATTAAATTCCTTTTTTTAATATGATTCTTGATTTTCTTGATTGTCAAAAAAATCGAATATACATCAAATATATAGTCCACCCACGAATTGTTTATGTGAGTTGATACAAGGGGTGTGATTAATTTTTTAGTTTTTATTGCCTATATGAACTGTTGAATTTTTGGTGAATTTTTTTTTTTAATAATATTTTGTTGTATGTAATTGTGACATTGTGTATGTGTGTGTCCTCAATTTGTGAGCATTTTTGGTAGAAACGAGTAAATTGCTAAAGATGATGCTAGGTTGTTCTAAGGTTTACATTTCCGAAAGTCGAAACAAGGCTGCATTGGCCTCGATTGAACGAGCTGTCGAGAAATTTCCCGAAGCTATTATTGTTTCGAAGTTGGCTCCAGTGCCATTGTTGGATTCGTGTCCTTTAAAGAATGCTGTGTTTGCGATGGTGAAAGCTGCTTTTGATGCTATTGATCTCGGAAGAATTGTTTCTACTTTAATGTCACGGGGAAATGAAGAATCTGTTAAAATTTAAATAGAACTGCAATTAAGTAGTGCCTATGATTTCTGTGTGATAGCCTTGGCCTTTCATCTTTCTCTCTTTTCTTTTATCTATGAAATTGAAGAATGCGTAGAGTGCTTTAGCATGTTTGGTGTTTACTTGTGATAGTATCACTTTACTTTTAAGATCACTTGTTTATAGGGAGAAAGAGAATGATTTAAAAATAATGTATCTAGTATTGTAGTGAAAATAATGTATCCAGAATGATTTAAAGCCATTTAGGGATTATATACCCAAATTAGCCCTTCATCTAGTTACAACTTTATTATACCCATTTTACCCCTTCAACTGTTAAGATTAAACGGAGCAGTTAACGGGAGAGAGCCGGAGTCCCCAAAGTGGCTCAAAATTCAACATTTAGCCATCACTCTGGCATGAATAAAAATTTAACCATTTCTATGCAAAATAATTAAACTACAGGCCACCAAAGTGCAATTAAGTCTAGAATTTTTAGAAATAATAATTATTTATTTATTTATTAAATGTGAATAAGGTGGTATAAAACTGTTGTGGAGGTGAAGTGTCTGTGGAATAATATTTGTGGGCTTAGTTGGTGATTTATATGTGATGTGTAAGCCCGGATATTTTTAATTATATTTTTGGGAATTTATTTCATATTTAATTGTGTTATATTTATCTTCTATGAATTTTATAAAATCCTCGGGATTAACAGAAATCCTGAAATCTTTTTCATTATTAACTTTATTAGTTTATATGACTTTTAAAAATATTTGGTGAATTATTTTGGGTTTCAAGGATTTTAAATGATTTTATGAATTATTTTTCCATTTTATGGATTTAATTTTGTAAAATTCATATTTAATTCGTTTTTAATCCTATAAATATTTTAAAAATATGTGGGTGATCTTAATTTTACATTCTTTATTTTTAAATTTTTAAATTTAATATTCTACCCATTTTTGTATTTAATTATGATTTTACAGGTTATTATAGTAAATTCTTTTTAGAAATGTAAATCCTAAAGAAAAAAACTATTTTTTTCATTTCCCCCAAAATCAGTTATCTCCTTAAATCCCTAGATTCCTTTCCTAATTGAAACATACCAGCTTTGTTCGGGTAGCACTGTCTCAAAATCTCTCGAGTCTTCGCGACTCTTCCTCTTAAATCTCTCTCGACTGAAATCTCTCCCTCCCGTCTCTCTCGCGCTCAACCTTTCTCTTTAATCACCCTCTCCTAATCTTTCTTATTCCCTCACACTCCCCTTTCTTTTCTCTGTATTCGACGGTGAGTGTGTGTGGCTGTTAAGCATGTGTGTACAGATGGGTGTCGTGTGTTTGTAGGTGGTTAAATTGCTGTGTTGAGCTTGGGTTCTCAGCTGTGTTGTATTATTCTTTCCCTTGTTCTTGCCATGGTCGTGCGTTGATGTGTTGATTGAGCGTAGGGGTACTGAGTGTGTGTGAAGTTCTGTGGTTGTTGCGTTTGGCTTACAGTCTGTGTTGCAATTTGTGTATATGTATATGCGATTAATTCCGTTGTGCTGAAATTGGAGCTCAATTGCTGTCATTTCGATTATTGATGTTATAATTAGTGCCTGTTTAAATTATGAGATTATATCTGGATATGAAGAATAATTTGTAAATTGTTCGGATATAAAGTTCGTGTAGAGTTTCGCGATTGGAAACCCGGAAACGGGTACCTCCGGGACTTTGCCCCATCGACAATGATATTAAAAATAAATTGAGTCGATGGTAATTGGCGATGATGATTTTTCTGAGCCAAATATAAATTTTAATAACTACGTTACAATTTTAATTTCTTGTTTTTAATTCTGAATTTATATAATTGATAGTAATATGATTGAGACGGATTGTTGGATTGTGGTTATTTTGCAATTGATGATTGTGTTGGTTGTGTCGGCTGTATCCCGACTGGCAGTCACCTGTATAAAGGGGATGCCGTCGAAATTTTTCTAAAAATCTAAATCTATTTCTTGAAAATGAGTATGTATAATTATACAACTTGCATAAATTATGAGTCGGGCTTCTTATTTTTTTTAAAACTGATCGATTATGTGATAAGGTGCCAATTGTGATTAACTATTTTGTCAGTGGTTTATATAATGCTAGTATATAACTAAATAAATGTAAATTAGGAGATTACTCGCGGGGGTAGATTAAGATTTATTATTGATGTTGATTAGCGAATATTGAGTAGAGTTCTAAAATAGTGTTATATTGTGTGTAGATCCCGCGGATAAAGGGAACGCTAAAGGTAAGGACGTAAAGACTCTTCGAATCCTGTGATTTCCTGGTTAGGCAAGTAAATTACTTAACTTATCTTTCCAGTGAATTATGATTATTATAACTTGATTCTTATGCTCGTTCGAATTATCCTTGTTATAATTGTTCCATTAATTTCCCTTAATTTCGAATATTAAATTTTTATACCCCAAATCGATTATATTGATTTTGTTGATTCTTTTAGTGGCTTGACTTACATCCATACCCCTTGTATATATATCGAACTTGTCGATATCTAGGTCAGAAATTACCCGACCTTATTACATTTTGCGAGATTTGAGATGTTGACCTGGAACGAAAGTGTCCAGTGTGTTTGGCAGTTGAGGTGGTCGATTGTTTCGACACCTGATGTCTAGTTATAGGATTGGACTGTTAGTTTTTTTTTAAAAAATGTGGACCGTAAGGGTCGGACCAGATTCGTGGTCAGAAATTATTAAGGCCAATGTGTGTCGTGGATCCATTAAGGACATTGCTGTGTGCGTTTGTCCGGGGTTAGTGCGTGACTGATCAGCAGCCTAACCTTATGATTGTTTTTATCTATAAAATGCATGATAGTCCAATCCTCTTCTATTTTATGATCCAGACAAAAGACGTATCATTCAGTTGAGCTTATATATTGTTGATTGTTAATTCTTGACAGACTTGCAAACATTTCAGTTTGTTTATGCTTTTAATTATATATATATATACTTGCTGAGCATTTTAGCTCACTTGCTTGCTAATTCTGTTTCCTCAGCTAAGCACGAAGATGTCTAGAAGGAGTGGACCGTCTGGTTCGGGTAGCCATAGAGGCAGCCAGAGAGTCGAGGTGCTGGGATGGGTAGTGAGCTTATCACCCTATTTCATATCATTTCTGAATTAGTAGACAGATTATTTATCTTATGGAGTTGTATATTATTTTATTCAGTATTGGGTTGTAATAGTTAATTAGTAGTTGTTTCATACTGTGGCCTGTGAGCGGTCTTGGTTGGTGTAGTTATATTTCTCTATGGTTTTTGTTATTATCACGCAAGTGAACTGTTTGAGTATTAGTTGGTTGGTTTGGTTGGTTTAGCAGGTGGATAGTCATATTTATGAATATATCATGCCAAAATTTTCTAAAATTACCCTATAAAAATATATTTAAATTATTATAAAATGTATGGACATTATTGTTGGTCAGTGAGGGTGTTACAAGTTGGTATCAGAGCTACAGGTCATAGTCACTGAGACAATTAGGTGGGAAAGTCGGGGTAGAGTTATAAGAAAGGTTAGGATCGTTTTGTGAGAGATAGGATGTCTAACTATAAGATATATATATATATATATATATATATATATATATATATATATATATATATATATATATATATACTACAGGCACCTGTTTCTGGTTCCGATTCAGACCCGGACGAGGATCCGGAATGAGAGGCTTCCGTACCGCAGCAGGTTTCCCTAGGGGCTATGCAGCCATACGTAGGATCTCAGGGCTCGGTGAATGGGCCAGCATATCGTTACACTCCTCATCCTGTTCCATACCATGCGTATGAGCGAGTGGCCAGAGAGAGGGACTATCTCTTAGGGCAGGTGACAGAGTTGAGGGCTATGAGGTCTGGAGAGGCGGATCTGGCTAGATAGCGAGATAGAGCGGTAGCTGAGTTGGAGGATGTTCAGAGGCGTGTACGAGCGGTTAGGCATGTTATCACTAGGCGGGGACGGATTAGGTCCCGATATGAGCCGGCGTTCGTGACACAGCAGGTGACTCTAGGCCTGGTGAAGGCGGAGCTGGAGAGCATTCTCGGATCAGCTTGGCGGGGAGAGTCTGATGATGATGACAACCAGTGATGGCTAGATAGTACGATGATGCATGTAGTATATGGAGGCATGTTATGGTAGTAGTAGTATATCAGGATTTGCAGTACGACCAGTTTTGTTGTAGATATCTGTTGTACTGTGACTAGATGCTAGCAGTCTCCTCTTTTAGTATTATGTTGTATCTCTATCGAAGCGTTGTTCTTACGCTTGTACTGGATATATATATGATGATCGCTTTCTGCAAAACTACGTTAAATTCCTTTCACATTGCTATTTATTTTAAGCATCACATTTACCTTTCAGCATTGCTTCTTTTTCTAGTACTGCCTTTACCTTCAGTATCATATTTAATTTCAGCATTATGTTTATTGTTCTGTTAATGCATCTATCAAATATTTATGAATACCTTGCATAGTTTTGATTCTTGTACTCTGTTACACCTTGTAAACCAATTACTGACCCGAGTAATGACTGGGAACCTTGAATTATATTTCAAAAGTATATTCATTGTTGGTTTAAATTAGATTCTTTTGATTTATTTGCTCTTGAATTTGAACCTAGTGATTGTCCGTTGATTTCAGAAATATGCCTCCAAGAAAGAAGAAACAAAATACTCGAACCACTAATCAGGGTGAACAAGCCAACCCCCCCTGTAGGTCAAATTGACCCTGCTTTGGCTCAAATATTGCAGACCCTTGTGCAGCAGACTGCTACTCTAGCACAGCAACAACAACAATTACAGCAGCAGCTGTTGGCTCAACAACAGCAACAACAGCAACAACAACAGCAGCAGCAGCAACAACCACCTGTTCCTCCGGTGGTCACTTTTAAGTCCTTCCAGGCAGTTAAACCTCCCGAATTTAAAGGAACAGCGGACCCAGTAGAGGCGAGATCTTGGCTGAAAGAGATGGAAAAGGCTATTGAACTGGTGGGGGTCCCAGCAAATAAATAGACCGAATATGTAAGTTATTTCCTGAAGAATGAAGCCACTTATTGGTGGGAGTCTGATAGAATATAATTTACATATATTTTAGAGGATTTTATTCCCACATTTAATGAGCTTTTGCGAATAATCGTGTCGATTTAATAAGTTTTATTGGAGTTTATTGCAGGAAATAAATAATTCCCAAACTTGGAAGGAATTGAGTTTATTTGGACTTAAATTACTAGAAAATTCGTAACTATTGGGCAGCTTGCGTGTACATCACTGTTTGGGCCATAACTTGAGTTTCAGACATCAGAATTGGGTGATCTTACAGCCCACGCGAAGATAACAGAATTTTCTACAAGTCAAAGGTGGTCCAATATCAATATTCCAACTGGAGAAGCCCAGAAACAGGCCTGAAAGACAGATGACGAATTTCACTTCCTGGAATCCTATTTCAATTCTAATTACGGCAAATCTTGGACAACAAATTCTTATCCAACACAAAGAGGGAAATTACCAGAAGTCTACGAGGCTTATCTAATTCAAGGAGGATATTTCCTTTTTTATTCCTACTTCTATTACAATTGTAATATTTTATTAGCTGTTTCCTACTTAGTTTTGGTTAGCTAATTTTTAGGCTCCTGGTGCCTATATAAACACATCTAGGGGTATTGTTTTATCCATCCAATCTTAGAGATCAAAAGCATTGGTACGTATACTTTTGTAAACACTTTTTCTCTATTCTTATAATTATGTGTTCTTATATTCATTCTTGTTTTGTTAATTTAATCATGTGTGAGTAGTTTATTAATCTAGGGTTGAGTTGAACCCTAGTTATGGTCGATGTGTGAATTCCCCAATTTGATTGTTTAATTGCTCTTGCTTATTGAGTTGTTTTAATTAGCAATTGCAGATCAGACGTGATTATGTGTATTGTTTGAACCATTATCTATTTATCAACGAGAGTTGGATTTAGATGGTTGTGATTTATCCAATAAGAACATGAACTTCTCCATGAGAATAGGTAGAACGGATTGTTAGGAAGTTAGGGTGCTGTTATTAATGTCTCTGAATTGCATGATACCATGAGAATAGGCTTGATTGTATTTTAGAGAAGCCATTAATACCCGAGAGGGATTATTGGTATTTATAGGGCGCATCTTTCCTGTTGAGTATTATACGATTAATTGGGGAGGAAAATTCACGATTGCATTGACCATGCTAGTGGGGATACTTAATTCTGGATGTTTTTAGATCTGATTAGTATAAACACAATTCTTCTTAGTATAAATTAGTTTAATTAAATCCTCAAAATTTATTGTGTTACTTGCTTAGCTAAATTAAATCAGAAAAAGACTGGTGATTGGCACTTTTGTCTCTGTGGGAACGACTCTGACTTACCCTACTGCATAGTTAGAAGGATTTGTTAGATTTTTATTATTTGATAGGCACGCGACAGCCTTGTCAAATTTTTGGCGCCGCTGCCGGGGACAAAGCAGTGTTAGATTAGTTAATTTTTGAATTTGTTTAGCTAAGTATTTTAGTTGTGTTGCTTCGGCTATTATTCTTGTTCCGTTTGATCTTTTGCTTGTGGTTTTTCTTGTTTCTTGGACAATTGTGTTTCAGGTTTTGACCATGAGAAATTAAGCAAGTGAATAGAGGGAGAAGAAGAAAGCTTAGAAGGGAGGCTTACACACATGGAGGAATTGGTTAAGGCAATGCAGACATTATCTCGGAATTGGAAGATCGATGAAATTGAGTCTAGATCTCCATATTTGGTTGATACTTGTGAAGTTTGCGGTGTACAGGGACACACTCAAAATTTTTGCCAATATAATACCCCTTATTACCCAAGCCAAGCACAATATTGGGATAATAATTTTCATTACAATGCCCATTACAACTCTGACCAGCCACCACAATACAATCCTTATTCCGAAACATACACTTCTAGTTTGGAAAATTATTCTGATTTTTCCTACCAAAGCAATCTAGCTCAACCAGAAAAATCAAGCTTGGAAACTGCCTTGGAAACTTATTTCTCTCCATGTGCCAAGATGAATGAGTCATTAGCCACTTGTGATGCTCAACGTCAACAGTTTAATGCTCAGTTTGAAGAGAAGCAAGTTAGTCCATGCCAAGCTCAACCACCTCAAATCAACTACTTTCAGCCACCACAAAAATCCAACTTGGAAAGTCTGTTGGAAGGAGTTGTTGTTACACAGCTGAGCAAGAATGAAGAGGTTGAGACAAGTCTTAATGAGTTGAAAACTCAAGGTAAGTTGATTGAAATCTCAATTGCTCAACTAGCTCAAGAGGTAACTGAATTCGTTGAGAGGCGCTCTCAATTGGAGGAAATACCAATGAGTCAATTTGATGATACAACTTTGTGGAGTGGTAAGGAGTTCAAAGAGTCACCAAACGAGGTTAGTAATAGTGAGCTAATTTTTGATGATTATGATGATTTTGATGATGATTTTGAAAGTCTCACTCTTATTGATCCATATGCTTCTCAAGAAATTAACTCGTGTGAAAATTTTTTTGATAATAATGATGTTGATATCTTAGATGACTCTATTTGCATGCCATTTGACGAGGGTGATAGTATGGTTGTGGAAGATATAAATTTGAATAAGGATATTGTGATTCCCATTGTGGTAGATGAGATAGAACCGAATTTGGATACGCTTGATTTGAAGAATGCTAAGATTGAGAATGTGTATATGCCTGTTGTAGACCCGATTTGGGAGGGATTTGTGAAAAGTAGTCATAAATGTTTTGATGCGGATTTTGCTAAATATTTTCACATCCCGAAATTTTGTGAGCATCACATGAGTCTCACGTGCCAATTTATGTATCTTCTTGGTTATCTAATTGGTGCTCACATCACTAGATTAATTCAAATTAGGAGATATGTACATCTATATGCTTTTTCGCCAGGATAATTGTCAACAGGTGTCGGGCTAACGACGTTAAACAAATGCGCTACTTGGGAGGCAACCCATGGATTCTGTATACTGTGGAGGACTGGTGCACTTCATGCTTTGGCATAGGGGAGTATTTCTTTCCTTCTTATTATTAGTTGATATTCTTAGTATTGTGCCATTGAGGACATTGCCACATTTAAGTGTGGGGATGTGCTTAATATATATATGTGTTTTGTTATAAAAAAAAATCCAAAAAAAAAAAATTGAAAAAAATTTGAAAAATACCAAAAATAATTCTAGCCATGTGAAGGTTACTTACGTAAATGCACTCATGCATGCTTAGAAATCTTGTGTTTATGGATACTTTTGATTGAGAGATGATATGTGATGTTCTTGTGCACACACGTACACTAGTAAGTAGAAACTAGTAGACTTATTGAATGTGCTAAATGATTAGAATGACATGAATATGTGCAAGATAATTTGGTCTATATGCTTTGAATACAAGTAGGTGCGTTAGAGAGACTATTACTTTGGGATTGATTATGTTTTGTCACACCAAGTGAGTTTTGAGCTTATATGCACATCTTTTGCATAACTATTTGTTTGCTTGAGTGTCCACTTGTTGTTTACATTGCTAGCACTTGCTTGAAGTCTTTCTTGAGATGCATGACATTAATTGATGATAAGATGATAAAGGCAATTAGGTATAACCTCATATTTCCTATAATTCCAAACCATTTATACATGATCAATTAGTTAACCCTTTGAGCTTAATCCTATTCTTTCGGTGACACACCACGTTACTTGCCATATATCCTTTTCTTGTATTGGCCTATATTAAATTTGAACCCAATTGTCAAAGGCTAGTATTGTGCTTAAGGGAGTAATAAGGTGTGTAATAAAAAGGGGGTTTTATTGATGATCATACTTTTGGGGAATATTTGGGGTTTGATTGTTAGCTTGTTAGTCGAAGTTGGAAATCATATCTTAAGGATCATTGTTCATCTGGTTATTATTCAGCTCTCTAAAAAAAAAGGGAAGAAGCAAGTACTCCTTTGAGATCATTGGGTGGTAAGTGCAATGACATATGAAAGGGACGATCCATGTGCATGCGCTGGTATTAAGCAATTGTATTTTGGTGACTTTTCGCTACCCGTGGTTACTGGAGAATTACTTGTCTTGAAAAAAAAAAAGAAAAAAAAGAAGAAAAAGAAAAAACAGAAAAAATAAATTTGAGAGCATACTTATCCTTTGTGATCCTACTTAGATTCGACTAGACAAAGTTTTTGGACTATGATAAAAGTTCAAGTGTGGGGAAGTATTCATTGGTTTTCATAGGTATGGGAGTTGTTTGAATTTCATTGTTGGGTACTAGCTTTTGACTTAACCTTCTTTAGCTTTCTTGACATACCTTGTCCCTAGCCCCATTACAACCTGAACAAAGACCTTTTGATTGTCATCGATAATGTATGTTGTGTTAAGAGTTAGATTGATAACAAGGACAAAGCATGTTTATGATATTGTTGGAGTTGAGTGAAACACTTACCCTTGTTTTGAGTGAATATTCTTTGTGAGTGAAGGTGAGTTTTTGCTTTTGGCATAGGAGATCCCAGATTTTGTCTCAAAGATGTGCTCTTGTGTGCTTAGCATGTTTACCAACCTATTCTTACATTTGACATGGATTTCTATAATTTTATGCATCTTTCTTGAGTAAACTATGTGGATACTTGCACTTTAGACACCAAGACATTGCATTTTCATTTTGATTCTTAAGTGGATATGGCATGAGAGGACTTTGTGTGTGTGGTATTGTGTTGATGTGTGGTCTTTTGCATGAGCTAGATGGATTTTGTGGGTATATTCGCTATAAGCCCTCACGAGACCCTACTCGTCCACTAGGGCTACCTAGGGGTTTAAAGGACTTGTTGCATATGTTAAATGCAACCGTGATCACCTACGGAAGTGGTACTAATTAGTTAGTGTAGTTATTATTTTAGCTTACACGAGGACGCGCAAAGTGCTAAGTGTGGGGATATTTGATAGAATATAATTTACATATATTTTAGAGGATTTTATTCCCACATTTAATGAGCTTTTGCGAATAATCGTGTCGATTTAATAAGTTTTATTGGAGTTTATTGCAGGAAATAAATAATTCCCAAACTTGGAAGGAATTGAGTTTATTTGGACTTAAATTACTAGAAAATTCGTAACTATTGGGCAGCTTGCGTGTACATCACTGTTTGGGCCATAACTTGAGTTTCAGACATCAGAATTGGGTGATCTTACAGCCCACGCGAAGATAACAGAATTTTCTACAAGTCAAAGGTGGTCCAATATCAATATTCCAACTGGAGAAGCCCAGAAACAGGCCTGAAAGACAGATGACGAATTTCACTTCCTGGAATCCTATTTCAATTCTAATTACGGCAAATCTTGGACAACAAATTCTTATCCAACACAAAGAGGGAAATTACCAGAAGTCTACGAGGCTTATCTAATTCAAGGAGGATATTTCCTTTTTTATTCCTACTTCTATTACAATTGTAATATTTTATTAGCTGTTTCCTACTTAGTTTTGGTTAGCTAATTTTTAGGCTCCTGGTGCCTATATAAACACATCTAGGGGTATTGTTTTATCCATCCAATCTTAGAGATCAAAAGCATTGGTACGTATACTTTTGTAAACACTTTTTCTCTATTCTTATAATTATGTGTTCTTATATTCATTCTTGTTTTGTTAATTTAATCATGTGTGAGTAGTTTATTAATCTAGGGTTGAGTTGAACCCTAGTTATGGTCGATGTGTGAATTCCCCAATTTGATTGTTTAATTGCTCTTGCTTATTGAGTTGTTTTAATTAGCAATTGCAGATCAGACGTGATTATGTGTATTGTTTGAACCATTATCTATTTATCAACGAGAGTTGGATTTAGATGGTTGTGATTTATCCAATAAGAACATGAACTTCTCCATGAGAATAGGTAGAACGGATTGTTAGGAAGTTAGGGTGCTGTTATTAATGTCTCTGAATTGCATGATACCATGAGAATAGGCTTGATTGTATTTTAGAGAAGCCATTAATACCCGAGAGGGATTATTGGTATTTATAGGGCGCATCTTTCCTGTTGAGTATTATACGATTAATTGGGGAGGAAAATTCACGATTGCATTGACCATGCTAGTGGGGATACTTAATTCTGGATGTTTTTAGATCTGATTAGTATAAACACAATTCTTCTTAGTATAAATTAGTTTAATTAAATCCTCAAAATTTATTGTGTTACTTGCTTAGCTAAATTAAATCAGAAAAAGACTGGTGATTGGCACTTTTGTCTCTGTGGGAACGACTCTGACTTACCCTACTGCATAGTTAGAAGGATTTGTTAGATTTTTATTATTTGATAGGCACGCGACAGCCTTGTCAGAGTCGGTAAAGATGATGGAAGCTACAGAAGTGATTCCTTGGGAAAGGTTTACAGAGTTGTTCTTAGAAAAGTATTTCCCAGACTACATGAAAGATCAGATGGAGATGAAGTTTTTAGAGTTGAAACAGGGAAGTATGTCAGTGACAGAGTATGAAACAAAGTTTACTGAACTAGCTAGGTTTGCTCCGGCTTATGTGGACACGGAGAGGAAGAAGGCAAAGAGGTTTCAACAAGGATTGAAACCATGGATTCGTAGTAAGCTAGCAGTTTTGGAACTGGATACCTATGCAGTTGTGGTGCAGAAGGCCATGATAGCCGAAGGAGAAAGTGAATTGTACTTTAAGGAAAAAGAGGGAAAGAAAAGAAAAGTTGGGTCAATGGAAGGACGACAAGTGCAAGGCAGCTCTCAGAGTGTGCCCAATAAAAAGCCAGGGTTTCAGTCAGGAAAGAATGGGAACTCTAAGAAGCCGGGATCGGGGAATGGAGGGCAAGGGAATAGACTTCAAGATTCAAATCAGCAGAAACTGGTTAGGCCACCCTTGGTGGAGTGCAAGACTTGTGGAAAGAGGCATCCAGGAGTGTGTACGAAGTTGGAGGTGACGTGCTACAAGTGTAATCAGAAAGGTCACTATGCTCGAGAGTGTAAGGTAGGGATTGTATGTCACCGTTGTGGGAAACCAGGGCATGTAATGAGAGACTGTAAAGTACCTGTGGTGAAACCTCCGGTTCTGGCTAACCCAATGCTTCAAGCGATTGAGGCACCCCCAACATCAAATGTCAGACCAGTGGCGAGGACCTTCAATATGACTCTGAATGAAGCTATTAAGAATTCTGATGTGGTAGCAGGTACGCTCCCTGTAAATTCTGTTTAAGCTAAGGTATTAATTGATTCCGGGGCTACGAAATCCTTTATATCTAAAGAATTTGTTCAAAGGTTAAATTGTGAGATATGCATGTTACATGAGGCTATAGTTATAGAAATAGCTAATTCAGAACGAATTCCAGTTACTCAAGTATGTCCTCGTTGTAAGATCGATATCTCAGGGCATTGCTTTTACGCTAATTTGATACCCTTCCAGTTAGGTGAATTTGATGTCATTCTAGGAATGGATTGGTTAACAGAGAATAATGCACAAATTGATTGTAAGAACAAAAAGGTGATAATTAAGCCCTCCGATAATGTAGAAGTTACCTTTAGGGGTCAGAGGCAGACTAGGAGATTTTTAACGATCATGCAAACTAAGAGGCTGTTGAGGCAGGGATGCGAGGGTTATATGGCCTATGTCATGGATACCAAGCAAGAGGTACCTAAGATAGAGGAAATACCAGTGGTGAATGAGTTTCTCGATGTTTTTCCAGATGAACTTCCCGGTTTACCTCCGGATAGAGAAATAGAATTTACTATCGACTTAGCCCCAGGGACCGAACCCGTGTCAAAAGCTCCATATCGTATGACACCTGTAGAGATGAAAGAATTGGCAGCTCAGTTGTAAGATCTTTTGGAGAAAGGTATTATTAGGCCTAGTGTTTCGCCGTGGGGAGCTCCGGTTTTATTTGTAAAGAAGAAGGATGGAAGTATGAGATTGTGTATCGATTATCGGGAACTAAATAAGTTGACCATTAAGAATAAGTACCCTTTGCCAAGAATTGACGATTTATTCGATCAGCTGAAAGGAGCAACTTGTTTCTCGAAAATTGATTTGCGATCAGGATATTTCCAATTAAAGATTAGACCGGAAGATGTTCCAAAAACAGCATTTCAGACTAGATATGGGCACTACGAGTTCTTAGTAATGGCCTTTGGGCTAACTAATGCACCCGCAGCGTTCATGGACCTAATGAATAGAGTCTTTTAGAAATATCTGGATAAGTTTGTGATTGTGTTTATAGATGATATTTTGATATACTCAAAGACTGAAGAAGAACATGCAGGGCATTTGAGAATAGCTCTAGAAACGTTGAGAAAAGAGAAATTGTATGCAAAGTTTTCTAAGTGCGAGTTCTGGTTGAAAGAGGTGAAGTTTTTAGGGCATGTCATCAGCAGTGAAGGGATTAAAGTGGATCCTGCTAAGATTGAAGCTGTGATGAATTGGGAGAGACCTAAAACACCTACAGAAGTTCGAAGTTTCTTAGGATTGGCGGGATATTATCGAAGCTTTGTTCAAGACTTTGCGAAGATAGCCACCCCACTAACAAAGTTGACAAGGAAGAATGAAAAGTTTGTGTGGAATGAGAGGTGTGAAGAAAGTTTCTAGGAATAAGAGATTGGTGAATGCACCTGTATTGACCCTACCAGACGAAAAAGGAAATTTTATGATCTACAGTGATGCATCTCACAAAGGTTTGGGATGTGTACTAATGCAGCACGGTAAGGTAATTGCTTACGCTTCGAGACAATTGAAACCTCACGAGCAGAAATATCCTACTCATGACTTAGAATTGGCCGCGATTGTTTTCACCTTGAAGATTTGGAGACATTATTTGTATGGGGAAAAGTGTGAAATTTACACGGACCATAAGAGCTTAAAGTATATCTTCACCCAGAAGGAGCTAAATATGAGACAGAGAAGATGGTTTGAATTACTCAAGGATTATGATTGTACCATTAACTATCACCCTGGGAAGGCGAACGTGGTGGCGGATGCTTTAAGTAGGAAGGAGAAAATCAACATGTTGACAATGCCTGAGGAATTATACAACGAGTTTGAAAGATTGGAGATAGAGGTATGTATGCCTGCAAGTAGTACAGATACGGGGTACACTATGACGTTTCAGCCAGAATTGTTAGAAAAGATTCGCAGATGCCAGGAGGAAGTCATGAGTGGAGATGTGAACAAGTTAACAGGTGAGGAAATATGCACACAAGTAGATGACAATGGGATATTGAGATTTCTTCACGTATTTGGATACCCAATGTGACAGAGTTAAAGAATGAGGTTCTACAAGAAGCCCACAGTTCGAAATATTCTATTCATCCTGGAAGTATGAAGATATATCGAGACTTGAAAAGAAACTTCTGGTGGCCGGATATGAAGAGAGATATTGCCGAATGGGTAAGTAAGTGTTTAACCTCTCAGAAAGTAAAAGCTGAACATCAGAGACCAAGCGGGATGCTACAACCATTAGAAATTCCCGAGTGGAAATGGGAGCATATTGCGATGGATTTTGTGGTAGGATTGCCAAGGACGAGAGCTAATCATGATGCTATCTGGGTAATTGTTGATCGATTGACGAAATCTGCACACTTCCTTCCGATAAATGAGAGGTTTTCATTAGACAAACTGGTTCATCTATACATAAAAGAGGTGCATTGTTAGTCACAGAGGCATGCCTGAATACATCTGATAACAAGCCCAAGTAGTTCGTAATGCTATGCATTACCTACATGACCTCTTAACTGAGGGAACCTCTAGTTGTAGAGTTTCTACTTGTTTGTACTATGTAATAGGCATCAAATTCTATCTGTGTAACTGTACCTACTAAGTCAAGAATAAAGCTTGAAAGAAGTTCTAAGGTTCATGCCTCAAGCAAGGAAATGAAGACTGTCAAATAATCACAGTTGGGATTTGAAGAATTGAAGAAATGAAGAAATTGCCTAAGTACTAATTCGAGAAGTACATTTGTTTATTCGAGAAGTCTAGCATTCGAGAAGTCTGGAGTTCGATATCTCAGAAGACACTATTCGATATCTCTCGATATCTCATTCGATATCTCAGGGATTCGATATGTCCATTACACGGTTCGAGAACTCAAGGAGTCAACAGTTCGAGTTCTCAAAGGGTCAACAAGTCAATGCTACATTCGATATCTCAAAGACTCAATATGCTATTCGATATCTCAGGGATTCGATATGTCAAAATGCTCTATTCGATATCTCAAGGAGTCCCAGAGAAAAGAGCTATTCGAGAAGTGATTCGATATGTCAAGATAACACTATTCGAGAACTCAGAGTTATCGATCAAGTCAACTCCAGTTCTCGAATCACTCACTTAGTCACTTCTCGAATACATTCTTGAGGACAAAATACTGAAGAATTGTACAAGTCAGAAACCTGCAACAAGCCAGGATACTTTATTTGACTCTGTCCTATAAAGCATGCTGGAAAGCCTACAAAGAAGCTTGGAGAGATAAGACAAGGGACAAGGAGCTGAAGAAGTGGATCTAAACAGGCTTTTCAAAGTCAAATCTGTAGCCGTTTGGACTCTTACTAAAATGAGATAGACAGACTGGAAAGTGTTTTTGTTTTTACCTACCTCATTTGTAGTAAGTGGGTGTATCCATGTCTATAAGGATACAGCCTCACTTCCTTAGCTGTTAAGGTGTTGAAGTTTCTCAAATACCAAGAAAATATCTCTCTGAGAAAAACGAAGCTGAGAATACTATCATTTGTATTCACAGATTGTAGCAAAATCTTAATCTAATAAGATATTAGATTAAAGTGATATTGTGTTGTGTTTGTCTTTAATTATCCGCATCTTCATATCTCACACACTCATCACTTATCTTGCTGCAAAGATTCAAGAACGAAGAAAAGTTCAAGAATCCATTCACCCCCCCTCTGTATTCTTTTACTGTATTCAATACTCAACAAGTGGTATCAGAGCAGGCTGTTTAATCTAAACAGAAAACGATCATGAGTTCGAATACACCAAAGACTACAGGTACGGTAAAGGTCCCTAAGTTCGACAAAGAGAAATACAACCTCTGGAAAATAAAAATGCTGTTGTTCATCAAAGCTGCCAATCCTCTCTACCCTGACATTCTCAAGAATGGTCCATTCATACCACAACAAGAAGTTGCTGAATCCACAGTGGGCGCAGTAGTCATTCCTAGATCATACGTTCCAAAAGAGCCATCCAAATGGACGGACTCAGAGAAGGAAAAGATTGCCCTAGACAGCCACCTCATGTTGTTAATCATAGACTCCATGGATATGTCGATGTTTGCCAACATAGCATCATGCAGATCAGCCAAGGACATGTGGAATCACATCGAGGTGTTATGTGAAGGGACAGAGGAGGTAAGAGAAAATAAGAAACAGATACTGGTCACACAGTATGAGGCGTTCATGGCACAGCCCAAGGAAAGTATCACTGATATGTTTGAAAGATTTCACAAGCTGGTGACTGAGCTCCAAATGAATGGGAAGGTTTGCAGCACTAAGGAATTAAATATGAAGTTTCTACTATCGTCACCAAACCATCTAGAGCAAAGGGTCATATCCCTAAGAGAAAGAGATTTGAACAAAGTCACGTATGATGTGCTCTATGGGGTTTTAAAGACACACGAGCTTGAGTTGCTTCAAAAGAGGGCTATCCAAGCTAACCAAGGCAGAATGATAAACACATCCTGTGCCTTGATTGTCAACAAATCTATTCAAGACCTGGAAGCATCTGCAAGTCAGCTGAGAATAGAAGAGATAGTAGATGATGAAGAAACTGAGGAAGTAGTGACTGAACCTGCTGATGACAAGGAAGAAGATGAGTTCTACACTCTTGAAGAGCTGGATGGCATGGAAAATACATCATATGCTTTTATGGCTAGAAAATTCCCAAACATCAGATTCAAGAGGAATCAGCCCTTCAAGCCTAGACCTCAAAATCATTCATTCAACAAGAGCAAGGCACCTATGAAAACAAACAAGAACAGATTCAAAACCAGCTATGTGGATAGGTCATCTGTAAGATGTTACAGATGCAATGACCTAGGGCATTTTGCCAGTGAATGCAAGAAGCCTAAAAAGAAGGATAAGGAGTTTCTTGAGCTTGAAGCTAAGTATGAGGCCCTTCTAAAGAAGCAGACACCAGGTAAGGCTTACATAGCTGAAGGGAAGTGTTGGGATGATTCTGACAGTGATGGGGAAGAACAAGAATTCTGCAACTATGCCTTGATGGCCAATTCCAAGGAAGAACCATCTGCATCAGACTCACAGGTACCATCTCTCACTACCATAGACATGTCTGTTTCTGAATATAAATCTTTGGTTGAACAACTATCCGTTGAGATGTTTAACATTCATACTAGTATGACTGCTGCTAATGAAGAGATTGCTAAACTGTCTACTAGGAATGAACTGTTAAATAAGAGAAATGAGGAACTAGAGCTAACTACTGTGCAAATAGAAAATCTTAAACAAGAGATTGAGTATCTAAAGAACAAAGTTCTATGTGCTAGTCAAGTTGAGAAAGCTCTTAGGGATGAATTAGCTGAAAATGAATTTAAGTTGAAAACATTTAAGAATTCCTCTAGTCTATTGCAGTCTTATCATGAGAAAAATCTAGCTAGACCTAAGGCTGCCATTGGACTTGATTATGACACTCTTAAACAGAGGAAAGGCTATGCAGTCATTGAAGATGACATTGTTGTTCAAGAGGAGGTGCCTCAGGTTTTGAAAAAGACTGAGAATCCAATATTTAAAACACCAACACTTGAGATTAATGAGGATGCCTTACTCATCAAGCAAATGTTGGAGGATGAAGATGAGGCACAATCAAATGAACAACAAGCATCCTCTGAGAGTAAGAATGTCAAAACCAAAGCCAAGGAGCCAGTAGGAGGTAGACCTAGACTTGAGAAATCTGTAAATTTTGTTTCAGCTGGAAATTATGAGACTAAGAAGAAAGTGACTAATAAGAGACCAAACAGGAATGGCAAATTAGGGATTAACAAAGATAACAACTATGCTTATGTGCCAAATGCCCCTAGGAAAGTTTGTCAAAACTGTTTTAGCTCTAATCATTTGACTCATGCTTGCAAGAAACCATCTGGTAGTGTTGCTAAACCATTCTATGATTGCTCTGTGCCTTTAAGACATAGAGACTCTCCTTTCTGTGATAAACTTGATTGTATGCCATGTAACATGAATGTGATGACTAGTTGTTTTAATTTGAGAAGACAATTCATGGAGGGCTGTATCAATCATAATGTTCACACACACTACACAAGGACAAAGTCTTCAAGTCCTCCTAAAGTTAGGAAGGTACCTCTGTCACCTAAGTCTAAGAACCCTGATTCTAAGACTCCCAACAGTGACAAGAAGACCAACATCAAGAAAACTGATAAGCATGCTGATTTTGATAAAACTGTCACTAAGTCACATGGACCCAAACTCGTTTGGGTACCAAAGGAGAAGTAATACTTTTGTGTTTGCAGGGCAAAGAAAGTAAAAAGAAGGTCATGTGGATTTTGGACAGTGGATGCTCAAGTCATATGACTGGTGATATGGCCCTGCTATCACAGTATGAGGAAAAGGCTGGCCCAATGGTTGCTTTTGGAGATGACAGCATTGGCAACACACTGGGATATGGCAAGTTGGAAATTGGAAATGTCATCATTGAGAATGTAGCACTGGTCAAGGGGCTCAAGCATAATCTACTGAGTGTTGGTCAATTCACTGACAGAGGCTTCAAAGTGAACTTTGACAAAGATGAATGTTTGATCACCCACAAGAAGACTGGTGATTTTGCTCTGTCTGGAGTAAGGAAGGGAAGCCTGTTTGTAGCCAATATGGACTCTGCAAGCAAGGACACAATTTGTTGCTTCTACTCAAAAGCATCAAATGAAGACAGTTGGCTGTGGCACAAGAAGCTATCACACCTGAACTTCAAAGCCATTAATTCCCTAGTCAAAAGGGAGTTAGTGAGAGGCATTCCCACACTTGAATTCTGTCAAGAAGGAGTGTGTGAGGCGTGTCAAAAGGGAAAAATGAAAAGATCAAGCCACAAGTCAAAAACAGTGACATCTATAACCAAGCCCCTGCAACTGATTCATATGGATTTGTTTGGGCCTGTCAATATTATGTCACTAGGAAGGAAGAAGTATGCTCTAGTGATGGTTGATGATTTTACAAGGTATACATGGGTAGAATTTCTGGCATCAAAGGATGAGGCTCCACAAGTAATCATTGAGCACATAAAGAAAGTTGACAAAGAAGCAAAGGCCATAAATGCAAGTGTGATTGCATTAAGAAGTGATAATGGGACAGAATTCAGAAATGCCATGCTTGGAGCATTCTGCAAAGAAAATGGTATTTCTCAACAATTCTCAGCTCCAAGGACTCCACAACAAAATGGAGTTGTTGAGAGAAAGAATAGGACTCTGATAGAGGCTGCTAGAACAATGCTACTTGATGCAAAGATGCCTACATGTTTTTGGGCTGAGGCTGTGAGCACTGCATGCTACATCCAAAACAGAACCCTCATCAACAAAAACACTGGAAAGACACCTTACAACTTGATGACTGGAAAGAAGCCTACTCTAAAGTATGTTCATACTTTTGGAAGCAAGTGCTTTGTGCTAAAAGATAATTCAGAATATGTTGGAAAGTTTGATGCAAAGGCATTTGAAGGAATCTTTCTTGGCTATTCTATGGAAAGAATTGCATACAAAGTTTATGTCATTTGTCAAAAGAAAGTAATGGAGAGCACAGATGTAACATTTGATGACAGCAAACTACCTGGATTAGAAGAAGCCAATGATGAAGATAAAGATCCCTTGAAGTTTGACAATCTAGATGATTCTGATGAGGAGATTGAAAGTGAATCTGAACTCATAATCCAACAAACTCAAGTGAATGAAGAACCTGTGTCAACCAACAATGAAGAAACAAGCATCCAAGATACACCTGTGAGGAGTGACAACTTCACAGGGGGAGGAAATGTAGATGATCATGATCTAAATGATGAAGCAACATCAAGGATGAGAAATCAATCTGAACATACAAGGAAATGGGATAGATCACACACTGCAGATCAGATAATTGGAAATCCAAATGCAGGAGTAAGGACAAGGAGAGCAACTATAAATGAATGTCTCTATGGCTGCTTTCTATCCCAAGTTGAGCCTAAGAAACTTGATGATGCATTGTTGGATCCTGACTGGATAATTGCTATGCAAGAGGAGCTAAATCAATTTGAAAGGAGCAAAGTATGGGAACTAGTGCCTGCACCAAAGGATAGAACCGTTGTTGGAACTAAATGGGTTCTAAGGAATAAGATGGATGAAAATGGTGTAGTCATAAGGAACAAAGCAAGGTTGGTTGCAAAAGGATACTCTCAACAGGAAGGTATTGACTATGATGAGACCTTTGCCCCTGTTGCTAGACTAGAAGCCATCAGAATTTTCTTGGCATTTGCTGCACATTCTAATTTCAAGGTCTATCAAATGGATGTCAAGAGTGCATTCCTGAATGGGGAGTTGGAAGAAGAAGTATATGTGCAACAACCACCTGGCTTTGAGGATCCACAGTTTCCCCACTTTGTCTACAGATTACTTAAAGCATTGTATGGACTCAAGCAAGCTCCTAGGGCATGGTATGACACACTATCACAATTTCTACTGGAGAATCAATTCACTAGAGGCACACTGGACAAGACACTGTTCTACAAGAAACATGATGATGATATTATCCTAGTTCAAATCTATGTGGATGATATCATATTTGGCTCTACAAATGAGAAGCTGTGTGAAAAATTCTCTAAGCTCATGCAAAGCAGATATGAGATGAGTATGATGGGAGAATTAACATTCTTTCTTGGACTGCAAGTTAGTCAAAGGAAGGATGGCATTTTTATAAGCCAAACCAAATACATTAAAGATTTACTGAAGAAATTTGATTTGGAAGAATGTTCACCTGCAAAGACACCCATGGCCACTGCCACCAAGTTAGATGATGACGCTAAGGGCAAAAAGGTAGATATCTCAATCTACAGAGGCATGGTTGGTTCTCTACTCTACCTCACTGCTAGTAGGCCAGATATCATGTTTGCTACATGCTTATGTGCAAGGTTTCAATCAAACCCAAAGGAATCACACATGATAGCAATAAAAAGGATCTTCAAATATCTGAAAGGCACACCAAACTTGGGGTTATGGTATCCTAAGGACACAGGGTTCAATCTGGTTGGTTATTCTGATGCTGATTATGCTGGATGCAGAGTGGATAGGAAAAGCACATCAGGTAGCTGCCAGTTTCTTGGACAAAGGTTAGTCTCTTGGTACAGCAAGAAACAACAATCTGTGTCAACTTCCACAGCTGAAGCTGAATACATAGCTGCTGGAAGTTGCTGTGCTCAAGTGCTTTGGATTAGAAACCAACTTAGAGATTATGGACTTGTGTTGGAAAGAATTCCTATCATGTGTGACAACACAAGTGCAATCTCTATAGTTGCCAATCCTGTCAATCATTCTAGGACAAAGCACATTGACATCAGATATCATTTCATTAGAGAACATGCAACTAATGGAACCATTGAGTTGCATTATGTCACTACAGAAAAACAACTAGCTGACATATTCACTAAGCCATTAGATGAAGCCACCTTCACTAGGCTGGTCAGTGAGATTGGAATGCTGAATTCTTCGAATTCTGGCTAAGTGAATATATCAACTAGATTGTTGCAGCAGTAAATACTTACTTTATCAAATGCCCAATATTTCTGAAGTAAGTATTGGCTGGAGTATGATGTATAAATATTCCAATGCTGCACATGTTGAAAATCATACATATGTAGCTTGAAATTTCTGTAAAAATTTTGAGTAAACCACTATTTAATTTGGTAGAATATTCGTCAATGAATATTTCTAGTAAATTTTAAAGGATAGTGGAAATTGAATTTTATGAGTGAAAAGTACAGTTCGATAAGTCAGACTTCTCGAATGGTTCATTGTTATGTCTTGGCTCGAGTTCTCGAATAGGCCTATCTAGAACCCTCTTGAGTTCTCGAATAGTGTCTTTTAGAGAAATCGAATAGCACACTTTGAGTTCTCGAATAGAGTATTTTAGTTCTCTAATGATAGAGTTCTCGAATACTGCATTTGAGTTATCGAATCATTTGAAAAGGCTGATTTTTCGCTGACACTTAATCGCTTTTTGAATTTATATTCAAACCTTCATTTCACTCATAAAAATATATTCTTAACTTTGAATTATTTTCTGAGTTAAATCACTGCCAGCTGTGAGTTAAAAACTGCCTGAGATATCGAATAAGCCTTTCTTGACTTCTCGAATAGTTGTTTCATACTTCTCGAATGACTTGTCGCTACAGAACACTTATCTATCGACAACTCATGACATTCATATATATATATACAACTTCACAACTATTCAATTCATTTCGTTCGATTTCTCAAGCATCTCAACTCCTGAAACCTCTGAAAAACCCTAACTGCGAATTTCTTCTTCAATCCTAATTCTCTTTTCTTCTCTACCCAAATGGCAAACACTCAACTCACCATACCATCCCAAACTAATTTCATCGCAATCTCCAGTGATGTGGAAGCACCGAATGCCAATTTCAAGTGCGTTGTTCGGTGGTTGTCTGAATCATACATCAAGAGTGCGCTCTCAGCCAACCCAACTCTGTACATAGATCTATTGGAACAATTCTGGAGGACTGCTACTGTGGAGGTCATCGCTCTTGAGAATGCTATCACCTCTTATATTGTTCACTGCAAGATTCAAGGAGAGGATATCACTATCACCACTGCAGACATGAATCAAGCCTTGGATATGCAGCAAGAGACGTATGATGCTCTGGCCTCCAATGATGAGTTGGAAGAATTCTTTGACTTCATCAACTACTCTGATACTATCAAGCTGGGAAAGTTGAATAGGAAGTTCATGAGGAAAGAATGGAGCTTTGTATTTGCTACACTCCTTCAAGTATTCACTGCACGGAAATCAAGCTTTGATCAGATTAGTACACCCGTGCAGCAGCTTGCCTATGCCTTGGCTCATGGGAGAAAGATAGATGTTGGACTTCTCATCCTACAGGAACTCTATGGGAGACTTGGTCAGACCACAGCCAAGAGAGGTAATGAAATTTTCTTTCCTCGCTTTATTCAATCAGTGCTTAACTTTAAAAATGCTTCTTTGATTGAATTGCCTGGAGTAGATAAGAGTAAAATAGGCTATCCTAAGTCCATGACCAAACTCATTTTTGGTAATTTGGAGACTAGGAATGATGTGGATGTAAGACTTAACATAACTCCCCACATGGAGGGTTTGTTTAGATCTTACCCCCATAACATGCCAATATTTGATTCAAAATCACAGTTAGCACAGCCTAAGCAAGGAGAACAAAGTGCTAACCCAAGGCCTGCTAACCAACCCCCTCAGCCAAACACTCTATCCAGCAAAGAGCCAACTGCATCATCCTCTCAAAAGGGTGATGTTAGTAAAAAGAAGAGAAAACAGGCTGCTTCTGAACCTTTAGAAATCTTAACTGAAGCAGCCTTGGCTGTAGAACTAGGGTTAGAAAGTGAGAAACCTGAGTCACCTATCATAAGCCTAAAGAAGAAGAAGAAGTCTAAAACCACCTCTTCAGTCACTCAAATGGCTGAAGTTGTAAAATCAGGGGCACACAGCTCACTAGATGTATCCTCTCAACAGGATGCATCTATAGAATCAAGCATCCTCCCCAATGCACCTATCTGTAAAGAGTCAGCACAAGGGAGTGATAAGGCTGGCACAACACTGAGTGGAGAGCACATCATAACTGAAACTCCCTCTATTTCTCAGGGGGAGTTGCCAAAATCTTGTCTACAACACACTTCTCTTTCAGAATCTACCACTCATATTTCTTTGAAGCCTACAACTCAAGCAATTGAGAAGCAAGGCATTGATCATCAAGAATTCTTTTCCTTTGATGAGCCAATGAATTCAAGTGACTTGGTGCATGACACCTTGCTCACCACCCAGGTACCACATTTGGATGGTCAGGGAATGCATGCTGGGGCATATCCTAATGACACCATCACAAACACAGAGGATTCACTAGTTCTTACTAGAGACTCTGTGCCTGTGTCAACTACTGTTGTAACTCATCCCACTTCTGTGGAGACAGCAGTAGTAGAGTCTGTTCATCCGGTTGCAGAAGTTGCATCTGTAACTGAGGAGCCTAGCAAGCCTAGCTCTAGCTCTAACTTTTTGTCTCAATGGCTGAAGCCTGTGCAACATGACAGTGCTTCAGGATCAGGGTCTGTTCCACCACAATTGACGGTTGAAGCACTTCAAAGCTTAGTTGTGGATCAGATCCCTGAGTTCACAAAAATTGCTCAGCACCTTCTCACTGCAAACATGCCCAATCCAGACTATGAAGCTATTCTCCTATGTCACAAAGAGGATGTAGAGCTACAGAAGGAGAAGATCATAGATGAAACTGAGAGAGATGGGAATATCGATGTTTGGCTGCAAGGAACCAATTCAATCCCTCTCTCAGAAGGTCTTCAGTATCTCAGAGAAGAGTACATCACTTCACTAGGGTCCAATGCCAAATCTCTCAACCCTACTGATGTGTTTGAAGCAGTGAATGACAACTATAAAGGCATTCTCAAGGCTGCACACTATCTTGGTAAAGGCTTAAAGACAGAAATTAATGAAGTGTGTTCAGCTACAACCAAGGAGGTGCATGAGATCAAGAGGACTTTTGATGCTAAATTCCCTCAATTGGAGACTGTTCTCAAGGACATTCGAACCTGCAATGCTACTTGCACCAGGATGGACAATGGTTTAGCTATTCTCAAGGATGCTGTCACAGGTCTGGGGCACAAATTTCAATCCTTATCAGATCAGACAACTGATGCCAATGCCATGCTCAGGACCCTCTTTGCAAATCAATATGGAGACAAGCTGGTCACTGAGGTTCCTGTGCATGAGATGTCAAGGTTCGAAGTGCAGAGACTGAAGGATCAATCCCTATCTGGTTTTAAGGCCAATGAACTCTTCATTAAAGTGGATACTCTTGAAAAGGAGGTAGTCTCTCTCCACAAGTCCAATGCTCATCTTACAGACACTGTGACAACTCTGACTGAGCAGTTGAACACTCAAGCCACCACCACAGCTGATGTTCTTCTGCATCAACAATCAATGTTGTCTGCAATGATGAAGCACATGGGTCTCCCTCTACCTGATGAATCTTCAACTCCAAAGGTGCCTCCTACAGTCCCTGTGTCTGTCAACAAGCCTAAGGGGGAGAAGAGGATATCAAAGAACTCAAATCCAAAGGGGGAGAGACCACTAGAAAAGGGCATCAAGATCACTGAGGGTGGCCATCAGAGAACTTTGAAATCTACTACTCATGTGCCTGGAAAAGGAAAGGACAAAGTTGATGAGCCTCCCACTTCTCTGCCAGTTGTCACTCTACCAACTGTGCACATCACTACTCCTGATGGTCAAAGGCAGTCTATCACAACCACAGTGGTTGCGGGGAGTATGCCATCTGACAAGCCTCGAATCTCAATATCTAAGAGTGCCAAGCCAGTAGAAGTGAAGGTGGTCACTGAGGCCAAGCTACAAGAAATTGCAAACTCAAATGTCTATCATGATGATGCATTCTTGGAGTTTCTGAAAGTCTCTAGAGAACAGGCTGGTGATGCTCTGCTATATCATGAGAGTTTGAAGAGTCAGATTGACTGTCTCACTGTAGTACCAAGGAGGCTTAATGATCTATGGCTCAAGGAGATATTGATGGTAGGAAAGAACAAAATATGGCACTTAACCATCAATACTCTACAGAGTCTAAAGCACTCAGAAGTGAATGTGCTCCTTGGACTAATTGAGAAGGGAAATAAGAACAACAAGAGTCTTCATGATGACTTGAGGAATGGTCAACCTTCAAGGCTACCTGAAGTTTTCACAGATCCTAGAACTATTATCTACCAGGCTGGAACAAGAATTGAAGATATCAAGCAGCTGGTCATTCCTAAGCATCTAACTCCTCAAAATAAAAATCTCATCATAGCCATCATTGAGAAACTGATCAAGAAGAAGGGATCAAGAACAGCAGAAGAATTAGAAGCTATATCTTATCTCAGGTCATATATTGCAACTGGCATTGTATCTGAGACTGCTAAGTTCAACCCAAGCAAAGATCAAGACAAGGATGAAGATAAAAGTGACGGAAGGGGAAGACATCACAGGAGTAATAAGGGTGATGAAGACAAGAAGAAGAAGAAGGATGATGAGAAGAGGAAGAATGATGATGATCAAGGTAAAGGCTCTGAGAGGAAAAGTGGAAGACAGCAAGCCTCAGGCATTGCTGACAGTAACCTCACCACAACGCAAGACTCTAAGTCTAGGGTGAATGCTGCCAGTAGTGACTTTTCAAAATTTGCATCTATGGCTTCTGCAACTGTCTTGCCACCTCAAGAAGAGAAGAAGATTCAAGTCAAGAAACCATCTGTATGTTTCAAAAAGCAAACTGCTAATGGAATACTACAATGGTCTACAAACAAAGGTCACATACTGCTGCCAAGTAATCATGTAAAAAGAATCAAGTTCAAGCAAGCTGCAAGGAAATCAAAGCCAACCATATCAAAAACCCTGACAATCTATCCAGGCCTAAAACTCCAACCACTAGATGAAGATTATGATGTAGACCAACTGCAATTTTTGCAAGCTCAAAGAATCTATCATGTTGCCATTGTTGATAATTGCCTTGAGATTAAATATTCTGATGGAAGGAAGGAGAAATTCAAACAAGGAGGATGTCAACACTGGGGCAAGCTATATGACATAGAGAGAATCATTGCACTGTTGAGCTCAGAAGATAAAGTGGAGAGAGTATGGAAGCTGGAGCTAATTGATTTTGTGAAAATGAAGAGAGATCATGAGGAAAAAGTCAGAAAAGGGTGTTTTGAGAAATGGCTGGCAAGAGAGAGAGAAATTGAGAGACTGGAAAGTGAAGCAGAAAAGCTGAGGAAAAAGGGTTTGTGTAGAGTTCAGTTCAACCCCTACATGGTAAAGTATAGGAGGAGAAATGGAAATCAAGTCAACATTAGAATGAATCTACTCAACCACTATCCTGCAAATATTCTGGAACCAGTACTTGAAGATTTCAAAGACTCAATTTTGCTTGAAGAATTGGATGCTATGGCAGAAATAATAAAAGCTATGGATGAGAATACAAGGAAGGAGAAAGAAAGAAGAGAGAAAGAATATGATGAATTTCAAGCCAAAGCAATGGAAAGGGAATCAAAAGACAATGGCTAGTTCTTCATCATAGGCTGTAAGATTACTCACTCTGTAGTTCTATCCAAATTGCTAATGGAAATTCATACCTGTACTGTCAAGTTTTATCTTTATGTATGTTAGGCTTGTTATCAGACATGAAATTGTGACTAAGGGTCTTACTCACAATTTGGGGGAGATTGTTAGTCACAGAGGCATGCCTGAATACATCTGATAACAAGCCCAAGTAGTTCGTAATGCTATGCATTACATACATGACCTCTTAACTGAGGGAACCTCTAGTTGTAGAGTTTCTACTTGTTTGTACTATGTAATAGGCATCAAATTCTATCTGTGTAACTGTACCTACTAAGTCAAGAATAAAGCTTGAAAGAAGTTCTAAGGTTCATGCCTCAAGCAAGGAAATGAAGACTGTCAAATAATCACAGTTGGGATTTGAAGAATTGAAGAAATGAAGAAATTGCCTAAGTACTAATTCGAGAAGTACATTTGTTTATTCGAGAAGTCTAGCATTCGAGAAGTCTGGAGTTCGATATCTCAGAAGACACTATTCGATATCTCTCGATATCTCATTCGATATCTTAGGGATTCGATATGTCCATTACACGGTTCGAGAACTCAAGGAGTCAACAGTTCGAGTTCTCAAAGGGTCAACAAGTCAATGCTACATTCGATATCTCAAAGACTCAATATGCTATTCGATATCTCAGGGATTCGATATGTCAAAATGCTCTATTCGATATCTCAAGGAGTCCCAGAGAAAAGAGCTATTCGAGAAGTGATTCGATATGTCAAGATAACACTATTCGAGAACTCAGAGTTATCGATCAAGTCAACTCCAGTTCTCGAATCACTCACTTAGTCACTTCTCGAATACATTCTTGAGGACAAAATACTGAAGAATTGTACAAGTCAGAAACCTGCAACAAGCCAGGATACTTTATTTGACTCTGTCCTATAAAGCATGCTGGAAAGCCTACAAAGAAGCTTGGAGAGATAAGACAAGGGACAAGGAGCTGAAGAAGTGGATCTAAACAGGCTTTTCAAAGTCAAATCTGTAGCCGTTTGGACTCTTACTAAAATGAGATAGACAGACTGGAAAGTGTTTTTGTTTTTACCTACCTCATTTGTAGTAAGTGGGTGTATCCATGTCTATAAGGATACAGCCTCACTTCCTTAGCTGTTAAGGTGTTGAAGTTTCTCAAATACCAAGAAAATATCTCTCTGAGAAAAACGAAGCTGAGAATACTATCATTTGTATTCACAGATTGTAGCAAAATCTTAATCTAATAAGATATTAGATTAAAGTGATATTGTGTTGTGTTTGCCTTTAATTATCCGCATCTTCATATCTCACACACTCATCACTTATCTTGCTGCAAAGATTCAAGAACGAAGAAAAGTTCAAGAATCCATTCACCCCCCCCCTCTGTATTCTTTTACTGTATTCAATACTCAACAAGGTGCGACATGGAGTTCCAGTATCAATAGTCTCAGATCGAGATCCAAGATTTAATTCGAGATTCTGGAGAAGTTTTCAAGAATGTTTGGGCACCGAATTAAAAATGAGTACTGCTTATCATCCTCAGACTGATGGTCAGAGTGAAAGAACGATTCAAACAATTGAAGACATGCTCCGAGTTTGTGCACTGGATTTCGCAGGAAGTTGGGATGAACACTTGCCATTAGTGGAATTTTCATACAACAACAGTTTTCATGCTAGCATCGGTATGCCACCATATAAAGCACTGTATGAGCGGAAATGTCGATCTCCGGTATACTGGGAAGAAGTTGGCGAGCGAAAGATACTCGGACCAGAGTTAGTATAGCAAACCAAGGAAGTAATTCAACTCATTCAGAAACGGTTAGTGACTGCTCAGAATCGACAGAAAAAGTACGCTGATTTGGCCAGAAAGAATATGGAGTTCGAAGAAGGAGAACAAGTTTTGTTGAAAGTATCTCCGTGGAAGTGGTTGGTAAGATTTGGTAAGAAAGGAAAATTAAGTCCAAGATTTATCGGGCCTTTTGATGTTTTGAAGAAGGTTGGAAAAGTTGCTTACGAGTTAGCCTTACCGCCTCATATGCAACATATTCACAACGTGTTCCATGTATCAATGCTTAAGAAATACCACCTGGACTCTAATCAAGTCATCGAATATGAGCCGATAGAGATCCAGCCAGATTTATCTTATGTGGAACAACCCATCAAGATATTAGATCGTAAAGAGAAAGTTCTACGAACTAAGACAATACCTATAGTAAAAGTTTTGTGGAGAAACCCAAGAGTGGAAGAATCAACTTGGGAGCTTGAAAGCGACATGCTTGAGAATTATCCTCATTTATTCACTTAGGTGAGATTCTGGGGACAGAATCCTTTTTAAGGGGGGGAAGGGTATAACGCCTTAGAATTTTTAGTAATAATAATTATTTATTTATTTATTAAATGTGAATAAGGTGGTATAAAACTGTTATGGAGGTGAAGTGTCTGTGGAATAATATTTGGGGGCTTAGTTGGTGATTTATGTGTGATGTGTAAGCCCGAATATTTTTAATTATATTTTTTGGAATTTATTTCCTATTTAAATGTGTTATATTTATCTTTTGTGAATTTTATAAAATCCTCGGGATTAGCAGAAATCCTGAAATCTTTTTCATTATTAACTTTATTAGTTTATATGACTTTTAAAAATATTTGGTGAATTATTTTGGGTTTCAAGGATTTTAAATGATTTTATGAATTATTTTTCCATTCTATGGATTTAATTTTGTAAAATTCATATTTAATTCGTTTTTAATCCTAAAAATATTTTAAAAATATGTGGGTGATCGTAATTTTACATTCTTTATTTTTAAATTTTTAAATTTAATATTCTACCCATTTTTGTATTTAATTATGATTTTACGGGTTATTATAGTAAATTCTTTTTAGAAATGTAAATCCTAAAGAAAAAAACTATTTTTTTCATTTCCCCCAAAATCAGTTATCTCCTTAAATCCCTAGATTCCTTTCCTCATTGAAACATAGCAGCTTTGTTCGGGTAGCACTATCTCAAAATCTCTCGAGTCTTCGCGACTCTTCCTCTTAAATCTCTCTCGACTGAAATCTCTCCCTCCCGTCTCTCTCGCGCTCAACCTTTCTCTTTAATCACCCTATCCTATTCTTTCTTATTCCCTCACACTCCCCTTTCTTTTCTCTGTATTCGACGGTGAGTGTGTGTGGCTGTTAAGCATGTGTGTACAGATGGGTGTCGTGTGTTTGTAGGTGGTTAAATTGTTGTGTTGAGCTTGGGTTCTCAGCTGTGTTGTATTATTCTTTCCCTTGTTCTTGCCATGGTCGTGCGTTGATGTGTTGATTGAGCGTAGGGGTACTGAGTGTGTGTGCGTTTATACCTTCAGTGTGTGTGTATAAGAAATCGTGGCTGTGTGTGGAGTTCTGTGGTTGCTGCGTTTGGCTTACAGTCTGTGTTGCAATTTGTGTATATGTATATGCGGTTAATTCCGTTGTGCTGAAATTGGAGCTCAATTGCTGTCATTTCGATTATTGATGTTATAATTAGTGCCTTGTTTAAATTCTGAGATTATATCTGGATATGAAGAATAATTTGTAAATTGTTCGGATATAAAGTTCGTGTAGAGTTTCGCGATTGGAAACCCGGAAACGGGTACCTCCGGGACTTTGCCCCATCGACAATGATATTAAAAATAAATTGAGTCGATGGTAATTGGCGATGATGATTTTTCTGAGCCAAATATAAATTTTAATAACTACGTTACAATTTTAATTTCTTGTTTTAAATTCTGAATTTATATAATTGATAGTAATATGATTGAGACGGATTGTTGGATTGTGGTTATTATGCAACTGATGATTGTGTTGGTTGTGTCGGCTGTATCCCGACTGGCAGTCACCCGTATAAAGGGGATGCCGTCGAAATTTTTCTAAAAATCTAAATCTATTTCTTGAAAATGAGTATGTATAATTATACAACTTGCATAAATTATGAGTCGGGCTTCTTATTTTTTTAAAACTGATCGATTATGTGATAAGGTGCCAATTGTGATTAACTATTTTGTCAGTGGTTTATATAATGCTAGTATATAACTAAATAAATGTAAATTAGGAGATTACTCGCGGGGGTAGATTAAGATTTATTATTGATGTTGATTAGCGAATATTGAGTAGAGTTCTAAAATAATGTTATATTGTGTGTAGATCCCGCGGATAAAGGGAAAGCTAAAGCTGAGGACGTATATTACAGCATCTCTAATTCGTGAATTTCTAATGATCGCCGTGTTCCGCATGCTGGATCCTCTACTATTCTATGTTTTTCCCGAAAGCGTGCCAATCCCGATGTTGTGCAGAGCTGAGCATCTTCTATTCGCTGGGATAAAGCTTTTCCTCTGCAGGGGCCTTGTGCAGTAAACCCTGATTTCCTGGTTAAGGCAAGTAAATTACTTCACTTATCTTTCAAGTGAATTATGATTATTATAACTTGATTCATATGCTCGTTCGAATTATCCTTGTTATAATTGTTCCATTAATTTCCCTTAATTTCGAATATTAAATTGTTATACCCCAAATCGATGATATTGATTTTGTTGATACCCCTTGTATATATATCGAACTTGTCGATATCTAGGTCAGAAATTACCCGACCTTATTACATTTTGCGAGATTTGAGATGTTGACCTGGAACGAAAGTGTCCAGGGTGTTTGGCAGTTGAGGTGGTCGATTGTTCCGACACCTGATGTCTAGTTATAGGATTGGACTGTTAGTTTTTTTTAAAAATGTGGACCGTAAGGGTCGGACCAGATTCGTGGTCAGAAATTATTAAGGCCAATGTGTGCCGTGGATCCATTAAGGACATTTCTGTGTGCGTTTGTCCGGGGTTAGTGCGTGACTGATCAGCAGCCTAACCTTATGATTATTTTTATCTATAAAATGCATGATAGTCCAATCCTCTTCTATTTTATGATCCAGACGAAAGACGTATCATTCAGTTGAGCTTATATATTGTTGATTGTTAATTCTTGACAGACTTGCAAACATTTCAGTTTGTTTATGCTTTTAATTATATATATACTTGCTGAGAATTTTAGCTCACTTGCTTGCTAATTCTGTTTCCTCAGCTAAGCACGAAGATGTCTAGAAGGAGTGGACCGTCTGGTTGGGGTAGCCATAGAGGCAGCCAGAGAGTCGAGATGGTGGGATGGGTAGTGAGCTTATCACCCTATTTCATGTCATTTCTGAATTAGTAGACAGATTATTTATCTTATGGAGTTGTATATTATTTTATTCAGTATTGGGTTGTAATAGTTAATTAGTAGTTGTTTCATACTGTGGCCTGTGAGCGGTATTGGTTGGTGTAGTTATATTTCTCTATGGTTTTTGTTATTATCACGCAAGTGAACTGTTTGAGTATTAGTTGGTTGGTTTGGTTGGTTTGGCAGGTGGATAGTCATATTTATGAATATATCATGCCAAAATTTTCTAAAATTACCCTATAAAAATATATTTAAATTATTATAAAATGTATGGACATTATTGTTGGTCAGTGAGGGTGTTACAATTGCTTTTCTTTACTAGCACGGCGTTGGCAATCCATTCAAAGAATTGTACGGGATCGATGAACCCAGCTTCGAGAAGTCTGTCGATCTCGGCATCAATTGCCTTGGTTTTTCCTCCGAAAACACTCGCTTCTTTTGTTTAAATGAACGTAGACCTGGTTTACATGGAGTGAGTGACGAGCTATCGTTTCGGGTATCTCAGACATGTCCTTTGGATCCCATGCGAAGATGTCAGCGTACTAGCGGATAAGCTTAATGATTTGTTGGCGGAGATCGCCTTCGAGGTCTTTACCGATTTTAGTCACTTTGTCGGGGTTGCCTTCTTCAACCTCGACCTCGACAGTTTCTTTTATGGGGATACAATTGTGTTGTATTGGAGATTCCATGATGGCTCGAGGATCAATTTCAAAAATTTGATTGATTGACATCTCGTCAACGCGTTTTGTTTTAGGCAGTACAGTAGATAAGTAGCATTGGCGAGCTACATGGTGGTCGCCCACGAGGTGAGGGATAAAGGTGATGGCTTTGAGAGCCGTCCTGGCGAGGATGGCATTGTAGCTAGAGTTTGCATTGATGACGTGGAATTTAACTACTTTCCAGGTCTAGCATGAGAGTGATCCAAAGAGGACGGAAAGATCGATAATACCAACGACTTTGACTTCGTTCCCGGTGAAGCCATATAGAGGCATATTTACATTTTCTAATTTTCGATCGTCCAGATCCATTCTTGCGAAGGCATTATGAAACAGTATGTCGACTAAACTGCCGTTATCGATGAGGATCTTATTTATTTTGTTTGTGCCTATTTTGGCAGTTATGACGAGAGCATCTTGATGAGATTCAAGGATTCCCGAGGGATAATCCTCATCAGAGAATGAGATGACGGGGGAAGGATTGAGTCAAGGACGTTTTGGAGTCTCAGGATTAATATTGAAGACTTCCCTTGTGTAAAGCTTTTTGGAATTGTTTGATGTGCCTCCTACGGCGAAGCCCCCTGCTATAACATAGATAATGCGATCTTGATCACGAGGGTGTTCATTTTGCTTTGTATTGTCATGGTCGATGTAGTGAGTCAATTGTCCTTGCTTGAGTTTAGCCTCGATGAGGTTGCGTAGCTGATAGCATTGTTCCATGGTGTGGCAAGTATCCTCATGATATTCGCAAAAGCAAGAGCTCGGGGGCCTTCCTAGTTTCATCGGCCTTGGAGGTCGATAGTCGGGCTCTGATTTTACGATGGCGAGAATTGTTGCCTTGTCGACAGTGAGTTTTGTGAACTCTTTTTCTTGTTTCTCACGAGGTTTCCAAGGCCTGGGTGAATCTTTCATTCCACGAACTACGAGGACTTCGATGATCAATTTACTTGGATTATGAGTCGTAGTTGCGTTTGTAATCCATCATCGGAGATCGCCGTCAAGGGCTTCTACTACGATCACGTCGAAATGTTTTACGAGTTGATTGGATACTACCGACGGCCTCTTGCAGGGTCATCCGGTGTTCCACGATCTGAAAAGCTGTTTGTAATGTTCTTGGATTTTTCTCGAAAAATTCTTCCGATAGGGTAGCGTGGCGATGCTTGTCGATGCCAGCTGCTAAGTAATTGATGGCCAATTCTTCGATAAAGTTCGGTATGTCGGCGACCTTGGCTCGGAATTGAGTTAAGAAATCGCGCAGGGACTCATTATATCGCTGTCGAATCGTCATCAAAGAAGTGGTGATTTTTCCTCCCTTGTAATTGCTAGAAAATCGAGCTTGAAACTTTGTTTTCAACAAGTGCAATGAACTGATAGAACGAGGAGGGAGACTATTGTACCATCGAAGTGCTGTTCTTGTAGGCATGTAGAGAAAAACTTGCATCTTGTTATTTCTGAATGTCCAAAGAACGCAATGCGACCGTCAAAGGTGTTAAGGAAACCACTTGGATCTGCTGTACCATCAAAGTGGTCTAAAGAGGGCATTTTAATCGTCCTGTCAATACGAGCAATTTCAATATCCCTCGTTAACGGGCTCTCAGTAGATACTACCTGACCAGTCTGGTTGCACATGAATTCCCTGCCCGCGGCGAGGTCATCTTGAATTTGGGCGAAGACTTCGGGTAAGAACGACTCGGAAGCCTCGCTACGCCACGACGATTCGCTTGCAGATGACGATTGTCATCATTTACGTGGAGGAGGTCGTGAATGAATTGACTCTGTAGATTCTTCATCGTCGTAACCTTCATACTCCTCTCTTGGTTCTGCATCTTCGGCGTTGAAATTGCCGTTGTGAGCCGAGATAAAAGTTTGTTTTAATTCAAGTCATAGGCGACGTATTTCTCGATGTTGCGCCAACTTTTCCGCCAAAAGTTTTTTCTGCTTTTCTAGAGTGGCTAGCTCTTCATCGGAATCGTAGAAGTCATCCTAATCCTCGTTAGCGACCGTCTTTTGTTTTTGGAGTTTTTGGAGGTGTAAACGCATATCGCTGGTGAGAACCTTTTTTCCTTCGGCTGTTGTGACCCTCGTGCGGGTGTCGTACTGAGTTTTGTGGCCTCTACTAAACTGGACTGACTTGATGGGTCGTTGACATCCACCTGTTTCTTCTGCTGCCAGGGGAAGTAACTGCCTCGGCTTTAAGGGAGGAGGTGCCATTTGGTCCCCGTCTCGGGGGGCCGTTAGCATCTCCGTCTTCGAGTTTAGCTGTTCGATTATCAAAGCATCGCCATTCATTTTTCGGTTGGAACTTGAAGAAAGGAAGCTCCTTCTAGCGCCAAATGATAGAGAGGGAATCGTTAAGGATTACAATAATATAAGATATTATCTCAAGTAGGAAGATTGAATGTAATTGGTTATTAATGGATTATTCTCTCTCTACAATCAGGAGATTTCTCTCTCTTTTCTCAAATTGCCAACCCCTTTACAAGTGGGACAAAAGATTATATTTACAGGGGTTCCCTTGTGGGTCCCCCTCCTAACTAACTTGCTTACTAAGTTTACATTAATGGGATTGAAGGCCATAATACAATTACAAGGCTTTTGGGCCTAATACAAACTAAGTAAATACATTCATTTATATTCTAGGACCTAATACAAACTAAGTGGCTCTTGTTTAATTGGGCTTATGGTTCAACAGCTGAAAACTTATACTAGATGTAATCATGGTTCTAAAAATCGGCGAGTTGCCCGATAAATCGGTGATAGGCAAGCTACCGATATATTTTCCGGTTATCGCCGGAAAAAACGGTTTTCTTGAAACCCGGTCAAAATCGGTAAGAATCGGGTTAAAATCGGATGCAAATTGCTGTAGATGAACAAGATGGTTTGATAAAGGAGAAGAGATTGATGTTTAAATCTATAATTTTGATCGTAAATAAATGATATGATGAAGAAGGTGAGATATATACGTATATTACAAAAGGGAGAAAGGAGAAGACAACACGAATTCCCAGAAACCTATTATGACCAAGAAAGACTACTATATGTAAACGAAATTGACGTTCCACTAACTCTATATTAAAATATGGTCATCAAAAATTAAAAATCTAGTATGATATATTGGTCCATATATATAAGTAGAATACATTAGAAAACTATTTGATTTTAATGATAAAAAATTATCTTGATTTATTTTAAAATTACAAATCTATTTTTGTACAATAAGAATAATGATCTAATTTCATATATATTATAAAATATTATATTAAAATTTATCCGATTTATATTCGATTTATGCTTGTGTGATTAAAATTTAGGAGTTACGTTTCCCGAGCTTTTTGTCCAAAATAAACTGAAAATTAGTTTATGTATAAATTTTAGCTGTCATTTTGATACAGAAGAAAACTTCATGCGGTTCAATTAGCAGAAACAATGCTCTCTTCTGAACAAACAATTAAATGGCCAGAATCTAATACACCTCCACTTAGAGCCCGGATCCTCTGTCCCCTTCTTCATGCCCCCTTCTGTGTCCCCTATACAAAATGGGTGCCCCTGGCGGGGCCCATTATCTAAGACACACGATTGGAGATGCAAGTGTTAATATATTATGAAAAATTAATTAAGTGAACCCTGAACTATATGTCTTTTATTGTTTAGGTCCCTGATCTATTTTTTTCAACATTGCCATCCATAATCATTTAAACTTTTCTAATTCGCATATTCCCGTCCGAATTTGACTAACGAACGTTAATCAATGCTAACGTGGTAGTGAATTTTCAAATGCCACGTCATACCACGTCATGCCACGTCACTGTCACGTCAGCATTGACCAACATCGTTAGTCAAATTCGGACGGAAGGATGCGAAATTAGAATAGTTTAAATGATAGGGATCGCAATATTGGAAAAAATAATTCATGGACCTAGACAATAAAAGTCATATAGTTCATGGACCTTTGAATTAATTATCCCAATATATTGATGTAATACGAAAGCTACCGTAATTATTATTATTAGGAAAAAATGGATAGTTTTCTTTATTTTACAATTAGGTATCGTTTATATAAACGATTATATATTATAAACTAATTTAGGTTTATATGAGAAAGAATGACAATAATACCACATTTTTAAACAATCTGTACGAAAATAACACTTTTGGAAAAGGTGGCCAAAGTACTCCAAAGTTACGCATTTGTAAAATGCATAATAAAAAAAAGTGGATTTTACACATTTTGAAGATGCATAACAAAAAAAAACCCTATTACGCATTTGATAAGTGGGTAATTAATATAAAATGAAAACCCTATTACCCCTTTGGAGAATGCGTAATAGCATTTACCCATTCTCCAAATGCGTAATAGAGAAGTACTGTTTCACCTATTACCCCCTTTTTAAATGCGTAATTAGTATACAACATATTACCCCTATTTCAAATGCGTAATAGCGGGGTATTTATGGCCACAATCACCATTTTGGGGTATTCTTGTAATGGTTGAGTACTGTGCAGGGTATTCTTGGCCAAAACCCTCTAATATGACGTTTACAATATAATGATCGCTTATATAGTCAAATTGTAATAAAGTAAAGGGATAATTAATTTAAAAGTCCCTGAACTATATGCCTTTTATTATCTAGGTCCCTGAACTATTTTTTCCAACATTGCGATCCCTAAACTTTTAACTTTTCTAATTCGCATCCTTCCGTCCGAATTTGACGTGGCAATGACGTTAGTCAATGCTAACGTGGCAATGACGTGGCATGATGTGGCAGTGACGTGGCATGACGTGGCATGACTGCCACGTCAGCATTGACTAACGTTCGTTAGTCAAATTCGGACGGAAGGATGCGAATTAGAAAAGTTAAAAGTTTAGGGATCGCACTGTTGGAAAAAATATTTTAGGGACCTAGACAATAAAAAGCATATAGTTCAGGGACCTTTGAATTAATTTTCCCTAAAGTAAACTATCCCTTTTTTCTAATAATAATAATAATATATGTTAACAGCAAGATACAAGTAACTCTTAAAAAATATTCCTTTTTTTCTAATAATAATAGGGAGCTGATATGTGCACACCCTCTACTTATAGGTGCACACCCTCTATTGAGACTTAGACCAAATTACCCTTATACTCCTTTTTAAAATCTTCAATTTTTTCTATTTACAATAATAATATTTTAGTTGTAATAAAAAATGAACAAAAATAGGAGGACATTAATACACAATCACTAATACACAAAAACACCAATATACTAATATACAGACACACAAGGCTAATTTTGAGTAACTGAGATAATTAGAACTAGACACTTGACTTGAACATACTAGTGGACATAGCATGAAAGCAACAATCAAATTTTCTTGGTCTTCCTCCATAGCAACATCTCATTTTTGCTTCTTTATTTACAGAATTTTGTTTTAGCACATTAAGAAGAGGTTTTAGCAACTTACATTAATCTAGGGTTATATTGGTGAACTCAATTATAAACAATTAGAAGCTGTATGTACTTTTTGCAAAACAAAAATTTTAAAACACAAAAGTATGTGCCTATACTACATAACATAAATCATTTTCTCTCATTCAATCCAAAGCAAAAGTTAATAATCTTCAATCGTGATAGTTTAAGTAATAAATAAATTGACCGTCACTACGCCATAAACGCACATACGAAACCCTTTTTACAAAGCGTTGCACAAAAAGCGTTTCGTTAGATAGAAATTTTGGGTCTTTTGCAACTGAGCTGAACTGGTGTTGCGTTAGATATAATTCAGTGTTGCGTATTACCCACAGTGTTTCACATCATGCAACACTAACTGCTGGTGTTGCGTTAGATATTTTTTTAAATTAATAAGTGATGACGTGGCAGAAGTGGGACCCACATGTGCTGACGTGCCACTTGCTGACGTGGCATTTGTGGGGCCCACCACTGCTGATGTGGCAGTGTGGGGCCCACAATGGTGACGTGGCAGGATGTTAGGTCCAAATGTGTTGTAGAGGGGGGGTGGATACAACTTTTCGAATATGAGAAGCAATAAATACGATGCAATAAATGAACACACAAATTCAAGGAATATATGTCTTATATATAACTTGAAATGGTTGCTAAAACATTCATTACAAAGTATAACATAAGTTCAGAGAGAAGTGGATGATACTAAGCTCTGTGAATGCACTCTCTCTTTTTCTCTTGTGTTTTTCTCAAGAATTGCTCTCAAACTAAAAACATTACACAAGTACTTCTATTTATACTACATGTAATCTATGTCCTGTAGACTTTAAAGACTAAGATATACGTGGCCCAATGATGTCCACATAAATCTTGCCTTATCTTGAAAGCTTGGAAATCTGCCAATCAGAAGATGCCATGTGTCATGTTGAAGCTGCACTCTAAGTAGAACTTCTACTTGAGAATTTCTACTTAGCCATCTCGAAGTTCTAAGTAGAACTTCTACTTAGAAACTTCTACTTGGCCATCTAGAATATTTAGTACTTAGAAAATATTCTGGTCTTCAACTTGAAACTTCAATGCACATCTTGAACTTGTGATATCTTCATGTCTTCTTTATTCTTCACCAAGCTCTTGAATATGTATCTTTATTACTGACATAAACTTGCTATCAATGTCCTGACACTTGATGCAACGGTCTGGTTCATAAGTGACTAGTCTTGATAGGGTTTTTGGTTCTTGAATAAATTACCATATCCAATTAGAAATGTGGCTTTCCAATATTTGCTTTCCTTCTTGTTCACTTGAAATCAATTGGTCTTATTGATACTGATAGTTATGATCTTGATTCTTGGCTTTCCAAATCACTGAGGCATGAACAACTTTGACTTGAACTTCTCTCAATGATTTCTTCTTGGATTGATCATAGTTAACATGTTGAATTGTATCAATTACCTTGTCTTCATTTAGTGTTGATTTCTTGTGACTTCTTGTTCTTGATTGTCTTCTGGTTAAGTATCTTTTCCTTTAGTTTGAGTTACATTAGTTATAGTGCTACAAGTTTACACACTCTGCCTTTCAATCTCCCCCAATTTGATTGTCTAACAATGACATTCAAATTAATGAAGGATAACTCAACTAAACAATGAGACGAGAAAAGATAATTAACATTACAGTCTTGAATAATTTACAATTGAAATTTACATGAAAACAATACAAAGAACTTAAACTAGAAACAGAATTCGAACTTCGAATTAAAGATCATTTTAGTGATTCCTATCACCTGGATTATTTCATACCTTTTAGTCAAACTTGTATCACCTTATTGGATTCACTCTAAGGTGAATTTTCCTCAAGTGAGTTAAAGCAACCGAAAGACATGAAGTTTTTCCAACTTCAAGTTCACACCACTCTGACCTTTAACCCTAATTCCGTTTCCTCTTTCTAGCTTCAGCAGCTTGGTCTCTCTCTTCTTTCTGCCTTTTGCGCTTCTCCTTCTGCTGCTGTTCTTTCTTGTACACTGGATCTTTAAGCTGCTTCCACCTAGCATTCAACAGACTTACAGCTTCCATTTCTAGAGGGTTCTTGGGCTCTGGATAAGGATGTTTGAAAAGCCTTCTGAGTTTGTCCACCTCCTGAGTAGTCCTGATCTTTGGAATATCCTCAAAGTTCTTCATGATGAGCTGAGATTTCCAATGTGTTTTATCAGCTTTAAACTGACAATAGATCATCTTGGGGTAGCCCTTGACACGGTTAGTATTGTGGACACTAGCCGCATCTCGCTCCATTTGCTTCTTTTCCAATACTATCTCAGACAGGTAACTCATGAGTCTCTGCTTTTCTTCAACAAACTTATCTTCCACTTCGCCCCATTTGAATATATATAAAACTCTCTCCAGAAATGCAGCATCTTGAGTCCGTAGCAGCCATTGTCTACTCATATGCAAGATTGTTTGATTCTGGTCTGCATCTATGAATACTAAGGCATCAGCTGTATCTTCAACATAAGCATGTATCCAGTATACACTTTCACTTCCTGGAACACCAATAGCCTCCCTTATTTCTCCTTGTTCTAGTGCTCCAGAAGGAAGAGTCAGAGCTTCATCTACATTCTTCATGGCTTGAAGAATATTCCATTTCTTCTCTATCAGCTCCGGCTCAATCTTCACGTCATCAAGAGGGTTTGGAGCAATGACATCACACTTCCACACCTCATTGCTCTTCTTGAATATAACTCTTTCAATGATCTTCACGGATTTATCTTTAAGCTCAGAAGCGAATCCCTTACTCATCATTTGTCTACAGACAGCTTTGAGAGATTCCACTGAAAACTCCATTAGATCATTTTCCTCCATGCTAACCCTCTTCATCTTTCCGTCAACTACCATCCGGACAAAATTTGAATATGCTGAGAATTCTGGACCCTTGTCCTCTGCTAGCTGCATTAACTGATCCCTGTACAGAATGCTTAGCTCCTCAGATTGAGAGTATTGAATTTTAGTCGCTAGCAAGAACAACTCTGACGCAGATCTTCTCATTATGAATTGGTCATCCACATATAGGAAAGATGTTGGGACTCCTTCTACCAAAGACAAGATAACCTGCCACTCCTTAAGATTTGCATTGTATCCAACCCTGACTTTAGAAATTAATCTCTTCAAAGCATTTATATAGTCCCCAGTCATTGGATTCTGCAAATTCAAGTTGTAGAACAGATCATCTGCATCCTTGTTATGAACTCCTTTCGCACAGGGTCCCATCATTATCTTCCTTGCTTCATCCCATTTCTGCCCTATCCTTCGTTTGTCCAGATCAACTTGAGGATCAGCTAGCCTTGCAAGCTCATACTCATACTGCTTCCCTTGTAGCTCCACTTTCTCTTCTAGGAAGGCAGCACGTTCTTGCATCATCTTCATTTATGGAACTGAGCTTGTTCCAAGGCTAACTGTTGAGCTTTATGGGTTTCCTCATCAACAGGAAATTCTTCAGGCATTCCGGAAGACATCCCAGCACCTCCACCTTGTTCCTTCAAAGATCTTTTTATAGCGTGTGCCAACGGTACGTCTTCCATGTCAGAATCTGAGTCAAGTACCTCCTGTACTGTTTCCTGATGACTCAGGTCAACAAATGGTTCATCAACCATTACTGCCTTACCCTTTCTCATCCTCAGAGCCTCTTCATCAACAGACGGCTCAACTTCTGGTTCCTTGACAAGATCAGCGGGTTCTTCAATTTCTTCGATGTGAACTGCCTGCTGTCTCGTCTCCTTTCCACTCTCCCCCTTAGGTGAGTTATCCTGAGCTCCACCTTGGTCTTCAGATCCACCAGCTGCATAGGAACCTCCAAAACCAGAACCAGAGGCTCCCGCTCCAGTAGCACCACCTGCACCAGCATCGGGGGGAGGTTGTTGCGACTCGAAACACTCCGGGGGCACAAAACTCCTGACTGCGAACATCATTCTACTGATCTCCACAGCCATTGTATGCATTGTAGACTCCAATGCCCCCATCCTCTCATTGAGAGTGCTTCCCAAGACACCACCAGCATGGCCCAAGTCATTGACCTTATTTGTCAAATCATCAAAAGCTGTAGCTTGACTTGCCATTCTTGCTGCGTAGTCGTCTAGAGCCCTTTGGTTGTTTCCAATGTTCATCCCAAACTGCCCCATCGTCTGTCCGAACTGCTTCATCTGATTTTCCATAGAAGTCATACGCGTATCAAGATTTTCAATGTTAAGGGACGGTGTTTGGTTTAGGTGACCTCGCTCTAATACTCGTTCTGTTGGTATTTGACGCTCGGTTTCGGGCCTTGAAAATGAAGGTCCCTCTCTCCCTAACCTCTCACACACACTCCCTGTCTCACGCTCGTGTATGTCTTCAATGATTGATCCAAATAATGAAGCAGTACCTGCAGAAAATTGATAAGAAATGTTGTTGATAGTTATGGGATCAAATTCTGTTTGTTCCTGAGTTGGAATCTCAGGCTGAGAGGCTGCAAAGTGTCCTTGTACGACATCAGAACCGATCCTCTTTGCAGCATCAGTACGTACCGGTGAAGGTACGGCTGAAGTTCTTAAGACTTCATGTCCTCTTGAAGCAACAGTATCTTCAAGAGGTACATCATCCTCACCAAAATCAAAATCCCTATGTGCGGATTGTTCAAGGGGTGAACCACTCGCGTGAGGTGGAGTGGTTGCGTGTGACACGCTAGGGTTTGACTGTGGTTGTGAAGTAGCAGCGTGGAAAAGTTTGGCTTTCTTTCGAATAAGTTGCTGCTCTTCGGGTTCATTCTCCTCATAAGTTTCTACATAGACACGTGCTGGCTTTCTGACTTCCGTTAACAAGGGTGATAAAGAATAGGAATGTGTATCAGACTCAGAGTCAGAAATATGGCTCTCACCCTGGGATAGATCCTGCGGGTTAGCAGTCTCTTGGGTCGCGGAATCAGATACATAGGAGGAGGAATGAATAGTATGCAGGGAGAGATTACCTGATTGATTACCTTGTGCATCATCGCTTTCCTCATCAGGAATCTCATCAAATGCCTCAGCATGAACAGATGGATTTTGAGCATGTGATGAAACTTGTGATGATGCCTCCAAATTGGTAACTCCTGCATCATATCTAAGCCACATTTGTATATTTTCAGGAATAGACCTCGGTTTACCTTGATGTTTATCCTGATTAGCAATGGTTGAAAGTGACTTAGTGCCCATCCCTAGCGATGCAGATGTTGGGCTTCCGGCAAATCTCTGTCTAACAGCAAGAGCATCCTTCGGTATTAGGTCATTAATGAGCATTTGTAGGAACCGAGGAAACCAGCAGACAACATCAGCTGTAGTGAGGTCTCTGCTTGCAAGAGATCCCATTGAGGCCACTATCTCAGAGAGAACTATGCGTCCATAGTTTATATCCAGTTCTCTTGCTAGGGCAACTGCAAAGGTTTGCATTGGAATTGGAATTTGATGAAAATCTTTTTCGCGTGCCCGAAAACATCGTGTGATGGCCTCGAAAAAGTAATTCCATTCCACATGGAAGAATTGTTTTTGGATATTTCCTGTGATTGTGCCTTTGGGAGGATAACATCCAATTTCTTCAAAGAATCTGAGGCGTTCTGCAGCAGTAGGTTCTGGATCATAGGCATCTTTAATTGGGAATCCCAGAACTCTGTTGACAATCTCTTCAGTCACCTCATATTCCTGACCCGCTAAGGTAAACCTGAAACCTAAGGGGGTTGATTTGCTCCCAAAAGTAACCGCACTAGTCCATAATTGCTGTAAAGCATCATGTACTAGTGTAGGTTTAGCAGTAAAAGCAGGCTAGCTTTGGAGTACAAATTGAGAAATCGTATCCAAAACTTAAACCGCGGGAGTTGATCACCAATTTCCGTAGAAATATTATAAAAATTGTTTTTAGCAAGTGAAAATTGGTGAGCCATTTTAATTAAATGTTTTTCTTTAAAAGATGTGAATTTTTTATTTTAATAGAGAAAAACAAATAATTTATGAATTAATCAGTTTTATTCCTTTTAATTTTTCGAGAATATCAAAAGATAGTCTGAAAATTTAAACTACGGAATATGAACAGCCAATGACTAGATCTGAATATTCAACAAAAATGAATATTCATGTGTTTATCAGTGAAATCGTGTGTATATGTGGAGAAAATGAATTCGTGTTTTGAACAGATACACAAAACTTGATGTTTGTGTGTATGTATATGCGCGTGTATATGCGGTTACAAAACACAGTATCACAATGATTAATGATAACACAGTGATTAACAGTCAAAAATTTGGCAGTAATTCGTGATTAGTATGAGTTAAATCACAAAAACACGGGTTAATTGTATGAAGTCTGAGAAATCGCACTGTTTTTGTGAAACGGCTACTGTGAAAATGAAATTAGGTAAAGTGAATTAGGCATCGAGTTAGAGATGTATATATAGATGAATGTGAAATGACAAAAATGTCCCTGTTAAAAAGAGTGAAAATTACCAAGTCCATACAGGGAACATCTAAGTCGAACTCTATCTCGAACATTTCTATCTCGAACATCTCTATCTCGAACATCAAGTCGAACTTCGAGATAAAGTTCGAGATAGAAGTTAACTCGAACAATTAAGCACAAATAAGCACTTTAACCAAATTTACAGCAAAAACTATAGGGAAAAGCTATCTTGAACAATACTGATTTGTAGTAAACTTGGAAATTTCCCTTCTAAGAAAGACAAGGAAATTCAAGATACTTTTCGAGTTAGAAGTCTATCTCGAACATCAAATCGAAATTCGAGTTGAGTTTCGAGATAGACTAAGAGCTCTATCTCGAACATCAAGTCGAAATTCGAGTTGAGTTTCGAGATAGACTAACTCGAAGTTAATCTCATTCTTTCCAAAATACCCCCTTGAACCAAAAAGTACAGGGTAATTCAAGATATGTTTCGAGTTAGGAGTGTAACTCGAAAAATTCCCTTCAGCTTAACTGAGAACTCTATCTCGAACATCAAGTCGAAATTCGAATTGAGTTTCGAGATAGACTAAGAGCTCTATCTCGAACATCAAATCGAAATTCGAGTTAAGTTTCGAGATAGACTAACTCGAAGTTAATTCTCAGTTCTTTTCAAAATATTCCCTTAATGGAAACCTCATCTCAACCTTTGAGATAAAATTCGAGATAGACTTTATCTCGAATATTTTGAAGATAGAACTAGGCACACTGGTAACTCGAACTCGAACTCTAAGTCGAATTTCGAGATGAATTTCGAGATAGCCAACTCGAAATTCTTCCCAGACTTAGAATTTTTCAAAAACTTCACTCTGACAGATTAAGTCGAAATTCAAGTCGAATTTCTAGATGAGTTTCGAGATAGAACCTAACTCGAAATTTAGAAGTTTTTTAATTCTAAGGCCTCTAAATACATGAAACTCATAGGTAAATTCATCTAAAAATCATGCAATATTTAGAATATTATGAATTTAACTCCCCCTATGATCATGCAATCTAACAAGCATAAATTCACAGATTTGTGCTATAAAAGACACTTAAAACACAATGAATTCATGCAAAATCACACTATATGCAAACTATAACAATCATTAATTAGGCATTTTAAAGTCTAAACACATAATGATTGATTAGCTTGCACATACAAACATAAACATGGATTTTACAGATAGAAGGCTTTACTAACTTGTGTTAAGCATTCCCAATTCACCAACCAACCTATTGAATGTTACTTCATCAAGAGGTTTGGTGAATATATCTGCAATTTGTTGCATTGTGGGCACAAAATGTAGCTCCACAGTCCCCTCCTCGACATGTTCTCTTATGAAATGATACCTGATGTCAATATGCTTGGTTCTTGAGTGATCTACAGGATTGTTGGTTATGGCAATGGCACTTGTGTTGTCACACATGATTGGAATTTTCTTGTGCTCCATGCCATAATCCTTCAATTGGTTCCTCATCCACAGTATTTGAGCTACACAGCTTCCAGCAGCAATGTACTCAGCTTCAGCAGTAGAAGTAGATACTGTATGTTGCTTTTTACTTTGCCAGGACACCAATCTTCTGCCAAGAAATTGACAAGCACCAGATGTGCTTTTCCTATCAATCCTGCAACCTGCATAGTCTGAATCCGAATAGCCAATAAAATTAAAACCTGTATCTCTTGGGTACCAAATCCCTAGATTTGGTGTGCCCTTGAGATACCTAAAAATTCTTTTGACGGCTACGAGATGTGATTCTCTAGGATCCGCTTGGAACCTTGCACATAAACAAGTTGCGAACATTATATCGGGTCTACTTGCAGTTAAATAGAGGAGTGAGCCAATCATACCTCGATAGCTTGTGATGTCAACTGATTTACCTGATTTGTCTTCATCAAGCTTCGTGGCTGTTGCCATGGGAGTCTTAGTTGCTGATGCATCTTCTAGATTATACTTCTTGAGTAAATCTCTGACGTACTTGGATTGACAGATAAAGATACCATCTTTTCTCTGACTGATCTGTAATCCAAGGAAGAAGGACAGCTCTCCCATCATGCTCATCTCATATTTTTCCTGCATTAGCTTGGCAAATTTCTCGCACAAGCGCTCATTCGACGACCCAAAAATAATATCGTCCACATATACTTGAACAAGTATTAAGTCATTTCTCACAACTTTATAGAACAATGTTTTATCAATTACTCCCCTAACAAAACCATTTTCAATTAAGAATAGGGATAGGGTTTCATACCATCGCCTTGGGGATTGCCTGAGGCCATAGACAGATTTGAAGAGTAGATACACAAAATCTGCATGTTCTGGATTAACGAAGCCAGGCGGCTGTTCCAGATACACTTCTTCTTCTAACTCTCCGTTCAGGAAGGCACTTTTCACGTCCATCTGGAAAACTTTGAAGTTCTTATGTGCTGCAAATGCCAAGAACATCCTGACTGCCTCAAGTCTTGCAACTGGTGCATAGGTTTCATTATAATCAATTCCTTCTCGCTGAGAATAACCTTTTGCAACCAAACGAGCCTTGTTTCGTGTTACAAGTCCGTTTTCATCCAGTTTATTTCTGAATACCCACCTAGCTCCAATTACGGATATGTTCTTTGGTCGGGGTACCAGTTTCCAAACTTTCTGCCTTTCAAACTGATTGAGTTCCTCTTGCATTGCAATCACCCAATCAGCATCGCCAAGAGCTTCTTCTATTTCTTTAGGTTCAAGCTTGGATAATAACCCAGAATATAAGGAGATGTTAGCCATGTCAGCTCTTGCAGTTCTTCTAGTAGTCACACCAGCATCTGGATCACCAATAATTAACTCAAACGGATGGTCTCTATTCCATACCCGTTCACCTGGAAATTGTCTTGATGATTCAGCTTGACTTTCTGAGTTGGGGTGCTGACTAATTTGATTATTTTCACTAACTCCCCCTGAGTTAGTGCCAGCTCCTACAGAACTAGAGTCAACTCGACTCGAGCCTTGAACCATAGTCCTTGAGCTGCTATTTACTCCCCCTGAGTTGTTGCCGGTTCGTACTGAAGAAGTCTCTCCTGATCTTGTAGAATTAGCTTGTTCACTAGACTCAGGTTCTTCACGTATACTTGGAACATTTAATGGAACAACCAACTCAGGTTCATCTTCAAGATCTTCTAAGTCCAGATTCTGAAATTTTAGGGACTCAGGTTCACTAGAATCTCTTGAAATTGATGAGAGTTTGGTATCGTCGAATCTGACGTTGTAGCTTTCAGTCACTTTTCGATCATTCACTAAGAACACTCTATAAGCTGCCACCACATCTGTAGAGTAACCAACAAAGATTCCTTCACGAGCTTTTGCTGCAAACTTGCCTAGATTTTCATCATCTATAAGCACATAGCATTTTGCTCCGAAGACATGAAAGTATTTGATTGTTGGTCTTCTGTTGTTCATTAATTCACATGGTGTCTTTTCTTTATCTTTTATAATCAATGTTCTATTTTGAGTGTAACAAACGGTACTCACTGCTTCGGCCCAGAAGTACAAGGGAAGTTTTGAATCATACAACAAAGTTCTTGCTGCTTCAACCAAAGTTCTATTCTTCCTTTCAACTACTCCATTTTGCTGTGGAGTTCTCGGGGCTGAATACTGACGACGTATTCCTTTAAATACACAGAAGTCATTTAGCACTGCGTTTTTGAATTCAGTGCCATTGTCAGATCTAATCGTCTTCACAATAAGTGTTGAAACATTCTCAATTTGAGTGATGTGATCAATGATTAAGAAAGGTACTTCGTCTTTCGTCATTGCGAACAATACCCATGTATACTTGGAGAAGTCATCCACGATTACCAAAGCATATCTTTTCCTAGACAAAGATAGGACATTCACTGGGCCAAACAAATCCATATGAAGAAGTTGTAGAGGCTCAGTAATACTAGAAATTTCTTTGCTTTTATGCGATGCTCGCTTCGACTTTCCCATTTCACAAGCTTCACAGAGTCCTTTCGGAGCGAACTCCATTTGAGGTAGATCTCTCACCAATTCTTGCCTCGCGAGAGCATTCATCGTTTTGAAGTTTAAGTGAGATAGCTTTTTGTGCCATAACCAGCTTTCATCATCCGAGGCTTTGCTGTAGAAACAGGTGACCTCATCCTGATTTGCTGAATCCATATCTGCAACAAAAAGATCTGCCTTTCGAACTCCTCTCAAAGCTAGTGAGCCTTCCTTAATATGAGTGATTGATACACCTTTCTTGTTGAAGACAATTTCGTAACCTTTGTCACAGAATTGACTTATACTCAACAGATTGTGCTTTAGTCCCTCAACATAGGAAATATCTTCAATGATGACATTGCCAGTCTTCAGTTTGCCATATCCCTTAGTCACACCTATGCTGTCATCTCCAAAGGTAACATAAGGGACAGCCTTCATAACCAACTCTGTAAGCAGGGACTTGTTTCCAGTCATATGCCTCGATGCTCCACTGTCTAGCACCCATATAACTTTATTTCTATTCTGCTTAATGCCCTGCAATGACAGATTGGTTAGACATTCTTCGGAACCCAACTTTGATTGGGCCCGGCTTTTCGATAAGATCGAGAATCAACAGATTTAACAACAGAAGATGCACTTTTCTTCACATTACTAGAGCTTTCGACTATCTCCTTTCCTTTCTCAGACTTGACAGATTTGTCAGTCTTAGGAGAAGGTTTGTCACTCCTAACTTTAGGAGGACTGACAGTCTTGGCTCTCCCATACTTTTTCTTGATATTTGAACTAGCAACAGTATTTGAGCATGACTGGCTAGATGCATTCATTAAATGCACAAAAGTTTGCATGATGTTAAAAGTGCATGGCATACAATTAGGTTGACCACACTGTGCATGATTCTGATGCAGATTATTCATTGTATGTGTGATAGGCATGGCATGTGCAGCAGGAACATTCATGTTAGCTTTGCATGCATAAGAAAGATGTTCAGTAGATTTACAGTGATAACATGCTTTCTTTATTCGTTTAGCCTTAACCTCTTTTATGCCTTTTTCTTTCTTTCCTTGTTGTTTAACAGCCTTAGCTCCTAATCCCAGTCTAGATTCATCTCTAGGGAAATTGATTTTAACTTGTTTGATAGGAGTTATAGGTTGTTCTTTCTGGCGATCTTCCATCTCAATCTCATATCTAGCTATCAATTCAGTCTCTTCTTCTTCTATTCTAGGAACAAGATGTTTGTAGATAGGTTTGACAGCCGATTTAAGAATTCTAGGTGTTTCTTTTTTAAGGTCACTGGAACTAGGGTCAATAGGTCTCTTTCCTTCTTTCTTAGGAAGGTCGGAATAATCAAGTCCTATACCTACTCCAGTTATCTTCTTAAATGTGTCATTATCTACATACACTTTACTAGCAGCTAGTTTGTAAGCTTCGCATTTAGTTTCTAACTCAGCTAGATTGTTCCTAAGACATGCTTCTACTTCTTCCTTAAGGACGAGCTTGTGTTCCAGAGATTTAATAAAGTCTCTTAGGGAAGTATCTACAGTGCAAGCAGCCTCTAGCTCTTCCACTTTTGCCTCAAGCATTCTGCATTTGGCAACAAGTGTTTTCTGTTCCTTTTGAGAAGAGTCTAGGCTTTTGCACAACATATAGATCTCTTCACTAAGAGCCCCGTTCTGTTCCTTATAATCATCAATAGACATTTCTACTTTAAGAGTCAGAACTGGTACCTCTGGTTCCTCTGATGTCTCAGCCATGAGGGCAAAGTTTGCTATATGAGTAACATCTTCCTCATCTGAATCATCCCAAGCTCTTCCTTCTGTCACCAATAAAGCTCGTTTTCCATGTCTTTCCTTCAACAGTGCTTCATAGTTGCTTTTGAGGGCTTCAAATGTCTCTTTTGGATAAGTCTGTTTAGGCTTTTTGCAATCCGAGGCAAAGTGTCCAGCTTCACCACAATTATAGCATTTGAACTTCATTTTGAAATCCAAAGGAGATTTGTAGCTGGTATTCTTGCATTTTCCTTTGTAGCCTGACGAACTACCACCACCCCTAGCAGCCCGATAATAAGATGAAGATTTTCTCTGTGGTCGGTTGCTCTTTCTAAATCTCATGTTGCTGAACTTCCTTGCCATGTATGCCACGACACTATCGTCCATGTTGTCCAGCTCTTCTTGGGTGTAGTAGTCATCATCACTGTCAGATGCGCACTCGTCATCATTATCAACTTGATGTGGTGCAAGTGATGATTTAGGCTTTGCTGCAACCATTGCCTTCTTAGACTCTTCCTCATCAGCAACTAAACCTGATGCACTTTCTTTTCCCTTTGAATCATTGTCCCATGCTTGATCTCGAAGTGTTTCCAGCTCATAGGTCTTTAATATTCCATAATATTCTTCCAGAGAAGTTGTATGCAAATCTCTGGTTTCTCTTATTGCGTAGACCCTATGTTCAATGCTTTTTGGCTGGTTCCTCAGATATCTCGTATTAGTCTCAACCATGGGGAGAGTTACACCTCTTAGATTCAAATCCAATACCAACTGACTGAATCGTAGGTAGACATCTGTTATGCCTTCTCCTTTCCTTATTCTAAAGGTGTCATACTCCATCTTGAGTATGAGTGTCTTGTTGCTTCTAACCTCTGCAGATCCTTCCATGACAACTTCTATCTTGTCCCAAATCTTCTTCGCTGTAGTCAGACCTTTGACTATGTTGAACATTTCATGATCAAGGGATTCCATCAAGGTTTGTCGTATGGCAGTATCATAAGCTATTTGTTCCTTGTCAGCATCCGAAAACTCCGAGACCTTTTTAGGCTCAGACCGAGGTGGTATAACCACTCCTCCTTCCGTATGTGAAGGAATAACCACCATTGGGACAAATTTACCCTTGTCAAGGACTTCCAGATATTCAGGATTAACAGTCTCTAGATATAGTCTCATTCTGAAAACCCATTCTTCATAGTGATCTTTGTTGAACATTGGGATCTTGAATGCATTTTTAGGTGCCATCTCAATTCTGGTCACTAAAAGTTTCTAAGTACCCAAGACTAGGCTATATAGAATATTTATGTAGAACTTTTGCCTAAGTCGAAATTTCTCTAAGTAGAAATTTTGCTCAAGTCGAAATTCACCAAGTAGAAATTGTCCAAGTCGAAATTCTATGTAGAAATTCTCAAGTAGAAATTCTATGTAGAACTTTTGCCTAAGTCGAAATTTCTCTAAGTAGAAATTTTTGCTCAAGTCGAACTTCACCAAGTAGAAGTTATCCAAGTCGAAATTCTATGTAGAAAATCTCAAGTAGAAATTCTATGTAGAACTTTTGCCTTAGAATAATTTTGCTGCAGATCACTTTAATATTGAATAAACAATATTATATCTTTAACACCTTTTGACTTTGAATGCTTTACTCACCTAACCCACCTAACCCACGTGCTAGGTACTGAGTATGTCTTGTTTTACTTTCGGCCGTGAATAATGCAAATCACAAAGTCCAAAAACACCTTTTTATTCTTTTACTATTTATCTGTTTGAAAAGGAAATCAAAAAGTTGTTGGGTTGTCTTCTTTGATAAGAACAGATGATGAACACTCAAGAACACCAAATATGAAAGTACCCAGATTAATTCACAAAAATTAATTAAAATACATCCAAGCTAAATAATCACACCTGGAGTATTTAAATAATTTTTCAGATGAGTTTTCAATACAAACGATTTAAAGCACACTTTTCAAGAAAATGAAAAGTAGATCTAGAAAATGAAAACTCACGATTCTTCTACTCAACACAAGGATCTATGTTTTGTATGTTAAACATATAGCTCTGATACCAATTGTTAGGTCCAAATGTGTTGTAGAGGGGGGGTGAATACAACTTTTCGAATATGAGAAGCAATAAATACGATGCAATAAATGAACACACAAATTCAAGGAATATATGTCTTATATATAACTTGAAATGGTTGCTACAACATTCATTACAAAGTATAACAGAAGTTCAGAGAGAAGTGGATGATACTAAGCTCTGTGAATGCACTCTCTCTTTTTCTCTTGTGTTTTTCTCAAGAATTGCTCTCAAACTAAAAACATTACACAAGTACTTCTATTTATACTACATGTAATCTATGTCCTGTAGACTTTAAAGACTAAGATATACGTGGCCCAATGATGTCCACATAAATCTTGCCTTATCTTGAAAGCTTGGAAATCTGCCAATCAGAAGATGCCATGTGTCATGTTGAAGCTGCACTCTAAGTAGAACTTCTACTTGAGAATTTCTACTTAGCCATCTCGAAGTTCTAAGTAGAACTTCTACTTAGAAACTTCTACTTGGCCATCTAGAATATTTAGTACTTAGAAAATATTCTGGTCTTCAACTTGAAACTTCAATGCACATCTTGAACTTGTGATATCTTCATGTCTTCTTTATTCTTCACCAAGCTCTTGAATATGTATCTTTATTACTGACATAAACTTGCTATCAATGTCCTGACACTTGATGCAACGGTCTGGTTCATAAGTGACTAGTCTTGATAGGGTTTTTGCTTCTTGAATAAATTACCATATCCAATTAGAAATGTGGCTTTCCAATATTTGCTTTCCTTCTTGTTCACTTGAAATCAATTGGTCTTATTGATACTGATAGTTATGATCTTGATTCTTGGCTTTCCAAATCACTGAGGCATGAACAACTTTGACTTGAACTTCTCTCAATGATTTCTTCTTGGATTGATCATAGTTAACATGTTGAATTGTATCAATTACCTTGTCTTCATTTAGTGTTGATTTCTTGTGACTTCTTATTCTTGATTGTCTTCTGGTTAAGTATCTTTTCCTTTAGTTTGAGTTACATTAGTTATAGTGCTACAAGTTTACACACTCTACCTTTCACAGGAGGCCCACCAATGCTGACGTGGCAATTATGGGGCCCACAATTGCTGAGGTGGCAGTAGTGGGACCCACCTCCGCTGACGTGTCATATGATGACGTGGCATAAGTGTTGCATTAGATAACAGTAGTGTTGCATTTGCTGTATGAAGTGTTGCATTAGATATTTTTTTAACTAGTCTTGTCCCGAATGATGAATCTATTTTTTAAATTATTTTTTTTGACGTTCCAATGGCACGGATGTCAAGATATAACGATTTTAGTGGTACGGTAATTTTTCAAAAAAATTCCTATATGTATTTGGTTTGGTTTTATAACGGTCAAACCGGTCAAAGTGGACTTCCTTTTAACTAGTCTTGTCCCGAATGATGAATCTATTTTTTAAAATTATTTTTTCGATGTTCCAATCACACGGATGTCATGATATAACGATTTTAATGATGTGGTAATTTTCCAAAAAAATTCCTATATTTATTTGGTTTGGTTTTATAACGGTCAAACCGGTCAAAGTCGACCTTCATTTTAACTAGTCTTGTCCCGAATGATGAATCTATTTTTTAAAATTATTTTTTTGACGTTCAAATCGCACGGGTGTCAAGATATAACGATTTCAGTGATGTGGTAAGTTTTCAAAAAATTTCCTATATTTATTTGGTTTTGTTTTATAACGGTCAAACCGGTCAAAGTCGACCTTCATTTTAACTAGTCTTGTCCCGAATGATGAATCTATTTTTTTAAATTATTTTTTTGACGTTCAAATCGCACGGGTGTCAAGATATAACTATTTTAGTGATGTGGTAAGTTTTCAAAAAATTTCCTATATTTATTAGGTTTTGTTTTATAACGGTCAAACCGGTTAAAGTCGACCTTCCTTTTAACTAGTCTTGTCTCGAATGATGAATCTATTTTTTTAAATTATTTTTTCAACGTTCCAATCACATGGATGTCAAGATATAACGATTTTAGTGATGTGGTAAGTTTTCAAAAAATTTCCTATATTTATTAGGTTTTGTTTTATAACGGTCAAACCGGTCAAAGTCGACCTTCCTTTTAACTAGTCTTGTCCCGAATGATGAATCTATTTTTTAAATTATTTTTTTAACGTTCCAATCACATGGATGTCAAGATATAACGATTTTAGTGATGTGGTAATTTTTCAAAAAATTTCCTATATTTACATTGTTTGGTTTTATAACGGTCAAACCGGTCAAAGTCGACCATCATTTTAACTAGTCTTGTCCCGAATGATGAATCTATTTTTTTAAATTATTTTTTCGACGTTCCAATCGCATGGGTGTCAAGATATAACGGTTTTAGTGATGCGGTAATTTTTTAAAAAATTTTCTAGATTTATTTGGTTTGGTTTCATAACGGTCAAACCGGCCAAAGTCGACCTTCATTTTAACTAGTCTTGTCCCGAATGATGAATCTATTTTTTTAAATTATTTTTTCGACGTCCAATCGCACGGGTGTCAAGATATAACGGTTTTAGTGATGCGGTAATTTTTTAAAAAATTTCCTAGATTTATTTGATTTGGTTTCATAACGGTCAAACCGGCTAAAGTCGACCTTACTTTTAACTAATCTTGTCCCGAATGATGAATCTATTTTTTTTAATAGTATTTCTTTATATTTATAAATAGCAAATTGAATATATTTTTATAAATTATATTATTACATTTTAATTTTTGAGTTTTTTTTAACTTTATATGTAATCCACAATATACTACAAATTTCAATTTATATTATATATTAATACATGTGTTTTTTAATATATTATAATAAATTTAATAATATAATTAAGTTATAAAAGATAAGTAGCGTACTGGGTTGTGTTGCCCGAGGTGAAAAATTAGGCGGACTTATTCCCTCCAATTTGCACTTTTCCTTTCCCCCTTAAACAAAATGAAAATTTTCACATCTATTCTCTTTCTCAAGCCGCGATCAAGAGTTTCTCCCCTTAAATGAAAATTTTCATATCTATTCTCTCTCTCTCTTCTCAGATCTCTCTCGCTCTCACCTCTGAATCACCTTGAAAAAACTCGATGTTATCAAAGAACTCTCTTCTCTCTTTTCTTCTGCTTTCTCTCTTCTCTTCTGTTTTCTCTAAATCGAATTTGTTTTTTTTTTAATTTGCAGATGATTAATTGGGGCTCCAATTAGTTGGTCCTTCTTCACTTTTCTTCACTCTCCGGTTAATTCATTTTGCCTTTGTATTCATTTTTCTATTTTAATTTTTAATTATGGTTTCAGTTAGGCCTTTCCGTTCGGGGTTTGAATTTAGGCTTCGATTGGGGCTTTCAATTCATGGTAAAATTGGGGTTTTACATCTACATCTCCACGCATATGTGTACTTGTATATGGGTGTCGATTATATGGGCATATGTGTACTTGTATATGTATTCTTGTTATCGATTTAGTTTATTGAGAAATTTGAAGCTGAGTTTGAGTATGTGTTGTGTAATTTTTGAGAAGTTTATCTGTTATTAGATTTTGTTATTGTTATTGTAACGTATTTGTTTATCATAAGCTGGCATGGTTGTTTATATGCTATGTGTTTGTGTAATTGCCGCAGATAATTAGATTGTGGTTTTTTGTGATTTATATGCTATGTGTTTGTGTAATTGCCGCAGATAATTAGATTGTGGTTTTTTGTGATTTATATGCTATGTGTTTGTGTAATTGACGCAGATAATTTGTGAGCACCTACCCTGTAACTTCACACACATAGAATATAGTATAATTATAGACACACACAAAGAAGAAATACACAGTGCTAATAATGGATTGAAATCAGGTATTCTTCCTTACAAATGGAGGAACAGAGTTATACTATGATGTGAGAAGGAACTCATTAGAAGCAGCACTCAAGTTATGCTTAGAAGGTGGACTTGAAGGCATTGTTTCTGAAGTAAAGGGAATACTCTGAAATCCCGGTGTAGTTTGCAAGATTAAAGAATCAAATCTCTCCCTTCTTACATACGGCAAATTAAAGTAAGTTACCATATGATTTCCACCCTTTTCGTATCTATATCTGTTTAGAGTCACAATTTTTACTTAACAATCTTTCATGTGTTACAGTAATGTGCCAGAAGCTGTGTACATGCAATATTTAGGCTGGTGTAAATTTCCGATATTTTAATTACTTGGAGACTTTGAACCTGTTCTCATCAATTAAAAAAAACTTCAATGCAGTCTTCTAAAAATCAATTTTAATGCTGTTGTGGATATTCTCAAAAGCCTGATCTTTAATAAAAAACAGTGTTATTATAACTTCGCAGAAAAGAGAAAACACTGTTATCTCGTATACCACCATAGCACTCTTTTTCATTTGTGTCTAGATACTGACACTTTTGTTAATGTCTTGATATTGTAGAAATTCTGGACCCTGAAGTTAAAATTTTGGGCCTTGCCATTAAATCCCCTGGCAGATCTGACATCTTGCTTCCAATTCCTGAGTCTGGAAATCCCAAGGGTTTGTTGTTTACTCTAAAAGAAGGAAGCCGTTACAGCCTGAAGTTCAATTTTCAGGTCGGAAATAACATTGTATCAGGCCTCAAATACCGCAACACAGTTTGGAAAACTGGTTTAAAAGGTATACTTCCTTCTCAAATGCAGAATATTAACCAATGAGCATACGATTGGATTGGTCATTTTAAACTGAATCATGAATCTTTATTTTGCAGTGGACAACACGAAATAAATGAGTGGAACATTTAGTCCTCAACAGGAACCTTATACACACGAAATGCCCGAAGAAACAACCCCTTCAGGCATGTTTGCCAGAGGATCATACTCAGCTAGATCAAAGGTCAGTTTAACAATAGTCAATTGTTGTTTATGTCCTTTCTCCTATGACACTAAAGCCGGTGCTGTTTGTACAGAGTGTCCACAAACATGACTAAATACTACACATTTTTTGATACTTTTAAAGCATATAAATATTGGCTATCTGGGACTTTTATGCCTTCTCTGTTTCACATCTATGACAGACTAAGCCAAAGTTTTTTATGCAGAAATATAGGAAAACAATATTAATCCAAGGCAAAGCTGGGTAGAACTGTAAGTGACATGGAAAGGAAGAAAGTGTGCAGTGTGATGGACTGCCAGAAATTATCTCGTGAGGCCTGTGATCATGCTGCTCAGAGAGATAGGCTTCCTGTTCAAACTGTTGTACAAGCCCTTTACCATGAGCAGTAACACCTTCGAGAGGTCATGGATAGTAGTCTTTTAGAATTAGTATCAGTTACTTGGTTTTAGTATATGTTGGTAAGATTTGTAATTTTTGGGATTAATGTATAAACAAAGCATTCATTTCAATTTTTTTGTAAAAAAGTGTTGCATTTGACTCTATTTGGTGTGTTGCAATATTGTAGTTTCTTGTTGCAATAAAAAAAATGATGTTGCATTTAAAAAGAATGGTGTTGCCTAAAAGAAAAAATTATTGTTGCATTAGACTCAACTAGCGTTGCGTTAGATAGTGGGCCTCACTGCTGACGTGGCATGTGGGCTCATTGCTGACGTGGCATGCGGGTCCCACTGTTGACGTGGCACCTTGGTGGGTCCTATTGCTGACGTGGCATGCCCCCCTCATTTGTGATGTGGCACTTGTGGGCTCCACTAATGACATGTCAACATGTTGGCGTGGCACCTTGCTTACAAGTCAGCATGCTGACGTGGCACCTTGCTTACATGTCAGCATGCTGACATGGCTGAAAAATCTTATGCAACCCCATGTAGTGTTGCGTTTGCATGCTTTTGGTGTTGCATAAGACCTCTTATGCAATGCTTTCGTAGTGTTGCAATAGCTTGGGAAAAGCGTTGCATTAGGGGTCTTACGCAACGCCGGTATTGGTAACACCCCTCTGGTGTTGCGTAAGACCTTACGCAACGCTTTTCAGGTTTTTTGCAACTTTATTTAGGGGTTGCGTATGTGCGTTTATGGCGTAGTGCGTGGAAAGATGAAACGATGCATAAGTGTATACAAGGTTAAAATCTTTTTCCAATGTGCTAAAAATATTATTATTGTAAAGAGAAAAAAATGAAAAATAGAAAAAGGTATATAAGAATAAGGGTAAATTGATCTAAGTCTCAATAAAGGGTGTGCACCTATAAGCAGAGGGTGTGCATATATCAGCCCCCTAATAATAATCAGTCAAAAAACTCTCTACAATACCGTAGGATTCTAGAATCAACACAGTTACAGTTGTAGAAAGAATAAGAACACAGGTTTTTAGGAGGTAGTGAACCTCCTCTTTTCTTATGTATACGTATGTATATATCATGTCTCATCAGAAAATTACGTTGCCCAAATAGAGTACAGAGGCTTCTAGCTCAGAGCATTTGATGCAGAATAAATGAAGTCCAAAAATCCTGTTCCCTTGAGGAGACCTTCACCAGTTAAGAGTTCGAAATCTAGTAGGCAGAGCAAGCCAATTATAGCAGCCTTCCCATTAATTAATTCATTTCTCTCTGTGAATCCAAAACCTTGAGCCTCGTCATCTACCACCATCCTCACCTGAATCACAAAATTAATTTTGAAGGTTGATTCTGTAAGGTTAAGACGTAAGTATACCAGCAGCACAACCCTTAGGCCATGTTTGTTTTAGGGGATTATAATCCTTGGAAAATTACACTATCTTTCTTAAATTTAAAGGATTATAATCCCATGGAGGTATATTGCTATCATCTTTTTGATTCATTTCTATGGGATTATAATACCTTCTTTCACAAGGTATTATAATCTCATGGGAGTGAACTAAAACAATGATCAAAATGTGAATTCATGGGATTATAATCCCTTACATTTGGGATTTATAAGGTAATAATTTGGGGATTATAATCCCTTGAAACAAACATGGCCTTAGAGACTTTAGTTCTAAATGATATTATTTCTCGGGGCCGGTCCTGATAATTCGTTGACGTGGTGCTCAATCATCTTAGGCTCTTTTTTCACAAAAATATTTTATAGTATAACATAGCCAAGTGCAACTCTTAGATGCTGACTACTGCATACTTGTGAAAGCACAATTTATATGTATTGTTTGTGTATTAATTAGTTTGAGTGTGTGTGTGTGTATTAATCTACTTGTATCGGCATAGAACTGCAGAACCTAAAGCGTTTAAGTTCTGAGGACAAATTAAATAGCAAGACAATTTTACAACTTCAGTCAAATGGAAAAGAATAAGAAATAAGACAGTGCTGTATGACTAAACCAAAGCCACCCATGGTACCCCGTTCTTAGATTGTGTATGTGAAGACAAGATTTGCACTAATCAAATCATCTAAGCCTACGTCAAAAAAAAAAAAAAAAAAAAAAAATCATCTAAGCCAGTGTTCCCAATGCCAACAATTGGAGGAAAAAAGACTGGTTTTGTTAATACAAAATATAAACTTGACCCGATAATGGGTATCGGGCCCCTTATTAACGGATTAAAAGAGACGCGATAAGTCATTAATCTGTGACAAAATAACACACGTGGAAACTTACCATGTAAAGGTGACTTGCTCCTAAAGAATAGGAGTATGAGCCTAATTAAAATCATATACTGAAAAGAACTACGTGGGCTTGATTGATACATAGACACCTAGGATCCGGAATTCTATGGTTAATTAGATAAATTCCTCAAGTTCAGTCCCAAATGGCAAAAACCCTATATTTCCCAATAAACCCTAATTTTTATACATAAATTCCTCAAGTTCAGTCCCAAATGGCAAAAACCCTATATTCCCAATAAACCCTAATTTTTATAGCTCTGTACGAATACCTGATTATATATCTTAATTTGATGTCTTGTCCTTGACGAAAATTGGCATCAACATTTGGCGCCGTGACTCGTATAGAGAAAAAATAGTATAATAATTATGATTATCGGAAAAATAGAGCAGGAACACCTTACAAGTAATCATGATCATGGGCAGTTTTGGGAAAATTATCATCAGTCACATACCTTGATAACTTTTGTGGCTGCAATGGACTCAAGCTTGGACACGGCTTCAATAGATTATATCAAGAAAAGAAAGCTAAGTTCTTAATTAAGCTTTAATTTTCATTATACATGTATATAATCTAATAATAATTCTAGTGCACATGCTTTGTTGGATAATTGGATTCTATCATATGGGCATATATAATTCATATATATATATATACAGCCTTTCCATTAATAATATAATGGAATATATACATAACATCCACCAGTAACATGTCATTCCACTTTATGAATCGGAACTGCACACCTTACTACTAGAATATTAATACCTTCTTTTGTCATGAATAAATAATGATTTAAAGATATTTTGTATGGCCAAGAAAAGGTGCGTGAATCAAGAAATTGATGTTAGATGATCAAAAAATGAACGGGTGCATATCAAGACCTATAATATACTCGAAAAAGATCTAGCTGAAAACTGATTGAGCCAAACACGAAAAAGAAGTGCGGCGTCTGAATAGCAACCAAAGATTTTAAAAGATGGGTATGAAGATGACAGCAAGGAACTAACATTGAAGAAAGCATGGCCACGCTCATGCGAGCAAAACAAACAGACAAAATTCACAAGAGGCCTAATTCTAAAACTGAGAACGAGGAATTCTCACTACTAATAATTTCATCTCTCAGCATTGATGCTCGTACTGGGGAAATAGGCAATCAGGGGGCGAAACAACTTCTACAGTGATACAACTACATATTGATGTTGAAAAATAAATTAGGACCCAGAGATTGGCAACTGCGAAACTACTATGCAAGCTAAACTGTTCTGGTCCTGAGTTTTGACCTGAAAACACAGCTAAGTTGTCAATACATTCGTCCGTTATATTTAATACTATGCTACCTGCATAATAATTTATGATATACTTGTTATATAATTGTGCATTGAAGTTAATCCTTAGAGCACTGTTTGCTATATAACAAAGGGAATCTCTAATGGCTTTCAGGTCAACACAACTATTTAGAAAATTTATGCAGGATTTGATGTCCATTGACATAATTGCCTATTTGGTATACCATGCGAAAAAAAGCATGAGAAATCAACATCTCATTCAGCAAGACCGGTACTGCAGTCCTGAATAACATAACATGACCAATACTTTAATTCGGCACGGACGAGTACACTTGATGCAGATGACTCACTTCTGCACACACAAGTAAACTCGGTGCAAACGAATCAACAAAAATTGTAAATTGAAAAAATGGCTAAAACCAACAACTCGGCATGAACGAGTCAACTCGGTGCAAACGAGTGAAATTGGAGAGCCTTTCAATCATCCACAGCTCATGATGGCAAAAGTAAAGAAAGAAACATGATTTAAATTCAATTTGGCGCTAGAAGTCTGCTAGAAGGTTTACCAAATGGTTGGTGGATGTAGCGAAGAGTGACTGATGAATAAAAAATATATATAGAAAGCCATGGAGAGTTTGGCTTCAACACGAAGTTTCTTCTTAGACAACTGGTGAGACTGAAAATATTATCTGGTGAAGAGAGAAAAAAAAAAAAAAAAAGAAAAAAAAAAGGAGCGATAGCAGACCCTATAGCTCTACACTAGTGTCAGTATGTTGGAGTTATTCTCAAACATGTGTTTTATTTTGAATGTAACGTCTAGGTTGAATAAGTCTCAGTAGTGCATGTTTTAGTAGTTAATGTTGCTGGTCTTTAGTCGAGATTGTAGGAACTGAATAAACGTGGTAGGAGTGGAGTCATGTCCTATTATTTAGGATCGTTAGTTTGTTTCCTTTCTACATATTTGTATCTTGTTTTTGCAGTAATATCAGTAAGAGTTTCACTGGTAACTTGCGTGTGTTTTCTCTGTTAGTACAAAGCTGTTAACATATATATATATATATATATATATATATATATATATATATATATAACTGGTATATTCGTTAACAACACTTGGTATCAGAGCGGGTGAAGCACCTGGTGAACGCAGGAAAGACCAGCTGAGTATGGAGACTAATACAGTCAAGAACGTGAAGAGTGGGTCGATAGGTTTGAGTTATCCGATGCTGGACAGAAGCAATTATACAGCATGGGTTATGAAGATGAAGGTGTTTATCAAGGCACAAGGGGCGTGGAACGCCATAGAACCTAAAGACCCGAAGGTGGCAGTCGACGATAAGACTGATCAGGTGGCGTTAGCAATGATATATCAGGGAATCCCAGAGGGAATGTTGCTGTCACTCGCAGACAAGGAAACAGCAAAGGATGCCTGGGAGGCAATAAAGACGATTTGCCAAGGAGCTGATAAAGTGAAGAACGCCAGAATTCAGACGCTGAAGTCTGAATTTGAAGCCATGGCCATGGGAGAAGACGAGACAATTGATGACTTTCACATGAAGATGAATGGAATTGTGAGTAACATCAGGGCACTTGGAGAAAAAATGGACGAGTCTTATACAATGAAGAAGTTTTTGCGTGCTGTCCCATCAAAATTCTTGCAAATCACGTCCACCATTGAGCAGTTCGGAGATCTCAATACAATGACAATGGAGGAAGCTGTGGGCTCTCTAAAGGCTCATGAGGAACGTGTGAAGGGAAAGAATGAACCAAAGGAAAGCCGTCTGTTGTTGACGGAGGAGGAGTGGGCAAAACGAGAGAAGACTGAAGGGAAACTACTCTTGACTCGTGAAGAATGGCTCAAACGAAATAACAAAGAAGGACCTTCGAATTTTAGGAACAAAGGGGGGAGTGTCGACAAGAGTAATGTAAAGTGCTACAACTGCAATATTTATGGCCACTTTGCTGCAGAGTGCCGTAAATCCAAGAAGAACAAAGAATCAAGGCAGGAGGTACACATGGCCCAAGTAGACGACGACGAACCGACACTGTTACTAGCAAAGTGTGTGAAGGAAGAACAAAAGGTGCTACGAGAGGATGGAAGTGAAGCCATTAAAATGCTGCTGTCAAGAAATAATGGAAGGGAAAAGGAGTCAAACGTGTGGTACCTTGGTAATGGAGCTAGGAACCATATGACAGGCTCGAAGGAAAAATTCACAAGGTTGGACGAGAACGTGATAGGACAAGTACATTTCGGAGATGGGTCTACTGTAAATATAGAAGGAAAGGGTACTGTTACGATGATATGCAAGAATGGGGAAAGAAGACATCTGTATGACGTTTATTACATTCCAAGCTTGTGCAGTAACATCATCAGCCTGGGACAAATGTCTGAAAGGGGTAATCGTGTAGTTCTAAAGGGAGATTACTTGTGGATCTATGATGAACAGGATCAATTGTTGATGAAAGTTAAACGCTCCCACAATCGGCTGTACAAGATCGTCATAGACACAGGTAAACAGGAATGCTTGTTGTCTAAAACGAATGAGTTATCTCAACTGTAGCACAGGAGACTCGGTCATGTGAACTACCAGGCCATGCATATGATGTCAAAGGATAACATGGTGAAAGGTTTTCCGAAAATCAGTCATCCAAGGAGCTTGTGTGATGGTTGCCTTATGTCAAAGCAGGCAAGAAAGAAATTTCCGGGCAAGGCAAAGTATGAAGCCAATCAGGTTCTCGAGCTAGTTCATGGTGATATATGCGGACCAATCACACCGGAGACAGCATCAGGGTACAGGTATTTCTTGCTTTTGGTGGATGATTACAGTCGTTACATGTGTGTTTATTTTCTGAAAACTAAAGATGAGGCATTTAAATATTTCAAAGTGTATCGAGCTCAAGTAGAGAAAGTTACAGAGAAGAACATTAAGGTGTTTTGAACAGATAGAGGGGGTGAGTTCACCTCGAATGAATTCAGGGAATACTGTGAAGGGGCTGGCATTGAACGTCACTACACAACGCCCTACACACCCCAACAAAACGGGGTCGTAGAACGTCGAAATAGAACGGTGGTAGAGATGGCCAGAAGCTGTTTAAAGAAGATGAAAATGCCGACAAAGATGTGGGGAGAAGCTATACGACATTCTGTATATCTCCTAAATCGAGTGCCGACTCGAGCTCTTACTGGACAAACTCCGTTTGAAGTATGGTATGACAGAAAACCAGACTTGAGCTATATTCGTGTTTTCGGCTGTGTGGCTTATATGAAGACAACTGGTGGTCAGATTAATAAACTCGATGATCGTAGCAAGAGGGTTGTGAACCTGGGAAAGGAACCGGGAACTAAAGGTTATCGTCTATACGATCCGGAACACAATCGAGTGTGCGTAAGTCGTGATGTTCATTTTGAAGAAGGGCTGTCTTGGGCATGGAACAAGCCAACTGAAGAAACACTCGAGTACACACATTTTTCGGTCATGGGTATGGAGGAAAGTGGTGAAGAACAGATCAGAAATGCAGACACAGGTGGAAGTGATAATTTCCAAGAAGCCTCACCCGTGCAACAAACGACTGGTACTAAACTCAATACTGAAAATTTTGACGACAGCACAGAGCCCAAGAGGTCCAGGCCCATCAGTGAAATATATAATGAAACAGAGCCAGTTGAGCTAAGTGAAGAGCTGTATCTCATGGGGGTTGATGAACCAACAAACTTCAAACAAGCAGCTGGAAGTCAGAGTTGGATGCATGCAATGAAACAAGAGTTGAAGTCCATCGAGGAGAATGAGACCTGGGAACTAACGACATTGCCACCAGGTCAGAAACTTATTGGTTTAAAGTGGATTTACAAGTTAAAGAAGGATGCAGATGGAAATGTCACTAAGTACAAAGCACGCTTAGTAGCAAAGGGATATGCTCAAGAACATGGAGTCGATTTTGACGAGGTTTATGCCCCCGTTACACGCTTGGAGACAGTGAGGTTGTTGCTAGCTTTGGCAGCAAAGGAAAGATGGGATGTGCATCATCTGGATGTGAAAACGGCGTTTCTAAATGGTGACATAAAGGAGGACGTGTATGTAGCTCAACCAGAAGGCTTCGAGAAGACAGGTAAGGGACATCTTGTGTATAAGTTAAAGAAAGCGCTGTATGGCCTTCGACAAGCACCTCGTGCGTGGTATGCAAAGCTCAGTTCATATCTGGAAAGTCTAGGGTTTGTTCGATGTCCATACGAACCAGCTGTATATGCAAGAAAGGAACACAATGAAACGTTGTTGATAGCTGTATACGTGGATGACTTACTTGTCACAGGATCGAACGGTTTGATGATTGAGAAGTTTAAACGGGAAATGAGTCAGAAATTTCAAATGAGTGATATGGGTAGACTAAGCTACTATCTGGGTATTGAAGTTGAACAGAATGGCGATTGTATTATTCTGAAGCAATCCGGGTATGCTCGACGTATTCTTGAAAAAGCAGGTATGTCGGAATGTAACCCTACAACTTATCCTATGGATCCTAAGGAGCAAATCACTCGTGATGAACAGGGGGAGCTGGTTAATGCAACAATGTTCAAAAGCTTAGTAGGTGGACTTCGGTACTTGGTTCACACGAGGCCGGATATTGCATACAGTGTTGGGGTTGTGAGTCGATACATGGAGAGGCCAACCAAGCTCCACCTTAATGCAGTGAAACGAATTCTAAGATATGTGAAAGGCACTAATCAGTATGGTCTTGTGTATTCTGGTGATAGTGGCAACAACATTTTAACGGGTTTTTCTGATAGTGACTTGGCTGGACAATTGGACGATCGACGAAGCACAGGAGGCATGGTATTTTATCTGAATGAGAGTGTCATCACGTGGGTGTCTCAAAAGCAAAGGTACGTGGCACTGTCTTCGTGTGAGGCTGAGTTTATGGCCGCTACAGCTGCGACATGTCAAGCAATCTGGTTGCGCAACGTTCTAAGCAAAATCACTTCTGAGTTGGTTGGTCCGGTTGTGATATATGTTGATAATAGGTCGGCAATAGACCTTGCAAAGAACCCGCTGTTCCATGGGAGGAGCAAGCACATTGACGTGCGTTATCACTTTATCAGAGAGTGTGTGGATCGTGGAGAAGTAGTATTGAAGCATGTATGCAGCAACGAGCAACGAGCAGACATCATGACCAAGGCTTTGGCTAAGGTCGAGTTCGAGAATATGAGGAAGCTTTTGGGTGTCAAAGACTTGAACAAACATGTTTGAGCTTAAGGGGGAGAATGTTGGAGTTATTCTCAAACATGTGTTTTATTTTGAATGTAACGTCTAGGTTGAATAAGTCTCAGTAGTGCATGTTTTAGTAGTTAATGTTGTTGGTCTTTAGTCGAGATTGTAGGAACTGAATAAACGTGGTAGGAGTGGAGTCATGTCCTATTATTTAGGATCGTTATTTTGTTTCCTTTCTACATATTTGTATCTTGTTTTTGCAGTAATATCAGTAAGAGTTTCACTGGTAACTTGCGTGTGTTTTCTCTGTTAGTACAAAGCTGTTAACATATATATATATATATATATATATATATATATATATATATATATATATATATATATATATAACTGGTAAATTCGTTAACAACACAGTAGTTGACACTATCAACATTTGGCCATGATATCAACTTTGCTTCCCAATGAGGAAGCAAGAAAATGGTGGGGTGAATCTGATACACAATCCTTCAGTTTCAACCTAATGCAGATATGAATCGTAATATTCAGAAAAAAAATAAATGGAAATACAACAGCTATTCTTTGGCCTTGCAAGGGAGAATCTATAATGACGACTATTGCAGAAAGAAGAAGGGAACATTAAACTTTCGCTCTGACGTCAAATTCACTCTCCAAATATGTGAGGAGAAGTGGAGATGAAGCCCGATCCGCAAAGGTTAAAAAAAAAAACCAGCGAAGCAAAACCTAAATCTAAAGGATTGAAGCAACAACCATCTACTAAAGTCTTGAGCATTCACAAGACAATGTCTGAATCTCTAAATCTCAAGGAATTGAAGCTTCAAATTATGAAGAAGCAAATACCAGGTCCATTCTAGAAGACTATAAATTGTGTTGCACAGACAAGGGCTACTGAGTTCCTTTTTAAAGGACACAACAACATGGCCAATGCAGCAAACCAAAATTTTGGTGACACGATTTTAAAAAAAAAAAAAGAAAAGAAAAGGAGGGCTACAGCCTAGAGGCTTGATCAAGAAAAAAAATATGAAGAAGTGGTCACATGAAATAGCGGAGAGTAGCAAATTGTTCTTGAAAAAAAAATTGCCTGGAGAATAAAAGATACAACCTGTAGGCTAACATTCGAATACCATGGAACTTAAAGCAGCGGAAAACGGAATACAAAGAACGATACAAGAAGTAGCGGACAAAACATGGCATGCTATTATGTTAGTAAGCCATATCTAAATATGATGGGCGAAAAAAAGTCTCTAGAGGGCGAGCAAAAGCTCCAGCCCAGAGGAATTTTAAGCTCAAGTCTAGGCGAGCGGAAGCTCTGGCATAGGGGAGATGGTGTATTAGCAGAGCTACTAAAAAAAGAGAGAATGAAATGATAGTCGACAAAGCAGACCTGGAACTTATTTCTTATACAATTCTCAGCTTCCTTCAAACGTGTGTTGTGGGACTTTGCAAAAGCGTTGAACGATTGGAAGTGAATTGACCCAACAAATACTCTGCGATGCTTATAACATAACCTGAAATAATTCAAAACAACATGGCACAGAATAAACTTGGAACAAATGAGTCCACTCAGTGCAAATGAGTTTGGGGCATGAAATTGGTTAATCCAGTAAACTCGGCACAAATGAGGAAACTTGGTGCAAACGAGTCAACCTAGTTCAGACTCTCAGCCACTAATAATATGAGGCCTAGAATATGCCAGCTGACCAAGATAGCGTGTTAAGAAGAAGCACAAAATGATGTGCAGAATGGTCGCATTGTAGGTTCACGTTCAGCTAGCATGGAAGTTAAGATATAACAGGTACTGGAGCAGATGTGCAACTCAACACAATCAGTCAGAGGCTTAAAATCCAGATAAGTGTCACTTTTGATACTTAAATATTATGTCATGCATGGAAATATATTTAATCATAAATGCTGACATATTTGGAAAAAATATTTCATGTTGCTCACAAATTTGCATCATTGCTATATGCATGTTTAGTGTCATGAATATTCTTATATTTTTTGCAAAAATTATATGTAGAGAATGTAAGAACTTGTTAGCTAAATTCTGCATGATTTTTCCTGGTCGTGGTAGAGACCAAAGTCATTATATGTAGAAGAATGTAACTAGCAGGCCGCGCATGGACGGAAATTCAAAAAAATTGTTGTTGAGATGCAAATTTATGTCATGACACATCACGATGTCGTTAAGCGAGCAAACTGATGACATGATCCGGCAATTGAATCATAGCCATGCAATGGCCTGATCTCAAATTTTCTGCAAACTCAATAAAAAGGGGGTTACAGAAGAGATGACAACTTGTGACTACAAAAATGATTATATAATGTTTGAGAGGCATCACAAATAGTCTGCACTGTAACTACATCCTGAGCAAGAAATTCGATTAAGATTAACCCTTGGGAATGTAATAACCCTAACTTTAGTAATGCTACATTGATCACATGAATAGTAAATTTTGAGGATTTAGGAAATGGCATGTAGGTACTCTATAATTGAAACAGAAAATGAGTAATCAGAAACCATATTCGTGTTGAACTAAGAAAATAAGTGACTCGAAATGACGATAGATTTCAGAAATTCCTGAATATAGATTTTTGAGAATTTTGATTTCGAATAAGCTTCTACTGGATATTAAGGAGCATGGAGATATTAAAGGAATTATATTTTGAGGAATTAGTGAATTAGGGTAAAATAAGGGATTATTAAGTTAAGGAAATACCAAAGGAATTTTGATTGTTAAATGATTTCAGAACCACTGAGATAATGAGGTATATTCGAAACGAATTACAATTAGACGAGTATGGGAACCAAACAACCAAGGGTGATATAATTACAAGGATATACACTACATTACTAATAACCAAAATCATTAAAACTTTAATTAGGAAAACAAAGAAACAAGCATTCTAGATCATCTACAATGACATCATCCATTACATCATTTTCCACTCACTTTTCTTAAGGATTAATTAGTAAAATTACTTGATAATTATCCATGGAACATAGAAAAATATCTACCAAAACTAGATTAGCTAGGATAAGATCAAAAATCAAGAAAAAAACCTCTCCCCTTCCATCATCTTCCCATTCGAATTTTCAAGAAAAAAAGAGAAAATAAAAAAACAAAACTCAAGCTCTAGTCAACAAGAAATCAAGGAATAATTCATGGAGGATCTTGGAGGATAAATTAAGACATACACAAAGTTTCATAGCCATCAAGCATCAATTGGTAAGGTAATAAAATCATGGAAGTTGATGGTGAATAGTAGTGAATAGTAACTTTAAGAAACTAACTTGGTTTTTTATTGTTTCTTTAGTTGATTCAAGCTAGTATAAGGTTGTATCAAGGTGTATTAAGGACTACAAGCATATATTAAGAGTGTTAAAGCTTCAAAGAAGGTATAACATCCTCACCCCTCTTGAGTTTATGATGAATATTGGTTGTGTTAGTGGTTAAGTTGTTATAAGTGATTGTTCATGATGATATATGTGTTTGTAAGTGGTTTAAGTTGAATATGGAAGTATTGTGTGCTTGTAACCATGGTTGGTAAGATGACCACATGGTGTAGGTGATGGTGTATAAGGTGGATGATGGATTTGGAGGAGTTGAATTTTGGAAAGTATGAAAATATAGCCGTTATAATGCTCGATTTTCGTTAAACCAAATAGATGCCCTGTTTTTAGCACCCATGCTCGTACGGTAGGTTTCTGTCCAGAGCACCCACTGATCATGAGAGGGTAGAACTTGGTTCATAGATCGTTTTGATATAAACTACGTTAAAATCTGATGAACGGTTTAGGAGAAAAGTCAGTTTTAGTGAAAGACGTTCGAGAACCGAGAAAACGTAATTGTATCAACTTTGAGGCTATAATTACCATACGTAAACATTTTTAAAAGTTATAAAATTTTGGGATATTGTAGTAGGGTGGTCAGAGGACCATTATCAGTTGACCTTGCATTGAAATTCGGAATTGATATTTTCTGAGAATTTTTGCAGTCGAGTGTGGTTATTAAGGAAAATGGTGGAATACACTAAAACTTTGATCGAGTTTAAAAGTGATTAAGTTCTTGGAACTTTTGGGTGCGTAAAAGCTATGTCAAACATATATTATGTGTCAAGGGTGTTATTGTATAAAGATTAGGTGATTAAGTGGGATATATACTAACGGTGAACCTTTCGTTTCTATAGAGACGAGAGACGAACTCAGGATCATACCTACTCGCTTTAGAGATCCAGGCAAGATTTTTCTATCTCTACTTGGAAAATTATTTACCTTCGAAGAAAATGATTTCATGGAATATATATGTGCGATTCTATTGTTGCTATTTTAATAAAGAATTTATCTCCTGATTTTGGGAATTAAAGAAAGATGGATATGGATATATAGAGATGATTATGTATAAAGTGAACAGGCTTTATGATTAAGAGTTATATGAAAGAATGGTATCAGTTGTTATCTAGGGTTATATATAAAAGAATGGTACCAGTTGTTATCTAGGGTTATATGATTTATAATATTATGTTAAAATATATTCTTTTAAATATTGTGATTTAATAAATATTATTTGCTTATTATTTACTATTTCTAAAAGAAAAGAAAAAGATGGAATATTTTATATATATATATAAGTGTACTGGATTCCATTAAACACAGAGAAGATGTCTGAGTCATAATTAGAGTATTATGGCATAAGCTTTAAAAGTGATGACATGTGAATGAAAGTGGAAATGGAAAATGTGGAATGATGTTTTAAAAATGGGATAATGGTTTGAAAAAGGGGGATTGCAACAAAAAGCGTAAGAGGCTGTGTGCGGCACAGTCCAGCACTCAATATTTTATTACGGCCTAAGAGTTGCCGAAGGAGGATGTAGCAGGTAGCATTCCTCCAGGGTTGATGACCAGATGGGATCATCCCTTCTACTAGTAGTAAACAGAGAGCAGGTACGGTCAGGCGACTGATCATCGTCCTACGTACCCGGCGCTAGCAGATATCCCCAAAACTTAAAAGAAAGAATTGATAATGGTTTTCAGATCTGTATTCTGAAAAAGAAAAATGGTATGAAATGATGAAATTGCTTTACAGTAAGAAGAGAAACTGATTTTATATTATTTTTTATATAATTGTTGTATAAAAAGGGAAATGGAAAGATTGTGTTGAGAGATGATGTGCAGATGATATATTATCTTGAAATATTATGCTGAGGTGATGTAATGTTAATTTTAGAAGAAAAACTGATATTATATTATGTTAGAAGAAAAACTGATATTATATTAGAAGAGAAGCTGATGTTAGAATGCTATATATTTCTTTTAGTATAAAAATATTTGGAAGGAGTAGTTATCAAATAAAAATAGATTCTCTTTATAATAATTATGATTTGTCTTCTATTATTATACAGATATGCTTATGTTTTTCCTTTGAGGCTAGTTGATAGAATTTATCTTGCTGAGCTATCATAGCTCACTCTTGCCATTTACTTATACAGCAGCTAGGTCTCATGCCGATACTTCGCACTACACCCCGCAAGAGGGTAAGGGAAAGTCGACTTTTTGAGAGAACGCTGGCACCTATTCCTGAGGTAGCGTATAGACAAACGGGTCCTGGTAGACTTATGTACGTACATTAAGTGTGTAAGCTCATGTAATAAATTTTTGGTTGTTGAAATGCTTCCTGTAGAAGTATTATTCAACAATGTACTTAGTAAGATTTTGGGTTTGTAATAACTGTTTAACTCTAAACTTTTTATATTGTGGATGTTGTTCTCTGAGCATATGACTGGTGTGTGTTAATATTAAAGTGTGGGGTCTATTGTGTGAGTTTTATTATGCATTTATATTCCAGCTATCAAGAGTAGAATTTTAATAAATGGAAATTGGACCGTGATGACCTGGATCCATGACCCCGGATCTAGGGGCGTCACAGGGAAGGCCCAAATCAGAAACGTCTGTCTAGCCGCGATTACTGGTCTTCTTTCGCAATAAAGACAATAAATCACAAGGGGGCTCTAATTCACTTGAACTTAGTACTTACTGCAGTGATATGCCATCCTCATCAACAATTAACATCTTGGAGGTGAAAAGCTGAGTAAACCCTTGACTTGTGATCAACATTCAACGATCACATGGGGGCAACAAAATTGATCGCATCCTAAACTTGTGATCCGTTGATGATCACTCGGGAATAATAAATTTTTCCATCCTAAACAAGTGACGTACAATTTCAATATTGAAGTAATAAGTCACTTGGGGCAGAGAATATATACACTTTAGTGCACAATCCGAATCAAATGTACTTGTATAGATTTTGAGGATTGAAAGCATAAATTGAATCGAAAAATAGCATTTGATGCTATAATGGTTCGTATACCGGGGATTTTGGACCGGGAGATGAGAAATTGGTAAGCAGAGTCCTCAAACAATTTTGTGGCTTACAGACAACCTCTCATCAATGTGCAAGCAGAGTCGAGTATGATTTTTGATTAATCGAAATACATGACGCTTGGAAGCATACAATGCGCAAGAAGACTCAAGCATGATTTGGGCCCAAATCGAATTGTTTGGGGCTTGGAAGCAAGGACTTAACCATAAAACCTCTCACGGAAGTTAACTTGTGGAAAGGCTTACAGAGAAATATCGAAAAACATAAAAGATATATCCTCATCTCTATATGCTTAAAACATTTAAGTATCCGATTCAGGAGTTGATCTCTAGATCAGGAGAAGGGAATGTGGGCATAAATAGGCAGACTGCAAATATTCATATACTTGAAACATATAAATACCTTAAAACTAGGGACTAATCCCTAGAGGTTCCACGGAAAACATGTAGAGGCATAAAATAGAAAAGCTACAAAGCCTAAGGTCAAAGACCTTTGTACAGGTCGACCTAAATCTGAAGATTGAGGCAATGAGCACCCTCAAATGTCTAGCTACCATGATAAGTTTGAAAATCATGATAGCTTATAGACATGGGAAAGCAAATCAAATTCAATATCAAAAATTGTGAAAACATACTTATTGATGGAAAAATACTTGAATAGTATTCACTTAAGGAAACCTTTAGTAAATACTGGGGACTTGTTAATACAAAATATAAACTTGACCCGATAATGGGTATCGGGCCCCTTATTAACGGATTAAAAGAGACGCGATACGTCATTAATCTGTGACAAAATAACACACGTGGAAACTTACCATGTAAAGGTGACTTGCTCCTAAAGAATAGGAGTATGGGCCTAATTGAAATCATATACCGAAAAGAATTACGTGGGCTTGATTCCTATATAAGGATACGTAGGCACCTTGAGAAGGGATCCGAAATTCTATGGTTAATTAGATAAATCCCTCACGTTCCGTCCCAAATGGCAAAAACCCTATATTCCCAATAAACCCTAATTTTTATAGCTCTATACGAATACCTGATTATAAATCTTAATTTGATGTCTTGTCCTTGACGAAAATTGGCATCAACAGGTTTATACCACTGCATTTTTTTTAACAAACAACTCAACTTTCGCTTGTTTCAAAAACGGACTCGAGTTTATGAGGGCTTTCTTACCTCTTCGACATTAACATTAGTAGCCGTTGCACCAGGCTGTGCTCTGCCACTAAAGACAATCTCTGCAGATGCATCTGAGCTGGCTCCTCCCCCCAAACTGATGTAAATGTTCTCACCATCAGTTTTAACTGGGTATATATACAAAGTTCTCAATATTGGTGTAAGGGCTCTTAGCACTGGATTCTTCGGGTACCAATCCCTGACAGCTCCAGTTCGCAAATCGAAAGTGCTATCTGTTGATGGGCAAACAATGCAGCCATCCTGGGAAAAAATAGCTCAACTGGTAAAATTTGTAAAAGAAGAGAGCCAATCAGCAATCTAGAATTTGTAAAATAAAATAAGAAAAAAGCCTGGTTACAGAGCATGAAAAGGTCATGGGTAAGAATCCTCAACCCCTTCCCTCTTCAACCTAAAAAGAGTTTGTTAAACTACTAAAACAATTAAAATTCAGTGTCATGCTGAAAAGTCCTACTCCTCAGTCCTCACAAAAGAAAGATCCTAATCAAACTGGTAAATATATTTTAATGTTGTTTACAATTACATTGATCGAGTTCCATACATAATCTAGTGCTACTTTGCACATATTCAAACGTCCAACACAAATTCTTATAAACTCTGCCAAGTTTGTACGCTAAAATGAATAATCCAGCTTCCACAACTTGCCGTAACATAAGCTAGAACTTGACAAAATGACTTGGTGATTATGAATTAAACCGAAATGGTTTATTTGAACTTTATTCGTTTTTAAGTAAATTTTAATATTTGTATCAAATTTCAACTAATCTACAACATGCAAATGACGCATTTACGGAAAAATATACAATCTGAAACCCCAAACATAAAAATACTAGTAGTAGTTTGGGAGGGTAAAAGGGTTTGATTACCTGAGTGAGCTTAGCATTGAGGAGGCCTTCAGTATAAGCACCCTCAGCAGGTGATCTATTCTCAATAGCCAAAACCTCATCTTTATACCACAACAACAATATACTCTCATCATTCTGTATAATCACTCTTCTCTCTCCTTTAGGCAATGCAGCCAACGGAACCACCGGTATCCAATTCTTTCCATCATCACTCACACTAGAACCACCAGAATCCTCAGCAACAGATACTTGTGTAGCCTGACAAACAACTAGTGCATTGTTTTTCTTACTCTTCTTTCCCAGCTGGGGTGTGCTTGAAATATATAACTTACTGGTAATCTTGTTGCAGTTTCTTGAAGTTGTTGAGATGAAAGAGAGGAGATTGAGAGGTAATTTTGAAAGTTGTAAAGATGGGTAGGAGTGAAAAGCTGAGCTCAGCTTCGGAGCTACAGAGGCCATCTGGTTAAGACTCATGACAGAAAAGAAAGCAACAACAGGGAAACACAAGAAGAAGAAGAGGTTGAGAAGACATATTTTTCATGGCCACAGAAATAGGATAACATTTACATTTATCGTTGACATAATTTTCATGGTCTGTGTTTCGCCAACACTTTAATATTGTTTGCAAACTTTGAACAAATTATAACAAATTTATTGGTTTAATTACTATTTAAGCGTTGAAATTTTGACAGAAATACTCACTTGTCATTAAATCGAACTTTTTTCCAATTTAAACATGTACATTTAGGGTTGTAAATGAGTCAAATCGAGTCAAACTTTTAACATTTCATTTATCAGTTCGTTATAAATATCTCAAATTTGAACTCAAACTTTTATCAAGTCATTATTTTAGTTAAGGTATCAACTCATTAAGAAAAATACTACAAATGAACATGTTCGTAAACAGTTCATGAACATATCTCAAGGGATGGACATTTCACATATCCGTTCCATCACGTTCGGGTTGGAAAATCGAAAAATTATTTAAATTGGGGAGAGGATCGGGGAAAAGTATTGAAAAATTCGGGGATCGGGTCAGGATCATGAATCGGGCTGGATTGGGCCCCGTTTCCGGTTTCCCCAAATTAAGGAAAATAATATATATTTTTACTTATATTAACTAAATTTTTATGAAAAAATATTACTTTAATGTATTTTATAGTTTAAATTTTTAATCTATTTCTATAATTCAAATTATCATAGAATATAATTAAATTACAATAATTTTAATTCTATCTTTTTTCTTTTATGATAAATTAAATTGGTTATTTAAAATATTACATTAAATTTAAAATATATCACATATCAAAATTTTTGTATTATAAAATGTATAAAATTTTATTTTGGAAAAATATTTAAAAGTCCCTGATTTATCGCGGGGAGCAGGGCCGTCTTCAACATTTTGGAGGCCCTAATTTTTTTTCCTCTAGAAATGCCTTCAAAATTTCACTAATTACATTTACACATAATAATAACATGGTTGAAGCTAAGAGATTATAAATTTAAAAATTATAAATAACAAAACACAAAAATTTGGAAAGAAAGGACGAAGAGACCAACTAAATAGGCTATTTGTTGGACTGTTCTAACCTTTATGAAGACACACCCATCCAGGAAAATTACTATTTTGGTATTATATTTGATAAATATATGATATAATGTATAGACACTATAAAATGGGCTTTTTCAATAATGGATGGGCCTCTAAAGTAAAGAAAAATCTAACAACGGGTCCAAACACATGAAAATAAAGTCGTGTTTGATATTAACCTTATCTAATGAGCAATGATAGACTATAAATATTACTATATATATGAACGATAGTAGAAAAATGTGGTCCCGATCTTATGTGGCCCTAGGCAGATGGCTGGGGAAACTCCCCCAAAAGCCGGTACTGGCGGGCATCCCCGGGAGGGAGCAAAATAATCCCAATTAGGAGATCGGGGCGGGTTCGGGTAATAGTTTTGGATTCGGGGATCGGGGTCAGGGACTCCACTCCTCGATCCCGAAGCTAACATGTAGACCCATCCTTTTCAACTGCCTTATCAAGCTCACATTTTAAGGAGTTTCTGTTTGGGGAATTAGGTCTTTTGTTTTGCTTATCACAGTATGAAAAAAAGGAGTCAGTAGAGGATGATGATAAAGATCCCAAATCACTCTTTCCCAATGGGCTTGAGTGATCAGATGAGGATTCATCTGAAACTACATGAACTATTTTCATGACCTCAAATTTCTTGATTAGTGATCTTAGCTTTTTTTAGCTCTCTTCCTCAACTTGACTTATTCTTTTAACTTGTTTTCCAGTTCAATTAATTGTATGAAAAATGAAAAAAAGTACAAATAAATTCAAAATCTATCTTATACATTATTAAAACGAATAACGAAGAACATATAATACATCTTATGAATCTTACTCAAGATCTCGTGTTCACAAAAATCACAATTTGTTTTCTATTTTTTTTTCTTTTTAATGAATTAAAAAGAAAAGAAAGTAGTGAGATAGAATCTCGAAACCTAGAGACATGTTCCTAGTCCAGACTTATTAACGAGCCAAATTTGGATCATATTTATTTAATATATAGTCAAACTAATATAAGTATAATTTAAAATGTAACATGTTTTAATTAATTTATTTATAATAAAAAATTGTACAAATTTAGAAAAAAATAAAATAAAGCATAGACAATATAAACTAGCCTATTTCGTAAACAAATACTGCACAATGATTCATTAGTTAACACTCTCGTGAAATGTTAAAATATGTTCACTATTAGGTTTTCAACATAATATGATGTTATGGGCTTGGGTGATCCAATATATATATGGGTAAGATAATAATTGTATGTGTAAACAATTATTATATATGATATGTCTTGATCAAAAATTGGGTAATTAGGTGCCAAGAATGAGGTATAACAAGTATGGTACGACTTGTAAAACAAATATAGTTAGTCTTGTTGGTTAAGTTTTGGATGGCTATATATGTATAGTCATATTATGTTTGACAAGGGTGAATACTTAAGATGTAGACTTAGGTATTGTTTGGAAGATGATTGAGTAGTGTTTGGCTCAAGTATTAGGGTTAGGACACCATTGCGGTATTATTGTTTTTATTGTATTATTGACAACTGTTTGGATTAATACAAGTTGGGACGTGGATCTTTCCACGTCAAATATTGTTTGGTGTTCTTGTTTTGCTTTAACTTATTGTTGATAGAAGTAGAAGTGTACTTGAATAACGTGTGACCGCGGTTTGGTGAATCTTGTTAACTAATCGATTGGTTGTATGTGCTATGTATTAGTGGTTTGTGAATCTCGAAATGTGAAGTCCCCTAACATTCACGAGCGCATCAATCGAGTTTATGCACGAAGTCATTCATGAACCATATACATGAGTTGGTTCAAGAACTATTTTAATGAACTTGGGTATGAACTATATAATAGAACTTGTCTGCGAACTTTAAACCCAACTATGTTTGCTCAAATTCAGCTCCTTTAAGAGACGAACCTCAAAATTGTGTTCATATGTGATTCCAAATGAAATTGTACTTGAATTAATTAGCAAAGAAAAAAAGAAATTGTACTTGAATTGAAATTTTTTTGCGTCTAATGTCAAACTGTTTGTGAACATATCGACTCATTTACAGCCTATGCACATACAAACTAAAAGTACTAATCCACCATTTTTAGGTGATTTTAATCGGATATGAGGAAAACGTAGTTCACTCTTCAATATCTATGGGTGGTCGGATTCAAAAATACATGAACACAATAACCATTATTGTATATCAACTTTACAACACATCTCATTCTTAATTTTTAAGCTAACTCTTTTTGATTTTATTTTAATGAATAAAAATATGTATTTCTTTCTTTTTTTTATTTGTTTTTCTAAAATGTATATATAAATTATGAAATATTTTGGAAGAATAAATGAATACAACATTAAAAAGTTATAAACAAAAACACAAGCAAGCTTAACATTTATAACAAAATAACTTAAAATATCTAAATTAGTAACCAAAATTATTCGACAAAGCAAGTCGAATCTTGTAGTCTCTAGCCAAAAACTCTATTTCTTTAAAAAAAAAAAATCTATCTTTTTGCTTATTTTAAAACTAGCAAAAAACTCAAAAATATAGATTATTTAAGAAATAAATTTGAGAAACCAATTTTTATATTATTATGTATATTAATTAACACAATATGTATTGTAGAAATTAAATATGAAATTTACATATATTTTTTCATTTATATATATTTGTATCATGTTTTCTCGGGCCGACACCCATTATAATTATATATATATATATATATATATATAAAGGAAGTGGCCGAGTAGCCTCAGCCGAGGCACCTCAAGGAGGGCAACAGCCGAGGCCACAAGGTCGAGGTGCCTCAAGGACAGCCCCTGGCCGAGCAGCCCACGCCGAAGCACCCCAAGAGGCCATCAGCCGAAGACAGCCAGCCGAGGTGCCTCGAGGAAGCTTCAAGGCCGAGCAAGCAAGGCCGAGGAGCACCTCGCAAGGTCCTGGTCGAGTTGCCACAGCCGAGAAGCACCCGTGAGGCCTCCAGCCGAACAGCCCTGGCCGAAGACACCCCGCAAGGCCCTCAGCCAAGCAGGCTTAGCCGAGTAGCCCCCGCCAAGGGCGTGGCCGAGGTGCTTGAGCCGAGCAGGTCTTGGAAGGATGCTGGCCGATCAGAAATTCAACCCCCCATGTCCTCCTTAATTGCCATGATTGCCACGTTTGCCTTGATAGCCTGGTTGACTTTGCTGACCTAGTTGTCAAACAAGAAACCAAAGCCGAAGCCGGAACCGTTGAGTGTCTTTTAGCACCGTTAAGCACCGTTTTGCGCCGTTAAGTGCCGTTAAGCACCGTTTAGCGCCGTTTAACGCCGTTTAGTGTCGTTTAACACTGTTTAAACGTCACTCATGGCCGATTTACCAAAAAATGAGTAAACATCGTCGTAAATGCGTCGATCGCTCCACGCTTTACATCAAGATGGTATTTGTGAAACACTAGTGTACAAAACGACCCCGGGTCTCAAAAAATACAATTATAACTTCTACGAAAATTTGAAACGTTTTCCCAGATGTTGGGGGGCCAATAATATGGATAGAATTAAAACCCTAAAAAATGTAATTAATATAGCATTAATTATGTAATAAATAAGGCCCAATAAGAAGGTTTGAAACCCTAGTTGGGCTTGAATTCATTGTACGTGGATCAAGGATGCGGCCTATATCGGGGACGTCCAATACATTGCCCGCTTCTAGAATCTTTGATTTGGAACTAAGAAATTTACAAGGAAACCGAATCCTTGATTGACGCAAATTAGAACCATCGACTTTGAGGAAGACTTAGCCTCCAAGGTGTTGGTCCCTTTGGATCATAGTGATTTGGATTTAACTAGTTTAATGATTACAAAGGGGGTTTAGAAGGTTTACCTTAATCGCTACGGCGCAAGCGATTCAAATCCACGATCTTCTATTGTATTCCCTTACTCCCTTGAACGAAGTGTGGTCTTCGATCCTCCAAGGTTTAGCCTCCAAGCTCTAGAATTTAGAACCTTTATTCTTGGAGACATAATGAGTATTTATAGGCTACAATTGGGATCAAGGAGTAAATTGGGTCGGGCCTTCTAATGATAACTTGGGCCAAGCCCTTTATAATTAATATTAATTAATTCCACTAAATAATTAATATTGCACCACCCACCCAATTCCGGTAATTTATTTAATTAATTAAATCGGCTCCTTTATTATTTGCTAATTAAATTTCTCATGTTTAAAATATCGCATGTCCATTAATTAAATAAATTACTGATAATTCATTTAATTAGTATCTTTTATCCTTGATCATCCACTCAACCTTTATTTAATTATGCCGGAATAAATCCACCTGCAGGGTTTCACATAATTAAATCTTTTTGAGCTTTCAAGGGGACATCATTAACCCGAATATTATCAGGACATGGATTCCTTTTATAAATAATATTCACCATGTATATAATTCCATCACCCAAAATATATTGATATAATTCAAAAGAATTATTTCATATATAAATCAAAGCATGTAAATAATATACATGTGTCAATTACTATATCCGGATTAAGAACCTAAGCATTAATAATATCATAGAATCTTAGTTCACCTTCTTAATCAGTATAAGGGAACAATTCTAAATTTGATCCTGTTCAATATACACAAAGTATACTAGTATTATTTAATAGTCAATATAAACTATTCTAAATAATACTACAGCCATATCAGTGGATCGTCCAATACCACCTGTATTGTGAACCTTATTATATTATATAAACCGTATTTAACAATCTAATATTCTGTATCCCATTTGATACTAGATTGTCCACAATATATAATATTAGACAACATGTAAACATTTAAATTATTCTCAATAAAATAGGCCAGAGATAAATGTATATATTTCAAATAGATATTTTCAGTATACACCAACACAAGACACACAGTCATACAAGGAAATAGACTCCTACAAGGTAGGAGTTTAGAACCTTTCCCAAGGAAGACTTGCCCGCCAAGTCACCTAACCCTACTACAATTTTAAGGCTTCTCAGCCTATATAAGGGCCTGACCCCTCATTCTCATAACTACGTTTTTCGGCTTGATTCTTGATATTTATCAAGGTACGTAGGCATCTTGTGAAGGCAGAGTTAGCCACGAACGCGAGAGTAGCCATTAAAAGCACGAAGCTCACGAACCCCATCATTAAATACAAGCAAACCCAACCCGTAATTCAGTAGCCTAGTTTTTATTCCACAACATTTATAAGGGTCTGACCCCTCATTCTCAGAACTATGTTTTTTGGCTTGATTCTTGATATTCATCAAGGTACGTAGGCATCTTGTGAAGGCAGATTTAGCCACGAACACGAGAGCAGCCAATAAATACAAGCAAACCCTACCCGTAATTCAGTAACCTAGTTTTTATTCCACAACATCATCCATTGAAAATTATCGAATATATTGTGGCATACGTTGATTCACATCTAGCTATCTAATTATCATAATTTCTCCCCATCTTAAACAAATTTTTGGTCAGCTCAGATTGTTCTACCACAACACTGAAATCGATGGTTAAATTGGGTATATATTTTACATGAGTGGTTATTTGTGTGGTACCATCTATGTGTATATGGTTATTACTCGGTCTAATATGTTTATTTTCCCAAAATCAGGGGGAGAAACTAAAAAGATGGTGATATATTAGTTATCGTTGCCTCGTCTTGATCCTCATAGTAAAGAATATTAACCAGAAGTTCATAAGTTAATTTATTTACATGTTTTAATTATTGCCAGATCTATATATGCTAACCTGAAATAATGACTTTATTACATATACCAGTTACACATACTCCAAATGATTATGTCCCAGAAGGACAATCTCAAGAAGCTAATTGTTAGGTCCGTTAAGATTGTAGAAGGGGGGGTTGAATACAATCTATACCATTTTCTCAAAATTTATTCGTTAAATAATTTTTCTTAAACGAATATTTTTGTGCGGAATAATATAACACAAATTTCAAGTTGAATATAACAATATATTAACTTGAGGGGTGTTACAAAATCAGTCCAAATGATTATCAAGTGATTAATAACTAATTAGAAAATTCAACATGAACTTTGCTAATTTAGTTAATAAAATCAAGATATCAATTTGTGAACTAGGAAACTTAATTCGCTAGTAGTACAAGAATCACAAGTAAACAAGTTCCAACGGATAGGATATTACAACTGAGATGAACTTGAATTTACAGAATTAAACTTGTAGGTGTTCTTGAGCTTGAGAGATAGAGAGATAGGCTGCTGTGTGAATTTCTTGTGTTTGGTTCGACTGATTCTAAACCTTCTGCATTCCTCTGCCTTATATACACAGCCATAGTCATATTACTTGATTTAAACTGATATGACAATCATTTTACATTAATATGACAATCGGTATGACTATCAAATCAATGTAATATGACTGTCCAGCTTAAATATAACTTTCGGTATAACTTAACTAGCCAATATGACATTCGGTATGACTTACCAAATGAATATAACATTCGGTATAACTTACCATTTGAATGAAATATGACTATCTTCATTTAACTGAATATGACTATCTCCATTTAACTGAATATGACTATCGGTATAACTATCAGTTTGATAGTTATATCATTCATATTTTTCAGCTTATAATTAATTAAATGACTTATAAAAAAATCATTTAACTAATTAATTCTTTTCCATATTAATTCTTATTTAATTAATCTAATAATCACTTTAACAAATATATTAATTCTGATAGAATTAATTTATTTATTAACTTAATTACTTGACTTAATCAATTAAAATAGAATTAATATAAATTCTTTAATAGTCAATACTCCGCTGAAAACCACGTAATTATAATAAGGAACATACACTGGCATGATGTTGACGTTCGATGTACTGTCTGGTTCATGAACGACTAACTCCAATCTCTGTTCTTCATCGTGACTTTTAACACTGTGGTCTTTTATACTCTTCACTCTCATCAATCATTCGGTACTGAAATTGTTTCTTGTCACTAATAGAAATCTCTGTCTTCGAAAATGAATCCACTTGTTTCAATGCTACCTTGAGGCCTGATCAGATATCTGAATCTTCTTCCAGTGTAAAACATCAAAACTATAGATTGACTTGTTGATTTTTCTTCTGACGGTTATCATCTTGTGAGATTCCTGTGACAGTTAATATTATTTACTTATTACAATCTAGTTTAATTGGATTAGGATCCTCGAACTACAAATAGGCTGAGTCATATGCCTTTCAATCTCCCCCTATTTGTTTGTTATAAAATAACAAGCAAATACCTAGAGGATTCTTCAACTAATCCCAATTAAACAAGTAAAAGAAAACACTTTAAATGCTAAGTAAATAATGTAAAAGTTCTGGTTTATATTAACATTGTCCAGATTCAAACAGACAAGATAAATACAAGATAGATGATCCTCTAGACTGATCATATAAGATAATTATCCTATCTTGTTCTATCAAAGCTCTAATGATATAACTTGTAGAGCTAATCTTCAGTTACCACTTTCTTTCTCATTGATTTCTCCTTCTTCTTGTTCATCCATGTCCGGTAGATTCTTGATCATTTCTGAATCAACAAGTAAATCCCTTCTGGATGCCACATCTGTAGGATAGACCAGTGGTATTCCAAGCTTCTTTCTTAACTCACCTTGATACTGCTTGTATTTCTTCATGTTGGTCTGAGCATAGGATCGAATATGATTTGCAGCTTCAATCTTTTCCTGTGATGCAAAACCATGATTCCGAAGAGCATATTCAACATATACCAAGTGTCTGGCAAGATGTCTATACAATTCGTCTGTCTGAAGATTAACAGTATGAATGACTTCTCCCTTGAGAATTTTAACTTGTGGGGGGTCACTTATAACTTCAGGACCAGCTCTTTCAGCAAACTCTTGAAACTTTTCATGAAGCAGTATGCCTAGTTCAGAAGATGTTCTTACTTTTGGTCTCAACACCCAAAGCTCTGACAGGGATCTATCATAGAAGAACTGAAGCGATACTTTGTGAGATCCGAGCTTATGACATTCAACGAAGATAAGCAGCTCACCATTCTTAGGATCAGATGCAGTGGTTATTCTCACAATTTCTGTCTTTAAAGCTTTCAAATACATATCATGTATAGGGTTCTTCTGTTTAAAGCTTTCAAAAATAGCAATCATCCGACGATCATCATAGTCAGAAGTTTGTGGTGAGTCAATTACCTTTTGAGCACGTTCCCACTTTTCACCATTTTTGTACTTGATGTACATCTTCCTAGCTTCCAGCTTCTGAGCATGTTGCTTTTGAAGTGCTTCCTGTTCTGCCTTTTGAAGTCTCTCATTATGAGCTAACTGTTCAAGTGTCTTCTTGAGTCTTTCTTCTCTCATAGCCAGATTAGCTTCATTCTGTTCGAGTTCTTTGTTTGCTTCAAAATTCATCTGTTGTGTTTCAACAGAATCAGGAATTATTTGCTCTTCATCATCCCAAAAACTGAGATCTGGTTCTTCAAATTCTTCACCAACATCAGGAAACTGTAAGTCAGCAAACAGATCAATATCAGGTTCACCTGTATAGTAAAAACCTTCTACATCATCATCTTCCTGTTCTGTTGCTGCTTGATGAGTTGTCTTCTTCCCTTCACTCCTATCTTCAAATTTTTCTTTACTTGCACTTGCACTTGCACTTGCTCCCCCTCTAGATTTCTCCCCCTTAGTTGAGGAATCCTCTACAGTCTTGTGACTTGTTCCAGCTCCAGGGTCACTTTCATCACTACCTCCGAAGAATTTCTTCTCTTCTGCTGTAAGTGAGTGAGTTCTGCTGATTATATTATATAAATATCTTAACCCCTTTGCTTGATCATCACTTTGCTTTTCAATCTGACTGAGACAATGTTTAGTGGTTAAATGATTTTCATTTATGTTGTTCTGAAGATCTTCAATTTGATTAGCCATAGATGAGATAATAAGATCTTGAGCCACTGTGACATCTCCAGAGTCTTCAACTGCTTGTTGTTGAGAGAGTTTAAGTGCATTGATTTTGTTGTTGAAGATAGTTCTCATGTTGTCCATATCAAATCTCAAGTTTTTGTTGTCCTCTTCAGCTTGAGCTAGATTTTCTTTCATCTGATTGAGTTGAGTAATGAGAGATAAAGTGTATGTGTCATTGTGTGCTCTCATTTCAATAGCTCTCTGAGTATCACTCACCTCACGTGCTGGTGTTTCACTCAGATTTGAAGTAATTCTCACATCACTCCTCTCATTATCCTTAGCTGCATCCATTGTACCTGCACTGGAGATCACCCTAGCCTCCTCTTGGAAGGTCAGTGGTGGTGCAATGGGATTTCGCAAATCCCGATCAACCTGTGAAGGTTCTTCTGCCGTAACAATGGCAGGCACTGTAACTTGCTCCATTTGCATTACAATATTTTCAGCTTCATTTGCAAAAATATCTTCCCCCATTGTGAGTAACAGGGGTGAGCTTGAAGGAATGAATGGGTTTAAGATTGCCTTTGACATGGTTTTACTTTTCTTTTGAGATGGCAAACTTGTTTCACTCACACTATCACTACTGGGAATAGCTCTCTTGAATGACAATTTCTTTCTACGATAGTGTTTGGAGAATTTAGGATCAGTGTTTGGTGCATTGACCTGGGATAAAGGTTGTGGATCTACAACCCCTTGGTCACTTCTCACAATCATTTGACTACCAGAAAGATATTGAGATTGTAGTGGAGTTGAGTCAAATACCTGATCATTGACATGTACATCATCTTCATTTTGAGTGTGTTGATCCACTGGAAGTTGATGTTCAAGAACATTCAAGGGTTCAGAATCAGGTTGAGGTACTGGAACTTGTTCTGCTTCAGGCTGTGTAGCTTGTTGAACTAAAGGTACTTCAGCATCTGGCTGTGGCATGACATTTGGCAAATGTATGTATGTAGACATATAAGGTGTTATGACTACAGGAACATGCAACAAGACCTTAGAAGTGTCCAGCCTGGTGTAGAACTTCTTGTTTGGTTTACCAGACCATTGAATTCGATCATTTGGAAACAGAGCAGGTTGATCCTTAGGCATTAGATGATTAAAAATTAGTGTCAAAAATCGAGGATAATGACACTTAACCGGTTTACCTTTTCCAAAGTTCTTTGTAGCCTTCTTCAATCGATTCAGCAGAATAGGCCATATCAAACTACCAAAATTGATTCTTCTATTGTGAGCAATAGCAAAACCAATTGACTGTAACATACCTGTGATGACAGTATTGTTGCTCTTTGTAGAATTAGCAAACACCTTTGCTATGATTTCAAAGAAGATATTCCATTCTTGAACAAGATTGCTTTTGAGTGGTCGTTTCAGATTCAGTTGACCATGATAGTTGATATTTGTGAAAAATTGAGTCAACTCATCATTTGAAGGCAATTCAGCAAATCGTTCAGTAGGAAGTCCCAGAGCAGCATTGAAGACAGATTCATCCACTGTATATGTCTGGCCATTAAAATCGAATGAAAATGATCTTTCATCTGAGACAGCTGTAGTACACATTAATTTGAGTGGACCAAATTTCATTGGAACATTTGCAGTTATAGAGTGACTACAGAGATTTTGCTCATTTAGAAACTTTATCCAGGGCTTGAACCGATCCACTGGGCAATCCTCGGGATTTAAGTATCCAATATAATTGTGATTCACAAGTTCAAAATTATTATAAGCACCAGCCATTGCAAATCAGGGATTAAAATTAGTAAATCTGCAAAATTCAACAATTTAACCCAATTAAATTACAAAATTCGAATTAATTAATAATTAAAAAATTCGAAAAATCAAAATCTCTATCAAAAATTCTGAAAAATTCAGACAAGGATCTTGATTGTAATACAAACACACATGTAATTTTAGTTTTTACAAAATCACAACCAATTGTTCGGATTTTTAGATCAAAAATTCGAAATTTTTCAATCTCAAAAACTCAAAACTCGATCAAATCTTACATTTTCAACCTTGATTAGGAATGTCATAGACTGGGTAATCACAAATGATCCTTAGAAACGTGTTTTGAGTAAGATTTGAGGCAGAAATTGGACAGCAATTCGTTCGAATTCTGTGTGTATTTGTGTGTATTTCGTTCGACAATATTGAGTGACTTAACACGTCAATATGACAACCACAGAGATATAACTTACAAATATAACTTAGCTAATATATATGAAATAACTGTGATATGACTATCGGGTGATAGTCATACCGATAGTTATATTACGTATAAAACGTAATATGACTACCCTAGGCACTGTAAGTTATATTGCTGTTAATATCTAATATAACTACCGAAAAAACACTCAATATAACAATCAAATCTTAGTTATACCGATAGTTATATTACTGTTAAAACACTCAATATAACTATCAACTATTTTAACAGTTATATTTAAACAAAAACAAAAACACAGTTATATCTAAGTTATATTACATTATTTAACACTAATATAACTAATCAAACATTCGAATATAACAATCAAGAAGATTGTTATACCAATAGTTATATTTTAACAAATCTGTTAATATAACTAACTAACAACAGATTATTAACAGAATTTAAATCAAGAAAAATACATTGATAATTTACATAACGGAAAAATAGCAAATTAATTTATACTAAAATTATAAAACCTAATAAAAATTATAAAAACGATCATATGTTGTCCCTTTTACGAAATCAAACATTAATAACAGAAGGACAAACATTACAAATCAAATAAAATAAAATAAAATAAAACTAAATAATTATACTACATATTTACATAATTATTTCTGATAAGTTAATAAATCTATAAATTTTCTAATAAAACAATTTCCATATAGAAAATTATTCTAAAAGAAACTATGATTTATTTAAACAACAAAAATAATCAAACTGAATTAAAACCAATAACATTTTCAAGAAAAATAGATTTCTCATAAATTACAGCTTGTAAAATTCAAGAAAAATATTTTCAAAGAAAATGAATTAATCTAAAATTATAATAAGTAATTAAAAATATGTACAGAAGATAATAACAATGATTTTAAGATGAAATAAGCAAGGGTATAAGTTGATAAAATAATTATACAAGTGATTTAATAAGAAATATTAACACAATAATCACTTGTAAATTATTAAAGATCAAACCTCAGATATTAACCAGTTTAATTACTAGGACTGTTTAACATACCCAGTTCACCAACAATTCTGGTAAATGTGGATTCGTCAAGAGACTTAGTAAAAATATCTGCTGTTTGTTCTTCCGTGGGTACAAAAAATAACTCCACGGTACCATTCATGACATGCTCTCGAATAAAATGATACCTGATGTCAATATGCTTTGTCCTTGTGTGCTGCACAGGATTGTTAGAGATTGCTATGGCACTTGTATTATCACATAAAATTGGAATTTTATCAAGCACAAAGCCATAGTCTCTCAGCTGATTCCTGATCCACAAAATCTGTGCGCAACAGCTTCCAGCAGCTATATATTCAGCTTCAGCCGTTGAGTTGGAAACTGTCTGTTGTTTCTTGCTGTACCAGGAAACTAGTCTACCACCTAGGAATTGACAACTCCCAGATGTGCTTTTTCTATCCACAACACTTCCTGCATAGTCAGAATCTCTATATCCAACAAGATTAAAACCAGAATCTTTAGGGTACCAGATGCCTAGGTTAGGCGTACCCTTAAGATATCTCAGAATTCTTTTAACAGCAATGAGATGAACATCTCTAGGATCCGATTGGAACCTTGCACACAAACACGTAGCATGCATAATATCAGGTCTACTCGCAGTAAGATAAAGTAATGAGCCTATCATACCTCTGTAGCTTGTGATATCTACCTTGACAGAATTTTCACATGCTCCAAATTTGACAGCTGTGGATGATGGTGTCTTTGCTGAAGAAGAGTCCTCCATTTGATACTTCTTGAGAAGCTCTTTGACATACTTGGATTGACAGATAAATATTCCATCTGTCCTTTGACTTATTTGCAATCCAAGAAAGAACTTCAACTCACCCATCATGCTCATTTCAAATCTACCCTGCATTAACTTCGCAAATTTCTTGCACAAAAGATCATTAGTAGACCCAAATATTATATCGTCCACATAGACTTGGACTATTATTGTATCATTCTTATGTTTCTTTGTAAAGAGAGTTTTGTCTATGACACCTCTAACAAAATCATTTTCAAGTAAAAATTCAGAGAGAGTGTCATACCATTTCCTTGGTGCTTGCTTAAGACCATAGACAGCCTTGAAAAGGAAGTAGACATAGTCAATTAAATCCTGATCTTCAAAGCCAGGGGGCTGTTCTACATAAACCTCTTCATCTAGCTTGCCATTCAAGAAAGCACTCTTGACATCCATTTGATAAACTTTAAAGTTTGAAAATGCTGCGAATGCCAAGAATATTCTTATGGCCTCAAGTCTAGCCACTGGAGCATAGGTCTCATCATAGTCAATGCCTTCAGATTGAGAGTAACCCTTTGCTACCAGTCTTGCTTTATTTCTCGTCACTGTGCCATCTTCATCAAGTTTGTTTCTGAATACCCACCTTGTGCCAACTACTGGTCTGTCTGTAGGTCTGGGTACCAGCTTCCAAACTTCTTGTTGTTTAAATTGATTGAGTTCATCTTGCATAGCAATCACCAAATCAGGATCAGAAAGAGCTTCTTCAGTTTTCTTAGGTTCAATTTCAGATAGAAACCCTGAATAATTGCATTGATTCTGAAGAGCTCTTCTAGTCTTTACACCAACAACTGGATCACCAATGATTAACTCAAAAGGATGAGCTCTATTCCAAACAGTCTGTCTGGGAAGATTAGATCTTGATGATTCTCCTTGACCTTCATTGGGATGTTGTGTGTGACCAGTTGACCCTTCATTTTCTCCCCCTGAGTTGTTGCCAGGTTGACTAGATGATGATTGATTATTAGAATCAGGAGAATTTTGACTACTATCATTGATTTCATCATCATTACCCTGATCATCATTGTTGTCATTAGCATCAGCAAAAATCTCAGGTGCATTGTCATCATCTGAATCTGTATCTGTCATGTCATCGAAAGATAGCTTCTCAGATAGATTCTCAGTTTGGATGCTAGGGAGTTTAGTGTCATCGAATGTTACATTGACACTTTCCATCATTTTCTGTTCATCAATCACATACACCCTGTATGCTCTCATTGAATAACTAATAAAAATTGCTTCAAATGCTTTGGTATCGAACTTACCACCTTGATCATCACCTTCTTTAAGCACAAAGCACTTTGCCCCAAATACATGAAAGTATTTGAGTGAAGGTTTCTTATCAGCCATAATTTCATAGGGTGTCTTCATTTGATCTTTATTGATTAGAGTTCGATTCTGGGTATAGCACGCAGTATTGACGGCTTCAGCCCAAAAGTACAATGGAAGCCTTGATTCACTTAGCATAGTACGTGCAACTTCAATCAAGGTTCTATTCTTTCTTTCTACTACCCCATTTTGCTGAGGAGTTCTTGGAGCTGAATATTGTCTGGTTATACCCTTCTCAGTGCAAAAGTCATTTAGAACTGCATTCTTGAATTCAGTTCCATTATCTGATCTTATAGCTCTCACTGGATACGTAGAATCTCGCTCAATTAACTTGATGTGATCAATCACCAGTTGTGGAGTCTCATCTTTAGAATTCAAAAACAGAACCCATGTGTATTTTGAAAAATCATCAACAATCACTAGAGCATATCTTTTCCTTGACATAGACATCACATTAACTGGACCAAACAAATCCATATGAAGTAATTGTAATGGTTCAGTTATTGAAGATGTATCAGTGCTCCTGTGACTTGCTCTTTTTAGCTTGCCCTTTTGACATGCATCACACAGTCCTTCTTGAGTGAATTCCATTGAAGGCAAACCTCTCACCAATTCTCTTTTGACCAGAGAATTCATTGTCTTGAAATTAAGATGAGAAAGTTTCTTGTGCCATAGCCAACTCTCATCATTAGATGCTTTAGTGTAGAAGCAAGTGACTTCTTCAGTGCTTCCTGAATTCATATTGGCTACGTACAGATTGCCTTTTCTAACTCCTGTCAGTTGTGGCTTTTCATGTCTCTTGTGTGAAATTAGACAATTCTTCTTGTTGAAATGAACTTCATAACCTTTATCACAGAATTGACTGACACTGAGCAAATTGTGCTCAAGTCCTTTCAAAAAAGAAACTTCATCAATGATAACATTTCCAGCTTCAAGTCTGCCATATCCATCAGTTCTACCTTTGCTGTTATCTCCAAAGGTAACTACTGGGCCGACCTTCTCCACCACATTTGTCAGCAGGGCTCTATCTCCAGTCATATGCCTTGAACATCCACTGTCCAAGATCCAGGTTATCCGATCAACCTGTTAACACATGCATAATTACCATTAAAATAAGCACGCATATTGTTAAAAGCACAAGATATACAATTGATAATACCACATGCTTTATGATTAGAGTTAATAGTAGGCATGGTATTTTTCTGCTTTGACTTGTTACTACCTAATCTAGTCTTAGAAGTACTAGCTGATTCAACAACTTTGACTGGTACTTTAGGTACATCTTTCTTGGGTGACACATTTGTTGTGTTAACGTCCTCAACTGATTTAGCCTTAACAAATACTGTGACATTTTTCTTGGATGACACATTCTTTGTATTATGGTTCATAGCAGTTTTATTCTTAACACATTTATTCTTAACAAGAACTGTGCCATTTGCAGCATCCTCATTTCTCATTTCTTCATGTATAACCATAGAACTAATATCTGGTTGACCAGCATCAGATTTTGTAAACATTGGTTTTTCAACATTCTTGAGAATATGTGGTATACCTCTTTCTTTAGCTGGTATAGAATTAGGGGAATGATTACTCAAAGAACCAACAGCTTGACTGTAATCAAATTCTATTCCTACAGTTTGTTCTAATGCTTGTTTGTTGAAGAAATCTTTAGAAACTTTAACAGAATTATAACACGCTCTAACCTGTGTTTCAAGTTCCCTAATGGTGGTTTCTTGTTCAGCAATCTTATCAACTTGTTTTGTCATGTATTCTCCTAGACCCATTTCTCTGCAGTTAAGTCGAGCTATTTCTTCTATATTCTTATCTTGATTAACCTGTAATTTTTTTAAATCTAGCATTTGATTTTCAAGATTAGTGTTAACAAGACTTATTCTCTCGTACCCTCTTTCTGCATTATTCAAGGAAAGACGTAAACTACCAATTAACTGAGCATCAGTAAGAATTACCGGAGTGGTATAATAAGTTGAAGATTCAGCATTTGCCACCAACGCAAAGTTTCCATATTCTTCATCTTCGCTATCTGTATCATCCCAGCTTTTACCAGCAGCCACATAAGCTCTTCCACTTTTCTTCTTTTCAGAAACATAATCTTTCTTCTGTGCTTGCTTGGGTTTCTGACACTCAGTAGCAAAATGTCCCAACTCATTACAATTGAAACAGCGGATTTTGCTTCTGTCAACAGTTCCAGTTTTATAACCTCCCCTGTTACTAGAGGATGAAGAACCTCCTCTCTGAAACCTGTTATTTGACTTAAACCTGAACTTTGGATTTCTTCTGAATCTGAAGTTACTAAATTGTCTCACCATCATTGCCATAGATTCATCTTCCAATTGATCCAGCTCTTCAAGTGAATAAAATTCTCCACCATCCTGAGTAGCTGGTGTTTGGCCAAGTTCTACTTCAGTTTGTTCCTTGTTGAAACTGATAGGTTGAACCACCTTAGTTTCCACATCCTTAGGAACCTCAACCATTAAAGCTGTAGAAGAATTTGCCATTCTGCCTTTGCCATAGAATTCCTTTTGCTGTACTTGTTCTAATTCATATTTTTTCAGAACACCAAACAGCCTTTCAAGAGCAACCTGAGTCAAGTCTCTAGATTCTCTGATGGCAGTAATTCTATGTTCCAAGTGAGTAGGCATAGTTAGTAAAAACTTCATGTTGATCTCCTTCTGAGTATAATGCTTGCCATGAACTTGCAAGTTGTTGATTATCTTGTTATACCTTTCAAACACTTCCTGAATGCCTTCATTAGGGCCAGCTCTAAAGTGTTCATATTCAGAAGTTAGAATTTGCAGTCTATTTTCCTTGACTTCATCAGTCCCTTCATTAATGACCTCAATAGTTTCCCAGATGTGCTTAGCAGTTTTACAATTTCTCACATGGCTATACATTACAGCATCTAGGGAATCCAACAGAATGAGTCTCAAATTTTTATCCAATCCAGCTGCCTCCTTATCTTCAGAGGTATAGTTCTTAATGTCCTTTGGATAGGATCTGGCAGGGACTGTTACAGTTCCATTTACAACTGTTTCAGCATCATGTTGCATGGGAATTGCTGGTCCATTTTCCAAAACCCACAAAAAACTTGGGTTTGCTACATCAAGAAATAACTCCATTTTGTTTTTCCACGTATCATAATTATCTTTATTAAAGATAGGAATTTTGACATTGCCTTTGGCAGACATGATGAATTTTTAAGAGAGTTAAAAATTCGAGCTTAATTTTTGATTGAGTAAAAATAGGATCTTGATTTGTGTATCAATCAATAGGCTCTGATACCAATTGTTAGGTCCGTTAAGATTGTAGAAGGGGGGGTTGAATACAATCTATACCATTTTCTCAAAATTTATTCGTTAAATAATTTTGTCTTAAACGAATATTTTTGTGCGGAATAATATAACACAAATTTCAAGTTGAATATAACAATATATTAACTTGAGGGGTGTTACAAAATCAGTCCAAATGATTATCAAGTGATTAATAACTAATTAGAAAATTCAACATGAACTTTGCTAATTTAGTTAATAAAATCAAGATATCAATTTGTGAACTAGGAAACTTAATTCGCTAGTAGTACAAGAATCACAAGTAAACAAGTTCCAACGGATAGGATATTACAACTGAGATGAACTTGAATTTACAGAATTAAACTTGTAGGTGTTCTTGAGCTTGAGAGAGAGAGAGATAGGCTGCTGTGTGAATTTCTTGTGTTTGGTTCGACTGATTCTAAACCTTCTGCATTCCTCTGCCTTATATACACAGCCATAGTCATATTACTTGATTTAAACTGATATGACAATCATTTTACATTAATATGACAATCGGTATGACTATCAAATCAATGTAATATGACTGTCCAGCTTAAATATAACTTTCGGTATAACTTAACTAGCCAATATGACATTCGGTATGACTTACCAAATGAATATAACATTCGGTATAACTTACCATTTGAATGAAATATGACTATCTTCATTTAACTGAATATGACTATCTCCATTTAACTGAATATGACTATCGGTATAACTATCAGTTTGATAGTTATATCATTCATATTTTTCAGCTTATAATTAATTAAATGACTTATAAAAATATCATTTAACTAATTAATTCTTTTCCATATTAATTCTTATTTAATTAATCTAATACTCACTTTAACAAATATATTAATTCTGATAGAATTAATTTATTTATTAACTTAATTACTTGACTTAATCAATTAAAATAGAATTAATATAAATTCTTTAATAGTCAATACTCCGCTGAAAACCACGTAATTATAATAAGGAACATACACTGGCATGATGTTGACGTTCGATGTAGTGTCTGGTTCATGAACGACTAACTCCAATCTCTGTTCTTCATCGTGACTTTTAACACTGTGGTCTTTTATACTCTTCACTCTCATCAATCATTCGGTACTGAAATTGTTTCTTGTCACTAATAGAAATCTCTGTCTTCGAAAATGAATCCACTTGTTTCAATGCTACCTTGAGGCCTGATCAGATATCTGAATCTTCTTCCAGTGTAAAACATCAAAACTATAGATTGACTTGTTGATTTTTCTTCTGACGGTTATCATCTTGTGAGATTCCTGTGACAGTTAATATTATTTACTTATTACAATCTAGTTTAATTGGATTAGGATCCTCGAACTACAAATAGGCTGAGTCATATGCCTTTCACTAATGTGTCTAAAGAACGCCTGAAGCATGATAGACCAGTAGGTTCCATAACAAAACTATATATATCCTTAAACGGAGTAGTGATTGATGATGGCTAAATCAAATAGTGGATAACTTTTGAATAATCTCTAGAAGAGATTTTAGACATGAAAAAAAATGATAAAGGTACTTGAAAAATTATGAGATCTCAATACATTGTGTCATGTCCAGAATAAAATGGAACCATTAATCAAATCGACGTCGCCAATATGAAATTTAATACTTGAGGTTATGAATAATAACGAGGATAAGAAAATAATCTCTTTTAAATCTAGACAAGATTGGCCAAAGATATAATCGAGGCAAAATCTCTAGCAAAGAAAGAATTATTTGGATCAGAAGTCCGCACACCTGAAGTTGTGAATGTGGCACACTATAAGAAATATTATCTCTTAAAAGTAGAGAAAAAATTTTAGAACTGCAGTTTACACACCTAAAGACGTAATGTCAGTTGGATATGAGTAGATATACGTGTGGAAATGAAAGAAATTATTTACGAAAGATAAGCTCGCGTAGTTGTACAATGATCTTGTATTGAATACAAAGAGATATTATCTTGTGGTGGATATAATTATATGATGTGTAAAGGTCTGGCAATATAAGACTGAGTATATGTACATTTTACAAGACCAACTTGACATAATCCCAGAAGGATTTAAACTGCTAGAAGCAGTGAAATAAGTTGTCAAGAACTAATCCTATCAAATAATAAATGGATATGGACCTGATGTCCAAATATTAAATTATTCCGGAATGAGATGTTTGATGTAATTTAAGATTATAGGTGATAACTCATAAAAATCTCTTGCCAGAGTGGATGGAAATTAGAATGTATTTCTAATTGACATTCGAATGAGTTTCACCTCATAAACAAAATACATTGAGATTTTTAGATTGTTTTCTAAGTTGTGAACTTTACCTATTAATTTATAATTTTTATGAAGCAATCCACATTTTATGGGAGAAACATAACTTCTTCTGTGAAGGAAGATTGTCACTACTGAGGACTTGAAAAGAATATTATTGGTCCTGAAGTACCACATATCATAATACAATAAGATACTAATTTATCTTGCTAATTGTACATGTCCCGATATAATTAATTAATTTACTAGAAGACTTTAAAGCAAGTTCAATTTGAAGGAATGAGAATCTTAAAGGTATATAAAGAAAAATTTGATCTCCACTAACCTAAGGGTTTAAATTGATTTTGCAGGTGCTAAGGATTTACTCTGATTCTCAAAATTTTGATCTCATATTAAATATGTTCTAATATATGAGGGAGATATTATTTTTTTGCATGCTGTGAGATTAACGATTGCAGGATTATATAAACTTATGAAGATGGTCGTATTGGAGATTCGATATAGCACAACAAGATGTGATTTATTCTGGATTGAAGCTCTACAAACTTTATAATGTGCTGGCTATACAAACAAAGAATGCACCAAAGATTTATTGGCCAAGGCGTTGCGAATAACTACATTTAAGAATTTTTAACCTCATTAACTCAAAGATGTTATGTAATATCATCGTGAGAGGGAGACTACGCGAAGCTCCACTCTTTTTCCTTAACAATGGTTTTTTTCCAGCACAACATGTATTGAACAGTTAAAGGGATGTTATATTAAAGATGATAAAACTAAGCATATTTCTCCCAAATTCTTCTTCACGCACGACCTTCAAGAAAATGGAGAGATTGAAGTTCAACAAATTCGCTCGAGTGACGATCTTACAAATCTGCTTACAAAGTTATTGCCCCCGACAATTTTTGAAAAATTGGTACATATGATCAAAATGCACTGGCTCAAGGATTTAAAATAATTTCTCAATATCGATGTACTCTTTTTCCTTTAATAGGATTTTTTTCCATTGGGTTTTTTCCTAGAAAGGTTTTAACAAGGCGCGATTATTGAAAGATAGACATCCAAGGAGGAATGTTACAATATGGATGTCTCTAAAATTCTAATATATAGACTCTTGGCCTTTCACTACTAAGACTTTTGGTCTTTCAAGCCTTTATAACTTAAGACCTTAGACTTTCTAGTTCCTTGTAATTTATATCTTGAGAACCTATAAATAGGCACCTCGTTCCAAGTTGTAAGATAGGCTTCAAAGTAATATAACTTCTCTTCTTGATCTGTCTCTAAATATCTACTGTATGTTATTAGTTACATTATATTTACAACATGGTTAGGTTAGTGGGATTGGATGATTTTTGTGACCTAAGTTTTAAAATATTTAACTCAATCCCAAAAAATAAATTTGACACTCGTTTTTATTTATAGTATGTCTCTTTGAGGCGGGTTAAATGAATTTAGTTTTTTTTAAAAAAACAGATATAATAATACAATATAAATTCAAATTCAAAAAATGTCTAAATTAAAATTTGTAGTGCTAATCTTTCATTTTGATTTATATAGATGTGTATTTAAGTTATCCAACAAAACTTATAATATATATCGGGTTAGGCTGACCAAAAGTCCACAAACTACACATCCCTAGCCAACACATTAAATAAAATTTAAATTTTACAACTCAATAAAAATTGAAGTTTTTCATCCCTTCACTCGGCCAAAAAAATTTCAGATTGATATAGTTTGATCAAATCATGAACACCCCTAATAAAGTAAAGGTCAAATACTACAACTGATTTAGTTTTCAAATTACTTTTCTCGTATAAAGAATTATATTTTATTTAAAAATGAATCTTATAGTAAAATCTTTAATGAAACTACAATTTAATATTAAATTATTATCTTTATGTTAAAATCTTTTGTAGTTATAATTTATTAAAAGTTAAAACTAATAATTCTATGAAAATTCTTGCTTTTTGGAAGTAGGACACTTGCAGCCCAAGTTAGAATTCTGGATAAGCCGTGAATTTCGTAAGCTGCCATGAAATTACTAGTTTAAAACGGGTGAGGATCCTTTGTCCCCTTCTATGTCCCCTGTACAAAAAGAGTGCCCCTGGCGGGGCCCCTGTATTAAAAAATAATAATAATAATATTTTTTAATAAAGGAGCCCCGCCAGGAGCACTCATTTTATACAGGGGACAAAGAAGGGGACACGAAGAAGGGGACAGAGAAGCCAGGCTCGATTAAAACGTAGCCACGGATCAGTGCATTCACTGGAAAGAAATATTACACATAGCAACATGTGAATGTTTACTAGTGCTAATCTCTGATCTGTGTAGTTCAAAGTCATTTGGATGCAATGCAGACCTTCACCGATTTGTGTTATAACTAAATCCGTAATTACCTATTTGTACCAAATCACCAGCAGTCATTTTAAAAATTCTCATATGAGGCACAAACCTATATATATATATTAATAATTACAACTATGATACATGGAATATTAAGCTAGCAATCTCAAGTACATGTGTACGGTATTCAAGCATGAAAACAGACATTAGTTCCTCTGTATTATATCCTTGGTGGCCCCAGAATCCCGAGAGCAGTAGTTTGACTTGTCCCTGCACAAGAAAATCACGCTGAACCAGATATTAGTTCCTCCATATTATCCTTAATGGACCCCAAATTCCCGAGAGCAGCAGTTTGACTTCCCTCCTGCACAAGAAAATCACATTATAGTAATTTTTTTTTTTAATAATTACGCTTATATGCCTTACAAATGAGTGTTTGTTCAAAAGTATTGAATAATTGAATGTACAGAAAAATGGATCAACAGTTGATAAGTGGATTTCATATCCACTTGGATCGCTTCATTTCGGGTTAAATTGATTGACTTGGACTCAAGTATGTGGTGTGTTTGATGTGTTTTCGTTAATTGTGCAGGTTTAGCTATTTCGGTTAGGGTTGGAGATTTCCATTGATTTTGGAGTGAATTATTAGCTTGGAATGAAGAAAGGAGTGATTTCTTATGCTACCGTGGAGTTTCATGTGTCTTGGGATTGAAGACGGCATCTAATGCAAAAGAAACGGGAAGAAAACGGAGCGAGAACGAAGAAAAAGAGCAGAAAAATCAGCCGGGCAGAATGCTGGGGGCTGGCAGCACTCAACGGGGGCTGGCAGCGCGCGAGGGACAGAATGCTGGGGGCTGGCAGCGCTCAGTGGGGGCTGGCAGAGCGCGTGATGCTGGAAATTGCTGGAATTCTATCCTGCTTCGAATTTAATTGCTATTTTTGGACTTTTCTTGTTGGATAAGTATTCTAGGGCTTATATAAGCATACCCTACCCTTGTAATTGATATAACTTAGAAACACAAGGCAGAAAAGCAGAGAAGGATTCACCAACGCTCGTGACAAGCAACGGGGATCTAGATCTACTTCATCTTTTGTATTCTTTTCTTAGGCGTACTTTGGATTCCAGTTTTCGGATTTGTTTTCTAAACTCATACTCTAGTATTATTATATTTATTCAATCTTGTTTATTCATCATGTTTTCACTTGATCCCATGATGACGAACGGTTCGATTATGAACTAATCGTTGTCGTGGGATTCTAACGGATTTATTTATGGAGCTTTAATGTTTTGATGCTTTAAAGATCTGTCTATTCATCTTCTATCGCTTTTGTGGATGTATGGGTAGTTTGGTATACGTATGCTAACAGGTAGCGTGTGCTTGTTTCGTGTTATTCGATCAGATATCATAACCATTGCATATAGTGATTAAAGGCGTCAGATCTAAGCGAAGTATTTAACGAAGTTAGGATCCCATGTTTATTCTCATATAAGTAATTTGATTTTAATTCTCATTAGTTAAGTAATTATTAGTTTGTTAAAATAGCTTGTTAGTTAATCTTAGTTAATCAAAACTCAAATTTGTTAATTGTCTTAACAGTGAATAAAAACCATACATTGTTGCATAGGTGCATTAACGGAATTGAAACCTAAACCAGATCTCTGTGGGAACGAACTTGACTTATTCATATATTACTTGTGACCACGTACGCTTGCGTGATTTTGTGCAAACAAGTTTTTGGCGCCGCTGCCGGGAATCATCGGTGATTTATTTTTAGTTTATGTGCTTGTCATCAGCGGTCGTTAGAGTTCACTGACTCGCATTTTTTCTTACATAGTTGTTTGTTTCGTAGTGTTTCAGGTACTTGAACGTGTATGCGAACACGTTCTCAGACTCGTAAACTGGAAGAAGAACTTGCAGCAGTTAAAGATATGGGAGACACAGTAGGAGCAGCAGCAGCTAAGGCTTTGAAGGACTATTCTCAACCGAAAATCAATGATATCCAATCTAGTATTGTCAGGCCAGCCATTACAGCTAACAACTTTGAAATCAAGCCTGGTACAATTCAGATGGTACAGAATTTGGTTCAGTTTGGGGGTGCTCCAACGGAAGATCCCAACATGCACATCCGGGACTTCATTGAGATCTGCGACACTTTCAAGTTCAATGGTGTGTTGGAAGATGCTTTAAAATTGAGACTTTTCCCATTCTCGTTGAGGGATAAAGCTAAGGGCTGGTTACACTCTTTACCAGCCGGTTCCATTACTACATAGGAGGATCTTGCTCAGAAGTCTTACTAAATTCTTGCCCATGGCTAAAACAGCAGCAATAAGGAACGCTCTAACTCAATTTGCTCAGCAATCTGGTGAATCTTTGTGTGAAGCTTGGGAACGCTACAAGCAAATGCTTCGAAAATGTCCCCATCATGGTATGCCAGACTGGATGGTGATTAATGGTTTCTATAATGGGTTGGGACCGTAGTCTAGACCTTTGCTAGATGCAGCATCTGGTGGAGCTTTATGAGCGAAGAGCTATAATGGGTTGGGACCGCAGTCTAGACCTTTGCTAGATGCAGCATCTGGTGGAGCTTTATGAGCGAAGAGCTATGCGGAAACTTATGATCTAATTGAGACGATGGCTGCCAATGAATATCAAAATCCAACCCAGAGACTATCTCAAGGCAAGGTGGCACCTTGCCAGGTATTTTGGAAGTGGATGCAGCTACAGCTATTGCAGCTCAGTTGAAGGATTTGACTATAAAGGTGGATTCTCTTACGAACTATGGAGTTCAGCACGTGGCTAGTGTTTGTGAGCTATGTGCGGGCGCACATGAGACGAATCAGTGTGCTATCTCTTCTGAATCAGCACAGTTTGTGAGTAATTTCAGAGACCTGCTGCACCAGTTCCAACCACCTATCATCCGAATAACAGGAACCATCCTAATTTTAGCTGGAGCAACAATCAAGGTGCTCAACAACCTCAGCAGCCTTATCAGCAGTTTCAGGGTCAGCAATATAGAGCGAGGCCGTTCAATCAAGGCTATCAGCAATAGTATGCTCCAAGGCAACAATTCCAACCTCTTGGATTTCAGCAACAACAGTCTCATGGGAATGCTAGTCAATCTTCGAATGAAAAATCTGAACTGGGGGAATTGAGGATGATGTGCAAAAGCCAAGCAGTTTCGATAAAGACTTTGGAGAATCAGATTGGGCATATTGCTAATGCCTTGCTGAATAGGCCCAAGGAACTCTTCCTAGTAATACAGAGGCTAATCCGGGCAATAGGGAAGTCCATGAGCAGGTGAAGGCAGTCACTTTGAGATCCGGAAAGGGAAAGGTTACAACCGAGCAGAAATCAGCAGCTAAAGAAGATGAAGAAGTTCAGAATCAGCAAGTTGAAAACTCTGCAAGGCCAGAAATTGAAAAATCTGATTTGGCAGTTGGTCAGTTGAACGGTGAAGTGGAAAAGAGCAAGAAGTCTGCTGAAAAGATTACTCCGGAGCAAAATACAAAGAGCAATCAGATCTATCCTCCTCCTCCATATCCTCGACGCTTGCAGAGAAGTCAAGAAAAGCAATTTCAGAAATTTTTGGACGTCTTCAAGAAGTTGCAGATTAACATACCTTTTGCGGAAGCTTTAGAAAAGATGCCGAGCTATGCCAAGTTCATGAAGGGTATTCTCTCACGGAAGTTGAAGCTCGATGAATTAGAGACCGTTCCCTTGACGGAAGAGTGCAGTGCTGTTCTGCAGCAGAAGTTGCCTCCTAAACTTAAAGATCCGGGAAGTTTCACCATCCCGTGCACTATTGGCAACTTATCTTTCGACAAGTGTTTGTGTGACTTGGGAGCTAGTATTAATCTAATGCCTTTGTCTGTCTTCATGCAACTTGGTCTACTTGATCCGAAACCTACAAATATCTCATTACAGCTGGCTGATCGGTCGATTACATATCCTAGAGATATAGTGGAGGATGTCTTGGTAAAGGTTGATGAGTTTATCTTTCCTGCTGATTTTGTCATTCTAGACTGTGAGGAAGACAAGAGGATTCCCATCATCTTGGGAAGGTCCTTTCTAGCTACCGGTCGAGCTTTAATTGATGTGCAAAAAGGGGAGCTAACTATTCGGGTGCAAGATGATAAGGCCACCTTTAATGTGGTTGCTCTTACGAAGATTTCAGATGATCCAGAAGTGTGCTTTTCGGTGGAATCCCTTGCATTGTCTTTCCAAGAACAAAAAGATGATTTAAAATTGGATGCAGTGCCTAATGTTCCAAATTTTTCGGAGAATTCTGAGTCAGTTAAGATGCTCGAGGAAATTGATGCTGATAAACCTTCCATACAAGATCTCTCGAATGTAAAGCTCGGAAAACTTCCATCACATTTGAGGTATGTCCTTTTGAATGATGAGTTAGTGATTTTTGAGGTATGTCATGACAATGTGTTAAGAAGGTGGATCATGGATGAGGCGGGAGAAGAGTGTGTGGTTCAGTCATCTGAGAGGGATAAGCACCTTAGAGCTGTGAAGAAGAAAAAGAAGTCGATTGGTGGAAAAATCAATGTGAAGAGTGAAAGAAGAGATGTGTTGGATGTAAGCAAACAAGAGGTCGGCATGGGTGCGAAAGTTTCTTCGATTAAGGACGATCCTATTATTCTCTTGAAACCGCCATGAAGTGAGGTGGCAACGTCCGGCTAAATGACGTCAACGATAGCGCTTCGTGGGAGGCAACCCACGCTTTTCGGCATTTTTATTTAGGTATGTTCTTTACTATCCTTTTTATTGCCTTCAATGGGGACATTGAATCTCTTAAGTTTGGGGGTGGTTTGTGGGATAAGTAGTGTTAGTTGAGTCATTGTTCGTGTAGGAGTTTATGTTTTGCATGATTAGTGGTAGTTCATTCATATTTGTTCGTATTATTGCATGTTTCATATAGGACATTCGGTTATTGTTTTTTATACCATGTGAGTCCATTTTAGTTGCATAGCATGCATATTTCATGATACCTTAGGATGAGCTAATTCTGATTGGTAGGTAGATGTCTATTTGAGTGTGGTATTGATGAATAGAGGGATGATTTATATTTCTTATGAAATTGACTTGCATGCTTCAGAAACACAATCTTTACACAGTCTCATCGTTTGCTTTTGGGCTAGGTTGAGGTCATACTTGTTCGGTTGTTTTAGATTTAATCACTTGTTTATATTTAGAATTTTCGTTATTCCCTTGATGGCGTAGTAGCACTAAAGTCTAAGTTTGGGGGAAAACATGAATTTCATGCTAATTGTTAATAATGGCTAGGCGTCAAATGGCTAGTAGCCGGCTCATATTTTTATGAGTAGTCTAGGGTTGGATGAGAATACTCATTCCAGATTGCGTTGAAAAAAAAAAGAAAAAAATAAGAAAAAAAAAAGAAAAAGAAAAGAAGAAAAAAAAAGAGTCAAAAGTTTGAATTGTTAAATGCAAAACTAACCAGGGTGAGCTCTTTAATACTCGAGCAATTAAGTTCGCGGGGACTTTGTGCCTAGTGACCTAAGGCTTTTATAGTCTGAGATCCACTAACCTAACGCTCGCTACATGGGTATTATTGTATAAGCCTTTCGGGGTCTCTTCCATTGCACGGTTAAATAAGTATGTGTTTTGTATGTAGTATTATGAGTCGTACTGGTTAGTAATAAAGCATGAATTCCTGTCTAACTTGAATGATGATGGAGGTGTTTCTAGGTTATGAAGTGTTTACCGTCTATTCTATTTATAAACCCGTGATTGTCTTGGTGAAGAATGGGTATGATTTCGATCTAGTGTTAGGAATATATCTGATGAGCATCGCACACACGCACGTTTCTGTTCATGTATTGTTAGTATACGGGGACTTAGTCGAGTTCTATTTGGATTTAGTTTCATTCTTTGAGATATTTGCTTGTCAGTTGGTTTTGGTTAGTTCGAGGGGATCGTTGCATTTTCATATTAGTTGCATTCATACATTGCATTGTTTAGTTAGATGGATTTTGTGGGTATATTCGCTATGGGCCCTCACGAGACCTTACTCGTCCACTAGGGCTACCTAGGGGTTTAAAGGGCTTGTTGCATATGGAAAATGCAACCGTGATCATCTACGGAATTGGTTAGTGTTTAGTTTATGCTTGAGGACAAGCATCGGTTTAAGTTTGGGGGTCTGATAAGTGGATTTAATATCCACTTGAATCGCTTCATTTCGGCTTAAATTGATTGACTTGGACTCAAGTATGTGGCGTGTTTGATGTGTTTTCGTTAATTGTGTAGGTTTAGCTATTTCGGTTAGGGTTGGAGATTTCCATTGATTTTGGAGTGAATTATTAGCTTGGAATGAAGAAAGGAGTGATTTCTTATGCTACCGTGGAGTTTCATGTGTCTTGGGATTGAAGACGGCATATAATGCAAAAGAAACAGGAAGAAAACGGAGCAAGAACGAAGAAAAAGAGCAAAAAAATCAGTTGGGCAGAATGCTGGGGGCTGGCAGCGCTCAGTGGGGGCTGGTAGCGCGCGAGGGATAGAATGCTGGGGGCTGGCAGCGCTCAGTGGGGGCTGGCAGCGCGCATGATGCAGGAAATTGCCGGAATTCTATCCTGCTTCGAATTTAATTGCTATTTTTGGACTTTTCTTGTTTGATAAGTATTCTAGGGCCTATATAAACATACCTTACCCTTGTAATTGATATAACTTAGAAACACAAGGGAGAAAAGCAGAGAAGGATTCACCAACGCTCGTGACAAGCAACGGGGATCTAGATCTACTTCATCTTTTGTATTCTTTTCTTAGGCGTACTTTGGATTCCAGTTTTCGGATTTGTTTTCTAAACTCATACTCTAGTATTATTATATTTATTCAATCTTGTTTATTCATCATGTTTTCACTTGATCACATGATGACGAACGGTTCGATTATGAACTAATCGTTGTCATGGGATTCTAACGGATTTATTTATAGAGCTTTAGTATTTTGATGCTTTAAAGATCTGTGTGTGATGTATATTGATATCCTTGTATGGTTATACTTAATACTTTTAGATGCGTAGCTAACATCTAAATTGAATTGTTAATCTCTTGTGAAGTGAAAGTGGATCTTGAGATTTAGAACTTGCCATGCTAGCATAGGTTCATGATTGTTTATCAACATGATTTGTAGCATAAATAGAAATATATTATGTTACCATATGTGATCAATATGGATAACTTGTTCCTCAACCGTTATGTTTTCAAATTCTATAGACATATAGGGTCTAAGCATAATTGGTGTCTATTCATCTTCTATCTCTTTTGTGGATGTATGGGTAGTTTGGTATACGTATGCTGACAGGTAGCGTGTGCTTGTTTCGTGTTATTCGATTAGATATCATAACCATTGCATATAGTGATTAAAGGCGTCAGATCTAAGCGAAGTATTTAACGAAGTTAGGATCCCATGTTTATTCTCATATAAGTAATTTGATTTTAATTCTCATTAGTTAAGTAATTATTAGTTTGTTAAAATTGCTTGTTAGTTAATCTTAGTTAATCAAAACTCAAATTTGTTAATTGTCTTAGCAGTGAATAAAAACCATACATTGTTGCATAGGTGCATTAATGGAATTGAAACCTAAACCAGATCTCTATGAGAACGAACTTGACTTATTCATATATTACTTGTGATCACATACGCTTGCGTGATTTTATGCAAACAACAGTTTTAGGGTCATAAATTTGGGATGAAATTTACAAACGAGCAAATTCCACGTTAACTTTTTTTATCAAAAAAATAGAGCAAACAAAATTCAGCATATAGGCACTGTACTATACCGAAACATATCACAAGGGCATGCAAAAGTTAACATTATATTAATAAACACACCAACCAATGCAAATCCACAATATACGTGTAAACTTAAGTAACCCGATGTTGATCCAGCATGCACTTGTCTAAACATAAAGTTTAGTTTTTTTTACTAGTTCAAATTTGGGCAAATGACTTTTATCTGTCAAAATGACCTGTAATTAATGCATAAACATATAATCACACCTCCATGTTGTTTGATTCAACTGAAGTAAATGTAATGATTTAGTTTAGAACTAAACTGGAAGAAAGAAGTTGTAGATTGTTAAACATTTAATGAAAAAAGTGTATGTGCTAATAAATAGGTGATCTCTATGATTATCTGAATGACTGATTATTGTTATTTAACCATATCTTCTGTTTTGTTATTAGACCCAGTTACAAACTTAACGTTCATAAAGACTAAAGATGTAAACTGTTATTTTAATGGTTTTGATAAACCAATAAATCGAAGAATATCAAATGATGTAAGTAAATATAATGATCAAACAAAAAATATGATATTCAAGTTTTTGATGTAAAGCTTACTAATTTCTATTGATATAGTTTCTTTTTCCCAAACACTCAGAGGGAACTTTGCAATAATTGTGTGTTTAGGTTTACTATAAAGCTATGTACTTGATCAACAACCAGACATAAAGAAAAAGCTTTCTATCTTCTTTCAATTTCGCTCTCTTTATGCAAATGTACCAATATAAGACATACCCTATTCATGTTTATTAACTGAACAAATTTATTTTCTTATTATATCCTATATACAATTAGTATAACTAGCTTAAATCCCGTGCAAAACACAAGTTATTTTTAAATGTTTTACTATTTGAATGATTTTAAATAATTGATATCTTTTTTATCTTCAAGATTTTAAAAATATACTATAATTGAATATGGTTCTTATAAATTTGAATTGAAAGATTCAACAGTTGTGATTAAAAGGGGTAACCAAAATAATGGGTTAACCAAACTACAAATTATTTTTGCTTATTATAATTTAGTACTAATTAATTAATATAATAGTAAATGGTTAATGAGATTTAACAATCATTTACATTTTTGAAACTAATATTATGAATGGTAATTTAAATATGTTGTTGGTGGGAATCGAACCTTAGATCTCTATATAAAACAATTTTTAGTATTGTATCCAACGGTTGAAAGATCCAACGGTTGTGATTGAAAAGGATAACAAAATAACCAAATAATGGGTTAACCAAACTACAAATTATACCATTTTTTTGCTTATTATAGTTTAGTATTAGTATAGATAGATGTGGTTTGATCGTCATGGGTAAAGGCATCATTGCAGAAGTATTTGGTGAAGGCATCAAGGTTCGATTCCTGACGAGTACATACATTACCTTAATAATACTGTTAAAGGTAGTTAATATATAAGTTAATACTGATATATTCTAAAAGTTAAAATTAGTAAACGACTTATATTTACTTTAATTATTTATTATAATTTATGTAATTGAAATTAAATTAGATAAATAATTTAGGGAAAAAATCAAACATTTTAAAAAATATATAAAATTGAAACAAAGTTATTTGTATAAATAATTTATAAAGCATCCTGTGCATTGCACGGTATAAAGCTACTCTATGTAACTCACTATTCAGCCAACTTAAGAATAAGTTAATGTGAAGACCAACAACCATAAAGGTCCATCATACATAATTGCGTTTCACCAAAATACAAGTTCCTCGTAACACCATCTGTTCGAAGAAGGTTTAAGAAAAAAAAATTAATTTTAGGTCTAGTTTTAGCGTACCAATCTAGGATGTTTTGTTATAATTGCAGAGAGCCTATAAGAACTAATATAAACTTAGAATGCGTGCTTCCAACTCATAAAGATACTGAACGCATTAAGTGCACTTAATCGTGTCCAGTGAAGAACCTAGAAATTTCAATGAGGAAGATCACAGAGACTAAAAGAGGTATGTGGTGAAGTTGTGGAAAGGCGCGAAAGTGGAACAATATAAGCCTAGTGATCAATCTACGACAAATGAAAAACCATATAAGAGGGCCAACTAGTAACTAAAAAACCATTGTCTTAGATGGAAATATGACAAGACCTGAGGCAAAAAGACCACAAGAAAACAACAAAGTCACTATACGCAGAGCCTTTTATCTCCCCTTGGCGATTAAGAGAAACCCAAACACGGCTTGATACTATTTTTGTTTCTATTTTCTTGTCTTGCGACCTAAAATAATTGAATCCTGTCACAGTAGGGGAAAGTGGCTTTGTGGCACGTCACTGTGCATCCTAGGTGCACATCTTAGCACCAAATTTTTATGTGCCCGGGAACGGCTATCACTGCATTGACTCCAAGTTGTCAACTGTGCTAAGGTCTGGTGGTCACAATAACCATGATCATGACCGCCCAAATAGAAATAGATCTTTTACCTATCTAGATATTAGCCATGGGAACATCCATCTTCAAGTAGGAATGTATTCCCTGTTTTACACATTAGGGAGCAGCCAAGTACACAAGTAGTAAACTTCCATTCAAAAGCTAAACATAACAATGTGAAGAGATTTAAAACATGCACTATCAGAAATTTTAGTATCCAAGTCTAGAAGAGTATACATAAAGCAGAAGTAGTACCTAATGTTATTGTGTATCCATGTCCATTAAAAAGACAAGCTTGCAAGATGATGATCCTCTACGAAACTTGTAAAGTTTCTTCTGGATCTTTACATCTCTTGGCAAGAGCGAACAATCAATTGACATCGTTTTCAAAACTCTCCCATGCTTTAACAAGTACTTAACAAGTGAAAACTCGTCACTTATACCTTGGAAATATTTAATTTCTATGGTTTTGAGCTTTGAGGATAAGCATTCTGGAACAAGATCTGGCGGACTCCACGAGAAGCGGAAAAATTGACTTTGAGAGGAAAACATGTCAACAAGTCCCTGACAAGAAAAGAAACAGAAAAATTCAAATTATACAATCAGAATCGTTTGTAAATGCATAAATCTCAGTTTGGTAACTCACCTGTGGAAATACAAGACGTTCAAGGTTCGGTGAGCTCCCAAGTATGTATGGCAGTAAAGTCCAACCGGACCATGCATCCACAATGAGCTCTAGCTGACTCAAATTATGAAATGTAGGGAAACTGTAATCAGATGCATAGCTGAGGGCCTTCAAAATAAAAAGACAGAACATGGTAGTCATAATCTGCAGCAAATATGGAAAATGGTTCATATATGTTGGAATTGAAATTTTATACTAACCCCTAGAGTACTTTGGCATAAAGTCAGATACTTGACATGAGAAATCTTTTTAAGAAGCCCAAAGACGGAATCACCATACACGCTACATGGTACACTCCGTTCTATCTTCTGTGCCACGTCGATAGAAGCGGTTGTGATGGACAACAAATTCTCCTTAATGAAAATACCTTCTGACGTGAATTCTCTAATTTCAAGAGTCTCTAGAGCTGGCATGTCAATCAAAATTTTAAGCTCAGCATCTTTATCCAGATACGAATAGGAATCTAAGGAAAAGTTCTTCAACGCAGATCCACAAACACTTAAGCAACATCCACTAAGCCATTTGCAGTTCTCAATAACTAAATCTTCAAGCACAGGACAACTACGTAAAAGCTTCTCAACCGACTCGTAGCTCGAAAACTTAACACCGGTGAACTCAAGAACCCTTAGGCTGCAGAAACTAACATGTTCAGGAACATGAACCAATATTTTCCACTTGAGTCGAAAAACTTCAATACTTGTACACATGTAAACATCTTGCACCAATATATATAGCTCTCTAAAATTGAGGATCAGGTTTATCTCTTTCACATTATATCCAACCACTATACGAATCCATTGATCCACGCGGGTGAAATCGTAATTCCCAACACAATTCAAACTAAATCTCTCAAGATTCAGATCATTTCCTCTAAGCATCAAAATTCTATCCACGAAGTTCATAAAACTCACTTTTTGTCTGGAATCACCACCGAATATATCGCGATAAATGGAGACAGTATCATTGAAATCAAGATTAGGGAGGGAAACAAAAGGGGACTTCCATCTTTTGGATAAAACAGTGGTCCCCACAGCAGATTTAGTAGGAAGAAAGGAGAGGATGTGTGTGAGAATTGGGTCAGGCAAATTACTAATTCTATCTTCACATGTAAGTTTTTCAAGTTTTGAGCTTGAAACCATTGTTTGTTTTAACTATTCTTTGCTATTATGATAGTAGTATATAAAAGAGAGGAGGAAGGAGGGATCAAATAAAGCAACTTTAAATGTACACAAACAACCAATTATACAATTCCGTCAAAAAAAAAAAAAAAAAACAACCAATTATACACAGATATCATGAAAACCATACAATATTTGGGCAAAATAAACTGGAAAATAGAGTGAAGGATTAGAACCTTTATAAAAGGAGTAGATGAAGAAAGAATGAGCGAGTCCACTAGGTTCAATTGCAAGTTTGAGTAGAGATCAATCAACCATTAACCATTACCTAAAAACAAACAAGTGTTGGCCTACCTCATGGCTGACCAAAAGCTTCTTTCTATTTTCCTTTTTAATCTTTTTGGAGATATGGCCTCGTAATCAAATAATAAAGAGCCTGTTTGACGGCTTATGACTTATTTTCAGGTAAAATTTTTATATTTTGATAATTTTTTATATAAGTATTTAATTTATATTTGAGATTGTATAAGTTTCAAAAAAAAGTTAATTTTTTTAAAAAAAGGTTACTAATTTCTAATTTTATCTTAAAATAATTTGACTTATTTTGGAAAAAAGTTCCCCAAACAACCCCAAAATTTCATAAAAAGTGTTTAGAATGATGCGGTAATATTAAATTGGTAAATTAGACAATTTTAATATCATTAATTTTATTATTAATTTATAGTAAAAAAAATACATGATATGTATTTTCTTTTCAAGATATTGTTTGAATCCTAATATTTTCCATCTTTCTTACCATTTGTATTCCACTTACATCTTTTTTTTCTTTTTCCAACAATTTTACAAAAATTTTCAAAATTATATTATTAATTTATAGTAAATTTCGTTTTACAAATTTATTTTACATTTTCCTACTACACATATTTTGTGCATCCAATCCAAATGTAAATAAATGTTAGTGAATAGGGGAATACTAGTTTTGTATTATTTTATCTTATAAATATTTTATCTTATCTTATTTTATTTTTAAATTTTTGATACGTTCTCCTAAAATATCTATCTAAGAATTCAATTCTATAAATTATAATAATTGAAGTAATTATAAGTCATTTACATATTTCAGTTTTAAAAATATGTCGGATTTTCCACAATCGTATTATGAACTTCCTTTGATGGTCTTAACGATACTGCTTTCAAAATGACTAATTTATTCTTGATGAGCAAATCACATCAACTTACCTAAACTAGCTATATAAAAATGTTGAGTATGAAATACACTTAAAATAATACATAGAGGGTGAATATACAATCAACTTTTTTTTCGTTTGTTAATTGATTGAATCTGTTATGAATTGTAGCTTGAATATGTATGCTAAATGAAGAATATTACTGAATGTAAATACACAAACTCACTTTAAATCTAACTTTGTATTAGATTTGAAAGTTGCTACAAACTATGAATACAATGTGTATTCTCATTTTCGATTTCTCATAGAGATATTCTTGATATTACAATTGAAATCTTAACAACTAAAGATATGAGTCTTTGCACTTATAGAAAATGTGGACATCTCATTTTTACAAAACTACTAATAGACAAACTTTAGCTATTTATCCTTTAATTTCTCTCCAAACTTTTTTGTAGGCTTACAAATTTTAGCTATTTATCCTTTAATTTCTCTCCAAACTTCTTTGTAGGCTTGCTAGGTGCACACTGCAATAAATGGACCACTGCAGGTGCCTTGATTTGAGTAGATTTTCTGTCGTGAGAATATTCTTGAAATTTGTCTTGGAGACACTCGAGAGAATTGGTTAAGTACTTGATTCGAGAAAGACTTGTGAATGGTTAGAGATCCCTGAATTCTGGATCAAATTTTTTTGAGATATCGAATGCACTTCTCGAATGAGTCTTTTTACTTCTGAAATCCTTGAGATGTCGAATGATTCTTTTGACTTGTAGAATCCTTGAGATATCGAATATGTCCTTTACTTGGGGAATCCTTGAGATATTGAATAGAACTTTTCACTTCTGGGATCCTTGACATATCGAATATAGTGTTTCTACTTTTGGAATTCCTAAGATATCGAATAGAGTATTTGACTTCTAGAACCCTTGAGATGTTGAATAGATCATTTTACTTGTGGAACCCTTGACATATCGAATATAACAGTTTTACTCCTGGAATCCTTGAGATATTGAATCCTTGACTTCTCTAACAGACCAAATTACTTCTCAGATTTGTACTTACACAAATTTTCTTTATTCTTCAAATTTCAACTGTAATTATTATCTAGCTTCTTCTTCAACCTTGAGGCATGATCCAAGTATCTTCTTTCAAGCATTATTATATGACTGATTTGTACAACTTAAAGATGAATTTGATGCTTAATACTAAGTACAGATACATGATAGAAAACTAACTAAGGGATTCTAGTTCTACAGTTAAGGAGTCACGTAAGTAATGCACAACATTACTATGATCAAGTAGCCTTGTTATAAATGAATTCATACATGACTCCGAGACTAACAAGATATAATACATTTCTATTTACTTTTAATTTTAATAAGTCAACTAAGTTTCAATTTAACTTAATATTTGTTGAATCGTTTTTAGAAAATTTCAATCCTTTTATAAATATAATAACTTTTAAATTTGTTAATTATTGAATATTTTATTCATTCTTTTTACCTTTTCAATATTGAATGAATTTAAATTAATATTCTATACATAATTAAATTTAGCCATTATGACTCGAACTTTATACTTTATTAGATAAAATTTTACTTTTTGTCAAAAAGAAAAACTTTACTTTCAAACACAATTTATAATCATAAATCAATTGACAAATGGACCAAGTAAATGAACTTCCTCCAATAAAATCAAAACATATTTTTTCTCAAAAAACAAATAATGATAACATTCCATAAACAATGTAACTCATTTTTCTCAAGAAAAAGAACTTACCAATTACTATCTATAACAAAAATATGAGTGAATTGGAATATTGGATAGGAATCCAAATATGCAATAAACTAATATAGTAGACTTAAATACTCTTTAACCATCAATGTTTTGATCGAAATACACATTGTTCATTGATTAATTTTTTGAATGATTTGACTTTTGAAGTATCATCAATTGAACATTTTAACAATAATTGATCATAACCGGATAAGTTAAAGATGCATGCCAAAGAAGGTAAAAATATATACATTTCTTTCACAAAAATAGAAAGATTTTATTTCTTCCTTATATAGATTTTCAATTCTATATACATATACAAAAACAATCTTCTTCAACATAAACATACAGAGATTATATATATATATATGTGTGTGTGTGTGTGTCTGTATATATATATATGTATATATATATATGGATGAAACCGGAAAATTATTTTGGGGGGGCAAAATTTATAATGTTGATACTTCAATTTCACTTCATATATATGATATATTCAGTAAAAATTTACAAAATTTCACGTCATATATATGATATTTCAATTTATATCGAGGAAGAATTATAGAGAGAATGAGTGATGAGATGGGTTTAATCCTTCTAACATTTTCATTTTTTCGGTCTTAGGATTATTGACCTTAGTGTAAACAGAAGGCTTCTATTTGTGTATTATTGAATCCAACATGAGAGTGTTGTTAAGTGTTATGTTTTTTTATATATATAAATATGTCAAAAAAATGGGGGGACTAAACAACATTTTTTATAATTATACCTGCATAAAATTGAAAAAGTTATAAGTTTAGGGGGGACGGTCGCCATCCCGTGCCCCCTCTGATTACGTTCATGTATGTATGTATATATATATATATATATATATATATATATATATATATATATATATATATATATATACATACTTAGGATTATGTTATATAATATGTAGGTATTGTAGGTACTGCAATCGATATCAATGAAATTGGATTTGAAATTTCATATTTTTCTGAATTTTCATCTTCATCAAAAATGAGTCTCGAGATGTTAATGTGACTTGTTACCATTAATTTACATTTACTTTAATGTTATTCTTAAAACATTGTTATATTTGTCGATCATTTACTTATGGATTATGTTGCCCTTTGATTTTGATAGAACATGTAGTATAAAATGTGTAAAAAGGGTCTTGTTTAAATGAGAATTCCTTAAAATGAAAACAAAATGAGAATCGGTGATTAGTAGGCTAATGTTGATAATTTTTTTTATTTTTGGTCAATTTGTTCTAATTTTCAAGTGATTTGTGTGTCACGTGGTATGCGATGATCGGAGAGGGCGACGGTATAGTGGTTTTATGGTTGTTTGTGATGGTCTGCTTGTGGTGATTTTTTCCTAAACTGGTAGTGATTATTTGGGATTGCCATAAGCGATAGCCGAAAATGGTCACTGGAGGTGGCGGGCAGGATGGGAGGGGCGGTGCTGTAACAATTACAGTGATAAACAATCAAATCACCAACATAAATTATATAAATCATCGGTTCTTATTTAGTTCTCATTTTAAGGACCATGTGTAATAATTCTTATATGATTAGCAATGATATCAATTGTTCCTGTATGGTCAGCAATTATTTTAAGCATTTTTTTCTATTATAACAAAAGGTTTTTTTTTCATGACATGTGCTAATTTTTAAGGACTACAATTCTACATTTATATATTTTTAGGAGGGGTTGTTAAATCATGATGCAAAATGGACATAATAGTAATGTACATGATAACTTTTTGGAGTTACTGTGATTTTAGCTTTGTAATTGAACAAGTAAGAGTTGACACTACGTATATAAAACATAGTTCAGTGACGTTAGTGATAACAGTAAAGATAATGCACAAAATCTTTATATTATATTTAAAGAAACCTTAGGCGCTCTAAAATCACTCGAATCATATTTATCTATTTTTCTGGACCTCCTTTATTTTAATTCATAAAAATTGAAATTTCCCTAATTACATTCGAATTTAAAGGGAAGTCAATAATTGTATAATTTTGGAAGTCAATAATTGTATAATTTTCTTACATATATTCGAATTTTAAGAATTATAATTATAAACCTAATCGGGTTTTGTAAACTTATTGATGTTCAATAATACTATATAAAGCCATTATCATTCCACAAAATTCAATATATCAGCTCATGTTCTATGCTTTCGATCTTTATATGACATGTAATCGTTTTACTTTCTATTGTGTAGGTTAATTTTATTGAGTTTCTTCAATGATTTTGGTTGATCAAAATTTATACAAATCATGTTTTTTATTGATACATTAATTTAATTTGTTAATATTGATACATTGATTTGATTTGTTAATATAAATTTTGTTATTAATGGAGATTTGTAAATTGTGATTGTACATGTACTGGTGTATGAGTTTTTTTTTTTTAATATTGACTATGGGGTAAGTCAAATTAAATTATGGAGTCAATGTGTAAAGCAAGGAACAAACATATATAATAGTTGAGCAAATTTTTATTATTGAATGTCGTAAGTATGAAATACACACAAGAAAATACAGAGGGGGGGTGAATGTATTTTCTACACTTTCTTTTTTTTCTTTCTTTAACAACATGTTGATTCTGTGATGTGTATGTGTGTAGCTTGAAATGGTGTTCAACAAATATGAATGCGGAAATAAGAACACAATTTCAAACTGATCCTAGGGAATCTCACTTGATAGCTATTAAAAGGAAGGATGGTTCCCCAATGTGAGTGCTAGATTCCAAACTAATCCTAGGGAATCTCACTTGATAGCTATTAAAAGGTTTCAGATATCTCAAGGGAACACAAAACCTTGGCATTTGGTACCCTAGAGATTCTGGTTTTGATCTAATTGGCTATTCAGATACAGATTATGCATGTTGCAAGATAGGTAGGAAAAGTACCACAGACACCTATCAATTCTTAGGGAATAAATTGGTCTCATGGTTTAGCAAAAAACAGAATTTTGTATCTACATCAATTGCAAAAGCTGAATACATTGCAGTTGGGAGCTGTTGTGTATAAATCTTGTGGATAAAAAATCAATTACTTGATTACGGTTAAAGGTTGAAAAGATTCCAATATTCTATGACAACACTAGTGCTATTGCTATTTTCGTGAATCTAGTGCAACATTCAAGAACCAAGCAAATAGACATACGATACCACTTCATCAAAGAGCATGTGATGGAGGGCACTCTGGAACTACACTTTGTTGCTAGTGAAAAATAGTTGATAGATATCTTTACCAAAGCTCTGGATGAAGCAACCTTTTCAAGGCTGATAAGTGAGCTTGGACTCAAGTATGTGGTGTGTTTGATGTGTTTTCGTTAATTGTGCAGGTTTAGCTATTTCGGTTAGGGTTGGAGATTTCTATTGATTTTGGAGTGAATTATTAGCTTGGAATGAAGAAAGGAGTGATTTCTTATGCTACCGTGGAGTTTCATGTGTCTTGGGATTGAAGACGGCATCTAATGCAAAAGAAACGGGAAGAAAACGGAGCGAGAAAGAAGAAAAAGAGCAGAAAAATCAGTCGGGCAGAATGCTGGGGGCTGGCAGCACTCAATGGGGGCTGGCAGCGCGCGAGGGACAGAATGCTGGGGGCTGGCAGCGCTCAGTGGGGGCTGGCAGAGCGCGTGATGCTGGAAATTGCTGGAATTCTATCCTGCTTCGAATTTAATTGCTATTTTTGGACTTTTCTTGTTGGATAAGTATTCTAGGGCTTATATAAGCATACCCTACCCTTGTAATTGATATAACTTAGAAACACAAGGCAGAAAAGCAGAGAAGGATTCACCAACGCTCGTGACAAGCAACGGGGATCTAGATCTACTTCATCTTTTGTATTCTTTTCTTAGGCGTACTTTGGATTCCAGTTTTCGGATTTGTTTTCTAAACTCATACTCTAGTATTATTATATTTATTCAATCTTGTTTATTCATCATGTTTTCACTTGATCCCATGATGACGAACGGTTCGATTATGAACTAATCGTTGTCGTGGGATTCTAACGGATTTATTTATGGAGCTTTAATATTTTGATGCTTTAAAGATCTGTCTATTCATCTTCTATCGCTTTTGTGGATGTATGGGTAGTTTGGTATACGTATGCTAACAGGTAGCGTGTGCTTGTTTCGTGTTATTTAATTAACACGAAATAAGTAGGTGACCTCCACATACTTATTTGATACTTATTTTTGAGTATTTGCCTGATTGTTTGCATCCAGTGAATTTTATTCTCTGTGTTTGTTTGTTTATTTAATTAACTTGCTTAATTGCATGTTGTTCTGGAGATATCGAACAATTAATTTCGTAGGAGATATCAAATAAGTATGTGGAGGTCACCTACTTGAGTTATTGAATGAGTGTTCTGCTAGAGATATCGAACAGTTAATTGTCTAGAGATATCGAACTAGCTACTTTGCTAGAGATATTGATTAGTTAAATATCTAGAGATATCGAATCAGCTAATATTCGGGTAATATCAAATGGCTGATACTTGAGATATCGAATGGTTAATAATTGGTTGATATCGATTACTTATATTATTTCTAATCCAGAATTATGAAGTTTTATGTGTACTCATGTTCTAGAGTTATTTATAATTTAGATTGATTGATTTGACATGAGCTGTAGGAAATAAATGATTTTGAAACAAAATGTATACATAATATTTACTTTTTATTCTTTCTAAACGATCTGTTAGGAGTAGTCTAGGACGTCGTGTAATCTCCTTTGCATGCTTTAATGTGTTTAAGAGGTGTGACCCTTGGTTATCCTTACACCCATTTAACCCCTAGTTAAAAGTGTGTATCATTAAGACATCTATGCCTATAAATAAGCAGGGGTGGGAATCGTTTAGATTCATTTTTCTTTCTAAAACTCCCATTTTCTCTCTACTACCCTGTTCTTCTTCACAATGACAAGAAGCATTCTCAATACATCTGTTGAAGAGTTCGAAGCGCTTCCCTTCTACGAGGCATGCCAAAATAGACGAGCTCATCGAGGAGGAGAATGAGCACATCATAGCAGCCATGCGTGCAATTTTAGCCGCTCTCCAGGCACACAGCCGGAGGGGCTCCAACACTGACTCTGCTGCAGCCGCCTAGGCTGGGTAGGACATAGGGGGAGGGGTGTTTGTTTTTTTTATGATGTTTATGGTCTTTTGACCAAATGTAATTTTTTTTTAATGAATGAAATGGTTATTTTCTGTTTATATCTATGTCTTTTGATGTTCTTTTCAATGCCATAAAATCTATTGTGTGACGCGTGTTTCTCTACATGATTCTGCGATATGATTTTCTTGATAGATTAATGCTCGATCTAATTCATCAAAGACGTTTAGATATAAGATAACTTGATCTGGTTTAAATCACTTAAGTTATGTTAATAGTCTAACCCTTGTAGAGATTGTGGTTAATTAACTTGCATATATTTCCAATGTGTTAAGTGATTAAGCATAAATCAATCATTTCATTAGTTAACATCAAACCTAAACAGTTTAATTCGTATTTGTTTTGCAAAAACTGACTAGATCTGTTAACTATCTCAAGACCTGTTCACATTGTTTTAATTCTGATTTAACATATTCATCTAACACACAGTGAGCTTTAATAGCTACACATTAGCACAAGTTCATTTTCATTTTGCAGTATCTTCAAGAACTTGATCAGCTAAAGATGATGATATGTTGGTGTTTGCAAGCTAACATGGGTAACCTTTTCACCATGTTTTTCAATACCTCCATATGCTTAATGCAACACCTAGAATTAAAGCTAAATTTGAATAACTAATCCAGACTTAGTTTAATAGGACCAATTAGTTATCATGAAACAGATGAATTGATGTCTTAATTCTGATGATTCATTTTTAAATGAACTCTGACCTAAACTGATTAACTAATGACACTAGACTTAAGGTTAACATATTTGCATACCTTACTGAATATCCTTAACTACACTTGCAAAATGTTTCCTTTATCTAGTACAGTTCAAAGACAAATATCAGTTTGGTCCAACTAACTCAGGGTGTCAATTGACTCTAAGAGATTAAACTTTTAGGAGAAGAAGGCTCTTGAGCAAGCTCACCTAGGTCAGGTATTGAGTTCTCAACTTATCAGCATAATTCTTATCCTGTCCTAAAATCTTTGCCTTGCATAGCTAAAATGAGAATTGCTGGCATGTCCCCTAGATTCTCTACCCAATCAGCGCACCAAATTTCACTTTTAACAATCCTTAACCCCCTCTACAGTTTCTCAACAAATTGTAGTTGATAAAGCTTTTATATCTTTGCTTGAGGGGAGAATGATGGAGGTAAGTGAGGGTGAGGAAAGTGGTGAACAAGAAACCATAAGAACAAGGAAGGTAAGGGTGTGTACAACCAGCCTAGCCATCCTATGTCTTCCCAAAAAGGCATAGTGATTAAAATGACAAATATATTACTAGTTTTAGTCTCTCAACAGACTCTAACTATTGAACTAAGTTCCCAACTAAACAAATTCAGTGAGGGTAAGGGACACAGTTGTGCAACTATCTATAAACTTATACTCTAGCCAATAGTTGTTACAAGTTGCAAGGACACAGGGGGAGCACACACATTTGACTCACACTATTTCTTAAATTCACGTTGATGGATCTCCTAAATATGAGAAGATTCAGCCCCACTCATGGACACCTAAGTTTATGAAAATGCAGCACTTCTACACACACACCCAACACTCTTGATTCTTCATTTTCTTTCATGAAGAAGCCTGTTATTTCCCAGTTATACACCACGAGATTGTAGAAGGGAGGGGTTGAATGCAATCTTGATTAAATTCTTTCGAATTGGTGAGGTCTTAGAATAGAATGTTATAAGAACATAAAGTAAACGAGGCAAACAAATTATCTAAGACACATACAACATAAGATATAAAAAATCTTAGGTGGGTTTGTTTGGTCCACCTGATGGTTGTATTTGAAGAAAATACTCTGTGTAGAAATACACGACTGCGGGTTACAATGTATTAGTGTTTACAAGAAAACCTAATGCAATAACTGATATGCTCTCTGTTTTCTTCTCTTCTAAAACTATGTTGCTCATACAGCTTATTTAAACTATATGAAGACAAGTGGAAATACGTAAAATGTAAAGATACATTTTTGGTATAACTTGTCACACAAACATGCTTGAAGTGGTATCCATTTCTGGAAATGTCTTGAAGATCTTATTTCCTTGATTTGGACAATCCCAACATGCTTCAAGTCAGTGTATGTTTCTTTCTTCATAAGTTACAAAGTTCTTGAGTTGACTTAGCTTCCAAGCCCACGTGATGCTTTATGCAGAAGGTCTTTTTACTCTTAATCTTTATCTCTGAAAAGTAGTTTTAATCAAAAAGATAATCTTTTCAAAAGTTAATAAGCTTTTCTGCTTATTGAGCTATGCTTGAACTTCCCAGATAAAATAGCTGATCCTTATGCATTCATCAAGATATCCTTTGAATTCTTCAGTATTAAAGTAATCATGTTGGAGGTTGCTTTCACTCTTATTGTTGCCCTTGAAGTCGGATAAACAGTGACTGATTTCACCTTTCACTTGGAAGAGTTTGAGCTGTAAGAACCCAGATTTTGGTATTAAATTAAAACTTTTATTATGTAATGGAGTATAAGTGTAGCAGTGGTTCTAATGAACGAATATTGAATGGATTTGAATTCAAATGTTTATATGTAATAAAGAATGCAATTAGTTGATAACTTAGATTAGAATAATCTATCTCCTAGGAAAGTAAGGTATGGTAATTCCAAAGAGGAAGGTTATTCTCATGTCATCCAAATCGATATCTGTTATAAGTCCAGTGGTTCCGTAAAGGAGTTAAGAAACGCTCGAAAGAGAACAAGGACATTTTTATAAATATAAGGAAAAAAGAGAGAATAAGTGATGAATAGTATTTTTGGTGGAAATTGGAATATTATTAGACGACGCTATATAGAAGTATTCAGAACGGATTTCGGAGTTCATATTCATGATCCAGGGGAAAAATAAATGTATGTAAACGACATCAGATTTAGAAAAATAGCACTTTTATTTTCTCCGAGATTTCCCTGGACACTGAAGGATTTAATAAAGAGAATTAAGGAATTTAAATTCAAGAATTATAAAGGAGGATTGAGAATGATAGTATAAATATTAAGAAGTTTTCCGGTAAAACCCTAACTAGAAATCCTTGAGTTATTCCTCCGAACGATCAATGAAATTGAGCAATAACCGGACAAAGAAACAAGCAGGGAATTAAGATGCATGCATGTGCAAGGGGATAAGACCAAGGAACTAAGTAGTTACCAAGGTAACTAGCATACTTAGCAAACAAAGCAACTAGTTAGCATAATCCTCTCATCTTACCACAAGATCCCAACACTTGTCCCTTTAAACCACATCATGCATGACATATTACCTTTAATAAATCTACTTTATGGCCTTGATATTTTCTTAACACCACAATAATGCAAATTAGATGAGAACAAAGCTAGCAACCAAGCAAATCACTCCATTCTCTCCACCTTTGCTCCATTCGGCCCAACCCTAAATTCAAAAACAAAAATCAACCTTCCAACCATTGTTTGATCTTGAAACTTTTATGGTGAGTACTACATTTCATAAAATAGCTATCCTAGAAATCGTAGCTTCAAACTCCACTTTTTCCATTTTCAAAAAAATCATCAAAGTGGAGGATGAATAGTAACTCTCATGAACTAATCTTGTTTTCTTGATTTCTTTGGTTGATCTAAGCTAGCTTAAGCACACACAAGGACAAATCAAGGTTTATTAGGGCTTGTACACTCTCCAAGGAAGGTATATCTCTTAAGCACCCTAGATCTTACTTTGAGTTTTAAGCATGTTCTTGGTGGTTTTATCTTAGATATGATTATGATGTTATGTTAAGCATGTAAGCATGATCTTGTAGTTGGTTTAGACATATGATGATTATGATGATGAAGTGAGATGTTCTTGGACTTATAAGATGAATTTCATGTGTATAAGATGTATGGTATGTCCGGTGTGGCCGATTTATAGCCGTCATAATGCCGAAATTTCGTTAGCCTTAAAATTCGTGCATAATCAGTAGCATTAATTTCCTGACCTTGATAAGTATATGACATACCCTTGTAGATCTCGAGTCATAGATCGTTTTGGCATGAGAATCGAAGCAAACGGACTTACGTTTTAGGAGTTATGGTCAAAATCGTAAAAGTGGTTCAAAACCATAAGTGCGAGTTCGTAATTGATATTGAACCCCTGTAAAACAAGTAATTCAGTGGCGAATCATGATAATTAAATATTAGAGATCATAAGGAAGGTGTAGGAGAAAACCTCATGTCAAACGGATCATTTTTCGATTTTATAAAAATGTTCGAACCTAAGTTAAGTGCGAAGAACCCCTTAAAAGAGCACTTGCTACTAACTTTCGAAGGTCACTTAGAAAACGATCAATAAATCTCGAGGCATAATCTTGGTTAGTGAACGACCGACCTTAGCACTTTTGTGGCATAAGTACCTACAAAGTGTAAGTGTAATGACATGCCTTAATAGCGAACCAATGTCGGGTCATAACGGTGTTAATAAGAGTTACACTAGAGAGTGTATAACGAGATAACTTGAAAACATGTTTCGACCTAAGTTAAATATATACTTAGCCTTTTTAAAAGCGTTAAGTAATTAATCTGAATGCTTTGATTGTTTAGAGATCACCGTGCAGACCCAGGACACGCTACCCCTACTCGACTACTAGGCAAGTTTCCAATACCTTGGAACTGTTGTTGTGATAATATATATGATTTGATTTTGTTATACATATGCCATAACATGCATGCCTACTTGCAAATTATACAGTGATACTTGTTCCATGATTTGTTATTGGCTCGTAAGATAGATACGAGATATATCAGTTATGAGCCGGGTATTGCTAAGACCCTTAATGAAGGGCATATGAACCTCATTCTTCAAATATAGACCGGGAGTCGGTATTTTGAAATATATAGATAGTCGTGGAAACCCGAGGGGATTCCAATGACAGATTATTATTATTACGAGGATTGTTATTCGATTATAAATCTTTTTGAGGAATGTTATTTGAGTATTACCTCAGTCGAGGAATATTAAATAAATATTATTCCGAATATTCAGTGATCATTATTTATTTACTGAATATTATTTCGAATATTCATTTGAGTTTTATTTATTTAATAAATATTATTATTTTTCATATTCATTATTTAATGAATATTATTTTGAATATTTATTCGAAGGTTATTTGGAGCAATATTTTATATCTAAAATATTCTTTGAATATCCATTTAATTCTTTCAACGATTTTAAAAATGATTTATTTCATTCAGATATTATCTTCGATCTTCAAATATTATGTAACTTATTTCTGAGTATTATTATTATTATTATTATTATTATTATTATTATTATTATTATTATTATTATTATTATTATTATTATTATTATTATTATTATTATTATTTTATCAAGGTACGTTCTCAAAACTTTTATTCTTCATTCAAATCTATCTTTCAAATTATAAGGGAACCTTACTTGAGAAATGTTATTTATTTTGTTTGACTTCCCGGTCATAAATTCTTTAAAACTATTCTTTGCACTCGCAACTTGGTTGCCATTTATCCATTTGAATATGTTATTACTTCCTCATCATTCGAGGGGTAAGGTGGTTAGAACAAGTTGATATCCATTAACAAGCAATAACTGGGGAAATATTGGTGAATTTTCCTTTCCAACTAGATACGACTACTTTGTGGAGTCTTATCAACAAGTATTATACTTTGGGAAAGGAGAACGAACTTTACATTTCAGAGTCATGGATTCTATTCGAACTAGGAGTTGTGTAAGAGACCGAGTAGCGCTGGTCCATCCCATTGGCCCAACCGTTGGCCGGGGAGATCTAACAGGGCGGTAGACAAGTAAATTCGTCAGTTCTTCCTTCTACCGGTAGTAAAACTAATTTGAGCTGTACAATCTACGACTGATCATCGTAAGGATTGGAACAGCGGGCGCGGTGAATACTCCAGCATTAGTTCATCATCCAAATTTATTTATTGTCTACACCATGAAGTATCACTCTTGTTGATAGGGTTTGAGAATTGTTCCAAACTGAAAGTACCTTTGCTTACCTTGCAACTTCATCGTTTACCTTATACTGGTACTATGTTCGTTAATGCATGGCATATGGTTTCACATATATTTGAATTGTTATATATATACTGTTGTTCACATATATATTACTTTTGTTGGGCTATTGTTCACCTTTGCTTTATTTATTATGTCACAACAACAGCTAGGCTCGATGGCCCGCGTAAGGCGCACTCGGCGCAAGCAGGTAGCTCCAGCCAGAGGACTACCCGCTGATATCATCGCTGCCATTGCTGAGGTAGCCTAGACCAGTAGCTTTTGTTTTAGCCTCAATTATATGTATAACTAATTTTAATCAAATGGCAGAAACTTTTAAATTATGCTGAATCATTTTGGGTATTGTAATAAGTTATCACTTGTGGATCCTGTAAATTCGAGACTTATATCAAGTTCATCTCTGGGACTATAACTGGTTGTGTGTGTGTGATGTGATATTATTGCGGGGTCATAGCATGCTGTTTATTTATTGTGTTGCAAGTCAAGTATCATTGATGGAATTAAGACCGTAACAACCAGATCCCCGACCCCAGATCTGGGGGTGTCACAGGAATGGTATCAGAGCGAGAGTTATATATCCCAGAGATGAGGCGACGTTATAACAATAAATTCACTAAGATAATAATAACTCTTGCCAAGTTCACCTAAAACCCTTATGGAACTCTTAAGTATCATAATAGTAACTTAGCTCGATATCGTATCGACGAGCAAGGCGACAGACCTTGAGGCTTACGAGCAGCAACACGATGATGCTCTATTATATGACCGATGATCGGCTTATAAATTCGATAGAGTACCCTACTGAGAACCCAGAGGGGGTTCCAACTAAGGAGGAGAATCATGTTAAGGACAAGGAGTTTACCCTTGAGGAAATGAGGGCTATAGCTAGAACGACTGTAAGAGCTAAGGTATAGTGCTCTGAGAAGTTAGCGTAAAGAATTGAGATATTATTAACAAAACTAAAGATGCATATTGGATTCATAGCCGGACTACCAGATATAGTACCAGCAAGTAAGACGGATTGGAAGGATTACTTGAGAACTTATGTGGGGATAGATAAGAATCCTTAGAGACTTTCAGACTAATGAGAAAAGAGTTAGGATGTTGCATGATTATCAAAGACATCGATATAGGACGGGGAGCAGAATCTCCAGGAGCAGTTGAGATAGAGGTAGGAAGTGCCATATCATTTGATAAATGGATTAGTGTGAATATTGTCAATGGTAATTCGCCATGAGAAGGCAAATTTCATAGGTTATAACTTATGAAGTCAAATTGAGATTGATGAGGTGGTTTTATTCAGGAAATGTTCATTTGTCCGAATGGATCAGCTTAGAAAGTAAAGACCTTGGGAAGTGATGGCATGATTGGATAAAGCTATATAAGGAAGTAATAAGCGAGACGATGATCTCAGAACCTACAAGAGGAAAAGACCAGTGGGTCTATGATAAACTCGCAATAAGACTGTTGTCAGGACTAAGTATAGGGTTAATCTAACTCAGTTGAATGATGAACCAGGAACATTAGATGCATGTGATTCAGAGGAATATTAAATTCTTTCTTTTAATTGAATGGATTATAGTAATTAAATTAAGTTTACTCCGACGCTGAATTGTAAATGGATCAATTAATACGATCAGTGACTAATAGGTAATGGAGAATGTTTTAAGATGGAACCTGAAGGAGCAAGTTTATGTCAAGATCTCGAAGTACGAATTCTGATAAAATGAAGTTCAGTTATTAGGACATGAGTTCAATAGTGAGTAGTGTTGGTTGACCCCGCCGAGTTAAAGGCAGTTTCAATTGGGAAAGGCCAACCACACCGACTAAGGTGAGAAATTTCATAAGATTCACCAGGTATTACCAAAGATTTATTCAGGACTTTACAAAGATTGCAGTCCGTAACCCGTTGTATGACTAAGAAGTTTGAATGAACTGGAAAATGTGAGAAAATCTTCCTGGAGCTAAAGAAGAAATTGGAGGCGACTCAGCATTGGCATTGCCTAATGGAAGAAGAAAGACTTTGTGATATATTATGACGCACCTCATATAGGTTTAGGTGGTGTGCTTATGCAGCACGATAGAGTAATTACGGATGTATTCGGACAGCACGGTTCACCAGGTTCGGATGGCCCTGGTAATGCCAATTTTATGGAATGACTAACTCCGACGGTAGTGGTCCTTCTGAGACTAGTGGTTAGGTAGACTGACATTTGGTAGTATCGACTATTAGGACGTATATGTATCAGGAAGATGTGGCATGTTTCAATTTGAAACTTCTGATTTCCCTTCTATGGGATGTATATATTTGATTCCTTTCCAGTGGTTAAACTTCCAACTTTATGTCAAACATTCCGTTACGTTAACTGCTTACGATTATACCTGCTTGGATGTTTATAGAACTGTTCTTTAGGTTTCGAAATGGATCCTCTTAGTATTACCAGTGGGTTGTAACAGCCCCAGATCCAGGGTCGGGGATCCGGTCATCACGGTCTCAACTTCCATCCACAAAATCAATCATAAACTAAATTACAACCTTGTGACCCAAACAACAACATAAAAAACACCCGTTATAGTCCCAGAGATGAAATCAGAGTAACTACCAATATTATTAATCACCAGTTTGAGTTCTTACAACCCAAAAGAATTTCAATTTAACTACTACATACTCTTTGCCATCCATTTACATAATGTCAAATAAATAAATGGATTTGTACCTCAAAAACTAACAACTAGCCTACCAATAGCTCCTTCCTCAGCAATGGTAGCTATGACCTCAACGGTTAATCCTTTGACGACTGACACCTGCTTGCACCGAGTGCGCCTTGTGCAGGCCATCTGATCTAGCTGTTGTTGTGATATAATAGATAAAGCAAGGGTGAGCAATAGCCCACCAAGATACTATCACTGATGAACAATATATATGGCAGTTCAAAATATCTTTGAAACCATATGCCATGCATTCAATGAACATAGTGCCAGTATAATATAAACGATGAAGTTACCAAGTATTTTAGAGTACTTTTAATTCTGAACAGTTTTCAAACCCTGTCAACAGGAGTGATACTTCATGTTGTAGAAAATAAATAGATTTGGATGATGAACCAATGCTGGAGTATGTCACGCCGGATGACACCACCTTACGATGATCAGTCGTAGGTCGTACATCTCAAAATTTGTTTCTCTACATGTAGAAGGAAGAACATATGGACACCACCATATGCCCGATCTCCCTAGCCATCTTTGGGCGTAGTCGGGGTCGGCGCCACTCGGACCCTATTTCCAGGATGGACTGTCCCACAGCCTCTTATACCAGTTTCAATGATGGACTGTCCCACAGCCTCTTACACATTATACAAATACTCCTAGTTCGAATAAATCCATGACTCTGAAACGTAAAGCTCATCCCCCTTTCCCCAAGTGTAATACTTGTTGATAGGACTCCACAAATTAGTCATATCTGGTTGGAAAGGAAAATTCACCAATATTTCCCAAGCGGTTGCTTGTTAATGGACATCGACTTGTTCCAACAATTTTACTCCTCGAACGATGAGGGAGTAACACAGAGACTCGTCTTGATAAATAGCAACCAAGTTGCGAGTGAAAAGAATAGTTTTAAAAGATTTATGACCGGGCAGTCACATAAATAAATAAAAGTTCTCAAGTAAGGTTCCTTTATAATTTGGAAGATAGATTTGAATGAAGAATAGAATTTTGGGAACCTCCCCTTGATAAAAATAGTCATAATAAGACTCAGAAATATTTTACATAATTTTTGAAGGTCGAAGATAATATTTGAAAAAAATAATATATTTTTAAAACTGGTTAAAAGAGTTATATAAATAATCCAAGAATATTTATTAACTCATAAATATGTAAAGAATATTTATTAAACCATAAATATTTCCAGAATATTCTTAATATAAAATATTGCTCATAATTAACCCTCGAATGAACATATAAAATATTCATGAAATAAATAATTCCTCGAATAAATGTTCGAAATAATATTCATCAAGTAAATCAACCTTAAATGAATATTCAAGATAATATTCTTTATATAAATAAAGCTCAAATGAATATTCCAAATAATATTCACCGAATAAATAAACTCAAATGAATATTCAAAATGATATTCGTTAAATAAATAATCCCAATTGAATATTCAAAATAATATTCATCTAAATCAATAACCTTAAATGAATATTCAAAATAATATTCCTTAAGTAATAAAACCTCAAATAACATTCCTCGAATAATTTCCAAGTAGTTAATACTTATGGAAATATAGATAATGTTTATAAATAACATTCCTCAAGTAATCTGTCACTGGAATCCCTCCCGATTTCCACGACTATCTATATATTACAAAATATCGACTCCCGGTCTATATTTAATGAAGGAAGATCATATTCCCTTCACTAAGGGTCTTAACACAATCCGGCTTATAACTAGTATATCATATCTAGCTTATAATCCAATTTAGAATCAGGGAACAAGTATCACAATATACTTTGAAAACAGGCATGCATGCTATGGCATATGTAAAACAGCAATCACATATATATATTATCACAACAACAGGTTCAAAGGTTTGAACACTTGCTTGGTAATCTGGTTGGGTAGTGCGTCCTGGGTCAGTCCGGTGATCTATACATAATCAAGATATTCGAGGTTAATTACTTAACGCTTTTAGAAGCTAAGTGTAACTCTTATTAACACCATTTTAACCCGACACTTGCTCATTATCGAGGCATGTCATTATACTTACACTTGGTAGGCACTTAAGTCATATAAGTCCTAGCGTCGGTCGTTTACTCAAAAAGATTATACCTCAAGATTCATTATCCATTTTCTAAGTGATTTTCCAAAGTTATAACCACTTGTTCTTTTTAGGGGTTCATTCGTACTTAACCCTGACTCGAACATTTTTATAAAATTGAAAAATGATCCGTTTGACATGAGGTTTTCTCTTACACCTTCCTTATGATCTCTAATATTTAATTATCAAGATTCGCCACTAATATACTTATTTTACAGGGGTTCAATTTCAGTTACGAACTCGTACTTACGGTTTCGAACCACTTTTAGTAAATCGGCCATAATTCCTAAACCGTAAGTCTTTTTGTTTCGATTCTTGTCCCAAAACGATCTATGACTCAAGGTCGATAAGGACATATCATATACTCATTAAGGTCAGAAAGTATACCTACTGTTAAGCACGAATTTTAAGAATTAACGAAATTTCGGCATTATGACAGCTATGTTTACACGCTTTCCAAAAATTTAAATCATGATCAATCATCAACCAAGCCACACCGGGCAAAATCTTACATCTTAACAGTCCAAGATCATCTCATTACACCATCATAATCATCATATTGCTTAGATCCACTAACAAGCTACATAATCATGCTTTCATGCTTATATGAACATCATAATCATACTACCAAGAACATCCATAAAACTTAAAGTAGATCTAGGGTTCTTAAGAATTATACCTTCCTTCGAGAGTGTACTAGCCTTACTAAGCTTGATCTAGTCCTTGTATAGCCTTAACAAAGCTTAGATCATCCAAGAAATCAAGAAAAGCAAAGTTAGTTTCTTGAAAGTTACTATTCACCCTAAACTTGTAAATATCATAGAAAATCGAAAAATAAGAGTTTAGCTCTCAAATTTTTACCACATCTTGGGCTCTTTATAAGCTTTGTTCTAAGCTATAGATCATGAGATTTGAAGCTTGGTAGCTATGGTTTTGAACCAGTTTTTCCCGCTGGACAGAAACTGTCAAGAACAGGCAGTTTGGCTTCTTCAACTTGGGGGAGGGATTTAACTATGCTATACTACTTGGATTGCCATGAAATTTTTAAAGAACCTTGCCCACTGAGTGGAGAAGCTATGGTTAAAATTTGGTGATTTAATCATGGATAGAAATGGAGATAGGAATTTTTCTTTGAGTGGTGTTTTTGCTAGGCAGTTTTGGGAGAATGAGAGAAATGGAGTTGCTTTCTTGCTTTCGATCTCATCCTTGCATTATTGTGTAGTCTTGGATAATATCTAGCTAATTTACTTTAATAAAGTGATTAGGTCATCTAGTGCATCACCCAAGTAGCCATGTGTTGTGTTTTTGTGGTAAGATGAGGTAATTAAGCTAACTAGCTGGGTTAGCTTCTAAAGGTGTTAGTTACTTTTGTAACTAAATTGGTTCCTTGATCCTATCCATTTGCACATGCTTGTATCTTGGCTCTATGCTTGTTTCTTTGTCCGGTTATTGTTCAATTTCATTAATCATTCGGAGGAATATCTCGAAGATTTATCGTTAGGGTTTTACCGGAAACCGTCTCAATATTCATACTACCATTTTCCATTCTCCTTTAAAATCCTTGGCTTTAAATCCCTCAAATCTTTAATTAAATCCTTAAATCCTTTAGTGTCTCGGAAAATCTCGGGAAAAATTAAAGTGCTTCATAATCCGATAACTTTTACATACAATTATTTTCCCCTTGGATCATTAATACGAACTAAAAAATCCGTTCTGAATACTTCTATATAGTGTCGTCTACTAATATTCCTAATTCCACTAAAAACACTATTCATCACTTATTCTTTACTTTATTCCTTATAATTAGAAAAATGATCTCGTGCTTTCCGAGCGTTCCTTAACCCTTTTACGGAACCACTGGACTTATAATAGATATCGATTTGGATGACATGAAAATAATCCTCCTCTTTGGAATTTATCATGTTGTAATTTCCAGGAGATAGATTATTCTAATCTAAGTTGTCAGCCTATTGCATTCTTCATGACGTATAAACATTTGAATCCCAATTCATTACATAATCCTTTATTAGAACCACTGTTACACTTATACTTCGTTACATAATAAAAGTTTTAATTCTACCAAAAATCTGGGTTCTTACAGTCTCCCCTCCTTAAAAGGATTCTGTCCCGGAATCAGGTAGAAAACAAAGAGTCGCTTATCTGTCATTTCCCTTTTCAGTTTCCCGGTAAATTTTTAATCGTCCCAATTCTTTTATAGCACATCTCACCAGTGCTACAATACTCCCTTCATCCGTTTTCATCAACTTGCTACTTTTCGTATAACACACTATCCGGGTTATGCCATTACCCATCATATACAATTACCATTATTGGTATCTTCAGTGACTTTGGTATCGCTATCACGCTGCGAATTCGGAGATAACCTCACTCGCACTATGCATTTCCTCATCGCTTTAATCTTCGCAATCTCGATCAATGTACAGAAGTGGAAAGATTTATTGAGAGACCACTATGATCAATGAACATTTGTTATATTGCATAGTTAGTATAGAAGGTGGCCAGCCTTTAGTACTTGACAAGCAATTAAACAATTTATGGTATTCCTCTTAGACTCCTATCACACAGATAGATAGTCACATAGCAGTACCTCCCCTCCTTAAAGGGTTGTTCTTCTTAATTCAAAAAAAAGAAGATGAATAGGAGAGAAAAAAAGAGAAGAATTTCAAAGAATTATAGAAAATTTTCATGATTGCAAAATATTATACTTAGAATTTACCTCTGAACGATAGAGGTTCATCAGAGAAGAAAATAATCGTAATCGTATTAAATACTGCTTATCTTAATCTCACGGGTCAACATCTCCTTGTTGCTCTATCCATCATTCCATGGACCTATATTTTTGTTTAATCTTAGCAACATTCATTTTTGAAAATCTTTCAACCTTTCAGGTTAAACCTTAAATTTCTCGCTTGAAATCATTGTTACTAACGTTCCCTGCCATGCTACTAGCTCTACATAATCGTAATAATAATAACACTATCAGGTTGTCATCCCGAGAGCTCGTTAGGAAACCCATTCATCAATCCATTCATAACATTCCTTGCTTCACATTCCATAATTACTTCCCAATCTTTTCTTTATCAATCACATCCTTCTGATTATCTGATTCTTATTCGCTTCTATTATTTATCTCCGCCGTCATCTCATTATTTGGACATCCTTTATGCTTGGCACCTTCTTATTGGTATCTCGTAACATTTACTCAATAAGCATCATATTTCTGGGGTCAAACTCTCCTTTGTTCAACCATCTAAATTCTCACTTTCTCGATCCACGAGTCTCCTTATTACTCAATCAATCTATTTCCTCGAATTCTCTTAATTTAAAGAGAGTTAATCTGTATGTCACTTATGCTTTTAATTTCAACTAGAATCTCTTTATGAGCCATCATAGCATTATCTTTTATTTTAAACATCATATCATTCCAATTCAAACCCTCCGAAATAAATCTTGTCGATTTTCTCTAACTTAGATCCCATATAATTTATTCCTGCCAAACTTGCCTCTCAGCACTTGCTCTTTTCTATCCGTGATTTTCATAGGTTGTTCTTCGTAAGTCAGACCAGGTCGTATATCTACCTGCTTGTACTCTATCATCTATCGAGCATCTGCATTTTTTTACTGGTGTAACCTTGCCACATGAAACACGTTATGACCATGCTATAAGTTTTGGGGTAATGCTGGCTCGCATGCCACTTTCCGAACGCTTCTAAACTCTCAGATTTGCCCCATTAATCTCGGACTTAACTACCCTTCTCTCCAAATCTCATTAATTCTTTTCACGGGAATACCTTTAGCCTTATGAATCTCTAACCTCATGTTCTCTATCTTGTTTGCGCAGAAGTACACCAACATAAACTTGCTTGTCATTCATTAACATGCAATTTAGCTCAATAGCAGCACTATCTTTCTCTTTGTGTTGTTATCTAATTTCTTAGAAGAATCACCACTTCCTTAAGGTAGTCCATTGTTGAATTACCATCGTCTGTCGTTTACGTAGTGCTTTAATAGCTAAACATACATATTTCATGATTGTCAGACCGAAATCCTCTAGGAAGACAAAATAATCACTATTCCTTATCCATAAGGAATACTTCCTGAACTTGATGTAGATATTACACAAGTAGACAAAATTACAGAAGAGCTTCAAGCATCGCAGCTATGGCAAGTTGACGGAATTATTAATCATATATCTTCAGTAGAAGGCTGGAAACTTAATGGTCCACTTAATCAATTTCGTACCATGGTCCTGGTTTACCTCAAAATAGGACCTCCTAATGTAGATAATATGCTTAAGACGATATCAGGAATCGAATCTTTACTTAGTCTATTATTACAGTTGATTCTTGCACACTCATCCGAAGGAGTGTAAATTCCTCCATCCCATTATGACCTTTAAGTTTCTTCTCAATATCACTCCGTTTCTTGGGTATGAGCATTTATAATTACTCCTATATACTTAAAGTGTTGGCCACCTCATTGGCCTTTCATGATAATAATAATTCCTCACAATCAATGTTTTCTGAATCTATTCCAACTCAAATTTCTCTACCTCGGTCCCATTACTATTGGGTGAAAGTATTCTTCCTTAGACTCTGCTTAAGGAGAAAATATATTAGTCATTTTTCCGTAAGTCATTGCTTCCATATTTCCGTGGGAACTTCATCACAGTTACTCTCAATCATACCTAGGATATTTCTTTTCTTAGTTCTTTCTTATTTTAGGATAATCTCAACCTTTATTTGGTTCAATCTATACCTCCTCATGATTTCACACATGCCTCATCTAGCATTATTCTTATTATGTCATACATTCCCATACCAACTTCTGTTTTTGAAATCCAGAATATTATCTTTTCCATATAGGTTTTTTAGGTTATCCTCATCATCCCTCCTGTATTTTCTGGGTACAGGGTATATCAAAATATCATTAATCAGTCCTATAACAATTCGGTCTATGTACTTTCCGAAACTCCTTCCAATAACTCTTTAAAGGTTATTGTTGCCTTGGTCAATCCAACTTATATCATTTGAATTCACAATGTCTTTATTAGGGGTAATGCCATCCTCTGTACATCCCTAGGGTTCATCTTAATTTATGGATATTCTATCCTCAATTCTATTTTCAAGGAATATCTACACCCTATCATTGACAATCAAATCATACATCCTTAATAAGGTCTCTTTTCAATCATTCACGTCTTAATAATCTATAGGTAGCTTCAGGCTACCCTTCCCTTTCAAACGGATGTCAGTCTACTAGACCTTCCACAAGACAACATATGTCTATCTGCTCTTCTTTCAGAACTGGGGAATGGTAGTAAGGATGTCCTGGAAGATATTGGTCGAGTTCAACGTAAATCTCTTAGTATCTATTGCTTTTATCAAAGATATTAGTCCTAGACCAAATTTCGGTATCATACTGAACAATCTTTGACCATTTATACACTTAGATTGATAATTTGTCTCAATCGTAGCATTTCCATTGTATTTATAATAGCCCAACATCATGTGTCATAAATCCCCATACTTCTACTCTTATTCAGAATCTGTCCAATCATATACACATGAATCACTTTACTTTATATCCAAAAGCTCTTGCGGACGGCGCTTAGTTATAACAACCCCCGCTTTGTCCTTACATCACTAGTCTAGTCACTTTATGATTCTTGGTCATCTGGTTTGGGGTTAGCTGATGACATTACTTTTCTAGCAATTTCCGGAATAATGCCTCCTTCGTCCATAGCGAAGATAATTATCTGGGACAGGTTACGCTTATCCATATGATTTTTCCTGCGTGTTCCTAAATGTATTTGCTCACTGCTTTCCCTTACTACGCCAATCTTAGGTACCAGAGTAGCATAGTCACTCGACTCGAGTACTGCCACTCCTCGTTCATCCCTCTTCCTTGATACCTTTCCTGATCTTTTTAAAATTTTATTCCATATATGTTTCAATTGACTTCTCGGTACCGTCTCCGGTCACCTTTCCTTTATTTTTTTTTGTCTTTTCAACTTCTCTTACTAATCCCACCTGCTACATAAGCTTAACACTTTTGGCATAATAACCTTTTCATTTAAGTCAATCCCGGAATTTCTTAGTCCGTTTTGGTCATTGAATAAAGTTCTCCTTTTTAGTCCAATCTCAGCTTCATCATTTTATCTCTATAATCATTTGTAACAATCAGGGTCTGTTCACCAACCTATATAGCGGCTACTTTACCTAATCCACAGGGTTCACTCCAGTTTTCCACTATCTTCAGTGACGTTCTCTGCTAATCAGAAAGACAAGGTTTGCCAAAATTTATTGATTTTCTTTCCAGAATCAGGGAAATTTTGGTCAATCTATCCACCCACTGGTAACAGTAACGAGATCAATTTCAAAGTCTGAATTACAGTTCTACAAATACCCAAGCGGGTAGAATCGTAAGCTGTTATAACAACGGAATGATTGACATAAGGTTGGAAGTTTAACCACTGGAAGGAAACCAAATATATACACCCCATAGAAGGGAACTCAAAAGTTCCAACCGAAACATGCCACATCTTCCAGATACATACGTCCTAATAGTCGATACTACTAAAGGTCAGTCTACCTAACCATTAATCTCAAAAGAAACACTACCATCGGAGTTAGTCGTTCCACAAAATTGGCACTCCCAAGGCCATCCGAATCTGGTGAACCGTGTTGTCCGAATGCATTCGTAATTATTCTGTCGTGCTACATAAGCACACCACCTAAACCTGTCTGAGATGCATCATAATATATCACAAAGTCTTCCTTCTTCCATTAGGCAATGCCACGCTTGTGTCGTCACCGATTTCATCTTTAGCTCCAGGAAGATTTTCTCACATTTTCTTGTCCGTTCAAACTTCTTAGTCTTATAAATAAGTCGGGTTACGGAACTGCAATCTTTGTAAAGTCCTGAGCAAATCTTTGGTAATATCTTGGGAATCTTATGAAATTTCTCACCTTCGTTGGTGTGGATGGCCTTTCTCAATTGAACTACCTTTAACTCAGCGGGGTCAATCAACACTACTCACTATTGATCACATGTCCCAATAACCAAATTCCATTTTTTTTTCCAGAACTCATACTCGAGAACCTAGCATACACTTGCTCTTTCAAGTTTCATCCTAAAAATCTCACTCACTTCTTAACCACTGATCTTATAACTTGATCCATTTATGATTCAGCGTCGGAATAGACTTAATGAAACTACTATAATCCATTCAAGGAAAAGAAAGAATTTAATATTCCTCTGAATCACATGCATCTAATGTTTCTGGTTCATCATTTAACTGAGTGGGATTAACCTTATACTTAATCTCTGACAATGGTCTTATTACGAGTTTATTATAGACTCACTGGTCTTTTGCACTTGTAGGTTCTGAGATCATAGTCTCGCTTACTACTTCCTCATATAACCTTATCCAATCATGCCATTAATTCCCAATGTCTTTGCTTTCTAAGTTGATCCATAAAAATGAAAATTTCCCTGAATAAAAGCACCTCACCAATCTCAATTTGGCTTCATAAATTATAACCTATGAAATCTGCCTTCTCCTGGCGAATTACCATTGACAATATTCACACTAATCCATTTATGAAATGATATGGCACTTGCTGCCTCTATCTCAACTGCTCCTGGAGACTCTGCTCCCTATTCTATATCGATGTCTTTGATAATTATGCATCATTCTAACTCTTTTCTCATTAATCTGAAAGTATCTAAGGATTCTTATCTATCCCCATATAAGATCTCAAGTAATCCTTCCAATCCGTCATAATGGCTAGTACTACCTCTAGTAGCTCGGCTATGAATCCCATATGAAATTTCAGTTCTTTTAATAACATCTCAGTTCTTTGCGCTCACTTTTCTGAGTACTATACCTTAACTCTTATAGTCTCTTTGGCTGCAGCCCTTATTTTCTCAAAGGAATCTCCTTATCCTTAACAGGATTCTTCTCCTCTGATGGAACCTCCTCCGGGTCCTCAGTAGGGTACTCTATCGAATCCACAATCCGATCGTCAGCATATGATAAGGTCTCACCGTGCTGCTACTCGTAAGCCTCAAGGTCTGTCGCCTTACTAGTCGATACGAGAACGAGATAAGTTACTATCATGATACTTAAGAGTTCCCATAAGGATTTTATATGTCAGTACTACATTAAGTAGTTTGACTATGAACTTGGCAAGAGTTCTTATTATCTTAGTGAATTTATTGTTTTAACTGTAGGGTTCCGAGGCATAAAACGCAGCGGATAAACGTAAATAAAACAAAATTTTCGAAACCCAAACCAGGATCGATGTATAATTCCGGGCAGATTATGGAGATAACGAATCATACCTATTAAGATCTTGTTTCACGAACTCAACGGAGATCCTTGCTTGTAATCACCACACACAGTCCTTGCGTCAAGATCCGTGTCTCTAAGGTAATCCACACGAACGTCCGACCGTCCAACGATCCGAGGAGCCAGGTACTAGCCCGCGAAGAACAGCCTCTCTCTCTCTCTAGCCTCTCGAAGATGGAGCTGCTAGGGTTTTGTCAAAAACGATTTAATGACTCTTAACCCTAAAATAATACATCATTATGTATTTATATGAGAGAAATAATGGGCTAAAATCTAAAAACTGAATTGGGCTTCCTTAAACCCAATTCTATTTCTATTCTGATTTTATTATTGGTCTTCCTTAAATCCAATTCTGTTCTTACTTTATTAAATTCGAATTTGCTTAGATAATTAATTAGGACGAGTCCAATTAATTAAATAGCCAATTCTCAATTTAATAATGATTTAATTTAAATTATTAATTTAAACTAAAACTCCTTTTAAGACGTTCTAAGTGTGTGACCCTATAGGTTATTATTACGTTGGCAATAATTTTAATATCTAATAAAATTATAAACAATGAGCGGTATCTAGTAATACATCATTGCTACCCAAGTAATAATAATAATCGGTGATCCAATTTAAACCTTTTGTGATTAATGTTTCTGTGTAATATAATCCCTTTAACAAAATATTATAGATTAAACTCGAGGCATGTGTTTAGTCATCCTCTTCATATTTTAATCCAGTTTTACTTGATCCATGAGTAGACTATTAATAACAAATCATTATTTGAGCACGGCCATGCATTTTATAGTCTCACTCAATCAAGAGGCCAATAATATCTCTCCTAATTATAGGAGGGTTAAATCCTTTATCTATCATTCATATTTCTCATACGATTCATAATATACCCGATGTCCACTTTTATCATCACCCGGTCAAAGGTGACTTTTAATGTAGTCAAAGTATATTCATCCTCGTATAGAAATATAATGATATCAAGTCAAAGGATCATTACACCATTACCACTGTGAGTAATTCTTATGACTTTATTAAACATGAAGAATCTCACTTTGGGTCTGTCCAGTACCATGTACTCCTACATGTACCTATGTATTGACTTTAGTATCTCCATACTTATAACCAATGAGATGTGGTTATCTGTCAAACAACATACTAGTCTATATATATTATTATTGTCCTGATATAATAATAATCGACTAGGAACCTTTAAGAATATGATATATTATATAATCTCAAGTTCAAGTCATGTACTCAGACTATACAATGTGTATCATGATTCTAAGGACATTTATTATGCTAACAAATATATCACAGTAATTAAAGTCATAATACATTTATTTAATAATCAAATGACATAAGGTTTATTTAAGAAACAATGTATTGCCTCTAGGGCACCTACACTAACAATCTCCCACTTGCACTAGAGCCAATCGCCCATGTATCTAATACCCATGGAACTAGTGTGACCGTCGTGCTTCTGCTGCGACAGGCCTTTGGTCAGTGGATCTGCAATGTTATCATTTGTATGAACTTTACATATATGTATTTCACCCCTTTCATTAATATCTCGTATGAGGTGATATCTTCTGAGTATATGTTTGGATCGGGAGTGTGATCTAGGCTCTCTAGCCTGTGCAATGGCCCCATTATTATTGCAGTATATATCAATGGGATTTGCAATCGATGGAACCACTTCCAAATCAGAAATGAATTTTCGAATCCAAACTGCCTCCTTAGCCGCTTCACAAGCTGCAATGTACTCACCCTCCATTGTAGAATCAGCTACTGTTTCTTACTTTGAACTCTTCCAGCTTACAGCACCTCCATTTAGACAAAACACAAAACCAGACTGTGATACAGTATCATCCCTGTCTGTTTGGAAACTTGCATCAGTGTAACCCTTTACAACCAGTTTCTCCTCTCCTCCATACACCAATAATGAATCTTTAGTCCTTTTCAGGTACTTTAGAATATTCTTGACTGCCGTCCAGTGACCTTCACCTAGATTAGACTGGTATCTGCTCGTCATGCTCAAAGCATACGAAACATCTGGGCGAGTACATACCATTGCATACATGATAGATCCAATTGCTGATGCATATGGAACTTTATTCATGTGGTCCTTCTCATCTAATGTTTTCGGACACTGGTCTTTAGAGATCGTTATCCCTTGAGACACAGGGACATATCCCCTTTTAGCAATTTGCATACCAAAACGATGCAAAACCTTATCAATGTATGTACTCTGACTTAGACCGATCATCCTTTTAGATCTATCTCTATAGATCCTCATTCCTAGAATGTAGGTTGCCTCTCCTAAGTCTTTCGTAGAGAAATTGATCCCTAACCAAGTCTTAACAGCCTTTAGAGAAGGTATGTCATTCCCCATTAGTAGTATGTCATCAACATACAGTACTATGAATGCCACATGGCTCCCACTAACCTTCTTGTAAACACAAGGTTCATCCTCGTTTTGAATAAAGCCATACTCCTTGACTGTTTCATCAAAACGAATATTCCTTCTCCAAGAGGCTTGCTTCAATCCATAAATGGATCGACGTAATATACATACCTTGCCAACATTCCTTGGATCGACAAAACCTTCAGGTTGTGTCATGTACACATCCTCTTCTAGGCTCCCATTAAGGAAAGCTGTTTTGACATCCATTTGCCAGATTTCGTAATCATGGAATGCTGCAATTGCAAGCAAAATTCGTATGGACTTAACCATGGCAACTGGTGAGAAAGTTTCATCATAGTCAATACCATGAATTTGTTTGAACCCTTTCGCAACCAGTCTTGCTTTATAGGTCTGAACATTTCCTTCCATGTCAGTTTTCTTCTTGAAAACCCACTTGCACCCTACAGGTTTTACCCCTTCAGGTGGATAAACCAAATCCCAAACTTGGTTTTCGTACATGGAATCCATCTCGGATTTCATGGCTTCAAGCCATCTCTTAGAGTCTGGACTGTTCATAGCATCTTGATATGTGAGAGGCTCATCTTCATCTATGAGCATCAAATCCCCACATTGAGTCAAAAGAAATCCATATCTCTCTGGCTCATGGCGAATTCTACCAGATCTACGAACAACCTGTGTTTCTTGAGCATTATCATTATTCTGCTCTTGTTCCACCTCAGGTTCAATGCTATTTTGTGGTTCTCGATCTTCATCGAGATCTATAGTCCTCCCACTGTTTCTTTTGGAAACAAAATCTCTTTCCATGAAGACAACATCTCGAGCAATGAACACTTTCTGCTCAGAAGGACTATAAAAATAATACGCCTTTGTTTCTTTAGGGTATCCCACAAAATTGCACTCTTCGGATTTGGTTCCAAGCTTGTCAGATACTTGACATTTTACAAACACCTTGCATCCCCAAACTTTCATAAAGTTCATGCCTGACCGTTTCTCTTCCCACATATATCATATGGAGTCTTTTGAACCTTCTTGGTTGGAACACGGTTAAGTGTGAAAGCCGCTGTTTCTAGAGCATAACCCCAGAAACTTATTGGAAGATCTGCATGACTCATCATCGATCGTACCATGTCCAACAGGGTACGATTTCTCCTCTCTGAAACTCCATTCCATTGAGGTGTACCTGGCGGAGTGAGTTGTGATACAATACCACACTCTTTTAAATACTCTTTAAATTCGGTGCTTAAGTATTCACCCCCACGATCGGATCGTAAGATTTTAATACTTGCACCTCCGCCTATTTGCTTTTCTACTTCAGCCTTGTATTCTTTGAATTTTTCAAAAGAATCGAATTTATTCTTCATAAGATATACATATCCATATCTACTGAAGTCATCAGTAAATGTTATGAAGTAGTAGTAGCCTCCTCTAGCCATCACACGCATTGGGCCACATACATCACTATGTATTAGCTCCAAACGTTCAGTGGCCCTTTGACCCTTACCAGTAAAAGGGGCTTTAGTCATCTTACCAAGCAAACAAGATTCGCATTTTTCGTATGATTCAAAATCAAACTTATCCAAGTATCCATCCTTTTGTAATTTGGATATGCGTTTCTCATTTATATGGCCTAGACGACAATGCCAGAGGTATGTTTGATTTGAGTCATTAACTTTAAGTCGTTTGTTTTCTATGTTACAGACAGGATTATCTAAATCAAGAACATATAAACCATTAAATAAACGCGCAACACCATAGGTTAAATCATTCAAAGCAAAAGAGCAACTATTATTCTTTATTATAAACGAAAAACCTTTCTTGTCCAAACAAGAAACAGAAATAATGTTTTTGCGAATCGCAGGCACGTAAAAACAGTCTTCAAGTTCTAAAACAAGCCCACAGGGCAAAGATAAATAATAAGTTCCTACGGCTAAAGCAGCAACTCTTGCTCCATTGCCTACTCGTAGGTCCACTTCTCCCTTAGCCAAAGTCCTACTTCTCTGCAGTTCCTGCACATTTATACAAATGTGAGAAGCACATCCAGTATCCAATACCCAAGATGTAGAAATAGACAGATTGACTTCTATAACATAAATACCTGATCCAGAAATCTGAACACCCTTCAATTTCTTCAGATCCTCCAAGTAAGCATGACAGTTTCTCTTCCAGTGACCAGGCATGTGACAGTAGTGACAATCACCTTTGTCAGCCTTTGCGACATCTCCTTTCGGTTTTTTAGCCTTTTTGAAAGAGGGCTTAGAAGGACCAAGATCTTTCGGTGTAACCTTTTTCTTGCCCTTCCATTTCCCCTTTCCCTTAGCACCTTTCTTGCCCACCATCATTATGGGAGCTTTCTCAGGTGCCTTGACCATATTTGCTTCAGTGGTCCTCAGCATGGCCAACAATTCCATAGGAGTCTTATCTTGCTCAGTCATATTAAAAGTCATTATGAACTGAGCATAGTCGCTGTTCAAATATTGCAAGATTATATCGACTTGAGCCTCTCGCTGAAGCGGGAAACCCAAACGAGGACCATTGCCCTGCTCGCACGAGAAGAGTGCTTTGCTTGTGTTGAACTTTTTAACACGAGCCTGTGATTGAAACATCGTTGAAAGATGTTCAAACATAGTATAAGCATTCATATCAAAATGCTGCTTCTGAAGCTCAGCATCCATAGTAGCAAGCATAAGACAAGCCACATCAGTTGCATCATCAATATGCTTCTGATAAGCATTTCGTTGAGCAGCAGTGGCATTGTTAGCAGGGGCTGCCGGTGGAGGAATATCAATCACATAAGATTTCTTTTCCTGCATGAGAACAATTCTCAAATTCCTAGAGCAGTCAAGGAAGTTCGATCCTGTCAGCTTGTCCTTCTCAAGGACTGATCGCACAGAGAAAGTATTGTTTGTATTTTGTGCCATTTGTTTTCTACAATGATAAAATGCATAAGATAAGTTAGATTGTTACATTAATTATGTTCAAGTGATTATGACATATTCATAATATATCTCCCAATATTTTTTTTTATCAAATTAATAGCCCTTACTATTAAATCGGAAAGAATATCCCATAAATCTTTCTAGTGAGCCAAGATCCATATTTCATCATATCCTAAGTCAACCACTGGTAGTCCTTAAAACATGATTATTTAGGTAGACAACAGTTGTCAATTATATCATATATAATTCTTGGATAGTTTGGTGAACAACAATTGTTCTTGTCTATCTAATAGATTTTGAACCGAACTCTATGCTTCTAAGTTCATAATAATTGAATATAACCGTTTATTTTCACCTTATTATGACGACTCAGTTAAGTTAAACCCAATGATACAACGGTCGAATATAACCGCTTATATTCGTCACATCTCACCACGATAGACAGGAGTCCCGTGCCACTGGCAGTCATTCCCCTTATCGATCTAGGATTCAATGAGTGTTCATTCATTGGAAAGCATCTGATTAAAACTTAATATTTTGTTAAGGGGTTTTGATTTAAAACGACCATGATCCCATCATAAAGAGATTCCCAATTTTTCCTTGAATTAAATACTTCAAATCAATATTCATCAATAGTTTGATTTCCAGGTTGTTGGAGGAGTCACAAGTGGCCTCACTTAATACCCAACTTCCTTACAGGTAAAACCCGTTTTTGACAAAATCTCCCCATATCTAAATAATTGAAAATTTGTATTTAATTCCGTGTTTCATAAACACAGAAATCTCATGATCGTTTGTTCATTTTAAAATCTCGAATCGTTACAGATTTTATCTTGTTTAAGCAGGCATGGCATGGGTGATGTATCTAATAATGATTAATCTAATTAAAGCATGCATCTATATGTATCCTACACATACATTCATACATCATATGTAAAGTAAGTGCAGTATGTAAACGTGATTGGTTATGGCCTTTATCCTATATGATCCTCTCAAGCTAATGAAAGGATCAAGGTCAATCTATGGTGGAATAAACATAAATACAAATTACATGTCTTCATTCTTCTTGTCTTCTTGGTTGCTCCTTCTCTTGGACCATCCTTCAATCTTCAATTACATTACATTGAATAATTGAATACAATCTACACTAAAGTACTTACATGATAAAACTCGAGTTACATTCGAGGTTCAACAATTACAAGAATGAAGAAAACGACATGCAAGTCGTATTTATAAAACCAAAACCATTAATCTAAGGGTCTTAAGGCCATAACCATCACCATGCTCAAGTAACAATTAAATAATATGTCATATTATATAATCATGTTATACCATATCATATTTCAGATGATCCAATCAAAGAAATCATATACCGCAAAAATCAGAAAATCAGAATCAAATTCTGAAAACAATAAATCGTCTTTTTCATGCATTAAACGGCGTCAAACGCCTTACAGACAAGTCGATTATAGCTATGCTATCAGTTTTGTTCAGACGCTCGTTTCCAGTCAGAAAACACATACCGTTTGCGAAAATCGGACACTGGATAGATTTCACCAGATTTGCACAGCGTATACAGAAATCGTATCGTATACAATCCACATATCAAGAACAAACATTAATCATATATATATATATATCAGTATATATACAGATTATATAATCATCATATGATCATCTCAATCATCTTAAATCATAATAGAACCATATATATGCATCATAACATATTATAAACAGCATATATAAGAACATAAACATGGCAGATTCGCAAAACATGCATACTTGCATCATATACAGTAAACACGTAACCAAATCAACCCCTTATACACGTAGCTCTGATGCCATTGTAGGGTTCCGAGGCATAAAACGCAGCGAATAAACGTAAATAAAACAAAATTTTCGAAACCCGAACCAGGATCCATGTATAATTCCGGACAGATTATGGAGATAACGAATCATACCTATTAAGATCTTGTTTCACGAACTCAACGGAGATCCTTGCTTGTAATCACCACACACAGTCCTTGCGTCAAGATCCGTGTCTCTAAGGTAATCCACACGAACGTGCGACCGTCCAACGATCCGAGGAGCCAGGTACTAGCCCGCGAAGAACAGCCTCTCTCTCTCTAGCCTCTCGAAGATGGAGCTGCAAGGGTTTTGTCAAAAACGATTTAATGACTCTTAACCCTAAAATAATACATCATTATTTATTTATAAAAGAGAAATAATGGGCTAAAATCAAAAAACCGAATTGGGCTTCCTTAAACCCAATTCTATTTTTATTCTGATTTTATTATTGGACTTCCTTAAATCCAATTCTGTTCTTACTTTATTAAATTCGAATTTGCTTAGATAATTAATTAGGACCAGTCCAATTAATTAAATAGCCAATTCTCAATTTAATAATGATTTAATTTAAATTCTTAATTTAAACTAAAACTCCTTTTAAGACGTTCTAAGTGTGTGACCCTATAGGTTATTATTACGTTGGCAATAATTTTAATATCTAATAAAATTATAAACAATGAGCGGTATCTAGTAATACATCATTGCTACCCAAGTAATAATAATAATCGGTAATCCAATTTAAACCTTTTGTGATTAATGTTTCTGTGTAATATAATCCCTTTAACAAAATATTATAGATTAAACTCGAGGCATGTGTTTAGTCATCCTCTTCATAATTTAATCCAGGTTTACTTGATCCATGAGTAGACTATTAATAACAAATCATTATTTGAGCACGGCCATGCATTTTATAGTCTCACTCAATCAAGAGGCCAATAATATCTCTCCTAATTATAGGAGGGTTAAATCCTTTATCTATCATTCATATTTCTCATACGATTCATAATATACCCGATGTCCACTTTTATCATCACCCGGTCAAAGGTGACTTTTAATGTAGTCAAAGTATATTAATCCTCGTATAGAAATATAATGATCTCAAGTCAAAGGATCATTACACCATTACCAATGTGAGTAATTCTTATGACTTTATTAAACATGAAGAATCTCACTTTGGGTCTGTCCAGTACCATGTACTCCTACATGTACCTATGTATTGACTTTAGTATCTCCATACTTATAACCAATGAGATGTGGTTATCTGTCAAACAACATACTAGTCTATATATATTATTATTGTCCTGATATAATAATAATCGACTAGGGACCTTTAAGAATATGATATATTATATAATCTCAAGTTCAAGTCATGTACACAAACTATACAATGTGTATCATGATTCTAAGGACATTTATTATGCTAACAAATATATCACAGTAATTAAAGTCATAATACATTTATTTAATAATCAAATGACATAAGGTTTATTTAAGAAACAATGTATTGCCTCCAGGGCACCTACACTAAAATTAACGTCACACCATCTCTGGGGTTTATAACGTAACGCTCTGATACCATTTTCGTAATAGCCCCAGATCCAGGGTCGGGGATTCGGTCATCACGATCTCAACTTCCATCCACAAAATAAATCATAAACTAAATTACAACCTTGTGACCCAAACAACAACATAAAACACATCCGTTATAGTCCCAGAGATGAAATCAGAGTAACTACCAATATTATTAATCACCAGTTTGAGTTCTTACAACCCAAAAGAATTTCAATTTAACTTCTACATACTCTTTGCCATCCATTTATATAATGTAACATAAATAAATGCATTTGCTACTCAAAAACTAACAACTAGCCTACCAATAGCTCCTTCCTCAGCAATGGTAGTTATGACCTCAGCGGTTAATCCTTTGACGATTGACACCTGCTTGCACCGAGTGCGCCTTGTGCGGGCCATCTGATCTAGTTGTTGTTGTGATAAAATAGATAAAGCAAGGGTGAGCAATAGCCCACCAAGATAATATAACTGAAGAACAATATATATGACAGTTCAAAATATCTTTGAAACCATATGCCATGCATTCAACGAACATAGTGCCAGTATAATATAAACGATGAAGTTACCAAGTATTTCAGAGTACTTTTAATTCTGAACAGTTTTCAAACCCTGTCAACACGAGTGATACTTCATGTTACAGAAAATAAATAGATTTGGATGATAAACCAATGCTGGAGTATGTCGCGCTGGATGACACCACCTTACGATGATCAGTTGCAGGTCGTACATCTCAAAATTTGTTTCTCTACATGTAGAAGGAAGAACATATGGACACCACCATATGCCTGATCTCCCCAGCCATCTTTGGGCGTAGTCGGGGCCGGCGCCACTCGGACCCTATTTCCAGGATGGACTGTCCCATAGCCTCTTATACCAGTTTCAATGATGGACTGTCCCACAACCTCTTACACATTATACAAATACTCCTAGTTTGAATAAATCCATGACTCTGAAACGTAAAGCTCGTCCCCCTTTCTCCAAGTGTAATACTTGTTGATAGGACTCCACAAAGTAGTCGTATCTGGTTGGAAAGGAAAATTCACCAATATTTCCCAAGCGGTTGCTTGTTAATGGAAATCGACTTGTTCCAACAATCTTACCCCTCAAATGATGAAGGAGTAACACAGAGACTCGTCTTGATAAATAGCAACAAAGTTGCGAGTGAAAAGAATAGTTTTAAAAGATTTATGACCGGGCAGTCACATAAATAAATAACTGTTCTCAAGTAAGGTTCCTTTATAATTTGGAAGATAGATTTGAATGAAGAATAGAATTTTGGGAACCTCCCCTTGATAAAAATAGTCATAATAAGACTCAGAAATATTTTACATAATTTTTGAAGGTCGAAGATAATATTTGAATAAAGTAATATATTTTTAAAACTGGTTAAAAGAGTTAAATAAATAATCCAAGAATATTTATTAACTCATAAATGTGTAAAGAATATTTATTAAACCATAAATATTTCCAGAATATTCTTAATATAAAATATTGCTCATAATTAACCCTCGAATGAACATATAAAATATTCACGAAATAAATAATTTCTCGAATAAATGTTTGAAATAATATTCATTAAGTAAATCAACCTTAAATGAATATTCAAGATAATATTCTTTAAATAAATAAAGCTCAAATGAATATTCCAAATAATATTCACCGAATAAATAAACTCAAATGAATATTCAAAATGATATTCGTTAAATAAATAATCCCAAATGAATATTCAAAATAATATTCATCTAAATCAATAACCTTAAATGAATATTCAAAATAATATTCCTTAAGTAATAAAACCTCAAATAATATTTCTCGAATAATTTTTAAGTAGTTAATACTTATGGAAATATAGATAATGTTTATAAATAACATTCCTCAAGTAATCTGTCATTGGAATCCCTCCGGGTCTCCACGACTATCTATATATTACAAAATACCGACTCCCGGTCTATATTTAATGAAGGAAGATCATATGCCCTTCCGAGGCATGTCATTATACTTACACTTGGTAGGTACTTAAGTCATATAAGTCCTAGCATCGATCGTTTACTCAAAAAGATTATACCTCAAGATTCATTATCCGTTTTCTAAGTGATTTTCCAAAGTTATAACCACTTGTTCTTTTTAGGGGTTCATTCGTACTTAACCCTGATTCGAACATTTTTATAAAACCGAAAAATGATCCGTTTGACATGAGGTTTTCTCTCACCCCTTCCTTATAATGTCTAATATTTAATTACCAAGATTCCCCACTAATATACTTATTTTACAGGGGTTCAATTTCAGTTACGAACTCGTACTTACGGTTTCGAACCACTTTTAGTAAATCGGCCATAATTCCTAAATCTTAAGTCTGTTTGTTTCGATTGTTGCACCAAAACGATCTATGACTCGAGATCTATAAGGACATATCATATACTCATTAAGGTCAAAAAGTTATACCTACTGTTAAGCACGAATTTTAAGGATTAACAAAATTTCGACATTACGACGGCTATGTTTACACGCTTTCCAAAAATTTAAATCATGATCAATCCTCAACCAAGCCACACCGGGCAAAATCTTACATCTTAACATTCCAAGATCATATAATTACACCATCATAATCATCATATTGCTTAGATCCACTAACAAGCTACATAATCATGCTTTCATGCTTATATGAACATTATAATCAAACTAATCTAAAATCACAAAGAACATCCATAAAACTTAAAGTAGATTTAGGGTTCTTAAGAATTATACCTTCCTTGGAGAGTGTACTAAACTTACTAAGCTTGATCTAGTCCTTGTATAGCCTTAACAAAGCTTAGATCATCCAAGAAATCAAGAAAAGCAAAGTTAGTTTCTTGAAAGTTACTATTCACCCTAAACTTGTAAAAATCATAGAAAATCGAAAAATAAGAGTTTAGCTCTTAAATTTTTACCACATCTTGGGCTCTTCATAAGCTTTCTTTTAAGCTTATAGATCATGAGATTTGAATCTTGGTAGCTATGGTTTTGAACTAGTTTTTCCCGCTGGACAGAAACTGTCAAGAACAGGCAGTTTGGCTTCTTCAACTTGGGGGAGGGATTTAACTAGGCTATACTACTTGGATTACCATGAAATTTTGAACGCCTTTCCCATGGAGTGAAGAAACTATGGTTAAAATTTGGTGATTTAATCATGGATAGAAATGGAGATAGGAATTTTTCTTTGAGCGGTGTTTTTGCTAGGCAGTTTTGGGAGAATGAGAGAAATGGAGTTGCTTTCTTGCTTTTGATCTCATCCTTGCATTATTGTGTAGTCTTGGATAATATCTACCTAAGGTTGTGTTTTTGTGGTAAGATGAGGTAATTAAGCTAACTAGCTGGGTTAGCTTCTAAAGGCGTTAGTTACTTTTGTAACTAACTTGGTTCCTTGATCCTATCCATTTGCACATGCTTGTATCTTGGCTCTCTGCTTGTTTCTTTGTTCGATTATTGTTCAATTTCATTAATCGTTCGGAGGAATATCTCGAAGATTTATCGTTAGGGTTTTACCGGAAACCGTCTCAATATTCATACTACCATTTTCCATTCTCCTTTAAAATCCTTGGCTTTAAATCCCTCAAATCTTTAATTAAATCCTTCAGTGTCTCAGAAAATCTCGGGAAAAATAAAAGTGCTATTTTTACATACAGTTATTTTCCCCTTGGATCATTAATACGAACTCAGAAATCCGTTCTGAATACTTCTATATAGTGTCGTCTACTAATATTCATAATTCCACCAAAAACACTATTCATTACTTATTCTTTACTTTATTCCTTATAATTAGAAAAATGATCTCGTGCTTTCCGAGCGTTCCTTAACCCTTTTACGGAACCACTGGACTTATAATAGATATCGATTTGGGTGACATGAGAATAACCCTCCTCTTTGGAATTTATCATGTTGTACTTTCCAGGAGATAGATTATTCTAATCTAAGTTGTCAACCTATTGCATTCTTCATGACGTATAAACAGTTGAATCCCAATTCATTACATAATCCTTTATTAGAACCACTGTTACACTTATACTTCGTTACATAATAAAAGTTTTAATTCTACCAAAAATTTGGGATCTTACATGGGTGGATAGATTAACCAAAATTTTCCTGATTCTGGAAAGAAGTCCAACAAATTTTGGCAAACCTTATCTTTCTGATTATCAAAAGAAGTCACTGAAGAGAGTAGAAACTGGAGCGAACCCTGTGGATTGGGTAAGGTAGCCGCTATATATATGGGTTGGTGGATAGACCCTGATGATTACAATTGATTGAAGAGATAAAACAGTGAAGTTGAGATTGAACGGTAAAAGAGAAATGTATTTAAGGACCAAAACGGACTGATAAATTCCGGTATTGACTTAAATGAAAAGGCTATTATGCCAAAAGTGTTAAGCATATGTAGCACGTGGGATTGATAAGAGAAGTTGAAAAGATAAAAAAAATAAAGGAGAGGTGACCGGAGACGGTACCGAGAAGTCGATTAAGACTTATATGGAGTAAAATTTTGAAAAGATCAGAAGGTATCTAGGAAGAGGGATGAACGAAGAGTGGCAGTGCTCAAGTTGAGTGACTATGCTACTCTGGTACCTAAAATTGCTGTGTAAAGGAAAGCAGTGAACAAACACCAAAAGAAAAAGCTTAAGAGTACGTAGAAAAAGCATATTGATAAGCGAAACCTACCCTAGATAAGTTATCTTCACTATGGACGAAGGAGGCACTATGCCGGCAATTGTTAGAAAAGTAATGCCATTAGCTAACCTTAAACTCACATACTGTAGCGCGGCCATTTGGGGCCATGTGGTAAAGAATTACAAAGTGACTAGACCAGCAATGTAAGGACAAAGCGGGGTGCTTCTCACCAAGCGCCAACCGCGAGAACTTTGGATATAAAGTGAAGTGATTAAGGCATATATGAATGACCAGCTTATGAGCTAGAAAGAGAAGTAAAGTGAATTGAGATACATGACGATGGGATTTTACATCAATGGAGGTTTATGAAGAGTGTCAGAGATGATGCATAAATGTTATCTGAAATAGAATATCCTCAAGAAGAGTAATAGGTATTAAGAGATTCACATTGAACTCGACCAATATCTTCCAGAACATCCTTGCTACCTTTATCAAGTTCTGTTAGAAGAGCGGATAGACATATGTTGTCTTTCGGAAGGTCATGTAGACTGACGTCAATTCGAAAGAAAAGGCTAACATTAAGCAACCTATAGATTATCAAAATGAAAACGATTGAAAAGAGACCCTTATTAAGAATATGTGATCAGATTGTTAATTAAAGGATGTAAGTATTTCTTGAAAATAGAATTGAGGATAGAATGTCCATAATTTAAGACGAACCCGAGGGACGCACAAAGGATGGCATTACCCCTAATAAAGACATTGTGAATTTGGACGAGATAAGTTGGATTGACCAAGGCATCAATAATCTTTAGGGATTTATTGAAAGGAGTTTCAGAAAGTACATAGACAGAATTGTTATAGGACTGATTAATGATACTTTGATATACCCTGTACCTAGAAAATACGGGAGGAATGATGAGGATGACCTAAGAAACCTTAAAAGGAAAAAGGGTAATATTCTGAGTTTCAAAAATAGAATTCTGGTAAGGAATGTACGACAATAATAATAATAATAATGCCAGGTGAGGCATGTGTGAGACCATGAGGAAGTATGGATTGAACCAAATAAAGGTTGAGATTATCCTAAAACAAGAAAGAACTAAGAGAAAAAATATCCTAGGTATGATTACGAGTAACCGTGATAAAGTTCACACAGAAAGGTGGAAGTAATGACTTATGGAAAAAGACTGAGAGAGATTTTTCTCCTTTGCAGAGCTTAAGGGAGAATGCTTCACCCAATAGTGATGGGAATGAGGTAGAAAAAAAATTGAGTTGGAGTAGATCCAGAGAACATTGATTACAAGAAGTTATTATTATCAGGAAAGGCCAATGAGGTGGCCGACACTTTAAGTATAGAGGAGTAATTATAAATGCTCATACTGAAGAAACATAATGATATTTGGAAGGACCTTGAAGGTCATATTGGAGTGGAGGAATTTACATTCCTTCTGATGATTGTGCAAGAATCGACTGTAATAATAGTTTAAGTAAAGATTCGATTCCTAATATCATCTTAAGCAAATTACACACTTTAGGAGGTCGTATTTTGAGGAAAACAAGGACCATGGTACAAAATTGATTAAGTGAACCGTTAAGCTTCCAGTCATCTACTGAAGGCATGTGATAAATAATTTCATCAACCTGTCATAGCTGTGATGCTTGAAGCTCTTCTGCAATTTTATTGGCTTCATTAATATCTACATCAAGTTCAGGAAGTATTCCTCATGGATAAGAAATAGTGATTATTTTGTCTTCCTAAAGGATTTTGATCTGACAATTATAAACCCGTATGATTAGCTATTAAAGCACTACGTAAACGACAACGATGGTGATTCAACAATGGACTACCTTAATGTAGTGGCGATTCTTCTGAGAAATTAGGTGATAACGATTGTGGAGATGTCAGAATGGAAAACAGAAATATATTGTATTAGATTTAAGTTAGAGAAATCGTCAAGGTTTATTCGGATGGTTTAATTTTAGAATGATGAGATGTTTGAAATAAATGATAATGTCATGATGGTTCATAAAGTGAGTATAATAGAAATAGAAGCCAAGTGACTGATAGAAATGAATAAAGGGTTGAGGATCAATAAGGAGTTAGATATGCGGACTCCTGAGAAACCCCAGTAACGAAGCTAGAAAAGTATGAAATTGAAATGGCAAAGGCTCTTGGTCACAACGGAAGGTTGAAATGAAAGCATAAATGACATATAGGTTAACTCCCTTTAAGTTGGAAGAATTTGAGGAAATTTGGAATAGATTGATTGAGTAATAAGGAGACTCATGGATCGAGAAATTGAGAATTTAGATGGTTGAATAAAGGAAAGTTTGACCCCAAAGATGTGATGCTTATTGAATACAAGGTGATGGGATACCAATAAGAAGGTGTCAAGTACAAAGGATGTCTCAATAATGAGATGACGGTGGAAATGAATAACAGAAATGAATAAGAATCAGATAACGAGAAGGATGTGATTGATAAAGAAAATATTGGGAAAATTCTTATGGAATGTGAAGCAAGGAATGTTATGAATGGATTGATGAATGAGTTTTCCAAATGAACTCTCGGGATGACCACCTAATAGTGTTAGTATTGTGAATATGAAAGAGCTAGTAGCGTGGCGTGGAATGTCAGTAACAATGATGTCAAGTGAGAAATCCAAGATTTAACCTGAGAGGTTGAAGGATTTTCCAAAAGTGAGAGTTGCTAAGATTAAACAAGAGTATAGGTCCGTAGAATGATGGACAGAGCAGCGAGGATATGTTGACACGTGAGATTACGATAAAGTAGTATTTGATACGATTACGATAAAGTAGTTTTGCAATCATGAAAACTTTCAATAATTCTTTGAAATTCTTTTCTTTTCTTTTCTCGTATTCATCTTCTTTGAGAAGAACAACCCTTTAAGGAGGGGAGGTACTGCTACGTGACTATCTGTCTGTGTGATAGAAGTCTAAGTGGAATACCATAACTTGTTTAATTGCTTGTCAAGTACTAAAGGCTAGCCACCTTCTGCACTAACTATGCAATATGACAAATGTTCATTGATCATATTGATCTCTCAATAAATTCTTCTATTTCTATATATTGATCGAGATGAGAACAAAGCAAGCAAATCACTCCAAGCAACTTAGATGAGAACAAAGCAAGCAACCAAGCAAATCACTCCATTCTCTCCACCTTTGCTCCATTCGGCCCAACCCTAAATTCAAAAACAAAAATCAACCTTCCAACCATTGTTTGATCTTGAAACGTTTATGGTGAGTACTACATTTCATATATTAGCTATCCTAGAAATCTGAGCTTCAAACTCCACTTTTTCATTTTCAAAAAAATCATCAAAGTGGAGGATGAATTTTAACTCTCATGAACTAATCTTGTTTTCTTGATTTCTTTGGTTGATCTAAGCTAGCTTAAGCACACACAAGGACCAATCAAGGTTTATTAGGGCTTGTACACTCTCCAAGGAAGGTATATCTCTTAAGAACCCTAGATCTTACTTTGAGTTTTAAGCATGTTCTTGGTGATCTTAGCTTAGATATGATTATAATGTTATGTTAAGAATATAAGCATGATCTTGTAGTTGGTTTAGACATATGATGATTATGATGATGAAGTGAAATGTTCTTGGACTTATAAGATGAATTTCATGTGTATAAGATGTATGGTATGCCCGGTGTGGCTTGGTTTTGTTGAAACGAATTTGGAAACGTTCGATTTATAGCCGTCGTAATGCCGAAATTTTGTTATTCATGCATAATCAGTAGCATTAATTTCCTGACCTTGATAAGTATATGACATACCTTTGTAGATGTCATAGATCATTTTGGCGTGAGAATCGAAGCAAACGGACTTACGGTTTAGGATTTATGGTCAAAATCGTAAAAGTGGTTAGAAACCGTAAGTGCGAGTTCGTAATTGATATTGGACCCCTATAAAATAAGTAATTCAGTGGCGAATCATGATAATTAAATATTAGAGATCATAAGGAAGGTGTGGGAGAAAACCTCATGTCAAACGGATCGTTTTTCAATTTTATAAAAATGTTCGAACCTAAGTTAAGTGCGAAGAACCCCTTAAAAGAGCACTTGGTTATAACTTTCGAAGGTCACTTAGAAAACGATCAATAAATCTCGAGGCATAATCTTGGTTAGTGAACGACCGACCTTAGCACTTTTGTGGCATAAGTACCTACCAAGTGTAAGTGTAATGACATGCCTTAATATCGAACCAATGTCTGGTCATAACGGTGTTAATAAGAGTTACACTAGAGAGTGTATAACGAGATTACTTGAAAACGTGTTTCGACCTAAGTTAAGTATATACTTAGCCTTTTTAAAAGCGTTAAGTAATTAATCTTGAATGCTTTGATTGTTTATAGATCACCGAGCAGACCCAGGACACGCTACCCCTACTCGACTACCAGGCAAGTTTCCAATACCTTGGAACTGTTGTTGTGATAATATATATGATTTGATTTTGTTATACATATGCCATAGCATGCATGCCTACTTGCAAATTATACTGTGATACTTGTTCCATGATTTGTTATTGGCTCGTAAGATAGATATGAGATATATCAGTTATGAGCCGGGTATTGCTAAGACCCTTAATGAAGGTCATATGAACCTCATTCTTCAAATATAGACCGGGAGTCGGTATTTTGAAATATATAAATAGTCGTGGAAACCTGGAGGGATTCCAATGACAGATTATTATTATTTCGAGGATTGTTATTCGATTATTAATCTTTTTGAGGAATGTTATATGAGTATTATTTCAGTCGAGGAATATTAAATAAATATTAGTCCGAATATTCAGTTGATCATTATTTATTTAATGAATATCATTTCGAATATTCATTTGAGTTTTATTTATTTAATAAATATTATTATTTTGCATATTCATTATTTAATGAATATTTATTCGAAGGTTATTTGGAGCAATATTTTGTATCTATAATTTTCTTTGAATATCCATTTAATTCTATCAACGATTTTAAAAATGATTTATTTCATTCAGATATTATCTTCGATTTTCAAAAATTATGTAAATTATTTCTGAGTCTTATTATTATTATTATTATTATTTTATCAAGGAAGGTTCTCAAAACTTTTATTCTTCATTCAAATCTATCTTTCAAATTATAAGGGAACCTTACTTGAGAAATGTTATTTATTTTGTTTGACTTACCGGTCATAAATTCTTTAAATCTATTCTTTGAACTCGCAACTTGGTTGCTATTTATCCATTTGAATTTGTTATTACTTCCTCATCATTCGAGGGGTAAGGTGGTTGGAACAAGTTGATATCCATTAACAAGCAATAGCTTGGGAAATATTGGTGAATTTTCCTTTCCAACTAGATATGACTACTTTGTGGAGTCTTATCAACAAGTATTATACTTGGGGAAAGGAGAACAAACTTTACGTTTTAGAGTCATGGATTCTATTCGAACTAGGAGTCGTGTAAGTGGCCGAGTAGCGCCCGTCCATCCCATTGGCCCAACCGTTGGCCGGGGAGATCTAACAGGGCGGTAAACAAGTAAATCCGTCAGTTCTTCCTTCTACCAGTAGTAAAACTAATTTGAGCTGTACAATCTGCGACTGATCATCATAAGGATTGGAATAACGGGTGCGGTTAAAACTCCAGCATTAGTACATCATCCAAATTAATTTATTATTGATGTGTTAAATTACGTCTAACCGTAAGCGCACGGTATCAATTGTAGTAGATACTAGCAAATACGGGTCGATTCCTCAAGGAGACAGTTTCAGTTTCAATTCAATTATTATCAATTGTTTCTAGTCACAAATGATTAGTTGAGAATTTTATTAACCACTAAAGCAAATTTAACAAAGTTTTTAAATCAATTAATGATGGGATCTAGGGCAATTCAGGTTCATCATGCTTACACCAAACAAATCACAAAGGTATAGCTTTTTAATGGGATAAAGTAATTAAAGTAATAGTTAATCTTTTTCAAGCATTAACACTCTCAGAAATCTGATGATGTTTCCACACTCACCTTCAATTCCGCTAATTGTAAGTAAGCCTCTAGTAGTAAAAATCTTCCGATCTATTACTCCTATTGCAATCAGTTAATCCATTATATTGCGCAATTACACAAATTAAGATTTAAAACATATCAATCAGAATTAATCTCTACCCATCAATTTACTAATCAAATTAAGCCCAAATCATGGTGCAAACATGGCTCCCCTTAATACCCTAGAATTAAACTACTCACTCATGGTAGAATAAAAACTAACAATAATAATAATAAAGAAGAAAGCCATATTAAACATGTAATAATGAGAGAGAAGATTAGAAATACCTTAAACTTGATAATAATGGAGAACAAAAGATCTAAGATTTAATTATAGCTTACAAAGATCAAGAAGAGAAATAAAACCTAGCTTGAAATAACGTACGTAAAGAGAGATCCTAAAATAATCCCCTAGATGTGTTTTTATAGTCCTATAAGTCTAAGTAATTGCCTTAAATAAATAGGCCCAGCTGGAGGTAATTAGAATTATATTACAAGTAGGAAAAAAAAGAATAAAATTCTATTTTTTTCTTGAATAAAAAGAATAAATAGGCTCTGCTCGTTCCTCTGTTACTGCATGCCTTGGACAGGAGGGAACTCGCGCCGTTGCACAAAACCTCGCGCTGCTGCTCAAAACCTCGCGCTGTTGCACGAGTTGGAGCGCTATAGCGCCTTGATGTTACTGTTCACGCGCGCTGTTGCACCATTTTGGAGCGCTATAGTGCCTGGTACGTTCTGTTCGTTCTGATTTTTTGCACGGTTGAAGCGCTATTGCGCCTCTGCAAGCGCTGTAGCGCCCCGTAGCTCCTGATCATCACTATATTTTACTCCAAAATGCTTAGAAACGATCAACAAATTCACATTTCCTCTCGTAACTTCATAAAATCATTCCTTCGAGTTAAAAAAACACCATAAAATCATTGAATAATGCTCGATTCTTCCAACATGGCAATTATTTATTTCCTGTCATAAAACACATCAAACACTAATTAAATCCACACGATTATTCGCAAAAGCACCAAAAATATGGGAACAAAATCCTATAAAGTATATATAAAATACACTCTATCAAATATCCCCACACTTAGCACTTTGCGCGTCCTCGTGCAAACTAACATAATAATTATACTATCTAATTAGTACGACTTCCGTAGGTGATCACGGTTGCATTTGGCATATGCAACAAGCCCTTTAAACCCCTAGGTAGCCCTAGTGGACGAGTAAGGTCTCGTGAGGGTTTATAGTGAATATACCCACAAAATTCATCTAACCATGCAAAAGATCAATGCTAACACAACACCACACACACAAGTCCTCTCATGCCACATCAACTTAAGAATCAAAATAAACATACGATGTCTTGGTGTCGAAAGTGCAAGTATTCACGTAGTCTACTCAACTAACATGCAGAAGGTCATAAAAATTCATGTCAAGTGTAAAAATCGTTGGTAATCATGCTTAGCCCACAAGAAATACATATTTAAGTCTAAACCCGGGATCTCCTATGCCAAAACAAGTAATAACTCACCTTTCACTCAAAAACGAATATTCACTCAAGAACAAGGTTAATTGTATCACTCAATTCCAACAAAATCATAAACACAACTTGACACTCGCAATCAATCTCACTCGCAACACAACATACATCACTGATGACAATCAAAAGGTCTTTATCCGGGTTGTAGCGTGGGTTAGGGACCAGGTATGTCAAGTAAAGCTAAAACAGGTTAAATGTCAAAAGCTAGTACCCAACAATAATCATTATTCAATTCCCTTTCTATTAAAACCACAAATACTTCCCCACACTTGGATTTTTCAATAACCCTTACATAATAACTTGACTAGTCGAATGAAGAAGGATCATACAAACATAAGAATGCTCTCAAATTTATTTATTATTTTTTTTCTCTTTTTTTTTCTTTCTATTTTTTTCCTTTTTTCTGTTTTTTTCTGAGAGCTAAGGAATAAGCACAATGATCCATAGATATTATTATGAATTTCGACTAACAAGCATCAACCAAAATCAATATTTCCCAATGGTATGATCATCAATAACCCCCCCTTTTATGAACACCTTATTACTCCCTTAAGCACGATACTAGCCTTTGACAATTTAGGTTCAAATTCAATGTAAGGCCAATAGAATAAAAAGGATAATGGCAAGTAATGTGCTGTGTCACCAAAAGAATAGGATTAAGCTCAACGGGTTAACTAATTGATCATGTTTAAAAGGTATGGAAATATGGGAAATACGAGGTCAAACCTAAATGCCTTTATCATCTCATCATCATGTAATGTCATGCATTTCAAGAAAGATCTCAAGTAAGTGCTAGCAATGCAAAAAACATGCGGACACTCAAGCAAACGAAAGATCATGCAAAAGATATGCATGTAGGCTCAAAACTCGCTTGGTGTGACAAAACATAATCAATTCCAAGTAACAAGAGTCTCTAACGCGCCTACTTGTACTCAAAGCATGGAAACCAAGTCATCTTGCACATATTCATGTCATTCTAATCACTTACCACATTCAATTAAGTCTACCAGTTTCAACTTGCTAGTGAAAGTGTGTGCACAAGAACAAAGCACGTCACTTCTCATACAAAAGCGTCAAGAACACAAGAATTCTACGCATGCATGGGTGTATCAAGCAAAATACAACAACTAATCAAATTGCATGGCTAGAATTATTTTTGGTATTTTTCAATTTTTTAATTTTTTTTTAACATGTAATACACTACGTTGAGAACACCTCCCCACACTTAAGTGCTTCATTGTCCTCAATGAACAAATAACTAAACAATTCTACTATATATAAGAGAAAAGGAAAGAAGTACTCCCTCCTCCAATGTAGCCGGTGCACAACATCCATGGGTTGCCTCCCAAGAAGCGCTTTTGTTTAACGTCGTTGGCTCGACTTAGCTGGTTCAAATTTTCGTGGAAGGGTTGTCAAGATAAATCACTTCCATCTTTCCTACGAATGCACCATCCACATACAATTTAAGGCGTTGACCGTTAACCTTAAATTTCCTTCCATCCGGTACCATAATCTCAATAGCACCATAAAATTTGACTTCGGTGACAGTAAAAGGTCCGGACCATCTTGATTTGAGTTTCCCCGGAAAAAGTCGAAGTCTGGAATTGAACAACAATACCTTATCAACAACCTGAAATTCTCTTTTCTGGATCATCTTGTCATGCATCTTCTTCATTCTTTCCTTATAAAGCCGAGAATTGTCATAAGCATCAAATCGAAGCTCATCTAACTCATTAAGTTGAAGAAGTCTTGCCTGCCCGCAGCTTTTAAATCCATATTGAGTTCTTTAATATCTCAAAAAGCGCGATGTTCTAACTCCACTGGCAAGTGACATGCTTTACCATAAACCAACCAATAGGGAGTGGTTCCAATAGGTGTCTTATATGCCGTCCGATAGGCCCACAAAGCATCATCTAGTTTCAAGTACCAATCTTTCCTCTATTTTGCAACCATTATCTCCAAGATGCTTTTGATTTGTCGATTGGAAACCTCCACTTGGCCACTTGTTTGAGGGTGATATGCATGAGCGACCTTGTGAGTAACGCCATATTTCTTCAACAAAGTTTCAAACTGTCGATGGCGAAAATGAGAACCACCATCGCTTATCACTGTCCTTGGAACTCCAAAACGTGGGAAGATGATATTCTTGAAAAGCTTCATTACTACCTTGGAATCATTTGTTACTGATCCAACTGCTTCAACCCACTTGGACACATAATCGACAGCAACTAAGATGTATCTCATCCCACAAGAAGTTGGGAAAGGCCCCATAAAATCAACACCCCATACGTCAAATATCTCGACCTCAAGAATACCGGTTTGAGGCATCTCATGGCGTTTAGAAATATTACCCGTCCTTTGACATGCATCATACGCCAAAAAGAAAGCACGAGCATCCTTAAATAGAGATGGCCAGAAGAACCCGGATTGAAGTACTTTAGCAGCAGTTTTGGAAAGACCATGGTGGCCTCCACATGCGAGAGAATGACAATGCTTGAGAATGTCATGTACTTCGAACTCAGGGACACATCTACGAAAGATTCCATCAGTACACTTGCGATACAAGAAAGGGTCATCCCAAAAATATTGTTTAGCATCATGATAGAACCGCTTTCTTTGCTGATAAGTCAATTCTGGAGGGTGAGATCCACTAACACAGAAATTTGCAAAATCTGCATACTATGGAGTTTGAGTAGCAACCGAAAACAGGTGACCATCTGGAAAAGAATCGTTAATAGGAGTACTTGACGCAATATCATATTTGAAACGCAGCCATGAGAGATGATTCGCAACTACATTCTCAGCACCCTTCTTGTCTTTGATTTCCAAGTCAAATTCTTGGAGTAACAGAATCCAACGAATAAGCCTTGGCTTTGCTTCTTTTTTCGCCAACAGATATTTAACTGCCGAATGATCAGTGTGAACAATGACTTTGGAGCCAATGAGATATGCTCGGAATTTGTCAAGGGCATAGACCACAACTAGGAGCTCCTTTTCAGTAGTAGCATAATTGACTTGAGCTTCATCCAAGGTTTTACTTGCATAGTAGATGGCGTGCAATACCTTGTCTTTCCTTTGACCGAGAACTGCTCCAACAGCATAATCACTTGCATCACACATAATTTCAAACGGAAGATTCCAATCTGGAGATTGAATGATTGGTGCACTTATCAAAGCCTCCTTAATCCTGTCAAAAGACTCCAAACAAGCGTCAGTAAACACAAAGGTGGCATCCTTAAGCAAGAATTGAGTGAGGGGTTTTGCACTTTTTGAAAAATCTTTTATAAAACGACCATAAAAACCCGCATGACCAAGGAAACTCCTCACTCCCTGGACATTAACAGGAGGAGGAAGCTTCTCAATCACCTCAATTTTTGCTTTGTCAACCTGGATGCCACGTTCAGAAATCAAGTGACCAAGTACCACTCCTTCATTTACCATGAAGTGGCACTTTTCCCAGTTCAAAACCAAATTCACCTCTTCACAACGTTTAAGCACTTTAGAAAGATTTTGCAGACATACATCAAAATCAGACCCATAAACACTGAAATCATCCATAAATACTTCCATGATGGACTCTATGAAATCAGAAAATATGGCAGTCATGCAACGTTGAAAAGTAGCAGGGGCATTGCACAATCCAAAAGGCACTCTACGATATGCAAAAGTACCATATGGGCAAGTAAATGTAGTCTTTTCTTGGTCATCAGGATGTATAGGGATCTGAAAGAACCCTAAATATCCGTCTAAATAGCAAAAGTACTTATGCTTAGCAAGTCTTTCTAACATCTGATCAATGAAAGGGAGAGGGTAATGGTCTTTTCTGGTGGCAGTGTTTAACTTACGGTAATCAATGCACATTCGCCAACCGGTGACAATTCGAGTGGGAATTAATTCATCTTTATCATTATTAATTACCGTTGTTCCTCCTTTCTTAGGGACTACCTGAACTGGGCTTACACATTTAGAATCAGAAATCGGGTAAATGATGCCCGCATCTAACAATTTCAAAACTTCTTTTTTAACAACCTCTTGCATGTTAGGGTTCAAGCGACGTTGTCCCTGTATGCAAGGCTTGTGGACATCATCTAAGTGAATTCTATGCATGCAAAAGTCTGGGCTTATCCTTGTAAGATCATCAATACTATACCCAATAGCTTTTCTATGCGCACGCAAAACAGTAAGAAGCTTAAAAACCTGGTTATCATCAAGACTAGAGCTAAGAATCACAGGACAAGTCTTTTCATCATCAAGAAACACATATTTGAGATTAGATGGCAAAGGTTTTAACTCTAATTTTTGTACCTGAGGTTTACCACAAGAAGCGACAGTGTTGGTTACCTCACAATTCAGATCAGCTACACCATCCAACTCAAGAATCAATGAATCGACTTCAGCATGTCCTTCTCCTTCGTAACCTTCAAGCATGAGCATTGCTTCCAATGCATCATTCAATAGAATCTGAGGCGTCTCTTCTTGGACAATTTCATCTATAACATCAATCCTGCAGCAAGTATTCTCAAGCAAAGGGGATTTAAGAACAGAGGTTAGAGTAAAGTAATTTTATCATCACCAACACTCAATGTGAGAGTCCCACTTTTAACATCAATAACAGCACCTGCAGTACAGAGAAATGGTCTACCCAAAATATTAGGTATTTGGCTATCCTCTTCCATATCTAGAACTACAAAGTTTACAGGAATATAGAATTTTCCAACCCTAACAGGCACATCCTCTAAAATTCCAAGTGGATATTTTATCGAACGGTCTGCCATTTGCAAAGTCATCTGCGTGCATTTCAATTCTCCCATGTTTAATTTTTGAAAAATCGAGAGAGGCATGACTGAGACGCTAGCGCCTAAATCACATAAAGCTTTATCAATGAACAATGCACCTAAATGACACGGGATCGAAAAACTACCAGGATCTTTAAGCTTAGGTGGAGACTTATTCTGTAAAATAGCACTACACTCCTCAGTAAAAGCTACTATCTCTACCTCACCAAAGGACCTTTTCTTAGTGAAAATATCCTTAAGAAACTTTGCATATGATGGAACTTGAGAAATTAAATCAGTGAAAGGAACTGTTACCTCAAGGTTCTTGACAAGTGTCATGAACTTACCAAATTGCTGGTCCACCTTAGTTCTGTTCAACCTGCTAGGGAATGGGAGCTTTGGCATAAATGGTGGAGGAGTGACTGCAGTCTTTTCGTTGTCCTTTTCCTTGCTTTCCTTAGTTTCACCTTCGTTTGTGTCTTCAACAACTTTCTCTACCTTGTCTTCCTCAGAATTCTCTTTTTCTTTCTAAGTAGGAACATCATCAGTAGGCATTGGAGGAGCATCATATGTACGACCACTCCTAAGAGTAATGGCATTCACATTTTCCTTTGGCTGAGTTGGTTGTGCTGGTAGAGAGCCTTGTTGCCTTGTAGACGAAGAACTAGCCATTTGAGCAATCTGAGTTTCTAGCATCTTATTATGAATCTCCATCTGGTTCATCTTCCTATTGGTATCCTCCATATTCTTTTGCATTTTTAACAATATCTTCATCATATCACCTTGATTATCAGCATGTGTAGCTTGATTGGCTTGAGGAGCATAATTCTGATAGGGCTTCTGAAATCCAGGGGGATTCATAGGTCCTTGCGGGGGCCTATACTGCTGCTGTGGAGGAGGCTGATACGACTGCTGATATTGCTGCTGCTGATTGGGAACATTTGAATTCTGAGCGTTATTGTTCCTATATAAAAAGTTCGGATTATCTTTCCAACCAGGATTGTAAGTGTTGGAGTACGGATTATACTGATGCCTCTGTTGGAAAACATTTGCTTGCTCCATCTGAAAATTTTGTGAATTTTGAGCATTGTATTTGCAATCGTTACCATAGTGGCCTTGGATGCCACAGACTTCACAAACAGGATTATTCATAGGAGCCATGGATGACAATGCATTGATACTCATAGGTGGAGTAGAGGGATGAGATGTCTTCAATGAGTGGATCTCCTGAGTCAATGCAGCGAGTTGAGATGATAATAGAGAATATGCATCCACTTCAAGTTTACCCCCTTTCTTGGCTGCTCTCGGGTTACTGAAGTGATTGGTAGCTAAATTTGGAAGAAAAGCATGTGCATCATCAACTCCTTTGTCTAAAAACACTCCACCTGCAGCGTTATCAACTGTACCTTTTGTTTCAGGATCAAGACCATTGTAGAAGCGTTTAAGTAGAAACCACTTCTCAAGACCATGGTGAGGGCATGCACGTTGATAATCCTTGAATCTGTCCCAAGCATCCCGTAGAGATTCGCCATAATCTTGCTTAAAACTCATCATCTTGTCGATCAAATCGTCGATTCTGTTAGGAGGGAAAAACTCAGTTAAGAAAGCCTGAGCAATCTTATCCCACTCGGTCAAGTCAATATCATTTAACCATTTTTGAGCTTTGTCACGAAGAGAGAAACCGAACAACATGACTTTCAACTAGTCTGGAGTGACTCCCTGATGTTTAATTGTAGAACAGAGCTGTTGAAACCGTTGCAGATGATTTGTAGGGTCTTCAGAGGTAAGCCCAGCAAATTGATTTTGTTGGATCATAGTGAGCAAAGCAGGCTTGATCTCGAAATTTTGTGCTTGAATCGCTGGCATAGCAAGGTCGGTAGGTACCCCACTCGGAGAGGGCTGTGAGTAGTCTTCAAAGATTTGGGAGGAAGGTCTACCATTTTAATCTTTAGTTCAGGTATCTTTTGCTGTTTCTCTTTCCTTTGTTGATCTATGTATTGTTGACAAGTAATTCCAGAATCTGGACTAAGAGGAGTTGTATCCTCTTTCGCTTGATCTTCTTTCGTTTGAGACCTGGTCCTGGGCATCAACAACTAAACAAGGAAAAACAGTAAGATCGGTCTCAGTTGGAACAAGAGTTCCAAAGAGACAAGAGAAACAATCTAAAACAATCGAACTAAAATTATAGAAACTAGGCGTCTCCCCGGCAGCGGCGCCAAAAACTTGATGTGTTAAATTACGTCTAACCGCAAGCGCACGGTATCAATTGTAGTAGATACTAGCAAATACGGGTCGATTCCTCAAGGAGACAGTTTCAGTTTCAATTCAATTATTATCAATTATTTCTAGTCACAAACGATTAGTTGAGAATTTTATTAACCACTAAAGCAAATTAAACAAAGTTTTTAAATCAATTAATGATGGGATCTAGGGCAATTCAGGTTCACCATGCTTACACCAAACAAATCACAAAGGTATAGCTTTTTAATAGGATAAAGTAATTAAAGTAATGGTTAATCTTTTTCAAGCATTAACACTCTCAGAAATCTGATGATGTTTCCACACTCACCTTCAATTCCGCTAATTGTATGTAAGCCTCTAGTAGTAAAAATCTTCCGATCTATTACTCCTATTGCAATCAGTTAATCCATGATATTGCACAATTACACAAATTAAGAATTAAAACATATCAATCAGAATTACTCTCTACCCATCAATTTACTAATCAAATTAAGCCCAAATCATGGTGCAAACATGGCTCCCCTTAATACCCTAGAATTAAACTACTCACTCATGGTAGAATAAAAACTAACAATAATAATAATAAAGAAGAAAGCCATATTAAACATGTAATAATGAGAGAGAAGATTAGAAATACCTTAAACTTGATAATAATGGAGAACAAAAGATCTAAGATTTAATTATAGCTTACAAAGATCAAAAAGAGAAATAAAACCTAGCTTGAAATAACGTACGTAAAGAGAGATCCTAAAATAATCCCCTAGATGTGTTTTTATATTAGAAATAAATAGGCCCAGCTGGAGGTAATTAGAATTATATTACAAGTAAAAAAAAAAAAGAATAAAATTCTATTTTTTTCTTGAAATTCCGCACAAACCAGTCACACACGGGCGCTGTTGCGCCTTGCACAAGCGTTGTTGCGCCAAGTCTGGTAGCGCTAGCGCGCTGTTGCACCTGTCTTGCGCTACAGCGCCTTGCGTGCTCTGCTCGTTCCTCTATTACTGCACGCCTTGGACAAGAGGGAACTCGCGCCGTTGCACAAAACCTCGTGCTGCTGCTCAAAACCTCACGCTGTTGCACGAGTTGGAGCGCTATAGCGCCTTGATGTTACTGTTCACGCGCGCTGTTGCGCCATTTTGGAGCGCTATAGTGCCTGGTACGTTCTGTTCGTTCTGATTTTTTGCACGGTTGAAGCGCTATTGCGCCTCTGCAAGCGCTGTAGCACCCCGTAGCTCTTGATCATCACTATATTTTACTCCAAAATGCTTAGAAACGATCCACAAATTCACATTTCCTCTCGTAACTTCATAAAATCATTCCTTGGAGTTAAAAAAACACCATAAAATCATTGAATAATGCTCGATTCTTCCAACATGGCAATTATTTATTTCCTGTCATAAAACACATCAAACACTAATTAAATCCACACGATTATTCGCAAAAGCACCGAAAATGTGGGAACAAAATCCTATAAAGTATATATAAAATACACTCTATCAATTATCTGCAACATGAAGTATCACTCTTGTTGACAGGGTTTGAGAATTGTTCAAAACTGAAAGTACCTTTGCTTACCTTGCAACTTCATCGTTTACCTTATACTGGTATTATGTTCGTTAATGCATGGCATATGGTTTCACAGATATTTGAATTGTTATATATATACTGTTGTTCACATATATTACTTTTGGTGGGTTATTGCTCACCCTTGCTTTATTTATTATATCACAACAATAGCTAGGCTCGATGGACCGCGTAAGGCGCACTCGGCGCAAGCAGGTGGCTCCAGCCAGAGGACTACCCGCTGATATCGTCGCTGCCATTAATGAGGTAGCCTAGACCGGCAGCTTTTGTTTTAGCCTTAATTATATGTATAACTAATGTTAATCAAACAGTAGAAACTTTTAAATTATGCTGAATCATTTTGGGTATTGTAATAACTTATCACTTGTGGATCTTATAAATTCGAGACATATATCAAGTTCATCTCTGGGACTATAACTGGTTGTGTGTGTGTGATGTGATATTATTACGGGGTCATAGCATACTGTTTATTTATTGTGTTGCAAGTCAAGTATCATTGATGGAATTAAGACCGTAGCAACCAGATCCCCGACCCCGAATCTGGGGGTGTCACAGGAGCCTTTAAATACTTACATTTGACTCCCTACTCGTAACTTCCTTTGTGTAATTGATCACTATCTATATGTCACCGGTTGCAAAGTAATTCTGGATTTTGTTCTTCATTCGATATGTTCCATTAGAGAACTCTGGCATTATTGATAATCCAGGATGAGTTCTAAGAACCTGGCATACACATGCCCTTTCAGGTTTCATCCTAAAAATCTCACTCACTTCTTAACCACTAATCGTATTACTTGATGCATTTATGATTCAGCATCGGAATAGACTTAATGAACTACTATAATCCATTCAAGGAAAAGAAAGAATTTAATATTCCTCTGAATCACATGCATCTAATGTTTTTGGTTCATCATTTCACTAAGTTGAAATAACCCTATACTTAATCCTTGACAGTAGTCTTATTACGAGTTAATCATAGACTCACTGGTCTTTTCTTCTTGTAGGTTCTAAGATCATCGTCTCGCTTACTACTTCCTTATATATCTTTATCCAATCATGCCATCACTTCCCAATTTTTTTACTTTCTAAGCTGATCTATTCATAAAATGAACATTTCCCTGAATAAAACCACCTCATCAATCTCAGTTCGACCTTATAGATTATAACCTATAAAATCTGCCTTCTCATGGTGAATTACTATTGATAATATTCACACTAATCCATTCGTCAATGATATGGCACTTGATGTCTCTATCTCAACTGCTCTTGGAGACTCTGCTCCCCGTCCTATATCGATGTCTTTGATAATCATGCATCGTTCTAACTCTTTTCTCATTAATCTGAGAGTCTCTAATGATTCTTATCTATCCCCATATAAGATTTCAAGTAATTCTTCCAATCCATCTTACTTGCAGGTACTACATCCGGTAGTCCGTCTGTGAATCCAATATGCATCTCTAGTTCTCTTAATAATATCTCAATTCTTTACGGTCACTTCTCTGAGCACTATACCTTAATTCTTACAGTCTCTCTGGCTGCAGCCCTTATTTCCTCAAGAGTAAGGTCCTTATCCTTAACAGGATTCTTCTCCTAGCTGGAACCTCCTTCGGGTTCTTAGTAGCAGATCGTCAACATATAATAAAACATCCTCGTGCTGCTGCTCGTAAGTCTCAAGGTCCGTCACCTTACTCGTCGATGCGATATCGAGCCAAGTTACTATCATGATATTTAAGAGTTCCTGTAAGGGTTTTAGGTGAACTTGGTAGGAGTTCTTATTATCTTAATGAATTTATTATTATAATGTCGCATCATCTCTGGGATATATAACTCGCGCTCTGATACCATTTCTGTAACACCCCCAGATCTGGGGTCAAGGATCTGGTCATTACGGTCTCAATTTCCATCCACAAAGCCAACTTAAATTAAATTACAACCTTGTGACCCAAAACAACAACATAAAACACACCCGTTATAGTCCCAGAGATGAAATCATAGTAATTACCAAATATTATTAATCACAAGATTGAGTTCTTACAACCCAAAAGATTTACAATTTATCCATTACATACTCTTTGCCATCCATTTGTATATGTCATATAATAAATACATTTGATACTCAAATGCTAACAACTAGCCTACCAATAGCTTCCTCTTCAGTAATGGTATCTATGACCTCAGCGGTTAACCCTCTGACGGCTGTCACCTGCTTGTGCCGAGTGCGCCTTGTGCGGGCCATCTGATCTAGCTGTTGTTTTGATATAAATAAATAAAGCAAGGGTGAGCAATAGCCCACCAAAAGTAATATATGACTGAACAGTGATAATATACAACAATTCATAATATCTTTGTAACCATATACCATGCATTTATGAAGATAGTGCCAGTATAATGTAAACGATGAAGTTAGAGGGTAATTCCAAACATAACTTCTGTAGAAATATCTGCTATGCAAGGTATAAGCAGGACATCATCATATGTCATAAAAGAGGGGAATTGCAGGAAAATATTGCAATCCCATTTTTGAACATTTTTCAAACTCCTGCCAACCTGAAAGAAGTCTTTTCGGTACGTGTTACGGGGGATGCCCGTCAACCTGAAATAAGTCTCTTCGATACGTGTTGCAGGAAATTCCCAATTTGGGAGATGAACTAATACTGGAGTATTCACCGCGCCCACTGTTCCAATCCTTACGATGATCAGTCGTAGATTGTATAGCTCAAATTAGTTTTACTACAGGTAGAAGGAAGAACTGACGGATTTATTTGTCTACTGCTCAGTTAGATCTCCCTGGCCAACGGTTGGGCCAATGGGATGGACCGGCGCTACTCGGCCTCTTACACGACTCCTAGTTCGGATAGAATCCATGACTCTGAAACGTAAAGCTCATTCTCCTTTCCCCAAGTATAATACTTGTTGATGAGACTCCACAAAGTAGTCGTATCTAGTTGGAAAGGGAATTCACCAATATTTCCTAAGCTGTTGCTTGTTAATGGATATCAACTTGTTCCAACCACCTTACCCCTCGAATTATGAGGAGGTAATAAAGATTCAATTGATAAATAGCAATCAAGTTGCGAGCGCAAAGAATAGTTAAAAAAAATTATGATCGGTAAGTCAACAAGATAAATAACATTTCTCAAGTAAGGTTCCCTTATAATTTGAAAGATAGCTTTGAATGAAGAATAAAATGTTGAGAACCTTCCTTGATAAAAATAATAATAAGACTCTGAAATTATTTACATAGTATTTGGGGGTCGAAAGTAACATTTGAATGAAGTAAATCATTTTTAAAACTTGTTAAAAGAATTAACTAAATATTCAAGGAATATTTCTCAAGTCATAAATATTTAAGGAATATTCTTAATATAAAATATTGCTCAAAATAATCCTCGAATAAATATACACAATTATATTAAATAAATAATGAATATTCAATTTAATAATACTTAGGGAATAAATGAAGCTCAAATGGATATTCGAAAAGATATTCATTAAATAAATAATGATCGAATGAATATTCGAAATAATATTCATTATTTAACTAAATAAATTCCAAAGGAATATTCAAATTAACATTCGATGAATAAATCGACCTTGAATAAATATTAAAGATAATATTCATTAAATAAATAAAGTTCAAATGAATATTCAAAATAATATTCGTTAAGTAAATAATCTCAAATGAATATTCGAATTAATATTCATTAAATAAATAATGGAAAAATATTTACTTAAATATTTTTCTCCGACAATAATCACCATATATCAAGAAATACTGACTCCCGGTCTATATTCGAAAAATGAGATTCAAATGCCCTTTCACTAAGGGTCTTAGCAATATTCGGCTTATAACCGATATATCAACTATCTAGTTTATAAGCCAACAATAAATCAGGGAACAAGTATCACAATATATCTTGAAAGTAGGCATGCATGCTAAGGCATATGTATAACAACAATCAGTTATATATATTATCATAACAACAGTTCCAATGTATTAGAAACTTGCCTGGTAGTCGAGTGGGGGTAGCGTGCCCTAGGTCAGTCCGGTGATCTATAAACAATCAAAATATTCCATATTAATCACTTAACTCTTTTAAAGTCTAAGTATATTCTTAACTTAGTTCAAAACACGATTTCAAGTTGTCTCGTTATACACCTTCTAGTGTAGCTCTTATTAACACCATTATGACCCCACATTCGTTCGTTATTAAGGCTTGTCATTATACTTACATTTGGTAGATACTTAAGCCTTATAAGTTCTAAGGTCGGTCTTTTATGAATCAAGATTATAGCTCGAGTTTTATCGCCCGTTTTCTATGTGATTTACCAAAGTTATAACCAAGTGTACTTTTAAGGGTTCATTCGCGCTTAACTTCGATTCAAACATTTTTCTAAAATCGAAAAACGATCCTTTTGACACGAGGTTCTCTCTCACACCTTCCTTATGATCTCTAATATTTAATTACCAAGATTCGCAACCAAATTATTCATGTTAAGGGGATTCAATTGCAGTTACGAACTCGCACTTATAGTTTCGAACCACTTTTAGTAAATCGGTCATAATTCCTAAACCGTAAGTTCGTTTGTATCGATTCTTTTGCCAAAACGATCTATGACTCGAGATCTACAAGGGTGTGCCATATACTTATCAAGATCAGTGATTTATGGCTAGTGCTGTGCACGAATTTCAAGGGTTAACGAAATTTTGGTATTACGACAGCTATAAATCGAATGTTCCAAAATTCTTACATCAATCACCAAGCCCTCATATTCACATGATTCTCATCTTAAAATGTCCAAGAACATTTCACTTTATCATCATAATCATTATATGGCTAAATCAACTAAATCAACTATATAATCATGCTTATATGCTTAAAACAACATCATCATCAAAACTAATCCAATAATCACAAAAACTCAAAATAAGTTCTTGGGTTTCTTAAGAGATATACCTTCCTTGGTGTCTATATGAGTCTAACAATGCTTGATCTAGTCGTTAGAACACATTAATGTAGCCTAGATCATCAAAATAAACAAGAAAACTAAAGTTAGTTCTTGAAAGTTACTATTCAACCTAAATTTGTAAAAATCATAAAAAATCGAAAAATAAGAGTTTAGCTCTCAAATTTTTACCACATCTTGGGCTCTTCATAAGAATTGTTTTAAGCTATAGATCGTGAGATTTGAATCTTGGTAGCTATGGTTTTGAACTAGTTTTTCCCGCTGGACAGAAATTGTCAAGAACAGGCAGTTTAGCTCCTTCAATTTGGGGGAGGGATTTAACTAGGCTATACTATTTGGATTGACATGAAATTTTGAATAAACCTTTACTATGGAGTGGAGAAGCTATGGTTAAAATTTGGTGAGTTAGTAATTGATAGAAGTGGAGATATGAATTTTTTTTTTAGTATTGTTTCTGCTGGGCAGTTTGAGAGAAATGGAGAGATGGAGTTTGATTTCTGTTTGCTTGGTCTAATCATGCATAATACACCTCATTGTGATAATATCTAGCATAAAGATTATTTATTAAAGTGGTGTGGTCATGGATGATGTAATTTATATGGACAAGTGTTGTGATCTTGTGGTAAGATGATGAGATTAGGCTAGGTACTTAGTTTGTTCTCTAATTGTTCTAGTTCCTTTGTAACTAGCTTGGTTACTTGATCTCATCCTCTTGCACATGCTTGTCTCTTGGCTCTCTACTTGTTTCTTTGTCCGGTTATTGCTCAATTTCATTGATCGTTCAGAGGAATATCTCAAGCATCTCTCGTTAGGGTTTTACCGGAAACCTTCTTAATATTTATACTATCATTCTCAATTCTCTTTAATAATTCTTGAATCCAAATTTCTTAAATCTTTTCAATAAATCCTTAAGTCCTTCAGTGTCCAGGGAAATCTCGGGGAAAATAAAAGTGCTATTTTTCAGAATCCGATAACTTTTACATACACTCTTTTCCCCCTTGATCGTTAATACGAACTCAGAAATCCGTTCTGGGTGCTTCTATACAGTGCCGTCTAATAATATTCCAATTTCCACCAAAAACACTATTCATCACTTATTCTTTCTTTATTCCTTATAATTAGAAAAATGTTCTCGCGCTTTCCCGAGCTCCTTTTACGGAATCACTTAACTTATAACAGACATTGATTTAGATGACATGAGAATATTTCCTTTCTTGGAATATCATAGTTTATTCTTTCGACGATAGATAATTCTTATCTATATCGTCAACCAATTGCATTGTTCATGGCATATAAAAATTCGAATCCAAATCCATTCAATATTCATTCATTACACCACTGTTACACTTATACTCCGTTACATAATAAAAGTTTTAATTCCTACCAAAAATCTGGGTTCTTACAGGACTTGGTGTGCTTCCATCGATTGTAGATCCAGTTGATCTGTATTGCGATAACAATGGAGCCATTGCGCAGGCTAAGGAACCAAGGTCCCATTCCAAGGCAAAGCATATACTTAGGAGATATCACCTTCTTCGAGAGATAAACGAGAGAGGAGATATACATATATGTAAAGTGCATACTAATGATAATGTTGCGGATCCACTGACTAAGGCTTTTTCGCAGTAGAAGCACGAAGGTCACACTAGTTCCATGGGTATTAGATACATGGGCGATTGGCTCTAGTGCAAGTGGGAAATTGATAGTTTTAGTGCTCTAGATACAATGCTATTGTGCTTCTAGGAAGACTATTTTGTTATTTAATGATTATGTTCCATCGATTATTCTATGATTGATTTATTATGTCTTTGTTTACTGCGAAATAAATGTTAGAATAACAAATGTCCTTGGAATATGTAACACATATTCTATATCTTAAGTATGTGACTTAATAATGAGATTATAAGAATAGTGTTTATATTCCTAAATATCCCTAATCGAGCATTAATAATATTGGACAATTATAATGCATAAAGATTAGTATGTTTGTTGATGGATGACCACATCTCATTGGTCATAGGTATAGTGATACTAAAGTCAAGAACATAGGTGCATGTAATATTCTACATGGCACTGGATAGACCGACAGTGAGATTCTACATGTTAATAATGTCATTAGAAAGACTCACATTGAAAATGGTGTAATGATACTTAGACTTGAGATCATTATATTTCTATACGAGGATTAATATACTTTGACTACATTAAAAGTTACCTTTGACCGGGTGATGATAAAAGTGGATATCGGGTATATTATGAGACGTATGAGAAATATGAATGATAGATAAAGGATTTTACCCTCATATTATTAGGAGAGATATTATTGGCCTCTTGATTGAGTGAGTTTATAAAAAAATGCATGGCCATGCTCAAATATTAATTTGTTTTTAATAGTCAACTCATTGATCAAGTAAACCCGGATTAAACGTTGAAGAGGATGACTAATTACATGCCTCGAGTTTAATCTATAATATTTGGTTAAAGGGATTATATTACACGTAAACATTTATCAAGAAAGGTTTAATTGGATCACCAATTATTATTATTACTTGGGTAGCAAGAAGTATTACTAGATGCCGCTCATTATTTATAATTTAATTATTAGATATTAAAATTATTGCCAACATAATAATAACCTAAAGGGTTACACGCAAAGAACGTTTTAAACGGAGCCTTATTTAAATTACGAATTTAAATAAATTATTATTATTTTGAATTATAGAATTGGTTAAGTAGGACTTGATTAATTACAATATAATTCGAATTAATATTAAAACCAAAATAAGATTGGGTTTTAGGAAGCCCAAAACGGATTAGGGTTTTAATACCAAACTCTTTCTCTATAAATAGATAAGGATGTATTGTTTTAGGGTTAATCTTTGCAAAAATCGTTTTTCGAAAAACCCTAGCAGCTCTATATCAAGAGAGGTTAGAGAGAGAGAGAGAGAAATCGAGGGCAATTTTCGGCTAGTACCGACTCCGGTGATTGTAGAGACAATCGGGCGTTCGTGTAGATTGATTAGAGACGCAGATCTTGCATCAAGGGCTGCGTGGTGATTGCATCTTGGACCTCCATCTTTCAGAATTCGTAAAGCTCTTTAATAGGTATGATTTCGTTTCTCCATAATCAGCCATGTCTTGTACACGGATCCTAGGGTTAGGGTTTCGATTTTTAATTGTTTTTGTCATTTTTCGCTGCGTTTTATGTGTCAAAACCCAAAAAGTCATGCCTCTCACTAACTCTCGTTTGACTAAAGAGTTAATGGCTTTAAAATTCAAGTGGGACAACTTCTTATGCCACAACCAACAGTCTTTATTTGATTCCTTTGTGTAAAAGCAACAAACTCTATCCTTATTTAAAGAATCTAAATTGGCTACAACAGGCCTCCCTTTCTTGCTCCAGTCAGAGCAAGTTTCACCGGACTTTTTGTGAGTGATCAAACATTCATCTTTGTCAAAATCCACTTTGAAGTCCCTGTCAGTAAATTGACCAACACTCAACAGATTATGCTTGAGCCCTCTGACCAGTGCTACATCTTCATTGATGACATTACCAACTTCCAATTTGCCATACCCCAATGTGTTACCAATGTTGTCACCTCCAAAAGTAACAATAGGGCCAGCCTTCTCCTTATACTGTGATAGCATGGCCATATCACTAGTCATATGGTTTGAGCATCCACTGTCCAACACCTAAATGATTTTCTTTTTTTTGCCCTACAAACATAAATGTATTACTTCTTCTTTGGTATCCAAACAAGTTTGGGTCCATCTAGCTTAGAAACCGATTTATCATAAACAACATGCTTATCAACATTCTTAGGGTTATTCTTCTTGTCACTGTTAGAAGTGTTTGAGTTAGATTTCTCAGACTTGGGTGACAAAGGTACCTTCTTAGCTTAAGGAGGACTTGAAGACTTGTGCCTTGTGTAGTGTGTATGTAAATTTTGACTTATGCAACCATCAATAAATTGTCTTCTTAGATTGAAATAGCTAGTCATCACATTCATATTATATGGCATGCGATCAAATTAATCATAGAATGGTGTAACTCTATGTCTTCGAGGCACAAAACAATCATAGAATGGCTTAGGCACACTACCTATAGGCTGCTTACAGGCATCAGTTTGATGATTAGTGCTAAAACAGTTTTGACAAGTTTTTCTAAGGGCATTATGATGAAGATTCTTCTTCCATGGAATTGGCCATCAAGGCATAGTTGCAAAAATTCTTGTTCTTCTTCATTACTGTCAGTATCATCCCAACATATCCCTTCAGCTATGTAGGCCTTGCCTGGTGTTTACTTTCTATAAAGAGCCTCATACTTAGCTTCATGCTCCAGAAATTCCTTGTCCTTCTTCTTAAACTTCTTGCATCCACTAATAAAATGCCCTAGGTCATTGCATCTGTAGCACCTTATCAATGACCTATCCACATAGCCATTTTTGAATTTATTCTTGTTTGGCTTCACATGTTCTTTGCCTTTGTTGAATGAATGGTTTTGGGGTCGATCTTTGAAGGGATGTTTCCTCTTGAACCTGATGTTTGGGAATTTTCTAGACATGAAAGCAAATGTTGTGTTTTCCATAGCATCCCAAGAGTGTAGAATTCATCTTCCACTTGCTCTTCAACAGCTTCAGTCACCTCAACCTCAGGTGCTTCATCCACTATCTCTTCAATCTTCAGTTGGCTTGTGGATGCCTCAAGATCCTGGATTGACTTGTTCACAATCAGGGCACATGATGTGTTGACCATCTTGCCTTGAATAGCTCTTTTCTACAAGAGTTCAAGTTCATGTGTCTTTAACACACCGTAAAGCACATCATATGAAATTTGGTGCAAAGAGCAAGAACTTCATGTTTAACTCCTTGGTGCTGTAAATCTTCCCATTCATTTGTAACTCAGTCACTATCCTGTGAAATCTCTCAAGCATCTCAGTGATGCTTTCTTTTGGCTGAGCCATGAAAGCCTCATATTGTGTGACCAATATCTTTCTCCTATTTTCTCTAACCTCTTCAATTCCTTTACATAAAATCTCAATGTGATCCCATATCTCCGTTGCTGAATTACATAAAGCTATATTAGAAAACACTTAGAGTTCTGTAGAATATATGATTATCAGCATTATATGATTGTCAAGAGCAACCTTCTCTTTCTTAGTGTCTGTCCACTTAGATGGATCTTTAGCAATAGAGGACCTTGGAATTGTAGCAGTTCTAACAGTCCTTTCAGCAATCTCTTGTTGTGGAACAAATGGACCATTCTTCAGAATATCAGGAAACAGGGGATTTGCAGCTTTACAATTCCTACTGTCTTTGGTGTATTCATATTGATCTTTCTCTAGTCTTCTCTGATACCACTTGTTGAGTATGAAATGCATACTAGAAATAATAGAGGGGGGGTGAATGTATTTTCTATAGTTTCTTGTTTTTATTGCTTTAATAACCTGTTGATTCTGTGATGTGTATGTGTGTAGCTTGAAATTTATTCAGCAAATATGAGTGCGAAAATAAGAACACAATTTTACTTTAATCTAATATTTTATTATATTGAAAGTATGTTGTAATATGGGAATACAAATGTTAGTATTCTTAGCTTCATTTCTCAGAAAGATATTTTTGCTATGAATTACAATGAAAAACTCTAGTGCTAAAGAAGTGAGACTGTGTACTTATAGAACATCTGCATAGTGCACTTGCTACAAATTTAGTAATAGACAAATTTTCTTTTTAACTTGTCTATTCCTTTTTGGTGCAAGTCTAGGCATCTTGTGATACAATCTGATTTCTACTCTGCCTACATCCACTTCTTCAGCTAAATGTTCCCTTGAATATATCCCCAAGCTTTTTTGTAGGCTTTCCATGTACATATAACACTGATATGTCACTGTTGGTGTCTTCGTTTGTGTAGATTTTCTGACTTGAACATCTTCAGTAATTTGTCTTCAAGAATCCATTCGAGAAATGTCAAAGTGCTAGATTAGAGAACTTGTTTTGAAAAGCTAGATAACTCTGAGTTCTCTAACTCGCTTTTCCTGACATATCGAATCACTTCTCGAATGTGCCTTTACTTATGATATCCTTGGGATATCGAATAGCATTTGTCTCCTTGAGATATTGAATAACTTCTGGGTCCTTGAGATATCGAATATGCCTTTTCACAGGTGAAGTCTTTGAGATATCGAATGCAACTTTGACTTGTTGACTTCTTGAGATATTGAATAGTGAATTATGACATATTGAATACTTGACATCACGAATTTCTGACTTCTCTAATAGTGCAAATTACCTCTTGAATATGTACTTGCGCAAATTTTCAATCTTCAAACTTCAATTGTGTTGATTTCTTTAGCCTTGTTCTCCAAGCTTGAGGCATCTCAAGCATTAATTCATGACTTTGATTTGTACAATTACACAACTAAAATTTATGTCCTTTACAAGTACAGTTTACAAGAAAAAATCTAAGTAAGTGGGTTCCCCAATTAAGGGGTCATGCAAGTAATTCAAAGCATTACAAACAATTAGGCTCTTCACAGGGTAGTTTGCTGAATTCTCAGTTCTTTCTAGTTGCTTCCATCTCATAACATTTCCTAGATCAACTCTCACCTCAAATAGTTGGTTTACCTTAATGCCAAACACCTGTACTGACCAATTCCTCATGTCATTCTTTTGTAGAAGTTCAGTCTTCTATTGGTCACTGTGTTACTTTTAGGTATGAGGGCAGGGAGTGAAAAATAGGAGAGGTCTAGTTGCTCCAGGGTAAAAGGAGAGTATATGTGTAAGAGTAGTCTCTAATTTATTTTGGGAGAGCAAAAGGAGAGGTTGAGTACCCCTTTAGTAATGGAAGGTGAGATCTGTGAAGTGAGCCAGGATGAGATCCTAATCCAAATCTGGTTCTTTCTCATCACTCTGCAACTAAATCTGTCTGTAACCCATTTCTTGTTGATAACAAAAAAGGGGGAGAAGTGGAATAACTTTAAACCAAGGCAGGAATAGAAGGGGAGACAAATGGCATATCCTCATAAATACCTTCAAAAGAAAGGAGTGATAAAATACTGGAAACAGAGGAAGCAGTTCTGAATTCTCAAGGAGTTTAGCAGTACAGGTCAGAACCGGTGTCTTGAAACTTGATCAAAATTTCTGCCTCTTGTGAAAGAAAAATTGGAAGAGTGGTTTTTGTTATCATCACTCTCTTGATTTATGGGGGAGATTGTTGAGACGTAAATGCCTAGGATGATGATAACAAATACCATAAAGCATGAAACGAATCAAGGAATCTAAGCTGACAAATAAATCAGGAAGCTAACTGGAATGCAAGTCAATTGAAGCTACATCTTATGAATGGAACTCTGCAAAATAGTTAGAAAGTATTTTTGTGACAAGCCATAAGATGCTATAATCAAGTATCAGTAATCAAAAGAGAGGTTTGCTATGAACAACTCATGCAGGTTGTAACACCCTCACATACCCACAATAATAATATAAACATTTATACTCAATTAAATATTAATATAGATGAAATTTTAGAAATTTCGGCATGATGTAATCATAAACCGGACTAATCACCTGCTCAAGCAACTAAGTATAACTAAAACAGTCCACATGCACAAGTTATACTAACCATAAGGAAATAAAACCATACCAACCCAGACCGCTCACTGTATGAAACAACTATCAATAGTTATTACAACCCAGAACTGAATCAAATAATATACAACCCATTAAGTAAGAAAATCTGCCTACTAATACAACATAATATAAACAAAGATATATGCTCACTACCCATCCAACCACCTCGACCCTCTGACTGCCTCGGTGACTACCCCAACCAGACGGGCCACTTCTCCTAGACATCTTCTGGCTTAGCTGAGGAAACAGAATTAGCAAGCATGTGAGCCAAAATGCTCAGCAAGTATATATGTATGAAATTAAAACATCAACAACTGATATGTCTGCAAGATTGTCAAGAAGTAACAATCAACAATATATATCTCAATTAAAAATTCATCTTTTATCTGAATCATAGAATAGAAGCGGATTGGACTATCATGCATTTTATAAATAAAAACAATTATAAGGTTAGGCTGCTGATCAGTCACGCACTAACCCCGGACAAACGCACACAGCAATGTCCTTTAATGGATCCACGGCACACATTGGCCTTAATAATTTCTGACCACGAATCTGGTCCGACCCTTACGGTCCACATTTTAAAAAAACTAACAGTCCAATCCTAACTAAACATCAGGTGTCGGAACAATCGACCACCTCAACTGCCAAACACTCTGGACACTTTCGTTCCAGGTCAACATCTCAAATCTCACCAAGTAGAATAAGGTCAAGTAATCTCTGAATTAAATATCGACAAGTTCGATATGGCAAACAGGGGTATTGATTTAAGTCAAGCTACTAAAAGGATCAACGAAAACGATATAATCAACTTGGGGTATAACAATTGAATATTCGAAATTAATGGAAATTATCAGAGCAGTTATCTCAAGGATAAATCGAATGCATAAGAATCAAGTTATGATAGTCATAATTCGCCGGAAATATAAGTGAAGTGGTTTACTTCAAAGAAAAGTGGAATAATATACTTGCAAGGAATATGGATGTAAATCAATTCATTAATAGCATCAACAACTAAGTGGAATCAATTTTTGGGGTATAACAATTAAGTATTCGAACATTCGGGAAATTAACGGAACAATTATAGCAAGAGTAATTTGAATAAGCATATGAATCAGGTTTTTATAATCATAACACATTTAACAGATAATTAAAGCAATTTACTTGCCTTAACTAGAAAATCACAGAATCCGAAGTGTCTTTACGTCCTCAGCTTTAGCCTTCCCTTTATCCACGGAATCTACACACAATATAACACTATTTTAGAATCCTGTTCAAAATTCACTAATCAATATAAACATTCCACTAGTCTACCCCTGCGAATAGTCCCCTAATTGCATTTATATACTTATATAATAGCAATATATATATAAGCCACGGATAGTAGCATTTAATCATATTGGCACATTAACACATAATACATAGACTTTAAAATATGAAGCCCGACTCACAACTCGTATAAGTTAAACAATTATACATACTCATCATCAAGAAATGATTTTAATATTTTAGAAAAATTTTGACGGCATCCCCTTTATACGGGGGACTGCCAGTCGGGATACAGCCGACACAACCAACACAAATCTCAATTACTAATCGAATCCATAATTAGTATTCAATCCCAATTCACATCTCGATTTGCATTTACAATCCTCCGATTCATAATTTAATACCATTTAAGCAATTAATACCAACTCGACAATAAATTACAATTTATTAGATAAATAAAAAATATTAAATATTAAATAATTTTTGGCTCAGAAAATAATCATCATCGCCATATTCCATCGACTCAATTTACATTAAACATCACTGTCGATGGGGCAAAATCCCGAGGGTACCCGTAATAGGATGCCTGACTCGAAATTCCACACAAAACAATTACTGTTAATCCGTAGTAATTTCACAGAAATAATCATACAAAACACGAATTTTGACAGTAAGATTCCGAAATGCAATAGCTACCCAAGTTGAATAATAACAGGGCAAAATTCAAACTAGCAGCTAGCACAATCCAACGAACCCAACTGATACAATCCATTACAACATCCACCAATACAGAACACCCGAAAGCTTGAACCAAAACCACAAGAAAACTTGGTTTTGTTTTTATCACAAGAACTCATTTGAACTCGTACATAGCATACACGGTTAACACACCGACCACACATGCCACATACAGTTACGGTAACATCTATACATACTACTATAGCAGGAAACAGGGGAGGGGATTAATCATTCACTGAGTAACGAACCCACCAGCACACACGCACACACACTACGCACACACACCTCACCAAGACAGCCACACACACACACCCCTGTTCAAACACCCACAAACTCGCCTCTCTGTTCGGCCATACACACACAACCCACGATTTGCCTCACTCACACACACAGTTGAATTACAATCGGCCGGAAACAAGTAGAGAAGAGGATGGAATACCCACAATTTGCAAGAACCGATAAGACCAGCTCGAACAAGGACAAGGACAAGGATTGAATGTCCACCGGAATAAAAGCAAAAAATCGACCGAGATTGGACAAAGAAAACGATGGAGACTGATGGGGGAGAGGAAAGAATTCTCTGGAAACCGAGAGATATGAATTGAATGAGTAATCTAGGGATTTAACTACACTCATTTGGGGAAACTTAAAAAAAAACCCTTTTTATTAACTCTTTAAATAAGATGCATAAAATAAATTTGTAAAAAAAATCAAAATTAAATACAAAATAGATGGAATATTAAATTTTTAAAATTTTAAAATAAAGAATGTAAAATTACAATTACCCACATATTTTTAAAATATTTTTAGGATCGAAAACGAATTAAATATGAGTTTTACAAGATTAAATCCTTAAATTGGAAATAATTTGTAAAATCATTTTAAAATCCTTGAAACCCAAAAATAACCCACCAAGTATTTTTTAAAAGCCATATAAACTAATAAAATCAATAATGAAAAAGATTTCAGGATTTCTGCTAATCCCGAGAATTTTATAAAATTCACAGAAGGTAATTATAACACAAATAAATAGGAAATAAATCCCAAAAATACAATTAAAATAGTCGGGCTTACATAACACATATAAAATATCGATCTGACTTCCAAATATTATTCCACAATATAATACTTCCTCAACCAATTCACACACCACATAATTCACATTTAATAATAAAATAAATAACTTTTAGTAATTAAATAATCTGAAATTTCTAAGGCGTTATACAGGTAATTCGAGAAGTCTAGAAAGAAAGAGTTCGAAAAATCAAGCTTTTGACATGATTCTATTCGAGAAGTCATGGAAATGGTAAAATCGAGAACTCTGCAAAAAGGGTTATTCGAGAAGTCCTTGTTCGAGAAGTCAAGTTGTTAAAATGATTCAATTGGAGAAGTTTACAAAGTAGCCAATTTGAGAAGTCATTCGAGAACTCGACAAAAGGGCTATTCGAGAAGTCTTATTAGAGAAATCAAGATTTATCAGTTTAAGAACTCAGCTTGGAACTCTAGTGATGCCACAGTTCTCTAATAGAACCCATCGAATGAAGAACAAACCCAGAATTACATTACAACCTGTGACTTATGGACAATGGTCAATTACACAAAGGATGTAACGAGTAGGGGGCCAAATTGTAGATATTCGAGGGCTCAAACTCTTACAAATGAAATGTGAAATCAATCACTATTTATCCAATTTCGAAGACAAGAAAAAGATGCAAGCAATCTCCAACATGATTACATCTCTACTGAAGAATTCAAAGGATAACTTGATAATTGCATAAGGATCATCTAGTTTATCTGAGAAGTTCAAGGATAGCTCAATAAGTAGAAAAGCTTGTTGAATTACTAAAATTTATCTTTTTCTAAAACAACTTTTCAAGTACGAAGATTTAAATCAAAAAGATCATTTTTTGCATAAAGCATCACGTGGGCTTGGGATCTAAGTCATTTTAAGAACTTAGTGACTAAAGAAGAAAGCAACATTCACGGACTTGAAACATGCTGGAATTGTCCAAATCAAGAAGAGAATACTTTCAAGACATTTCCAGAAATGGCGATATTTCAAGCTTGTGTGTGTGACAAGTTATACCAAGAATGTATTTTACATATTTTACTTCTCTTCATGCAGTATATATAGACTGTATGATCAGCATAGCAAAATATATAAAACACTGAGCATTAACTTAGACATTGTTAGGTTTTCTTGTATAATCATTGTAAAAAGCAGTTGTGTGCTTCACACAGATTATTTCTTCAATATATATACCTCAGGTGGAACAATACAACTCCACCTGAAATTTTTAATATTGTGAGTTGCATTTGCTTTTCTATCTTAGCATTCATTTTATATGTTTCATATACACAATTGTTGAGCCTTAGTTAATCGGTCGAAAAGAATTTTTAGTCAAGATTGTATTCAACCCCACTTCTACAATCTTGTGGTGTGGTATTGGGATCTATCAGTTTCTCATTAGTAGAGCCAAAAAGGATATCATCCACATAGATCTGAACTACGATAATATCATTTCCATGTTACTTATAAAACAGTGTTTTGTCTATGGTGCCTCTAGTGATATGATTTTTCAGCAAGAATTGTGACAAAGTATCATAACATGCCCTTGGAGCTTGCTTAAGTCCATATAGTGCCTTTAAGAAATCTATACATAAAATCTGGAAAATGTGGATCCTCAAACCCAAGTGGTTGTTGCACATATACGTCTTCTTCCAACTCTCCATTCAGAAATGCACTCTTGACATCCATTTGATAAATTTTGAAATTTTAATGTGTAGCATATGCCAAGAAAATTTTGATGGCTTCCAATCTTGCAACAGGACGAAAAGTGTAATCATAGTCAATGCCCTCTTGTTGAGAATAACCTTTTACAACCAACCTTTCTTTGTTTCTAGCAATCATACCATCTTCATCCATCTTATTCTTCAAAACCCATTTTGTTCAAACAATGGTTCTGTCCTTCAGTGTAGGCACTAATTCCCAAACTTTGTTTCTCTCAAATTGATTCAACTCCTCTTACATGGCAATAATCCAATCTGGATCCAACATTCCGTCATCAATTTTCTTAGGTTCAATTTGAGATAGAAAACATCCATAGTGTTTGAGTTAAATTTCTCAAACTTGGGTGACAGAGGTACCTTCCTAGCTTTAGGAGGACTTGAAGACTTGGGACTTATGTAGTGTGTTTGTAAATTTTGACTTATGCAACCATCAATGAATTATCTTCTCAGATTGAAACATCTAGTCATCACATTCATATTATATGGCGTGCAATCAAATTTATCATAGAATGGTGCATCTCTATGTCTTAGAGGCAAAAAACAATCATAGAATGGCTTAGGCACACTACCTATAAGCTTCTTACAGGCATCAGTTAGATGATTAGTGCTAAAACAGTTTTGACAAGTTTTCCTAGGGGTATTAGGATGAAGATTCTTCTTCCTTGGAATTGGCCATCAAAGCATAGTTGTAAAAATTCTTGTTCTTCTTCATTACTGTCAGTATCATCCCAACACTTTCCTTCAGCTATGTAGGCCTTGCCCGGTGTTTGCTTTCTAAAAAGAGCAACATACTTAGCTTCATGCTCCAGAAATTCCTTGTCCTTCTTCTTAGACTTCTTGCATTCACTAGTAAAATGCCCAAGGTCATTGCATCTGTAGCACCTTATCAATGACCTATCCACATAGCTAGTTTTGAATTTATTCTTGTTTGGCTTCATAAGTGCTTTACCTTTGTTGAATGAATGGTTTTGGGGTCTAGCTTTGAAGGGTTGTTTCCTCTTGAACCTGATGTTTGGGAATTTTCTAGCCATGAAAGCAAATGATATTTTTTCCATAGCATCTAGTTCTTCTAGAGTGTAGAATTCATCTGCCACTTGCTCTTCAACAGCTTCAGTCACCTCAACCTCAGGTTCTTCATCCACTATCTCTTCAATCTTCAGTTGGCTTGTGGATGCCTCAAGATCCTGGATTGACTTGTTCACAATCAGGGCACATGATGTGTTGACCATCTTGCCTTGATTGGCTTGAATAGCTCTTTTCTAGAAAGAGTTCAAGTTCATGTGTCTTTAACACACCATAAAGCACATCATAAGAAATTTTTTTAAATCCCTTTCTCCGAGAGAGATGACTATTTAGGTGCAAAGAGCAAGAACTTCATGTTTAACTCCTTGGTGCTATAAATCTTCCAATTCATTTTTAACTCAGTCACTAGCCTTTGAAATCTCTCAAACATCTCAATGATGCTTTCTTTTGGCTGAGCCATGAAAGCCTCATATTGTGTGACCAATATCTCTCTCCTATTTTTTCTAACCTCCTCAATTCCTTTACATAAAATCTCAATGTGATCCCACATCTCTGTTGCTGAATTACACGAAGCTATATTAGCAAACACTAAGAGTTCCGTAGAATCTATGATTATCAGCATTATATGGTTGTCAAGAGCAACCTTCTCTTTCTTAGTGTCTGTCCACTTAGATGGATCTTTAGCAACATAGGACCTTCGAATTTTGGTAGTTCCAACAGTCCTTTCAGCAATTTCTTGTTGTGGAACAAATCACCATTCTTCAAAATGTCAAGAAACGGAGGATTTGCAGCTTTACAATTCCTCTTGTGTTTGGTGTATTCATATTGATCTTTCTCTAGTCTACTCTGATACCACTTATTGAGTATGAAATGAACACAAGAAAATATAGAGGGGGACGAATTTATTTTCTACAGTTTCTTGTTTTTCTTTCTTTAACAACCTGTTGATTCTGTGATGTGTATGTGTGTAGCTTGAAATTTTGTTCAACAAATATGCGTGCGAAAATAAGATCACAATTTTACTTTAATCTAATATTTTATATTGAAAGTATGCTATAATATGGGAATACAAATGTTAGTATTCTCAGCTTCGTTTCTCAGAGAGATATTTTTGCTATGAATTACAATGAAAAACTCTAGTGCTAAAGAAGTGAGACTGTTTACTTATAGAACATGTGTACATTACACTTGCTACAAATTTGGTAATAGACGAATTTGTTTTCTAACATGTCTATTCCTTTTTGGTACAAGTCTAGGCATATTGTGATACAATCTGATTTCTACTCTGCCTACATCCACTTCTTCAGCTGACTGTTCCCTTGAATATCTCCACATGCTTCTTTGTAAGCTTTCCATGTACACCCAACACTGATATGTCACTGTTGGTGTCTTGGTTTGTGTAGATTTTCTGACTTGAACATCTTCATTAATTTTTCTTCAAGAATCCATTCGACAAATGACTAAGTGCTAGATTAGAGAACTTGTTTTGAAAAGCTATATAACTCTGAGTTCTCTAACTCGCTTTTCCTGACATATTGAATTAATTCTCGAATGTCCCTTTACTTGTGGAATCCTTGGGATATCGAATAGCATTTGTCTCCTTGAGATATCGAATAACTTCTGGGTCTTTGAGATATCGAATATGCCTTTTCACAGGTGAAGTCTTTGAGATATCGAATGCAACTTTGACTTGTTGACTTCTTGAGATATCGAATAGTGACTTATGACATATTGAATACTTGACATCTCGAATTTTTGACTTCTCTAATAGTGCAAATTACTTCTTGAATATGTACATAGGCAAATTTTCAGTCTTCAAACTTCAACTGTGTTGATTTCTTTAGCCTTGTTCTCCAAGCTTGTGGCATGATCTCTGGATCTTCATTCAAGCATTAATTCATGACTTTGATTTGTACAATTACACAGCTAAAATTTATGTCCTTTACAAGTACAGTTTACAAGAAAAAAATCTAAGTCAGTGGGTTCCCCAATTAAGGGGTCATGCAAGTAATGCAAAACATTACAAACAATTAGGCTTATTATTAGATGGATACATGCATGCCTCTATGACTAACAAATATTTACATAAAATCGGTGTAAAAAATATGTAAATAGTTTATTTTATTGCATATATATATATATATATATATATATATATATATATATATGTATATATTTAATTTCGACAATATCATTTCTCCTTAAATTGTTATTCCAATCAAATTAAGTATTCTAAATAGAATACACATTCCAATTTATAGAAGAGGAAAATTCAAATTTATTGCGGAGACATATAATTAAAATATTTTAACAAACTCGAATTAGAAAGGAATATTAATAATTAAAACTTTCTTTAACATACTCGAAGTAGAAATATATTCAAATGTATAAAGAAGCAGAATTCGAATTTATAGGATTAACCTATAACTAAAAACTTTCTTTGATATATTTGAAGCAAAAATGAATTCGAATCTTCATAGAAGGATATTTTGAATTTATAAAAAAACATATAATTAAAATTCCTATAACATATATGAAATAAAAAAAAAAGTATCTGAAATTATAACTACCAGTTAACAAGATTTCTAAAGATTTATTCTATCATAATGTACGTGTACGTATTTAAAATCTTTATTATTCCGTTTAAGGATATTGAAGAGAATAGTACTTTTGCGATAATATAAATGGATGAAATTTAAGGCGATCGATTGTACTTAAATTTTTATTATTACATAATATTAAAATCTTTTGATCAATATATAATTATTGTAATGGGTGTCGGCCTAAAAAAATGTGACACAAAATCCAAATATTTTTTGGTTTTAAAAATACATCAAAATCTTCAAGTCCTAATAATTAGGTAAGGAAATAATTGTAAAAGACAAGTATACGTGAAATTCAAATCCAAGTATTTTTTTTGATTTTAAAATAAAATTAAAATTCAAACTCAGCATCCAAATTAAATTCCAATAAGTTTTGGACCGATTAGTTTTTTTCTTTAAAATATAATCGAAAAATGTCATTAACATATTTGAAGTAGAAAAGAAAATGAACGAGATGAGGGAAAATTTTAGATTTATTGAGCATCGATATTTATATGTAAGGCAAATAAGCCTAATTATTCAATATATATATATATGGAAACTGGTCACCAGCCACAGTTGGATATTTTAATATATCCAACCAACCCATCTTATACCATTAAAACGTCCAGTCAACGGTTAGGATGAACAGGAGTTACGCTATATAATATAGCGTATACGCTCTATAATAGAGCGTAGTACGCTATATTATATAGCGTAACAAATATTCCCATTTTACCCATAATCTGTTCCGCTCTATTATATATCTTAGCCGAGAACTACACCAATTTCAGCTCAAACAGCCCTTCATGTTTTGAAATATCATTTCAAGAGTGTTCTTGAGTTTATACCCAATCTTAAATCATTTGGAGATATATTTTACACCATTACAAACTTAATCTACACCAATCTATACCAATTTTTACTTTACCAATCTTAGTTTATTTGTCAAATCTTACCCAAATTTGAAGATTTTGAATATTTTGAAGATTTTGAAGATTGAGCTTGGAGTACCAATCCCAAATTAAGATTTTTGAAGATTGAGCTTGGAATTTAAGGTTAGCTCTCTATTTAACCCATGGCTTCTTTCATTTTTTCAAAATTAAAATCTCCTAATAAGACACCTAGTAAGATTGAGATTGAGGTAGAAAATGAAGATGTTAACGAACGTCCACACACACCTAAGATAATAGATCTTGATGATGATAATAATGAAGATGTTAAGAATGATGATGGTGATGGTGATGGTGATGTTGTCTATGATGTTGTTGATGATGGTGATGATGTTGAAGATGTTAAGAATGGTGTTTCTTTGGATGATTTGAATGATGTTTGCCCATGTGTTGGTCAATTATTCGATAGTTTAGATGAAGCAGAGAGGTTCTATAGAGATTATGGTAGGCGTATTGGTTTTGAAGTAATAATTAGAACTACACATAAACGTTCAAAAAATAACAAGATTTGTTCGCGTTTGTATATATGTTGAAAGGGTGGGAGATTAGCCTCAAAATCTTTGGATGATGAAGATGAAGTTCCCAAAAAAAAGAGAAAAAGAGATTCTCTTGGTAGAACAAAATGTAAGGCGCGAATGTATGTTGTTCATAGAGAGAAATCAAATAAGTGGGAGGTAACATTGGTTAATTTGGTACACAATCATGAGATGGTTTCACCTAGTAAGGTACATTTCATGCAAAGGCCAAGAAACATAACACCCATCATGCGAGAATTGATTATAATTTTGAGTAAGTCGGGTATTGGGCCTCAACAATCTTTGAATGTAATGGGTGAGCTTACGGGAAGCTTAGAGAATATTGGATTTACTAGTCAAGACATTCAGAATGTTTTGCGTGATATTAGACATCATGTATTTGATTCGAGTGATGTCAAAGAAGGTTTGACATTACTCCAAGAATTAAAATGTAATAGTTTTGGGGAATTTTTCTATCGAGTAGATGTTGATGAGGATAATCAGGTGCGTTCCATGTTGTGGGTTGATACAAGATCATTAAATGCATATAAAAATTTTGGAGACGTGGTAGTATTTGAGTCCACATACCGCACAAATAGGTATAGTATGCCATTTGTACCTATTACGGGGGTGAACCACCACTACCAATCCATATTGTTTGGTTTTGCACTAATAAGGGATGAGAAAGAAATTTCTTATATATGGGTTTTGAAGAATTGGTTGGAAGCTATAGGAAACAACCCTCCAATCTCCATCATCACCGATCAAGACATTGCACTTGGAAATGCAATTGCCGAAGTTTTACCAAACATGAACCATCTTTATTGTACTTGGCATATAAGTACCAAATCCGGGGATAAGTTATCCGGTTTGTACGCATATGAACCACATTTCAAAGAAGATTTCAACTTATGTTTGTACAAGTCAATGACGGTTGAACAATTTGAAGATAGGTGGAATGATTTGGTTGAAAAATATAATTTGGTTGATCATGGTTGGTTGTAAGAAATGTATTCCGTTCGACATAAGTGGGTTCGTGTGTACACTAAACTTCATTTCACTACCTGGATAACCACTACCTCGAGAAGTGAGTCAATGAATGCATTTTTTGACGAGTATGTAAATGCTAGAACCAGTTTGAAAGAGTTTATAGAGAATTCACAAAAAGCATTGGTGAAACAATATCTTCGTGAGAAAGAAGTGGACTATGAAACAAAGGAAAAGGAAAGGTCAAGAATAACATCCTCCTCATTGGAGAATCATGCGGCATCTATTTATACAAAGGAAATGTTTAGACGTTTTCAACACGAACTTAAACAAAGTGGAGCCTATGTTGTGAATGAGAGAGATTCCATGAGTACTATGCTATTTAAGGTGTACGAAACATATAAGACCACGGTGGCGGAGGAAAATAGAAAAGTGTATCAAATAACCGTGACCAATGATATGATAAATTTTATTTGTCGGAAATTTGAAAGTTCGGGAATGATTTGTCGTCATGTTATTCGATACTTGAATATGATGCAATGGACGGAGATCTCTAACTATTTAATTAACTTGAGATGGACAATTGGAGCAAATAAAATTGTCGGGTCTATATCGTATAAACGTCCTATCATTGGCAATATTCTTCAATCACAACCCGCCCGATATACAACTTTGTGCAAAGCCTTTCAAGATTTAGCGGCTCGTGGAAGTTTTTCGATTCCAAGATTTAAATATGTCATGGGATTGATTGAAAAATAGGTGGAAGTTGTGGAAAATTTTCCTATAGAGAAGCCTTCTACGAAAAAACTCCATCATGTGAGGATGAACGTGAAGGTGAAGATTTTGAAAATTTGGAAAACCCTATAATTTCCACCACTAAAGGTCGCAAGAGGGAAAGAGTGAAGAGTGGCATTGAAATGTCCAACTCAAAAAAACCAAGGAAATGTAATTGTTGCAAAGAACTTGATGCTAAACATGATTCACGAAATTGTCTAAAAAAATTAGGAGAGTCGATTCCCGAAAATTCCAACTCAAAAAAACCAAGGAAATGTAATTCATGATTTTACTTTTGATTTTGTTGATTTGGTTAGCAGTTTTCAATTTGTTGCTTTTGATTTTACTTTTGAGTGAATTTGGTATTGATTTTGTTGATTTCGTTAGCAATTTTCAATTTGGAATTTGGTGCTTTTGATTTTAGTAGAAATTTGGTGCTTGAATTTGGTATAGGAAAAAAGAAAAAAACAGAGAAAAAAAAAAATTTATGTGATTACGCTCTATAATAGAGCGTAAGTGTTGAAAAACAGGAGAAACGCGCTAAAAATTTTTGTACTTACGCTAAAAACAATCTCTAAAAATTTCAACATTTCAAACACAATCTCTAAAAACAATCTATAAAAATTTCAACATTTGAAACACAATCTATAAAAACAATCTATAAAAATTTCAACAATTCAAAATAAATTCAACAATCTATAAAAATCTCTAACTTACAATTCAAAATAAAACAAACTAGTAACTTACAATTTCAAAAACAAACTAGTAACTTACAATCTTTAAAATTTCTAAAAACAAACTAGTAACCTACAATCCCGCTAGTCTACAATCGTGGGAATACAAAGACAAATGCCGAGCTTCATTTTTATGGAGCTCCCAACCAATACGCCGTCGAAATGTTTTAATCACATCTTCATTCCATTGGACACCACACCAAGCTTGGGTATTGCAAGTCAATATACAATCTATATACTTCATAACAAAAACTCTGCAATCCATACCATTGGTTTGCCTAGGTCGTTCATAGACGTTTTCAACATCAGGGAATACGACATGTTCAAATTTTGTAGGATCCAACCGATTCAACATGAGAGGGACCAATTTTTCCTGTCAAACAAATATGAATTGTCTTAATAATGTATCAAACAAACATGGACTACTAGAAATTAAAAAAAAGGAAGATAAAATATACCACAATGTAGAACTCCGTCTTGTATAGCTCTTTTAATTTCATGTGCTTAGTATCGTCCCTTAGAGGATCAAACAAAGATACTCTAAAATTGGTCATTGACCACAAGAATAGGATCCAATGACCGCCCGTTGCAACCGGCATGATAATATAGTCGAAATTGGTTACCATTTTCCCCCTTCCTTTATGCCATATGCTCTAAAGTCCGTATCAATGGCCGCCCATTCACTAGCTTTCCTTTTTGCGGGATTCTTCTTCATAGGTTTGCAATGATGAGCCCCCATTACTTGTAAGAACCACGGAGACATGAAGTAATATTTGACGACACCAACTTGATGACCAAAGAGGGTTCTTTCCCTTTTTTCAAGCAATACAGTATAGCAATCGACTACAGTATCCTCCACTTCATTGTCCGGTTTCAAAGAAATAATCGCTTTTGCACTACAATTACGCGGAAGGTTAATAGGCTTATCACATTCCCACCAATTTTCATTCAACCAATCCACTTTATTTATCTTGATCGGCTTTATAAGGGATCCTTTATCAAATTGAGCACTAGGACCAACCATGTCCCTTGGAGCCTCTTCCACTTCGAAGTGTGCACTAGGATCATCGTCGAATTGAGTATGATTAAGAATTGGAGCACTATGACCAACAATAAAAGTTTCCTGAGTATTAGGATCATCGTCGAAGTGTGCACTAGGATCAACGTCGAATTGAGTAGGATGGTCATAGCGTTCATACCCCTCAAAATAATTTTCCTTCTCGGGACTAATTTCTTGGGTCTTTTTTTGCCTTTCTTGCCTTTCTTTTAGGCAAACAACTCTTGAAATCGGGCCTTTCATAAGTCGGGCCATATGTCTCGAGCATTAATTCATCAAATTTATTCACGAAGTTTGGCAATATTTCCTCGTGAAAAATCCCAGGCATATCATAAGTGCAAAGCCTACTCATATCTCGCGCGATACATATGATCTACAATACATATGAAGCAAGGACAAAGTATAAATATAAATACAAGAATATTCAAAAAAATTATCTCAAATAACATACTCCATGTTATAAAAAATAAGTACCAAGTCCATTGCCTTGGGATTGTCGAACTTGTCTTTCGGTTGTTGGAATATTTTCGGATCCTTGGTTGGTTTTGAAGGCGGCAAAATCTTTAATTTGGTAACATTATAGTACCAATCCATATACTCCTCTAGAGATATGGCATTCAAAGGTGGTCCCAAAATACCAATACCATTATTCACAAATTCATTCCAAACAACTACATATCGTACAAAATTGAGATAATGTTGATATACAAAAGAATGTTCAGATCTCGCCCTCAACGTTGACATATCATCCGGTGGCGGCGGTGGAATGCTTAATGGAAAACCAAACTGTCTTCCCACCCTTTCCGGAAGTTGATGTTCAACATCTTTAAAAAACACAAGGGGCACATGAGCTAAACTGGCTATAAGGGCCCACTGAAATTGAAGATCAAAAGGCCGATAGAAGCGAGCATATGGCCTCCACTTAACCCATTGTGCATCAAAGTTATCGAACATCCCGCGATATGTATCAATATTGTGATGGACATTGAAGTACTTAGATTTTCCTGGGCCAACGGGAGCAACCGCCCATGCCAAAGCCCTAGGCCATATATACTCGGTTTGAGATGCTAGCATAGATTGTCCCGGGCGCAACATCTCACGTGCCCACAGCATCAATATTGTCAAGCATCCCGAAATAGACTTGCAATCCTTATGACTTGCCTCAAATAAATTCCTATATAGATAGGCAAGTGCTGCTGCACCCCAAGCATACCCAAAAATTCTAGAAGTATCAATCAACAAGGGAATTAATCTTGGATGAGAAACATTGTTTGATTTTGTGGGGAACAATATCGCCCCACACAAATAAAACACATACCCCCGTGTATATATTTCTAGAAGCTCCCGATCCTCCTTGTTCGGGCATTTGCGATATCTCTCCCTCAAAAAATTTAATTTCACACCACCTCTCTCCAAAGCATTCTCCCTTTCCTCAAATGAGAGTGTCGGATCCGGCCAATCAGGTAACCAAAGATTTTTTACGTTAATTGTGTCACTCAAAGTTACCGCCTCTCCAACAACCGAAAGCTCCGTCAACATGTACACATCTTCAAGTGTCACCGTCATCTCCCCGAAAGTAAAGTGGAATGTGTTGGTTTCCGACCTCCAACGCTCCACTAATGACGTAATTAAAGACACATCATTTTGCATAATGGCTTTTGGGTTGGTAAACATTCCGAAACCCAAATGTTGTAAAAGATGAATTTGATAAGGCTCTAATTCCCATTGATTAAGCAACGAGGTACTTTGACGGATTGTATGTTTATCTCGATGATCACCAACCCATATTCTACTACTTATATGGTTTTATTAGTCGGTAAGGAGAGAAGGATCAACCGGACCGCAAAAATCTTCCATCTAAAATCCAATACATATAAAAAAAACTTTAATGCATACAAAAAAAATCCAAACTACACAAATCCAAACATAATCCACAATTCAAACTTTAAACCAATAAATTTTAATCCTAATAATTAGAAAATTATCCACAAATTCGAACCCTAATCGAAAATTATCCACAAATTCGAACCCTAATTCGAAAATTATACACAAAATCGATCCCTAATTCGAAAATTATCCACAAATTCGAACCCTAATTCGAAATTATACACAAATTCGAACCCTAATTCGAAAAATTATCAACAAATTCGAACCCTAATTCAAAAATTATCCACAAATTCGAACCTTAATTCGACCCTATTCGAAAATTATATACATACATGCATACATGTACACAAATCTACAATTAGATGATTTTGGTGATATATACATACATACATACATACACACATACATACATACATACATACATACATACATACATGTACACAAATCTACACACATCTTAATAATTAGATGACATCTACATACAATAAATAGACATGAAGTTACTCACTTTATATGAAGAAATGATGAAATTGATGATGATTTACTTCCGATTCCGGTGGATTTGCGATGTCCGGTGGTCTGTGGATGATTTGCAAACTTAATGTTTTGTAAAATAATGTATGTGAACCACAATACGCTATATGATGTTCTGTGTGAAATAAACCCGGTTTCGTCAAAAAAAACCGTCTACGCTATATAATATAGCGTACTACGCTATATAATATAGCGGAAGTTTAAACCGGCACGTGACAGCACGTGGCAGATTTAGGGATAAAAAGATAAAAGGGCTTACGCTGTATAATATAGCGTACTACGCTATATAATATAGCGTAAACTTTTACATCCCAGCCGTCCATATCTTTAGTGGATGGTTATAGATGGGTTGGATCAATATTCAAAAATATCCAACTGTGGCTGTAGAAGACAACCCTATATATATATATATATATATATATATATATATATATATATATATATATATATATTTGAATCCTCAAATGGAATATTTGGAATTCTTTGTTTTTGTGTTCTTGAATTCCTTGTTTGGTACCTTGACTTTCATAGCTCTTGACTTCTTGTTTTTCTTGGTTGGTACCTTGGCTTTCATAGCTTTTGACTTCTTGTTTTTCTTGATTCTTAAACCAAGACTCAAGGTTTTTTGTTAAGATTCTTACTTGGATTTTCGTCCCAGATATAAAAATTAACCAATGTACTAATCCTTAATTAGGATTGCTAATTGGATTTATTCTTATAAAAATAATTAACCTTATTCTTTAAGCTGATTGTTTTAATTATCGTTTCAGCTCATACTTCCTTCGGCTCTCCGGTTTCCTTCATTTTATTTTCCGATGAAATGTTGTTTTGTTGTATTTTCCTTCGGGTTTCTCATTTATTTCGATCATTTTGCTCTATTAAACCTGTATACGCGGGTCGCCAAAAATGTGACCTGGTGTTGGAAGTCACCCTTTTTCCTATAAAAGAGTGAGAGGGGAAGTCATTTCATTTACAACTTCTCTTGCAAAATTTTCATTTTACAAGTTTTCTCTCAAGTTCAAATTTCTTCTTTGTCAACCAAGAATCAAGATTGTAAGAACCCCAAATTTTGGATATAATTAAAACTTTTTATTAAGTAATGATAGAATGAGGAACAATGATTCCGACAACAAGGTCACCAGCTCTAATGAATGGTGGTTTCAAAGAACAATGATTGTAATGAATGGATATTGCTTTGGACAATGATCCTGATGCATTGGTATATTGTCAGAATAGAATAATTCGATGGTTGAGGACCTAGATAAGAATAATCTACCATCCAGGAAGGAGCTAATGGATCCTTGAAGGGAAATGAGTACGTGCATAGTGTTTCCCATACGTGCATAGTGTTTCACATACGTGCATAGTATTTCCCGTACGTGCATAGTATTTCCTGTACGTGTATAGTAATTTGGTGAATGAATAGTGATTTTGTAAGTTGGAAAACTTTTCACTCCACCCTATGTACGGGACGTGATATGGATGTTTCGAAGTCATATTAGTAATACGCGGAGGAAATAAGTGAATGCAGAGACGATCGGAATTCAGAAATTCCAAATTCTTTTCGGTATAATATTTGACCGGACAATGGATTAAATATTATTATAATCCAAGAATTGGGATATTAACTTTGAGGATTTGATATTTTGGGATGTTATTATATTTGATCTAAGAATGAAGGTAGGAAACCACTGAGGAGTGGTTATGGCTACAATGTAATAATTGATATTTGGAAAGAATGAATGGAATTCGACTTTATTATTTCTATGTCTTGAAGAATGCTAAAGGGTAACAACATAGGTAAGAATAATCTATCTTTTAAGGGAATAAGATATGGCAATTTCAAGCAGGAGAATATTCTCATGTCATCCAGATCGGTAACGATTAATCCATTAGTTCCGTAAAAAAGGATAAGGAACGATCGAAAGAGAATACGGACAATTGTACAACCCTAGATGAATAAGTAAAGAATAAGGATGAATAGTGATTTGGTGTAATTGAGAATATTATTAGACGACGTTATATAGAAGTACTCGGAACGAAATTCTGAGTTCGTATTATTGATCCGGAGGGAAAAAGAGTGTATGTAAAAGCTGTCGGATTCTGAAAAACACCACTTTTATTTTCTCCGAGAGTTCCCTGGACACTGGTAGCCTTAAGTATTTAACGAATGGATTTAAGGAATATAAATTGGAAAGTTAGAAAGAAAGATGGAGAATGATTATAGAAATATTAAGGGGATTCCCGGTAAAACCCTAACTAGAAACGATTGAGTTATTCCCTCGAACGATTAGTGAATTAAGCAATAAACGAACAAAGAAGCAAGCAGAGGAAGCAAGAGTCATGTACAAGCTACTAGAATAAATATCTAGCAACCAAGTGGGCTAAGTAACTAGCATGTTAGGGTTTGAACTAGTAGTTGGACAAATCAAATTCCTAGTTAGCAAGAATCCATCCAAGTGCTACACATGCCTTCCAATCTCACCATTCATTCCAAAAGCACTTTAATAAAGTAAAACAAGATGAGATATTATCTAAACTCATCTCACTTTATGAATTGTTATCCAAATAAGCCAAGCAACCAAGCCAAAAACCCCCCCCCCCTTTCAAAGAACACCATTCGGCCTTCCATTAATTCCAAAACCAAAGTCCACCTTCCCACCATTGTTTGTTCTTGAAATAATTATGGTGAGTCTCATATTTCATAAAACTTATCTCCTCAAAATCTTAGCTCCAAATTCCTTTGTTTGCATTTTCAAAAAAATCAAGAAAGAGGAGCATGAATAGTGTTTCTTATGAACTAACTTGTTTTTTTTTCTTGTTTTCATGGATGATATAGCAAGCTTAGCACACCTAAGGACCATACAAAGCTTAGTGAGGCTATTAAACACTCTAAGGAAGGTATAAGACTTGAAAACCCTTGGTGTTGTTTTGAGATTTTATAAGTTTTATGGATGATTTAGTGATTAGTATGTTATGGCATGCTTAGATCCTTGTTATTAGTTGTTATGATTATGATTTGGTTTATGAACCATGTAATGGTTAAGATGAGTTGTTGATAGACTAGTCATGATGTTTATTATATGTTGGGATGGTTGAATTGATCTTGGTTAGATCATAGTAAAGTGTAAAAACTTTGGAAAGCGCGTAAACATAGCCGTTATAATGTCCGATTTTACAATATCATGTTTTGTGTGCCATTTTTCATATCAAGACCCTACTGTCCAGAAACCTTTTCTGCCATGATAGGATAGGTTATGTTATAAGCTTCGTTTTGATATAAGGAACGTGTGAAACGGACTTACGGTTTAGGAGTTACGGCCGGTTTACTAAAAGTAGTTCGAATCCGTAAACGAAAGTTCGTAACTGTAATTGAACCCTCGTAATCTATGTAACGTCATGGCGAATCTTGGTAAATAAATACTAGGGGTAAGAAGGAAGGTGTGAAAGAAAACCGTATGTCAAAAAGAGCATTTTTCAATTTATTAAAAATGTTCGAGTCAAGGTTAAACACGAACGAACCCCTAAAAGACGACTCTTTTATAACTTCGGTAAAACACTTAGAAAACGGGCGATAAAACTCGGAGTATAATATTGGTTCGTAACGATCAACCTTAGAACTTATATGACTTAAGTATGTCCCAAGTATAAGTGCAGTGACATGTCGTATTAACGAACGAATGTCGGGTCGGATCAGTGATAATAAGTAATCCACTAAAAGGGGTATAGCGAGATAACTCGAGAACGTGTTTCGATTTAAGTATAACTTAACTTTTAATATGTTAAGTGATTAATCCCGAATGCCTTGGCTATTTATAGATCACCAAGCTGAACCGGGACCCGCTACCACTACCCCTTACCGTACTCGACTACCAGGCAAGTTTCAATTCCCTTCTTTTAGGCTGTTGTTGTGATTGAATAAATATATATATATATGATTGCTGATATACATATGCCATTGCATGCATGCCTACTTTCAAGTTGAATTGATATACTTGTTCCCTGAATGTTATTGTTGGCTTATAAGCTAGATAGTTATATATCAGTTATGAGCCGGTTATTGTAAGACCCTAATAGAAGGGCGTATACATCTTATTAATCAAATATAGACCGGGAGTCAATATTCCTTGATATATCGAGATTACTTCGGAGGAAAATATTTAAGTAAATATTTTCTATTTTTCAGGCGACGAATATTATTTGAATATTCGTTCGAGATTAATTATTTTAATGATCCTTACTTCAAATAATTATTTGAACGTAATCATTCGACGAATAATAATTGTCAATATTCATTCAGAGTCGAATTGATTATCGATTATTATTTTGAATACTCTTCTAAAGATGAGACTACTAAATGAATATTATGTAGACATTCATTCAGAATATTATTTTATTAAATAAATATTACTGTTGAAAATTCATTTAAGGTATTAAGTACTTGATGAATATTATCTTCAATATTCATCTGAAGCTTGATTTACTTATCGAATATTATATCGAATATTCCTTTAAAGCTTGGATTACTAAATGAATATTACTTGATATTCATTTAGAATATTATTCATGAAATGAATATTACTTTATCAATATTCATTTAAATTCCTAATTAATTATGAATATTATTTTGAATATTCATCAGGGTTCTATTTAATCATCGAATATTATTTTAAATATTTTAAATATTCCTTTCAGAACTTATTAAGTAATGAATATTATTTTGAATATTCATTTGATTATTTTATGCAATAAATATTCTCTCGATATTTCTTCAAGAATTATTTGGGAAATACCCTGATTAAAGATATCCTTTAATATTCTTAAATATTCTTTAAATATTTTTAATTCAATAAATATTCTCTGAATATTTATTTCATACATAGAATAACCTCAATAAGGTTTATCTTCTTCGATTATTACAGAAAATACCTCGGAGTCATATTATTATTAATCTTATATCAAGAAAGGTTCTCAGACATCATTCTTCTTTGAGTCTACCTCTCTAATAATAAGGGAACCTTACTTGGAAAATGTTATTTATCTTGTCGACTTCCCGGTCATAAAGTATTCCCTTCACTCGCAACTCGGGTGCTGTTGACTTATTAAGTCGTTGCTTACCTTCTCATCTTTCGAGGGGTAAGGTTACTGGAACAAGTTGATATCCGTTACCAAGTAATAGCTTGGGAGTTATTGGTAAATTTTCCTTTCCAACTAGATACGACTACTTTGTGGAGTCTTATCAACAAGTATTATACTTGGGGAAAGGGGGACGAACGTTACATTCAGAATCGTGAATTCTATTTGAACTAGGAGTCGTGTAAGAGGCCGAGTAGCGCCGGTCCATCCCCTTTGGCCCAACCGTTGGCCGGGGAGAGCTAGTAAGGCGGTATACAAGTAAAGCCGTCAGTTCTTCCTTCTACCGGTAGTAAATCTAAATTGAGCTGTACGATCTCCACTGATCATCAAGATTGGAACAGCGGGCGCGGTGAATACTCCATCATTGGTTCATCATCCAAATTTATTTATTTCCTGCAACATGATTACTGTTGGCAGAGTTGGAAAAGGGTCATAACTGGAATTGCAACCTTTTCTTGCAAAATCCTCTTCTTAATAACAATAAGAATATCTCGCTTACTTTGATGTAGCAGATATTTCTACAAACAAATACTTTAAGTTACCTTGTAACTTCATCGTTCATATTATACTGGCATCATTTCCGTAAATGCATGGCATATGGTTTGAAAGATACTTTTGAACTGTTACATTATCGTTCAGTTATATATTATTGTTGGTGGGCTATTGCTCACCCTTGCTTTATTATTATATCACAACACCAGCTAGACCAGATGACTCGCACAAGGCGCACTCGACGCGGGCGAGGACAATGAGACTACCAGAGCTGAAGAAGAAGCTATTGGTAGGGTATATTTATTTTTTTCAGTACCAAGAATATGGTTTAGTATGACTTATGTAAATGGATGGCAAAGAGTATGTATTTATATTGAAATCCTTTTTGGATTGTAAGAACTCATAATGTGATTAATAAAAATTTGATTGTTACTCTGATTTCATCTCTGGGACTATAACGGGTGTGTTTTATATTGTTGTGTTGGGTTATAGAGACGTAATTTACTTTATGTTAAGGAAAGTTCAATTGTTGTGGACAGAATTGGAAACCGTAACCACCGGATCCCGGACCCCGGATCAGGGGGTGTTACAAAGATGGCTGATCGAGTTCCAATTCCTGCATCCGTGGCTGAGATGCTCCATGCTCAAGGTAAACTTCGAGCTTCACAAGGTAATAGAGCTCTTCTTCCTCTTGTTCTTGATTGTCCAGTTCTTTCTTTGATTGAGTTACATAATGAGATGGAAGATGCCTTCCCCTCCAATGCTGAGTTTGACTCGTTCCGATTTCCAAGCTCTATGTCTAAGACCGAGACTAGGGCTCTTAAGAAGAAGTATGATTTTCACATCAAATGTGCCGTTCCTGGTCCAATTGACAGGACGTGGAATTGGCACCCTGAGAGGCTTTTCGTTTACAAGAGTGCCATGGAGTCGGGGTTTAGATTCCCCTTTCATCACTTTGTCCTAAGGTTGCTAGCCGAGGTTAAGATTAACCCTTCTCAGCTATACCCAAATTCATGGAAGCTCATCTCCGTCTTTGTGTTGAGGTGCTTTCAGGAGAGGATTTCCCTCAGCATCCCCTTGTTTAGGAGCATCTTTCTGTTCAAGAACAGCCCGACTACAAGGAAAGGTTGGATTTCTTGCCAGCACCGACCAGTAGTTCGTCATATTTGAAATGAGGCATCTTTCCGTGATTCTTACCATCACTGGCAACGTCATTTTATTATCCTTGTTCTCAAACGAGGTGACTGGGGGAGTATTTCAGATCCTCATTCAACCATGTTGTTGACAGCGGGTATCCCTTGTTTGAGCTTGACAATTCCCAACTATCTGATCGGGACAAACTCATTGCCGACGATGGCCGTACTCATTATCATGCCTTTTTCAGTGAACGTGAACTTGTGGAAGCAGGCCTTAGTCTACTTCCTTTGGAGGGTAACTTTTCATTGTTTTTTACTTAAAATGAACTATGTTTGTTCTTATTCCGATTCCTTGCCATGTTTTATTTCAGCTGCTGACGTGATTGACAAACAACCCGGAAACACTAAAGTGGTCACCAAACGAATGATGAAGAAAGCAGAGAGGGCACCTAATCCCTCCTCTTCCAAAGTTCCCGATTTTCTTAAGTGCTCTCAAAACTCTGGAAAATTATTCAGGGATGCCGACGGAAACTTCAAATCAGCCTTTGTGCCCGAATGGGGCATTTGTTCATAAGACTCAGTATCTGGGAGTTCTTTGTTGGCACATGATTGGTCCAAATGTTGTATCACCCCTGTTGACATGGTAAATGTCACTATTGGCACTGGCGTGGCTGACACAGAGCAACTGGGTGCCCAAGCTCTTTATCAAGCATGTATTTCATTATTCTGAAGTCATAAATCTTAATTTTGCCTTAGAATTTTCTGACTTAGTTTTTTTTGTTTTATAGGCCAATGCCTTTTTTCAGTCATCCATCATTCAAGGCAAAACTTTGAAAGAAGAGAAGAGATTGTTGGCCAAAGAGAAGGCCAGAATAAAGAAGGAGATAAAAGACTGGGAAACCAGAGCATATTCAGTTGATGATGAAGCAGCTTCCTACAAAGGGAAGTACGAGCTAGTTGAGGGCCAAATGAGAGCAAGTCACGATGCTATCATTTACTGCTATATGAAATCTACTTTTCTTGATTTCATGGATCAACATGATGACCAAATGTGTCCAGAGTCCCTTACCCTTGGGTGGGACAAAGCTGTTACTATTGTTAGTCGGAGACACCCCAAGGTGGTTGACCCAGCAGAGCTCCCTAGCCCAAACTGGGCTATTGGTGGGAGTACCATAGCTGTGCATGCTTCTGACTCGAGGGGTGGTCGTCGATCATCCGGCTCCAGTTCTAAAGGGGGAGCCCAATCTGTTGGCTCGAGCTCCTCGGGTTCTTTTAGCTTCCGTTCTCAAGGAAACTGGCCTGTTTCGAAAGGAAAAGGAAAGGTGGTATTCGAACAGCCACTTCCAGGAAAAGGACTTCGGAACCAGCTTAGTTCCTCTTCTTCCGAAGAAGAAGAAGAAGTAATGAAGGAACAACCAAAGGCGGTTGTAGCTGATGCGGATAGCAGCTCCGAGGAAGAAGGTTCGGATGAGGAGGGTTCTTCCTCAGAAGAAGAAGCTCCTATGAAGAAGTAGATGGTTTCTCTTAATCGAGCCTTGCAGGGCTTATTAGCCGTATGTGGTCTTCATGGACTTAAACTCTTATCTATGTTGTGTTGTAACTTTAAACCTTAACCCTTCGAGGTACTTTATTTATGCACTTGTTTTCCTTCATCCGTATGTTCTTTTATTTACAGTACTTGGTCATCTTAGAATTACACTCATCGAGGGTTCTTGGTACATAATTAAAATCACAGAATCATAGAATAGAAAACAAACTTGCATTAATGATTTGAAATGGGCTCAGCCCTTACATAGAATACTACTTTCCATCTCGGAGCAACATGCTCTGCAATGGTTTCATCGAACCTTATTTCTACTTCTAATAAATAGATAGAAAACTAAGTCCTTACTAGGATAGCTTAAAAATGGTAGATTTTGAGGTTCAATGCGTGCCAAGTACAGGGCACCTCACTCCCGTCCAAGGTTTCCAGCTTGTAGGATCCTCGTCCTAATGTCTTCTTGACTCAGTACGGTCCTTCCCAGTTAGGGGCTAGCTTCCCTTTCTTGCCAACTCCAGAGGCCTCTATCTTTCTTAAAACCAAGCGCATTGTCGGAAGAACCTCTCCTTAACCCTTTGGTTGTAGTGGAAAGTTGCTCTCTTCTAATGCTCTGCATTCCTAGCATTTGCTTCATCCTTAACCTCATCAATCAGATCAAGGGAGAGCCTCATGCCTTCTTCATTAGTCAAAGGTTCATATTCTTCCACTCGTGGAGATGCATGTGTAATTTCTAATGGCACAATTACCTCGGCTCCATAAGCCAGCAAGAACGGGGTTACTCCAATCGTCACCTTGGAGGTGGTGCGATATGCCCAGAGTATAGGCAGCAACTCATCCACCCAAGTGTTTCTCCTCCCGCTCCAGCAGTTGGAACTATAGCGGAGGTTCACGGGCCTGCTCACCTGTCCGAGATCCAAGGGCAGATTCCGCTATTCCAGCAAGGATTACTTGGGGTGTTGGTGCAGATTTTTCTCACAACACCACCTATTAGCTATTAAATTTTAAACTATTTTTTTAATCTGTACAAATTACAGGTAAGTTCTAAAAACGAAATAATTATAAACTAATTATAAAATATATTGAAATTGAAGGTACGAAAAATATACCTATGTTACAGCTTTCTTTTAGTTTTTTTTCTTAGCCCATAAAGTACAAACACGAATTTAGATTTGTGTACCATTTACGACTTAATTAAAAATAATTTCAATACACATTGTTGAAGAGTGGATTTCGTAACAACTTTTGAGAGATTTATGGTGAGCTGTCTTAGCTAATGATCAACTAACCTGTGAAGAATGGAGGTTTTTGTGGGGGTTGAACTGAGCTTGAGAGTGTTTATAAGAATCATCACAAGTTCCCTTGAGGCTTGTGTCGCATGTTCTAAAGAATCTCGTAGGTTTCTATTTCGAGGCTTGTAACCGTGTTCTCAAGGTGCCTACATACCCATTTATATATGGATCAAGTTCACGTAGTTCTTTTTAGACTAAAAGTCTGTTTATGAGGCAATACGTTAGGTTCCTAATTCGTGAGGAACTCTTTTTCTCCAGATTCAACCAAAAATAGGTGAGCTAAGTCAAGTAGAACTCAAGTTCTAGTCCGGCTAGGAGTGTCTTTACTAGTTCTACTTCTATTAGAAGTATCCAAGAATCATCTGCGCCCAAGTAATACATTCCAACAAGGAGTTGACGTTCAAAAATTGCTCCTAAAGAATAGGAGACTTAATCATACTATTATTCTGCTGGCATAAATCTATTACAGGAACCTGTTTCTTGGGAACCTTTCTCCAGGAACCTGTCTCTCAGGAACCTGAACCTGTTCTATATTCCTGAACCTGTCCAGATCCATTTCACATGCTATTTGGTCCCATTTATCTTAAAGGACCTCAATCATAACCCATATTAACCATATGGATTGGATCCTTAAGTCTAATGTGCCTAAATCTTGCCATGGAGATTTTGGGTACAACAACTACCCACGGTTCCTTGAAGTCATAGGATGCGAGAGGAACCTAAATAGCCTGATATGTTATCCCTTCAATTCTCTTATTTTTCTTCTAAATGAACCACGATGGTCTTTATCTTCTGCTTGATTTACTCTTTTCGAGCGCTAAAAGAATCAAGATAAGGGCACAAAGCGAATCTGACTGGGCGTTGAGTGAATCCTTGATAAGGGCACAAAGCGAATCTAATTGGGCGCTGAGTGAACCTTAAGGATGCCAAGGGCACCAAGTGAATCCAAATAAGGGCATAAAGTGATCCTATTTGGGCATTATGTGAGCCTTTGTTGAGGGCACAAAACGAATCCAATATGGTACTAGATGAATCTTTAAAAGGGCCCAAGGTGAACAATAGGGATGTCGAGGGAACCAATTGAATCAAAATAAGGGCATAAACTGAACCTAATTGGGCATTATGTGAACCTATTCTGAGGGTAGAAAACGAATCCAATAGGGCACTATATGATTCCTTAAAAAGGAACAAGGGGAACCTTAGAATGTCAAGGAAACCACGTGAATCCAAATAAGGGCATAAAGTGAACCTAGTTGGGCGTTATGTGAACCTTTATGATGGGCACAAAATGAATCCTATAGGGTACTAGATGAATCCTCAAAAGGGCATGAGGTGAACATTAGGGATGCCGAGGGAACCAAGTTAATCCAAATAAGGGTATATATTGAACCTAATTGGGCGTTATGTGAACCTATTTCGAGGGCACAAAATGAATCCAATAATGCACTAGATGAATCCTCAAAAAGGCACGAGGTGAACCTTACAAACTATGACCTGATTGTTCTAGAATTTTGATGCGGAGTACAACATTATAATCTTCATATGCATTTATTGTTCAATTGAGGACAATTGTTTTCGAAGAAAAGGAGAATGATGCAGGAGCATTATGGTTGATTTACTTGTTCTCATGGAGACAAGCATGGCTTTCAACTTATCTATATTCAATGCTATCCGTGAGAATTATTGGCTGATTACTATATATTTATTAAGTAGATTTTGGCTTGCAAGTTTTTACCTTTCACTTGAAAGGGTTTTTCTTGTTTTAAGCACATAGGATTTTATTTTCTAGTTGGATTTGGTTTTTATGTAATTTCCTATTTAGAGTAGGTTTTTTATGTAATATCCTATCTGGATTGGGTTTTTGATTGGTTTTCAAGTTGGACTCAAATATTAGCTAACTAGCTGATTTTGAATCTCATTGGGATTCCTAATGGGTTTAGGTTATTTGCCTAGCCTATATATACCCCTATATTGTAATCTTTTGGAAGAAGAATTGGATGATAATAAATCATGAGTTTTTATACTTGCATAACCTTTGAAAGTTGGTGGTTAATTCCTTTATACTTTCTTATCCGGATTTCGTTTAATTTGTGGGTGATTAAATTCTTTAAGCAATCTAAACAAATCGATCCTTTAGTTTTGTTTCTTGGTGATTAAATTCTTTATAGAAGCAAGCTAAAGTTACTTTTTCCGCTGCAAATCTGATCTACATAGAAAATATACATCATCTACAATATAGGGGTATATATAGGCTAGGAAAATAACCTAAACCCATTAGGAATCCCAATCAGATTCAAAATTAGCTAGTTAGCTAATATTTGAGCCCAACTTGAAAACCAATCAAAAACCCAATCCAGATAGGAAATTACATAAAAAACATACTCTGAATAGGAAATTACATAAAAACCAAATCCAACTAGAAAATAAAATCCTATGTGCTTAAAACAAGAAAAACCCTTTCAAGTGAAAGTTAAAAACTTGCAAGCCAAAATCTACTTAATAAATATATAGTAATCAGCCAATAATTCTCACGGATAGCATTGAATATAGATATGTTGAAAGCCATGCTTGTCTCCATGAGAACAAGTAAATTAGCCATAATGCTCCTGCATCATTCTCCTCTTCTTCGAAAACAATTGTCCTCAATTGAACAATAAACGCATATGAAGATTATAATGTTGTACTCCGCATCAAATTTCCCTTCATCTTCTAAGCTGCTTTTTGTTTGACTATCTAGTGCATGTTGTTTTTATAAAACTTTGATTACTATCGAAGTGCTTCAAGATTTTGATTCTTGCATTGCTAAGAAAACTAGAAAATATGGATTAGTAGTACGAGCTGAATAGCTCACACATAATTGATGTATATATGCAAGTATAAATGATTATCTACATTCTACATGTTGCTGCCTTCTTAAGTGGCACATCAGTTATCTAATGGTTTGTTTCAAATACCAAGTTCAAGATCATTAGCTAAGCACATATATTGTGTAAGCTGTAAACCTATAGGGCATAATAACATCCTAAGTATTAGTTCACATGAATTTTGTTTCTAAAGATCATGCAGTATATGCATTAAAAGCTATATATATATATCTAAGCATGACGGAAAATAAAGATCTCATTGACACATAATGTGCATAATAGTTAAGGATATAAAGGCATGAAAGTAGAACTTATCTATGCTTCATTATGCTAGTTTGGATTAAGGTTCCGTTACTGAACTTGGAAGATGGAAGCTCTTATCTATGCAAGCTCACAAGTCACAATAATAAGACATAGGGGAATTGAGCTACCCCCCGATCCGTCATGACGCATGAACTTCATATAGATTGTTGAAGCGGTGGGCTGAAAACTGCTTGTTTCGGCTAAATATCGCTGAACCTGGAAATTGTAAGATATATACTACGGATCAAAAATTAGAAGCCGGAAGCTTCTAAAGCCGAAAGCTACTAATTGGAAGCTTCTGATGATCATCAAGGATGTTGAAAGCTGCTTTATCAAGAACCTGTTAGTAGTATGGTGCCTATTTCGATCATATACAAGCTCTATAAATGAGAGTATTCATCTATGTATCGCTTTGATGAGGGCACAAGGCAAATCCAATTAAGCTCTAAGTGAATCCTGAGAAGGGCACTTAGAGAATTCAATTGGGCGGTAAGTGAATCCTTAGTAGGGCATAAGGTGAATCCAACTGAGATCTAAGTGAATCCGGAGAAGGGTTCTTAAAGAATTCGACTGGGTGCCGAATGAGTCCTTTTTGCTTTAGGAAGCACGAAGTGAATCCATCTGGGCTCTAGGTGAATCATTGCAAGAGCACCAAGAGAATCCGATTGGGCACTAAGTGAATTCCTTTGTGGTACAAAGTGAATTTTTTGGGCTCTAAGTGAATCCTGAAGAGGGAATGAAGAGAATCCATAGGGCACATGATGAATCATTTCAAATGCTAGGGGCCTAAGTGAATCCGTAATGGCACAAGGTGAATCCCTTCAAATGCTAGGGGCATAAAGTGAATCCGTGAGGGCATAAAGTGAATCCCTTCAAATGCTAGGGGCACCAAGTGAATCCGTAAGGATACAAGGTAAATTCCTTCAAATGCTAGGGGCACCAAGTAAATCCTTAAGGGCACAAGGTGAATCCCTCTGAAGGCTTTTCAAGTACAAGCGAACTCTCGGTTTGGTTACCCATGTTTAGGTTCCCAAAACCCTTAGGTAGGTGCCCACACGCTTATGGGACTTTTGAATGTGTGCCTACGATTCTTAGGGCTTTTCGAGAGGTTCATATGGCATCTCACAGGTTCCAAGATGCTCTCATGCTTGCAAATCATTTTTGGCTATCGAGTGCCTGCAGCTAACAGGGCTTCTCAAAGTGAATCTTTTCAGGCTCTATGCAAATCCTTATAAGGGCATAAGGTAAATCCAATTGGTCATTATGTGAACCTTTGCTAAGGGCACAAGTCGAAACCAATTGGGAACCAAATGAATCCTTAAGGGGGTACAAAGAGAATCCATCAAGTAATCAAACAAATACGCGTGGATGCATGAAGCACCAAGTAAATCCTTTTGGCTCTAAATGAACCTATACAGGCACATAGAAAGACCATAAAGGCACTAGGTGAAGACATGAATATGCTTAAGGAACTTATTGAGTCCTCTTGGGCTCTAAGTGAATCCTTGAATGGAGTACAAAGAGAATTCATAAGGGCACTATATGAATAAATGAAAATTCTTGGGGAACCTAGTGAGTCTTTCTGGGCTCTAAGTGAATCCTTGAATGGAGCATAAAGAGAATCCATAAGGGCACTAGATGAATACATTAATATACTTGGGGAAACCTAGTGAGTCCTTCTGGGCTCTAAGTGAATCCTTGAAAGAAGCACAAAGAGAATCCACAAGGTCACTGGATGAATCCTATAAAGGCATGGAGCTCTTGCCGTAAGTACACTTTCTTCTATTCAGGTATCAACAAGCTGGGAACTTCAAGTAGGAAGCTGCTAATCGAAAGTTGTCAATAATTGGCTTCTAATCAATAACAACGAACATGGAAGCTGTCACATAAAAGCTTCAAGTATATCTGGATGAACCTGTAAGATGTCATTTACAAGAAAATAACGAGTAATCTACTAGATGCAGGTAAGTACAACTAAACCTGGAAGCTATTACCATAAGTTCTAGATGAGTGATACAGAACCTATTAGCTGTAGGTAAATATAACTAAACCTAGAAGCTACAGGATATATATATCAAAGAACCTACGAGATGCAGGTAAATATCATGGAACCTGTGATCTGTAAGTAAACCTTAAGGAACCTGCGATGTGCAAGTAAATATCAAAGAACCTGTGAGATGCAGGTAAATATCAAGGAACCTCCAATCTGTTAGGTACATGAGCATTCTAACATTTAGAAACATAATCAAGACATAATCATAGCTTTATCCTATATAAGAGCTCAATATATAGCATAGATGTTTAAGCATGCTTCATGTATAGTAAGAGTTTGTTGCGCGTACCTGCGAGGTTTTCTACGAATATGTAGGCATAAAAGGAGAGGTATCACTTGGATCTTTCTGTAGACTAGTCAAATGTGAAGTGGAAGCCTCCGTTAAGCTTTGTACTTTTAGATTTGAAAACTGATTGATGTGTTCTTGATTCAAGCATGCTGTTCTTCAAGATACTAGACCAAATCAATTCGTAAGGATCCTGAACCAAATATGAGCTGTGAGGTTCCCAAACTACATCCTAGCCGTGAGGTTACCAACCAAATCGTGAGCTTACTAAACCTGATGGTGAGATTCCTGGACTTGAATTCTCAAAATTTTGAAATCATCAATTTTTAAATTACCATGTGCAATAGTAATAATACTACCCCCTAGTTCTTCAAGGAAGCTTTTCTTTGATGAAGAACTAACTCCGGAAAGCTTCACAATTCTTCGGTAATCTCTAAAAATTCGTTGAATATTCATTCATGAAGTTGAGTATTGTGTGTTTTCTTCAATTTGAGCTTCACCTTCTTTTAATTTTTGGGAGGTTCCCTTATATTTTTGACCCGTTGGGGGACCTCAATTTTTCAGATTTATCAAAGTTGCTTTCTTCAAGATGCTTATATCAGATTCTTGCAACTACTCTTCATCAAAATCTTCAACTATATCTGAAACTTTCACAAATCAACATCAACTATTATTGTGAAGTCACTGAAAGAGGTTCCTTTTCTAAGGTTACTGGTGACCCATTCTCTTCTTCAAATCATACTGAACTTTATTTAATACTCGAATCGATATTGTAACTTCTTCACATAATTCTTTCTTATAGCTTCAACATGTTCTCTAGTTTCTTCTTCGTAATATGACCTCATGTGTGAGGTATATTCTTCACGAGACCTCATTTTTCTGGCCTTCTTCCTCAAGTATTTATTCATCAGCAAAATTCTTGTGCACGGGAGGAGACCTTTGGCTCCGGGAACCTCATACAATAGACCTTTTTCATACTTGTTTATAATTTGAATCATCTTGCTATACCTCTTTCTCTCATCCTTCTTTAACCTCTTCTAACACGCATTGAGAGTGAACCTCTATATCTAATAAAAATATCCCAATACACCTTTAAGCTTACGTGAGCTAACTCATTGTAAGAAACAAGAGATACTTGTGAAGTATTTTCAGCAGCTCACTGAATTGAATGAGGTATGTTCCTTGTTTTACAAGCTAAATATAAGCTCGTGTATGATGTAATACAAGGAAAAGAACTACTTGTAATTTATTAAAAACTACTTGAAAGAAATAGGTTTGCTTGCTAGGGAGGCATACATGCACTACCCCCCAATTCTAAGAAGGAATTACATATATAAATAAGCGACTATAGCCTATTCTAGACCCTTATTATGAAACTTGCTTGAGCTTTACATATTGTAATGAGGTCTCTCAACTTTACTTTAAGGAAGTTCTCAAACTTTTAGCTACTGGTCACCTTGAGCTATCCTGTCTGCAAGCTTCTCGGCTTTAATCAATTCCTCAATTTTGTCTTTCAATGCTCTACATTCGGAAGTATCATGGGAGTTATCCTCATGGAAGTCATAATATTTCTTCAAATCTTTCCTTGCTCCTACAGGTAAAGGTGCATGCTTCACAAATATTCCTTCTTTCCTACAAACCGTGAATATGTGGTCCACTGAAGCAACCAAAAAGGTATAATTGTCATACTTTGTCTTCAAATTTGCTTTACTTATTTAGGAGGAAGCTCAATCCCCAATAACATATGCTTGCGGGCTTGAAGACGTCTCTCACTTGCTTCCTTTCCAACTCGCTTCATCTCCAATATCTTCTGTTTCTCTCAGCTTCAACAAGGATTCTTCCATACACTTATATAGTTCAACTTGTTTGTAGAACTCAACTAATATACCAAGTTCACGTACTTGTAACTCCTTCCAGGAATCTGAACCAGCTCTAACTCCAGCAATCAGGAAGCTCATAATGATCTGGTTAGGAGCTTTCTTAACTCTGGGAACCTCTACATTAAAACATTTGAGGTACACTATCAAGGTCTCATCTACTCTCTACTTGATGTTAGCCAAGGTATTGGTTATGGGTGTAAAAGCCACGAAAGCTCTAAATTGAGTAACGAAGAGCTTCCCCATATCCTCCCAGGAATCTATAGAATCTGATGGTAACCTCTTGATATAAAGACCTAGAATTTTTCGCAATTTTATATGTATTTATTTAATCGTTAAATGAGAAATTATGTGATTTATATGATGGATATATTTTGTGAAGTCAAGTTATGTGTGAAATCATGTTTATATGATTATGTGATGATTGGTATGTGTCGTATATGTCCGTGGAATTATATATATATTTTTAGAGCACTAAAAGTATTTTTAAAGTGCATTTTTTAATCTTTCGAAAATCATATAAAACCATTGGAGTTAATTTAAATCATGAAATATTTTGCATTATCATCTTTGTGATTTTATTTAGTTTTTAAAATTAGTGTGGATATTTAATGGTGAGTTTTGATATTTTAAAATGATTTAAAAAGCTTTATTTCTTTTAAAGAACCTTTATTTCAAAAAATTTATATAAAATTCATTTTTGAGCCTAAAATTATTTTAAAAATATGGGGAGCCTTGTAATTTCATAAATTTTATTTTAGAATTTTAAAAATATTATTTTCCCTAATTTCCTGTTTTATTTTGATTTTAATCATTAAAATCAATTTTATAAATAAAAAGTAGATATTTCAGTTTTGGGAAATTACAGTTATGTCCCTGGCTGTATATATCAGTCACCACCGCCTCATTTCTTCCTTGCTCGCGAGTATTAGCAGCTGGGTACCTTTCTCTCCTCTTCTTTTTCGTTCTTTCAAATTTTAATCATCAAACCATGTTGTAAACTCCGTTTTAATTACTTATAACCTATTTCTTTGCTTAGTTAATGATTTCGTGAGGGTTTTGTGTGAGTTTATGTAAGTATATATTTGTTCGTGTGTATGTATATATGCTAAAATCGACATGCAAGCCTCGAGGGCTTCTGATTTAATGATTACATGATACTATGATGCTAATTGTGAATAGAAATCATGTTTTTGAATGGTTTTGAGTTGTTTGCGAACCATCAGACAAAACCCTCCCCCACCGGTGACGATTTCCGGTGAGTGGGTGGTCGGAGAGGGTAGCTTCATGACTGTGCAGCGTCATTTAGGTGTATATGTGATTAAATAGCATGAATTAAAGGTTGCAATTAAGAGATTTGCAAGATTAGTGTATAATTCGAATTTTTCGAATTAATTAAGTTAAGAAAATAATTGTTTATCTTGTAATATAATAGATTCTTGTTACTTGAATATTATTTTGATGGTTTTCTGATTATTGTTAGCTAATTTAGTTATATTCGTAAATTCTCAGATTTATTTCGAATTTATAAGGATTAATATGATCAATTAGAATTTTTTTTAGAAATTTAAATAGAAATTAAAGAATGATTTTGATGGTTATATGTTAAATGTGTACTGATTAGCAGGTAAGTGAGATTATAGAATTTTTATGACTCGAATTCTTGATAAAGATATGAATTATATGAATTTCTGTGATATACTAGGGATTAATTCGAATTGCTATTCATTAATATGATTTATTCGAATTTTTATGAATTAATATATGTTTGATCTTGTTAGTTAGAGATGAAATCATGATTAAGATATTATTTAGTTACTAACTAGCATTTGTATGGAGTTTTCAAATTATTAAATATTTGATTCGAAATTTTTAAGAATTGATATGTGTTATTCGAGTTTTATGAATTATTATTAAGGATTTAAAGGTAAATTGTGATGATTATTTGCTAAGTGTCATTTAGTGATTATGTTGGTAACAGTTGAGTACTGGTTAATGAGATGATTGATATCATCGGATGAGAGTAGTATAATTATGAATTGTTATGATATATACTCCACTGGGAAGTGCAGGTGGATTTATAATCCATCGGTTTGAATTGTGATTTGAGTCAGTTATAATCCGACAGGATAGTCTTATAAACAGAGGAAACTCTGCCCGATTTTCATTAGAATTATAAATCGTAAAGTCTATAGTATAAGTCGATTACAAGTTAAACAGGTATTACATGCTAAGTGCCTAAGTGACTTATGTGATTGTATGAGATACTATGTGATTATGTGCTTACCTGATCGTAGAAAGTTATTTAGTAAGTATATCTGGTATAAATGTGTAAGTGTTATTACGATATAGGGATCGTTTGGGTAGATTAGGATGAGTCGTATTAGAAGTATAGTATACTAAAGTAGTGATATGGTTTATGTAGATAAGAAGGACGTAGGCCCTAGCAATAAAAGGGAAAGCTAAAGTTGAGATTCAGTAGGCTGGGTTGAGCTGTTGCATTCTACCGGAGGTAAGTAACTCTGTCTTTTCTTGAAGTTTACATTCTTGAACTAATATATCCAGTTAATTCAAACATGCCTATCTTATACCATGTTAATCATAAATCTTGTTTAACCTATCCATTCATGCGACCAGAATTCTGTCCACGACTGCTTCACAAACTATAAACCCAAAAACAGCATAATTCTTTTTAATTGCTTCTTGACCCTATATGTCAAACAGCTTGCTATAATTAAACCCTATTGACTGACAGATAAACCAGTGTTCTACTTGACCTATGTCCATCTCTAGTTTAACCTATGTTGTCCCTAAAATTTTATAAACTTCTTTATGACCTAACCACTGATTCAAAAGCTTAATTACCCTTAATACTAAACTTTAAACTTGAAATCTGATCAGCTGCCTTGATGCCTTTGAGTCTATATCTTCTTGATTCAGACTTGTATCCTTATTTCATTGACATCAGAGAACTTAGTCAAACCCCTTGACTTTTATCATTACAAATCAAAATGAGTTGTTTTCTTAAAATACTTTGAAGATACTTAGACTGGGCTGATCTATTATCAGATAGTCGAAGGAACTTCAAAGTAAGGGTTTTTGAAAAGATTTAGTATTAAAATGTTTTACGAAGTTAAAAAGGAGTTTTGCAAATCTTAATGTTTTAAAATGAGATTTTAATAAAATGTTAGGAACTCCGTCTAAATGGTTTCCACGGATTCCTGACGGTTGGAGAGACGGGGCGAATGGGTAATGCTGGTTCCGTCGGTTTGTGTATGTATTATTGTAGTTTTGGTCTGTCCAGTTCGACACTTTTATAGGCCAATGTGTTGCCTCTTGGGAACCCAATCTATCCTAATGAGAGGATTAATGTCCAAAAGGACTCTGTGTCCGTTATGGGCACTTTATTGGCTGATCACCCGTATTGTCTGTTATAAAGTAAAAAAAAAACCTCCAATCAGTTTTCTTAAAGTGATGATTACTTTTAATTTAATATGAAATGAAATTGGTTTACCGATTGAAATGTCAATTACTTTACACAGTTTTGAAATATCTATTGCTATCCTGATTATCAGTAGATACCCTGTCATTACCAAATACCAGTATTGCTTTTACTGCTTCCAGCATATTTATGTCGTATCTTGAATTACTGTCATCTTCTGCAATACCCTGTTATACCGTTTCGGTTGAGAACTTTAGTTACTTGCTGAGCATTGGCTCATTATTATTTTGTCTAACCCTTTTGACAATAATCTAAGAATCATGGTTCGTACAATCCAAACCGCAAGGAAGTGCACTTACCGTGGCCCTGAGTTGGTTCGTGTTCACACTAAATCACGCAAGCGTACGCGGTCACAAGTAATATAGAATAAAGTTGAGTTCGTTTCCACAAAGACTGGTAAATTTAAGAATATTCACCTATGCAACAATGTATGATCTCTATTCACTGCTAAGACAAATATCAAATTTGAGTTTTAATTATCTAAATTAACTAAGATGCTCTTTAACAATATTAAGATCTAATTAACTAACGTGACTTAAAATTGATTACTTATGAGAGAATAAACATGGGATCCTAACTTCATTAAATACTTCGCTTAGAGTTGATGCCTTTAATCAATGCATGTGATGGTTATGATAACTGATCGGACAACACGAAACAAGTATAGGTTACCTATCAGTATACGAATACCAAACTACTCATACATCCACAAAAGAGATAAAAGATGGGTAGAAACCAATTATGTTTAGGCCCAATATGTCTATAAGATTTGAAAACATAACGGTTTAAGCACAAGTTATCCATTGAGATCACATAGGGCAGCATAAGATGGTTAAAATTACCACAAATCATGATGTAAAAACATACTAATCCTATGCTAGCATGGCAAGTTCTAATCATTAGATCCACTCTCGCTTCACTAAAGATTAACAATTTAGATGTTAGCTACGCATCTAAAAACATTAAGCACAACCATACGAGGATATCACAAATTCATCACATACAAATCTTTTAAGCAATCAAACTACTAAACCCCGTAGATAAATCCGTTAGAATCCCATGACAACGATTAGTTCATAATCGAACGGCTCGTCATCATAGGATCTGATGAAACCATGGTAAATAACAACGTATGAAATAATACAATTAAACTAGAGTAATGAGTTTAAGAAAACAAATCCGAAATCCAGAGTATCGCCTAATTTAGAAGAATACAAAAGTAGATCTAGATCTTCGAATGCTGTCACGTCCTTCCGGGAATCTGTCCCCAAGTCTGAATCTCTATCTTCGGCTCTCTCTGTGTTATTCTGTAGGGTGTTGGTACGTTTTAAGATGATAGAGTGTGTTTATATAGGCCTCAGAAGTCTTGTCTAGCAAGAAATTCCATAAAAATTCGAGTTAAAATCAAAACATGATTTTTCCCAGCAAGCTGCCGCGCTCCTGCGCGCGCAACTGCGCGCTCCAGGAAGCTTCATCGCGCAACTGCGCGCTCTCTCTGTGTAGCTGCATGCCTGCCAACTACCGGATGCTGATTTCTTTTTGATTTCTTCGTTTTAACTCCTTTTTCTTCCGTTTCTTTTGCACGAGTCGCCATTCTTCACTACTAGGCTCAAACTACCAGAGTACCATAGGAAAAGTTTACGTCCTCCACTCCAAAGCTACAATCCACTCCAAGATCAAAGAAAACACCAACCCTAACCAAAATATATAATCCTGCACAACTAGACGAAAACACATCAAAACACGACATACTTGAGGCGAAGTCAATCAATTCAAGCCGATGTGAAGCGTTCCAAGTGGATATGAAATCCGCTTATCACACCCCGAAACTTAAACCGATGCTTGTCCTCAAGCATAAAATAGACTCGATACTACCTAATGCAATGCAATGCATGAATGCAACTAATATGAAAATGCAACGATTCCCTCGAACTAACCAAAACCAATCAACAAGCAAATATCTCAAAGAAATGCAATACATCCAAACAGAGCTCGACTAAGTCCCCATATACTAACAATACATGAACAGAACGTGGGTGTGTGCGACACTCATCAGATATAATCCTAACACTAGATCAAAATCATACTCATTCTTTGCCAAGACAATCACAGGTTTATAAATAGAATGAACAGTAAACACTTCATAACCTAGAAACACCTCCATCATCATTTGAGTTAAACAGGAATTCATGCTTTATTACTAAACACACTACAACACATAATACTATACACAAGACGCATGCTTATTTAACCATGCAATGGATGAGACCCCTAAAGGCTTATACAATAATACACATGTAGCGAGCGTTAGGTTAGTGGATCCCAGACCGGAAAAGTCTTAGGTCACTAGGCACAAAGTCCCCAAGAACCTAATTGCTCGAGTATTAAAGAGCTCACCCTGGTTAATTTTGCATTTACACATTTCACATAACTTTTTTTTCACTCTTTTTTTTCTCTTTTTTTTTTCACACTCAAATAATTTGGAATGAGTGTGTTTCGCTCCATCACATCCAATCCTAGACTACTCATAATTATGAGCGGCTACTAGCCTTTTAACATGACTAACTTTTATTAACAATTAGCATGAAATCCCTGCTTTTCCCAAAACTTATACTTTAGTGCTTCTACGCCATCAAGGGAATAAAGAACATTCTAAATATAAACAAGTGATTAAATCTTAAACAACCAAATAAGCATGATCTCAATCTAGCCCAAAAGCAAACGATGAGACTGTGTAAAGATTTTGTTTCTGAAGCATGCAAGTCAATTCCTGGGTACTTAAATCAACCCTCTATTCATCATTACCACACCCCAATCAACATCAACCTACCGAACAGAAATAGCCAGTCCTACGGGATCATGAAATATGCTATGCAAATGCAACTAATCATGGACTCACATGGAATAAAAACAAATATGCAAACAAAATGCTCTATAAGAAACAGTCATGCAGAAATATGAATGAAACTACTACTACTACACATGCAATATGATTTCTATATGAACACATACTCTACTAACTACTTATCCTCAAATCTTCCCCAAACTTAAAATATTCAATGTCCCCATTGAAGGTAATAAAAGGATAGCAGAGAACTTACCTAACTGTCAGCAGGGCCACCCTCCTCGGGTGGTGAATCTGGTGGTGGCTCCTCGGGTGGTAATGGCTTGAGTTCAAGTGCAAAACCTTCCTCACTTGACAACTTATGTAGCACCTGAAAATTATTAGAATCAGCTAGCCCACGAGACTTATGCAGAATGTCAACTCTTTTTTCCCATGGAGTTGCATCCAACAATTGAAATAGCCCATTTCTTTCTTCGTTCTCAATGCCAAAAATCCCTCTTGAAGATTTTTCCACGGAATCTAATTTTTTTAGCTGTTCAATCTCCTTCTTCACAATCTTATCAACCACGTCCACTTTGAAACACTTCGCTGAATCTGACTGATATTTTGTTGCCTTAAACACCTTGAAAGTGACTTTCTGATCATGCACTCTCATGGTGAGCTCTCCTTTTTGTACATCGATCAGAGTTTGGCCTGTAGCCAAGAATGGTCTTTCCAAGATAATGGGAATCTTCTTATCCTCCTCGAAGTATAGAATAACAAAATCAGTAGGGAAGATGAGCTTATCCACTTTAACCAATACATCCTCCACTATACCTCTCGGATATGTGATCGACCGATCAGCCAGCTATAAGGAGCTGTTTGTAGGTTTTGGATCAGGCCGACCAAGTTGCATGAAGACAGACAAAGGCATCAGAATGATACTAGCTTCCAAGTCACACAAACACTTGTCGAAAGATAAGTTGCCAATAGTGCAGGGATGGTGAAACTTCCCGGATCTTTAAGTTTAGGAGGTAACTTTTGCTGCAGAACAGCACTGCACTCTTCCGTCAAAGCAACCGTCTCTAAGTCTTCCAGTTTCAACTTCCTTGAGAGAATACCCTTTATGAACCGTGCATAACTAGGCATATTTTCAAGTGCCTCTGCAAAAGGTATATTAATATGTAATTTTCTGAATACCTCAAGAAATTTAGCAAACTGTTTGTCCAACTTCTGCTTCTGGAGTCTTTTAGGATAAGGAGGAGGAGGATAGATCTGATTGCTCTTTGTAAACTGCTCCGGAGAAGATTTTTCAACAGATTTCTAGCTCTTTTCCACTTCACCTTCCAACTGATCAGCCACCAAGTCAGATTTTTCAATTTCTGGTGCTGCAGATTTTTCAACCTGATGATTCTGAACTTATTCATCATCCTTAGCTGCTGATTTAGGATCGTTTGTAACCTTTCCAGATCTCAAAGTTACTGCTTTCACCTGTTCTTTGACTTCCCTCTTGCCTGGATTAGCCTCCGTGTCACTAGGAAGAATTCCTTGTGGCCTATTCAGCAAGGCATTAGCAATTTGCCCAATCTGATTCTCCAAGGTTTTTGATAGAGACCGCTTGGCTCTTGTACATCATCCACAACTCTTCCAATTCAGATTTTTCAACAGAAGATTGCCCCGCTCTTACATGAGGTTGTTGCTGAAATCCCGGAGGTTGGAATTGCTGCCTTGGAGCATACTGCTGCTGATAACCTTGACTGAATGGCTTAGCTCCATATTGTTGACCCTGAAACTGCTGATAAGGTTGCTGCATTCCACCTTGATTTTTGCTTCAACTGAAATTAGGATGGTTCCTGTTGTTAGGATGAAGGTGGCTGCAGCTGGTTGCGAAGGTCGCTAAAAATTGCTCACAAACTGTGCCGATTCAAAAGAGATAGCACACTGATTCGTCTTATGTGCACCCGCATAAAGCTCAAAAACACTAGCCACCTGCTGAACTCCATAGTTAGTTAGGGAATCCACCTTCATAGTCAACGCCTTCAACTGAGCTGCTATAGTTATAGCCGCATCCACTTCCAAAATTCCTACTACTTTGCCTTGTGGTAGTCTCTGAGTTGGATTCTGGTATTCATTAGTAGCCATCATCTCAATTAGCTCATAAGCCTCCTCGTAGCTCTTTGCCCATAGAGCTCCACCTGATGCTGCATCTAGCATTGGTCTTGATTGTGCTCCCAGCCCATTATAGAAAAAATTGATCACCATCCAGTCGGGCATACCATGATAAGGACACTTCCCAAGCATCTCCTTGTAGCTCTCCCAAGCTTCACATAAAGATTCTCCCGATTGCTGTGCAAACTGAGTAAGAGCGTTCCCGATTGCTGCTGTTTTAGCCATAGGGAAGAATTTAGTAAGAAATTTATGAGCAAGATCCTCTCATGTTGTAATAGAACCGGCTGGTAAAGTGTGTAACAAGCCCTTAGCTTTATCCCTCAGAGAAAAGGGGAAAAGTCTCAATTTCATAGCATCTTCCGACACACCATTGAACTTGAAAGTGTCGCAGATCTCGATGAAGTTTCGGATATGCATATTGGGATCTTCCGTTGGAGCACCCCTAAACTGAACTGAATTCTGTACCATTTGAATCGTACCAGGCTTGATTTCAAAGGTATTAGCTGCAATGGCTGCTCTGACAATACTAGATTGGATGTCATTGATTTTCGGCTGAGAATAGTCCTTCAAAGCCTTCGTTGCTGCTACCGGTTCTCCCATAACTTTAGTTGCTGCAAGTCCTTCTTCTTCCTATTTACGAGATTGAGAACGTGTTCGCACACACACTCAAGTACCTAAAAAACACAGAACAAAACAAACTAAGTAAGAAAATAATCCGAGTCAGTGAACTTTAACGACCACTGATGACAAGCACATAAACTATAATAAACACCGAGTCCCCAGCAGCGGCGCCAAAAACTTGTTCACAATAAATCACGCAAGCGTACGCGGTCAAAAGTAATATAGAATAAAGTTGTGTTCGTTCCCACAAAGACTGGTAAATTTTAGAATATGCACCTACGCAACAATGTATGATCTCTATTCACTACTAAGACAAATATCAAATTTGAGTTTTAATTATCTAAATTAACTAAGATGCTCTTTAACAATATTAAGATCTAATTAACTAACGTGACTTAAAACTGATTACTTAGGAGAGAATAAACATGGGATCCTAACTTTATTAAATACTTCGCTTAGAGTTGATGCCTTTAATCAATGCATGTGATGGTTATGATAACTGATCGGACAACACGAAACAAGTATAGGTTACCTGTCAGTATACGAATACCAAACTACTCATACATCCACAAAAGAGATAGAAGATGGGTAGACACCAATTATGTTTATACCCTATATGTCTATAAGATTTGAAAACATAACGGTTTAAGCACAAGTTATCCATTGAGATCACATCGGGCAGCATAAGATGGTTAAAATTACGCTACAAATCATGATGTCAAAACATACTTAATCCTATGCTAGCATGGCAAGTTCTAATCATTAGATCCACTGTCGCTTCAACAAATATTAATAATTTAGATTTTAGCTACACATCTAAAAACATTAAGCACAACCATACGAGGATATCACAAATTCATCACACACAAATCTTTTAAGCAATCAAATTACTAAACTCCGTAGATAAATCCGTTAGAATCCCATGACAACGATTAGTTCATAATCGAACGGCTCATCATCATGGGATCTGATGAAACCATGGTAAATAACAACGTATGAAAGAATACAATTAAATTAGAGTAATGAGTTTAAGAAAACAAATCTGAAATCCAGAGTATCGCCTAATTTAGAAGAATACAAAAGTAGATCTAGATCTCCGAATGCTATCACGTCCTTCCGGAAATCTGTCCCCAAGTCTGAATCTCTATCTTCGGCTCTCTCTGTGTTATTCTGTAGGGTGTTGGTACATTTTAAGATGATAGAGTGTGTTTATATAGGCCTCAGAAGTCTTGTCCAACAAGAAATTCCATAAAAATTTGAGTTAGAATCAAAAAGGATTTTTCCCAGCAAGCTACCGCGCTCCTGCGCACCCAACCACGCAACTGCGCGCTCCAGGAAGCTTCACCGCGCAACTGCGCGCTCTCTCTGTGCAGCTGCACGCCTGCCAACTGCCGGATGCTGATTTCTTGTTGATTTCTTCATTTTAACTCCTTTTTCTTCCGTTTCTTTTGCACGAGTCGCCATTCTTCAACTACTAGGCTCAAAACTACCAAAGTACCATAGGAAAAGTTTACGTCCTCCACTCCAAAGCTACAATCCACTCCAAGATCAAAGAAAACACCAACCCTAACCAAAATATATAATCCTGCACAACTAGACGAAAATACATCAAAACACGATATACTTGAGGCCAAGTCAATCAATTCAAGCCGATATGAAGCGTTACAAGTGGATATGAAATCCACTTATCAGTTCGTTTTGAGATAGCTCCCGAGGTAGATGCAATAATAGCTCAGTGAGGAGATCTTTAGTTAGTTGTGAGAACTGGCAGTAGAACTTTTGAGAACTTGGTTTGTAATAATAAATTATATTTTGAATTCAGGTTTGTAATAATAATTAGTTAGATGATGGCTTACTTGTTTCATACCATTACCTGTGAAAGATCTTGGATAGTAGAGTTGGGACTAGTCAGCATATTATATTTATATTTCCTCTTAGGGTGTTTGCATCTAGAGTGTGTCAGACCCTCCGATCTAGGCCCCAGGTCGGGAGGGCGTCACAGGTTGGTATCAGAACTACGGGTTTTGGTCACTGAAACAAGCCAGGAATTTAGGATCACTAATAAAAGAATTAGATACAATCAGGATTCAAGAGTGATGGATGTAGGGAGTGATTATAGGTTTAGGTTTTCCTTTTGCGATAGATTACTAGGACTAACATAACTTAACTTGTTTAAATTCTACGTGTATACATATATATTATTACTACAGGAGATGGAGTTGGACGATGATGCACCATTACTTCCCGATTCTGATAGCTCATTCGAGGAGTCCGATCCTTCGGAGATTATGTCTGATGCTGATGCGGAGGTCGAGTCTGATACTAAGGTTATATCCGAGATCGAGGTTGAGAGTCCCCCGGCCCGTGCCGACATTCCTGTTCCTACCACTGAGTCAGTACCTGTGCCTATGTCTGTTACCGATACCGTGCCTCTTCCAGTCCTAGTACCAGTTGCGACCCCATCTGTCACCATCTTTTTTAGTTCCCGAGCCCGTACCTGAGCCTACCTTCAAGGATATGGTTCGCAAGTGCGAGAGCCTAGCAGGTCAGAATGCAAAGTTGAAGGGACTTATTGAGAAGATTAAAGTAGAGGCGCAACTTAGAGTAGATTTGACTGCTATTGATTGGATGGGACGTATCAGGATGTTGGAGGATGCTGTTAGGCATCGTTTACACCAGAACCCTATCACACATGATGTATTAGCCGAGGCCCTAAACTTTTGAGTGTGATTTACTGGACATTGTGTGAGCTTCACGAGACCCGAGGTTCCCGAGATTAGACTGCTGCTGTGGAGATGGTTGGTGAGTGGGACATTCAGTAGAGCCCAATAATGTTAGCTGTGATTACTACTAGTCTAGGATGTTTTCCTATTTTCCTAGTACTGGTAGACGGATGGTTGTTGTTTTAATTTGTTTATTCAGCCTTGTTTGTAGAAGGGTTAGTATACCCTTAACTTTGATGTTGTTAGATCGTTTTCGTCATTGGCGACGCATGCATATTTCGTATATCCCTGTGTCCACTGTTTTACTTATCGCTTTTACATACTATCTTTACATACCGTATTTCCATAACTTATTGACATGTTCATATAAACCCTATTGCATAATTTACAACTATACCCATATCATATTGATTTATTAGAACCGATCGTCTATTGGTACCAGACGGAGGAACCCTATTTATTTTGAATATATACCTACTTGTTGTTTACCAACTATTTACCTTCTTATCAGAAAGATGCCTCCTAGAAGAAACCGTCAAGCTACCAACAATGATAATCAAGATCAACAAAACCAGGATAACCCTACCATGGCCAAGATGTTCCAATTACTTCAACAACAAACTGCTACTTTTGTTCAACACCAACAACACCAAGCTGTCCAACCTGTTACAACTTTTAAATCTTTTCAAGCTGTTTACCCACCTGAATTTAAAGTTACCTTGAACCCTGTTGAGGCCAAGTCATGGTTGATAGATATCGAGAAGTCTTTCACGTTAGTTATGGTTGATGAATTTCAGAAGGTGGAGTTTGCCAGTTTTTATTTGAGAGTGGAAGCGAATTTTTTATGGAAGTCTGTTAAGGGAAGGAAATGTGATTACATGGCCAAGATTTGTAGAATTATTTAATGAGAAATATTTGCCAAGTTATTTACAAGATCAGATGGAAATTCAGTTTATGGAGTTGAAACAAGAAGGAATGGTTGTTGCGGAGTATGAAGCTAAATTTACTGAGTTATCTAGATTTACACCCCAGTATGTAGGAAACGAAGCTAGCAAGGCTAAGAAATTTCAGCATGGATTAAAGCCCTGGTTAAGGAGTAGAGTTACTGCGTTTGAGTTAAGAACCTATTCTGCTGTCGTTTAGAAGGCGATGATTATAGAAGGGCAAAGTGATTTGAACCAGAAGGAGAAAGCTGGTAAAAAGAGGAAGTTTGAGAAAGTAGAGAATAGCCAAGAGACAGAAGGTCAAAGGAGTTTTCCAATCAGAGGAAGGTTTGGAAATCGACAAGGAGGACAGAGAAATTTTCCGAAGTTTGGAGATGGTAACGGAGGACAAGACCGTAGACCCCAAGGAGTAAACCCTCAGGCTATATCAAGACTACTACCAGACCGCAAGATTTATGGGAGAAAGCACCCGAGTATCTGTAATAAGCCTAATATAGTTTGCTACAAATGTGTGAAGAAAGGACACTACGCTCAAGAATGTTCAGAAGCGAGGCCAATAGGATTAACTTGTTACAAGTGTGGTAAAATCAGTCATATTGCTAATAATTACAAGGAGCCTGTACAGGCTGCTAATGTTTTGAGGATCACTGCACCACCAGCACCACGACAAGTGACGTATCAAGCACCTCAGCCCAGAGCCCATACTTTCAACATGTCTGTCAAAGAAGCTATTAATGATGCCGGTGTGGTTGTAGGTACGCTTCATGTCAACTCTTTTGAAGCTAAAGTATTGATTGATTCTGGAGCTACTAGGTCATTTATATCTGAAAGATTTCTTAATAAGTTACATTGTGAGATTCGTCCGTTAGAAAAGGCGTTAATAGTAGAAGTTGCTAATCAAGATAAGATTTTCGTAGATCGGGAGTGTCCGAACTGTAATATTGAGATTGGAGGATTTCATTCTATGCGGATCTATTACCTTTTAAGTTGGGTGAATTCGATATTATTCTAGGAATGGATTGGTTGACTGAGTGCGATACCCAAATTGAGTGTAGAAAGAAGCAAGTTAAGTTGCATGCTGAAGATGGTAGTGAAGTAGTATTTCAAGGACAGAAGTAGGATAAGAAATTTCTAACATTCATGCAAGCGAAGCGGTTGTTAAAGCAAGGATGTGAAACTTATTTGGCACATGTGGTTGATGTGGAGAAACAAGTTCCAAGGATAGAAGATATTTCCGTTATGAATGAGTTCCCTGATGTGTTTCCTGACGAATTATCCGGATTACCTCCAGATAGAGAAGTGGAATTTCCGATTGATTTAGCACCCGGAACCGAACCCGTATCCAAAGCGCCGTATCGAATGGCACCTGCTGAAATGAAAGAGTTAGCAACACAATTACAAGATTTATTGCATAAAGGGTTATAAGGCCAAGTGTGTCCCCGTGGGGAGCGCCAGTGTTATTTGTTAAAAAGAAGGATGGAAGCATGAGGTTGTGTATCGATTATAGAGAACTCAACTAATTGACTATCAATAATAAGTATCCATTGCCAAGGATTGATGATTTGTTTGACCAACTGAAGGATGCTGCTTACTTTTCTAAGATTAATTTGAGATCAGGTTATCACCAATTGAAGATCAATCCAAAAGATATTCCGAAAACTACTTTTCGCACGCGATATGGACATTATGAATTTTTAGTGATGGCTTTTGGATTGACGAATGCACCAGCTGTGTTTATGGATTTAATGAATATAGTGTTCAAGAGATATTTGGATAAGTTCGTAATTGTATTTATTGATGACATCCTTATATACTCGAGAAACCCTGAAGAGCATGCCGAGCATTTGAGAATCGCATTAGAGACCTTAAGGAAGGAAAGATTATATGCCAATTTTTCTAAGTGTGAGTTTTGGTTGCAAGAAGTACAATTTTTAGGTCATGTGATTAGTAAGGAAGGGATTAGAGTGGACCTCGCAAAGATTGAAGCTGTGGTAAGTTGGAGTAGACCAAGAACTCATACTGAAGTGAGAAGTTTCTTAGGATTGGCTGGTTATTATCGGAGATTTGATCAAGATTTCTCAAAGATTGCTACACCATTGACAAAGTTGACCCGAAAGAATGAGAAGTTTATTTGGAATGATAAGTGTGAAGAGAACTTTCAAGAGCTAAAGAAGAGATTGGTTTCTACACCAGTGTTAGTATTGCCAGATGATAAAGGAAATTTTGTTATCTATAGTGATGCTTCGCACAAAGGATTGGGATGTGTTTTGATGCAACACGGAAACGTTATCGTGTACGCTTTAAGACAACTTAAGCCGCACGAGCAGAAGTACCCAACACATGATTTAGAGTTAGCTACGATTGTATTTGCGTTGAAGATATGGAGACATTACTTGTACGGAGAAAAGTTTGAAATTTTCACCGATCATAAAAGCTTGAAGTATATCTTTACCCAGAAAGAGTTGAATATTAGGCAAAGAAGATGGTTGGAGTTGATTAAGGATTATGATTGCACGATAAGTTACCATCCCGGAAAGGCGAATGTTGTAGCTGATGCACTGAGTATAAAGGAAAGATTGAATACATTGACTATGCCAAAGGAGTTATTTTGAGAATTTGAAAAGTTAATTTTAGAAGTTTATGATTCAAAGGATGTAGATGAATTTCTGAGTACGATGAGTTTTCAACCAGAGTTACTGGAGAAGATTCGAAGATGTCAGGAAGAAGTGATGAATTGGCAAATGAATACGTTGACCGGAGAAGAAATTTATACACAGAAAGATGATCAAGGTATTTTAAGATTTGGAAAGAGAATATGGATTCCTAATATGGATGAGTTGAAGAATGAGATTCTGAGTGAAGCCCATAGTTCGAGATATTCTATTCATCCTGGAAGTACGAAAATGTATCGAGATTTGAAGGAAAATTTTTGGTGGCCAGATATGAAGCGAGAAATTGCCGAATGGATAAGTAAGTGTTATACCTGCCAGAGGATCAAAGCGGAACATCAAAAGCCAAGCGGACTATTACAACTGTTAGATATTCCCGAGTGGAAGTGGGAACACCTTGCCATGGATTTTCGTAGTGGGATTACCAAAGACTAAAGCGAATCACGATGCGATTTGGGTAAATATTGATCGATTGACAAAGTCTGTACATTTCCTACCGATTAACGAAAGATTCTCATTGGACAAGTTAGTGCATTTATATTTGAAGGAGATAGTATCATGTCATGGAGTTCCTATTTCGATAGTGTTTGAGCGAAACCCGTGATTTAATTCGAGATTTTGGTAGCAATTTCAAGAATGTCTAGGAAGCCAACTGAAGATGAGTAGCGCTTATCACCCGCAGACAGACGGACAAAGTGAGAGGACTATTCAGACTATAGAAGATATGTTAAGAGCTTGTGCATTGGATTTCAAAGGAAGTTGAGACGAACATTTGCCATTGGTTGAGTTTTCATACAACAACAGTTACCACGCGAGTATCGGAATGCCCCCGTATGAAGCCTTGTATGGGAGAAAGTGTAGATCGCCATTATATTGGGAAGAAGTTGGTGAGGGGTAAATTTTTGGACCAGAGTTGTTCCAGTAGACAAAGGAGAAAGTTGAAATTATTCAGAAGAGGTTGATTACTGCCCAGGATCATCAAAGGAAATAAGTTGATTTAAAAGGAAAGGACATGAATTTTGAGATAGGAGATCAAGTATTGTTGAAAGTGTCACCGTGGAAAGGAGTTACGAGATTTGGTAAGAAAGGGAAGTTAATTTCGAGGTATGTATGACCATTTGAGATTTTGAAACGAGTTGGAAAAGTTTCTTACGAGTTGGCGTTGCCACCGCACATGCACCATATTCGCAATGTGTTTCACGTATCTATGCTTAAGAAATACAATCCTGATGCGAGTCACGTAATCGAGTATGAGCCTATTGAGATTCAACCAGATTTATCTTACGAAGAGCAACCAGTAGAAATTCAAGATAGAAGCGATAGGAAGATCAGGAATAAGATTGTTAGATTGGTTAAGGTTTTATGGAGGAATCCTAGAGTCGAAGAGTCGACTTGGGAACTTGGAAGCGAGATGCTTGCCAAGTATCCTCATCTGTTTACTTAGGTGAGATTCTGGGGACAGAATCTGTTAGTAGTATTTTTGTTATTCGTTCGCAGGGAAGGACTGAATTTAATATCAAGTTCAAGTATCTTATCTCTCACAATTTAGAAGTGTAGAAGAATTTTTGGGTTTGTGTATTAACTAAATTAACCAAGAACTAATTATAAGCACTAAGAATTGATTTTAAACTGAGATTCAAATATGTTGGAAAACAATCTAAGAACTGGGGTTCTTCACTTGGTCTCAATACATGCTCACTATTAATGTGATATCTGTGTTCCTACCTTGCTGAAAACAATTCTTCTAAAGTTATACTGTACCCTCCCAGGCTACAATATATTGCTTACAGCTACACCCTAATTGTCACTCCCGTGATACAATCAAAGTATATCTATAAACTGTTAAATGCCAAGAATTATATGTCTCACAATTCTCCTATTAATATCCCGATCTAATATTCAAATTATGTCTGTTAAATCATGTACTAAGATTGCAACTTCTCTCCCAAGCTTATTACAATCCCTAGAATACAATCAAAGGTTCATGACTCCCCTAATTGTGTTAAGATCTCATTAACAGATCAGCAAAGCAGAAAATCACATAATCAAGCATGCATGAATACCAAGGAATACTACCCAATCCTCAGATTAGAGAATTAGTTACGCATATTTAATAAAGAAAACATAATAATAATGATAATGAATGAAAACATAATATTGAAGAAAGAATTGATGATCGAAAGTACCTTGATACGATTAAAAGCTATGAATTGTTATGATTTACAATGGTAGGATGTGTTTAAATAGGCTCTACAAATCTTGCCCAACAAGAAATTGCCTTCTATTACAATTTGGATTTAAAGAAGGTACCCAAAACTGCCCAGAATACAATTAGAATTAGAAAGGGAAAAACAGTAAATTCCCAGCCTTCTTTTACAAGAACACGTGCGCGATTTAATTCAGCATATTTCTTGCACTTGTTTCCTATCCCAGGTTGTAGAAAATCTCTCAAGCTTCGCGTGGGCAGTAAGATCGCTGAAAACGGACTTCTAGAACTCCAGATATGACCAAAACAGTATAAGCTGCGCAGCCTTCCCAGAAAATCCGAATTTTAATCAATTAATTCTCAAAGAACGATAGAAGCATCCACTTAAATCAACATTCTCGTAAATCTGCACAACTAAGCAAAACACATCAAAACTACAACAACTTGAGTCCAAAACAATCAATTTAAGCCGAACGGAGGCATTCCCAGTGGATATAAAATCCACTTATCAAACCCCCAAACTTAAACTGATGCTTGTCCTCAAGCATAAACAATTACAACTAACTAACTAGTACCACTTCCGTAGGTGATCACGGTTGCATTTGGCATATGCAACAAGCCCTTTAAACCCCTAGGCAGCCCCAGTGGACGAGTAAGGTCTCGTGAGGGCCTATAGCGAATGTACCCACAAAATCCATTTAACCTAATGCAATGCAATGCATGAATGCAACTAATATGAAATATGCAACGATCCCCTTCAAACTAACCAAAACCAACTAACAAGCAAATATCTCAAAGAATGCAACTAAATCCAAATAGAGCTCGACTAAGTCCCCGTATACTAACAATACATGAACGGAAACGTGTGTGTGTGTGCAATGCTCATCAGAAATACTCCCAAAACTAGGTCAAAAATCATACATGTTCTTCGCCAAGACAATCACAGGTTTATAAATAGAATAGACTGTAGACACTTCATAACCTAAGAACACCTCCATCCTTATCCAAGGTAGACAGAAATTCATGCTTTATTACTACTACTACGACACATATATACAATCATGCTTATTTAACCGTGCAATGAATGAGACCCCAAAAGGCTTATACAATAATACCCATGTAGCGAGTGTTAGGTCAGTGGATCCCAGACTATAAAAGCCTTAGGTCACTAGGACTAAGTCCCCTCAGACTTAATTACTCGAGTATTAAAGAGCTCACTCTGGTTAATTTTGCATATAAACAATTTATTGACTCTTTTTTTTTCTTTTTTTTTCTGCTTTTTTTTTTCTTTTCTTCTTTTTTTTTTCTGCGATCTGGAATGAGCCTTTCTCATTTCCAACCCTAGACTACTCATATAAATATGAGCCGGCTACTAGCCATTTGACACCTAGCCATTATTTAACAATTGATACAACTAGCATGAAATCCCTGGTTTCCCCCAAACTTAGACTTAAGTGTTACTACGCCATCAAGGGAATAACGAAAATTCTAAATATAATCAGGTGATTAAATCTCAAAGCATCCAAACAAGCATGAACTTAACCTAGCCCAAAAGCACCCAATGAGTTTGTGTAAAAATTTTGTTCCCGTAACATATAAGTCAATTTCATAGAAACTATAAATCAACCCTCTATTCATCATTACCACACTCAATTAGACATCTACCTATCAATCAGAATTAGCTCGTTCTAAGGGATCATGAAATATGCATGTCATGCAAATGCAACTAAAATGAACTCACATGGTATACAGAAATAAAAACAGAATGTCCTACATGAAACAAACGTAGATAACACGAACATATATGTATGAATTACTACTACTAATATGCAAAGCATGAAATCCTACATGAACATATATATACAACAACAACTACTCATCCCTCAAAACACCCCCAAACTTGAAAGATTCAATGTCCGCATTGAATGGAAGTAAATACAAGGGATAGTAGAAAACAAACCTACAAAGCGCCGTACATATCCTTCCCCATCGTAACTCAAACAAGCTTGTTTGGCAAAAATCCCCTTTTTGTAGCAATTAGCATCACCTCTCCCAAGCTTAGAAGCCATAAGAATCAATACCCAACTCACAAGAAGCTCCACTAATAATCACCAAGCAATACCACACCAAAAATCGGCAAATACCAAGAATAATACAAAATCCCAATTTTTCAAGAACACAAATTCGTAATCAAAATAAAATTTTGAGAAGAAATAAACCCACTACGAATTGGAGAGGTGAACTTGCAATTAATTCCTCTTTAGAATTGAATTTTTAGAGATTTAAATAAATAGAAGAGGAATTGGATTTGTATGGCTAGGTGTGTATAAATATAAGATGATGGATAGATGAGATTTAAAAATTTAGAGTGTAGGAGAGATTTGGAGAGGTTAAGATTTGATGTAGGATAGATATAGGAATTTAGAATTGAAAAAAAAATGAGTTAGGATTGAATTTGGGGAATTTTTATGGTTAAAAACAAGAATTTTCGGGAAAAATCTGGCAGAACAGAGGTATAACGCATCATCAGGCTGCGTTTCAGGGTGGTTGGGCGCGGAACAGGCACACACGCATGAGAGAAATGCGTGACAGGGGGAAAGAACACTCATGTAACGCAGGAGCTATCTTCGTTACTGCGGCGCTCCTGCGCCATTTATGGCGCCTCATGCGCTGGTCTGTTCTGCGTGTCTGTGGAGCTCCTGCGCCAATTCTGGCGCCTCATGCGCAGTTAGCTACTGCACTCTTTTTTTTTTTTTTCACACTCTTTTTTTTTTCTTTTTTCAACACTCATTTTTTTTCTTCTCTCTACACTACACTCTTTTTTTTTTCTACAATAATGCGTGGGTTGCCTCCCACGAAGCGCTTCTTTAACGTCAATAGCTTGACGCCGATTATACCTGGAAACTTCAATGAGGATAAAAAGCAAACAGATGCACATATCTACGAATTTCTAATATAAGTATATTGTGCAAATAAACCTTAGATTCATTGAAAGGTACGAAAACTTTCAAGAACCTATCATGCTCAAGAGACTTGGAAACATCAAAATAGCTAGAAAAGTCGTCAGAATAATCATTATAAGTACGACTCATATACTCCTCCCAAATCGGATCCTTATCCTCTACAGCAAGATTTTCAACTTCCTCAATCTTAACTTCCTTCTCTTTCATAATTGGACACTCATCAATTTTAATCTCGTCTGCCAATGTATTAAGCTCAAAATTTTCTAGATTTGGTAGAATTTCAATTGCATCCAAATTATCATTAATGCGCATGGGACAATTATCAACTACACAAGTAGACTCATCAGACACAACATTATCATCAATTGCTAAACAAGAATCATGGCATAGAGGAAAATTGACACAAGGGGGAGTTTGATAACAGTCGTCATGCCACACTTTACGAACTTCCAAAATAAAATTATTTAGTTTAGCATTCTCCTCGTACCAAGCTATTGAATCACATGGAATATCATTATCACTAGCAATCTCTAAAGTTGGTTCATCAAAAACTCCCAAAGAAAGTAAGGGAAGATTAGACTGAGTTCCTTGAATCATTTTATTGAGCGCAATCTCCCAATCAGCAAGTAAAGAAGGATTAGACTGAGTTAAACTCGTATCAACATCATTACACATATATGGATAAACATCATCATGATATTGATTTTCAAACGAATATGAATAATCATTGCTAGGGGCATATGGAGCATAAAATGAGTTCTCAGAATAGAACGAATTCACCTGATATGCATTACGATCCTCATAGGAATTGAATTGTGGGTAAGGATAGAAGTCTTGATATCGTTCTTGACTGTTGTAGAAATTTTGAGCACTGTTCCAACCAAAGTTGTACTCCATCTAGTCTCTCTCCTCAAAACCTGTTTAAGTTGTCTACCTCAAAGAACCTGTAGACACACCAAGGAAAAAAAATACAAAAAGAAAAAAAAGAAAAATATATACAAAGATAAAATCCAAACTACAAGAAACAATTAACTCAAACCCAAATCACTGCCTTCCCCGGCAGCGGCGCCAATTTGTTGGTAGTATTTTTTTTGTTCGTTCGCAGGGAAGGACTGAATGTAATATCAAGTTCAAGTATCTTATCTCTCACAATTTAGAAGTTTGTGTATTAACTAAATTAACCAAGAACTAATTATAAGCACTAAGAATTGATTTTAAACTGAGATTCAAATATGTTGGAAAACAATCTAAGAACTGGGGTTCTTCACTTGGTCTCAATACATGCTCAATATTAATGTGATATCTGTGTTCCTACCTTGCTGAAAACAATTCTTCTAAAGTTATACTGTACCCTCCCAGGCTACAATATATTGCTTACAGCTACACCCTAATTGTCACTCCCGTGATACAATCAAAGTATATCTATAAACTGTTAAATGCCAAGAATTATATGTCTCACAATTCTCCAATTAATCTCCTGATCTAATATTCAAATTATCTCTGTTAAATCATGTACTAAGATTGCAACTTCTCTCCCAAGCTTATTAAAATCCCTAGAATACAATCAAAGGTTCATGACTCCCCTAATTGTGTTAAGATCTCATAACAGATCAGCAAAGCAGAAAATCACATAATCAAGCATGCATGAATACCAAGGAATACTACCCAATCCTCAGATTAGAGAATTAGTTACGCGTATTTAATAAAGAAAACATAATAATAATGATAATGAATGAAAACATAATATTGAAGAAAGAATTGATGATCGAAAGTACCTTGATACGATTAAAAGCTATGAATTGTTATGATTTACAATGGTAGAATGTGTTTAAATAGGCTCTACAAATCTTGCCCAACAAGAAATTGCCTTCTATTACAATTTGGATTTAAAGAAGGTACCCAAAACTGCCCAGAATACAATTAGAATTAGAAAGGGCAAAACAGTAAATTCCCAGCCTTCTTTTACAAGAACACGTGCGCGATTTAATTCAGCATATTTCTTGCACTTGTTTCCTATCCCAGGTTGTATAAAATCTCTCAAGCTTCGCGTGGGCAGTAAGATCGCTGAAAACGGACTTCTAGAACTCCAGATATGACCAAAACAGTATAAGCTGCGCAGCATTCCCAGAAAATCTGAATTTTAATCAATTAATTCTCCAAGAACGATAGAAGCATCCACTTAAATCAACATTCTCGTAAATCTGCACAAATAAGCAAAACACATCAAAACTACAACAACTTGAGTCCAAAACAATCAATTTAAGCCGAACGGAGGCATTCCCAGTGGATATAAAATCCCCTTATCAGAATCCTTTTAAAGGGGGAAGGCTATAACGACCTAAAAGTTTCCCAATTTTTTAAGTATTTATTTAATCGTTAAATAAGAAATTATGTGATTTATATGATGGATATATTTTGTGAAGTCAAGTTATGTGTGAAATCATGTTTATGTGATTATGTGATGATTGGTATGTGTCGTATATGTCCGTGGAATTTTATTTATATTTTTATAGCATTGAAAGTTTTTTAAAGTGCATTTTCAATCTTTCGAAAATCATATAAAATCATTGGAGATGATTTAAATCATGAAATCTTTTGCATTATCATCTTTGTGATATTATTTAGTTTTTAAAATTAGTGTGGATATTTAATGGTGAGTTTTGATATTTTAAAATGATTTAAAAATCTTTATCTCTTTTAAAGAACCTTTATTTCGAAAATTTATATAAAATTCATTTTTGAGCCTAAAATTATTTTAAAAATATGTGGAGTCTTGTAATTTCATAACTTTTATTTTAGAATTTTAAAATATTATTTTCCCTGATTTCCTGTTTTATTTCGATTTTAATCATTAAAATCAGTTTTATAAATAAAAAGTAGATATTTCAGTTTTGGCAAATTACAGTTATGCCCCAGGCTATATATATCAGTCACCACCACCTCATTTCTTCCTTGCTCTCGAGTATTAGCAGCTGGGTACCTTTCCCTCCTCTTCTTTTTCGTTCTTTCAAATTTTAATCATCAAACCATGCTGTAAACTCCGTTTTAATTACTTATAACCTATTTCTTTGCTAGGTTAATGATTTGGTAAGGTTTTTGTGTGAGTTTATGTATGTATATATTTGTTCGTGTATATGTATATATGCTAAAATTGACATGCAAGCCTCGAGGGCTTCTGATTTGATGATTACATGTTACTATGATGCTAATTGTGAATAGAAATCAAGTTTTTGAATGGTTTTGAGTTGTTTGCGAACCATCGGACAAAACCCTCCCCCATCGATGACGATTTCCGGGGAGTGGGTGGTCGGAGAGGGTAGCTTCATGACTGTGCAGTGTCATTTAGGTGTATATGTGATTAAATAGCATGAATTAAAGGTTGCATGTAAGAGATTTGCAAGATTAGTGTATAATTCGAATTTTTCGAATTAATTAAGTTAAGAAAATAATTGTTTAGCTTGTAATATAATTGATTCTTATTACTTGAATATTATTTTGATGATTTCTGATTATTGTTGGCTAATTTAGTTATATTCGTAAATTCTCAGATTTATTTCGAATTTATAAGGATTAATATGATTAATTCGAATTTTTTTTAGTAATTTAAATAGCAATTAAAGAATGATTTTGATGGTTATATGTTAAATTTGTACTGATTAGCAGGTAAGTGAGATTATAGAATTTTTATGACTCGAATTCTTGATAAAGATATGAATTATATGAATTTCTGTGATATACTAGGGATTAATTCGAATTGCTATTCATTAATATGATTTATTCGAATTTTTATGAATTAATATATGTTTGATCTTGTTAGTTAGAGATGAAATCATGATTAAGATATTATTTAGTTACTAACTAGCATTTGTATGGAGTTTTCAGAATATTAAATATTTGATTCGAAATTTTTAAGAATTGATATGTGTTATTCGATTTTTATGAATTATTATTAAGGATTTAAAGGTTAATTGTGATGATTATTTGCTAAGTGTCATTTAGTGATTATGTTTGTAACTGTTGAGTACTGGTTAATGAGGTGATTGATACCATCGGATGAAAGTAGTATAGTTATGAATTGTTATGATATATAATCCATTGGGAAGTGTAGGTGGATTTATAATCCATCGGTTTGAATTGTGATTTGAGTCGGTTATAATCCGACGGGATAGTCCTATAAACAGAGGAAACTCTGCCCGATTTTCGTTAGAATTACAAATCGTAAAGTCTATAGTATAAGTCGATTACAAGTTAAACAGGTATTACGTGCTAAGTGCCTAAGTGACTTATGTGATTGTATGAGATACTATGTGATTATGTGCTTACCTGATCGTAGAAAGTTATTTAGTAAGTATATCTGGTATAAGTAGTATGTGTAAGTGTTATTACGATATAGGGATCGTTTGGGTAGATTAGGATGAGTCGTATTAGAAGTATAGTATACTAAAGTAGTGATATGGTTTATGTAGATAAGAAGGACGTAGGCCCTAGCAATAAAAAGGAAAGCTAAAGTTGAGATTCAGTAGGCTGAGTTGTTGAGCTGTTGCATTCTACCGGAGGCAAGTAACTCTGTCTTTTCTTGAAGTTTACATTCTTGAACTGATATATCCTGTTAATTCAAACATGCCTATCTTATACCATGTTAATCATAAATCTTGTTTAACCTATCCATTCATGCCACCAGAATTCTGTCCACGACTGTTTCATAAACTATAAACCCTAAAACATCATAATTCTTTTTAATTGCTTCTTGACCCTATATATCAAACAGCTTGCTATAATTAAACCCTATTGACTGACAGATAAACAAAGTTCTACTTGACCTATGTCTGTGTCCAATTTAACCTATGTTGTCCCTAAAATTTTATAAACTTCTTTATGACCTAACAACTGATTCAAAAACTTAATTACCCTTAATACTATACTTTAAACTTGAAATCTGATCAACTTCCTTGATGCCTTTGAGTCTATATCTTCTTGATTCAGACTTGTATCCCTATTTCATTGATATCAGAGAACTTAGTCAAACCCCTTGACTTTTATCATTGCAAATCAAAATGAGTTGTTTTCTTAAAATACTTTGAAGATACTTAGACTGGGCTGATCTATTATCAGAGAGTCGAAGGAACTTCAAAGTAAGGGTTTTTGAAAAGATTTAGTATAAAAATGTTTTACGAAGTTAAAAAGGTGTTTTGCAAATCTTAATGTTTTAAAATGAGATTTTAATAAAATGTTAGGAACTCCGCCTAAATGGTTTCCACGGATTCCTAATGATTGGAGAGATGGGGCGAACGGGTAATGCTGGTTCCATCGATTTGTGTATGTATTAGTGTAGTTCTGGTATGTCCAGTTCGACACCTTTATAGGCCAATTTGTTGCCTCTTGGGAACCCAAGCTATCCTAATGAGAGGATTAATGTCCAGAGGGAATCTGTGTCTGGTATGGGGACTTCATGGGCTGATCACCCGTATTGTCTGTTATAAAATAAAAAAAAACCTCCAATCAGTTTTCTTAAAGTGATGATTACTTTTAATTTACTATGAAATGAAATTGGTTTACCGATTGAAATGTCAATTACTTTACACAGTTTTGAAATATCTATTGATATCCTGATTATTAGTTGATACCCTGTCATTACCAAATACCAGTATTGCTTTTACTGCTTTCAGCATATTTATGTCATATCTTGAATTACCGTCATCTTCTGCGATACCCTGATATAATGTTTTCAGTTGAGAACTTTAGTTACTTGCTGAGCATTGGCTCATTATTATTTTATCTAACCCTTTTGACAGTAATCTAAGAATCATGGTTCGTACAATCCAAACCGTAAGGAAGCGCTCTTACCGTGGCCCTGAGTTGGTTCATTTTGAGATAGCTCCCGAGGTAGATGTAATAACAGCTCAGTAAGGAGATCTTTAGTTAGTTGTGAGAACTGGCAGTAGAACTTTTGAGAACTTGGTTTGTAATAATATATTATATTTTGAATTCAGGTTTGTAATAATAATTAGTTAGACGATGGCTTGCTTGTTTCATACCATTACCTGTGAAAGATCTTGGATAGTAGAGTTGGGACTAGTCAGCATATTATATTTATATTTCCTTTTAGGGTGTTTGCATCTAGAGTGTGTCAGTGACCCTCCGATCTAGGCCCCAGTTCGGGAGGGCATCACACTTGAACCACTGATGAACTCCACCATAAAGGGTTACGGCCAGTAATCTAAATCTTGTTGGCTCCTTAACTTGATAAACTTCCATCTCAGTATTGAAATTACCCAAATACTCCACGAGATCCACAATGCCATCAAATTTAAACTTGTTTAACATACAATTGGATTTAGGTAACGGGTTTTTCTAACCTTCTTAGTGAATGGAGATGAGGTTTGCACCTGTTATTGACTGCTTTTCTTCCTTGAGTTTCCCTAGAATCTTCTTAAGGTCTTCAAAATTCAAATCATTAACACCACTATCCTTTGCTTTCTTATCTTCATCGTCAGCATTCTACGATTCTGTTGTGCTCGAATCTTTTGCTGTCTCGTCTGAACTTGTATCATCTTCAACCATCTCGCTAAATGGTTAATTGGCTTTCTTCTTTTTCTGAGAACACGCTCCTGATTTTTTAGTCTTCTTACCCTTAAACTCTACCAAAATCTATGATCGAGTCTTTTAAACAGGATGTTGCTTATCTTGTGGTTCACCATCTCTTTCTTCTTCATCATCTTTCTTCGGAGCTTCACCATCAATCTCCTCTTTAGCTTCCTCTTCACGTTCTTCTTCCTCGATATTCAACTTCTTCGAAGAACTCTTAGCTTTCTTACCCATTTTACTTGATGTCAACTTCAACTTCTTCTTTTATGTCGTCTGTTCGAGGGTTGTGAGCGATGTGCTAAAAATTAAACATTTAATATCGCAAGCGCAAGATTGTCGTTTTAATATTTATGATTTGATCCACAGAGACTATATAATTTTTCGCGTTTCTTAATTTCTAATTTAGGCGAACTAGACAAATATTTTAAGAGGATTTTTTTAAACTAAATTAAATTTGAAATAAAAATATCAATTGAAATTGCTAACTATTATGGAATGAAAATAAAAAGGAAGGTAGAACTAAAAAATGCATAAGCCAAATAGTTCGCATAAACCATGAAAGTAAACAAGTAGAAATAAATGGAATAAATTAAACAAACAAAAAGAAAGGGTGAAAAATCAAAAGAAAAATTCTAGACCTAGGGTTCCTTAATAAAGTAGACTAGACCTTGCTCCTAGCTTTAAGGACCACCAAAAATTCGGTAAATCTAGAATTATTCGAACCGATTTGGCCAGGTAGGTGCAAGCATTGCCAAGAGGCTAAACACCGGCCTAGACACCAAATCCTAATTGGCCAGGTAAGCTTTCGCTTGCCTAGACACCAAAAAGTCGGAATAATTAAAGATTACGTCATTTTTTAGGTACCTTCCTAATTAGGCACGAAATCCTAGGGGTCATGTCTAATTTTAATTTTATTAAGGCTTGGGTATGCAAAATGAAGGATTAATGTTTGTGGGCCAAGGAAAGAGTGATGAAATCCCTTCCCTTATCTTGTAAGTGGTGTTGCCCTTAAAATTTATTGAAATGATGCAACAAACAATGAGATATAAAAAAACTATAAACAATTATGGATGCTTTAAACTACGTGTCCTAAATTCAAAAGAAAAAAAGAATTTAACGTACATTTGGGTCCTCCAGCGATCTCCATATTTATAAGGTACGAAAAATTAAAAATAAGAAAATAAAAATCTAGATGATGTGATCCTAAGTGATTAAATGCATGATGCAACAAGTATGTATTTACTAGATATTTTTTTTTTGATTTTTAAACTTTCAATTTTTTTGTGATTTTTGATTTTTTTTTTGTTTTCTTTTGTGATTTTCTAAAAATAAAAAGGTGAAAAGAGTGAAAAACGGGTTAACGAAGCACGCTTCCAAGAATTCCAATTTGTTCCAAGCTCCGTGAGAAGATTCTCGTAATTTCCAATTTTCTAAAAAAAATAATGTGACAAAAAAAATTAGACAAGTAAAACTAATTTGAAAAACTAAAAATTAAGTCACGAAAAATAATTAGTCCACGGCAGCGACGCCAAAAACTTGATCCAAAAACTTGATGTGCTAAAAATTAAACATTTAATATCGCAAGTGCACGATCGTCGTTTTAATATTTATGATTCGATCCACAGAGACTGTATAATTTTCCACGTTTCTTAATTTCTAATTTAGGTGAACCAGACCAATAATTTTGAGAGGATTTTTTTAAAACTAAATTAAATTTTTAATAAAAATATCAATTGAAATTGCTAACTAATATGGAATGAAAATAAAAAGGAAGGTAGAACTAAAAAATGCATGTACGAAAATCTATTATATATATAATAGGCCAACACAAGATAAAAATAGTGAGATTTTTTAATGTATTGTAATTACTAATTTATCCCTCTTTTCTCAAATTTTTTAAAAAATTGTGGTTGTTGGGGATTGAACTTGGGTCTCCAAGTTATTTAGCAAATCCTTCTACCACTAGAGCACTCAATCACATATGTTTTAAAACATACACATTATAGATATATGTGTGTGTTGTGCGACTTTTTATGTAGTATGATTATTAATTTATCCCACTATTCTCAATTTTTTTGAAAAAGTTGTGGTTGGTGGGAATTGAACTTGAGCCCCCGAGTTAATTGACAAATCTTTTTACCACTACACCACTCAATCACATGTGTTTAAATCATACACATAAAAGATGTATGTGTGTTGTTTTAGTGAAATTTTTTTCTAATATTATAATATTGCGACATTAATAATTTTTTATCATGTTGCGTTTACATTTATTGATTTGAACTATAGCATATTAAATTAAAATATAAATTATTGATACATAATATATGGTTTGAAAATATTATAAAATTGTAATAACAATAATAATCAACATAATAATAAAAAAATTACTATATAATTATTCTCTTAAACAACCTAAACACTCATCTATACGTGTTTTCAATAATACACATAATATATCTATGTATATCGCTTAAGTGGGTCAAGATTTGGTTTTATATAAAGAAACAATATGAAATGCATAATGTATTTTTCATGAAAAATATTACATATATGATTAAGTCAATAACTAAAGTACTTTATTACTGATTTGAAAGCACCAATTTACTCCTAAGTTCATATTGTATAGAAGTACTATTTTTAGTGATAATCGAACGTGGATCACCGAGTTGAATTCTGCATCTTCATACCATTAGATCACATATTCACATGTACTTTAAATTATACACACAATATGTATTATCGATAAAATAATTACGTAAAATACACAATTGGGTTATAAACCGATATTATAATTAATATGATGGATATTATATAACAATATATTAGAGTAAAAAATATTGAGGTGTTAACGTAAAATGAAATTATTATATTACTAAATAAGATACAATAATTTATTAGTCAAACTATTTGGGTCATAAAAATATTTGGTTTCAAAAAGACGAATTCTACAAATAACACATTACCTTTTATATACAAATTAGTTAATGTTCAATTTAAAATATGACATTTTACGGGAAAAAAGGACCATATATTATATATTATTTATGGAGGTAACTGAATTAAAGTCAGACGGAAATCGGAAGAGAAATAAAGGCAAAGAATTCTTGAAATGAAGAAATTAGAAGAAAACAAATAAAAGAATTAAAAATGTAGTTTTAAGAAGTAAAAGCGCAAGACCTGAGAAGTTTTAGAAAATTTACGAAGGTTTTTTATTGGAATCAGGACTGAAACCTACATTCTCAGAATGCAGCATCTTGAAGACTATTAAGTTTCTACCTTGAATATTATTGGAGATCCAGCTAAATGGATGCATCATTTTTGAAGAAAATTTAAGAATGTAGGTGCTATGAAAAATCGTCTTAATTAATAATTAGACAACACCCATAAAACACTCAAATTATATTCTATGACTCACAACAAAATTAAAATCTGACATGATTGCTATCAATATTACTCAATTCAAAGTACAATTTTGAACATATTTAAGTATGTACACAATAACCACATAGTCCAATAACAAGATGAAATCTTTGAAAATCAATCACATGTTTCAAACGATACTGATCACGAATAGTTTAATTAAAAAATAAAATTTAAGCTAGCGACCCGTGCCTTGCACGGGTTTTTATGCTAGTGAGACTAACGATTACAAAATTTTAATGATTAAAGTAATGATTATATTTATTAAACAAACAAAAGTTGCATTCATAATCAAAATTAACTACACAACCTGGTGATTATAAATCAAAGCAAATGGGCCAGAAATGGGAAGTTGAGCTGGAAACAAACTGGCCTAGAAATTGAAACATGGACTCGAATTTAATAATGGGCTTTATGCAAAGAAAACATGGACTGCAAGTTAGACAAAGCTAATAAAAAATAAAGATGGGCCAGCACCATGAAAATGGGCCAAACAATTATACAAGCTAATTAACATGACATGAATTTGGATACAGAGAGAAGCATGCGAAATAATTTAACACTACACTATTTAATTAGCAAATAAAAACAATAATAACTCAAACTAATACTTGTAAACTACCGTTAACCAAATCAAGCAGCAGAAGCAGAGAGTAAATGACAAATTTTAAAAAGAATTAAAATAATGATTATCAATGATAAGCAATGATTACGTAATTATAACACTACAATGACATTGAGAACAAACATAAAAATTACTAATGTGTCGTATTTAAATTAATAAATTTAGACCAAGTGAAAGGACCAAAAGCAGTGTAAATAAAGTGATAAAAACAAGATTAATAGAAAACTGGTGTGTGAAAGAGAAAGAGAATACAGTGGTGTGAATGCACAAGAAGAAATTTTGAATAAAAATTGTGAATTTGACAAGCAGGACCCGTGTACAAATTGAGTTCGTACTGGAGCAAGGTGTCACCGAAAAATGTAGATCTCAACCAGAAAATAAAAAACAAAGGACAAGTAAATCTAAATATTTAAATCCAAATAACGCAACAAGAATTAAATCTAGAACAATAAGGATAAATTTAAGAGGCTCCTTTCAACCCACAAGTGGTTAGCATATTTGCTACTTTATCCACTTGTAAAATTGAAATGTGTCATAGCCTAAATATGAAATGAAGAGCAAGAGCTAAAGTAAAAGAGAAAGCTTGAATTAATATAAAAAGGGTGTTTACAAGATTTAGAAAGCTAATACAATGAAAAGATAAAATAAGCTAGAACATTGAAAATGAAGAGGAAGATACTCTAACAACTAGGGTAAACTAAAAACTAAGGTGTAGAATACAAGGGGAAAGGGGGGTATTTATAGGCTAGAAATAGGATTTTTTTTTGGGGGGTGTTGGGTAGATCTTCACCGTACACATGTGGGTGTGTTGGTGGAATCCCCACCTTCCATGTGTCCCCTTCTCTTTTAAATTATTTCTTTTTGCACTAAGCTCCCTTTTCTTTTTGCCTTTTTGCATTTTCTTCCTTTTCTTCCTCTTTTGCCCTTCCTTGTCCCTTTTTCTTTGTTTTTGTCATTTCCGTATTTTACCCTTGAAATTCCTGAAATGTAACAAATTAATTTATTAAAATACGAGTTCAAGCAATAAATAGGCAATAAAAATATGCAAAAATATGCACTTATCAAATGCTCCAATACCTCTATTTTCCTCGTCCTCGAGTAAAAAGAATAATGCAGAATGAAAAACCTATACTCACTGTCGTAGAAATCACGGGTAATTTTAGGTTTACCAACCCGGTAAACTCATAGACGATCTCTACAAGAGGAGTGTTGTCTCTTAAGGGTTTACAGAAGATATACCCATAAAATTTTTGAGATAAATCAGCAAGTGTCCAACTTTCCTCTTTCAATTTAGCTTTCATTGGTGTCAACAAAACATTTTAGTAGGAAAATATATGCCTTAAAGATTATTCTAATAATAGCCAAGGTATAGGTTCCCACAATCCACATGAGTCGACTCCAAAAGTTTACAAAAATCCCAAGGTGTGTAGTGAATTTAAGGCCTTTGATGGATAAGGTGCATACGAACATTTTCTCTTTTTCAACCAATATTTAACTGACCCAATCTTTATTAAAACAAGGTTCTAGCCAAACTTCACACTCTTAGTAGTTAGATCGACCGTACAATGGTTGAGGTCCCAAAAGACTTTTGCATCGATACCCATTTAGCAAGCTTTAGGTCAACAATCCCAGGCCGTAAAGGACCTTAGGTTGTTAGACACAAAGTCCCTACATACTTACTTACTCGGGTTATCAATGAGGCCAACCTAGCTAATTTCCCTATTAAGAATTTATTTGTACTTTAGAATTTATTAGCACTAGGGGTTGAAATGATCGTGTAATGATTGAGGTCCCAAAAGACTTATGCACTAATACCCATGTAGCGAGCATTGGGTCAGCAATCCCAAACCACAAAGGGCTTTAGGTTGCTAGGCACAAAGTCCCCTCGGACTTAATGCTCGAATACTAATGAGCCCAATCTTGTCACTTCTTTCACTAGCACTCTACAACTACAAACATTTATTAACTCTTTTTTTTCTTTTTATAGACACTATAGGAACAATTTTATTCGCAAAGGTTTGATTCGACATTGTTCTAACATGTGAGCTCTCTCTCAGGTATCGAATAACATTCCTATATAATTTTTCCAACAAAGGTTTTGTGCAAATGTGTCGTCTTGGATTTTTAAGCAAAAATTTCTTCGACACAAGTTTCATGAGGAAAATCTTACTTGGCTACGTTCAAATTATCTAAAGGCATTATACATATAATTTTCGAAAAATTACTAACACCAACTAGTTCTAAAGTTAAAGAGTGGGAAGGACAACTTAGCTAAACTATCTCTATTTTTGGGTTTTTTAAATTTTTCAATTTTTTGGATTTTTTCAATTTTATGTATTTACACTAAAAACCCTCTCCCATACCTAAATCATGCATTGTCCTCAATGTATGCAAAAGCAAGAGAATTGAGTAAAGGAGAATGAGGAAATAATACCTGACAAGGGATGACGGAGACGAACGAATATGAAAAAAACTAATTAACACGACTCGCACACACAATTCCTCCCCTATACCTATCTTTCACGAGGGGAAGCAAAGGAATAAAACCAAATCAGCCGGTAGGAAAATTGGGGTGTAACTTTGAGAAAAAATAAAGACATTTTTAAAAATTTTGATTAGAAAAGACTTTTTCAAGCAACATGGAATCATTCAACTAATGTTTTCCCTAAACCAACTTAAGGCTTCTTTATTTTGTTTAAGCAAATTAGAGACAATGAAAGTTTGGACATAGGTTGAATCATTAGGAATGACATCAGATAAAGGTCCATCTTCTCCTAAGGGTTGTTGATCAAACTCGGGATGATGCAAAGTTGAGTCAAATGCAGGAGGTGTTCCCACAGGACTCTTGACAATGGGCTCAACACTAAAAACCTTGGGTGGGGTCTCCCACTTGGAACAAATGTCGTCCAACTCTCTCAACATCTCTTCCGAGGTCATATCCCTAAACGACTCATGAAGCTCTCGATTGGTTTCATGATTTATTTGAAAATCCTCAACAAGAAGAGACTCAATCTCGCTATCCTCAAGGTTTGACCAATTAACAATGTCATCAACATGATTAACCCTTACTGTTTGTTCATAAAGCTTGTTGGGTTCTTTTTCGACATTAAAGATTTTATGGTTAATTGTCATATTACCAAAAGTGAGTTTCATCGAACCATCCCTATAATTAATCAAGGCATTGGATGTAGCAAGAAAAGGTCTTCCTAGAATGATCGAGATTTGGTTCTTAGGATTCATGACGGGTTGAGTCTCGAGGACAATGAAGTCAACCGGAAAGATGAAATCACCAACCTTAATTAGCACATCTTTAATTATTCCCTTAGGCATTTTAACAAAACGATCAGCTAGTTGAAGTGTCATGTTCGTCTTTTTAAGTTTGCCTAAACCTAGGACTTGATAGACCGACAATGGAAGAAGATTCACACTCGCTCCTAAGTCAAGTAACGCCTTGTCCATAAAAGTATTGCCTATGACACATGAAATTGTGGGACAACCGGGATCCTTATATTTCACGGGAATTTGATTTGAGAGAATTGAACTAACATGAGAGGTCAAAAAGGCTTTTTTAGGAACATGAGTGGATCACTTGTGAGTACACAAATCTTTTAGACACTTGGCATAAGAAGGGATTTGTTGAATGGCATCTAAAAGAGGAATGTTGATCTCGACTTGCTTGAAGACTTTTAAAATTTGGTCCATTTGAGCCGATTTTTTATTTGAAAGGAGTCTTTGAGGATAAGGAGCTTTTGGCTTAAAGACTCGTTCACTAGACACATCGAGATTGGGTTTTGAAAGTGGATTGGTAGAAGAAGGTTCACTAGGTGAAGGTGGTTTATGAGAAGATTCTGGTGACTCGGAAGTTGAGGTTTGTGAAGAGTGATCAAGGCTAGGGTTCGGTTCCACATCAAACTCTTCTTCTTCGGAAGACTCGACACCTACTTGATTATCAACTTGATTTCCCGATCTTAGAGAAATGATGGTGTTAATATTTTCATGAGGTCTTTAATTGAGAGGAAATTTAGGGTTGACCTCGGGTTGACTCGGGAACTTGTTCTTCTCTCGCTCACACATGGCATTAGCTAATTGACTCACTTGAACCTCTAACTTAGATATGGCTCGAGTACTAGCATTTAAAATTTGCATTTCTTGAGTCATGGTTTGCATGAAGGTTTGTTGAGATTGAGCCAAATTAGTTGTTGATTTCAAAAGCGCATCAAGACTATTTTCCAAGGAGTTAAATCTCTTATCCGACTCATGAAAGCCGGGAGGGTGGGCGGGTGCTTGAGTTGGATAAGGAACGTGATTTTGAGTCCCGTTTGGATAAGGACCTTGGTTGGAAGTTGGGTAAGAGTTCGGCTTTTGAAAAGAAGGTGACGGAGATTGGTAGTTTTGACCTTGATTCCAAGAGAAATTCGGGTGATTCTTCCACACAGGATTGTAGGTCGGTGCAAACGCGTCATTCCTAGGGGTTGGTTGAAACAATGCATTGACTAGTTGAATGTCGGGGCAATGTTGAGACTCGAGGTTTGAAGAGTTATAGTTCAGATGCATTGACACTTGTGAGGGGGCCTTACTAGTTTCTAGGGCTTCGAGTCTTCTAATTAGAGTAGCTAATTTGGCATCGGTTGCAATCGAATTCCCAATTGAATGCAAACCCCTAGATGTACTAGACGACTCGTTCGATTTATTAGGTTCTCTAGTGGACTCCCACAACATTGTCTTCTCGGCTAATTCCTTGAAAAACGCCCACCCTTCGTCCTCATCTTTTTCCATGAATTTACCTTGGCACATAGACTCTAACAACGCAGTTGTAAGACTATCTAAGGCCTCGTAGACAATCTTACAAAGTCTCCATTTTTCTATTCCATGGTGGGGACATTGGGACAAAAGATTTTTAAAACTGTCAAAGTATTTCCAAAAAGACTCGTTTTCCTTTTAATGAAATTGGTTTATCATTTGTGATTCTCGTAGTCTATGGCTTGAAAAATATTTTTTAAGAAAAATGACCACGAATCCCTCCCAAGTTGAAATAGAATTAACCGGTAGGCTATACAATCAATTTTTATCATTTTCTTTATGCGCGAAATTAATGAGCCTAAGCCTAATTGAGTCCTCGGTTAATTGTCGGAGTTTTTGTAAGGCACAAACTTCCTCAAATTCATGAAGAAAAAGATAGGGGTCCTCACCATCACTCCCGGTAAATTTAGGTAACATGCTAATGTGATGGGATTTAATCTCGAAGTTATTACCATTAACGGGAGGAAGAGTGATACACGAGGGTTGAGTAGAACGGGTGGGGTTACAACGATCTTTAAGAAGAGGACGGAATCTCAAATGATCTCACTAGCCTAGCAGAATTATCCCTAAGCCAAATAGTTTGCATAAACCATGAAAGTAAACAAGTAGCAAATAAATGCGATAAATTAAACAAATAAAAAAGAAAAGGTGAATAATCAAAAGAAAAATTCTAGACCTAGGGTTCCTTAATAAAATAGACTAGACCTTGCTCCTAACTTTAAGGACCACCAAAAATTCTGTAAATCTAGAATTATTGGAACCGATTTGGCCAGGTAGGTGCAAGCATTGCCAAGAGGCTAAACACCGGCCTAGACACCAACTCCAAATTGGCCAGGTAAAATTTCGCTTGCCTAGACACCAAAAATTTGGAATAATTAAAGATTACGTCCTTTTTTAGGTACCTTCCTAATTGACCATGAAAATCCTAGGGGCCATATCTAATTTAGTTTTATTAAGGCTTGGGTATGCAAAATGAAGGATTAATTGTTGTGGGCCAAGGAAAGAGTGATGAAATCCCTTCCCTTATCTTGTAAGTGGTTTTGCCCTTAAAATTTATTGAAATGATGCAACAAAGAACGAGATATAAAAAACTATAAATAATTATGGATGCTCTAAACTACGTGTCCTAAAGAAGAAGAATTTAATGTACCTTTGGGTCTTCCAGCGATCACCATATTTATAAGGTACGAAAAATAAAAATAGGAAAATAAAAATCAAGATGATATGATCCTAAGTGATTAAATGCATGATGCAACAAGTATGTATTTACTAGCTATTTTTTTTTTAATTTTTAAACTTTCAATTTTTTTGCGATTTTTGATTTTTTTGTTTTTCTTGTGATTTTCTAAAAATAAAAAGGTGAAAAGAGTGAAATAGGGGTTACCGAAGCACGCTTCCAAGAATTCCAATTTGTTTCCAAGCTTTCCAATTTGTTCTAAGCTCCGTGAGAAGATTCTTGTAATTTCTAATTTTCTGAAAAAAAACAATGTGATAAAAAAATTAGACAAGTAAAACTAATTCGAAAAACTAAAAATTAAGGCACGAAAAATAATTAGTCCCCGGCAGCGGCGCCAAAAACTTGATGTGCTAAAAATTAAACATTTAATATCGCAAGGGCACGATCGTCGTTTTAATATTTATGATTCGATCCACAGAGACTATATAATTTTCCGCGTTTCTTAATTTCTAATTAGGCGAACTAGACCAATAATTTTGAGAGGATTTTTTTAAACTAAATTAAATTTGAAATAAAAATATCAATTGAAATTGCTAACTAATATGGAATGAAAATAAAAAAGGAAGGTAGAACTAAAAAATGCATGTACGAAAATGAGACTATTGATTACAAAATTTTAATGATTAAAGTAATGATTATATTTATTAAACAAACAAAAGTTGCATTCATAATCAAAATTAACTATGGTGATTATAAATCAAAGCAAATGGGCCAGAAACGGGAAGTTGAGCTGGAAACAAACTGGCCCAGAAATTGAAACATGGACTCGAATTTAATAATGGGCTTTATGCATAGAAAACATGGACTGCAAGTTAAACAAAGCTAATAAAAAATAAAGATGGGCCAGCATCATGAAAATGGGCCAAAAATTATACAAGTTAATTAACATGACATGAATTTGGATACAGAGAGAAGCATGCGAAATAATTTAACACTACACTATTTAATTAGCAAATAAAAACAATAATAATAACTCAAACTAATACTTGTAAACTACCATTAACCAAATCAAGCAGCAGAGAGTAAATGACAAATATTAAAAAGGCTTAAAATAATGATTATCAATGATTACGTAATTAGAACACTACAATGACATTGAGAACAAACATAAAAATTACTAATGTGCCGTACTTAAATTAATAAATTTAGACCAAGTAAAAGGACCAAAAGCAGTGTAAATAAAGTGATAAAAACAAGATTAATAGAAAACCGGTGCGTGAAAGAGAAAGAGAATACAGTGGTGTGAATGTGCAAGAAGAAATCTATCTTTCTATTTATAATACGCCAACGAGGGGAAATAATAATGAGATATTTTAATCTCATGAAATGACAATTTTACCCTTTCGCTAAACTATTTGCTGTACACGCGACCCATATTAGGGTTGCTTTTCCTCATTTGCAACAAATTATTTTTGGTCTCCGTCGGCATCCATGGGAGTTTTGTGAGGGGTTATCTTTTATGGATAAGAAATTCAAGCCTCCAGTTGTTCCAGGTAATTGCGTCATCTAGGAGAATGGCTGGATATTGAAGAAATGCAGCCTGCGAATTTATTTTCTCTGGGTTTGGCTTAATATGATTGCTTCGTGATAGCGGAATTGCTAAAAATTGTAAATAATATTTATGTGATATATCTATAACTGAATATGAACTTGCTCTGGGTTCACGGTGGATAGAGAAAAAATCAATTTTTGTAGTTTTAGGAAGTTATCCCAATTTTTATAGGAGTTTTTGGAGGCTATTCCAAGAATTGATTACAGTTTTAGATAGTCCCATATAATGTATAATGTAAAGGATAGTTGGTTTTGCAAGGACTTCATTCGTTTTAAGCATTAATGAAAATTTTGTGTATGTTCGTATTTGCTATATTAAAAAAAATGTTGTGCCATGAGAGAAGACGATCATTTCTAACATGTAAGTTATTTAGTCTTGTAAGATATGTTTTAATTTAAAATTATAATGATTAATAATCAACATTTAACTTTAAAATATGTGCTTATGTCTCATGAATGTTTGTTGTTCTTCAAAGAAAGTGATGCTAACTTTTAATGTGACAAGTCAGGGAATTAAATTTTGTCATCCTACAGATAGTCTTCTGCCAAGCATGAAGCTTGGATGGAATTTACTTACAGGACGAAACATATACCTAACGTCTTGGAAGAGTGCCAATGACCCTTCTCCAAGTAATTATATAACAAGGGTTAACTGTAATAATTTTTCACAGTTACTTGTATCAAAAGGTACAGATGTTCTATTCAGATTTGGACCCTGGGATTGTGTATAATTTAGTGACTCTCTATACTCGATTAAGTTTTAATGCAATGCCTCTTATCAATCAGAAAGAAATTATTGTCTCGTTTGATCTTATAAATAGTTCCATGGCTATGAGGTCAGTGTTGAAGCTGAGTGGAGAAGCACAATTCGTTAGATGGTCTGATGCTACTCAAACTTAGGAATCAGATTCAATAGCGCAGAGAGATGCCTGTGATCGCTATGAATTATGTGGGCCATATGGTAGTTGTAATAGTGCACAATCCCAGTTAGGTAAGAGCATTTGTGGGTGTTTAAGAGGATATCCGCCAAAATTCCCAGAAAAATGGAAAGTAGCAGATTGGTCGGATAGGTGTGTCCTTAAAACTCCATTTGATTTTGATACTGCGGATAGGTTTGTGAAGTACTTTGGCTTGAAATTACCAGACACAAGTCAGACATGGATTAATCCAAACATGAACCTAGAGGATTGTGGAAGTATTTGTATTAAGAATTACACGTGTAAGGCTTACTCTATCATAGATATCAGAAAAGGTGGGATTGGATGTATGATGTGGATTGATGATTTGATTGATATTAGAAATTATAGGGAAAATGGGCTGGATCTTTATGTAAGAGCCAATTGCTTCAGAAGCAGGTAATATTCCACAATATACTGATATATAATCTTCTAATAACAAGTAGTTATATACACCTGCGACCACTACGTACATTCACGTTGATTGATTCTTTATTCCAAATTTAATTTTTACCAGTAAGAAAACGTTTTATCTGTAGAGGCATGGGGAGCTTAGGAGGAAAAAGCGAGTTAGGATCATAAGCATAACTCTATTGGTAGTACTAATAATGCTACTATGCCCATTTTGATTCATGTCTTCAGGAAAAGAATGCGATGGAGAAAAAGTAAATTGTTGGTATAACAAATTTCACTTCTCACTATGTTACTATGTTATGTGGAAGTCGGATGTGCTAATTTTAAGCGGACAGTATTTTTGAAACTCTTCTTCGACCCTTATTTTAATCCTGTGGGATTTACGGTTTCCACCATAAATTACCAGAAGCTAATTTAACCGCCCAAGAAATAAAGAAAAAGAAAAGATTCAAAATGCTTAATTAAAAAATTTTGGTTTTAGATTTGTTGATGTATGTTATGTGATGCTCAATCTATATATTTGATTATCTTATAATTACTTGAGTTACATATCTCACTTCACAGGGATAGTACTACTCCATCAAGAACAAGTTGGTACCACAGAAAATGAGTGGAATGATTTCGATTTACCTCTATTTGATGTCCTGCTAATTGCCAATGCTACCAACTTCTTCTCACCAAAGAATAAACTTGATGAAGGCGGATTTGGCTTTGTCTAAAAGGTAATTATCATGTTGTTCACAACTCTGAGAACTTATATTAATCATATTGCGGAATAGAACTTCTCTGTAGCATATATATTTTGGGCTGTTGGTAGTGCTAATCAACAAATATTTACTCCAAACAATACGATCCTTTGGCCCATAAATATTTACATTTTTTTCAAAAATCTCTATTGCACTCTCCCCATTCATCCTGGCTTTTACTCAAATATATCATTTAGAGTGTATTTTAATCATACTGATGTTTTATTGTAATCCGGTAATAGTTTCTATAAAATGTTAGATTTATTCTAAAACAAAGCATGTTATATATGTCATCTTGCATACCAACAAAATTGACATTAAGAATGACAATTGACAAAGACGTGTCCCTGGATTCTAGGATTTAGGATTGAAACTGTTGATAATTGAATCAGCAATCAACTATAAAGCTCTATCACCAAAACAATAAGAAAATGTTCAAGTTAAGATGTATGTTGAGGCTAAGGTGCTGTGTCATCTGAATATGCATGCTCTAAATTGCAATATAAGAATCGTAAAAATTATTGAATTTGTGCACGTATTATTATATGCATTGCCAAGAAAGAACTGTGGCATATTCAATTAACCTATAGAATGATCCCATAGAAATTGAAGTTAAATTTTCTTCTCCTTATCAATGTTAGGCTTATGACTGGATGTGGTGCTTTGATTTTAATTTATGCATGTCTTTGTTCAAATAGACATGTTAGCCATGCAACCAATTGGTACTTGGAGTTTAGGATCTCGGCATGTTGGGCCGTTGCAGTGGAAAAGAAATTGGGACTTACGTTAAAAGGTCAATGACCATCGGGCTTCGTGGAAATGTGACCTATCGGGGCTCTAAGCTCAAAACCATTTGCCTTCAATGCTCGAAATTGGAAGTCGAAGGGTACAAAAAACCTTGATATTGCAGAGGCGGTTGGTTCTAATCTTCGAATCGACTAAGAGGTCCCGAGATAATGCGCATTGTTAAATGAGGTACAAGTTTTTACTAAATAGATCAATTTTTTTCTTCACATGCTTTTCGCTGCCATAGCTTATGACCTTTTTTAAATCAGCTAAAGATGCATATCTGTTACTCTGTATGTAACGAATAAAAACATTATAAAAGGTGCAAAAGATAAAGTAGTTTGAACCTTCTACTGCAGAATAAGTTTTAATTCTAATGCAGGTTAGTAAGGCCCATGGAAGGCATTAATACGAATGTGTCAAATAATTTTGGTTGCATACTTTTGGTCCTCGAAGTATATAACTGGAATGGGAATATATAACTAGCAACAATATCTTGGTAGTCAACTACCAGAAATTATTCATACCCATACTCATCTCTTGGGGGAGCAGTTAGAGTTTAAGCATTCGCCAAAAAATCTCCTGCAAATCAAATCTTCATACCAGCATAGAGGCATGTATACTACACCAATTTTTCAAGAATATAATAGCGGGAGTAGTAGTCGTAGCCACTACTAAAGTCTCTCCTCTTTAGTATTTGTAATACTTTGCTTCACCTCCACAATGTTTAATGGTACATTATTTAATTAATACTGCAATTTTAATTTTAATATTACCTAGATCGGAACTTGATATTTCAACACTTTGAATATCCCTGGTAAGGTTGCCAGCTTGTTTGAATATTATTTGAAATGAGATGTAATCTCGATAAGAAATCTTGTATTGAGCAATTTTGGTACATTATGTAATTTTGATTCTTCCAAATTAACAAAACATAGGTTATCATTCCTTATGCAACCTCTTAATCTAAATTATATAACAAAATGTGTGGGTAATCACTCATTTTGAATCCATTGGTCTTCCGGCATAAAAAATAGATTAGTTGGTTTGCACCCAAGGACTTTTACTATGTGCATGCAATTTTTTAGGTTTTTTGTAGAGTTTATGTTCTTTTCTTAAAACTTGTATTTTTCTTACTTACTAATATTATTGTATGGTATTATAACTCCCAGGATAAAGTCGATAAAATTTTGAGTTCACATCATCAACCTCACCTTTGGTATTGTATATTTGTAACTTTTTTGTAAAATTTAATTGTGATATTGTATACCTGATATTTGTTTATATACTCATATATTTGTCAGAAATGGACGATTGAGCACTGTTTGAAAAGGTGCAGGATAATCTAAGTCAAGAGTAAGAAAAAGACTGATACATTTTTTATAATTTGCATACTGTTTAGTCCATTATTTTATGCATTATATATTTTTCTCTTGCATCCATGATATATTCAATTTGTAGAAACCAGTGATGAAGGATTTAAATATTAAGAAAGTCTATCTACAGGACTCCGGTCATAGGTGCCAAACCAAGAATTAACTTAAATAACTAAAATGAACTAAAATAACCTTCATGTGTGCTGTTGTACGTTCTTGCATTTAACTTCTTAAACTAAGTTAGAAGTAATCATGTAAATTCATTATAAAACATTGAGGCCCATCTTTGTACTCTAATGAACCAATTATATCATCATATTGTTATAAAACACCAAGTGATGCATTTTGACATTGGTTGATTTCTTCTTTTATTGATTTTGCTTGATTAGGAACTAGAGTGAATATGACAATTTAAAGATGTTTTTTAGAGTACATGTGGCTTTAATTTAGAAAATTGACACATTCCAGAAATATTTGCTTTAAATGGGGGCTTTGTAATGTTCATGCTAAAATGGTTCCATATAGTTCCGAGTATCGTATATGTGGTTTTAGATTACTCATCAGATTTATTTAAATCATATGTTTGACATGGTGTTTTTCATATTTCAGTTAATGGGAAAATTTGCATATGCTAAAAGGGACACACATCTGTAGAGAATGTATAACTTTAAGTTGTTATATCAAGTCAGTGCATGGTATGTTCCCGTCATTTGCTGGTATCCATGAATATCTAAGAAGAATATCCAAATGGAAATTTGGAAGCTTTTGTTTTCTCAGGGGTATTATGTTCAAACATTGACAGGTTTGTTGTTCAAATGGAGAAGAGGTAGGGACAGAATCAGGGTCACAAGATAACATTATGGCAATAATGTTACTCTGTTTAGTGTGCAGAAACTTAATTATAACAATACATATATCAACCAGTATTGAAACGGCAATCACTACAATATCGGATAATTGCATAGTTCCAAAATGTGATGAGAATCATGCCCTCCTTAGTTATTCAAATGTAACCTTACGAGTTTCGACATAGTTATGATCAATATTTCCTACTATTTTAAATAATCCTCTAACTTTCTAAATTAGTGTTGTACACAACCAGTGACATCCTAATTGTGAAGGTCAACAGCCTTTTAAACGTGTCCTGACTTACGCTGTTTTATGCATTTACGTATAGTGCTAGAAAATAACCCGTGCCTCGAATGGGTTTTAATGCTAGTCTATTATATATATATAATAGGCCAACACAAGAAAAAATAGTGAGATTTTTTAATGCACATGAAAAGACCAATTTGCCCCTATGTTTAATATTTATTAAAAAAAGTGTTGTTCATGGGAATCGAACTTGAGTCTATCAAATAACTTATGCATGCTCTTACCACTACACCACAATGTCACATGTGTTTTCAAACCATACACGTAATAAGTGAATGTCGTTTAAGAGTAATACATTTGTAAATAACTATGTAGCTAAATTAAACTTAGGTAAAACACCAACATATTTTTATTAAAAAAGGTGTTATTCATGGGAATCTATCAAGTAACTTATGCATGCTCTTACCACTACGCCACAATGTCACGTGTGTTTATAAATCATACACGTAATATGTGAATGTCTTAACAGTAATACATTTGTAAATAACTTTGGAGCTAAATTAAACTTTAAATAACTATGGAGCTAAATTAAATTTTAAACTTAGGTAATACACCAGCACAAGATAAAATTCGTGAGACTTTTTAATGTATTGGAAGAAATAATAATAAAAGAAATGATATTTAAAAGAAACTATTACAATATTGGAATTATCCAATAATAATATTATTATTATATATGTAACACATAGAAGACGATGATTATATAAAATTAGCATGTACAAAGGTTCGTGTAACAAAATATGAGACTTTAAGTTATGATAGTCAATAATATTTTTTGAAAATTAATATTATCATCGGTCAGTCAAATCCATGTTATTTAAAAAATTAATTCTATTTCATAATTTTAGTAGCATAAACAATAATTGTTTATATCATATGTGAAATTTTTTTAAATATATGTACAAAATTAACATTGGCGATAAAATGAAATATTCAAAACAAAAGCATATATATTGCATACTAAAATTATTAAATTATAATATATAATTTAATTGATGATTTAAAATTGAACTATTAATAATTAAAGAAGTCTTTTACAATAAAGCATACATATACAAAACTCACAAGGAGAAACAATAAATTCATTGAACACATAGGTCTATCTGTTCACTACAATTTGTAAAGATACTTCTCTGGAAGAAGCTGTGTTTGAAAAAAGAAATGATGAATTCATTATCAAAGCACGGACAAAAGTCATATGATCAATTTCAACTTGTGACAATAAAAGTACAAAAAATATTTATCCAACCATAAATGATCAATTCTCAAGTTTGGAGAACAAAAATGTTATAAGCCCATTACACAAGGTAGATTCACTCAGTTGAGAACTAAATTATCTGATGTTTTGAAAGTCAGACAAAAATAGGAAGAGGAATCAAGGTAAAAAATGCTTAAAATCAAGAGCTTGGAAGAAAAGAAATGAAATAGTTAGAAAGATAGTTTTAAGAAGTGAAAGTGTAAGGTCTGAATAGCGTATTAGAAGATTTAAGAAGTTTTTTTTATTTATTAAAATCATGACTAAAACCCACACCCACGTACACTCTTAGAATGCAACATCTTGAAGACATCAGTTTTGAAAAATTGGAAAAAAAAAAGTTTAGTATCGTAAATGTTTTGAAAAATCATCTTAATTAGACAACACTTATTGAACACTCGAATTCTATTCAATGACCCACAATAAAATTAAAAACTGACATGATTTCGATTAGTACTTCTTATATTAGTTTCTAAATTACAAATTTGAACATATTTAAATAAGTACGCAATAGCCACATATACCATTAACAAGCAAAACTTTATGAAAATCAATTTTATACTTCAAATGACATTGATTATACACAATTTAATTTAGAAACAAAATTTAACATAGAGACCCGTGCCTCGCACGGGTTTTTATGCTAGTTATATATATAATACACCAACACAAGATAAAATTGTGAGACTTTTTAATGTATTTGAAATGTCCAATTTACCCCTCATCTCCTGAAATTACTAATTTATCCCTCTATTCTCAATTTTTTGAAAAAGTTGTGGTTGGTGAGAATTGAACTTGAGTCTCCAAGTTAATTCATGAATCTTTTTACCACTACACCACTCATTCACATGTGTTTTAAATCAAACACAATATAGATATATGTGTGTGTCGTTTGAGTGAAAAAATTTCTAATATTTTAATTAGTGCGACATACTAATAATTTTTTGTCATGATTTTATTTTTACATTTATTTATTAGGACTGTAATATATTATATCAAAATATCAATTATTAATACATTATATATGGTTTGATTATATTATAAAATTGTACTAACAATAATAATCAACATAATAATAAAAAAAATTACTATATAACTATTATTCCATTAAACAACCTAAGCACTCATTTATACGTGTTTTCTATAATACACATAATATCGATGTGTGTACCGCTTAAGCGGCGCAATATTTGATTTTATATAAAGAAAAAATATGAAATGCATAATGTATTTTTTATTAAAAATATTAAATATAAGACCAAGTCAATAACTCAAGTACTTTATTCATGATTTGAAAGCACCAATTACCCCTAAGTTCTTATGATTGCAAGTGTACAATCTTGTTTTATTAAATTTAGATTCGTTCCGCAGAGACTAATATTTTCCCAATCCCTGATTTTTAATTTAGGCGAATTAGGACAATGTTTGGTTTTTCGAGAATTTTGATTTTTATTCTATTTAATTACAAAAAGAAAATTTACACTATTTTTAAAACTAATTAAATACAAAATCAGAATAAAACAGATTTTCACAAAATTTTAAGAAAATTTTGACATGACCTATTTGTAAATTCTAACTAGCAAAAACACACCAATCACCAGAATTCAGCACTGCAATTCTTTTAATCAAAAACTTCGAATTAAACATTCAATCCACTCAGTAGCTGAAATTCACAGAAGCAAACACCACTCGGACAACAAAAACAATACATAAGAAATTTAGGACTCAAAACAATACAAACTAAAAAAAATAGCATAAACTAAAACTCAGCGATTACAAGAAATTCAGCAAGACTTAAAACGAAATAACAAACTCAGCGATTACATTACAAACTCAGAACTTAAAACTCGCACACAGACAAGCAAAACAATTGCAGATAACTCGCAGCATACTCAGCTAAAACACCGCATCAAATTAGAAGCAAAACTCGTGAAATCAACAAAATGAAATAAACAATAACATCGATAGCCACTCGGTGAACTCAAACAGCAACATCGCAAAGACAACGCACGACTCGGTTGAACTTGACGGGTCTTTGAAACGAGAATTGGGAAATAAACAAAAAGAAGAATAGAAGAGGGGTTTTCAAACTTGGTGAATTTTGTAGTCTTAAAAACTTGTAAGTAAATGAATAAAAGAGGAGAAAGGTGGAATCGGAATTCAGACAGCAAAGGCGACTCGCAGCAAAGGTTTTATGAATAACAGGGGAAGGCTGGGATTTTGTGGGGAAAGAAGGACAATCGTGTTTATGTTTTAAAGAAAAGAAGGAAGAACAGGGGGGTGCTTTCGAGTAGAATGAAAGAGAGAGAGAGAGAGAGAGAGAGAGAGAGAGAGAGAGAGAGAGAGAGGTGGTTTGATGTAACCGAAAAATAAAATAAAAAATAAAAATGGGTCTGGGGAAAGAATGAAGAAGAGAGGGGAGGGGGAAGGAGCTCGTTGGAGAAAAAGAAAAGAACCAGGAGAAAAAAAAACAAGCTGGGTATTGCTAAGAAAAAACAGGGGACCATTCGAAGTAAAAACAGGTGAAAACAAACTGAAAATTAATAAAACTCAATTTTGTAATTTAAACCTTTTTTTAATATAAATACGAAAATAAAATTTAACTACGAAATTAAAATTATACTAAAAATGATGATTTGGAATTAAATGGCCCACAATAAAATTGAAATTTAAAGGGGCAAAATTACGAATTAAAACTAAGAACATGAAATTAAAGTTTCGTTACTTTCAATCCCAAGTGGTTAGCAACGGAATTACGAAAATAACGAAAGCTATGGAAAATAAACGAGAGAACAAGACATTAATTAAAGGAAATGAAATTGCATTAAAATTAAAAAGAGTGTTTACAAGATTTGAAACTAAAAAAAATACAAGAAATTAAATCTACCCTAAAATCTAAGTTACTCAATACAAGGGGGTGAGGGGGTATTTATAGGATAGGAACTAGGGTTAAAGGGGGTGTTGGGTAAATCCCCACCATACATTTATGGTGTGTGGTGGTGAAATCCTAGCCTTCTATTTGTTTCCTTCCCCCTTAAGCTTTGAAGAGTTGATCTTGGCCATACACTTATGTAATGTGTTGGGATGATCTCCACCTTCCACATGTCCTCCAAGATTCTTTTTCCACCAAGCTCCTAATTCTTTTTCCTTTCTTCATTTAAGTCCTTTTTCTTCCTCTTTTTCCCTTCCTTGCTCTTTATTTCTTTATTTTGCCATTTCTTTATTTATTTACGAATTTCCTGAAATGCAACAAAATAATTTATTAAAATACGAGTTCAAGCAACAAATAGGTAATAAAAATATGCAAAAATATGCAATTATCAATATATAGAAGTATTATTTCTTATGGTAACTGAACTTAAACCGCCGAGTTAAATTGTGAATCTTCGTACCATTAGACCACACATTCACATGTATTTTAAATACAAACACACAATATGTATGTGTGTGATATTGATGAAATATTATTATTTAAATATTATTGAATTTTAAATGAGTTTTGGACTCTTTTATCATTTATCGATTAAAGAATTACGTAAAATACACAACTGGGCTATAAAACGATATTATAATTAATATAATGAATATTATCTAACAAAAAATTAGAGTAAAAAATATTAAGTTGTTAACGTAAAATGAAAATTGTATATTACTACACAAGATACAATAATTTATTAGTCAAATAATTCGGGTCGTAATAATATTTGGCTTTAAATAGATGAATCCTATAAATAACACATTACCTTTTACATACAAATTAGCTAATGTTCAATTAAAAATATGACATTATGTAGAAAAAAAGAATCGAATATTATGGAGGTAACTCAATGAAAGTCAAATGGATACCAGAAGAGAAATAAAGACAAAGAATGCTTAAAATGAAGAAATTAGAAGAAAACAAATAAAAGAGTTACAAATGTAGTTTTGAGAAGTAAAAGCATAAGACCTGAGAAGCGTTTTAGAATATTTACGATGGTTTTTTTATTAAAATGATATGGGCTAAAAGTAAGTCCAAAAGACACATTTAATGTTGCATTAATTAAACCCAACATGGCCCCACGGTGGGTGCCATTTATGGGTCCCAAACCCTATTTCAATATTAATTTCATAATTAATATTAAGGGATATTAACAGCTCAGCAATAAGCATCAGATAAGGATACTATTCCTACAAGACTTAGCCTCCAAGGCACCCAATTCGATATGGAAACAGACTCCTACAAGGAAGGAGTCTAGAACCTTTCTCAAGGCGGTGGCTTGCCCACCAAGTATCCAAATCCTACCATAATTATAAGGCTTCCCAAACCTATATAAAGGACCTGATCCTTCATCTCAGAACTACGTCTTGGCTTGATTCTCAATACGAGATACGTAGGCACTCTGTGAGGACCGATTAGTCTCGAACACGGAAACAGCCATTAAAGCTTGAAGCTCACCAACCCCCTTTGCATTAAACACACTCAAACCCTAGCCGCAATATTCGTAACCTAGTTTTTGTTCGACAACATTTGGCGCCGTCTGTGGGACGAAAACATCAACCATGGTTCAAACACGAAGGAAAACATCAACCTCGACTGAGGCCATACCCCTTAGTTCTGCTCCACCTACCACCTCAGATCCGCTTATCACTGCTAAAGAAGGACAATTACCCCCGTCAACAGGGACGGTCATTCAACCTCTAGCCTCTCAACCCCCAGGGACGATTCCCCATGCTGAGGGAACTCTACCCGTGGTTATCCATCAAAACCAAGAAATTAACCCTCTTCAGATGGTGGTTTCTCCTCTTGATAACGTTGATCGTACGTTACCCCCGGGAATACAGATCCATACTACGGATCTCCCCTTGAATACCAACCCGATGTATGGGCTGCCTAATTATCCCCCTCGACAAAGGGAACCTGGACCAAGTGGTCACGCCTTACAGATCCGAGATCGAGAGTACGATGACTACTCCGACCCCTATATTGATGATTCGACATCTGAGGATGACGATGATGATCGTGAAGAAGCCCCAAGGAGGTGACGTGCTAGTAGAGAATCTCGAAGGAGGTCCCAAAGAATCCATGACGGACCACCACAAACGGCTGAGGAAAGGATTAAGGCTCATGAGGCTGAGATCCAAAGGATAAAGGATGATATTGCTAGGGAGCAAGCAAGGCAAAGTCTGACTCGACCTCCTCCAGTGACAGGGAGGATTCCCATTATAAATCTGGAGAGGCCTTCAAGGAGACAGCGAAGGGCCGATGTCCCAACTAAGAAATCGACAAGGGTGGAGACCCCCAGAAGCAACCCCAAGGACCTGATGCCACTTGGGGATCCTGATGATCCCACACCTCCGTTTACTGAAGAGGTGATGAACGTCCGCATCTCAAGGAAGTTCGAGATGCCGACGATTAAGGTTTATGATGGAACGAGCGACCCCGTGAACCATGTCAGGACGTTCTCAAATGCACTGCTGCTATAGCCTGCGAGTGACGCCTTAAGGTGTAGGGCGTTCCCTCAAACCCTGTCGGGCATGGCTCAAAGGTGGTATAGCCGCCTACCTGCAAACTCGATTGGCACTTTTAAGGAGTTGAGCGCTGCCTTTGTTAGCCAGTTCATTAGTGGGAGAGTTCATGAAAAAAGTTCTGCATCTCTCATGTGTGTGGTGTAAGGGAAGAATGAGAATTTGAGGGATTATCTCAAGCGATTCACTAAGGAGACGTTGAATATCACTGATCTGGAAAATAAGGTGGCCATGGTAGCCCTGGAACACGGAACCACTGATCTCTTCTTTAAAAGGTCTTTGGCAAAACATCCTCCTAAAAACATGGCCGAGCTCCAACGAAGGGCCGACAAGTACATCAAGGCTGAGGACAGCATGAAGAAGGAAACCGCAGGAGGCAATGGCAAGATTCCAACGACTCAAAGAAGCGAAAGCAAGAGCAAGAGTACAACGCTAGGGACAAGTATCCCCGGACTAGCAAGGACTCCGAGTCACCACCAAAGAAGGGTTTGGGACCGAGATTCTCCGATTATGCGAGGCTGAACGCTCCTAGGAGTCAGATCTTGTTAGATATTGAGAAGGATAAAGACTTTCGATGGTCGAAGCCACTTAGGGGTGATCCCGCAAAGAGAAACAAGGAGCAATACTGTAGGTACCACTGTGATGTGGGGCATGATACAGATGATTGTAGGCAGTTGAAAGATGAGATTGAGTTTTTGATCCGAAAGGGAAACTGAGCAAGTTCACGAAGGGCGATGATCGCGGAACCTAAAGAAGGGACTATGACAGAAGGGATAATAATCGTGATCGTGATCGTAATCCACAGCCCCGAGGGCCAGTTATTAACATGATTTGGGGAGGACCGACAGCGGCCGGTACGACTCGAAACTCTCGAAAGGCGTATGCCCGAGAAGTGATGCACATCGTGGGAGAAGCCCCAAAACGTGCTAGGACTGAAATAACCATTGGATTTGATGATTCAGACCTCGAAGGGGTGAAGTTCCCCCACGACGACCCGTTGGTCATAACCCCTGTGATTGGAAACTCGGAGGTGAAACGAGTCTTAATAGATAATGGAGCTTCTGTTGATATCTTGTTTCATGACGTGTTTGTGAAGATGGGGTACACCGATTCTCAATTGACCCCGACCAACATGCCAATATACGGATTTAATGGAGTTGAGTCCAAGGTCGAAGGAACTATTCCGTTACCCATGACAATTGGACAAGAACCTAAAGAAGCTACTCAGATGCTGAATTTCCTTGTGATCAAGGCATCCTCGACTTATAACGCAATCCTGGGAAGGACTAGACTTCATGCATTCAAGGCCGTTGCCTCTACATATCACATGAAAATTAAGTTTCCGACCAGGAACGGTGTTGGAGAACAAAAGGGAGACCAGAAGATGGCAAGAAGCTGTTACGTATCTGCATTAAGAGCTGATGGAATCGGGGGGCAGGTACTTCCGATTGAAGACATGGATGTTCGTGGTGATGATGAACACCGAGGGAAGCCAGCAGAGGACTTAGTCCCTATTCCTTTAGAGTTGGGCGACCCTGAGAAAATAACTTATGTAGGAGCTTCTTTGAAGGAACCCTTGAAGGGCAAGTTGATAGCATTTTTGCAAGAGAATAGCGGCGTGTTTGCTTGAACAGTAGCTGATATGCCAGGGATTGATCCCCAACTCATAACTCACAAGTTGAATGTTGATCCTGGGCAGAAGACAATAAAACAGAAGAAGAGGAATTTTGCTCCTGAAAGGCAAGAGGCCATTAAGCAAGAAGTTGAAAAGCTCTTAGAGGCTGGGTTTATTGAAGAGATTCAGTTCCCCGAATGGTTGGCTAACCATGTGATGGTCAAGAAGGCAAATGGGAAGTGGAGAATGTGTATAGACTTCACTGATTTAAATGATGCATGCCTGAAGGATTGTTTTCCCCTGCCGAGGATAGATATGTTGATAGATGCCACAGCCGGACATGAGATGTTGAGCTTTATGGATGGATTCAGCGGCTATAATCAGATTAAGATGCACAAGGACGACATTCCAAAGGTATCTTTCATAACTGACTTTGGTGTTTTCTGCTATCTTGTTATGGCTTTTGGTCTAAAGAATGCAGGCGCTACTTATCAACGATTAGTGAATAAGATATTCGCTCATCTGATTGGAAAGACCATGGAGGTCTATGTTGATGACATGTTAGTCAAGAGCCTATTCAAGGCAGACCACATTCAGCACCTCAGAGAGGCATTCGAAGTGCTGAGGCACCATAAGATGATGTTGAATCCAGCCAAGTGTGCCTTTGGCGTTGGATCAGGCAAATTTTTGGGTCTGATGGTTTCAAAAAGAGGCATAAAGGCCAACCCTGACAAGATCAAAGCGATTCTGGACATGGAACCACCACGTTCTATATGGGATGTACAGAAATTAACGGGCCGGGTGGCAGCCCTAGGGAGAATCATCTCCAAATCAGGTGACAAGTGCTTGCCTTTCTTCCAAGCATTGAAGAAGGTGAAAAATTTTGAGTGGACTCCTGAGAGCCAAGAGGCCTTTGAACAACTGAAGAAGTACATGGCTGAAGCCCCGTTGTTGGCCAAACCAAGTCCTGGGGAGATTCTTTACCTATACCTGGCGGTATCTGAACAAGCATTGAGTGCTGTCCTCATTCGAGAAGAGGAGAAAATCTAGAAACCTATCTACTACGTGAGCAAAGTGTTGCATGGGGCTGAGTTGAATTACTCACCCATTGAAAAGTTTGCTTTGGCATTAGTGACTGCCTCGAGGAAGTTGCGACCTTACTTTCAGGCACATAATATTCAAGTTCTGACAAACCAGCAGTTGAGAAATATATTGCATAGCCCTAAGGCCAGTGGAAGGTTAATAAAGTGGGCAATTGAGTTAGGAGAGTTTGATATCACATATAAGCCTCGAACAGCCATTAAGGCTCAGGCATTGGCTGACTTCGTGGTTAAATGCACCATTAACAACCAAGAAGTCGGGGGGCAAGAGATAATGACTACCCCTGGGAAAGAGAAAAAAGAAGAGGAACTTATACCTGATCTGAAGGAATATTGGGTGCTCTATTTTGATGGAGCATCAAAAACAAAATCTAGTGGTGCAGGTTTGGTTTTGCAAAGCCCCGATGGGTTCACAGTTGAGTACGCCTTGAAGTTGGATTTTCCTACTACCAATAATGAAGCGGAGTACGAGGCATTAATAGCTGGTTTGGGTTTGGCTAGAATCATTAGGGTCAAGAATCTCAAAGTTTGTGGAGATTCAAGGCTTGTGGTATCACAAGTAAATGGTGAATTTGAAGCTAAGGACGAAACTATGGCGAAATACCTGAGAGTCGTAAATGGTGTTATGACCCAGTTTGAGGAGTGCTATGTTGAGCACATTCCTAGAGAAGAGAACGTTAAGGCTGATGCCTTGTCTAAGTTTGCTTTTTTGAGATCGAGAATTATGCAGGGAGTGTCTACTTTCAGGTCTTGAAGGCCCCAACCATCAACTCTAAGTTGGTAGCACCAATTGATATAGGAGGCTGCTGGATAGATCCTATCAAAGCTCACCTAGAAATCGGTTGGCTCCCTGACGATGCCTTGGAGGCACGGAAGCTGTCGGTAAGAGCATTGAGATATGCCTTAATCGAAGGCATCTTTTACAAAAGATCGTTTGTCATCCCATACTTGAGGTGTTTGAGACCCCAAGAGGCAAGAGAATCACTAGAGAAAGTTCATGAAGGGATCTGTGGACAACACTTGGGGGGCAGAGCCCTAGCTCACAAAATCACTCGACTAGGATTCTACTGGCCAGACATGTTATCCGATGCACAGAATTATGTCAAGCGGTGCGATAGGTGTCAGAAGCACGCTCCAATTGTAAGACAGCCGCCTGAGATGTTAACCTCAATTAACTCTCCTATTCCGTTTGCAATGCGGGGAATGGATATACTTGGTCCCTTTCCCGTATCATCTTCCCAAAGAAAGTTTCTGATATTGGCCATCGACTACTTCACCAAGTGGATTGAGGCTAAGCCCCTAGCCAAGATAACCACCAAACAAGTTGCCCAGTTCTTTTGGGAGAACATTATTTGCAGATATGGAATCCCCCGGATTCTTGTGACGGATAATGGAATGCAGTTTAACAATCAAGAGTTTAAGAAATACTGTGAGGAAAATGCAATTGAGCTTCATTTCACTTCAGTAGCACATCCGCAGGCAAATGGGCAAGCAGAGGTTGCCAATCGAATCATCCTGGATGGATTGAAAAAGAGGGTTGAACGCTCAAGGAACACTTGGGTGGATGAGTTACTACCCATACTCTGGGCATATCGCACCACCTGTAAGGTGACGACTGGAGCAACCCCGTTCTTGCTGGCTTATGGAGCTGAGGCAGTAGTGCCCTTGGAAATAATGCATGCATCACCTCGAGTTGAGGCATACGAGCAAGAAACTAATGAAGAAGGCATGAGACTTGCCCTAGACCTGATTGACGAGGTTAGGGACGACCACGGTCGAAAACGTTCAACTGAACATTTTTCTGGATCAAAATAACCGATTAAATTATGTTTAATAATTTCAAATCGATTAGCCATTTTAATCAAGATTTAATTTCTTTGAAAATTTCAGATTTTATAAAATAATGATTGTAATTCTATTAAAATAATCCTAATTTATAAATCCCACTGATACACATAGAATTGACCACACACACTCGGTACTCAGAACAGGGAGGGGAATTTACCTTTGATTTAGAGCCTTACTAAGCCTTGAATAATCCTTGTACAACCTTAACTAAGCTTGATCTAACAAGAAACATCAAGGATATAATTAAAGATTTTCGGAGCTTCTAAAACCCATCTGAAAGATCATGAAAAACGAAGACCTTACCGAGGTTTTCTGGACATGGCTTCTAAAGGAGAGTTGTAGAGCATCTAACCAGCTTTCCAATATATGGTTTTGTTATGCTTATAATTGCAAAAGTGGCATGAACGGTTCTTTATACATTAAAAACATGACATAATTTCAAAAGTACTTCTAAAACAATACTTTCTTAGAAAATGTTCTTAAAAAGACAACCCATGTGCTTACTTTCCAAGCATGCTCTTATTAAATATCAATTATGCTCAATTCTGGTTTCAGAAATATTTAGAACGATGAATAAACCGTATACGAACTTATGGTTTAGAGTTTAGGATTTAAGGTTGTAAACCCTAGACCCTAAACTATAACTTATCCTGATTTTTAAAAAATCAGGGTTGGCCCCCGATTTTTTAATAATCAGGTCGCCAAACAACTCGAGAAACCAGCAAAACGAACGAATAATTTAAGAATCAATCAACTGGACTAAAAAAAACGCGAACTCGCAAAAAAAATGCAACAACAACAAAAGGAAATTACTCGAGAAAATAACTATAAGTGAAAAAACTTGACTAAAGACAGTCATAAAGCCGGAAATGAAATGACTCCTCAGTGACTAATGATAAGAGTAACAACAGGTATATGTAAGAATATTTTGCCATAAATACGTAACCAAAGAAGAGGAGAATACTTGGAGAAGAGCAAACGCATTGCAAACTCTTCTTGTTGGTACCGTATTTGTATTAGGATGCCCGAAATACTGAATATCAGAAGAGAGCCTCTTTTCACTACAACCAGAGAGTTAAGGAAAGATTCTTTCGACAAGGCGACATGGTCCTTAGAAATATTGAAGCCTCAGGAGTTGGCCAGAAAGGAAAGCTAGCACCAAACTGGGAAGGACCGTATCTAATCAAAAAGGTGTTAGGTGGAGGATCCTACAAGTTGGGAACCATGGACGGGGTTGAGGTGCCCCGAACTTGGCATGCTGTGAACCTCAAAGCTTATTACGTTTAAGTTCTTTTGACAAAGGCTTGGACTTTTATCTATTTATTAGGAATAAGGTTCGAATGATACCATTATAGAGCATGTTGCTCCAAGTAGGAGATAGAGTATCTATGTAAGGGTTGAACCCATTTTCAGTTATTAATGCAAGTCTGTTTTTCGTTCTATGATTCTGTGATTTTAATTGCGTACCAAACACATGTTGAGTGTAAGTCTAGAATGATCAAGTATAGAAGATAAAGAACATACGAATAAATGAAAACAACTGCATACATAATATGCCCTTATGGGCCAAGGTTTAAGTTACAGACATACCAAATAAAAGTCTAAGTCCATGAAGGACCCCGAATGAAAATAAACACAGCCACAAGCGGCTAACAAGGCCATGCAAGGCCACTTACTCCTGTGGAGCATCTTCAGAACTCTCTTCCTCAGTAGAACCCTCCTCGCCCGAATCATCATCAGAGCCGCCATCATCTTCGGTTGCCATTGCAGTCGGGTGTGCCCCATCTCCTTCGGCCTCTTCCCCCTCTTCTTCTTCTTCTTCGGAGCTAGAATAAGGACTTGCTTCCTTTTGAAGCCTCCTACTGTTTGGGATTGGTTGACGAATCATCCCATCCCTTCTTGCTGTCATGGGCTTCTTTCCACGAGAGCCCGAAGAGCTTGAGTCTTGACTAACAGCTTGGGCACCCCCTCTAGAGCCAGAACCAGAACGGCGACGGCTTCCCCTAGAGCCAGAACCCGATGCCTGGGCCACTGTGTTGACTCCCGAGCCTGAAGCAACGTGACCATAAGGGCTTGGGAAGTCCATTGGATTGACTACGGTTGGATGCCTCTTGCTCACAACATTAACAGCCCTGTCCCAGCCGACAGACATGATACTCAGGCGTACTTCGTCATCATGCTTGTCTATAAGCTGGAAGAAGTCCTCAGACTCTTGGTAAGCCTTCACCACCAATTTGTAATCAGCCGCCCTTTTCTTGTACAAGGAGTCATATTGCCTCTGGAAAGAACGTGCATCAGCTTCAGCACGAATGGCCCTGGACTCTAAGTCCTGACATTTCTCGTCAAATATTGACTTTTCCTCTCTTAAGGCCACATTCTCATCTCGGTATGCTCGGCCTTGACGAGAGCTGGCCTGGAAGTAGGCGTTATCCTGAAATAAAGGGTTAGTCAGATATTGACAATGATGAGTTATATGAAGACATTACGTTTGAGATAGAGAGTGTAAAACCTGATACATGGCTTGAGCTCCTAGAATCTCTGCCTCGTCAATTTTATCCCCGGCAGTTACTGTCAAAAGATCGGGGGGAGTGATGCAACACTTAGACCAATCCAAGGCCAACTCCGGGCATCCTGAGATAGAGTCTTGTTCACAAATGCCCCAACCAGGGTTGAAAGGGGTCTTGATCTTCCCGTCATCATTCCGGGGTCTTTTTGAAGAATATCCCGACAGGAACTGTGGAATTTTCTGGCCAGGGGGTGCAGCAGCCGCCTCGGCTCTCTTGACCATCCTTTTAGTAACCTTTGGCTGGTTCTCTGGACGTCTATCTATTTCTTCAGCAGCTGAAATTGAAACAAAAAAGATATCGGGATAAGAACAAACAGAGGTCATAATGTGCTATAAAAAAATTACCCTCAATAGAAAGTAAGCTAAGGCCAGCTTCCACAAGCCTCTTCTCATTCAAGAAAACTTTGTAATGAGTTCGACCATCGTCCACAATTAGTTTATCTCGATCAAGCAGCTCTTCTGGGCTGAGATCGCACACGAAGTGCAAACTGTCTTTCACTCTCCAAACTTTGACACAAAGAAATGGCCCCAGTTGCCACCACTCCATTTCAGAATCACGAACTCGTTCCCCCAAGAATGGTGGGAATCTGGGAAGGAGAAGGCATTCACAATATGAGGAACATTGGACCTGTGTTGGATACTGATCCACCCCTTTTTAGAGTCAGAATAATTCTTTATTGAAAATATGCTCCGGAACAATGTGGTGGTCGGCTGGAAATCTAGATCCCGGCACCTTAACATGAAAATGAGAATAGCACACCATTCATTAGGATATAGTTGGTAGGGATGAACCTGGATCTCTGCTAGAAGCCTGACAATGAACGGATCGACTGGAAATCTCAAACCTGCTTCAAGGGCACCCTTGAAAACACACAGCTTCTCAGGATGCCAATTACAGGTTCTATCACCTAGGCCAGGAAGGCGGACCTTGACCGAGTCTGGGAAGCCATACGTCTGTCTAATTTTGGCTACGTCACGCTCGTTTAACTTACACGGACTATGGTACGAGGCTAATTCAGAACTATTAGGGAATGCATCCCTCATAGTACTCAACAAGTCTAATAAAGAATGAAATCTACGATAAATATAGAAGGGAGGTTGCAATCTAGTTTTACCTCGAAGAGTTCTTGCTATGGCCCTCTTGGACATCGCCTCGGACATAGAGAATGATGGGGCAGGTGCTCGGTTGCCGTCTGACATCTTGAACTCGAACTTGGAACTTGAAACTAGAACTTGGGAGCCTGGGAGCTTGAAAGCTTTCAGAGAGAATTTTAGAAGTAAGAAGAGATGAAGTGAATGAAAATGAAGGCTTCTTCCACTCTTTTATAGAAGATGGGTGACTTCCTATACCAGGTTGAAAGACAACTCGGTTCGTGTTTGCAGGTCATCTATCGTTTATGAGCAGAAAAAGATGAAAATCATAAGATATATATGGAAATAATCGTAACAAATTTATACGATTCTGAACAAAAGAACCGTTTAAAAGAGTATGTTGCGCCATGTTACACTTAGACGCTTAACTAAGCATTAAGAGTCAATTACGTTTAAGAAAGTTAGATTGTATGAGGTTAGCTTCGTTAATCAAAAGGCTAGTTATGCTTCAAAATGTGATACTCTACAGCCAACGGTCAAGGTCATGATTCAAGACCGAGAATTCAGATATTGCGAAAAAGCTCCGAGAGGCACGACAAGGCGCTCAAGACAAGGCCAAGGACCTCATGTCAACCGACCAGCCACCCAAGGAGGGGTCAGGCCGACCTCTTGGCACCCTTGCCGACCAAGGACCTCATGTCAGCCGACCAGCCACCCAAGGAGGGGTCAGGCCGACCTCTTGGCACCCTTGGCCGACCAAGGACCTCATGTCAGCCGACCAGCCACCCAAGGAGGGGTCAGGCCGACCTCTTGGCACCCTTGGCCGGCCAAGGACTTCATGTCAGCCGACCAGCCGCCCGATGAGGGGTCAGGCCGACCTCTTGGTAGCCTTGGCCGACCAGGATCTCATGGCAAGCCGGTACCGGACCTTTCAACGCTGTTTCAGCCATATCTTGAGCTCCGGGTATCGGATTTGGATGATCTTACAGTCCACGCAAAGATCACAATGTTTTCCACAACCTTGGAGCATCTTAGCCAACCAGAAGCACCTGGTGGCCGACCAGGACCTCCTGGCAGCCGACCAGGCTTCATTGAAGGGGTCAGGCCGACCAGGAGCTCATGTCAGCCAACCAGGACCTCCTATCAGCCGACCAGGACCTCCTGGCAGCCGACCAGCTGCCATGGAGGGGGTCTGGCTGACCTTCTCGCACCTCCCGTCAGTTGTTTGGCCCGGGTGATGGTTTTGGTAGAAGTTTTTACATTCCAAAATGAGCGTCGACCTTCAAAACATTCGTAAAACTTAGCGTCGATCAGCGTCAATTAGCACCGATTAGTGCCGTCTTATGCCATTTAACGTCGTTCAACAAAGATTAAATGTCGTTTAAGCATCGATTATTGCCGTTTGCAGTCAACACGGAGCTCCTGTCAGCCAATCAGCCAACCAGGACCTCCTGTCAGCCGACCAGGACCTCCTGTCAGCCGACCAGGACCTCCCGTCAGCCTACCAGGACCTCCTGTCAGCCGACCAGGACCTCCTGTCAGCCGACCAGCTGCCATTGGAGGGGTCAGGCCGACCAGGACCTCTTGTCAGCCGACCAGGACCTCCTGGCAGCCGACCAGGACCTCCTGGCAGCCGACCAGGACCTCCTGGTAGCTGACTAGGGGGAGGTTGCAGCTGTTCCGGGTCTTTTTCGGCCAATCAATGTAGCACCGATTAGTGCCGATTAGCATCGATTAGTGCCGAGTAGCACCGATTAGTGCCGAGTAGCACCGATTAGAGTCGATTACCATCGATTATTGCCGAGTAGCACCGATTAGTGCCGATTAGCATCGATTAGTGCCGAGTAGCACCGATTAGTGTCGAGTAGCACCGATTAGCATCGATTAGTGCCGAGTAGCACTGATTAGTGCCGAGTAGCACCGATTAGAGTCGATTAGCATCGATTAATGCCGTTTTAGGTCGTTTAACACCGTTTAAACGTTGTTACCGCCAAGTAGCATTTGCTTAACATTGTCGTAAACGCGTCGGTCGCTCCACGCCTTACATCAAGACAATATTCGTGAAACACTAGTGTATAAAGATAGACCCTGACCCGAGCCTCGAATAAGGTCGTTATAACTTCAAGGAAAACCTGATCAGTTTTCCTGGAAGTTGGGGGGCAAATGATATGGGCTAAAAGTAAGCCCAAAAGACAAATTTAATGTTGCATTAATTAAACCCAACATGGCCCCACGGTGGGGGCCATTTATGGGTCCCAAACCCTATTTCAATATTAATTTCGTAATTAATATTAAGGGATATTAACAGCTCAGCTATAAGCATCAGATAAGGATACTATTCCTACAAGACTTAGCCTCCAAGGCACCCAATTCGATATGGAAACAGACTCCTACAAGGAAGGAGTCTAGAACCTTCCTCAAGGCGGTGGCTTGCCCACCAAGTATCCAAATCCTTCCATAATTCTAAGGCTTCCCAAGCCTATATAAAGGACCTGATCCTTCATCTCAGAACTACATCTTTACTTGATTCTCAATATGAGATACGTAGGCACTCTATGAGGACCGATTAGTCTCGAACACGGAAACAGCCATTAAAGCTTGAAGCTCACCAACCCCCTTTGCATTAAACACACTCAAACTCTAGCCGCAATATTCGTAACCTAAGTTTTGTTCCACAACAGAATCAGGACTGAAACCTACATTCTCATAATGCATCATATTGAAGACTATTTAGTTTCTACCTTGAATATTATTGGAGATCCAGCTAAATGGATGCATTTTTTTAAGAAAGTTTAGGATTGTAGGTGCTCTGAAAAATTATCTTAATTAGACAACACCCATTAAAAACTCATATTATATTCTATGACTTACAACAAAATTAAAAACTAACATGATTGATATTAGTACTACTCGTATTAGTTTCCAAAGTACAAAATTGAACATATTTAAGTAAGTACACAATAACCACATATGCCGACAACAAGAAAAACTTTATTTGCTACTTTATCCACTTGTAAAATTGAAATGTGTCATAGCCAAAATACGAAATGAAGAGCAAGATTTAAAATAAAAGAAAAGGCTTTAATTAATATAAAAAGGGTGTTTACAAGATTTAGAAAGCTAATACAATGAAAAGATAAAATAACCTAGAACACTGAAAATGAAGAAGAGGCTACTCTAACAACTAGGGTAAACTAAAAACTAAGGTGTAGAATACAAGGCGAAAGGGGGGTATTTATAGGCTAGAACTAGGGTTTTGGGGGGTGTTGGGTAGATCTCCACCATACACATGTGAGTGTGTTGGTGGAATCCCCACCTTCCATGTGTCCCCTTCTCTTTCAAACTATTCCTTTTTGCACCATGCTCCTTTTTCTTTTGCCTTTTTGCATTTTCTTCCTTTTTCTTCCTCTTTTGCCCTTCCTTGTCCCTTTTTTTTTGTTTTTGTCATTTCCTTATTTTACCCTTGAAATTCCTGAAATGTAACAAATTCATTTATTAAAATATGAGTTCAAGCAATAAATATGCAATAAAAATATGCAAAAATATGCACTTATCAGTGAGCCTTTCTCTAATCGACTTGAGATGCTCTAGAACATCAGCAGGAGTAATCTTCTTTGCTTTCGGGGATTGATCTTTCTCTACAGATTATGTTGCTTCGCTATCAGAATTTCCTGCCATCTTTCCACTCTTAAGATGTTAGCTCCATACCTTCTAGCATCAATGCTGATGAGTGGATTTCGTAACAACTTTTGAGAGATTTGCAGTTAGCTGTCTAGGCTAACGATCAACTAATATGTGAAGAATGGAGGTTTTTGTGGGGGGGTTGAATTGAGCTTGAGAGAGTTTATAAGAATCGTCGCAAGTTCCCTTGAGGCTTGTGTTGCGTGTTCTCAAGAATCTCGTTGGTTTCGATTGCGAGGCTTGTAACCGTGTTCTCAAGGTGCCTACATACCCGTTTATAGAGGGATCAAGTTCACGTAGTTATTTTTAGACTTGAAGTCTGGTTATGCGGTAATATGCTAGGTTCCTAATTCATGGGGAATTCCTTTTCTCCAGATTCAACCATAAATAAGTTACCTAAGTCAAGTAGAACTCAAGTTCTAGTCCGGATAGGAGTGTCTTTACTACTTTTAGTTCTATTAGAAGTATCCAAAGATCATCTGCGTCCAAGGAATACATTTCAACAAGGTGTTGACATTTATAACTTGCTCCTAAAGAATAGGAGACTTAAGCGTACTACAATTCTGCTGGCATAAATCTATTCACGTACAAGAACCTGTTTCTCATGAACCTTTCTCCACGAACCCGTCTCTCAGGAACCTGAACCTATTATGTAGACCTAAATCTGTTCTGTATTCCTGAACCTATCTAAATCCATTTCACATGCTATTCGGCCCCATTTAACTTAAAGGACCTCAATCATAACCCATATTAACCATACGGATTGGATCCTAAAGTCTAATGGGCCTAAATCTATCCCATGGAGATTTTGGGCACAATACACATTATTTCAATCGAAATTTTTTATGTATGTAAATTGAAATAAATTATGAAGGTAATATTATTTTTACACCATGATTAATGTAAAATAACAGTACGATAAATCTATACAAAATTTTTACAATTGAAATATTAATTTTGGTTCATGCAGCTTTAAAAGCAACATAAATTTCTAATGGTTTCACCATGAAGATATATTTCGAGAAAGCTTTGGACACCGTAGATTAGATTTTCTTTTTCTTCACATCCTTGAAGTGATGAATTTTGATTCGAAGTGGATTATTTGGTTGGGGGTCACTTTTGAATCTTTTGGGATCTCATTCTTACTAATTGGAGCCTCTATTACTGATTACTCTCCTAAAACAGGGTTTTGTCAAGGGGACCTCTGTCCCCCTTTCTTTTCAATGTAGTTTGGGAGGTGCTTGCTCGGTTATTAGAGACGACACAAAAGAAAGATATTTTTGCAGGTTTCTATCCCTAACTGCCCAATGAGGCTCGTCCACCTTCAATTTGAGGATAATGTCATACTCTTCATGGATAATAACATGATCATAGGGATAAGAATGGTTTTGCAATGTTTTCATCTTTTATTGGGACTCAAAATAAACTTTCACAAATGCAATCTATATGGATTTCAAGAAGATTTACATATTCTGAACACATGGGCTACTCTATTGGGGTGTCAAGTAGGTGAAGGTCCTCTTGAATACCTAAGAGCTTTAAAGGAGCTTCCCCAAGATCTATTTTTTCTAGGATCCTTTGGTCAAAACTGTAAAAAAATAAGTTGGAAACATAGAATTCAGATAAATTATCCGTGACAAGCCGTCTTGTGTTGCTAGAGGTAGTAATTGATTGTACGCCATTCTATTGGTTTAATCTTGTATAGTGTTCCTTCTTTAGATCTGTAATGTTTGGAAAATTTAGGAGACATTTCTATGGGGATCCTTGAATACACACTTCAAAATACACTTTTTGAGATGGAACCAGGCGTGTCATCCAAAAGAGAGAGGGGGACTAGGAATCATCTAAGGATATATAATTTGGTTCTGTTGATTAAATGGTGGTGGAGATCATACAATGAAAGACAACGCATGCGGAATAAAATCTTGGCATAAAGGTATGAGAGTTCATGGCATCATAACTTAGAAGCACTACATCTAATAGGTTGTGAGACGGATATTTTGGATATGGATCTGCTAGTATCCGAATCCAAAAATTTGAATCTGAATCTGTATCCGGATCCAAATTTTTTTAAAAAAAATATTTGAATCCAACGGATATTATACAAATCCGGATAAGATCTGAATCTGTTTTACAGTAAGATTTTTTATTTTAAATTCAATTTTTAATTCAAAAATATAAAAAACAATAAAAAAATAGATTTTTAACTTGTCTAAAACTTAATAAAAAAATTAAATTTACTTGGAAATGTTTTATTTTTTTATTTCAGAAGAAATGATTTCAATATAACTTTTTATGTATATTTTTGTTATTCTTAAAATATTGAATTTATATAATATTTATATAAATTTATACCCTATATTGTGTTTACAAATTTATTTATCTAATATAAATATATTATTTGATGAATAAAGAACATAATTATTTGTAAATTATATGAATATAAATATAAAATTTATAATATATATGTATAATTTCAGATTCGGATAATATCGGATATGAATGTGCTTATATCCATATCCGTATTCGAAATTGTTGGATCCAAATATGGATAATATCTGATTTATTTCGAATATGGATAATATCCGATTTATTTAGAATTCAATACAGATGTTTCGAACGAATATCAGATTTTTTGAATTTTTTTTGACAGTCTTAGCATCCAAAATCTGATTGATCTTATTCAATGAGAAATATAATTGGTGTAAAGTTGCATAACAGTCTCCCTGCTAAGTCAGTCCAACTTTAAATGGAATCTCCAAAATGGGATGTTGGTAATTTTTTTGGGAGGATCATTGGTTTAGTGAAGGCCAAATCAAATCTCTAGTTCCTAGACTCTACGTAATCTTTATGTTTAAATATTCCTCAGTTGAGAATTTTATGAGATCCTGGAACTTTTATGAAGACCATCTTTGTGGAGTAGGCGATTCATTAGCAGAAATGACACATAGTTCGGGAAATTAGTGACAATTATGGCTTCTATTTCCATTTCCCTGGATGATGACTTCCTATCATGGTTAACAAATAAAGGCAAATTATCCTCAAAAAAAAAAAAGCTTCGCTTTTTTTTTTCCTTTCCTAATAGAGTAGTAATCCTTTAGATCACTCGAGAAATGTGTGGAATTCAATCGGGAAAATTAAAGTTCCCCCAAAGAAAGTCTTTTCATGTGGAAACTTCAAAGGAACATTCCTCTACGCGTTATTTTCTATGTAGAAAAATGACTTTATCCATGTGCTTGGTGTGAAATGGATGAGGAAACAATTAACCATCTTTTTCGGAACTGTGAAATTGTTAAATGATGATGGGACTGCATAAGTTCTTGGTGGAGTTTAAAAAGGTCCTTTCGTGGACTGGATGAATATTCCCTAGAATTGATTCTAAATATTGTCATAGAAATTCACTAGTCTAAATTCTTGAACTTGATCGTAGCAACGACATTATGGTCTATTTGTTTATCAAGGAACGACGCAACGTTTTCGATGAGAAAGGTGACCAGGAATACGTTAGAATTTTTTATTATAGAAAGAACAAAAAAAAATGGGGGTAAAGTTTCACAAATCTTAGTTATTGTGGAGGAACCTTTAATTAAAGTAAACTCGCAGGGTGCTTTGGCGATTTTTTTTTCCTCTCAAAATGAATGTCAATTTCTAGAATTTCAAGTTTTTATCCTTCAATTGGTCTGTGTAGTAAATGGAGTTTGGGAATGTAACTCCAGATGCATATTCTCAGGTGGTTGCTGAAATCTAAAATGGATAGGTTAATCTATGTAGTTTCTGGATCAACAACTGTAGCAAGCCCTTTAGAAGCTGAGATAGAAGCAATTTTACACATACAGTAGTCCAGTTAATAGTAGATCACATTTTGATGGGCCATAGAATCGTTAGTTATTGGGACTTTATATATCAACAATACAGAAAATCAGAATGGGCCTACCTTCCTCTTAATGGATTAATTATGGGCCTCAAAATTTTGGTGGAGAGGCTTTTCTTTTTGGAGTATGTTCCCAGAGAGCAAAATGATCAGGCAGAGTCGTTGGCAAAATATGGTTTAGTAAATCACATTTTGCTTCACATTAAGACTATAAAAATTGTCAGGATTTGTTTCCTATATTTTATCTCTCTAAACGGTGGTTGTAAAAATCGGTAATCGGTGTAAATCGGTTGATGTACCGATTTAAGATTAATCGGATAATTGGGCATTAATCGGAACGATTAATCGGAGTATTAATCGGATATTATAATAATATTTAATATATTAGTCTAATTTATAATTAAACATATCATTTTAAACAAATTTATAAGATTAATCGAATTTTAAAAATCGAATCGGTTGGGTACCTTACAGAGTATTAATCGGGGATTAATCGACAGATTCGGGGATTTTTAGAACAAGGCTCACGTTATCATGGTAATGGTATCTAGTAGTGAACTCATGATTGATTGTTTTTTTTATCTCGGGAATTGGAGTATTCCTTTATTTATGAGACAATGTTTTCTATTCCCTTTCTATTTTTCTCATCTTTCCAAGATGCATATCTTAGTAGTACATGCATGTTGCAGTAAACTCCCCCCAATCATCATAATTCCTTCAACCATTTTTCTTCTTGAAAAAGAAAATTGCGGTACCCAAAGGGTCTATGAGAGTCTTCTTATATCCTCACTTCGCATTAGTGCATGCTCATTCTACTATTCTCGCTATTCTTCTGTTATCATTTTCTCCCTCGAATCTCATGGCCAATTTTAGATGAATGGTATGTTAAAATAAATGTACATTATGTCTCAGTCGTGGAACCACTTCAGAACCTGAATACGAATGGGGTAGGAACAATTATAAGGGATGTAGAAACAATTTATGGGTTTTTCTGGGCCCAATGCCAAGAAGATCAAAGATCAAAGCTATGGGCTAACATCATTGCTCGCTGTATGACAGATTACGATATGACTCACTTAACTTCTTGTACTGGAGCCCAATAATTTTTGAGAACATTCAACACTTTTTGAATATTGATCTTGAAAACATCATGATGTTTAGATGGAGGAAAATTTTGGGCTAGGAAAAGTCTTTGATGCTTTTCCTCCAGACATCCCTTACTATGAAGTTAATCTCAATGATAGGAATCAGAAATGACTTTATATCTTTGGGAAGGGTGAGCAATGATCTAAAGGACCCCATAGTGTTGGTAGAGGAGGATATTACTCGTGTTTCACTGCTTAAAGAACTTGTTATGATTGCTTCAGAGAAAAAAAAAATTCTTGAAGGATTTGCCTATAACAATAATGACATTCTCAGTGAGCAAGCTATTAAAATATATTGGATAGAGGCATGCTCAGTCGGATCTCTAAATTTTTAGTAGAACGGTCATAAACATGAATGAAGAGGTTTTTGAAAGGATTTATGTGAAGGACATCGTTCATAATGCTATGACATGATTTCCGAAAGAACTCTTAAATAAGGTTGCCATGCCTAAGCAAAAGTCCAATATTTTGAAAATCTCATAGATAGTGAATGATGATAGGGATGAATTTGGATTAGGTTTTGTAAAGCATAATGTAATGTAATATGTAACAGAGGACATATATAACTCAATTAGGATAAAAGATAAATAATATTAATTCTACACAGGGATCGTAAAATTTGAAAAACAGACATCAACAAGGATCAAGTCGCTGAAAGAAGTTCATTAACATGATCAAGCCTCAGTGACAGAATAAGATGTACAGATGATTCAGTTGAAGAGCCAAAAGATTCTATGTATTTATATTATTTGAAGATACTGCTGTAGGCTAATCAATTGGAATGTAACGAAGGTGTGAAGATCAAGATCAGTGCTAGTCACTTGTGAACCAGACAAGTGCACTAAGTGTCAGCACATACGAGAAGGATCAACACATTAATTCATAGAAAGAATTGCCAAAGCCTATTGACGATTAAGGACAAACATAATATCTCAAGGTATTGTCAAAAATTAATTTACTCTGAAAATTAAATAAGTAACAGATTAATTAATTATTTATAACAAAATAATTAAATTAATCTGGTACTTGGATTATTTTCTTAGATGAATTAAAACAGCAGAATAAACAGAAGAGAGAAGCCCAAGAGATTAAAAAAATAGTAAAACTATGCGCGATTACTATGCAAGATTACTATGCACGGTTACTATGCAGGTACTGTGCAAATAGTGGTACTATGCAAATAGTGGTACTGTGTAAATAGTATTACGGTGTAAATAGTGATTACTGTGCAAATAATGGAACTGTACAAATAGTGGTACTGTGCAAATAGTGGCTGGTGGGGCCCACAATGGTAGGTGATGAATAGTGGTACTATTCAAATAGTGGCTGGTGGGGCCCACGAGGGTTGTTGGAATAGTACAACATAGTGACTTTCTGTAGCCTATAAATAGGCCTGTTGTATTTCATTTCAAAACACACCTCAACACACAACTTTCTCTTCTCTCTCTTATATCTTCTCTTTGTAAGCTGCTAGACAGTCCATCTAGTAGGGAAGCCAGCTTAGCCCGCTTTCAGGAAGTGTCATATAGAAGGCCCTCGTGACTAAACTATCCTAGGAGTGTTTGATTTTGTAGCTGATCCATAGGATTAGATTGTGTAGCAAACCTCCGGGTTTTATCTATTCAAAGATATTTCCCAAACAGTTGCGTTATTTCGATTCAGTATTTTTGATCTCATATCCACATCAAAAATCGAAATATTTTTGAATAACGCATTCAACCCCCCTTCTACATTATTCCGGACCTAACAATTGGTATCAGAGCCACTCTGTTATTATACAACAGTTAAGATCCAAAAAGCTATACAATCATGATAGAGAAAACACAAACTCCAACAAGCAGATATGAATCAATTAGAGTTCCAATACTCAGGGCATCAGAATATCCCATATGGAAGGTGAAGATTGAAATGTTTCTGGAGGCTACAGATCAAGAGTACTTAGACAGAATCCATGATGGTCCACATAAGCCTACCAAATTGTCTGTTGTAGTTGCTGGAGAGCAACAAAAAACGATTCCAAAGAAGAAAAAAGACTACACTCCTGAAGATATCTCCTCTATTAGCAAGGATGCCAAAGTAAAGAATTTATTCCATAGCGCTCTTGACAATGTTATGTCTAACAGGGTCGTTGGATGTAAAACTGCTAAGGAGATTTGGGATGCTTTAGAAGTCAGATGTCAAGGAACCAAAGCCATCAAGAAGAACATGAGAACAATACTTACACAGGAGTACGAGCACTTTGAATCGAAGTCTGATGAGTCATTAACAGATCTATATGACAGATTCTTGAAATTGCTGAATGATCTGTCATTGGTAGATAAGGAGTATAATCTTGAAGACTCTAATATGAAATTCTTGTTGGCTCTTCCTGAGAAGTGGGATTTAAAGGCCACTACCATCAGAGACAATTATGATCTGGAAGACATGTCTTTTGATGAAATCTATGGAATGCTAAAGACTCATGAGCTTGAGATGGAACAAAGAAGCAAGAGGCATGTAAGTCCAAGTCAATTGCTCTTAAAGTTGAGGAGAAAACTTCTAAAGAAGTTGCTGTGAAAAAGAGTCAATTCAATGGAAAGGCTTTTATTATAAAGTCTGATACTGAGTCATCAAACTCTGATAATGACTCAAACTCTGACAATCTCACAGACTCTGATGATGATGGCAGTGATGCTGAAATGATACAACTTGCAGCCCTGATGGAAAAAAGCTTCAAGAAGATGGCTTACAAGAACTTGAGGAAGGGAAAGAAGTTCAGACGAAGAGATTCAAATTCCGAAAAGAAGAATTTCAAAAAAGCTATGGGAAAAGAAGGCAGGTCTGGGAAAGTGGACAAGTCCAAGATCAAATGCTATAATTTTGGTGAGAAAGGACATTTTGCACCAGAGTGCAAGAAAGCCAAAGCTGATAAAAGTCAAACTTACATCACAAAGAAGAAGGACTGGGCTGACACTTCAGACTCTGAAGATGAGGTGAACTATGCCTTGATGGCAAATGCTGATAGTATCTCTGAAGCTACTGAGACCAAGGTACCTCACTCTACTCTAGCTTTTGATACTACTGATATATCTGAGTTAAGACTCTTTCTTAAAAACTTGCATGTTAGCTACAGAGATCAGACTTTAGAAAATGAAAGAATAAAATCTGAAAGTCTAGACCTTAGAAAGAGAAATGACTATCTAGAATTAGAATTAGTCTAGATGTTAAAATTTCAGAAAGAGAGAGATGATGCTATTATTGTTAAAACTGAATTATTGAAAAAGCATGCTTATCTTGAATCTGAACTTGCTAAAGAAAGAAACATTATTAAAACTTGGACTAACTCTGGTAAAACTACTCCGGGTATCTTAGAGAATGGTTGTTGGAAACAAGGTCTAGGTTACACTAATAAAAACAAAACTGCCAACCTAGAAGCTGAGACCTCTAAACCTGTATTTACTGAAAGGGCTGCAAAGCCCAAAATTAATCCTATGAGGTTTGTACCAAAATCTGTCAAGCCTAAATCTGAAAATGAGGAAGGCTCCAAACTAGAAGTTAAGAAAAAATTAAAATCTGACAAACCAAAACAGGATGAAGTCAAATCAGTAAATATTGGCTTAATGTCTCAGCTTAAACAAAATCTGAAGGAGAAAAAAAAAGTGAACAAGGTAAAAGAACCTAGGAAAAATAGAAATGAAAAGGTAGGCATCAATAAAAGCAATAACTATATGCCTATTCCCAATGCTCCTAGGAAGAAATGTCACAACTGTGGAAATCCTAACCATCTTGTTACTTTTTGCAGGAAGAATAAAAATATAAACTCTATACCTCCTAAGTCAGGAGTTAAGAGTGGTTCAGTTATGTTTAAGCCACAGAATCCTTGTTTTCACTGAGGCAGTATTTGGCATTCTATTTATACATGCAAAGAGCATCATAATTTGTATTATGATTATTATGAACTTAAACCCTCTTTGAATAAATTCAAGATTGATTATACATGTATAAATTCTGATAAAAAGTATGTTAGCACAAACTCTGATAAGACTTCTGCTGCAAAAGCTAACAAACTTAATAAGGCCAAAGGATCCAAGAAAGTCTGGGTCCTTAAAACTAATCATTAGTTGTTTTTGTGATTGCAGGGTAACAAGAAAAATATCCTTGTTCTGGACAGTGGATGCTCAGGACACATGACTGGAAATAAAGCCATGCTATCAGAATTTGTGAAGAAAGCTGGCCCAAGTGTTTCTTATGGAGATGGCAACATAGGAAGGACTCTGGGATATGGCAATATCAATCTTGGGAATGTCATCATTGAATTTGTAGCTCTAGTCTCAGGACTCAAACATAATCTGCTAAGTGTGAGTCAAATCTGTGACAGAGGTTATCATGTGGATTTCTTTGAAGAACATTGTGAAGTTATAAGCAAATCTATAGGCAAAGTTGTTCTGAAGGGATACATGCATGGCAACATTTATGAAGCCAAGCTTTCAACAAACTCTGAAGGCTCTGCAATCTGTCTACTGAGTTGAGCATCAATTGAAGAAAGCTGGAACCGGCACAAGAGACTTTCTCATCTAAATTTCAACAGCATTAATGAGCTGTGAAGAAAGATCTTGTGAGAGGATTGCCCAAATCAGTTTTTACTCCAGATGGCCTATGTGACGCATGTCAGAAGGCAAAACAAAGGAAAACTTCATTCAAAAGTAAGACTGAATCCTCAATTCTTGACCAATATCACTTATTGCATGTTGATTTATTTGGTCCAGTAAATATAATGTCTATTGGAAAGAAAAGATACGCGTTGGTTATTATTGATGAATACACCAGATATACATGGGTGTATTTCATGCACAAGAAAGAAGAAACTGCATCAATCTTAACAGAGCATGTCAGACAACTGGACATCTAAGCATACAGTGAAAATCATAAGAAGTGATAATGGCACTGAGTTCAAAAATGCAGCCATGGAAGAATATTGTAAAGAAAAGGGAATAAAGCAGGAATTCTTTGCACCTGGAACTTCACAACAAAATGGAGTAGTAGAGAGAAAGAACAGGACTCTCATAGAAGCTGCAAGGACCATGCTTGATGAAGCAAAGCTGCCAACTTACTTCTGGGCTGAAGCTGTGCAAGCTGCTTATTTCACACAGAATGCTAACACTCATACACAAGCATGGTAAAACACCATATAAGATGGTGAAAAATAAGAAGCCGAACCTGAAGTACTTTCATGTGTTTGGATGTAAGTGTTTTGTTCTTAAGACTCATCCAGAACAGCTTTCCAAATTTGATTTAAAAGCTGATGAAGGAATCTTTGTTGGATACCCACTATCCACAAAAGCATTCAGAGTCTACAATCTGAGAATAAAAGTGGTTATGGAATCTATCCATGTGTGTTTTGATGATAAGAAGATAACAGGACTTGAAGATTTTGATGAACATGACCAGCTGAGATTTGAGAATGAAGAAATAAATGTTGATCTACAAAATTCTGATACTCTTTCAGACTATATTGTTCAATCTATACAAGTAGATCAGACTACAGCACATGTTGAGGGGGAGCAAGTGAACGATGAAAATAAACCCCAATCAAGTGAAGAAACGTCAAAGAATGCATCTACTGCTAATGATTCATCAAACTCTGAAAGCAACAGCTCAGGAGGAGCAAACAATGATTTTGGATCTACTAGTCACCACACTCAACACAATTATGAACTTGGGGAATCATCAAGATCAAATCTGCTGAGACAAATGGTATGGACTAGAGCACATCCCTTTGAACAGATCATTGGTGAACCGGACACGGGTGTACAGACTAGAAGAGCAACACAGAATGAATGCAATTTCGCAGGATTTTTATCTCAAATTGAACCTAAAAAGGTTGATGAAGCTCTTGATGATCCAGATTGGGTAACTGCAATGCAGGAAGAACTCAATCAGTTCGAAAGGCAGAAAGCATGGAAGTTAGTGCCAAGACCAAAAGATAAATATGTAATTGGTACTAGATGGGTGTTTAGGAATAAATTGGATGAAAATGGTATTGTTACGAGGAACAAGGCTCGATTGGTAGCAAAGGGTTACTCTCAAGAAGAGGGAATTGATTATGATGAAACCTATGCTCTAGTTGCAAGGCTTGAAGCAATTAGGATGTTCTTAGCATTTGCTGCACACTCCAACTTTAAGGTTTTTCAGATGGATGTGAAGAGTGCATTTTTGAACGGAGATCTAGAAGAAGAAGTCTATGTTGAACAACCCCCTGGTTCGAAGACAAGGAATTTGAAGGTTTTGTGTACTTTCTCTTCAAAGCTCTCTATGGTCTCAAGCAAGCCCCTCGAACATGGTATGATACTCTCTCCAAGTTCTTACTTGAAAATGGTTTTACAAGAGGTATCATCGACAAAACTCTCTTTCATAAAAAGCATAAAAATGATATAATTCTGGTGCAAGTATATGTGGATAATATAATATTTGGTTCTACTAATGATTTGCTATGCAAGAGATTTTCTAAGCTAATGTAGAGTAAATACGAGATGAGCATGATGGGTGAGTTGTCCTTCTTCCTTGGACTTCAAGTTGTTCAGAAGCCTGATGGTATTTTCATCTGCCAGTCAAAATACATAAAGGATCTTCTGAAGAAGTATGGGATGGAAGAAGCAGCTACTACCAAGACCCCGATGCCAACTGTTGTCAAGCTTGATCAAGACAAATTTGGTAAGTCAGTTGACATCACGAAGTATCGAGGTATGATCGGCTCTCTATTTTACTTAACTGCAAGTAGACCAGATATTATGTTCGCAACTTGTTTATGTGCTAGATTCCAGGTTGACCCTAAAAAGTCACATCTTATAGCTGTTAAACGTATTTTCAGATACCTTAAGGGAACCCCCAATCTTGGGATTTGGTACCCTAAAGGTACATGTTTTGACCTAGTTGGCTATACAAATTCTGACTTCGCAGGTTGTAAGATTGATCGGAAAAGTACTTCTGGAAGCTGTCAGTTTTTAGGAAGAAGGTTGGTATCTTGGTACAGCAAGAAGCAACAATCAGTATCTACCTCGACAGCCGAAGCAGAATACATTGCGGCAGGCAGTTGTTGTGCTCAGATCCTGTGGATGAGGAATCAACTTCAAGACTATGGACTCATGTTGGACAAAATTCCAATTCTATGCGACAACACGAGTGCCATTGCCATTGCCAACAATCCAGTTCAACATACCAGGACTAAGCACATTGATATCAGGTATCATTTCTTACGAGAGCATGTCATGAATGGAACTGTGGTATTATATTTTGTTCCCACAGATCAACAAATTACAAACATCTTTACTAAACCACTGGATGAATCCACTTTCTCCAGGTTAGTTGGTGAACTTGGGATGTTAAATCTGTCTATTTAATTTTGGATAATCAATAACTGCAATTTGTTATAAGTTCACATGTATTTTAAATGTCCATATGTTTAGGACTTGTGAATTTATTTGCATCCAGTCCTCATATTACAGTTATCTCTATATTAATTACCATGCTTATAAATGCTATATTTTATGGTAATTAGTTAGTAAATAATTGTGTCAATTGTAGCATAATTAAATAAATATTTTATTGACATGTATCAATTAATAATACTTCGTTAATTTTATGTCTATTTAATTATGAGTTTGTCTGATTATTGTGGAATAATTATTGAATTATTGATTGGTTATTTTAAATCCACAATAATTAGAAATAATAAGTGTGTATGTGTGTGTGTACATAGGCTGATGGGTTTCGGTGATAAGATGTTTTTCGGCTGACAGGTTTCGGTGATAAGATGTTTTTCGGCTAAATAGGTTGTTAGGTGAGAAATTATTGAGCGGTGTAATTTTTCAAACATAACCTGTCACTATCACACCTAACCCACTAATCCTTGAAACCTTATAAATGATGAGTTTTTGTATATGTTTAACATCATCATTTTTCAGATATACAGAGCATATACACACAATTTCTGAAAATTTTAAGCTTTGGCCGGAAAGATCTCACAATTTAGCTGGTGGTTTTTAGGGCGGATTTCATATTCGTGTTATACGCATCATCCTTTATAAAAACTAACCCTTGTTATTGAATTTCCTCAAAGTTTTAAAAATGGCATTGCAGGGAAGCTTTTTAATTGCTAAAGTTAATCGTATTTCCATTTAGCAAATCAAAACCATTCTAGATGAGCAATTTCGGGCTTGGACACAATTTCTGAATGAACATTCATTAATTCACTATGCTTTAGTTACACAAGTGCAACTTAACCATGAGGAATTGCGTGAACTATATTGCAGTACGGTTAACACTTTTGGACAGGACGGGTGTGCAATCACATATCGACTGTTTGGTAGGTCGATTAGGGTCACTGAAAGAGATGTTAATCGAGTTCTTCATTTTCCTATGGAAAATCTCGTTTCTGATCCTACACCTGAACATATTGAAATGTTCTTTCGTTTTATAAGGTACCAAGATGGCAATTTCAATACTGGTAATCTTTCTAGAACGTTTCTAACCCAGTACTGGAATTTCTTCTTTCACATTCTTAACCATATTTTTTCCTCAGATAGAACAAATCAAGATCGAATACCTGAATTTATTCAAAAAATAGGGTATGCGATCGCCAATAATTTGAGGATTAATTTTGGAAAAATAGTGCTTGGTCAAATCATTTTAAAAATGAAACACTTGGGAAGAAGAGATGTTCGGACTCAAAATGTCAAATGTCTATATATAAGACTTCTACAGCTAATATTAAATTATTTTTTGATTGATGAAGACAGGGTACGTTTGGAAAATGGTCGAAAGGTGGAATGTTCTTACATGAAGACGAATGTAATTAATTACATAAGCAAAAAGAACTATACGGATGTGCCTACAGTCCTAACTGAATATCTAAAGACTGTCCCACTTCCGTTGTTACCAAGAGCAGGTATACGTCAAGGTAATATTTCAATTCCTGCTATTCCAACCTCTGTATTCCCTGTTGTGTCACAGGAAATACAGTTTCTACAGCCCCTAGTGGCCATCTTACCCGACCGAGAGTAGGAAATCCCACCGAATCTAACACAGGTCGAAGAACCCATTCTACAAATGCAAACACAAACACAACAAACTCCTACACCTCAATTGTCACTTAAACGACCAACCATCAACACTTTTGAGGGAGGTAGTGTCTCAGCAGCACCACATAAAGAGTAAGTTACATCAGCCGCTCTACCTCATTCTAAACGGAGGAAACCCAATGAACCTGAGATAACGGCAACTGTTAGTGAAACAATGCTTTCTTATCCAATGAGTGCAAATGTAAATGAGGTTGAATTGACGGGAGCAACTATCTTGAGTTCCATTTCACGGAACATAAGAGTGGTTGATGATCTTTCTAAAGATCAAATGTCTTCACAGGCATCCGAGGTGGAATTACCTACCTCAATAACTGCTGGTGAATCTTCCATTTTATGGAAAGATCCATCGGTAGGTGGTTCTTTTATGAACCAAGTGTCTTCACAGACATACGAGGGAAACTTCGGTTTTGTGCCATTTAATCAATTCAAGTTTAACCTCCCAGAGGGAAAATCTCTGGATCTCTTTCGAGATTTACCACTCTTTACCAGTGGTCGGCAACTCGCTTCATGCGAGGACGGAAGCTCAAGAACTTTCATTGCACCATCCGTGACCTCTGAAAAAGGGGCTAGGATGATTTCATTTGTAGGTACATATATCGGTGGAAGCTCTGGAGGAGAGTTGAGGGAAACACGAACAGAACATGTAAGTGTAACCCAAACCACTAAACCGAGTGAATATAGAGTGTTGAGTGAAACACCTGCAGAACGTACGAGTGAGCAACCTACTCAACCACATGCACCTGTAACCACAAAGGAATACAACAGACTCCTTACACGGGTCCAAACAATGGAGAAAGAGTTACAAAATATCTGTAAGTCCATTGCAGAAATCAAAAATTTGCAAATTATTCAACATGATGTATTCCAGGTTCAATTAAATACCATGGCAACCCAGTTAAATGATGCAATCAACTCCTTGGTATAGCCATCTTCGTCTAATTTACCAACTCCACATCCTACTACTCTGGAGGATAACCCAATTGAGGGGGAGAAGGTGGATGACCAAGAAAAATCTACTAGGCGTAAGGGTAAGGAAAAGGTTGTTGACACTGAATTAACTTTATTTTGGGAAAGGAAAATCTAATGGGAGTATTAGTGCTATATGGAAAGAAAGCAAAGGCAAACTTGAAGATTTGTTCAGTCTAAAGGAACAATTGTCTTGCACTTGGTTAATTTTAGAAATCTGGAAAATGTATATATATGATCCAGAATGCACTTTAATACTATTTATCTTTGAACTTTATTTTTTTGTTGTTGTATCAGTTGAGTTATCCTTTAGGAATTTGCTTGTCAAACCCTAACAATCAAATAGGGGGAGATTGTAAAGCATAATGTAATGTAATATGTAATAGAGGACATATATAACTCAACTAGGATAAAAGATAAATAATATTAACTCTATACAGGGATCGTAAATTTTGAAGAACAAACATCAACAAGGATCAAGTCGCTGAAAGAAGTTCATTAACATGATCAAGCCTTAGTGACAAAATAAGATGTACAGATGATTCAGTTGAAGGGCCAAAAGATTCTATGTATTTATATTATTTGAAGATACTGCAGGCTAATCAATTGGAATGTAACGAAGGTGTGGAGATCAAGATCAGTGCTAGTCACTTGTGAACCAGACCAGTGCACTAAGTGTGAGCACATACGAGAAGGATCAACACATTAATTCATAGAAAGAATTACCAAAGCCTATTGACGATCAAGGACAAACATAATATCTCAAGGTATTGTCAAAATTAATTTACTTTGAAAATAATTAAATAAGTAACAGATTAATTAATTATTATAACAAAATAATTAAATTCATCTGGTACTTGGATTAATTTCTGAGATGAATTAAAACAGCAGAATAAATAGAAGAGAGAAACCCAAGAGATTAAAAAAAAATAGTAAAACTATGCGCGGTTACTATGCAAGATTACTATGCGCGGTTACTATGCGCGGTTACTATGCATGTACTGTGCAAATAGTGGTACTATGTAAATAGTGTTATTGTGTAAATAGTGAATTCTGTGCAAATAGTGGTACTGTGCAAATAGTGGCTGGTGGGGCCCACAGTGGTAGGTGATGAATAATGGTACTATTCAAATATGGCTGGTGGGCCCACGGGGTTGTTGGAATAGTACAACATAGTGACTTTCTGTAGTCTATAAATAGGCCTATTGTATTTCATTTCGAAACACACCTCAACACACAACTTTCTCTTCTCTCTCTTATATCTTCTCTTTGTAAGCTGCTAGACAGTCCATCTAGTAGGGAAGCCGGCTTAGCCCGCTTTCAGGAAGTGTCGGGTAGAAGGTTCTCGTGCCTAAACTATCCTAGGAGTGTTTGATTTTGTAGCTGATCCATAGGATTAGATTGTGTAGCAAACCTCCGGGTTTTATCTATTCAAAGATATTTCCCAAACAGTTGTGATATTTCAATTTAGTATTTTTGATCTCATATCCACATCAAAAATTGAAATATTTTTGAATAACGCATTCAACCCCCTTCTACGTTATTCCGAACCTAACAGATTTCATGCACAAAATGCTTACTTGGGAAGGAGGATTGAGCTTTATTTAAATTGTAGGAATCTAGTAGTTCATCTTTGATTCACTTTCTATATGTTTAGGTTTCTTTCTATTGAGTCGTGTAATCATGAGACATGACTTGTTTTATTTTAATTTATTATTTTCGGTTGATAAATAAAATTCATAATTTAAATTTAAAAACTGAAAAATAAAGAAAATAAAGTTAAGAAAATAAAATTAGAAAAACATTACTTGCAGAATTTTTTCACGAACCTATGTTTAGAGCTGTAATTCGAGCCGAGCGGCTCGCGAGCTCGCTCGGCTCGTACTCGTTTAAGCTGGCTCGACTCGGCTCGTTTAGTTAAACGAGCCGAGTTCGGGTAGAGGTTCCGGCTCGTTTAATTAAACGAGCTGGCTCGGCTCGGCTCGTGAAATTAAACGAGCCGAGTTCGGGTAGAAAATTAAACTCGTTTAAATGTTATTTCGGCTCGCTCGACTCGTTTAAATAGGCTCGTTTATAAACGAGCCGGCTCGACTCGGCTCGTTTAGTTAAACGAGCCGAGTTCGGACAGAAAATTCAGCTCGTTTAGTTAAACGAGCCTGCTCGGCTTGTGAAAAAAAACTCGGCTCGTATAACTACCCGGCTCGAACTCGCCCGGCTCGGCCCGAATTACAGCTCTACCTATGTTACAAATAGGGGTGTGCACGGGTCGGTTCGGCTCGGTTTTTTCATAAAACCGTTACCAAGCCGTGTACGTCGGTTCGGTTTTTACCTTACAACCGTAACCAAACCGTTCCAACGATTTTTTTCGGTTCGGTTAACCGTCGGTCGGTTTCAGTTTTTTTCGATTTTTACTTTATTAATATATAAGTTCTATAATAATTATCTTGCAAATATTATAAAATACAAACATAATTTACATTACATAATTTCTTTTATTATAAAATTATAATGGTAATTCAGAAATTAAATTGAAGCAGGAGACTGTGAATATGAGCTGATGAAATGTGAGGGCTCGGGTGATGATTCTGTGAATTCACTGTCACTGCAACATGATTCTGTGAATTCAGACTCACTACAACATTGTTACTTATTATAGAAATTCATGGATTCTGAATAAGTAATGACAGGAGGTAGCAACTTTTATGATTATTATGTCTATGGTCAGGTTCTCAAAAATAAACAATTTTTCTCATAATTTAGTATATATAATATTATAAAAAAATAATGTGAACGGTTCGGTTTTTCGGTTCGGTTACAAATGTAAAACCAAAACCGTTATAAAACCGTTCTTTCGGTTCGGTTCGGTTACGGTTTTTTTCGGTTTTAGTCGGTTTCGGTTTTTTTCGATTTGGTTTTTCGGCTCGATTTCGGTTTTTCGAATTTTTTTGCTCACACTTACAAATATATTCTGAAAATAAAAAGAATTCTGGAAAAAATATTTCGCTAAATTATCTCTACAAGGCCCATTTAGTTTTAAAAAAGAGGGAGATACAGAAGTGGGCCTCTTGAAAATAAATACGTACATACAATAGAAACTAACACGCAGCAGTATTATTGAGCGGAACAGCAGCAGCCAATTGAAGAGGATGGAAGATATAGAGGATATGTTGGCCGGAGCTCCGACAGGTTTCCGGCTACCGATTTCAGGCTCGGTGGGCGTTAATCCCAAGAAAAAGAATAAACAGACTTATACAATTCAACACTTTCTCACTCCACTTCCCTCCCCTAAGATCCCTGGCACTCAGGTTTTTTTTTTTTTTTTAATATATTTATAAATCTTTTTAAATTAATATGTGACTGTATTTTGTTGCGTGCAATTTATTAGATTTGGAAATTGTAGGTTATTTATATCAAGACTTTCGGTTGTTCTCATAATCAGGTAAATTGTCTTTTTTTTTTTTTTCGATTTGGCCATGAAATATGTATGCTCTGTATTGTTTATTTTATATACTGTAGTTTATTGTTTTTTCGTAATTTTAGTTTATTACTCGGGTTGTGGTTAGAAATGGATGTAATGGTGTTGCTTGGTGAACTTCGTTTACTTGTATTTAGAATGAGAAGGGTTTGGCTAATTTTTGACTTGCATACGCCTGTTGTTTTAAATTAAACTTCTTGGACTTGTGTGCAACGACTGCAATGACAAATAGCAAACCCTTTGACACTTTGACCTTTGCACGACGTCGTTTTGGGAGAAAACAGAGTATGAGTCAGCAGAAAGGGCAATTGGGTAATTCCACAAAGAAAATAATTGAGGCAGTGGAATAAAAGAGAAAAGAGGGGTTGGGTCGGGGTATGTGTGACAGCTTATGTAAACCCTAGAGGTGAGGACTTAGCGAGCGACTCGAAAGCTTCGTGTTATCTTTCTGTAATCATTGGTGTAATTTTCCATTTCCAGTACTCTGTTATTCGAATTATTTAGATCTGGTGATTATTGAGTGAATTATTGGAGTAGAACTCGATTATTAGTTATATATATATCTATGAGTTCATTACAAATCTGGTATCAGAGCACATCGACCATGGCGCCACAACCGGAAACACGTCAAGCATCTCGAATCGAGTTGGTGGAAGGGGCTGTTGCAGAGATGAGGAAGACGATGATGGAGGAGGTTAAAGCATCGGTCAACAGTGCCGCCGCGGAGATGCAGTTGACCCTCGTAAATCAGTTAATCTCAAGCCTCGATCAAATTACCGAAAAGCTTCAGATTCGTATAGATCGAGCCAGGGAGAATAGTGAAACCCTAATTGAAGAGATGCAGAGGAGTCAGATTGAGTTTCAAACCGAGATGAGGTCAACAGTGACGGCGCTTAAAACCCATAGTTCTACAACCTCAGGAGGGGATGGAGGGGGCACTAAGCAACTCAGTGAGGGTGTTGGATCGGGTTTTGGGGGTCGTAGTGGGTGAGGGTTCCAAGGGGGAGTGAGTGGTAATCGAAATGGAGGCGGAGGTGGGGGGCGTGACAAGGGGGTCTCGGATGAAGAGGGGTGGGGCAGTGGTGAAGGAGAGATACAAAGGAGCAATTTAAAGTACAGGAAGTTGGACCTACCCTAATTCGACGGAACCAACCCGGATGGGTGGATACTCAGGGCAAAGAGATATTTCTCTTTCTACCGGTTAAATGATGCAGAGAAATTAGAAGCAGCGGTGGTACCAATGGGAGAACATGCGGAGGCCTATTAGGACATGGGGGATATGAGGAGCTTAATTTTGCAGAGATTGCGTCCTCTCCATTCAGGGACGTTGTGTGAGCAGTGGATGGCGGTGAAACAGTTGGGAGCGGTGGAAGAATATAGGCGGCAATTTATTGAGTTGGCAGCCCCATTGGAGCAAATTCCGGAGAGTATTTTGATGGCCCAATTTGTTAACGGGTTGAAGGAGGAAATTAAAGCGGAAGTGCGAATGTTGGGTTTGTAGTTTTGTACACATTGGAGCAAGCTATGGAGTTGGCTTTGAAGGTGGAGGAAAAGAATAGGGTTAAGATACTGTTGGGAAAGGAAAGCCGCGCTCCATCGTTTAGTACATAGAGAACCAACTCCTTGATGCCAATAAACAGTGGGATGAAAAGCCTAAGCTGTCCGCCATATACTTCAAGCAATCGATCCGTGGGTTGGGGGGGGTCCAAGTCCGAAGTCGGGTCGATTTCTCCCAGTTCTGGGTCTCTCACACATTCCAGTTACAGCCAGTCATCACAAAACAACTCACGATCAGTGCAACAGACCATTCCTACCTCTAAGCCCCTAGGAACCATTAAGAAACTTTCACCTAAGGAGTTGCAGTATAAAAGGGAGAAGGGCCTCTATTTTCGGTGCGATGATAAATGGGTGGTGGGGCATTGTTGCAAACAGTGAGAACTAAGTGTGCTGTTGACTTACGAGGATGAGGAGGACACCGGAGAAATAAAGGAGAAGTGCACGCAACCAATGGACGAGGGAGATCCTATTCAACCGGAAGTTTCGCTGAATTCAGTTATCGGGTTGTCTTCTCCAAAAACTATGAAGCTCAAAGGCAGCATCCTAGGAAGCGAGGTAATTGTCATGATTGACCCTGGGGCAACCCATTACTTCGTATCTATTGATTTGGTAGAAAAGTTAGGAATTCAGGTGGTAGGCACTAAGGATTTTGGGGTGTCTTTGGGAAATGGTGAGGCTATACGGGGATCAGGGGTATGTCGAAATGTGCTTTTGCAGCTTGAGGCTATAGGTATTGTGGAAGAGTTCTTGCCTTTTAAATTAGGAAATTCGGATGTAATATTGGGGGTTCAATGGTTGGAAAGACTAGGGGCGGTGACAACAAATTGGATGTCTCAAAGCATGAAGTTTAGGGTGGGAAAGCAGACAGTGGAGTTGCGGGGTGATCCAACACTGGTACATTCGAGAATCTCCTTAAAGGCTATGATTAAAACGGTTCGGAAGGAGGGCTGGGGTTTGCTATTGGAACTGAAACAGGTGGAGCAAAACGAAACGGAAATGAAATCACCTCATATTCCCCGTTACTTACAACCAGTGATTGAGCAGTACGAAGAGGTTTTCAAGGAGCCAAAGTCACTATTATCTTATAGGGGACATGAACATGCGATTGTGATGAAGAAAGGCATCAACCCTGTAAGTGTGAGGCCCTACAGGTATCCGCAATTTCAAAAGGACGAAATCGAAAAGCTGGTCCGAGAATTATTGGAGGTGGGGATTATTCAGCTATCTACTATGCTCGTTAAAAAGAACGATGGTTCATGGCGATTCTGCGTAGATTATAGAGCATTGAATAAGGAGACGGTACCGGATAAGTTCCCTATACCAGTAATTGATGAGCTCCTGGACGAGTTGCACGGTGCATAAGTATTTAGCAAGCTCGATTTAAAAGCCGGGTATCATCAGATCAGGGTCCGTGATAAAGATGTATGCAAAACATCCTTTAGAACCCACGAGGGCCACTACGAGTTTCTGGTCATGCCCTTCGGTCTTTCGAACGCTCCATCTACTTTTCAATCGCTGATGAATGTGATTTTTAAGCCGTTCTTGCGAAAATTTGTTTTGGTCTTCTTCGACGACATCTTAGTCTACAGCTCCTGTCAAGAAGAACATGGACAGCATGTGGCAACAGTGCTACAGACGTTGCAAGACAACAGTTTGGTAGTTGATCTAAAAAAGTGCGAGTTTGGAAAAAGAAAATTGGAGTATTTGGGGCACGTTATATCAGCTGGGGGAGTGGCTGCAGATCAAGGGAAAGTACAAGCCATGGTTAACTGGGCTGAACCGAAGAATTTGAGGGAGCTTCGGGGGTTCTTGGGCCTAACTGGCTATTACCGAAATCATTGTTGTTACTTCGCTCGACTAGTCGCGACTAGTCGAGCAGTCGGTATGCAAACCTCGACTTGGATGCTCGACTTGCTGTTTGTGCAGATTTCGGGCAACTTGCTTCGACTGGGTCGAATGAGTCAACTTGTCGGGACGACTGGGTCGACTAGACGAGCGACTGGTGTTAAAAATCAAAAAACATAAAAGCCCATTAACAGAAACAGGCCCATTAAGCAATGTATTATATGTAACCTAAACGTCTATAATCGTGACTCAAAAGCCTCCAGTCGTCTACAAACATCTATGATGATATCTTAATTTTGCATCTGCCCAGATTTTAAATTCTGCAATTTTTTACTTGAACTTGTGTTCTGCAGTTTCATGTTCTTCAGTTTAGTGTTCTCAGTTCTGCAATTTTATTTCTGCACCATTTTTTTGTTCTCAGTTCTGCAGTTTTATTTCTGCACTTTTTTTTTCATTCTGTGCACTATGCAGTGCAGACTAGTGCAGTTTAGTTCAGTGTGACTAGTGCAGTGCAGATTGCAACTGCAACTACTGCTGTCCAGTCTTGCAGTGTCATACCTTGCACTAAAGAACCTAAGGCGTTGCAGACTTATGTGAGACGTAAGAGGAATGATCAAGTAAAAGGGTAAAAGAGTCATTTCGCGAGGAGCCAGTGGAATAAAAGAAATAAGAAAATAAATGGTAACGTTGGAGTGGAAAGAAAGTTAGTGGCGGGCCCCAGGGGAAAAGAGGAGATAAGATGGGAATTGGGGATCTAATTAGGTATCGAGATTGTGAGTATTATTAGAGTTAATTGGGAGAGAGCTGGGCCTCTCGAATTGTCCATGCAATTTGTAATTCTGGAGTTGGATATCTCGATCAGTATATCAGTTTCTCTTTATTAATCAAACATTATTCAGTCGATCTGTTCATTTCTAGTGTCTCTTGTCCTTTTATTGTCGTTCGAGTTCATTAGTTCATCAAGAGTATTACAAGTGGTATCAGAGCACAATCGATCCATGGCACCACAGACGACAAATCCGACGGTTAATCAACGGATGGAGGAGTTGGAAGAAGTAGTGGGTACGTTGGAGACAAGGGTTTCGGAGATGGTGACTAAGGCGGTCGAAAAGGCGGTTGAAGGTGTGGTGGCGAGGTACGAAGGGCGTATGGCTCGAGCTAGAGAACAGCAGGAGTCGATGATTTTTGCGATGAAGAGTGACCAGGACAAGTTTCAATCGGAAATCCGTTCATCTCTAACGGGTTTTCCGTCCATAGTCAACCCAGTGAACGAGAAGGGGGAAGTGAGTGTAACTCAAGGGGAATCATCTGTTCGAGGAGTGATGCGAACACCTTCTGTGGGGGTTCCGGTGGCTGGGATGTTTGGGAGTCCAGGGAGTGAGAGGATGTTTGGAGGAAATGGGCCAGGCGGCGGAATCGGAGGAGGATTGGGGACTTGGCGATACCGGAAACTGGATATGCCCTTGTTTGATGGAGGGGATCCAGATGGTTGGGTGATGCGTGTGGAGAGTTATTTTATTTTTTATAAATTAAGTGAAGAAGAAAGATTAGAGGCCGTCGTGGTTGCTCTAGAGGGAGACGCACTCAAATGGTATCAATGGGAAAATAGGAGACATCCAATACGGAGATGGGTCGACTTGAAACAGTTTATTCTAAGGAGATTCCGTTCGTATAGTGGGGGTTCGTTGTACGAACAATGGTTGGCTACGGTGCAGACATCCACAGTAGAGGAGTACCAGAGAAAATTCATTGAAACTGCAGCACCCCTGGATTGTTTATCTGAAGATATCTTATTGGGTCAGTTTTTAAATGGGTTAAAAGAGGAGGTGAAGGCGGAAGTGAGGGTTTTACAACCTTTGAGTTTAGAGCAAGCAATGGAGTTGGCCGTGAGGGTTGAAGACAAAAATAAGGCGGTCTTGAAGAAGAATTTTACCAGTTCATACCGAGCAAGTACTTACACTTATTCTGCCAAGGGGCCTGGGCAAGCATTGTATGGGACACAAACTAGTCCGTCCTCGATTCGTAGTTGGGCTTCGGGGGGAGGAGAGTCCCAGGCATCGAGTAGTCCTTCCAAGTATACAGGGGTTAGCCAGAATAAAAGCACTGGGGAAGTGAGGCGTTTATCTGAGAAGGAGTTGCAGGAAAAGCGATCGAAGGGGCTTTGCTTTCGCTGCGACGACAAGTGGAGCATTGGCCACAAATGTCGAAAAAGAGAGCTCAGTGTGCTAATCATGGAGGATGAAGACGAGGAGGGGTCAGAGGAAAACATTAGTGAACCACCAATTTCTCCGAAGGATGAGCTGCCAAATGAGGTACCACTACAATCTGAGGTTTCACTTAATTCTGTTGTGGGTTTGACTAGTCCAAAAACAATGAAGGTTAGGGGAAAGATTAATGACCAGGAAGTGATTGTGCTAATTGATCCGGGGGCGACACATAACTTCGTGTCGCTAGAAAAGGCAACAGCAATGAACCTACCAATCACTGAATCAGGTAGTTTCGGGGTGTCTTTAGGAAATGGGGAGACTGTGAAGGGAAATGGCGTGTGTGAAAATGTGGTGTTGCAGCTGGATGGGGGTGTGGTCATTCAAGAGGAGTTTTTACCATTAAACTTAGGCACCACGGATGTGATTCTGGGAATTCAATGGTTAGAGAAATTAGGGGCTGTTACCACTAATTGGAAATCGCAGATAATGCAGTTTCAGGTGGGGGATAATGTGGTTACACTAGTGGGAGACCCATCATTAGTGCGAAGTAAAATCTCGTTGAAATCAATGCTGAAAACGATTCGCAAAGAAAAACAAGCTTATTGGGTGGAAGTAAAAGAGCTGCAAAGGGTGGAGAATTCAGAGTTGACAACAAGAGATAGGGTGCCATCATTTTTAAGTGACATTGTACAGCAACACAAGTTGGTATTCAAGGAACCTAAGGGTCTGCCTCCATCTAGGAATCATGAGCACTCAATCTGTTTGAAGGAGGGGAGCAATCCCGTGGGAGTAAGGCCATATCGATATCCCCAATGCCAAAAGGATGAAATCGAGCGATTAATACAAGAGATGTTAAAGGCAGGGATTATAAAACCCTCCACGAGCCCATTCTCGAGTCCGGTGTTACTAGTTCGAAAGAAAGATGGTTCGTGGCGTTTCTGTGTTGACTACCGAGCCTTGAACAAAGAAACCGTACCAGATAAATATCCCATTCCGGTTATCGACGAGCTTCTGGACGAGTTACATGGTTCGAAATATTTCTCCAAGCTTGATTTGAAGGCGGGGTACCACCAAATCTTGGTACGACCCGAGGATACCCATAAGACGGCGTTCCGCACCCACGACGGACACTACGAGTTTTTAGTTATGCCGTTCGGCCTCATGAACGCACCGGCAACGTTCCAATCCCTAATGAACGACATATTTCGGCCATATTTGAGGAAATTCATTCTCGTCTTTTTTGACGACATATTGATTTACAGCTCAACTGAAACAGGCCATAGGGAGCATCTGCAAGTGGCTCTTTCAGTCCTCCAAAAGCATCAGTTGATGGTTAATTTCAAGAAGTGTGAGTTTGGAAAGAGTAAGATTGCTTACCTGGGACATATCATTTCTAGTGAGGGGGTGGCAGCATATGAGGAGAAATTAAAGGCGATTTTAGAATGGCCGATCCCAGCAACTTTGAAGGAATTGAGAGGATTCCTCGGGCTCACCGGGTATTACCGGAAGTACGTGGCTGGCTATGCGCAAATCGCAAGGGCATTAACTGACCAGTTGCGCAAGGATAGCTTTGGGTGGAATCAGGAAGCAACCGAGGCGTTTAACAGACTCAAGCAGGCCATGACCACACCACCAGTTTTGGCCATGCCCGATTTCTCGAAGAATTTTACCCTTGAGACAGATGCATCTGGGTTTGGTTTGGGGGCTGTACTGATGCAAATGGGTCGTCCCATTGCATTTTTCAGTAAGTTACTAGGGCCTAAAGCACAGCAGAAATCGATCTACGAAAAGGAGTTAATGGCTATTTGTTTAGCGATGCAAAAATGGAAATGTTACTTATTGGGCCGACATTTTGTGATAAGGACCGATCAACAAAGCCCGCGGTATCTTACACAGCAGCGAGAAGTAGGAGTAGATTATAAAAAATGGATGACTAAGTTAATGGGATATTCGTTTGAGATTCAGTTCAAACCGGGCAAAGCAAACCAAGTAGCTGATGCCTTGTCGAGAAAAATGGGTGAAACAGTGGCATTGGGTTCCATGATTTCACATTCTGGGGTTGACTGGGCAGATCTAATGACAGAGGTACAAAATGACCCTTTCTTACAACAAATCGCATCTGATTTGAAAACAGGGGCAAAGGAACACCTGGGGTTTACGTTGGTGGAGGGCAGATTATTGTACAAAGGAAGGATGGTAGTCCCTAAAACCTCTAAGTTCATCAAAGTGTTGTTAGAGGAGTATCATAACTCACCTGTTTGGGGTCACACGGGGGAGGTGAAGACCTACCTTCGAATGGCGACAGAGTGGTTCTGGGTGGGTATGAGGAAGGATGTCACACGATTTGTGCAACAATGTATCACTTGCCAACAACAAAAGGTGTCACAACAGCGTCCAGCCGGATTGTTGCAACCTCTGTCCATTCCATCTCAGGTATGGGATGATCTTTCCATTGATTTCATTGAGGGTTTACCGGTTTCAAAGGGGATAGACACGATTCTTGTAGTGGTCGATCGATTTTCAAAGTTTGCACACTTTCTGGGTTTGAAGCATCCGTTCACTGCAGTGTCTGTAGCAGAGGTTTTTATTAAGGAAATTGTGAGGCTACATGGGTTCCCGGCATCCATTATTTCTGATCGAGACCGCATATTTATGAGCAATTTCTGGAGGGAACTTTTCAAACTGCAAGGGACTGATCTTAAGCGAAGCACGGCGTACCACCCTCAAACCGATGGCCAAACCGAAATAGTCAACAAGGCCCTTGAGACATATCTACGTTGTTTCGTGGGAGGGCAACCTCGTACTTGGGCTAAATGGCTCCATTGGGCTGAGTACTCGTATAATACGTCCCCCCATCTGTCAACCAAGTTTACACCGTTCAGAGTACTGTATGGCCGAGACCCCCCCTCCATTCTTCGAATTGGCAGAGGTCAAACAGTGGTGAATAGCATTGATGAACTGCTACAAGAGCGAGATGCAATTATAGATGACCTTCACATCAACCTCTTGCGAGCTCAGCAGAGGATGAAAGCTAATGCAGACTTGAAGCGCCGAGATGAGCATTTTCAGGTGGGAGAGATGGTGTTTCTAAAACTTCAACCATACCGGCAACGTTCTTTGGCCAGGCGTCCATATGAGAAGCTTGCTGCTCGCTTCTATGGTCCATATGAAGTGTTAGAAAAAGTGGGGCAGGTGGCGTATAAACTGAAATTGCCCGAGACAAGTAAGATACACCCGGTGTTCCATGTTTCACAGCTCCGTCGTGCCATGGGAACTCTGCACTGCTCCCCTACTATTCCCCCTCAGTTGAACTCTGATTTGGAATTGATAGTCCAACCGGAAGAATTGTTGCAAGTACGTCGAGTAGGAGCTAGTCAAACAGGGAGGTTGGAAGCTTTGTTGAAATGGAAGGGTTTGCCTAACTATGAAGCAACATGGGAGGATGTGGATAGCATCAATGCTCGTTTTCCTGAGTTTCACCTTGAGGACAAGGTGATTGTCTGGGGGCGGGGTAATGTCATACCTTGCACTAAAGAACCTAAGGCGTTGCAGACTTATGTGAGACGTAAGAGGAATGATCAAGTAAAAGGGTAAAAGAGTCATTTCGCGAGGAGCCAGTGGAATAAAAGAAATAAGAAAATAAATGGTAACGTTGGAGTGGAAAGAAAGTTAGTGGCGGGCCCCAGGGGAAAAGAGGAGATAAGATGGGAATTGGGGATCTAATTAGGTATCGAGATTGTGAGTATTATTAGAGTTAATTGGGAGAGAGCTGGGCCTCTCGAATTGTCCATGCAATTTGTAATTCTGGAGTTGGATATCTCGATCAGTATATCAGTTTCTCTTTATTAGTCAAACATTATTCAGTCGATCTGTTCATTTCTAGTGTCTCTTGTCCTTTTATTGTCGTTCGAGTTCATTAGTTCATCAAGAGTATTACATGCAGCCACTGCTCTGCAGTGTGCAAACTGCTGTGCAGTGTGGTTGTGATATTGTGGAGTTGCATTCTTCACGTGGTGTGGAAGAATTTGACTTGAATAATTTTAACTGAATCATTGATTTGGTAATCTTTTTGTTTGTACAATAGTAGGAAATTTCTAAATTAGAATTATATTACATTAGTTCTTCTCTTCTCTTCTTTCTCTAGTTTTCTTTCAATATTCTTGTGGTCTTTATCTTCGTAGGTTTAAGATTCCCTTCATATATAAGAGAGAGAAGGGAAAAGGATTTGTTAGAACTTAGAAGTTAGAAGTTAGAAGTTAGAACACACATATATTATATATATTAAATATATAAAATATATATTTTTTAATTTTATGTCATGTCGACTACTGTTGACTACGACTAGTCACGACTCGACTTGTCGGGCATCCCGGTCGACTCGACTCGACTTACCGAGGTAAAAATCATGACCGAAAGTTCATGGCACGTTACGCACAAATAGCTCTACCCCTAACAAATCAACTTAAAAACGACAAGTTCGGATGGAACGAAGAAGCAACCTGGGCATTCGAGCACCTTAAACAGGCCATGGTTACTGCCCCGGTCCTAGCCATGCCCGATTTCACGTTGCCATTTGTGGTCGATACAGATGCGTCTGGCTATGGGGTTGGCGCAGTTTTGATGCATAACGAACGCCCCATCGCTTATTTCAGCAAGATTTTAGGACCCCAAGCAAGGCAAAAATCAATATATGAAAAAGAGCTTATTGCAATTTGTCTTGCCGTGTTGAAATGGAAGCCATATCTGTTGGGACGTCACCTTTTTGTCCATACGGACCAGCAGAGTCTAAAGTATACAATGCAGCAGAGAGAAGTAGGAACCAATTATCAGAGGTGGATCAGTAAGTTGATGGCATTTGATTTTGAAATACGTACAAGTTGGGTTCGTCAAACAAGGTGGCTGATGCGTTGTCAAGGAAAACGGAAGGTGAGGTGGTGTTACAGGAGATGGTAACGACTAGCACCATTGGCTGGACGGGGCTAATAAAAGAAATTGACCAGGAACCCTTTATACAACATCTCAAGCAAGACATGGGGAAGAACACAGGGCAATTTCCGGGGTTCGAAGTAGTGGCGGATCGACTATTGTTTAAGAATCGAATGGTGATTCCCAGGAAATCGTCATTTATAACCAAGATCTTACAAGAATACCACGGCTCACCGGTTGGGGGCATTCCGGTGAGCTGAAAACATACTTGAGGATGTCCGCTGAGTGGTTCTGGCAAGGTATGAGGAAAGACGTGGGTGACTATGTCCGGAAATGTGAGGTCTGCCAACGTAATAAGGCGTCTAATCAAAATCCAGCGGGTCTCCTTCAACCACTACCAGTGCCAACCTTGGTTTGGGATCAAATAACCATGGATTTTATCGAGGGTTTACCGAAGTCAGAGGGGTTTGATACAATATTGGTTTTGGTGGATAGGCTGTCCAAATATGCCCATTTCCTTAAATTAAAGCACCCATTTTCTGCTGTCCGTGGCATCACTGTTTGTGAACGAAATAGTCAAGCTCCATGGGTTTCCTGTTGCCATTATTTCGGACCGTGATCGGGTTTTTATGAGCTTATTTTGGAGGGAGCTTTTTCGGCTGCAAGGGACTGAACTCAAACGAAGCTCAGCATACCACCCGCAGACCGATGGGCAGTCCGAGGTAGTCAACAAATGCCTTGAGACCTATTTACGATGTTTCGCATCGAGTCACCCACACTCATGGGCACAGTGGGTTGGGTGGGCGGAGTTCTGGTATAACACGTCACTACATACGTCCATCAAGATGTCACCGTTTCAAGTATTGTACGGGCGAGAACCACCCCATCTGTTAAGAATTGGGACTGGCCAAACCCCGGTGGACAGTCTCGAAGAAACCTTACAGGTCCGGGACGTAATGTTAGATGAGTTGAAACTACATCTCTTGCGAGCTCAGCAAATTATGAAGAACGCGGCAGATGCTCACCGTAGGGACCTCCAGTTGCAGCCTGGAGAACTGGTATACCTTAAATTACAACCCTACTGGAAGAAATCACTAGCTAAGAGGCCTTTTGAGAAATTGGCGGCTTGTTTCTATGGCCCTTTTGAAGTGTTGGAACGAATTGGCGAAGTGGCGTACCGTTTATCACTACCAGCTTCCAGTAAAATACACTCGGTCTTTCATATCTCACAGTTGAAGAAGGCGGTTGGAAGGTCACAGCAGGTGTCAACAATTCCACTTAACATTAATTCGGAGTTGGAATTCGAGGTTAGCCCAGAAGAAGTGCTGGCAGTTAAAAGCAAGTCCACAGATCAGGGAATAGTCACTGAAGTGCTAGTGAAATGGAAGGGACTACCTGAATTTGAAGCCACCTGGGAGGAGGCAGACACCATAGAAGAGCAGTTCCCACAGTTCCACCTTGAGGACAAGGTGAAAGTTCGGGCAGAGGGTATTGCAATGACAAATAGCAAACCGTTTGACACTTTGACCTTTGCACGACGTCGTTTTGGGAGAAAACAGAGTATGAGTCAGCAAAAAGGGCAATTGGGTAATTCCACAGAAGAAAATAATTGAGGCAGTGGAATAAAAGAGAAAAGAGGGGTTGGGTCGGGGTATGTGTGATTTCTTATGTAAACCCTAGAGGTGAGGAGTTAGCGAGCGACTCGAAAGCTTCGTGTTATCTTTCTGTAATCGTTGGTGTAATTTTCCATTTCCAGTACTCTGTTATTCAAATTATTTAGATCTGGTGATTATTGAGTGATTTGTAATGAACTGATTATTGAGCTGTTGTTTTAAATTAAACTTCTTGGACTTGTGTTTGGATTTTTGCAAACATTTGAAGATATACATGAGTTATTATGTCAAGACTGATTTTTCTATTATCTCCTGTATCAATACATGTCTACAGCAGTTACTGAGAATTTCGATAGTTTCTTCCGTGCTTAATTACTTGCTCGAATTTATACAAATTATACAAGTGAATACTTGATAATGTGAAGATTTTAAGTGCAAGTCATATGATGGTAATGTTTACGATTTTTTTTCTTTTCTGTTTCCAGAGTGATAGTGAGTACATGGCAGGTCAGCTCTCGTCGTTTGGATACGCTTTAAGTGACAATGCGGAGGAGGCAGACCTGTGGTTGATTAATACGTGAGTCAGATAAGTGTATTGTTATTAAGTCAGATAAGATGTCCTGATTGTAGTCCTTTGGCATGAAGTGCAGTCACATTCATAAGATGTCCTGATCATATGCCTTTGGCATGATGTGCGTGGATTCATGTAGGCTTACCATACAAATTTAGTGTAAATAGGACAAATATGAGGCCCAAACATAGAAGTGTTAAACCCCCCCTTTTAATGGATGCATGTATATTAAAGGAAAAAAAATAGTAGTAAAAGTTGGCCAGTGTTTAGCTTTCATCATGTGTGTATTTGTTTCGAAGAGTCTGTGGTCTTTACTTATTACTATCTTAGAGCATGTTCTTTGCACGAGTTTTTTTTTTATATATTTTATTATTTGAAATTTTATTTTAATTTGAACTTTTTTATTTTTATACTCTTTTAATAACTTCTTATGATATGAAATTTCACTTTTACTTATATCTTTAAAGCTAATAATATAAATACTATTTTCAATATGTTGTTCATGAGATTTAAATATTAGAACTCTATGTAGAGTAATTTTTAACAGTACTCATCAGTTTGATTAGGACGATCTAACGGTTGTACGGTTGTGGTTAAACGGGATAACCAAAAAGAATTTTTTTTTTTAACCAAGTAGATTTATAATTGTTGTTAATCAGTATGGAACCCTTCACAAAATTGTAATATTATCCTTTTTCCTTATTAATAGTTGTTAATTTATTAGTCAATGTTTTCTTAATGCTAACAAAGGACTTAAAATTCAAAATTCACAACTATATTAATAGTTTTTCTTTTACTTTATGATAAAATAAAATTTGGTTTCAAATTTTGCAAAGCAAAATTTTGTTATTATATTAGGGTAAAGGCCCGAAATAACTCATATTCAGAAAGTAGTTACCAAAATACCTATACTCAGATGTTGCAGCCCAAAATGCCTACCCAACACGTTATTAATAATAGCGTATGCTGGAAATACGTTAGCATCACTCACGTATGTCAGAGAAACGCTAAGGCATAAGGAGTATCAGCTGAGCATTCTTTTTGGGGAAGAAGATACGATTCAAGCAGTAGCGTATTATCCAGATCCGCTTATGTCACCCACGTATTTCAGGACACGTGACTTCTAGTCAAGGATTTGTTTTACACAAGATACGCCTGAATACATGTACGTATCTACTGGACACGTTGGAGTATTAGGATGGGGTACGCTTCTGTTACTTCCGTATCGTCCATCTTCGTCCATCAATACGACCTTTCTGAATATGTTTCATCGAGTCACTTAAGAATCCAGCGATCTTATTACCGAGATGCTTGGATAGATATGACCATTTCTTTTGAAATATTCTTATTGATGTGGAAATCAGGTCAATTCTACACTGGTGCAATCCATGCCCATGATTGATAAAAGAGTAGGAGAGCTAGGGTTGACAGATGGGAGTTTCAAGCAAAGAGGCAGAACTTTTGTGCTTGTGAAGTGTTTATATTTGAACGCATTACATATATTACAAAGACATGCTTCATTACTGTATTTTGGAAACGCATTACACATAATAGCGTATAGGGTCGGTAAATGGGGCCAAAAACCCGCCAATGGGTATATCAGGCCAAGATTTCATCAAATAATGAGTATATTGGTCATTTTCTCATTATATTAAGGGTACATCAGAAAATTTTAACTAACACAAATTTCAAAGCAACATTACACAAACTAACATATAACCAGTACCACGACAAATATACATATTTGAAAACTGGAACATACGAACCTGATAAAAGATCTTTAAATTGTTAATGTTACTAAAATTATGTTTATTTAATTCTAATTGTTTGGTTATATTGTTGAGTTTATTTAATTAGTATTTTTGTTATTTATCGTTATTCAGTTGGATGGAGTGTTTATTTTTTTGTGTGGTTTTACGTGGTCTCTTTAGAATATGTTTCTTTTTGTTCTGACCCTTTAGTCAAGGGCCATCAACTTCTATAAAGGCTTTTGTGTTGAGGATTGATAATTTGATATGTGTGAGGTCTGGGTAATTTTATAATATTAATAGAGGTCTATCGACATAAAGATATTGGTTATTTTAATTATTTGGTGTGCATTGGTTCGTTACGCCTGCATTTTTTTTTTAATTGTAACTTGTAAGTAATTATTTAATATTTATGTAATTGCTCGGTATTGATCCATGGATCTTTGATCCTATTATTCTTATTATATTCGAAATTGTTATGTAATCAGTAGGAATCGATCACTAAACCTTTTGTTGTACCCTTATATTATCTATCGTACTCTTATTATATAATAGGATATAATGAACACATAAATCTTGAACTAAGTTTCCACATTATCTTGATGCAGAAATATAATGTTATGAATGATTGAGTAAAGCCACAAATGATACAGTAGAACCTCGACAAATGAATATAGATAAAAAGCTCAAGAAGTGAATATTTTTTCTTAGTCCCATCGTAATACAGACTGTGTAATTTTAGTTTTGATTACTGTATGAAATTATCCAGTCCCGATGATATTCATTTATCGAGGTTAAACTGTACTTGACTTAGGGTATCGTCTTACACTATCATCAATGTTGATTTTTTGTTTTTCTTTTCAATTCAGTTGCAGCTCTTGATTCTTGAAGAAAAGCTTAGTTAAGATTGTATTCAGTTTCAGTTAACTAAGTAGCTACAAGAAGGCTATTGCCTCAGACAATTTTAGAGATATTAAATTCTGTTTTATTGTACGTAAATCAGATGCCATCTCAGGTTAGCCATAGTGGGATCAAAAACTTCACAAGTCACATGTTGCGAGACCGAATCTTTGAATTGTTAATGGGGGAATAAATATATACAATCTGTCTTGTTACAAACAATTGAGTGAGGTATCAAAAATTGTGAACAAAATTTATGCTAAAAAACTTGAGGTAAGAGTTAAGAAAACTGAATTACTGCAAATTTTCTATGAGATTTGTGAAGAAAATGAGTAGTAGGAATGTGAGGCATTTATATCCAAATTTGTTGGATTAAGCTCTAGTTTATATCGTATTTGAATGAATCGGTGGGAGGAATTAAAAGTATAAATGTTTGCCCACATAATAGTACAATTTCATTCCATTCCCACCTATTTTCATTACTTCACCGCACGGAGCAATATTATTCATTTCTGTAAGTCTTGGGTCTTTGGGTTTGTGCAGTTAAGGAAGCCATGTAAAAAAAAAAGGACTCCTATCATGGTGTAAAATGTATTTGTTTGTGCGTAGCAACCTCAGATGTGTGTCTTTAGATGTGGTTTCATGCCCCCCTCCCCTATATCTCAGCTCAGAAAAGCATGAAGACTTATCTTTATGAATATTCTTTTGGTGCCTTAATGTTTTCATTTTTCTAGAACAATATTCCTGCCTATTGACTAATGACTCCTAATAATTGTAAACACAAACAGCTGTGGCACTGTAACATCAATCGATCAAGTAATCCATACATGTGTCTTCCAGCTTAATAGGAACAGTCCCAAAGTTACCTATCGACCTCCCCAGTTAAAGGAATTCTTATCCAAAGCTTCGAACTTGGACCCTTTCATATAAAGTCACTGCTCGCACACCCGACTCAAATTTTAAAACCCTGCGCATTTTTCAAAATGGCCATGTCTAATTTCTCGTGTTTAATTGTGTTACTTGCACTTATTAAGCCTTAAGGAATTTCACCATGTTTGGCTAACTACAAAATTCGAACCCAGCTTCCAAGGTATATATATATATATATATATGTAGTTAAGTTTAATGGCGACCAAAATTTTAGTGGAGACCGGAGACCATATATCAATCAAAACATTGCAAAAATTTATTCATTGAAAAACATGTTCTATAAAAATCACTATTTCATTGAAAATCTTGAAAGTCATATATGTTTTCAATGCAAATTTCATTGAAAATCTTGAAAATCGTGTATGTTCTGCAAACAAAATATTGCAGAACATATTGTTCTCCAAAACATGTTCTGCCTGCAATTCATATATGATTTTTAAGATTTTGAATAAATTATAATGTTCATTGAACATTCTTTGTAAATATATATGTTTTGCAATGTTTTGAGTGCATAATGTATATGGTCTCCACGATCTCCACTCATATGTTGGTCTCCATAGAACTTAACTTATATATATATATAGGGGGCTACTCCAATACAAACCTCATTAAAATACAAACCTACAAACCAAGCATAATCTAATATTTAAAGCTAATCTAATGACCAAACTAGGGGTACCCCAATACAAAAAACGTTTAAAATACTTGGCTCTATCCAACAAAAAAAAAATAAAAAATAAAATAAAAAATCACTGTTCACGTGATGACGTGGCAGTGGATTTCACTGGTTAACGGTGCTTCGCACCTTCGTGTACGGCGCTTCGCGCCTTTATCATTCTAAAGTTGTAAGGAATGACAATCAATGGTAAAGGCAATAGACGATTGACGGGTGTGTCGAGAGCCTTCGGCCCTCATGACTACTTAACTCATCCGTTTAATGTCTTAAATGCTTCGCGTTTCCACGGCAAGATTTTTTTTTTTTTTTTTTTTTTTTTTGTGAAGGTATCCTTGGCGGGAACCTTAGAATAGATGAAATATAATTAATTTAATGTTGGTTTGTAGGTTTGTATTTTAAAAGTGGTTTGTATTTGAGCACTTGCCTATATATATATATATATATATATATATAATATGTATATATATATATATATATATATATATCTTAACCCTGTATGGGAAACTAAATAAATTATATCAATAAATTCTGTTTAGTGTCTCCAAGGATATCTTAACCCTTGTGTTTGCATTCATGTATCGGTGTACGTTTAGGAATACCATATTTGGACTTTTAGTTGATTGGCGTTACTCTGTTCCATGTTACATCTTGCAGCTGCACTGTTAAGTCACCGAGCCAGTCTGCCATGGACACTCTGATATCAAAATGTAAAACCGCTAAAAAGCCCCTCGTGGTGGCAGGATGTGTCCCTCAAGGAAGTCGAGATGTAAAAGAGTTAGAAGGAGTGAGTATAGTTGGAGTGCAACAAATTGATCGTGTGGTAGAGGTGGTAGAGGAGACGCTGAAAGGTCATGAAGTCAGGCTTCTGAACCGGAAGACCCTACCAGCGCTTGATCTGCCGAAGGTACGGATATGTTTCGACTAATTTTATACATGTCAGATATTTTAAGTTTTCGAATGTCTTCCTTAATGGTATTGATCAATGTGCCATTTCCTGGATTATATGTGCAGGTTAGGAGAAACAAGTTCGTTGAGATACTTCCGATCAATGTTGGCTGTTTAGGTGCTTGCACTTATTGCAAGACAAAGCATGCTCGTGGTCATCTAGGAAGCTATACAGTAGATAGCCTTGTAGGTGTCGTTTCATTTAATTATTTTGTTTAATTCATGTTTCTAGCTGTGTAACTTTTAGATATTCAGGTTGGACGTGTCAGAAGCGTAGTAGGTGATGGAGTAAAAGAAATTTGGCTAAGTAGTGAAGACACTGGAGCATATGGTATTTAAAATATTCTCTCTTATGAAAGCATATGCGGAAGTAGTACTAGTTTATAAATCATTTAAACCAAATATTTACTGACCTTTCTTCCAGTTGCTATAGACTAAGTTTTAGAAAGTATCTAGTGGAGAGCATTATGAGCTAATATCTGCATTACACATCCTTCACTACCAAAATTGAAATCAGGTAGTAATTCACACACATACCAAAATCAGAATGACAATAATGTTAATTATGAAATGACTGATAAAAATAGATAACAAAATGGGAATTGTCAGACACTTGTAGATTATATATTTTTTTCCGTTAAAATTTTGCAGGTCGTGACATAGGAGTTAATCTTCCAATTTTGTTAAATGCTATAGTAGCAGCTCTTCCATCGGATGGAAGCACAATGCTTCGCATTGGAATGACTAATCCTCCTTATATACTTGAACACTTGAAGGAAATAGCAGAGGTTCTGCATCATCCATGTGTGTACACTTTTCTTCATGTACCAGTACAATCGGGGAGTGATGCCATCTTGAGTGTAAGTAATAGACTCCTATTATTCTTGTTTGTACCATCAGTTGAGCAAACTATGTATTGTCTTGTGATTTTTATCATTATTGCTTTCTTTCTCAAACCCTCTCCCCCTAAACCCAGTGCATAGGGAAAAACTATGGGGCAATAAGTCACTTTAGAACTAATGAACTACACATTGAAAGCTGATTTTTTTTTTCTTTTTAATAAATTATTCTCAGGCGATGAACCGGGAGTACACAGTAAGTGATTTCAGGACTGTAGTAGATACATTGACGGAACTTGTCCCTGGGATGCAGATTGCAACTGATATTATTTGTGGCTTTCCAGGTTAGCTGCAGCTAGATGCCACCTTTGATCAAATTATTTTACTTACCTTATTTTTTTGACTTAATTGCAAATTGATGGCATGTAGTTTAATTTTTTTGCACGAAAATGGCTAAAGTATTAATTCTGCCAAAGTTATGGCTAATTGTTGAATTTCTCAGCACTTTGGTGGCTCAGAGTCCCGTCCGTTAGTTCACAACTAACGACGTTAGGGATTTTAAAATAAAGTAAGCTTCAATTGCATGTTGATGGCTCTATTTTAATTTTTTTTCCCACATTGTTCGCTAAATTAAAAAAAAATTGTTGACCTAATATCATAAATTCATAATAGGTGGGGAGACATGACAACAAATTTTTATATTATATAAATAATTAATATCTCTTTTGAATTCATTTATTTCAAATGGGTCATATTTAGTGTGACTTAATTCATTCATTTGAAAGAATAATCAGAGTAGCGTTGCTCTTAGTTTTAAAAGAGAGTAATTATTTATAAAAATAATTGTTTGTTTTCATATCTACCCATCCATTATGATTTTAGGTCATTAATGTATAGTTGAATCTCAAAAAATGAAGAGGCTCAGGTTTGAAATTTTTTATTTAAATATCAAGATTATTCATGTATCGATGTCAAAATACCCGTCTCTATTATTTGGAACCAGAAAACATTATTTATTTGAGGAGATTATTCGTTTTACTTTAGCTACTTTGTTAGTTTGAGGAGATTCCACTGTAACTACCTTTTTTACTTTAGCCAACAATGTGTAAAAAAATTAAACTACAGCCAATAAAAGGTAGTTCAATCTTACTTTATTTAAAGAACCCTAATGCCGTTAGTTACGAAGTAACAGAAGGAATCCGGAGCCACCTAAGTGCTAAGAAATTCAATAATTAACCATCGTTTTGGGATAACTAATAATTTAACCATTTCCGTGCAAAAATATTAAACTGTAGGCCATCAATCTGCAATTAAGTCTATTTTTTTAATTTAATTTGTTTATTGAACACACAGTACAGTATGTACGTACAAACAAAATTTTTATGTTGGTCACCTTGTTTGGTATAGTCTTTACACAGACAAATTGTTATTTGTTTATAACAAAAAATTTTTGTACAATATTTTAACTGATTAAATTGTCTACAACTTAATTATACTAGCTTATAATTAAATTATATAAATTATATTAACACATAATATAATTATATAAATTATATTAACATATAATTTTTTAATACTTATATTTATTAATATTTGTTTATATTGAATTTGATTTTTATCATATATATTTTAATCTTTTTTGAAGAAAGTAAAGAATTCATAAATTCGAAAGACCTGGAAAAAAGAACAAATTTGAGTATAAATAAATAAAACATTACTATTTAATAGACTTCACTGTCAATTTACTATTTTTACCATATCTTGTGTTTTACAAATCAGATTTAGACGATTCTACAGTCGACACAAAATTCAAGAAATTATCTTTAATTTAGTGATGATTTAACAATTATTATTCAACTAAAACTACCCGAAAATTGAATAGAATAGAAAGTTACCACTTTTTAAATTGAGAATTCTATTCAATTTAGAATACCTACTTATATTTGGTTTATATTATTTAAATTTACTTTTTAATATTCAATTATTATCCTACTATCAATCAAATAAACCTTTTAATATTAGATCTAACGGTTTTCATCTATCTATAGTAAGATCCAACGGTCCGTACTATTTTGGTTGTTCATCGAACATACTCCCGTACTACCAAAAAACTGGATAAGATCCCCCTTACGCTTATTATATATAAAAGGATATAATTTGGTATTTGAATATTATAAAATAATTATGATTTAGTAAGTATATTTTTTGAATTTGAAGTTAATATTTCATAACGGTTGCGTTAAGCTATGACATTGATATTTGCTTGGTTGTAGTATATATTACATTTAGTCGGGCGACTTGTCAGGTAGTCTTCTTGACGGTACATAAGCAACTTGGCTTGGTTTGGCGTCTTGATAAGCATGGATTTTAAGACAATATTTTGTATGTATCTGGTATTATACTATATTAGTTTGAATGCAGTACAAGTAGTTTGGGTAAAACCGTAAAAGCATTTATATGAAATCGCTTTTGTAAAAGTATCTCGTAGAACTATGATTGTCACAATGTGAACAGTAATATTCTTTGCAGCGCTTATTTTGATTTTCTTAGCTAAAGAATACAGATATCTTCAGGTGAAACTGATGATGACTTTGCTCAAACTGTCAGCCTTGTGAAGGACTACAAGTTTCCTCAAGTGCACATTTCACAGTTCTATCCTCGGCCTGGTATGCTTAAGTCTCTTATTTGATTCTTATCCTGACTTAAAGATGTAATATCTATGTCTATTTCTCTAAAATTTTACAAGGTACAAGGGGATGGTCTATCAAATGTTCAAGAATTTAGGTAAAAGGTGGTGTGATCAACTATTAATACGAACAGACAAATTCAAAAATAAGAGAATAAATATATAAAAAGAACTTTAAACTTTTTACCATCAAAATGTAGGCAATTCACACTTCTTGTAGCATGGTTTTATGATGTGTGAATTGATCTTTATCTGGTTGTCACACATCGTGTTTTAGAGTGATCTCACATGAACAGTTATACGAATTTTTGCTCTCCGTATATGTGAGTACTGTAATTCGTTAAACTTGTGTTTCTGTTCTAGGCCAAATGTGTCATTTTCTATCCCCTTTCCAGTTGGCACACATAAAATAGCAACAGAATAATCTCGCTATATTGCAAAGCTGCATCAGTGTGTAGTGCTTGGTGCCCCAGAAATCCCAAAAACTTTCCAAATACGAGATGGCGGGTTTTGATTTGTGGGCATATATGTATACACGAGGGGTCCATATATTTATTTATTATTTTTTTCTTTTTTTGCCAAGTAAGTCCATATATTTATTAGGAAACTTACCAATTAAACATGTGACACATGGCAATTTAGGAAAAGTTTTGGGACAATTTTGGGGTCTCCAGCATTTTCCCTGCATCAATTTGGCTGTCTTATATTTCGAACCGCTGATTCTGATTTGCGTTAGTAAGAAATAGGCCATTCTACCCAACAAAGAAGAAGTGTACAATACATGTATTGTTGTTTGCTCACCCACACTTTTATGTCTAGGAACCCCTGCTGCAAGGATGAAGAAAGTCCCAAGTACTTCGGTGAAGAAGCGTAGTCGGGAACTGACTTCTGTTTTTGAATCTTTTACACCCTATAATGGAATGGAAGGCAGAATAGAGAGAATATGGATTACTGAAATTGCAACTGACGGAACACATTTGGTAAGGCCTTGATTGAACTGATAATTCAGTAAATGGTATCTGTTTGTAGATTGGTTAAGGGTGGTGGTGGAATGCAACTGGATATGTAAACGCGTCCTAGTATCTTACATGAAGGGTCCTCCAAGTAACGACTCTGCAAGTTAATGAGTTGTAAATATGCCCTCTTGAATTGTCGCCGTTCTGAAAAAGAGATGTTTATGTTGTTTTTTGTTTTTTGAATAATTAGGCTTATAGCCATACAATTGAGTATCTATTCTAAGAAAATTCTTGGGGTGAGCCAGAGTCGAACCCAGGTCCTGGGACAACAGAGGATAAGCCCTTACCACTTGGGCTATCCAATCGTGCTCAGATGTTTATGTTGTTAGTTATAGTTTTAACTTTTTAAGTTACTTTGGATGACATTTAACTTTAGATCTCAACTCTGAATCTTATTACCAAGAATGCATTATATAAATTAGTTGTCTTTCATTATTAATGCATGATACATTTGAATTCTAATTTAGTTATTGTTATATGTGATGTTTTCCGGAAAAATTCCTTGAATATTGTTCCTTACCTAGTCAGCTTATAATTTTTCATCCAGGTGGGTCACACCAAGGGATACATGCAGGTGCTGGTAGTTGGTCCGGGAAGCATGTTGGGGACATCAGCAATAATTAGGATTACATCTGTGGGAAGGTGGTCAGTATTTGGGGAAGTGATTGAAACACTAAATTCAACGAAAGACAATGCAGAGTCAAAAGAGAGAAGTGACAGAAGTGAGAAGTGTTGTTCCCTCTCCAATCAAGAGGACGCATGTGCATGTGCAGCAGAGTTGGAGTTGGATGCTTGTGCATGTGCAGATGAGAGTTGTGGAGGACAAAATTTAACGGAGGAAAAAGGAGGATCACTTTCAAAGAATGACTCGTGGGCAGATGATCGAAGTAATATAAATGTCTTTGGTTGGTTCCTAAGGAAGAGAGAGAATCATCGAACAAAGAAGATGGAGGATGATACCTCAGCGCAACATATAATGAGGCAAGAGAGTGCATCAGGCAGTGCGCATATGTGGACTGCTGTTGATAGGCTTCTTTTGGGTGGAATGTGTGCAAGCTTTTTGACAGTTCTAGCTCTACTTTTGTACTTGGCATCGAGCATCCTTTCTTCCTAGATTGTGCCAAATGTATTATTTAGGCTCATTAGAAGGATAGCTTTCCCTTTCCTTTTCACGATTTTGGTGTGTCAATTATTCATCTTAAAGTGATTGTTGCAGATTAGGTTGCTATGCTTAAATATATGTACTTGATATAATCCTGTCTGTAAAATTAATGGGGGCACTCAACTAGAACCCACTTGTTAACTTGTCCATTTTTCATTTGATTGGAACAATTATTGGAAGAAAAATGCTCGATGGAAGTGTCCAGAAAAAAATTGTATTTGAAGAGGAGCAATGAAAGGCTTCTATTATCCTTTTTGTATACAACATTAGTAACAAAGTAACTCATTCAAATTATGCGTATGGCAGGTTATAAGCATCATGATTGATGCATATTGCTAGATTGTAATAATTAATACTATACTAGCATTTACTTTTCAATTTCACCATTTAATTTTGTTAATGAAAATTAAAAAATCTCAAAAAAAAATTACAGTTGTTAAAAATGACTTATTAACAAAATAAAACAGTTGTTGAAAAATCAATTACTAAATGTCTAAAATCAAGTAGTTGAAATATTATTTCTAACTGAAATCAGAAATTAATGCAAGTAGCTCAAAATGTAATAGAATCTTTAATCAATTTTTTAATCAATTTTAGAGTAAGGTTGATGAACCAAAAATATTTTTAAAAATGTTTCTCAAAAAAACAATAGCTATGATGTGGTAAAATGCAAAATTTCAGTTTGTGTGGTTAGGTCAAGATGGTGACAGACACTGCCATATTGATTTCATTTGAACAACTCATGGCATATAAACATAAATTAATTAATGTACATGTATGAATATGATAAATAATTATTAAAAATGATAATTATTTTTACAGATTTTTTCTTGATAATGAGCAATAATCCCTGATGGAAAAGTTAATAGTTAATTTAATGAGAGAATTACCAAAATGCCTATTTTTCACAAGTTTTTGCCCAAAATACTGATTTTGAAAAAAAAGTTGACACCCAATTTCGCGAACCTCTTACAGCGATCACATGCTCGAGTGTACTTGTGAGCATCTCTTTGCAAAGTCGGCCAATAATATCCTTGACGAAGTACTTTGTGTGCCAATGAGGTTCCCCCAGAGTGGTTACCACAAATCCCCTCATGGATCTCCCTCATGATATACTCACATTCGTCTCCAGAAATACACCTTAGCAAAGGCTTATTAAAACCCCTCTTATACAAAATTCCTTCATAGATCACATACCTTGCCGCTTTATATTTTAATTTCCGAGCTTCATCCTTATCTTCTGGCAAAATTCCCTTAGTGATGTACTCCACTATGGGAACCATCCAGTGATCCTCCACTGTAGTTTCCATATTCAAAATCTCGATTTTTGAAATACTCGGTTGACGCTGAACCTCAAGGGGAATGACTCCTAACAATGTAGCTTCCCTTCGAGAGCCTAGCTTAGCCAGCGCATCTGCATTCGCATTCTCTGACCTAGGAATCTGTTCCAGATTCACCTCCCTGAATCTCTTCACCAATTCCTGTGCATACCTCATGTACAAATCAGTACGAGGGCCTCGAGCCTGAAACCCTCCTTTAATGTGCCAAACCACCAACATTGAATCACTAAAAACGGTCAAATTTTCCACCTTCATTTCTAAAGCTAGCTTCAAACCAGCAATCAGAGCTTCGTACTCCGCATCATTGTTAGTTGCGTAGAATGAAAAATGAATAGCACTCTGCAACTTGTGTCCTTCGAGGCTTACTAGCACTATACCAGCTCCTGCTCCATTAGAATTAACTGCCCCATCCACATACAAAGTCCACCACGAAGCACAATTTTCCACAGGTACCTTTGCAACAGGTAGCCCTCCAACAGCTAGCTCACCAGAAGGTAGCTCACCAGCGGGTAGCTCATTAGTAGGTAGCTCACCAGCAGGTATACATTCGTTTCCACCTACCTCGAAGGATGGAGGAAATTCCAACAGAAAATCAGCCAACGCTTGACCTTTTATTGCAGACCTCGGCTTGTATTCAACATCAAACTGTCCTAATTCAATAGCCCACTTCATCAACCTTCCAGAAGCTTCTGGTTTATGTAACACCTGCCTTAGAGGGAAAGAAGTCCGTACCTCAACCTTATGAGACTGAAAGTAAGGTCGAAGCTTCCTTGAAGCAAGAATCAATGCATAAGCTAGCTTTTCCATGTTGGTGTACCGGGTTTCTGCATCCAGTAATCTCTTACTTACATAATACACCGGAAACTGCACATTCCCTTCTTCTCGAACCAAAACCTCACTAATAGAATATTCAGAAACTGCTAGGTAAAGTATCAGGACCTCACCATCAACTGGTTTAGAAAGGAGCGGGGGACTACCCAGCTGTTCCTTTAGCTTCTCAAAAGCAGCTTCACATTCAGCTGTCCACTCAAAGTTCTTTCCTTTCTTAATTGCTGAGAAAAATTCCTTACACCTGTCTGAAGATTTTGAGACGAACCTGTTCAGAGCTGCAACCCTCCCTGTTAATGACTGAACCTCCTTCACGCTCCTGGGTGACCTCATTTCCAACAAAGCTTTAATCTTTGCAGGGTTAGCTTCAATACCCCGGTGATTAACAATGAACCTGAGAAACTTCCCAGATTCTACCCCGAATACACATTTCTGAGGGTTGAGCTTCATTCTATATTTCCTCAATATGTCAAACATTTCTGCCAAGTGCGAAACATGATCAGCTGCCTTTCTCGACTTTACCAACATATCGTCAACATATACTTCCATTGTTTTCCCAATTTGATCCTTGAACATCATGTTTACCAGACGCTGATACGTAGCTCCCGCGTTGATTAGACCAAAAGGCATCCCAATGTAGCAATACAACCCCCTATCTGTTATGAAGGAAGTATGTTCTTGGTCTGGGCCATACATAGGAATCTGATTACATCCTGAATATGCATCCATAAAGCTCAGCAGGGCATGCCCAGCAGTCGCGTCCACCAGCTGGTCAATACGAGGAAGCGGGAAGCTATCCTTTGGGCACGCTTTATTCAAGTCTGTAAAATCCACACAAGTGCGCCATTTTCCATTGGGCTTTTTGACCAGCACCGGATTTGCCAGCCACATGGGGTAAAAAGACTCCCTCACCAGACCAGCTGCCAATAATCTGTCCACCTCTTCTCTCAAAGCGGAAGCTCTTTCACCACCTATAGCCCTTCTTTTCTGCCTTACTGTTTTCGTTTCTGGATCAATATTAAGACGATGACACATTACCTTTGGGTCTATCCCAATCATGTCTGAATGATCCCAAGAAAACACGTCCACATTCTTTCTAAGGAAGCTCACCAGAGCTTCCCTCATATTAGGGTCCAGCTGTTTTCCAACTTTCAGCTCCTTACTAGGATCAGTGTCATCTACTATAAAAGATATAGTGTATCCTGCAGCACCAGCCTTTTCTTTGGATTCGGGCATCCTAGGATCCAAATCAATTTCCACCAGGTTCCCTTTATCATCCACCTGAGCAAATTCAGGTACCTCTTTCTGCGATTGCTCTAAGATTTCCACCTCATCGAAGTCACTGTCATTGACTTCTTCCAAGATGCCTTCAACAAAATCGTCATTACCGTTTTCATTTTTCTGTTGAGGTGCCTCCAGCATAAGCACCTCCCTTCCAGTACCTTCCCCCAAAAACGAAGCTACATCCACGTAAGGGTCTTCATCTGGATGTTGCACAATCATAATTGTATTGCATGATTCTCTCTCACATACCCCTCCTTTCCTTTGAGAGGACTCTTCAGCCGGAGTATTTGGAAGTCCAAGATAGCGGTAACAGTTGTCAGTTGTTCCACCATCTACCAACAGCAAGTGTTTTGAAGCTTGCTCAGCAGTACGCAAGGCCTTACCATAACATTCTCGTGAGTCTGACTGACATCCTCGTAGGCATCCAATCCCATTAGGAGTTGGAAATTTCATTGAGAGATGGTAAATAGAAGTCACCACACGCATCTCCTTCAAGAAAGGCCTGCCCATGATAGCATTATAAGATATGTCTTCGTTCACAACCATAAACTCTGCAACCTGGGTTGCCACATAAGGTTCACTCCCCATCCTGATTGGGAGTTTTACACGTCCCACAATCTGAACTGGACCTCCAGTAAATCCATATAAATCGTTGTAAGAAGGAAACATTTCTTTATCCAGGAGACCCATTTTTTGGTAGGTATCGTAAGCTATTATGTTACAAGAGCTTCCATTGTCCACCAAAATTCGATGCACATTCATCCCCCCAATGGAGAACATGACCACCAGAGCATCATTATGTGGGTGATGCACATGCTTTGCATCTTCTTCAGTAAAAGTGATGTCTGCAGCTTCCCCCTTAAACAGCTTTGGGGGCCTTTCAGCCAGATGGAAGACATTAGTAAGGGGAGCTCCTTTAGCCTCCCGAGCAAAATTTTTCATAGAGTTCCTGCTTGTGCCTCCAATGTATGGACCTCCTATTATGGTACGGATACTATTTGCCCTTGCTGTACGATCAGGTACCATTTTTTCTGCCTCCTTTCTCTCTTTCTCATCTTTATACTTTTTCGCCTCTTGCGCCACAAACTCTGTAAGGTATCCCTTCCTGATTAAATCCTCAACATGATCCTTCAAGTGATGACAGTCAGCTGTCTCGTGTCCGTTTGCATCATGAAATGCACAGTATTTTCCTAGGTCCCTCCTCCCAGGTGGGCCGATACGGGTCGGCTTCCTGAACACTCCGGCTTTGTCCCCAACCTCAAACACGTGTTCAAGAGGTGCCGCCAATGGGGTATACTCTGAATATCTATTATAATTCTTCAAGGGTGGGGGCTTGTATTCCACAGACCTCCTTGAACCAGTTGCATTCCCAGTTAGAGGTGCTGTCCTTTCCTTGCGACCAGCTTCCCTTTCCGTGGAAGCTGAAGCTCCATGATAGGAAGCACGCCTATCTACATTTCTTCTCCTGGGGCTGTAGGACCTGCTCCTTTTCCTCCCATTCCAACCAGTTGGGTTGTTATCTTTCCTCAATTTAGCCATAGATTCCTCAACTACTTTATGAGCTTCAGCCCGCGCATAAAAATCAGCCAGCGTGACAGGCTCCTCCTTTTGAAGCTCTTTCCAGAAATCACTCCCAGGCCATATCCCAGCTATCAGAAAATTCTTATAGGTTTCATCGGTAGCCTTCCTCACTTTGGGCACCTCTGCGTTAAAATGCTTAAAATACTCTCTGAGAGTTTCCTTCTCCCTTTGCTTGATATTTGCCAAAGTGTTAGTAGGAGGTGCAAATGCCACAGTAGCCCAAAATTGGGTCACAAAAAGTTCACTCATTTGCCTCCATGAGCGAATTGAATTAGATGGCAGCCTCTTGAACCACTGATGAGCATTATCCCTTAGCGTAGCTGCCAACAGCCGGCATTTTGTGCGATCCCTGACTTGGTACACCTCCATCTCAGTACTAAAACGGCTGAGATATTCCACTGGATCTGTAGTGCCATCAAACTTCAAATCTCCTACCCCCCTGTACCTAGGTGGAAGGGGTGAATCCCGGACCTTTTTATTGAAAGGTGAAGCTACAGCTAGCCCTGATGTCGACCTCTTCTCAGCTTTAATTTTTTCCAGAGCTTTCCTCAAATCAGCCACCTTATAATTTGCATCCTCTCCGTCAGAGAGGTATTCCTCACTCTCATCTGTGTCTTCATTCGAGTCTCCATTCTGTTTGTGAGCTGAACTGTCTCGGGAGCTGGAGCTGCCTTCACTCCCGACAGCTGATTGGAGCTTGGTCGACCTAGACCTCCTGTCATGAGCCCGCTCCTCCTCTCTAGATTTTTCCTTCCTATAGCTCTTAGAACCCCTCGACTGAGACTTGTCAAGGTTGTCATTTCCATCCACCTTTTCCTTCGTTCCATCCAACACATGCCGTAAATCTTTACTATTGAGCTTCTTCCCGACACGATCAAATACGCTCACACTCCTAGTCGGGGAATCCATAGGACCTTCCTTCCGATCCACATTTTCTCGATCCGTTTCCACATCAGAAAAATTATTTTTTCGAGCCTCTTGTTCAGGCTCTTCTTCACTCCCAAAGTCCAAATTTCTTGGTGTCACTTCACGACGTCTAAAACGCCTTTCTGAGGACCTATGCTTTCTTTGTCCTTTCTTTTTCCGCGATGACTTCTTTTCCAACTGGTCAATCCTACCATCCATAGCTTGAAGATGGTTGAGGATATCCCTAGCAATTACTTCACCATCAGGATTGGCCTTACGCCTACCATCCTCGCCGCTCGGCGTTCGAACAGGTTCAGAATTTTCCGACATTGATTCAAGAGAGTTCGGCCCCTCCTTCTAGCACCAAAAATGTTATGCAAAAAATTCACACAACACCCCGAGAAAGCCTCGCTGGAATAACCGGAATTATCCTTGGTTTTCGGATAAATAACAAACTAAACAGCTGTACCAAAGCAGGGCAGCTGAACCTAATAATGGTGTTTAGTGTTTTTTGGGCTGAGTTAGCAAGTTCACCGGACGATAATGGCAAAAATCCGGCCAAGTATGTCCAGGAATGTATTACGTAGGGTACACGTGCCTTGTGTATTCAGAAAGTAAAAAACCGAACCCCTTGCTAATTGCCTACATATCCTATTTATAGGAATCAAGCCCTAATGTAGTTCTTTTAGGTTAGGAATCCTTTCCTTGTCCATTAAGCCAAGAAATTGATAAGATTTAATCCCTCCATCCATGTTAATCTCGAAGTATTTGTGTAGAAATATGACTTTACCTTAAATCAGCTAGCCCCTTAGTAGAGTCCTATTCGAAGTAGAACTCCCAAATCCTACTCATATGAGAACTCCATGTATGTATAGACATATATCACAAATTTCTAATATTTATCATATTAGAAACGTATCCCTCATTAAAATAGACTATTAACAGGACTCAATTCGTACTTCCTACAAATTAGGAGTCAATCCTTATCCGCTCGGCCAGCAGAGGTTGAGCCTGTGAGCCCACCTGCACCTACACAGCTTCCCAAAAAAGCGAACCTCCACTTCCAGAGCTTCCCTCTAGAGGTACACCTCTTTCCTTCCAGCTACCTTGTTCCTACCTTTTCAACACCCTACCAGGCCTCCAACATCCATGGGCCCAAAACTAAGCCCATTACAAATTTTGGGCACAACAATAAATATGAATAAATAAATCTTTTTCTATTTTGGAAACCCTAAATATTTACAATGAAATCTCCTCTATTTTGAGACCTTTAAAATATTTTTCAATGAAAATGTTATTATGTTAATAATTAATCCTCTATGGTAAAATCTAATGAAGCATGTAAAACAAAAAATTTAAAAACTAAAATAATATGATTATATAGGAAAATTGACTTAAATAACCACTTTTTTGTATTAGCTGTCCAAATTACCCCGTTTCAGATTTAGTGCCCTATTTACCCACTTAAGACAGGAGCCAGCTATGTATAGCTATGCTATACAGACAAAAATTATATGCTGAGGAACGATATGAGCAGCTAGCAATCTATTATCAACAAATATGCTTTTGAAATTACGAATATCATTGATATGAGCAGCTAGCAATCTATTATCAACAAATATGCTTTTGAAATTACGAATTTCAGAATGATAGATACATAACCTGTAAATATGTGTTTTTGTGTGTGTGTGTGTGTGAGAGGGGATGGGGATTGAGGAGGTTTACCAGGTGAAAACAAAGGAGTAACATAGGCGTGTAATACTACTCTACTAGAAGAGTATCACCATCCCACGCTGCTGTTGTCCACGCAATAGAAGGAGATGCTATAGGCTGTGCCGTATCTACTTTTTCGGGAATCCATGGCTCCATGTACTCTACTAGGACGTATCCATTCAATACGTTTTCCGTAGGCGTATCCTATGCATAATGCTTTTTTAGAGGCGTATCCAGTTATTCCCAATTGAGATTTGTTCATGAGAGTTGTGTTACGTCGCTCCTAAAAACATAAACATGATAGTGAGTTACGCCTTTCCCACTGGCGTATGTAGCGGGTATTTAAGGCACACATCCCTGCCAGTAGGTATTTTGGGAAGTTTCAACTCAAAAAAGAATATTTTGGTCTTTCACCCGATTATATACATTTGATCATATTAATTTGTTTGATTCTATTTTAAAAATTTATCAAATAATTATGTTAAATTATTATCATTAATTGTTATCCTTTTAACAAAGTATTAACACAAATATTTACATGTGTTTTTATTGAAGTTTATGGATTTTATAAGACGTTTAAAAAAATGAAGGAAAGAGTTCAAGTTACTTATCTCTTATTGTAACTTATCCCGAAATTTTATAGGACAAATATTTATTTATATTATATACACGTTTACTTATCAAAAGAATGGAAAGAAAAGAGAATATTATTAACAAAAAATTCTTAATAAAAGTTGTTTACTTATTGATTAAAAACACTTCAGAATTAAAAACTAAATGCGCCATTTAATACCATGATTTTTGTTATCAACATTAATTAATAGAATAAAGGAAAATTCACTAAAAGTAATAATGTAAATCTTGCAATTTTAGAAATTTTAGAATGCCAATTGATATGGGCCGAAAGTAAGCCCTAAAAATACATTTAATGTTGCATTAAATGAACCTAGGATGGTCCAAGGTCAAAGCCCAGTTATGAGGCCCAAAACCCTAATTATAATAATAAATTCGTAATTGAATAAATTAGCCAATGTGGGACTCCGTTAATAAGTCTAATGAGGACCCAAATCCTTTGAGGAGTAGTCCCCGAGTCATGTGAGTCCAATACGAATCAACCTTCCTCATGGAAGGATCTAGAAACAGGCTTAGAGTGGGTTTCTTGTCCACCAAGATACCAAACCCTACTCTAACTCCAAGGCACCCAATGCCTATATAAGGACCTGAACCTTCACAATCAAAACAACGTTTTTGGGGCACAACTCCATACGTCATCCACCACGTTTTAGGCTTAATCCTCGAATAAGGACATACAAGCCACTACATCACTACGCCGCGAGGGCGCATCAAGCCACATAGGCAACGCTAGAACTACGTTTTGGCTTGATTCTTGATATTCATCAAGGTACGTAGGCATCTTGTTAGGATCGAGTTAGTCCCCGACAACAAGTGCAGCCACCATTAAAGCTCGAAACTCTCAATCCCTAGCAATCAATAAACGAATTAATTACATCCTACATTTTGTTCCACAATATTTGGCACCGTCTGTGGGACAAAGACATCAACCATGGTTACCACACGAACAACATCAATTGCAGATACTACTGAAACGCCCATCGGCACTTTCGCACCCTCAGTGACGGAACAGGTACCACCAGGAGCGGGATCCCAACCTTAGATTACTCAGCCTCAAGGGCCGGATCCCCCAAGGTCTGAAACTCAAACTCAGAAGTCGTTACCCCTAGTGACGAACGGCTTCAACCAAGGGACGAATCCCCTTCAGATGGTTGTCTCTCCCCTCGGAGGATGTCTACTTCACTGCCCTAGTGAACGAGTTTAAACTCTACAGGGGCGGATCCCTAATCCTAGGCATGATTATGCCCATAATAGGCAAGCATGATTACAAATCTCTACCATTGTGCTTCCACCACTAACAGCTTAGAACCCAAGTTATGGGCTTCCACCCCAACGAGAAGATGATTCGCCCCGTATTTAAGGCCTGAAACCTCCGCATGTAGTAGGAGGAAGAAGTCTCTATCGTACACTAAAGACGATTAAAGAGCAATCAGACTGATAATCCACTCCCCTTGACTTTTATTCAGGGAACGACTCCCCCAAAGACGCGTCTCCAAGGGGTGATCCCCAAGGGGTGACCCAAAATCCACTAACTCAAGGAGCGAATCCCCAGTTACAGATGGTGGTCTTACATATGGTTAATGGAGCACAAGGAGCACAGATCGCCACCACCGTCATGCTAATCCCAATAACTCAAAACCCCGTTTACGGATTGTCACCGTTCCCAATTGTTGATGGAACCATCGATTTACTCTTGAGAAGTATGTGCCTCAATACATTGAAGGCTAGGTCCCCTTGTTGGAAGAAACCAAAGTTTCTCCGGATCATACACCAAAGACGACTTCTCGTCTGAAGAAGATGAGGAAGAGGACGTCCGTCCTAGCAAGAGACGTCAAGGCAAGGAGCCCACCGTGGGAGCATGAAATTCTCAACCCCGAGGGACTCAAGGAATGGTTCTTCAGGCCGTAGAAGAAAGGATTTGGGGGCTCAAATTACTAATCCGCAGTAGCCAGTTGTGGGTTCAATGAATTCAGGGACGAATTCCCTCCGGATGGTGGTGTTACCCATCTAGCACACCGTTGGGACTAGACATGTCCATCTCCGTCATTACATAATGAACTTAGGTTCCCATCAATGGGTTGTCGTTCATCAATGGTGGAAGTGGTCAACAACACGAGGTATACGTGCCTCAATGAATTCAAGGCCTAGAACGCCCATGAGCGGGTCATGATTTTTCCGGATCCTAACTGTTGACGATCCGTCATCCACTAATGAGGATAGCTTTCACAAAAGGAAAAGACCAGGTAAGGAGCTCGAAGGAGGGTCAGGGCCTTCTCAGCCCCGTGGAACCAAAGGATTGGCTCCCAAGACTTTAGGAGGGTGGATACTCGCTCATGAAGCGCATACCTGAGAATTGAAGTAAGATTTGGAAATACAACAAGCTAGGCAGCCCCCAAGGACTAGGATCCCCAATGTTTTTAACTCAAGTGATCCTCCTAGGAGGAGAATGGTTGATTCACAAAGGGTTGATCCCGATGACTCTATGCCTCCAGGAGATCATGACGATCCTATCTTGTCCTTCACCAACGAGGTAATGAATGCTCATATCTCAAGGAAATTCACGACGCCTACTATCGAGGTGTGTGATGGGGCAGGAGATCCCACTAATCATGTTAGGACATCCTCCAATGCACTATTAATTTTAACCTGTGATTGACACAATAAAGTATAGGGCGTTCCCTCAAACCTTGGGGGGCATGACATAACAATGGTATAGTCGGTTGCCCCCGAACTCAATCAGCTCCTTTAAAGGACTAAGAAGGGCATTTATCGCCCCGTTCATTGATGGAAAGTTCATGAGAAACATTTTACATCCCTATGAATGTGGAACAAGGAAAGAATGAATACTTGAGGGATTACATGAAGTGAATCACCAAGGAAGCCTTGAAGGTGCCGAACCTGGATGATAGAGTAGCTATCAAGGTAGAGGGAAGTGTAAGGGAAGCCTCAACCCCTGCTGGAGGCGATGGAGGTAATAACAAGAAGCGAAGGTGGTCACGAGTGGGATTTTAAGGATAGGTATCCTCGAATAAGTAAAGACTCTGACTCTACCGGGAAGAAGAGCGATCAAGGACCGAGGTTCACTAGCTATGTACGTTTGAATACTCCCAACACCCAAATCCTGATGGACATTGAGAAACACACGAATCTCTGATGGCCGAAGCCACTAAGGGCTGATCCAGGGAAGAGAAACAAGAACCAATATGGTCAGTTTCATAAGCCATTGGGGAATAACGCTCATGATTATAGACAGCTACCTGTAACGCCCCGACTACCCACTAATAAACATATACTTTATATAATAAAATACTCACAAACACCTGAATAATTATATACATACAGATATGACAACCTCAAAACCTTTTTAGATATATAATAAAACTATGATTTAATCCATATATATATATATATTTTTTTAAAAACAGTCTGAGAGTTTTAGAAAATAGAATTCAATGCACACACAACTCTTATCAATTAAGCTTGCTCTTTTTTTTTTTGAAATTGATTAGATAAATAAATAAACTTTGATACAGGGAAATTTTAGAAAATTTCGGCATGAAGTATTCGTAATACGAACTATTCACCTATATTTTGAATCCAACCCAATTCATTCCAACACCAACAACAATTTCAACTACTAAAGAAATAATACAAACACATGTTCAACCTGTCCTAACTGATCAGGTGAACCATACCAAAATGCCCTCCCGATCAGAGCAAAGATCGGGGCATCACAATACCAACTAAAAACATAAACATTGATAACAAAATAATAAGAAATAAATACAACCCCACTACTAACCCGGATCTCTAACAGGTAGTGGTATGAAACAAGCAACTACTAACTAAATTATTACATTACAATACTAAATCCTTAATTAAAAGATACATACACTCCACAAATATAAATACAACCAACTAGAACTATTACACAAATTTTTACTGATACCCAAAAGTCCAACCTTCTAGCAGAGTGCAACTAGGCTGCCTAAGTTCCGCAACAAGTTCTTCTCGGATATAGCTCCTACTTCGTATCTTTTTCTTCTTTAACTGAAAAAGGGTTAGAAACAATAGCAAGGAGTGAGCCAAATGCTCAGCAAGTGATAAAAATAGAAATAAAGAATCCACAACTGTATGCTGACTACAACAATATAAGGGTACCAAAGAATATTCAGGATGATCAGATTTTAATTTAAAATCTCAAGATAAAACTGTCTGGCAATACTGTACTCTGTTTATGACATTTCAAAACCATCCTTTGGAAATTTCTAAAAAATCTTTTCATTGAAGGCAGAAAATCATCAATTCTCTTTTTAATTAAACTTTCATTTTTAAAACATTTAAATTTGATTGGAGTTTTTTCCCGATTCCGGACAATACGGGTGATCAGCCACGTAAAGTCCCCAGCCCGAACACGCAGTTCGTCTGGACATAAATTGGGTTCCCAATTAGGCAACACATTGGCCTTTAGTGCTGGACTTGGACCACCCTAGCCTTTTACGCTAAATAAAAATGCTGGACTAGGACCACCCTAGCCTCTTACGCTTTTCCAATTTATAAACAAATTTATTATTAATAATTTAAAACATTTCACTTTTAAGTCCTTTATACTCAGTGATAATTGATCAGCCAAGTATAAGGAATTTTAAAACATTTTTAATTAATTAAGCCATTTTAATTTACATTTATAAAAGATTAGGGGTCAGGGAAACGTTTAGCAATAATTGCATAAAGTTTTCAAGATAGGAATTCAAGTTTGGTTAAAAATGGTATTTAAGAATATGGTTTTGTCAAACACATAATAATAATAAGAGGTGATGTGAAAGAAATATTTAATTAACTCGGGTAGGTTTCAGCAATACATGATTAAATCAAATAAAAGGTTTCGAGCTAATGAGGGATAAAGTAAATGTTAAGGTTTTAAAATTAAGGTTCCAGGGAATTATAAGTAGGATTTTATTTGGGTAATTTAGGAATTAAGTGTAAATAAAGGGTTTGTGACAGAGCAAGGCATAAATTATGAATTAAGGTTTATAGTTTAACAGGAATTAGTGTGATAGTAGGGTACAGAAAGTTTAAACAATTATTCATGGCATGAACAATAAAGTACAAGGGTTTAAACAATAATTCATAAGATAATTAACATGGTACATAAGGTGAGCAACAAGTTATAAGGAATAAGCAGCAAGGTACAAAAGTTCAACAATAATTTAAAAGGAGTTACAGTAAGCAATAAGAGTTTAAACAGATATTCATAAGCAGTTGAAGGAATCTGAACTTAAATTCAGGGTTCGAATCACTTGCCTTAACCAAGTACTTTCACGCTAGTCACTTAGCTCAAAAACCCTCAGCATTTGCCTTTCCTTTATTCCTTGAGTCTATGTCCTTCGAATCTACACATATAAAAAAACTATTTCAGAATTCTATTAATATTCGACGTTCGTCTTCGAACATCTAACCTTAATCTACCTATGCGATAATCCCTAAATTTATTCACTTTAATCATATTATATCAACTCCTGGCCACTGACATAAATAAATATATAATTTAGAGCTGGTTAGCATTTAACAAGTTATCACAAAATAAAAATGTAATTCAAATACCACTCCAAATTAGAAGTATATATATATATATATATATATATATATATATATATATATATATATATATATATATATCTAAACTATATAATTAAGATTTTTAGAAAAAATTTGACGGCATCCCCTTTATACGGGTAACTGCCAGTCGGAACATAACCGACACAACAAACAACAATTATTTCATAACATCAACAAGCATTTAAGTTACTTCATACTCTAGATATTTAGCATTTCTCACGACCATACTTACAACAACAAATCAAGATACCCCAAAATAACAATTATAGTCAAAATCAGTTATGACCAGCCTGAAAGACATCCAATTTACACTATCAAGATGACCTTAAATTCAAAAGTACAGAACATGAAACTTGAAGAAAATTCCAAGACCTTTCCGGAATGGTATCATTCATAATTTTTGAGCAAATATTCAGTTAACTGCGATTTTTCAAAATTTGTAAAGCACATTCCCGAAGTCAAACTAGCAGGTCACAGAAATTGCAGAAAAACTCATACGTACAAGCAGAATATCAGAAAACGTAAAGAACTAAAGTTGAAGATAATTGAATTACCTTTCCAGAAAGTCCAGAACCATTATCATACGATAAACGGGGAATGAGATACGAATTTAACAAGGATTCAGCGGTGCTAACTATTCTACCACTACAAACAATTCATCAAGACACTTGCACCAACCTTATAACATACATGGATTACACACACATATACATATATCCACACCCACAATACACCACAGCTGTAGAAAAAAAAAAGAAAATGAAAGAGAGAACAGAGGAGCTCGAACACAACACACGAACTATTTTGCACGCACACACATCAGTTGTATATACACACACAGTACAATTGAACCCACCCCCAGCAATACAGTAGTGGAACGTAGGTGTAGAACAGGGGAAGGGGTGAGAGATTCAGCGAGAGAAAACAAGGTAGAGGGAGTAAAACTAGAGAGAAATTCCACGGGAGAGATGGAAGAGAATTTTTTACCGAAAGGAAGAGAGGAGAGAATTCTAGAGAGGTAGCTGGAGAAGTCGAGAGATTGATGTTTCCTTGATTTGGGGAAAAATCTGATTTTAGGGATTTTAGGGGTTAAAATGGAATAAAAGTAGTTTAGGTATTTTACAAGAATTTTTCTAATTAAAAACAAATCAACCAGCTGCGTAAATTGCAAAATAAAATAATAGAGTTAAATAAAAATCTCAATATTATTTTTAAAATGTAGAAAATAAAATTGTCTATCTCCCCATATTTTTAAAATATTTTTAAGATAAAAAAACGAATTAAGTATGAATTTTACAAGTTTAAATCAATAAAACACAAATCAATTCATAAAATCATTTTAAAATCCTTAGAAATCAAAATAACTCCATCTAATATTTTTAAAACTCAAATAAACTAATAAAGTTATTATGCAAAATATTTCGTAATTTTTACTAATTCTGATGATTTTATAGAATTCTCAGAAGATAAATAACACATGAATTAAATACGATTTAATTCTCAAAAATAAAAATAAAAGTACGTAGATTTACCCGACACATATAAATCATCAAATAAACTCACAAATAGGATATCATACATATTTCACTTCCTCAACAATATTCACGTCATATAATTCACATTTAATATTAATTAAATAATTATAATTATCAAAAATTTTCTAAGGCGTTATAGCTGAAACACAAGATCAAGTTTCTGATCCAAAGACAAAAGTTGAATAAGTTTACCAAGGATGGCCAACAGGGTAACCTAAGGCAGAATTATGAAGTAAAGATTATGAAAGGAAGGATGGTGGTCAAGATCGCAATCCATAGCCCCGGGGGGCCGATGATAAACATGATTTCTGAAGACCCGACATCGGTCGAGAATACAAGAAGCTCTCGTAAGAGCTTATGCTCAAGAAGTTATGCACATCATAGGAGAGGCTCCACAACGAGAAAATACCGAAATGGCAATTGCCTTTGATGATTCTGACATGAAAGGGATGAAGTGCCTCCATGATGACCCGTTGGTCATAACACCTGTGATAGGCAACTCGCAAGTGAAAAGAGTCTTGATAGACGATGAAACATTAGTGAATATATCGTTTCATGATGCATTCTCAAAGATGGGATACAACGATTCTCAATTGATCCCCTCCAACATGCCCGTCTATGGGTTCGATAGAGTTGAGTCAAAGGTTGAAGAAACTATTTGGCTGTCCATGATGAGAAACAAATAGGAAAACCTACCGAGGACTTAGTCCCCACTCCCCTAGTTCCCAAAGAACCTGAAAATTTACCCACGTAGGGCATTGCTGAATGAATCCTTGAAGGGCAAATTGGATGTGTTCCTATAAGAGAACATTGTTGTATTTGCTTGGACAGTAGCTGATATGCTAGGGGTCGATCCCCAATTAATTACGTAAACTAGACGTCCACCCGAATAGGGAGAAGATGAAACGGAAGAAAAGAAACTTTGATTCCAAGAGGCAGGAAAGCCAATGGAGAATAAAGGATGTGTATTGACTTCATTGATATGAAAGATGCATGCCTTAATGACTACTTGACCCTACCAAGGAACGATATATTGACCAATGCAACAAATTTGAAGTCCCGAATGGGCAACATATCGAAGATTGATGAATAAGATTTTTTACAATCTTATTAGGAAGACTAGAGAAGTCCATATAAATAACATGTTAATCAAGAGCCTTGATAAGCATAGGTTCAGGAAAATTTTTGGGTTTGATGTCCAAGCATGGAAATTGAGGTCAACCCTGACAAGAGTAGAGCAATCCTTGACACGAAACCTCCACGTATTGATATAACCGAATTATGGAAAGTCACTGTATATATACTTGGCCGTATTTGATACAGCTTTGAGTGTCGTCCTCGTGAAAGAGGAAAACAAGGTTCAGAAACCCATCTGTTATGTGAAAAAGGTCTTGCATGGGATAGAATAACCACAATAAATCCCCAAACACTCGTTGACTTCGTGGTTGAATGCACCATTGACAACCAAGAAGTCCGGGGGCAGGAGGTAGTAACCCAAGAGGGTAAGGAATTAAAGAAGGAAGATTGAAGAGCGGTACTCAAGAGTATTGGATGCTCAATTTTGATGGAGAATCAAAAACAAAATTAAGTCAGAACATACCCTGATGGGCTCATGCTTGAATATGCCCCCAAGTTGGATTTCCCAAAAGAAAATAACGAGGCTGAATGCAAAGCCTTTATAGCCAGAGGCTCGAGGGTCAGAAACCTCAAAGTCGGTAGAGACTCAAGATCAGTAATACCACAAGTGAATAACGAGTTCGAGGCCAGGGCTAGAACCATGGCAAAATACTTGAAGCTTCACTCAATTCATTGAGTGTTACATGAAGTATATCCAGAGGAAGGAAAACGTAAAGGATGAGGTCCTATCCAAGTTTGCCTCCTCGGAGTTAGAGAATTTTATAGAAGTTTTTACTTCCATGTCTTGAAGACCCGAAGCAATGATGGAAAGCTGTTGGATAGATCTTACAAAGGCTCACTAGGAAATCGGTTAGTTACCCGACAATGCCTTGGAGGCACGAAAGTTGTTAGTAAGTACACTAAGGCCTCAAAACGTGAAGTTAGGCCCGAAAGAAACTCATGTGAAAATCTGGGGGTAGCACTCGGGGGCAGGACCCTTGCCTATAAGGTGACCCGATTGGGATTCTACTGGCCAGACGTGATGGCTGATGCCAAGAGTTATGTGCGATCAATGTCAAAAACACGCAACTATTGTTAAACGATCTCTTGAAATGTTGACAACCATTAGTTCCCCCATTCCCAGTGGCAAGGTGGGGGATAAGTGTTCTTGGTTCATTCCCAATGGCAAGTGCCTAGAGGAAGTTCCTGATAGTTGAAATGAATTCCTTTATGTAGTAGACTAAGGCCAAATCCCAAGCCAAGATAACCATGAACTAAATGACACAATTCATGTAGGAAAGTGTGATACATAGATATGGACTTCCACCAATCCTGATGCTAGAAATGGATAACAATTCAAGAATGAGGCTCTTACAAGCTGGAAATGTTCCATCCGACTGAAGGCTCGTGAAGGCCACGCTCCGTCCAAATGAAGGCTTGTAGAGGCTGTGTTTCGTCCAACTGAAGGCTCGAAAAGGCCACGTACTACCCATTTGAAGGCTCGAAGAATGCAAGCAATGAGCGAAAGTTATGAATATTTGTAATATTTATGCTATGGGCTAGCTAGTGATCAATTTAAAAGATTAACATTAGTCATGATTGATCTCAACCCAGGCTAAAAACCCTTTGAGTTGGGTACCAAGTGAACCCATAATCCAATATCAATCCAGATCTAAGGATTGTGGATTCATGTTCGAGGGTAGTGAGTTACAATTCGAGGGATTAAGATTCCTGATCTAAGGGATCAAAATTCCTCGTCTAAGGGGTCAGGATTCCTGATTTATGGTCTTAATTCGACCAGGATCCTGGTCTAAATATCGATCAGGATTCCTGATCAAAAATCCTTCGATTAGAGTGAAGAAATTGGCCTTAATTCGACCAGGATCCTGGCCTAAAAATCAATCAGGATTCCTGATCGAAAAGCCTTCGATCAGAGTGAAGAAATTGGCCTTAATTCGACCAGGATCCTGGTCTAAATATCAATCAGGATTCCTGATCGAAAAGCCTTCGATTAGAGTGAAGAAATTGGCCTTAATTCGACCAGGATCCTGGTCTAAATATCAATCAGAATTCCTGATCGAAAAGCCTTCGATCAGAGTGAAGAAATTGGCCTTAATTCGACTAGGATCCTGGTCTAAATCGATCAGGATTCCTGATCAAAAAGCCTTCGACTAGAGTGAAGAAAATGCCCTTAATTCAATCAGAATCCTGATCTAAGGGGTCAGGATTCCTGATCTAAAGGGTTAGAAATCCTGATCTAAGGGGTCAGGATTTCGGATCGAAATTTCTTCGATAAGAATGTGAAAATGGCCCATAATTCAACCAGAATCCTTATCGAAATTCGAACAGGATCATGGTCGAAAAGCCATCGACCAGACTACATTTGAAGCCCATAATTCGACCAGAATACTGATCTAAGAGGTCAGAATTCCTGGTCTAGAGGATAGAATTCCAGGTTTAATGGGTCAGGATCTCAAGTCAAAAATCCCGAATTAAGGGCTCAGGATTCCCGATCTAAGGTATCAGAATTCCTGGTCTAAGAGGTCAGGATTCCTGATCGAAAATCCACCGATTGGGATGCACAAAACACCCATAATTCGATCAGAATCCTGGTTTAGAGGGTTAGGAAGTATTTTTGAAATTAAATATATTTTGAAATAAATATATTTTGAGAAATAATTTATAAAATTATTTCTATGCATGTTGAAAAAAAAGGGTATATATTTTTAATGAAAATTTATAAGTGTCTAGAGTCACGAATGATCTCAATTCTGGACGAATTTCGTAAATTCGGGAGCCAATAAGGCCAAAAATACGATCTTAAATTACGAAAATATTAGGGTTGATGGCCCCTCCAAAATTACGAAAATATTATTATTTATAATAATATAGAAAAATTATTAATATTATTGTTAAAAATAATAATAATATAATCCGGGTCGGACTTCATTTGAACGAAATTTTATCCAAGTAGGACATCATCGATCTGGGGATCAAAATTATCCAAAATTCGGACAAAACAAATATTATTATTGAATAATAATATTTTAAAAAAAAGGAGGAAGAAGTGCAATAAAAAAAAACTATCGACCTCGATCCTGCTCGTTTTAACGAGAAGGAATTCTGCTCGAATTGGCGTCGACCAGACTGCTAAAAAAGGACTTAACTCGACCACAAACCAGGTCGATTTCGACCAAGAGATACTTGATATGGCAAAGTGCTGTTTAGTACACCAGGTTCTGCAAAGTTTACGAAAAGATTCCTGAGCTTTATATGCTAACAAAAATGCCCCTACACTTTAAAACCAGACAGAAAGGTCCCTATAGTTTACATATTGACAAAAAGGCCCATGTAGTTTATAAAATTACAAACAGGCCCCTGAACTTTATATGTTGACAAAAAGATTCCTGGAAAATTACGAAATAGTCCCCCTAAAATGCATGTGTGCACAAATTCAATATTTTCGATTAAAATATTCGAATTATTTTCAAGAAATTGTCCGACGACACCAAAAAATCAAAAAATTTGTAGGATTGAGATCCCATAAGATATTTTAAGTCTCGTATAAGACCAAATAATTCGTGAATGACGTATTTCAATTATCGAGAATAATCCAAAAAATATGCGTGGGTACCAGAAAATTCCTTAAATATTAGGAATAATTAGTGAAAAATACCTGTGGGTACTCAAAAATTCTTAAAATATTAGGAATGATTAAGAAAAATATCCGTGGGTACCAGAGAATTCCTTAAATATTAGGAATAATTAATGAAAAATACATGTGGGTACTAGAAAATTCTTAAAATACTAGGAATAATGAAGAAAAATACCTGTGGGTACCAGAAAATTCCTAAAATATTAGGAATAAATAAGAAAAATACATATGAGTGCATGAAAATCCTAAAAAATTAGGAAAGGCACGTAAAAATAAGAGGGCCAGAGTAAAAAAGCCCAGATGAAAATTCAAGGAGAATTTAAAATTCGACCAAGATCCTGGTCGACCAGGAATCCTAATTGAAAGGCCTTCGACCAGACTACAGAAATGGCCCTTTCTTCGAATCCTGATCGAAATTTATAAGACCAGAAGGTTAAAATCACCCATAATTCGACCAGGATCCTGATCGAAATCGACCAGGAAACCTGGTCGGAATTCATGAGACCAGGATGCTGTTTTAGGCCATAATTCGACCAGGATCCTGGTCGAACCAAGACCAGGAATCCTGGTCGAAAATTTTACAATTCGATTATTTTTTCAGCAGAAAATTGTTGAAAAATAATATTTCTTGAAGATTATTTGTGAAAAAATCCCAGAAAATATGGGATTATTTTTCCAAAGGCCATATGCCCCAAATATTTTTGATAGAATTAATCAAAAATAAGGAAAATGTTTGTGAGCACTAGGAAAAATCCCAAAACATGCAAGAAAGTTATAAATAAATTTTCGATATGACATTAAAATTGTTGTTTAGCCTCGAATAAGGCAAATCGTCGTAAATGTGTAGGTCGCTCCACACTTTACAATCAAGACGATACCCGTGAAACACTAGTGTACAAAAATCCCCAAATTAGGATAGGTAGTCCCAGGTAAGGGATAAATTTGACCCCAAATCTTGATAAGGACAAATTATAACTTCAACGAAAACCTGATTAGTTTTCCTAGAAGTTGGGGGGCAAATGATATGGACTGAAAGTAAGCCCTAAAAATACATTTAATGTTGAATTAAATGAACCTAGGATGGTCCAAGGTCAAAACCCAGTTATGAGTCCCAAAACCCTAATTATAATAATAAATTCGTAATTGAATAAATCAACCAATGTGGGACTCCGTTAATGAATCCAATGAGGACTCAAATCCTTTGAGGAGTAGTCCCCGAGTCATATAATTCCAATACGAATCAACCTTCCTCATGGAAGGATCTAGAAACGGGCTTAGAGTGGGTGTCTTGTCCACCAAGATACCAAACCCTACTCTAACTCCAAGGCACCCAATGCCTATATAAGAACCTGAACCTTCACAATCAAAACAACGTTTTTAGGACACAGCTCCATACGTCATCCACCACGTTTTAGGCTTAATCCTTGAATAAGGACATACAAGCCATTTCATCACTACGCCGCGAGGGAGCATCAAGCCACGTAGGCAACTCTAGAACTACGTTTTGGCTTGATTCTTGATATTTATCAAGGTACGTAGGAATCTTGTTAGGATCGAGTTAGTCCCCGACAACAAGAGCAACCACCATTAAAGCTTGAAGCTCTCAATCCCTAGCTATCAATATACGAATTAATTATACCCTACATTTTGTTCCACAACACCAGTAAAACTTTATCAGAAATTTTGCAAAGATATATGGATGACACTAATGTATGGAATCTAGCATGTATATTGCCGTTGCAAGCAAGAATAAAGTTAATGTTGTACATGAACTAATCAAATGTACATCATACTTTAATTTTGTAAGATCACAAAGACAATGATCAATTCCAAAATAAAGATTAAATGAAGTATGAATTATTAGAGGTATAATTGTGAAATTCTAATAAGAAATAAAGTCATGTGTCCATTCAACTAATTTTGGGCATACACCAATGTGAGATTTGAGAAGGATCATTCAACATAGCATGTAATGAATCTAATTTAAGTTAAATAATTGAACATCAATTTAATTTGATCAATTTTCTGCTAAATTAGTAGCAAGTGTTATATTTGATTAGCTTATAACCCTTCCTTTTTCAATCTCTATAATTATATTAATTTTTTAATATCTATATATTATTAATTTAAATATCAAATTTTTGTTAAAAATTTGATATATATAAGATTTTACACGTTCAATTTAATATCTGTGTTATATCTTGAATTCTTAAAATTTAATTTTAACGATTTTACAGCTCACATGAAATTAACAAAATAATCTTTAATTTAGTGATTGTTTAAAAATTACTTTCCAATTAAAACTAAGTTGAAAAAAGAAGAAGAAATTGACGATTTTTTATGTTGAAAATTTTATTCGATTAATGAAATCAACTTATATTTTCTTTTGATTATCAATATACCCTTCTTATTATTTTTGAAATAGTTATACTAACAAAAAAATACAGTTTTAATAATAAAGTGTAAGAATGATTATGTCCAAAATTTTGGTAGTCGGTAATCTGATATTCAGTACGACAAAATAAATAAGAACCGTTAGATCATAAAATAAATAGATGAAAAACGTTGGATCTAGTAAAAAAATATTTTACTTTTTAACATGTAAACTAAAAGTGTATTTATACTGAAGGACGAAAAAGTGAATGTCAATGATTTAAATTATATAAAATTTGGTTTTCTACATTGAATAAAATTATCAATGTATGTCTTCTACACTGAATAGGATTAATGTAAAAATTCGTAGTTACATTTTAAATTGAGATTTTGAATGTTTCCATTTCGAAAATAATTGTTAAATCATTGCTAAATTAAAGATAAATTTTATAACCGGGCTGTAAAATCACCCAAATCTAGTTTGTAGATCTTGAGATAGAGCACAAATAGTACATATAAATTTTTCTTAGTATTAATAAAAAATAAATAGAATTCAATTGTATCCTTTTTTAAATATAACATTTTCATAGTGTAATTTTTTTTTTTCGAAATTCAATTTCAATACAACCTTAATAATATCCTTTTTAGATTATAATTTTATTTTTAATATGATATAATCTTGATCATCTATTTTTAAAAAAATTAGATCGACAGTTGAGATTAATTTAATAGTACAGTGACGAAAATTATGAACAATATCCTTCTTATTCTTATTATATATAAGGATATAATTTGTATTTATCAAATAAAATAAAAGAATAAAATACATAATTGATATATTTAAGATTACAAATATTGATTGTGTGAATATTGTATATTAATTTGTAAGTTACGATTTACACAACAATGATATTAATGATATTTGAGAGTGGAGAAAGTAGGTGGAGATATAAAGGAACATGTTCATTTCATCATCGGAAAATTAAATACTATATGATCTTTTATTTTTCTGTTTTCTTGATTTATAGTTTAAATCACTTTCTATATATAATAGAGCAATACAGGGTAAAATGAGCCAATAAACCTCCTATGAAAGTACAGTTATGCCCTTACAATTTATAAAATTACATGAAATTCCACTCTTTTATTTAAATGGGAAAAAATGAGTTTTTGTGGTGAATCGAACCTAGAACCTCCTCTACACAAGTTATCCTACCAACCACTGTGCTACATGAACTTTTTTGTTTTGAGTTAAAAAATATTTTACATAAACCTGACCTCGCCATTATCTTATTTTTACAATTATTTTAAAAATATTATATTTTAACTTTCACAATATGGTACACATCCATCCATTCTTTCTACATATAATAAGAGAACAAGGGGATTTTTAGGGGTCTTTTGAGCCAATAAATCCTCTATGAAATTACGATTATACCCTTACAAGTTATAAAATTACATGAAATTTCCCTCTCTTATTTAAATGGAAAAAATTAGTAAATTTTATTTTTATGGTGAATCGTACCTAGAACCTCCTCTACACAATTTATCCTACTAACCTTTGTGCTGCATGGACTTTATTATTTTGAATTAATAAACCTTTTACACAAACCCGACCTCTCCATTATCTTATTTTTACTATTATTTCAATTTTTTAGTAAAAATAATGGTGACTCATATTATTTTAAAAATATTATCTTTTAGGTTTCACAATATGGTACACAATCTATCTATTACTATAAATTAAACCACAACACAAGTGCAAAAAGTGTCATTTTAATGGTTGTGAACTTACGATAATATTTCTATATGTTTAAAAATTACAAAAGCACCATCCCTTTAATATTTATGCAAACAATATATGAAATTATGTTGGTATTGGGAATCAGCCCTCTCGTAATTTCGGATTATAATTCTATGCGACTTATATATCTTGATGAGATATTTAAAGAAATAAATATTAAGGAGCGTACTAATTTTATCTGGAAAGTATTGTATGATGAGTATTATTCACATTGATGATATGTCTTTTTATCATTGTTCTAAAAGAAATTGTGTTATAACCTATACAATATATTTATATGCTATAAAACATCATTTTTTATGCTCATTTGATCTATACATAAATAAAATAATACATAAATTAAAATACTGATATTATAATATGTATGAACATAAAAGGTGCAATTATATTCAAAAATATTCTTAAATCGTAAAATTATACAGAATTTATAGCAATTGCTAGAGGATGACTCGCGCCTTGCACGGGTTATTATGCTAGTAGTTTATTGGTATCTGAGCATTTGATTGATTATGTTTTATACAGTTTTTACTGGTTTGCCCATCGACTCTCTCTCTTTATATTTATGTATTTATTTTATATAGTATACGTTACGATATATTTTCGGTTGCTTCTAATATTTCTCAAATTTTTTAATACGAATCGATTAATAATTAATTTAATTCCGAAGTTAATTATTTTCTCTCTCTAAAACGAGAAATAATCTCCAGTTAATGATAGAAAATATCTCAAAACAATATTCTTCAAATCAGGAAGGTATCACAACGCGAATATAATTTAAATAGATAAAATATACTAATTCCTAATACAACCCTTAACAATTATAGGGATTAAAAATCAATCATAAATAGAACTGCGTTGGCTTGATCCTTATAAATATAAAATACGCAGTTATAAATATAAGTTTTCTTATGATTCTGTCCATACAAATCAACTATCTTAAAAAATTCATAGTAAATTAAATACAAATCGGAATTTGATGATTTTTTATGATTCGAAAAGCTTTTTAAATTTCAAATAAAATTAGTTCTTCGAGTTTTCTCAGACTATATCTCAATCTATTCTCGAAATCACAAAAAACAATCAGATCTCGTTTTTCAGCATCGAGAAGTCAATCAACAAACATTTGAATTGATTCCCGATTCGTTATATGTCCGTTTTTGATGCTCCATATCTTGTTGGAAAGATCTTTTTGTTCTCTACAACTTTCGTGTTTCCCAGAAAAACATCATTTAGGAGGTCAAAAAGGTTAAAAATAGATCTAGGTAAAATTTGAAATGTGGAGATGTTCAACATTTTAGGTGTAATATTCGTGCTACAGGATTTTGGAAGGCCTTCCATTGTGGGGGTAATGTTTTGGAAGGCTCTTATTTGAAGAGTTTATTATTTTGGAAGGTCATCCTTTGTGGAAGTAATATTTTGGAAGGCCTTTTTTTAAGGGTAATATTTTGAAAGACTCTTATTTGAAGAGTTAATTATTTTGGAAGACCCTATTTTGATGAGGGTAGTATTTTGGAAAACTCTTTTTTGATGAGGGTAATATTTTGGAAGACCCTTTCTTGTGGGGGTAATATTTTGGAAGGCCCTCATTTGGGGGATAATATTTTGGAAAGCTATTGTTTGAGGAGAGTATTCTTTTGAAGAGGGTAATTTTTTGGAAGATCATTTTTTGAGAAATGTAATGTTTTGGAAGACCCTTTTGTATATTGCTTTGGAAGATTCGTAGGGGTAACGTTTTTAAAGACTTTTCGGACAATGATTGGAATTTTATAGGAAGACCCTTATGGATAATGATTTCGATACCTCTGAGGTAATGTTTTTAAAACCTTCCCTTTGTGGAGGGCATGGCTTAGAGTACCTTGGGAAAACCCGTACTTCCGGGGAGGCAACCTATACCTCTGGGACCTCACCAAGGAGATTATGAGAATACGACTTTCTTTGAGGAGGATATACACCAAAACACATACTGAGTATGACATTCTTAGAGGAGGATACTCATATAGGGATATGACCACCTTTGAGGAGGGTATCTTTCATACCTTGGAAAACAGGTACTTCTAGGGAGACAAACCGTACTTTCGGGACCTCACCAAGAAGATTCTACGGGGTACAACCTCCTCTGAGCAGGGTACTCTCTGAATGCATTATAGAGATTCTAGGGGGTACGACCTCTTTTGAGGAGGGTACTCTCTTGAAAGCAGTATGTATATTCTAGGGGGTATGACATCCTCTGAGGAGGATACTCTCTGAAATGCATTATGGAGATTCTAGGGGGGTACGTCCTCCTCTGGCGAGAGTACTCTGTGGAATGCATTATGGAGATTCTAGGGGGTACGACCTCCTCCGAGGAGGGTACTCTCTGGAATACATTATGGAGATTCTAGGATACGACCTTCTTTGAGGAGGGTATTCCTCAGAATGCTTAATAGAGTATATTTCTTTGAATGTTTATTTTTCAGGATATTACTTGAAATTCTTTGGATGACTCTTTAGAATAGTGCTTGGATGACCCTTCAGCATACATTCTCTCACATCTACAAAACTACTCGTACATCTATTCTTTTTTACATCTCACTTATTGTCTCATTTACATCTACATGCATATTACGGGCACCTAGGTGCTCTATATTTTTAATAATATTCCTCTCCTAGTTGTTTCACTGACTAAGGAAATTCGGAAGATCGAAGCATTCTTAATTCCCCAGTCCATCAAACTGCACTGAAGAACCGGGGGTAGTTGTTACGTCATATTTTCGGTTGCCACTAATATCTCCCAAATTTCCAAATATAAATCGATTAATAATTAACTTAATCCCCAAGTTAATTATTTCCTCTCTCTGAAACGAGGAATAATCTCCAATTAATGTTAGAAAATATCTCCAAACGATATTGTTCAAATCAGGAAGGTATCCCAACACGAATATAATTGAAATATATAAAATCTACTAATTCCCAATACATTCCTTAACAATCATAGTGATTAAAAACCAATACCGATCATAATTGCGTTGACTTAATCCTTATAAATATATGGTACTGTTGTGAGGGAAAATTGGTACAACACTTCAATAAGAGAATTACAAGAACAAACCAAGAAAATCCAAGAATATCGATTGAAATAACCAAATTACCAGCCAAAAAACCCTAATTTCATAAACCCTAATCCGAGAGGAGGGTGAATGATTATATGGACTGAGTTTGCAAGTACTCCGAGCTATGGTGATCGAATAAAACCTATTCAATCGAGATAGACCAGCGCAAAGCATGTGTTAGAGGTGTATATGTGTGTCTAACCTCTTGCAGAGTGCCTACATACCCTTACATATATATAATAGATAGAGTCCTCATGTAGTTCTTCATAATTATCCTCCACCTTCTTCTGCCATATCCCCCGTAACAGACCTGCAGTGCTCATTTATCCAGCCTTCCATAATTATCCAGCCGTTATTATATGGTTAATCCATGTATTTCGTGATTTATCCTCCTATACGTACGTATATATATATATATATATCCTATATATATACGATGTTAATCCATAATATAGATTGCTATCAGATCGTTCCTATTGTTTAGGAGTTATCCAGAAGGTTGTTATAAAGCATATTACCCAATCTCCTATAATATATGCGATTCTGAGCCCGCTGGTATATTTTCTGGAAACCTTCGGGGTTCATGCGCGTACCCCTAACCTGACAGCTTGCTACCCAGTTGAACCCCCTTCTGGCCTCCACACAGCTTTACCCTTATCTGGGGTTCACATGCTCGCACCCCTATATGAACATACTTCACATTTAACACCAGATCCTCGTCCCTCAACCCATCCTCGAAGCATACAAAGCCATCACATTCAACCTTGGACCCAGCTTATCCTTTCATATTCAACTAATTCGAGTCTGTACTCTTAATGGGCCTTAAATCAAGCCCAGGGCGGATTTTGGGCACAACAACTACCCCCGGTTCCTTGTAGCCATTTAAATGCAAAAGGAACCCAATATTACTCGTACCTCAATCAAACTTTCATTCCATGCGAACCTCTAAGCCTACGTGAGCGTACTCGTTGTAGGAAACAAGGGACTCCACCATGAAACTCCGGTGCTAATGACTGTACCTTCATAACCTTCGAGTTTGAACCTCAGGGTTCCACCATCATCACACTGGGGTGCCATTAGCGAACCTCTCAAGTTACGTCCAGTGTCCCGAATAATTATCAGAGAAGTATCTTAGACAAAACTCTTTCCAAGCGATAACCCTCCAAATAAATAAAGTCCAAGTTAAACTTTAACTCCATAAACTTCAAATCCTACGAAAACTCTAATTTTTCAAAATTCAAAATTTAATTTTCATATAACCATTCCACTTCCTCCGTAAAATCCCATGTATTGAGCCTTCCTCCCGTCCACGTTCAAAGCCCTTATATTCCCAAAACATCTATTCATAATTATCTTTACACATTAATCTTGCACGCGGGCCTGTGCTTCAACGAACACGTGTCACACCCGTTCATATCCCCATACACTTATATACACATATCCCTCTACACCTTCTTCTTTTTCACATTTTCTCAGTGAATCGACGCCAAACCCTTTCTCCTTTCCTCAATTCATTTCGTCTCGATAGACCCAGTTCCAGCGAGAGCTCCTGTTTTCCGGTCATTTTCTTCAATCCACAGGTATTTCCCGTTCTTACTCTCCCACCATCTCTCGGATTACTTGATGCCCGTTGATTTATAGGTATACTAATGCACACATACCTACACCCAGACCTTACTTTTACACCGTTTTGTGTTTAATATTCCATCATGATTATCTCCTTGTGTTTTCCTTGTATTACATACTTCCTCTTAGATGATGTCTTGTATTATCCGCACATGCATGCCGTATTTGACCGCTTAACTGAGTAGATCTGCTTACTTCTAATGATAGTTGTTCATCTACCTGTTCATATTCACACACCTATACACTTACTCTCATACATATGCTCTTCAATTATGCACGAATTTCAATTTCCTTTGCATTCATTCACACTCTAACAGTGATATTTTTTGAACCCATGAACCTATGATATCAACCGTCCTCCCCATGTATCTGACCTTGCTCCAGTCTCCTTATACCGGGGCTGTAATTCACCAACCCCAGTCCTAGCTTTGTCAGCCCAGGGGTTTTACATACGTAACCCCCTTCATTTGGCCTGGGGTATGCGCATGCGCAAGCCCTGTTTGAGATAATGCTGTTGGTGTATACTGAAAATATTTATTTGAAGTATTTACATTTATTTCTGGCCGGTTTAATTGAGAATCATTTAAATGTTTACATGTTGTCTAAATATTATATATTGTGAATAATCTAGTATCAAATGGGATACAGAATATTAGATTATTAAATACGGTTTATATAATATAATAAGGTTCACAGCACAGGTGGAGTTAGACAATCCACTGGAATGGCTGTAGTATTATTTAGATTAGTTTATATTGACTAATAAATAATACTAGTATACTTTGTGTATATTGAACAGGATCAAATTTAGAATTGTTCCCTTATACTGATTAAGAAGGTGAACTAAGATTCTATGTTATTATTAATGCTTAGGTTCTTAATCCGGAAATAATAATTGACACGTATATATTATTTACATGCTTTGATTTATATATGAAATAATTCTTTTGATTTATTTCATTATATTTTGGGTGATGAAATAATATATATGGTGGGATATTATTTATTGACGGAATCCATGTCCTGATAATATTCGGGTTAATGATGTCCCCTTGAAAGCTCAAAAAGATTTAATTATGTGAAACCCTGCAGGTGGATTTATTTCGGCATAATTAAATAAAGGTTGAGTGGATAATCAAGGATAAAAGATATTAATTAAATGAATTATCAGTAATTTATTTAATTAATGGACATGCGATATTTTAAACATGGGGAATTTAATAAGCAAATAATATTGGAACCGAATTAATTAATTAAATTACGGTATTAGGAAAGGTAGTGCAAATATTAATTCTTCAGTGGATTGAATTAATATTTAATTACATTGGGCTAGGCTCAAGATGTAATTAGAAGGCCCAACCTAATTATCCATGATCCCTATTGTAGCCTATATATATTCCTATTCTCTTCTTGCTGGGGGCTGGTCGAAAAAATTGGTAGCCACCCAGGAGCAAGAAGAGAGGTTAACTTGAGAAGACGAAGGCCACACTTCGCTCAAGGGAATTTGGGAATACAATAGAAGAGCGTGGAATCAACCGTTAACAAGGTGACTTTTCTATTCGTACTCGTTAATTTAGTGTATCAAAATTCGCAGTGCCAAGATCTGATTGTCCCAACAATTGGTATCAAGAGCCTGGTTCATTGGTTCTGCGAATTTTGATACGATGTCCATGTCGTAATTATATATGCATGTGTATAGTGGTGTGCTTGGATAATAATCTTTTGAAGGTTGTTTAGTATCCACTATTATGGCCATGTAATTTTAATTATGTGTTTGGATCCCACGTGGTTTAATCGTGGTTATTTTATTTGGTTTCCACGTGGTTTATCGTGGTTGTAAAACACGAGGGTTGATCGTGTTAGAATAGATTTACAAAATTAGTTTTGTATTAGATCTGTTTTGTATGTAATTGTTTGATGGATTATGTAAAAATCCGGGTATTTTGTAACAATTATGTGCGATCGGAAATCAAATCGGAGTTGTTTTTGTTCCGCTACGAAATCATGATGGGGCTGCTGTTGTGTATCTGTTCGTGTCCAAAAGCAAGGAACAGATCTGGTGGAACAGAGCAGGCGGCGCGCGTGAGAAATTCTGATCTGAAGCCTGTAACGCATGTGCAGACTGCGTTACAGGTCTGTTCAGGCTGTAACGCATGACGCACATGCGTGACAGGCCTGTAACAGGCTGTAACGCATGAAGCACATGCGTGACAGCAATTCCAGGGCTGTAACGCAGGCCGTGAATGAGCCACAGCAAATTTTTGGCAGAAAATGGATTTTTTTCAGCAGAATGGTGCTGGAAATTTATTTTTTTTAAGGGGCCATAATAGTGGATTTAAATTATGTTTTTTAATTTTGATTCCGCTATTTAATTTTTTAATTATTGCTTTAAATAATTATTATGTGTGTTGTTAATTATGTGTGTAATTTTTTAATTGCATGTTTAACATAATTAGGACGACATGGACATTAATTTTATTTATTGTTTTAATTTTATGATGCATGCTGCTATGTTATGTGTTCTTTGTTTTGTTATTTTTATAACATGTGGACCTCGAAAAAATAACATAGGGCGATGCATCTAGATAAAATTCCTCAATTTTAAATAAAAATTCTAAGTGGGTGAGGGAATTAATTAGGAATTAAATCCCATGGTCTCCATTATTGTTTGTATGTAATTTAACACCGAGACGAATATAAATTATATACATGCCACCCATCGTGGCGTATGATTTATGGTGTCAGGTAGTGTTATGGATATTACTAGAACAAACTTCCTAAATTAATTACGAATATTGAAAGGTATACAAGCCACCCATCGTGGCGTACCAAGTTTCATAGAATTCAATTAATTAGAAGGGTACCACTGATTGAATATAGATTTTGATATTGAGAGAAAGGATGATTCTGTCTAGAAAGGGGTCTTAAGTGATGCCTCTTGACAATGCTCCCCCCGATCTGGGAATTATCCTATTATCGATTATTGATTTGAAATATTTAATGGTGGTATCCAGTCTTTTTATTAATTTAAAATTTAATAATGGTATACACTTAGCTATGAAAAATAATATATAGTCCACCCTAACGTGGCGTATTATTTAGTAATAGGACCGAAGTAATATTTAAACGAATTTAAGTGGTATATATGTCATCCATCGTGGCGTACCAGATACTTATGGTGTTTAAATATTAGTGCATTAATTTTAATTAATTGTTAGAGGAAACCAATAGGATTTAAGATTTATGCAACTATCTGATTATGTGTTACATGTATGATTCTCAGGATTAGATCACTATGGGCTTTAATCCACTATTCACCATACTTAAGGATAACAAACTTACTGGACCGAACTATATTGAATGGAAACGTAATTTGGACATAGTGTTGACTGCTGAGGAGTACAAATTTTGTACTTATGAACCCAAGCCAGACCAGCCTGCTGAAGATGCTCCTGAAAGTGAGAAGGAGTATTATAAGCGGTGGATTAAGGCTGATGAGATGTCGCGATGTTACATTCTGGCAGCAATGTCGGGTGTTTTGCAGCATCAGCATCAGGCTATGCCCACTGCTTCAGATATGCTCTTTAATCTCAAGGAACTTTTTGGAGAACAGAATAGGGCTGCTAGGCAAGTAGCAATGAAGGCTTTAATGAACACTCAAATGGTTGAAGGAACACCTGTAAGGGATCATGTTCTCAGAATGATGTCTCATCTGAATGAGATGGAGATCCTTGGTGCTGATATTGATGGGGAAACCCAGATCGATATCATCCTTATGAGCTTGCCCAAAAGTTTTGAGCAGTTCCGCTTGAATTACACCATGAACAAAAGGATGTATAGTCTTGCGGAACTTCTGACAGAACTTCAGGCAGCTGAAGGACTCTTTAAGCAGAATGTTCAAGTGAATGTGGCCGAGAAAGCTTCTTCATCTAAACTGAAAGGTAAGAAGAAGAAAAAGACTCACACACAGAAAGCTGGAAAGATTGCTAATGCAGTGGGAGTTCAAGGTGGTGTGAAAAAGCCTAAGGGCAAGTGCTTCAGGTGCAAGCAGTCAGGTCACTGGAAACAGGATTGTCCTCTTCCTAAGAAGACAAACAATACTGGTATGTCTCTTTCTCTAGTTACAGAAACATATATAGCGGCTATATCTACGAGCGCTTGGTGTGTAGATACAGGAGCCACTGACCATGTTTGTAACTCTATGCAGGGGTTCCAGCAATCCAGAATGCTTAGAGATGGCGAGATATATGTGTTCATGGGAGATGCTACGAAAGTAGCAGTAGTTGCAGTTGGAATAATTACATTGTCTTTTGGCGATGATAGGATTTTGGTTTTGAACAATTGTCTTTATGTACCTTCGTTTAGAAGGAATTTAATTTCGGTTTCTAAACTTGCCATGGATGGTTATAATGTTTGTTTGGATCGTAATGTTTCTATTATGATGAATAAACGAGTTATATGTTCTGGTACATTGCCAGACAATTTATATATTATTAATCCTATCCAGCCAATGCTGCAACATAAGGAAACTAATAACATTCTTTCTAGCTCAAATAAAAGAAAGAAACCTTCTGAATTGAACCAAACATATCTTTGGCACTTAAGATTAGGTCATATTAACTTGAGGAGGATTCAAAGACTGGTAGTAGATGGGCCATTAGGCTCGTTGGCAGTGGAGCCATTTCTAGTTTGCGAATCCTGCTTGGAAGGTAAGATGACTAATAGGCCTTTTAAAGCAAAGGGGAATAGAGCTAAAGAAGTGTTAGAATTGGTTCATACTGATTTATGTGGACCTATGAGTATCCAAGCAAGAGGAGGTTGTGAGTATTTTGTCACTTTCATTGACGATTATTCTAGATATGGGTACATTTATTTGTTGCGCCGTAAGTCTGAGTGCTTTGAAAAATTCAAAGAGTACAAAGCAAGTGCGGAGAAACGACATCTTGGAAAATGTATCAAGTCACTATGATCAGATCGTGGTGGCGAATACTTGCTTGGAGAATTTAGGGAATATTTATCAGAAAATGGGATTGCATCCTAGTTGTCTGCACCTGGCACACCTCAGCAGAATGGTGTAGCAGAGAGAAGGAATCGGACTCTTTTAGAGAGTGTTAGATCGATGATGAGTTATTCAGATTTACCCAAGTCGTTCTGGGGATATGCTATAGAAACAGCGGCTTACCTTCTAAACTTGGTACCTTCTAAGTCGGTTCCCAAGACTCCAATAGAATTGTGGACTGGTAGCAAACCAAGTCTAAGACATATTCGGATTTGGGGTTGTCCAGCACATGTGCTGAACAAGAACGCGACCAAGTTAGAATCTCGTACAGAAGTAAGGCTGTTTGTAGGCTATCCCATGGGAACGAAAGGTTATTCATTTTATAGTCCTAGGGATCGAGATATCAGTGTTAGCATCAATGCTAGATTCTTAGAAGAAGACTATATAATGAAACACAAACCCATGAGTAGTATCGTTTTAGAGGAACTGGTGGGAGGGACAGATAATCCCCAAGTGCCAATAGTACAAGTAGATCAACCACAAGAAAATGCACAACCTGTCACTAATACCATACCGGCGCTTCGTCGTAGTGGGAGGGTTGTTCAACAACCTGATAGATTCATGTTTTTGGGAGAGTCCTCGGACTTGGTCTCTGGTGAACATGATGAGGATCCCAGGACATACGAACAAGCAATTCTAGATAAAGATGCAGATCTTTGGCAAAAGGCAATGGAATCTGAGATGGAATCTATGTATTCTAATCAAGTTTGGGAGCTCGTGGAACCACCCAAAGGTGTAAAACCCATTGGATGTATGTGGATCTACAAGAAGAAAAGAGGATCTGACAAAAAGGTGAAAGCCTGGAAAGCACGACTTGTTGCGAAAGGGTATACTCAGAAAGAAGGGATCGATTATGAGGAAACTTTTTCGCCGGTTGTTATGCTTAAGTCGATCCGGATTCTTTTATCTATAGCAGCTCATCTCGATTATGAGATTTGGCAAATGGATGTCAAGACAGCTTTCCTTAATGGAAGTCTTGAGGAAACCATCTATATGCAACAACCAAAAGGATTCATTAAGGAAGGCCAAGAGCATCTTGTTTGTATGCTTAAGAGGTCTATTTATGGACTAAAACAAGCTTCTAGGGACTGGAATATTCGTTTTGATCAGGCAGTCCAGTCATATGGATTTGATCAAAGTCCAAGCGAATCATGTGTGTATAAGAGAAGTGAGGGTAATGCAGTGGTTTTTCTAGTACTGTATGTAGATGACATTTTACTCATTGGAAACAATGTTAAGATGTTGTCATCGATAAAGGCATGGTTGTTCAAACAATTTGAAATGAAGGACTTAGGTGAAGCGGCATACATCCTTGGGATCAAAGTAATAAGGGATCGCAAGAAAAGGATGTTGGATTTATCTCAAGAGCCCTACATTGATGAAGTATTAGCTCGTTTTAACATGCAGAACTCTAAGAAAGGTTTTCTACCTTTTAAGCATGGAGTGGCTCTATCCAAGGAGCAGTGTCCTTCGACACCTAAGGATATAGAGAGCATGAAAGCAGTTCCTTATGCTTCGGCATGTGGAAGCTTAATGTATGCTATGTTATGTACGTGGCCTGACATCTGCTTTGCTGTAGGCATGGTTAGTAGATATCAGTCGAACCCAGGTCAGGAACATTGGAGTGCAGTAAAAACTATACTCAAGTACCTGAGAAGGACTAAGGAGTATATGTTAATTTACAGGGCCTCAGATCTATTTCCTTTGGGATATACTGATTCAGATTTCCAATCAGATAGGGATAAGAGGAAATCTACCTCGGGATATGTTTTTACTTTGGGAGGTGGAGCCGTTATATGGAGGAGTGTAAAGCAGAAATGCATTGCAGACTCTACCATGGAAGTCGAGTACGTGGCGGCCTCTGAGGCTGCAAAGGAGGCTGTATGGTTCAGGAACTTCCTTTTGGACTTGGATGTGGTACCTAATTTGCCTAGGAGCTTGACAGTGTATTGTGATAACACTGGTGCTGTGGCAAATTCGAAGGAACCGCGAGATCACAAAGCAGCTAAACATATTGAACGTAAGTATCATCTCATACGAGGAATCGTAAAGCGAGGAGATATAGTTGTGGCTCACATATCATCGGAAGACAACCGGGCAGATCCTTTCACAAAGAGTCTGCCAGCCAAGGTTTTTGACAAGCATGTGGAAGCGATAGGAGTCAGATGGATGGACACATAGTTTTCTGTGTAATAGTGGATTAAATAAACACTGATATACTTATAGAATATTTTGAGTATAAGTGGGAGATTGTTGGTGTATACTGAAAATATTTATTTGAAGTATTTACATTTATTTCTGGCCGGTTTAATTGAGAATCATTTAAATGTTTACATGTTGTCTAAATATTATATATTGTGAATAATCTAGTATCAAATGGGATACAGAATATTAGATTATTAAATACGGTTTATATAATATAATAAGGTTCACAGCACAGGTGGAGTTAGACAATCCACTGGAATGGCTGTAGTATTATTTAGATTAGTTTATATTGACTAATAAATAATACTAGTATACTTTGTGTATATTGAACAGGATCAAATTTAGAATTGTTCCCTTATACTGATTAAGAAGGTGAACTAAGATTCTATGTTATTATTAATGCTTAGGTTCTTAATCCGGAAATAATAATTGACACGTATATATTATTTACATGCTTTGATTTATATATGAAATATACACAATTAATAATAAACTTTGTATGAGAGATTAACAAGTAAAAGCGTTTATGCACTTAAAAGCTTCTTGTATTTCGAACCCTCTTCGTGATGTAAAATATCACAAAGAGCTGCTAGGTTACAATAAAGATAATTCGTTATCGATACCCTTCTAGGGTTAACCTATCTGTATTTATATAACATACAGCTACGATACAATCTCTAATTGATACTCCTAATAATCAGCTATACAATGATATCAATTACAGATTGTCACACGTCTCCTATGTCAACTCGATCTCTTTGATAGCTATCCAATCTTCAAAGATATCGCTTCCATAATTAATCTTTAATCTCTGTTGAACAGTAGACGCGCTTTCTCCAGACAGAATTTAACAAACTCTGTCGAGCTTCCACCTGTCAGAGTTTAACTAAACTCTGACTGCTTCCAGCTAAACTCTGATAACTCCCTGTAACACTTAAACACTGATTAAAACACATCAATTATATTTAACAATCTCCCCCAACTTGTTCATTAGCAAAAATGTACAAGTTAATGACAGTAATTGATGATGTCAAAACAAATAGATAAATACAGTATTTATACAGATTCAGAGTTTAAGCTTAAAAACTATAGAGAATAAGAAATTCTTACAGAACTTAATCTCTAATCATTTCAAGATCTGGCATGGTTCTGAGATAATCAATCAGCAATCTCCTTTCTGCATTTTCTAGTTCAATCTTCATTGCTTCTTTGATTTCTCTGAGTTGAGGATCACTTTCACCTGTTTGATAAATAGCAGCCCTAAGATCATAAATCTTATTCCTTCTCATTTCATTACCCAGTCTGATAAATATAGCTTTTTCTGCCTGTGTATTGAAATCAAGTACTGTGATTCCCAAATCAGTTTTTAACTTTGCAGTACCTTTCTTCATTTCAATGAGATTTCCTTGGTAATCCCTGTACTTAGGAATAAATCTGCTATTATATTTCTGTCCTCTAATTGCCAGATTCTGAGTCATTTTCTGTCTGAGTACATTGGCAACTAACTGAGTCCTTCGACCATTCACCTTGAGAAGATATAGAACATACTCTAGTTCTTCCCAACATTTCAAGCCAATATCATCCTCACCAACTTTGAAAACTGTCCCATCAGCCATGAAGTATAAAAGAAAATCCTTATTTAAACTCTTCTGATGAACCAACTGCACTGATTCCAGTCTATCCAAACTTTCTTGAGGAACACCACGACCTGGAACAGCCAGTGAAGAAGGATCTCTAGGACCAATATATTGTCTTCTGTCTCTATGTGAACCTAGTCCACCCTTATTATTACCAACCTTGCCAGATAGAGCTTTTCCATCAGAAAAATTCATTGAGACTCCAGATAACACATTTGGATCAGAAATTGTTCCTTTGCCAAAAACAGATTTCAACTGTGAAGAGTGTAAAGGTGTGATCATCGCTTGAGATGCAACAGAAGTTGTAACTTTCTTCTGTGAACTTTCACCTTCAATACCTTTTAGCTTGAGTTTAGCCTCTGCTGCAATTTCTTCCTTTGAGAACCGAGAACTTTGATTAACATCAGTCTTTTCTCTGATCACAACACCTTTAACAACAGGTCTAGGAGCTTTTCCTCTTTGTACCTTATCAGACTTTAAAGCTTTAAAATGTTTTTCTTGTAAACTCTTTTCCTCAGCTTCAATGTCCTCAATCGTAACTCCTTCCTCATTCTCTTCAATGAACAGCTTAGCAGCCAATTCTTCATCAGTTTGTGGATTGGAAGATAACAATAAACTCTTGGTCCTTGAAGTTCCTTGAGTATCAGTATTTCTCCCAACAGACTGTGATTTTGATGACTTGCTAGTTCTCAGAGTTTGAACCTCTTCAACCTTTTTCTTTCCTTTGTTACTTGCCCCTCCATCTCCAGCACTATCCCTTCTGACAACTCTCTCCCCCTTTTTGACATCATCAGGCATAAGGATAGAGGTAATTAACTCCAGGGAGGTAGCAATAGAATCAATTTTAGCAGATAAATCAGACTGATTCTCTTCAACTTTAGCCAGCCTGGCAAAGAGATTATCTTGAGATTTAGAGAATTTTGTAGTCACTAGTTTCGAATCTCTTTCCATCTTCATCTCTCTAGCTACAACTTCAGTTCGCAAAGCAGTAATTGCCAGTATCATCAAATCGTTTATCCAGAGTTTTAACTTGAACTATAGTTGCTTTCAAGCAAGAAAGAATCTCTGGATTTGAAATAGTATTAGCACTTTGCTTAACAAACTTAGCTGCTCTGCCTGGTAGAAAAATACAATCTTCTTTGTACCATTCAGCAGCACTCTTGGCAAATTGTGCTCTCTCAACTTCATGAGAAGTACAACGTTGAGAAAAACGTGTATGTTTATCATCAGTTTGTACTGGTGCACTCAGAGAAGTATCAGAGTTTGCACTACTGTCACCTTCAGCTTCAACACTTGTAGCTTTAACTGGTTCATCTTCAACCATAGGTTTAGCAATATCTTCTGTAGGCTTTTCAGGATTTTCTTCATGTTGCTCAGGCTCAGCAACAGGCATTGAATGAGAAGCGACTTTGGTTTCCTGATTAATTTCTTCACCGTCCTCAACAGTGTGGTGAACATCAGATATTATCTCAGTATGAGATGCCACAGCTTCAGAAGAAACAGCTGTAGGTTGATCAGCTACACCAATATCAGAGATAGGATCAGAGAATGGCATAAATGAATCAGGAATATCATTTATCGGAGAAACACCATCTCTTGCATCCTCTTCTACAGGCATTTTGTCCTCTGCAGGCACTTCATCCTCTGCAGGCATTACATCCTCTGCAGGTATGTCATCTTTCTCAAACTCAACAGGAGGTATTTGCTGTGAAGCAACCTCTGGAGCTTCAATATCTTCATCCACAGAATCAGAGAATATCACTTTTCTTCGTTTTGCTAGAGGTACATTATCTGAATCCTCTTCACAAGGTGGTGACTTAGGCATGTTTGCTCGAGCTTTCAGTCTTTTCCCCCTTCTAGTGTAAACAGCTTCAGGAGATTTCCGTTTTGATTTTCTCTTTGTCTCTTCCGCCTGCCTTAGACTTGCATGTCGTTCAGCAAGTGCCTTCTTAACTCTTTGAGATTTAGACTTTGATTTTGATGGAGAATCAGAGTTTGCTGACAGCGAATCAGAGTTTGCGTTTGAAGTGGGTGAAGGTTGCTTTGCAGGTGATTCAGTGTTTGGTTCTGGTTGAGGTTCAGGGTGTGGTTCAGGTTGTTGTTCAGGTTCATCTTGTCGTGGTGCATCTTGTTGTGGTTCCTGTTGATCTTGTTGTGGTTCTTGTGGTTGATTTAGAAAATTTCGTAGAGCAAGAGGCATGACAAAAGCTGGGAGATTTTCTTTACCAACATCCTTGTTAGTCATATCAGAGAATATGCGCTTATTGACTCTAAAAGGATCAATTGCATCAGTTTCATCAATTTCGAGACCAGGTACACATGCATTGAACAGCATTTGACAAAAATGAGCATAATAAACAGTGGTAGACTCTGACTGTTTATCACCTAAGCTCATCAAAACATGTCGACCAAAATCAAAATTAGTACCATAGAGCAGAGAATACCCGATTTGAAGACTATCCATTGGAATGGCATCCCAGTTTGTGACTTTCTTCTGGAACGTCCTTGTTATGCAATCAAAGAAGAAATTCCATTCCTTTCTGAGATTTGGTCGCTTTATACTGCCAAGCTTGTCAAGAGATTCCATGTAACCTATCTCTTGTAGCATGTCTCTCAGATAACTTTCATTAACCAGAGTATAAGAAGTATGTGTGTCAAAACCCATTGTATCTCGTACATACAGTCTGTGGAGTAATCACATAATCTTGGTCTTCGTAAGTGAAGATAATGGTAGGAGTTCCACTCTCTCCTCCATCCTCATAAACTGAATTCTGCCAGAATGAAGCAATCTGAGACGCAGAAAGAGTAGTAGGTCCAATCAGAGCCTGTCCAATCTCTGAATCCCTCAAAAAGTTCTGCATGAGATGAAACGATTCTGGAACGCGTTGATGATAGAGTGGAGCTTCATAGTTGTTAGGAACAAACCGTAAACCCAGAGCAGTGAATGCTTTAGATGCCATTGAGTTAAGAAATTTGCAAGAATTTTCAAGAGATATGTATGTAGAAAAGGTGTTTGCGTGAGTGCCCAAGAGAAAAATAAGAAAACTGTGAGAGTAAGAATAAAGCAAAATCGTTTGGACACAAAAGTGATTAAATTAATGAAAAACTCAATCTCTTATGTAACAAACACTCAATCAGTTCCTTGATTAATGTGTAGTGGGACACGATAATAGGTAAGTGGGACACATTAAAGGGCAAGTGGGTCACGTGCGCCTATTTTTAAGAAGAGTATATTAAAAATTAAAACATTAAAATATTTGATTTAAACAAAAATCAAATTATACTCTTTTAAAAATATCTGGACCCAAGTAAATTCAGAATTTGAAGCGTTTACCTGTTGCCTTTAATAACCAGAATACGAAGCGATTAAGGACTTCGTTCTTACCCATCTCTATTTAAGGCCTAGAGACTTGCTCAGATTATTTCATTAAACCTTTAACCTTTCAGTCTCCCCTGTAAAATCACAAACCCTTCAAACCAAATACTCTTGAAAAACAATGGCCAACCTTACCATCAAAGAAAAGAACCTTCATCTTGTCGAGAAGAGGGACATCTTCAGCTATACGCGTGAAGAGTTTGAAGCTTTCGAGTGGGAAAGGCAGCTTGAGACGCTGTGGCTGCAAATGGATGCTGGTTTGGAAGAGCTCGAGAGAGAGAAACCTGCAAGGGTGATCGACATCGATGCTGCCCTCCAAGCAACATTGGCGTGGCTCTCCTCGAAGGCATCCTCATCCACCACCACCAACCATTGTTAATGAATATGTCCACAAAAATAACCTTATCCCTTCAACTTCCACCCAAATAAAGTGGCAAAGATGGGATCTGGGAATTTTTGCTAACAATGGAGTGGTGTGGACGGACCTTTTACTTTCCTGTTGAATAGATTAGCAGATAGAGAGAACAAAAAGATGTAATATTTGCTTGTAATCTCTTTCTTATTATCAATGAAAATTTTGTTTTTCTAATCATATTCATTGTGTTCTGCAACTGTTATTTGTGTTATATGAACTGTTCTTCAAGTAAATGAATCAAGAAGAGAATATGAAAACTAATTAAAGTAATCATATAAAGAACACATTCATCAACTATCCACTGATTAACAGTTGTCAAAAACCCTACTTACTCCAAGACTTTCAAATTGTCCAAGTGAAAATTTACCTTAGAGTACAAATCACGAATCAACAGCGTTTGTCAATTCTCCAACTTTATCACCGAAACCCTTTCATAAATTGTACAGTTGTGAATATTTGTGTGTGTTAAGCAGAGTTTACTAAATCAATTTTTAGAGCATCTAATTTTTCATAAAATCCATAAAGTAAATCAATAAACATTGGATGCACAAACTGTCATAGTAAACACTGACTGTATGATGAAAGCTAAACTCTGAAGTAATCGAACTTTATACAGGAATTTTTATTTTATACCCCCTTTATATACACATTTTTTTTTTATTATATTTTTTTCATTTTTTATTTTTATTTTCATTTTTTTTTATTCCAGTAATCAGAGGTTGGAACCAGTCACCAAAAATTCAAAAATTTTAGCCCTTATCATTTTGATAAGTTCCTGGGTCATCCTAGTATTTAACTAGTCACCAAAAATCAGAGAATTTTAGCACATATTATATACCAATAGGTTCCTGGGTCATCCTAGTATCCAACATAATCTCAAAGGAGTATAACAACCTATATACATTTTCTTTGGGGTATTGCGGTAAACATTTTATTTTATCAGAGTATAACTAACAGAGTTTAGAGTTCATCAACATCAGTAGTTCTTAATGAAAAGTAATGCACACAGTATTTATAGACTCAGAGTTTAGGACAAAATAAACTAAGAGATGCTATAAATATGAGCCAGTATCGTGCTGTGTTAACTTTCTGCACAATCTAAGATTAGATCTCAATAACTCAGAAAGATTCATGATTAATTGCTGAGAATCATGCTTCATACATATTTCTTCATTGGTGTTTTCATTCAGACAAAAATCAACTCAGATTTCACAGAGTTTATCAAACTTATTAACAGTGTATGACATACAGACATGCTGACAGAGTTTAACAGAGTATGCATAACAGAGTTTAATCAACAGAGTTCACTTAGCATTTAACCATCAGGAAATATGATTAATACATCACATAAATAAAGTTTGAATCTAACCAACATTCCTAGTCAGAACCAGAGACCATTCCTAGTTCATTGACCAGTCTTGTAAATGTAGCTTCACTCAATGGTTTAGTGAAGATATCTGCAAGCTGTTGTTCTGTAGAGACAAAATGTAGTTCAATATTTCCTTCTTCCACATGTTCTCTGATGAAGTGGTACCTTATGCTGATGTGCTTGGTCATTGAATGCTGTACTGGATTACCTGTCATAGCAATAGCACTTTGGTTATCACAGTAAATAGGTATATTACTGTACCTCAATCCATAATCCAACAATTGATTCTTCATCCATAAGATCTGTGCACAACAGCTACCAGCTGCAATATACTCTGCTTCAGCTGTAGATGTGGAGATTGATTTCTGTTTCTTGCTGTACCAGGAAACAAGTCTGTCACCAAGAAATTGACAACTTCCACTAGTGCTCTTTCTGTCTACCTTGCAGCCTGCAAAGTCTGCATCAGAATATCCAAGTAGCTTGAAATCTGATTCTCTGGGGTACCACAGACCTAATGATATGGTGCCCTTGAGATACTTGAAGATTCTTTTCACAGCTGTCAGATGTGGCTCTCTAGGATCTGCCTGAAACCTTGCACAAAGACAGGTTGCATACATGATGTCAGGCCTACTTGCTATCAAGTATAGAAGAGAACCTATCATGCCCCTGTAGTTTGTCATATCCACTGAAACTCCTGTGTCTTTATCCAGTTTAGTTGTTGTTGCCATGGGAGTTGATGCAGATGAACAGTCAAGCATACCAAATTTCTTGAGAAGATTTCTGGTATATTTTTCTTGATTAATGAAAATTCCATCTTCTGTTTGTTTCACCTGTAGGCCTAGAAAGTAACTAAGCTCTCCCATCATGCTCATTTGATATCTGGACTGCATGAGCTTGGCAAACTTCTTACAAAGTTTATCATTAGTAGACCCAAAGATGATGTCATCAACATAAATTTGAACTAAAAGGAGGTCACTTCCTTGATTGAAATAAAACAGAGTTTTGTCAATTGTTCCTCTGTTGAATCCACTTTCTAGAAGAAACTGAGCAAGTGTCTCATACCATGCTCTTGGTGCCTGCTTAAGTCCATATAGTGCCTTATCTAGCCTGTAGACATAATCTGGATATTTGGGGTCCACAAATCCTGGTGGTTGTTCAACAAACACTTCTTCTTCAAGTTTTCCATTCAGAAAAGCACTTTTCACATCCATCTGGAACACTTTGAATTTCTTGTGAGAGGCATATGCTAGAAAAATTCTAATTGCCTCCAATCTTGCTACTGGAGCAAATGTTTCATCACAGTCTATTCCTTCCTGCTGTGAATAGCCTTTTGCTACCAGTCTTGCCTTGTTCCTTGTGATAACACCTTCACTGTCAGTCTTGTTTCTGAAAACCCATTTAGTACCAACAATAGATCTGTTCTTTGACCTTGGTACAAGGGTCCAAACATCATTCCTTTCAAATTCATTTAACTCTTCCTGCATTGCTGTTATCCAGTCTGCATCTTGAAGAGCTTCTTCCACTTTCTTTGGTTCATTTTTAGACAAGAACGCATGAAACAGACATTCACTTGCAGTAGCACTTCTTGTCTTTACTTTTGCATCTGGATCACCAATTATCAAATCAGGTGTATGTGATTTAGTCCATTTCCTAGCAGAAGGTAAATGACTTCTATCAGCATGTGATCCTCCCCCTTGATTCATGCTCTCCTGATTTTGTTGTGATCTATCTTCGTTTTCTGAGACTCCCCCTGAATTTGACTGCCCAGAGTCAGAATTTGAATTTTCAGAGTTTGAAGCATCAGAGTTTGATGCATCAGAGTTTGATCCAGATTTTATAGTTGACTCAGTATCAGTGTTTGAGTCTTCATCTTGATCATGCTCCCCCTCAACTGGTTCTCCTCTTTGTTGTGACTGAGAAGTTTCTCCAGAATTTACCAGTAGAGGTTCAGAGTTTGTTTCAACAGAGTCTGTCAGAATTGTTTCATCAGAGTTTCCTTCATCAGAGTTTAAAACTTCATTTTCAAGGTTCAGTTGATCATATTCATCTTTGTCTTCAAGTCCAGTTATCTTCTTATCATCAAAAGAAACATGTATAGATTCCATGATCACTTTAGTTCTCAGATTGTAAACTCTGAATGCCTTTGTTGACAGTGGATAGCCAACAAAAATTCCTTCATCTGCCTTTAACTCAAACTTGGTCAACTGTTCTGGATGAGTCTTCAAAACAAAACATTTGCACCCGAAAATATGAAAGTATTTCAGGTTAGGCTTCTTTTTCTTCACCATCTCATATGGTGTCTTTCCATGCTTATTGATCAGTGTTGCATTTTGAGTAAAACAAGCAGTTTGAACAGCTTCTGCCCAGAAATAAGTTGGCAATTTTGCTTCATCAAGCATAGTTCTGGCAGCTTCAATTAAGGTTCTATTTTTCCTTTCAACTACACCATTTTGTTGTGGTGTACCAGGTGCTGAAAATTCTTGTTTCACTCCATTGTCCTTGCAGAATTCTTCCATTGTTGCATTTCTGAACTCAGTTCCATTATCACTTCTGATGATTCTGACTTTGTTGCTTGATCCTTTGTCCAGAAGCTTCACATGCTCCATCAGAGTCGATGCTGTTTCATCCTTCTTTGCTAGAAAATACACCCAAGTGAATCTAGTGTATTCATCAACAATGACTAAAGCATATTTCTTCCTTGCAATAGACATAACATTTACTGGACCAAATAGATCAACATGCAGAAGATGATAGGATCAGTGATAGAAAATTCTGTCTTGCTCTTGAAAGATGACTTCCTTTGTTTAGCCTTCTGACATGAGTCACATAGGCCATCAACATTTAGCAGGGTCTTTGGGAGTCCTCTTACAAGATCCTTTCTGATCAATTCATTTATGTTGTTCAAGTTCAAATGTGAGAGTTTCTTGTGCCACTTCCAACTCTCTTCACTAGACATTCTTGTAGACAGGCAAACAGCTTTTCCAACAGAGTCTATCAAAAGCTTGATTTCATAAATGTTGTTTTGCCTGTGACCAACTAGAACAACCTTTCCTGTAGATTTGCTGATAACTTCACAATATTCAGGTTGAAAATCTACATGATATCCCTTGTCACAGATTTGACTCACAGATAGCAAGTCATGCTTGAGTCCTGGGACATGAGCTACATTGTTGATGATGACATTTCCAAGATTGATATTGCCATATCCCAATGTTCTTCCTATATTGCCATCACCATAGGAAACTTTTGGGCCAGCCTTCTCCTCATATTCTGATAGCAGGGCTTTATTTCCAGTCATGTGTCCTGAACATCCACTGTCCACGACTAGGGTTGCCTCCCTGTTACCCTGCAATCACAAACAATTACTGAGGATTAGTTTTAAGGATCCAGACTTGCTTGGATCCTTTGGCATTCTTAACTTTGTTAGCTTTTGCAGCGGAATTAACATTATCAGAGTTTGAGCTAACTGTATCAGTGTTTACACTTGCAGTATCAACTTTAACCCATTTCAGATTGGGTTTCAGTTCATAGTAATTATGATAGATAGCATGATATTTTCTGCAAGTATAGATGGAATGCCAAGTGCTTCCACAGTGTGTGCATAAAGTCTGTGGCTTAGTTCTAGAAAAATCCTTCTTTACCTCAGACTTTGTAGGTAAAGAATTTATATTTTTATTTTTCTTGCAGAAATTTGCAAGATGCTTAGTACTACCACAGTTATGACATGTTTTTCTTGGAGCATAACTAGCAAGCATTGGTTTATTTCCTGAAGTGATGCCTACTTTTCCATTTCTGTTCTTGTTTGACACTTTCTTTTTCTCAACAGATTTTAACTCCTTCAGTTTATGTTTGAGTTGTTTATCTGTCATTGAACCAATATTAACCTGTTTAACACTAGTTTTTACTGGTTTTCTTTTGACAGCTTCCTTTTCATTTTCAGACAAAAATTTACTGGTTCCATGAACAAATTTAGTTTTGACTTTAACTTGATTTTGAAATCTAAGTTCATCTCCCTCATTATAGCCTAGACCAACAGTGTCCATTTGAAAAATCTGTTGAGTGTCCTTTCCAGAATTAGTCCAAGTCCTAATTTTATTATTTGCTTCCTCCAACTCTGACTCAAGTTGTTTATATTTCTGAAGCAAAATCTGTTCTTTGCAAACAGCATCATCTCTCTCTTTCTGAACTTGTTGCATGTTTTCAAGTTTCTCTTCAACAAGTTTATTTCTTTCTTTAAGTTCAGAATTTTCAGCTTTTATCCTCTCATTTTCTAAAGTCTGATCCCTATAACTTATATGCAATGACTTAAGAAAAATTCTTAATTGAGCAATGTCATCAATATTATAAGCATAGGTAGTTGGAGGTACCTGATTTTCAGAGGATTCTGATTCAGTAGTAGCCATGAGAGCATAGTTCACTTCTTCATCAGAATCTGAAGTATCTGCCCAATCTCTGCCTTTAGTGTAGAGTACCTTTCCAGTTTTACCCTTCTTGCACTCAGGAGCATAGTGACCCATCTCCTTACCGAGTACGTGGCGGCCTCTGAGGCTGCAAAGGAGGCTGTATGGTTCAGGAACTTCCTTTTGGACTTGGATGTGGTACCTAATTTGCCTAGGAGCTTGACAGTGTATTGTGATAACACTGGTGCTGTGGCAAATTCGAAGGAACCGCGAGATCACAAAGCAGCTAAACATATTGAACGTAAGTATCATCTCATACGAGGAATCGTAAAGCGAGGAGATATAGTTGTGGCTCACATATCATCGGAAGACAACCGGGCAGATCCTTTCACAAAGAGTCTGCCAGCCAAGGTTTTTGACAAGCATGTGGAAGCGATAGGAGTCAGATGGATGGACACATAGTTTTCTGTGTAATAGTGGATTAAATAAACACTGATATACTCATAGAATATTTTGAGTATAAGTGGGAGATTGTTGGTGTATACTGAAAATATTTATTTGAAGTATTTACATTTATTTCTGGCCGGTTTAATTGAGAATCATTTAAATGTTTACATGTTGTCTAAATATTATATATTGTGAATAATCTAGTATCAAATGGGATACAGAATATTAGATTATTAAATACGGTTTATATAATATAATAAGGTTCACAGCACAGGTGGAGTTAGACAATCCACTGGAATGGCTGTAGTATTATTTAGATTAGTTTATATTGACTAATAAATAATACTAGTATACTTTGTGTATATTGAACAGGATCAAATTTGGAATTGTTCCCTTATACTGATTAAGAAGGTGAACTAAAATTCTATGTTATTATTAATGCTTAGGTTCTTAATCCGGAAATAATAATTGACACGTATATATTATTTACATGCTTTGATTTATATATGAAATAATTCTTTTGATTTATTTCATTATATTTTGGGTGATGAAATAATATATATGGTGGGATATTATTTATTGACGGAATCCATGTCCTGATAATATTCGGGTTAATGATGTCCCCTTGAAAGCTCAAAAAGATTTAATTATGTGAAACCCTGCAGGTGGATTTATTCCGGCATAATTAAATAAAGGTTGAGTGGATAATCAAGGATAAAAGATATTAATTAAATGAATTATCAGTAATTTATTTAATTAATGGACATGCGATATTTTAAACATGGGGAATTTAATAAGCAAATAATATTGGAACCGAATTAATTAATTAAATTACGGTATTAGGAAAGGTAGTGCAAATATTAATTCTTTAGTGGATTGAATTAATATTTAATTACATTGGGCTAGGCTCAAGATGTAATTAGAAGGCCCAACCTAATTATCCATGATCCCTATTGTAGCCTATATATATTCCTATTCTCTTCTTGCTGGGGGCTGGTCGAAAAAATTGGTAGCCACCCAGGAGCAAGAAGAGAGGTTAACTTGAGAAGACGAAGGCCACACTTCGCTCAAGGGAATTTGGGAATACAATAGAAGAGCGTGGAATCAACCGTTAACAAGGTGACTTTTCTATTCGTACTCGTTAATTTAGTGTATCAAAATTTGCAGTGCCAAGATCTGATTGTCCCAACAAATGCCTCACCTATACTTTCCCTTTTTTTTTAAATAAAACCTGTCTTGTGGGTTTTTCTTATGTGAACCCCAGGATGAATTGGGATACCACCAGCCATTTCCCTTTGTTGAAATTCAAAAAATGAAAAGAAATGATCCCGGATAAATTGGGGGTTCCCATTCTTGAACCCCTATAATCAATACACCTCCCCTGTCTTTTTCTTAATATGACAACTGCCATTCCTCAAGATTTGTCCGAAGGATTCGGAACTCACTCTGCTTTTCTGTGTGCAGATGTCGAGTCAATCCGCATCTGATAAGTCCCAGAGTTCTATTGCCAAAGAGATTTCTCAGATTGCAGGAGCCTCCGATGGTGACTCATTTTCCTCACCCAATCCCATATCCAGACTTCCTCCCATGACTTCCACCGTGAGTGGCCGTACTCGCTCCAAGGTCAAAGTCCTTGACCCTACTGCTGCCCAAATCTCACTCAAATCTTACTCTTTAGACCTTCTTCAATTGTACCAACCGCCGTTAGTTCTGATTCCCCTGTATCTGAGGAAGAGATTGGACTCATTAGGGCACCTATCCCTAGCAGTTGAACCCTTCGATGATCAGCCTGAGAATAGCACAAGCCAAGACAAAGCTACCCCTATCTAATCCTCTAATGCTGCCACCCTTCAGCTATCTTGTGCCAAAACACAGACTTCTATGACCGCCCAAAAACTAGGAAACCTCCTCGAAGCCTACAACCCTGGGTGTTCACTAGTCGTACCTCAGCCCAAAAACAGACCAAGTCATTCCCTGTGCTGTGTTGTCTGCCCAATTTTTTAGACTAGGATTATCATTACCTCTTCACCCTTTTATTTTTGATATCTTGCACACCTATAAACTTGCTCCTTTGCAGTTAACTCCGAATTCATACAGTATGGCTATATGCATATATATCCTATATGACTCCATGTTCCAAGTTAAACTAACTGCTCGTGAGTTGGGTTTCTTTTACCAACTTAAAGAGACTGGAAAAACCTCTGGCTTCTTCTACCTTACCACCTAGAATGTTCATCAGGGGAAGTGCATAAAAGGCAATAAGAAAGGAATGTCAGGGTGGCATAAGCAATTCCTATATTGCTACGATTGCCCAGAGTACAGAAAGGAATTTAACCCATATCCAGATATGCCTGCTCAAACCGTTCTAGTGGGAGAAGAATCCAAGAGATCCGAGAAGGTTTTGAAAAGAAGTGTAGGGCTAGGAGATGGTGCTAGCCTGCCTTCTAAGAAAAAATTACTTCGTTTGGGTTTTTACAAGAAACTCAGCTCCAAGTCTCCAGGGGACTCCCGTACCCCTGTTGAGGAAAATCCTGTTGACGTACCCTCCAAAGAGATAGGTTCATGCTTATATCCCTGCTCGTAGGCGTACCCCTCCCCCTTTATTTGCTTTTCCCTTAGTGATTTATGCTTCACACACAATTTTTTTATTCATGCGATTTACTTGATATTTTACCGAAGAATATCTTTATTGTCGTTATGGCTTTGCTAACGATTCATGTGATAATGCAGATATGTCTTTTTCAGTGCCTTCCTTCATCACCAAGCGTTCAGCACACAAGATTGTTCCCAGATCACCTGTACCCCCATCACCTGTCGAGAGAACCCCTGCTCCATCTGCAAAAGTCAACCCAGCTTCCATAGAGAAGAATGTTTCCTCAAGGAAGAGGCCCACACAACATACTCCTGAAATGTTTGGGGCATCTGGCTCTCGGGGAGGTAAGCGTTCCAAGCATGAGATTGAACTAAGTCCCTCTGGCACCATCTCTCCAGCTCCCCTCAATGCTTTTATTGATGCCATTAAAGATACAATCCATGTACGGTCTATCTCAGAGTGGGACAGCCTGAGTTTTGAGGAAGCTGCAAACAGGGTACCCCTAGTGAATGCTGAAAGCCTCTTCTTATCCCTGAAGCATAGCAACCAGATTCTTGAGGCTTCCAAGGCTGTTGAAGAGCTTGACAGGGTACGTTCGGAGTTGAAGACCTTCCACAATGATAAGAAGAAGCTGTTGGCCTCAAACAAGAAGCTTTATGAGAGTGAGGGTACGCTGATTCAGGAGAGAGATAAATTGTTGAGAGAAAGAGAGTCCATGGATGCCCTCATCCTCAAGATGGATAAAGACAGAGAAAGTGCTAATGATGCCAACAGGAAGGAGAAAGAGAAACTTGAGCTGAAGGTTCGAAAACTCCAAGGTGCAATTGCCAAATACAAGACCACCATATCCAAACAAGATGATAAAGAGTACAATGCTGGTTACAAAGCCGAAATCAAAGACTACATGACTTCTACATATGAGGCTTTCCCAGACTTGGAGTGGAGCCTCCTAGGCCAGGATGCGGTTGATGCAATAGACTTGATGAAAGCTGAGCAGGCTGCGAACCCCCCGGAGGTGCGCATGGATGAGGCTCCCCAAGATAAGGCTGAAGAAGTTCCTGCAAATGTTGTTGCTGAGGGTGGAGTTGAAGCTACAGAAGCCCATCCAGAGGAAGCTAAGGATGGGGGTACATTCGTGGAACCCCTGGTGGTAGCCACCCAATCTGATCCTGAAACTCCAAAGACCTCTCCAACCAACGAGAATCCTTCCACTTCTCCACTCAGGCCAAGCCAGTAATTTCATCATTAACTTTTTAAGCAAAATTTTATGAATCCTTTTGGCATTAATTTGCTGTAAGAACCCTAATTTTTGCAATATTTTCTTTTATATAATATCATGTGGCATTGTCAATTTGGAACCTTTCTAGTCATCCATGTTGTTTAATGGAATTGATTGTCTGAGAAACTATGTTGTTACATTCACTATGTAAGATAAAGGGAAGATTGTTGAAGGCAAGGATCTTATTGTTAGTAAGATTTATAAAACTTGGGACTTCAGAGTCATTGGAGTACTAAAAGATTTATTAGGAATTATGACGAGGAGTTATGGATATTCGAGGAATTTACACAATTAAGTACTTAAGGAATTACAAGGGAAATCCCTACGCGACAAAATATTATTACGAGAAATTAATTAAGATACGATACGAATTAAAGATTAAGTGACAAGCATTGGTGGAAGAATAAAGATACAAGGAGTGATATTGCCTGCAAGTCCCATGCAACTAAGTAGTTAGGAAAGCAAACTAGTAGTACCAAGTGGACAAGAGGAATAGTAACTAGTTATTACTTTTTCCAAGGGAGACAAGAGGGTATGGTGGCCTATACCCTAGACTTACAACATGTGATACATATCTATATACTAATACATATATCACCCAACCACTTTACAATTATTCAACCAACACAAAAAGGAAACATAAAAGCTCTCCCCCCCCCAAGCACATATAGCTCTCGGCCAAAGCTAGAAAGCAAGGAGAAGAAGAAATTTTCTTCCATTTCTCTTCATTCATAATTCAAGGCAAAATTCCTAGGCACTCTACATCATATAAGGAAGGTATACTAAGAATTCCAAGCCTTTTCATCCATTAATTTTCAAGATATTAATTGTTAAAGTTTTGGTGAATAGTAACAATGTTAAGTTTTGTTTTAGATCTTGGATTATAAGGAGTGTAGGAGCTTATTCAAGGTGTTCTTGAGACTTGTAAGGCATACCCAAGGCTCCTAGATACTCAAGAAGGTATAAAAACCCTAACCCCTCTTGGCCATGTAGTGTTTGTGATGTTTAATGATAGATCCATGTGTATTTGTGTAAATCTTGGATATATAAGTGATGGATGATATGGATCTTGAGTTTTAGTGTTGTGGTTGTGATTGTTATGCTTGTGGTTAGTGTATGTATCTCCATGCATGTTATAAAGTATGAACTTGGTGACTTAGATGTTGGTTGTGATGTGGATGTAAGAATCTTGGTTGATTTAGTGAAACAAGCATGCTGAGTTTTTCCAGGAATTTGAACTGTTTGTAAGATGGTTTTGAACCCCCAAATCTTGTCCCCTGAGGTCCTAATATATATTGTTGGAGAGGTATTTGAATGTAGTTTCCAAAAATATAAGGTTCATGACTAGGTGATGTATAGATTTTGAGTTAGGGCCGGAGAAGTGAAATGTGTTTCTGGATTCCGGACTGCACAAAATGGTCCCCTTGTGAACCTTGTTTAAACCCCTAAATATTTATGTAGGATCATGGAAAAATTAGAGAAGCTAGTAAATGCAGTGGTGAAGGCTACCCAAAAAGAATTGGATTAAAATATGTATTTTTCAATTTTATAAAAATGCTAGAGTTAAAATCGCGCAAGGCAAGAAGTCGTTAAGGTAGTGTGATTTAAGGGGTAATGGACATGACTCGGATATGGTAACCAAATTAAGTCGAATAAGTGACGAGCGTAATCGAGTGGTGACATGAACCTATAGTGGGGCTAGAGTGTCATAAGACGAAGTCATTAAGTTAATTTTGTATCCCCTAAAACCCCGTAATTAAAGAGGTATTGTTAAGGTACTAACGAACGGTTATTGCTTATGTATAGATCATTCTACTCCGCACGCTCGGCCACCCAACCACACCAAGGCAAGTTTACTTTTCAAAACTTACATATACAAGGACTTTCACTGTCGTGTTTTTAGTTTTCAATCATATCAAATGTTTATGTTTATCGACGTGTCGATGAAATTGAGATGTATAAGTACATATATGTTTGCACCCCTTGAACTTAGAATGAAATGTTTTCTTCGGACAACGACTCTAGCAATAGAGGTCGTAGCGGTCCGTATATACTATTGACCGGGGAGTGGTATATTATTATATCGTAATTAAATTGTGAAAACCCGAAGGGTCATTCGGGGAGTATCGTATACTCAAGTAATTATTTTTATATCTTCGTAAATACTCAAAATACCTATCTTGGATTAAAAGCTTATTTAATTAAATATTTATTTTATTAATTATTAATATTAAATATAAAAATCTCGTTTATTAATTATTGTTCATTATTTTAAAGACGAGGCTAATCCAAGATACCTTTAGCACTTTCAAACTCGAACTTTTTCGAACTCAAAACATTTTCGAAAACCCCCGGTCAGGTTTTGCTTCTTGTACGATTTCAAGAATTATCGCTCGACTGATGTCGGACCTCAACTACTCAGTTTTCATTCAAAATCAAGTTTTAAAAGGAAAAGAAAAAGGGACTCTGGCAGGTGTGGGAACCGTTGACGAACGATTCCCGGGATGTGTAAGCGGCCGTGATCCAGGCGGTCCATCAATTATTATTCCGGCCCAGGTGTTGCCGAAGGATGATTACAGATGTAGTTTTCATCGAGGGTGATTACGGATGTAGTTTTCACCCGGGGATAGTTACGGATGTAGTTTCTATCCTTCTACCGGTAGAGAAGACCCGTGGATTATTGGGCTTGGATGTGGCGACTGATCATCGTCAATCCTTGTCAGGTTTTTATGTTTTCTTCCAGTCCCATCCTCCACTTTGGAAAAATACTCAAACACTGCTTCTTGGGCCTAAGTGCCAAGCTGCCGATAGTGTGGCTTTTGATAAGAAAAATGTTGACATCGTGCAGTATCTAGAACTGCAAGATTTTCTATAAAGATTGGCACGTGGTAGTGCACTCTTGCAATTATTTCAAAGAATGAAATGTTTTTGAATGAGAAACCTTCTAAGCTAATGGAAGGAAAAAGGTTTGCAATGATGTATTCCCGGTACAGTATGTTAACCGTAGAGTGTTTTGCCGAAAATGATATACTCATATGTATATATTTTCAAGTTTGAGATATATTGAAATGGGAACCTTATAAAGGGTTCATATGTTATTCTTAAAGCTCCTTAGTGAGTATAGATGTTTTATTCAAACTCGAACATATATATTGTCCAATTATGTTTTGAAATCTGAGATATATACCCATATAGTTGGGAATGTTTTCGAAATAAACCACATTATTATTTTTCAAAATGGTGAACTTGCTGAGCATTATGTAGCTCATTCTTGCTTTATAAAAACTTTTCAGAAAGAGAAGAATTTGGCCGATTAACTCCGCACCAGCAAAAGAGGAGTAGAAGATTTACCCCGGAGATGATTTAGTTCCTGATAAATACTACAGAGTAAGTCTGATAAGTTTTCAACTGTAATAGTAAGATTTTTCTTCAAGTGTAGTTGTATATGTGGAATTGCGTAAGACTCTGGATTGTACAGATGAATTGTAATTTTTAGTGTTACTTTTGATTATCGTTTCTGAGGCTCTAACTTGTTTGTGTGTAAGATTGAGGTCTGGATTGATGTATTGTTGAGTTGTAAAGTTAATACAGGTATGATGTGGTTGGATGGTGACGTGACGACCTGAATCTTTGACCTCAGATTTGGGGGTCTCACAGAAATGGTATCAGAGCGATAAGTTACAGTACTCAGAAACGAGAGTGACGAGAGTTAAGTCTAAGTAGGAGAATGACATAAGAGATCGTAGTAAACTTATTATTGGACTACTGGAAGAGGTATCGGTGAGTAGAATGGACTGGGGTGTTTACTGGAGGTGTTATACTAGGGTCGATAGAATCCTTAGAGACCTTCAGAATGATGAATAGAGGTTGAGAGTCGTACATGACCTATCATTGATAATGATATATGAAGCAGAGCGAAATCTCAAGAGCAGCTGAGGTAGAGGCAATATTGCCAATATGATCGGGTGACTGGGCCGGCATAAATTTTGTGGCCCATAGTCCTCCACAGTTAGGAGGCGGCATTTTAAGAATCATGAAGTTTAGACTTCCCTACATAATTAAGAGTACTTGGTACTTGGAATAATGAAAGTCTTTTACTTTGGCTGTAAGATCCGATTTTCGATAAGTAACAGGTTTACCTGAAAGTTGGTCACTATGTCATTGTGGATTTCATTACCCTTGATGGCGAATTTTACATGTGTTATACGAGAATGTTATCATAAGACGAGCGTGCTAGATAATCCTAAGCATGATTCGGACGCTAGAGCATGGTAGTTCAACTTAGAGAACAAACAAGTAGAATTAACAAAGGGACTCAAGAGAAGTTGAATATGGTTGCAACGAACGATTCAGTGATCTCGGAGTCTACCAAAAGAAAAGACCAGGGGTTCTAGAGTGGGATCCTTTGATAGAGATGTTATCAGGGACTACGTATATATGTATTGTAGACCTCAATAATTTTTTGTATATGTTCACATACACACACCCGCCACTGAACCTATGGACTGCACTGAGATCCCTGAGAGATCTCTTTGATCTGGTCCCAGGGGGAACTGGCCACTTGTGATTCATGTCGGAAGGCATGAAGTAGGACCCTATGGACTTAGCAGGTGTCCCCGGAATGATGTGAAGCTTGGTCTTCAAGATAAAGCACGGAAATGACAGATATATTTGTGAAACCCTAACTCGATAAATGACTTTAAGATGATGATTGAGAGACGCACTAGTTGGTGTCTTGTATTACGAAGACGAAGAGATGGAGTTACCCTCATAATGGTGATAATGGAATGCACGAATGATTATTAACTTATTTTGGTAACTACCGGCTGGTGCACTACATTTTAAACTGTTCACTAACCATGTTACCTCGAATAGTTTATATTAGGTAACCCCCCTAGTTTTCTACTTCAAACTTGTGAAATAACAACCAGTGATATACTTTCTCTAAACCGGGACTCATCCAAAGTATCTTAATTGATCCCCGAGCATTCTATATGAAGTTTATAATTATTTCTGCTCAAGACTATTTACACTTTCGTTCAATTATCCAAGGAATGTTCAGCAAATATTTCCTTAATTAATCGACGAATACTACTTAACGAATATCGATATCTGATTTCTTCTTTAATACTTGCACTCTTCAGTTGAGCTCATAAATATTCAACAAATTATTGAGGACATGGATGATCTAATGCCCAGACATCCCTCATGAATTCTTTTCTTCTATTCAAGATGAGATTGTACATCGTACATTGAAATCATAGTAAGGATATCATTTTGATATTGGTATTCCGAATTTAATTCTATTGTCGGATCTGATAAAGCATGTGTACGGAGGCACCCTTGGGTGGACCGTTTCACTGATAAGTAATATTTGATGAGCGGTTATCGATTGTTCCGATACCTAGAACATTCTCTTCAGATTTTATAGTTTTCTTTTTCAAACTTAATAACTTCTTATTTTCATTCGTTGTCCGAGAAGACTAAAGTTTCTTCAGTGGCTACGATGTTGAAATTCCGTTCTATCCAATTGAAACTGGCTAGTCGTTATGTCAATATGAATGACTAGTTGATTGTTCTAACTACTCAAAATTGTAATGTTGTGAAGAACACCTAGCTATTGTCCTAGCTGGTGGTGATGTCTCAAACAGGTGAACTAGCAAATTTTGTCTAGCTAGTTGCTAGTGTTTCTTGAAAAGGACTAGTTATTGTTTCGCTGGTCCAACTCCCAATTTAATTCATTCTGCAATGCATTTTGCATGTGGTAAAGTATGATGATGAAAGTTTTGACGAATAACTTGATTGAGACCTAATGAGGTCGCCCACTCAACTCGAATTCTACCCATCTTCGTATCAGACTTTATATCACTTGAATATTTTATTCTTTCATTCACACAATGAGAATTCATTTGAAACCACTGATTAATTGAATGATAAACTACTTCATTCTTTAATTGTCATGGAGTAGAATTGCTTTCTATTGGCTGACCTTCATCAATGCGACTTTAGATTTCCTCTTATTATTCAGGAGGAAAAGTATCCACCCGATGTAAGAATTGTGTAAAGACTGTCCTTACGACTTTTGTATCCAACAATCATTGCCCTTGTGCAACATTCTCTATGGTATCATATTACCGAATTATCAGGAGGGGAAGGAATAAACCTTGTTGTATTCTTTCTGTCCATCCTTACATCTCCAAAAATCGAGACTCCTAGTATTTGGAACCATCAACATTCTTGGAACATCCAATGTGGAACTCTTATTGAAATTATCTATTGGACCTTGTTATTTTGAAACCATTCCTTTCAAAGTGATTACTCTAAGGTGAACGGGAGGTACAATTATGAACCGTTACACCAATATGAGATCAAAAACCAAATGTTGTAATTGTGCAGCCAGAGCGTTATGCCGAGTAATTATTAAAGTAGAAATAACATGTCAGGGCATACCACAAGACCTTTAATATTAGTGTGGGGAAAGTTATAAGAAATGATGAGGTGGTTGGGAGTACGCTTCTACCAACCATTGTCAGGATGTTATATTAATGAATTCTGGAGCTACCAAGCCTTTTCCTGATCCAGGAAATGCAAATCGATTGCGATGTAAAACATATCCTTGGAGGAAACTAACATGGAAGTGAGATGGACGAGAAAGGAAGAAATATCGTGGCAAGAATGTGAAGCTTTAATTAGCTTAAAGGGATTGATGCACATAGAGAGACATATAGTTTAACAGGCCCCTAATAGAAAATGGATGCATGGATATATGCCAGTGATCCTTCGAGATTACCACCTAATCAAGTTTATTGGGAATCGCAGCCGCATGCAGGCCTCAGGCTGATTGGCGCCAGTTGTGAAGGAGGACGAGCGTATGACATCTTACATATACCATCGAGAACTGATACCCTTATCGGATATGGGGGAATTGTTGACTAGTTAAAATGAGTAGTTGTTTTTTTTTCAAAGATAAGGTTGAAGAGAAGGTTTCACCAACTCAAGATCAACCTCTGTACTGTGCCAAAGTTGGCATTTCACACTAATATAAATGTTATAAAATTGTGGTAGTATCGTTTGAATGGACTAATGAGTCAGAAGCCTTTATGGATTAATGAACAAAGTTTTGGGATGAAATGAGATATTAGCAACAACCTCGTTGTTGGCTATACTTGATGATAAAAAGAGGACTTTGAGAGTCACGATGATGCGTCTTTCAAGAGTGTAAGAGGTGTGCTGATGCGGTAGAAAGGGGATGATAGCCTATACTTCTAAACAACATAAAGGTTACGGGATAGGATATACTAACCGTGAGTTTGGGATTAGTCATGATGGCATTCACGCATAAAACTGAGACGTTAACCTTATGAGAAAAGTGTGAAAATTTCTCCATAAGTGCCATAAATATATCTTCATATTAGAACCAAACATAAGAAAGAGAAGGTGACGAAAGGGAGCAGGGGGTATAATGGAGAAATTTGTTATTACCCAGGAAAGGCCAGTGTGGTGGCCGATACCTATAGAAGGGCTTATTCGAAATTGGAATTCAGTCAGTATTGACCAAGAAAATAGAGTATATACCATAAAGAATAATGTTAGAGGAAAATGACTAAATTATGGGGAAGGAAAAAGATGTATAGAGAATTAAGGGAATGTTTGGTAAACTGAAATGAAGAATGGTATTGGCAAACTATTTAGTACAAACGCGACATGCCAAAAGCGGAATGATAGAGATCTAGTGGATTAATTCCGCCTGTAGAAAATCTTGAACGTGGACAGAATTATAATGAATTTCATAAGTAGGTCGCCAAAGACCGAGCCAAGAGATGGCCCTAGTTGATTTATAATTGTTGGACCAAGTGATTTAACTACGAGAGACTTTCCATTTAGAAGATTATCGATTTATATACGGAAAAGATGGTGGTGCAATATAGAACTTCTGCAGCGATTACGCCAGATAAAGACTTAAGGGTAAACTTCGAATATTGAAGGTGCTTCAAGTATATTTAACAAAGAGATTGATCGTATGTACTAATTTGATCTGTGGTTAACGGACAGGGAAGAAGAATTGTCCAGACGATCGAATTTATATTTAGTGTCGTGCCTTAGGTTTCACGGGGCAGTCGGGAATAAAAACTTATCCATGAAATGAATGTTGTTATCACGATCATCACCATGCGAACGTAAGGACGTCTCCTGTAGAGCGTACTGCGAAAGAAGAAGTTTCGCTTCTCTTGCGATAAGAAGAAGTCAATGAACGAGGGACATAGTAGCTGAACTGGTTCGACGTATACCGAAGACTATACAGTATCCATAGCAAGTGGTAACGGCTGACGGGAGGCAACACATGCCTGCTAATCAAGCGAAGGAATATGAGGAATACCGTGCGTATTGACGTTGTCTCAGATTATAAAACACGACCACAAAGTATTCACGGGCCAACGATACAAGGACTCAACACGGATACTATGAACAAGGTAGAAGAGGAACGTATAAGTAGTGGGATAGAAATTTTCAACCATAGAACAACCGATAAGGAATACAGGTCGAGGAGAGTATGCGTCGAGGAACAACATTAAGGCGTTGGTGAGACCAAGGGAGAGAACAATAGGGTTGAAGTGTCAACCTAAGAGTTGGAAAGGGTAAGGTTGGAATTTTATCCACAACTATTATCCTTAGGTTCTTAAGATGGAATCCTTTTAAGGAGAGGAGACGGCGTTAACCCTAATTTTCAGGAATATTCGAAACCTGGACGAAATAGTAATTTTATGGGTGGATGAGAAATTTTTGCAATCACGATATGTACGAATTATTAAATGAAGATTTCGAATTGATATTACGTCTTTACGGTACAGACGAGTGTATGTAAAAGTCATTAGTTTTTTTACGAAACCCATTATTTCAAATGGTCAAATTTTACAAGATATCTAAGGAGATCGTGGTAAGGCATGGGGTTCCTGTGAGCATTGTATCTGATAGTGACCCAAGGTTCAACTCCAGGTTTCAGGATTGTGTGGGGACCAAGTTAAACATTAGTACTGCATACCACCCCAATCAGACGGACAGAGCGAGATAACCATCCAGACCATAGAGGACATGTTGAGAGTATGTGCCATCGATTTTAAGGGAAGTTGGGATGACCACTTGCCGTTGATCGAATTTTCCTACGACAACAGTTACCATGCGAGTATAGGAATGCCCCATATGAAGCTTTATACGGACGAAGATGTCGGTCTCCCTTGTGTTGGGAAGAAGTTGGAGAGCGGAAGATTTTAGGGCCTGAACTGGTCCAACAGACAAGAGAAACTATCGAGCTCATAAGAGGACGGCTGGTAGCGGCCCAAGACAGGCAGAAGGGGGTATGCGGACCAGACCCGCAAGGACAAAGAATATGAGGTAGGAGAATTTATGATGTTGAAGGTATCCCCGTGGAAGGGATTGATGAGATTTGGTAAGAAGGGGAAGCTAAGCCCCAGATTTATTGGACCTTTGAGATTTTGAGACGAGTTGGAAAGTTAGCCTATGAATTGGCTTTACCCCCCAAGCTTGCAGCAAGTACATAATGTGTTCCATGTGTCCATGCTACGACCCTACCATACTGACTTCCGACATGTGATAGAATATGACCAAGTGGATCTGCAACCAGACTTAACTTATGTGGAGCAACCCGTAAAAATCATGGATAGAAAAGAACAGGTGCTGAGGAACAAGGTTGTCAAACTAGTGAGAGTTTTGTGGAGAAACCAGAATGTCGAAGAATCAACATGGGAACAAGAGAGCACGATGCGTGAAAAGCACCCCCAACTGTTTTCAACCTGATTCCGGGACGGAATCCTTTTAAGGAGGGGAGGCTGTAAGAACCCTAATTTTTGCAATATTTTCTTTTATATAATATCATGTGGCATTGTCAATTTGGAACCTTTCTAGTCATCCCTGTTGTTTAACGGAATTGATTGTCTGAGAAACTATGTTGTTACATTCACTATGTAAGATAAAGGGAAGATTGTTGAAGGCAAGGATCTTATTGTTAGTAAGATTTATAAAACTTGGGACTTGAGAGTCATTGGAGTACTAAAAGATTTATTAGGAATTATGATGAGGAGTTATGGATATTCGAGGAATTTACACAATTAAGTACTTACGGAATTACAAGGGAAATCCCTACGCGACAAAATATTATTACGAGAAATTAATTAAGATACGATACGAATTAAAGATTAAGTGACAATCATTGGTGGAAGAATAAAGATACAAGGAGTGATATTGCATGCAAGTCCCATGCAACTAAGTAGTTAGGAAAGCAAACTAGTAGTATCCAAGTGGACAAGAGGAATAGTAACTAGTTATTACTTTTTCCAAGGGAGACAAGAGAGTATGGTGGCCTATACCCTAGACTTACAACATGTGATACATATCTATATACTAATACATATATCACCCAACCACTTTACAATTATTCAACCAACACAAAAAGTAAACACAAAAGCTCTCCCCCCCCCCCAAGCACATATAGCTCTCGGCCAAAGCTAGAAAGCAAGGAGAAGAAGAAATTTTCTTCCATTTCTCTTCATTCATAATTCAAGGCAAAATTCCTAGGCACTCTACATCATATAAGGAAGGTATACTAAGAATTCCAAGCCTTTTCATCCATTAATTTTCAAGATATTAATTGTTAAAGTTTTGGTGAATAGTAACAATGTTAAGTTTTCTTTTAGATCTTGGATTATAAGGAGTGTAGGAGCTTATTCAAGGTGTTCTTGAGACTTGTAAGGCATACCCAAGGCTCCTAGATACTCAAGAAGGTATAAAAACCCTAACCCCTCTTGGCCATGTAGTGTTTGTGATGTTTAATGATAGATCCATGTGTATTTGTGTAAATCTTGGATATATAAGTGATGGATGATATGGATCTTGAGTTTAAGTGTTGTGGTTGTGATTTTTATGCTTGTGGTTAGTGTATGTATCTCCATGTATGTTATAAAGTATGAACTTGGTGACTTAGATGTTGGTTGTGATGTGGATGTAAGAATCTTGGTTGATTTAGTGAAACAAGCATGCTGAGTTTTTCCAGGAATTTGAACTGTTTGTAAGAGGGTTTTGAACCCCCAAATCTTGTCCCCTGAGGTCCTAATATATATTGTTGGAGAGGTATTTGAATGTAGTTTCCAAAAATATAAGGTTCATGACTAGGTGATGTATAGATTTTGAGTTATGGCCGGAGAAGTGAAATGTGTTTCTGGATTCCGGACTGCACAAAATGGTCCCCTTGTAAACCTTGTTTAAACCCCTAAAAATTTATGTAGGATCATGGAAAAACTAGAGAAGCTAGTAAATGCAGTGGTGAAGGCTACCCAAAAAGAATTGGATTAAAATATGTATTTTTCAATTTTATAAAAATGCTAGAGTAAAAGTCGCGCAAGGGAAAAAGTCGTTAAGGGAGTGTGATTTAAGGGGTAATGGACATGACTCGGATATGGTAACCAAATTAAGTCGAATAAGTGACGAGCGTAATCGAGTGGTGAAATGAACCTATAGTGGGGCTAGAGTGTCATAAGACGAAGTCATTAAGTTAATTTTGTATCCCCTAAAACCCCGTAATTAAAGAGGTATTGTTAAGGTACTAACGAACGGTTATTGCTTATGTATAGATCATTCCACTCCGCACGCTCGACACCCCAACCACACCAAGGCAAGTTTACTTTTCAAAACTTACATATACAAGGACTATCACTATCGTGTTTTTAGTTTTCAATCATATCAAATGTTTATGTTTATCGAAGTGTCGATGAAATTGAGATGTATAAGTACATATATGTTTGCACCCCTTGAACTTAGAATGAAATGTTTTCTTCGGACAACGACTCTAGCAATAGAGGTCGTAGCGGTCCGTATATACTATTGACCGGGGAGTGGTATATTATTATATCGTAATTAAATTGCGAAAAGCCGAAGGGTCATTCGGGGAGTATCGTATACTCAAGTAATTATTTTTATATCTTCGTAAATACTCAAAATACCTATCTTGGATTAAAAGCTTATTTAATTAAATAATTATTTTATTAATTATTAATATTAAATCTTAAAATCTCATTTATTAATTATTGTTCATTATTTTAAAGACGAGGCTAATCCAAGATACCTTTAGCACTTTCAAACTCGAACTCTTTCGAACTCAAAACATTTTCGAAAACCCCCGGTCAGGTTTTGTTTCTTGTACGATTTCAAGAATTATCGGTCGACTGATGTCGGACCTCAACTACTCAGTTTTCATTCAAAATCAAGTTGTAAAAGGAAAAGAAAAAAGGGACTCTGGCAGGTGTGGGAACCGTTGACGAACGATTCCCGGGATGTGTAAGCGGCCGTGAGCCAGGCGATCCATCAATTATTATTCCGGCCCAGGTGTTGCCGAAGGATGATTACGGATGTAGTTTTCATCGAGGGTGATTACGGATGTAGTTTTCACCCGGGGATAGTTATGAATGTAGTTTCTATCCTTCTACCGGTAGAGAAGACCCGCGGATTATTGGACTTGGATGTGGCGACTGATCATCGTCAATCCTTGTCAGGTTTTTATGTTTTCTTCCAGTCCCATCCTCCACTTTGGAAAAATACTCAAACACTGCTTCTTGGGCCTAAGTGCCAAGCTGCCGATAGTGTGGCTTTTGATAAGAAAAATGTTGACATCGTGCAGTATCTAGAACTGCAAGATTTTCTATAAAGATTGGCACGTGTTAGTGCACTCTTGCAATTATTTCAAAGAATGAAATGTTTTTGAATGAGAAACCTTCTAAGGTAATGGAAGGAAAAAGGTTTGCAATGATGTATTCCCGGTACAGTATGTTAACCGTAGAGTGTTTTGCCGAAAATGATATACTCATATGTATATATTTTCAAGTTTGAGATATATTGAAATAGGAACCTTATAAAGGGTTCATATGTTTTTCTTAAAGCTCCTTAGTGAGTATAGATGTTTTATTTAAACTCGGACATATATATTGTCCAATTATGTTTTGAAATCTGAGATATATACCCATATAGTTGGGAATGTTTTCGAAATAAACCACATTATTATTTTTCAAAATGGTGAACTTGTTGAGCATTATGTAGCTCATTCTTGCTTTATAAAAACTTTTCAGAAAGAGAAGAATTTGGCCGATTAACTCCGCACCAGCAAAAGAGGAGTAAAAGATTTACCCTGGAGATGATTTAGTTCCTGATAAATACTACAGAGTAAGTCTGATAAGTTTTCAACTGTAATAGTAAGACTTGTCTTCAAGTGTAGTTGTATAAGTGGAATTGCGTAAGACTCTGGATTGTACAGATGAATTGTAATATTTAGTGTTACTTTTGATTATCGTTTCTGAGGCTCTAACTTGTTTGTGTGTAAGATTGAGGTCTGGATGGATGTATTGTTGAGTTGTAAAGTTAATACAGGTATGATATGGTTGGATGGTGACGTGACGACCTGAATCTTTGACCTCAGATTTGGGGGTGTCACATTTGCCTTGAACTTGGTATTTTGAGGGTGCGGGCTCCTCTGAAGGCCTCGCATGATGTAATCCTTAACTTGATTCCCTGGATTTTTTGCTATGGTTTATGCACTTTATTCACTTTTGCTTGATAAATGCTTGCAGTGTAGTAAAATTACATGTTTACACATGCGTACACCTCCCTTAAATTCAGTACTTAGCACTCCCTACTTCGCATGCCCTGCTTAGGGGTACTATCCATGCTATACTTTATTTAGTTAAGTATCCATGCCAGGCTTCAACCTAGGATAATTAAGCCTTTACTGACCTTGGGGTTCACCTGTTATACCCCTATTCATTGATAAATTGGCGTGTGTCCCTTCCTTAGAAACAGTAGATGCTTAATCCGTCGTACTCCTATCATGTGTTGATAAGTCATGTTTGACCTTATAAATTTTTAGATATGTACACCAAGTGAATTTCCCAATAAGCCTGCCATTTCCATCCTGAATCCTTATTTTGTAGCTAACCCTTATCAACCGTAAGACCTTAACTGAAGGTTGATTGGTAATCCACCAATTGTACCCCCGAATATGACACTTGTTGGTACATGTTGGGTTCCCACCATCCTTACTATACAATTTCCTTGTAAGACCAATTTCCTCAGTCATTCCTATTACCCAAAGATTAGACCTTACTCACCCAAATTCCTTGGGGTCGTGGTGAGGTTATCTTGAGGTTGGTTATCCATCATACTGACTACACGGTAATTCAGGGTTCGAACGATTGAACCTTCCCACACGAGAACCTCGTGATCCTAGTTACCCTAGAACCTTCCTGCCATGGGGTCCATCCCTTTTCATGCATGAGCCATGCGTATTCCAACCCATGTGCACGTAATCCACGTACGTTTCCATCCATGTATCCATATAATTCATATTTATATAACCCGTGTAATCCATTAACATACATTCCATATGTTTTCCATCCATAATCATATAATCCATATGTTTCCATCCATCATATAATTTTTGTTTAAAATTTTATCCATTTTTAAGTTAAACTATCCTTCCATTAATCGGTGTATACCTACTACCCCCCGAGTTCTTTAATATAATTAGACTTATAATGAAGAACTAGGTTAAACAGTCATATCCTCCCCAAGCATAAATAAAATAGGTTACACATAACATGCATTCATCCACATAAATCCATACATTTTATGCATAAAACAGAGATAAAAGAAAAAACAAGTTGATTTCAATTCCATCACATCACATCATGATTGGTGTTCAACAGGTAGGCGTACATTCACAACCCCCCAAGCACTTTACTAACATAAAAAGGGAAATTCCTAGCCGACTGATCCTAATATTATGGTAGCTACAACTAATAATCCACTTTTATTTTCCTACACCTGAAAGAGGTATACAAGAAATGTTACCTGGGTTCAACTACTGGTAATATTTCTTAAGGTGTTCGGCGTTCCACGCCCTCGGGATTAGCTTCCCGTCCAAATCCTCCAAATGATAAGTTCATTCCCATAATACCGATTTGATCACATATGGGCCTTCCCAATTTGCCTCAAAGGCCCCATATCCTGGAGTCCTCATGTTAGGCATCATCTTCCTTAAAACCAGATCACCAACCTTTAAAGGTCGTGCTCGAACCTTGCCATCAAAGTACTTGCGAGTCCTTTGTTGATAAGCTGCAAGCTTTAGCTGAGAGGTTGTACGAACCTCTTCCACCAAATCCAAGTACAAACGATGATTAACTTCATTTTCCATGGGATCAAAGTTATCCCTCCTAAATGAACCAGCACCAATCTCCACAGGTACCATTGCTTCGTACCCATAAGTTAGTGTAAATGGGGATTCACCAGTTGTAGTCCTAGGTGTTGTGTTGTAAGACCATAACACCATGGGAAGTTCCTCTGGCCAGCAGCCCTTCTTATCTTCCAACTTTGCCTTTAAAGTATGTTTAATGATTTATTGATGGCTTCAGTCTGACCGTTGCTTTGGGGGTGGCAGACTACAGAAAAGCCCTTAACAATTCCGAGGTCCTCACATAAACCTCTCATTTCCTTGCTATCAAATTGCTTGCCATTGTCAGATATCAATTTATAAGGAATCCCATATCGGCATATAATTGCTCGAAATATGAACTCCTTTAATTTGGCTGCAGTGATCGTAGCCAGGGGTTCAGCTTCCGCCCACTTTGTAAAATAATCCACTGCTACAACAGCATACTTTACTCCTCCCTTCCCCTTAGGGAGTTCTCCAATCAAATCAATTACCCAAACAACAAAGGCCATGGGCTAGAGAGTGGCTTCAATGGCACAGCAGGATTCTTATTTGAGTTGGCACACCTTTGGCACCGATTGCACGCCTTTGAGAATTTATGTGTGTCCTGTTGTAGAGTTGGCCAATAGTACCCTTGTCGAAGTATCTTATGGGCCAATGAGGTTCCTCCAGAGTGGTTTCCACATATGCCCTCATGCACCTCCCGCATAATATATTCGCATTCATTGCCTACTATACATTGTAGAAGTGGCTTGGTGAAACCCCTCTTGTATAGCTTTCCATCATAAAGGGCATAACGCGTAGCCTTATACTTCATTCTCCGGGCTTCATCCTTTTCAGCTGGCAGAACCCCTTTTGTTATGTATTCCAGGATGGGAGTAATCCATGTGTTCCCCACTTGAACCTCAATATCCATACAGTCGACCCTTGGAATGCTAGGTTGCTGTTGTATCTCCAATGGTATCACCCCTAGCGTAATCGCTTCCCTATTAGAACCCATTTTCGCTAAGGCATCCGCACTTGAGTTTTCTGTCCTTGGAATTTGCACAAGGTTTATCTCTCCAAACTTGCCCATCAGCTCTTGGGCGTATCTCATGTACAAATCAGTGCGTGGACCCCTAGCTTGAAAGTTGCTTTTTATATGTCCCACCACCAACATGGAGTCACTATATATAGTCATATTCACCACTTTCATTTCCAGTGCCAGCTTCAGACCCGCAATCAGGGCTTCGTATTCGGCATCATTGTTGGTAGCCTTGAATGTAAAATGAATTGAACTTTGCAGTTTGTGGCCTTCAGGGCTTATCAGGACTATGCCAGTACCTGCCCCATTTCCATTTACGGCTCCATCTACATATAGAGTCCACCATGGTGCACAATTTTCTGTTGGGGCTTCCTTCTCCGGGGGTTCAATCACCGTCTCCTTAGCTTGAACCTCAAAGGATGGTGGAAACTCTAATAAGAAATTAGCAAGTGCTTGGCCTTTGATAGCTGTTCTTGGCTTGTATTCAACATCAAATTGGCCCAACTCCACAGCCCATTTCATCAACCTTCCTGAGGCTTCAGGTTTGTACAGGACCTGCCTTAGTGGAAATGAGGTTCGTATTTCTATCGTGTGTGCTTGGAAGTATGGCATTAACTTTCTTGATGCCAGGATCAACGCGTAGGCTGGCTTCTCCATGTTTGTGTATCTAGTTTCAGCATCTAGAATCCTCTTGCTCACATAATACACAGGGTACTGGGTTTGATCTTCCTCACGAACCAAATCGAAATTAATAGAGTGCTCAGAAACCGCCAAATACAAAATCTGGGTTTCACCCTCTATTGGCCTCGCTAGCAATGGGGGGCTTCCCAATTGTTCCTTCAATTTAGTGAAGGCATCTTCACATTCAGGTGTCCACTCAAAGCCTTTTCTCTTCTTGATAGCTGCAAAGAATTCTCGACATTTGTCAGAGGACTTGGAGATAAACCTATTCAGGGCTGCCACTCGTCCAGTAAGGCTTTGGACCTCTTTCACACTTCGAGGGGATCTCATTTCAACCAGTGCCTTTATTTTAGCAGGATTGGCTTCGATTCCTCGATGATTCACAATGAAGCCGAAGAATTTTCCAGACTCCACCCCAAATACACATTTCTGGGGGTTCAACCTCATCCTATATTTCCTTAGGATACCAAACATTTCATTGAGGTGAGCAACATGGTCGCCTGCTACCTTGCATTTTACCAGCATATCGTCCACATATACTTCCATAGTTTTTCCAATCTGGTCCTTAAACATCTTGTTGACCAGCCTTTGATAGGTTGCTCTGGCGTTCAGCAGCCCGAAAGGCATCCCGATGTAACAGTAGAGTCCTCTGTCTTTGATGAAGGAAGTATGCTCCTGATCGGGTTCATACATCGAAATTTGATTGTAACCTGAATATGCGTCCATGAAACTTAGCAAGGCATGACCGGCCGTAGCATCGACTAGTTGACCAATACGCGGGAGCGGAAAGCTATCCTTGGGGCATGCTTTATTCAAGTCAGTGAAGTCAACGCACGTACGCCATTTGACATTGGGTTTCTTTACCAAGACCGGATTTGCCAACCACATGGGGTAGAATGATTCCTTTACTAGTTGGCTTTCAACAATCTGTCTACCTCTTCTTTTAGGGCAACGGCTCTTTCCCCACTTATTGCTCTCCTTTTCTATCTTACGGCCTTCATATCTGGATCAATGTTCAAATGATGACACATCACCTTTTGGTCTATTCCCACCATGTCCTCATGGCTCCATGCAAATACGTCTAAGTTGTTTCTTAGAAATGCAACCAATGCTTCCTTGACTTCAGGGTTCAACTGTTTGCCGACCTTCAATTCCTTAGTAGGATCAGCTGCGTCCACCAGGATAGATAAAGTGTCTTCAGCCGCCCCAGTCTTTTCCTTTGTTTCGGGCATTCGTGGATCAAGATCAATTTCCACTGGGTTCACCTGTTTTGCATCCTGATGGGGTTCCACCAACTGACCATCGGACTTCTTTGATTCCTTCAGATCGTTTTCATTATCCAAGCTTTCAAAATCACTGTCATGGACCTCTTCAACTATGCCTTCAATCAATGGCTCTTCAGCCTTGGAATTTTGAAATTTCGGGGCTTCCAGTATTAGTATCCCGTTAGGGGTACCTACCCCTCGAAAAGGTGCAACATCTGTATAAGGCTCCTCGCCTGGATGTTGTACAATCATGATAACATGACACATGTCTCTTTCTGGTCTTGTTTCCTTTTAACGTAAGGATTCATCTCCTTTCCCTACACCGGGGTCCAGGTAACGATAGCATTGCTCTGAAGTACCTCCGTCCACCAACAACAGGTGCTTACAAGCTTGTTCAGCTGTATGCAGGGCTTTACTATAGCACTCCCTTGAATCTGATTGACATATCCTTGAACACACCCAATTCCTCTGGGAGTTGGGAATTTCATTGACAAGTGGTAAATGGATGTCACCACCCGCATGTCTTTTAACAACGGCCTTCCAAGTATCCCATTATAAGAAATATCTTCATTTACCACCATGAACTCTATCACCTGAGTAGCATACCGGGGTTCCTCTCCCAAAGTGATAGGGAGTTTTACTCGTCCCACAATTTGTACAGGGTTTCCATTAAATCCATACAATTCATTATATGAAGGAGCCATTTCCTTGTCAAGTAACCCCATTTTCTGGTAAGTGCTATACGCCAAGATATTTACTGAACTTCCGTTATCTACCAATACTCGGTGTAAGTTCAAGCCTCCGATCGCAGCCTTAATTACCTTACCAAGGCATCGTTATGTGGATGGTGCACGTGCCTGGCATCCTCCTCGGTGAACGTTATATCAACTGCCTCACCCTTCAAGAGCTTGGGTGGCCTTTTGGACAAGTTGTACACATTCGTGAGGGGTACAACCCTTGCTTCCCAGGCATAATTTTTCTGGGCGTTCCTGCTCATACCCCCGATGTAAGGTCCACCAATTATAGTGCGGATACTGGTGGCTCTTGTAAGGCGTTCAGGATTCGCCTTTTCAGTCTCTTTGTTAATTCTGTCATTCTTGTCCCCTTTAGCTTCTGGAGCCACGAACTCAGTAAGGTAACCCCTTCTTATAAGATCTTCAATGTGGTCCTTCAGATTACGACATTCCGCCATTTCGTGCCCATTGGCATCATGAAAAGCACAATATCGCCCTTCATTTTTATTTCCCGGAGGCCCATTTCTTGTTGGTTTTCTAAACATTCCCGCCTTGTTCCCTACTTCGTACACCTGCTCAATGGAAGCCGTGAGCGGGGTGTACTCAGCGTACCTTCCTGAACCCTGAGAATCCTTCCTTGTAGGATATTTATAGTTTATTGTCCTTCCTGTGTTGGTTGCATTCACAGTTATAGGGGCAGTCTTTTCATCATGATGGGTGCTTCTGGTAGAGGAGCTTCCACCATAGGAGGTTCGTTTGTGGTACCCCCTACCTTTCGGGCTGTATGACCTACGCCTCTTACTCCTGCTCCATTCCCTTGAACTTCGACTCTTCTCTAGTTTAGCCATTGATTCTTCGATCACCTTGTGAGTTTCTGCCTTGGCGTAGAAATATGCCAAAGTTTTGGGCTCCGCCCCTTGTAGTTCTTTCCAAAAATCGGTGCCTGGGCGTATGCCCCCAATCAAAAAATTCTTATAGGTTTCATCTGTGGTCTTCCTCACCTTAGGGACCTCTGCATTAAATCGTTTGAAATATTCAGTGAGGGTTTCATTCCTGTCCTGCTTGATGTTCGCCAGGGTGTTGGCTGGGGGTGCGAATGCAACCGAAGCCCGAAATTGGGTTACGAACATTTCACTCATTTGCCTCCAGGAGTGGATAGAGTTTGGACGTATCCTCTTGAACCACTGATGAGCACTGTCCCTTACTGTAGCAGGTAATAAACGACACTTTGTTAGGTCTTTCACCTGGTATACTTCCATTTCCGTATCAAATCGACTGAGATATTCCACTGGATCGGTGGTTCCACTAAACTTTAAGTCTCCTACCCCCCGGTATTTTGATGGGAGGGGTGAATCTCTCACCTTTTTGGTAAAAGGTGAAGCCACTGTTAAGCCTTCCAACGACTGTTTCTCCAACCTTAGCTTTTTTAGCGCTTCGCGCAGATCCTTTACCTTGTAGTGTTCGTTCACACCATCTGTGAACTGGCTTCCGTCATCACTAGAGTCCTCATTTGAACCCTGATCATCACCATCGTACTCAGGGTTATGTCGAGAGCTGCAGCTTCGCTCATCTTCAGCCCCTTTAGAGAGCCTGCCAGATTTAGAGGCAGACTTGTCCTTTCTATAACTCTGAGATCCTTTTGACTGAGACTTTGCATCGTGAACCGTTTTGGTCTGCCTTTCCTTCTTTCCATTAAGCTTGTAACACAAATCCTTAACATTTAGCTTGTTGCCCAGCCTGTCAAAGACACTCAGGCTGTGCACAGGTGAACCATGCGACCGGTGAACCTCTTCTTCTCCTTCTTTCCAGTCTGGGTTCGTCTGATCAGTCTCCATATCAGAAAACCCCTTCTCCGAAGCCTCCTTCTCCGATTCCACTTCATCACTGTCAAAATCCAATCGAACATGTGTAACTTTTTTCTTTTTCTCCTTTCGATCCATGGAACCATGCTTTAACTTCCATTTCTTCAACTTCTCGGATTTCCTTTCCAAAGAAACGATTTTCTTTTCCATCTTTTTAATCTTTTCTTTGAGCTCCTGGCTTGTGACTTCATCATCACGTCCCCATCATCCTCACTACGTTCATCCTCCGGCGTATGAATATCACCCGAATTCCGAGACATCTCTTCCCTCAAGAGACAATACCAGCTGCCCTCCTTTTAGCACCACAAATGTTGTGAGGGAAAATTGGTACAATACTTTAATAAGAGAATTACAAGAAAAAACCAAGAAAATCCAAGAATATCGATTGAAATAACTAAATTACCAGCCAAAAAACCCTAATTTCATAAACCCTAATCCGAGAGGAGGGTGAATGATTATATGGACTGAGTTTGCAAGTACTCCGAGCTATGGTGATCGAATAAAACCTATTCAATCGAGATAGACCAGCTCAAAGCATGTGTTAGAGGTGTATATGTATGTCTAACCTCTTGCAAAGTGCCTACATACCCTTATATATATAAGAGATCAAGTCCTCATGTAGTTCTTCATAATTATCCTCCACCTTCTTCTGCCATATCCCCCGTAATAGACCTGCAGTGCTCGTTTATCCAGCCTTCCATAATTATCCAGCCGTTATTATATGGTTAATCCATGTATTTTCGTGATTTATCCTCCTATACGTATATATATATATATATATATATATATATATATATATATATATATATATATATATAGGCTAGCGTTCAAATAGAAACCAACCTTAGAATGGAAACTAGAAACTTACACTAAATAAATTATATTTCATTTATTTTAATGGCCCCGCTAGGGGCACTTTCACAAAAAACGTTTAAAATTCTTGGCTCTATTCAACAAAATATAAAAAAAAAATAAAAAAAAAATTTTAAAAAAATTTACTGTTCACGTGCCACGTCATCACGTGAACAGTAACTTTTTTTTTAAATTTTTTTTATTTTTTTATATTTTTGTTGAATAGAGACAATAATTTTAAACGTTTTTTGTATTGGAGTACCCCTAATTTGGTCATTAGATTAGCTTGAAATATTTAATTTAGGCTTAGTTTCTTGTTTCTATTCTAAGTTAGTTTCTATTAGAACAAGACCCTATATATATATATAGGCTAGCGTTCAAATAGAAACCAACATTAAAATAGAAACTAGAAACCTACACTAAATAAATTATATTTCATTTATTTTAATGGCCCCGCTAGGGGCACCTTCACAAAAAACGTTTAAAATTCTTGGCTCTATTCAACAAAAATATAAAAAAAATTTAAAAAATTTTAAAAAAAAGTTACTGTTCACGTGCCACGTCATCACGTGAACAGTAATTTTTTTTTAAAATTTTTTTTATTTTTTTATATTTTTGTTGAATAGAGACAATAATTTTAAACGTTTTTTGTATTGGAGTACCCCTAATTTGGTCATTAGATTAGATTGAAATATTTAATTTAGGTTTAGTTTCTAGTTTCTATTCTAAGTTAGTTTCTATTAGAACAAGACCCTATATAGGCTATATATATATATATATATATATATATATATATATATACGATGTTAATCCATAATATAGATTGCTATCAGATCGTTCCTATTGTTTAGGAGTTATCCAGAAGGTTGTTATAACGCATACAATCTCCTATAATATAGGTGATTCTGAGCCCGCTGGTATATTTTCTGGAAACCTTCGGGGTTCAAGCGCGTACCCCTGACCTGACAGCCTGCTACCCAGTTGAACCCCCTTCTGGCCTCCACACAGCTTTACCCTTATCTGGGGTTCTTATTCTCGCACCCCTATATGAACATGCTTCACATTTAACACCAGATCCTTGTCCCTCAACCCATCCTCGAAGCATACAAAGCCATCACATTCAACCTTGGACCCAGCTTATCCTTTCATATTCAACTAATTCGAGTGGGCTGATTTTGGACAGAACAGGTACGCAAGCATCTTGGAAAAGGATTCGACACATCTAATAAGTCGAGACACCTCTCAAGTCCAGCCCCAGACATCCAATTCCCAAATTCCCCTATTTTCATAATTTCGTTATTCCAACATCCAAAATTTGTTATCACCTAATTTCTACGTTAACAATATATCTTAAGAATATGTTTTTTTTTGTTTATGATATACATGGTGCTTATCATCATGAGCTATTTTCTTTTATTTGAACAGAAGAGATTACGTGTGATAGTTTGACCTTGTTGCTGCTTGTATTGTGATTTGTCTTATAGGTATCGCGTGTTTAACATTTGTTTTATGAAGTACTAATGTTTATCAATTCCATGTTTTTATACCATTTTTGTAAAACTAGTTACTACCTATACTCATGTTTGTTTGTCCATGTTTTTAGACTTGATGTTTTTTTGATATTATTGTTAGCATTACTTTGGTAATTTTTTTTGTGAAACCAATTTTGATTTATTTGTTGATACTTGAAAGTACTTCATTGTTGAGACTCATGCTATTCAGCCATTAATATTACTATTTTGTTAGATTTCTTTATACGTTTGTATAATTTTTTTCCATTTGCTGTAAGTAGCATGCACACGTTTTGATCCATTTGTTTAGAGATCTGACACAAATTTATATGAATTGTGTTTTAGATTTTTTCATAGCTATGTCTTTTGTGTGTTTTATTTTGGCTCATTTGATTGTTTGACTTTTAATTGCTAATGTTACATTAGTATTTTTCTGCCATTCATCACTTTCTGCGTTCTGCGTTATCGTGTATTATTAACACAAGTTAATTGCTAGCATGCTATACCTTTATATTTTTCACCGATTTTTATTTACATTATTCAGTGAGCCTTACATGTTCAGATTTATATGATTATTAATTATATTTATAATTATCATACAATTTGCCATTTAATCTCAAAGGCAATACAATTTTGTATATATCTGTCAGTAGATATGTACTTGTATAATTTTTATTAATTAATGTTGGCTTGATAATAGATTAATTTTGGTTTTTATTTTTTTTAATATTGCCAAATAAATTTGTAATTTTTTTGTGAATGTGTATCTGTTGAGAACATGTTTAGATAAACTAAGAAATTTTATGGCAATAATTTGTTGGAGCTGACAAATAAACAAATAGATAGTTTCAAAAACAGTCAAAAATTTGTCTGTGTAAGAGATGGTTTTAAAATGAAATTCTAAAAATATTCAGAATAAAGAGCATGGCAGTGAAAAATATATGGAATGAATAATTTTTTGAAAAATAATTATTCATGTACTAGAAAATTGGGTAAGTGCCTAGAATTAAAAGAATGAAACAATAAGAATTTATTGTTCTATTCGAATATAATGTTTGTCATATGGTGACATGTAAAATAAAGGAGATTTAATTGATTTTGTTACAACCCGTTATTTTGTAACAAAAAGTTATAAATTGGATGATTTAATCGATTTCCCTGAGGCAGAGGGCACGTCCTCTGCGTATCATCTCTCGAAGTACTATATGAGGAGACTTTGACAATTATAGGGGCTCTCCCTCCTAAGAAAGCATCCTGTCGATCATGGGGCCATCAATACCTTCGATATATGTCCACCCTTCTATCATTATACTCACGATCATCCCTTCTTCCAGCATAACCTCAAGGAAGGATCCGCTCGTGTCCATGGGATCTCAACCTGTGATCAGGGGGTGCTCTCTGTGGATGACGGGTCCTCTCTTCCAAGTGATTTCTTCTTCTTTGGTGCTCAAGGAACAACATTCTCAAATTATCATCATTAAGCCTTATACCCAAGCGTTCCTTCAAGTTAGCAAAATCCCTGCTTTCTTTAGCAAGCTTTTCCTCATCTTGTTGAATCTCTCTCAAGACACCCCCTGACCTATGTGGAGGGGAGGGCCTTATCTTCAATGGTAGCCTTCTCTGATCATCGATTTCTTCAGTAGGATTCTCAACAATAGGGGCTCTCTCTTCACAGTAATTCAACTTCCGAGGAGTTACAAACTAAAACCTCCTGTCTCGACCGTCATCGCCTCCTTGAGAACTCCCTTTACCTTGACGGGCTTTTCTGGCACGGTGATGATTGCGTAGGTGATAACAGAATCTCCTTCGCCTTCCTTGCTCCACTGTGCCCAACCTTGCCTCAAAATTATATAAGACAGTTCCATGCGATACAATTACTTCATTAATTTTGCGTTGCTAATGAGAACGGATGGCTGTCTGCCGGCAATTGGAGCACCATGGTGAACGGGAGGAACCTCCTATGGAACGTAAGCTTCATGGCAGGCATGGTTACCCTTCAAGCTCTAATCAGATTCATAAACATCTTCTCCATATTAACCTTCATCACAGGTGTAAGATATCTTTTCCTCCTAAGATTATGATCTTGATCAGCGGGCCCTTCCTTCTAGCACCAATTTCTTGACGGAGGAATTTGGTAACAAAACAATTTCGAGGTAAGTCGCCGGAATCAAGATCTACAATAGTGGTTCTTCATCGGAAAAATTGGTGGTGCGTCGTGGTTGTAGGCAATTAGTGGCTGAGATTGATTAGAGTTAGTGGTGGTCGCTTCAGAGCTCTCAACTTTCAATCCCACAATCTGTCTACGTACCCCGATATTTATTGGGGATCAAACCATACATAGTTCTTGGATAGCAAGAAACCTAAACGGGCTAGATTTCTTGGCATACGACCCAGCTTCAAGAATGTTTCACGATGAGGCCTAACCACAAAGGCCCAAGGCCCGTATATGATTTCAGGTTTTCACGGATAAGGAAATTTCCCCCGTTGATAGGTCCATAATTCATCATATTCTTAATACCTATTTTATGTTAGTTTTCGTAATTTTATTAATTAATAAATTGTTTTATTTTGTTTTGTAGGAAAATAAATAAAAACAAATTTCAAGCAGGAAAAGGTGCAAAAAGGGAAAGGAGGTGGAAAATACTTGAAGTTAAGGACATTGGAGGAAAAATCGATTACTTATCGGAGAAGAAAAGGAAATTGAAGAAATTATATTCAAGATTGGATTGTATTCAAAGGGTCCAAACCCCTTATTTTTCCCTATATATATGGTCATCTCTCTTGTATTTGAGACACCACTTTAGACATCAATTTAGACACCGATCTAAATTCATAATTTAGGAGTAGGAGTAGGAGTAGATTTAGTTGTCCTTCAATACAAACAATTTTTATTTGCTTTATTAAAACACTTTTTCTGTTATTCAATTCATCCTTTAAATTCTTGTTTGTTTTTCGATATCATGTCTAGCTAATTCTCTTATCCTAGGATGAAGATGAAGTTGATTTAATTACTCTTGATTTCTTCTCGTTCTTATTAATTGATTCTCATGATTTTTCTTGGTGCTTAACTGTTCAATTGACAAAGTGATTTTGATATATTATTGTTACCGGATTTATTTTTCATAGCCTATGCTTGTTCCTTGAAGTTTTGATAGGTTATTGTTAGATAACAAGTTTCATAGTATATGCTTGTCTCGTTAATTGATATATCTTGTTTGTGAAGAAAAGAGGATTGGTTTTAGGGCGAGGTGATATTAATTGTGATTGATTAACGGATTCGGATTCCTAGGTTTTCCATATTATTTGATAATATTTGCTAATCTTTGTAATTTAGGTTAATAAACTCTCATCTCAAATCTTATTGTCAAGTTCGCCTGAGTTAATTGTTAGGGTTTTGAAAATTCGTAGTCTTTGTGGATCGACCTGTAATTGCTACAACTAAACACTGTGCGCTTGCAGTTATTTTACACATCAAGTTTTTGGCGCCGCTGCCGGGGACTATTGGTAATTTTCACTCCTTGATATTAATTCTTCGGATTAGTTTCTTGTTTTCTTTTGTTTGTTTTTTTTTAGGGAATTGTGAAGCGGAGAAAAGCTTGGACAAGAAGATCGCTAGAAGGCCTCGCTGTCTCTTTTGAAATTTTTAGAAGCGCTTTTCGGTATTCCGTATCACCTCTCTCTATTTTTCTTTCTTTCTCATTATTGAAAAAACAAAAAAAAAAATTAAAAATTCAAAAAACCCAAAAATATTAGTTAGTTAATTGTTTGTTAAACCAATTTGCTGCATCATTCATTCTCTCACACAGGATCACATCATCTAGATTTCTTTATTGTATTTATTGCTGTCCATCTTATAAAATTGTGGTGATTGCTGGAGGAAAGAGGTACGTACAATTTAGAATAGAACACGTAGTGTAGTGCATCCATAAGTGTTTACTTTCTTGTTCTTTGTGTGTTGCATCATTCAATCAATCTTAAGGGTGCCACCCAATTACAAGATAAGGTGGGGGATTTCATCACCCTTTCCTTGGCCCACAAATCACTAATTCCTTCATCTTGCATTCCCCTTTCCTTAATAAAACTAAGTAGACGTTAGCCCCTAGGATTTCGCGCTCAACTAGGAAGAGAATCTAGGAGGAACGAATCACTAAGTATTCTTTCGTTTGGTGTCTAGGCAAGCGTGACGCTTACCTGGCTAATTTGGATTGGTGTCTAGAAAGGTGTTTAGCCTCTTGGCAATGCTTGCACCTGCCTGGCCAGTCAGGACGAATGCTTTTTGAGTTGTGACTTTTAGTAGTATCTTATTGTTAGGAGCAAGGTCTAGATTTTTTTTAGGATAATATAGATTTTTCTTTTTAATTTTCCATTTTTTTAGGTGTTTACTTATAGCTCTTGTGTGCTACGTGCTTAATTGTTTACTTATCTTGTATGCAAAGTGCTTGGGTTCGAGACACTACATCTAGATTAGTAAGACAAACCAATCTTTCATCTCCTAAAGTAGTGAGGCAACTCGAGTTCTCTTCACCCACTAGAATTGAGTCAAAAGAATTAGAAGTTCAACCCGTAGTCATGGCTGTTTCACTTAAAGACCGTTGTTACCCCGCTCGTACCGCTCAACCCTCATGCATAGTCTTACCCGCAGTAACCGCGAATAACTTTGAAATCAAACATCACAACATTAGCATGTTACCTAGGTTTGCTGGGGTAGAGGGAGAGGATCCATATCTTTTCATTCGAGAGTTTGAGGAAGTGTGTGCATTGCAAAAACTTCAACAATTGAGTGAGGATTCCATTAGGCTCAGGCTTATTAACTTTGCTTTGAAAGAAGATGCTAAACAGTGGTTGTATAGTCTACCCGTTAATTCTATTTCCACATGGGAGGGATTTGTTGCTATCTTTCTTAAAAAATATTTTCCAAACCATAAGGCAAACAGAATTAGGAATGAAATCAACCAATTTCAACAAAATCGGAATGAGTCTTTTTGGAAATATTTTGATAGATTTAAAAAGTTGTTGTCTAAATGTCCTCAACATGGTATAGAAAAATGGAGACTTTGCAAAATTCTTTATGAAGCCTTAGATAGCCAAACCACTGCTTTGTTAGAGTCTATGTGTAATGGTAAGTTTATGGACAAAGATGAGGATGAAGCTTGGCAATTTTTTGAGGAGTTAGCTGAAAGAACAATGTTGTGGGAGTCAACTAGGGAACCTAATCAGGAAGCTGAAAAATCTAACTCATCTAAGGGCTTACACACAGTTGGTAATTCTATTGCAACCGAAGCTAAGTTAGCTACACTCACTAGACGTCTAGAAGCCTTAGAAACCAACAGTGCGTCCTCTCAAATGTCTCTCTGTGCAAACTGTAGTTCTCCTAATCATGTGGTAGAGAATTTCCCTGAAATTGAACAAGTCAATGCCATGTTTCAACCTAGAGTTAGGAATGATCCTTATGCACCCACATACAATCCTGGTTGGAAGAGTCACCCAAATTTCTCGTGGAACCAAGGTCAGTATAATCAGTACAATCAAAACCCTCAACCTGCTTTTCAAAAGCCCAACCCTAATTCATATCCACCTCAAAATCTTGGTCATTATCCAAACTCAATCCCTATGAATCCTCCTGGTTTTGCTGAATCTGATAAGAGATTCAATTCTTTAGAAAAGAGTATTGAGGCGTTATTGAAATCTCAAGCTAATTTAACTCAATCTCAACAATCTTTCATGCAAACCATGACCCAAGATAGGCAGTTACTGAATTCCAACACTCAAGCCATATCTAAGCTAGAGGTCCAAGTTAGTCAATTGGCAAACACAATCAGTGAGAGAGAGAAAAATCGATTTCCTAGTCAACCCGAGACAAATCCTAAATTTCATCCAAATCAAAAGTTTCTTGAAAATGTGAATTCTGTTATCTCTCTAAGGTATGGTAATCAATTCAATAATCATGTTGGTGTCAATACTCAAGAAGAAGATAAGCTAACATCTGAACCAAATCCTTTGCTCTTGAATCCTAGTCTTAAACAATCTTCAAATCCTGAGAGTTCTGAAGTAGATAAAGCTGAAGATTCATCACCATCCAATGAACCACCACCTTCGAAACCCCACTCTAATTTGTCTAATGAAAAAGTCTTTAAGCCGAAAGCCCCATTTCCTCAAAGACTTACTTCAAACAAACAATCTGCTCAGTTAGATAAGATTTTGGAAGTCTTTAAGCAAGTCAAGATTAACATTCCTCTTTTAGATGCGATTCAACAAGTTCCCTCTTATGCTAAGTGTCTAAAAGATTTGTGTACTCATAAAAGAACCACTCATGTTCCTAAGAAAGCTTTCTTAACATCTCATGTTAGTTCTATTTTGTCAAATCAAATCCCTGTGAAGTATAAGGATCCTGGTTGTCCTACCATCTCTTGTGTCATAGGTGATACTTTCATTGATAAAGCTTTACTCGATCTAGGAGCTAGTGTGAATCTTCTTCCATTATCTGTCTATCAAGCCTTGGGTTTAGGTGAACTTAAGAAGACTAGTGTCACTCTTCAGTTAGCTGATCGTTCTGTTAAAACTCCTAAAGGTATAGTGGAAGATGTGTTAATTAAGGTTGGTGATTTTGTCTTCCCCGTCGATTTCGTTGTACTAGAAACCGAACCAGTCAAAAATCTCAAAAATCAAATTCCTATCATTTTAGGAAGGACTTTTCTTGCTACTTCTAATGCTTTGATTAACTGTAGGAATGGTTCGATGAAACTCACTTTTGGAAACATGACGATAGATCTTAATGTCTTTAATGTAGGAAATCAACCTAAAGAGCTTTTTGAACAACCTATAGGAGTTAATTTGATAGATGAGGTTGTTTCATGGTCGAATCTTGAGAATAGTGCAATTGAGTCTTTTCTTGAGAAAGATGTTATGTTAGAGTATGAGAGTAATAAAGAACTTCATGAGCTATATAGAAATTTTTCTTCTGATGAGATGTTAGATGAATTGAATGCCATTTGTTCTAAGCATGAAACTCAACTTGAGGATAGTTCTTTTGATCCTAAGTCCGTTGTTAAGACTTCTGTTGGTGAGCCACCCACTTTCGTTTCTAATCTGTCTTTTTCCACTCTTGATCAGTCTTTGATAGTTGATAGTGAAACTTATCATGTTCTTTCTAGTAACTTAGTTCATAACCAAGAATTTCAAGTGATTAATTTGCTTAAACAACATAAAGAAGCGTCTAATTGGTCTATGAATGATGTTAGTGGTATGAGTTTCATTTTGGTGTGTGATCATATTTCTTTATTGCATAATGATGTTTTTGTGGGTGTGTTTCACATGTTTGATGATTGTGTTACATGTGGTGTTTTTCCTCGATCTGGTATTGGTTAGTAAGTGTTTTTTTGTGTCTCCCATGACCAAGTTTAGGTATGGGGGAGTTTGTGTGTGTGTGTGTGTGAGTTTTTGTGTTGTTTTTTTTTTGTGTGTGTTTTTTTTTGTGTGTGTGTTATAGGTAATAATGTATCTCCTCATCCTTTATCAGGTATTCTCGTCCTTTTACTTTGTCACTTTTCTCTCATTTGCATACATTGAGGACAATGCATGATTTAGGTATGGGGGAGGGATTTAGTAGTATTATTATTATTATTATTATTAAAAAAAAATCAAAAAAAAAAAAATTGAAAAATGAAAAAAAATACAAAAATAATTTTAGCCTTGTGAAATGATTACTTGTTAAAAGTTGGCTTGATGCACCCTTACATGCTATAGTACTCTTGTGATTCTGATGCTTTTGATTGAGAAGTGATTTGCTAAGTTCTTGTGCACACACACACACACTAGCGAGTTGAAACTAGTCGACTTATTGAATGTTGTAAGTAATTAAAAGGACATGAATATGTGCAAGAAGATTTGGTTTCTATGCTTTGAGTACAAGTAGGTGCATTAAAGAGATTTTTGCTTGGGATTGATTATGTTTTGCCATCAAGTGAAATTTTGAGCCTATATGCATATCTTTTGCATTTTATATTCGTTTGCTTGAGTGTCCACATGTTGTTTGCATTGTTAGCACTTGTTTGAGACCTTTCTTGAAATGCATGACATTATTTGATGATAAGATGATAAAGGCATTTAGGAATAACCAATTATTATCCAAATTACCACACCCTTTATATATAATCAATTAGTTACCCCTTTGAGTTTAATCCTATTTTTTCGGTGACACACCACATTACTTGCCTAGACCTTTTTCTTGTGTAGCCTTACGTATATTTGATCCCAATTGTCAAAGGATAGTAGGAAGTTGAGGGAGTAATAAGGTGTGTGAGATGGGGTTTACTTTTGTTCATTAATTTTTTGGGAAATATTGGGTTTTGTTGCTTACTTGTCGGTCGTTGTTCAAGAAATTTTTGATGAAGGATTGTGGTTGCGTATATATTTATCTTAGCTCTCCAAAGAAAAAAAAGAAAAAAAAAGAGAGAAAAAAAATTGAAAAAAAAAAAAAAAAGTTATATGAGAGCATACTTATGTTTATGTGTTTTGTGCGATCCTTCTTCATTCGACTAGTCAAACAGTTTGTTGGAAGAAAATTAGAAATCCATGTATGGGGAGAAAGTATGGTGTTGTGTAAGATTTATTATGGTTCCTACTAGCTTTTGACACTTCACCTTATTTGGCCTTACTTGACATACCTTGTCCCTAGCCCCATTACAACCCAAATAAAAGACCTTTTGATTATCATCATTAATGTATGTTGTGTTAAAGTTAGATTGATACCAAATGTCAAGCATGCTTATGATTTTGTTGGAATTGAGTGATACACTTACCCTTGTTCTTGAGTGAATATTCTTCTGTGAGTGAAATGTGAGTTATTACTTGTTTCTGCATATGAGATCCCAAGTTTTGACTCTAAGGTGTACTCTTGTGGGCTTAGCATGGTTACCAACTTATTTTTACACTTGACGTGGACTTCTAATGACCTCTGAATATTTCTTTGAGTAGACTATGTGAATACTTGCACTTTCCACACCAAGACATTGTAAATTCACTTTGATTTCATAAGTTGATGTAGCATGAGATGACTTCTATGTGTGGTGTTGCATTGAACAATCTTTTACATGAGCTAGATGGATTTTGTGGGTACATTCACTATAGGCCCTCACGAGACCTCACTCGTCCACTAGGGCTGCCTAGGGGTTTAAAGGGCTTGTTGCATATGCCAAATGCAACCGTGATCACCTACGGAAGTGGTATTATTTATTTAGGTAGTATTTTATATTTATTTTTCTCGAGGACGAGCAAAAGATAGGTATGGGGGCATTTGATAGGTCCATAATTCATCATATTCTTAATACCTATTTTATGTTAGTTTTCGTAATTTTATTAATTAATAAATTGTTTTATTTTGTTTTGTAGGAAAATAAATAAAAACAAATTTCAAGCAGGAAAAGGTGCAAAAAGGGAAAGGAGGTGGAAAATACTTGAAGTTAAGGAAATTGGAGGAAAAATCGATTACTTATCGGAGAAGAAAAGGAAATTGAAGAAATTATATTCAAGATTGGATTGTATTCAAAGGGTCCAAACCCCTTATTTTTCCCTATATATATGGTCATCTCTCTTGTATTTGAGACACCACTTTAGACATCAATTTAGACACCGATCTAAATTCATAATTTAGGAGTAGGAGTAGGAGTAGATTTAGTTGTCCTTCAATACAAACAATTTTTATTTGCTTTATTAAAACACTTTTTCTGTTATTCAATTCATCCTTTAAATTCTTGTTTGTTTTTCGATATCATGTCTAGCTAATTCTCTTATCCTAGGATGAAGATGAAGTTGATTTAATTACATTTGATTTCTTCTCGTTCTTATTAATTGATTCTCATGATTTTTCTTGGTGCCTAACTGTTCAATTGACAAAGTGATTTTGATATATTATTGTTACCGGATTTATTTTTCATAGCCTATGCTTGCTCCTTGAAGTTTTGATAGGTTATTGTTAGATAACAAGTTTCATAGTATATGCTTGTCTCGTTAATTTATATATCTTGTTTGTGAAGAAAAGAGGATTGGTTTTAGGGCGAGGTGATATTAATTGTGATTGATTAACGGATTCGGATTCCTAGGTTTTCCATATTATTTGATAATATTTGCTAATCTTTGTAATTTAGGTTAATAAACTCTCATCTCAAATCTTATTGTCTAGTTCGCCTGAGTTAATTGTTAGGGTTTTGAAAATTCGTAGTCTCTGTGGATCGACCTGTAATTGCTACAACTAAACACTGTGCGCTTGCAGTTATTTTACACATCACCCGTCAAGGACTAGTCCTCACCGCTATCAGCTATTTCCCGATTTTATAGCGGTAGGTATAGCCATGATTTACCCCAAATATGGAACGGATCCTTCTCCCCCGAATGAGAAGCACCCACCAGATAGTAGGACAAGTAATCCCAAGCTTTTAGGTGCAAAGTGCAGGATATCCCGAATTTCCCCACTAAGGGTGTGCCTATTGATTGCAGAAACATAGCTCCCAAACACACACCAAGAATAACCCTACCTCCCAAATGAGGACGCGATAATCTTGGATTGTTATATCCCAATAGGGAATTCTTCATCAATTCAAAAAAAATAACTAATTGCAACTTCCTTAATTTCCGTCAATTACAGAGGGCACTCCCTCAAAGATAAGGGAAGAGTGCACGTCCTTCGCCTTCAAAAACTCTCAATCAAAACCTATATATTCCCTGATTAAATGTAAATCAACCTGAATCCATCCTAAAAATACCCGAACGAAATTATGGTTATAATTATATATAATAGCAATGGTAATTAAGTAAAACGTACTAATATATAAGTAATGGTAATTAAGTAAAAACACTAAATACTAAAAAACAGGTATCAAAATTCTTAATGTTTTGGCTATTATAATACGAGTAAAATGTATCTACAGTTAACTGTAGATTATTTTCTTAAGTTAACTATTAAGTAAAGAAATTTTATAAAATATTTTTATTTATGGTGTTAGAAATAAAGGTTACCAAATTTGTGCATGAACAAATGTATTTGTGCTATCAATTTATTATCCAATCATTGAGATATTATTTTGGAAATTAAACATTGATAAATGTATAATAATTAATTTTTCCCATAAAATAATCTTGTAACCATAAATCACTTGATTTTAATAGTTGAATGTAGGAGATTAATCTGTAGTTAACTATAGATACATTTTGCTCTTATAATATAGTAGAGATTTAAAAATCATAATATATTTTATTTGAAAGATCTAATTATTGAGAATGAATGGATAACAAAAAATGAGAGGTTATGTATATATATATATATATATATATATATATATATATATATTAATTTTACTATGTTGCTGGCAGAATTACAAGCTTAAATTTTTATATAGAATAAACTTCTATTATTATATATAGATTAATTTGTAATTGACGAAATTCGAAATTTAGATCTTTGTATAAAAAAATTCAATACAAAAGCTATTTTTGAAACATAATAGTACAACTAAGCAAAGTGGTCTCGATCCGATGCAAACCTACCTTATATTATTTTAATATTAGCTACATAAGCTGATGTTTGAAATAGTCTATATCAAAATTGATTTGTGTAATAAAAAATACCTTAAGTACAGTAAAGCATCCATGTATATATCAGCACGTATACGTATACCTATAAAAACTCGTAAAATCTAGTTCCTACTATCTTGTTATTCATGTAATATTAGTAGTCATCCACTCTTATTTTTTGACGTTAGTAGTCATCCACTAATTCATTCATGTATAAATTTGCAATCTATGTAGATCATGCGCCATATTACGAATATGAACATAAATATTAGTAGCTATTATTGATCAGAACCATAAATCGATGTAGATTATTGTGTTTTTTTTCGGATTTATGTCAATAATAACTTTGAGATTAATAAATAAATGTAAAGGATATATTTAAGTATAATTTATAAAGATTAATCACTATACGATGATTAATCTATTTGATAATGCTAAACTTGGTTCGAAAATCATATTTTCCAAAAATTTATCAAACAACGATAAAAGTTTATTTAATCGGTCCAAAATCGGATTAATTAATCTAATGGGTATAAAATAGTAAAATATGTTAAAAAATGAAAATTCTAAAAAGGAAAAGGTAGAAACTTGGAAAAAGAATAGGAAAATACTATTTTTATATAATTATTATTTTAAATGGCCAAATCACGAACGCTCTTAATTTTTCCTCTCAAGCCAACTCGAATTCAAAAGTTAGATCTCTTTAGTTTTATTTATTTCAGTTATACATTATTAAACATATATGTATAAATATATGGTATGTATAAATAAATCAATAAAATTTTATATGTAAAAATTAATTGTAAATAAAATAAATTTAAATAATCCTCAATTATCCGATTAAGGTGCCTTCACCAATTAACTTCGATTTCCAGTTTTTACACACTATAGTTTATAGTGTTTGTAAGTTCGATTAACTGGAAAAAATAAATCATCTTTTAATATTTTTTGAAAATTTAAAGAATAGTACATATTAGAATAGGCTAACTTATTATAGCGTTTGTAACGACTTGGACTTTGTCAGTGCTTTCACCCTTTGGGTTTAGGAATTTGTCAAAATAAAAGTGAAATTAAATTAGATTTAGGAATGCACAAAGAATCCTTTCCTAGGGATCCTTTGTGACATTTTCCGGGAATCAAGCAAAACTGGTCAAACCGTATCCAAAATATTTTTCGACATATTTATTCGACGTCGACTTAGGATAAAAATATCAATTTAATGATATTTTATATTCTAGGTTATTTTCTTCAAAAGATGATAGGTATCGGCTAAAGTCACAAAAATATTAGAAAAGTATCCTCAGCTGTTTAAGTATTAGATTCTGTGGACAGAATCTTTTAAGAGGGAAGGATGTAACGACTTAGAAATTCTACTTGTAAATTTTATGTTAATAAATAGTATATTTTCTAATAATATTATTAGTCTAATGTGTGAATTGTGTTGATAAATTTTCATTGTGTTAGTTGATTTAATTAGTAATTTGTCAATATAAGAATACTTACTAAATTGAGTATTTTAAATTTATTAATATTCTAGTAAAGTTTATAGAATTATTTGACAAGGTGAATTATTTAAAAATGAACCTTTGGTGATTTGCACTTTTGTGTCCCAATATTTTTTAAAATATTTAATAAAGTATTATTTGAATAAAGGTTCTTATTTAAATTATTTTGTATAAGATTTAAAGTAACAATTTATTTTAAATTATTTGGAACACATATGTCTTATTTTTTATAATTATTGTAACACCCTCACTTACCAATATTAAGATTATATACTTTTATAACTAATTAAACATTAATATAGAAGAAATTTTAGAAAATTCGGCATGATGGGTTCGTAAATAGGACTAACCACCTGTCCAAATCAACCAAACCAACCAACTAATACTAAAATAGTTCACTTGCGTGATAATAACAAAACCATAGAGATACATGACTACACCAGCCAAGACCGCTCACAGGCCACAGTGTGAAACAACTACTAATTAACTATTACAACCCAATACTGAATAAAATAATATACAACTCCATAAGATAAAATAATCTGTCTACTAATACAGAAATGATATAAAACAGGGTTATAAGCTCACTACCCATCCCACCATCTCGACTCTCTGGCTGCCTCTATGGCTACCCCAACCAGATTGTCCACTTCTTCTAGACATCTTCGTGCTTACCTGAGGAAACAGAATTAGTAAGCAAGTGAGCTAAAATGCTAAGCAAGTATATATAATTAAAAGCATAAACAAACTGAAATGTTTGCAAGTCTGTCAAGAATTACAATCAACAATATATAAGCTCAACTGAATGATACGTCTTTTTGTTTGGATCATAAAATAGAAGAGGATTGGACTATCATGCATTTTATAGATAAAAAAATCATAAGGTTAGGCTGCTAATCAGTCACGCACTAACCCCGGACAAACGCACACAGCAATGTCCTTAATGGATCCACGGCACACATTGGCCTTAATAATTTCTGACCACGAATCTGGTCCGACACTTACGGTCCACATTTTTTTTAAAAAAAACTAACAGTCCAATCCTATAGCTAGACATCAGGTGTCGGAACAATCGACCACCTCAACTGCCACACACCCTGGACACTATCGTTCCAGGCCAACATCTCAAATTTCACAAAATAAAGTAAGGTCGGGTAAATTTCTGACCAAGATATCGACAAGTTCGATATAGCGAAAAGGGGTACTGATTAGGATACGTCGTTAATAGAATTAAAGAAATTAACATTATTGATTTGGGGTATAACAATCGAATATTTAAGTTATTGGAGATTTATAGAACAGTTATATCAATGATAATCAAATGAACATAAGAATCAAATTATGATAATCATAATTCACTTGAAAGATAAGTGAGGTGGTTTACTTGCCTTAACCAGGAAATCACAAGATACGAAGAGTCTTTACGTCCTCAGCCTTAGCTTTCCCTTTATCCACGGGATCTACACACAATATAACACTATTTTAGAATTCTACACAATATTCGCTAATCAATATCAAACTTAACTTAATCTACCCCCACGAATAATCTCCTAATTTACATTTATTTAATCATATACCAACATTATACGAGCCACTGGCAAAATATTTAATCATAAATGGTACATTACCACATAATCAATCAGTTTTAAAATATGAAGCCCGACTCATAATTTATGCAAGTTGTAATCTTATAACCACAGTCCAATAATCCAACTAGTTCATCTTACTAAACAATTACATAAATTTAGAATTTAAAACAAGAAATTAAAAATTATAACGTAATTTTTAAAATTTAAATTTGGCTCAGAAAAATCATCATCGCCAATTACCATCGACTCAATTTATCTATTTTAATATCACTGTCGATGGGGAAAAATTTCGAGGGTACCCTAATTTGGGTTTCCGACTCGAAATTCCGCTCGAAAATATTATACGAATGATTTACATTTTCTTTCCCGAAATTAATCATACAAAATATCATTCTGTAATCCAGTAAAATCACGAAATGAATTAATTCGAGTAACGAATGGGAACAACAATAATTGTATCACAGTCGAGTCAATACCACAAGCCAAAAATTTTAACAAGGTAACAATACACACACGAGCACACATTTGATCGCAGATAGGAGGGGAGAAAATCTCGAATCAAAGAGCCAAGCTAATATAACCAGCACCATAACTCATATCTCCATAATTTAGACTCTCAATTAACACCAAAACTCGACCATAATCACTTGTATATATATATATACAATCTCGATTGCAAGACAGGGGAACGGGGAGGTTCATTCATCGAACCCATAAACAGCCATACCAGATACCACATACACGAAAGATACACCCACACAAACACGCATCTATACCATTCCCACGCACACAAACCGCCACGAACTCACGCCACCAACACACATGTCTCTTCACTGTAATTCACATACACACATTCACTGTTTTGTTGCACACACACACCCATAATTTACACTAACTCACACACATGGTTTACACTAACTCACACACACTACACACAGTTTGAATCGCACACCACCACACGCAGGTACCGGCGACTGGAAAGAGAGGAATAAACAGCCATTATCAAAGCTTACCAGGCCGGCAAGAACGGAAATTAAGAGGAATAAGTCGAGATTGAGATTTTTGTGGGAGAAATTGAGAGATTTTGTGGGAGAGATTAGGAATGGCTGCAAGAGACTTCCAGAGAGAGAGAGTAGAGTCGATGTCTGGTTGATAGAAAATATAATTAGGGATTTGGACTTTAAAGGATTTGGGGAAAAGAATTAGGAAATAAAGTGTTTTAATGATTATACGGTTCTGAAAAATAAATAAAACTTTTCTTAAAATCGACATCAATTATAAAAATGGGTAGGACATTAAATTTTAAAATGTTAAAATGAAGAATGTAAAATTACGATCACCCACATATTTTTAAAATATTTTTAGGATCGAAAATGAATTAAATATGGATTTTACAAGATTAAATCCTTAAATTGGAAAATAATTCGTAAAATCATTTTAAAATCCTTGAAACCCAAAAATAATTCACCAAATATTTTTAAAAGTCATATAAACTAATAAAGTTATTAATGAAGAAGATTTCAGTATTTCTGCTAATCCCGAAGATTTAATAAAATTCACAGAAGATAATTATAACATAATTAAATAGGAAATAAATTCCCAAAATATAATTAAAAATAGTCGGGCTTACACAACACATACAAAACATCAACTAGACCCCCAAATATTATTCCACAGATACTTCACCTCCTCAACCAATTTATACGCCACATAATTCACATTTAATATAAAATAAATAATTTTTGTAATTAAAAATTCTGAAAATTTCTAAGGCGTTATATCCTTCCCCCCTAAAAAGGATTCTGTCCCCAGAATCTCACCTAAGTGAATAATTGAGGATAATTCTCAAACATGTCGCTTTCAAGCTCCCAAGTTGATTCCTCCACTTTGGGGTTTCTCCACAAAACTTTTACTGTAGGTGTTGTCTTAGTTCGTAGGACCTTCTCTTTACGATCCAATATCATGATGGGTTGTTCCACATAAGATAAATCTGGCTGGATCTCTATCGGCTCATATTCGATGACATGTTTAGAGTCCAAGTGATATTTCTTAAGCATTGATACATGGAACACGTTGTGAATATGTTGCATATGAGGCGGTAAGGCTAATTCGTAGGCAACTTTTCCAACCTTTTTCAAAACCTCAAAAGGCCTGATAAATCTTGGACTTAATTTTCCTTTCTTACCAAATCTTACCAACCCCTTCCACGGAGATACCTTCAACAAAACTTGTTCTCCTTCTTCAAACTCCATATTCTTTCTGGCTAAATCAGCGTACTTTTTATGTTGGTTCTGAGCTGTCACTAACCGTTTCTGAATAAGTTGAATTACCTCCTTGGTTTGCTGTACTAACTCTGGTCCGAGTATCATTCGCTCGCCCACTTCCTCCCAGTATACTGGAGATCGATACTTTCGTCCATATAATGCTTCATACGGTGGCATACCAATGCTAGCATGAAAACTGTTGTATGAGAATTCCACTAATGGCAAGTGTTCATCCAAACTTCCTGCAAAATCCAGAGCACAAACTCGGAGCATATCTTCAATTGTTTGAATCGTTCTTTCACTCTGTCCGTCCGTTTGAGGATGATAAGCTATACTCATTTTTAATTCGGTGCCCAAACATTCTTGAAAACTCCTCCAGAATCTTGAATTAAATCTTGGATCTCGATCTGAGACTATGGATACTGGAACTCCATGTCGTACCACAATCTCTTTTATGTATATGTGAACCAATTTGTCTAATGAAAACCTCTCATTTATCGGAAGGAAGTGTGCAGATTTCGTTAATCGATCAACAATTACCTAGATAGCATCATGATTAGCTCTCGTCCTTGGCAATCCAACCACAAAATCCATCGCAATATGTTCCCATTTCCACTCGGGAATCTCTAATGGTTGTAGCATCCCACTTGGCCTTTGATGTTCTGCTTTTACTTTCTGACAGGTCAAACACTTACTCACCCATTCGGCAATATCTCTCTTCATATCCGGCCACCAGAAATTTCTTTTCAAGTCTCGATACATTTTCGTACTTCCTGGATGAATCGAATATTTTGAGCTGTGGGCTTCCTGTAGAATCTCATTCTTTAACTTTGTCACATTGGGTATCCAAATACGTGAAGAAAATCTCAATATCCCACTGTCATCTACCTGTGTGCATATTTCCTCACCTGTTAACTTGTTCACATCTCCGCTCATGACTTCCTCCTGGCATCTGCGAATCTTTTCTAACAATTCTGGCTGAAACGTCATAGTGTACACCGTATCTGTACTACTTGCAGGCATACACACATCTATCTCCAATCTTTCAAACTCTTTGTATAATTCCTCAGGCAATGTCAACATATTGATTTTCTCCTTCCTACTTAAAGCATCCGCCACCACGTTCGCCTTCCCAGGGTGATAGTTAATGGTACAATCATAATCCTTGAGTAATTCTAACCATCTTCTCTGTCTCATATTTATCTCCTTCTGGGTGAAAATATACTTTAAACTCTTGTGGTCCGTGTAAATTTCACACTTTTCCCCATACAAATAATGTCTCCAAATCTTCAAGGCGAAAACAATCGTGGCTAATTCTAAGTCATGAGTAGGATATTTCTGCTCATGAGGTTTCAATTGTCTCGAAGCGTAAGCAATTACCTTACCGTGCTGCATTAGTACACATCCCAAACCTTTGTGAGATGCATCACTGTAAATCACAAAATTTCCTTTTTCGTCTGGAAGTGTCAATACAGGTGCAGTCACCAATCTCTTCTTCAATTCCTGGAAACTTTCTTCACACCTCTTATTCCACACAAACTTTTCATTCTTCTTTGTCAACTTTGTTAGTGGGGTGGCTATCTTCGAAAAGTCTTGAACAAATCTTCGATAATATCCCGCCAATCCTAAGAAACTTCGAACTTCTGTAGGTGTTTTAGGTCTCTCCCAACTCATCACAGCTTCAATCTTAGCAGGATCCACTTTAATCCCTTCATTGCTGATGACATGCCCTAAAAACTGCACCTCTTTTAACCAGAACTCACACTTAGAAAACTTTGCATACAGTTTCTCTTTTCTCAACGTTTCTAGAGCTATCCTCAAATGTCCTGCATGTTCTTCTTCGGTCTTTGAGTATATCAAAATATCATCTATAAACACAATCACAAACTTATCCAAATATTTCTTGAAGACTCTATTCATTAGGTCCATGAACGCTGCTGGTGCATTAGTTAGTCCAAAGGCCATCACCAAGAACTCGTAGTGCCCATACCTAGTCCGAAACGCTGTTTTTGGAACGTCTTCCGGTCTAATCTTTAATTGGAAATATCCTAATCGCAAATCAATTTTCGAGAAACAAGTTGCTCCTTTCAGCTGATCGAATAAATCGTCAATTCTTGGTAAAGGGTACTTATTTTTAATGGTCAACTTATTTAGTTCCCGATAATCGACACACAATCTCATACTTCCATTCTTCTTCTTTACAAATAATACCGGAGCTCCCCACGGTGAAACAATAGGCCTAATAATACCTTTCTCCAAAAGATCTTGCAACTGAATAGCCAATTCTTTCATCTCCACAGGTGCCATTCGATAGGGAGCCTTTGACACGGGTTCGGTTCCTGGGGCTAAATCGATGGTAAACTCTATTTCTCTATCCGGAGACAACCCGGGAAGTTCATCTGGAAAAACATCGAGAAACTCATTCACCACTGGTATTTCCTCTATCTTAGGTACCTCTTGCTTGGTATCCATGACATAATCCATATAGCCCTCGCATCCCTGCCTCAACAGCCTCTTAGTTTGCATGATCGTTAAAAATCTCCTAGTCTGTCTCTGACCCCTAAAGGTAACTTCTATATTATCGGAGGGCTTAAGTATCACCTTTTTGTTCTTACAGTCAATCTGTGCATTATTCTCTGTTAACCAATCCATTCCTAGAATGACATCAAATTCACCTAACTGGAAGGGTATCAAATTAGCGTAAAAGCAATGCCATGAGATATCGATCTTACAACGAGGACATACTTGAGTAACCGGAATTCGTTCTGAATTAGCTATTTCTATAACTATAGCCTCACGTAACATGCATATCTCACAGTTTAACCTTTGAACAAATTCTTTAGATATAAAGGATTTTGTAGCCCCGGAATCAATTAATACTTTAGCTTGAACAGAATTTACAGGGAGCGCACCTGCTACCACATCAGAATTCTTAATAGCTTCATTCAGAGTCATATTGAAAGTCCTCGCCACTGGTCTGACATTTGCTGTTGGGGGTGCCTCAATCGCTTGAAGCATTGGGTTAGCCAGAGCCGGAGGTTTCACCACAGGTACTTTACAGTCTCTCATTACATGCCCTGGTTTCCCACAACGGTGGCATACAATCCCTACCTTGCACTCTCGAGCATAGTGACCTTTCTGATTACACTTGTAGCACGTTACCTCTAACTTTGCACACACTCCTGGATGCCTCTTTCCACAAGTCTTGCACTCTGCCAAGGGTGGCATAACCAGTTTCTGCTGACTTGAATCTTGGAGTCTATTCCCTTGCCCTTCATTCCCCGATCCCGGCTTCTTAGAGTTCCCATTCTTTCCTGACTGAAACCCTGGCTTTTTGTTGGGCACACTCTGAGAGCTGCCTTGCACTTGTCGTCCTTCCATTGACCCAGCTTTTCTTTTCCTTCCCTCTTTTTCCTTAAAATACAATTCACTTTCTCCTTCGGCTATCATGGCCTTCTGCACCACAGTTGCATAGGTATCCAGTTCCAAAACTGCTAGCTTACTACGAATCCATGGTTTCAATCCTTGTTGAAACCTCTTTGCCTTCTTCCTCTCTATGTCCACATAAGCCGGAGCAAACCTAGCTAGTTCAGTAAACTTTGTTTCATACTCCGTTACTGACATACTTCCCTATTTCAACTCCAAAAACTTCATCTCCATATGATCTTTCATGTAGTCTGGGAAATACTTTTCTAAAAACAATTCTGTAAACCTTTCCCAAGGAATCACTTCTGTAGCTTCGAGCATCTTTACCGACTCCCACCAATAAGTGGCTTCATTCTTCAGGAAATAACTTACATATTCGGTCTGTTTATTTGCTGGGACCCCCACCCGTTCAATGGCCTTTTCCATCTCTTTCAGCCAAGATCTCGCCTCTACTGGGTCCGCTGTTCCATTAAATTCGGGAGGTTTAACTGCCTGGAAGGACTTAAAAGTGACCACCGGAGGAACAGGTGGTTGTTGCTGCTGCTGCTGCTGTTGTTGCTGTTGTTGCTGTTGTTGAGCCATCAGCTGCTGCTGTAATTGTTGTTGTCGCTGTGCTAGAGTAGCAGTCTGCTGAACAAGGGTCTGCAATATCTGAGCCAAAGCAGGGTCAATTTGACCTACCGGGGGTGGGTTGGTGTAACACCCTCACTTGCCAACAATAATATTATAAACTCTTATATTCAATTAAACATTAATATAGGAGAAATTTTAGAAATTTCGGCATGATGTAATCATAAACCGAACTAATCACCTGCTCAAGCAACTAAGTATAACTAAAACAGTCCACAAGCACAAGTTATACTAAACCATAAGAAAATAAAACCAAATCAACCCAGACCGCACACAGGTCACTGTATGAAACACTACTAATAGTTATTACAACCCAGAACTGAATCAAATAATATACAACCCATTAAATATGATAATCTGCCTTCAAATACAGACATAATATAAACAAAGATATATGTCACTACCCAACCAACCACCTCGACCCTCTGACTGCCTCGGTGACTACCCCAACCAGACGGGCCACTTCTTCTAGACATCTCCTGGCTTAGCTGAGGAAACAGAATTAGCAAGCAAGTGAGCCAAAACGCTCAGCAAGTATATATGTATGAAATTAAAACATCAACAACTGATATGTCTGCAAGATTTTCGAGAATTAACAATTCAACAATATATATCTCAATTAGAGGTTCATCTTTTATCTGAATCATAGAATAGAAGCGGATTGGACTATCATGCATTTTATAAATAAAAACAATTATAAGGTTAGGCTGCTGATCAGTCACGCACTAACCCCGGACAAACGCACACAGCAATGTCCTTAATGGATCCACGGCACACATTGGCCTTAATAATCTCTGACCACGAATCTGGTCCGACCCTTACGGTCCACATTTTTAAAAACTAACAGTCCAATCCTATAACTAGACACCAGGTGTCGGAACAATCGACCACCTCAACTGCCAAACACCCTGGACACTTTCGTTCCAGGTCAACATCTCAAATCTCACCAAATAGAACAAGGTCGGGTAATTTCTGAATTAAATATCGACAAGTTCGATATGGCAAAAAGGGGTATTGACTTGAGTCAAGTCACAAAAAGGATTAACAAAAGCAATATAGTCAACCTGGGGTATAACAATTGAATATTCATAATTAATGGAAATTATCAGAGCAATTATATCAAGGATAAATCAATTACATAAGAATCAAGTTATGATAATCATAATTCGCTGGAAATATAAGTGAAGCGGTTTACTTGAAAGAGAGGTGGAACAATATGCTTGCAAGGGATATGGATGTAATCAATTCACTAAAAGAATCAACAATTCAGTAGAATCAATTTGGGGTATAACCATTAGGTATTCGCAATTTCAGGAAATTAACAGAACAATTATAGCAAGAGTAATTTAAATAAACATATGAATCAGGTTTTTATAATCATAACTCATTTGAAAGGTAATTGAAGCAATTTACTTGCCTTAAATAGAAAATCACAGAATCCGAAGCGTCTTTACGTCCTCAGCTTTAGCCTTTCCTTTATCCACAGAATCTACACATAATATAACACTATTTTAGAATCCTGTTTAATACTCGCTAATCAATATAAGCATTCCACTTAGTCTACCCCTGCGAATAGTTCCCTAATTTATGTTTATTTAATCGTATAATATCAATACATAAACTACAGACAAAAGTATTTAATCACATAGCCACATAAGCACATACCATATAGATTTTAAAATATGAAGCCCGACTCACGACTCGTATAAATTGTATAGTTATACATATTCATCATCAAGAAATGATTTTAATATTTTAGAAAAATTTTGACGGCATCCCCTTTATACGGGGGACTGCCAGTCGGGATACAGCCGACACAACCAACATAATTATCAATTAACAATTAAATCCATACTTCAAATAACGTTCCCAATTCACCTTTCCAATTTACTGAAATCCCAATTCATTATAGATCAAATAATTGATACCAATTTGATAATAAGTTACAATTTATTACGTAAATATTAAATATTAAATATTAAATATTTTTGGCTCAGAAAATAATCATCATCGCCAATGTTATACCCTCGACTCAAATTAAATCACCGTCGAGGGGGCAAAATCCCGAGGGTGCCCAAAATTAGGGTTTCCAACCCGAGACTCTACACTTACTATTTATTCGAATAACGAAATTTGTATCACGAATTTATCAACCAAATTATAGAATATTCGAATTTAAAACCACAATATTTGAACTAAATTCACCACAGTACTCCACCAATTATACAGTCAACAATACAGAATATTGAACAACCGAAGGAAACAGGGGAATTCATAACTTGTAGTACATAATCGAACCAACATACTACCACAATCGAACACCACAAGTCACCAGTACTATGCACACGATTGTACACCAGCCAACACTCACACCACACTTCACTTCCATGATTAACACACACACACCACATCACTGTTAACACACACACACGCACACACTAACTCGACACATACGCACACACACTATCGCCAAACACACACACTCCTCCATACACACGCCGGTTTACACACACACCCCAACCAAACTCGCGCTCAGCACATACAGTACACAGCCATGGCATATGATACACGAACATATACACAAGTACACACAGAAACCAGACTTTTGGGCAATCAAAGGAAGAGACGAACTGGTACCACTCTCAGCAACAAGCTTACATGAGTAGCTAATTAGTTCGTGAGGGAGAGGAACCAACCGAGAGATTTTTTTCGAAGTAATGGAGAGAAGAGCTCGAGAGTTTTCCACAGGGGAGAGAGAGAGGAGAAGTCTCGTGATTGTTCGAGAGTGAACCGAATGAAAAATGAATTGGTATGCCAATTTAGGGATTTAACTACTCTGGATTTGGGGAAACTTTCCTTTTAAAAAAAAACTTTTTCATTAACTCCTTAAAAAATTCATAAGATAATTTGAAAAATCAAAATTAAACACAAAATAGATGGAATATTATCTTTTAAAATTTTAAAATAAAGAAGGTAAAATTACGATTACTCTCATATTTTTAAAATATTTTTAGGATTTAAAACGAATTAAATATGATTTTTACAAGATTAAACCATTTAATTGGAAAATAATTCGTAAAATCAATTTAAAATCCTTGAACCCAAAAAGAATCCCCCCAATATTTTTAAAAGTCATGTAAACTAATAAAATCAATAATGAAAAAGATTTCAGGATTTCTGCTAATCCCGAGAATTTTATAAAATTCCCAGAAAGTAATTATAACACAAATAAATAGGAAATAAATCCCAAAAATATAATTAAAATAGTCGGGCTTACATAACACATATAAAATATCAATCTGACCTCCAAATATTATTCCTCAATATAATACTTCCTCAACCAATTCACACACCACATAATTTATTTTTAGTATAAAATAGATAACTTTTAATAATTAAATATTCTGAAATTTCTAAGGCGTTATAACCTTCCCCCCTTAAAAGGATTCTGTCCCCAGAATCTCACCTAAGAGAATAATTGAGGATACTTCTCCAGCATATCGCTTTCCAACTCCCAAGTTGATTCTTCCACCTTGGGGTTTCTCCACAAAACTCTCACTATAGGAATTGTTTTATTCCTCAAAACCTTTTCTTTTCGATCTAGTATCTTGATAGGCTGCTCCACATAAGATAAATCTGGCTGAATCTCTATCGGCTCATATTCAATGACATGTTTAGAATCCAAATGGTATTTCTTAAGCATGGATACATGGAATACGTTATGGATATGTTGCATATGAGGCGGTAAAGCTAGCTCGTAGGCGACTTTCCCGACTTTCTTCAATACCTCGAAAGGCCCCACAAATCTTGGACTTAATTTCCCTTTCTTGCCAAATCTTACTAACCCTTTCCACGGAGATACTTTCAACAGTACCTGTTCTCCTTCTTCGAACTCCATATTCTTCCTGGCCAAATCAGCATACTTTTTCTGTCGATTCTGAGCCGTCACTAACCGTTTCTGAATAAGTTGAACTACTTCCTTGGTTTGCTGAACTAACTCAGGTCCGAGTATCTTTCGCTCGCCAACTTCTTCCCAGTATACTGGAGATCGACACTTTCGTCCATATAACGCTTCATACGGTGGCATACCGATGCTAGCATGAAAGCTATTATTGTATGAAAATTCCACTAACGGCAAGTGTTCATCCCAACTTCCTGCAAAATCCAATGCACAAACTCGGAGCATATCTTCAATTGTTTGAATCGTTCTTTCACTCTGACCATCAGTTTGAGGATGGTAAGCAGTACTCATTTTTAATTCGGTGCCCAAACATTCTTGAAAACTTCTCCAGAATCTCGAATTAAATCTTGGATCTCGATCTGAGACTATTGATACTGGAACTCCATGTCGCACCACAATTTCTTTTATGTACAGATGAACTAATTTGTCTAATGAAAACCTCTCATTTATCGGAAGAAAGTGTGCAGATTTTGTTAATCGATCAACAATTACCCAGATAGCATCATGATTAGCTCTCGTTCTTGGCAATCCAACCACAAAGTCCATCGCAATATGTTCCCATTTCCACTCGGGAATCTCTAATGGTTGTAGCATCCCACTTGGCCTTTGATGTTCTGCTTTTACTTTCTGACAGGTCAAACATTTACTTACCCATTCAGCAATATCTCTCTTCATATCCGGCCACCAGAAATTTCTTTTCAAGTCTCGATACATTTTCGTACTTCCTGGATGAATCGAATACTTTGAACTGTGGGCTTCCTGTAGGATCTCATTCTTCAACTCTGTCACATTGGGTATCCAAATACGTGAAGAAAATCTTAGTATCCCCTTGTCATCTACCTGTGTGCATATTTCCTCACCTGTTAACTTGTTCACATCTCCGCTCATGACTTCCTCCTGGCATCTGCGAATCTCTTCTAACAATTCTGGCTGAAACGTCATAGTGTACACCGTATCTATACTACTTGCAGGCATACACACCTCTATCTCCAATCTTTCAAACTCTTTGTATAATTCCTCAGGCATCGTCAACATACTAATTTTCTCCTTCCTACTTAAAGCGTCCGCCACCACGTTCGCCTTTCCGGGATGATAATTGATGGTACAATCATAATCCTTGAGTAATTCAACCCATCTTCTCTGTCTCATATTTAACTCTTTCTGGGTGAAAATATATTTTAAACTCTTGTGGTCCGTGTAAATTTCACACTTTTCCCCATACAGATAATGTCTCCAAATCTTCAAGGCGAAAACAATCGCGGCTAATTCTAAGTCATGAGTAGGATATTTCTGCTCGTGAGGTTTCAATTGTCTCGAAGCATAAGCAATTACCTTACCGTGCTGCATCAGTACACATCCCAAACCTTTGTGAGATGCATCACTGTAGATCACAAAATTTCCTTTTTCATCTGGAAGTGTCAATACAGGTGCAGTCACCAATCTCTTCTTCAATTCCTGGAAACTTTCTTCACACTTCTCATTCCACACAAACTTTTCATTCTTCCTTGTCAACTTTGTTAGTGGGGTGGCTATCTTCGCAAAGTCTTGAACAAATCTTCGATAATATCCCGCCAATCCTAAGAAACTTCGAACCTCTGTGGGTGTTTTAGGTCGGTCCCAATTCATCACGGCTTCAATTTTAGCAGGATCCACCTTAATCCCTTCACTGCTGATGACATGCCCTAAAAACTGCACTTCTTTCAGCCAAAACTCACATTTGGAAAATTTCGCATACAATTTCTCTTTCCTCAACGTTTCTAAGGCTATTCTCAAATGCCCTGCATGTTCTTCTTCGGTCTTCGAGTATATCAGAATATCATCTATAAACACAATCACAAACTTATCCAAATACTTCTTGAAGACTCTATTCATTAGGTCCATGAACGCTGCTGGTGCATTGGTTAGCCCAAAGGCCATCACCAAGAACTCGTAGTGCCCATATCTAGTCCGAAACGCTGTTTTTGGAACGTCTTCCGGTCTAATCTTTAATTGAAAATATCCTGACCGCAAATCAATCTTCGAGAAACAAGTTGCTCCTTTCAGTTGATCGAATAAATCATCAATTCTTGGCAAAGGGTATTTATTCTTAATGGTCAACTTATTTAGTTCCCGATAATCGATACACAGTCTCATACTTCCATCCTTCTTCTTTACAAATAATACCGGAGCTCCCCACGGCGATACACTAGGTCTAATAATACCTTTCTCCAAAAGATCTTGCAATTGAACTGCCAATTCCTTCATCTCTACAGGTGCCATTCGATAAGGAGCCTTTGACACGGGTTCAGTTCCGGGGGCTAAATCGATGGTAAATTCTATTTCTCTATCCGGAGGTAAACCAGGAAGTTCATCCGGAAAAACATCAAGAAATTCATTCACCACCGGAATTTCCTCTATTTTAGGCACCTCTTGACTAGTATCCATGACATAAGCCATATAGCCCTCGCATCCTTGCCTCAGCAACCTCTTTGTCTGAATGATCGTTAAAAATCTCCTATCTTGCCTCTGACCCCTAAAAGTAACCTCTACATTATCAGAGGGTTTAAGGATCACCTTCTTATTCTTACAATCAATTTGGGCATTATTCTCTGTTAACCAATCCATTCCTAAGATAACATCAAATTCACCTAACTGAAATGGTATCAAATTAGCGTAGAAACAATGCCCTGAAATATCAATCTTGCAACGTGGACACACTTGAGTCACCGGAATTCGTTCTGAATTAGCTATTTCTATAACTATAGCTTCACGTAACATGCATACCTCACAATTTAACTTTTGAACAAATTCTTTGGATATAAAGGATTTCGTAGCCCCGGAATCAATTAACACTTTAGCTTGAACAGAATTTACAGGGAGCGTACCTGCTACCACATCCGAATTCTTAATAGCTTCGTTCAGAGTCATGTTGAAAGTCCTCGCCACTGGTCTGATACTTGATGTTGGGGGTGGTGCTTCAATTGCTTGCAGTATTGGATTAGCCAGAACTGGAGGTTTCACTACAGGTACTTTACAGTCTTTCATAATATGCCCTGGCTTCCCACAACGGTGACACACAATTCCTGCCTTGCATTCCCGAGCATAATGACCTTTTTGATTACATTTGAAACACGTCACCTCCAACTTTGTACACACCCCCGGATGCCTCTTCCCACAAGTTTTGCATTCTGCCAAGGGTGGCCTAACCAATTTCTGTTGACTCGCATCTTGAATTCTATTTCCTTGGCCCCCATTCCCTGATCCCGGCTTCTTAGGGTTCCCATACTTTCCTGGCTGGAATCCTGGCTTTTTGTTTGGCACATTATGAGAACTGCCTTGCTCTTGTCGTTCCCCCATTGACCCAGCCTTTCTCTTCTTTCCTTCTTTTTCCTTGAAGTATAATTCGCTTTCCCCTTCAGCTATCATGGCCTTTTGCACCACTGCTGCATAAGTCTCCAACTCCAAAACTGCTAGTTTAGTACGAATCCACGGTTTCAATCCTTGTTGAAACCTCTTAGCCTTCTTCCTTTCCGTGTCCACATAGGCTGGAGCAAACCTAGCTAGTTCCGTAAACTTGGTTTCATATTCTGTCACCGACATTTTCCCTTGTTTCAGCTCCAAAAACTTCATCTCCATCTGGTCTTTCATATAGTCGGGGAAATACTTTTCCAAAAATAGCTCTGTGAACCTTTCCCAAGGAATCACCTCAGTAGCTTCCAACATCTTCACCGACTCCCACCAGTAAGTAGCTTCATTCTTCAAGAAATAACTTACATATTCAGTTTGTTTGTCTGCTGGGACCCCCACCAGTGCAATGGCTTTTTCCATCTCTTTTAACCAAGACCTCGCCTCCACCGGGTCCGCTGTCCCTTTAAACTCAGGAGGTTTTACTGCCTGGAAAGACTTAAAAGTAACCACCGGAGGAACAGGTGGCTGCTGCTGCTGCTGCTGCTGTTGCTGTTGTTGTTGCTGTTGTTGCTGCTGTTGCTGTTGAGCCAACAACTGCTGCTGTAACTGCTGTTGTTGCTGTGCCAGAGTAGCAGTCTGTTGAACAAGAGTTTGTAATATCTGTGCTAAGGCAGGGTCCATCTGACCAACAGGGGGTGGATTAGCTTGCTCCCCCTGATCGGGGGTTCGGGTATTTTGTTTCTTCTTTTTGGGAGGCATATTTCTGAAATCAATGAACAATTATATTAGATTCAGGTTCAGAAAATAATAACTCAAAATGATCCAACCTAAACAAACAATGCATATATTACTGAAAGATAATTCGAGGTCTCCAACCAATTTTCCGGTCAACAATTGATTCACAGGGTGCAATAGGATATCAATCCAAGGTTACACAAGGTATTCACAAACGTTCAACAGGTGCAATAAAGAAACAATGGTCATAATGCTAAGGTCAAACATAGTATCGAAAGTAAAAACAATGCTAGAAGGAAATGGTGCTGAAAGTAAATATGAAACGAGCAGTAAATAAGATGCTTAAGTAAATGACAGTATAAGGAAATTTAACACAGTTCTGCAAAAGTGATAATGATATATATAGATAGATCAGATACAAGCGTAAGAACAACGCTTCGATAAGGGTACAACATAATGCTAAAAGAGGAGACTGCTAGCATCTAGTCACAGTACAACAGATATATACAACAAAACTGGTCGCACTGCGAATCCTGACGTACTACTACTGCCATAACATGCCTCTAAATACCACATCATCATACTACCCTAATCATCACTGGTCATCATCGTCATCCGACTCTCCCCGCCAAGCTGATCCCAAAATGCTCTCCAGCTCTGCCGTCACCAGACCTAGGGTCACCTGCTGTGTCACAAATGCCGGCTCATCTCGGGATCTCATCCGTCCCCGCCTAATGACAACACGTCTAAGAGCTCGTACTCGCCTCCGGACATCCTCCAGCTCAGCCACCGCTCTATCTCTATCTCTAGCCCGATCCTCCTCCCCAGCCCTCAAAGCCCTCCACTCTGCCATCTGCCCCAAGAGATAGTCCCTCTCTCGGGCCACTCGCTCGTACACATGGTATGGTACAGGCTGAGGAGTATACTGGTATGCTGGCCCATTCACTGAGCCCTGCGATCCTACGAACGGCTGCATAACCCCTGGGGAGATCTGCTGCGGTACAGAAGCCCCTCCTTCCGGATCCTCGTCCGGGTCTGAATCGGAACCAGAAGCAGGTGCCTGAAGTATACATATATATATATAATATAATTAGACTTCCTGTCTCTCACGAAACCATCCTAACCTTTCTTATAACTCTACCCCGACTTCCCACCTAATTGTTTCAGTGACTGTGACCTGTGGCTCTGATACCAACTTGTAACACCCTCACTTGCCAACAATAATATTATAAACTCTTATATTCAATTAAACATTAATATAGGAGAAATTTTAGAAATTTCGGCATGATGTAATCATAAACCGAACTAATCACCTGCTCAAGCAACTAAGTATAACTAAAACAGTCCACAAGCACAAGTTATACTAAACCATAAGAAAATAAAACCAAATCAACCCAGACCGCACACAGGTCACTGTATGAAACACTACTAATAGTTATTACAACCCAGAACTGAATCAAATAATATACAACCCATTAAATATGATAATCTGCCTTCAAATACAGACATAATATAAACAAAGATATATGTCACTACCCAACCAACCACCTCGACCCTCTGACTGCCTCGGTGACTACCCCAACCAGACGGGCCACTTCTTCTAGACATCTCCTGGCTTAGCTGAGGAAACAGAATTAGCAAGCAAGTGAGCCAAAACGCTCAGCAAGTATATATGTATGAAATTAAAACATCAACAACTGATATGTCTGCAAGATTTTCGAGAATTAACAATTCAACAATATATATCTCAATTAGAGGTTCATCTTTTATCTGAATCATAGAATAGAAGCGGATTGGACTATCATGCATTTTATAAATAAAAACAATTATAAGGTTAGGCTGCTGATCAGTCACGCACTAACCCCGGACAAACGCACACAGCAATGTCCTTAATGGATCCACGGCACACATTGGCCTTAATAATCTCTGACCACGAATCTGGTCCGACCCTTACGGTCCACATTTTTAAAAACTAACAGTCCAATCCTATAACTAGACACCAGGTGTCGGAACAATCGACCACCTCAACTGCCAAACACCCTGGACACTTTCGTTCCAGGTCAACATCTCAAATCTCACCAAATAGAACAAGGTCGGGTAATTTCTGAATTAAATATCGACAAGTTCGATATGGCAAAAAGGGGTATTGACTTGAGTCAAGTCACAAAAAGGATTAACAAAAGCAATATAGTCAACCTGGGGTATAACAATTGAATATTCATAATTAATGGAAATTATCAGAGCAATTATATCAAGGATAAATCAATTACATAAGAATCAAGTTATGATAATCATAATTCGCTGGAAATATAAGTGAAGCGGTTTACTTGAAAGAGAGGTGGAACAATATGCTTGCAAGGGATATGGATGTAATCAATTCACTAAAAGAATCAACAATTCAGTAGAATCAATTTGGGGTATAACCATTAGGTATTCGCAATTTCAGGAAATTAACAGAACAATTATAGCAAGAGTAATTTAAATAAACATATGAATCAGGTTTTTATAATCATAACTCATTTGAAAGGTAATTGAAGCAATTTACTTGCCTTAAATAGAAAATCACAGAATCCGAAGCGTCTTTACGTCCTCAGCTTTAGCCTTTCCTTTATCCATAGAATCTACACATAATATAACACTATTTTAGAATCCTGTTTAATACTCGCTAATCAATATAAGCATTCCACTTAGTCTACCCCTGCGAATAGTTCCCTAATTTATGTTTATTTAATCGTATAATATCAATACATAAACTACAGACAAAAGTATTTAATCACATAGCCACATAAGCACATACCATATAGATTTTAAAATATGAAGCCCGACTCACGACTCGTATAAATTGTATAGTTATACATATTCATCATCAAGAAATGATTTTAATATTTTAGAAAAATTTTGACGGCATCCCCTTTATACGGGGGACTGCCAGTCGGGATACAGCCGACACAACCAACATAATTATCAATTAACAATTAAATCCATACTTCAAATAACGTTCCCAATTCACCTTTCCAATTTACTGAAATCCCAATTCATTATAGATCAAATAATTAATACCAATTTGATAATAAGTTACAATTTATTACGTAAATATTAAATATTAAATATTAAATATTTTTGGCTCAGAAAATAATCATCATCGCCAATGTTATACCCTCGACTCAAATTAAATCACCGTCGAGGGGGCAAAATCCCGAGGGTGCCCAAAATTAGGGTTTCCAACCCGAGACTCTACACTTACTATTTATTCGAATAACGAAATTTGTATCACGAATTTATCAACCAAATTATAGAATATTCGAATTTAAAACCACAATATTTGAACTAAATTCACCACAGTACTCCACCAATTATACAGTCAACAATACAGAATATTGAACAACCGAAGGAAACAGGGGAATTCATAACTTGTAGTACATAATCGAACCAACATACTACCACAATCGAACACCACAAGTCACCAGTACTATGCACACGATTGTACACCAGCCAACACTCACACCACACTTCACTTCCATGATTAACACACACACACCACATCACTGTTAACACACACACACGCACACACTAACTCGACACATACGCACACACACTATCGCCAAACACACACACTCCTCCATACACACGCCGGTTTACACACACACCCCAACCAAACTCGCGCTCAGCACATACAGTACACAGCCATGGCATATGATACACGAACATATACACAAGTACACACAGAAACCAGACTTTTGGGCAATCAAAGGAAGAGACGAACTGGTACCACTCTCAGCAACAAGCTTACATGAGTAGCTAATTAGTTCGTGAGGGAGAGGAACCAACCGAGAGATTTTTTTCGAAGTAATGGAGAGAAGAGCTCGAGAGTTTTCCACAGGGGAGAGAGAGAGGAGAAGTCTCGTGATTGTTCGAGAGTGAACCGAATGAAAAATGAATTGGTATGCCAATTTAGGGATTTAACTACTCTGGATTTGGGGAAACTTTCCTTTTAAAAAAAAACTTTTTCATTAACTCCTTAAAAAATTCATAAGATAATTTGAAAAATCAAAATTAAACACAAAATAGATGGAATATTATCTTTTAAAATTTTAAAATAAAGAAGGTAAAATTACGATTACTCTCATATTTTTAAAATATTTTTAGGATTTAAAACGAATTAAATATGATTTTTACAAGATTAAACCATTTAATTGGAAAATAATTCGTAAAATCAATTTAAAATCCTTGAACCCAAAAAGAATCCCCCCAATATTTTTAAAAGTCATGTAAACTAATAAAATCAATAATGAAAAAGATTTCAGGATTTCTGCTAATCCCGAGAATTTTATAAAATTCCCAGAAAGTAATTATAACACAAATAAATAGGAAATAAATCCCAAAAATATAATTAAAATAGTCGGGCTTACATAACACATATAAAATATCAATCTGACCTCCAAATATTATTCCTCAATATAATACTTCCTCAACCAATTCACACACCACATAATTTATTTTTAGTATAAAATAGATAACTTTTAATAATTAAATATTCTGAAATTTCTAAGGCGTTATAGTTGGCTTGCTCACCCTGATTGGTGGTTCGAGTAGTTTGTTTCTTCTTTCTTGGAGGCATATTTCTGAAATCAATGGACAATCATTAGGTTCAAATTCAAGAGCAATTAAATCAAAAGAATCTAATTTAAGCCAACAATGAATATACTTTTAAAATATAATTCAAGGTTCCCAGTCATTACTCGGGTCAGTAATTGGTTTACAAGGTGTAACAGAGTACAAGAATCAAAGCTATGCAAGGTATCCATAAATATCTGTTAGATGCATTAACAGAACAATAAACATAATGCTGAAATTAAATATGATGCTGAAGGTAAAGGCAGTACTAGAAAAAGAAGCAATGCTGAAAAATAAATATGATGCCGAAAATAAATGGGGGACTGAGAAGAAATATAGTGCGGAAAAGTAAATATGGTGCGCAAAAGTAATCAACAATGTATAAAGGAAATTTAACAACAATTCTGCAAAAGCGATAATGATATATATGGATCCGATACAAGCGTAAGAACAACGCTTCGATAGAGGTACAACATAATACCAAAAGAGGGAACTGCTAGCATCTAGTCACAGTACAACAGATATCTACAACAAAACTGGTCGTACTGCAAATCCTGATATACTACTACTACTACCATAACATGCCTCTATATACAACATACATCATCATACTACCCTAGCCATCACTGGTCGTCATCATCATCAGACTCTCCCCGCCAAGCTGATCCAAGAATGTGCTCCAGCTCCGCCTTCACCAGGCCTAGAGTCACCTGCTATGTCACGAACGCCGGCTCATCTCGGGACCTAATCCGCCCCCGCCTTGTGATAACATGCCTAATAGCTCGTACACGCCTCCGAACATCCTCCAACTCAGCTACCGCTCTATCTCGCTCCCTAGCCAGATCCGCCTCTCCAGACCTCATAGCTCGCAACTCTGTCACCTGCCCTAAGAGATATTCTCTCTCTCTGGCCACTCGCTCATACGCATGGTATGGAACAGGCTGAAGAGTGTACTGATATGCTGGCCCATTCACCGAGCCCTGCGATCCTGCGTATGGCTGCATAGCCCCTGGGGAAACCTGCTGCTGTATGGAAGCCCCTCCTTCTGGATCCTTGTCCGGGTCTGAATCGGAACCAGAAAAAGGTGCCTGTATTATATATATCTCTTATAGTTAGACATCATATCTCTCACAAACGATCCTAACCTTTCTTATAACTATACCCCGACTTTCCCACCTAATTGTTTCAGTGACTGTGACCTGTGGCTCTGATACCAACTTGTAACACCCTCACTTACCAATATTAAGATTATATACTTTTATAACTAATTAAACATTAATATAGAAGAAATTTTAGAAAATTCGGCATGATGGGTTCGTAAATAGGACTAACCACCTGTCCAAATCAACCAAACCAACCAACTAATACTAAAATAGTTCATTTGCGTGATAATAACAAAACCATAGAGATACATGACTACACTAGCCAAGACCGCTCACAGGCCACAGCGTGAAACAACTACTAATTAACTATTACAACCCAATACTGAATAAAATAATATACAACTCCATAAGATATAATAATCTGTCTACTAATACAGAAATGATATAAAACAGGGTTATAAGCTCACTACCCATCCCACCACCTCGACTCTCTGGCTGCCTCTTTGGCTACCCCAACCAGACGGTCCACTCCTTCTAGACATCTTCGTGCTTAGCTGAGGAAACAGAATTGGTAAGCAAGTGAGCTAAAATGCTCAACAAGTGTATATATAATTAAAATCATAAACAAATTGAAATGTTTGCAAGTCTGTCAAGAATTACAATCAACAATATATAAGCTCAACTAAATGATACGTCTTTTTGTTTGGATCATAAAATAGAAGAGGATTGGACTATCATGCATTTTATAGATAAAAACAATCATAAGGTTAGGCTGCTGATCAGTCACGCACTAACCCCGGACAAATGCACACAGCAATGTCCTTAATGGATCCACGGCACACATTGGCCTTAATAATTTCTGACCACGAATCAGGTCCGACCCTTACGGTCCACATTTAAAAAAAAAAAACTAACAGTCCAATCCTATAACTAGACATCAGGTGTCGGAACAATCGACCACCTCAACTGCCAAACACCCTGGACACTATCGTTCCAGACCAACATCTCAAATTTCATAAAATAAAGTAAGGTCGGGTAAATTTCTGACCTAGATATCGACAAGTTCGATATAATCAAATGAACATAAGAATCAAATTATGATAATCATAATTCACTTGAAAGATAAGTGAGGTGGTTTAGTTGCCTTAACCAGGAAATCACAAGATACAAAGAGTCTATACGTCCTCAGCCTTAGCTTTCCCTTTATCCACGGGATCTACACACAATATAACACTATTTTAGAATTCTACACAATATTCGCTAATCAATATCAAAACTTAACTTAATCTACCCCCGTGAATAATCTCCTAATTTACATTTATTTAATCATATACCAACATTATACGAGCCACTGGAAAAATATTTAATCATAAATGGTACATTACCACATAATCAATCAGTTTTAAAATATGAAGCCCGACTCATAATTTATGCAAGTTGTAATCTTATACATACACATTTTCAAGAAATAAATTAAGATTTTTAGAAAATTTTGACGGCATCCCCTTTACACGGGTGACTGCCGGTTGGGATATAGCCGACACAACCAACACAATCATCACCAGTAATATAACCACAGTCCAATAATCCAACTAGTTCATCTTACTAAACAATTACATAAATTTAGAATTTAAAACAAGAAATTAAAAATTATAACGTAATTTTTAAAATTTAAATTTGGCTCAGAAAAATCATCATCGCCAATTACCATCGACTCAATTTATTTATTTTAATATCACTGTCGATGGGGCAAAATTTCGAGGGTACCCTAATTTGGGTTTCCGACTCGAAATTCCGCTCGAAAATATTATACGAATGATTTACATTTTCTTTCTCGAAATTAATCATACACAATATCATTCTGTAATCCAGTAAAATCACGAAATGAATTAATTCGAGTAACGAATGGGAACAACAATAATTGTAGCACAGTCGAGTCAATACCACAAGCCAAAAATTTTAACAAGTTAACAATACACACACGAGCACACATTTGATCGCAGATAGGAAGGGAGAAAATCTCGAATCAAAGAGCCAAGCTAATATAACCAGCACCGTGACTCATGTCTCCATAATTGAGACTCTCAATTAACACCAAAACTCGACCATAATCACTTGTATATATATATATACAATCTCGATTGCAAGACAGGGGAACGGGGAGGTTCATTCATCGAACCCATAAACAGTCATACCAGATACCACATACAAGAAAGATACACCCACAAAAACACGCAGCTATACCATTCCCACGCACACAAACCGCCACAAACTCACGCCACCAACACATACGTCTCTTCACTGTAATTCACATACACACACTCACTGTTTCGTTACACACACACACCCATAATTTACACTAACTCACACACATGGTTTACACTAACTCACACACACTACACACAGTTTGAATCGCACACCACCACACGCAGGTACCGGCGACTGGAAAGAGAGGAATAAACAGCCATTATCAAAGCTTACCAGGCCAGCAAGAATGGAAATTAAGAGGAATAAGTCGAGATTGAGATTTTTGTGGGAGAAATTGAGAGATTTTGTGGGAGAGATTAGGAATGGCTGCAAGAGACTTCCAGAGAGAGAGAGAGTAGAGTCGATGTCTGGTTGATAGAAAATATAATTAGGGATTTGGACTTTAAAGGATTTGGGGAAAAGAATTAGGAAATAAAGTGATTTAATGATTATACGGTTCTGGAAAATAAATAAAACTTTTCTTAAAATCGACATCAATTATAAAAATGGGCAGGACATTAAATTTTAAAATGTTAAAATGAAGAATGTAAAATTACGATCACCCACATATTTTTAAAATATTTTTAGGATCGAAAACGAATTAAATATGGATTTTACAAGATTAAATCCTTAAATTGGAAAATAATTCGTAAAATCGTTTTAAAATCCTTGAAACCCAAAAATAATTCACTAAATATTTTTAAAAGTCATATAAACTAATAAAGTTATTAATGAAGAAGATTTCAAGATTTCTGCTAATACCAAAGATTTAATAAAATTCATAGAAGATAATTATAACACAATTAAATAGGAAATAAATTCCCAAAATATAGTTAAAAATAGCCGGGCTTACACAACACATACAAAACATCAACTAGACCCCCAAATATTATTCCATGGATACTTCACCTCCTCAAGCAATTTATACGCCACATAATTCACATTTAATATAAAATAAATAATTTTAGTAATTAAAAATTCTGAAAATTTCTAAGGCGTTATAATTATAAGATTATTTTTTAAAGAAATAAATTATGTAATTTCACAATTAAATTGAATCTTTTAAAAATTATTAGTAAATAATTATGAAATTACTTTAAAGGTCAAATTGATCCTTTTTACTATTTTAGAGGGGATGGTATTTTAGTGTGCCACGAGAGAGGCCGGGACATGTGTTAGAACGCCGATAGGAGATACTCAGTTTTTTTTCCAGTTGAGAGACTAAAAGTGAGGTTAATACACATTTAGAACAATGGCAAGTAGCATTGGAGACTAAGGGATTACGTTTGAGTCGTTCTAAGACCGAGTAGCTTTGGGCAAATTTTAGCGAGGATAATCATTCGGATGATATTGCAGTTTGTATTGCTGATGATGTGGTGCCACAAACTGATAGTTTCAAGTATTTGGGTTCTATCATACAGAGCAATGGGGATATTCGTGCTGATGTCATGCATCGTATTAAAACAGGTTGGGTAAGATGAAGGGTTGCTACCAGAGTGTTGTGTGATAAGAGTGTCCCTTTAAAGTTGAAAGGTAAATTGTATAGAGTTGCAGTTACGCCATCATTATTATATGGGTCGGAATGTTGGCCATTGAGGCAGGCTCAGGAGCGTAGGATAGAGGTCACAGAAATGCGTATGTTGCGGTGGATTTGTGGTTGCACAATGTTTGATTATATACTGAATGATGTTTTTAGAAGATTTTTAGTTGTTGAGTCTATTTCCAAGAAATTGAGGGAGGGGCGCTTACGTTGGTATGGGCATGTTCGGCGCAGATATGCTTCAGCTTCGGTTCGCAGGGTTGAAAGTATTTTGGTTAGGGGGAAGAGAAAGAGAGGTAACCACGTAGGACGTTGCAAGATCAATTGAGTTTGGATATGGCAGCTTTGAATCTCACTGGTGATATGACATTTGATAAGGCTGCTTGGAGACGACGTATTCGCGTATTCGAGGTTGCTTCAAGTGGGTCTCGGCGGGGTCCATAGGTCTATTCTCATATTTGGTCATGCAAAAGCATTGGACTTGAGGTTAGTCCCGTGTGTATAATGCCACGGGCTCAGGTATTGTCCTTAACATCACTCATTTTTATGCACTATGCACTAAGCCGGGGGTCTGCACGGAAATAGCCTCCCTACATTCAGGGTAGGGGCAGGGTCTGCGTATAATCTACCCTCCCCAGACCCCGTTCTAAACGGGTTATACTGGGTATGTTTGGTTTGGTTTTGGTGTTTTAGTAATTTGCTAATTAAAATCTAATATTTCCTACACTCTATTCTAAATGACAAAAAACCCACTCCCACCCCTCCCCCTCCCCCTCCATCTCCCTCTCCCTGTCCGAATCTCTTCCTCTGTAAGATTTTTTTCTTCTCTCCCTCTCTATCCTTCCACGAATTCTTGATTCAAGCTTAGTTTTAAGTGAGTTTCTTTACTAAAATTAGTGCATATGTAATCCTTTTCAAAACCTATACCAATACTTGTTGTAATTTAAATTTTTGGATAGAGTTTTGATTTGGGGGCTTTATAAAGTTGTGAGGTTTGATGTTAAGACTTACATGCATGTATGTAATTAGAGTATATATGATGATTATGAGGGTGTTTGGGATTGCTTAAAATAAGTTACTTTTGACTTAATGGGGGTATTTTTTACTTAAAGGAGAAAGTAAAGTTGTTTACTTTAAGTTGAATGAAAGTGTTAGGGTAATTTTACTTAAAGTTAAATGGGGGTTTAATAAATTTGGCTTAAAGTGAAATTTGATTTAAAAAAATTTAAATTCATGATATTTAAGCTTTACAAGAATTGTGAAAAAAATAAAAAAATAAAAAAAATCCATAAGTCATAAGTCAAAAGTACCTAAATAGAACTTATGGCTTAAAGCAGTTTTCTAACTTAAAGCCGGCTTAAAGCCGGAGGAGACAAACAGACCAAAATTGATTTAAAGCTGAAAACTCCTTTAAGGAGCATCAGCCAAACACCCTCTATATGGGTTACATGCTGGTTACGGTGGAGTTTTGTATTATAAACTTTTAAAAACTATTTTCTTGAGTTGATTATGTGTTTATTGTTTGTATGTTAGTAAATATGGTTGTGATGATAAGGAGTATGGGGAATTGTATGTGGTGGCTTGTTGGTGGAGTTGTGATGGTGAGAAGTGGAGGGAGAGGGAGCCGAGAGTTTGAGGGAGAAGAGTGTGTGTATGTTGTGATCGTGTGTGTGTGTTTGTCTGTGTAGTTTTATGCAGTGGCGGATTTACATATGTGTATGGTGTGTCACGTGACACACCATTATTTTTTCTCTCCAATTTTTTTAATTTTATATGCATTGAATATTGTTATGTGGGTGTTTGTCTCAGTGTTTGTTTCAATGACCATGTCAATAATATTGCAAATCACTGATCACTCTTATTCCAATCCTTTCTGGTTTCTTCAATTTTTATTTTTTAGACTTTAAATCCTTTAAATTTTGCTACTCATATTACCAAGTTTCTTAAATGCTGCAATTTAATAAAGGAAAAATAAAGTTTGTGTGTGTGTCGTGTGTTTGTGTGTGTATCTGAGTGAATGTGTTCGTGTGTGTTTCGTGGTGAATGTCTGAGAGGCAGGGGGAGAGAGAGAGAGATTAAAGAGAAAAGAAGAAAAGAATAGTGTTACGACTGGATTTCTCCCGGACCTTGGTTCGGTCGGACCTGCAATGAAGAAGAATGCGAGGGATTGGCCCCCCGATTCACCTCCGGTGTGAGAATAAGTTAGTCGATTTTGGTAAGATATTTTGAACGTAGAGTTTGTGTATTCTTTGTAAGTTGTGAATAAATGAATATTTCCAACCTGGATAACCTTATTCTTCTGGCTTCTGTCAGTTACCGAAGAGTGGGGCGAGTGGGAAGAGGTGGTACATGTTCTCAGGATCGTGCAACTGAATGGACCGTTACAAGCTAATGGACCGGATGAACCTTGGGCCGTCTTCGGTATTCAATATCGGGCCTTTGGTTTGACCCATAAAGGAGATGGGCCTCCAACATGTCCCTGGGCTTCGTTCGGAGTTATCCTCTGGACGGAGGCCAAAGCCCCTAGTCCATCTTCGAAATTATCCTTCGTGACACTTCCTTCGGATGAGGATGCCAGCCTTTAGTGATAAGACCGTCCACGGGAAGTCGTGTCCATTTAATGTCAACAGCTATCCTGTCTCGAGGTTTACGCTGGAATCTCAGTCGTTCAATTCTAAAGGACTTTTGTCCAAACGACACTTCCCCCTTCTTAAACCCCCAAAAACGCTTCACTTATCATTTTAAAATTATAACATAACATCAATTCTCAGAGCAAAAAATCTTCCCATTCCAGAAATCTCACCGACGACCGTCAATGACCATAGGTGCTGTACTATCAATCTCAGGAGTTCCTAATCCTCCAGTACCAATCGAGGATTACCTTTATGAAGTCTATCCTCAAGAAGCATCCCTCAGAGAACAAATACTTCAAAACAGTAAGACTCCATTTTTTTTTCTTTTCCATTATTTGTGTATCTCCGGTGTCTTCACTTCCGTTTCTCCATTGCTGCGATCCTGCATCTTATATTTATATGCATGTATTTGTGTACGCGTAGGGTTACCTGTATAATGTTCAAGTAACATGTATGCATTCTTGGGCTAATCTGTAGTTTTAATTCCACTATTTCATGTTTGCACAACCTTTTCCTGGGATTCCGGGATGCGTCTAGGACTTGTTTGGACAAGAATATCCTTCGGGAGTAATCTGTAGTTTTAAGTAACATGTATGCATTCTTGGGCTAATCTGTAGTTTTAATTCCTCTATTTCATGTTTGCGCAACCTTTTCCTGGGATTCCGGGATGCGTCTAGGACTTGTTTGGATAAGAATATCCTTCGGGAGTTTCAAACCTCCAGAACTCTCTTCTAACTGTCCCTATCCTTCACTTGTAGCTTTTAGGCTCTATTTTAATTTGCTTCTCCCTAGGCTGTAAGATGTCCCCGACCGATTCTGGCCCGCTGTACTCGGCCTTTTCTTTCCTTTTCTTTTTCTTTAATCCCTTCTTTGTTCCGTCCGAGTACAAGGCTAACGTCTCTCCATATCCGAATGCAGGGACATGAATCGGTCAGCTGAAGGTGTAGGTCCTTCGGAATCTTCTTCTCCGTTTAGTAACGTTGAGCTATATCCCGCTGCAAACCTTCGGTCAAAGCTGATGGAAGATGATATTGGGCATTTTTCAAGTAGTTATGTCGTAGAGAAACACACATGGTTCTTTTTCGCTCCTAGGAAGAGGGATAGAATCTAGAACAACCGCGAAGTCCCGGCAGCTTGCGGAAGAGGCTTAGCCACGGGCATGTTCGAAGCAGCATTTAAATGCGACTTTCGGTTGCCTATGTTGCCTCTTCTCAAGAAATTGCTGAAGCAGGTAGGAATTGCCATAGGGCAGTTAGATCCGAATAGCTTCTTCCACGTAAACGCCTTCCAGGCCCGCTATCTGGCAAAGAAAATGACCCCAAGGTTAACCTTGTTCTGGCATCATTACGAGTTTCGTAAGAACCCGAAGAGCCCTGGCTACTATTCCTTCGCCCGTCGGAACGGTAAGGCCAACTGGGCTCAAACAAACACCAGCAACAAGGGGAGCCACGATAGGTGGGTTTTTATTTCTGGACCACGAATGGAGAAGTTTGGTGTTTGGCATGAAGTAGACCCGTCGAGATTCAGATATCTGGTGCTCTTGGAGGCGGACAAACACGACTATCACCTTCTTTGCGAGCTAGAGATGGATAGGGTCCCTTTAACAGACAGTCGGGATAACCACTGGTTAATCGGCCTTTGAAGTAGTGGTAATATACCTCTGTTTTTGTCTTTTTAATTTTGCCTTCCTTTATTGCATTCATATATCTTGTAACACACATACGTGTTTGACAGTCCATTTTTTTTTGTGCAGTGTCTTCTCACCAAGAAATTGTGGAACGCAAACGCAAGAAGGCGGCCGAAGCCGCTGCTGCTGCTCTTGCTGCTGCTAATGCTTCTGCTCAGGTGACTAACTCCACAGAAGATTCAGTTCCTGGTCAAGGGGAAAAGAGTATGGTCGCCACACCACCTGCAACTCCTCCCCCACGTGAGTTGCAGCAAGTGAATGTTCCTCTTACCGACCATAGGAAAAAGGTTCGTGGAAATGAGATGGAACTAAAGGTATATGCTCCTCAGTGTGGAGTCTTGGAGAGCGATAGGATGATTTCTCCAGCTCCAGCCTCTTCTAAGGACATGGGTCCCGATCTTTGCAGGGATCATATTCTTCCGATCGACCGGCCATTATTCGATCAGGTGACCGACATCGGGGCCTGTACTGAAATGTTGGCCCTTCTGTCCATGGTGAGTTCCCCTCCTTCATATTGGGTATTTACTCGCTTTCCACATGTAACATTTTTCCTTGTTTATTTTCAGGGCGTCTCTTGGGCCGCTGTAGTTGCCGAACGGGTCGAGGGCATACAGGGCCGATTGAATGGGGTGGCTGCGCTGGAGACCAGGGTGGTCAAGGCTGAGGAAGATTTGAAGAATTCTTCAATAGAGCTGGAAAGGGTGACCAGCTAAGCTACGTGTAATAACCCTAACTTTAACAAAGCTACAGTGATCACATGAATAGTAAATTTCGATGATTTAGAGAAAGGGTATATAAGTACTCCATAATGGAAACGGAAAAGGAATGAACAGAAACCATATTAGTGTTGTATATTGAAATTAAGTGACTCGAAATGACGAGGGATTTCAGAAATTCCTAAATATGGATTTTTGAGGATTTTGACTTCTAAAGAGCTTTTATTGGATATTAAGGAGCATGGAAACATTATAAGAATTATATATTGAGGAATTAGTGAATTTAGGTTAAACCAAAGGATTTTTAAGTTAAGAGAATACCAAAGGAATTTGGAATGTTAAATGATTTCAGAACCACTGAAATAATGAGGTATATTCGAGACGAACCACAATTAGACGAGTATGGAAACCAAGCAACCAAGATTAGTAATATAACAAGGATACATACCACATTATGTTATTCAAGATTATTAGCATTATAAGTAGAAAATCAAAATGGGATTTATTGAATCATCAAAGTGGTGTCATTAGCCATTAACTTGTTTTTAAGGGTAAATTAGTAACTTTGCAAGGTGTTAAACACAAAATATCTTTCCAAGCTTCCATAACACTCTAGATTAAGCAATATTAAGATGAGAAAAGATCAAAACAAAAGCAAGAAACTCTCCCCCATCCATTATCATCATTTTCGGCCAAAAAAGACAGCAGGTTGGTAAATCGACCATAACTCCTTCGTTTCTCAGCCGAATTTCGTGTTCTTTAGCTTTTTGGAAAGCCCATGAGATGCTCTACAACTTTCATTTAGACGCCTCCTCCAGAAAACGTAGGTAAGACCTTCGTTTTTGCGATTCTTTCAGCTGAGTAAACAGTAACTTCGAATTTTTAACTTTGTTTTATGGTTTCTTTAGTTAATACAAGCTATACTAAGGTTGTTAAAGGTGTGCCCAAGGTTTATCAAGGATTTTTAAGGGTTATCAAAGCTTCAAGAAGGTATAATCATGCTTTCTCTTTTATGTTTATGATGGATATAGTTGTGTTTAGTGATTAAGTGGTATAAATGTTATGATTATGATGTTATAAGTGTTTGTAAGTGATTAAAGTTGATTTTGGAAGGAGTATATGCTTGTAACCATGGTTGGTAAGATGACCACATGGTGTAGGTGATGGTGTATAAGGTGGATGATTGATTTGGAGGAGTTTGATTTTGGAAAGTACGAAAATATAGCCGTTATAATGTCCGATTTTCGTTAGAACGAAATCTGCCCTGTTTTGTGACCCCTGTATTCATACGGTACCTCACTGCCTAGGTTACCAATTGACCATGAAATGATAGAGCTTAGTTCATAGATCGTTTCGATATAAGGTGCGTTAAAATCTGATGAACGGTTTAGGAGAAAAGTCAGTTTTAGTGAAAGGTGTTCGAAAACCGAGAAACCGTAATTGTATCAACTTTGAGGCTATGATCAACCTACTTAGACATTTTTAAAAATTATGAAACTTTGGGATAATATGGTAGGGTAGTCAAAGAGACATTACCAGTTGACCTTGTAGTAAAAGTCGAAATCTATAATTTATGGGGATTTTTACAGTTAAGTGTGGTCGTTAGGAGAAATGGTGAAAAACCACTGAAACTTCGATTGAGCTTGTAAATGGTTAAGTCCTTGACCCTTTGGGGTAATAATAATACGTTAAACATATGTTGAAGTGTAAAGGGTTTTGTTATACAAGAGGGTAGTGAGTAAGAGATGTGGTATTCTAATGACGGTCCTTTTGTGTTTATAGAAATTTCGGAGGAGGGACCAGCCATACTATCAGGATACAGAAACCAAGGCAAGATCTTTTCTATCCCTACTTGGAAAACTATTTATCTTCAAAGAAACTTGATTTCATGGAATATATATGTGATGCTATTATTACTATATTGTGAAGAAATTGTCTTCCTTGAGTATTGATATTGAAAAGAAAGGTATACGAAGATGTATATGAATATGAATATGGATATGAGTATGAGATGGATATGAATATGGATATGTATAGAGATGATTATGCATGAAGTGAACATGCCTTATGATTAAGAGAATATGAGAGAATGGTATCAGTTATTATCTAAAGTAAATAAAAGAATGGTATCAATTGTTATCTAGGGTTATATGATTTATATTATTTTGCTAAAGATATTCTTTTTAAATATTGTGATTTAATAAGTATTATTTGATTATTATCTACTATTTTTAAAAGTAGATGGAACAATATATATATATATGTGTATATAAGAGAGCAAGATTTCTTCTACTCTTACTTTAGAAAACTATTTTTTTTAAGTAAAATGATTTCTTGGAATATATATGTTTTTCTACGATGCTATACTGCTAAGGATTTATTTCCTGATTTTGAGAATTAAAGAAAGATAGATACGAATATGGATAGAGCGAATATACTTTATGTTCTAAAGGCATATTTGACTTTAATAATTATAGAAAAGATGTATGAGTCATAATTAAAGTATTATGACATATGATTTAAAGGTGATGATAAATGTGAATGGAAATGTGAATGGAAATGTGAATGGAAATGGAAATGGAAATGGAAATGATAAATGTGAGTAGATAAATGATTTGACAAAAAGGGGGATTGCAACAGACTTGCGTAAGTGGCTGTGTCAGGGCTGTGTGCGACACGGTCCAGCATTTATTATTTTATTACGGCACGAAGATGCCAAGGGAGGATGTTAGCAGGTGGCCTTCCTCCAGGGATGATCTTCATTCCTTCTACCGGTAGTAAAAAGAGAGCAGGTACGATTAGGCGACTGATCATCGTCCTAACGTATCAGGCGACAGCAGATATCCCCAATGTTTTTGAAAAGAAAGAGTTGATAATGGTTTTCAGATTTATATGCTGAAACCAAGAAAATGAGATAAGGTGATGGAATTATTTATATGGAATGAAGAGAAACTGATTTTATATTATTTTTATATATATATATAAAGGTTTATTTTCCCTTTTATGGTAGTAGATAGAAGTTATCTTGTTGAGCTATTTTAGCTCATTCTTGCTATTTATTTATACTACAGCTAGGTCCCATGCCAATACTCCGCACTACACCCTGCAAGAGGGTAAGGGAAAGGCGACCTTTTGAGCGAGTGCTGGTGACCATCCCCGAGGTAGTGACAAGCGAAAGGGGCTTAGTAGACTTATGTAAATTAAGTGTGTAAGTTTGTAATAAACTTTTGGTTGTTGAAATGCTTTCTGTAGAAGTATTATTCAACAATGTACTTAGTAGAATTCTGGGTTGTAATAACTATTAACTTTAAACTTTTAATATTATGGATGTTGTTCTATGAGCATATGACTGGTGGGTGTGTGTATTAGTGTGGGGTCAATTGCATAAGTATTAAATTAAAAAAAAAAAGACTCAAGAGATATGGATATTGATCGGAAATTGGACCGTGATGACCTGGATCCTTGACCCCGGATCTTGGGGTGTCACAGACGATGATAAACCATTTTCCGAAAATAATCTTAGAGGAATATTTTGACTAAGATAGATAAATAAAATTTTGAAACACATTCCCAAGGGTACCAGAAAGTTTTGAAAGGATACCCACTCTTAATGAAAAATTACCCACTAGTGGAGAAAATTTGAAACTCAATAATATAATTTAGCAGGGCTTTAGGAGATTGAAAATAGGTACCGTTAATAGCCTCTGCCCAATTGAAAATCCAAATAATGGAAGGTTTTCCTCAAATACTATTTATATCTTAGACTGCGTACCCTCCAAAATTTCTTAAATTTTGCACTCACCATGTAGCCTTAACCTATCGTCTGCTATTCCCAATTATCTTCATTTACTTAGTCGTGACTTGGCTCGATACTCTCTGCCTTGATCCATAATAGAATACAACCTTCTAATAGATATACTTTCGTAATATTGATCGTCTTGAATATCCTTTTGTTTCAAATAAAAGTTATTTAAAACTCTTAATTTTATAAATTATTGTGGGACCCTTGCTTGTTTCGGGGTTCGTTTCAATTCAAAGTTCCTTGAATTCTATCAATTGTTTCGACTATAGAAGATTTTCTTAATGGATGGAAGAATGGAAGCAAAGTTTAGAGTATACGTGATTATACGAAGAAACTCGAGATTTCAAGGGAAATTTCAATAAGAGATAATTATAGTTAGAAGCGTTTCGATATAAAAGAGGGAGGAATTTCGTGAGAAGAAATGGGTATATTTGAGGACTATTGAGATAAAATAATATGAGGAATTTTAAGGTATAATTGAGATTTACTATTGAGAGTAAGGTGTATTTTGAGGGAAAAGTTAGAATAAGGATAAACAAAGGAAGTGGGGATAATTAATGAAGTTTGTGTATTCTGTCTAAATTTTATCATGTTTTGATACTAAGTGTTGAGATTCGAAAATATTGATGTATATAAGGCGATTGACTTAAATGAAAAGGTTATTGTACTAAAGGTGATACGCTTATTTGCTAAAGTTGAGTTGAGAATATTATGGTATATAAATGAGTTAACTAGGGATATAATTGTGTATATGAGAATGATGTATATGGGAATGATGTATGTTGTACCCTAAATTTGGGTGATTAATGAAGAATATTGTTATATACAGAACCATGCCGCCTAAGCGTAACAATAGAACGAATGCAAGAGAAAATGAGAGAGATGAAGGAAGTCGAAATAGACAGAATGAAAATGCTCGTAACGAACAAAATCAGATAGGTCGAGAAAGTAAAAAAAAGGAGATTTGAGGGCCAGAAGGGAGGTTCAAGTGAAGGAACTTACTTTAGCAAGGTTGGTAAAGGACAAAAAATCTCAGTTTGTGGGGAAGTCATGGAGTAACAAGACTGTTAGTGAGATGATGAATCAGGGTGGTAGATCCACAAGAACCTTTCAGTCTAATCAATCTCGAACACCATTTCCAGACTGTAACACGTGTGGTAGGAAGCATACGGGAGTGTGTAGGAGGTCGAAAGTAACTTGCTTTAAGTGCGGACAGAAAGGACACTATTATAACCAGTGCACATCAACTGACAAGATTGATATCAAGTGTTATCAATGTGGGAAATTAGGACACTTTGCCAGAGATTGCCGTTCCGGTGGGTCGTCCGCACCAGGACAAAGTATGACTGCTTCAAATAGACCTACTGCCAGGGTGTACAATATGACTTTAGGAGAGGCATTGAGAAAGCCGGATACAGATACAGGTGAACATTTTTCTAGTATTTAAATTTTTAGTGTAAACGTTTGGTTAGGAATCAATGTGGTCAATGAATGGTATAGGTAGGTTGATAATCTAGATAAGGAAAATCAGTATCTGTTAGGGGTTAGAAATTCTATGAAAAGGAGAGTAATGATATTTTGGGGGTAAACCATAGACTTGTTTAGATACGAACAGGAAATATATATTATAGGTAATATTTTCTTACAATTGTTTCAAAGAATCTTATTCTAGTTGGATTTCTGGAAGATTTTACAGAGATGAGATATAATCATATCGAAGTGTGTATATTTTATGTCATGATAGAGATCAAAATAGGGATAAACCATAAGTGAGATACACTACCATTCAGGGGAGGCCAATGTGGTGGCCGATACCCTTAGCTAAAGGAGGAATGAGAGATTAACTAACGTAGAATGACTAAAACAAGATAGAGATATTATGAAGGAAAAAGGATGGAGAAAGTAGTATAGAAGTTATAAGGTGTCGATGAAAAGGTATCTATGGACATTTCTGACGTGATTCCGGGACGGAATCCTTTTAAGGGGGGAAGGATGTAATAACCCTAACTTTAACAAAGCTACAGTGATCACATGAATAGTAAATTTCGATGATTTAGAGAAAGGGTATATAAGTACTCCATAATGGAAACGGAAAAGGAATGAACAGAAACCATATTAGTGTTGTATATTGAAATTAAGTGACTCGAAATGACGAGGGATTTCAGAAATTCCTAAATATGGATTTTTGAGGATTTTGACTTCTAAAGAGCTTTTATTGGATATTAAGGAGCATGGAAACATTATAAGAATTATATATTGAGGAATTAGTGAATTTAGGTTAAACCAAAGGATTTTTAAGTTAAGAGAATACCAAAGGAATTTGGAATGTTAAATGATTTCAGAACCACTGAAATAATGAGGTATATTCGAGACGAACCACAATTAGACGAGTATGGAAACCAAGCAACCAAGATTAGTAATATAACAAGGATACATACCACATTATGTTATTCAAGATTATTAGCATTATAAGTAGAAAATCAAAATGGGATTTATTGAATCATCAAAGTGGTGTCATTAGCCATTAACTTGTTTTTAAGGGTAAATTAGTAACTTTGCAAGGTGTTAAACACAAAATATCTTTCCAAGCTTCCATAACACTCTAGATTAAGCAATATTAAGATGAGAAAAGATCAAAACAAAAGCAAGAAACTCTCCCCCATCCATTATCATCATTTTCGGCCAAAAAAGACAGCAGGTTGGTAAATCGACCATAACTCCTTCGTTTCTCAGCCGAATTTCGTGTTCTTTAGCTTTTTGGAAAGCCCATGAGATGCTCTACAACTTTCATTTAGACGCCTCCTCCAGAAAACGTAGGTAAGACCTTCGTTTTTGCGATTCTTTCAGCTGAGTAAACAGTAACTTCGAATTTTTAACTTTGTTTTATGGTTTCTTTAGTTAATACAAGCTATACTAAGGTTGTTAAAGGTGTGCCCAAGGTTTATCAAGGATTTTTAAGGGTTATCAAAGCTTCAAGAAGGTATAATCATGCTTTCTCTTTTATGTTTATGATGGATATAGTTGTGTTTAGTGATTAAGTGGTATAAATGTTATGATTATGATGTTATAAGTGTTTGTAAGTGATTAAAGTTGATTTTGGAAGGAGTATGTGCTTGTAACCATGGTTGGTAAGATGACCACATGGTGTAGGTGATGGTGTATAAGGTGGATGATTGATTTGGAGGAGTTTGATTTTGGAAAGTACGAAAATATAGCCGTTATAATGTCCGATTTTCGTTAGAACGAAATCTGCCCTGTTTTGTGACCCCTGTATTCATACGGTACCTCACTGCCTAGGTTACCAATTGACCATGAAATGATAGAGCTTAGTTCATAGATCGTTTCGATATAAGGTGCGTTAAAATCTGATGAACGGTTTAGGAGAAAAGTCAGTTTTAGTGAAAGGTGTTCGAAAACCGAGAAACCGTAATTGTATCAACTTTGAGGCTATGATCAACCTACTTAGACATTTTTAAAAATTATGAAACTTTGGGATAATATGGTAGGGTAGTCAAAGAGACATTACCAGTTGACCTTGTAGTAAAAGTCGAAATCTATAATTTATGGGGATTTTTACAGTTAAGTGTGGTCGTTAGGAGAAATGGTGAAAAACCACTGAAACTTCGATTGAGCTTGTAAATGGTTAAGTCCTTGACCCTTTGGGGTAATAATAATACGTTAAACATATGTTGAAGTGTAAAGGGTTTTGTTATACAAGAGGGTAGTGAGTAAGAGATGTGGTATTCTAATGACGGTCCTTTTGTGTTTATAGAAATTTCGGAGGAGGGACCAGCCATACTATCAGGATACAGAAACCAAGGCAAGATCTTTTCTATCCCTACTTGGAAAACTATTTATCTTCAAAGAAACTTGATTTCATGGAATATATATGTGATGCTATTATTACTATATTGTGAAGAAATTGTCTTCCTTGAGTATTGATATTGAAAAGAAAGGTATACGAAGATGTATATGAATATGAATATGGATATGAGTATGAGATGGATATGAATATGGATATGTATAGAGATGATTATGCATGAAGTGAACATGCCTTATGATTAAGAGAATATGAGAGAATGGTATCAGTTATTATCTAAAGTAAATAAAAGAATGGTATCAATTGTTATCTAGGGTTATATGATTTATATTATTTTGCTAAAGATATTCTTTTTAAATATTGTGATTTAATAAGTATTATTTGATTATTATCTACTATTTTTAAAAGTAGATGGAACAATATATATATATATATGTATATAAGAGAGCAAGATTTCTTCTACTCTTACTTTAGAAAACTATTTTTTTTAAGTAAAATGATTTCTTGGAATATATATGTTTTTCTACGATGCTATACTGCTAAGGATTTATTTCCTGATTTTGAGAATTAAAGAAAGATAGATACGAATATGGATAGAGCGAATATACTTTATGTTCTAAAGGCATATTTGACTTTAATAATTATAGAAAAGATGTATGAGTCATAATTAAAGTATTATGACATATGATTTAAAGGTGATGATAAATGTGAATGGAAATGTGAATGGAAATGGAAATGGAAATGGAAATGATAAATGTGAGTAGATAAATGATTTGACAAAAAGGGGGATTGCAACAGACTTGCGTAAGTGGCTGTGTCAGGGCTGTGTGCGACACGGTCCAGCATTTATTATTTTATTACGGCACGAAGATGCCAAGGGAGGATGTTAGCAGGTGGCCTTCCTCCAGGGATGATCTTCATTCCTTCTACCGGTAGTAAAAAGAGAGCAGGTACGATTAGGCGACTGATCATCGTCCTAACGTATCAGGCGACAGCAGATATCCCCAATGTTTTTGAAAAGAAAGAGTTGATAATGGTTTTCAGATTTATATGCTGAAACCAAGAAAATGAGATAAGGTGATGGAATTATTTATATGGAATGAAGAGAAACTGATTTTATATTATTTTTATATATATATGTAAAGGTTTATTTTCCCTTTTATGGTAGTAGATAGAAGTTATCTTGTTGAGCTATTTTAGCTCATTCTTGCTATTTATTTATACTACAGCTAGGTCCCATGCCAATACTCCGCACTACACCCTGCAAGAGGGTAAGGGAAAGGCGACCTTTTGAGCGAGTGCTGGTGACCATCCCCGAGATAGTGACAAGCGAAAGAGGCTTAGTAGACTTATGTAAATTAAGTGTGTAAGTTTGTAATAAACTTTTGGTTGTTGAAATGCTTTCTGTAGAAGTATTATTCAACAATGTACTTAGTAGAATTCTGGGTTGTAATAACTATTAACTTTAAACTTTTAATATTATGGATGTTGTTCTATGAGCATATGACTGGTGGGTGTGTGTATTAGTGTGGGGTCAATTGCATAAGTATTAAATTAAAAAAAAAAGACTCAAGAGATATGGATATTGATCGGAAATTGGACCGTGATGACCTGGATCCTTGACCCCGGATCTTGGGGTGTCACACTACGGCCCTGGCGACCGAGCGGGATCTTTTGAAGCAGAAGGTAGACACTTTGAAGAAGCGCGTTGAATGGAGGAATCAACAGCTTAAAGCTTCGAGGAAGAGCATCCGAAAGCTGAAGAAGACTCTCAACCTCACCAAAGAGAGATGCTATCAGATGGGATATGATGATTCCGTGCTAAAGGCTCATTCCCTTGGTTTCGATCACACTCAGTTGATTGATACCGATGTTGGCATGTTTGATCCAGTCGATCGAGAACAGTCTGAACAGCCCCTGGTAGTCTCTTCGGGTGAAGAGGAGGCTCTTTCAGATTAGACACTTTCATCCTTGAATTTTTAATCTTTCCGTTCTGTTGGCCTTCGTGCCTTGTGATATTTAACATTTTCCTTCGGGCTTTACAATTGTTGCCTTCGGGCTTTTATCTTTGCCTTGGCTATTTTTCCGGGTATTTTATTTTTAAGCGTCTTCGGTGTTTCTTTACCTTAGCATAATTTTCGTTTGTCTTTATGCATCTTCGGCTTTGTTTTACCTTAACATAATTCTCTTTTGTTTTTATGCATCTTTGGCATTTTCCTACCTTAGCATAATTACATATGTTTCTCTCTGCATCTTCAGCTTCTGCCTAGCATGTTATGCATTTTCGATCGTAACCTAGCTGCCCCCTAGTATTTATGGGGGTTTGTGAATGATTAACGTCTTCTTCGGTCGGTGAAAAAATATTTCCTCCCAGCCTTAATTCATGTCAAAGCAATTTAAATACTGAGACATTTATAAGGAACTGAAATTTAATCGATCGGCCCCAGATTTGGGTCTGTTAAGTTTTTGCCACGTATTTTACTAAAATAAGTTGAAGGACGCGTGTTTTATTCGGTCGGCCCCAAACATTGGTCTACTTAGCTTAATTTCGTGTACTTAACCATTTGGTCATGAGTGTACTTAGCTAAAACAGCAGATATAAAGATGGAGCAAGCAATCTTTCATTAATCATGCAATAAATCATACACAGTTTTGGATTACAGATTGATGTTTAGGGAATTCAAAATCAACTTGCATAGAAAAGCAAAATGCTGAATTAAAAATGATAAAATGCATCCAGTAGGCTTACTGGTAGAAAAGGCGAAGGCGAGCGGCATGCCAGGTGTTCTTGATTGGGCTGCCGTCCGGATGGGTTAATTTGTAGGTGCCCGGCCGAACCACTACAATCACCACATAGAGACCTTCCCAGTTCGGAATAAGCTTGCCTTGTGAAAGGATATCTTTGATATATTATTTATTTTGGTATTTGTACAATTTAACATAAAATTTAATTACACTTAGTTATCCTCTCCACTAGGTCATTAATTTAATTGATTCCGTCAAAAGTCAAAAGTCAAATTCTACCAATATCTATTTTTAATTATAAGAGATATTCCATCATTGCGAAAAATTAAAATTATATTTTTATGGAATATATCTCTACACCAAGGCAATAAGATCGAAAAAGAAATATTGATATTTAATATTTTTTAGATCTCCATTGCAAAATTTATAAGGCGACAGGCTCGAACAAATAATATTCGAGGATTAATATTCTTTAGAGAACTCGTGCTATATTTAAAAAACGATCAGTTCTTATTTAAAAATATTCCACTTCGCACTCAAAATGTTTTTATCCTCAAGAATATTAATGTTCAGTGGTAGAATATTAACACTCATTTTTATCTCGTGCCAGAAATATTTAAAGTAATTTTTCTCCCATATCTTGAATTTATTTTAGTTTCGGAGAAAAATTATTTTAAATACTCAAAAATATTTCCTACACTCTCAATATATTTTATATATTAGGAAATATATTCTAAGTATTTATTCAAGTCAAAACATTGGTCAAAAGATGCATCTATTTCATAGAAAGACCAATCGTATTTTATTCGGAACCGAAAGCTGATTTAATCATATTAAATCCAAATAAAATACTTCCACTTTCTAGAATGACTTGAAACTTGAGATGAATCACTTGAATGTTAATTTCAATGCATGATAAAAGTTTCTTAATTTTCTGAGAATTTTGGTCCGGGTACGAAAATCGAGGTAGTGGGTCCACAGTTGACCACGTTTGACCAAGTCAACGTTGACCAAAATTGACCAAAACTTCCAGAATATCATTTTATAATATTTCTTAGTGCTCCATAATTTTAGGATTATTTATTGGGTATTTTCGTATTTTTCGGGTATTTAATTAACGAAACATGTTACGTATTTAATCGTTAATTTATACGAGTACGATACAATTAATTAGAGCCCAAACACAGCTGGTTTCTTTTTACCAAACCCACTTGGAAGAAACACAAAACCACCCCCAACAAACACAAAACCACTTTCCACCTCATCAATCCAAGTGCTTTTCATCTCAACCACTCCTTTTACTTTAAATCTCCACCCTTCCTTCCACCCAACTCCTCCTATAAATAAATCCCCACCCCCAACCATTTCTACCAAGCTAAGAAGCCAAATACTTGCTGGGATTTTTGAAGTGGAAGCTCTCTAAATATATCCAAACACTCTCTACACCCACTTCATCTCAAAAACCTTCTCTCTCTTATATATACTTACAATATATACAAGGTTTTTGTTCCATAAAGCTTAGTTCATCCAACTAAGCTCTCTCCCACCAAGCAAGCTCCTCTACCACTACCATCCGGCCTCCCGAAGGGCTGCCCAAGTTCGTCCACAAGCAAAAATCCGGCCGAACCTCCGGCGAATTTTTCCGGCGAACTTTTTCCGACGATCTCCAAAAGTGGTGATTTTTAGCTTCAATATCCGAGTCTTAACCGACCATATTTTTATACATATAAGAGCTCTATATCTTCATCTTATCTTCTTTATTAAGCTCTTATATCGGATCTCGAAACGAGACCATAAAAATCCGTACAAGCATTAATATTCGAACAACGATTCGAAATATTACAACACCTCAAAAAGAGGTTATATTTGACGACGGTCAAATTATTATATCGAGTTTGATTTAATTCCCTTCTATCACCTTAGTGTTCCGAGGGAAAAGAATCTATAAGCCACTTAATTAAAACTTTAACTCACTTACTTTGGCCATTAATATTTTATTATTGTGATATATATAATTGTGCTAAAACGTGATTTGTTTCCCTTCTATCACCTCTAGTGTTCCGAGGGAAATAAGTTATTAAGCTTGTATTTATATATTTTCCGCACCTTTTTTACTCGTCCTCACACTTGTGAGTGATTTTACTTTCCACACCTTTTTTTTTACTCGTCCTCACACTTGTGAGTGATTTTACTTTCCGCATCTTTTTTACTCGTCCTCACACTTGTGAGTGATTTTACTTTTCGCACTAATTTAACGCATAATAGCGGCCCTCAGTTTGTCCTATAGATAAAACGAGCTACTTTTCTGCACGTGTGTGTTATATTTGTGTGTGGTGTTTATTTGGCCAAATTAATATTGAAGTGCAAATTGTTAAAGTAAAAATTGTAACACTCTCGTTCAAATATAATTACAAATAGTCTATAACAAGACTATATCGAACGAGAAGTTGTTTATCAAAGATCCTTAAGCTATAAAGCGTATCAAGGACTTGATTTATACATTACTTCGAAAATAGACGTATTTTCAAATAAAGAAGTAATTTCGTGTATACTAAAAAAAGGACGAACTAAAGTATACGATTATAAACCTTATAAGCCTTCAAGCTTGAAGGACATAATCAACATTCACAAACTCCGAGATATATTTAAATCTCAATATACGGAGTATTGTATCATAAAGTCATAAGCAAATAAAGGCTTATTGAACTTAATAATAATTAATAAGAATATTATAGTCACCCTAGGACATATTAAGTCCAAACCTCTTTTTATATTACAGTTTGTTTCGTAGATATTGTTTTCTAAGTTTTGCAGTGAGGTGAAGTTGAAGTGAGGTGATTCTCGTTCTAAGACCCAAGTCCTAGGCACTAGCGGGGAGTTAGTGGCCTTTGCACCGTGAAGAAGAGGAAAGACCCAAGACCTTTCATCTAAGATCCAAGACCGGCAAAAGCAAGGAATTCAAAGACTACACCAAGGATTCTACATCAACTTTGAAGAAGTAGCGGGGAGTTGCTGTCTAAGATAAGTTGTGTAGGTTTCACAACGACTTTGAGGGAGTAACGGGGAGTTACGGTCCAAGACAAGTCTTGTGGGTATTACATTTATTTTGAGGTAGTAGCAGGTAGTTACGTATCAAGATAAATATTTGTAAGGTTGTGTAAGGCTTCTCCGCTTACTATAAAGGAGTCTTTTTATAGTGGAAGAAATCTCGAGTCCGGAGAGGAGCTCGAGGACTGGAGTAGGGGTGAGCGAATCCATTAGGGGTTGCGCCATCGCGAACCAGGATAAAATCTCCTGTGTGGTATTTTCTTTCCTTGTCTTTTATTTCTGCACTTATAAACTGCATAAACGACTCGGTAAAGTTTTAAAAAGGGAAAATTATTTTAAAACGCCATAATAATTTTAAAATTGGTAGTTAAACTATTCAACCCCCCCTTCTAACTTAATATAGCCCTCTTACGGGACCTAACACCTTGCTTGGCAGGCATTGAAGTAGCCAACTCTCTAAGTACCATGTTCCCGACTTGAAATGATCGCTTTTTCACACCTGCATCATAATACTGCACCGCTTAGAGCCGGTACATTAGGTTCCTTTGATGGGCTGCTTCCCTTTCTTCTTTTAGCAAATCAACGTTCGCCAGGAGTCCAAACTCTTTCGTCTCCACATTAAACACTTGTGTTTGATAAGACTATAGGCCAACTTCAACCGGTATAAGAGCATCTTTCCCAAAGGCTAACTTGAATGGTGTTTCCCCGGTCGAAGATCTTGCAGTCGTTCTATACACCCAAAGAACCCAAGGTAACTTTTCGGCCCAAAGTCCTTTGGCTTCTCCCATTCTTTTCTTTATTCCATCAAAAATAATTTTGTTGGCAGCTTCGATCGCCCCATTCCCTTGAGGATGTCCAACTGAGCTGAACTTCTGTTGAATTCCAAACTGAGCCAAAAACTTTCGAAACTTTCTTCCGATGAACTGTGTCCCATTGTCTAATACACATACCATAGGAATGCCAAACCTTAGAATGACCTGCTCCAACATAAATTTCTTTGCTGCTTCTTCGGTAATGGCTGACAGGGGTCTGGCTTCTATACACTTAGTCATATAGTTGATCGCCATAATGCAGTACTTACCTTGTTTAGTACTGCTGGGCAAGATCCCTACGATGTCAACTGCCCACATAGTAAATGGAATAGGGCTAAGGATTGAAGACATCTCTTCGGGAGGTTGCTTCGGGATTGTACTGAATAGATGGCATTGTTTGCACTTCTTAGCGTACTCAGTTGCATCTTCTTTCATTTTCGGCCAGAAAAACCATTGCCTAAGAATCTTGAAAGCTAAGGATCTTCTTGCCAAATGTTCTCCATAAATCCCCTCATGAACTATTTCGAGGGCTAGCTGTTGTTCTTCTTTGTCCAAGCATCGAAGAAGTGGTTGAGTTGCTGATCTTCTGAACAAACGACCCCCAACCAAAGTATAACTTATCGACTGATGCTTCACCTTTTGTGCCTCCTTTTGGTCGAGCAGCAAAGTTCCCTTCTCCAAGAATGCCCTGATTGGGGTCATCCAGTTGACCCCTTGATGAATTTCCATACACTATTTTTTGTCTATCGAAGGTGTCTTTACTTCGGTCAGATAGATTGACCCATTGAGGTTTTGGGTTTCTACCGAAGCTAGCCTTGATAGAGCATCTGCTCGACTGTTGTTCTCCCTCGCTACTTGATTCAACTCAAAAGATTCAAATATTAAGGATTGTTCGCGTACCTTAAGGGCGTAGGCCCTTGTTCGGGAATCTTTTTGTCCGTACTCCCCTGAAAACTGCTTAACTACCAACATTGAGTCACTGAACGGCCTCAGGTGCTTAACTTCCAAATTTTTTGCCAAGTCCAAACCTGCCAATAAGGCTTCGTACTCAGCTTCATTGTTCGTCAGAGGGAAGGTGAACCTGATAGCCTGACATATTTTAAATCCCTCTGGACTTGTTAGAATTAACCCTGCTCCACACATTTCTTTGGCGACTGAACCGTCGAGAAACAGCTTCCATTTTCCTGGTGCCTGAATCAACTGCTCTACGGGAGCCAAATCTTTCGGTCCCGAGAATGAGCATTCCACCATAAAATCTGCCCGATGCCGCTGGCCTTTGTAAAATTTTCTTCAAGGGTTGGTCTGTTATTACTTTGATCGTTCTTCCTTGGAAATAGTGCCTCAGCTTTCTGGCAGCCATTACCAACCCGTAGACGAACTTCTCTGCATTTGGATATCTAGTTTCTGCATCTTTGAGAATATGAGAAACATAGAAGACCGGATGCTGATTCCCCTCATGCTCTTTGACCAATACAGCTCCAAGTGTTCGGTCATTCATAGCTAAGTACAACTCCAAAGTTTCTTTCGGGTCAGGCCTCATTAAGAGTGGGGCTTTCACCAAGTATTCCTTGATCTCCTCAAACGCTTTCTGACAATTTGGCCCCCACTCAAAATTCTTTGACCCCCGAAATCAAAAAATGGCAAGGCCTTTTCGGCCGACCTGGAGATGAACCTCCTCAAGGTTGCTAACCATCCAGTCAGCTTCTGGATATTTCTGATTGTTTTCGGGGCTTCCATATCTACTACAGCTTTGATCTTTTCTGGATTTGCTTCTATTCCCCTTGCATTGACCATGTACCCCAGGAAATTTTCGCTGTTAACCCCGAACGTACACTTGTTCGGGTTGATCATCATGTTATTTCTCCTTAGTGTCACGAAGCATTTTTTCAGATCTTCTGCATGGTCCCTAAAAAGGGACTTCACAATCATGTCATCGACATAACACTCCATATTCCGCCCGATTTGGTTTTTGAAGACCTTGTTCACCATTTTTTGGAAGGTGGCCCCTGCGTTCTTCAGTTCGAAGGGCATCTTAATGTAGGCATAGGTACCGTTCGGTGTGATGAATGTTGTCTTAGGTATGTCCTCGGCATTCATGGCGATTTGGTGGTATCCAGAGAAAGCGTCCAGAAAACTTCGTATTTGATGCCCCGAAGTAGCATCTATCAGTTGGTCAATGTTCGGTAATGGATAGTGGTCTTTCGGACAGTGTTTATTCAAGCCAGTGTAATCCACACACATTCTCCACTTGCCATTTGCTTTTTTAATGACCACCACGTTCGCCAACTAGTCGGGGTAGTCGATTTCTTCAATGAACTTTGCTTCTAGTAGCTTTTCCACTTCAGCTTGAATAACTTTTTGCCTTTCCATGGCAAAATTTCTTTTTTTTTTGTTTTACAGGTTAGGCTTCGGGAGCCACGTTCAAACAGTGTTTGGCTACCGAAGGATCCAAACCCGGCATATATTCGGGGCCTCAGGCGAACACGTCGTGGAACTCCCTAATGACTTTGATAACTTTTTCCTTTAACTCAGGCTCCATGTTCTTTCCAATTTGAATCGTTTTCCCAGACTGGCCTAAATACAGCTCCACCTCTTCGATCTTGGTCGCTGGTTCGGCAATCGGGCTAGACAGATCGACCCCAAATTTCTCCAACTCTATGTTCAGCAGCTGGTGACTACCCCCAGCTTCGTTCTCACTTCTTTTTCTTTTACCTGCTTCAGTCATTTCCACGTCCTTGTCTTTTTCCAGATCTTCTAACATAATGATATGGGCGGCCTTCTGGTCACCTCTCATCTCCCCGACTCCATGCTCGGTCGAAAATTTCAATTTCATATGGGGGATGGAAGATACGACCTGAAAAAGAGATAAAGCTGGCCTCCCCAAAATTCTATTGTACGGGCGGGCTGTCAACCCAAACCACGTAAAACTTAGCTTCTCTGACCACCGTGTACGGTGCCTTCCCCAGCAGGACTGACAGGGTAATCGTCCCCTCAATCGGTCCGGGCTGATTTCCGAAACCATATAGTGGTGCCTCATGGCATGGCTCCAGTTGTTCACCCCCAAGATTCATTTTACAATATGTCCGGTGATACAGAATGTTAACCGAACTTCCTTCATCGACCAACACTTTCCAAATCTTGTTCTCTCCAATTACTAGGTTTATGACAAGTGGATCTTCATGCGGCCATATAACATCTTCATAGTCATCCCCCGTGAAAGAGATCGGTAACGGCTGTTTAGTTGTACTTGACTGGTAGAGGCTGTAGATTTGCCTGGCATACTTCTTCCGGGCTGTTTTGCTGTCCCAATCGAGTATGGTTCCCCAGGATATGGTTCTTACTTCGCCTCTATACTTTTTTGACTCTTCTACATCCCTGGAATCCCTTTTCTTTTCTTTTGCCTCGAGTTTATCCCTCAAATCTCCCACAAACTAGGTTAACTCTCCATCTTTGATCATCTTCTCAATCAGCTTCTTTAAGTGGTAGCACTCACCGGTATTATGCCCTTTATCCCGATGATAATCACAGTATTTATTTTCATTCCGCTTGTGCTCAGGGGTCTTCAGCCTGGCCGGTCGGACGAACCCAGGCTTACCCTTTATCTCATGGAGAATCTTTGAGATGGGTGTGTTAAATGGTGTAAACATGGTACTATCTCTATCTCGCCTTCGATCGGCCCCCTTATCGGGCCTTGTGTCATTCAGTCTACTTTTGACATCACCACGACCCCTTCGGTCATCCTTTCTGTCATCCCTTCTATCGTCCCTTCTACTATCATTCTTTTTACTCTCCTTATACCCCCCAATTTATTCCATCTTTCTCCTAATCGCTTCCCCCCTCAAATAAATATCATTTAAATTCTTAGAAGGTACATCGTAAAGAGAGGACCGAAGCTTCTTACCTTTAACGAGGTCAAGGCCTGCGGCTAGAAATCTTGCTGGCTTCACTCTGTCCAGATTGGTGACCATCCCAGCCTCCTCCTTGAACCTCGCTAAGTAAGCCCCCAGTTATTCGTTCGGCCCCTGTCTGCAATGAATTAGGGCTTCAGTGTCTTTCTCTCTTCGGCACAGATGGGAATAGTGCCTCAAGAACTTTTTCTTGATCTGCTCGTATGAGCCAATTGACCTGGGCCTCAGCGATCGATACCACATTGACGCTGGCCCTTTCAGATAGGTCTTGAACATCTTGCAGAGCATCACGTCACAGTGCCCCATGCCAGTCATGAGCGATTCCTACTTCTCACAATGGTCTTCGGGGTCACCCTTTCCATTGAACTCGTGCATCTTCGGGAACTACCTTCCCGGAGGTGGTCGAAATTGCTCGACGTCTTCTGTAACCACGGGCTCGTGGCTGATCTTTCTCTCACCAAACACGACTTTCTCAAGCCTTCAGATTCTCAGTATGAGGGCCTTCTTGTTCCGACTCGGAGGAGTAAACTACCTTCGATCGGGTTCTTTTGGAGAGCGATTCAGAGTTCCATGACTCATCTTCATCGTCTCTGATACTCTTCTCCCTTCGCTCTTCAGGCTCCGTGTCTTCGGCCTCTAGGGCCTCGCGGAGTGCCTTCTCTTGTAGTTCGATCTCTTCTTTCTTGAGCTTTAGGGCTTGTAACCTTAATCGATCGGCCTCCCTCTTCTTAGCCAATCTCTCTGTGTTCTTGTTGCTTTTTTCTCTATCAGCCTCCTTCCGTTTCCCTTTGGCTTTCTGCTCCTCTCGCCATTTCAGAAGCATCTGTTGTTGTTCTTCGGGAGACGGCATGTCCCCTTCTTCTTCGAAAGTCAGCAGCCTCAGAGCGATAGGAGGAGTCGTCGTCGGGATAACAGGAGTAGTGTGGCTGTTTCCGGCCACGGTAATGTTATTGGTTAAGGGTGTGTCTTCTATCATCATAGCCTCTGGTAAATCTCAACAAAAAAGTGTAATAACCCTAACTTTAGAAATGCTACAATGCTTAAATGAATAGTGATTTCGAGGATTTAGGGAGGTTCCACTGAGAGAAATTTTTCTAGCAAGTTCAGTAGAGGGCAAGAATCTTCGTTTTCGAAAAATCCAGAATTTAGTAGAACAAATAGTGAAACAGTTAATCAAGGGGGTAAGCCATCAGGAGCAACCCAGTCTAATCAGTCACAACCACCATTACCAGATTGTAACACGTGTGGTAGGAAGCATACGGGAGTGTGTAGTTTGTTAGGAGTAACTTGTTTTAAGTGTGGACAGAAAGGACACTATCATGAGAGGTGCCCATCAGCTGATACAAACCCTAAGAGAGACGTCAAGTGTTACCAGTGTGGAAAGTTAGGACACATAGCAAGGGATTGTCGTTCTGGAGATTCAACGGCGACTAGACAGAGCGTTATTGATTCAATTAGACCTAATGCCAGAGTGTACAATATGACCTTAGGAGATGCGTTAAAGAAACCGGGTGCAGGCGCTGGTTTTTTTTTCGATTTAAGCTTTTGAATATAAATGTTTGGTTACAGATTAACTAAGTCAATGAATGGTCTGAATAGACTATAATATAGATAAAAATACTCTATCTGTGAGAAAGTAAGCCATGGTGATATAAGAAGGTGAGTTATTCTCATGTCATCCAAATCAATATCTGTTAGGAGTCAGGGAATATTATAAAAAGGATATTTGAGAGTAATAGGAAATATATATATATATATATATATATATATATATATATAAAGATTGGAATTTTAATATTTTATGTTATGATAGAGATCAAAATATAGTTAAACAATAGTGAGATACACTACCGTTCAGGGAAGGCCAATGTGGTGGCTGATACCCTTAGTAAAAAGAGAAAGGAGAGATGAGATAATATAGAATGACGGAATGCAGGAGAAGGCTGGTAAGGAAAAGATAGTGAAAGTACTGCTATTTATAAGCTAAATGGCATGTTGATGAATGACAAGCAAGTGTATGTTGGTGTATTTCTGTACAAACAAGATAGAGATGTTTAAGGAGAAACTAAAGGATGGAGGAAGTAATATGAGAATTAGAAGGTGTAATGTGAGAAAGGTATTCGTCAATATCTTCAACGTGATTCCGGGACGGAATCCTTTTAAGGGGGGAAGACTGTAATAACCCTAACTTTAGAAATGCTACAGTGCTTAAATGAATAGTGATTTTGAGGATTTAAGGAAATGGTATGTAGGTACCCTATAAGTGAAACAGAAAATGAATAATCAAAAACCATATTAGCGTCGTACTATGAAAAAGTGACTCAAAACGATGACGGATTTCAGAAATTCCTGAATATAGATTTTTAAGATGTTTGATTTCAATTGAGCACTATTGTATTGGATATTAAAGAGTATTGAATATGAAAAGGGTGTATACTTTGAGGAACATGTGAAATTAGGTTAAACCAGGGGATTATTAAGTCAAGGGAATGCCAGAGGAATTTAGATTGTTAAACAATTTAGAACCACCTGGAAATGAGATATTAAATTTGAGGAATTGAGGATTTAATATTTTTGAATTTATTATATTTGATTTGAGAATTTAGAACGAAAACTACTGAGACAGTGAAACGAACGTTCTAGAAACCGCTGAGACTTTATAACGAGATTAAGCGATCAAGTGAACGAATCATGGGTTAAGGATAATAAATATTAGAAGTCCAAGGGAGGATATATTATGAGAGGGAAAGAGGATTGAGAATATAATCCTAAAGCAAAGAGAATGCAACTAGTTTGAGAACGCTTGAGAAACCGGGAGAGCAAATTCGGAAATAAAGAGAATATACTAAGGATATTGGATTTAATATCTACTTGGGGATTTGAACCACCCTAACACATTAATATATGATTTGGGAAAGGATATTATATATACAAGAGATTTACAGAGGAGAAACCACTGAGACGATCACAGAAATCATTAGATGAAGCAAACGACGAGAGAACTTGCACAAAGCCCATCCAAAAGCCGTAAGGCCCTATAAACAAGCCCATGCTTGGCCCAAGCTCTTCAAGGAGCTGCATTTGCAAGTTAATTAAGTGAGTGGCTTATGGAATTATGAAGGGGCAAGGCGAGAAGAGCAATAAGAACCAATGGGCAAGGGTACACTAGTCATTGAACAACAAAATGGAGTAATGTGTTTTAAGCATGACAAGTGGTCCAATAGATTGCTAAAACTTGAACCAATATATGAGTGACAACCTATTAAGACTAGATGCATCCAATATTAGAGATATATATCATGTATTAGACATAAGGCAAGCAAAACACAAAGAGATACAAATCTGCCCAGCAGAACCACATGCCAAAGAAAAATTCATATCTCCACTTCTACCACTTCAAAAATCACCAAATTTTAACCATAGCTTCTCCACTCCATGAGTATCATTCGCTCAAAATTTAATGGCCAACAAAGTAGTGTAGCCTAGTCAAATCCCTTCCCCAATTTGAAGAACCGAACCTGCCTAGTCCTTTACAGCTTCTGTCCAGTGGGAAAAACAGGATCAAAACCATAGCTAGGAAGCTTTTTTTTTTGTGATCTATAGCTCAAATCAAAGCTTATGAAGATTCCAAGATGTGCTAAAAATTTGAGAGCCAAACTCTTATTTTTCGATTTGTTATGAATTTTACAAGATTGATGATGAATAGTAAATCTTAGAAACTAACTTTAGTTTTCTTGGTTTCTTTGGAAGATCTAAGCTATACTAAGCTGATATAAAGGTTATACAAGGTGTATTAAGGCTTGTGCACACTCCAAGAAAGGTATATTACTTGAAACCCTAGCTTGAATCTTGACTTTATGGTTGGTTTTTGAAATAAGTTAGTGTAAAATATAAAATCATGGTTATATAAATGTTTATAAGTGTTTTGATGGATCATGGAGGTGTTGTGAGTGCCTGTAACCATGGTTGGTATGATGACCACATGGTGTAGGGTTTCGTATATGTGTTGGATGTTGGATTTGGAGGAGTTATCTTATGGAAAGTATAAAAATATATCCGTTATAATGCCCGATTTTCGTTAAACCAAAAGATGCCCTGTTTTTGACACCCATACCCGTATGGTTAGGGTTCTGTCTAGAGTAATAACTGACCATGAGTGGATTGAGCTTGGTTCATAGACCGTTTTGATATAAAGTACGTCAAAATCCAATGAACGGTTTAGGAGAAAAGTGAGTTTTAGTGAAAGTCGTTCGGAAATCGAGAAAATTCAATTGTGTCAACTTTGAGACTATAATTACCATACTTACACATATTTAAAAGTTATGAAATTTTGAGACAATATAGTAGGGTGAATAGAGAGTCAAACCCCACTGATCTTGTGTCAAAATTCGAAATTGATAATTTATGAGAAATTTTACAGTCATGTGTGGTTAATAAGGAAGTTGTGAAGAACACTGAAACTTTTATGGAGTTTAATAATAGATAAGTTCTTGGAACTTTTGGTCTATATATAGTATGTTAAACTTATATTATGTGTCAAGGGTGTTATTATATATATATATATATATATATATATATATATATATATATATATATATATATATATATATATATATATATATATATATATTTAAGGGTTAAGTGGTTAAGTGAAATATATTCTGATGGTGGTCCTTTTCGTTTCTATAGATACTCGAGACGAACACCGGATCATTCCTCTTGAGATTAGAGATCGAGGAAAGATTTCTTTTATCCTTATTTTGATAAACTGTTTATGTTTAAAGAAAAGTGGTTTTGCTAGATAATATATGAATCTTATATCATTATATGGTTAGGGATATTCCCTGTTTGTTGAGATTAGTTAATGTGAAAATGGATATGGATTATGGGTATGGATTATGGATATGGATTATGGATATGGATTAGGGATATGGATATGAATATGGATAGAGATAATATATCTTATGGTTTAAAGAGATATGAAAAAGGATGGCATCAGTTGTGATCTAGGGTTATATGGTTTATAATATTCTGTTAATTATAATTTTTAAACATTTTTGATTTAATAAATATTATTTGATTATTATTTAATACTTTAAAAATGGATGGAATAGTTATGTATTTAAAAGCATAATTGACTCCATTAAATACGAAGGATATTTCTGAACTTATTTCAATGTATTTGGAATATTTCTGTCTATTGAGTTAATGATCTCAAGTTTCTTTAAAGGAAGTTATATTTAAAGTATAATGACATATGTATGGATAAGGGTGGAAATGGAAATGAAAATCTTAAATGGAATAATGATTTTACAAAAATGGGGATTACAACATACTTTCGTAAGTGGTTGTGTTTAGCACAATCCAGCATCCATCATTTTATGGGGAAGTTGTGGAGAACCTTCCTCATTATTTTATTACGGCCCAACGGATGCCGAAGGAGGATGTAGTGGAGAACCTTCCTCCAGGGATGATTGCCATTCCTTCTACTAGTAGTAAATAAGGAGTAGGTACGATTAGGCGACTGATCATCGTCCTAACGTATCAGGCGATAGTGGATATCCCAAAAACTTTTAAAGGAATAATTGATAATGATTACAGACTGATATACTGAAAGGTGAAAGAAAAATTGGTATGGAATGATGGACTAATATTATATTATATTAGAAGAGAAACTAATAATATATTGTTATATATATATATATATATATATATTTCTTATAAAGGAAAAATGGATGGTGTATTGAATAAGTAATGATTAATTCTTTTCTTAATTATTATAGTGAATTTTCTGTTTATTAATATATATATATATATATATATGTTTTAACTTTGATTTCTGGTTCACAATATTATCTTGCTGAGCTATTATAGCTCACTCTTGCTATTTATTTATATAACAGCTAGGGCAGATGCCGATACTTCGCACTACACCCCGTAAGAGGGTAAGGGCATTTGAGAGAGTGTTGGCGCCTATCCCAGAGGTAGCTCTTGTAGGACGGATGGGTATTAGTAGACATATGTAAATTAACTGTGTAAGCTTGTGTAATAACTTTTGGTTGTTGAAATGCTTCTTCTAGAAGTAATATTCTGCAACACTACTTAAGTAAGATTTTGGGTTGTAATAACTCTTTTAACTTTAAACAGTTATTATTATGGATGTTGTTCTCTGAGCATATGACTGGTGTGTAATGTTATAGTGTGGGGTCTATTGTGTGAGTATTAGCAAATATTTATATTTCAACTGTCAAGAATATAATGTTATTAAAAATGGAAATTGGATCGTGATGACCTGGATTCCTGACCCCGGATCTAGGGGCGTCACAAAAGTATCTCTACGTTCCCACAGACGGCGCCAAATGTTACGACTAGATTTCTACCGGACCTTGGTTCGGTCGGACCTGCAATGAAGAAGAATGCGAGGGATTGGCCCCCCGATTCACCTTTGGTGTGAGAATAAGTTAGTCGATTTTGGTAAGATATTTTGAACGTAGAGTTTGTGTATTCCGTGTAAGTTGTGAATGAATGAATATCTCCAACCTGGATAACCTTATTCTCCTGGCTTCTGTCAGTTACCGAAGAGGTGGTCCATGTTCTCAGGATCGTGCAACTGAATGGACCGTTACAAGCTAATGGACCGGATGAACCTTGGGCCGTCTTCGGTATTCAACATCGGGCCTTCGGTTTGGCCCATAAAGGAGATGGGCCTCCAACAAATAGAAAACGAGGAAATTGTGATTGGTGGTTTAAGGAGTTTAAAATTGTATAATTAGTTATTTTGTAATTGTATTAAGTTGATGTATTCAAATTGTTATCAGTGGTTGTGTCATAATTGTATTAGTGATTAATATGATCGTGTTTACATAAGTCTTTAGTTGTAAAGAGAATTCGGTTTTAGGATGTTTGATCAATACTTGTTGATTGGTTGGCGAGCATGTTATAAACTCGAACTAATAATTTTTTAAAAATGTAAAAATAGGGAAAACAAGAGTATAAAATGGAATAATCAAAGACAATGATCAAAATATTATTTTACTATTATTTTTTAAATTTAAATGGAATATAAAATGGAATAATTGGAAAAAAGATTAAAATATTAATTTTAATATTTGACATCGAATATTATTGAGTAACGTTTTAGAATTATACACTAATCGTTTCTTCAATAGATAGATGTGGCATTTTTGGCCGGGTTGCGTGACTGTGTGTAAAACTTTGAAATGAAAATGTGCTTGAGCTGGAGTAATTTTTACACAAGTAAACCTATAGGAAACCCCATTTTTTTCAAATTTTTCATATTTTTTTTATTATCACAAATTCGAAATTATAATTTTTTGAAAATGCAAACACTCGATGTCGAATGTCACGTATGACATTACATATGTCTTGTTTAGAAAAATCAAGATTTTCAACACCTTCACATGTCTCACTAATAAATTTCATCACTTTTGATGTCTCGATCCCCAATTTATTAAATAACTCAATTAATGATCGGGTTAGCACATCTATGTTGTACGATCTTTGAAAAAATTGTCTATTGTCCAGTGTCACCATAGCATGATTGTGTTTCAAATGAAACTACAAAAATACATTCCATTTGTTTATCTTCACTAGACAACCAATGTACATCCGAGCACGACATTTTGTTCTTGGAATTACATCTCTAATTCATTTTCATGTACCACTATCTGTCGATCTGGGTGCTAATCTTCCATCCTTCTTATAAATAAACATATGAGATGATCCTCACTCGAGTGCCCATTTATGGGTCGAAGAGTGGATGACGGTTGCCCATCTTTGGGGCATAATTTGTCTTTCGTGTGCATAATAAATATTGAGAATATTGTGGTGGCAGGGAGTCAAAACCTGAGTCTCCCGCCAACTTGAGCTCCGATACCATGTTAAGTAACGAGTCCAACTAATACCTTAAGGTGTTAGAGGAAGACCCAACTGGATCTTTATATTATATTCTAACAGGATCATGACTTTGTTTATGTCTATGAGTACTCCTAATTATCATCTCAAATCCGACATTTCAACCATAATCTCTCTAAAAATATTTCGCCTCATCCAATGTATTGAAAATTATACCAACACCTAGCACGACATTATTAATATCCGAAAATATAAATCCACAATTTTTTTTTTGATATTAATATCACCATCAACATCATCATCACCATCATCATCATCATTTTTTTCCATCCTACTATCGTCATCCTCTTAATCACCATCAATATCACTTTCTACATTATTTGCCTTCTTTTTACCCATTTGAGTACCAATATTTTTCCATCAACATTATCCACATTCATTTTTCTTTACCAACATTATAATGACTATCAACATCTATAATTTCGTTTATATCATCATCAACAAATGATTATGAAAAAACTGGATTTTGATAGAATAATCAACATGCAATAATATATAAGAAAGATGATGGATACAAAAGAAAAACTATAATCTATATTTTGGAGTTCTGGGTATGTGTTGAACAAGCTATCTCTGTAGATGATTGCTTTCTTCTCATGAACTCAAGACACTATATAGGACATTTCTCACATCACCTTCACCCCAAATTGTAACTGTCCATGTAACATTTAATCATTGCATTGACGTACAATTAATTGTATTAATCTCACAATCAATACATACTTGTAACTTATGTATTTATTATTCATGTATTTACACATTATTTTATTTGATAAAATAAGTCAAATACAACATCTCCCACTTGACTTATTTTGTCAAATATTCTTTGTGACTCCCACCTTTTTAGAGTCTCTAATTCAAATATGAATTTTTAGTACTATTCATTCGAATAACATTCCATATTTAAGAACTTAATTTTCTCATAAATCCTATTAAACCAACAGTTTTGACAAATACTTTCACAGAAATACCTTCCGTCAAAAATTCACAATCTCTAATTAAAAATTGTCATTTTCACTTCTTGCAACACATTCATGTTTTTTACTTTTCAAACTTCGGATCCACCATAGATCAAGAGGTCTTCCGAAGTTGAACTCTCATTATCTTATCACCTTCAAAATCTGCACCAGAACAATCAATAAATTCAGGCACGTTTGCCTCATAACCAATTAGTGGTGCAATGTACAATTAAAGTACTTAATTATCCTATTCACAACCTCTCACTAGGCTTGATCAGGATTTCTTTCGTATCCATTCACTAGGCCAATTAACTACGCCAAGTCAAGTCAATCGATTACACAACTTCGAACTTCCGACTACTTGCGTACATGATACATCAAGTGCCTTTTCCGCATTAACCGTTTCCCCATTACGAATGGGTTGGCGCCTGACTGCAATTTTGCATCCCAAAACGATTAAGCATTTCACTCGGGTACCTCCAGTTCACACTAAATATTTAAAATATTTAATTCCCTGAACTTATCAGATTTCACTTATATTCTCAACCTTCCCACTAAGTTCCAACTTAGTTTTGTTGGGAATTCCTTTATTAATTACCAACAACAATAAATCATTAACATATATTAATAATATTGTAAACAAACTCCCACTTTTCAAGATACATACACTATTGTCTAATTCATTCTCGGCAAAATTTTTTCAATTTTTGCGTAAAAACTTTCGCAATTGAACATACTTTTTAGACACATTTTTCTCACCTTTCCCTTTCAAAAATCCATATACAGCCTATGAATTTTTTATATTGGGGTTTGATCACACAACTCCCACAATTAATTTTTTCTAAATTGATTCAAAATCATTTTTCATTATTTTCCTTTGATAATACCGATTCTTGCAAAATCAAGATTATGCACTATTATATTCAATACTAATATTCAGATCATGATCATAATATTCATTTCGATCTACTTCAACACATGCCTCAATATTTAAAAAACTTTTATTGTCATAATCACATAGATGACAACAAAATGTCTTGTATCCTCAAACACAGGTTTTTATTCTGAAAATAGCTTTTCTATTTTCAATCATATAACAATTTTCCGATCATTCCCACTTCTAGGCGAGCATCAACGATATTTCATTTTTCAAGGCATCTGCCCTTATTCCTTTTATGAGTTCCTCTAACTCAGTCATATAGTTGCTTGTTAGCAAACTAATATTTCACATGCTCTCTATTCTGAGCATCACTTTTCAAATTGTCTCGAAACAATTTATTTCAATCTAGAAAGATAAAATCAAATTTTATTTTCTGGCTCCAACTAGCAATGTTGGCATTATTCTTTCTCTTAACAACCAATTCAGACATAACCAATATATTTACCAATTCCGGTAAAATTTGTATTCTCGTCATTAAAAATCCATCCCGAACTTGGTGGTTAAACTCTACTGCGGTGACGATACTATATTTGTTAAAATTAATCTATACCATTTTTCATATTTTCCAAACCGAAAATATATAGCCAACTCATTATTATTATTAGTACTATTATTTTTTTATGCTAAATTTCCAAGCATTAATAAAATTCTCTCTAATTAATACGGTATCGTCTATTTCAACGATAATTCCTAACTCATAATTTACACCCAATTATTATTTACAAATTTTATACTCCCTCTTTATAGTTTCACTAAAAGTTTCCTATAGTACAATTCCGTATTTTTCAACGATAGCTTGTAAATTATTCGAAAATAATTTATTTCTCATTTTCCAACTCCAAGCATTACAAATGATGCCAATACATCTGTAATCAAATTTCTTGACATTTAATAAAGAAGCACAAAAACAATAACTAACCAAAAATAGTCAATAAGGAAAAATTTGGCAGGAAAAATTAATTAACAAAAAAATAACTACATGGGTTAATTAACAAAAAAATAACTACATGGATGATGGACACCTAATCTAAAGATCAGAAGAAGCGTGAGAAACAAAAATTAAACCTTAAACCACAATACATGATGACGTAGAGAAGATATAAAAAAAAAAAAAAACATAACCATCTAATTAAACCCACAAACAAGACGAACTCAATACACTAGACGCACAAAAAAATTAGCATGATAGACAAAAAAAACGTATAAAACCAGAATCTATCAATAAAATTAAACATGTTATACAATTAGCCATAAAGATAATAATAACGCGCGGACGAAAAAATATTCCTAAAGCTACCATGTACAATAAATTAAATCATACATATACAAGAATTCTATTTCCCATTTTAAAAAATGATATGAAAAACATAGATCAAACCAATAAATCCAAACAATGTATACAAAAGCTACATGTGTCGTTCCAAATAAAAATTAAAATAATGTAAAGAACTGGTACATGGAACAAAAGAAACAGGAAATATGTAATCTACTTCAATCAACCAAGATAAAACTAATATACCATGTTGGCATAAAAATAAAGAGATAGATATAGGAAATACTCAGTAACATGACATAGATATCAAACGTGGGCAACCAACTATCTAAATAAACATATGTGAAGTACTAGGCAAGGAACTAATTACACACCTTGGCATTAGGCAAATTATATACTTAACACAAAAAAACAAAAACCACATATGCGATATATTATTAATAAGAAAAAACAAAAAGCCCCTGAGTGGTTAGCCGCGTGGAGGACAGTGACAGCAAAAAGATGGGAGAAAACGGACCGCATAAAAAAGCGTAGAAGAGCGAGTGAGCTCTGATACCAATGATAGAATAATCAACCTGCAATAATATATAAGAAAGATGATAGATACAAAAGAAAAACTATAATCTTTGGAGTTCCGGGTATGTGTTGAACAAGCTATCTCTCTAGATGATTGCTCTCTTCTCTTGAACACAAGACACTATATAGGACATTTCTCACATCACCTTTACCCCAAATTGTAATTGTCCATGTAACATTTAATAATTGCATTGATGTACAATTAATTGTATTAATCTCACGATCAATACATACTTGTAACTTTTGTATTTATTATTCATGTATTTATACATTATTTTATTTGAAAAAATAAGTCAAATACAACAGATTTTTTCTAGCGGGTGGCGTTGTTGGGTTTCAACCCAATAGGATGTTATGGGTTTGGGTGATCCAAGATATATATGGGTAAGATAAATAATTATATGTATAGACAATTATTATATATAGTACGTCTTGATCATTAAGTTGGGAAATTAGGTGCCAAGAATTGGAAGGCTTGTATAACAAGTATGATAAGGCTTGTAGAGAAAGTATGGTAAGTCTTGGTGGCTAAGTTTTGGGTGGCTATATATACATAGTCATATTGTATTTGTTTGATGTGAAAGCTTAAGAAATGTAGTCTTAAGTATTATTTGGGTGATGCTTGAGCATTAGTATCGGGTTGGGACACCGTTAAGGTGTTATTGTTTTGATGTATTATTGATAATTGTTTTGATTAATAATACGAGGGTTGGGACGTGGGTGTTTCCACGTCAAATATTGCGTGTGTTCTTGTTTTAATTTTACTTATTGATTTGATAGAAGTAGAAGTAATACTTGAATAGTGTTTGATCGCGCTTTGGTGGATCTTGTCAATTAATCGATTGGTTATGTGCGTGCTCTGTATTGGGTGTTTGTGAATCTCGGATTGTGTAAGTCCCCTAACCTAACAATTGGTATCAAGAGCCAAGGTTTGGGTTCGTGATGGATGAGGTTGAGGGAAAGTTTGAGATTCAATTGGTATGGCAGAGCATGATGAAGGATTTGCTGACAAGGAGATTGCTGCTAAAGCGGGTAGAGACAAAGTTACGTGCGGTTTGGCGGTTGACTTGCACCATGGATCAATCATGTGTTCGGAGTGGAGATGGAAGAAGATGGAAGAGGTTATCGCAATTGTTTCAATGGCTTGATCAACCAGGTGAACTATTTAGGTAATACTACGTATTTTCTTCAGGAGACCAAAGGATTGTGAAAGCAAGAATCGAGTGACTCAACATGTGAAAGAGCACTTGTGGTGGTTGATGCACGTGATTTTGTAGATGGATACATCGTTATGGTGAAGAACGATGGTTTGGGTGATTTGGAAGGTCACTATACGGGTTTTAGCGACACTCAAGATTTGAAGAGCAAGAAGATGAGGTTCTTGTTCGGAGGGAGGCATTGGCGAATGGACGTCGATGGCTTGATTGGTTACCGATCAATCCGATATGGGTATTGGGTTGAAGGGGAGGATTGTTGGGTTTCAACCCAATAGGATGTTATGGGCTTGGGTGATCCAAGATATATATGGGTAAGATAATAATTGTATGTGTAGACAATTATTATATACGGTATGTCTTGATCATTAAGTTGGGAAATTAGGTGCCAAGAATTGGAAGGCTTGTATAACAAGTATGGTAAGACTTGTAGAAAAAGTATGGTAAGTTTTGGTGGCTAAGTTTTGGGTGGCTATACATACATAGTAATATTGTATTTGTTTGATGTGAAAGCTTAAGAAATGTAATCTTAAGTATTGTTTGGGTGATGCTTGAGCATTGTTGGCCCAAGTATCGGGTTGGGACACCGTTAAGGTGTTATTGTTTTGATGTATTATTGATAACTGTTTTGATTAATAATACGAGGGTTGGGACGTGGGTGTTTCCACGTCAAATATTGTGTGTGTTCTTGTTTTACTTTTACTTATTGATTTGATAGAAGTAGAAGTAATACCGTCAAATATTGTGTGTGTTCTTGTTTTACTTTTACTTATTGATTTGATAGAAATAAAAGTAATGTAAGATCCCGGATTATTTTAGGATTTATTATTATTATTTTATTATTATTATTTTATTATTATTATTTTATTTTGTTAATTAGTATTTAAAGGATGGAATTGGATTTGAGAATATCGTTGTGGAGTTCAACGATATTTAGTATCGAGTTTATATGAGTATATATGGATTTATGTGTGCCAATGTGTGCCCCAATATTTTTATTTGTATTTTAGTGATTTAAAAATATTTAAATCTAGTATTTTTGATCTTCAAAAATATTTATTTAATTATCGGAGGGCTTAAAAATCATGAAATCTTTTGTAAAATTATCTTTATATATTTATTGAGTTTTTAAAAGTGTTGGGTGGATTAATTTGGGTGTTTTAGTATTTTATAATGATTTTAAGAGTTTTATTGTATTTAAAGGATCAAAACTTTGAAAATTCATAGTTAATTCATTTTTGATCCGAAAAATATTTTGAAAATATGTGGGTGCTCATAATTGTATATTCTTTATTTTAAAAAAATGAAAAGTGTAATTTTCCGGGAGTTTTATTTAATTATGATTTATAAGTCGCTTATTAGAATATATTTGGGCCCGGAATGTAATTGTAGTAGTAATATAAGTCGGTAATGGGCCAAGCCCATTAAAACAAAAACGCAAACACACGCAGCAGACAGCACGCAGAGTAAGAAACGGGGAGAGAGAAATTTAGTTGGGGGAAATTAGGGTTTGAGAATCAATTGGGGGTTTTTGATTTTTAGTCAATTGGGTAGTATATATATATACATATATTCGTGTGTGTGTTTATATTCGGGTTGTGTGGTCTGTGTTTTACAGCGTGGTTCGTGCGATGGGTGGCCGGAATAAGGGTGGCGTCGGCGCTGTCAAGTGGTAGTCCGGCGAGGGCGGCGACGGTGGCCTTGTTCTGGATGCGCGCGTGTATATGGGCGATGCAGCTGGGCAGCAGCCTGTAACAGCAAAGACAGTGGTGTGTGCGTGTTATCAATGTTAGGGATTCGTTATGGACTCAGCGATCGAGTTGACGAGACGGTTGAAGGAAAATGAACGAGTGATCGAGTAAAGAACAAAGTACAGTAAGTGGTGAATCGACGCACTGGAAACGAGGCAAGTGTACTAACCCTCGCTTATCGTTCAAGCGAGATAAATATGTTTTTATTCAGTATAAGTATCCCTTCAAATTCTTATTGCTTTTGTCATTTTCCTTCAGATTATTGTTAAGGAAATGTTTTATTCAAGTATTCTGTTTATATAGTATCTCAAAGTTTTATTGCTAGTATTATCCTTTCTTAAGTATTGTCAGTAATATTCTGTTAAAGCTTTTGCTAGTATTGCTTCCTAAAATGGTTTAATAAATTAAAGATGTTTTTAAAATTTCCTTATACTGGGCTGGTCTTTTGCCAGTGAGTATAAAGGACTGAAAAGGTTTAATGTTTTAAATTATTAATAAGATGGTTTATAAGTTGGATAAGCGTAAGAGGCTAGGGTGGTCCTAGTCCAGCACTTTTATTAAGCGTAAGAGGCTAGGGTGGTCCTAGTCCAGCACTTTTATTTAGCGTAAGAGGCTAGGGTGGTCCTAGTCCAGCATTAAAGGCCAATGTGTTGCCTCAATGGGAACCCAGTTTTAAAGGAATGGGGACTTTACGTGGCTGATCACCCGTATTGTCCGTAATCTGAAGAATAATAAAATCAATTTAAATGTTTCAAAAAGTTTTACGGAAAGTATGTTTTATTTGTGGAATAGTTTTAATGAGAGGAATGTTTTGGCAAGATATATCTGTGTTACGGTTTATTGGACATGAATGTTTTGATAAGATATACCTGTTTTACTATAAATGATTATCGGTTTAGAAATTGTGTATTTCTGAGTTAATTGTTGTCTATATGATTAAAAGTTGAAACCTCAGTAAAATAATGAGATTAAGGATAGATAGAAGTTTTTCAGTTATTCCCTTCGCAAGTAACATTGTACGTGAAAGTGGAGTAAGAATGATTGGAAAAATTCTTGATATTCTTTCTCTCAAGGTTTTATCTGGGGCAGAGTTGGTTAGTAGTAAATAAAAGAGTGTTATGTTAGTATTTTGAATGGTGAAAACTAATTCACGGTTATTACGGTCACTGTGGCATGCGTTGTGCAGTGATAGTGAGAACCGAGAATGATTTGAGATCTTCTTACTTATTCAAACTCATGATTGTCAGGCCGGTTAGGCAGCTAGGTGTGCGAACGCTTAGTGACATGAATGAAATTTGAATAAATGAGAATTTCTTGGAGATTTCGTTAAAGTGTTAGATAAAGTATTTTTGCAAATATTAAAAGTATTGAATCTAGTTTTTCGAACCTTTGCAGTTATTAAATTCTGATTTCGAGTTATAAATGTTTTAAATAATATTAATCTTCTGTCAAAGTTAAGAATCCGGATTTCAAGTATAGTATTGATTATAGATTGGTGAGCATTCATTCGCTCATATCTATTGTTCTTTTTCTTTTTTTTTTAAGTTAATCCTTCTTGAATTGCAGTTATTGCATTTAATTATTCAGTGCTATTATTTATAACTTGCTGAGCGTTCTTTGGCTCACACTTGTTGTTTTTTTTAAAATCTAACTTTTCAGTAAACTAGTTGGTGAGACTTAGCCTGCACAGTTCAGAAAGTGGAGAGAAGAAGCGGGATGCAGTTGTGAAGCTGACGTGGATCACGGTAGTTAGATTTGTAATTGATTTGTTGTATGTAAAAATATTTTAGTAGTGATATTATGTATTTGATTAGTTGGCCTGGTATACTTCTATTCGAAGTTATATCAGTGATTTTAGGTCTGTATTAAGTTTTGTAATTAAAGTTGTATTTAAGTTGGTTTTGGGTTTTTCTTGTTTCTAGAACTGTAACCTAAGATCCTGAGTTAGGAGTTGGGGTCAAAGAGCTGTTGATTGAGTTTTTGTTTTTATTTCAATTTTATTTTGGATTTCAGATTTTCAGTTTAGTATTTAGCAGGTTTATGTTGTATTTACGAATACATCATGGCCAATTTTTGTTAGAATTATTGAGTTTTTTTTTTTGCGTGACGCCCAAATCTACTGACCCCGGATTTGGGGGCGTTACAAGTTGGTATCAAAGCGTAGGTTATAGTAAACTAGAAACGAGAGTGTGTAGGAGTATGTATAGTTAAGTAAGGAACGTCAGAGTTCATATAGGACTCGTGTTGGACTATTGGATATAGTACCAGTTAGTGAGTTAAGATGTGAGTGGTGGCAGATAGTTGAGCGGAGTTGGGTAGAAACCCTTGAACCTGTAGGTAGTGGAACCTTCAGAGTCTAGATCGCATGACGAGTCAGCGAAGGAGTCGACAAAGAAGATGTACGTGGAGACCCTGGCAATACCTTTCTTCTTGATAAATATTCCTTTGTTGAGTTATTTTGACAATTGTCTTTCCCCCGAATTTGGGATTCCAGTTATGACAGAGGTTGTTTTGATGCCTATTTCCTTTATTTCTAAAACCCTGTCAAGTGATATTTGAGTATCTAATTTTCTTCATCAGTGAATGATTCGATTATTGATAAATCATTATTTCTTAGTATTCTGCAAGTCATTTCTTTCCTGATTATCCTTTTCTTCTAAAGTAGTACCCATGGAATCCGTTTAGTTGTAATCCAGGGGTATGTCTGAGAATTACTCATCAATTGATTGTTAATTCGATGTTCGAATCTTTTTGTGTTTCTTTACTCCAACTGAGGTGAACAACCCTATTTATAGGGGACACAAGGACTGTTTGTCTGTGTGATAGCAGTCTGATGGGACGCCATCACTTGTGTGTTGTGAAGTACAAGAAGGTTAATTACCTTTAGTCATGTCTTGAATAAGGCACGCAACAAGGTTCATTTGATCATGTTGATCACTCAGTAATTTCTCATTTCAAAGAATATTTGTTTGAAAACTCATTGATTCCACAATTGTGAAACCTTTGCTACGATGTGAAATCGTTCTCTTCAAATATCATGAATCATAATGCCTCGACTAGTCTTGGATGTACGCCAATGGAGTTTAGAATGCCAGTAGCGCGTGATGTATAGTACTGCGATTAGAGTTGTTCTATATAGAGAGATCAGTAGGGATCCCAGTATAGTAAATAAGTATCCCGAGTTCAGATTAGTAGAGTTGCGGATGCAACCCGAGTTGGTAGAGTAAACCTCAGTAACCCTTCTTTACCTGATTCCGAGGTCGGAATCCTTTTAAGGTGGGTAGAATGTAAGATCCCGGATTATTTTAGGATTTATTATTATTATTTTATTATTATTATTTTATTATTATTATTTTATTTTGTTAATTAGTATTTAAAGGATGGAATTGGATTTGAGAATATCGTTGTGGAGTTCAACGATATTTAGTATCGAGTTTATATGAGTATATATGGATTTATGTGTGCCAATGTGTGCCCCAATATTTTTATTTGTATTTTAGTGATTTAAAAATATTTAAATCTAGTATTTTTGATCTTCAAAAATATTTATTTAATTATCGGAGGGCTTAAAAATCATGAAATCTTTTGTAAAATTATCTTTATATATTTATTGAGTTTTTAAAAGTGTTGGGTGGATTAATTTGGGTGTTTTAGTATTTTATAATGATTTTAAGAGTTTTATTGTATTTAAAGGATCAAAACTTTGAAAATTCATAGTTAATTCATTTTTTATCCGAAAAATATTTTGAAAATATGTGGGTGCTCATAATTGTATATTCTTTATTTTAAAAAAATGAAAAGTGTAATTTTCCGGGAGTTTTATTTAATTATGATTTATAAGTCGCTTATTAGAATATATTTGGGCCCGGAATGTAATTGTAGTAGTAATATAAGTCGGTAATGGGCCAAGCCCATTAAAACAAAAACGCAAACACACGCAGCAGACAGCACGCAGAGTAAGAAACGGGGAGAGAGAAATTTAGTTGGGGGAAATTAGGGTTTGAGAATCAATTGGGGGTTTTTGATTTTTAGTCAATTGGGTAGTATATATATATACATATATTCGTGTGTGTGTTTATATTCGGGTTGTGTGGTCTGTGTTTTACAGCGTGGTTCGTGCGATGGGTGGCCGGAATAAGGGTGGCGTCGGCGCTGTCAAGTGGTAGTCCGGCGAGGGCGGCGACGGTGGCCTTGTTCTGGATGCGCGCGTGTATATGGGCGATGCAGCTGGGCAGCAGCCTGTAACAGCAAAGACAGTGGTGTGTGCGTGTTATCAATGTTAGGGATTCGTTATGGACTCAGCGATCGAGTTGACGAGACGGTTGAAGGAAAATGAACGAGTGATCGAGTAAAGAACAAAGTACAGTAAGTGGTGAATCGACGCACTGGAAACGAGGCAAGTGTACTAACCCTCGCTTATCGTTCAAGCGAGATAAATATGTTTTTATTCAGTATAAGTATCCCTTCAAATTCTTATTGCTTTTGTCATTTTCCTTCAGATTATTGTTAAGGAAATGTTTTATTCAAGTATTCTGTTTATATAGTATCTCAAAGTTTTATTGCTAGTATTATCCTTTCTTAAGTATTGTCAGTAATATTCTGTTAAAGCTTTTGCTAGTATTGCTTCCTAAAATGGTTTAATAAATTAAAGATGTTTTTAAAATTTCCTTATACTGGGCTGGTCTTTTGCCAGTGAGTATAAAGGACTGAAAAGGTTTAATGTTTTAAATTATTAATAAGATGGTTTATAAGTTGGATAAGCGTAAGAGGCTAGGGTGGTCCTAGTCCAGCACTTTTATTAAGCGTAAGAGGCTAGGGTGGTCCTAGTCCAGCACTTTTATTTAGCGTAAGAGGCTAGGGTGGTCCTAGTCCAGCATTAAAGGCCAATGTGTTGCCTCAATGGGAACCCAGTTTTAAAGGAATGGGGACTTTACGTGGCTGATCACCCGTATTGTCCGTAATCTGAAGAATAATAAAATCAATTTAAATGTTTCAAAAAGTTTTACGGAAAGTATGTTTTATTTGTGGAATAGTTTTAATGAGAGGAATGTTTTGGCAAGATATATCTGTGTTACGGTTTATTGGACATGAATGTTTTGATAAGATATACCTGTTTTACTATAAATGATTATCGGTTTAGAAATTGTGTATTTCTGAGTTAATTGTTGTCTATATGATTAAAAGTTGAAACCTCAGTAAAATAATGAGATTAAGGATAGATAGAAGTTTTTCAGTTATTCCCTTCGCAAGTAACTTTGTACGTGAAAGTGGAGTAAGAATGATTGGAAAAATTCTTGATATTCTTTCTCTCAAGGTTTTATCTGGGGCAGAGTTGGTTAGTAGTAAATAAAAGAGTGTTATGTTAGTATTTTGAATGGTGAAAACTAATTCACGGTTATTACGGTCACTGTGGCATGCGTTGTGCAGTGATAGTGAGAACCGAGAATGATTTGAGATCTTCTTACTTATTCAAACTCATGATTGTCAGGCCGGTTAGGCAGCTAGGTGTGCGAACGCTTAGTGACATGAATGAAATTTGAATAAATGAGAATTTCTTGGAGATTTCGTTAAAGTGTTAGATAAAGTATTTTTGCAAATATTAAAAGTATTGAATCTAGTTTTTCGAACCTTTGCAGTTATTAAATTCTGATTTCGAGTTATAAATGTTTTAAATAATATTAATCTTCTGTCAAAGTTAAGAATCCGGATTTCAAGTATAGTATTGATTATAGATTGGTGAGCATTCATTCGCTCATATCTATTGTTCTTTTTCTTTTTTTTAAGTTAATCCTTCTTGAATTGCAGTTATTGCATTTAATTATTCAGTGCTATTATTTATAACTTGCTGAGCGTTCTTTGGCTCACACTTGTTGTTTTTTTTAAAATCTAACTTTTCAGTAAACTAGTTGGTGAGACTTAGCCTGCACAGTTCAGAAAGTGGAGAGAAGAAGCGGGATGCAGTTGTGAAGCTGACGTGGATCACGGTAGTTAGATTTGTAATTGATTTGTTGTATGTAAAAATATTTTAGTAGTGATATTATGTATTTGATTAGTTGGCCTGGTATACTTCTATTCGAAGTTATATCAGTGATTTTAGGTCTGTATTAAGTTTTGTAATTAAAGTTGTATTTAAGTTGGTTTTGGGTTTTTCTTGTTTCTAGAACTGTAACCTAAGATCCTGAGTTAGGAGTTGGGGTCAAAGAGCTGTTGATTGAGTTTTTGTTTTTATTTCAATTTTATTTTGGATTTCAGATTTTCAGTTTAGTATTTAGCAGGTTTATGTTGTATTTACGAATACATCATGGCCAATTTTTGTTAGAATTATTGAGTTTTTTTTTTTGCGTGACGCCCAAATCTACTGACCCCGGATTTGGGGGCGTTACAAGTAATACTTGAATAGTGTTTGACCGCGCTTTGGTGGATCTTGTCAACTAATCGATTGGTTATGTGCGTGCTCTGTATTTGATATTTGTAAATCTCGAATTGTGTAAGTCCCCTAACCTAACAGGCGTAACGTAATCGTAACCATTATACGCACCAGATGGATTAGAATCATTAAATAAAAATGAAGCTATAGTGAATAAATGATCGACATTCGACTAACCTTGATTTTGAATTTTTGAGCTCCAAAAAGCATAAAAACGGATTGAAATAAGTAGTGGAGATGAAAAAATGGAAGAAGAAGAAGGGGCTGTTTGTTTCCACTTATTCCATGGAGCTTATGGCTTATAAGGCCATAAGCACTTATGGGGGGTGTTTGTCAAAATAAGTTTTAGCTCAACTTATAACTTATAACTTATTCTCGATATACGCAATATATAATATCCTTCAAATCTTCAAAACCATATATCTCTCGATCCATTCATTACAAAATTGATATGTATATATCAAATTTCCCTATTCATCGAGATCTATCCATTGATATCCATTGTTATATATAAAAAACAATATTTTGAAAATTATAAAAAAAAAATGTTAACTTATAAGTTCTGATTTACCCAAACAGTCTACCTATTATAAGTTCTGATTTACCAAACTCTCTACTGACTGCTCTACTTATCACTTATATGACATAAGTGCTTATAAGTCATAAGCTACTTGTTTTAAGATACCCCAAACATACACGAAGTAACGGTGGTGGTTAAAAATGTGGGTCCCAAACCTACGGTAAACATTGCGGCAGGTAGTTTAATATGCCTGCCAACTACTACATTTAATGTACTCCCTCCGTCCCTTTTTAGTTGGCACATTTGCAAAAAAAAATTGTCCCTAAATAGTTGTCACATTCCTTGTTCCAATACATATTTTCACCAATTTTTCCATATATACCCCTGTATTTCTAATATCAATGTTTGACTTTATATTTAATACACACTCTTAACTCATCATTTAATGTTAAGATTAAGGGCAAATATGGAAACAAATTACATAATTAAATCTTTCTTAATATATATGTTTTTTGCAAATGTGCCAACTAAATAGGGACGGAGGGAATAGTAAAACTTTGGAAGCTCGTACGTAAACAATGCATCTAATACGGAAAAAATGCGACAACCGATTTTTCTTTTTCTCTTTGGTTTTTCGATTTTAGACGTCGAAATATGTATCCAAAAATTAAATTAAATTTATTTTAAGTTTAAATATCTTTAAGACATATAATATGGGTAATTGTTTTGCATCATATGTGATTTAAATTAAAGTAATAAAGTCTGAAATATATTCAAAAACATTCAAAACAACCATTTTAATACCATTTCTAACAATATTAATTAGATGGTGTATGCACGTTAAGTTATTTTTTAAAAGAATTATGTGATAAATTGATAAGCAAAATCCATTGATAGCTAGCTTTCGGAAAATGAATGAGTAATGTTACTAGTTTTGTTATTATTAATTTTCATCAATAAAAATTTAAATTTTAATCAATATTTTAAACGATGTCATGTTCGAAATCTGTATCTAGGTTTATTAAGTCTTATATTATCAACATTTACAAATTTAGGTTATGATTAAGTTATTTTTATTAATTTTAAATTAAAATAATAAATTACTAATTATTAATTACTATCTTTTAGAATTAGTATTAATAATTAATAGGAGTTTCAACTTTTTTAAAATTACTTTTAAATGTTAATAATTAGTTAAAATTACTTTAATTAGTCTTAACTATTAATTTTTTGAGTTGTACACTTTTTATCCATAATGTGAAATCAAGTATATAACGTCTTTTCAGAATATGTAATAGAAATGTTCAAAAAGTCCACCAAAATTCGATCCAATCCCGAAAAAAATCGGAAATGCCCGATTCAAAAAATGTCTGGCCCGGTTTGGCCAGGCCCGCAGGCCTTATGCAATCCTCCTAGTGTTCATCAAATCTGGGCCGGCCTGAAGCCCGAAATGCTCAGATAAAAGCTCGAAACCCGAAAAGCCCGATGGTCACGTTCGTCGTCGACGCGCCAAATTGAAAATAATTATTAAACTCTACTATTTTCGTACTTAAATGAAAAATATAGCAAATGTGACAAGTAGGGATCGAACCCAAGGTAATAGTGTTCAATACTAGTGTAAAGTAAATTGGTGGGGGGAAGTTTTGAGTTGGTTGTGGTATTTTATCAAACACCTTGCATACAAGAAATAGTTTTCTAGAAAAATATAACTAAGTAAATTGCAATCATCCAAATTTACCAACACAACAAGGCACAATGGTAAATTATCTTGATAAAGAGATACTTGATCCAAGGATTATGGAAATTCAAGTACTTCACCCAAACACATATAAGCAAGATATAATCAACTCTACCTAACTAAGATAATTGGTGGAGCACACAATCACTTATTTCTCTTCTAAAAATACTAATTTAGTGAAGCACATAAATTAGTTCTCTTGATAATAGCAACCAATTGTGAAGCACTACTAGTTTAACCAAATCAAGGAATTAAACAAAGAGAGGTTAGGACAAATCCAAGAATGAGGAGCTCAACCTAGGTATTTGCACTAAAAACTTGAGGATTTAGGTAAACTACACCTTATGCTACTATAATGAATGCACTAACAATTATGGATTAGCACAAACAATTAGGAATTGAATCTACAAGAAGAGTAAAATGAAGCAACTTACAAATCTCCAAGCAAAATGATAAACAATACAACTCAAGCATTCAAGATAGAGCGAAATAGATCTTACTTAAAATGAAATGGGTTTAGTACAAGTGTTCCTTCCTTGAGCCAAGTATATGAAGTTTGTTACTCATAATCAATGATAGATAACAAGTAATAAATACTTCTCTTTGCTCCTCCTAACCCTAATTGAATATTGCTCTAAAAATGATAAAGATGAGATGAAGATCAGATATGTTGTTTGGTTCACAACTACTCAATTAATACATCCATTAGACAATAGAACAAGATAGTAAATTTGCTTCCAAAAAAATTCTAGCAAGTACTGTACGGCCTGTTGAACGGCCGTAGAACAGCCCGTATAATAGACTGCTCTTTTTAAACTCTTTGAACGACCTAGGGAACGGCCTGCAGAACAGCCGTGCGAGACAAAATCTTCATAATAATACATTAAAAACCTCCTGGCATCGCGAGCTTGCATCTTCTAACTTCCCTCTAGAATCATATTTGCTTTCCAAGCCCACAATAAGCCATCTTTTCAACAATTAAGCATGAGGCACAGAAAAATGCAAAACATAATTAATATCAATAAAACTACATTCGAAACTAACAAAAATGCAAGAGAATGAAAGGCAAAACGTGTATAAAATATAGGTTATCACCCAGATAAAGGCCGGAGCCCGAAAATGCCCGGATAAAAGTAGGGATGGGCGTCGGTTCACTTCGGAGTCGGGGAGTGCAATCCCCACCCTCGATCCCCGATCCCCTACCCATTCCCCGAACCCGCCCCGATCGGAGAATATTTTACTTCCCGATCCCCGTCCCGAACGGGGAACGGGGATTCCCGTTATTTTTATTAATAAATAAATTTTATAAATTTTCTAATAAATTCCATAATAAATTTAATTTGCTAAATTATGATTTATAATATATATTTTATATTCAATGGCCTACTCTAAAAAATATTTTGAATTAATTTTTATTTGTACTAAAAGAAATAATTAAATTATTATAATGAAATTAAATTTTACTATTAAACTTTTGAATATATGAAATGAATTAAAAAATTTAAGCACTAATAATATATGTAAATTTATTTACTTATAGTAATTTAATTATATACAAATATAAATATATATTTTTAAACAATGGGGAAAATTTCCCGAATCCCCGACCCGAACGGGGCGGGAATCGGATCGAGGTCGGGTGGGACGGGTGAAATATCCATTCCTAGATAAAAGTCAGGTTTGACCCCGGATAAAAGCCAGGAATTTTTGAAAAACCCATAAAAACTCGATTTTTTATAGATTAAATCAAAAAATATAAAATATTTTTAATAATTTCAATAAAATTAATATATAAGTTTAAAAAAGCTAGATAAAAACCAAATTTTTTTGGAATAAATCTAAAAATGTGTAATATTTTTAAAAAAATAAAAAATATTAATGTAAAAATAAAAGAAACCCGAACAAAAACCAGGTTTAGCTCGATTTGGCCCGACCCACGAGCCTGAAACGATGCTCATATTTTAGAGAAAGCCCTACCCGATCCGATTTTTTGAAAAACTTGACCTGATCCGATTCTCAAAAAAGTCGAATTTTTTAAAGCCCGAATAAAATCCGATCTGAAAACTTTGCAAGTTAATTCGGTAAGCCAAGCAAGCTAGCCTGGTCTCATTGTGCATCCCTGGCTTAAGACTAGCAGGTGTGGTGGTAAGGGTATTTGTCTCATTTGGCGAAGGTAAGGAGTTTGAATATACTACATATGCATATGCTACACAAAGGCCGTTTTGTATTTTAAAAAGAATACACTGCCGCTTTGTTTGGTTGCGAAAACCGTGCCCCCAACCATTGAATTGTTTTTTAACGGCGCAGATTTGTTGGTTTTTGGACATTTTTTAATCAACGGGTTTGTGGGCCTCCAAATCGTTTAGGATTTTTTTTAGGGAAATTCTCAACGGTGTCCATCTGTTATTAACTTTTTCAAGTGGTGTTGTTTCGTGTTTTTGACTTACGAATAGTACCCTTGTTTTTTTAGCTTTTCCATGAAATGCCATTTCATCGACCAAAATTTTAGTATATGAAATTCTTAATGGTATCTTGTCAGTTGAATAATGAAAGGTACCAATAAGAAAATGGTACCATTGGGAAAAGCTAAAAGTACAAGGGTGCCAATGAGAATTTCCTTTTTTTTTAAAAAACTTAAATTTATTGATTGCTCGGCATTTTTCAGTGATTGTGAACCGGAATCCAATAAATCCTTTATTATAATACCTAAGTCTACCATACTATACAGTTAACCAATTAAAAAGAGGCATTATTTTAGGACCCATTAGATTCCATTCCTAAATTTTAGACCAATCATGTTATATTAAAAATTTTCCTTATTTACTTTTCTATGCCCACTTTACTAACCGTGGTTAATTAACAGTTCTAATTAAAATATAATAACTGTTTAATTTAACATGCCCACTTTACTAACCGTGGTTATATATACTTTTAATCAGAAAATATTCGATAATAAATTTCTCAGATAATTTATTCTAACATTATTAAATAACAACTATATATTTACTAAATTACACCATAACTATACAATTATGGTAACAACTCAACCAACATGAAAATATTAACATACATTAGTATAGAAAGTTGTAATGTACCAATATTTAAATAGAAAATCACCTCATAGTAAAAGAAAATAAAATTACGCCCCTTGATTTTTATGAGATTTTAATTATGTATGACAATTTTATTTTATTTGAACCTAGATAATAATTCAATCTCATAATGCAGTTAATGAAATTGAAAATTAGTAGTTCGATTTCATCAAAAATATTTTTAAATATCAAGTCACATATTGTGTCCTCAAGCCATTATCTAATTGTTTACTAATAAATTAGCTTGAATATACACTAATTGTTAACCATGCTTCAAAAAAATACATATATACATATATGTATAATAATATAACAAATATTCTTTTATTAATAATGAATAATAAATTTTACTAAATTACAAATATTTATTATTTTTTCAATTTTCCTTCTTAATCTAAAATAAGCCAATATGTTCTACTATAGTTAACTAAACTTATTCAAAAATCTTGATGATTTTATTACTCTTTTGTCAAGATAATTTGAAAAATCAAAATTATAATTTTAGTAATGAACATAAACTTATGCCAAGATTTGTACTATTTTTAATTTTTATTTGGTTCCATTTTATTTTCATATAATTATAAATTTAACGACTCTACTAATGCAAATTAATTATTAAAAAGATATTTTAACAATATACATAAAATATATAAGTAATGATCCCGGCATGGAACGTATTAAAATTTATATAACATAATTTTAATTTTACATATACTTTATAATATGATCTAATGCTATTACTTGATCAACTTCCAAAAGTACTGCAACCAATTTCCGAAGGCTAACAACATGAAATCGTAACAATCCAAAAATAATATATAATGATAAATTATTAAGTATAGACTTTCATCATGAAATCGCAACATCCAAAAATAATAAATAAAAATGAATTATTAAATATATACTAAACTCTCCAACATTTTACTATATATCCTTTGAAATATGAAAGTTATATTTATCAAGTTCTTTATTTTTTTATACAACTTTACCTTTTTCTTTTAGAGAACTTTTTTGAAATATATTTATTATTTTAGTTTCAATTAATCAGGTAAAAAAACGTGAATTATTTTAGAAATCAACACTAATTTAGACTAATCACATTATGCTAATATCTCCCTAAATATCCTGTTTTTTAATCAAAATTAAACTAATTAATTATCGTGTAGTTAACCAAAATTATGGTAAAATCAAAGTAATTAATGTACTGGATTACTATTCTTTCGTTAATTAACTAAAACTATGACAAAAAACTATACTACAGTAAATCCTCGATAAATTAATAGCCTCAGGACTGAGAAATTTTATTAATTTATCGAGATTATTAATTTATCAAGCTAATATTTATATTAACTCTATTATGTTGGGATCGAAAAAAATTATTAATTAATCGAGATTATTAATTTATCGAGGTTCTACTGTAATTATTTTACTTTTAATCATTTTTATTATGTTAACCACTATTTAATAATGCTAACATACGGTACTTTCTAGTACGGAATATCTTCTACAAGGATATACTTAAAAAAAAATCAAACTTACTCCTTTTTAATATGATGTACTGAAACATCAAATTTAATAAATATTTACTTACTTTTTTGAACGTCACAATCACACCATTTTCTCTGACAAATAAATGGAAATTGCCTATTGATATATTCTTTTTGATAAAATAATATTATATTGATTATTCTTTTATCCTTTTTAAAAAAATTTTGATCAAACATAGAAGATATATTTTTCTATTTTTTTTTTACTTTTTTCCTTCGAATTTTGTTAACTAAATACATACCTCATAAAATAAAAATAATTAAATACGAAAATGGCTACTGATTTATCGTCAATATCTTTTTAATTAATCAATTATAAATTTTACTATATTACAAATATTTATCATTTTGTTATTTTTTTTTTCTTTTTGACTAAGGTTAAGTCAACATATTTTACTATATTTAACCAAACTCATTCAATTTACTACTCTCATATCAAGATAATTAAAAAACAAATCTATATAATACTTTAAATCAATAAGAAGAGAACTTATGAATTAGTCCTGATCCAAAAATATTACAAATCAGTCATCATTGTCGAACGTGAATAAGAGTAGATTATTTCACCCAAACTATGATTGTTGAGTAGATCATTTATTGTGGTACATCTCTACTCATATCGCTGATGTATATAGTAATTTAAAGAGATAATTTAAGAATCTATTGTAGTCGTGAGGAATAGAGTAAATATAGTTTGCATCCTCTACCTTCTCGACAAATGCGTTTTGATGTACATACTTTCAAGAAAACAATATGCATCCCTAACTTTGAAAACATGGGTTAAATTGCATCTCATCCACCTTTTTCCATTAAACTACATCGTTAACGTCAAATAATGAAGGATATTATGGTCATTATCCATTAAAATTAAAAAAGACAAAAATTTTAAAAAGCATCTGATCGTAAATAACTTATTATATCTGATGCAATTAAATAATGAAGGCTATTTAAACGTATTTAAACAATCGACTATAATTATGATTCCATACAAATCAAATTAATCAAATCAATGAACTAATATAATAAAATCCATATATATGATTCCGGCTAATAAAATAACTAAAATCTCACAAGAAGATATAACAAAATCGAAAATATAGGTAGAAAAAATCATTAACGGGGTACAAATACTCTTAATAAAGAGAGTAATTATTAGAAAAGCAACGAAATTAACAAAAAATAATAAAACGAGGGCTTATCATCAGTGGCGGACCCAGAAATATTTTTGAGTGGGTTCCTCTTTCACTTTCGTTTTTAAACACTTGATTTGCATCAAGAAACACCGGGAAAGTCAAGAGCAGAGAGCACAAAAAGGGAGCGAGGCCTTTACGTTCATGCTAGAATAGAGCTGAGAAGGAATTTGAGATTTTTGTTTTAACTTTTGGGTTTTTATCTAGTCGGTTTCTAATGTATAGTGGGTTCCTAGTATTTTTTTTTAAATGGGTTCCTTCATAAAATTAGGTCTATAATATGGGCTTTGCAGCTGGTCCAGTGGGTTCCAAGGCACCCACTACATATACTATAGGTCTGTTGGGTTTCGAGCACATAAACGCAACGGAAAAACGTAAAATAAACTAAAAAACATCGAAACGCACCGCAGGATCCATGCGAAACAAATATTTAATTCGTAGTAAGAATCTTTACCTTAAAGAAGCTTTAACAGTTCTGAAGGGGAAGAATCATGGAGGTCCAAAGCTTTCACGATCACCATGTATCCCGCTCTCGCGATCTACGCTCTACGGTATCCACACGAACGCTTGTACTCGAAGGATTGATGTGTACTAGCACCCGAAAACAGCTTCTCTATCTTCTTCGCTCTCTCAATGAGGCTTGGGTTTTAGAATATGTTTCTTGTTTCTTCTAAAATCAGCCCATAAAGATATATATATAAGAATATGTTTTTCTTATTATAATCCAATTATAATTAATACTAATCTGAAATTCCAATTTATTAATTAATTAAGTCTCACTTATTTAATTATTAACTAATTTCAGAATTAGTTTTAAGTAATTTTGTTTGTTTATTTATTTAATTGATTAAGTAATATTTAATTAATATTTTAAATAGAACAATCACTTATTTAATTTATATTATTTCTACTTAAATCGTTCTATGTGTGTGACCCTGTAGGTTATTATCACGTTGGCAACAATTTTAAATCTAATCAAAAATCGTAAACAATGAGCGACATCTAGTAATACATCATTGCGAAATGAGAGTCATATTCTCTCTACCTTCTCTCTAAAACTTCTCTCTAAAAACCCTTTTAGCCGCCTTTAATTTCAAACACAATTTCCCATCAGATCTATACAATCGACCTTCATAATTCCTTTTTCATCTCAAATCTCCCACCTATACACCATATTTCTTACTACTTATCTATTTCAGATTTAATGGTTTCGGAGAGTCTTTCCGATGACGTTAATTCGTTAGAAACCATATCTTATGGTGTTCGTCTTCATGCCCATCCTCAGAGAGCGAGGTTCTCTGGGTTGGAGGGTAATGAGGTGTTAGGTCCGATAAGATTGTAGAAGGGGGGGTTGAATACAATCTATACCATTTTCTCAAAATTTATTCGTTAAACAATTTTCACTTAAACGAATATTTTGTGCGGAATCATATAACACAAATTTCAACTTGAATATAACAATATATTAAATTGATGGGTGTTACAAAATCAGTCCAAATGATTATCAAGTAATTAATAACTAATTAGAAAATTCAACATGAACTTTGCTAATTTAGTTAATAAAAATCAAGAAATCAATTTGTGAACTAGGAAACTTAATTCGCTAGTAGTACAAGAATCACAAGTAAACAAGTTCCAATGGATAGGATATTACAACTGAGATGAACTTGAATTTACAGAATTAAATTTGTAGGTGTTCTTGAGCTTGAGAGAGAGAGAGATAGGCTGCAGTGTATAATATTTCTGTTTTGCTCGACTGGTTTCAATCTTCTGCATTCTGCTTCTTTAAATAACACAGTCATAGTCATATTACTTAGTTTAAACTGATATGACAATCATTTTACATTAATATGACAATCGGTATGACTATCAATTGAATGTAATATGACTGTCCAGTTTAAATATGACTTTCGGTATAACTAACCAGCTCAATATGACATTCGGTATAACTCTTCATTCCAATATAACATTCGGTATTACTACCATTTGAATGAAATATGACTATCCAATTGAACTGCATATGACTATCTCCTCTTGAACTGAATATGACTATTTCTTCTTTGAACTGAATATGACTATCGCTATAACTATCAGTTTGATAGTTATATCATCATATTTTTCAGTTTATAATTAATTAAATGACTTATAAAAATCATTTAACTAATTATTCCTTTTTCATATTAATTCTTATTTAATTAATCTAATAATCACTTTAACAAATATATTAATTCTGATAGAATTAATTTATTTATTAACTTAATTACTTGACTTAATCAATTAAAATAGAATTAATATAAATTCTTTAATAGTCAATACTCCGCTGCAAACCACGTAATTATGATAAGGAACATACACTGGAATGATGTTGACGCTCGATGTACTGTCTGGTTCATGAACGACTAACTCCAATCTCTGTTCTTCATCGTGACTTTAACACTGTGGTCTTTTTATACTCTTCACTCTCATCAATCATTCGGTACTGAAATTGTTTCTTGTCATTAATAGAAATCTTTGTCTTCTTAAATGAATCCACTTGTTTCAATGCTACCTTGAGGCCTGATCAGATATCTGAATCTTCTTCCAGTGTAAAACATCAAAACTATAGATTGACTTGTTGATTTTTCTTCTGACGGTTATCATCTTTTGAGATTCCTGTGACAGTTGATTTTATTTACTTATTACAATCTAGTTTAATTGGATTAGGATCCTCGAACTACAAATAGGCTGAGTCATATGCCTTTCAATCTCCCCCTATTTGTTTGTTATGCAATAACAAGCAAATACCTAGAGGATTCTTCAACTAATCCCAACAAGTAAAAGAAAACACTTTAAATGCTAAGTAAATAATGTAAAAGTTCTGGTTCATATTAACATTATCCAGATTCAAACAGAAAAGATAAATACAAGATAGATGATCCTCTAGACTGATCATATAAGACAATTATCCTATCTTGTTCTATCAAAGCTCTAATGATATAACTTGTAGAGCTAATCTTCATTTACCACCTTCTTCCTCGTTGATTTCTCCTTCTTCTTGTTCATCCATATCAGGTAGATTCTTGATCAATTCGGAGTCAACAAGTAATTCCCTTCTGGATGACACATCTGTAGGATAAACCAGTGGTATTCCAAGTTTCTTTCTCAACTCACCTTGATACTGCTTGTACTTCTTCATGTTGGTCTGGGCATAGGATCGAATATGATCTGCAGCTTCAATTTTTTCTTGTGATGCAAAACCATGATTTCGAAGAGCATATTCAACATATACCAAATGTCTGGCAAGGTGTGTATACAATTCTTCTGTCTGAAGATTAACGGTATGAATAACTTCTCCCTTAAGAATTTTAACTTGTGGAGGGTTATTTATAACTTCAGGACCAGCTCTTTCAGCAAACTCTTGAAATTTTTCATGAAGCATTATTCAGAAGATGTTCTTACTTTTGGTCTCAACACCCAAAGCTCTGACAGAGATCTATCATAGAAGAACTGAAGTGATACTTTGTGAGATCCGAGCTTATGACATTCAACAAAGATTAGTAGCTCACCATTCTTAGGATCAGATGCAGTGGTTATTCTCACAATTTCTGTCTTCAAAGCTTTCAAATACATATCATGTACAGGGTTCTTCTTTTTAAAGCTTTCAAAAATAGCAATCATCCGACGATCATCATAGTAAGATGTTTGTGGTGAGTCTATTACCTTTTGAGCACGTTCCCACTTATCACCATTTTTGTACTTGATGTACATCTTCCTAGCTTCCAGCTTTTGAGCATGTTGCTTTTGAAGTGCTTCCTATTCAGCCTTTTGAAGTCTTTCATTATGAGCTAACTGTTCGAGTGTCTTCTTGAGTCTTTCTTCTCTCATAGACAGATTAGATTCATTCTGTTCAAGTTCTTTATTTGCTTCAAAATTCATTCGTTGTGTTTCAAAAGAATCAGGAATTATTGGCTCTTCATCATCCCAAAAACTGAGATCTGGTTCATCAAATTCTTCACCAACATTAGGAAAATGTAAGTCAGCAAACAGATCAATATCAGGTTCACCTGTATAGTAAAAACCTTCTACAGCATCATCATCTTCCTGTTCTGCTGCTTGATGAGTTGTCTTCTTCTTCCCTTCACTCTTGTCTTCATTTTTCTCTTTACTTACACTTCCTCCCCCTCTAGATTTCTCCCCCTTAGTTGAGGAATCCTCTACAGTTTTGTGGCTTGTACCAGCTCCAGGGTCACTTCCATCACTACCTCCAAAGAATTTCTTCTCTTCTGTTGTAAGTGAGTGAGTTCTGCTAATGATATTATATAAGTGTCTCAACCCCTTTGCTTGATGATCACTTTGCTTTTCAATCTGACTGAGACGATGTTCAGTGGTTAAGTGATTCTCATTTATGTTATTCTGAAGATCTTCAATCTGATTAGACATAGAAGATATAATAAGATCTTGAGCCACTGTGACATCTCCAGAGTCTTCGATTGCTTGTTGTTGAGAGAGTTTAAGTGCATTGATTTTGTTGTTGAAATTAGTTCTCATGTTATCCATATCAAACCTCAAGTTTTTATTGTCTTCTCAGCTTGAGCAAGACTTTATTTCATTTGATTGAGTTGTGCTATGAGAGATAAAGTGTATGTGTCATTGTGTGCTCTCACCTCAATCGCACTCTGAGTATCACTCACCTCACGTGCTAGTGTTTCACTCAGATTTGAAGTAATTCTCACATCACTCCTCTCATAATCCTGAGCTGCATCCATTGTACCTGCACTAGAAATCACCCTAGCCTCCTCTTGGAAGGTCAGTGGTGGTGCAATGGGAGTTCGCAAATCCCGATCAACCTGTGAAGGTTCTTCTGCCGTAACAATGGCAGGCACTGTATCTTGCTCCTCTTGCAGAACAATGGTTTCAGCTTCATGTAAGAAAATATCTTCCCCCATTGTGAGTAACAGGAGTGAACTTGAAGGAATGAATGGATTTATGATTGCCTTTGACATGGTTTTACCTTTCTTTTGTGATGGCAAATCTGTTTCACTCAAGATATCACTACTAGGGATAGCTCTTTTGAATGACAATTTCTTTCTACGATAGTGTTTGGAGAATTTAGGATCAGTGTTTGGTGCATTGACCTAGGATAAAGGTTGTGGATCTACAATCCCTTGGTCACTTCTCACAATTATTTGACTATCAGAAAGATATTGAGATTGTAAAGTAGTTGAGTCAAATACCTGATCATTGATATGTACATCATCTTCATTCTGAGTGGGTTGATCCACTGGAAGTTGATGTTCAAGAGCATTCAAGGGTTCAGAATCAGGTTGAGGTTCTGGAACTTGTTCTGCTTCAGGCTGTGGAGCTTGTTGAATTAAAGGTATCTCAGCATCTGGCTGTGGCATGACATTTGGCAAATTTATGTATGTAGACATATATGGTGTTATGACCACCGAAACATGCAACAAGACCTTAGAAGTATGCAACCTAGTGTAGAACTTCTTGTTTGGTTTACCAGACCATTGAATTCGATCATTTGGAAACGGAGCAGGTTGATCCTTAGGCATAAGATGATTAAAAATTAGTGTCAAAAACCGAGGATAATGACACTTAACCAGTTTACCTTTTTCAAAGTTCTTTCTAGCCTTCTTCAATCGATTTAGCAAAATAGGCCATATCAAGCTGCCAAAGTTGATTCTTCTTTTGTGAGCAATTGAGAAACCAATTGACTGTAACATACCTGTGATGACAGTATTGTTACTCTTTGTAGAATTAGCAAACACCTTTGCTATGATCTCGAAGAAAATATTCCATTCTTGAACGAGATTGCTTTTGAGTGGACGTTTAAGATTCAGTTGACCATGATAGTTGAGATTTGTAAAGAATTTAGTCAACTCATCATTTGAAGGTACTTCAGCAAATTGTTCAGTAGGAAGCCTCAGAGCAGCATTGAAGACAGATTCATCCACTGTATATGTCTTGTCATTAAAGTTGAATGAAAATGAGCTTTCATCTGAGACAGCTGTAGTACACATTAGTTTAAGTGGACCAAATTTCATGGGAACATTTGCAGTTATAGAATGGCTACAGAGATTTTGTTCGTTTAGGAATTTTATCCAGGACTTGAACCGATCCACTGGGCAATCCTCGGGATTAAAATATCCAATATAATTGTGATTAACAAGCTCAAAATTATTATAAGCACCAGCCATTCCAAATCAGGGATTAAAATTAAGAAATCTGCAAAATTCAACAATTTAACCCAATTAAATTACAAAATTCGAATTAATAAATAAATAAAAATTCGAAAAATCAAAATCTTCATCAAAAATTCTGAAAATTTGAGACAAGGATCTTGATTACAGTACAATCACACACATATTTTTAGATTTTGCAAAATCATCACCAATTGTTCAGAATTTTAGATCGAAAATTCGACATTTTCAAACTCAAAATAAAAAAAAAAAACTCGACCAAATCTTACGTTTAAACCGTGGTTTTGATGATTATTGACTGGGTAATCAAGCAATGTTCTTAGAATCGTGTTTTGAGATGAAAATCGGGCAGCAATTCGACTTAAAAATGTGTGTATATGTATGTATATATCGTTCTCGGTGACTTAACACGCGAGAGAGGAACAGAACTGATATAACTATGGAATATAACTATCGATTTATATACTAAAACAGCTAGATATGACTATCAGGTGATAGTCATACCAAACGTAATATAACTATCCTACTTAGACAGTTATATAGAAATTAAGCCTTAATATAACTATTAAAAAAACAAAGGATATGACAATTGATTCAATAGTTATACCGATAGTTATATTATGAGTAAAACACACAATATAACTACTAATTAACAACAGTTATATTTACAGAAAACACGTTTATAACTATTTTAATACTAAGTTATATTACACTACTTTTAACTAATATAACTAACATAAATTCGAATATAACAATCAAATGGATTGTTATACCGATAGTTATATTTAAACAAAATAGCTAATATAACTTACCTAAAAATTGAATATTAACAGAATTTTAACAAGAAAATCAAATTAATTATTTACACAAGCCAAAAATAGCAAATAAATTTACACTAAAATTACAAAACCTAATAAAAATTATAAAAACGATCATATGTATTCCCTTTTATGAAATCAAACATTAATAACAAAAGGACAAACACTACAAATCAAAATAAAATAAAATAAAATAAAATAACATATTAAATATTTACATAATTATTTCTGATGAATTAATAAATCTATAAATTTTCTAATAAAACAATTTCCATATAGAAAATTATTTAAAAAGAAACTATGATTTATTTTAACAACAAAAGTAATTAAACTGAATTTAAAACAATAACATTTTCAAGAAAAATAGATTTCTCATAAATTACAGCTTGTAAAATTTGAGAAAAATATTTTTAAAGAAAATGAATTAATCTAAAAATACAAGAAGTAACTAAAAATATTTAGAGAAGATAATAACAATGATTTAAGATGAAACAAGCAAGAGTATAAGTTGATAAAATAATCATACAAGTGATTTAATAACAATTATTAACACATCAATCACTTGTAAATTATTAAAGATCAAACCTCAGATATTAACCAGTTTAATTACTAGGACTATTTAACATACCCAATTCACCAACAATTCTGGTAAATGTGGATTCGTCAAGAGACTTAGTAAAAATATCTGCTGTTTGTTCTTCCGTAGGTACAAAAAATAACTCCACGGTACCATTCATGACATGCTCTCGAATAAAATGATACCTGATGTCAATATGCTTTGTCCTTGTGTGCTGCACAGGATTGTTAGAGATTGCTATGGCACTTGTATTATCACATAAAATTGGAATTTTATCAAGCACAAAGCCATAGTCTCTCAGCTGATTCCTGATCCACAAAATCTGTGCGCAACAGCTTCGAGCAGCTATATACTCAGCTTCAGCCGTTGAGTTGGAAACTGTTTGTTGTTTCTTGCTGTACCAGGAAACTAGTCTACCACCTAGGAATTGACAACTCCCAGATGTGCTTTTTCTATCCACAACACTTCCTGCATAGTCTGAATCTGTATATCCAACAAGATTAAAACCAGAATCTTTCGGGTACCAGATGCCTAAGTTAGGCGTACCCTTAAGATATCTCAGAATTCGTTTAACAGCAATGAGATGAACATCTCTAGGATCCGATTGTAACCTTGCACACAAACACGTAGCATGCATAATATCAGGTCTACTCGCAGTAAGGTAAAGTAATGAGCCTATTATACCTCTGTAGCTTATGATATCTACCTTGGCAGAATTTTCACATGCTCCAAATTTGACAGCTGTGGATGAAGGTGTCTTTGCTGAAGAAGAGTCCTCCATTTGATACTTCTTGAGAAGCTCTTTGACATACTTGGATTGACAGATAAATATTCCATCTGTCCTTTGACTTATTTGCAATCCAAGAAAGAACTTCAGCTCACCCATCATGCTCATTTCAAATTTACCCTGCATTAACTTCGCAAATTTCTTGCACAAAAGATCATTAGTAGACCCGAATATTATATCGTCCACATAGACTTGGACTATAATTGTATCATTCTTATGTTTCTTTGTGAAGAGAGTTTTGTCTATGACACCTCTAACAAAATCATTTTCAAGTAAAAATTCAGAGAGAGTGTCATACCATTTCCTTGGTGCTTGCTTAAGACCATAGACAGCCTTGAAAAGACAGTAGACATAGTCAATTAAATCTGGATCTTCAAAGCCAGGGGGCTGTTCTACATAAACCTCTTCATCTAGCTTGCCATTCAAGAAAGCACTCTTGACATCCATTTGATAAACTTTAAAGTTTGAAAATGCTGCGTATGCCAAGAATATTCTTATGGCCTCAAGTCTAGCCACTGGAGCATAGGTCTTATCATAATCAATGCCTTCAGATTGAGAGTAACCCTTTGCTACCAGTCTTGCTTTATTTCTCGTCACTGTGCCATCTTCATCAAGTTTGTTTCTGAATACCCACCTTGTGCCAACTACTGGTCTGTCTGTAGGTCTGGGTACCAGCTTCCAAACTTCTTGTTGTTTAAATTGATTGAGTTCATCTTGCATAGCAATCACCCAATCAGGATCAGAAAGAGCTTCTTCAGTTTTCTTAGGTTCCATTTCAGATAGAAACCCTGAATAATTGCATTGATTCTGAAAAGCTCTTCTAGTCTTTACACCAACAACTGGATCACCAATGATTAACTCAAAAGGATGAGCTCTATTCCAAACAGTCTGTCTGGGAAGATTAGATCTTGATGATTCGCCTTGATCTTCATTGAGATGTTGTGTGTGACCAATTGACCCTTCATTTTCTCCCCCTGAGTTGTTGCCAGGTTGACTAGATGATGATTGATTAGGAGAGTCAGGGGAATTTTGACTACTATCATTGATTTCATCACCATTACCCTGATCATCATTATTGTCATTAGCATGAGCAAAAATCTTAGGTGCATTGTCATCATCTGAATCTGTATCTGTCATGTCATCGTAAGATAGCTTCTCAGATGGATTCTCAGTTTGGATACTAGGGAGTTTAGTGTCATCGAATGTTACATTGACACTTTCCATCATCTTCTGTTCATCAATCACATACACCCTGTATGCTCTCATTGAATAACCAATAAAAATTGCTTCAAATGCTTTGGTATCGAATTTACCACCTTGATCATCACCTTCTTTAAGCACAAAGCACTTTGCCCCAAATACATGAAAGTATTTGAGTGATGGTTTCTTATCAGACATAATTTCATAGGGTGTCTTCATTTGATCTTTATTGATTAGTGTTCGATTCTGGGTATAGCACGCAGTATTGATGGCTTCAGCCCAAAAGTACAATGGAAGCCTTGATTCACTTAGCATAGTATGTGCAGCTTCAATCAAGGTTCTATTCTTTCTTTCCACTACCCCATTTTGTTGAGGAGTTCTTGGAGCTGATTATTGTCTGGTTATACCCTTCTCAGTGCAAAAATCATTTAGAACTGCATTCTTGAATTCAGTTCCATTGTCTGATCTTATAGCTCTCACTGGATACGTAGAATCTCGCTCAATTAATTTAATGTGATCAATCACCAGTTGTGGAGTTTCATCTTTAGAATTCAAAAACAGAACCCATGTGTATTTTGAAAAATCATCAACAATCACTAAAGCATATCTCTTCCTTAACATAGACATCACATTAACTGGACCAAACAAATCCATATGAAGTAATTGTAATTGTTCAGTTATTGAAGATGTATCAGTGCTCATGTGACTTGCCCTTTTTACCTTGCCTTTTTGACATGCATCACACAGTCCTTCTTGAGTGAATTCCATTGAAGGCAAACCTCTCACCAATTCTCTTTTAACCAGAGAATTCATTGTCTTAAAATTAAGATGAGAAAGTTTCTTGTGCCATAGCCAACTCTCATCATTAGATGCTTTAGTGTAGAAGCAAGTGACTTCTTCAGTGCTTCTTGAGTTCATATTGGCCTTTTCTAACTCCTGTCAGTTGTGGCTTTTCATGTCTCTTGTGTGAAATTAGACAATTCTTCTTGTTGAAATGAACTTCATAACCTTTATCACAGAATTGACAGACACTGAGCAAATTGTGCTCAAGTCCTTTCACAAAAGAAACTTCATCAATGATAACATTTCCAGCTTCAAGTCTGCCATATCCATCAGTTCTACCTTTGCTGTTATCTCCAAAGTTAACTACTGGGCCGGCCTTCTCCACCACATTTGTCAGCAGGGTTCTATCTCCAGTCATATGCCTTGAACATCCACTGTCCAAGATCCAGGTTACTCGATCAACCTGTTCAATACCCTGCAATGACAAATGAATTAAACCTTCTTCAGGACCCAAATTTGATTGGGTCCTGCGTATTTAAAGTATTGACCTTTATCAGGCAAAACAACATTTTTAATTTTAACCTCTTTAGTCAATTAACATTTAACCTTATAAACAGATTTGAAAATCTTTTGTTTAATCTTGGGTATCCATGTTTCTCTCGCAGCAGTAACACTTGTGTCATTGACTGGACATTTGACCTGGTAGACATTCTTGGTAATCTTTTGTTTAGTCTTAGGTGCAAATGTCTCTCTCCTAACTTGAGGAGGAAAAGCAGTCTTAGATCGAACATTATTGTTCCTGTTCATGTGCTGTCGAGGAGCATTCTGTTTAACACATGCATAATTACCATTAAAATAAGCACGCATACTGTTAAAAGCACAAGACATACAATTGATAATACCACATGCTTTATGATTAGAATCAATAGTAGACATGGTATTTTTCTGTTTCAACTTATTACTACCTAATCCAGTCTTAGAAGAACTAGCTGATTCAACAACTTTGACTGGTACTTTAGGTACATCTTTCTTGGATGAAACATTCGTTATGTTAACGTCCTCAACTGATTTAGCCTTAACAAAGACTGTGACATTTTTCTTGGATGAAACATTCTTTGTATTAGTGTTCTTAACAGTTTTATCCTTAACACATTTATCCTTAACAAGGACTGTGCCATTTGCACTATCCTCATTTCTCATTTCTTGTTGTATAACCATAGAAAGAATATCTGGTGGGCCAGCATCAGATTTTGTAAACATTGGTTTTTCAACATTCTTGAGAATATGTGGTATACCTCTTTCTTTAGCTGAGATAGGATTAGGAGAATGATTACTCAAAGAACCAACAGCTTGACTGTAATCAAATCCTATTCCTACAGTTCGTTCTACTGCTTGTTTGTTGAAGAACTCTTTAGAAACTTTAACAGTATTATAACAAGCTCTAATCTGTGTTTCAAGTTCTCTAATCCTGGTTTCTTGTTCAGCAATCCTATCAACTTTTTTTACCATGTATTCTCCTAGACCCTTTTCTCTGTAGTTAAGTCGAGCTATTTCTTCTATTCTTATCTTGATTAACCTGCACCTTTTTTAAATTTAACATTTCATATTCAAGGTTAGTGTTAACAAGACTTATTCTCTCGTACCCTTTTTGTGCATTATTCAAGCAACTACGTAAACTATCAATTAACTCAGCATCAGTAAGAGTTACCGGTGTGGTGTAATAAGTTGATGATTCAGCATTTTCCACCAGCGCAAAATTTCCATATTCTTCATCTTCGCTATCTGTGTCATCCCAACTTTTACCAGCAGCTACATAAGCTCTTCCACTCTTCTTCTTTTCAGAAGCATAATCTTTCTTCTGTGCTTGCTTGGGTTTCTGACACTCAGTAGCAAAATGTCCCAACTCATTACAATTGAAACAACGGATTTTGCTTCTGTCAACAGTTCCAATTTTATAACCTCCCCTGTTACTAGAGGATGAAGAACCTCCTCTCTGAAATCTGTTATTTGACTTAAACCTGAACTTTGGATTTCTTCTGAATCTGAAGTTACTGAATTGTCTCACCATCATTGCCATAGATTCATCTTCCAATTGATCCAGCTCTTCAAGTGAGTAAAATTCTCCACCATCCTGAGTAGCTGGTGTTTGGCCAAGTTCTACTTCAGTTTGTTCCTTGTTGAAGCTGTTAGGTTGAACAACTTTAGTTTCCACTTCCTTAGGAACCTCAACCACTAGAGCTGTAGAAGAATTTGCCATTCTGCCTTTGCCATAGAATTCCTTTTGCTGTACTTGTTCTAATTCATATGTTTTCAGAACACCAAACAGCCTTTCAAGAGCAACCTGAGTTAGATCTCTAGATTCTATGATGGCAGTGATTCTATGCTCCAAGTGAGTAGGCATAGTCAGTAAAAACTTCATGTTGATCTCCTTCTGAGTATATTGCTTGCCATGAACTTGCAAGTTGTTGATTATCTTGTTATACCTTTCGAACACTTCCTGAATGCTTTCATTAGGGCCAGCTCTAAAGTGTTCATATTCAGAGGTCAGAATTTGAAGTCTATTTTCCTTGACTTCATCAGTCCTTTCATTAATGATCTCAATAGTTTCCCAGATGTGCTTAGCAGTTTTACAATTCCTCACATGGCTATACATTACAGCATCTAGGGAATCCAATAGAATGAGTCTCAAATTTTTATCCAATCCAGCTTCCTCCTTATCTTCAGAGGTATAGTTCTTAGGGTCGTTTGGATAGGATTTGGCAGGTAGTGTTACAGTTCCATTTATAACTGTTTCAGTATCATGTTGCATAGGATTTACTGGTCCATTTTTCAAGACCCACAAAAATCGTGGATTTGCTACATCAAGAAATAACTCCATTTTGTTTTTCCACATGTAATAGTTATCTTTATTAAAGATAGGAATTTTAACATTGTCTTTGGCTGACATGATGAATTTTTAAGAGAGTTAAAAATTTGAGCTTGATTTTTGATTTAGTAAAAATAGGATCTTGATTTGTGTATCAATCAATAGGCTCTGATACCAATTGTTAGGTCCGATAAGATTGTAGAAGGGGGGTTGAATACAATCTATACCATTTTCTCAAAATTTATTCGTTAAACAATTTTCACTTAAACGAATATTTTGTGCGGAATAATATAACACAAATTTCAAGTTGAATATAACAATATATTAACTTGATGGGTGTTACAAAATCAGTCCAAATGGTTATCAAGTAATTAATAACTAATTAGAAAATTCAACATGAACTTTGCTAATTTAGTTAATAAAAATCAAGATATCAATTTGTGAACTAGGAAACTTAATTCGCTAGTAGTACAAGAATCACAAGTAAACAAGTTCCAATGGATAGGATATTACAACTGAGATGAACTTGAATTTACAGAATTAAATTTGTAGGTGTTCTTCAGCTTGAGAGAGAGAGAGAGATAGGCTGCAGTGTATAATATTTCTGTTTTGCTCGACTGGTTTCAATCTTCTGCATTCTGCTTCTTTAAATAACACAGCCATAGTCATATTACTTAGTTTAAACTGATATGACAATCATTTTACATTAATATGACAATCGGTATGACTATCAATTGAATGTAATATGACTGTCCAGTTTAAATATGACTTTCGGTATAACTAACCAGCTCAATATGACATTCGGTATAACTCTTCATTTCAATATAACATTCGGTATTACTACCATTTGAATGAAATATGACTATCCTATTGAACTGCATATGACTATCTCCTCTTGAACTGAATATGACTATTTCTTCTTTGAACTGAATATGACTATCGGTATAACTATCAGTTTGATAGTTATATCATCATATTTTTCAGTTTATAATTAATTAAATGACTTATAAAAATCATTTAACTAATTATTCCTTTTTCATATTAATTCTTATTTAATTAATCTAATAATCACTTTAACAAATATATTAATTCTGATAGAATTAATTTATTTATTAACTTAATTACTTGACTTAATCAATTAAAATAGAATTAATATAAATTCTTTAATAGTCAATACTCCGCTGCAAACCACGTAATTATGATAAGGAACATACACTGGAATGATGTTGACGCTCGATGTACTGTCTGGTTCATGAACGACTAACTCCAATCTCTGTTCTTCATCGTGACTTTAACACTGCGGTCTTTTTATACTCTTCACTCTCATCAATCATTCGGTACTGAAATTGTTTCTTGTCATTAATAGAAATCTCTGTCTTCTTAAATGAATCCACTTGTTTCAATGCTACCTTGAGGCCTGATCAGATATCTGAATCTTCTTCCAGTGTAAAACATCAAAACTATAGATTGACTTGTTGATTTTTCTTCTGACGGTTATCATCTTTTGAGATTCCTGTGACAGTTGATATTATTTACTTATTACAATCTAGTTTAATTGGATTAGGATCCTCGAACTACAAATAGGCTGAGTCATATGCCTTTCATGAGGGTTTAGCATGTAAGCCTCAAGCGAAGGAGGATTCCATGGAGAGTAAGGGCTTGGACCTTTGTGATACTGGTGCCTCTGGGGTAGCGGGCCGCACTCGTAGCCTGGTAAAGCATCAGCTGATTGATGGTAAGTTTTTCTCTCAGAAGAAAACTTCTAGATCTTTTGATTTAGGTGTTAGTAGTCCCATTGAATTATCTGAGAATTCGGGTAATTCTAATGAGAATGGTAAAGGGGATGAGGAGGTAATTTCGGGTCGGGCACTTGAAAGTGTTGACCTGTCTTGTAAGACCCAATCAGTGAACTTGGAGAAGGGCGGTTTGACTGCCCTCAACATTATGGATGATAAGCAGATAGGTGAAGCTTATGGGAAGGGTTTAAATCATGTCAAAGGTTTAGGGGTTCCTAAAAGGGAAGGCATGAATGTGAATGAGATGGTTGTTGATGTGGAGTTCAGTGATGTTATTCCTGGTAATATACCATCTGATATCAGTGAGGACCCATTGCTGGGAGGGATGGGAAATGCAGCTCATGGAAAATTGGATGAGTCTGCAACAAAGTTAGGACTTGCTATGAAGCAGATGGCAAAAGATGGGGCTTTAGACATGTGGGATGCTAACTGTGGTGAGGCTAGCAAGGGGGAGTTGGTTGATCAACCCCTTGAAATAGGGGAGAATAGCAATGAGGTTGGGGACCCAGGTCTTCTGGATAATAGGGACTTGGGAGATGTGAATGAAATGGAGACTGAGCTCCGTGTTATCCTTTATGATAACACTGATTTTCTTAGCAAGCCGAGCAATGAGGTTTTGGTCCTCAGCGCTAACTGTTGTAAGGTTGGGATGGAGACGACTGATCAAAGAATTTTGGAACATACTATTGACTCGTATGGGGAATTAGTAGATGAGGAAGCTATTGCAAAGTTTATTGCGGGCCTTGTCGCAGAACTTTTCAAGGATGCGAAATTGGAAGGTGGATTTGATGAATCTAGTGGGGGGGAGTTGAAAATGTGTATGGATGACTTGCCTTTGGTGGGGGAGCCTAGCAAGGATGATGGAGAGCTTGATGCGGACCTGGAAAATGCAAATACGGAAGAGTGGGACAGGATGGATGACAAGAAACTCCTGGCTAAGGAAAGGGATTATTTGAAAGTTCTGCAGCTCACCATTGAGTACCTGGGTTTTGAGGTGCCTGTGTTAAAAAGGCAGAGGGAGACAATGATAAGGGCCCATGGTAACTTCCTTATTGACATTTCGGAATTGGCGGAGAATGATGAACTTTGTGAAGCCTACAACAGCATTATCCAGCTGCAGGACTATTCGGTTATTTAGGAAATTGAAATCCCAAATGAAGGTATTCCTCTTGAGGTGTTCTTTGATGAGAATGGCCAGGTCAGGGATAGGCTTGTGTCGCGCAGGGATGTTGGAGTAAATTGCGATGGTAAAAGTGGCAAGCAAAACAAGAAACGGGTTCGATGGCAGGATGACCTTCAAAGAGTAAGTGATACTGAGCTAGGAGGTGTGGAGAAAAGTAGAAGGTTAGCGACGGTGTTTGACTCTGTGAGGGGTACGCCTGAGGTCATCTCTGATGTGGACACAGATAGGGAGGTTGATGAAGCCTTTGACTTCTTGATATCAGCTGATTTTAAGACAGGTTATCCTGAGACTCTTCTTGGCAGTACTACTGTGACAAATGAAAGCCCTGCCCAGCAAAAGGGAATGTCTGGGGAGGATATCCCCTGGGAGGATTTCCCAATTTTTAGCACTCTGCCACTATTGGAGAATGATTATGCAAGCGATGGGGTGGGGACTATTGGTAAGGAGATTGATAGGCTGCAGCAAGGTGAAGAGGATGTGGTGGAGACAATCCAGGCCACGAAAATGGACATTGCAATACAAGATGAGCACGGGGGGAATAGTGGTGAAGGGCAGGTCAAACCGGCCAGGTGGACAAAGGCCAGAATCAGGAAATGGAGAGCGACTAGGGGTGGTCGAGTTGGTAGCTTTTAATATTTTGGCAATCTTATTGTAGTTTGTCTGATAATATGCTGAACTTGTATTGGTTGCTTGTTTTTCTGATGTTGCTTAGTTGGGTGTTTTGGCACTTTATCTCTGTTTTTTGAATGTTGATCTCGCGGGGTATGCCCCTAGACGTTGTATTCGCTGTTCCTTTTGGTATAAATTTGTTTTAATTAGCAAAAAAAAAAAACATCATTGCTACCCAAGTAATAATAATAATTGGTGATCCAATTAAACCTTTCGTGATTAATGTTTAATATAATCCCTTTAACCAAATATTATAGATTAAACTCGAGGAATGTTCTTAGTCATCCTCTTCAACATTTAATCCGGGTTTCCTTGATCAATGAGTAGACTATTAAAAACAAATCAATATTTGAACATGGCCATGCATTTTCATAGTCTCACTCAATCAAGAGGCCAATAATATATCTCCTATTAATAGGAGGGTCAAATCCTATATCTATCATTCATATTTCTCATACGACTCATAATATATCTGATGCCCACTTTTATCATCACCCGGTCAAAGGTAACTTTTAATGTAGTCAAAGTATATTAATCCTCTTATAGAAATATAATGATCTCAAGTCCAAGGATCATTACACCATTATCACTTTCAGTCTTTCTAATGACATTATCAACATGTAGAATCTCACCGTGGGTCAATCCAATACCATGTAGAATATTACATGCACTTTTGTTCTTGACTTTAGTATCACTATACCTAAGACCAATGAGATGTGGTCATCAGTCAACAAACATACTAATCTTTATGCATTATAATTGTCCCATATTAATAATGCTCGATTAGGGATATTTACGAATATAAAAACTATTCATATAATCTCATTTTTAAGTCACATACTTAAAGATATAGAATATGTGTTCTTTATTCCAAGGACATTTATTACTCTAACATTTATATCGAAGTAAATTAAGACATAATAAATTAATGTAGAATAATCCATAGAACAAAATCATTAAATAACAAAAGTCTTTCCTAGAAGCACAATAACATTGTCTCTAGGGCACTAACACTATCAATCTCCCCCTTGCACTAGAGCCAATCACCCATGTATCTAATACCCATGGAACTAGTGTGACCTTCGTGCTTCTACAACGACAAAGCCTTAGTTAGTGGATCCGCAACATTATCATTAGTATGCACTTTACATATATGTATATCTCCTCTCTCGTTTATCTCTCAAAGAAGGTGATATCTCCTAAGTATATGCTTTGCCTTGGAGTGAGACCTTGGTTCCTTAGCCTGCGCAATGGCTCCATTATTATCGCAATACAGATCAACTAGACCTGCTAGGGCTGAGCATTCGGTCGGTTCGGTCCAGAACCGAACCGAACCGAATAAACCGAAAACCGAATTGTCATTTTTTTCTGGACCGAACCGAACCGAAGTTTAATCATGGACCGAACCGGACCGAACCGAAATAATTCGGTTCGGTTCGGTCCGGACCGAAAAAACCGATTTTTTTTAAAAAAAAAATCCTATAATATAAATAAAGCTAAAAATTCATGATTTATCACAAAAATAATAATCAATTAATCACCACTACTTCACTAACATAGATATAATTAGAATTTACAAATTAGATATTATAATTATATCTTATATGATATATATAAAATGTATATAACATAAATATAAAAATTAAAATATATATTATTCGGACTATTCGGTCTATTCGGTCCGGACCGAAATATTTTTCGAAGAACCGAACCGAACCGATTTTTATTTCGGTCTATTCGGTCTGGACCGAATAAACCGAATTTTCAAAAAATTAGAACCGAACCGAACCAAATTTGCACGGTTCGGTTCGGTTTTCCAGTTTCGGTTCGGTTTTGCTCAGCCCTAAGACCTGCGATCGATGGAACCACACCAAGTCCTGTAATAAACTTCCGAATCCAAACAGCCTCTTTGGCTGCTTCACTGGCAGCAATATACTCAAATTCCAATGTAGAATCAGCTACTGTCTCTTGCTTCAAACTTTTCCAGCTTACAGTACCTCCACTTAGACAAAACACAAATCCAGACTGGGACACAGTATCGTCTCTATCTGTCTGGAAACTAGCATCAATGTAACCTCTTACAACCAGCTTCTCATGTCCTCCATATATGAAGAATGAATTTTTAGTCCTTTTAAGGTACTTAAGAATATTCTTGACAGCTGTCCAGTGACCCTCACCTGGATTAGACTGGTATCTGCTCGTCATGCTTAAAGCATACGAGACATCAGGACGAGTACATATCATTGCATACATTATAGAACCAATTGCCGAAGCATGTGGTACTTTACTCATACGGTCCTTATGATCTGGTGATTTAGGACAGTTTTCCTTTGAGATCGCTATCCCATGAGACACCGGGACATATCCCCTCTTTGCCTATTGCATCCAAAAACAATGCAACACCTTGTCAATGTATGTACTCTAACTTAAGGTGTTTAATCTTTTAGATCTATCTCTATAGATCCTGATCCCTAAGATATAGGTAGCATCGCCTAAGTCTTTCATCGAGAAACTTTTCCCAACCAAGTCCTCACAGCTTGTAGAGAAGGAATGTCATTCCCTATTAGTAATATGTCATCTACATATAATACTAGGAATGCCACATGGCTCCCACTAACCTTCTTGTAAACACACGACTCATCCTCATTTTGTATGAATCCAAACTCTTTGACTGTTTCATCAAAATGGATGTTCCATCTCCTTGAGGACTTGTTTAATCCATAAATGGATCTGCGCAACTTACAAACTATTCTAGCAAACCTTGAATCGAAAAAACCCTCAGGTTGTGTCATGTACATATCCTCTTCTAAGCTCCAATTTAAAAAAGCGGTCTTGAAATCCATTTACCAAATTTCATAGTCATAATAAGCTGTTATCACAAGCAAAATCCTGATGGATTTGACCATAGCTACCGGTGAGAAAGTTTTATCATAGTCAATACCATGAATTTGCTTAAAACCTTTCGCCATTAATCTTACTTTGTAGGTCTGTAAATTTCCATCCATATCAGTTTTCTTCTTGAAAACCCACTTGCACTCTCTGGGTTTTACCCCATCAGGTGGTACAACCAAAGTCCATACTTGGTTTTCACACATGGAATCCATCTCAGATTTCATGGCCTCCAGCCATCTCTCAGAATCTGGACTATTCATAGCATCCTTGTAAGTGAGAGGCTCATCATTATCTACAAGCATCACATCGCCACTTTGAGTTAGGAGAAATCCATAATATCTCTCTGACTCATGGCAAATCCTACTAGATCTACGAATAACCTGTGTTTCTTGAGCAGTATTGTTCTTAGCATCTTGAATCTCATTCCACTCATGTTCCAACTCTGGTTCAACATTATCTTGTAGTTCTCGATCCTCATCAAGTTCTATTGTCCTCCCACTATTTTTCTTAGAAAGTAGTTCTCACTCTAGAAATATAGCCATTCGAGAAACAAACACTTTGTTCTCCGAATGTTTATAGAAATAATTCCCTTTAGTTTCTAATGGGTATCCAACAAAATTACATTTATCTAGCTTATCAGAGATTAAACATTTCACAAACTCTTCACATCCCCAAACTTTCATAAATGACACGCTATTACGTTTCTCTGTCCATATCTCATATGGTGTCTTTTTGAACCGATTTTGAAGGAACTCGGTTTAGTGTTTTTGCAGCCGTCTCTAGGGCATAACCCCAGAAACTGATTGGAAGATCCACATGACTTATCATCTATCGCACGATGTCCAACAAAGTACAATTTCCCCTTTCAGACACCCCATTCAATTATGGTATTCCAGAAATGTGAGTTGTGATACAATACCACACTCCTTTACGAAATTCTTAAATTCCAAACTTAAGTATTCTCCCCCACGATCAGATCATAGAGTTTTTATACTTTTCAATATTTGATTTTCTACTTCAGCCTTATACTCTTTGTGTTTTTCAAACGATTTGGATTTGTTCTTCAAAAGATACACATATCCGTATCTACTAAAATCATCAGTAAAGGTTATGAAATAGTAAAAGCCACCTCTTGCCATCATACGCATTAGACCACATACATCACTATGTATCAATTCCAATCATTTGGTGGCCCTCTAACCTTGCTCGGTAAAAGGAGATTTAGTCATTTTGCCAATGAGACACGGTTCACATTCTTCGTATGATTCAAAATCAAACTTATCCAAGTATTCATCCTTATGTAACTTAGAAATGCGATTCTCATTTATATGGCCTAAACGACAATGCTAGAGGTATGTTTGATTTGAGTCATTCGTCTTAATACGTTTCATACTTATATTATAGACAGGAGTATCAAGATCAAGAACATATAAACCGTTAAACAAATGTGCAACCCCATAGGTAACATTATTCAATGAAAATGAACCATTGTTCTGAATCAAAAACGAAAAACCAATCTTGTCCAAACAAGAAACGGAAATAATGTTTCTGCAAATCGCAGGCACGTAAAAAAACCGTTCTTAAGTTCTAAAATAAGCCAGTGGGCAACGATAAATAATAAGTCCATACAGCTAAGGCAATAACCTTTGCTCCATTGCCAACTTGTAGGTCGACTTCTCCTTTCGCCAAAGTTCTACTCCTTCGAAGTTCTTGCACATTTATGCAAATGTGGGAACCACATCCAGTATCTAATACCCATGATGTAGAAGTTGACAAATTGACTTCTATAACATAAATACCTGAATCAGAAATCTGAATAGACTTCAGTTTCTTCAGATCCTCCAAATTAGTTTGACAGTTTCTCTTCCAATGACCCGGCTTCTTGCAATAGTGACAATCACCTTTTGCAACACCTCCTGTAGGCATCAAAGCCTTTCTGGGAGCATGTTTTGGATTACACTACACCATAGATGGCCGTATGCAACGCACTCCTACTGTTGCATAAAAAACGTTTTCTGTTACATTAGGCCTAAGGTAACGCACTTTTACCATTTCATCCGCTAATGTTACCTTTGACCACAAATGTAACGCACAGCTTCTCAATGGTAACAAAAGAGAAAGCGTTGCATCAGGTCCATAGAGTAACACAAAATCAAACAAATGTAACATTATCGAACTGTTACCTTTGCTGAGCCAGAAACATTAGGTGACACGTGGCATGCACCCTCCATTGCCACATGGCATGTGGGCCCACCTGCCATGTCGCATGTGAGGGGCCACACTGACACGTGGCAGGTGTGGGGGCCACACTAACACGTGGCAGGTGTGGGGCCCACCTAACATGTGGCATGTATGGGACCCACCTACCACGTGGCATGTGAGACCCACCTAACACATGGCATGTGTGGGACCCACTTGACACGTGGCATGTGTGGGGCCCACCTGACAGGTGGCATGTGTGGGGCCCACCTGACACGTGGCATGTGGGGGGGGGGGCCACTAACACGTGGCATGTGGGACCCTCTCTCTATTGCAACATAACATAATTATCTAATGCAAGACTGTAATTATCTAATGCAACACTATAACTAACTAATGCAACACTATAAATATAGCAATTACAACACTAATATTGAAAAATTTGCAAGATCTGGTTGATATATATATATATATATATATATATATATATATATATATATATCAATCCCTTTACAAGATAAACCAATCAATACAGAGTACAAAATATGTCCCTGATCATTACTATCCACCATTTCGCCAAAATAAAATATATGTACCAACTACCTTCTACGACCTTTCACACACCACTTCGCCAAAACAAAATCTAAGTACCAAACCATTTAGGCACCTTCTAACTACCATATAAACCATATACACGTTGATTTTGACACATTCACATGGTCCATTGGTTGCTTTCTTCCTTGAAACTGCCGCAATCCAGCAATATTTGGTGATGAAACATCAATTACCTAAAAGGGTTTTATGCATTGAAAATAACATTAGTGAAAGTTTTAAACTTGTAAAAAAACATAAAGAACTAGAAAAGAGCAGAGTTCAGAATATGTAACAATTATTAAGCAGTCCACTCTTTTTATTTACATGCACAACACTATTATAATCACTATTATAATTCATATTAGAATTTGGGAATATACTATTATAATATGATAGGATGAATTGTAGCCATTAATTACTTTATACTAATCAGTTAATATGAATCTCAAAGACTGAGGTTACATAATTTCTGTCCAAGAATTTTTTTCCATTATCTCCCTCGTAATCTCTCTGCAAATTGCCTGATACCCATTTAAATCTCTCTATCTTATCTTTATATACTATTATTCTCTTTTGTATTTGCCTAATTCCAGATACTAAAATCTGTCAAATAAAGGTCAAGACAAGATCAAAAAACAAAAACTATTTTAAGAAAATGTAAAAAAAAAAAAAAGCAATGGGAAAAAAATGGCTCCTACAAAGAGATAGTATATACTAGAGCAGCGAATTTTTGCAAAATTTGTTATCAACGTAAATGAACACAGGGAAGTTGTTAGATCCAAAATAGTTTGTAGAAGGGGGGTTGAATACAAACTATACCGTTTGATCGAAATTGTTCTTCGTGTGTATATTAATTTTTAAACAATTCAATGCGGAATAAAACCAAGCCAATATTTAAGTTAAATATAAAATTTATATTAACTTGGAGGGGTGTTACTTAATTCAAAGTACAAATTACAAGGTTTGAGGACAAAACTAATTATTACAAATTCTACAAAAAATTCGACATGAACTTTCCTATATTTGTAATAAAAAGATCGAAAGCTAAAAAGCTATTAGAGAGATAAGTTCTAGGGAAATTAATCCGCTAGATAGTTCCAATAGTACAAGTAAAGTATTTTTATCGGTTTAAATTTAACAATATGGGCCAGAAATAATTTACAAATTTTTTTTTGAAACTCAGGAACTTTCTCTCTTTGATCGCTCTTTTCTTGTCTCGGTACTGTCTGTGTGGAGAGGAGTGAAGATATTATGTGAAGATATGCTTTTGTCTGGCCGCCTTGATTTTATTATAACATCTTCTCTCTTTACTTTACAAAACAGACTATCCAGTGAGACAATCAAAAAGACTATCCAAAGAGATAATCCAAATAGACTATCAGTAGGACTTGTAGAAATAATCTGTTTGATTTATAGACTATCGATAGTATAATTTCTATAGTCTGTAAATGAATTAACCAAGCTGATTGAAGACTGCCATACTGAAACCAACTCGTAGGAAGGATAGTTGATGGACAAGCGCAGGCTTTTCTTTGTTTCTCTCGGGTGCATGCATATCACGCGCGAGGCAGGAGGTTGTCCTTGCTTTGCCGACAGCTTGTGCAGGTGAGTGTCAGCTGTCTAACTTCTCAATTCACTTTTTTTTTTTTTTTGAAAACAACTTCTCAATTCACTTATTTCCATGATTTCATTTACCTTTTAACAAACAAGTCCAGCATCCTGTTTTCTTCTTTTACTAAATTAAATCAGCTGTTCAATTTTCTTGTTTTGCAATTAAAACAATTCAGTTTGTTATTCAGGCCAACTGTTTTAACATCCTTTTGTTTATACACAAACAACTCGGCCCATCAAACAATTCTTTCCTTTAACTCAGCCGACTTCAGATCTTTCCATTAGAAAACAATTCGGCCCATCAACAATCAGCCCACCAAATAATCAAGCCCTTTCATTAGCCTTTTTGTTTCTCTTTTAAGTCATTTAATTAATTAATTAATAACTTTAAGAATAAATCATTAATTAATTAAATCAATTAATATTAAATCATTAATTCAAAGTTAATTAACATAATAACTAATTTAATAAATAAATTAATTCAGAATGAATTAATTTATTAATTAAATCAATTACATAATTATATTAATTAAATGAGAATTAATATTAATCATTTGATAGCCTAATCTTTTTCTCGAACCACTGAATGTAATAAAGAATTACCACTGAATTTTCTGCTGATGCTCGATGCACGGTCTGGTTCATGAGCGACTAACTCCAACGGCTTTTCTTTATTTTTGAATCTATGATGTGGTTCCTGTCATCCTTTTCTTCACTCTTTATTCAAACCTTTATAACCTGTATTCTGCCACTGTAGGAACCTTTTGTCACTATAAATAGAATCCACTGTCTTGATTACTCCACTGACGCTTGATCAACTGAATGAACTTCTTCAAGTGTAGTATACCTCAAAACGGTAGATTGACTTTGTCTTCTTTTCTCTTGACGGTTAAGCATTTGAGATCCCTGTGACAATACATATACTATTTACTATTACATTCTTGTTTGAGTTGAGTTGAATCCTCGATGTTTACAAATAGGGTAAACTTATGACTTTCAAAAGCTATACCTTTCCATAGATATCGACGGTGAGTAGAAAGTCATGTATGATACAATTTCTAGAGCTTCCTCAAAAACCTCTGAAAACTTGTGTCGATCAAAAAAATGTTTTAAACTCTGTTCAAGGTAAGAGTAAACCAAAGTTGCAAAATAGATAATAGAAATGCTGGGCTGGGGTTAAAAAGCTGGTAGACTGATGAAATGTAATTATTAATGCTATAAAAGGTTTACCGGACGACATAAAAGTCCTTCCGAAACTAAAAACAAGTACCTTGCCCATCAGTAGTCAGCATCCAATGCATTATTGGAAGTACAGTTGGCTCAATACTGACAAACAGTTGAGGAAGGCTGCTCACAGACTCAAGAATTGTGCTTATGGCCCGCAAGCATCCAACTACTGCCAAAGTACAAATCGAAGAAAACAAAAATCATTGAACACTGAATTGGCATCCTAGTCCTTACATCATGATTTTAATTTCAAACTAACTAGTACTGCTTTTAAGTTATAATATATTTCTGGCATGGCATACTACTACATGTAACTGATATTTCACTACCTATTTATAGGACATAGCAAACTTTATGGAGTAGTTGATTAGATCTTGAAGAAAAAAATGATAGCAGATAACAATATTTGAACTGATTTAGCATTATGCTGAATCTATTTGGATATAGAATATATAGAGTATGAAACCAGAAGAGTTTAAAGAGTATGGAACCAGTAGACTTTACTGAACCTTCAGGCTTCAACTTACAGTTTTTATTTTTATTTTTATTTTTGTGTAATGAGAAGACTGAAGAATGAGGAACAGTGAAGAAACACTTACTATACTAAAGTGCAAAACCGATGGTGATTGGTAACGTAACCAAAGGTGCAAAATTCGCATTCCCGTCCATGTTAGCACCAACACAGGATAAGATGTCAAAAATCTAGGAGCATCCTGCAAGTGGATGAGGCTCAAGTTCATTACAGATTCGAATTAGAGAATTGGTAAATCATTCTTGTTATCACCAACAAGCACCATTCATGACTCAAATCAAAGGTGATAACTTCAAAGAAAGAAAAGTGAAAACCATTAATTATATTAATTATGGCCTTTAATTAGATACCCAGGCCTGCCATTAGATGCTTTAGTACTCAGATTTGAAATAATATGGGTAGTATTAAAAGTGTTGCTACATGAAATTTTCTTGTATTCGTGTCTTTAACTACTTCTTTACTTTATGCAAAAATTAAATCTAGTAGCCTAAGTATTTCTCTTCAATTATTTCTCTACTTCTCTACTTTCTACAATATCATGTACTCTGCAGAAGGAAGGCATCAGAATCGAATTTTTGGTTTGAATTAATACATGTAGGAGGGTTCCAACCCGAGACCTCTCTTAAATGGCTCCACATGAGCTCTAATACCATGTAATTAGTGAAACAAAATACTCGTAGATTAAAAACTTGTATACAATGATACAGTAAAGGGGTCCCTATATTGCGAAACATGTATGCTAAAAAAGAAACCACTAATAAAGGAAACCACATTTCTAATTATTCTAGATACTATACGAAATACTCTAATAGCCACTATACATGTTTAAAGTTGAAATTAGTTTTTTTTGTGTATTTTAAATATATTTTGATGCACTAGAATTTGAGATTCACGAGGGGGAGTGAGGATGCAGAGTCTAAACATTTTAAATAAATGTCTTTTGACATTTAAAAAAGAATGATACAAACGTAAAAGCAATGTAAACCCACATCAATCATTAAATCACATATATAATAACTTATGTAGAAAATTAATATTAAACACAAGCGTTGCAAAATATAATGATTAAAACCTGATAGCAGCAGCTGAAGCAGCAACAGTAATTCCGGAAAAAGAGCCCACACCAGCAACAGTAGTCTAAATAAAGGAATTCTGCAATAATACAGACCGAAACCACAAAAGAAGGAACCAGTCTTGGAAGACAGAACACAATTCAATAAAATTGCCATTCAAGTACCAACAGTAGCAATTTTCTTTTTGAAGCACAAAAAATTAATCAAAATCGTGTTTCCTCTTCATAAACCAATTAGAAACCACATTTTGCCACTAAAGTACAAAAAATCAATAATGCAATTAAATTAAATTTATACCATATCATCAAAGAAAGAAAGAAGAATTTGAAAGCATATCAAAATTAACATCAATCATATACATTAAGCACCTCATTGACACTTTACAAACTATGATATTGATACTTACCCACACACACATTTGACCAAATTCAATCAAATGGGTGGCTGTGAAAGCACTCCAATCTCAACCACCCGGAGACCATTGCAGGGAGAAGTTAAAATTACCATTACTTTTCAAATGAAATGCTAAGAGAAGTTTAATATACCTTTTGCAGTAGAAATTAACACTTGGGAGTATAGTAACCAAGATAACAATCTCACCAAGAAGTTAAATTAATAAATATACACAAAAATTACCAAAAATAACATAATAACCATGATAACACTTCCACAGTTCCATCCATATATGCAAACAAGTGTGTGTGTGTGTGTGTATGTGTGTTTTCAAGAAATTTACTTTGCAGCTGAAATCTGAGGCTTCTTCTCCACCTTTTTGCACTACACACCTTGTATTAGCAATTGGGTGAACTAATAAACCTTAAATCAAAGCCCCAAATTGAACGAAACCCTAAATCATGAGAAAAAGCCCAAATTAGGGATACATACCTGTAATCGAAGCATGATTGATATACCATTTAAATAAATCCAAAAACTTTTTGCAACTAGGAAGTAGAGGGATATGAAGTAAATCCCAGGATGAAGTTCCAAATCGAATAAATCTAGAATCAAATTAGAGATCGATATAACTACAATCAAATTATTAATCAAAAGTATTGAGTACTGAGAAGAGATGATAATAGAGAATAGAGAGCCCAGTTACAAGATACAGACAGAGCGACTACTTGGATTAAAGAGTTTATGAAACTACTTGGATTGACCGCAGCCGGGAGACTGTGTGTGAGTGTATCTGAGGGAGAAAGAGAGTGTGTAATGTGAACGTAATTTTGTTTAAGGGGGAAAGGGGAAAGTGCAATTTGGGGGAAAAAGTCCGCCCATTTTATCACCTCGGGCAACACAACATTGTACACTACTTATCTTTTATAAATTAATTAATTTACTAAATTTATTATAATATAAAAAATATATATCACATGTATTTATATATAATATAAATTAAAATTTGTAGTATATTGTGGATTATATATAAAGTTAAAAAAAAGCTCAAAATTTAAAAGGTAATAATATAATTTATATTAAAAGGTGTTATAATTTATAATTTAACAGTCAACTCGTACTATGACCGGTATCCCTAAACAGGGTTTCGTCAGGTTTTAAGCTTTCGATTTTTTTCAAAATATTTCTTGTTAGGTCCGGAATAACATAGAAGGGGGATTGAATACGTTATTCTAAAAATATTTCGATTTTTTATGTGGATATGAGATCAAAAATACTGAATCGAAATAACACAACTGTTTGGGAAATATCTTTGAATAGATAAAACCCGGAGGTTTGTTACACAATCTAATCCTATGGATCAGCTACAAAATCAAACACTCCTAAGGACAGTTTAGGCACGAGGACCTTCTACCCGACACTTCTTGAAAGCAGGCTAAGCCGACTTTCCTACTAGATGGACTGTCTAGAAGCTTACACAGAGAAGATATATAAGAGAGAGAAGAGAAAGTTGTGTGTTGAGATGTGTTTTGAAATGAAATACAACAGGCCTATTTATAGTTTATAGAAAGTTACTATGTTGCACTATGATGTACTATTCACGTGGGCCCCACCTACATAGTAACCACTATTTCACCAACCAAACTGTGTCTGCTAAATAAATTTTCTTCCGTGGGCCCCACCTGCATAGTAACCACTATTTGCATAGTAACTACTATTTGCACAGTAACCACTATTTGCATAGTAACCATTATTTTACACAGTAACCTGCATAGTAACCATGCATAGTAATCTTGCATAGTAACCTTGCATAGTAATCTTGCATAGTATTACTATTTTTGGCTTCTTCTTTCGGGCTTCTCTCTTCTGTTTCAAATATTCTGCTTGAGATATTATGTCTGTCCTTGATCGTCAATAGGCTTTGGCAATTCTTTCTGTGAATTAATGTGTTGATCCTTCTCGTATGTGCTGACACTTAGTGCACTGGTCTGGTTCACAAGTGACTAGCACTGATCTTGATCTTCACACCTCGTTACATTCCAATTGATTAGCCTGCAACAGTATCTTCAAATAATATAAGTACATGGAATCTTTTGGCCCTTCAACTGAATCATCTGTACATCTTATTCTGTCACTAAGGCTTGATCATGTTAATGAACTTCTTTCAGCAACTTGATCCTTGTCGGTGCCTGTTCTTCAAATTACACGATCCCTATATCGAGTTAATATTATTTATCTTTTATCCTAGTTGAGTTATATATGTCCTCTATTACATATTACATTACATTATGCTTTACAATCTCCCCCTATTTGGTTGTTAAGGTTTGACAAGCAAATTCCTAGAGGATAACTCAACTGATACAACAAAAAATAAAGTTCAAATATAAATAATATTAAAGTGCATTCTGGATCATATATATACATTTTCCAGATTTCTAAAATTAACCAAGTGCAAGACAATTGTTCCTGTAGACTGAACATATCTTCAAGTTTGCCTTTGCTTTCTTTCCACATAGCACTAATACTCCCATTAGCTTTTCCTTTCCCAAAATAAAGTTAATTCCCTGTCAATAACCTTTTCCTTGCCCTTATTACGCCTAGTAGCTTCTTGCCCATCCACCTTTTCCCCCTCAGTTGGGTTATCCTCCAGAATAGTAGGATGTGGAGTTGGTAAATTGGACGAAGCTGTCTTCACCAAGAAATTAATTGTATGACTAAACTGGGCTGCCATGGAACTTAATTGAACATGGAATGCATCATGTTGAATAAGTTGCAAATTTTTGATTTCTGCAACGGACTTACAGATATTTGACAACTCTTTCTCCATTGTTTGGACCCGTGTAAGGAGTCTGTTGTATTCCTTTATGGTTACAGGTGCATGTGGTTGAGTAGGTTGCTCACTCATACGTTCTGCAGGTGTTTCACTCAACACTCTATATTCACTCGGTTTAGTGGTTTGGGTTACACTTGCATGTTCTGTTCGTGTTTCCCTCAACTCTCCTCCAGAGCTTCCACCGATATGTGTACCTGCAAATGAAATCATCCTAGCCCCTTTTTCAGAGGTCATGGATGGTGCAATGAAAGTTCGTGAGCTTTCTCCCTCGCGTGAAGCGAGTTGCCGACCACTGGTAAAGAGTGGTAAATCTCGAAAGAGATCCAGAGATTTTCCCTCTGGGAGATTAAACTTGAATCGATTAAATGGCACAAAACCCAAGTTTCCGTCGTACATCTGTGAAGACACTTGATTCATAAAAGAACCACCTACCGATGGATCTTTCCATAAAATGGAAGATACACCAGCAGTTATTGAGGTAGGTAATACCACCTCGGATGCCTGTGAAGGCATTTGATCTTTAAAAAGATCATCAACCACTCTTATGTTCCGTGAAATGGAACTCAAGATAGTTGCTCCCGTCAATTCAACCTTATTTACATTTTCACTCATTTGACAAGGAAGAATTGTTTCACTAATAGTTGCAGTTACCTCAGGTTCATTTGGTTTAATTCTTTTAAAATGAGGTAGAGCTGCTGATGTAACTAACTCCTTATGTGATGATGCTGAGGCACTATCTCCCTCAAAAGTGTTGATGGCTGGTCGTTTAAGTGACAATTGAGGTGTAGGAGTTTGTTGTGTTTGTGTTCGCATTTGTAGAATGGGCTCTTCGACCTGTGTTAGAGTCGGTAGGATTTCCTGCTCTTGGTCGGGTAAGATGGCCACTAAGGGCTGTAGAAACTGTATTTCCTGTGACACAACAGGGAATACAGAGGTTGGAATAGCAGGGATTGAAATATTACCTTGTCGTATACCTACTCTCATTGGTCTTGGTAACAACGGAAGTGGGACAGTCTTTAGATATTCAGTTAGGACTGTACGCACATCTGTATAGTTCTTTTGCTTATGTAATTAATTACATTTGTCTTCATGTAAGAACATTCCACCTTTTGACCATTTTCCAAGCGTACCCTGTCTTCATCATTCAAAAAATCATTTAATATTAGTTGTAGAAACCTTGGATAAAGACATTTGACATTTTGAGTCCGAACATCTCTTGTTCCCAAGTGTTTCATCTTTAAAATGATTTGACCAAGCACTATTTTTCCAAAATTAATCCTCAAATTATTGGCGGCCGCATACCCTATTTTTTGAATAAATTCAGGTATTCGATCTTGATTTGTTCTATCTGAGGAAAAAACATGGTTAAGAGTGTGAAAGAAGAAATTCCAATACTGGGTTAGAAACGTTCTAGAAAGATTACTAGTATTGAAATTGCCATCTTGGTACCTTATAAAACGAAAGAACATTTCAATCTGTTCAGGTGTAGGATCAGAAACGAGATTTTCCATAGGAAAATGGAGAATTCGATTAACATCTCGTTCAGTGACCCTAATCAACCTACCAAACAGTCGATAGAGATGTAATTTCTTCGCTTTTGGTATAAATTTTTTAATTATCAAAAAAAAAAAAATCGACCTACCAAATAGTCGATATGTGATTGCACACCCGTCCTGTCCAGAAGTGTTAACCGCACTGCAATATAGTTCACACAATGCATCATGGTTAAGCTGCACTGGTGTAACTAAAGCATAACGAATTAATGAATGTTCATTCAGAAATTGTGTAATTATTAATGCTATAAAAGGTTTACCGGACGACATAAAAGTCCTTCCGAAACTAAAAACAAGTACCTTGCCCATCAGTAGTCAGCATCCAATGCATTATTGGAAGTACAGTTGGCTCAATACTGACAAACAGTTGAGGAAGGCTGCTCACAGACTCAAGAATTGTGCTTATGGCCCGCAAGCATCCAACTACTGCCAAAGTACAAATCGAAGAAAACAAAAATCATTGAACACTGAATTGGCATCCTAGTCCTTACATCATGATTTTAATTTCAAACTAACTAGTACTGCTTTTAAGTTATAATATATTTCTGGCATGGCATACTACTACATGTAACTGATATTTCACTACCTATTTATAGGACATAGCAAACTTTATGGAGTAGTTGATTAGATCTTGAAGAAAAAAATGATAGCAGATAACAATATTTGAACTGATTTAGCATTATGCTGAATCTATTTGGATATAGAATATATATAGTATGAAACCAGAAGAGTTTAAAGAGTATGGAACCAGTAGACTTTACTGAACCTTCAGGCTTCAACTTACAGTTTTTATTTTTATTTTTATTTTTGTGTAATGAGAAGACTGAAGAATGAGGAACAGTGAAGAAACACTTACTATACTAAAGTGCAAAACCGATGGTGATTGGTAACGTAACCAAAGGTGCAAAATTCGCATTCCCGTCCATGTTAGCACCAACACAGGATAAGATGTCAAAAATCTAGGAGCATCCTGCAAGTGGATGAGGCTCAAGTTCATTACAGATTCGAATTAGAGAATTGGTAAATCATTCTTGTTATCACCAACAAGCACCATTCATGACTCAAATCAAAGGTGATAACTTCAAAGAAAGAAAAGTGAAAACCATTAATTATATTAATTATGGCCTTTAATTAGATACCCAGGCCTGCCATTAGATGCTTTAGTACTCAGATTTGAAATAATATGGGTAGTATTAAAAGTGTTGCTACATGAAATTTTCTTGTATTCGTGTCTTTAACTACTTCTTTACTTTATGCAAAAATTAAATCTAGTAGCCTAAGTATTTCTCTTCAATTATTTCTCTACTTCTCTACTTTCTACAATATCATGTACTCTGCAGAAGGAAGGCATCAGAATCGGATTTTTGGTTTGAATTAATACATGTAGGAGGGTTCCAACCCGAGACCTCTCTTAAATGGCTCCACATGAGCTCTAATACCATGTAATTAGTGAAACAAAATACTCGTAGATTAAAAACTTGTATACAATGATACAGTAAAGGGGTCCCTATATTGCGAAACATGTATGCTAAAAAAGAAACCACTAATAAAGGAAACCACATTTCTAATTATTCTAGATACTATACGAAATACTCTAATAGCCACTATACATGTTTAAAGTTGAAATTAGTTTTTTTTGTGTATTTTAAATATATTTTGATGCACTAGAATTTGAGATTCACGAGGGGGAGTGAGGATGCAGAGTCTAAACATTTTAAATAAATGTCTTTTGACATTTAAAAAAGAATGATACAAACGTAAAAGCAATGTAAACCCACATCAATCATTAAATCACATATATAATAACTTATGTAGAAAATTAATATTAAACACAAGCGTTGCAAAATATAATGATTAAAACCTGATAGCAGCAGCTGAAGCAGCAACAGTAATTCCGGAAAAAGAGCCCACACCAGCAACAGTAGTCTAAATAAAGGAATTCTGCAATAATACAGACCGAAACCACAAAAGAAGGAACCAGTCTTGGAAGACAGAACACAATTCAATAAAATTGCCATTCAAGTACCAACAGTAGCAATTTTCTTTTTGAAGCACAAAAAATTAATCAAAATCGTGTTTCCTCTTCATAAACCAATTAGAAACCACATTTTGCCACTAAAGTACAAAAAATCAATAATGCAATTAAATTAAATTTATACCATATCATCAAAGAAAGAAAGAAGAATTTGAAAGCATATCAAAATTAACATCAATCATATACATTAAGCACCTCATTGACACTTTACAAACTATGATATTGATACTTACCCACACACACATTTGACCAAATTCAATCAAATGGGTGGCTGTGAAAGCACTCCAATCTCAACCACCCGGAGACCATTGCAGGGAGAAGTTAAAATTACCATTACTTTTCAAATGAAATGCTAAGAGAAGTTTAATATACCTTTTGCAGTAGAAATTAACACTTGGGAGTATAGTAACCAAGATAACAATCTCACCAAGAAGTTAAATTAATAAATATACACAAAAAATTACCAAAAATAACATAATAACCATGATAACACTTCCACAGTTCCATCCATATATGCAAACAAGTGTGTGTGTGTGTATGTGTGTTTTCAAGAAATTTACTTTGCAGCTGAAATCTGAGGCTTCTTCTCCACCTTTTTGCACTACACACCTTGTATTAGCAATTGGGTGAACTAATAAACCTTAAATCAAAGCCCCAAATTGAACGAAACCCTAAATCATGAGAAAAAGCCCAAATTAGGGATACATACCTGTAATCGAAGCATGATTGATATACCATTTAAATAAATCCAAAAACTTTTTGCAACTAGGAAGTAGAGGGATATGAAGTAAATCCCAGGATGAAGTTCCAAATCGAATAAATCTAGAATCAAATTAGAGATCGATATAACTACAATCAAATTATTAATCAAAAGTATTGAGTACTGAGAAGAGATGATAATAGAGAATAGAGAGCCCAGTTACAAGATACAGACAGAGCGACTACTTGGATTAAAGAGTTTATGAAACTACTTGGATTGACCGCAGCCGGGAGACTGTGTGTGAGTGTATCTGAGGGAGAAAGAGAGTGTGTAATGTGAACGTAATTTTGTTTAAGGGGGAAAGGGGAAAGTGCAATTTGGGGGAAAAAGTCCGCCCATTTTATCACCTCGGGCAACACAACATTGTACACTACTTATCTTTTATAAATTAATTAATTTACTAAATTTATTATAATATAAAAAATATATATCACATGTATTTATATATAATATAAATTAAAATTTGTAGTATATTGTGGATTATATATAAAGTTAAAAAAAAGCTCAAAATTTAAAAGGTAATAATATAATTTATATTAAAAGGTGTTATAATTTATAATTTAACAGTCAACTCGTACTATGACCGGTATCCCTAAACAGGGTTTCGTCAGGTTTTAAGCTTTCGATTTTTTTCAAAATATTTCTTGTTAGGTCCGGAATAACATAGAAGGGGGATTGAATACGTTATTCTAAAAATATTTCGATTTTTTATGTGGATATGAGATCAAAAATACTGAATAGAAATAACACAACTGTTTGGGAAATATCTTTGAATAGATAAAACCCGGAGGTTTGTTACACAATCTAATCCTATGGATCAGCTACAAAATCAAACACTCCTAAGGACAGTTTAGGCACGAGGACCTTCTACCCGACACTTCCTGAAAGCAGGCTAAGCCGACTTTCCTACTAGATGGACTGTCTAGAAGCTTACACAGAGAAGATATATAAGAGAGAGAAGAGAAAGTTGTGTGTTGAGATGTGTTTTGAAATGAAATACAACAGGCCTATTTATAGTTTATAGAAAGTTACTATGTTGCACTATGATGTACTATTCACGTGGGCCCCACCTACATAGTAACCACTATTTCACCAACCAAACTGTGTCTGCTAAATAAATTTTCTTCCGTGGGCCCCACCTGCATAGTAACCACTATTTGCATAGTAACTACTATTTGCACAGTAACCACTATTTGCATAGTAACCATTATTTTACACAGTAACCTGCATAGTAACCATGCATAGTAATCTTGCATAGTAACCTTGCATAGTAATCTTGCATAGTATTACTATTTTTGGCTTCTTCTTTCGGGCTTCTCTCTTCTGTTTCAAATATTCTGCTTGAGATATTATGTCTGTCCTTGATCGTCAATAGGCTTTGGCAATTCTTTCTGTGAATTAATGTGTTGATCCTTCTCATATGTGCTGACACTTAGTGCACTGGTCTGGTTCACAAGTGACTAGCACTGATCTTGATCTTCACACCTCGTTACATTCCAATTGATTAGCCTGCAACAGTATCTTCAAATAATATAAGTACATGGAATCTTTTGGCCCTTCAACTGAATCATCTGTACATCTTATTCTGTCACTAAGGCTTGATCATGTTAATGAACTTCTTTCAGCAACTTGATCCTTGTCGGTGCCTGTTCTTCAAATTACACGATCCCTATATCGAGTTAATATTATTTATCTTTTATCCTAGTTGAGTTATATATGTCCTCTATTACATATTACATTACATTATGCTTTACAATCTCCCCCTATTTGGTTGTTAAGGTTTGACAAGCAAATTCCTAGAGGATAACTCAACTGATACAACAAAAAATAAAGTTCAAATATAAATAATATTAAAGTGCATTCTGGATCATATATATACATTTTCCAGATTTCTAAAATTAACCAAGTGCAAGACAATTGTTCCTGTAGACTGAACATATCTTCAAGTTTGCCTTTGCTTTCTTTCCACATAGCACTAATACTCCCATTAGCTTTTCCTTTCCCAAAATAAAGTTAATTCCCTGTCAATAACCTTTTCCTTGCCCTTATTACGCCTAGTAGCTTCTTGCCCATCCACCTTTTCCCCCTCAGTTAGGTTATCCTCCAGAATAGTAGGATGTGGAGTTGGTAAATTGGACGAAGCTGTCTTCACCAAGAAATTAATTGTATGACTAAACTGGGCTGCCATGGAACTTAATTGAACATGGAATGCATCATGTTGAATAAGTTGCAAATTTTTGATTTCTGCAACGGACTTACAGATATTTGACAACTCTTTCTCCATTGTTTGGACCCGTGTAAGGAGTCTGTTGTATTCCTTTATGGTTACAGGTGCATGTGGTTGAGTAGGTTGCTCACTCATACGTTCTGCAGGTGTTTCACTCAACACTCTATATTCACTCGGTTTAGTGGTTTGGGTTACACTTGCATGTTCTGTTCGTGTTTCCCTCAACTCTCCTCCAGAGCTTCCACCGATATGTGTACCTGCAAATGAAATCATCCTAGCCCCTTTTTCAGAGGTCATGGATGGTGCAATGAAAGTTCGTGAGCTTTCTCCCTCGCGTGAAGCGAGTTGCCGACCACTGGTAAAGAGTGGTAAATCTCGAAAGAGATCCAGAGATTTTCCCTCTGGGAGATTAAACTTGAATCGATTAAATGGCACAAAACCCAAGTTTCCGTCGTACATCTGTGAAGACACTTGATTCATAAAAGAACCACCTACCGATGGATCTTTCCATAAAATGGAAGATACACCAGCAGTTATTGAGGTAGGTAATACCACCTCGGATGCCTGTGAAGGCATTTGATCTTTAAAAAGATCATCAACCACTCTTATGTTCCGTGAAATGGAACTCAAGATAGTTGCTCCCGTCAATTCAACCTTATTTACATTTTCACTCATTTGACAAGGAAGAATTGTTTCACTAATAGTTGCAGTTACCTCAGGTTCATTTGGTTTAATTCTTTTAAAATGAGGTAGAGCTGCTGATGTAACTAACTCCTTATGTGATGATGCTGAGGCACTATCTCCCTCAAAAGTGTTGATGGCTGGTCGTTTAAGTGACAATTGAGGTGTAGGAGTTTGTTGTGTTTGTGTTCGCATTTGTAGAATGGGCTCTTCGACCTGTGTTAGAGTCGGTAGGATTTCCTGCTCTTGGTCGGGTAAGATGGCCACTAAGGGCTGTAGAAACTGTATTTCCTGTGACACAACAGGGAATACAGAGGTTGGAATAGCAGGGATTGAAATATTACCTTGTCGTATACCTACTCTCATTGGTCTTGGTAACAACGGAAGTGGGACAGTCTTTAGATATTCAGTTAGGACTGTACGCACATCTGTATAGTTCTTTTGCTTATGTAATTAATTACATTTGTCTTCATGTAAGAACATTCCACCTTTTGACCATTTTCCAAGCGTACCCTGTCTTCATCATTCAAAAAATCATTTAATATTAGTTGTAGAAACCTTGGATATAGACATTTGACATTTTGAGTCCGAACATCTCTTGTTCCCAAGTGTTTCATCTTTAAAATGATTTGACCAAGCACTATTTTTCCAAAATTAATCCTCAAATTATTGGCGGCCGCATACCCTATTTTTTGAATAAATTCAGGTATTCGATCTTGATTTGTTCTATCTGAGGAAAAAACATGGTTAAGAGTGTGAAAGAAGAAATTCCAATACTGGGTTAGAAACGTTCTAGAAAGATTACTAGTATTGAAATTGCCATCTTGGTACCTTATAAAACGAAAGAACATTTCAATCTGTTCAGGTGTAGGATCAGAAACGAGATTTTCCATAGGAAAATGGAGAATTCGATTAACATCTCGTTCAGTGACCCTAATCAACCTACCAAACAGTCGATAGAGATGTAATTTCTTCGCTTTTGGTATAAATTTTTTAATTAGCAAAAAAAAAAAAATCGACCTACCAAATAGTCGATATGTGATTGCACACCCGTCCTGTCCAGAAGTGTTAACCGCACTGCAATATAGTTCACACAATGCATCATGGTTAAGCTGCACTGGTGTAACTAAAGCATAACGAATTAATGAATGTTCATTCAGAAATTGTGTCCAAGCCCAAAATTGCTCATCCTGAATGGTTTCGATTTGCTGAATGGAAATAGGATTAACTTTAGCAATTAAAAAACTTCCTTGCAATGCCATTTTCAAAACTTTGAGGAAATTCAAAAACAAGGGTTAGTGCGTATAACAAGAATATGAAATCCGCTCTAAAAACTACCAGCTAGATTGTGAGATCTTTCCGGTCAAAGCTTCAAATTTTCAGCAATTGTGTGTATGCTCTGTATATCTGAAAAATTATGATGTTAAACACAAACAAAAACTCATCATTTATAAGGTTTCAAGGTCTAGTGGGTTAGGTGTAATAGTGATATTTTATGTTTGAAAAACTAACACCGCTCAATAATTTCTCACCTAACAACCTAATTAGCCGAAAAACCATCTTATCATCGAAACCTGTCGACCGAAAAACATCTTATCACCAAGACCTATCAGCCTATACACATATACACATATCTAATACTTCTAATTATTATGGATTTAAAAATAATCACGCAGTGAATCAAGAATTAATCCACAATAATCAGATAAACTCAAAATTAAATAGACATAAAATTAACAAAATATCATTAATTGATATGTCAATAAAATATTTATTTAATTATGCTACAATTAACACAATTATGTACTAACCAATTACCATAAAATATAACATTTATAAGCATGGTAAATAATATAGAGATAACTTATTATATGAGGACTGGATGGAAATAAATTCACAAGTCCTAGACATATGGACATTTAAATTACATGTGACCTTATAACAAATTACAGTTATTGTTTATCCAAAATTAATTAAACAGATTTAACATCCCAAGTTCACCAACTAGCCTGGAGAAAGTGGATTCATCCAGTGGTTTAGTAAAGATGTCTGAAATTTGTTGATCTGTGGGAATAAAATATAATACCATAGTTCCATTCATGACATGCTCTCGTAAGAAATGATACCTACTGGATTGTTGGCAATGGCAATGGCACTCGCGTTGTCGCATAGAATTGGAATTTTGTCCAACAAGAGTCCATAGTCCTGAAGTTGATTCCTCATCCACAGTATCTGAGCACAACAACTACCTGCCGCAATGTATTCTGCTTCGGCTGTCGAGGTAGATACAGAGTGTTGCTTCTTGATGTACCAAGATACCAATCTTCTTCCTAGAAATTGACAGCTTCCAGAAGTACTTTTCCGATCAATCTTACAACCTGCGAAGTCAGAATCTGTATATCCAACTAGGTCAAAACCTGTTCCTTTAGGGTACCAAATCCCAAGATTTGGGGTTCCCTTAATGTATCTGTAAATACGTTTAACAGTTATAAGATGTGACTCTTTAGGGTTAGCCTGGAATCTAGCACATAAACAAGTTGCGAACATAATATCTGGTCTACTAGCAGTTAAGTACAAGAGAGAGCCAATCATACCTCGATACTTCGTGATGTCAACTGACTTACCAGATTTGTCTTGATCAAGCTTGACAGTAGTTGGCATCGGGGTCATGGCAGTAGCTGCTTCTTCCATCCCATACTTCTTCAGAAGATCCTTTATGTATTTTGACTGGCAGATGAAAATACCATCAGGCTTCTGAACAACTTGAAGTCCAAGGAAGAAGGACAACTCACCCATCATGCTTATCTCGTACTTACTCTGCATTAGCTTAGCAAATCTCTTGCATAGAAAATCATTAGTAGAACCAAATATTATATCTTCCACATATACTTGCACCAGAATTATATCATTTTTATGCTTTTTATGAAAGAGAGTTTTGTCGATGATACCTCTTGTAAATCCATTTTCGAGTAAGAACTTCGAGAGAGTATCATACCATGTTCGAGGAGCTTGAGACCATAGAGAGCTTTGAAGAGAAAGTATACAAAACCTTCAAATTCTTTATCTTCGAACCCAGGGGGTTGTTCAACATAGACTTCTTCTTCTAGATCTCCGTTAAAAAATGCACTCTTCACATCCATCTGAAAAACCTTAAAGTTGGAGTGTGCAGCAAGTGCTAAGAACATCCTGATTGCTTTAAGCCTTGCAACTGGAGCATAGGTTTCATCATAATTAATTCCCTCTTCTTGAGAGTAACCCTTTGCTACCAATCGAGCCTTGTTCCTCGTAACAATACCATTTTCATCCAGTTTATTCCTAAACACCCATCTAGTGCCAATTACAGATTTATCTTTTGGTCTTTGCACCAGCTTCCAAACTTTCTGCCTTTCGAACTGATTGAGTTCTTCCTGCATTGTAGTTACCCAATATGGATCATCAAGAGCTTCATCAACCTTTTTAGGTTCAATTTGAGATAGAAATCCCGCGAAATTGCATTCATTCTGTGTTGCTCTTCTAGTCTGTACACCCGTGTCCAGTTCACCAATGATCTTTTCAAAGGGATGCGCTCTACTCCATACCCTTTGTCTCGGCAGATTTGCTCTTGATGATTCCCGAAGTTCATAATTGTGTTGAGTGTGATGACTAGTAGATCCTAAATCATTGTTGCTTCCCCTGAGCTGTTGCTTTCAGAGTTTGATGAATCAGAGTTTAATGAATCATTAGTAGTAGATGCATTCTTTGATGTTCTTCACTTGATTGGGGTTCATTTTCATCGTTCACTTGCTCCCCCTCAACATGTGCTGCAGTCTGATCTACTTGTATAGATTGAACAATATAGTCTGAAAGAGTATTAGAATTTTGTAGATAAACATTTATTTCTTCATTCTCAGATCTCAGCTAGTCATGTTCATCAAAATCTTCAAGTCCTGTTATCTTCTTATCATCAAAAGACACATGGATAGATTCCATGACCACTTTTGTTCTCAGATTGTAAACTCTGAATGCTTTTGTGGATAGTTGGTATCCAACAAAGATTCCTTCATCAGCTTTTAAATCAAATTTGGAAAGCTGTTCTGGATGAGTCTTAAGAACAAAACACTTACATCCAAACACATGAAAGTACTTCAGGTTCGGCTTCTTATTTTTCACCATCTCATATAGTGTCTTACCATGATTGTTTATGAGTGTAGCATCCTGTGTGAAACAAGCAGCTTGCACAACTTCAGCCAAGAAGTAAGTTGGCAGCTTTGCTTCATTAAGCATGGTCCTTGCAGCTTCTATGAGAGTCCTGTTCTTTCTCTCTACTACTCCATTTTGTTGTGGAGTTCCATGTGTAGAGAATTCTTGATTTATTTCATTTTCTTTACAAAACTCTCCATGGATGCATTCTTGAACTCAGTGCCATTATCATTCCTTATAATTTTCACTGTATGCTTAGATCCTTTGTCCAGTTGTCTGACATGCTCTGTTAAGATTGATACAGTTTCTTCTTTCTTGTGCATGAAATACACCCATGTATATCTGGTGTATTCATCAATAATAACCAAAGCATATTTTTTCTTTCCAATAGACATTATATTTACTGGACCAAATAAATCAACATGCAATAAGTGATATGGCTCAAGAATTGAGAATTCAGTCTTACTTTTGAATGAAGTTTTCCTTTGTTTTGCCTTTTGACATGGGTCACATATGCCATCTGGAGTAAAAACTGATTTGGGCAATCCTCTCGCAAGATCTTTCTTCACTAGCTCATTAATGCTGTTGAAATTTAGATGAGAAAGTCTCTTGTGCCAATCCCAACTTTCTTCAATTGATGCTCTACTCAGTACACAGATTGCAGAGCCATCAGAGTTTGTTGAAAGCTTGGCTTCATAAATGTTACCATGCCTGTATCCCTTCAGAACAACTTTGCTTGTAGATTTTCTTATCATTTCACAGTGTTCTTCAAAGAAATCCACATGATAACCTCTGTCACAGATTTGACTCACACTTAGCAGATTATGTTTGAGTCCTGAGACTAGAGCTACAGTTTCAATGATGACATTCCCAAGATTGATATTGCCATATCCCAGAGTCCTTCTTATGTTGCCATCTCCATAAGAAACACTTGGGCCAGCTTTCTTCACAAATTCTGATAGCAGGGCTTTTTTTCCAGTCATGTGTCCTGAACATCCACTATCCGGAACAAGGATATTTTTCCTGTTACCCTGCAATCACAAAAACCACTAATGATTAGTTTTAAGGACCCAGACTAGCTTGGATCCTTTGGCCTTATTAAGTTTGTTAGTTTTTGCAGCAGAAGTCTTATCAGAGTTTGTGCTAACATTCTTTTTATCAGAATTTATACATGTAGAATAAATCTTGAATTTATTCAAAGAGGGTTTAAGTTCATAATAATCATAATACAAATTATGATACTCTTTGCATGTATAAATAGAATGCCAAATACTGTCACAGTGAAAACAGGGATTATGTGGCTTAAACCTAACTGAACCACTCTTAACTCTTGACTTAGGAGGTATAGAGTTTATATTTTTATTCTTCCTGCAAAAAGTAGCAAGATGGTTAGGATTTCCACAGTTGTGACATTTCTTCCTAGGAGCGTTGGGAATAGGCATATAATTATTGTTTTTTATTGATGCCTACCTTTCCATTTCTGTTTTTCCTAGGTTCTTTTACATTGTTCATTCCTTTTATCTCCTTCAGCTTGTGTTTAAGTTGTTTCTGAGACATTAATTCAATATTTACTGCTTTGACTTCATTCTGTTTTGGTTTGTCAGATTTTGGTACAAACCTCACAGGATTAATTTTGGGCTTTGCAGCCCTTTCAGTAAATACAGGTTTAGAGGTCTCAGCTTCTAGGTTGGCAGTTTTCTTTTTATCAGTGTAACCTAGACCTTCTTTCCAACAATCATTCTCTAAGATAATCTGAGTAGTTTTACCAGAGTTAGTCCAAGTTTAATAATGTTTCTTTCTTTAGCAAGTTCAGATCAAGATAAGCATGCTTTTTCAATAATTCAGTTTTAACAATAATAGCATAATCTCTCTTTCTGAATTTTTAACATCTGGACTAATTCTAATTCTAGATAGTCATTTCTCTTTCTAAGGTCTAGACTTTCAGATTTTATTCTTTCATTTTCATTTTCTAAAGTCTGATCTCTGTAGCTAACATGCTAGTTTTTAAGAAAGAGTCTTAACTCAGATATATCAGTAGTATCAAAAGCTAGAGTAGAGTGAGGTACCTTGGTCTCAGTAGCTTCAGAGATACTATCAGCATTTGCCATCAAGGCATAGTTCACCTCATCTTCAGAGTCTGAAGTGTCAGCCCAGTCCTTCTTCTTTGTGATGTAAGCTTGACCTTTATCAACTTTGGCTTTCTTGCACTCAGGTGCAAAATGTCCTTTCTCACTACAATTATAGCATTTGATCTTGGACTTGTCCACTTTCCCAGACCTGCCTTCCTTTCCCTCAACTTTTCTGAAATTCTTCTTTTCGGAATTTGAATCTCTTCGTGTGAACTTCTTTCCTTTCCTGAAGTTCTTGTAAGCCATCTTCTTGAAGCTTTTTACCATCAAGGCTGCAAGTTGTATCATCTCAGCATCACTACCATCATCATCAGAGTCTGTGTGATTGTCAGAGTTTGAGTCATCATCAGAGTTTGATGACTCAGTATCAGACTTTGTAATAAGAGCCTTTCCATTGGATTGACTCCACAACAACTTCTTTAGAAGCTTTCTCCTCAGCTTTAAGAGCAATTGAATTGGGCTTGCCTTCATGCCTCTTGCTTCTTTTGTTAGTCATAGAGGCATGCCTGAATACATCTAATAACAAGCCTAACTATGTGTAATGCTATGCATTACCTACATGACCTCTTAACTGAGGGAACCTCTAGTTGTAGAGTTTCTATTTGTTCTGTACTTGTAATAGGCATCAAATTCTAGTTGTGTTACTGTACTTATAAAGTCAAGAATAATGCTTGAAAGAAGTTCCAAGGTTCATGCCTCAAGCAAGGAGATAAAGACTGCCAAATAATCACAGTTGGGATTTGAAGAAATGAAGAATTTGCTTAAGTACCAATTCGAGAAGTACATTTGTCTATTCGAGAAGTCTAGCATTCGAGAAGTCAGAGATTCGATATCTCAGAAGATAATATTCGATATCTCATTCGATATCTCAGAGATTCGATATGTCTATTACTCTATTCGAGAACTCATGGAGTCAACAAGTCAAAGCATCATTCGAGTTCTCTAAGTGTCAACAAGTCAATGCTCTATTCGATATCTCAAGGACTAAAGAAGCTATTCGACATCTCAGGGATTCGATATGTCAAAATGCTCTATTCAATATCTCAAGGAGTCCCAGAGAAAAGAGCTATTCGAGAAGTTATTCGATATGTCAATATAACACTATTCGAGAACTCAGAGTTATCGATTAAGTCAATTCGAGTTCTCGAATCAATCACTTAGCCACTTCTCGAATACATTCTTGGAGACAAAATACTGAAGAATTGTACAAGTCAGAAACCTGCAACAAGCCAAGACGCTTTATTTGACTATATACTATAAAGCACATTGGAAAGCCTACAAAGAAGCTTGGAGAGATAAGACAAAGGGACAAGGAGCTAAAGAAGTGGATCTGAACAGGCTTTGCAAAGTCAAATCTGTAACCGTTTGGACTCTTACTAAAATAAGATAGACAGACTGGAAAGTAATTTGTTTACCTACCTTATTTTGTAGTAAGGAGGTGTATCCATGTCTATAAGGATACAGCCTCACTTCCTTAGCAGATAAGTTTTTCAAGATACATCACAAGAAATATCTCTCTAAGAAAAACGAAGCTGAGAATACTATCATTTGTATTCACAGATTGTCTTTATCTAATAAAATATTAGATTAAAGTGATATTGTGTTGTGTTTGTCTTTGTTATCTGTACTTACATATCTCACACACTCAACACATATCTTGTTGCAAAGATTCAATAACAAAGAAAAGTGCAAGAATCCATTCACCCACCTGTATTCTTTTACTGTATTCAATACTCAACAAGTGGTATCAGAGCAGGCTGTTTAATCTAAACAGAAAACGATCATGAGTTCGAATACACTAAAGACTACAGGTACGGTGAAGGTCCCTAAGTTCGACAAAGAGAATTACAACCTCTGGAAAATAAAAATGCTGTTGTTCATCAAAGCTGCCAATCCTCTCTACCCTGACATCCTCAAGAATGGTCCATTTGTACCACAACAAGAAATTGCTGAATCTACAGTGGGCACAATAGTCTTTCCTAGATCATATGTTGCAAAAGAGCCATCCAAATGGACGGACTCAGAGAAGGAAAAGGTTGCCCTAGACAGTCATCTCATGTTACTGATCATAGACTCCATGGATATGTCGATGTTTGCCAACATAGCATCATGCACATCAGCCATGGACATGTGGAACCACATCGAGGTGTTATGTGAAGGGACAGAGGAGGTAAGAGAGAATAGGAAACAGATACTGGTCACACAGTATAAGGCTTTCATGGCACAGTCCAAAGAAAGTATTACTGATATGTTTGAGAGATTTCACAAGCTGGTGACTGAGCTTCAAATGAATGGGAAGGTTTACCGCACTAAGGAATTAAGCATGAAGTTTCTACTATCTGCACCAAACCATCTAGAGCAAAGGGTCATATCTCTAAGAGAAAGAGATTTGAACAAAGTCACATATGATGTGCTCTATGGGGTTTTAAAAACTCATGATCTTGAGTTGCTTCAGAAGAGGGCTATCCAAGCCAACCAAGGCAGAATGATAAACACATCCTGTGCCTTGATTGTCAACAAATCCATTCAAGACCTGGAAGCATCTACAAGTCAACTGAGAATAGAAGAGATAGTAGATGATGAAGAAACTGAAGAAGAAGTGACTGAACCTGTTGATGAAAAGGAAGAAGATGAGTTCTATACTCTTGAAGAGTTGGATGCCATGGAAAACACTTCATATGCTTTTATGGCTAGAAAATTCCCAAACATCAGATTTAAGAGGAATCAGCCCTTCAAGTCTAGATCTCAAAATCATTCATTCAACAAGAGCAAGGCACCTGTGAAAGCAAACAAGAACAAATTCAAAACCAGCTATGTGGATAGGTCATCTGTGAGATGCTATAGATGCAATGACCTAGGGCATTTTGCCAGTGAATGCAAGAAGCCTAAAAAGAAGGATAAGGAGTTTCTTGAGCTTGAAGCTAGGTATGAGGCTCTGCTAAAGAAGCATACACCAGGTAAGGCCTACATAGCTGAAGGGAAGTGTTGGGATGATTCTGATAGTGATGGAGAAGAACAAGAATTCTGCAACTATGCCTTGATGGCCAACTCCAAGGAAAAACCATCTGAATCAGACTCTCAGGTACCATCCCTCACTACTATAGACATGTCTGTTTCTGAACACAAATCTATGGTTCAACAACTATCTATTGAGATGTTTAATATTCATACTAGTATGACTACTGCTAATGAAGAAATTGCTAAACTGTCTACTAAGAATGAACTATTGAAGAAAAGAAATGAGGAACTAGAACTAACTGCTATGCTAATAGAAAACCTTAAACAAGAAATCGAATATCTAAAGAATAAGGTTCTTTGTGCTAGTCAAGTTGAGAAAGCTCTTATGGATGAACTAGCTGAAAATGAATTTAAATTGAAAAGATTTAATAATTCCTCTAGTCTATTGCAGTCCTACCATGAGAAAAATCTAGCTAGACCTAAGGCTGCTATTGGACTTGATTATGACACTCTCAAACAGAGGAAAGGCTATGCAGTCATTGAAGATGACATTGTTGTTCAAGAGGAAGTGCCTCAGGTTTTGAAAAAGGCTGAGACCCCAATATTTAAAATACCAACACTTGAGATTGATGAGGATGCCTTACTCATTAAGCAAATGTTGGATGATGAAGATAAGGCACAATCAAATGAACAACAAGCATCCTCTAAGAGTGAGAATGTCAAAACCAAAGCGAAGGAGTCAGTAGGAGGTAGACCTAGACTTGAGAAATTTGTGAAGTTTGTTTCAGCTGGGAATAATGAGCTTGAGAAGAAAGTGGCTAAAAGAAACAAAACAGGAATGGCAAATTAGGGATTAACAAGGACAACAACTATGCTTATGTGCCAAATGTGTAATAACCCTAACTTTAGCAATGCTACAATGATCACATGAATAGTAAAATTTGAGGATTTAGGAAAATGGTATGTAGGTACTCTATATTGGAGATGGAAAATGAATAAACAGAAGCCATGTTAGTGTTGTACATTGAAAATAAGTTACTCGAAACGACGATAGATTCCAGAAATTCCTGAATATGGATTTTTAGGATTTTGATTTCGAATAAGCTTCTATTTGACATTAAGGAGCATGGAAACACTATAAGAATTATATATTGAGGGATTAGTGAATTTAGATTAAACCAAAGGATTATTAAGTTAAAAGAATACCAAAGGAAATTGGATTCGTAAATGATTTCGAAAACCACTGAGATAATGAGGTATACTCGAAACGAACCACAATTAGACGAGTATGGAGACCAAGAAACCAAGATTAGTAATCTCACAAGGATGCATACCACATTATTATTATCCAAGAATAAATAACATAATACTTAGAAAAACAAGAAATGAGAATATTAGGTCATCTTAATGACACCATTAGTGATGTCACACTCCACTAACACAAATTAAGGGCAAATTAGTCTTTAAACCATAGGATTTTTCTACTAAACTCTAGAACTCTAAAGATTAGATGACAAGATGAGATAGGATCAAAACAAGCAAAAGAAACTCTCCCCCATTCCAATAATTCCATTCGGGTTTTATAAAAAAAAAAGGAAACAAAAATCAAAACCCTAGCTCTCTTCAATATTAAATCAAGGGATAAATCATGGGTGTTCTTGGAGGTTAGGAAGGATCATATACAAAGTTTCATAGCAAACCAACATCATTTACGAAGGTAATAAAATAATTCAAGTTACTAGAAAAGATGATGAATAGTGTTTTCTAAGTGTTAACTTGTTTTTATGGTTTCCTTTAGTTGATTCAAGCTATTGTAAGGTTGTTAAGGATTACCCAAGGCTTGTTAAGTGTTGTTAGAGCTTCAAGAAGGTATAACTACTCTTGCCCTCTTTGTATTTATGGTGGAAATTAAGTTGGTTAGTAGTTAAGTGATGTTAATGTTTAGTTTATAATGAGTATGTGTTATAAATGGTTTGTTTTGATGTGGAAATTGTGTGTTGTGGACTTGTAACCATGGCTGGTAATGAAGACCACATGGTGTAGGTGATGATTATTGTGTTTGATAATTGATTTGGAGGAGTTGGATTATGGAAAGTATGAAAATATAGCCGTTATAATGCCCGATTTTCGTTAGGAAGAAATCTGCCCTGTTTTGTGACCCCTGTATCCGTACGGTTCCCTACTGCCTAGGTCACCAATTGACCATGTAATGATAGAGCTTAGTTCATAGATCGTTTTGATATAAGGTACGTTAAAATCTGACGTACGGTTTAGGAGAAAAGTCAGTTTTAGTGAAAGCGGTTCAGAGACCGAGAAAACGTAGTTGTGTCAACTTTGAGGCAATGACTACCATACTTAAACATTTTTAAAAATTATGAAACTTTGGGATAGTGTAGTAAGGTAGTCAAAGAGTGGTTACCAGTTGACCTTGTGGTAAAATTCGAAATCCATATTTTCTGAGAATTTTTACAGTTAAGTGTGATCGTTAGGGGAAGTGGTGAAAACCCCTGAAACTTCGATTAAGGTTTTAAATGGCTAAGTTCTTGAACCTTTTGGGTAATAGTAATATGTTAAACATATATTAAAGTTTCAAAGGTAATATTATACAAGAGTGTAGTGAGTAAGAGAAGTGGTATTCTAACGACGGTCCTTTTGTGTTTATAGAAACTCCGGAAGAGGAACGAGCCATACTGTCAGGATCCCGAAACCCAGGCAAGATTTCTTCTATCCTTACCTTGGAAAACTATTTTATTTCAAAGTAAATGATTTCATGGAATATATATGTTATTCTATGTTGGCTATATTGCTAAGAATTATTTCCCTGATATTGGAATTAAAGAGAAATGGATATAAATTATGAAATATGAATGTGGATATGATTATGAATGGAGCGAATATGCTTTATGGTAAAGAGAGGTGAAAGAGAATGATATCAGTTGTTATCAGTAAATAAAAGTATGGTATCAGTTGTTATCTAGGGTTATATGGTTTATAATACTATATTAAAAATATTCTTTTGAGTATCAGTGGTTTAATAAATATTATTTGATTATCATGCATTACTCTTAAAATAGACGGAATATTTCATGAATATAAAAGTATATTTGATTCCTGAAGATGAAAGAGATGTCTGAATCGTAATCAAAGCATTATGTTATATATATATATATATATATATATATATATATATATATATATTTTATAGAAGTAATGTGCGAGAATGGAAATGATATGAGTGAATGATGTGTGGAAATGAAAGCGAGAAAATGGATATGTGGAATGATATTTTAAAAAAAGGAATAATGATGTGATAAAAAGGGGGATTGCAACAGACTTGCGTAAGTGGCTGTGTCAGGGCTGTGTGCGACACAGTCCAGCACTTATTATTTTTATTACGGCACGAAGATGCCAAGGGAGGATGTTAGCAGGTGGCTTTCCTCCAGGGATGATCTTCATTCCTTCTACCGGTAGTAAAAAGAGAGCAGGTACGATTAGGCGACTGATCATCGTCCTAACGTATCAGGCGACAGTAGATATCCCCAATGTTTTGAAAAGAAAGTGTAGACAATGGTCTTCAGATTTCTATACTGAAAATAGAATAATGATATGAGATGATGGAACTATGGTTACAGATGAAGAAAAACTGATATTATATTATTTTAGATTTCTTTCTTATAATAGTAAGTGGATGATGTATTATTAAATAAGAGCTTTATTCTTCCTTAAGGATTTTAATTGTTTCCTGCTATTATATATGCATATACGTATATGTATACCTGTTCACATTTTAAATTTTAGTTACAGTATTATCTTGCTGAGCTATTATAGCTCACTCTTGCTATTTATGTATATAACAGCTAGGTCCCATGCCGATACTACGTACCACACCCCGCAAGAGGGTAAGGGAAAGGCGACCTTTTGAGCGAGTGTTGGCGACTATCCCCGAGGTAGTGACAAGCGAAAGGGGCTTAGTATACTTATGTAAATTAAGTGTGTAAGTTGTAATAAACTTTGGTTGTTGAAATGCTTCCTGTAGAAGCTTTGTTCAACAATGTACTTAGTAAAATTCTGGGCTTGTAATAACTGTTAACTTTAAACTTTTAATATTGTGAATGTTGTTCTATGAGCATATGACTGGTGTGTGTGTGTGTATTAGTGTGGGGTCAATTTCTTAATTATTAAATATAAAAAAAAACTCAAGAGATATTGATATTGAATGGAAATTGGACCGTGATGACCTGGATCCTTGACCCCGGATCTAGGGGCGTCACAGATGGTATCAGAGCTAAGAGTCATAATGCTCAAGAACAAAAGTGATAATAATAAATGTATCAGTTATAATATAAATTGTGAACTTCCATCAAGTTCAGGGGTGGTATATCGCAGGTAGTATTTACTTTAAGCATATTTTATAATTTATTAGACTGTTACTAATAGAATTTTATGTTTTATTATAGGGAGCGGAGATGGGTGAGCCGAGTCAGGACCCCTAGTGGCTAGGGATGTCAGAGCAGGAGCTATTAGATCTTCAGTTGGCCGGGGTAGAGGTCCCCGAGTATGCAGTTGAGGACCTCAGGGAGAGACGCCGGGCGGCGGCTAGAGAGAGATTAGAGAGAGAGGAGGCAGAGGAGCAGAGACGGAGAGATGCTGTGGCCATAGTGCCATATATGGGTAGACCTTCTACAGGATCTGATGAGGCAGGTCCTTCCAGAATGAGATGGGAGATTCCGGAGGAGGAGAGGCCGTTACGTAAGAGGCCTAGATTGTCAGTTATAGCTGAGGAGGAGGAGGAGGAGATTGAGTGGACTTATATCCATATGATACCTACCCCTGCTTTGCCTGTTCCAGTACCATCACCAGTCCCATCTCCCTCACCGAGTCTTGGCCCTCTAGAGGATCCAGTTGAGCCATTCACTCCGCCCGGACATTTTATCTTCTCAGAAGATGAGATAGAGGAAGATCCATCTGAGGATGCAGATACCAAGTCTATTCCTCCATCCCCACCATTTGCACCTCCACCACCTCTACCTGTACAGGCACCTGCCCCAGCTGTTGTGCCCCCTCAGGAGGCACCCTTACCGACAGGTGAGTCTCTACCAGCCATTCTGTTGATGGAGTACTTTGCCCTTCAGGGTCAGTTGGAGGAGTCCCGTCGAGTGATAGACACACTGATGCAGAGGTCGGAGAGAGGGAGAGGAGGCATCATTCCTCATGGTATATCTTTTGGATTAGTGAGTGTTGAGCTGTGGGCCCTGGGTGACATTAGGAGGTTATTAGCTGATAAAGGAGACCTAGTGTGGAGGGCTGCGATAGTGGATACAGTCACGACTATGGTAGTCCAGATCCGGGATATTATCAGGGCAGGACTGTGAGTCGGGATAGTAGTCTACGTCACTAATCAGACTAGTCATCTTACTGATGTTTTTGGGGGATTAGTTTAGTTGGTTGATGTTTTAATCCCAGTCTGATTGGAGGACAGTTAGTAGCACTTTTGTTGTAGCAGATTAGTATGTACAGTATGTTTGTAGGTTTCGAACCATGTACCCAAGTTGTAAAATATTTATGTAAATTAATGAAGTTTGTGCATTTCTATCTAAATTTTTGCTGCATTTTTTTTATAATAAATGTTGAGACTCAAAAATATTGATGTATAAAAGGTGATTGACTTAATGAAAAGGCTATCGTGTTAAGGGCGATACACTTACCTACTAAAGTTATGATATAACTAGATGCAAATCGCGTGATAAAGATATTGTGATGTGCAAATGAGTTAATTAATGATATAATTGTGTATATAGAAATGATGTATATTGTAACCCAAATTCGGGTAATTAATAAGGACTATTTTTATGTACAGAACTATGCCGCCTAGACGTGATAGTAGAGCGAATGCAAGGGAAAATGAGAGAGACGAAAGAAGTCGAAATATAGAAGGTACTAGACTGAACGAAAATGCTCATAATGAAGAAAATCATGAAGAAGGAGAAGAGGAATCAACTGGCCAACAAAGGAATCCGGGAGGTGATCCCTTTGCCCAATTCATGGACTTATTAAGGCAGAATTTGGCTAATCTACAGAATCCCCAACAACCACCTGTTCTCCCCAATCAGGCAGCTAATTCCTTTCGTGCCTTTAAGTCATTAAAGCCCCTAGAATTTGAGGGAACCACTAACCTAGTAGTAGCTAGGGCATGGCTAAAAGAAATGGAGAAAGCTTTCGAAATACTGAGGATAGAGGAAGATCAGAAACAGTTTTTGCAGCCTATCTCTTAAAGGGAGAGGCAAATTACTGGTGGGAAGCTAAGAAGAACCTAGAAGAAGCGGGAGTGATAACCTGGGAGCGTTTCACTAGGGTGTTCCTAGAAAAGTATTCTCCTAAGTATTTAGAAAACCAAATGGAATTAAAGTTTCTGGAGTTAAAGCAGGATAACCTAACAGTGGCAGAGTATGAAACTAAATTTACAGAACTGTCTAGGTTTGTTCCCGAGTTTGTGCGTACTGAAGAACAACGAGCGAAAAGGTTTCAACAAGGATTGAAACCCTGGTTACGAACGAGAGTGGCCCCATTTGAGTTGACTGATTATGCTGCAGTGGTTCAAAAGGCATCAATTATAGAGGCCGAGAGTGAACAGGCTCAAATAGGTCGAGAGAATAAGAAAAGAAGATTTGAGGGTCCGAAAGGAGGTTCAAGTGAGGGAAGCTACTTTAACAAAGGAGGTAGAGGACAAAAATCTCAATTTGTGGGAAAGTCGGGGGGTAACAAGTGTAAGATCCCAGATTATTTTAGGATTTATTATTATTATTATTTTTATTGTTTTAATTATGTTAATTAGTATTTAAAGTATGGAATTGGATTTGGGAATATCGTTGTGGAGTTCAACGATATTTAGTGTCGAGTTTATATGAGTATATATTGTGTTATGTGTGCCCCAGTATTTTTAGTTGTATTTTTTTAGTGATTTAAAAGTATTTAAATCAAGTATTATTGATCTTCAAAAATCTTTATTTAATTATCGGAGGGCTTAAAAATCCCAAAATCTTTTGTAATATTATCTTTATAATATTATTTAATTTTTAAAATTTTCAGGAGAATTATTTTGGAGTTTTAGTATTTTTAAATGATTTTAAGAGTTTTATTATATTTAAAGGATCAAAATTTTGAAAATTCGTATTTAATTCATTTTTGATCCTAAAAATATTTTGAAAATATGTGAGTGGTCGTAATTTTATATTCTTTGTTTTTTTTTTAAAAGTGAAAATTTTAATTTTCATGATTTTATATTTAATGCCGATTTGTGGAATATGTTTATTAGTATTAAATCGAATATGAGGTATGTTATTTGGGCCGGAGTAATTGTAATAGTGTTATATTAGTATTGGGCCTAAGCCCATTAGTTACAAAAACAGAGCCCATCAGAGAAGCTTCAAGAACAGTCCAGAAGAAAAAAAAAAAATAACGCAGATAGATAGAAACGGGAAGAGAAGAAATCGGGGGGAGAGGAGAGAAATTGAAGATGGGGGGATTTTCAATTGGGGGGTTGAAATTGAAGAAGAGAAAAGGGGAAGGGAGTTGTGTGAGTGTGTGTATATATGTATACGCGTGTGTATACACGCGAGCAGGGGGAGGGGGAAGCAGCGGCGGCGGCAACGCAACGGAGACCGGCGATGGGTGGCGCAGGCGGCGGCGTGGCAGGTGGTGGCCGCGGGTGTTGAAACAGCAGTGAGGTATGCAGCAGAGAGAGAGAGAGAGAGAGAGAGAGAGAGAGAGAGAGAGAGAGAGAGAGATTTGGGGGAGATTGGAATCGGAAAGGTATTCCCTTTTCGTTCATTTTATTTTATTTTATTTTTTTTTTCGATGCAATTATTTAATTGTCAATTTTAGTTTAATTATATGAATTGTTGTAATTTAATTAGTTTTAAATTGTGAATTAAATCTATTAATTACCGTAATTAGAGTAATATTGTAAATTATGAATATAATTTTATTTTTGTGAATTAAATTGGAAAGTATAGTTAAGAATAGTTGGGTTTATTTGCGAGTCCGCTAATATGTTCGGATTTATTGACAATTGTTAATGGTTAATTTTTAATTGTAATTGTCGAAGTTATCTTGTGGTCTCGATAATAATCGGGTTTAAATTATTTTCGGTCCCGTATTGTTTATCCGGAGGTTGATGCCGGTTTAAATTTAGTAATTGATAGTGGTCGGTGAGTTGTACTTGGATGTTGTTGTGAATTTAGTTGGAGTTATAGAATTGGTGGATGATGGATTGTGTTGATTGTTAATTGTTAATTATAATTGTTAATTGATAAGTGCAAATCGTTATTGCCTTATAAGGTGTAAATTGAATGCCTAATTGTTTATGTGCTGTAAGTGGAATCCTATTATTTGTGGGATTTCATAATTGTCAACTACTTAGTGGATTATAAGTGAGTATTTGGTTGTCGTTTAGTAGTAAAGAGTAAATGGTATTAACATGATTTCGATTGAATATGGTATTAGTTGCGGTCATTAGTGGGCGATTATTAGTTGTCATATAATATGTGGAGTTTATATGAGTTACTAGTTGTAAGTGGTTAAGTGCTAAATGCTAATGGTCGTAAGTCGAGTTAAAATATGTGCTAAATGCCTTAATTGACAATTGCTTGGTGATGGAATGTGTGTGGCTAATTGATGGTCGGTTATCAGTCATTAGTACTTGGGATTTAAAATGATTTCGATTAAGTAGTTGTATAATTGCTTTAAGTAGTATATTTCGATTTAAAGGTTATTTATCAAAGATTTATATGAATTTGCAAATTGTAAATGGTTCTATTAATTATGAATATTTGTATAAATGTTCAGTAATGGTTTCTGAAAAGTACCACTGGCCCTAGAGGCTGTGTGGTTTGTTTTAATTTAGTTTCCAAATGTAATTTATAGTAAAGTAAAGTTATCAATTTACTTTTCTTTATGTGATTAGGTGCCGCATGTCTGGGCGGGTACTTTTTATTATTTGTTTATTTTGTGTTGCTGCAAGTTGAGGCAGCTTTATTTTTATAAAAGCAGGGATGAATTGTATTTGAGGGGCTGTGCCCATAGTCCGATAAACGAATACTACATGCCGAAATTTTCTAAAAATCCCCTGCGTTTTAAAGTCATTTAAATTATTTGATTTAAAGATTTAAAGGCATATATGTGTATAAGTGATTAAGTGCATATGTGATGATTAATGAAGTGTGGATATATATATATATATATATTGATGTATGTATTGTTTGCGAGTTATAAGTAATTGATTATTAAATGGTTGTTTATGTACTAAATAGTACTTTACTATTATTCCGAGTATAGTTAGGGATTCGTTATGGACCCAGCGATCGAGTTGACGAGACGGTTGAAGGAAAATGAACGAGTGATCGAGTAAAGAACAAAGTACAGTAAGTGGTGAATCGACGCACTGGAAACGAGGCAAGTGTACTAACCCTCGCTTATCGTTCAAGCGAGATACTTATGTTTTTATTCAGTATAATTATTCCCTTCAAAATTCATATTGCTAGTATTCTTTCCTTCGAATTACTGATAAGGATGTATTTTATTCCGTATATCGAATGCTTCTATGTTTCTAAATCTTTTAGCATGGTTTCCTAAAATGGTTATTAATTAAAGATGTTTTTAAAATTTCCTTATACTGGGCTGGTCTTTTGCCAGTGAGTATAAAGGACTGAAAAGGTTTAATGTTTTAAATTATTAATAAGATGGTTTATAAGTTGGATAAGCGTAAGAGGCTAGGGTGGTCCTAGTCCAGCACTTTTATTAAGCGTAAGAGGCTAGGGTGGTCCTAGTCCAGCACTTTTATTTAGCGTAAGAGGCTAGGGTGGTCCTAGTCCAGCATTAAAGGCCAATGTGTTGCCTCAATGGGAACCCAGTTTTAAAGGAATGGGGACTTTACGTGGCTGATCACCCGTATTGTCCGTAATCTGAAGAATAATAAAATCAATTTAAATGTTTCAAAAAGTTTTACGGAAAGTATGTTTTATTTGTGGAATGGTTTTAAAGAGATGAATGTTTTGATGTTTTATTGATGGAATAGTTTTAATGAGAGGAATGTTTTGATAAGATATACCTGTTTTACTATAAATGATTATCGGTTTAGAAATTGTGTATTTCTGAGTTAATTGTTGTCTATATGATTAAAAGTTGAAACCCCAGTAAAATATTGAGATTAAGGATAGATAGAAGTTTTCCAGTTATTCCCTTCACAAGTAACATTGTACGTGAAAGTGGAGTAAGAATGATTGGGGGATTCTTGATATTCTTTCTCTCAAAGTTTTATCTGGGGCAGAGATGGTTAGTAATAAATAGAAGAGTAGTTTTATATTTTGTTTGGTGAAAACTAATTCACGGTTATTACGGTCACTGTGGCATGTGTTGCGCAGTGATAGTGAGAACCGAGAATGATTTGAGATCTTCTTGTTTATTCAAACTCATGATTGTCAGGCCGGTTAGGCAGCTAGGTGTGCAAACGCTTAGCGACATGAATGAGATTTGAGTAAATGAGAATTTCTTGGAGATTTTGTTAAAGCGTTAGTTAAGTATTTTGCGAGTATTAAAAGTATTGAATCTAATATTACGACCCTTCTCAGTTATTAATCTTGATTTCGAGTTATAAAGGTTTTAAATGATATTAACCTCTTGTTAAAGTTAAGAATCCAGATTTCAATTATAGTATTGGTTATAAATTGGTGAGTATTTCTTCGCTCATGTTTATCGTTCCTATTTCTCGAATTGCAACTATTGCATTCTTGTTTAATCCAGTTCAGTTTTATATATATATAACTTGCTGAGCATTCTTTGGCTCACACTTGTTGTTTTTATAATCTAACCTTTCAGTAAACTAGTTGGCGAGGCTTAGCATGTACAGTTCAGAAAGTGGAGAGAAGAAGCAGGATGCAGTTGTGAAGCTGACGTGGATCACGGTAGTTAGATTTGTAATTGATTTGTTGTATGTAAATATATTTTAGTAGTGATAGTATGTATTTGTTTAGTGGCCTGGTACACTTCCTTTCGAAGTTATACCAGTGATTTAAGTTTGTATAAGTTTTGTAAATAGATTTGTATTTAAGTTGGTTGGGTTTTCTTGTTTCTAGAACTGTAACCTAAGATCCTGAGTTAGGAGTTGGGGTCAAAGAGCTGTTGATTGAGTTTTTATTTTTATTTCAGTTTTATTTTGATTTTCAGATTTTGAGTTTAGTATCCAGCAGGTTTATGTTGTATTTACGAATACATCATGGCCAATTTTTGTTAGAATTATTGAGTTTGTTAGCGTGACGCCCAAATCTACTGACCCCGGATTTGGGGGCGTTACAAGTTGGTATCAGAGCGTAGGTTATAGTAAACTAGAAACGAGAGTGTGTAGGAGTATGTATAGTTAAGTAAGGAACGTCAGAGTTCATATAGGACTCGTGTTGGACTATTGGATATAGTACCAGTTAGTGAGTTAAGATGTGAGTGGTGGCAGATAGTTGAGCGGAGTTGGGTAGAAACCCTTGAACCTGTAGGTAGTGGAACCTTCAGAGTCTAGATCGAATGGCGAGTCAGCGAAGGAGTCGACAAAGAAGATGTACGTGGAGACCCTGGCAATACCTTTCTTCTTGATAAATATTCCTTTGTTGAGTTATTTTGACAATTGTCTTTCCCCCGAATTTGGGATTCCAGTTATGACAGAGGTTGTTTTGATGCCTATTTCCTTTATTTCTAAAACCCTGTCAAGTGATATTTGAGTTTCTAATTTTCTTCATCAGGGAATGATTCGATTATTGATAAATCATTATCTCTTAGTATTCTGCAAGTTGTTTCTTTCTTGATTATTCTTTTCTTCTGAAGTAGTACCCATGGAATTCGTTTAGTTGTAATCCAGGGGTATGTCTGAGAATTTCTCATCAATTGATTGTTAATTCGATGTTCGAATCTTTTTGTGTTTCTTTACTCTAACTGAGGTGAACAACCCTATTTATAGGGGACACAAGGACTGTTTGTCTGTGTGATAGCAGTCTGATGGGACGCCATCACTTGTGTGTTGTGAAGTACAAGAAGGTTAATTACCTTTAGTCATGTCTTGAATAAGGCACGCAACAAGGTTCATTTGATCATGTTGATCACTCAGTAATTTCTCATTTCAAAGAATATTTGTTTGAAAACTCATAAATTAATTCTACAGTTGTGAAACCTTTGCTACGATGTGAAATCGTTCTCTTCAAATATCATGAATCATAATGCCTCGACTATTTTTGGATGTATGCCAATGGAGTTTAGAATGCAAGTAGCGCGTGGCGTATAGTACTACGATTAGAGTCGTTATATATAGAGAGATCAGTAGAGATCCCAGTAGAGTAAATAAGTATCCAGAGTACAGATTAGTAGAGCTGCGGATGCAACCCGAGTTGGTAGAGTAAACCCCAGTAACCCTTCTTTACCTGATTCCGAGGACGGAATCCTTTTAAGGTGGGTAGAATGTAAGATCCCAGATTATTTTAGGATTTATTATTATTATTATTTTTATTGTTTTAATTATGTTAATTAGTATTTAAAGTATGGAATTGGATTTGGGAATATCGTTGTGGAGTTCAACGATATTTAGTGTCGAGTTTATATGAGTATATATTGTGTTATGTGTGCCCCAGTATTTTTAGTTGTATTTTTTTAGTGATTTAAAAGTATTTAAATCAAGTATTATTGATCTTCAAAAATCTTTATTTAATTATCGGAGGGCTTAAAAATCCCAAAATCTTTTGTAATATTATCTTTATAATATTATTTAATTTTTAAAATTTTCAGGAGAATTATTTTGGAGTTTTAGTATTTTTAAATGATTTTAAGAGTTTTATTATATTTAAAGGATCAAAATTTTGAAAATTCGTATTTAATTCATTTTTGATCCTAAAAATATTTTGAAAATATGTGAGTGGTCGTAATTTTATATTCTTTGTTTTTTTTTTAAAAGTGAAAATTTTAATTTTCATGATTTTATATTTAATGCCGATTTGTGGAATATGTTTATTAGTATTAAATCGAATATGAGGTATGTTATTTGGGCCGGAGTAATTGTAATAGTGTTATATTAGTATTGGGCCTAAGCCCATTAGTTACAAAAACAGAGCCCATCAGAGAAGCTTCAAGAACAGTCCAGAAGAAAAAAAAAAAATAACGCAGATAGATAGAAACGGGAAGAGAAGAAATCGGGGGGAGAGGAGAGAAATTGAAGATGGGGGGATTTTCAATTGGGGGGTTGAAATTGAAGAAGAGAAAAGGGGAAGGGAGTTGTGTGAGTGTGTGTATATATGTATACGCGTGTGTATACACGCGAGCAGGGGGAGGGGGAAGCAGCGGCGGCGGCAACGCAACGGAGACCGGCGATGGGTGGCGCAGGCGGCGGCGTGGCAGGTGGTGGCCGCGGGTGTTGAAACAGCAGTGAGGTATGCAGCAGAGAGAGAGAGAGAGAGAGAGAGAGAGAGAGAGAGAGAGAGAGAGAGAGAGAGAGAGAGAGAGAGAGAGAGAGAGAGAGAGAGAGATTTGGGGGAGATTGGAATCGGAAAGGTATTCCCTTTTCGTTCATTTTATTTTATTTTATTTTTTTTTTCGATGCAATTATTTAATTGTCAATTTTAGTTTAATTATATGAATTGTTGTAATTTAATTAGTTTTAAATTGTGAATTAAATCTATTAATTACCGTAATTAGAGTAATATTGTAAATTATGAATATAATTTTATTTTTGTGAATTAAATTGGAAAGTATAGTTAAGAATAGTTGGGTTTATTTGCGAGTCCGCTAATATGTTCGGATTTATTGACAATTGTTAATGGTTAATTTTTAATTGTAATTGTCGAAGTTATCTTGTGGTCTCGATAATAATCGGGTTTAAATTATTTTCGGTCCCGTATTGTTTATCCGGAGGTTGATGCCGGTTTAAATTTAGTAATTGATAGTGGTCGGTGAGTTGTACTTGGATGTTGTTGTGAATTTAGTTGGAGTTATAGAATTGGTGGATGATGGATTGTGTTGATTGTTAATTGTTAATTATAATTGTTAATTGATAAGTGCAAATCGTTATTGCCTTATAAGGTGTAAATTGAATGCCTAATTGTTTATGTGCTGTAAGTGGAATCCTATTATTTGTGGGATTTCATAATTGTCAACTACTTAGTGGATTATAAGTGAGTATTTGGTTGTCGTTTAGTAGTAAAGAGTAAATGGTATTAACATGATTTCGATTGAATATGGTATTAGTTGCGGTCATTAGTGGGCGATTATTAGTTGTCATATAATATGTGGAGTTTATATGAGTTACTAGTTGTAAGTGGTTAAGTGCTAAATGCTAATGGTCGTAAGTCGAGTTAAAATATGTGCTAAATGCCTTAATTGACAATTGCTTGGTGATGGAATGTGTGTGGCTAATTGATGGTCGGTTATCAGTCATTAGTACTTGGGATTTAAAATGATTTCGATTAAGTAGTTGTATAATTGCTTTAAGTAGTATATTTCGATTTAAAGGTTATTTATCAAAGATTTATATGAATTTGCAAATTGTAAATGGTTCTATTAATTATGAATATTTGTATAAATGTTCAGTAATGGTTTCTGAAAAGTACCACTGGCCCTAGAGGCTGTGTGGTTTGTTTTAATTTAGTTTCCAAATGTAATTTATAGTAAAGTAAAGTTATCAATTTACTTTTCTTTATGTGATTAGGTGCCGCATGTCTGGGCGGGTACTTTTTATTATTTGTTTATTTTGTGTTGCTGCAAGTTGAGGCAGCTTTATTTTTATAAAAGCAGGGATGAATTGTATTTGAGGGGCTGTGCCCATAGTCCGATAAACGAATACTACATGCCGAAATTTTCTAAAAATCCCCTGCGTTTTAAAGTCATTTAAATTATTTGATTTAAAGATTTAAAGGCATATATGTGTATAAGTGTTTAAGTGCATATGTGATGATTAATGAAGTGTGGATATATATATATATTGATGTATGTATTGTTTGCGAGTTATAAGTAATTGATTATTAAATGGTTGTTTATGTACTAAATAGTACTTTACTATTATTCCGAGTATAGTTAGGGATTCGTTATGGACCCAGCGATCGAGTTGACGAGACGGTTGAAGGAAAATGAACGAGTGATCGAGTAAAGAACAAAGTACAGTAAGTGGTGAATCGACGCACTGGAAACGAGGCAAGTGTACTAACCCTCGCTTATCGTTCAAGCGAGATACTTATGTTTTTATTCAGTATAATTATTCCCTTCAAAATTCATATTGCTAGTATTCTTTCCTTCGAATTACTGATAAGGATGTATTTTATTCCGTATATCGAATGCTTCTATGTTTCTAAATCTTTTAGCATGGTTTCCTAAAATGGTTATTAATTAAAGATGTTTTTAAAATTTCCTTATACTGGGCTGGTCTTTTGCCAGTGAGTATAAAGGACTGAAAAGGTTTAATGTTTTAAATTATTAATAAGATGGTTTATAAGTTGGATAAGCGTAAGAGGCTAGGGTGGTCCTAGTCCAGCACTTTTATTAAGCGTAAGAGGCTAGGGTGGTCCTAGTCCAGCACTTTTATTTAGCGTAAGAGGCTAGGGTGGTCCTAGTCCAGCATTAAAGGCCAATGTGTTGCCTCAATGGGAACCCAGTTTTAAAGGAATGGGGACTTTACGTGGCTGATCACCCGTATTGTCCGTAATCTGAAGAATAATAAAATCAATTTAAATGTTTAAAAAAGTTTTACGGAAAGTATGTTTTATTTGTGGAATGGTTTTAAAGAGATGAATGTTTTGATGTTTTATTGATGGAATAGTTTTAATGAGAGGAATGTTTTGATAAGATATACCTGTTTTACTATAAATGATTATCGGTTTAGAAATTGTGTATTTCTGAGTTAATTGTTGTCTATATGATTAAAAGTTGAAACCCCAGTAAAATATTGAGATTAAGGATAGATAGAAGTTTTCCAGTTATTCCCTTCACAAGTAACATTGTACGTGAAAGTGGAGTAAGAATGATTGGGGGATTCTTGATATTCTTTCTCTCAAAGTTTTATCTGGGGCAGAGATGGTTAGTAATAAATAGAAGAGTAGTTTTATATTTTGTTTGGTGAAAACTAATTCACGGTTATTACGGTCACTGTGGCATGTGTTGCGCAGTGATAGTGAGAACCGAGAATGATTTGAGATCTTCTTGTTTATTCAAACTCATGATTGTCAGGCCGGTTAGGCAGCTAGGTGTGCAAACGCTTAGCGACATGAATGAGATTTGAGTAAATGAGAATTTCTTGGAGATTTTGTTAAAGCGTTAGTTAAGTATTTTGCGAGTATTAAAAGTATTGAATCTAATATTACGACCCTTCTCAGTTATTAATCTTGATTTCGAGTTATAAAGGTTTTAAATGATATTAACCTCTTGTTAAAGTTAAGAATCCAGATTTCAATTATAGTATTGGTTATAAATTGGTGAGTATTTCTTCGCTCATGTTTATCGTTCCTATTTCTCGAATTGCAACTATTGCATTCTTGTTTAATCCAGTTCAGTTTTATATATATATAACTTGCTGAGCATTCTTTGGCTCACACTTGTTGTTTTTATAATCTAACCTTTCAGTAAACTAGTTGGCGAGGCTTAGCATGTACAGTTCAGAAAGTGGAGAGAAGAAGCAGGATGCAGTTGTGAAGCTGACGTGGATCACGGTAGTTAGATTTGTAATTGATTTGTTGTATGTAAATATATTTTAGTAGTGATAGTATGTATTTGTTTAGTGGCCTGGTACACTTCCTTTCGAAGTTATACCAGTGATTTAAGTTTGTATAAGTTTTGTAAATAGATTTGTATTTAAGTTGGTTGGGTTTTCTTGTTTCTAGAACTGTAACCTAAGATCCTGAGTTAGGAGTTGGGGTCAAAGAGCTGTTGATTGAGTTTTTATTTTTATTTCAGTTTTATTTTGATTTTCAGATTTTGAGTTTAGTATCCAGCAGGTTTATGTTGTATTTACGAATACATCATGGCCAATTTTTGTTAGAATTATTGAGTTTGTTAGCGTGACGCCCAAATCTACTGACCCCGGATTTGGGGGCGTTACAACAAGACTACTAGTGAGACGGTGAATCAGGGTGGTAAATCTTCAGGAACATTTCAGTCCAATCAATCACGACCACCATTACCAGATTGTGACACGTGTGGTAAGAAGCATATAGGAGTCTGTAGGGTGCTGGGAGTAACTTGTTTTAAGTGTGGACAAAAAGGACACTACCTTAACCAGTGCCCATCAACTGATACAAACCCTAAAAGAGATGTTAAGTGTTACCAGTGTGGGAAATTAGGACACATTGCTAGAGATTGCCGTTCCGGTGGGTCATACGCGCAAGGACAGAGTGTGACTGCTTCAAATAGGCCTACTGCTAGAGTGTACAACATGACCTTAGGGGAAGCGTTGACGAAACCAGATGCGGATACAGGTACTTGTTTTTTTTTCGATTTAAATTATGTGTGTAAGTCTTTGGTTAAGGATCGACTTAATCAATTAATGGAATAAATAAGTTAATAATATAGATAAGGAAAATCAGTATCTGTTCAAGGCTAGGAAACGTTATGAAAAGAAAAGTAGGAGTGTTTTGGGAAAACACAAGCTCGTTGAGACGAACAGGAAATATATATTATAGGTAGTATTTTCTACAATTGTTTTAAGGAATATTATTAGAGCTTATTTTCTGGAAAATTTTACAGAGATGAGATATAGGAATATTGAGGTGTTAATATTTATGTCATGATAGAGATCAGAAGATGGTCAAACCATAAGTGAGATACACTACCATTCAGAAAAGGCCAATGTGGTGGCGGATATCTTCGTCGAAAGTGGAAGGAGAGACGAAATAACATGGAATAACTGGAAACATGATGGAATTTGTGAGGAAAAGACAGTAAAAGTACTGCTATTGATAAACTAAATGGCATGTTGATGAATGACAAGGAAGTTGTGTTGGTGTATTTCTGCGCAAACAAGATAGAGATATTATGAAAGGAAAAGGATAGAGGAAATAGGGTGGAAGTTAGAAGGTGTGAATGAAAAAGATACCAATGGACATTTCCAACATGATTCCGGGACGGAATCCTTTTAAGGGGGGAAGACTGTAATAACCCTAACTTTAGCAATGCTACAGTGATCACATGAATAGTAAAATTTGAGGATTTAGGGAAATGGTATGTAGGTACTCTATATTGGAGATGGAAAATGAATAAACAGAAACCATGTTAGTGTTGTACATTGAAAATAAGTGACTCGAAACGACGATAGATTCCAGAAATTCCTGAATATGGATTTTTAGGATTTTGATTTCGAATAAGCTTCTATTTGACATTAAGGAGCATGGAAACACTATAAGAATTATATATTGAGGGATTAGTGAATTTAGATTAAACCAAAGGATTATTAAGTTAAAAGAATACCAAAGGAAATTGGATTCGTAAATGATTTCGAAAACCACTGAGATAATGAGGTATACTCGAAACGAACCACAATTAGACGAGTATGGAGACCAAGCAACCAAGATTAGTAATCTCACAAGGATGCATACCACATTATTATTATCCAAGATTAATAACATAATACTTAGAAAAACAAGAAATGAGAATATTAGGTCATCTTAATGACACCATTAGTGATGTCACACTCCACTAACACAAATTAAGGGCAAATTAGTCTTTAAACCATGGGATTTTTCTACTAAACTCTAGACCTTTAAAGATTAGATGACAAGATGAGATAGGATCAAAACAAGCAAAAGAAACTCTCCCCCATTCCAATACTTCCATTCGGGTTTTATAAAAAAAAGGGAAACAAAAATCAAAACCCTAGCTCTCTTCAATATTAAATCAAGGGATAAATCATGGGTGTTCTTGGAGGTTAGGAAGGATCATATACAAAGTTTCATAGCAAACCAACATCATTTACGAAGGTAATAAAATCATTCAAGTTACTAGAAAAGATGATGAATAGTGTTTTCTAAGTGTTAACTTGTTTTTATGGTTTCCTTTAGTTGATTCAAGCTATTGTAAGGTTGTTAAGGATTACCCAAGGCTTGTTAAGTGTTGTTAGAGCTTCAAGAAGGTATAACTACTCTTGCCCTCTTTGTATTTATGGTGGAAATTAAGTTGGTTAGTAGTTAAGTGATGTTAATGTTTAGTTTATAATGAGTATGTGTTATAAATGGTTTGTTTTGATGTGGAAATTGTGTGTTGTGGACTTGTAACCATGGCTGGTAATGAAGACCACATGGTGTAGGTGATGATTATTGTGTTTGATAATTGATTTGGAGGAGTTGGATTATGGAAAGTATGAAAATATAGCCGTTATAATGCCCGATTTTCGTTAGGAAGAAATCTGCCCTGTTTTGTGACCCCTGTATCCGTACGGTTCCCTACTGCCTAGGTCACCAATTGACCATGTAATGATAGAGATTATTTCATAGATCGTTTTGATATAAGGTACGTTAAAATCTGACGTACGGTTTAGGAGAAAAGTCAGTTTTAGTGAAAGCGGTTCAGAGACCGAGAAAACGTAGTTGTGTCAACTTTGAGGCAATGACTACCATACTTAAACATTTTTAAAAATTATGAAACTTTGGGATAGTGTAGTAAGGTAGTCAAAGAGTGGTTACCAGTTGACCTTGTGGTAAAATTCGAAATCCATATTTTCTGAGAATTTTTACAGTTAAGTGTGATCGTTAGGGGAAGTGGTGAAAACCCCTGAAACTTCGATTAAGGTTTTAAATGGCTAAGTTCTTGAACCTTTTGGGTAATAGTAATATGTTAAACATATATTAAAGTTTCAAAGGTAATATTATACAAGAGTGTAGTGAGTAAGAGAAGTGGTATTCTAACGACGGTCCTTTTGTGTTTATAGAAACTCCGGAAGAGGAACGAGCCATACTGTCAGGATCCCGAAACCCAGGCAAGATTTCTTCTATCCTTACCTTGGAAAACTATTTTATTTCAAAGTAAATGATTTCATGGAATATATATGTTATTCTATGTTGGCTATATTGCTAAGAATTATTTCCCTGATATTGGAATTAAAGAGAAATGGATATAAATTATGAAATATGAATGTGGATATGATTATGAATGGAGCGAATATGCTTTATGGTAAAGAGAGGTGAAAGAGAATGATATCAGTTGTTATCTAAAGTAAATAAAAGTATGGTATCAGTTGTTATCTAGGGTTATATGGTTTATAATACTATATTAAAAATATTCTTTTGAGTATCAGTGGTTTAATAAATATTATTTGATTATCATGCATTACTCTTAAAATAGACGGAATATTTCATGAATATAAAAGTATATTTGATTCCTGAAGATGAAAGAGATGTCTGAATCGTAATCAAAGCATTATTATATATATATATATATATATATATATATATATATATATATATTTTATAGAAGTAATGTGCGAGAATGGAAATGATATGAGTGAATGATGTGTGGAAATGAAAGCGAGAAAATGGATATGTGGAATGATATTTTAAAAAAAGGAATAATGATGTGATAAAAAGGGGGATTGCAACAGACTTGCGTAAGTGGCTGTGTCAGGGCTGTGTGCGACACAGTCCAGCACTTATTATTTTTATTACGGCACAAAGATGCCAAGGAAGGATGTTAGCAGGTGGCCTTCCTCTAGGGATGATCTTCATTCCTTCTACCGGTAGTAAAAAGAGAGCAGGTACGATTAGGCGACTGATCATCGTCCTAACGTATCAGGCGACAGCAGATATCCCCAATGTTTTGAAAAGAAAGTGTAGACAATGGTCTTCAGATTTCTATACTGAAAACAGAATAATGATATGAGATGATGGAACTATGGTTACAGATGAAGAAAAACTGATATTATATTATTTTAGATTTCTTTCTTATAATAGTAAGTGGATGATGTATTATTAAATAAGAGCTTTATTCTTCCTTAAGGATTTTAATTGTTTCCTGCTATTATATATGCATATACATATATGTATACCTGTTCATATTTTAAATTTTAGTTACAGTATTATCTTGCTGAGCTATTATAGCTCACTCTTGCTATTTATGTATATAACAGCTAGGTCCCATGCCGATACTACGTACCACACCCCGCAAGAGGGTAAGGGAAAGGCGACCTTTTGAGCGAGTGTTGGCGACTATCCCCGAGGTAGTGACAAGCGAAAGGGGCTTAGTATAATTATGTAAATTAAGTGTGTAAGTTGTAATAAACTTTGGTTGTTGAAATGCTTCCTGTAGAAGCTTTGTTCAACAATGTACTTAGTAAAATTCTGGGCTTGTAATAACTGTTAACTTTAAACTTTTAATATTGTGAATGTTGTTCTATGAGCATATGACTGGTGTGTGTGTGTGTGTATTAGTGTGGGGTCAATTTCTTAATTATTAAATATAAAAAAAAAACTCAAGAGATATTGATATTGAATGGAAATTGGACCGTGATGACCTGGATCCTTGACCCCGGATCTAGGGGCGTCACAAAATGCCCCTAGGAAAGTTTGTCAAAATTGTTTTAGCACTAACCATTTAACTCATGCATGCAAGAAACCATCTGGTAGTGTTGCTAAACCATTCTATGATTGCTCTGTGCCTTTAAGACATAGAGACTCTCCTTTCTGTGATAAATTTGATTGTATGCCATGTAACATGAATGTAATGACTAGTTGCTTTAATTTGAGAAGACAATTCATGGAAGGTTATGTTCACACACACTACACAAGAACAAAGTCTTCAAGTCCTCCTAAAGTTAGGAAGGTGCCTCTGTCACCTAAGTCTAAGAACCCTGATTCTAAGACTTCTAACAGTGACAAGAAGACTAACATCAAGAAAATTGATAAGCATGCTGTTTATGATAAAACTGTTGCTAAGTCACATGGACCCAAACTTGTTTGGGTACCAAAGGAGAAGTAATACCTTTGTGTTTGCAGGGCAAAGAAAGTGAAAGGAAGGTCATGTGGATTTTGGAAAGTGGATGCTCAAACCATATGACTGGTGATATGGCCATGCTATCACAGTATGAGGAGAAGGCTGGCCCAATGGTTGGTTTTTGGAGATGATAGCATTGGCAACACACTGGGATATGGCAAGTTTGAAATTGGAAATGTCATCATTGAAAATGTAGCACTGGTCAAGGGACTCAAGCACAATCTACTGAGTGTTGGTCAATTTACTGACAGAGGCTTCAAAGTGAATTTTGACAAAGATGAATGTTTGATCACCCACAAGAAGACTGATGACTTTGCTCTATCTAGAGTAAGGAAAGGAAGCCTGTTTGTAGCAAATATGAACTCTGCAAACAAGGACAAAATTTGTTGCTTTTACTCAAAAGCATCAAATGAAGATAGTTGGCTATGGCATAAGAAGCTATCACACTTGAACTTCAAAGGCATTAATTCTCTAGTCAAAAGGGAGTTAGTGAGAGGCATGCCCACACTTGAATTCTGTCAAGAAGGAGTGTGTGAGGCTTGTCAAAAGGGAAAGATGAAAAGATCAAGCCACAAGTCAAAGACAGTGACATCAATAACCAAGCCCCTACAACTAATTCATATGGACTTGTTTGGGCCTGTCAATATTATGTCACTAGGAAGGAAAAAGTATGCTCTGGTGATGGTTGATGATTTCACAAAGTATACATGGGTAGAATTTCTGGCATCAAAGGATGAGGCTCCACAAGTAATCATTGAGCATAAAAAGAAAATTGACAAGGAAGCAAAGGCCAACAATGCAAGTGTGATTGCATTAAAAAGTGATAATGGAACAGAGTTCAGAAATGCCATGCTTGAAGCATTCTGCAAAGAGAATGGTATTTCTCAACAATTCTCAGCTCCAAGGACTCCACAACAAAATGGAGTTGTTGAAAGAAAGAATAGAACTCTGATTGAGGCTGCTAGAACAATGTTACTTGATGCAAAAATGCCTACATGTTTTTGGGCTGAGGCTGTGAGCACTGCATGCTATATCCAAAACAGAACCCTCATCAACAAAAACACTGGAAAGACACCTTACAACTTGATGACTGGAAAGAAGCCCACTCTAAAGTATGTTCATACTTTTGGAAGCAAATGCTTTGTGTTAAAAGACAACTCAGAATATGTTGGAAAGTTTGATGCAAAAGCATTTGAAGGAATTTTTCTTGGCTACTCTATGGAAAGAATTGCATACAAAGTTTATGTCATCACTCAAAAGAAAGTTATGGAAAGCACAGATGTGACATTTGATGACAGCAAACTACCTGGATTAGAAGAAGCCAATGATGAAGATAAAGATCCTTTGAAGTTTGACAATCTAGATGATTCTGATGAGGAGATTGAAACTGAATTTGAGCCCACAATCCAACAAACTCAAGTGAATGAAGAACCTGTGTCAACCAACAATGAAGAAACAAGCATCCAAGACACACCTGTGATTAGTGGCAACTTCACAGGGGGAGGAAATGTAAATGATCATGATCCTAATGATGAAGCAACATCAAGGCTGAGAAATAAATCTGAACACACGAGGAAATGGGATAGATCACATACTGCAGATCAGATAATTGGAGATGCAAATACAGGGGTGAGGACAAGGAGAGCAACTCTAAATAAATGTCTCTATGGTTGCTTTCTATCCCAAGTTGAGCCTAAGAAACTTTATGATGCATTGTTGGATTCTGATTGGATAATTGCTATGCAAAAGGAGTTAAACCAATTTGAAAGAAGCAAAGTATGGGAACTTGTGCCTGCACCAAAGGATAGAACCATTGTTGGAACAAAATGGGTTCTAAGGAATAAGATGGATGAAAATGGTGTAGTCATAAGAAACAAAGCAAGGTTAGTTGCAAAAGGATACTCTCAACAGGAAGGCATTGACTATGATGAGACTTTTGCCCCTGTTGCTAGACTAGAGGCCATCAGAATTTTCTTGGCATTTGCTGCACATTCTAATTTCAAGGTTTATCAAATGGATGTCAAGAGTGCATTTCTGAATGGGGAGTTGGAAGAAGAAGTATATGTGCAACAACCACCTGGTTTTGAGGATCCATAATTCCCTCACTTTGTCTACAGATTGCTTAAAGCATTGTATGGACTTAAGCAAGCTCCTAGGGCATGGTATGACACATTGTCACAATTTCTACTGGAGAATCAATTCACTAGAGGCATACTGGACAAGACACTGTTTTACAAGAAACATGGTGATGATATTATCTTAGTTCAAATCTATGTGGATGATATCATATTTGGCTCTACAAATGAGAAGCTGTGTGAGAAATTCTCTAAGCTCATGCAGAGCAGATATGAGATGAGTATGATGGGAGAATTAACATTCTTTCTTGGGTTGCAAGTGAGTCAAAGGAAGGATGGCATTTTTATAAGTCAAACCAAGTACATCAAGGATCTATTGAAGAAATTTGACTTAGAAGAATGCTCACCTGCAAAGACACCCATGGCCACTGCCACCAAGTTAGATGAAGATGTTAAGGGCAAGAAGGTAGATATCTCAATCTACAGAGGCATGGTTAATTCTCTACTCTACCTCACAGCTAGTAGGCCAGACATCATGTTTGCAACATGCTTGTGTGCAAGGTTTCAATCAAATCCAAAGGAATCACATATGATAGCAATAAAGAGGATTTTCAGATATCTGAAGGGCACACCAAACTTGGGGTTATGGTATCCTAAGGACACAGGGTTCAATCTGATTGGTTATTCTGATGCTGATTATGCTGGATGCAGAGTGGATAGGAAAAGCACCTCAGGTAGCTGCCAGTTTCTTGGACAAAGGTTAGTCTCTTGGTACAGCACGAAACAACAATCTGTGTCAATTTCCACAGCTGAAGTTGAATACATAGCTACTGGAAGTTGCTGTGCTCAAGTGCTTTGGATCAGAAACCAGCTTAGAGATTATGGACTTATGTTGGAAAGAATTCCAATCATGTGTGACAACACAAGTGCAATCTCTATAGTTTCCAATCCTGTCAATCATTCTAGGACAAAGCACATTGACATCAGATATCACTTCATAAGGGAGCATGCAACTAATGGAACCATTGAGTTACATTATGTTCCCACAGAGAAACAACTAACTGACATATTCACTAAGCATTAGATGAAGCCACCTTCACAAGGTTGGTTAGTGAGATTGGAATGCTGAATTCTTCAAATTCTGGCTAAGTGAATATATCAACTAGATTGTTGCAGCAGTAAATACTTACTTTATCAAATGCTCAATATTTTTGAAGTAAGTATTAGCTGGAGTATGATTTATAAATATTCCATAATGCTGCATATGTTGAAAATCATACATCTTTAGCTTGAAATTTCTGAGAAATTTTGAGAGAATCACTATTTAATTTGGTAGAATATTCTTCAGTGAATATTTCTGGTAAATTTTAAAAGATAGTGAAAATTGAATTTTATGAGTGAAAAGTATAGTTCGATAAGTCAGACTTCTCGAATGGTTCATTGTTTTGTCATGGCTCGAGTTCTCGAATAGGCCTATCTAGAACCCTCTTGAGTTCTCGAATAGTGTCTTTTGGAGAAATCGAATAGCGCACTCTGAGTTCTCGAATAGTGTTTTAGTTCTCTAATGATGGGGTTCTCGAATACTGTATTTGAGTTATCGAATTATTTGAAAAGGTTGATTTCTCGCTGACACTTAATCGCTTTTTGGATTTATATTCAAAATTTCATTTCGCTCATAAAAACATATTTTATTTAACTTAGAATTATTTTCTAAGTTAAATAACTGCCAGCTGTGAGTTACAAACTGCTTGAGATATCGAATAAGCCTTTCTTGACTTATCGAATAGTTGTTTTATACTTCTCGAATGATTGTCTTGTCGATACAAAACTTAGATCTAATCGACAACTCAAGTTAGTCATATATATATATAATTTCACAACTGTTCAACTCATTTCGTTCGATTTCTCAAGCATCTAAACTCTTAAAACCTTTGAAAACCCTAACTGCGAATTTCTTCTTCAACCTTAATTCTCTTTTCTTCTCTACCCAAATGGCAAACACTCAACTCACCATACCATCCCAAACCAATTTCATCGCAATTACCAGTGATGTGGAAGCACCAAAATGCTAATTTCAAGTGCTTTGTTCGATGGCTGTCTGAATCTTACATCAAGGGTGCAATATCAGCCAACCCAACCCTGTACATAGACTTATTAGAACAATTCTGGTGGACAGCTACAGTGGAGGTCATCGCCCTTGAGAATGCTATTACCTCATATGTTGTCTGCTGCAAGATTCAAGGCATGGATATTACTATCACTACTGCAGACATGAATGAAGCCTTGGATTTGCAGCAAGAGGCATATGACTCCCTGGCCACAGATGCTGAGTTGGAAGAATTCTTTGAATTTAACAACTACTCAGAGGCTATTAAACTTGGAAAGCTGAATAGGAAGTACTTGAGAAAGGAATGGAGCTATGTTTTTGCTACACTCCTTCAGGTATTCACTGCCAGGATATCGAGCTTTGATCAGATTAGTACACCTGTGCAGCAGCTTGCCTATGCCTTGGCTCATGGGAGAAAGATAGATGTTGGACATCTCATCATACAAGAGCTATATGGGAGACTTGGTAAGAACACAGCCAAGAGAGGTACTGAAATTTTCTTTCCCCGCTTTATTCAATTAGTACTTAATTTTAAAAATGCTTCATTGATTGAATTGCCTGGATTAGATAAAAGTAAAATAGGCTATCCTAGGTCCATGACCAAACTTATTTTTGGTAACTTGGAGACTAGGAATGATGTGGATGTAAGGCATAAGATAACTCCCCACATGGAGGGTTTGTTTAGGTCTTACCCCCACAACATGCCAATATTTGAGTCTAAGTCTCAGTTAGCACAGCTTAAGCAAGAAGAACACAATGCTAACCCAAGGCTTGCTAACCAACCCTCTCAGACAAACACTCTACCAAACACAGAGCCAACTGCATCATCCTCTCAAAAGGGTGATGTTAGTAAAAAGAAGAGAAAACAGGTTGCTTCTGAACCTTTAACCATCTTAACTGAAGCAGCCTTGGCTATAGAACTAGGTTTAGGAGGTGAGGAAATTGAGTCACCTATCATTAGCCTAAAGAAGAAGAAGAAATCTAAAACCACCTCTTCAGTCACCCAAATGGCTGAAGTTGTAAAATCAGGGGCACACAACTCACTAGATGTATCCTCTCAACAGGGTGCATCTATAGAATCAAGCATCCTCCCCAATGCACCTATTTGTACAGAGTCAGCACATGGGAGTGATAAGGCTGGCACAACACTGAGTGGAGAGCACATCACAATTGAAACTCCCTCTATCTCTCGGGGGGAGTTGCCAAAATCTAATCTACAACACACTTCTCTTCCAGAATCTACCACTCATATTTCTTTGGAGCCTGCAACTCAAGCAATTGAGGAGCAAGGCATTGATCATCAAGAATTCTTTTCTCTTGAAGAGCCAATGGATTCAAGTGACTTGGTGCATGACACCTTGCTCACCACCCAAGTACCACATTTAGATGGTCAGGGAATCATGTTGGGGCATCTCCTAATGACACCATCACAAACACAGAGGATTCACTAGTTTTAACTAGAGACTCTGTGCCTGTGTCAACTAATGTTGTAACTCATCCCACTCCTGTGCAGACAACAGTAGCAGAGTCTTTCCATCCGGTTACAGAAGTTGCATCTGTAACTGAGGAGTCTAGCTTGCCTAGCTCTAGCTCTCACTTTCTGTCCCAATGGCTGAAGCCTGTGCAACATGACAGTGCTTCAGGATCAGGGTCTGTTCCACCACAAATGTCCATTGAAGCTCTCCAAAGCTTTGTTGTGGATCAGATTCCTGAGTTTGTAAAAATAGCCCAGAACCTTGTCACCTCCAACATCTCAAATCCAGATTATGAAGCCATCCTACTATGCCATAGGGATGATGTAGAGATGCAGAAGGCCAAGATTATTGATGATGCTGAGAGAGATGGCAATGTAGATGCCTGGATGCAAGGAAAGTATGATGTAACTCTCAGTGAAGCTCTTCAATATCTTATAGAGGAATACATCACTTCACTGGGTTCAAATGCAAAATCCCTGTCCCCTAGTGAAGTGTATGAAGCTGTCAATGATTCCTACAAGGGTTTCCTCAAGGCTGCACACTACCTTGGAAAGGGAGTCAAAAATGAAGTCAACAAGGTGTGTGACAAGACAGCCACTTCAGTAGAAGAAATAAAGAGGGCCTTTGATGCCAAATTTCCTCAACTAGATAGTGTGGTCAAAGATCTCAGACACTGCAACACCACCTGCACCAAGATGGATAATGGTCTAGCTCTACTTAAAGATACAGTCACAGGTCTAGGAAGCAAATTTCAAATTCTATCTGACCAGACTACAGAGGCCAATGCTATGTTGAGGACCATGTTCAAAAACCAATATGGAGACAAGCTAGTCACTGAAGTCCCTGTGAATGAACTGTCAAAGTATGAGTTCAAGAGACTACAAGATCAATCCCTAAATGGTTTCAAGGCCAAAGAGCTATTCACCAAGGTTGATACTCTTGAAAGGGAGGTGGTGTCTCTCAAAGAATCCAATGCCCATCTGGCAGGAAAGGTTACAAATCTAACTGAGCAATTGAACACTCAAGCCACTACCACAGATGATGTTCTTCTGCATCAACAATCTATGCTGTCTGCCATGATGAAGCACATGGGTATACCTCTATCTGAAGACTCTTCAACTCCAAAGGCCCCTACTACAGCCTCTATGCCTGACAACAAGCCTAAGGGGGAGAAGAGGATAACAAGGAATAAACCTAAGGGGGAGCCTCAGACTAAGGGGGAGAAATCTCAATCTCAATCTAAAGGCATTAAGATTAATGAGGGTGGCCATCAACAAATTTCAAATCCTACATCTCATGTCTCAGGCAAGGGCAAACTCAAGGTTGATGAACCTCCATCTTCTCTGTCAGTGGTCACTCTACCACTTGTGCACATTATTACACCTAGTGGCCAAAAGCAAACTGTCACTACTACAGTAGTGGCAGGTTTCATGACAAGCAATCCAGTCCATGTACCCAGACTTGAAGATGAGCCAGTGGAAGCTAAGGTGATTACAGAGGCCAAGCTGATAGAAGTAGCAAATTCAGAGATTTATCATGATGCTGCATTCTTGAAGTTTCTGCAAACCTCAAAAGCACAGGTTGGAGGGGTTACCTTATTTTACAGAAGAAGCCTCAGAGATCAAATCAAATATCTAACAGTTATTCCAAAAAAGCTAAATCAAATCTATCTCAAGGAAATCATGATGGTGACCAATGGCAAGATATGGCATCTATCATTTTAAACCTTGAAAGCCTTAAAATACTCTGAGATTGATGCTATCTTGGAACTAATTGAGCAGAAAGGGGAGAACAACCAAAGACTGTACACTGAACTAAAAGATGGTCAACTAACCAGATTGCCTGAAGTATGCACCAAACCAAGAACCATCTTTTATCAGTCTGGTACCAGAATTCAAGATGTTAAACAGCTGGTTATTCCCCATGATCTTAACCCTAAAAACCACAGACTCATCATTGCTATTATTGACCAGCTACAAAAGAAAGATGGAAACAGAAGTGCTGAAGAGTTGGAAGCACTTCACATCTTAAGAACATTCATAGCTACTGGTTCAATTCTGGAAATAGCTCAACCTAGGAGGAATAAGGATGATAAGGATGATGACAAGAGTGATGGAAGTAGAAGTCATCACAGGAGTGATAAGGGGGATGAGGATAAGAAGAAGAAGAAAGACAGAAAGGATAAGAAGGATGATGACCAAGGTAAAGTCTCTGAGAGGAAGAGTGGAAGACAGCAAGCCTTAGGCATTCCTGACAGTAACCTCACCACAACACAAGACTCTAAGTCTAGGGTGAATACTATTAGTAGTGACCTACCAAAATCTACATCTATGGCTTCTGCAACTGTCTTGCCACCTCAAGAAGAGAAGAAGATTCAAGTCAAGAAACCATCTGTATATTTCAAAAAGCAAACTGCTAATGGAATACTACAATGGTCCACATACAAATGTCACATGCTACTGCCAGGCAACCATGTTAAAAGGATCAAATTCAAACAAGCTGCAAGGAAACCAAAGCTATCCAAATCAAGGACTCTGACAATCTATCCAGGCTTAAAACTCCAACCACTAGATTAAGATTTTGATGAAGACCAACTGCAATTCTTACATGCTCAAAGAATCTATCATGTTGCCATTGTTGATAATTGCCTTGAGATCAAATATACTGATGGAAGGGAGGAGAAATTCAAACAAGGAGGATGTCAACACTGGGGCAAGCTACTTGACATAGAAAGAATCATTGCATTGTTGAGCTCAGAAGATAAAGTGGAAAGAGTATGGAAGCTGGAGCTAATTGACTTTGTGAAGATGAAGAGAGATCATGAGGAGAGAATCAGAAAAGAGTGTCTTGAGAAATGGCTAGCAAGGGAGAAAGAAATTGAGAGACTGGAGATTGAAGCAGAAAAGCTAAGGGTAAAGGGATTGTGTAGAGTTCAGTTTAACCCCTATGTGGTGAAGTATAGGAGGAGAAATGGAGATCAGGTCCACATCAGAATGAATCTACTCAACCCCTATCCTGCAAACATTCTGAAACCAGTACTTGAAGATTTCAAAGACTCAATTTTGCTTTAAGAATTGGATGCTATGGCAGAAATAATAAAAGCTATGGATGAGAATACAAGGAAGGAGAAGAAAGAAGAGAGAAAGCATACGATGATTTGCAAGCCAAAGCTATGGAAAGGGAAACAAATGACAATGGCTAGTACTTCATCATAGGCTGTAAAATTACTCACCCTGTAGTTCTATCCACATTGCTAATCAAAATTCATACATGTACTGTCAAGTTTTATCTTTATGAATGTTAGGCTTGTTATCAGACATGAAATTGTGACTAAGGGTCTTACTCACAATTTGGGGGAGATTGTTAGTCACAGAGGCATGCCTGAATACATCTAATAACAAGCCTAAGTATGTGTAATGCTATGCATTACCTACATGACCTCTTAACTGAGGGAACCTCTAGTTGTAGAGTTTCTATTTGTTCTGTACTTGTAATAGGCATCAAATTCTTGTTGTGTTACTGTACTTATAAAGTCAAGAATAATGCTTGAAAGAAGTTCCAAGGTTCATGCCTCAAGCAAGGAGATAAAGACTGCCAAATAATCACAGTTGGGATTTGAAGAAATGTAGAATTTGCCTAAGTACCAATTCGAGAAGTACATTTGTCTATTCAAGAAGTCTAGCATTCGAGAAGTCAGAGATTCGATATCTCAGAAGACTCTATTCGATATCTTTGAATACACTGTTCGATATCTCATTCGATATCTCAGAGATTCGATATGTCTATTACTCTATTCGAGAACTCATGGAGTCAACAAGTCAAAGCATCATTCGAGTTCTCTAAGAGTCAACAAGTCAATGCTCTATTCGATATCTCAAGGACTAAAGAAGCTATTCGACATCTCAGGTATTCGATATGTGAAAATGCTCTATTCGATATCTCAAGGAGTCCCAGAGAAAAGAGCTATTCGAGAAGTGATTCGATATGTCAATATAACACTATTCGAGAACTCAGAGTTATCGATTAAGTCAATTCGAGTTCTCGAATCAATCACTTAGCCACTTCTCGAATACATTCTTGGAGACAAAATACTGAAGAATTGTACAAGTCAGAAACCTGCAACAAGATAAGACGCTTTATTTGACTATGTACTATAAAAGCACATTGGAAAGCCTACAAAGAAGCTTTGAGAGATAAGACAAATGGACAAGGAGCTAAAGAAGTGGATCTGAACAGGCTTTGCAAATTCAAACCTGTAACCATTTGGACTCTTACTAAAATAAGATAGACAGATTGGAAAGTAATTTGTTTACCTACCTTGTTTTGTAGTAAGGAGGTGTATCCATGTCTATAAGGATACAGCCTCACTTCCTTAGCAGATAAGTTTTTCAAGATATATCACAAGAAATATCTCTCTAAGAAATATCTCTCTGAGAATACTATCATTTGTATTCACAGATTGTAGCAAAATCTTTATCTAGTAAAATATTAGATTAAAGTGATATTGTGTTGTGTTTGTCTTTGTTATCTTTACTTACATATCTCACACACTCAACACATATCTTGTTGCAAAGATTCAAGAACATAGAAAAGTTCAAGAATCCATTCACCCCCCCTCTGTATTCTTTTACGGTATTCAATGCTCAACATCTCTGTTCCATCTCAAGCTCATGAGTCTTGAGCATTCCATAGATTTCATTAAGAGACATGTCTTCCAGATCATAATTGTCTCTGATGGTAGTGGCCTTTAAATCCCACTTCTCAGGAAGAGCCAACAAGAATTTCAGATTGGAGTCTTCAAGATCATACTTCTTATCTACCAGTGACAAATCATTCAGCAATTTCAGGAACCTGTCATATAGATCTGTTAATAACTCATCAGACTTCGAGTCAAAGTGCTCGTACTCCTGTGTGAGTATTGTTCTCCTGTTCTTCTTGATGGCTTTGGTTCCTTGACATCTGACTTCCAAAGCATCCCAAATCTCTTTAGCATTTTTGCATCCAATGACCCTGTTAGACATAACATTGTCGAGAGCGCTGTGTAATAAATGCCTTACCTAGGCATCCTTGCTAATAGAGGAGATATCTTCAGGAGTGTAGTCTTTCTTCTCCTTTGGAATCATTATCTGTTCCTCTTTTTCAACTGCAACAGATAATTTGGTCGGCTTATGTGGACCATCATGGATTCTGTCTAAGTACTCTGGATCTGTAGCCTCCAGAAACATTTCCATCTTCACCTTCCATATGGGATACTCTGATGCCCTGAGTATTGGAAATCTAATTGATTCATATCTGCTGGTTGTTGGAGTTTGTGTTTTCTCTGTCATAATTGTATAGATTTTTGGATCTTAACTGTTGTATAATAACAGAGTGGCTCTGATGCCAATTGTTAGGTCTGGAATAACGTAGAAGGGGGGTTGAATATCTTATTCTAAAAATATTTCGATTTTTGATGTGGATATGAGATCAAAAATACTGAATCAAAATAACACAACTACTTGGGAAATATCTTTGAATAGATAAAACCCGGAGGTTTGTTACACAATCTAATCCTAAGGATCAGCTACAAAATCAAACACTCCTAAGGATAGTTTAGGCACGAGGACCTTCTACCCGACACTTCCTAAAAGCGGGCTAAGCTGGCTTTCCTACTAGATGGACTGTCTAGCAGCTTACATAGAGAAGATATATAAGAGAGAGAAGAGAAAGTTGTGTGTTGAGGTGTGTTTTAAAATGAAATACAACAGGTCTATTTATAGATTATAGAAAGTTACTATGATGCACTATGCTGTACTATTCACGTGGGCCCCACCTGCATAGTAACCACTATTTCACCAACCAAACCGTGTCTGCTAAATAAATTTTCTTCCGTGGGCCCCACCTGCATAGTAACCACTATTTGCATAGTAACTACTATTTGCATAGTAAATACTAGTTGCACAGTAACCACTATTTGCATAGTAATCACTTACACAGTAACCTGCATAGTAACCGTGCATAGTAATCTTGCATAGTAACCTTGCATAGTAATCATGCATAGTAACTTTGCATAGTATTACTATTTTTGACTGCTTCTTTTGGGCTTCTCTCTTCTATTTCAAATATTCTGCTTGAGATATTATGTCTGTCCTTGAACGTCAATAGGCTTTGGCAATTCTTTCGGTAAATTAATGTGTTGATCCTTCTCGTATGTGCTGACACTTAGTGCACTGGTCTGGTTCACAAGTGACTAACGGTGATCTTGATCTTCACACCTTTGTTACATTCCAATTGATTAGCCCGCAGCGGTATCTTCAAATAATATAAGTACATGGAATCTTTTGGCCCTTCAACTGAATCATCTTTACATTTCTTCTCTCACAGAGGCTTGATCATGTTAATGAACTTCTTTCAGCGATTTGATCCTTGTCGGTGCCTGTTCTTCAAATTTCACGATCCCTGTATCGAGTTAATATTATTTATCTTTTATCCTAGTTGAGTTATATATGTCCTCTATTACATATTACATTACATTATGCTTTACAACCCAACCATACGGGGGTCAAGATCCATCATTTTTAGTGTTATTCCCAAAATTTCAAAATTTTTTTTATTTGATTGGGTAATTTAATGGTCAACTCGTACTTTGACCAGTACCCCTAAACAGGTTTTCGTCAGGGTTTAAGGTTTCGATTTTTTAAAAATATTTTTCGAAGACCCAACCTTAAAAGCATCAAGATTAATCCTTTTTAATGTTATTCCCAAAATTTTGGGAAAAAAATTATTTGATTGGGTAATTCAACGGTCAACTCATACTTTGACCGGTACCCCTAAACAGGGTTTCGTCAGGGTTTAAGTTTTCGATTTTTTTAAAAATATTTCTCGAAGACCCAACCGTACGGGCATCAAGATCAATCCTTTTTAATGTTATTCCCAAAATTTCAGAAAAAAATTATTTGATTGGGTAATTCAACGATCAACTAGTACTTTTACCGGTACCCCTAAATCGGGTTTCGTCAGGATTTAAGGTTTCGATTTTTTTTAAAAATATTTCTCGAAGACCCAACTGTACGAGCATCAAGATCCATCATTTTTAAAGTTATTCCCAAAATTTCAAAAAAAAATTATTTGATTGGGTAATTCAATGGTCAACTAGTACTTTGGTTAAAATTTATTTCTATTTTTTTTTGGATTTTAAATTACATATATTTTTTAATTTTTAATAATATTCAGAGCACCGTCCCATACTTGAATGATTTATTCTCCTCAATGAATAATATAATATAATCTACATATATAAATATATAAAGAACTAAACTTATTCTAATAATATAATAAGGAGAAAAATAACACAACGCAATAGTTGGTGGAGTGGTGGTGATGTTGAAATAGAAGTCATGCACCCATAGGTCAGGGGTTCGCCCATTGCATGGTTTTTTTTAAGAAAGAGCAGAAAACACTTGGGCACACCTAGCAGGTGTGGGGCCCACATGTCACATGGCAGGTGTGGGGCCCACCTGACACCTGACAGGTGTGGGGACCACCTGACATTATGGGAACGTGACACGTGGCATGTGGGGGGGGGGTCCACTCAAATGTAACACTGCTTGTAGCAAATGTAACACTGCTTGTAGAAAATGTAACACTTCTGTGTGACCCACATGTTTATTCACTTTTACATTTATAAATGTTAAAAAAATACATTCACAGGTAATGTAACACAATCTCAACAATGTTTCAGTAGGTCAAAAATAGTACCTCTATTGTAACAGAAAGTGGGCGTTGCAATAGAAAAGTATTGCGGACGCCCATCTATGGCGTAGTGTTAGCATTAGATTTGGATCTAATCCTCTTCTTGCCTTTCCATTGCCAATCGAGGAAGCTTGTTCCTATCATCTTGTCCTTCTCAAGGACTGATTGTACAGAGAAGTTTATTTGAGTTGTTTGCCATTTGAATATCCACAATGTTAAAATGCATAAAATAATTGGTCTACGGTATTATTAATTTATGTTCAAGTGATTATTCATATATATATATTCAGAATATATATCTCCCACTATTTTTATCAAATTAAAAGCCCTACCTATCAATTCGGAAAAGTTTCTCTAAACCTTTCTAGTGAGCCAATATCCATATTTCATGACTTTTAAAGTCAGCTTTTGCTTTTCTCCTTAAAATGATTATTTAGGTAGACAACGTTTGTCAATTATATCATATATAACTCTTGGATAGTTTGGTAGAACAACATTTGTTAACATAACAACATTTGTTCACATTTATCCAATAAATCTTACCAAACTCTATGCCTCTAAGTTCACAATCCTATTGTGGTCACTTAGTTAAGTTGAACCCAATGTTCTAACAGTTAAGTATCAATAATTTACTCAATCCCGCTTTACCACGATAGATGAGGGTACTCCGCTTTGGCGAACCCACCCTTTGTCGATCTAGGTCTTGACGAGTGTTTCCCATTTGGAAGGCATCTTAAACTTAATATTTATTCTTTAGGGATTTGTTAATTAAAAACGACCATGATCCCATCATAAAGAGATTCCCAATTTTTTCCTTGAATTAAATACTTCAAATCAATATTCTCAATGGTTTGATTTCCAGGTAGTCGGAGAAGACACAGTGGTCTCGCTTAATACTCGACTTCCTTACAGGCATGGCCCGTTGTTGACAAAATCTCCCCATATCGAAATCATTGAAATTTCGTATTTAATTCCGTGTTTCATAAGCAAAGAAATCTCATAATCATTTTGTTTAATTATAAAATCTCGAGTCGTTACAGATTTTATCTTGTTTAAGCTGGCATGGCATGGGTGATGTGTCTAATACATACATTCATACATGATTAATCTAATTAAAGCATGCATCATTATGTATCCTACACATACATTCATATAGCAATATGTAAAGTGCAGCATGTAAACATGCTTGGTTATGGCCTTCATCCTATATGATCCTTTCAAGATAATGAAAGGATCAAGGTCAATCTATGGTGGAAAAATATAAATACAATTACATGTCTTCATTCTTCTTGTCTCCTTGGTTACTCCTCCTCTTCGATCGTCCTTCAATCTTCAAGTGCATTACATTGAATAATTGAATACAACCTATACTAATGTACTTACATAATAAAACTCGAGTTACATTCGAGGTTAAACAATTACATGAATGAAGAAAACGACATGCAAGTCGTATTTATAAAACCAAAACCATAAATACATATCGAAACCACTAACATATGGGTCATTAATATAATGACCTAGAAATTTTCGTAATTATTTAATTGTGTATTTAATTATTGAATGTGAATTATGTGGTGTGAATATTTTTGTGAAGGTGAAATATGTGTGAAATCATGTTTATGTGATTACATGATAATTTGCAAGTATCGTATGTGCTCGTGTAATTTTATTTGCGTTTTTGAGTATTAAAAATTATTTTTAAAGTGCATTTTTAATCTTCCAAAAATCTTATAAAATCATTGAAGATGTTTTAAATCATGAAATCTTTTGCATAGTCATCTTTGTGTTATTACTTAGTTTTTAAAATTGATGGGAGTATTTAATTGTGTGTTTATGTATTTTTAAAATGATTTAAAAAGATTTATTTCTTTTAAAGGTTCTTTATTTCAAAAATTCATAATAAATTCATTTTTGACTCAAAAAATTATTTTAAAAATATGGGAATGTTTTTAATTTTATAAAATTTATTTTAGAAATTATATATTTTATTTCGAATTTATGAGTGATTAAAAGGTTTAATTATAGAATTTCCGCATGGAATTACGAATTTTCCCCTGGGACTATAACATCACCGTCCTCCTCTACTTTCTTATTTTGACAGCTGCTCTCTCCCTTTCTTATCTCTTATGACCTCTTTCTTCTCTCTCTCCATTTCTGAAAACTCCTCTCCTAGCATGCAAGGTTGAAACATCATTTTTTACTTAATTAAATTCCATATTCAAGATCCTCTCCTCATTGTCTTTCATTTAATAAATATATATCATCGGGTATGTTCAGTTTTTGATGGAATGTTGTTATCGAGTTTGGCTCGGTTTATTGGGTTATTTGACAGCCTTGGGACTAGTAGATTGCTCGGTTGTAGTCTATCTCCATTCTTGTCCCTGCATGTTACTTTTATGTTGAAAATTCGAACAAATCCATTTCGGGTTGTGCTGATTCCGGGCTGTGCAGCTTGGTTTCTTATGTTTTTGTTAAAGGTAGAGTTTGTAATGGAAACCCAGTTGTTGGGGACCTCTGAATTCTGCCACCGTCGGCCGTGAGCTCCGGTGAGCCGGCGGGAGAGGCTATGATGAATCTTTGAGCCTAATTAGTGTTATAATCTCTAAGTTTGATTTTTATATTTGGTATATGTAAATTTTCAGAATTATTTACCTGACAATCTCAGATTATATAAATGTGTTGTTGAGGTTGGGATTGTTAAATTACTATATGATGATGATTGTGTGCTAGTACTTTGTAGCTATTAGTTTGGAATATATGAATTGCTGATCTTTATTTTATAAAATTTAATCTTAAAGATTACGTGTTGATAATTGTAATTTAGAATAATTAATTGATTTATCAAGATTATATTAGTGAAAGAAATGAGTTAAAATTAGTGTTATATACATGGTTAAAATTGATTAATGTGTTTAGGTAGTAATGGAATTATAATTGTTATATTTTAAAGCTGCGTGTGTATGTTAAAGTTTTATCTTTCTACTCTTGAAATTTTTAGGAACTTGCTTCACCCCTTGTTGTTCACTGCTACAAATATTGTATTATGGGAATTATCGGGTAAGTACAATCTATCTATTATATATATAATAGGCCAACACAAGAAAAAAATGGTGAGACTTTTTAATGTACATGAAAAGTCCAGTTTGCCCCTCATCTCAATTTTTTGAAAAAATTGTGGTTGGTGAGAATTGAACTTGAGTCTCCAAGTTAATTCATGCATCCTTTTACAACTACACCACTCAATCACATGTGTTTTAAAACAAACAGAATATAGATGCATGTGTGTGTGAATATTTTAATTAGTGCGACACACTAATAATTTTTTGTCATGATTTTACTTTTACATTTATTGATTTGGACTATAATATATTATATCAAAATATTAATTATTGGTACATAATATATGATTTGATTATATTATAAAATTGTAATAACAATAACAATCAACATAATAATAATAATAAAAAATGACTATATACCTGTTATTCTCTTAAACAACATAAGCACTCATCTATACGTGTTTTCAATAATACACATGATATCTCTATGTGTACCGCACAAGCGGGGCAATATTTGGTTTTATATAAAGAAAAAAAATGAAATGCATATTGTATTTTTATGATTTGTCCTGATTTTACTTTTACATTTATTGATTTGGACTATAATATATTATATCAAAATATTAATTATTGGTACATAATATATGATTTGATTATATTATAAAATTGTAATAACAATAACAATCAACATAATAATAATAAAAAATTACTATATACCTGTTATTCTCTTAAACAACCTAAGCACTCGTCTATACGTGTTTTAAATAATACACATGATATCTCTATGTGTACTGTTGCCCAATAATTAACAATTGTAGAAGAGGGGTTGAATACAATTGTATAAGATTTTCGACTTAAACAGAAATGATAACATAAGTATGAATAAATAACAGCTTTATTAACTCTGATATAAAACTGTTACAAACTCTATCAAGAAATCCTTATGTTCTTTAGAGCTGCTAGGTTACAAGATAACTCGTGTAAGCGATTACAATCATTTAAAACCTAAACTGTGTTTATATAGCGTACACAGCTGCACTATCAATTACAAGATCTTCTAAATCAATTACATACAACTCTGAATGCATATCTTGCATGATAGCTGCCTTCCTATAATTTAGGAACACCGACATATCAATCTTCCTTGATCTCTAGACTAATGAAAATCTTCATGTAATCCTGATCAGCTCATAATCCTGATGACACCCTAATACTGACGTTGCATTACGGATGACGTCAGCATCAGTATCTGATCAGTAGTCCAGATCCTGACATCACTTGAATCAATATCTAACAATTTCCCCCAATTTGTACTTTGTGAAATAAAGTACAAATTCTTTGATTCAATGATGTCAAAAACTCAAAACAAAATATTATAAGAAATCCTCAGGCTTAGTCTCAGAAATTCTCACAAAGAAATTACTCATCTGCAAGAAACTTGATAGTAATTCTTCATCTTTACTTTCGAGAATTTGAATCAGTCTTTTCTTCAGATTCCTGAGTTCTTCATCTTCCTCATTAATCTGATAAATACCTACCCTGAGATTTTGAATTGAGCTTCTTGGTAAATCTAAATCTCCCAACAGTAGATATGCAAGTTCTTTCCCACCAGGATTCAGAGATAATTGTTCTTGATAAAATATCACTTCTTTGACAGCTGAACCCCTTCGCATTTCAGCTTCTTGTCCTACTATATTCAAGTACATGGGAGTATAATTACCATCATACCTTGATCCTCCATCTAAATGTCTGCATCTGATAGTTCTGAGAATTATGGTACACCAATTATTGTAAACATTAGCTTCCTTATCATGAATTCTTTTATTCTTGAGCAGATAAAGAACGTATTTCAGCTCTTTGTTGATTTGCACAACACCTCCTGAATAGTCAGCTTCTTGACACTCTTGTCTTTCATGAAATACAACAACTTTTCTACCTTCTTAGAATCAACATTGCAAGCAACAATTGCAACCGCTTCAAGTTCCTAAAGATCATCAACTGTTAGTTCACCATCAATTCTTTTCACTAGAATATGTTGAGCTGTAAACACAAATTCTGATTCTCTAGAACCAATACCTCATCTTGTGTTAGGTTCTAGTCCTTTCACTAGAAACTTTATCTGCAACACTCAGTGGAGGAATAAGAAGTTTTTCTTTAGTAACTTGTGGAGGTTTAGTTATCACACCACCAGATTGAAAAACAGCTAGTCCAGTGTATTTTATGTCATCAATCTTCTTCCACCTGTTTCCCTTCGTTTTGGAATGAGATTCATTAGTTTCTTCCTCCTTGGCTTGCTTTGTGATATCATACCACAACTTTTTGTCAGAACTGAAAACATTTCTCAAATACCTTTCACTTTCCCTGTCAGCAACAGTTCTTCCTTTTTCCCAGATAACCTTTGCTTCTTCAAGTTTTATGAATCTTTCTTGATCAATCTTCAAGTTCATCTCATCAACTTCCAGATTATGAGATTCAATTACAACAACAAGAATCATCACTTCAAGATCTTTCAACATTTCAGCTTCATCAAAATCAGGAATTGCAGGTTGAGTAGTTCCAGCAGCAACATTCTGTGCTCTCATAGTAGTTTTACTCTTCCTAGCTCTCAATAGATTTTCTTCTTCAACTTCTTCAGATTCATTGACAATATCTTCAGTTTCATTAAATATGTTGTCTGGAGCTATTTCAAGAAGTAGTGGAGTTTTCTTCCTTTTAATTTTCTGAGGATCTTCAGTTATCTCCTTAATTGTGATTCCACTAGACCTTGTCTATCTTGACTTGTCTGAACAAGTTTTCTTCCTCTGCCTCTTCTTCTACGTCCTTTGCCTCTCCCTCTACTTGCAGCAGGAGCTTCTTTCTGTTTAGATATTTCCTCAAGAATCTTCTTTTGTTGTTTTAAGATCTCATGAGTACTCATGTCAGAATTCTCTGCAGAGATCAAAGCCAGTGCCTCCCTAGCATGATGCTGTTGAACTTTAATATCATTGTGATATACGATTTCACTCTCACCTAACTTGGAAGTAATCTTCTTAAAGAGATGTGGAGCATTTTCTATCTCAGTAATAAACAAATCCTCATCTTCTTCAGGAATTGTCGAAAATGATTGATTCTGACCAGGTAGTTGAGATTGTTCTTCTGTCAGAATTTGAGATTGCACCATTGTTCTTACTGTTCTCTTCCCAGATTTAGAAACATGAGTTGACTGCTTGGTTGAGTTTGAGACAAACTTCTCCTTGTTACCAAAGCAGCATAAGAGGTTCCTGGTGCATGTGGCTGAGCACCACCATCATTTCCAGAAGTGTCATCATCCTTTCTTACAACTGGATTAGGTGTGCATTTTGTTTTGGCCACCTTCTCCCCCTTTTTGACATCAGAAGCATCATCAGTAGGATCAGTTAACAAGGATAACATCAATTGGAGAGAATCTTCAATATTAGTCATCCTTGAGGACAAAGTAACAACCTTATCTTCCAAGGTATCCATCCTTGTGGTGAAGGCAGTGCTTAAACGTTGAAGCTGTTTAGCAGTAGCAATCTCAGAAGAATCCTTAACAAACCGAGCATGAAACTTTTCATTATCAATCTTGATAGAGTTAATTTCATCTTTCAAACCTTTTGCCAGAATAGTAGTAGTCTTTAGATGAGCTTTGAGATTAGGATTAGAAAGCTTAGTAGCTATATGACTGGAGTAAAAAAGAGCATTATTGAAATTTATATCAGCAGTAGGCTGATTCCACTCAGTATACCATTCAGATCTCCTGAGAGCTTGAATATGTTCAGGAATAAGATGGCTATAATCTCCTCTGATCTCAACTTGAGCAGCTGTAGATTTACCCACAGACTCCATAAACTTGCTGGATGAGCCATAAGTAGATCCTAGACTTGCTTTCATGACAACATTTAGCTGAGCTGATTCTGGATCATTATCATCATCATCATCATCATCATCATCATCATCATCATCATCATCTGAGGTATCATTAGCCTCAGGAATTCTATCATCCACATTGTCTTCAGGATTCATAACTCCTTTCAATTTTAAATCAATAGTAGATGGTACTGTTGTATCCTGAAATCCTGCATTCAGATTAGAAACAATTCCTATATCTCTCTATTTTTCTAAAGTGATCTCATCACTTCTCACAACATCACCTAAGTTACTTTCAATAGTAACTGCTACCTCACTAGAAGTTTGAAACTTCTCACTCTGTTCTACCTCTCCTTTTGCCAGTTCAGGAGACTGCCTCTCTTCACTCTTCTTTTTCTCTAATTGTTCACTCTCTTTCTCACAAGAAAAGTTCTGGCTCAAAAAATTCAAAGAAATATTAACAGGTAGCTGAGAGGAGTGGACTGAAGTCATACAAATAGAGGTATCCCTTGTCTCAGGTATATCTGTAATCATGCTATCAGTAGTAAAATAAGTAGAGATAGAAGTGTTACCTGATGAAGTAGTAAGAGATTCCATTGGTCTTGAAGAAAGTGGTTCAATGAGCAGTGGAATATTTGGATCAGAAATATTTACATCAGGATTGACATCTGCAACTGTAGAATGACTTACATCAGTATTTGCTACCAATGGTTCTTGTGGAGTCTAAGGTTGTGAAGCTGCTTCAACACTTGTGTGCTTCCCTCAAATGCAGTGTCCTTGAGAAGTCATCACATTCAGCAATGTGCAAATCATGAGCAACTTTATCTGCAAGACTTTGAGCTAAGTCTAATTCAATTTTAGAAATCCCTTGAGCATTATCAGGTAACTTCTGTGATGATGTGATTTTGCCTGCATCTTCACTTTGAGAAGATGGTTCTTGTGGGGCAGGAATGTTCTTGTCTTCACTTTCCCTTTGAGAAAGTGGTTCTTGTGGGACTATTCCTTCAGAAATGTCTGCACCCACACTTTGAGTGAGTGGTTCTTGTGTGACTGGATCTTCAGTAGCTACTGAACTCCTTTGAAGGTTAGGTTCTTGTGGGCTAGATCCTTTCAGAGATGAACTAAGTCTCTGTTTCTTTTGTCTTTGAAAGACCCTTGCTTCAGCCTGTCTCTTCACTAAAAGTGGTGATGGTGCAAGACCAAGCTGAGCAGCAATATCATTTGCTTCTTCCACAGACATCTCAACGATTCTTCTTTTTGGAGAAGCAGGTGTTGGAGAATCAGAAATCTCAACAGTCTTCACAAGTGAATTATCTTGAGTAGAGGTGTCAAGATTGACAGTTGTGTCAGGAACTGATGAATTGTCAGGATTGGTATAGACTTTAGGAATGATCTCTATATCATCATCAAGATTCTGTTTTTCCATTAGAATGAAAAATGTGCTCTTATTAATTATCCTCCTTCTTTTCTTTGGCTTTTCAGAGACAGCCAATTTTTCAAGAACAACAGCAGCAATTTCCTTTTTCTTCAACATAACTGATAATGGTACTGTATCATCACCAGAATCAGAATCCCCCTTTTGACAAAATTTCCTCTTCTCTCCGTGTTCACCCCCTTGTGACTTCTTTTGAGTGAGGGTTGGAGTAGAGAAATCCTTTGATCCTGATTGCCTTCCAGACACATCAGATCTAGCTAATTTCTTCGATTTTACAACTGATGCCTTTTGTGAGACACCAGAGGTGGTTGACTGTTTGGATGAGTGTTTGGGTTGTGTGCTTTTTACTGAACCAAGAAACTAGTCTACCTCCAATAAACTGACAACTGCCTGAAGTACTTTTCTTGTCTATTTTGCAGCCTGCAAAATCAGCATCTGAGTATCCATATAAACTGAATCAGACTCTCTAGCATACCAAAGACCAAGAGACGGAGTGCCTTTCAAGTATCTGAAAATCCTTTTGACTGCAATGAGATGTGGTTCTGATAGAATATATTTTTATATATATTTTAGATGATTTTATTCTCATATTTATTGTGTTTTGCATTGATTTGGATTTTTATTTAATAGATTTGATTGTTTTATTGTAGGAGATAAAGCATTCATAACTTGGAAGGATTTGGAGCAAAAAGAGCAAATTTGGAGATAAAATAGATGAAATTTCGGAATTATTGGACTGGTTGCGCAGTCTACACTGTTTTGCCCATATCTGGAGTTTTATAAGTCCGTTTGAGGCCCGTAAGCTGTCCACGCGAAGCCTGGAAGATTTTCTACAACTTAGGACAGTGATCGCGCGCGCAAGCTGCGTGTGGTGGGCGCAGATTGCGCGACAAGCAGACTGATGGGAGCAGAGAATTTACTGTTTTGCCCTTTTCAAGTTCTAATTGTATTTTGGGCAGTTTTTGGTACCTAAATTGAATTCTAATTGTATTAGAAGGTAATTTATTGCCGGGCGAGAGATCTAGAGCCTATATAAACACATCTTGGGACACATTATTAAGGATGTAATATTAGATCAGATAATATAGTTTAGAGTAGATTATTATTATTAGTTGGAGATGTAGAGAAACACCATGACTCTTCTTTTGGGTGACAACATTGAAGTTTGAAGGTTTTGTTCTCTTAATCTTTTCTTTGTTCTTATTAGTTTAATTATGTTTTCTTGTTTTACTAGTTGTTTTACTTATTTAATTATTAGCGAGTAGTTATTTCTAGGGCTTAAAGGGAAGCCATGTTTGTACTAATATTGGCATTATTTTCATAGTGGTTTGATTGGTTTTGGTTAATTCTGATTGATATGTTTTAATCATTAATTTGTGTAATCGGCCGATATCATGGATTAATTATATGCAAATAGGGGTATGGATCGAGAGATTTACTTACGAGAGGCACACATACGATTAGCAGAATTGAATTTGAGTGCGGAAGCATCGTTGGATTTCTGACAGCGTTAATGCTTGGAAGAGATTAACTTGACTCTAATTACCTGATTGATTGAATTACTAAAAGTGGTTAATTGTGTTGAATGTTTCGAGAGTGTTAATGCTTGAAAGAGATTAACATACTCTAGTTATAGGATCACATTGATTGCTTTAGCTGAAGAGCCAATTGTGTAAGCATGGTGGACCTGATTGCCCTAGGTTTTAATTAATTAGTTAATCATTTATTTAGTTAGTGTTAATTTAGTTTAATTAGTTAATTAATAATTTCACATATTCGTCTGACCCTTGAAAAAATTAGCGATAACTGAAAAGGAATTAGTAGAACCTGTCTCCTTGTGGATTCGACCCGCTTGCCATCTGTACTAGCAATAGACACCGTGCGCTTACGGTTAGGTATAATTTGACACATCAGGTTCCCTAGGATTTGTCTGAAATCTTGCACAAAGACAGGTTGCATACATGATATCTGGTCTACTATCAGTTAGATACAAAAGTGAGCCAATCATACCTCTGTAGTTAGTTACATCTACCTCAATACCTTGATCAGGATCAAGCTTAGTAGCTGTAGCTATGGGAGTTGTAGCAGTAGCACTGTCTTGCATGTTAAACTTTTTCAATTGATTCTTTGTGTACTTTGACTGATTGATAAAAATCCCATCATCAGTCTGTTTAACTTGCAGACCTAAGAAATAGCTCATTTCTCCCATCATGCTCATTTGATATCTAGACTGCATTAGCTTTGAAAACTTCTCACATAATTTGGAGTTAGTTGACCCAAAAATGATATCATCAATATAAATTTGAACTAACAGCAGATCCTTACCATGATTCAAGTAAAATAAGGTTTTATGATCAATTGTATGTCTTTTGAATCCACTTTCTAGTAAGAATTGAGCCAATGTTTCATACCAGACTCTTGGAGCTTGCTTTAGTCCATAAAGTGCTTTATCCAGTCTATAGACATAATCTGGATATTTAGGATCAATGAAGCCAGGAGGTTGTTCAACATATACCTCCTCTTCCAATTCTCCATTTAGAAAAGCACTTTTCACATCCATCTGGAAAACCTTGAATTTCTTGTGGGCTGTATATGCCAGAAAAATTCTGATGGCTTCTAGCCTTGCAACTAGAGCAAACGTCTCATCATAATCTATTCCTTCCTATTGAGAATACCCCTTTGCAACTAGTCTTGCTTTATTCCTTACAACTGTGCCATCTGAATCTGTCTTGTTTCTGAACACCCATCTTGTGCCCACAATTGACCTACCCTTTGGCCTTGGTACTAGTTTCCTGACTTCATTTCTTTCAAATTCATTTAGTTCTTCTTGCATAGCTGTAACCCAATCAGCATCCTTAAGTGCATCTTCAACTTTCTTAGGCTCCTCCTTTGATAGAAAGTTGTGATAAAGACATTCATTCTGAGTGGCACTTCTGGTTTTAACACCCGCATCTGAATTCCCAATAATTAAATCAGGAGTATGGCTTTTAGTCCATTTCCTTGCTGGTGGTAAGTCATTTCTTGAGTTGGATGCTCCCCCTGGATTGGTGTTATCTTCAAAAGAACTAGAATTGCTAGAAGCTCCCCCTGAGATAGCGATTTCTTTCTGATCTGCTGTCAGAATTATCACTTGAATCTGTTTTTAATGAATCTCCTCCTGATGTTTGAGATGTTTCTAAGTTGATGGTCTCTTGCTGTTGCTCCCCCTCAAAATTTGCATCACCATCAATAATTTATGTTTCAGGAATGAGAGAATTGTCAGGATCTGATGGTGTTTCAGTATTTGACATAATTTCATCAGAATTCTTGGTAGCTTCATTTACAAAAACCAAACTGTCATGTAAGTCTTCAGCTATTCCTGTTATCATCTTATCATCAAAAGATACATTGATAGACTCCATGACTGTCTTTGTTCTTAGATTGTAGACTTTAAAGGCTTTTGTTGTTGGATAGCCGATAAAGATGCCTTCATCAGCTTTAGTCTCAAACTTTCCTAGTTGTTCAGGATGAGGTCTTAGAACAAAGCACTTGAAGCCAAATACATGTAAATGCTTCAGACTTGGCTTCTTTTCCTTAATCATTTGATAAGGGGTTACACCATGTCTGTTGATCAGTGTAATGTTCTGAGTGTAACATGCTTATATGTTGATTGCTTCTGCCCAGAAATATGTAGGTAGTTTAGCTTCCTCAAACATAGTTCTTCCAGCTTCAATAAGAGTTCTGTTCTTTCTTTCAACCACTCCATTTTGCTGGGGTGTGCCAGGAGCAGAGAATTGTTGAACTATTCCTTTGTACTTGCAGAACTCTTCCATTGCTGAATTCTTGAATTCAGTTCCATTATCACTTCTTAGAATCTTGACTTTGTACTTTATGCCAGTTTCAATGAGTCTCACATAATCCAAAAGTATCTCAACTGTTTCATCTTTTTTGTGCAGAAAATACAACCAGTTAAATCTAGTATATTCATCAACAATGACTAGAGTATACCTTTTCTTACTGATGGACATTATGTTGACTGGTCCAAACAAATCAAGATGAAGCATGCGATATGGTTCATCAATTGAGGATTCTGTTTTAGTCTTGAATGATGTTCTTCTCTGTTTAGCCTTCTGACAAGCATCACAGAGTCCATCAGTGCCTTTGGTAATCCTCTCACCAAATCTTTCTTGACCAACTCAATAATGTTGTTGAAGTTGAGATGAGAAAGCTTCTTGTGCCAATTCCAACTATCATCTACAGAAGCTTTACTGATGACACATGTAGATGAACCATCAGTATTGGTGTTGATGTTAGCTTCATATATGTTACCATGCCTTTGACCAGTTAATGCAACCTTCCCTGATGCCTTGCTGATCACTTCAAAATGAGTATCATAGAAGTTGACATGATAACCTCTGTCTGTGATTTGACTAACTCTTAGCAGATTGTGTTTGAGTCCCTTCACCAGAGCTACTTTTTCAATGATGACATTTCCAATGATTATATTGCCATATCCCAAAGTTTGTCCGATGTTGCCATCTCCATAAGACACAGTTGGGCCAACCTTCTCTTTAAATCTTGACAGCAAGGTTTTGTTTCCTGTCATGTTTACTGAGCATCCACTATCCATGACTAACACATTTTTCTTTTTAGCCTGCAATCAGAATCACAAAGAACTCAGTTAGAATTTTTAAGAACGCACACTTTTTGGGTTCTTTTTGCATGTAGTTTAACATTTTTAGCAATAGAAGATTTCTTAACAAAAGCATTTTCTTTAGGATTAACTCCATCAAAATTTGCCTTGTAATTATCAGTTTTAACAGCTGCATGCTTAAAATTCACATTCTTTTGCACTTTTATTAAACTTTGGCAATGGATCATAAAGATTGTAGTACAAACTATGGTATTCTTCACATGTATAAATAGAATGCCATTTACTACCACAATAAAAACAGGGATTCTATGGTTTATAAAATACTGATCTATTCCTAATGTCAGACTTAGGAATGACAGTAGCCTTCTTTTTACTCTTCCTGCAATCAATAGCAACATGATTAGAGTTACCACAGTTAAAACATACTTTCCTTGGTGCATTTGGAATATACTTATAATTATTCTCTTTGTTTATTCCAACTTTACCATTCCTGTTCCTTTTAGGAGTAGAAACTTTCTTTTTATATATTGCTTCACAGATTCTGTATTTCAGTTGTTTCTTAGACAAGAAACCTAAATTTTTGTTTTTGACAGTTTTAGACTCAGAATTTTGTGTAGAAGTAGATCCCTTTTCTGAAGTAGATTTGGGATTTTCTGGATACACATAATTAACAGGTTTTAATTTAGTTTTTGTTCTGTCTGTAACATATCTGTATGTTTTTGGATTTGTTGACTCATTCACAACAACTCTTCCTGGTTCTGTTGTTTCAGTAGTAACAACTTTACCTTTATTCTTTTTCTCATTCCTTGGCTTATAACCTAGACAGTATTTCCAATTTTTGTCAGTGATAATTCTATGAGTTTTCTTTCCAGAGTGTGTCCAGGTTCTGAGTTTCTCTTTAGTATCCTCAAGTTCTTTTTAAAGTTCAGTACATCTAAACTCTATTTCTAGTTTCATGTGCTTAGCATTATCACATTCTGTTTGTACCTCTTACAAGAAAAGTAATTCAGCTTCTAGATGATCATTTCTCTTAGCCAACTCTGCCATTTCAGATTTTATTCTAGCATTTTCAAGAGATTGACTTCTAAAGCTAATATGCCAATGATTATAACTAAGAGACATTATTAGTATCAAAATCAAACAAAGTTTCAGATACCTTATTATCAGCAGCAATAGTTTCATCAATATTAGCCATCAATGCATAATTCACCTTCTCTTCTTCAGATTCAGCGGAAGAGTCCATCCAATCCTTGCTTGATGAAATGAGAGCTCTAGATTTGGCCTTCTTGCACTCAGTTGCAAATTGACCCATTCCATCACAATTGTAGCATCTGACTTTTGACTTGTCAAATTTGTTGCTTTTGTCTTCTTTCTTCTTGTACTTGTCCTTGTCAGGATTGAAGGTTTTCTTTTGAAACTTTCCTTGCTTCCTAGCCTTTCTGAACTTCATCTTCTTGAAGCCCTTGACTATCATAGAAACCATCTCCATCATGTCAGAATCAAAAGAGTCGTCATAAGTATCAATATCAGACCTAGCATCAGTATTTGATGATGAGTCATCAGGAATTGACTCTACAACTCTACTCTTCCTGCTAGAAACCTCCTTAGCTTTTCCCTTTGATTTTGATTCCACATTCAAAGCAACAGACTTTGCTTTGAAAGTCTTCTTGTTCTTTCTTTGTTGAACCTCAAGATCATAGGTTCTTAGCATTCCATAGACTTCATCAAGAGACAACATTTTCAAACCATACTGATGCCTAATGAACGAGGCTTGAGTATCCCGCTCCTCAGGCAGGGCTCTTAAAAGCTTGGTATTTGAATCCTCTGGATCATACTCTTTGCCAACAAGAGATAGATTGTTCAGTAGTGTCAGAAATCTATCATACATATCAGTAAGGCTTTCATCAGATTTAGCATCAAACTGTTCATACTCCTGAATCAACAGAGCCCTTCTATTTCTTTTGATAGATTCAGTGCCTTGGCATTGAGTTTCCAAGGTATCCCAGATTTCTTTAGCAGTTTTGCATGCTATTACCCTGTTTGACATGACAACATTAAGACTGTTATGCAAAATATTCTTTACCTTTGCATCTTTGAGTACTTGAGCCTTTTCCTATGGAGTCCATTCACTTTTTGTCTTGACGACATAGTGTTCAGGAACAGTCTCTGTTCTTCCAACAAATCTCGTTGGAAGAAATGGTCCATCATTATTCCCATCAAGATAATCTGGATCAGTTGCTTCCAGATACATCAACATTTTCACTTTCCATGTTAGATACTCAGTTTTCCTTAGAATAGGAATCTTAATGCTTTCATACTTGCTTGTCGACATCTTAAGATCGTTTCTGATTATAATTAATCAGTTTGCTTTGATACCAATTGTTGCCCAGTAATTAACAATTGTAGAAGGAGGGTTGAATACAATTGTATAAGATTTTTGACTTTAACAGAAATGATAACACAAGTATGAATAAATAACAGCTTTATTAACTCTGATATAAAACTGTTACAAACTCTCTCAATGAATCCTTATGTTCTTGAGAGCTGCTAGGTTACAAGATAACTCGTGTAAGCGATTACAGTCATGTAAAACCTAAACTGTGTTTATATAGCGTACACAGCTGCACTATCAATTACAAGATATTCTGAATCAATTACATACAACTCTGAATGCATATCTTGCATGATAGCTGCCTTCCTATAATTTAGGAACCGACATATCAATCTTCCTTGATCTCTGGACTGATGAAAATCTTCATGTAATCCTGATCAGCTCATAATCCTGATGACACCCTAATACTGACATTGCATTACTGATGACATCAGCATCAGTATCTGATCAGTAGTCCAGATCCTGACATCACTTGAATCAATATCTAACTTGTACCGCACAAGCGGGGCAATATTTGGTTTTATATAAAGAAAAAAAATGAAATGCATATTGTATTTTTTTGAAAAGTATTAAATATAAGACCAAGTCAATAACTAAAGTACTTTAAACATGATGCCATACATTATGCCATACATTCACATGTATTTTAAATCATACACACAATATGTATGTGTGTGATATTGAAGAAATATTATTAATTAAATATTACTGGATTTTAAATGAGTTTTGGACTCTTTTATCATTTATCAATTAAAGAATTACGTAAAATACACAATTGGGCTATAAAACGACATTATAATTAATATAATGGATATTATCTAACAATATATTAGACCAAAAAATATTGAGGTGTTAACGTAAAATGAAAATTGTATATTACTACACAACATACAATAATTTATTAGTCGAACAATTCGGGTCGTAAAAATATTTGTCTTTAGAAAAACGAATCATATAACTAACACATTACCTTCTACATACAAATTTGCTAATCATTAATATAAAATATGACATTATGTAGAAAGAAAGGATCGTATATTATATACGTTATTTTAATTATAGAGGTGACTCGATGAAAGTCAAACGGACATTGGTAGAGAAACAAAGGTAAGATATTAGATGGAAACAAATAAAACAGTTAGAAATGTGGTTTTAAGAAGTAAGCACAAGACCTGAGAAGCAATTTAGAAGATTTACGAAGATTTTTTTTATTAGAATCAGGACTGAAACCTACATTCTCAGAATGCAACATCTTGAAGAGTATTTAGTTTTTACCTTGAATATTATTGGAGATCAGCTAAATGGATGCATCATTTTTGAAGAATGTTTAGGATTGTAGGTGCTCTGAAAAATCATCTTAATTAGACAACACCCACATAACACTGAAATTATATTCTATGACCCACAACAAAATTAAAAACTGACATGATTGCTATCAATATTACTCGTATTAGTTTCTAAAGTACAAACTTGAACATATTTAAGTAAGTACACAATAATCACATATGCCACTAACAAGAAAAACTCTATGAAAAACAATCACATATTTCAACCAATATTGATCCTGAATAATTTGATTAAAAATACAGTTTAAGTAGCAGACTCGTGCCTCGCACGGGTTTTAATGCTAGTTCAATCTTAAATGTTAGATGAATTCTGAGTATTAAGTTATAAAATATTACGCGTACGTAAATAGCTAAATATGAATTGTACAAGCATACGTGTTAGATGCAAGATGGTTATAATAAGTTTTATTGATAACCAATAGACTTCTGAGTTGTAATTGTGTAGTGACTTGAAATTGATTATAGAATGGTTTGATTGATGTTTTGGGTCGGATGAATTCCGACGGGCTAGTTCGTGTTTCAAAGGAATTCCTGGATGTTTTTCGTTAGAATTTTATTCTTAAGTGTATAGTACCATAATCGAAACTATTCATAAGTTAAGTTGACGCTATTTGTTAAGTGTTTAAGTGATTTGCATGATTATTCTATGCTATGTGCTAAGTGCTAAATGTTTATATGGCTTATTTGATTCTACTATACCATTTTGAGAGTGTAATTAATATGTGCTATACGTGTTATGTTGTAAAGCGTAGTAGGACACGTTTCGGTAGAATAGAGTTAGGCGATTAAAGTTATAAGTGTACTGAAGTAGTACTTTACCTGTATATAGGTACCAGTAGGAGGCCGGTAAGAGCCAGTACGTGCGTAATTGGTATCTTAGAAGTGAGATGTTATCAGAGTTAACAAGCGTATTGATTCACGAATTATGGAGGAAAGATAGCCGAATAGTCGATTAAAGATCAACGTACAAAGAAGTAGAAAATGACGTATAGAGAGTAACGAATCGATGTGTTGGAATCAAGATTACATGTATTATGGCAAGTTTTTCTATTCCTCACTTATTGTTCAAGTGAAGCATATTTGCTCCTGCTATTTATCATTGTTTCATTCAAAGCAATGTGCAAGTAATCTGTACGTTTTAGTATCATTCCATTGAGCAATCTTGTGATCTGTCTTTTGATATGCATTGATGGCTATGAACCTTATCCCCATTTTTTTTAGATCAACAATGAGCTTTGATTCTATAACCTCTCTCTTGCTTTAAACTTAGACCTTTACTACATCTAGTATCTTATATCTTATGGACCCAATCGGGCTTCCAGATTTAAATACGATTTCTAAAACTTATCGCCTGTTTTATAATTTATTGATTGATAACTCTTCTTATAGTTATCAAACCCTGTTTTATTAACTCAAGTATTACTTACTCATGTTTTATTAACTTCAATCTTACTGAGCATTATTTTAGTGAAGAAAATTTTATTGAACCCCTATTTTAAAGAACCAGGTTTTTTTGAACCATGTTTTTAGAAATCATATCTTATTGAACTTGACTTTTAATGAGCTTTACCTCAACGATCCTTGCTTTAAGAAATTATATGCTAATAAACTCTGTTTTAAAATTTGTAATCAGAGAAACCATGATTTAGAAAAGTGAGAATTATTTAACTATACCCTGTTAAACCATTATTTCATTAATACAAGACCTTTATCATCAAAAACTAATTTATTACCTGTTTTAATGGTTTAAAGCATATACTCAAGTTTCTTCAATTCCAACTTTGTACAACCCAGATTCTGAAGATGATTACACCACTGAATTCTTATCGTTTCCAATCAAAATAAGTTGTTTTCTTAAAAGTACCTTGAAGCTATTTAGACTGGGCTAATCTGTTATCAGTGAGTTTAATGTACTTCCAGGTAAAGGGTTCAAATGTTATTAAGGCTTTTCTGAGATTCATTTCCATAGGATTTTATTAAATATTATACAATCGATTATATTCATGCTGTTTCTAGCAACCCATGCTTTACCTTGTAATTTCGATTCTTGCAATTCTATATCATATACGTTCTGACCCATAATCTTCTGTCATTGCTCATCCAAGTGATTTAATTACTTAATTCTTTTCAGATTTGAAAGTTCTTATAAGCTTTACTGTTTTCAAAGTTAAGTTTTATAAACTATTAGGAACTCCGTCAAAAATGGTTTCTACGGATTCCTAACGATTGGAGAGGCGTGAGCGAATAGGTAATGCCGGTTCCGCCTGTTTTTGTATATTATGGTGTAGTTCTGGTCTGTCCAGTTGATAAGTGGATTTTATATCCACTTGGAATGCTTCGTATCGGTTTAAATTGATTACTTGGCCTCAAGTATGTGGTGTGTTTAATGTGTTTTCATTGAGTTTTGCGGAACTAAGAGTTGGAGGTTAAATTGTGTAAAATTCGGATTTTCCGGGTAGGTTGCGCAGTCTACACTGTTTTGGCCATATCTGGAGTTGTAGAAGTCCGAATTCAGCAATCTTACAGCTCACACGAAGACAACAAAATTTTCTACAACTTTGGGCGGAATTCTGGGTGCAGGCTGCACGTGGAACAGAGTGCTGGGCGCAGGGTGCGCGTGGTGCTGGCAGAATTCCTGATTCACTGTTTGGGCCATATCTTGAGTTCTACAAGTCCGTTTTGGACGATCTTACAGTCCACGCAAAGCTAACGAGATTCTCTTTCATTCTAAAGTGATTCAGAGGTCCAATAACGACTGGAACGGCCCAGATATACTGAAGAAAAGTCAGCTACAAATTTTCCTTCAAAACAGAATCAGTTTAGGAAACGTATTTTGCAGAAATTCTATTATAATTCTGTTTTGGTAGTTTCTTGCTGGAAAAGACTCCTAGGGCCTATATAAACATATCCTACCATCATAAAATGACTAACACTTCACATAACACAGAGAGAGAGCCGAGAGACGGAGATTCAGACTTGGAGAAGGATTCCAACGCTCATGACAAGCAACGAAGATCTTGATCTACTTTTTGCTTTCTTCTATTAGGCGAAACTCTTGGATGTTTTTGGGATTTGTTTTCTTAACTCATTACTCTAGTTTATTTTTAATCTTTAATACTTTGTTTATTATCATGGTTTCATCAGATCCCATGATGACGAACGGTTCGATTATGAACTAATCGTTGTCATGGAATTCTAACGGATTTATCTATGTAGCTTAGTAGTTTGACTGCTTTAAAGATTTATTTGTGGTGAATTCTTGATATCCTTGTATGGTTGTGCTTCATGTGTTTTGATGCGGCGCGAACATCTAATTTGTTAATCTCTTTCGAAACGAGAGTGGATCTTGAGATTTAGAGCTTGCCATGCTAGCATATGATAGGTTGATGTTTTAACATCATGATTTGTAGCATAAATAGAGATATTATGCTGCCCTATGTGATCTTAATAGACAACTTATTCTTCAACCGTTATGTTTTTAAATCTTATAGAGATATAGGGTCTAAGCATAATTGGTGTCTATTCATATTCTATCTCTTTTGTGGATGTATGTTTAGTTTGGTATTCGTATACTGAGAAGTAGCGTATACTTGTTCCGTGTTGTCAGGTCAGATATCAAAACCATCATATGTATTGATTAAAGGCGTCAACTCCAAGCGAAGTATTTAATGAAGTTAGGATCCCATGTTACTCTTGTAGAAGTAATTTGATTCCAATTCTTGTTAGTTAGTTAATTCTTAGTTGTTAATTTACTTCTTAGTTAATTTAGTTAATTAAACTTGTAAGAACCCTAATTTTTGTAATATTTTATTTTACATAATATCATATGACATTGTGAATTTGGAACCTTTTTATTCATCCATGTTGTTTAATGGAATCGATTATCTGAGAAATTATGTTGTTACATTCACCATGTAAGATAAAGGGAAGGTTGTTGAAGGCAGGAGTCTTATTGTTAGTAAGATCTATAAAACTTGGGATTTGAGAGTTATTGGAGCATTAAAAGATATTTAAGGAATTTTGGCAAGGAGTTATGGATATTCGAGGAATTTACACAATTAAGTACTTAAGGAATTACAAGGGAAATCTCTACGCGACAAAGTATTATTACGAGAAATTAATTAAGATACGATTTGAATTAAAGATTAAGTGACAAGCATCGGTGGAAGAATAATGATCCAAGGAAAGATATTGCATGCAAGTCCCATGCAACTAGGTAGTTAGAAAAGAAAACTAGTAATGCAAAAACAACTAGAGGAATAGTAACTAGTTATGGTGCATTGTCCAAGGAGACAAGGAGGTATGGTTGGCCTAGTTACTAGACTTGCAACATGTGATACAATAATACATACACCTAATACATATCACCCAACACACTTCACTTTATTTCACCCAACACAAAAAGCAAACCAAAACACTCTCCCCCCCTTGTTCTTGAAGCTCTCGGCCAAGCCAGTAGAGAAGGAAGAAGAAAATTTTTTCTTCCACTTCTCATCACTAATAACTCAAGACAAAAATCCTAGGTCCTTTACACTATATAAGGAAGGTATGCTATGAATTCCAACCCCTTTCATCCTTTAGTTTTTGAGTTATAAATTGTTGAAGTTTAGATGAATAGTAACTATGTTTAGTTTTCTTTTAGATCTTGAGTTGTAAGGATTGTAGGGGCTCATCCAAGATGTTCTTGAGACTTGTAAGGCATACCCAAGGCTCCTAGATACTCAAGAATGTATAAAACTCTAACCCCTCTTGGCCATGAATTATTTATGGTGTTTAATGTTAGATCCATGGATGTTAGTGTGAATATTGGACATATAAGTTATGGATGATGTAGATCTTGAGTTTAAATGTTGTGGTTGTGATTTTTAAGCTTGTGGTTAGTGTATGTAACTCCATGTATGCTATAGAGTATGATCTTGGTGGTTTAGATGATGGTTGTGATGTTTATATGGGATTCTTGAATGGTTAAGTGGAAAAAGCATGCTGTGTAAAATTTCTGGGAATTTGTACTGTCTTGTAGGAGGGTTTTGAACCCCTAAATCTTGTCCCCTGAAGTCCTAATATATATTGTTGGAAAGGTATTTGAATGTAGTTTCCAGAAATATAAGGTTCATGACTAGGTGATATATAGATTTTGAGTTATGGCCTGAGAAGTGAAAAGTGTTTCTGGAATCCGAACTGCACTAAATGGTCCACTTGTGAACCTTCTTTAAACCCCTAAAAATTTAAGTAGGATCATGGAAAAATTAGGGGAGCTAGTAAATGCAGTGGTGAAGGCTACCCAAAAAGAATTGGATTAAAATATGTATTTTTCAATTTTATAAAAATGTTAGAGTAAAATTCGCGAAAGTGAAAAAGTCGTAAGTGGAGTGTGATTTTAGGGGGAATGATTATGATTCGGATATGGTAACCAAATTAAGTTGAATAAGTGACGAGCATAGTCGAGTATTGACATGAACCTATAGTGGGGCTAGAGAGTCATAAGATGAAGTCATTAAGTTAATTTTGTACCCCCTAAAACCTCGCAATTAAAAGAGATATTGTTAAGGTACTAACGAACGGCTATTGATTATGTATAGATCATTCCACTCCGCAAGCTCGACCACCCCAACCTCACCAAGGCAAGTTTACTTTTCAAAACTTACATATATAAGGACTTTCACTGTTGTGTTTTTAGTTTTCAATCGTATCATATGTTTATGCTTATTGAAGAAATGATGAAATTTGAGATATATATATATATATATATATATATATATATGTGCTTGTACCCCTTGAACTTAGAATGAAATGTTTTCTTCGGACAACGACTCTAGCAATAGAGGTTAGCAATAGAGTTCGTAGCGGTCCATATATACCATTGACCGGGGAGTGGTATAATATTATATCGTAATTAAACTGCGAAAACCCGAGGGGCCATTCGGGAAGTATCGTATACCTAAGTAATTATTTTTATATCATCATAAATATTCAAAAATACCTATCTTGGATTAAAAGCTTACTTTATTAAATAATTATTTATTAATTATTAATATTAAATCTTAAAATACCCTGTATTATTTATTGTTCATTATTTTATTAATTATTAATATTACTTTCTGAAAACACACCTAGAGGGGGGTGAATAGGTGTATTATGGCTGATAGTGGTTAACTATGAACTGTTTTTAATTTTACCCAGAAACGGCTTGCTGATATGACCTAACAGTTTAATAACAGCAGGTTGAATTTAAATGCAAATGCAGTGCAGAATGAAAAGAGCAAAAAATGAAAAATAACACACGATCTTTTAGCCAGGTTCGACCCCTAACCCCTATGGTCTACGTCCTGGTCCCTTACCAAATTGGTAAGAGAATATATTATTGATCACTATAAATACCGATTACAAGATCCAACAATATATCTCCCTTTACACCCAGCTGCTTACAATTCGGCTTGCTGAATTTCTGTGTTGAACTGACTCTCTAAGCAATACTTCCCAAGTATCCTTCTCTAGTCTAGTTCTAACCACCCAATTCCCGAAACCAAAACTTGTACAACAACTACTCTTTACAACATGAACAATACAAGGTATTTGAATAAATACAACTCAACCTAATGAACCCTCTGAAATAATATAATCGAAGTGTTTATGAGAGGTTGAAAGGTTTTCAAGAATATAGCAAAGTGGCTCGAAGTTGTGTTTGAATATATGCGGTCTTGTTTTTGCACTTGGATTGTTGTTTTGAAACTGAACAAGAACACTTATTTATAGGTGAATAAAATTGATTTGGGATATAGTCTTTTTGTAGATTCAAGAGGCTCCTTCCTCAGCTTTTCCAGAATATAGCCGTTAGTGTTTATATTCGTTGAGGTTGAAATGAAGTGGTGAGTAATGAAGGAACTGTTTGCTTTTCTGGAAATAACGTGCAAGCATGAGAGATATAGGAGACAAAGGGAATAAAGATATGGTATGGGTTTGGTTTAGTTAAATAAGGAAAAAGGTGACACCTTATTTAATTGTAAGGAAAAGTTGTCTCCTACTTTACTAAAGTCAAGAATATTTAATGATAGGCATGGGTGAATATTTCAGAGGGTCCCTCACAATAAACCTATCAACAAGATATAACAAGTTTCTAAAAGAAACGAATGTCTTCTTGGTTTCTGTCCTTTCTGCCGCCTAGAATCAGCATGCTGAATTGTACTGAGTTGTATGATCAGCTTGCTGAAATATCATACATTCCATAACAGCTTGCTGAAAAATAACTGTAAGTCTGACATGTAATAGCTTGCTTAATTATAAACATAATTGGACACAGCTTGCTGAAATATAATCATCAAAACATAAGGGTTACAATCTCCCCCTTTTTGATGATTATGAACCATTTATTTTAGGAGATAATTCTCCCCCTAAATTCCTGCAATCCTGTAAACTTGATTGAAAGGTCACTTGCAGTTATACAATTAATTTCGACATTTAGATCACATAATCACATAATGCAAGCCAACTCATAATGCAAACCATAATAAAGCATAGAGTGCCATAATTCAAAATAAACCACAGAGTTAAGGTTTTTAAACTTAAGAACAATTCAAGCAACCAAAGCAACCAACCAAAGCAACCATAGATACTCAAAGTACTAGAGATAAGTTTGAAAACAGAACTAAAATAAATTTCTCCCCCTTAATCATAAAAAGGGAACAGCATCTGACATCCACATCCACCTCCACGGAGTCATTAGTGTCAGAATCCTTTTTGGCATTGTCATCAGCAGGAGTAGTTTCACCAGAAGGGATAGCAGCCGGAGGAATCTGATGAGCTGAGGTATTATCCATTGCAGCAGGTTGTTTTGAAGATGGAGTAACAACAGGTACCTCCTTTCCAATTAGCATCGACACCATCGTTTTCAAAACACCGATTTCACCTTCTAGAGCAGAAATTTTGGCAACCAACGCATTGTGATTTTCTACTATAGTAGCAGTGTCTGAAGCAATTTTGCTCACCAATCGAAGTACATTTGGAGGGGCATGAGTAGGAGCATCTTCATTAGCATCTTCAGTAGGCTGAGAAGGATCGACAATGTGTTCCAGCTTACCATTAACAATTTTCAGATTTGACTGGGTGAGATTCTTGACATCAATATGCTCTTTAACAATGAGAGACTCGGAGCCAGTGATATTAACTTTTAAGAACTGAAGAATTCTGGTAATTAGGCATCCATAAGGCAATGCAAAATTTTGTTTGCCAGTAGCTGCAAACATAGTATCCAGCACTAGTTTGGAAAGATTAAATGGCATTTTAGACAAAATTCTGGCACAAACGCACACATCTTGCCAAGTCAAATTCGACCTACCTCCTGATCTTGGGCAAACATTAGCCCAGCAAATTTTAAACACCAAGTGTGCCATTGGATTAAGTAAAGAAGTAGTGGGAGGGGCTAATTCCATGAGTTTATTGGGGGCAACCAGAACATTCAATTGATCCACGTAAGTAAACCCAGGGAAACTTAACGAACCATGAGTAAATGCATCCACAGAAGAATCAACATTAACATCTAGAATCATAGCAAGAAATGGAGGGTTTAATTGCATACGCTTCTCATTAACCATTGTTGTTAAGTTACCAAATGCATCCTTATCTAGATTTGCATAAAACTGACGAACAAGGTCCGGATAATAAACTTTTGGCAAATCAATTAAAAACGAGCGCATCCCCATAGAATCAATGAAGTCTTTAGCACCACATGCAGTAAGGAACTTAAGAGTAATAGGCTTACCAGAAGCAATGGGACGAGTTCCAATGTGATGATCGAAGAATCAAGTAGACAAAGAGTCCGAGATGATATCGAAGGCTGGTTTGACCCGTTTTGAAGCCGGAGAACCCGTCGGAGTTGAATCAGAGATGGTCTCAGTTTGGGCATCCATCGGTATAATCTCATCGTTTAACTGAGGGAAAGTGGATGAAGATGTTGTAGTTGATTGTTTGGCTCTAGACTTCGTGCAGCGACTTCGGGAAGACATGATTGAGGTTGGAGGAGAAAAACCCTAGAATGTCTTTTGATTTTGGGAGAAGTGAAGTGAAGAGTCCGTGTATATCCCAATTCAAGATATAAGGGGAAGTATTTTAAAATATTCAACGGAAACAAATACCCACTTAGCATAAAAATAGGAAAAAGTTTATCATGGCATACTTTAACAATTAATTCAGTTTAATTAATTTAAGACACAGTTAAATCCGCACTTATCATAAATAAACACAGATATACCAAATAAAATCCACACACAAATCTCAGATAGAGTATTTAAATAAGAGAGTTAGACAAGATTTTACCAGTCATTTATAAAACAGCTTGCTGTTTTATATTTCACACATACCAAGTTCACGCCGAATTAAGTTGAACCTTTCTGTAGCTAGAGGCTTTGTAAAAATATCAGCAAGTTGATATTCTGTAGGGACAAAAATCAGCTTGATCTTTCCTTTAGCAACATTGTCTCTTAGAAAATGATGGCGAACATCGATATGTTTGGTGCGGGAATGATTCACTGGATTTTCAGAGATGTTAATTGTACTGGTATTGTCACAGTTGATTGGAACTTGACCACATTTGATCCCAAAGTCTCGTAAAGTTTGTATCATCCATAGAATTTGTGAGCAACAACTCCCAGCGGCCAAATATTCTCCTTCAGCTGTAGATAAGGCCACAGAAGATTGTTTCTTACTTTGCCAAGAAACTAGGCTTTGTCCAAGAATTGCACAAACTCCACTAGTGCTTTTACGATCAGTTTGGCTTCCTGCATAGTCCGCATCACTAAATCCAACAAGATCGAAAGAATTTGTGATGGGATAGAACAGCCCAAGATTTGTTGTACCACGGAGATATTTGAATATTCGTTTAATGGCACTTAGATGAGATTCCTTTGGATTGGCCTGAAATCGAGCACATACACAAACACTATACATAATATCAGGTCTTGAAGCAGTTAGGTATAACAGACTTCCAATCATCCCTCTGTATTGACGAATGTCAACACTTTTTCCATTTTCGTCCGAAATCAGCTTGCTGTTTTGGCACATTGGAGTGGATTTCGGCTTGACGTTTTCATATCCATATTTTTTCAGTAGGTTGTTGACATATTTAGTTTGATGAACATAAATACCATCTGGAGTCTGTTTGATTTGCAGTCCCAAGAAGAAATTCAAATCGCCCATTATACTCATATCAAATTCACTATGCATTCGTTTGGAAAACCACTTGCACATTAAATCATTAGTTGAGCCAAAAATAATATCGTCGACATATATTTGTACAACTAAGATATCTTTACCATCCAACTTAGTGAATAAGGTAGGATCGATTTTACCTCGTAGAAATCCATGTTTGATCAGAAATTCACTTAGCCGTTCGTACCATGACCTAGGTGCCTGCCTTAATCCATATAAGGCCCTCTTCAGCTTCAATACATGGTTAGGAAACTGAGAATTTTCGAATCCAGGAGGCTGTTTTACGTAAACTTCTTCTTTCAGCCTGCCGTTTAGGAAGGCACTTTTTACGTCCATTTGGTGAAGCTTAATTTTCTTGAAGCATGCAAAGGAGAGAAGCATTCTGATTGATTCCAGTCGAGCAACTGGTGCATACGTTTGATCAAAATCAATCCCCTCTTGCTGATTGTATCCTTGAGCAACGAGTCTGGCTTTATTTCGAATGACCGTCCCAAATTCATCGACTTTATTCTTGAAGATCCATTTGGTGCCAATGATGGAGACATCTTTAGGAGGTTCCACCAATTCCCAAACGTCGCATCTTTCGAATTGACTAAGTTCTTCTTGCATTGCTACGAGCCAATTTTCATCATTTAAAGCTTCCTTTATGTTTTTCGGTTCCTTTTGTGCAAGAAAGGCAGATAATGCACAAATATTTGCTTGAGCTTTCCTTGTCTTGATGCCATCTGTCTTTTCTCCAATAATAAGCTGTGGAGGATGATTTTTAACCGTCCTAGTGGCTTTAGGAAGAGAGTGTTGAGCTATAACTTCTTGTTCCGCAAGTTTGATCATTTTGTGAGGTTGAATCCCTTGTGCATGAAGTTCCCTTTTTGAACTTAGATTTGCTTCTTGCTCTTCCAAGGTTAATTTTGCAAGTTTTTCTTACTCTTCTTCGACAGGAATAGTGGAATCAGCTTGCTGTTTTTCCTCATCAACTGGTGCAGTTTGTGTTTCTTCATTTTGCTTTACTGAAGAAATCAGCTTGCTGTTTGTACCTGTTCCTGCATCATCTTCCTCTTCTCTTGGCAGATCATTATTAGTTTCTTGAAAAGATACATTAATTGACTCTTCAACAATTTGTTTAGATAAATTATATACTCTATAAGATTTACTAGTTAGAGAATATCCAAGAAAAATGGCCTCATATGATTTAGCATCAAATTTACCGTCACGATCAATTGTTTTGAGAACAAAGCATCTTGATCCAAATATCTTGAAATAGCTGATGTTTGGCTTCCTTTTATTCAGCAATTCATAAGGAGTTTTGTTGAGAATTTGTCTTATAAGAACTCTGTTGAGAATATAGCAAGCTGTATTTACAGCTTCTGCCCAAAAATTCCTTGGCAACTTGCTTTCTTGAAGAATAGTCCTTGCTGTTTCTTGTAGAGACCTGTTCTTCCTTTCTACTACCCCGTTTTGTTGTGGAGTTCGGGGTGCTGAAAATTCATGAGAGATACCTCTATCTTTACAATAGGTGATGAACTCCTTTTGAAATTCACCTCCATGATCACTTCGAATCCCTACAAGTCTTGTATTCAACTTATTTTCAAGTAACTTGATTAGACTCTCAAATTCATCAAAAGCACAATCTTTTGTTTTAAGAAACAATACCCATGTGAATCTAGAATAATCATCGACAATAACAAAGGCATATTGTTTTCCTCCAATGCTTTTATAAGCTTCTGGACCAAAAAGGTCTAGATGTAAAAGTTCTAAAGGTTTACTAGAAGATACCATGTTCTTTGATTTGTGAGGAGTTCGAGTTTGTTTGCCTAATTGGCAAGCTGAACATGTTTCTGTCTTGACGTATTTCATTTTGGGCAATCCTCGTACTAGCTTCTTTGAAAGCAGCTTGCTGAGTTGATCCATATGCACATGTCCTAGCCTTTTATGCCATAGACTTGGAGAAGTATCAACTGCTGCTAAACAGCATGCTATTTTCTGCAGCTCAGAATTCAAAATATATATATTTCCTTCCCTTCTAGCAACTAGTGGGATTTTGTTAGTACTGAGATTTATAATGCATTTTTCTTTATCAAAAGCAACATTATGACCATCATCATATAACTGACTTATGCTAAGTAAGTTATATTTTAAACCTTGAACGAATTGAACTTTATCAATCGAAAGCATGTCATTACCGATTTTGCCTTTTCCAAGTATTTGAAGAGTTTTGTTATCACCAATTGTAACTCTTCCACCCTTTTTCCTTGTGAGAGAGATAAACTGAGATTCATCTCCACACATATGCCTTGTACAACCGCTATCCAAAATCCATTCCTTTGAGCTTGTTTTTGCGGCTAGGCAAACCTATAAAACAAATAAGAATAACTTATCCTTTTGGTACCCAAATTTTGTTGGGTCCAGAATAGTCAGTAGATAGAACATATAAATCATGTAGTTCAGATTTCTTGATCCATTTTTGGATCCATCTTGGTTCGTGGTTTCTTGTTCTTCTTCTGTCATCCTGAAAATGGTAGGCTGTTTTTCCATTTCGGTAGGCTGATTTTATCTGAGTTGTGCAGTGTTGTGAGAGATGTCCCTTCTTTTGACATTTGTTACATATCTTCCAAGGCATTGCATAATCATAAGGAATTCCATGAGTTCCATCATACTGGAGAGCAATTTCTTTTGAAGTTGATGCTAATCCAACACCTTCCTTTTCTATAGGAACTGCAGCTTTCTTCATCATTGATATGAGAGTTTTTTCACCTTGAACAAATTTTTCCATTCCTTTGTTAAGCCTCTTTATCTCCTCCTCGAGTTCTTTTATTTTTTCAGCTTGTTGTATAACTTCCTGTGAAGCTTCTGTTTCTTCTTTCAGCTTGCTGATATGAATATCTTTGAATCCTATTTCATCATTCAACTTGCTGATTTGAATTTCTCTGGTTTCAATATCAGCTTTTAGCTCGCTGAGTTGCTTGATTAGAACATCATTTCTTCTGAGTATTACTTTGTTGAGTCCTTCTAATTGAGTTATGCTATCCTTCAACCTTGTAATAATAGATTCATGTTCATCTAGAGCTTTTTCTTCCATCAAATCTCTGACTAATTTCTTAAGATGAGTATTTTTCTCTTTCAACTTGTTGTTCTCTGTCTTTACTTTGAGATATTCTTCAGAAGCTTCCTGCATAGTTAGTTTTTCTATAACATAAGTAGTAGGTAATGAATTAAATGAATTTACCTCACTGTTGTTATCATCTGAGTCCATTTCGTTGCTTTCCACTTCGGTGTTATCCTCTTCATTGAGACCAACCAAAGCTAAATTAACCATATCATCACTTGAGTCTTCTTCAGAGGTAGAGTCATCACTCCAAGTCATCAACGCTTTAGATTTCCTTTTATCCTTGAATCCAGCTTGCTGTTTTGATTTGTTCTTTAATTTGTAGCAGTCTCTTCGGTAATGTCCCTTCTTGCCACATTCAAAGCATGTTTCTTCTTTGGATTCTCTGAATTCTTTTCTGTTGTCCGAAGAATTTCCTTTCAGTCTCTTCATTTGATTCTTCTTTTCAATAAGTCTTTTAATTCTCCTTGAAATGAGAGCTAAATCCTCATCTGATTCTGACTCTCCTTCATATTCCAGCTTGCTGTTTGTAGAATGAAGTGCTAAATTCTTCATTTTCGCAACTGGAGCTTGTGATGATCTGGCTTGGCTAGCATTAATTTTTGCTTCAAAATGTTCAAGTTCAGCAAAGACAGCCAAAGTATCCATAGTGTCAATTTGTGAGGAAGATTCCAACGCTATTACCTTAGGTGAATAAGACCAAGGTACTGCACTCAATATTTTCATGTTAATTTCAGCTTGAGGAATTGTTTTTCCAAGCAGTTTGAGACCATTCATGGTTTTCTGAAATCTTGCTTGACTTTGTCTTATAGTCTCATCTTCCTTGACAATAAAGCTTCCAAATTCATTCATCAACGTACTGAGTTTAACTTTCTTTAGAGTAGTCGAACCTCCATGATATAGCTCCAAAGTGTCCCACATCTCTTTGGCGGATTGCATGAGGAGACTTTATCACTTTCACTTGCAGAAAGACCATTCATGATAGTATTCATTGCCCTAGTGTTGTAGCTTTCCTTGACCAATTCGGCATCAGTAAGCTCATCAATGTCTTTCGGCTTGTATTCTTTGTCAAGAAATACATACGGTCCTCTGTTGACAACTCTCCATTCAAGTGGTTCCTTTGACAGGTGCATCTTCATTCTGTCCTTCCACCAGTTGTAGTTTTCAGTGCCGAGCAACAAAGGTGCACGGTTGTTAGATGATCCAAGAGGGTAATCGTTAGCCATTTCGATCGATACTATTCCTGTTACAGAACAAATTAGTATACCAAAGCTCTGATACCAAATGAAAACACACCTAGAGGGGGGTGAATAGGTGTATTATGGCTGATAGTGGTTAACTATGAACTGTTTTTAATTTTACCCAGAAACGGCTTGCTGATATGACCTAACAGTTTAATAACAGCAGGCTGAATTTAAATGCAAATGCAGTGCAGAATGAAAAGAGCAAAAAATGAAAAATAACACACGATCTTTTAGCCAGGTTCGACCCCTAACCCCTATGGTCTACGTCCTGGTCCCTTACCAAATTGGTAAGAGAATATATTATTGATCACTATAAATACCGATTACAAGATCCAACAATATATCTCCCTTTACACCCAGCTGCTTACAATTCGGCTTGCTGAATTTCTGTGTTGAACTGACTCTCTAAGCAATACTTCCCAAGTATCCTTCTCTAGTCTAGTTCTAACCACCCAATTCCCGAAACCAAAACTTGTACAGCAACTACTCTTTACAACATGAACAATACAAGGTATTTGAATAAATACAACTCAACCTAATGAACCCTCTGAAATAATATAATCGAAGTGTTTATGAGAGGTTGAAAGGTTTTCAAGAATATAGCAAAGTGGCTCGAAGTTGTGTTTGAATATATGCGGTCTTGTTTTTGCACTTGGATTGTTGTTTTGAAACTGAACAAGAACACTTATTTATAGGTGAATAAAATTGATTTGGGATATAGTCTTTTTGTAGATTCAAGAGGCTCCTTCCTCAGCTTTTCCAGAATATAGCCGTTAGTGTTTATATTCGTTGAGGTTGAAATGAAGTGGAGAGTAATGAAGGAACTGTTTGCTTTTCTGGAAATAACGTGCAAGCATGAGAGATATAGGAGACAAAGGGAATAAAGATATGGTATGGGTTTGGTTTAGTTAAATAAGGAAAAAGGTGACACCTTATTTAATTGTAAGGAAAAGTTGTCTCCTACTTTACTAAAGTCAAGAATATTTAATGATAGGCATGGGTGAATATTTCAGAGGGTCCCTCACAATAAACCTATCAACAAGATATAACAAGTTTCTAAAAGAAACGAATGTCTTCTTGGTTTCTGTCCTTTCTGCCGCCTAGAATCAGCATGCTGAATTGTACTGAGTTGTATGATCAGCTTGCTGAAATATCATACATTCCATAACAACTTGCTGAAAAATAACGGTAAGTCTGACATGTAATAGCTTGCTGAATTATAAACATAATTGGACACAGCTTGCTGAAATATAATCATCAAAACATAAGGGTTACACTTTCAAACTCGAACACTTTCGCACTAAAAACATTTTCGAAAACCCCCGGTCAGGTTTTGCTTCTTGTACGATTTCAAGAATCATCGGTCGACTGATGTCGGACCCCAACTACTCACTTTTCATTTAAATCCAGTTTTAAAAGAAAAAGAAAAAGGGACTCTGGCAGGTGTGGGAACCGTTGACGAATGATTCCCGGGATGTGTAAGCGACCGTAAGCCAGGCGGTCCATCAAGTATTATTCCGGCCCAGGTGTTGCCGAAGGATGATTACGGATGTAGTTTTCATCGAGGGTGATTACGGATGTAGTTTTCACCCGGGGATAGTTACGGATGTAGTTTCTATCCTTCTACCGGTAGAGAAGACCCGCAGATTATTGGACTTGGATGTGGCGACTGATCATCGTCAATCCCTGTCAGGTTTTATGTTTTCTTTAAGTCCCATTCCTCCACTTTGGAAAAAATGCTCTGACACTGCTTCTTAGGCTTATGTGCCAAGTTGCCGATAGTGTTCTATTTTGATGAGAAAGATGTTGACTCCATGCAGTATCTAGAACTGCAAATTTACTTTGAAAACAAGGGCACGTATTGGTGCACCTTTGAAATTTATCAACGATGACAAGTGGTTTTATAACGGAATGATATAAACGAGTTTAATAACTGCTAAATACATGTAAGGACATTTTGCTTATCTTATACATATATTTCTTGCTGAGCTATAGTTGCTCACTCTTGCTTGTTTTGAAATTTACAAACACAACAGTTAAGAGAAATGGCAAGACCCAGACAGACTGCCCGAAAGCAGGTGACTAGGCCCGAGGCAGCAGTTGAGATTCCACCAGTAACTTGTTTCAGTGACCATAACCTGTCGCTCTGATACCAACCTGTAACGCCCCAACTTCCCAATACTGAAAATATATATTATAATAAAATAGACATTGATATTGGGAAATTTTAGAAAATTTCGGCATGAAGTATTCATAAATCGGACTATCCACCTGTAAATCAACCCAAACCAAATTCCAATTTAACAATTACACTTAATACACCAATGATTCCTCACTGGGATCGATTCTAGGTTATGGTATGAAACAAGAATCTAAACCATACAAATTATTACAATTTCTTCTACTACTCTGATTTCAATAACTATACCGCTTAATCTGTAGCTTAACTCCAATCCGTGCTTACCCGCTTTAGCTTCGGGATCTATCCTGTAAAGGCTGCCTCATTGCTCTCATATGACTCGTACGATGTAGACATCCACCCTTATTCCTAACTGAAAGATTAGAGAAAATGAAGCAAGAGTGAGCCAAAGAATGCTCAGCAAGCGAACAGTATAGTGAAACAATAATACCACAATGATTCATTGGTGAACATATCACTGACCAACTTATCTCAAAGGAATAGTTCACAATTACAGAAGCTCAAGAACTTTAAAGATATAACATTTTATTTAATTCAGGAAATGGAATAGAATTGGACTATTTTGCATTTTATTAATAAAAACAATAAGGTTAGGCTGCTGATCAGTCACGCACTAACCCCGGACAAACGCACACAGCAATGTCCTTTAATGGATCCACGGCACACATTGGCCTTAATAACTTCTGACCACGAATCTGGTCCGACCCTTTACGGTCCACATTTAAAAAAAACAATAGTCCAATCCTATAATCTGAACGTCAGGTGTCGGAACAATCGACCACCTTTACCAGCCAAGCACCCTGGAAACTCACGTTCCAGGTTAACAACTCAAATCTCAAGAAGAAATGAGGTCTAGTAAAATTCTGACCTAGATATCGACAAGTTCGATATAGAGAAGGGTATTATTCCATAATATATCAGTGAAACAGGGACAACAATTTCAGCAATATTGAATGGGAATATGATAAACAGCTATTCATATCTACTGAAAATTTAAGAGCAATAATATCAACGACAAATCGAATTAATATAATGATCAAGTGACGAAAAACATGGTTCATTTGAGTGAAATGATTTACTTGCAACATGAATAACAACAATTGTAATTATAAGATAAAACAAGGGTATAGTCAAGTGCTAAGCATTTAATAAATTTACCAACACATTGTCAAGTTGAATCAACATAAGCGAATTAAGTAGTTTTAAAATAATCATTTGTAAAATAACTCCAAGACAATAAAATTGTAGGACAGGTTGAAGAAAACCTCTCCTAAAGGGGTCCATTAGTGAAAATCCGTTACCAAGTTTAAACTAACATGAGAGATTCGAATATTTTAAAACGAATATTTAAGAAATTCTCAATTACTTAAGGTCTCACTCATATCAGCTAAGCACTTATATAGGCTTCAGCTGCCAGAACCGGCATGACAAATATGAGTTTAAATAATTAAGAAGATCTCAATTCATTCTTGGTTTTAACCGTCACTGAGCAACACAAGCCTCAACAACAGTATAAACCTCGAATTAATTTACAATAATTTGAAGAAAACGCTCTTTGAAGAATATTAATAATGACGGGAAATATTTATATAAAATAATTTTTAAAAGAATCGACACGTGAACAATAGGTGAAGAGAATAAACAATGAAAGAATAATTTTGAGAATGAGTGTTTGTAAATTAATAGAAGAAGAATGTCACTGAAAGTAAAATAAAATAAAATAAAGGGTATGGGCACTAGCAAACATGGTTTAAAAGAAATATCGTAAAATCAACAGAACAGGTTCACATTATTTAGAATAAATATGAAGAATATAATTGCTTGCAAGAAGGAATTTCGAAAGAACAATAAATAATACAAAAGGTTTCACATCACTTAAACAATAAGTGAGGAATAGTAAACTTGCAACTAACTTGACAGAAATATTGTATAAATAACAGAAACATACTTATCCTACTTGAACAATAAGTAGGGAATAGTATACTTGCCTCAATTCACAGGTTTCCATTTCCAATACTTTAACACTTTATTATTTTACATCCGTCTCTACTTCTTTATACATTGATCTTTGTTCGATCCCACGTCTGTCTTTCTTTTATCACTTGTCAGTGTCTACCCGAGCACACTCGTCCACTCCAATAATTATTCCATTCCTCGAGGTCCCATCTAGACGTACGCTGACTCTTCGTTGGCCTCCTACTGGTACCTATATACAGGTAAAGTACTATTTTAGTACGATAACAACCTTAACCGTCTACTCTATTCTACCCCATCATATCTTATTATGCTTTATAATTATAACACGAATAGCACATAAAGACCATCACTTACTCAAAATAGCATAGTGAAATCCGATAAACCACATAAGCACTTAGCCCATAATATCAATTTACACTTATACCTGTTAACATGTATATCATATCTGTTTACAAATACTACTTTTCAATTTACTATGCAAATTACAAAATAATTCTAACAAAAATTGGACAGCACCTCCTTTAAAATATGACCTATCCTGTTGTGATAAAATCGAACCAATCAGAAATCCAGTATCATTTGCTCTATAATTAACTCCATACAATCTCAGAGTTATCACAATCATACAAACATATACTCTTTACACCTTCTGACAATCCGCATATTTAACATTCAACATATATACACTTCACTTTAGTACTCAAAATCACTTGGATACACTTATTAGAATCCAACAAATATAATTATTATTCTTAACAAAACATACTAGCCACTAATCATGTAAACACCTTCATTAGCTATTAACAATTATCAATACATATTAGCTAATACTTAACAATCTTTATAAACCTCAAAATTAATATAATCTTTATAATTTAATAGTTTCGAAAATTTAACCAACAATCAAAGATTTACCATGCAGTGGAACTACTTCACAATTGACACATAAAATCGATTAACTACATAAATCAAGAGCCCTTAATTCGCAATTATTCTTTAATTGCCTGAACCCACTTCTTCCTCTTCTCATCCCATGAATTTCAAATCAATCTTCTGAACCTCCTCATTACTCAATCTATCAACACCCAACACCCACATATGTTCATCCAAAAACATCCCGTCTTACACTACCATAACCTTGACAACACTCCTGCTCAATCACATTAACTCTCAAATCATCTCCCAATCTCACACTCCTCTTATTCCTATACATACTCTCCCTAAAATGCCATAACCAAATAAGTATTGCACCAACTACAAGTGCAACATCACACTTCCCAGTCGCAAGTGACCCAACAGTAGTGACAACAAACTCATGAGTACCCGGTAATGAACCCTTTCCCACCGGCTAGACAACAACAGAATCCTAGCAGCTTCCGCAACCTCCTCAACTCACATTCCGCTTTCGAAATAGCAGTCCCTTTACCAAAAAAAAACAATCGAAGACTTCTCAGCTTTGTTCCTCTGCACTTACCACGCTCACCTACTACACATACATCCCTCCCTTATCTTTCCAGTCTCCATTTTCGATTATACAGTCCCCAAAACAACCACACCATAACCAGTCAATCTTCGACAACCAACAACCCAACAAAATTCTATTAACTCACCATCAACTACCTCATACACCCAGCTGCACCCATGTTACAATTCACGACACACCCAGCAGATTAACAGAGTCTTCGATTTGTAGTGAAAACAAAACCACGGCAACCATACAACTCAACTGACACACAGGTATATACATGCCTGCAACCATTCGACCAAAACCAAAACATTACGATTGAGCACTGAAAACTCAAACCCATCAAAATCGAATACCCATCAAAATCGAATACCCATAATTCGGTTACAGCTATACACGCACGATGAACACTAACGCAGCAACATACATATCCAACAAGTTCGAAATCAAACTTACAACAGGAAGAAACAACAATTTCAGTGGTGTCTCGGTGATATCAATACATCCCCAAACTCGGCAGCCCACACACACATCCATTCCTGTATACGCACACACAGCTCACACCTATGACCCATGAATGCTCGCACAATACAGCAGCCACACCGAGCAGAATAAACGGAGGGGAGAGAGATTTAGGAGAGAGCAGCGAGAAAGAGATGTGGGAGATTGAGGGAGAGATTAGAGAGAAGAAGAGAAATTGATAAATTCCTAGAGAGAGATGAGTTTCTCGAGAGTTCTCGAGAGGAAAAGAACACAGCGTACCCGAGAAGCCAGAAAGAAGTCGCTGCTTTTGATTAAAATGGTTAAGGGAAAAATCTGAAAAATCATAATTCTGAAAAAAAAAACAACTCTTAAATCAATTACATAGCTTTTGAAAATCAAATTTTAAACATAAAACTAATATAAAAATAAATTTAAAAATCATAAAAGAAATTTTATATAACTACAAACATCCCCATATTTTTAAAATATTTTTAGGATCAATAACGAATTAAATATGAATTTTACAAATAACGATCCTTTAAACGCAATAAAACTTTTAAATCCATTTTAAAATAGTTAAACACCAAAAGTAATTCTCCCAATAATTTTAAAAACTAAATAATTACGCAAAGATAATATTACAAAATTTTCATGATTTTTATCAACTCCAATGATTTTATAAAAATCATCAAATGGAGAGAATCTCAGAATACTTAAGATTTTCAAATTCCAGATTGTCATGGCTTTCATCAGTTTGCAAAATTCCAAACTTCTTATCATCAAATGCAACATGAATTGATTCGATAACAATGTTAGTTCTGAGATTGTATACTTTGAAGGCCTTTGATGCTGAATATCCTAGAAAGATTGCTTCATCCGATTTGGCTTCAAATTTCCCAAGTTGTTCTGGATGAACTTTCAGGACAAAGCATTTGCATCCAAAGATGTGAAAATATTTCACACTTGGTTTCTTTCCTTTGATCATCTCATAGGGAGTCTTACCATGAGCATTTACCAAGGTACAGTTTTGAGTGAAACATGTAGTGTTGATAGCTTCTGCCCAGAAATAGGTTGGAATCTTTGCATCTGCAAGCATGGTTCTTGCTGCCTCTATGAGAGTTCTGTTCCTTCTTTCTACTACACCATTCCGCTGAGGTGTTCCAGTTGTAGAAAACTGTTGAGTAATTCCATTGTCTACACAATACTCCTCCATTGTAGAATTCTTAAATTCTGTACCATTGTCACTCTTGAGCACTTTGACCTTGTACTCAGAGCTATTTTGAATATTCTTGACAAGTTCAATGATTTGCTGAGGAGCTTCATCCTTTTTTTGTAGAAAGAATACCCATGTGAACCTTGTGTAATCATCCACTATAACTAGAGCATATCTTTTCTTGTTGATAGACATAATGTTTACTGGACGAAATAAATCAAGATGCAGCATGTGAAATGGTTCAGTAATTGAATTTTCTGCCTTGCTCTTGAAAGTGGTTCTTCTTTATTTACCAAGCTGACAAGCATCACAAAGTCCATCTTGCACATAGTTTGCCTGAGGTAGGCCTCTCACCAGATGACGCTTAACAAGTTGATTAAACTTCTTGAAGTTGAGATGTGAGAGCTTCCTGTGCCAGTTCCAGCTTTCATCATTTGATGCCTTGCTGTAAAGACATCTGACAGTTCCTTTAGATGTGTCACTCAAGCAGGCTTCATATATGTTACCATGTCTCTGACCAGTCAGAACAATGTCTCCATTCTTCATATTCAAGATTTTGCATCCTTTACTGTCAAAGATTGATTGGTAACCCTTATCACCCAGTTGACTTATGCTTAAAAGTGTGTGTTTCAAGCCTTCAACCAATCCTACTTTTTCTATGATGACATTCCCCAAAATAATTGAGCCATATCCCAGAGTTTCTCCTTTGTTGCCATCTCCAAAGGATATTACTGGGCCAGCTTTCCTCTCAAACTTTGTAAGCAGGGACTTCTTTCCAGTCATATGTCCAGAGCATCCACTCCAAGATAATTGATTGCTTCTTTCCAGAGCCCTGCAAAGAAAAAGTAGCTAGTTAGAATTTTTTAGGACCCAACTTTGATTGGATCCTTTCTTACTAACTTTTGGACCAACAGGCTTTGAAGATTTTGCTTTTGATTTACTTGTTGCAAAGTAAACCTTAGACTTAGATTTCACAAACTATTTGTGACTAGGAGTTTCAGATTTCAGAGAATAATAGTCATAATACAACACATATAAATGGAATGAAGTAAACTACAACAATGATAACAGGGTTCTTGTGGTTGGTATTGAATTCTCTGAGTCTTGGGGAATCTGGACTTAGTTTTCCAAGACGGTTTTTAACTACAGTCTAGGGCCAAATGATTATGATTTCCACATTTATAGCATTTCTTCCTAGGTGCATCAGGTACATTCTTGTAATTATTCTCCTTTTTAATACCTTCTTTTCCATTCCTATTTCTTCTGATCTTGCTAGACTCTGAAATACTTTCTAGTCTCTGTTTCAACTGAGACTTAGTCAGAAAACCTATGTTGACATTCTTAGGTTTTTCTAACACTCTCTCATCTGAATTGCTATTGTTAATTCTTTTGTGCACAACTGGGGTACCTTTAGAATCAACAAATTTAACATGTTTAGGTTCAGAAACTATCTTCTTACCTTCAGACTTAGATGTACTAGCTTCAGTTTTACTATCATCATTGACAATAGCTACATTATCTTCTTGCCTAGCCTTATTAAAACCTAAACCATTAACTTTACCAAGAATTTGTTTTTCAATGATTTCTTGAGTCTTTTTACCAGAATTGTTAATGGTTTTAATCACATCTCTCTCTTCCTCTAGTTCTTTTCTGACATAGTCATAAGCTTTAAGAATAACACCATAATCTTGCTTAGCTTTATCAGAACTTAACTTATATTCTTCTATTTGAATTAACTCAGATTCAAGAAAATTATTTCTACTAACTAATTCATCATTCTTAGCCTTGAGTTCATCTTTTTCACTAGCAAGAATTTTGAAATTAGTCATAAGATTCTTAAACTCAACATGAATAGATCTAATATCATCAGAATCTAAGCTATCAAATGAATCAAGAGAGAGAAGTGATACCTTAACAGAAGATGAAGAAGTTTTCTTTGGAGATCCAGGCTTGTCTGAAGCACTTGCCATCAATGCAATGTTGTCATAATCCAATTCATCTTCAGAATCACTGGAGTCTGTCCAATCCTTCTGTGTGACCATGAGTGCATTACCCTTCCCTGAATTCCTAGGCTTCTTGCACTCACTAGCAAAGTGTCCAAGCTCACTGTAGTTAAAGCACTTGATCTTGGCTTTATCAAGCTTGATAATTGTACTTTTACCTTTGTCACTCTTCTTCTCCTCTTTCTTCTGAAAAGTGCCTTTGCTAAATCTTCTCCTGTTGAATCTTCCTTTCTTGAAAGCTTTAGCAAACATAGCAAAGAGTTCTTGCATCTCTGATTCAGAATCATTATCTTCAGAGTCTATATCTGCAGTCTCTGACTCAGAACATTCTTTGCTCTTCTTCTTCCTCAAGTCTCTTTCAGCAGATTCAGACTTTTCTTCTGGAAGCTTCTTTGATTCAGATTGAGCAGTGAGTGCAACAGTTTTCATCTTTCCTTCACTCCTGCTCTTTTTCTGCTGCCTGTCAAGTTCATAAGCTCTCAATTTTCCATAAACTGCTTCTAATGATATTTCATCCAGATCATTAGCTTCCTCAATTGCAGATATCTTCTCATTGTAGAAATCAGGAAGAGCTTTCATGAACTTAGTATTCATATCCTCCAAGTCATAATATTTACCATGTATGGCCATCTCATTGATGAGTTTAGTAAATCTATCAAAGGTGTCAGTAAGTGACTCACCAGACTTGGATTCAAAGTACTCATACTGTTGTATGAGAAGTATCCTCATATTCTTCTTGACAGGTTTTGTTCCTTCACAGTGAACCTTTAGATTGTCCCATATCTCCTTAGCAGTTTTACAAGAGAGAACATAGTTAGTGAGAACAGAATCAAGACTGTTGAATAGTATGTTTCTCACTTTAGCATCCTTAAGAACGTTATCCTTTTCCTTATATGTCCATTCAGATTTAGGCTTCTCTGCTGTATGTTCTGGAACAACTTTTCCTTCGACAGTTGCTTGAGGAACAAGCCTTGTTGGAACAAAAGGCCTATCTCTGATTCTGTCAAGATAATCAGGATCTGTTGCTCTGATTTTTGTTTGATTAGATGAACAAGAACAACGAATGAATCAAACTTTGTTTGTATTAAAATAAATCAAATACAAACTCTACCAAAGGTGTACAATACCTTTAGCAGTTGATGACAATATAAATCTCTCTCTTTGTTTGTTTCGAACTCTCGAATACAAACCTTATACAGAGCTTCACACGATATGCACTCTATATTTCTCAATTCCCCTCTTTTTTTACAATGATAGAGAGAGAGTATTTATAATGCTACCTATAAACTAATAACAGAATTATAATCTATCTATGACAATGTTCTACCATCCAGTTGATAGTTTCCATCAATAAAGAATTCGTTTCCTTCACGATATCATCTTGCTTGTTTTTCAAAACAATGATCCTGTTTTATAGCACTTGCCAGTTTCTGTAGCATCCATAATGACATCATCTGTAACACGACTGATATCAGGATTTCCCATTGCATCAGGATCTGATCATCCCATCAGTATTTGATCAGGATCTGACTTTCTGTATCAGGATCTGCTCTTAGTTCCTGAAATATAGTCTCTGACACACTGTTCCTGACTAAACTCTACAGATTACTGTCTAACACATATATCCTATACAAAGTGCTAAATCCTTTATAATATCAGGATATACAAGAAGTATTAGCAAAATTCTATTCTCAACATCACAGCTTATGAATTATTCCTAACACTTTTTAGTGTCTAACAATGCCTTCCTGATCACAAGACTCCTTGAAAGCACCGTCTGTATACTCTGTACCGTTGTCAGATCTCAATGTCTTCAACTTTTTACCAGTTATGTACTCAATCATTGTTTTCCACTTCTTGAATGTGTTGAATACCTCATTCTTATGTTTCATGAAATACACCCAAACGTACCTAGAATAATCATAAAAAGTGACAAAATATCTTGAACCTCCTTTTGAAGTGATTGAAGCGGGACCCCAAACATCCACATGCACATAGTCTAATATACCAATGCTTCTATGTTTGTTTGCCTTGAACTGAACCCAATGTGCTTTACCGTACATGCAATGCTCGCAAAAATACGTGCAAGCTTTTTTCATGTTCTTTAACAAACCCTTTTCACCAAGATAATTTTGAACTTTCTCCGACATATGCCCAAGCTGCCTAGGCCATAACCTAGTGCATTCACATGGGTCTCCACCACTGCCAGTAGCCGCAACCACAACACTATCAGTCACCATTGTACACAAAAGCTCATAAAGATTTCCTCGAGAAACACCTTTCATCACAACCAAAGAACCATGAACAACTTTCATCTCAATATTTTGTGTAACAATTATACACCCACCAGAATCCAAAGCACCAACAGAATTAAGGTTCTTCTTTAATTTAGGGACATGTCACACATCTATCAATGTTCATACCACCCCATCATGCATCCTAATCCTTATGGAACCAAGTCCAATTGCTTTACAAACATAGTTATTCGCCATCAATACGGTTCCAACTTCAATGCCTCTATAAGTAGTAAATCACTTCCGATTTGGACACATAAGGTAATGAGCAACAAGAATCGATATCCATCTGTTTGTGATTTCTCCTTCACATATGACAAAATAACAATCATCACTGCCCCTTCTTCTGAAGCATAACCAACCTCTTATTTCTCTTGTACTTTTCTGGTATCCTCGTTGTTCTTGTTCTTCTTCCAAGCAACCCTTTTATAAGGAAAATTTGCTTTATATTGTTGCAGGCTTACCACACTTGTAGCACTTCCTCTCTGCAGGAGGTCTAGAATTCGACTTAGACTTGCCTCTCCCATCTTTTCCTCGATCGTTGCTTCTACCCCTTACAAACAACCCTTGTGCCTGCTCATTATTAGCATTATGATCCATACTACTAGTTGCAATATTTCGAAGAACATTCGCTAAAATTGAAGTTCTAGTCCCATTCACCGTAAGAGTGTCATCCTATTGACATATTATTATGATGTAATAGGGAACTTACTATAATTATTATTATTAGGGAAAAGAGATAGTTTCTTTTATCATGGTATCTAGAGCCCAAGGTTATTAACGAAGATGACGAAGAGGCAAAACCATGACAATGATGATGGGTTTGTGGGAGATACTGTACCAATCCTATGATGATGCGATGACTTACAACAAGATTAGACAATCGTTTTCCGATTCATAATGATGACGATGAATGACTACGATGACTCAATGATTGTTTCTCGATGGGAAACAACAACAATGACGACGACGACCCGTTGATCGTTTCTCGATGGAAACGACAACAAACAATGACCGATAACGACCTGCTGATCGTTGACCCTGCTCTAAGCGAAATGTACTTAGTTTGGTTTAGGCGTGTTTGTGTATATAACGGGATAAATGTATAACTAGATAATACTGGTATTTTTTTAATTTTTTTTTATATTTCTTTAAATACCATTCAAAATAATTGACTTGTCATCATTTCTCTATTTATTATGATTACAAATACTAGTTACCTGTTTCATCAGATGATACAGGTTGTAAGATCGATTAAAATAGTACTTCAAGAAGCTTTCAGTTTTTGAAAGGAGATTGGTTTCTTGACATCAAGAGGTAGCACCCAATATCCACTTTTACAACTAAAGCATAATACATTGTAGATTATAGCTCTTGAGCTCAGATCTTGTGGATGAGGAGCTAAATTGAGGACTATAGACTTCTACTAAATAATCATGTTGAACACTTAAGACCATTTCATTTTTCGTGAGACCATGACCACTTGATGAATCCAGTTTCTCTAAGTTGATTAATAAACTTGGATGTCAAATATTTCAAATTAATAAAAGTTCACATTTGCATCAGGATCTGATCATCCCATCAGTATTTGATCAGGATCTGACTTTCTGTATGAGGATCTGCTCTTAGTTCCTGAAATATAGTCTCTGACACACTGTTCCTGACTAAACTCTACAGATTACTGTCTAACACATATATCCTATACAAAGTATCAGGATATAAAAGAAGTATTAGCAAAATTCTATTGTCAACATCACAACTTATGAATTATTCCTAACACTTTTTAGTGTCTAACAATGCCTTCCTGATCACAAGACTCCTTGAAGCACCATTTGTATACTCTGTACCGTTGTCAGATCTCAATGTCTTCAACTTTTTACCAGTTATGTACTCAACCATTGTTTTCCACTTCTTGAATGTGTTGATTACCTCATTCTTATGTTTCATGAAATACACCCAAACGTACCTAGAATAATCATAAAAAGTGACAAAATATCCTGAACCTCCTTTTGAAGTGATTGAAGCGGGACCCCAAACATCCATATGCACATAGTCTAATGTACCAATGCTTCTATGTTTGTTTTCCTTGAACTGAACCCAATGTGCTTTACCGTACATGCAATGCTCGCAAAAATACGTGCAAGCTTTTTTCATGTTCTTCAACAAACCCTTTTCACCAAGATAATTTTGAACTTTCTCCGACATATGCCCAAGCTGCCTATGCCATAACCTAGTGCATTCACATGGGTCTCCACCACTGCCAGTAGCCGCAACCACAACACTATCAATCACCATTTTACCCAAAAGCTCATAAAGATTTCCTCGAGAAACACCTTTCATCACAACCAAAGAACCATGAACAACTTTCATCTCAATATTTTGTGTAAAAATTATACACCCATCAGAATCCAAAGCACCAACAGAATTAAGGTTCTTCTTTATTTTAGGGACATGTCACACATCTATCAATGTTCATACCACCCCCATCATGCATCCTAATCCTTATGGAACCAAGTCCAATTACTTTACAAACATAGTTATTCGCCATCAATACGGTTCCAACTTCAATGCCTCTATAAGTAGTAAATCACTTCCGATTGGGACACATAAGGTAATGAGCAACAAGAATCGATATCCATCTGTTTGTGATTTCTCCTTCACATATGACAAAATAACAATCATCACTGCCCCTTCTTCTGAAGCATAACCAACCTCTTATTTCTCTTGTACTTTTCTGGTATCCTCGTTGTTCTTGTTCTTCTTCCAAGCAACCCTTTTATAAGGAAAATTTGCTTTATATTGTTGCAGGCTCACCACACTTGTAGCACTTTCTCTCTGCAGGAGGTCTAGAATTCGACTTAGACTTGCCTCTCCCATCTTTTCCTCGATCGTTGCTTCTACCCCTTACAAACAACCCTTGTGCCTGCTCATTATTAGCATTATGATCCATACTATTAGTTGCAATATTTCGAAGAACATTCTCTAAAATTGAAGTTCTAGTCCCATTCACCGTAAGAGTGTCATCCTATTCACATATTATTATGATGTAATACGGGAACTTACTATTATTATTATTATTAGGGAAAAGAGATAGTTTCTTTTATCATGGTATCTAGAGCCCAAGGTTATTAACGAAGATGACGAAGAGGCAAAACCATGACAATGATGATGGGTTTGTGGGAGATACTGTCCCAATCCTATGATGATGCGATGACTTACAACAAGATTAGACAATCGTTTTCCGATTCATAATGATGACGATGAATGACTACGATGACTCGATGATTGTTTCTCGATGGGAAACAACAACAATGACGACGACGACCGTTGATCGTTTCTCGATGGAAACGACAACAAACAATGACCGATAACGACCTATTAATCGTTGACCCTGCTCTAAGCGAAATGTACTTAGTTTGGTTTAGGCGTGTTTGTGTATACAACGGGATAAATGTATAACTAGATAATACTGGTATTTTTTTAATTTTTTTTGATATTTCTTTAAATACCATTCAAAATAATTGACTTGTCATCATTTCTCTATTTATTATGATTACAAATACTAGTTACCTGTTTTATCAGATGATACAGGTTGTAAGATCGATTAAAATAGTACTTCAAGAAGCTTTCAGTTTTTGAAAGGAGATTGGTTTCTTGACATCAAGAGGTAGCACCCAATATCCACTTTTACAACTAAAGCATAATACATTGCAGATTATAGCTCTTGTGCTCAGATCTTGTGGATGAGGAGCTAAATTGAGGACTATAGACTTCTACTAAATAATCATGTTGAACACTTAAGACCATTTCATTTTTCGTGAGACCATGACCACTTGATGAATCCACTTTCTCTAAGTTGATTAATAAACTTGGATGTCAAATATTTCAAATTAAAAAAGTTCACATTTGTAATGAGTTTCAAATATATTTACAGAAATTAAATTGTGGACATTTACAGGACTTGTAAATTCTTTTAAGATATGAAGAAAATTGTATTTATTAGGTGTACTAATTAATTATCGAATATTTAATTGTTATATGCATTTGTAGCAATTATTTTGTATTGCAAAATAGAATTATAATATCTAATTTAATCGATATTTAACATTTAAGACATTTAAAATTATTTTGACTTGAAAAAATTCAATGTTTAATTAGTTCAATTTTAAATTAATTAAATAAAATTGCAACATAATCATCTGCATAAAAAATAATGGATATTTTTAATTATATATATATATATATATATATATATATGTATATATATATATAATGTATATGACTATGGTTCAATTAGGAACTTTTTATTTTGGGTAACTGGGTAACTAAATGTCAGCCACACAATAGTTAATATCCAAATTAAAAGGCAAACCCTACATTTGAGGTTGTCAAAAAAATCCGAAAAATTCGTTCGAAATATTTGTATTCGTATCCGAAAAAAAGAGGATATTATCCGTATCCGAAATAAATCAGATATTATATGTATTCGAATCCAAAAATTTCGGATACGGATATTGATATAGGTGATATGGGCTAAAAATAAGCCCTACAGACGCAATCAATGTTGCATTAATTAGACCTAGTTTGGTCCAAATACAAAGCCCATTAATGAGGCCCAAAATCCTAATTTAGTATTAATTTCGTAATTAATATTAGGGGTGATATCTTTATGAGTAACCTCCAAGGCACGTACTTCAACAGGGAAACAAACTCCTACAAGATAAGAGTCTAAAACCTTCCTCAAGGCTGACTTGACCACCAAGTCTCCAAACTCTACTCTAACTTTAAGACTTCTCATCCTATATAAGGGCCCGACCCCTCATTCTCAAAACTACGTCTTGGCTTGATTCTCAATAACGAGATACGTAGACACTCTGTGAGGACCGATCAGTCTCGAACACGGAAACAACCATTAAAGCTCGAAGCTCACCATCCCTTGTATTTAATACATACAAACCCTAGCCACAATTTACAAACCTTTGTTTTTATTCCACAACATTTGGCACCGTCTGTGGGAAGACAACATCGACCATGGTTACCACACGAAGAACAACACCATTCTCAACCGAGGCCATCCCCGCTTCTTCTATTCCACCTGCTGACACTGAAAAAGGGAACGTACCCCCATCAACATGGGCGATTGCTCAAACCCAAGTTTCTCAACCAATAGGGACGACTCCCAATGATGAAAGAACTCTACCAGTGGTTGTCCACCCCGGTCATGAGACTAATCGACTTCACTAATTTTTACATAATAAAACATCGGTGGTTCGAATCCCAACAAAAACATTATTTCACTAATTTTTACATAATTATTGAAGGATATTATTTTTGTAATATTTTAAAAAATAGGGAAAAAATCGTAACTTCACACCCATCAAAATGGCAAACTTTACCCTTGTGTTGAAGTTTAATATATAGTAATAGATAATAATAAACGTACATGTCAAATGAGATTTTTGTACTATTTTGTGCAGGAGTATTATATGCAGTAAGGAGACATAAATTAATGAGGACATTAAACTACTATTTATATTGGTTATGTATGTATATTCTGAAAAAGTCGTTCTAAATTAATTTAGCAACCTTTTTCACCTAAAAATTATTCACCACCGTTATCACAATTAATTTGACATTTAAATGTTTGAATATTAAATCATACTAGCTTATAACCCGTGCGATGAACGAATTTCTTTTGATATGCAATAAATTAAATTTTATGTTACAGTTACATTTTTATATAATCATTTTTTTAAATAATTTTTTTAATTTAAATTAAAATAATTTAATATAAATTTAATTAATGATAGTATAGATGCCTGAATAGAGGTCCAAAACTCATAATGGGCCTAGAGATGAATATTGGTTCACTAAAACCCACCACCAGGAGTCAGTCCAATATACTATCAAGCACAATGTGGAAGTTTGCAACCCCAAGCTACGGGTCGAGTTCGCCAGCAAAGTCCCTAGTATGGGATAGCATCTATCATGCACGTCTCTGTACAAGGTCCAGCGTGGCCTAGAGGTCCAGCGTGGCCTAGAGGTTCAGCGAAGCCTAGAATACTCTCTCTGTAAGGTCCAGCGTGACCTAGAGGTCCAGCGAGGCCTAGAATACAGTCTACAATGTCTAGCGAGGCCTAGAGGTCCAGCGAGGCCTAGAGTATATTTATTATGAAGGCTTACGGCCAGGCCCAGCGAGGTCGCGTGAGTATAATTATCTCCGTACAGTGTGGACCACCTCGCATGACTAGCCCAACGAGGCTGCATGCGAGGCCATGTAGCTTCTCCATTCGCCTCGTCAGCGAGGCCAGTTGATTTAAGCATCATGCTAGCCATAGGCAACCTTTAATGGGCGATGGGTCATGAGCAGAATAAATGGGTAAAATATATCAACCCAAGAAGACGTCTAGCGGATTTGGGCCAAGTCGAGCCCATAGAAACCCTAGCCCGTCTAGGTAACTTCTTCTCTAAGAACTACGTATGGCTTATCCCTATAAATAGGGTACGTAGGCATCTTGTTATGGATGATTGACAGTTGGCAGCAACAGAGAATAAATAGTTTTCTCTGACATTCAACGAATCAACAAACATGATCAGCCACAAAAAATTACCAATCTCCTTCCGTGTTCTTCGTGTTCTTAGCAAAATATCCATATTTTGCTCCGTGATTCCAGCAACCTCCAAAATATTGTTATACAATATTCTCCCTATAACATTTGGAGCTAGAAGGAGGGCAAGTAATCATATTGGGAGAAGGATGACTAAATGGAACAAGAAGAACGGAGGGAACAACAACGGGGAGACCCCGGGTCTCACAAGACACCCAGGAGCGAGGCGAAGATAGGGGCCAAGGTTCGGAATGACCCCCATCTCTTCGTAGAGAGCGTGAGTGGTCTTATCGTCGCGAAGACAGACCCCCCTCTCTTCGTAGAGAGCGCGAGCGGTCCCATTACCGCGATGAACGACCCCCCTCTCCACGTCGAGATTGTGAGCGGTCCCATAAGTACGAACCTGAACCCCGGAATCGCAAAAAAGGAAGATCGCAAGGAGGATCAAAAGGAGTCAAGCGCTCCCAAAAAGACTCAATTCCATCATGGTAGCACTGGAGAGGGACAAAAAAAAAAGGTTGAGGATAAGAAGATCAAGATTGGGAACTTTAACCTCGAGGAGCTGAAAAAGGCCTTTAATAAGATACTACTAGGACAAAGGAAGGATCTCAGCGTGAGGCTGCCTCATCTTCGGGGAGGTCAGTAAGTGTCTTTGATCACATTGGAAAGAAGTTAATTGAGAATGATCTCCACTTCAAGCTCGAGAAGCTCACTGTTGACAAGAAGGATTAACGACCCCATGGTAGAGGCTAAGGCAAGGGTAAAGGTTCTAAGAGACCCCCTTCTCCTCGTGGAGATAGGGAGCGGTCCCATTGTCGTCACGACGGACCCCCTTCTCCTAGTCGAGATTGTGAGCGGTCCCATTGTCGTCACGACATACCCCCTTCTCCTCGTCGAGATTGTGAGCGGTCCCATTGTCGTCACGACGGACCCCCTTCTCCTCGTTGAGATAGTGAGCGGTCCCATTTTCATCACGATGGATCCCCTTCTCCTCGTCGAGATTGTGAGCGGTCCCATTGTCATCACGACGGAACCCCATCTCCTCGTCGAGATCAACGAGAGCCCTATATGGTGTGGCTATCGAGATCAATGAAACGTCTCTACATGATATGCTTCTTGGTGAAATACCTCTACGTCAATGAGAGGGGGGACGCCCCCGATCCTTGGGGAGAGGGGGGACACCCCCGATCCTTGGCGGCAATGAGGAGGTCCTCAACTACCTTAGTACACCAGGAAGAGCATCTATCAAACAAGCCCCCTGCTTGGTATGGACTTCACTAATATCAGCATACATTGCCCCAATTTGAAGGAGAACTCATAGCGGGGTCACATCAAATTCACTTCATTACAAATGGTGTCAACTCCAAATAATACAAGAAGATTGCTGAGACACTTTGATTCCTCATCATATCAACAATGATAATGAGGACTCGGGGGGTAGTGCCATTACATAAACATCTCTTTTAGTGGGACATTTGAAGAATTGCAAGACAAAGCTAACACCTAGCATCGCGAGGTCGCACCTAGCGTCGCGAGGTCGCACTTAGCATCGCGAGGTCGCACTTAGCACTGCAAGGTCGCACCTAGCGTTGCGAGATCGCACCTAGCGTTGCGAGGTCGCAATTAGCATTGCGAGGCCGCACCTAGCGTTGCGAGGTCGTACCTAGCGACGCGAGGCCGCAAACTCAACATCTTGTGATACGAGGCCTCTCGGCCCCAGAAGCGCAATCAGGATCATTTGAAGACTCCATCAGGTATCCTAAAACACTTGGAAAAAATTTAACAAATATGGAGAGGCATTATGGAGGAATCTATACATGCTAAAATCATGCAACATGAGTCCGTTGTGCAAGCGGATGCGAGTCCTATGGTACTCTACAATATTATAAACATCAAATAAAGGAACATTTGGGCTTGCCACCTCTACTTTCTAAGCCCAAGGAAGGGGAGACCCTTATTTTGTATCTAGCTGGGTCAGAGAATGCAGTAAGTGCAGTGTTAGTTTGCAAGGAGGAAAGGGTTCAATACCCTGTTTATTATGTCAGTAAAAGGATTCTAGATGCTGAGACTCGCTACACCAACATGAAGAAGCTCGCTTATGCCTTGGTGTTGACCTCGCGGAAGTTGAGGCCATACTTTCAGGCTCATAAAATTGAGGCCAACTTGACATCGAGTAGAAGCCTCGAGGTGCTTTGAAAGGACAAGCTTTAGCAGATTTTATCATGAAATTCCCTCTACAATCTGAAGGAGATGATTGGGCTCTCGTTCTGACCCCCATGCCAGCTGAGCCCGAGGCCAGCCAATAAAATTCAGCCTCGTGGTGGGAGTTCTATGTTGATGGAGCATCTAATAAGGAAGGAGCTGGAGACGGGATTGAGCTCGTTACCCCTGAGGGTCGCAGGTTAAGAAGCACAATCCACTTCGCATTCGTAGCCTCAAACAATGCAGCCGAGTACGAGTCCCTAATCATTGATCTTAAGCTCGCAATTATAATGAAGGTGGAGAATCTCAATGCTTATAGCGATTCCATGTTGGTCACATGTCATATTGGATGTGGGTGGCAGGCTAGGGGCCTTAAATCGAGCTCTATCTGCAATGTGTGCAGAGACTTATGAAGTCATTCAAGCAGGTGAAAGTGAAATTTATCAGAAGGACAAAAAATCAAGGAGTGAATTCCCTAGCAAAGTTGGGATCGCGCCGAGAGGCCACCTTACTTGGGGTTATTCCATTGGAAATCCAGACTAAGCCTAGTGTTCCTGAGTAATTTGTCATAGAGGTAGCGAGCCAGGGGCCAACATGGATGACCCCTATATGGGAGTATGTGAAGAATGGGACTCTACCCCAAGAAAAGAAGGAAGGGAAGAAGATTATGTACCAGGCGGCTCGCTATATAATTTACGATGAAGTATATCGAAGAGGGTTCAACACACCACTCTTGAGGTGTGTTGATGGTGAGGAGTGCAACTACATCCTAAGGGAGGTCCACGAAGGCATATGTGACAATCACTCGGGGGTAGTTCTATAGCCCAAAAGATTCTTCGCCAAGGGTATTCTTGCATACATTAAAAAGAGATGCTTTTGAGTTTTCTAGGAGGTGTGACAAGTGCCAAAGGAATGCCAATTTCAGTAATGCCCCAGTTGCTCATCTCACTTCTCTCATGAGCCTGTGGCCCTTGCCATGTGGGGTATTGATCTTATTGGGGAGCTCCCCAAAGCTAAGGGATGAGTCAAGTATGTAGTGGTGGATGTGGATTATTTCACTAAGTGGGCCGAGGCTGAGCTGCCAAAAAATTGAAGGATTTTGTATACAGGGCCATTGTGTGTCGCTATGGGATCCTATATCAGCTAATATTAGATAATGGGAAGCAATTTGATAGCAAGGAGATGAAGGAGTTCTGCGAGAACTTAGAAATCAACAATGCGAGGAGAGGACTGGGGCGATAACAGAATGTATATTGAGTGCGTAGACCACCAAGAGAACCATGAAGGACATGTGCAATGCTAGCTAGTAAATGGTGGATGGAATATTACCAAGGGTCCCGTGCAAGGATTTTAAAAAAAAGGTTAATGCATGGCTCGTTTCTGGCTTTGGCGTGCGAGGACAATAAAATAAAAAATTGCATGTGAGGTGAAATAGCGCGTACCTAGTGTTGCGAGGCCGCAAGCTCGATCTTTTACGATGCGAGACCACTTAACCCCATTGGCGATGATGGGTCAGTCTGTAAGTCTATACAGTGTGAAGCTATCTCTAGGCAATGTTAAAATCAGTCTATAAGCAAATTGGAGCATATGAAGACTCAACCAGGTATCCCAAAGCACTTAGGAAAATTCAAAATAATCAGTTTTCAAAGATGCATGGCCCACCGGCTAGCATATGTGAGTCGGGGCTAGAGCCCAGCAACATGATGGATGAAGTCTGTCTACAAGGCCACAGAATCAAGGATCAAAAGGAAGTTAAAAAGCAGGGCAGCATGATCAACTAAAATAAAAAAGACGAACAGGGATCCGCGTGTGGACTAAAAGGAGCACATGTGGCTTATTAAAAAAAACAAGGTGTCCTCGCATATACATGTATAGAGGAGTCCTATCATTATATCAGCAGGAGGAGGCTTCTCCACATATGAGGCCACGAGGAGTCCTCCTATTCTATCAGCGAGGAGGCCTCTCCACATAGGAGGCCACGAGGAGTCCTTTTATAATATAAGCAAGAGTTAATAAAAATATAAGGAAACAGCGAAAGGCGAGGAGATCTCATCCAAAGTGAAAAAAGAAATATTAGAAAAGAAAACAAAGAAAAGTCAGCAAGGTGAAAGTACAAATACAAGGACCACGGTTCCACAAGGTTGTAAAGAAATTACAAGGCGAATAAAGAGTACTTTGAAGCGCGACGCGAGAAAAAAAATGTAGCGAGGGGGCCACTGCGAGGAGACATGGGCTCGTGTTAAAATAAAAAAAATTTGAAAGCTGCCAAGTGAGGAGTCCAAAATAATTTTGAAGAAATTTTGAAGATCAGAAAAAATAGTTCTCCGTTACAACTGCCTGCACCGAAGAACTGGGGTACCATGTACTGCTATGAGGAGGCCTCGCAACATATGAGGCTGTAAGGAGGCCCCGCAATGTATGAGGTGGTGAGGAGGCCTCGCGATGTATGAGGTTGCGAGAAGGCCCCGCAATGTATGAGGGAGTGAGGAGGCCTCGCGACGTATGAGGCTGCGAGGAGGCCTCGCAGTGTAAGAGGCTGCGAGGAGGCCTCACAATGTATAAGGCTGCAAGGAGGCCTCACAATATATGAGGTTGCAAGGAGGGCTCACAACATATGAAGCTATAAGGATTCCTCTCAACTTATGAGGAGGCCTCTCATTATAATAATAAGGAATAGCGGAGAGTCATCTCATCATACTTTAAGAAGACCTGAAAATATTGGTGAGAGCCCGAGCTCACATATCAGCATGACAGAAGATATAATTGTAACAACTTATGACTGCAAGGCCCTATGGGGTCGCCTCTCAAGGTCCCGGCAGGAGCATATTGCGCTAGGAAGAACCCTTCGAGGTCACCATCACTCACTTGTACATGGCTTCACATTAATTGAAAGACACATAACAAATGTCATCATCTTAGCAGCGGGGAGAAGATCTCGAAATACGACAGTTGTCTGCAACCATTCAAATTCATAGGGGTCGCGATGCGATCCCAAGGCACTTGAAATAGCTATGCTTTCATCTACAGCAATCTATATCGAGCATAGGCCTCACATCAAAGTTTCGACAAAGCAGTTTTTGAGTCCACATCGCATCTTCAATGACAATATGGACTCGGGGGGTAGTTCTTATGCCCAAATCTTGGCATAAGCCCTAAGCAGGCCTAATGGGCTTGAATAGAGGTCCAAAACTCATAATGGGCCTAGAGATGAATATTGGGTCACTAAAACCCACCACCAGGAGTCAGTCCAATATACTATCAAGCACAATGTGGAAGTTTGCGACCCCAAGCTGCGGGTGGAGTTCGCCAGCAAAGTCCCTAGTATGGGATAGCATCTATCATGCACGTCTCTCTACAAGGTCCAGCGTGGCCTAGAGGTCCAGCGAGGCCTAGAATACTCTCTCTGCGAGGTCCAGCGTGGCCTAGAGGTCCAACGAGGCCTAGAATACAGTCTACAAGGTCCAGCGAGGCCTAGAGGTCCAGCGAGGCCTAGAGTATATTTATTATAAAGGCTTACGGCCAGGCCCAGTGAGGTCGCGTGAGTATAATTATCTCCGTACAATGTGGACCACCTAGCATGACTAGCCCAGCGAGGCCGCATGCGAGGCCAGTTGATTTAAGCATCATGCTTGCCATAGGCAACTTTTAATGGGCCATGGGTCATGAGTACAATAAATGGGTAAAATATATCAACCCAAGAAGACGTCTAGCGGATTTGGGCCAAGTCGAGCCCATAGAAACCCTAGCCCGTCTAGGTAACTTCTTCTCTAAGAACTACGTATGGCTTGATCCCTATAAATAGGGTACGTAGGCATCTTGTTATGGATGACTGACAGTTGGCAGCAACAGAGAATAAACAGTTTTCACTGACATTCAACGAATCAACCAACAAGATCAGCCACAAAAAATTACCAATTTCATTCCGTGTTCTATGTGTACTTAGCAAAATATCCGTATTTTGCTCCGTGATTCCAGCAACCTCCAAAATATTGTTATACAATATTCTCCCTATAACAATATGCATGGTTTAAAATTTATATTATAAAATTTAAAATAAATATGTCGTTGACGGAATTCGAGCCTTAATATTTTAGTAAATATATTGCCCTAATTTTTGTGAATAATTGAAACTTGGATGAATAGTGATTCTTCGGATGTATGAAAAACTTTTGCAACCACGCTAAGTACAAATTATTAAATGAAGATTTCGATTTGATATTACGTCTTTACGAAGCAAATGAGTGTATGTAAAAGTCGTTAGTTTTCGACGTAACCCGTTATTTCAAATGAACGTATTTAAAGAGGTATCGAGAAATACGAAAATTATGACGTATGACGCCCTCCCGACCTGGGGCCTAGATCGGAGGGTCACTGACACACTGTAGATGCAAACACCCCAATAGGAAATATAAATATAACATGCTGACTAGCCCCAACTCTACTATCCAGGATCTTTCACAGGTAATGGTATGAAACAAGCAAGCCATCGTCTAACTAATTATTATTACAAACCTGAATTCAAAATATAATATATTATTACAAACCAAGTTCTCAAAAGTTCTACTACCAGTTCTCACAACTAACTAAAGATCTCCTCACTGAGCTGTTATTGCATCTACCTCGGGAGTTATCTCAAAACGAACCAACTCTGGGCCACGGTAAGTGCGCTTCCTCACGGTTTGGATTGTACGAACCATGATTCTTGGATTACTGTTAAAAGGGTTAGACAAAATAATAATGAGCCAACGCTCAACAAGTAACTAAAGATCTCAACTGAAAACAGTACAATAGTGTATTGTAAAAGATGAGAGTAATTCAAGATATGACCTAAAAATGCTGGAAGCAGTAAAAGCAATACTGCTATTTGGTAATGACATGATATCAACTGATAATCAGGATAGCAATAGATATTTCAAAACTGTGTAAAGTATTTGACATTTCAATCAGTAAACCAATTTCATTTCATGGTAAATTAAAAAGTAATCACCACTTTAAGAAAACTGATTGGAGGTTTTTACTTCATAACAGACATTACGGGTGGTCAGCCCATAAAGTCCCCATACCAGACACAGAGTCCCTCTGGACATTAATCCTCTCATTAGGATAGCTTGGGTTCCCAAGAGGTAACACATTGGCCTATAAAGGTGTCGAACTGGACAGACCAAAACTACACTAATACATACAAAAACCGAAGGAACCAGCATTACCCGTTTGCCCCGTCTCTCCAATCGTCTGGAATCCGTGGAAACCATTTAGACGGATTTTTAACATTTTATTAAAAATCTCATTTTAAAACATTAAACTTTGCAAAACTCTTTTTGACTTCGTAAAACATTTTATTACTAAATCTTTTCAAAAACCTTTACTTCGAAGTACCTTCGACTCTCTGATAACAAATCAGCCCAGTCTAAGTAAATTCAAAGTATTTTAAGAAAACAACTCATTTTGATTTGCAATGACAAAAGTCAAAAGGTTTGACTAAGTTCTCTGATATCAATGAAATAGGGATACAAGTCTGAATCAAGAAGATATAGACTCAAAGGCATCAAGGTAATTGATCAGATTTCAAGTTTAAAATATAGTATTATGGGTAAGTAAGTTTTTTTTTTTTGAATCAGTGGTTAGGTTATAAAGAAGTTTATAAAATTTTAGGGACGACATAGGTTAAACTGGACACGGACATAGGTCAAGTATAACACTGGTTTATCTGTCTATCAATAGGGTTTAATTATAGCAAGCTATTTGACATATATGGTCAAGAAACAATTAAAAAGAATTATGCTATTTTAGGGTTTACAGTTTATGAAACAGTCGTGGACAGAATTCTGGTTGCATGAATAGATAGGCTACATAAGATTTATGATCAACATGGCATAAGATAGGCATGCTCGAATCAACAGGATATATCAGTTTAGGAATGTAACCTTAAAAAAAAAGTCAGAGTTACTTGCCTCCGGTAGAACGCAACAGCTAACAGCTCAGTCACTGGTACTCAACCTTAGCTTTTCCTTTATCTCTAGGTCCTACGACCTTCTTATCTACATAAACCATATCACTACTTTAGAATACTATACTTCTAAATCTTCTAATCCTAATCTAACCAAACGATTCTTATAACGCATTACTACTTAACATATATATATATATATATATGTGATATATATATATATATATATATATATATATATATATATATATATATATATATATATATATATATCACATACTTATCACTATCCAAATAAACACTTAACATATAGCAATTTAAGACATGCAATTCACTTAAGCCACTTAAACACTTAACACATATTATCATCTTGACTTGTAGTCAACTTATAAGAATACACTATAGACTTTATAACTTATAAGTCTGACGAAAATCGGGCACAGTTTCCTTTGTAAATAGGACTATCCCGTCGGAAATATCCGACTCCAAATCACAACCAAATAATCCGATGGATTTAAGATCCACCTACACTTCCCAAAGTTATACTATTTACATTACTACACAATCTGAAATCACTAATCAATTACCATTTATACATAACACTTAATTCGAATTCAACAAACAAATGACAATAATTAGTCACTTGCTAATTATCGAATAAAAAAAATCACTAAATCATATTTAACAAATCACTAAAATCACATACTTCTTATTTAAATCAAGAAATTCAAATTCTGAACTCATAACAATCTGAAATTCACACTTACATGACCACTAAATAACACTTAGCAATAATCATCAATATTACTTTTTAATCTATATCAATTATTCACATAATTCGAACAAATCATAATTAATTCAAAAAATTTGAATTAAAGCTATAACAATTCGATTTAAATCCATATAAACTTGGAAAATCATACACATGCTAATTATTAACTAATTAACATCACCAATATTTTTAATCATATAATATTTATTTAAATCATCTATTTAGCAATTAATTCAAATAATTCGAAATAATTACAATTAATTCACAAAAACTACACATGCATCTCCATATATCCATATTACACATAATTAAATATGTAATTAACATCACCAAACAAGAACATCATCTAACTTCATAGATTATCAACCAATAGATTCAAAAAAATTCAAAATAATTATACATATATTTCGAAAAATTACAAAAATACAAAGATCTTGACATGCAATTGGTTTTACCCACATATATCAACTTTAAATCACTAATAGAGACTGCAGGGATCACAAACAACCCTCTCCGGCCGACCAGTCACCGGAAAACGGCATGGTCGCCGGAGGGTTTCACCAAAAACTCGAACCCATACTCTAAACAACACGAAACTTCAGTTTTAAGCTATAATTAACATCATACAATCATCTAATCATCAAATTACTACATCTCAGGGCTTGCATGTAAGCGTACGACATAACGTTTCCGTTGTTAACACAAAATCACACAAGCGTACGTGGTCACAAGTAATATATAAGGTTAATTCCAAATTCGTTCCCACAGGGATCAGGTTATGGTTCTTTTCAGTAAATGCGCATATTCAACAATGTATGATCTTAATTCACTACTAAGACAAGTAATTAATTGAGATTTTAATTAACTAAATTTAACTAATATGCAATTTAAGAATTAACTAGCTAATGAGATCTAAAATCAAATTACTTATATGAGAATAAACATGGAATCCTAACTTCATTATCTACTTCACTTAGAGTCGAAGCCTTTAATCAATATATGTGATGGTTTTGATATCTGATCGGATAACACGAAATAAGTAAAAGCTACCTCTCGGTATACTAATACCAAACTACGCATGCATCCACAAAAGAGATAGAAGATGGGTAGACACCAATTATGTTTAGACCCTATATCTCTATAGAATTTCAAAACATAAAGGTTTAAGCACAAGTTATCCACGTAGATCACATAGGGCAGCATAATATCTCTATTTACGCCACAAATCATGATGTTAAAACATCAACCTATCCTATGCTAGCATGGCAAGTTCTAAATCTCAAGATCCACTCTCGTTTAGCAAGAGAGTAACAAATTAGATGTTCGCGACGCATCTAAATACATGAAACACAACCATACGAGGATATCAAGAATTCACCACACATAAATCTTTAAAGCATATAAACTACTAAGCTACATAGATAACTCCGTTAGAATCCCATGACAACGATTAGCTCATAATTGAACCGTTCATCGTCATGGGATTTGATGAAAACATAATATAAAATAAGATATAAAAGAAAGAAGCAATAATATTAATAAAAACAAGAGTTGAGAAAACAAATCTATTATCCAAAGTATACAAAAGATGAAGTAGATCTAGATCTTTGCTTGTCACGGGCGTTGAATCCTTCTCTCCTTTTCTCCCTTGCAGATCTAAGCTATGTTACAAAAATAATAACTAATAATATGTCTATCTCTATTACAATGGTATGATGTGTTTAAATAGGCTCTAAAAGTCTTCCCCAGCAAGAAAATACAAAAACAGAATTATAATAGAATTTCTGCAAGATACGTTTCCTAATTTGATTCTATTTTTAAGGAAAATTCGTGGCTGACTTTTCTTCAGATTTTCTGGAACGTTCCAAACGTAATTGGACCTCTGGACCACCTTAGAATGATAGAAAATCTCGTTATCTTCGTGTGGACTGCTTACGGGCCTCAAACGGACTTCTAAAACTCAAGATATGGCCAAAACAGTGTAAACTGCACAACCCTTCTCGAAAATCCGAATTTTAATCAATTAATTCCCCAAAAATTATAGAAGCATCCACCTTAGTCAACATTCTCGTAATTCTGCACAACTAAGCAAAACACATCAAAACCACCACAAACTTGAGTCCAAAACAATCAATTTAAGCCGATATGGAACGCTCTAAGTGGATATAAAATCAACTTATCATCCGTGTTGCATCAAAACACATCCTAATCCTCTATGCGAAACATCAGTATAGATAACAAAATTTTCTTTATCATCTGGCAATACTAACACTGGCGCGGAAACTAATCTCTTCTTTAGCTCTTGAAAGCTCTCTTCACACTTATCATTCCAAATAAACTTCTCATTCTTTCGGGTCAACTTAGTCAATGGGGTAGCAATCTTTGAAAAATCTTGTACAAATCTCCGATAATAAACAGCCAATCCTAGGAAACTTCTCACCTCAGTAGGAGCTCTTGGTCTACTCCAACTCACCACAGCTTCAATCTTAGCAGGATCCACTCAAATTCCTTCTTTACTAATCACATGACCTAAAAATTGCACTTCTTGCAACCAAAACTCACACTTAAAAAACATGGCATATAATCTTTCCTTCCTTAAGGTCTCTAATGCGATTCTCAAATGCTCGGCATGGTCTTCAGGGTTTCTCGAGTATATAAGGATGTCATCAATAAATATAATTACGAACTTATCCAAATATCTCTTGAACACTCTATTCATTAAATCCATAAACACAGCTGGCGCATTCGTCAATCCGAAAGCCATCACTAAAAACTCATAATGTCCATATCGAGTGTGAAAAGCAGTTTTTGGAATATCTTCTGGCTTAATCTTTAACTGGTAATGACCTGATCTCAAATCGATCTTAGAAAAGTAAGCAGCATCTTTTAGTTGGTCAAACAAATCATCAATCCTTGGCAATGGATACTTATTCTTGATAGTCAATTTATTGAGTTCTCTATAATCGATACACAACCTCATGCTTCCATCCGTCTTTTTAACAAATAACACTGGAGCTCCCCATGGGGATACACTTGGTCTTATAACTCCTTTATCTAATAAATCTTGTAGTTGAGTTGCTAACTCTTTCATCTCAGCAGGTGCCATTCAGTACGGCGCTTTGGATACGGGTTCGGTTCCTAGTGCCAAATCAATCGGGAATTCAATCTCTCTGTCTGGAGGTAATCCGGGAAATTCGTCGGGAAATACATCGGGAAACTCATTTACAACTGGAATATCTTCCATCCTAGGGGCTTGTTTCTCCGTATCAACCACATGTGCTAAATAAGCTTCACATCCTTGATTCAACAATCTCTTCGCTTGCATAAACGTTAGAAATTTCTTATCTTGCTTCTGTCCTTGAAATACTACTTCACTACCATCTTTAGTATGCAACTTAACTTGCTTCTTTCTACACTCAATTTGGGCATTGCACTCAGTGAACCAATCCATTCCTAGAATAACATCAAACTCTCCCAGCTTAAATGGTAATAAATCCACATAAAAAAGAAATCCTCCGATCTCAATATTATAGTTAGGACACTCCCGGTCTACGGAAATCTTATCCTAATTAGCAACTTCTACTACTAACGCCTTTTCTAACGGACGAATCTCACAATGTAACTAATTAAAAAATCTTTCAAATATAAATGACCTAGTAGCTCCAGAATTAATCAATACTTTAGCTTCAAAATAGTTGACAGGAAGCGTACCTGTAACCACATCGGCATCATTAATAGCTTCTATGACAGACATGTTGAAAGTACGAGCTCTGGGCTGAGGTGCTTGATATGGCACTTGTCGCGGTACTGGTGGTGTGGTAATCCTCAAAACATTAGCAGTCTGGATAGGCTCCTTACAGTTCTTAGCTATATGACCAACCTTACCACACTTGTAACAAGTTAATCCTACTGGCTTCGCTTCCGAACATTCTTGAACATAGTGTCCTTTCTTTCTACATTTGTAGCAAACTATGTTAGGATTATTCCAGATACTCGGGTGCTTTCTCCCACAAATCTTGCAGTCTTGTAGTACGGGTCTTATTATAGCCTGAGGGTTTACTCCCTGGGGTCTACGGTCTTGTCCTCCGTTACCACCTCCAAACTTCTGAAAATTTCTCTGTCCTCCTTGTCGATTTCCAAACCTTCCTCTATTCGGAAAACTCCTCTGACCTTCTGTCTCTTGGCTCTTCTCTACTTTCTCAAAATTCCTCTTTTTACCAGCTTTCTCCTTCTAGTTCAAATCACTTTCCCCTTCTATAGTCATCGCCTTCTGAACAATAGCAGCATAGGTTCTCAATTCAAACTTCTTAACCACGGCTTCAATCCATGCTGAAATTTCTTGGATTTGCTGGCTTCATTTCCTACATACTGGGGTGCAAATCTAGATAACTCAGTAAACTTAGCTTCATACTCCGCAACAGTCATCCCTTCCTGTTTCAACTCCATACTGAATCTCCAACTGGTCTTGTAAATAACCTGGCAGATATTTCTCATTAAAAAATTCTACAAATCTTGGCCATGCAATCGCATTTCCTTCTACGGCTTTAACAGACTCCCACCAAAAATTCGCTTCTGATCTCAAATAAAAACTGGAAAATTCCACTTTCTGAACTTCATCAACCCTAACTAACGTGAAGGACTTCTCGATATCTATCAACCATGACTTGGCCTCAACAGGGTTCAAGGTACCTTTGAACTCAAGTGGGTGAACAGCTTGAAAAGATTTAAAAGTTGTAGAAGGTTGGGCGGCTTGGTGCTGTTGGTGTTGAACAAAAGCAGCCGTTTGTTGTTGAAGCAATTGGAACATCTGGGCTATGGTAGGGTTATCTTGGTTTTGTTCATCTTGGTTATCATTGTTGGTAGCTTGACGGTTTCTTCTGGGAGCCATCTTTCTGATAAGAAGGTAAATAGTTGGTAAACAACAAGTAGGTATATATTCAAAAGAAATAGGGTTCCTCCGTCTGGTACCAATAGACGATCGGTTCCAGTAAATCATTATGATATGGGTACAGTTGTAAGTTATGCAACAGGGTTTATATGAACAGGTCAATAAATATGGAAATATGGTATATAAAGACAGTATGTAAAAAGCGATAAGTAAAGCAGTGAAAACGGGGATATACGAAATATGCATACGTCGCCAATGAGGAAAACGATCTAACAACATCAAAGTTAAGGGTATTCTAACCCTTCTACAACCAAAGCTGAATAAACAAACTAAAACAACCACCATCCGCCTACCAGTACTAAGAAAATCGGAAAACATCCTAGACTAGTAGTAATCATAGCTAACACTAGTGGGCTCTACCGGATGTCCCACTCACCAACCATCTCTATAGCAGCAATCTAATCACGGGAACCTCGGGTCTCACGAAGCTCACACAATGTCCATCAGATCACACTCAAAAGTCTACGGGCCTCGGCTAATACATCATGTGTGATGGGGTTCCGGTGTAAACGGTGCCTAACAGCATCCTCCAACATCCTGATACGTCCCCTCCAATCAATAGCAGTCAAATCTACTCGAAGCTGCACCTCCACTTTCATCTTCTCAATAAGTTCCTTCAACTCTACATTCTGACTTGCTAGACTCTCGCACTTGCGAACCATATCCTCGAAGGTAGGCTCAGGTACTGGCTCGGGAACTAAAAAAGATCCAATGGAGGACTCGCCGTGCTCAGTGACAGATGGGGTCACAACTGGTACTGGGACTGGAACAGGCACGATATCGGTAACAGGCTCAGACACAGGTACTGACTTAGTGGTAAGGACAGGAATATCGGCACGGGCCGGGGGACTCTCAACCTCAGTTCCGGATATAACCTCAGTATCAGACTCGAACTCCGCATCAGCATCAGACATAATCTCCGAAGGATCGGACTCCTCGGATGAGATATCAGAATTGGGAAGTAACGGGGCATCATCGTCCAACTCCATCTCCTGTAGTAATAATATATATATACACGCAGAAAATGAATGAGTTAAGTTATGTTAGTCCTAGTAACCTATCGCGAAGGGAAAAGCTAAACCTATAATCACTCCCTACATCTATCACTTTTAAGAAATAATTGTATCTACTTCTTTTATTAGTGATCCTAAATTCCTGGCTTGTTTCAGTGAACAAAACCCGTAGCTCTAATACCCACCTGTGATGCCCTCCCGACCTGGGGCCTGGATCGGAGGGCCACTGACACACTCTAGATGTAGACATCCTAATAGGAAATTATGTAAGAACCCTAATTTTTGGTAATATTTCCTTTTATTTAATATCTTGTGACATTATCATTATGGAACCTTTCTAGTCATCCCTGTTGATTAATAGAATTGATTGTCTGAGAAACTGCGTTGTTGCATTTATTATGTAAGATATACAGAGAGATTGTGAAGGCAAGAGTCTTGCTGTTAGTAATATTTATAAAACTTGGGATTTGAGAATGGTTAGAACATTAAAGGATTTATTAAGGGTTATGACGAGGAATTATGAACATTCGAGGAATTTACACAATAAGTACTTAAGGAATTATAGGGGAAATCTCTACGCGACGAAATATTATTACGAGAGAATAATTAAGATACGATACGAAGTAAGGATTAAATGACAAGCATTGGTGGGAAAATAATATTACAAGGAAAGAAATTACATGCAAGTGCCATGTAACTAGCTAGTTAGGAAAAGAAACTAGAAAGCATAAAGTAGAAGTGAATAGTGACATGTGTGATGGGTGATGTACCTAGGGGACAATAGGGCATGGGGAGACAACCTAGACTCTAGCTTGGCAACATGTGAACTACACCTAATACCCACAATAATACATATCCTACTTATCATTTCATTACCTTTCAAAAACAAAACACAAGAAAACACTCCCCCCCTTTTTAGAGCTCTCGGCCGAACTACAAGGAGAGAGAGAGATTTTCTCTCCAACATTTCTTCATCTACAACCTCAAGCAAAAATCCTAGGGCTTCCTTGCATTATAATAGAGGTATGGTATCAATTTCATAGCATTCCATCCATTGATTCTTGAGATAAAAATTGTTGAAAGTTTAGAGGGGTGTTAACATAAGTTGTTATCTTTTAGATCTTGAAGGATTAAGGTTTGTGAGGGCTCATCCAAGTGTTCTTAGTTGTTGTAAAGCTCATCCAAGGTCTTTAGCTACTCAAGAAGGTATACAAATCTCAAACCCCCTTGGTTATGTAGTGTTTATATAGTATGGTAGTAGATCCATGTGTTTTAGGACTAATCTTGGATGTATATGTATTGGATAGCATGGATCTTGAGTTTTGATGTTGAGATTGTAACTTTTATGACTATGGTTAATATATATATATCTCCATGAGTGTTATGAACCATGATCTAAGTGTATTAAGTGGTGATTATGTTATGGAAGTATGAAAAATGGTTGATCTAAGTAATTTGAGCTTGCTGAGTTTGTCCAGGAACTTTGATCTGTGTTGTAGCACGATTTTTAACCCCCAAATGATGTCCCCTAATGTCCTACCTTATATTGTTGGAAATATAATTGAATGTAGTTTCTGGAAATGTAAGGTTCATAGCTAGGTGATGTGTGGATTTTTAGTTATGGCCGGAGGAGTGAATTTTGTTTCTGGACTATGGACTGCATTAAGTGACCCCCTTGTGAACCTTGTTTAAACACCTTAAAATATATTTGGGATCATGGAAAAATTTGAGAATGTAGGTAATGCAGTGGTGAAGACCACCCAAAAGGAATTGGATTAAAATATGAATTTTTGGATTTTATAAAAATGCTAGAGTAAAATTCGCGAAATGGAAAAAGTCGATTAGTGGAACATGATTCTACGGTTAGTGGTTATGATTCGAACGTAGTAACTAAATTAAGTCGAGTAAGTGACGAGCGTAAACGAGTGATGACATGGACCTATAGTGGGGCTAGGGAGTCATAAGACGAAGTCGTTAAGTTAATTTCGTACCCCCTTAAAACCCCGTAATTAAAGAGAAATTGTTAAGGTACTAACGAACGATTATTGTTTATGTATAGATTGTTCGAATCCGCACGCTCGACCACCCCAACCAAACCAAGGCAAGTTTACTTTTCCAAACTTATCCCTATACAAGGATTTTCACTGTTGTGTTTGTAGTTTTCAAATTATATCAAATGCTATGTTTATCGAAGTATTGATGCAATTGAGATTGAACAAGTACATGTATGCTTTTACCCCTTGAACTTAGATTGAAACGTTTTCTTCGGACAACGACTCTAGAAATAGAGGTCGTAGCGGTCCGTATATACTATTGACCATGGAGCGGTATATTATTATATCGTATCTAGATTGCGAAAACCCGAAGGGTCATTCGGATGGTATCGTATATTCAAATAACTATTGTTATATCTTTGTAAATACTCGAAACCCTATCTTGGATTAAAAGTTTATTTTATCGAATAATTATTTTATTAATTATTAATATTAAATCTTAAAATATTATTTACTAATTACTGTTCATTATTTAAAGACAAGTTAATCCAAGATACTTTTTAATTCTTTCAAACTCGAACCCTTTCGAACTCAAAACATTTTCGAAAACCCCCGGTCAGATTCTGCTTCTTGTATGATTTCAAGAATCATCGGTCGACTGATGTCGGACCTCAACTACTCTGTTTTCAATCAAAATCAAGTTTTAAAAGAAAAGAAAAAGGGACTCCGGCAGGTGTGGGAACCGTTGACGAACGATTCCCGGGATGTGTAAGCGGCCGTGAGCCAGGCGGTCCATCACTTATTATTCCGGCCCAGGTGTTGCCGAAGGATGATTACGGATGTAGTTTTCATCGAGGGTGATTATGGATGTAGTTTTCACCCGAGGGATAGTTACGAATGTAGTTTCTATCCTTCTACCGGTAGAGAAGACCCGCGGATTATTGGACTTGGATTTGACGACTGATCATCGTCAATCCATGTCAGGTTTTGTGTTTTCTTTAAGTCCCATTCCTCCATTTTGGAAAAATGCTTTGACACTGCTTCTTAGGCTTTTGTGCCAAGTTGCTGATAGTGTTCTATTTTGATGAGAAAGATGTTGATTCAATGCAGTATCTAGAACTGCAAGTTATTTTGAAAACAAGGGCACATATTGTTGCACCTTCGAGATTTATCAACTATGACAAGTGATTTTATAACGGATTGATACAAACAAATATATCAACTGCCAATCATATGAGATGTTATATTGCCTATCTTATATATATTTCTTGCTGAGCTATAGTTGCTCACTCTTGCTTGTTTTCAAATTTTACAAACACAATAGCTAAGCGAAATGGCAAGACCCAGGCAGACTGTCCGAAAGCAGGTGACTAGGCCCGAGCCACCACTTGAGATTCCACCGGTAGGCCCCATTAGCCGGATTGGTTGGCAGCTTTTGTTAGTTCGTTTTATTTATCAGTATGACCTGTGCAAGGTAGTGTATCGTAACAAACTTTCAAGCCGCCAACTTCGCTTCATATCGAAGTGTTGCTGGTAGCATAAATACTATTTAATTCGGTCTGTAATAACTCTGATAATTTTATTACTGTTTAATCAATGTGTGACGTTTCTGAGGCTCTAACCTCTGTGTGTGTGTGCGGTGTGAGTTGTGGGGTCGATGGCTGTTATATATATATATATATATATATATATATATTATGTGCAAGAACAGGTATGTTATTAATGGAAAATGGACCGTGAGCGCCTAGATCTCCGACCCCGGATCTGGGGGCGTCACAGAAATGGTATCAGAGCAAGGTTACAATTCTCAGAAACGATAGTAATTTAAGAAAGCAACCCTAATAATAATAACAATAACGATAACCTTAATAACAACTTTAATAATACTTAGAACTCTCATCGAGTTTGTAGTCGGGTTATCGGATATAGCCCTGACTTTAAGGCCCGTGAGGGAACTACTCCTAAACCCTTCTTTTATGGTTAGTGACCCACCTTATTTCCCTTGTGTAGATGGAGGAGATACCAGACCCTGAGGCTTTCGAGAGAGAGCATGATGAGGCCCTGATGCGAGAGACCGAGGATCCTGAGGAGGATATGGGTGCTGACTCCGAGCTTGGCCCCTGGATTACAGTGATAGAGAGTACTGATGATGAGGATCCCGTTGAGGAGCCCTTTGAGCCTGAGCCCGAGCCAGAGCCTGTTACCCCATCTCCTGTAGCTATTGATGAGAAGAGTGTGAGATCCGGCGAGGGTCGTGTTGTGTCACCCCCACCTTCTCCACAGACATCTAGCCCTGTTTCATCGGACGGTGACTCTGAGGATGACACTTCTGGCGAGGAGGAGCTTGACCCTACCCCTGCTCCTGCTCCTGCTGCGGCTGCTGCACCTACACCTGTTCCTGTCATACCACCTCCACCGGCGGACCTACCCCCAGTGTCGGGTACTGAGCATGCTTACGTGGTACAGTTCCTGAGCCGAGACTTACTATCTGTAGAGGCCCGACTTAACGAGGCGAGGCGGGCACTAGTGGAGGAGCGCGAGGCACGCTTGAGGATCCAGGCTGAGATGAGGACCACTGTTGCTAGGAGGACTAGGGCTCGACTCCACAGGATTGAGATGAGGAGTCGCGATAGGATTCTTGGTTTAGGGATCCGCGGGGGCGGAGTGATCCAGGCTAGGGATGCTAGGCGTGTTGTGCGTCGTGCATTTACCCGAGTGAGGACCTTGCTCCGTCGCGGCGCGGCCCCGTGATGTGTTACTGATAGCTCAGTCCCCTAGGCTCATATGACATTAGTGTGTCGATTTTGCGGGATAGTTGACTTGTGCAGTGGTATCCTTTCTGACCAGTGGATGAGTAGACTGACCTACAGATATGTAGATGTGACTTCGGGTAGCATGTATGGATGTAGCCCTACTTTTGTGTAGCCTGACTATTTGGATGATGTATTCGTATTTGTTCCACTTTTGCTAGACTTTGACATCGGAACTATGTATTTGGCTCTAACATCCAAACTTGTGATAACCCTTGTACCGTACTTATTTACTTTCAGTTTCCTTAATATTGCCTCAACTGCTTTACTTTCCGATGCCATGCTTTACTGTTTTGATATACAACTGTGATTATACAATTGCTACAAGCCACAAACACAACCATACTATTTCAAATTTACGATATGCGATTTCAAATTGTTTTCTACAATTTCCAAAAACGTTCCTACAATCTTTAAAAATAAATTTTTCAAAAAAAAAAAAATTGTTTTGAAATTTTGAAAAATATTTTCGAGGTTTCGAAATTTTGAAAACTCTTTTAAATGTTTTCGCATCCCAAAGGGATTTTCCCCCCAAAAATGTTTGACATTTTATCTCCAACATCGGATTATTAAAACTTTTGCACTTCCACCCTTATGAGGAGGAACGATACGCTCCTGACCCGTGCAAACCCTATCAGGTAATTGGAAAACCCTAACCCCTTTCTTGTTTTATTATCAGAATCATGCCACCCAGAAGAATGAACACTCGAGCCCACCCGATCAGTTCTGAGGGCCAGGGTAGCCACCATGGAGCCGGAGGCCACCGGAACCATGAAGGGGAGAATGTCAACCTGAGTGATAATGAGGGCAACGATCATAACCTGTTTGATGACTCTGAGTATGAAGAAGAAGAAGCTGGTGATGATACCCGAGAGGTAGAACATCCTAGGGGAGGCCCTATGGAACAGTTCATGGAGTTACTTAGGCAGAACTTGGACCGTCCCCCAGTTCAGCAACCACCCCCGAATGCTAATGCTAATGCTTTCCGGAACTTCAAATCCCTAAAACCCCCAGAATTTAAAGGAACTGCCGACCCTGTCGAGGCAAGGGCCTGGCTGAAGGAAATGGAAAAAATCTTTCGAGATACTAGGTGTCGCTGAGGAGCAGAAGACTGTTTTCGCCACTTACCTTCTGAAGGGTGAGGCGAACTATTGGTGGGAAGCTAAGAAGAATTTGGAAGGAAGAGGTGTGGTAACCTGGGAGAGATTTAGCGAGTTGTTCTTGGAGAAGTACTTTCCTAGGTTCATGGAGACACAAATGGAGCTAAAGTTTTTGGAGCTGAAGCAAGGGAACATGACGGTGGCCGAGTATGAGGCCAAATTTACTGAGCTGTCGAGGTTTGTGCCAGAGTATGTGAACCTTGAGGCAAAGAGGGCCCGAAGATTTCAATTAGGGCTAAAACAATGGATTCAGAATCGTGTGGCGGTTCTTGAGCTGACAGACTATACCACCCTGGTACAGAAAGCGTCAATTGTTGAGACTGGGAGTGAACAGATGCAGAAAGAGAGGGAAGGAAAGAAGAGGAAGCTGGATAGTCGAAAGGGGAACTCTGCTGGTGGGAGCTTTCCGAGCAAATTTAAGCGAGGAACGATGTCCCAACCCAGCGGGAACTTTGGAACGAAGAGAGCTGAAAGTTGGAGTGTGGGCCAGGGCGGCCGACCACAGGGATCGTCTTACTCTACCCCATCCCGAGCCCAACCCCCAGAATGCAATAAATGTGGAAGGAAACATGCAGGTGTGTGTAATCTGCAAGATGTGAAATGCTTCAAGTGTGGGCTGACAGGGCATTATGCTAACGCCTGTCGCGGAACTAGTAACAACCTGAGTGTCGGAGGTAATTGCTTCAAGTGTGGGAAACCAGGGCACCGAATGAGGGAATGTATGTCCTCTGGGCCAGCTGCATCGAGAGTGAGTGGAACTGCTTCTAACAAGGCCCCTACTGCAAGAACTTTTAACATAACGGTGCAGGATGCCGTGAGGAACACGGATGTGATTGCAGGTACCCTATTACTCAACTCAGTTAAAGAAAATGTTTTATTTGATTCGGGAGCTACCAAGTCTTTCATATCTCTAGATTTTGTATGTCAGTTAGGCCTTAAGATTGAACCATTGAAAGACAGATTGCAAATAGAGATAGCTAATCATGAAATTATTCCCGTTAGCCAAGTATGTCCAGGTTGTGACTTAGAAATAGAAGGGCGACACTTTCGGGTAGACTTAATACCTTTTAAACTAGGGGAGTTTGACGTAATAGTAGGTATGGATTGGTTAACAACCCACGGAGCCCAGATTGATTGTGTCAAGAAGAAAGTAAGTTTGAGACTGCCAAGGGACGAAGAAGTAGTGTTTAGTGGGAAACGGCAAAACCAAAAGTTCCTGACTATGATTCAAGCTAAGAAGTTGTTACGTAAAGGATGCGAAGCCTATTTAGCCTACGTGCAGGATACCAAGAAGGAGGCACCAAACCTGCAGGAAATCCCTGTTGTTAACGAGTTCGCGGATGTATTTCCGGACGATCTTCCCGGACTACCACCCGATAGGGACATCGAGTTTGCTATAGACTTAGTTCCGGGTACGGCCCCAATTTCGAAAGCCCCGTATCGGCTAGCCCCAATGGAGATGAAAGAGCTGGCCACTCAGTTACAAGAGTTGTTGGATAAAGGGATGATAAGACCTAGTGTGTCACTGTGGGGAGCCCCGGTGTTATTCGTGAAGAAGAAGGACGGCAGCATGAGATTATGTATTGATTACCGGGAGTTGAACAAGGTGACTATAAAGAATAAGTATCCCTTGCCCAGGATAGATGACCTGTTTGACCAATTGAAAGATGCAGTATTTCTCTAAGATTGATTTGCGGACCGGGTACCACCAGTTAAAGATCAAACCAGAAGATATACCAAAGACGGCCTTTCGCACCCGGTATGGACACTATGAGTTCCTAGTGATGTCATTTGGGCTAACGAATGCCCCTGCAGCTTTCATGGACTTAATGAATCGAGTCTTCAAGAAATACTTGGACAAGTGTGTTATAGTCTTCATCGATGATATCTTGATTTATTCCAAGACGAAGGAGGAACATGCAGAGCACTTGAGGATTGTATTGGGAGCATTGAGAGAAGAAAAGCTGTACACTAAGTTCTCAAAGTGCGAATTTTGGTTGAAGGAAGTTCAGTTTTTAGGGCATGTGATTAGCGAACAAGGCATTCTAGTGGACCCAGCCAAAATAGAGGCTGTATCAAATTGGGAGAGACCAACCACTCCGACAGAGGTGAGAAGTTTCATAGGACTGGCTGGCTACTATAGGAGATTCGTCCAAGACTTTGCAAAGATAGCAGCCCCTTTGACCCGACTAACTCGCAAGACCGAGAAGTTTGTGTGGACTGAAAAATGCGAAGAGAGCTTTCAAGAGTTGAAAAAGAGGTTGGTGACAGCACCAGTACTAGCCCTACCTGATGATAAGGGAGATTTTGTGATTTATAGCGACGCATCCCATAAAGGTTTAGGGTGTGTGCTTATGCAGCACGGTAAGGTGATTGCGTATGCGTCCAGACAACTTAAGGAATATGAGATAAGATACCCCACCCATGATTTGGAATTAGTAGCGATAGTTTTTGCTTTGAAGATCTGGAGACATTATCTTTACGGAGAAAAGTGTGAAATCTACACGGATCACAAGAGCTTAAAGTACATATTCACTCAGAAAGAGTTAAACATGAGATAGAGGAGATGGTTGGAGCTAATCAAAGATTATGATTGTGAGATTCATTATCACCCAGGGAAGGCCAATGTGGTGGACGATGCACTTAGCCGAAAGGAGAAACTTAAGATGATAACGTCAGTGGACGAATTGATCAAGGATCTTGAGAAACTGGAGATTGAAGTGAGGTTACCAGGAATTGGACAAGAGAGTCTAATGGAAATAAAAGTCCAACCACCGTTATTGGAAAAGATTAAGTTATGCCAGGAAAAGAAGATAGAAGAAGAAAAGAATTCGATGGAGAAAATTTTGACTAGCGAGGAAATTAAGTGTGAGAAGGACGGGAATGGAATTATGAGGTACGCATCTAGGATATGGATCCCGAACGTTCGAGAATTAAAAGACGAGATTTTGCAAGAGGCTCATAGTTCGAGGTACTCAATTCACCCTGGAGGCACTAAGATGTATAGAGATTTAAGAGAATACTATTGGTGGCCTAATATGAAGAAGGACGTGGCAGAGTGGGTAAGTAAATGTTTGACATGTCAAAGAGTCAAGGCCGAACACCAGAGGCCCAGTGGATTGTTGCAACCCTTAGAGATACCCGAGTGGAAATGGGAGCAGATTGCGATGGACTTTGTGGTCGGATTACCAAGGACCAGGACTAATCATGATGCCATTTGGGTAATTATCGATAGGTTGACCAAGTCAGCACATTTTCTTCCAATCAACGAGAGATATACTGTCGACAAGCTGGCAGATATTTACTTAAAGGAGATTGTGGTTAGACATGGGGTTCCTGTGAGCATTGTATCAGATAGAGACCCAAGATTCAACTCCAGGTTCTGGAGAAGTTTTCAGGATTGTGTGGGGACCAAGTTAAACATGAGTACTGCATACCATCCCCAAACAGACGGACAGAGTGAGAGAACCATCCAGACCATCGAAGACATGTTGAGGGTATGTGCCATTGATTTTAAGGGAAGTTGGGATGACCACTTGCCGTTGATCGAATTTTCCTACAACAACAGTTACCATGCAAGTATAGGCATGCCCCCATATGAAGCTTTATACGGACGAAGGTGTCGGTCTCCCTTGTGTTGGGAAGAAGTTGGAGAGCGGAAGATTTTAGGGCCTGAACTGGTCCAACAGACAAGAGAAACGATCGAGCTCATAAGAGGACGGCTGGTAGCGGCCCAAGACAGACAGAAGAAGTATGCGGACCAGACCCGCAAGGACAAAGAATATGAGGTAGGAGAGTTTGTGATGTTGAAAGTATCGCCGTGGAAGGGATTGATGAGGTTTGGTAAGAAGGGAAAACTAAGCCCGAGATTTATTGGACCTTTTGAGATCTTGAAACGAGTTGGGAAGTTAGCCTACGAGTTGGCTTTACCCCCGAGCTTACATCAAGTGCATAATGTGTTCCATGTGTCCATTCTACGACCATACCATACCGACTTCCGACATGTGATAGAACATGATCAAGTGGATCTGCAACCAGACTTAACATATGTCGAGCAACCCGTAGAAATCATGGATAGAAAAGAACAGGTGCTGAGGAACAAGGTTGTCAAATTAGTGAGAGTCTTGTGGAGGAATCAGAATGTCGAAGAATCAACATGGGAACTAGAGAGCGCGATGCGTGAAAAGCACCCCCAACTGTTTTCAACCTGATTCCGGGACGGAATCCTCTTAAGGAGGGGAGGCTGTAAGAACCCTAATTTTTGGTAATATTTCCTTTTATTTAATATCTTGTGACATTATCATTATGGAACCTTTCTAGTCATCCCTGTTGATTAATAGAATTGATTGTCTGAGAAACTGCGTTGTTGCATTTATTATGTAAGATATACAGAGAGATTGTGAAGGCAAGAGTCTTGCTGTTAGTAATATTTATAAAACTTGGGATTTGAGAATGGTTAGAACATTAAAGGATTTATTAAGAGTTATGACGAGGAATTATGAACATTCGAGGAATTTACACAATAAGTACTTAAGGAATTATAGGGGAAATCTCTACGCGACGAAATATTATTACGAGAGAATAATTAAGATACGATACGAAGTAAGGATTAAATGACAAGCATTGGTGGGAGAATAATATTACAAGGAAAGAAATTACATGCAAGTGCCATGTAACTAGCTAGTTAGGAAAAGAAACTAGAAAGCATAAAGTAGAAGTGAATAGTGACATGTGTGATGGGTGATGTACCTAGGGGACAATAGGGCATGGGGAGACAACCTAGACTCTAGCTTGGCAACATGTGAACTACACCTAATACCCACAATAATACATATCCTACTTATCATTTCATTACCTTTCAAAAACAAAACACAAGAAAACACTCTCCCCCCCCTTTTTAGAGCTCTCGGCCGAACTACAAGGAGAGAGAGAGAGAGAGAGAGAGAGATTTTCTCTCCAACATTTCTTCATCTACAACCTCAAGCAAAAATCCTAGGGCTTCCTTGCATTATAATAGAGGTATGGTATCAATTTCATAGCATTCCATCCATTGATTCTTGAGATAAAAATTGTTGAAAGTTTAGAGGGGTTTTAACATAAGTTGTTATCTTTTAGATCTTGAAGGATTAAGGTTTGTGAGGGCTCATCCAAGTGTTCTTAGTTGTTGTAAAGCTAATCCAAGGTCTTTAGCTACTCAAGAAGGTATACAAATCTCAAACTCCCTTGGTTATGTAGTGTTTATATAGTATGGTAGTAGATCCATGTGTTTTAGGACTAATCTTGGATGTATATGTATTGGATAGCATGGATCTTGAGTTTTGATGTTGAGATTGTAACTTTTATGACTATGGTTAATATATATATCTCCATGAGTGTTATGAACCATGATCTAAGTGTATTAAGTGGTGATTATGTTATGGAAGTATGAAAAATGGTTGATCTAAGTAATTTGAGCTTGCTGAGTTTGTCCAGGAACTTTGATCTGTGTTGTAGCACGATTTTGAACCCCCAAATTATGTCCCCTGATGTCCTACCTTATATTGTTGGAAAGATAATTGAATGTAGTTTCTGGAAATGTAAGGTTCATAGCTAGGTGATGTGTGGATTTTTAGTTATGGCCGGAGGAGTGAATTTTGTTTCTGGACTATGGACTGCATTAAGTGACCCCCTTGTGAACCTTGTTTAAACACCTTAAAATATATTTGGGATCATGGAAAAATTTGAGAATGTAGGTAATGCAGTGGTGAAGACCACCCAAAAGGAATTGGATTAAAATATGAAGTTTTGGATTTTATAAAAATGCTAGAGTAAAATTCGGGCAATGGAAAAAGTCGATTAGTGGAACATGATTCTACGGTTAGTGGTTATGATTCGAACGTAGTAACTAAATTAAGTCGAGTAAGTGATGAGCGTAAACGAGTGATGACATGGACCTATAGTGGGGCTAGGGAGTCATAAGACGAAGTCGTTAAGTTAATTTCGTACCCCCTTAAAACCCCGTAATTAAAGAGAAATTGGTAAGGTACTAACGAACGATTATTGTTTATGTATAGATTGTTCGAATCCGCACGCTCGACCACCCCAACCAAACCAAGGCAAGTTTACTTTTCCAAACTTATCCCTATACAAGGATTTTCACTGTTGTGTTTGTAGTTTTCAAATTATATCAAATGCTATGTTTATCGAAGTATTGATGCAATTGAGATTGAACAAGTACATGTATGCTTTTACCCCTTGAACTTAGATTGAAACGTTTTCTTCGGACAACGACTCTAGCAATAGAGGTCGTAGCGGTCCGTATATACTATTGACCGTGGAGCGGTATATTATTATATCATATCTAGATTGCGAAAACCCGAAGGGTCATTCGGGTGGTATCGTATATTCAAATAACTATTGTTATATCTTTGTAAATACTCGAAACCCTATCTTGGATTAAAAGTTTATTTTATCGAATAATTATTTTATTAATTATTAATATTAAATCTTAAAATATTATTTACTAATTATTGTTCATTATTTAAAGACAAGTTAATCCAAGATACTTTTTAATTCTTTCAAACTCGAACCCTTTCGAACTCAAAACATTTTCGAAAACCCCCGGTCAGATTCTGCTTCTTGTATGATTTCAAGAATCATCGGTCGACTGATGTCGGACCTCAACTACTCTGTTTTCAATCAAAATCAAGTTTTAAAAGAAAAGAAAAAGGGACTCTGGCAGGTGTGGGAACCGTTGACGAACGATTCCCGGGATGTGTAAGCGGCCGTGAGCCAGGCGGTCCATCACTTATTATTCCGGCCCAGGTGTTGCCGAAAGATGATTACGGATGTAGTTTTCATCGAGGGTGATTACGGATGTAGTTTTCACCCGAGGGATAGTTACGGATGTAGTTTCTATCCTTCTACCGGTAGAGAAGACCCGCGGATTATTGGACTTGGACGTGGCGACTGATCATCGTCAATCCTTGTCAGGTTTTGTGTTTTCTTTAAGTCCCATTCCTCCATTTTGGAAAAATGCTTTGACACTGCTTCTTAGGCTTTTGTGCCAAGTTGCTGATAGTGTTCTATTTTGATGAGAAAGATGTTGATTCAATGCAGTATCTAGAACTGCAAGTTATTTTGAAAACAAGGGCACATATTGTTGCACCTTCGAGATTTATCAACTATGACAAGTGATTTTATAACTGATTGATACAAACAAATATATCAACTGCCAATCATATGAGATGTTATATTGCCTATCTTATATATATTTCTTGCTGAGCTATAGTTGCTCACTCTTGCTTGTTTTCAAATTTTACAAACACAACAGCTAAGCGAAATGGCAAGACCCAGGCAGACTGTCCGAAAGCAGGTGACTAGGCCCGAGCCACCACTTGAGATTCCACCGGTAGGCCCCATTAGCCGGATTGGTTGGCAGCTTTTGTTAGTTCGTTTTATTTATCAGTATGACCTGTGCAAGGCAGTGTATCGTAACAAACTTTCAAGCCGCCAACTTCGCTTCATATCGAAGTGTTGCTGGTAGGATAAATACTATTTAATTCGGTCTGTAATAACTCTGATAATTTTATTACTGTTTAATCAATGTGTGACGTTTCTGAGGCTCTAACCTCTGTGTGTGTGTGCGGTGTGAGTTGTGGGGTCGATGGCTGTTTTATATATATATTATGTGCAAGAACAGGTATGTTATTAATGGAAAATGGACCGTGAGCGCCTAGATCTCCGACCCCGGATCTGGGGGCGTCACAAATTAAATATAACATGCTGACTGGCCCTAACTCTACTATCCAAGATCTTTCACAGGTAATGGTATGAAACAAGCAAGCCATCGTCTAACTAATTATTATTACAAACCTGAATTCAAAATATAATATATTATTACAAACTAAGTTCTCAAATGTTTTACTACTAGTTCTCACAACTAACTAAACATCTCCTCACTGAGCTGTTATTGCATCTACCTCGGGAGCTATCTCAAAACGAACCAACTCAAGGCCACGGTAAGTGCGCTTCCTCGCAGTTTGGATTGTACGAACCATGATTCTGTTGGGTTCCGAGGCATAAAACGCAGCGGAATAATGTAAATAAAACAAAAATTTCGAAACCCAAACCAGGATCCATGTATAATTACGGACAGATTATGGAGAAACGAATCATACCTTTAGAACGTTACTTTCACGAACTCAACGGAGATCCTAGCTTGTAATCACCACACACAATCTTCACGTCAAGATCTGTGTCTCTAAGGTAATCCACATGAATGTCCGACCGTCCAACGATCCGAGGAGCCAGGTACTAGCCCGCGAAGAACAGCCTCTCTCTATCTCTCTAGCCTCTCAAAGAGCTGCTAGGGTTTTTAATAAAACGATTTTATGAAATTCTTAACCCTAAAGTAATACATCATCATGTATTTATATGAGAGATAGTGGGATAAAATCAAAAAACCAAATTGGGCTTCCTTAAACACAATTCTAATTTTATTTTGATTTTATTATTGGATTTCCTTAAACCCAATTCTTTTCTTACATTATTAAATTCGAATTTACTTAGATAATTAATTAGGACCAGTCCAATTAATTAAATAGCCAATTCTTTATTTAATAATGATTTAATTTAAATTCTCAATTTAAATTAAAACTCCTTTTAAGACATTCTAAGTGTGTGACCCTATAGGTTATTATTACGTTGGCAACGATTTTAAAGTCTCAATTAAAATCGCAAACAAAGAGCGGCATCTAGTAATACATCATTGCTACCCAAGTAATAATAATTTAAATGGAGATCCATATTAAACCTTTCGTGATTAATGTTTACGTCTAATATAATCCCTTTAACCAAATATTATAGATTAAACTCGAGGCATGTGTTTAGTCATCCTCTTCAACATTTAATCCGGGTTTACTTGATCCATGAGTAGACGATTAAAAACAAATCATTATTTGAGCACGGCCATGCATTTTATAGTCTCACTCAATCAAGAGGCCAATAATATCTCTCCTAATTGTAGGAGGGTTAAATCCTTTATCTATCATTCATATTTCTCATGCGACTCATGATATACCCGATGTTCACTTTTATCATCACCCGGTCAAAGGTAACTTTTAATGTAGTCAAAGTATATTAATCCTCGTATAGAAATATAATGATCTCAAGTCAAAGGATCATTACACCCTTATCACTGTGAGTCTTTCTTATGACTTTATTCAACATGAAGAATCTCACTGTGGGTCTGTCCAGTACCATGTACTCCTACATGTACCTATGTATTGACTTTATTATCTCCATACTTATAACCAATGAGATGTGGTTATCTGTCAAACAACATACTAGTCTATTTATGTATTATTATTGTCCTATAATAATAATACTCGACCAGGGACCTTTTAAGAATATGATATATTATATAATCTCAAGTTCAAGTCATTTACTTAAACTATATAATGTGTATCATGATTCTAAGGACATTTATTATGCTAACAAATATATCGTAGTAATTAAAGTCATAATAAATACGTTTATTGAATGATCAAATGACATGAAGGTTTATTCAAAGAAACAATGTATTGCCTCTAGGGCACCTACACTAACAGATTCTTAGATTACTGTCAAAAGGGTTAGACAAAATAATAATGAGCCAACGCTCAGCAAGTAACTAAAGATCTCAATTGAAAACAGTATAACAGTGTATTGCAAAAGATGACAGTAATTCAAGATATGACCTAAAAATGATGGAAGCAGTAAAAGCAATATTGGTATTTGGTAATGACATGATATCAACTGATAATCAGGATAACAATAGATATTTCAAAACTGTGTAAAGTATTTGACATTTCAATCGGTAAACCAATTTCGTTTCATGGTAAATTAAAAAGTAATCATCACTTTAAGAAAACTGATTGGAGGTTTTTACTTCATAACAGACATTATAGGTGATCAGCCCATAAAGTCTCCATACCGGAAAAAGAGTCCCTCTGGACATTAATCCTCTCATTACGATAGCTTGGGTTCCCAAGAGGCAACATATTGGCCTATAATGGTGTCGAAATGGATAAACCAGAATTACAATAATACATACACAAACCGACGGAACCAGCATTACCCGTTCGCCCCGTCTCTCCAATCATCAGGAACACGTGGAAACCATTTAGACGGAGTTCCTAACATTTTATTAAAAATCTCATTTTAAAACATTAAACTTTTCAAAACTCTTTTTGACTTCGTAAAACATTTTATTAGTAAATCTTTTCAAAAACCTTTACTTCGAAGTACCTTCGACTCTCTGATAACAAATCAGCCCAGTCTAAGTAATTTCAAAGTATTTTAAGAAAACAACTCATTTTGATTTGTAATGATAAAAGTCAAAGGGTTTGATTAAGTTCTCTGATATCAATGAAATAGGGATACAAGTCTGAATTAAGAAGTTGTAGACTCAAAGGCATAAAGGTAGTTGATCGGATTTCAAGTTTAAAGTATAGTATTATGGGTAAGTAAGTTTTTTTTTTTTGAATTAGTGGTTAGGTTATAAAGAAGTTTATAAAATTTTAGGGACAACATAGGTTAAACTGGACACGGACATAGGTCAAGTAAAACACTGGTTTATCTGTCTGTCAATAGGGTTTAATTATAGCAAGCTATTTGACATATAATGTCAAGAAGCAATTAAAAAGAATTATGTTGTTTTAGGGTTACAGTTTATGAAACAGTCGTGGACAGAATTCTGGTTGCGTGAATAGATAGGCTACATAAGATTTATGATCAACATGGCATAAGATAGGCATGCTCGAATCAACAGGATATATCAGTTTAGGAATGTAACCTTAAAAAAAAGACAGAGTTACTTGCCTCCGGTAGAACGCAACAGCTAACAGCTCAGTCACTGGTACTCAACCTTAGCTTTTTCCTTTATCTCTAGGTCCTACGACCTTCTTATCTACATAAACCATATCACTACTTTAGAATACTATACATAACACAACTATAGAATACACTATAGACTTTATAACTTATAAGTCTGACGAAAATCGGGCAGAGTTTCCTCTGTAAATAGGACTATCCCGTCAGAAATATCCGACTCCAAATCACAACCAAATAATCCGATGGATTTAAGATCCACCTACACTTTCCAAAGTTATACTATTTACATTACTACACAATCTGAAATCACTAATCAATTACCATTTATACATAACACTTAATTCGAATTCAACAAACAAATGACAATAATTAGTCACTTGCTAATTATCGAATAAAAAAAATCAATAAATCATATTTAACAAATCATTAAAATCACATACTTCTTATTTAAATTAATTTTGCTTCACTAAAACTTCATTTTGGATGTAGCCATGAGAGTCGTATTCTCTCTGCCTTCTCTCTAAAACTTCTCTCCAAAATCTCAAAAATCTAAACATATTCTTCATCAGATCTAAATTTCCACTTCCCTAATCCATATTCCCCTTATAATCTCTCGCCTAAACACCACATTTCTCTTTCTTCTTCTTGTCGGATAGCATGAGTAGCAAGAGGGTGTGATTTGCGGATGATTCTGTGATGGCGACTAATGTTAAGGATCATATGATGATGACCCGGGAGGGGCTGGATCCAGGTTTGAGCCCAAAAAGGGTCTCGTTTGCGGCTGATTTGGTATCGGAGATACCATCTATTGGTACCCGATCTTAGAAGTTCAAAGGACTGAGTATGAAGAATGATGGCAAAAAGGGGGCTACGATGATGACCCGGGAGGGGTTGGATCCAGGTTTGAGCCGAAAAAGGGTCTCGTTCGCGGCTGATTTGGTATCGGAGATACCATCTAATGATACTCGATGTAAGTTGAAAGGATTGATTATGAAGAATGGTGGAAAAAAGGGGGTCTCTTTTGCTGATAACTAGTCTCGATGATCCCGGAGTCTGGGGTGGCTGCTCGAACTCGTAGCCGGGTCATGCATCACTTAATTGATGGTAAGGTTTTTTCCCAAACGAAACCTGCTAGTCTTAATAAAGTAGATGGGGGGCATTGTGTTGCTTCCTTTGTTGACTTGTCGGAATCCTCCCCGAACGAGGTTGCGGACTTTAAGGAAGGTCTAGCAATCGATGTGCAGGGTGATTCGGGGGGGGGTTGATAATGATCTGAATAAGGCAATGGATCCAACAATAGTGGACTTGGGCTTTGGTAGTGAGAGTGATAAGGCCAAAGCTCGACCTAATGTGGATAAGGGAAAGGGGAAGGCCCGGTGTAATGAAATGATTGAAGAAGAAGAGAGTCCTAGTTGGAATGACTTTGTAAAGAGAATGCAGGAACGATTGGCTATTGCTATGAATGTAGTCATTCTCTTTAGAAACTACATTGTTCAAAATGGGCATGAGGTGCCCACGATTTGGGGGAATGTTGACATGAGTGATCTGGTTGCCTTAAATGGCTTGCAAAGAAGATAGGATGTCAAGCTTTTGAGAGATTTGGGCTTTGCCCTGAATTGTATTAGGCAGCTGGGGAGTTATATCAGGAGGAACGGAATCCCGCTTCCGGTGCTAGGGAAGGATGAACAGATTATTTCGGACAGGGATGAAGAGGTGGAGATAGCGGGGCTTTTAAACCACTCTTTATACAACTCTGAATTGAAGAGGAAGGCTCTGGCAGCGACGAGACGTAATTTGGAAAACCTTAAGATAGTTTTCGCCTCTCTGGGAAAAGAAATACCTCCGGTTAAAGGGTCCCGAGATAGGGAGTTCCGTGCCTCTGCACGTGGATTAAGAGATATTGCGGAAGTGGAGCTTCATGATTTAACATGTCGATCTATTCAATTGAGGGACTACCTGATAGACCTGGGAATTGATCTGCCAACAGATGAACAGCTTCAGAACCCGTCTTCTAGAGGTAAGGATGGTCTATCCTACAAGGAACGAAGAGAGGGGGGAGCCAGAGAAAAGGAACCAATTCTAGGCAACATGCAGTATTTGGGGCCTTTGTTTTGTTCTGTTGGGGATGTTGCTTTGCATGTTGACACTGGCCAAGTAAAAGATGAAGCAAGGGGAGCCGGCCATGGAGGAGCCTATGGAGCCCAGGCTCTGCGGGACAAGGGGAGTATCCGTAAGGGGGGTCAACCATGACCTGATAGGGATTACTTTTGTAAACTGTGAACCAGGAGGGTTCTTGCTCTTTAATTAATTTGTAGTCTTTAGTTTTGTTAAGTTGGTTTAGTTGTTGGTTGACTATCAACTGTCGATTTCAGCAGTTGTAATATTTATTCTGTTGATTTCGCGGGGTATGCCCCTAGAAGTGTTCTTGCTTGTTCCCTTTTGGGTATAAATTTTTTAATTAGCAAAAAAAAAATATCAAGAAATTCGAATTCTGAACTCATAACAAATCTGAAATTCAAACTTACATGAACACTAAATAAAACTTAGCAATAATCATCAATATTACTTTTTAATCTATATCAATTATTCACATAATTCGAACAAATCATAATTAATTCACAAAATTTAAATTAAAGCTATAACAATTCGATTTAAATCCATATAAACTTGGAAAATCATACACATGCTAATTATTAACTAATTAACATCACCAATATTTTTAATCACATAATATTTATGTAAATCATCTATTTAGCAATTAATTCAAATAATTCGAAATAATTACAATTAATTCACAAAAACTACACATGCATCTCCATATATCCATATTACACATAATTAAATCTGTAATTAACATCACCAAACAAGAACATCATCTAACTTCATAGATTATCAACCAAAAAATTCAAAATAATTATACATATATTTCGAAAAATTACAAAAATACAAAGACCTTGACATGCAATTGGTTTTACCCACATATATTAACTTTAAATCACTAATAGAGACTGCAGGGATCACAAACAACCCTCTCCGGCCGACCAGTCACCGGAAAACGCCATGGTCGTCGGAGGGTTTCACCAAAAACTCGAACCCATTCTCTAAACAATACGAAACTTCAGTTTTAAGCTATAATCAACATCATACAATCATCTAATCATCAAATTATTACATCTCAGGGCTTGCATGTAAGGATCGAGCATATATATACACACAACCAAATATACATACACACATAACTTCACAAAACTTAACCCAGATATCATATAAACTCAAGAACATAATTTAGAGGATTAAAATAGGAATTTAAGCATGTTTGGTTGATCAAAATCGACAGAAAATGGAAAGAGAGAGAGAGAGAGAGAGAGAGAGAGAGAGAGAGAGAGAGAGAGAGAGAGAGAGAGAGAGAGAGCAAGGCTCACAGTCGAGAGAAGCAGTAGAATGAGAAATAAAGTGGGCGGTGGGTGTTGTTATAGCACCAGGGGTATTTTCGTCTTTTTCCAAAAGCTGAAAAATCTAATTTACTTTTAAAAACTGATTTTAATCCTTTTAAATCAAAATAAATTAGGGAATTAGGAAAAATATAATTTTTAAAATTTTAAAACAAACTTTATGAAAATACAATGCTCCCCATATTTTTAAAATAATATTTGGCTTAAAAATGAATTTTATATGAATTTTCAAAATAAAGGCTCTTTAAAAGAAATAAAGCTTTTTAAATCATGTTAATATACCAAAACTCACAATTAAATAACCACACTTATTTTCATAATTCAACAATATTACAAAGATGATAATGCAAAAGATTTCATGATTTAAGTCAACTCCAATGATTTTATATGATTTTTAAAAGATTAAAAATGCACTTTAAAAATAATTTTAATGCTCCAAAAATATAATTAAAATTGAACGAGCATATATGACATATACCAATCATCATATAATCACATAATCATGTTTTCACATATAACTTGACTTCATCAAAATATGCTTATCATATATTCCACATAATTTCCACATTTAACAAATAAATTAAATAAACATTTAAAAATCAATAAATATTCTAGGTCGTTATATGACTAGACCAAGGGAAGTATAATTTGGGAATTACATGTAAGATATTTATTAAGTCGAGGTATTTGGAATATTAAAGATTACTCGAGGGATTTTCTGCGATAGAATGTTTCAAGGATTTATCGAACTTGACACGAAGAATTAAACAATAAATATGGAATAATAATTAAGGTGACCAAGCTCATGCAAACCTCATGCAAGTGGCTAGTCAAAGCAAGTAACCAAGTCAAGGAGCTAGTAACCAAGTGGTTGACAAGCTAGTTACAACCTAACCAAACAAGTAGAAACATGGTTCATGAAAAAGGGGATCACCAAGCATTTAAACTAGGTTTGGCTATGGTAAAAGGCTAGCTAGATACTAGATGAGACATATGACCAATATATACCACACAAAACAAAGCCAAGGAAAACACTTCCCCATCTCATTTTCTTCATTCTCGGCCAAAACAGCAGCAGCCACTTCAAACTGCTATATCTCCTTCATTTCTCACTCAAATTTTATGTTCTATAGCTCATTGGAAAGGTATTGAGATGCGTTATAACTCTCCTTCAGGAGCCTCATCCATAAAAGCATGGTAAGGCCCTCGTTTTTCAAGTTCTTTCAAGAGGTGTAATGTTGACTCCAAAAATCTAACTTGTTTCTTGAATTCCTTTTCAACTTTGAAGATGATAAAAATAGATCAAGGTTCCCATACGGCTTACAAGCTCTTGTTAGTATGTTTGAGGATTCAAGAAAGGTATAAGATCCCTCCACTCTTAGTTCATGTTAAGTTTATGGTTTATATTTTAGGATCTATAAGTAATGGTGTAGTTTTTGGTGTTTTGGACCTTTGGTGATGAGATCTTATATGTAGTCTTATATATGTAGTTCTTGTTGTAAGCCATGTTCTTAGATTATGTAGTCTTATATGTGTTAAGGATGAGAATCTTGGTGGTTTTGATGATGGTAATGAAGTATGTTAGTAGATCTTGAAAGTTAAAGTTGTAAAAGTGATTGTTGGAGTTCCTTGAGACATGATCTGTTTGTAGTGGGAATTCGGACCACCACACTTTTTTTTCTTAAAACCCACTGCACATATTTGGAAAGGTCTTGTCTTTTAGTTTCTAAGCATATAAAGTTCATGATAAGGTGGCTTATGGTTTGAGGGTTATGATCATTCTAGTGGAGAGTAGTCCTGAAAAGAAACTGCTACGGTTTGCTCACTTGTGGATCACTTTTAGGTCCTTAGAATTTTTGATATAATTATGAAACACTGAGGGTAACAATATTTTACAGTGGGAAAGACAACCCAAAAAGAATTATAGGAAAATGTTAATTTTTGTATTTTATAAAAATGTCGGAACCAAAGTTGCGCGACGATACTAGTCACTGTATAGCTTCTACATAGTTCAGTAAAATCCGAATTATTTATCTTCTGTCCAGAACCGAATTCTTGCTTAATTACAGAGTATACATTCTCTAGATCGTACACATGAAAATAGTACATCATTTGAGGTAACGGTTAAGGAGTTAGAAGCGTTTTAGTGAAACTAGCGCAAATAGTACAACTCCGTAGTTGACCATGTTTCTAAAATGCATTTTGCCTATCTACACTCGTGTGTTCCAAAGCAAAGCAATTTTGATAAATATCATAAACACTCAAGAAGTTCCTTGAGGTAGTTTCATATTTAATTATGGATTTACAATTTATTAAAAATGTTGGAGCGCGAGTCGCGTAATAGTAACTTCCCGAAAAGTCAATTCTAAGGGCATTGTTTTGACGAGCCATTTTGGCCAAGATAAAAGGATAATTACGAGTCGGATAAAGTATGAAAGTTGTTGAGGATCATCATGACTACGTACTGGAGTAAAGAATTGGATTAAAGGTTATTGACAAGATAAGTGTTAATAGAAAATAACTAAGGACTCGTAAAGACAAAAGATGTAGCAACCACGTAATTGGATAATGGAGTTGAGTGTACTTACTAGTGGTATGTGTAGCTATTTGATTAAGAAGGCTAACCGAGATTTTATATCTATTTCTAGAACTATCCGGGACAAGTGGAACCTAGGGGGATGTACTTTGGATTCCGGGCAAGTTTTCCAACCCTAAGTTTTTGTTTTCAAAATAATATATTTTGATTCTGCTTATGCAAGTTTATACTCCATCGTTCAGAGTATATATATATTTTGAAATATATGAAGTATGTGGATTATGTTTTAATTCATAATTGCAAGATTACTTTTCGAAACTGATACATAAGGATTTGCACTGTAGTGTTTATGGATTTTGTGCGTAATATTTTATGCATGTTGTTTCAAAACCTTTTGTCGAGATTGATATATATATGTGTATATATGCGTACTTGAGCTCTAGTGTAGAAAGTGTTTTCTTCGGACAACGACTCTAGCAATAGAGGTCGCATCGGTCCAAGTATATTATTGACCGTGGAGCGGTGTATTATTTTATCGTTATTAAATTGCGAAAAACCCGAATATATATTCGGGAAGTATCAGATGCTTATTATTAATTTTTATTTTTATGTTATTATAAATACCCAAAAATATTTATCTTGGATTAAAAAATTATTTTTAATTGATTATTTATTTATTAGTTATTTTATATTAAATCTCAATTTATTATTTTATTTTAAAAACAAACTAATCCAAGATACCTCAAGCGTTTTCAAACTTGAACTCTTTTAAACTCAAAATATTTTCAAAAACCCCCGGTTAGGTTTTCCTCACTCGAGCATTATTTCAAGAAATTATCGGTCGACAGAAGTCGGACCTCAATTACTCGTTTTCCTCTCAAAATGAATTTTTACGAAAAGAAAAAAAAAGGGGACTCGGGCGGTGAGGGATCATTGACGAATGTTTGCACAAAATCACGCAAGCGCACGTGTTCACAAGTAATATAGAATGAAGTAGAGTTCGTTCCCACAGAGATTGTATAATTTAGTTCTTGTACCTAAGCATCAATGTATGATTATCGTTCAATGCTAAGACAATGGACAAATTGGTTTTGATTATCTAAAATTAACTAATAAGAATTAATTAACAACTAAATTAATTAACTAAGTGATTTCAAATTACTTATGACATGGAAAACATGGGATCCTAACTTCAATACAAACTTCCTTTAGAGATCATGCCCTTTTATCAACACATGTGGTGGTTACGATAACTAATCGGACAACACGAAATAAGTATACTATCTACACAATATCCACAAAAGATAGAAATCATGCAGGCACCAATTATGCTTAGACCCTATATGTCTATAGAATTTGAAAACATAATGGTTGAAGATCAAGTATCCATAAGATTACATAAGGTAGTATGAGACGGTTAGAAACACACCACAAACATGAATAACATTCATGGACTTATGCTAGCATGGCAAGTTCTAAATCAAAAGATTCACTGTCGCTTCACTTAAGATTAACAAGATAGATGTTAGCTACGCATCTATATGAATTAAATACAACCATGCAAGGATATCGTAAATTCACCACACATATATCAAGTTAGGCAATCAACATCTAAATTCCATAAGTACATCCGTTAGGACCCCATGACAGCGATTAGTTCATAATCGAACCGTTCGTCATCATGGGGTTTGATGAAAACATGATAAAGATGAAGAGAATAATAATGAATAAATCAATGTTAACAAAGTTATGGAACAAAGTCGAATAATGATCAAGCATCCAAAAGATACGCCTAGTAAGAATACAAGAAAACTATGTCTAGATCTTCTTGTTGTCACGATCCTCGCCTTGGCTTCTCAGTCTCGTGCTAGAAAGTGTGTATGTAATGTGAAGTGATCTGATCTCTGGTGTTGGTGTGTGTAAATCTGACCCCCCAGCATGTGTATTTATAGCTCAATATTGCCTCTTCTCCAAACAATTGCCATTCTTGAGTAGGAATTGAATTTGACAATTTCCATCTTTAAATATGATATAGATTGCAACTTCCCTTGTCAAATAAAGCTTCTGGACTATTCCCACCGTCCAAGAGTATTTCCATGTCGAATAGGAGAAGAAAACGGCAACATTCCTATTTAAAATCAGAATTGGAACAGTTTCTGGCGGCTCAGTATCTCCCTGGCGCGGTCGCGCTGTCCTGTAGTGCAACTGTGGCGCGGTCGTGCTGTCACAAAATCTGCCAAATCCCTTTAGCACGGTCGCGCTCCCTAATAGCTATAACATAGCGCGGTCGCGCTGTAAACATTCTGTTTCTGCAGACTTTTTGTTAGCACCTTCTTCTTCGCACGCCGTTTTTTCCTCATAACCACATTTGTTCCAAAAACCACAAAACACCATACTCCCTCCGAAAAACCTAATTCCTGCACAAACTCCACAAAACACATTAAACCACTCAAATACTCGAGAATTAAGCGATCAATTCAAGCCAAAATAGAATGATCTAAATGGATAAAAATCCACTTATCACACCCCCAAACTTGAACCGATGCTTGTCCTCAAGCATAAACAGATATAAATATATATATCTAACTAGTACCACTTCCGTAGGTGATCACGGATGCATTTAGCATATGCAACAAGCCCTTTAAACCCCTAGGCAGCCCTAGTGGACGAGTAAGGTCTCGTGAGGGCCTATAGTGAATGTACCCACAAAATCCAACTGACACAAACGACACAAACAATGCAATGCATGAATGCAACTAAATATGAATGCAAAGGATCCCCTCAAACTAACCAACACCACTTAGCAAGCAAATATCTCAATGAATGCAATCAATCCAAACAGAGCTCGACTAAATTTCGGTATACTAACAATACATGATCAGAACGTGCGTGTGTGCAATGCTCGACAGATATACTCCCAAACCGGATCAAAATCATACATATTCTTTTCCAAGACAATCACAGGGTTATAAATAGAATGAACGTTAAACTCAAGATCACTTCAGATACACCTCCATACTCCTCTAAAGTAGATAGAAATTCATGCTTTATTATGACTCAAACACAATGTGTACACAACACACATGCTTATTTGATCGTGCAATGGATAAGACCCCTAAAGGCTTATACAATAATACCCATGTAGCGAGCGTTGGGTTAGTGGATCCCAGACTATAAAAAGCCTTAGGTCACTAGGCACAAAGTCCCCAAGAACTTAATTGCTCGAGTATTAAAGAGCTCACCCTGATCAATTCTGCATACTCACACTCTCACAACATTTTTTTTTTCTTTTTCTTTTTTTTTCTTTTTTTTTTCTTGCTTTTTTTTTTCTTTTTTTTTCACATGGAATCTGGAATGAGAATTCTCAATTCCAACCCTAGACTACTCATAAACATGAGCCGGCTACTAGCCAATTGACGCCTAGCCAACAAATACAAACACAAAAACATTAGCATGAAATTTCTGTTTTCCCCCAAACTTATATTTTGGTGTTCCTTAATCAACAAGAGAATAAAGCAAATTCTATCGATAAACAAGTGATTAAATCCTAAATCCAAACAAGCATGACGCAACCTAGTCCAAGAGCAAACGACGAGACTGTGTAAAAATTTTATTCATGAAACATGCATGTCAATTTCAACAAAATTTAAAATCAGCCCTCTGTTCATCCTTTTCACACCCACATCAACATCTACCTGCCTTATGGCATCAGCTTATTCTAAGGGATCATGAAAAATGCATGTAATGCAACTATATGAACTCACATACAAAACTTGACACACATGCAAACAGAATGCTCTATATGACAGGTATCATGCATGAAACTAAACTACACATACAAATATGATGTAATATGAATTCCTACATGCCACAAATATATCACAACAACTACTAATTCCCAAATCCACCCCCAAACTTGAAATTTCCAATGCCCTCATTGGAAGTAACTAAGGGAAAAGTAGAAACATACCTACTGACCACCTGGACCACCCTCCTGAGGAGGAGAATCCGGCGGAGGATAGACTCCATGTGCCCCAAAAACAGGCCAATCCACCTGCACGCCACTGGTAGCAAAAGCAGTGCCTAGCGCCTGAGTCAACTCCTGTGCAAAACGGCTCTGAGAATCATACATAGCATCCATGCGCGCATCAACCGTCTATACTGAGAGGCAACAGGAATATCCTCGGGAACCTGAGGTGGCGGAACAGCACCAGCAATCTGATAACCCAAACCCCTAGGATGTGGAACGCCGCCCGGCCACTCGACCATCCTCGCAATAGTCCCAGAATCAATAGCACCACTCGGCAACTGTATCAGCTCATCCTCAGCCCATCTCACTCCCACCGCCATACACAAACTAGTAACCACAGAACCATATGGAATCCCCCCGGTAGTACTAGCTCTCAAAAACCTCAAGATATTTTGGTTAATCATATAACCAATGTCAATATAAAAACCATTCAGAATCGCCCACAGCAAAATACCTCTCTCCACATTAACCTCGTGCTGATGTGTGGTAGGCAACAAGTTAGCACATATAAACAAATTCCATGCTCGAGCATACCTGTTCAACGCAGAAGTAGGGAAATGCAAGTGCTCATTACTCCCTGGCTTCATCTTCCACACAGTACCAGGCACACACAACCTAGTCATAATAGCATCCAAGTCAACCTCTGTCCTGGACTTAAAAGTCCAATCCTCAGCACCTGCAGGTCTGGGAGGCAAAGCAAGCAAACGGCTGATGGCAGGCGGTGTGTAGTCCACTGTCAAACCCCTAACCACTGAATAACCATTCCGTTCAGCCTTCGCATTCGCATAGAACTCGCGAACAATAGACAACGGAATATCCATAGCCAACTAACAAATAGGCTCCCAACCTCGCGACTGAATCATCGCCACCAGATCTCCATCAGACGGACCAGCTAAAAACATCCTATCCTTGATTACTGTCTTTGACATCAACCTGTTATACTCCGTCCGGGCCTCCACGGAAACAAACTTTTCCCCGGGTCCTTCCGAACTAGAATCGGAATCAGATGAATGATGTCCACTAGAACCACCAGCAAAACGAGTCCTTTTCGGGGCCATTACACAATCTCCCACAAGCAGAAAATATACACAAATAGCAACCCACAGCAACCTAACAACAATTATCCCAAAATACGCAAACTACAATTCGTAGTAACAAGAATAACGAAGAAATTACCCAAAACGAATCTGTAGGAGAGGTAGCACTGCGTATCCAGCCTCCAATCGATGAATGAACACGAATTACAAAGCTCCAAAATCGTGGTTTATGGTTTAAGGGTGTATGTATGTATATGTATATGAGAGATGTATAAAAAGATTAAGGTGAGATATATGGTCTGATTAAGCACGAAAATTGGGATTTATAGAATGATTAGAAGTGGATTTGGGCTGGGATTAGGGTTTCAAATCGGAATTTGGGTTGAAAATTTGCTCCGGAATTTTTTCTACACCTCCAGAATCGGCTTAGCGCGGTCGCGCTCTGTTTACACTGCTAGACAGCGCGGTCGCGCTATCCCAATATATATATATATATATATATATATATATATATATATATATATATATATATATTTAAAGAGATGAAGATACAAAGAATATACAACAATAATGATATCCAATCACATGGGTTGCCTCCCACGAAGCGCTCGTTTAACGTCATTAGCTTGACTTGCTGCTCGGTCGTTACGTTTCTGCCAACTCCACGGAATCTGTTTCACGAACCACTGGATCGCCTGTAAAATAATGTTTCAACCGCTGACCATTTACCTTGAACGCCAAATCAGGTGACTTTTCAAAAATCTCAATGGCTCCATGCGGAAATACGGTTTTAACAGTGAACGGCCCTGACCACCTTGACTTAAGCTTCCCAGGAAAAAGTTTGAGGCGTGAATTAAACAACAAAACCAACTGACCAGGCACAAAGACCTTAGGGATCAACTTCTTATCATGCCACCTCTTCACCTTCTCCTTATAAATCTTGTGGTTCTCATACGCCTGAGATCGAAATTCCTCTAACTCATTCAACTGCAATAACCGTTTCTCACCAGCTGCTCTAATATCAAGATTCAACTTCTTAATCGCCCAAAAAGATTTATGTTCCAACTCCACTGGTAGATGACATGCTTTTCCAAAAACTAACTGATACGGAGACATTCCCAAAGGTGTGTTGTAAGCTGTTCTATAGGCCCAAACAGCTTCATCTAACTTCAAGGACCAATCCTTCCTTGACGGATTCACCACCTTTTCTAGAATTCTCTTGATTTCACGATTAGAAACCTCCGCTTGACCGTTTGTTTGGGGATGATATGCTGTAGCAACACGATGTGTCACCCTATACTTTGCCAACAATGCAGTGAATTGACGATTACAAAAGTGAGTCCCCTCATCACTAATAATAGCTCGCGGAGTTCCAAAACGCGTAAAGACCTGTTTATGAATAAAGTTCAGCACCACCTTAGCATCATTGGTTGGTAAGGCCTTCACCTCAACCCACTTAGAGACGTAGTCCACAGCTAGCAAGATGTACTGATTATTACAAGACGAAACAAAGGGTCCCATGAAATCAATACCCCATACATCAAAGATCTCTACCTCAAGGAGCATATTAAGAGGCATCTCATTCCTCCTAGAAATATTACCAACTTTCTGACAGCGATCACATCTCAAAACAAACTGATGAGCATCCTTAAAAACTGTAGGCCAAAAGAAACCTGCCTGAAGAACACGAGCTGCTGTCTTCTCTCCACCATAATGACCTCCATAAACAGTGGAATGGCAATCTCGCAACACACTTTCAGTCTCTCTATAAGGAATGCAACGTCGAATAATCTGATCAGCACCCTGTTTGAACAAATACGGCTCGTCCCATAGGTACCACTTCACATCATGTAAGAACTTCTTCCTTTGAGCGTAAGTTAAATCAGGAGGGATGATGTCACTAACAAGATAGTTCACAAAATCTGCAAACCATGGCTCTTCCACTTGTACCCCTAAAAGCTGCTCATCCGGAAAAGATTCATTAATCAAAGATTTAGCCTGTGAATTTTTACCATGGTCTTCCAACCTCGAAAGATGATCTGCCACCTGGTTTTCAGTTCCTTTTCTGTCTTTAATCTCCACATCAAATTCCTGAAGCAATAAGACCCATCGAATCAACCTAGGCTTCGAATCCTTCTTTGTCATCAAGTATCTGATAGCCACATGATCTGTGTAGACAATGACTTTCGTGCCAAGTAAATACGCTCGAAACTTCTCAAATGCATAAACAACAGCCAAAAGCTCTTTTTCCGTGGTGGTGTAGTTCAACTGTGCGTCATTAAGGGTTTTACTAGCATAGTAAACCACATGAAATATTTTCTCCTTTCTTTGACCAAGAACAGCACCAACGGCATAGTCACTAGCATCACACATTAGCTCGAATGGCTCACTCCAATCTGGTGCAGTAATAACAGGTGTGGTAGTCAACTTCTTCTTCAAAAGCTCGAAAGCATTAAGACAAGCTTTATCAAAATTGAAAGGAACATCTTTCTCCAAAAGATTGCACAAGGGTTTAGAGATCTTCGAAAAATCCTTTATGAACCGACGATAGAACCCCGCATGACCAAGAAAGCTGTGAATGCCTCTAACAGAGATAGGAGGAGGAAGCTTCTCAATAGTGTCAATTTTTGCTTTGTCCACCTCGAGTCCCTTGCTAGAAACCTTGTGCCCAAGAATGATCCCTTCTTGCACCATAAAGTGACATTTTTCCCAATTCAGCAACAGATTAGTCTCCACACATCTCTTCAAAACCAAACCAAGATTATGTAAGCACTCGTCATATGAAGAACCAAACACTGAGAAATCATCCATGAAAACTTCCACATTGATACCAATCATGTCTGAAAAGATATCCATCATACACCTCTGAAAAGTGGCTGGAGCGCCACACAGTCCGAACGGAACTCGTCTAAATGCAAAGGTGCCAAAGGGACATGTGAATGTAGTCTTCTCTTGATCCTCAGGTGCAATGCAAATCTGATTATATCCAGAATATCCATCGAGAAGACAATAGTACTCGTGGCCTGCCAACCTGTCTAACATCTGATCCACAAACGGAAGAGGAAAGTGGTCTTTTCTCGTGGCTTTGTTCAACTTGCGATAGTCCATGCAAACTCTCCACCCTGTAACGGTACGTGTAGGGATGAGCTCGTTCTTCTCATTAGCAACAACTGTCATACCCCCCTTCTTCGGCACACACTGTACCGGACTCACCCAAGAACTGTCTAAAATAGGGTAGATAATACCAGCATCAAGCCACTTCAAGATTTCCTTCTTCACCACTTCCTTCATAATAGGATTGAGACGACGCTGTTGCTCCACAGTAGGCTTGCAATTCTCCTCTAGCAGAATTTTATACATGCAATACGAAGGACTGATTCCTTTGATGTCTGCTATAGTCCATCCAATAGCTGTCTTAAACTGTCTCAATATCCTCAAGAGCTTCTCCTCTTCACTATCTGTCAAGTTAGCGGTAATGATAACAAGCAAAGTAGATGCTTCTCCCAAAAAGGCATACCTCAAATGCTCTGGTAGCTGTTTAAGCTCAAGTGTAGGAGCTTCCTCAATAGATGGTTTGAGACGACTTTGTAACTTTTTAAGCTCCTCCAGCCCAAGTGACTCAACTGGCACTTCAAAACTCTTTCTCCACGGAATTGCCCTTAACTGCTGAATTTGCTCTTCTCTTTCTTCATCTTCAACTACAGAATCTCCTAACAAAGCTCTCTCTAATGGATCAGCCAACAGTAACTGATCAAAGTTCAACTTCACTGACGACTCCACCAAGTCCACCTGACAACATTCCTCATCATCTGAAGGTAGCTTCATTGCATTGAAAACATTGAAGGTAACATCCTGATCTTGCACCCGCATCGTAAGCTCCCCCTTCTGAACATCAATCAAGGTACGGCCCGTAGCTAGAAAAGGCCGTCCTAAGATGATAGGAATCTTCTTATCTTCTTCAAAATCAAGAATCACAAAATCTGCTGGAAAGATGAGTTTATCAACCTTGACCAAAACATCCTCAACGATACCCCTCGGGTATGTAATAGAACAATCAGCTAGCTGTAGAGAGATATTGGTAGGTTTAGGATCTGGAAGACCAAGCTGCATGAAAACTGACAATGGCATGAGATTGATACTAGCACCCAAATCACAAAAACACTTGCTGAAGACAAATTCCCAATGGTGCACGGAATAGTGAAACTGCCTGGATCCTTTAGCTTCGGTGGTAACTTCTGCTGTAAAACGGCACTGCACTCTTCTGTTAATGCTACTGTATCCAATTCTTCAAGTTTCAACTTCTTTGAGAGAATACCCTTCATAAACCTTGCATAGCTCGGCATCTGCTCCAATGCTTCAGCAAAAAGGATATTGATTTGAAGCTTTTTGAATACCTCCAGAAACTTGCCAAACTATCTGTCATTCTTCTGCTTCTTCAATCTGCCAGGATATGGAGGAGGAGGAAAGATTTTTACGTTCTTTATAGACTGCTTTGGAGAAACTTCCTTAGCAGAATTTTTAGGATTCTCCACCTCGCTAACCAACTGCTCAGCTACTCTATCAGTCTGGACTTGTTCCTTATCTACAGTCGGTGCCACATGTTGCTCTTGAACTTCTTCTTCTTCTTCAATGGCTGAATTCTGATTACCAGTCACCTTACCCGATCTCAAAGTAACTGATTTGACATGCTCTTTGGTTTCCCTCTTGCCTGGATTGGCTTCAGTGTCACTCGGAAGAACTCCAGATGGTCTTTTCAACAGAGCACTAGCAAGCTGCCCGATTAGACTTTCCATGATCTTCATAGATGCCCCCTGACTTTTTACTATCATCCTCAACTCCTCAAGCTCAGCTTTTTCATTAGAAGATTGACCAGCATTCCCCTGAGATTGTTGCTGGAAACCTGGAGGCTGAAACTATTGTCTGGGCTGGTACTGCTGCTGAAATCCTTGATTGAACTGCCTAGCTCCGAATTGCTGTTGCTGCTGATTACCACCTTGATTGTTACTCCAGCTGAAATTTGGATGGTTGCGGTTATTCGGGTGATAGGTGGCTGGAACTGGCTGTTGTGGCCTCTGGAAGTTACTCACAAATTGTGCTGATTCAGAAGATATGGCACATTGAGTTGTATCATGTGCGCCCGCACACAACTCACAAACACTAGCTACCTGCTGAACTCCCATGTTAGCCAAAGAATCGACCTTCATTGACAAGGCCTTCAACTGAGCTGCAATGGCTGTAGCTGTATCAATTTCAAGAACACCTGCTACCTTGCCTTGAGATAACCTCTCTGTAGGATTCTGATATTCATTAGCAGCCATCATCTCGATCAATTCATAAGCTTCTTCATAACTCTTGGCCCACAAAGCTCCACCTGATGCTGCATCTAGCATGGGTCTCGACTGTGCACCCAAACCATTATAAAAACAATTGATTATCATCCAATCAGGCATCCCATGATGTGGACACTTCCTTAGCATCTCATTATATCTCTCCCAAGCCTCGCATAGAGATTCTCCAGACTGCTGTGAAAACTGAGTGATAGCATTCCTGATAGCTGCTGTCTTCGCCATGGGAAAGAATTTTGTGAGAAATTTCTGTGCAAGATCTTCCCATGTAGTGATAGAACTGCTGGTAAAGAGTGTAACCAACTCTTCGCCTTGTCCCTCAGCGAGAATGGAAATAGCCTTAACTTAACAGCATCCTCAGACACCCCGTTGGTTCTGAAGGTATCACAGATCTCTATGAAATCTCGAATATGCATGTAGGGATTAGCTGCGTTCTGGACCATCTGTATAGTGCTAGGCTTGATCTCGAAGGTATTAGCTGCGATTGCTGGTCTGACAATACTCGATGCAATGTCATTGATCTTTGGCTGCGAGAAATCCTTTAGAGCCTTAGTTGCTGCTGCTGGTTCTCCCATATCTTCTACAACTTGAATCACTGGAGCTTCTGTTTCTGTTTCTTCTTTATTTTCCAGCTTCTCCTTATTCGCTTGAGAACGCGTTCGCATACACGCTCAAGTACCTGAAAACACAAAACAACACAAAAACTATTAGTAACCGATCCGAGTCAATGAACTTTAACGACCACTGATGTCAAGCACATAAACTATAACAAATCCACGGCAGCGGCGCCAAAAACTTGTTTGCACAAAATCACGCAAGCGCACGTGTTCACAAGTAATATAGAATGAAGTAGAGTTCGTTCCCACAGAGATTGTATAATTTAGTTCTTGTACCTAAGCATCAATGTATGATTATCGTTCAATGCTAAGACAATGGACAAATTGGTTTTGATTATCTAAAATTAACTAATAAGAACTAATTAACAACTAAATTAATTAACTAAGTGATTTCAAATTACTTATGAGATGGAAAACATGGGATCCTAACTTCAATACAAACTTCCTTTAGAGATCATGCCCTTTTATCAACACATGTGGTGGTTACGATAACTAATCGGACAACACGAAATAAGTATACGCTACCTTTCAGTACACGTACACCAATCTACACAATATGCACAAAAGATAGAAATCATGCAGGCACCAATTATGCTTAGACCCTATATGTCTATAGAATTTGAAAACATAATGGTTGAAGATCAAGTATCCATAAGATTACATAAGGTAGTATGAGACGGTTAGAAACACACCACAAACATGAATAACATTCATGGACTTATGCTAGCATGGCAAGTTCTAAATCAAAAGATTCACTGTCGCTTCACTTAAGATTAACAAGATAGATGTTAGCTACGCATCTATATGAATTAAATACAACCATGCAAGGATATCGTAAATTCACCACACATATATCAAGTTAGGCAATCAACATCTAAATTCCATAAGTACATCCGTTAGGACCCCATGACAGCGATTAGTTCATAATCGAACCGTTCGTCATCATGGGGTTTGATGAAAACATGATAAAGATGAAGAGAATAATAATGAATAAATCATTTTTAACAAAGTTATGGAACAAAGTCGAATAATGATCAAGCATCCAAAAGATACGCCTAGTAAGAATACAAGAAAACTATGTCTAGATCTTCTTGTTGTCACGATCCTCGCCTTGGCTTCTCAGTCTCGTGCTAGAAAGTGTGTATGTAATGCGAAGTGATCTGATCTCTGGTGTTGGTGTGTGTAAATCTGACCCCCCAGCATGTGTATTTATAGCTCAATATTGCCTCTTCTCCAAACAATTGCCATTCTTGAGTAGGAATTGAATTTGACAATTTCCATCTTTAAATATGATATAGATTGCAACTTCCATTATCAAATAAAGCTTCTGGACTATTCCCACCGTCCAAGAGTATTTCCATGTCGAATAGGAGAAGAAAACGGCAACATTCCTCTTTAAAATCAGAATTGGAACAGTTTCTGGCGGCTCAGTATCTCCCTGGCGCGGTCGCGCTGTCCTGTAGTGCAACTGTGGCGCTGTCGCGCTGTCACAAAATCTGCCAAATCCCTTTAGCGCGGTCGCACTCCCTAACAGCTATAACATAGCGCGGTCGCGCTGTAAACATTCTGTTTCTGCAGACTTTTTGTTAGCACCTTCTTCTTCGCACGCCGTTTTTTCCTCATAACCACATCTGTTCCAAAAACCACAAAACACCATACTCCCTGCGAAAAACCTAATTCCTGCACAAACTCCACAAAACACATTAAACCACACAAATACTCGAGAATTAAGCGATCAATTCAAGCCAAAATAGAATGATCTAAATGGATAAAAATTCACTTATCAACGAACGATCTTATTTTTCGTATAAGCGGCCGTTATCCAGGAGATCCATCATTTTTCGTATAAGGTGTTGCTGAAGGATGATTACGGATGGAGTTTTCACCCAGGGAAATTACGGATGGAGTTTTTGCCCTTCTACTGGTAAAGAAGACCCGCGGATTATTGGACTTGGATGTGACGACTGATCATCGTCAATCCTTGTCAGGTTTTTATGTTTTCTTATAAGTCCCATTCCTCCACTTTGGGAAAATGATTTGATATCGCATATTAGGCCTAAGAGCCAAGTTGCCGATAGTAATTTTGTGCAGTATCTAGAACTGCGAGATTATTTCAAAGATAATGGCACGTGTTTAGTGCACATTTAAATTATTTGAAAATTGAAAGATGGTTCAGTTTACGTATGATAAAAACCAAATGTCGTAGCAGCATATTGAACTGCGTATTGTGAAAAGTTTTCTAAAAGGTTAGCAAAACTATAATGTATACTATTTTGCTACGATATGAAGTTTATTATTGTTATTATGAACTTAATTTGTTCATATGATATCCTTTTTCTTAAAACTTCATACTGAGTATGAATATTTTATTCAAAACTCGAACATGTATATTGTGGAGTTATATTTTGATATCATGAGATGTATGCTCATACCTTTAGAAAAATCTTTTTCGAGACAAATTATATTATTACTCAAAATGGAAAACTTGCTGAGCATTATGTAGCTCATTCTTGCTTTATAAAAATCCTTTCAGAAAGAGAAGGATTGGGTCGGTTAAATCCGTACCAGAAGAAGAGAAGTAGGGGAATTACCCCTGGGACGATGCAGTTTCAGATAAATACTACAAACTAAGTCTGATAGGTTTCAACTATCATTAGCAAGACTTGCCTTCAGATGTAGTTTGTATAAGTGAAGTTGTGTAAGATTCTGGATTGTCTAGATGAATTGTAATATTTAGTGTTACTCTGATTATCGTTTCTGAGGCTCTAACTTGCATGTGTGAAAGATTGAGGTCTGGATTGGTGTATTGTTGTGACGCCCTCCCAACCTGGGGCCTAGATCGAAGGGTCACTGACACACTCTAAATGCAAAACACCATAAAAGAAAATATAAATAAAACATGCTGTATGGCCCCAACTCTACTATCCAAGACCTTTCACAGGTAACGGTATGAAACAAGCAAGCCATCGTCTAACTAATCATTATTACAAACCTGAATTCAAAATATAATATTATTACAAACCAAAGTTCTCAACAATTCTACTGCTAGTCCTCACAACTAACTAAAAATCTCCTCACTGAGCTGTTATTGCATCTACCTCGGGAGCTATCTCAAAACGAACCAACTCAAGGCCACGGTTAGTGCACTTCCTCGTGGTTTGAATTGTACGAACCAGGATTCTTAGATTACTGTCAAAAGGGTTAGACAAAATAATAATGAGCCAACGCTCAGCAAGTAACTAAAGATCTCAACTGAAAATAGTATAACAGGGTATTGCAAAAGATGACAGTAATTCAAGATACGACATGATTATCTGAAAACAATAATAATGATCCTGAAATAAGAATTTTGACAGTGAATCAACTGATAACAGGATAGCAATAGATATTTCAAAATTGTGTAAAGAAATTAACATTTCAAATGATAAACCAATTTCATTTCATAGTAAATTAAAAGAAAACATCACTTTAAGAAAACTGATTGGAGGTTTTTATTTAATAACAGACAGTACGGGTGATCAGCCCATAAAGTCCCCATACCGGACACAAAGTCCCTCTAGACATTAATCCTCTCATTAGGATCGCTTGGGTTCCCAAGAGGCAACACATTGGCCTATGAGGGTGTTGGACTGGATAGACCAGAACTACACCAATAATACATACACAAATTGACGGAACCAGCATTACCCGTTTACCCCATCTCTCCAATCGCCAGGAATCCGTGGAAACCATTTAGACGGAATTCCTAACATTTTATTAAAATCTAATTTTAAAAACATTAAGGTTTGCAAAACTCCTTTTAACTGCGTAAAACATTTTAATACTTAATCTTTTCAAAAACCTTTACTTCGAAGTACCTTCGATTCTTTGATAACAGATTAGCCTAGTCTAAGTAACTTCAAAGTATTTTAAGAAAATATCTCATTTTGATTTGAAATGATAAAAGTCAAAGGTTTGACTAAGTCTTCTGATAACAAGAAAATAGGGATACACGTCTGAATCAAGAAGATATAGACTCAAAGGCATTAAGGCAAGTGATCAAAGTTAAGGAATAGTATTACAGGTAATTAAGTTCTTGAATCAGTGTTTAGGTCATAAAGTTGTTTATATGTTTTAGGGTCAATATAGGTTCAACTGGTTACGGACATCGGTCAAGTAGAACACTGGTTTATCCGTTAGTCAATATGGTATGATTATGAAGGACTCTGGTTACATATATGGTAAAGAAGCAATTAAAAAGTATTAGGCTATTTTTGGGTTTATAGTTTATGAAACAATTGTTAACAGAATTCCGGTTACATGAATAGATAGGTTAAACAAGATTTATGATCAACATGGTATTAGATAGACATGCTTGAATCAACAGGGTATATCAGTTTAAGAATGTAATCTTCAAGAAAAGACAGAGTTACTTGCCTCCGGTAGAATGTGTTGCCCAGTAATTAATAATTGTAGAAGGGGGGTTGAATACAATTGTATAAGATTTTTGACTTAAACAGAAATAATAACACAAGTATGAATAAATAACAACTTTATTAATTCTGATATAAAACTGTTACAAACTCTCTCAAGAAATTCTTATGTTCTTGAGAGCTGCTAGGTTACAAGATAATTCGTGTAAGCGATTACAATTAAGTAAAACCTAAACTGTGTTTATATACAGTACACAGCTACACTATCAATTACAAGATATATGAAATCAATTACATATGTTTCTTAGTACATATCTTGAATGATAGCTGCGTTCCTATAAATCAGGAACAGACATGTCAATCTTCCTAGATTCATAGACTGATGTATATCCTTATGAAATCCTGATCAGCTCCCAATCCTGATGATAACCCAATCCTGACGGTGCATTAATGATGACGTCAGCATCAGTATCTGATCAGTAGTCCAGATCCTGATCATCACTTGAATCAATATCTAACAATCTCCCTCAATTTGTACTTTGTGAAATAAAGCAAAAATTCCTTGATTCAGTGATGTCAAAAACTCGAAACAAAGTATTACAAGAAACTTGATAATAACTCTTCTTCTTTATCACCGAGGATTTAAGTTAGTCTTTTTTTCAGATTTCTAAGTTCTTCATCTCCTTTACCAATTTGATAGATTCCAGCTCTGAGATTCTGAATTGAGCTTCTTGGTAAATCTAACTCTCCCAATAGTAAATATGCAAGTTCTCTTCCACCAGGATTCAGAGATAATTGTTCTTGATAAAATATCACTTCTTTAACAGCTAAACCCCTTTGCATTTCAATTTATTGTCCTTCTGTATTCAAGTACGTGGGAGTGTAATTACCATCATACCTTGATCCTCCTTCTAAATATCTGGACTTGATTGTTCTGAAAATCATGGTACACCAGTTATTGTAAACACTGGCTTCTTTATCAGGGATTTGCTATTTTCAAGCAAATAGAGAACATATTTTAGCTCTTTTGTTGATTTGCACAACACCTCATGAATAGACAGCTTCTGGACACTTTTGTCTTTCATGAAATACAGCAATTTCTCTATCTTCTTTGAGTTCACATTCCAAGCAACAATAGCAACAGATTCTAGTTCCCAAAGATCATCAACAGTTAGTTCATCACCAATCCTTTTAACAAGAAAATGTTGATCTGTTTGAGATATAAAAACAACGTCTGCATTATGAAACCCAATACCTCCTCTTGTTCCAGGTTCTAAACCCTTCAAACCAGATTGCATACTCGTCCACAGTGGTGGAGATTTAGCAGATTCAACAGATTCAGCTTTAGCAATCAATGAAGATTCATCAGACTCAATCAGTGAAGGTCCAGTAATTAATCCAACAGATTTGAAAACAACTGGTTCTCTATAGTTGCTTACTCTGTTATTCCATTTCTTGCTTTTCTTTCGTATTACTGGTGTATCATTCTGTTGATGTTCTGGAACAAGTCTATTTCGATCATACAACAATAATCTATTTGAACCAGCCAGATCTTCCAAGTACTTTCTGGTTTCTTCAACCTCGGTATCTTTTGCTCTTTTTCTGGCCTCCTTTTCTTGTTCATCAACTTCCAGATTGTGAATTTCAATCACAACAGTAAGAATCATAACCTCAAGTTCTTTCAAGATTTCAGCTTCATCAGAATCAGGAACAGCAGATTGAGTAGTCCTCACAGTAACTTTACCTCTTCTAGCTAACTGTGGTCTTTCATCTGCAGCTTCTTCAGGTACATTAAATTTGTTATCTGGAGTCAGTGTAAGAAGTAATGGAGATTTCTTCTTCTTTACTTTTTGAGAATCTTCAGGTATCTCCTCAATCGTTATTCCACTAGACCTTGTCTGTCTTGAAATTATTTGAATAGGCTTTCTTCCTCTTCCTCTGTTTCTATCTCCTCTGCCTCTTCATCTTCTTGCAGTAGGAGCTTCTTTTTGTCTAGCAATCTCCTCAAGAATCCTGTTTTGTTCTTCTAAGATCTCATCAGTAGTCATATTTGGATTTTCTTTAGAAGTTAGAGCAAGTGCCTTCTTAGCATGATACTGATGAACCTTAGCACTAGTGTGATATACAATTTCACTATCACCTGTCCCAGTAGTAATCTTCTCCAATAGATGTGGATCATCTTCTACATCAGTAATTGGCAAATCTTCATCACCCTCAAAAATTGTGGGAAGTGTTTGCCTTTGACTTTGACAAGGTGATAAAAATTGTTCTTCTGTCAGGATTTGAGATTGCACCATTGTTCTTACTATTCTCTTCCCATATTCAGAAACATGAGTTGACCACTTGGTTTGAGTTTGTGACTGACTTCTCCTTGTTACCAAAGCAGCATCAGAGGTTCCTGGTTCATATGACTGAGCACCACCATCATTTCTAGAAGTATCATCATCCTTTCTTACAACTAGATCAGGTGTGCATTTTGTTTTGACTACCTTCTCCCCCTTTTTGACATCATTAGTATCATCAGGATCAGTCAATAAGGATAAGATAAGTTGTAGAGAATCTTCAATATTTGTCATCCTTGAGGACATAGTTACAACCTTATCTTCCAAGGTATCCATCCTTGTGGTGAAGGCAGTGCTTAAACGTTGAAGCTGTTTAGCAGTGGCAATTTCAGAATAATCCTTAACAAATCGAGCATGAAATTTTTCATTATCATGCTTGACAGAATTAATTTCATCTTTCAGCCCTTTTGCCAGAATAGTTGTTGTCTTCAAATGAGCTTTGAGATTAGGATCAGAAATCTTAGTAGCTATATGACTTGAGTGAAAAAGTGCATTATTGAAATTTATATCAGCAGAAGGCTGATTCCACTCAGTATACCATTCAGATCTTCTGGCAGCTTGAATATGTTCAGGAAGAAGATTGCTGTAATCTCCTATGATCTCAACTTGAGCAGCTGTAGATTTACCCATTGTAATAACCCTAACTTTAGCAATGCTACAGTGATCACATGAACAGTAAATTTTGAGGATTTAGAGAAATGGTATGTAGGTACTCTATACTTGAAACAGAAAATGAATAAATGGAAACCATATTAGTGATGTACTATGAAAATAAGTGACTCGAAATGACGGTGGATTTCAGAAATTCCTGAATATGGACTTTAAGGATTTTCGATTTCGATTGAGACTCTATTGCATGTGATATTAAGGAGTATAGAAATGTTAAAGGGTTTATATCTTGAGGAAATAGTGAAATAAGGTTAAACCAAGGAGTGATCAAGTCAAGAAATGCCAAGGGAATTTAGATTGTTAAACGAGTTTGAGAATGCTTGAGAACCCGAGAGATAACCAGGAGAGCAACTTCTGAGAAAAAGAGAATATACCAAGGATATTGGATCTAATACCTACTTGAGGATTAGAATCACCCTAACACATTAATATATGATGTGGGAAAGGATAAAATATATTTAAGAGATTTAAAAGAGAAAAACCACTGAGATGATCGCAGAAATCGTTCGATGAATCAGATGACGAGAGAACTTTGTACAAAACCCAAACCAAAAGCCCAAATTCGGCCCAACCCAAGTATGGAGCTGATATTAAGTGATATTAGAGTGTAAGGGAAGGAATCCCATTGGTGCAAACATTAAAACCAAAGTGGAAGAGGAGTAAACTTGTCAAACTTGAGTACTAAGTAGCATTTTTCATGGTAAGGTGTTTAGATGATCGACAATTGGCTCTTTGTCATTGGTGGACTTCAAAGACTTTTATTATAAGACTACACAACTGATATATATGATAGATAAAAGGTGAAAAACGTTTGTAAAGGGAAAGAAGCAAGATAAACACAAAGCTCTCCAATCTGCCAAACAAGAACAAAACTCAAAGAAAAATTTATATCTCCATTTTTGTCCATGATAAAATCACCAAATTTTAACCACAACCTCTACACTCCATGGGCATGATTCGCTCCAAATTTCATAGCAATCCAAGTAGTATAGCCTAGTCAAATCCATGCTCAAAGTGGGAGAACCAAACCTGTCCAGTTTCTGTCCAGCGGAAAGATGGAGCTCAAAACCATAGCTAGGAAGCTTTGTTTTTGGCGATCTATAGCTCAAATCAAATCTTATACAGAGGCCAAGATGTGGTAAAAATTTGAGAGCCAAACTCTTATTTTTCGATTTTTTATGATTTTTACAAAAGTGATGATGAATAGTAACCCTTAGAAACTAACTTTGTTTTTATGGTTTCTTTAGTTGATCCAAGCTAGTATAAGGTTGATTAAGCATATCCCAAGGCTTGATAAGGGTTCTTAAAGCTTCAAGAAGGTATAAATCTCAAGACCCTTTAGTATTACTTTGAATATAGGATGGATTATAGAAAGTTTAGTGATTAAGGTTATGATAAGTGATTATTCATTATGATATATGTGTTTGTAATTGATTAAAGTTGAATATGAAAGGAGTATGTGCTTGTAACCATGGTTGGTAAGATGACCACATGGAGTAGGTGATGGTGTATAAGGTGGATGATGGATTTGGAGGAGTTGAATTTTGGAAAGTATGAAAATATAGCCATTATAATGCCCGATTTTCGTTAAACCAAATAGGTACCCTGTTTTTGGTCCCCATATTCATATGGTAGGTTTCTGTCCAGAGCACCCACTGATCATGAGAGGGTAGAGCTTGGTTCATAGATCGTTTTGATATAAAGTACGTTAAAATCTGATGAACGGTTTAGGAGAAAAGTCAGTTTTAGTGAAAGACGTTCGAGAACCGAGAAAACGTAGTTGTACCAACTTCGAGGCTATAACTACCATACTTAGACATTTTTAAAAATTATGAAACTTTGGGATATTATAATAGGGTGATCAAAGAACCCTTACCAACTGACCTTGTGTCAGATTGTGGAATTTATGAATTGTGAGGGTTTTTATAGTCGAGAGTGGTTGTTAAGGAAAGAATGTAAATCGTTAAGAACTTTAATCGGGAATAAGAATGGTTAAGTCCTCAAGACCTTTTGAGATAGTAATGGGATATTATAAGGGTGTTATTATATGAGTGTAGGTGGTTAAGTGGAATATGTTCTGATAATGATCCTTTTTGTGTTTATATAGACTTCGGGAGAGCCACGAGCTATACTTCCGACTTACAGAGATCGAGGCATGATCCTTCTATCCCTACTTTGAAAATTATTTATCTTCGGAATAAAAATGATATCATGGAATATATATATATATATATATATATATATATATATATATGTGATGTTATTGTTGCTATGTTGCAAAGAATATATTTCCTTGATTGTGGGAAATTAAAGAGAGATGGATATGATTTATGAAATATGGATATAGAGATGATTACGAATGGAGCGAATATGCTCTATGGTAAAAGAGATATGAAAGGGAATGGTATCAGTTGTTATCTAGGATTATATGGTTTATAATACTATATTAAAAATATTCTTTTTGGGTATCAGTGGTTTAATAAATATTATTTGATTATTATTTACTACTTTTAAAATAGACGGAATATTTTATGAATATAAAAGTATATTTGATTTCTTGAATATGAAAGAGATGTCTGGATCATAATCAAAGCATTATGTTATATATATATATACATATATATATATATATATATATATATATATATATATATATATATATATTATAGAAGTAATGTGCGAGAATGGAAATGATATGAGTGAATGATATGTGGAAATGAAAGCGAGAAAATGGAAATGTGGAATGATATTTTATAAATGGAATAATGATTTAACAAAAAGGGGGATTGCAACAGACTTGCGTAAGTGGCTGTGTCAGGACTGTGTGCGACACAGTCCAGCATTTATTATTTTTATTACGGCACGAAGATGCCAAGGGAGGATGTTAGCAGGTGGCCTTCCTCCAGGGATGATCTTCATTCCTTCTATCGGTAGTAAAAAGAGAGCATGTACGATTAGGCGACTGATCATCGTCCTAACCTATCAGGCGACAGCAGATATCCCCAATGTTTTTGAAAAGAAAGTGTTGACAATGGTTTTCAGATTTCTATACTGAAAAAAGAATAATGATATGAGATAATGGGATTATGGTTACAGATGAAGAGAAACTGATATTATATTATTTTAGATTTCCTTCTTATAATAGTAATTGGATGATGTATTATTAAATAAGAGCTTTATTCTTCCTTAAGGATTATAATTGATTTCTGCTTATATATTCATATATATGTATACCTGTTCACATTTTAAATTCTAGTTTATAATATTATCTTGCTGAGCTATTATAGCTCACTCTTGCCACTTATGTATATAGCAGCTAGGTCCCATGCCGATTCTACGCACTACACCCCGCAAGAGGGTAAGGGAAAGGCGACCTTTTGAGCGAGTACTGGCGACCATCCCCGAGGTAGTGACAAGCGAAAGGGGCTTAGTAGACTTATGTAAATTAAATGTGTAAGTTTGTAATAAACTTTTGGTTGTTGAAATGCTTCCTATAGAAGTATTATTCAACAATATACTTAGTAAGGTTCTGGGTTTGTAATAACTGTTTAACTCTAAACTTTTAATATTGTGGATGTTGTTCTATTAGCATATGACTGGTGTGTGTGTGTATTAGTGTGGGGTCAATTGCATAAGTATTAAGTTTTTTTTAAAAAAAAAAGACTCAAGAGATATGGATATTGATCGGAAATTGGACCGTGATGACCTGGATCCTTGATCCCGGATCTAGGGGTGTCACACCCATAGACTCCATAAAAATACTGGATGATCCATAAGTAGATCCTAGACTTGCTTTCATGACAGCATTAAGCTGAGCCGCTTCTGGATCATTATCAGCATCATTATCATCACCATCATCATCATCTGAGCTATCTTTAGCCTAAGGAATTCTATCATCCTCATTGTCTTCAGGATTCATAACACCTTTCATTTTTAAATCAACAGCAGATGGTACTGTTGTATCCCGAAAACCTGCATTCAAAGTAGAAACAATTCCTAAATCTCTCTGTTTTTCTAAGGTGATCTCATCACTTCTCACAACATCACCAAAGTTACTTTCAATAGTAACTGCTACCTCACTAGAAGTTTGAAACTTCTCACTCTGTTCTACCTCTCCTTTTACCAGTTCAGGAGACTTCCTCTCTTCACTCTTCTTTTTCTCTAAATGTTCACTCTCTTTCTCACAAGAAAGGTTCTGGCTCAACAAATTTAAAGAAATAAGAGGTGGCTGAGAAGAGTTGACTGAAGTCATACAAATAGAGGTATCCCTTGTCTCAGGTCTATCTGTAATCATACTATTAGTAAAAGAAGCAGAGATAGAAGTGTTACCTGATGAAGTTGAGATAGATTCCATTGGTCATGAAGAAAGTGGTTCAATGAGCAGTGGAATATTTGGATCAGAAATACTTTCATCAGGATTGACATCTGCAACTGGAGAATGACTTGCATCAGTATTTGCTACCAATGGTTCTTGTGTAGTCTGAGGTTGTGAAGTTGCTTTAACACTTTGAGTCAAAGGTTCTTGTGTGCTTCCCTCAAATGCAGTGTTAGAAATCTCCTTTGCTGATGTGAGCTTGCCTGCATCTTCACTTTGAGAAGATGGTTCTTGTGGGGCAGGAATGTTCTTGTCTTCACCTTCCCTTTGAGAAAGTGGTTCTTGTGGGACCATTCCTTCAGAAATGTCTGCACCCACACTTTGAGTGGGTGGTTCTTGTGGGACTGGATCTTCAATAGCCTCTGAACTCCTTTGAAGTTCAGGTTCTTGTGGGCTTGATCCTTTCAGAGGTGAAGTGATCCTCTGTTTCTTCTGTCTACTAAAAACCTTTGCTTCAGCTTGTCTCTTTATCTGAAGAGGTGTTGGTTTATGACCAAGCTGGGCAGAAATAGCATTTACTTCATCCACAGACATCTCAATTATTCTTCTCCTAGGAGATGTAGGTGCTGGAGAATCAGTAATCTCAACAGTCTTTACAGGTGATGTATCAGGAGTAGAGATATCTGGAAGAACAGTTGTATCAGGAACTGATGATTCATCAAGATCAATATCATCATTAAGATTCTTCATATCTTCAGGAATATAATACTGACTCTTGTTGATTATTCTTCTTCTTTTCTTTTGCTTTATTGGCTTAACCAATTCAGCAATAACAGGAGCATCAATTTCCTTTTTCTTCATGATTATAGAGATGGTCTTGTCATCATCACTATCAGAATCAGAGACCTGTTGCAAAAACTTCATCTTTTCACCTGTTTCTTTAGATGCTCCATCCTTAATCAAAGATTCATCAATCTGAACTAATTGTTTACCTCCTTGTGACTTCTTTTTTAGTGAGGGTTGAAGTGGAGAAATCCTTTGATCCTGATTGTCTGCCAGACATATCAGATCTAGCTGACTTCTTTTCTTTTACAACTGATGTCTTTTGAGAGACACCAGAGGTGGTTGACTGTTTAGGTAATTATTTTTCAAAGAATTAAATCAAAGAAGTGAAAATGAAAACTAATTAAAGTAATCATGTAAGTAACAAATTCATCAACAATAACCACAGTTAAATCAGGAATAGAACAATTAGGGATTACTTGAAGTATACATATTGTACTGATAACCAAACCATTGCATCAGGATCTGATGTTTGACTAAAGTCAGGATTGACTTTTCGTCAGTATTCGACATGCATCAGGATCTAACACTCATCAGTATTTGGTCTTCCCTTGTTCTCAGAAACTTTCATAGTTTACCATTCCCAATTCATTCACCAATTTTGTAATAGTAGCTTCAGGTAGTGGCTTGGTGAATATATCAGCTAGCTGTCGATCAGTAGGAACAAAGTGGAGTTCGATTGTCCCTTCCAGTACTTGTTCTCTTATGAAATGATATCTGATACTGATATGCTTAGTAAGAGAATGCTGAACTGGATTTCCTGTCATAGCAATAGCACTTTGATTATCACAATAAATAGGTATTTTTGAATATGACAAACCATAGTCCATTAGCTGATTCCTCATCCACATGATCTGAGCACAACAGCTTCCTGCAGCTATGTACTCAGTTTCAGCAGTTGATGTGGATATAGACTTTTGCTTTTTACTAAACCAAGAAACTAGTCTTCCTCCAAGAAACTGACAATTGCCTGAAGTACTTTTCCTGTCTATTTTGCATCCTGCAAAATCAGCATCTGAGTAACCATATAGATTAAAGTCAGACTCTCTAGCATACCAAAGGCCAAGTGATGGAGTGCCTTTCAAGTATCTGAAAATCCTTTTAACAGTAATGAGATGTGGTTCTTTGGGGTTTGCCTGAAATCTTGCACATAGACAGGTTGCATACATGATATCTGGTCTGCTAGCTGTTAGATACAAAAGTGAGCCAATCATACCTCTGTAGTTAGTTACATCTACCTCAATACCTTGATGAGGATCAAGATTTGTAGCTATAGCTATGGTAGCTGTAGCAGTAGCACTGTCTTGCATATTAAACTTCTTCAATAGATTCTTTGTGTACTTTGACTGATTGATAAAAATTCCATCATTAGTCTGTTTAACTTGCAGCCCTAAGAAATAGCTCATTTCTCCCATCATGCTCATTTGATATCTAGACTGCATTAGCTTTGAAAACTTCTCACACAATTTGGGGTTAGTTGACCCAAAAATAATATCATCAACATAAATCTGAACTAACAGCAAGTCCTTCCCATGATTCAAATAAAACAAGGTTTTATCAATTGTACCTCTTTTGAAACTACTTTCTAGTAAGAATTGAGCCAGAGTTTCATACCTGGCTCTTGGAGCTTGCTTTAGTCCATAAAGTGCTTTATCGAATCTATAGACATGATCTGGATATTTAGGATCAATGAAACTAGGAGGTTGTTCAACATATACCTCCTCTTCTAATTCTCCATTCAGAAAAACACTTTTAACATCCATCTGGAAAACTTTCAATTGCTTATGAGCTGCATATTCCAGAAAAATTCTGATGGCTTCTAGCCTTGCAATAGGAGCAAAAGTCTCATCATAGTCTATTCCTTCCTGTTGAGAGTACCCCTTTGCAACTAGTCTTGCTTTATTCCTCACAATAGTGCCATCTGAATCTGTCTTGTTTCTGAACACCCACTTTGTACCAACAATTGATCTACCTTTTGGTCTTGGTACTAGTTTCCAGACTTCATTTCTTTCATATTCATTCAGTTCTTCTTGCATTGCTGTAACCCAATCATCATCCTTGAGTGCATCTTCAACTTTCTTAGGCTCCTCCTTTGACAAAAAATTATTATAGAGGCATTCATTTTATGTTGCACTTCTGGTTTTAACACCTGCATCAAGATTCCCAATAATTAAATCAGGAGTATGGTTTTTGGTCCATTTCCTTGCTGATGGTAAATCATTTCTTGAGTTGGATGCTCCCCCTTGATTAGTGTTATCTTCAAAAGAACTAGAATTATTAGAAGCTCCCCCTGAGATAGTGTTATCTCCTCCTGAAGTGCTGTCAGGATTATCACTTGAATCTGTTTCTGATGATTCTCCTCCTGATGTTTGAGTTGTATCAATGCTGATGGTATTTTGATGTTGCTCCCCCTCAACATTTGCATTATTTGAATCATCATCAGTAACTGGTGTTTCATCAGGCATTGGTCGATCATCAGGATCTGATGGAGTATCAGTATCTGACATTACTTCATCATAATTCTTGGTAGCTTCATTTGCAAAGATCAAACTGTCATGTGAGTCTTCAGCAATTCCTGTTATCTTCTTATCATCAAAAGAAAAATTGATAGACTACATGACTGTCCTTGTTCTTAGGTTATATACTTTAAAGGCTCTTGAAGTTGGATAACAAATAAAAATGCCCTCATCAGCTTTAGTTTCAAATTTTCCTAGCTGTTCAGGATAAGGTCTAAGAACAAAGCACTTGCAGCCAAACACATGCAAATGTTTCAGACTTGGCTTCTTCTCTTTAATCATTTGATAAGGAGTGACACCATATCTGTTGATTAGAGTAATGTTCTGAGTGTAGCATGCTGTGTTGACTGGTTCTGCCCAGAAATATGTAGGTAGTTTAGCTTCCTCCAACATTGTTCTGCCAGCTTCAATAAAAGTTCTGTTCTTCGTTTCAACTACTCCATTTTGTTGGGGTGTGCCAGGAGTAGAGAATTGTTAAACTATTCCTTTGTATTTGCAGAACTCTTCCATTACTGAATTCTTGAATTCAGTATCATTATCACTTCTTAGAATCTTGACTTTGTACTTTGTGCCAGTTTCAATGAGTCTTACATGGTCCAAAAGTATCTCTGCAGTTTCATCTTTTATGTGCAGAAAATACACCCAGGTAAATCTAGTATATTCATCAACAATGACTAGAGTATACCTTTTCTTACTGATGGACATAATGTTGACTGGTCCAAACAAGTCAAGATGTAGCATATGATATGTTTCATCAATCGAGGATTCAGATTTACTCTTAAATGATGTCTTTCTCTGTTTAGCCTTCTGACAAGCATCATAGAGTCCATCAGGAGTATACAACGCCTTTGGTAATCCTCTCACCAAATCTTTCTTAACCAACTCATTGATGTTGTTGAAGTTGAGATGAGAAAGCTTCTTGTGCCAATTCCAACTTTCATCTACTGTTTCTTTACTGATGAGATATGTTGAAGGACCATCAGTATTGGTGTAGACATTGGCTTCATAAATGTTACCACCTCTTTGACCAGTCAAGACACTCCTTCCAGATGTTTTACTGATCACTTCAAAGTGAGTATCATTAAAGTTGATATGATAACCTCTGTCTGTGATTTGACTAACACTACGCAGATTTTGTTTGAGTCCTTTCACCAGAGTTACTTTTTCAATGATGACATTTCCAATGATTATATTGCCATATCCCAAAGTTGTGCAATGTTGCCATCTCCATAAGACACTATTGGGCCAGCTTTCTCCTCAAATTCTGAAAGCAAGGTTTTGTTTCCAGTCATGTGCACAGAGCATCCACTATCCATGACTAACACATTTTTCTTTTTACCCTGCAATCAGAAACACAAAGAGCTCAGTTAGAATTTTTAAGAACCCACACTTGTTGGGTTCTTTTTGCATGCAATTTAACACTATTAGCAGCAGAAGTCTTTTTAACAAAAGCAGTTCTGTCAGATTTAAATCCATCAGAATTTGTTTTGTCATTATCAGAATTAACAGATGCATGCTTAGTATTCAGACTCTTTGTTCTACCAGAATTTGCACTTTTTATTAAATTTTGGCAAGGGATCATAATAACTGTAGTACAAACTATGGTATTCTTCACATGTATAGATAGAATGCCATTTACTGCCACAGTGAAAACAAGGATTCTGTGGTTTATAAAATATTGATCTATTCCTAATGTCACACATAGGAACTACAGTAGCCTTCTTTTTACTCCTCCTGCAATCAATAGCAAGATGATTAGAGTTACCACAATTAAAGCATGTTTTCCTTGGTGCATTTGGAATATACTTATAATTATTCTCTTTTTTTATTCCAATTTTACCATTCCTGTTCCTCTTAGCAGTAGTGGTTTTCTCTCTATCTGTCGCTTCACAGATTCTGTCTCTAAGTTGTTTCTTAGACAAAAGACCTATATTTTTGACAGATTTAGACTTAGAATTTTGTGTAGAAGTAGATCCCTTTTCTAAAGTAGAGTTGGGATTTTCTGGATACACATACTTAACAGGTTTTAATTTGGTCTTTGTTCTGTCTATTACATGTCTATAGGTTTTTGGATTTGTTGACTCATTCACAACAGCTCTTCGTGATTTTGTTGTTTCAGCAGTAACAACTTTAACTTTATTCTTCTTTTTGTCCTCTGGTTTATAACCTAGACCCTCTTTCCAATTCTTATCTGTGATAAGATCGTGTGTTTTCTTTCCAGAGTGTGTCCAGGTTCTGAGTTTCTCATTAGCTTCATTAAGTTCCTTTTCAAGTGCAGTACATTTAAACTCCATTTCTAGCTTCATGTGTTTAGCCTTATCACATTCATTTTGTACTTCTTCCATGAAGAGTAACTCAGCTTCTAGATGATCATTTCTTTTAGTCAATTCTGACATCTCAGATATTATTCTAGCATTTTCAAGAGATTGACTTTTAAAGCTAATATGCAGAGACTTTAAGAAAGATATTAACTCAGAGACATTATCAGTATCAAAATCAAAAACAACTTCAGGTACCTTATTTTCAGGAGCAGCAATCTCATCCACATTTGCCATTAATGCATAGTTCACTTTTTCCTCTTCAGAGTCTGAGGAAGAGTCCATCCAATCCTTGCTAGATGAGATAAGAGCTTTGGTTTTGGCCTTTTTGCATTCAGTTGCAAAGTGACCCATTCCATCACAGTTGTAGCATTTTACTTTTGACTTGTCAAACTTGCTGCTTTTGCTTTCATTCTTCTTGTACCTGGTCTTGTCAGTATTGATAGGTTTCTTCTGAAATTTGCCTTGTCTTCTAGCCTTTCTGAACTTCATCTTCTTGAAACCCTTGAGTATCATAGCAACCATTTCCATCATATCAGAATCAGTAGAGTCATCATCAGTATCAATATCAGGATTTGCATCAGGATCTGATGATGAGTCATCAGTATTGGACTCAACGACTCTAGTTCTCCTTCTTGAAACCTCCACGCTTTTTCTCTTTGATTTTGATTCAGCATTTAAAGCAACAGCCTTTGCTTTGTTGGTCTTCTTATTCTTCCTTTGTTGAAGCTCAAGATCATGGGTTCTTAGCATCCCATAGACTTTATCAAGAGATACAGCATTAAGATCATACTGATGCCTAATGATAGAGGTTTGAGTATCCCACTCCTCAGACAAAGCTCTAAGAAACTTGGTATTCGAATCTTCTGGTTCATACTCTTTACCCACTAGAGATAGATTATTCAACAGTGTCAGAAATCTATCATACAGATCAGTGAGGCTCTCATCAGATTTTGCATCAAACTGCTCGTACTCTTGAATCAATAGAGCCCTTCTATTCCTTTTGATAGATTCAGTACCCTGGCATTGAGTCTCCAAAGTTTCCCAGATCTCCTTAGTAGTTTTACATGCTATCACTCTGTCTGACATGACAACATCAAGGCTATTATGAAGAATGTTCTTCACCTTTGCATCTCTGAGTACTTCAGCCTTTTCCTCAGGAGTCCATTCACCCTTTGTCTTCTGAATATAGTGCTCAGGTATAGTATCTGTTCTAGCAACCAGTCTCTTAGGGATATATGGTCCATCATATATTCGATCGAGATAGTTAGGATCAGTTGCCTCCAGATACATCAGCATTTTTACCCTCCATGTGGGGTATTCAGCCTTTTTGAGAACAGGGATTTTAATACTTTCATACTTGCTTGTCGACATATTAAGATCGTTTCTGATTGTAATTAATCAGTTTGCTCTGATACCAATTGTTGCCCAGTAATTAACAATTATAGAAGGGGGGTTGAATACAATTGTATAAGATTTTCGATTTAAACAGAAATAATAACACAAGTATGAATAAATAACAGCTTTATTAATTCTGATATAAAACTGTTACAAACTCTCTCAAGAAATTCTTATGTTCTTGAGACCTGCTAGGTTACAAGATAATTCGTGTAAGCGATTACAATTAAGTAAAACCTAAACTGTGTTTATATATAGTACACAGCTACACTATCAATTACAAGATATATCAAATCAATTACATACGTTTCTTAGTACATATCTTGAATGATAGCTGTGTTCCTATAAATCAGGAACCGACATGTCAATCTTCCTAGATTCCTGGACTGATGTATATTCTCATGAAATCCTGATCAGCTTCCAATCTTGATGATAACCCAATCCTGACGGTGCATTACTGATGACGTCAGCATCAGTATCTGATCAGTAGTCCAGATCCTGATCATCACTTGAATCAATATCTAACAGAATGCAACAGCTAACAACTCTGTCACTGAATCTCAACTAGGGGTGAGCATCGGGTGGTTTGGGCGGTTTAGGACCGCCGCCCAAACCAACCAAACCATAAATTTTGGGTTTTTAATTTTTCAAACCATAACCAAACCAAAAACTATAACATTTAGAAAAAACCAACCTAATTATAACGGTTTGGTTTGGTCGGTTTCGGTATAAAACCATGACATAATTTAGTTATTATCCATATGCATAGGTAGGTAGAGATCTATCCCATTTATGAATGAGAAACTATAATAAAATGAGTTAATGAGAGAACTATACAAATACCAGAAAAAAATTAAAAGAACCACACACACACACACACACACACACACACACACATATATATATATATATATATATATATATATATATATATATAATTTAATCTTAATGGTCGGGTTGGTTAAATCGGGTGGAAAAATTAGTAAAACCAAACCCAACCCAAAATTTTCGGTTTTTAAAAATTTAAAACCATAACCAACCCAAATCGAAAAAAAACCTAAACTTTCGGTTTGGTCGGTTTGGTTTGGTCGGTTTAACCGGTTTTCGGTAAACCGTGCTCAACCCTAATCTCAACCTTAACTTACCTTTATTGCTAGGGCCTACGTCTTTCGTATCTACATAAATCATAATCACTACTTTAGAATACTATACATCATAATCGTCTAATCCTATTCTACCCAAACGATTTTATATCGCGTTAACACTTCACATAAATCACATATACTGAACATACTTACCAAATAATTTACAATAATCAGATAAGAAAATAATCACATGGCATCTATAACATGCAATCATATAAGCCACTTAAACAATTAACACTTAATACCAACTTAACTTGTAATCAATTTATAACTTTGTACTATAGACTTTATAAGTTATAATCCTAACGAAAATCAGGCAGAGTTTCCTCTGTAAATAGGACTATCCCATCGGTTTACAACCGACTTACATCACAATCAAACCAATCCGATGGATTTAAGATCCACCTACACTTCCTAATGGATTCATAATTTCATATCAACTCATAATCATACTATTTACCACATATATCATACTTTTAACATAATTCTAAATCATCAATAATCACCTTAATTCATGATAAACCGAATAATGCACATATATTCATATAAATTTGAATATTCGGAATACTTAAATAATCACATAAAAATTCGAGTAAATTATTAGTAATTAAACGAACCAAATTATTAAATTTTTATCACATAATTCGAACATAATCAATCAAGATTCATATCAAAAATTTCGAATTACGTATGCATGCATATATATATTATTTCGAATTTTTCAAAATATAATTACAAAGAATTTACTTCAAAAATTTATTCATAATAAGATTGAATCAACAATATGCATTTAATGAAACATATGCATCGAATTTAAATGGTAATAATTCGAAGATTTCAAAATCAAACAGATAATTCAAGGTTCATCAAGTAAAACAAAGTTAATAGTATTAATTAGGCTCAGAAATTTTCATCACCGCCTCCCGCTGGCTCACCGAAGCTCACGACCGGCGGTGGTAGCAGTCGGAGGTGCCCAAACACTTCGTGTTTCCTTTCAACGACCACTGCCCACATTTGTAAAGCTTCAAACACGACTGAACTCGCACAAGCACAATTAAATAACTCGGAAAAAGTAAAAACCCGAAATGGGTTTCAAAATTTTCATCATAAAAATGATTTGCAAGAACAGGGAAGGGTAGAGAATCGAAAACCGAGCATAAAACTAATCTCTGATCAATAAACTGGCCAAGAATCGACCCGAACCAGAAGGAGAGAGAGAGAGAGAGAGAGAGAGAGAGAGAGAGAGAGAGAGAGAGAGAGAGAGAGAGAGAGAGAGAGAGAGAGAGAGAGCAGCTCGTGAACAAAGAAACTAAAGAGAATGAAGTGAATGGGGAAGAGGATGGCTGGTGGTGATGTAATAGAAGGAAGGGCAAACCTCTCTTTTGCCAATTGCAATTTACTTTTCTGAAAATTCTGATTTTAACTTACTATAAATTCGAAATTAAATAAATAATGGGGAGAAAAATAAAACTAAAAATTCTAAAATAAAGTTTGTAAAATTCTAAAATTCCCATATTTTTAAAATAATATCTGGGTCAAAAATGAGTTTTATATTGATTTTTGAAATAAAGAACCTTTAAAAGAAATAAATCTTTTTAAATCATTTTAAAATACCAAAACTCACAATTAAATACTCACATCAATTTTTAAAACTAATTAATATCACAAAGATGATAATGCAAAAGATTTCATGATTAAAAACGACTCCAATGATTTTACATGATTTTCGAAAGATTAAAAATGCACTTTAAAAATACTTTTAATGCTCTAAAAATATAAATAAAATTCTACGAGCACATACAACACATACCAATCGACACATAATCACATTAACTTGATTTCACACGTAACTTCACTTCACAAAAATATACTCATCATATAAATCACATAATTTCCAGATTTAAAAATTAAATAAATATTTATAAATCGCGAAAAATTCTAGGTCGTTATAGCCTTCCCCCCTTAAAAGGATTATGTCCCCAGAATCTCACCTAAGTAAACAGAGGATAGTTGCCAAGCATTTCGCTTTCAAGTTCCCAAGTCGACTCTTCGACTCTAGGATTCCTCCACAATACCTTAACTAATCTAACAACCTTGTTTCTAAGCTTTCTATCACTTCTATCTTGAATCTCTACTGGTTGCTCTTCGTAAGACAAATCCGGCTAAATCTCGATAGGCTCATACTCGATTACGTGACTCACATCGGGATTGTACTTCTTAAGTATAGATACATGGAACACATTATGAATATGGTGCATGTGCGATGGTAGCGTCAACTCGTAAGCAACCTTTCCAACTTGCTTCAAAATCTCAAATGGTCTTACATACCTGGGACTTAGCCTTCCTTTCTTACCAAATCTCGTAACTCCTTTCCACGGTGACACTTTAGCAACACCTAATCTCCTATCTCAAAGCTTATATCCTTCCTATTCAAATCAACATATTTCCTCTGGCGATCCTGGGCAGTAATTAATCTCTTCTGAATAACTTCAACTTTCTCCTTCGTTTGATGAAGCAGTTCTGGTCCTAAAATCTTTCTTTCACCAACTTCTTCCCAATACACTGGTGATCTACACTTCGTTCCGTATAAAGCTTCATACTGTGGCATTCCGATACTCGCGTGGTAACTATTGTTGTATGAAAACTCAACCAATGATAGATGTTCATCCCAACTTCCCTTGAAATCTAATGCACAAGCTCTAAGCATATCTTCTATGGTCTAAATAGTCCTTTCACTCTGGCCGTCCGTTTGTGGATGGTAGGCTATACTCATCTTAACTTGTGTTCCTAGGCATTCTTGAAATTATCGCCAAAATCTCGAATTGAAACATGGGTCTCGATCAGATACTATCGAAACAGGAACTCCATGACGTGACACAATCTCCTTCAAATACAAATGCACTAACTTTTCTAATGAGAATCTTTCGCTAATTGGTAGAAAATGTGCATACTTCGTCAATCGGTCAATGATAACCCAAATCGCGTCGTGATTCACTTTAGTCTTTGGCAATCCCACTACGAAATCCATGGCAAGGTGTTCCTACTTCCACTCGGGAATATCTAACGGTTGTAACAATCCTCTTGGCTTTTGATGTTCAGCTTTGATCCTCTGGCAGGTATAACACTTAATTATCCATTCGGCAATTTCTCGCTTCATATCTTGCCACCAAAAATTTTCCTTCAAATCTCGATACATTTTCGTACTTCCGGGATGAATAGAATATCTTGAACTATGGGCTTCAGTTAAAATCTCATTCTTTAACTCCAAAACATTAGGAATCCATATCCTCTTACCAAATCTCAAAATACGTTGATCATCTTTCTGTGTACAAATTTCTTCTCCGGTCAATGTATTCATTTCACAATTCATCATTTCTTCCCGACATCTCCGAATCTTCTCCAGCAACTCTGGTTGAAAAGTCATCATACTAAGAAATTCATCTGCATCCGTCGAATTATAAACTTTTAAACTTTACTTTTCAAATTCTCGAAATAACTCCTTTGGCATAGTCAATGTATTCAACCTTTCCTTTCTACTCAGCGCATCAGCTACAACATTCGCCTTTCCGGGATGGTAACTTATCGTGCAATCATAATCCTTAATCAACTCTAACCATCTTCTTTGCCTCATATTCAACTCTTTCTGGGTAAAGATACACTTCAAGCTCTTATGATCGGTGAAAATTTTACACTTTTCTCCATATAAGTAATGTCTCCATATCTTCAATGCAAATACAATCGCAGCTAACTCTAAATCATGTGTCGGGTACTTTTGCTCATGCGGCTTAAGCTGTCTCGAAGCATACGCGATTACATTTCCGTGTTGCATCAAAACACATCCTAATCCTTTGTGCAAAGCATCACTGTAGATAAAAAAATTTCCTTTATCATCTGGAAATACTAACACTGGTGCGGAAACCAATCTTTTATTTAACTCTTGGAAACTCTCCTCACACTTATCATTCCAAATAAACTTCTCGTTCTTCCGGGTCAACTTAGTCAACGGCGTAGCTATCTTTGAAAAATCTTGAACAAATCTCCGGTAATAAGTAGCCAATCCTAAGAAACTTCTCACCTCAGTAGGAGTTCTTGGTCTACTCCAACTCACCACAGCTTCAATCTTGGCAGGATCCACTCTAATTCCTTCTTTACTAATTACGTGACCTAAAAATTGTACTTCTTGTAACCAAAACTCACACTTAGAAAACTTTGCATATAATCTTTCCTTCCTCAAGGTCTCTAATGCGATTCTCAAATGCACGGCATGCTCTTGAGGGTATCTCGAGTATATAAGGATGTCATCAATAAATACAATTATAAACTTATCAAAATACCTCTTGAAAACTCTATTCATCAAATCCATAAACACAGCTGGCGCATTCGTCAATCCGAAAGCCATCACTAGAAATTTGTAATGTCCATATCGCGTGCGAAAAGTAGTCTTCGGAATATCTTTTGGCATAATTTTCAATTGTTGATAACCTGACCTTAAATCAATCTTGGAAAAATAAGCAGCATCCTTCAGTTTGTCAAACAGATCATCAATCCTTGGTAGTGGATACTTATTTTTGATGGTCAACTTGTTAAGTTCTCTATAATCGATACACAACCTCATGCTTCCATCCTTCTCCTTAACAAACAACACTAGTGCTCCCCATGGGGGCACACTTGGTGTTATAACTCCTTATCCAATAAATCTTGCAATTGAGTTGCTAACTCCTGTATCTCAGCAGGTGCCATTCGGTACGGCGCTTTGGATACTGGTTCGGTTCCGGGTGCTAAATCAATTGGGAACTCAATTTATCTATCTGGAGGTAATCCGAGCAATTCATCGGGAAACACATTAGGGAACTCATTTACAACTGGAATATCTTCCATTCTAGGGGTTTGTTTCTCTACATCAACCACATGTGCTAAATAAGCTTCGCATCCTTGGTTTAACAGCCGTTTCGCTTGCATGAATGTTTGAAATTTTTTATCCTGTTTCTATCCTTGAAATACTACTTCATTACGATCTTCAGTATGTAACTTAACTTGCTTCTTTCTGCATTCGATCTGCGCATCACACTCGGTTAACCAATCCATTCCTAAAATAACATCAAACTCTCCCAGCTTAAATTGTAATAAATCCACGCAAAAAGGAAATTCGCCGATCTCAATATTACAGTTAGGACACTCCCGGTCTACAGAAATCTTATCCTGATTAGCAACTTCTACTACTAACGTCTTTTCTAATGGACGAATCTCACAATGTAACTTATTAAGAAATCTTTCAGATATAAATGACCTAGTAGCTTCAGAATTAATCAATACTTTAGCTTCAAAAGAGTTGACAGGAAGCGTACCTGCAACCACATCGGTATCATTAACAACTTCTTTGACAGACATGTTGAAAGTACGAGCTCTGGGTTGGGGTGCTTGATACGGCACTTGTCGTGGTGCTGGTGGTGCGGTAATCCTCAAAACATTAGCAGTCTGGACAGGCTCCTTGCAGTTCTTAGCAGTATGACCAACCTTACCATACTTGTAACAAGTTAATCCTACTGGCTTCGCACAAATGTGTCATTTATTTCCACATTTGTAGCAAACTATGTTAGGCTTATTACAGATACCTGGGTACTTTCTCCCACAAATCTTGCAGTCTTGTAGTACGGGTCTTGTTATAGCCTGAGGGTTTACTCCTTGGGGTCTACAGTTTTGTCCTCCGTTACCACTTCCAAACTTCTGAAAATTTCTCTGTTCTCCGGGTCAACTTCCAAATCTTTCTCTATTCTGAAAACTCTTTTGACCTTTTGTCTCTTGGCTCTTCTCTACTTTTTCAAATTTTCTTTTCTTACTAGCTTTCTCCTTCTGATTCAAGTCGCTCTCCCCTTCTATAATCATCGCCTTTTGAACAACAGCAAAATAGGTTCTCAACTCAAACGCAGCAACTCTACTCCTTAACTAGGGCTTTAATCCATGCTGAAATTTCTTAGCCTTGCTGCCTTCGTTTCCTACATATCGGGGTGCAAACCTAGATAGCTCTGTAAAATTAGCTTCATACTCCGCAACAGTCATCCCTTCCTATTTCAACTCCATAAACAGAATTTCCATCTGGTCCTGTAAATAACTTGGCAAATATTTCTCATTAAACAATTCTACAAATCTTGGCCATGTAATCGTATTTCCTTCTACAGCCTTAACAGACTCCCACCAAAAATTCGCTTCTAACCTCAAATAAAAATCGACAAATTCTACCTTCTGAACCTTATCAACCCAAACTAACGTGAAAGACTTCTCGATATCTATCAACCACGACTTAGCTTCAACAGGGTTCAAGGTACCTTTAAAATCAGGTGGGTGAACAGCTTGAAAAGATTTGAAAGTTGTAGCAGGTTGGGCAGCTTGGTGCTGTTGATGTTGAACAAAAGCAGCCGTTTGTTTTTGAAGTAATTGGAACATCTGGGCCATGGTAGGGTTATCCTGGTGTTGTTCATCTTTGTTATCATTGTTGGTAGCTTGACGGTTTCTTCTAGGAGGCATCTTTCTGATAAGAAGGTAAATAGTTGGTAACAACAAATAGGTATATATTCAAAAGAAACAGGGTTCCTCCGTCTGGTACCAATAGATGATCGGTTACAATAAATCAATATGATATGGGTATAGTTGTAAGTTATGAAACAGGGTTTATATGTATAGGTCAATAAGTGTGGAAATACGGTATGTAAAGACAATATGTATCAACGATAAGTAAAACAGTGGACACAGGGATATACGAATAAACATACGTTACTACGATGAAAATAAACCAACATCATAAGTTAAGGGTATTCTAACCCTTTATACAACAAAGTTGAAATAAACCAAGCTAAAACAACAACCACCCGTCTACCAGTACTAGGAAAACATCCTAGAATAGTAGTAATCACAGCTAGCACTAGTGGGCTATACTAAATGTCCCACTCACCAACCAACTCCATAGCAAAATGTCTAATCACGGGAACCTCGGGTCTCCCGAAGCTCACACAACGTCCAGCAAATCACACTTGAAAGTCTACGAGCCTCGGCTAGGCTCTCACACTTGCGAACCATATCCTCGAAGGTAGGCTCAGGTACGGGCTCGGGAACTGAAAAAGATCCGATGGAGGACTCGCCGTTCTTAGTGACAGATGGAGTCACAACTGGTATTGGGACTGGAACAGGCACGATATCGGTAACAGACATTGGCACATATACTAACTCAGTGGTAGGTACAGGAATGTCGGCACATGTCGGGGGACTCTCAACCTCGGTCTCGGACATAACCTCAGTATCAGACTCGACCTCCGCATCAGCATCAGATATAATCTCCGGAGGATCAGACTCCTCGGATGTGCTATCGGAATTGGGAAGTAAAGGTGCATCATCGTCCAACTCCATCTCCTGTAGTAATAATATATATATATATATATATATATATATATATATATATATATATATATATATACACGTAGAATATAAACGTTATGTTAGGTTAGTCCTATAAAATCTAACGTAATGGGAAGTACCTAAACCTATATCACTCCCTAACACCTATCACTCTTAAACCTAATTGTGTCTACTCCTTTTATTAGGGATCCTAAAACTTGGTTTGTTTCAGTGACCAAAACCCGTAGCTCTGATACCAACCTGTGACGCCCTCCCAACCTGGGGCCTAGATCGAAGGGTCACTAATACACTCTAAATGCAAAACACCCTAAAAGAAAATATAAATATAACAGGCTGACTGGCCCCAAATCTACTATCCAAGATCTTTCACAGGTAATGGTATGAAACAAGAAAGCCATCGTCTAATTAATCATTACTACAAACCTCAAACCAAAGTTCTCAAAAATTCTACTTCTAGTCCTCACAACTAACTAAAAATCTCCTCACTGAGCTGTTATTGCATCTACCTCGGGAGCTATCTCAAAACGAACCAACTAAGGGCCACGGTAAGTGCGCTTCCTCGCGGTTTGAATTGTACGAACCATGATTCTTAGATTACTGTCAAAAGGGTTAGAAAAAATACTACTGAGCCAACGTTCAGTAAGTAACTAAAGATCTCAACTGAAAATTGTATAACAGGGTATTGCAAAAGATGACAGTAATTCAAGATACGGCATGATTATCTGAAAACAATAATAATGATCCTGATATAAGAATTTTGATAGGGAATCAACAGATAACAGGATAGAAATAGATATTTCAATATTGTGTAAAGCAATTGACATTTCAATCGATAAACCAATTTCATTTCATAGTAAATTAAAAGTAATCATCACTATAAGAAAACTGATTGGAGGTTTTTATTTAATAATAGAAAATATGGGTGATCAACCCATAAAGTCCCCATACCAGACACAAAGTCCTTCTGGACATTAATCCTCTCTTTAGGATAGCTTGGGTTCCCGAGAGGCAACACATTGGCCTATGAGGGTATTGGACTAGACAGACCAGAACTACACCAATAATACATACACAAACCGACGGAACCAGCATTACCCGTTCGCCCCGTCTCTCCAATTGTCAGGAATCCATGAAAACCATTTAGACGGAGTTCCTAACATTTTATTAAAATCTCATTTTAAAAACATTAAGATTTGTAAAACTCCTTTTAACTGCGTAAAAGAATTTAATACTTAATCTTTTCAAAAAACTTTTCTTCGAAGTACCTTCGACTCTTTGATAATAGATCAGCTCAGTCTAAGTAACTTCAAAGTATTTTAAGAAAACAGCTTATTTTGATTTGCAATGATAAAAGTCAAAGGTTTGACTAAGTCTTCTGACAACAAGAAAATAGGGATACAAGTCTTAATCAAGAAGATATAGACTCAAAGGCATTAAGGCAAGTGATCAAAGTTAAGGAATAGTATTACAGGTAATTAAGTTCTTGAATCAGTGTTTAGGTCATAAAGTTGTTTATATGTTTTAGGGTCAATATAGGTTCAACTGTTTACGGACATAGGTCACGTAGAACACTGGTTTATCCGTTAGTCAATATGGTATGATTATGAAGGACTCTGGTTGACATATATGGTCAAGAAGTAATTAAAAAGAATTAGGCTATTTTAGGGTTTATAGTTTGTGAAACAATTGTTGACAGAATTCCGGTTACATGAATAGATAGGTTAAATAAGATTTATGATCAACATGGTATTAGATAGGCATTCTTGAATCAACAGGATATATCAGTTTAGGAATGTAATCTTCAAGAAAAGATAGAGTTACTTGCCTCCAGTAGAATGCAACAGCTAACAGCTCAGTCACTGAATCTCAACCTTAGCTTTCCCTTTATTGCTAGGGCCTACGTCCTTCTTATCTACATAAATCATAATCACTACATTAGAATACTATACTTCTTAATCGTCTAATCCTATTCTACCCAAACGATTCTTATATCGCGTTAACACTTCACATAAATCACATATACTGAACACTTACCAAATAATTTACAATAATCAGATAAGAAAATAATCACATAGCATCTATAACATGCAATCATATAAGCCACTTAAACACTTAACACTTAATACCAAATTAACTTGTAATCAATTTATAACTTTGTACTATATAACTTATAATCCTAGCGAAAATCGGGCAGAGTTTCCTCTGTAAATAGGACTATCCCGTCGGTTTACAACCGATTCACATCATAATCATACCAATGTGATGGATTTAAGATCCACCTATACTTCCTAATGGATTCATAATTTCATATCAACTCATAATCATACTATTTACCACATATATCATACTTTTAACATAATTCAAAATCATCAATAATCACCTTAATTCATGATAAACCGAATAATTCACCTATATTCTTATAAATTCGAATATTCAGAATACTCAAATAATCATATAAAAATTTGAAATTTATTAGTAATTAAACGAACCAAATCATTCGATTTTTATGACATAATTCGAACATAATCAATCGAGATTCATATCATAATTCGAATTACTTATGCATGCACATATATATATGTATATATATATATATATATATATATATAATTTCGAATTTTTCAAAATATAATTACAAAGAATTTACTTCAAAAATTTATTCATAATAAGATCGAATCAATAATATGCATTTAACGAAACATATGCATCGAATTTAAATTGTAACAGTTCGAAGATTTAAAAAATCAAACAGATAATTCAAGATTCATCAAGTAAAACAAAGTTAATAGTATTAATTAGGCTAAAAAAATTTCATCGCCACCTCCCGCCGGCTCACCGAAGCTCACGGTCGGCGGTGGTAGCAGTCGGAGGTGCCCAAACACTTCGGGTTTCCTTTCAACGACTACTGCCCACACTTGTAAAGCTTCAAACACGGCTGAACTCACACAAGCACAATCAAATAACTCGGAAAAAGTAAAAACCCGAAATGGGTTTCAAAATTTTCATCATGAAAATGACATGCAAGAAGAGTGAAGGGTTGAGAATCGAAAAGCGAGGATAAAATTGATCTCTGATCAATAAACCTGCCAAGAATCGACCCGAACCAGGAGGAGAAAGAGTACCGGAGCAAGGAGTGAGAGATAGAGAGATCAACTCGTGAACAAAGAAACTGAAGAGAATGAAGTGAATGGGGAAGAGGATGGCTGGTGGTGATGTAATAGAAGGAACGTCAAAACTGTCTTTTGCCAATTGCAATTTACTTTTCTGAAAATTCTGATTTTAACTTACTATAAATTCGAAATTAAATAAATAATGGGGAGAAAAATAGAACTAAAAATTCTAAAATAAAGTTTGTGAAATTAGGAACATTTCATATTTTTAAAATAATATCTGGGTCAAAAATGAGTTTATATGGATTTTTGAAATAAAGAACCTTTAAAAGAAATAAAGTTTTTTAAATCATTTTAAAATACCAAAACTCACAATTAAATCACATCAATTTTTAAAACGAGTATTGCAATAGAGATGAGGGCTTTGTTGGTGGTGACAACCACGTTTGTTATGCAACTACTGATGAATACAATGACTGGTCTCCTTTGAACGGCTGGTTTACACACATGAGAGTGTTGAAGTATGAGGTGTTTCATGTCAAGAGAAAGATGGGTTTGCAGTGGTATGCTTTTCATATAAAGTTGCGGTTACAGATTATTAAAGTTGAGCAGTTTTTTCCTGTGTGTTATTTGACCAAAACGGACATCTTGGTGAATGTGAGTCACATCTTGAAGGAGTGCATTATGCTGTGTGACGACCTTCGATGGTTAACAGTGGTCTTCCGGGAGGCACACCATGTTTTTGAGCTTTGTAATGTGGGGCTACTTACTTGGATTAATGTTCCAATATTGAAGGTTAGGGGGGTTATATTTGGTAGCAGTTGTGCCGATGCTTCCCTTTTGGAGATGATGATGCCAAGCAGTTGCGGTTCCTTAGATGGCATTGCGTGTGCAGTGCGGAAAATGACAGACTTCAGCCTGGGAAAGAAAAATGGGATCATAATGGCTCATGAGGACTCGGCACAGATGATTGAGGTGTTAAAAATGGCTTATCATTTGTATGCTAGCATTGGTTTGCATGGTGGTCTCGTGTGCGGGGTCCAACTGGGTGAGGCTACTGTCTGTTGTTGCATTTTATTTATGCTTAGCTCTAACTTACCTAAGGAGAACATTATGGAGATTGATGGTAGCCAGTGCATGACAACCAGTGTGGCCCGCCAGTTGGTGAGGGTCTATCCAACTGGCACGCTAAGAAAGTGCGCTGGACTAAGTCCAAAATCAAGTAGGGGAGGTCATGCTGGCAGGGTGCCTTAGTCTTATTTTGTTTTGTAATCTGGTTTGACTTAATGTTTTGTAATCTTTTCGGATGTTGGTGATTGCTAGATTTTCTAGCTCTATTCATGGTTTATCTTTGTTGTTCCGTTAGGTGGATGTGTCACTACCGCGGGGTATGCCCCAAGATATGTACTCATTTCCCTATGGTATAAATTTTTTTGATTAGCAAAATTTTTTTTTTAAAACTAATTAATATCACAAAGATTATAATGCAAAAGATTTCATGATTAAAAACAACTCTAATGATTTCATATGATTTTCGAAAGATTAAAATGCACTTTAATAATACTTTTAATACTCTAAAAATATAAATAAAATTCTACGAGCACATACAACACATACCAATCGACACATAATCACATAAACTTGATTTCACACAGAACTTGACTTCACAAAAATATACTCATCATATAAATCACATAATTTCCACATTTAACAATTAAATAAATATTTATAAATCGCGAAAAATTCTAGGTCGTTATAATTATGGAGTTGTAAAGTTAATACAGGTACGATAGGATTGGATGGTGATGTGATGACCTAGATTCCTGACCTCGGATTTGGGGGAGTTACTGTAAATTAATTTAATCATATAATATATCTAATCATTAGATCTAACAGTTCTGTTTTTTTTATTAAAAATCTAATGGCCATTATTCGTTATATACAGATTTCTATTATATTTTGTAAGTGATTAAACGATATGGTGTGATATTTTTGGGTATATATTACTTATTACAAGATTATGTTTTAAAATAAAAGTTAACATATTTTGATTAGAAAAAAAATATTATTGATTGGCAATCAGCAATAATATTTTTTTCTATTATATTTTAGATGTTTAAAAAAGGTAATATCATCCATTAAAAGTAATCATCTTTTAATTAAAAAAGGCAATCAGGAAAATTGCATTAATTATATTATTTTATTATTTATTTTAATAATTATGATGATCGTGCCGAAAATCGAACCGACAAACTTTCAATACCCGTACGATGCACGGGTTTCTTTTATTATGTTATAAATTTTATTTAATATTAAAATTATGTTTTTATATAATTGTTGTGGAATAAAAACGAGGGTTGTATGTATTTAATGCTAGGATTCGTGAGCTTCGTGCTTTAATGGTTGTGTCTGCGTTCGAGACTGATCGGTCCTCACAGAGTGCCTATGTATCTCAAGGTCGAGAATCAAGCCAAAAACGTAGTTCTGAGAATGAGGGGTCAGACCCTTATATAGGCCGCGAGAGCCTTAGAATTATGGTAGGATTCGGAGACTTGGTGGGCAAGCCACCTCCTTTGAGGAAGGTTCTAGTCTCCTTCCTTGTAGGAATCAGTTTCCATGTTGAATTAGGTGCCTTGGAGGCTACTCCTAATGATTTTGTTTCCTTGTTTAACTCTTATTGATGAGTTATCATCCTTAATATTAATTACGAAATTAATATTTAATTAGGGTTTTGGGCCTCGTAAATGGGCCCCATGTTTGGACCATACTTGGTCTAATTAATGACACATTAAATATGTCTTTAGGGCTTACTTTTAGCCCATATCATTTGCCCCCCAACTTCTAGGAGAACTGATCAGGTTTTCCTTGAAGTTTTAACTACCTTTTCCGAGACTCGGGTCAGGGTTTATCATTGTACACTAGTGTTTCACATATATCGTCTTTTGATGTAAAGCGTGGAGCGACCGATGCATTTACGACGATGTCAAACGATTCTAAACGGCACTAACTAGCATTAAATGACACTTAAAAAATGTTAAGCAACGTTAAACGGCATTACACAGTGATAAACGGCACTAAACAGCGCTAAACAGTGCTAAACGGTGCTCAACAGCACTAAAAGGCGTTAAACAGGGGTCCGGGGGCAGCGCCCCCGGGCGGGGTTCTAGGGGCGGCAACCCCTGGCGGGGTCCAAGGGGCGGCAGCCCCTGGCTAGACTGAGACCTCCTTCGTATAATGATCATTGCTTTCATTCTATTTTAGACTTGTTAAGTACTATGAGGGAAGCATTCCCTAACAGCTCAGAGCTAGATTCATAGCATTGTCCATGTAAATTGAGTAAGCTTTAAGTTGAGCAAATTGCCAACATATACAGTTTTCCGGATGTAATCAAGGTTTGTTCTCCGAGTTTGGCCAACAGAACCTGTAACTGGCACCCGGAGAGGCTGTGTGTCACCAAAGGTGCTCTAGAAGCGGGTTTGAGGTTTCCTGTTGACCCGTTCATCATTAGACTGCTAGCAGAACTCCAGGTTCACCCTTGCCAACTGTATCCAAATTCCTGGCAATTTGTCAATATCTTTATAATATGGTGCCGGGACTTAGGCATTCCCTTAAGCACCACGATGTTCTGGAGGATATTTACAGTGAAGAATTCTGCTGATACCAAGAAGGGGTGGATCAACATACAACATAGAACCAACCTTGCTCATATAGTGAACACCCTCTCCATCCCGGATTCCCACCATTTCTGGCCACGAGAGTTTATAGTTCTCAAGTGGAAGGAGGTGACTGGGGTCAGTTATTCGTGCCAAAATTTGGTGATGTGAAGGATAGTTCTCACTTCGTGTGTGATCTTAATGAAGAAAAACTCCTAAATCGAGATAGACTACTAGCGGACGATGGTCGCACCCACTACAAAACTTTCTTGAACGAGAGAAAGCTTGTCGAAGCTGGCCTCAGCTTTCTTTCATTCGAGGGTAACTTATCTTTGCTGTGCCTTATGAATTTATTTGTTCTTATTCCGATATTTTTATGTTTCTGCATTTCAACTGCTGAAGAGTTGGACAACCGTCTTGAAAATTAGCCGATCACCACCACAAGGATGTTGAAGAAGGCTCAGGCTTTGGCAAACCCTGCTGACCAGCAGATCTCAGTTCTTGGTCGGATGCTCCCAGAATGCTGACAGGGATATAAGATCCCCTTTTACCCTAAATTGGGGCATATGCGAGCAAGACTCTGTCTTGGGGTGCCCTACTCTGGCCCTAGATTGGTCTCAACGCTCCATCACTCCTACTGACCTAGCAACGGTGTGTGCTGGGGACACGATTGAAGAGTCTGAACGCCTTGGAGCTCAGGTTTTGTATCAGGTATGACACTCATGCCTTACTAATTTGGCATTATTACTTACTTTATCATTATGAATGCCTTATCCATTCCTCTGTTTCAGGCGAACGCCTACTTTCAATCCGCTACTCGTCAGGGTAGAGCCTTCAGGGATGACAACGTGGCTTTAGGAAAGGAGAAGGCAAGGTTTCAAGAGTTAAAACTAGACTTGGAGTCTAGGATCATCCGTGCTGAGGCAAGCGCCCAATCATATCAGAAATAATACAACTTCTTGTATAGAAAGAAAGCATCTGAATTCAACAAGGTAGTTGAGGCCTATCAATAGTCAGATGCCTTTTTGGACTTCATAGACGACCATGATGATGAGGTGCGCCCTGTTAACATGTCTATCAGGTGGGATAAAGCTATTAAATCCTTGAGCAACAAGTATCCAACTCTTATCGACCCCAGCAACTTCCATTGCCCTAACTGGGCTACTAGCGGGAAAAGCCATGTTAATCTTGCCTCCGACTCTGGGGTTGAAACTGTTCCTCAGACATCAAGTTCTGGCACTAAGAGGGTAACTCGTATTGTTGGCTCTGACTCGGCTTCCTTGGGTTCTCATGGGAAGAGGCCCATGGCAAAGGAAAGAAAGGAAGTGGCTATTAGGCAGTCTCATAGCGAAACAACCGAAACCTCCGATGAGGAGGGAGAAGAAGTGGAGAGGGCAGTTGAGTAGTCGATGGAGGTAGCTGTCGAAGAGGAAAGCGGCTCTGATGAAGATGATTCGGATGATGATGACTCTAACGAAGAAGGAGAAGAGGTGGTAGAAGAATCCTCCGAAGAGTATGTGACTCTTGTCAAGAGCCTTGCACGGCTTTAGTAGCCATATGTGGCTTTATTTTATCAGTTTTCATTCAGGGTCCTTTGGGACTTAACTTTATTCGACTATGTTTGTAAACTTAACTTTAAACCTAAGCCCTCCGGGGCACTTTATTTATGCACTTGTTTTCCTTCATTCATATGCTCTTTTATTTACAATACTTGGTCATTCTAGACTTACACTCAACAGGTGCTTGGTACATAATTAAAATCAAAGAATCATAGAATGGAAAACAAACTTGCATTAATAATTCGGAATGGGTTCAACCCTTACATAGATAGCTACTGTCCTACTGGGAGCAACATGCTCTATAATGGTTTCATCAAACCTTATTTCTACTTCTCCTAATAAATAGATAAAAATCTAAGTCCTTATAAGGCTATCTTAAACATAATAAATCTTGAGGTTCAAGGCATGCCAAGTACGGGGCACCTCATTCCCGTCCAAGGTCTCTAACTTATAGGATCCCCGTCCTAATGTCTTCCTGATTCGATATGGCCCTTACCAATTGGGGGCTAGCTTTCCTTTCTGACCAACTCCAGAGGCCTCTATCTTTCTCAAAACTAGGTCACCTTGTCGAAAGAACCTCTCCTTAACCCTCTGGTTATAGTGGAATGATGCTCTTTTCTGATGCTCTGCATTCCTGGAATTCGCCTCATCCCTAACCTCATCAATCAGATCAAGGGCAAGTCTTATGCCTTCTTTATTAGTCTCTTGTTTGAATGCTTCCACCCGTGGAGACACATGTGAAATCTCCAAGGGCACAACTGCCTCGGCTCTATAGGCTAGCAAGAACGGGGTTGCTCTAGTCGTCACTTTGTAGGTGGTGCGGTATGCCCAGAGTATAGGCAGCAACTCATCCACCCAAGTGTTTCTTGAGCATTCGACACTCTTCTTAAGTCCATCATGGATAATACGGTTTGATACCTCTGCCTGTCCATTAGCTTGAGGATGAGCCACCGAGGTAAAACGAAGCTCGATGGCGTTTTCCTCACAATATTTCTTGAACTCTTCATTGTTGAACTGCGTCCCATTATCCGTCACAAGGATTCGAGGGATACCATACCTACAGATTATGCTCTCCCAAAAGAACTGAGCAACTTGCTTGGTGGTTATCTTGGCTAAAGGTTTAGCCTCAACACACTTATTGAAATAGTCGATGGCCACTATCAGGAACTTTCTTTGTGTTGAGGCTACGAGGAAAGGTCCAAGTATGTCCATTCCTCATATTACGAACGGGATAGGAGAGTTAATCGAGGTTAACATCTTATGTGACTGCCTTACGATCGGAGGATGCTTTTGGCACCTGTCACATCTTTTAACATAATTTTGTGCATCGGTCAACACCTCTGGCCAATTAAATCCCAAACGAGTGATCTTTTGAGCTAGGGCTCTGCTCCCCAAGTGTTGCCCACAGATTCCTCCATGAACTTCCTCTAGTGCTTCATTTGCCTCTTGAGGCCTCAAAAATCTCAAGTATGGGATGACAAAAGACCTTTTTTAAAGGATGTCTTCAATCAAGGCATATCTCAATGCTCTCACCAACAGTTTTCGTACCTCCTGGGCATCGTCAGGGAGCCATCTAGTTTATAAGTGAGCTTTGATCGATTCTATCTAACATCTCCCTACATCAATTGGTGCCACCAATTTTGAGTTGATGGCCGGGGCCTTCAAGACCTGGAAGTAAACACTCCCTGCATAGTTCTCTATCTCTGAAGAAGCGAACTTGGACAGGGCATCAGCCCTAACGTTCTCTTCTCTCATAATGTGCTCCACATAGCACTCGTCAAACTGAGTCATAATAGCTTTCACGACTCTCAAATATTTTTCCATAGTTTCATCCTTGGCTTCAAATTCACCATTTACTTGCGAGACTACCAGTCTTGTGTCTCCACAGATTTTAAGGTTCTTGACCCTCATGATTCTGGCCAAGCCCAATCCAGCTATCAAGGCTTCATACTCAGCTTTGTTGTTGGTTGTTGGGAAGTCTAACTTCAAAGCATACTCAACTGTGAACCCATTGGGGCTTTGCAAAACCATTCCTGCACCACTAGATTTTGTTTTTGATGCCCCATCAAAATAGAGCACCCAATATTCCTTCTGATCTGGTAATAGCTCTTCATCTTTATCCTTACCTTCAAGGGTGGGTACTATCTCCTACCCTCCGACTTCTTGGTTGCCAATGGTACATTCAACCACGAAGTCAGCCAATACCTGAGCTTTGATGGCTGTTCGAGGCTTGTATGTGATGTTAAATTCTCCGAGCTTGATCGCCCACTTAATCATCCTTCCACTTGCTTTTGGACTGTGCAATATATTTCTCAGCTGCTGGTCCGTCAGGACTTCAATCTTGTGTGCTTGGAAGTATGGTCGTCGCTTCCTCGAGGCTGTCACTAATGCCAAAGTAAATTTTTCAATGGGAGAGTAATTCAACTCAGCCCCATGCAACACCTTGCTCACGTAATAGATAGGTTTCTGAACCTTGCTTTCTTCTCGGATGAGGACGACACTCAGAGCTTGTTCAGACACCACCAAGTACAAATACAATGTCTCTCTGGGGCTAGGTTTGGCCAACAACGGGGCTTCAGTCATGTACTTCTTCAACTGCTCAAAGGCCTCTTGGCTTTCAGGCATCCACTCAAAGTTTTTCACCTTCTTCAATGCTTGAAAGAAAGGCAAGCACTTATCACCAGATTTGGAGATGAATCTCCCTAAGGTTGCATCTTGGCTTATCAATTTATGCACATCTCTTACAGAGTGTGGTGGTTCCATATCCAGAATCGCCTTGATTTTATCAGGGTTGGCTTCTATGCCTCGCTTTGAAACCTTCATACCCAAATACTTTCCTGATCCAAAGCCAAAGGCACGCTTGGCTGGATTCAACATCATATTATGGTGTCTCAGCACTTCAAATGCCTCTCTGAGGTGCTTAATATGGCCTGCCTTGATTAGGCTCTTGACTAACATGTCATCACTATAGATCTCCATGGTTTTCCCAATTAGATGAGCGAATATCTTATTCACCGATCGTTGGTAAGTAGGTCCTGCATTTTTTAGTCCAAAAGCCATAACAAGATAACAGAAAACACCAAAGTCAGTTATGAAAGATACCTTTAGGATGTCATCCTTATGCATCTTAATCTGATTGTAGCTACTGAAACCATCAATGAAACTCAACATCTCATGCCCAGCAGTGGCATCTATCAGCGTGTCAATCCTTGGTAGAGGGAAACAATCCTTGGGACATGCATCATTCAGATCAGTGAAGTCTATGCACATCCTCCACTTTCCATTCGCCTTCTTGACCATCACAGGGTTAGCTAACCACTCGGGGAACTGAATCTCCTCAATGAACCCAGCTGCTAAGAGCTTGTCAACTTCTTGCTTAATGGCCTCTTGCCTTTCAGGAGAAAATTTCTCTTCTTCTAATTTATTGTCTTCCGCTTTGGATCGACATTCAACTTGTGAGTTATGAGTTAGGGATCAATCCCTGGCATGTCGGCTGCTGTCCAGGCAAACACATCACTGTTTTCTTGTAAGAAAGTCGTCAACCTACCCTTCAAGGGTTCCTTCAAAAAAGCTCCAATATACGTAACCTTTTCGGGATCTCCGAGATCTAGAGGTATAGGAACCAAATCTTCTGCCTCTGTTGTGCTAAAAATAGAAATGATTGCAAGTGCACAATCTCGTTTTATTAATTTTAGATTCGATCCACAAAGACTATTTCATTTTCGCAATCCTTAATTTTCAATCTAATCGAATTGGAACAAGTGAATTTTGGGAGAATTTTTGATTTTACTAATTAATTATTAAAAGGAAATTAAATCTATTTTTTTTAAAAGAAAAGTAAATTAATATTCTATTTCTAAGATAATTGATTAAAACTGAAAAGATCAAAAACTAAATTATTCTAAATTCAAATTACAACTAGATTTTATTCTAAAAACTCTTTATCGAATTAAAATTTATTTACAGAAATTTTGCAGAAATTTTGACATAACTTGTTCGTATATTTGGCTAGCCAGAAACAAACCAAAAGCAACAATAATTACTGAACTCAGCAGCTGAAAACAACAAGTAGTTAAACTTAACAGAAAATCAATCAAAACGAAAACGCAGAAAACTATTGCAGAAAACTCAAGGGAAACACACGACTCGACTCACAACAAACCTAGACTTAAAACTCAGCAAAAACCAAACAAGACTCGGACTAGAATTCAAACTCAGCAAACAACTCACAGCAACTAACCTCAAATAACTAACCTCAAATAACAACAATTAAATCAGCAAAAATTCGTAACCAAAGAAGAACCCCAGCAAAACTCAACTAACGACGAACAAAACATCAAAACAGACAAGAACTCGACATCTTACAATCTCCAGTAAACAGACCAGCAAAAACAATAAAAAAACATCGTCAACAAAAAAAACGCAATAGCTAATCCAGTGAAACAAACGCAGTCAACATAAAACAGCGAATTTAGCACCATAAGGAAAACACTAATATGAGGTAAACTCAGAAATTTCACAAACAAAACATGAACTCGGAAACTGAACTCAGAATATACTCGATCGAGGATTCGGTAAACATGGAATCAAAATCAACACAGTACAGGAATTCGCAACTCGGCAAAAATAAAAACAACAGTCTAATGAGTACTCAATAAACAAAAAAAACTCAACCAAACACAGTAAACTACGACTCGAATAAGACTCAGCAAGAAACTCAGCAAAACTTGACTCAACTAATTGACAAACTAGGACTCGGAAAAATGACAAACACGAACTCGCTGCAACTCAAAATTCAGCAAAAAAATTTAATAAAAAGAAGGGAGAGGCTGGGTTTTGTGGGTTGTTCGAACAAGGAGAAATGGGGTGTGACTGTTCGAGTAAGAAGAAAGGAAGAGTGGGTTTCGTGATTTAAATAACTAAACAAGTAACTTGTATGTTTATTCGAAGAAAGAGAAGTAATATGGGTTTAAAGATTGGAAAAGAAAAAAGAAAGAGATGCTGGGTTTGTTACAGAAACAGGGGAAAATAAAAAAAATAAAAAACTTGCTTCGAATTAGCAAACAAAGAAGCAGAAAATTATTGCTGAAAACAATTTGTAAAGTGATATTTTTGTTTTTTTTAAAACAACTAAATAAGATAATAAAGAAAATTAACTATGGAATTAAATTGCCCACAATAAAATGGAAATTTAAAGGGGCTCACTTACGAATTAAAAGTAAAATTAAAACTACGAGCAAGAAATTAAAAATTGTTATTTTCAACCCATAGTGGTTAGCATTTCGCTACTTTGTCCACTAAACGGATTTACAAAAATAACGAAAGCTATGCAACAAAAACGAAAAAATCAAGATGAGAAATTAAAGGAAACGGAATTTTTGCATTAAAATAAAAAGTGTTTACAAGATTTGAAACTAAAAAAAACAAGAAATTAAAGCTACCCTAAAATCTAAGTTACCAAATACAAGGGGTGTGAGGGGGTATTTATTGGACAAGAATTAGGGTTAAGGGGGTGTTGGGTAAATCCCCACCATACACTTATAAATGTGGTGGACAAATCCTAGCCATCTATTTATTTCCTTCCCCCTTAAGCTTTGATGAGTGGATCTTGGCCATACACTTATTTAGTGTGTTGGGATGATCTCCACCTTCCACATGTCTTCAAAGATTCCTTTTCCACCAAGCTCCTAATTCTTTTTCCTTTTTTCATTTAAGTCCTTTTTCTTCCTCTTTTTCCCTTCCTTGCTCTTTATTTCTTTATTTTGCCATTTCTTTATTTATTCACGAATTTCCTGAAATGCAACAAAATAAATTATTAAAATACGAGTATAAGCAATAAATAGGTAATAAAAATATACAAAAATATGCACTTATCAAATGCCCCCATACCTATCTTTTGCTCGTCCTCGAGTAAAATAAAAACAAAAATAAAATCTAGATAAAATGTCCTATACTCCTTTTCGTAGGTGTGACGGTTGCATTTGGCATATGCAACAAGCCCTTTAAACCCCTAGGCAGCCCCAGTGGACGGGTGAGGTCTCGTGAGGGCCTATAGTGAATGTACCCACAAAATCCATCTAGTTCGTGTAAAAGATTACATGGCAATGCAACACCACACATACATGTCCTCTCATGATACATTAACTTAAGAATCAAAATGAAGTTGCAAAGTCTTGGTGTGGAAAGTGCTAGGATTCATATAGTCTACTTAAAGAAGCATGCATGAGTGATTACAAGTTCATGTCAAGTGCAAAAATTATTGGAAACCATGCTAAGTCTACAAGATCACACCTTAGAGTCAAAACTTGATATCTCATATGCAAAAGAAACAAGCAATACCTCACATTTCACTCATAAAAGAACATTCACTCAAGAACAAGGGTAAGTGTATCACTCAATTCCAACAAAATCAAAAGCATGCTTGACATTTGGTATCATTCTAACTTAAACACAACATACATCAATGATGACAATCAAAAGGTCTTTATTTGGGTTGTAATGGGGTTAGGGACAGGGTATGTCAAGTAAGGCCAAAACAAAGTGAAGTGTCAAAAGCTAGTAGTCACCATGGAAATCATGCACAACACCAAATTCCTCCCCACACAATTATTTTTCTACTTTCAACAAAAAGACTTGCTTAGTCGAATGAAGGAGAATTACAAAAACATAGGTATGCTCTCATATATATATATATATATATATATATATATATATATATATATATATTTCTTTTTTTTCTTTTTTTTATTCTCAGAGCTATAAGAAACCATAATCCTCCTTTAGATTTAACTTGAAAATCGACTAACAAGGTAATCAAAAAAACATATATTTCCTCAAAAGTTATGAACAAAAGTAAACCCATTTCACACACCTTATTACTCCCTTAAGTTCCTACTAGCCTTTGACAAATTGGGATCAAGTATACGTAAGGCTGTACAAGAAAAAGGTCTTAGACGAGTAATGTGGTGTGTCACCAAAAGAATTTGATTAAGCTCAAAGGGGTAAATAATTGATCACATAAGAATGGTGTGGATATTTTGGAAATATGGGCTATTCCTAAATGCCTTTATTATCTTATCATCAATCAATGTCATGTATTTCAAGAAAGAACTCAAACAAGTGCTAGTAATGCAAATGACAAGTGGACACTCAAGCAAAAGAATATAAATGCAAAAGATGTGCATATAGGCTCAAAACTCACTTGGTGTGGTAGAACATAATCAATCTCAAGTAAAGGTATCGTCAATGCACCTACTTGTACTCAAGCATGAAAACCAAATCATCTTACACCTAATCATGAACTTCTAATTTCTTGCACAAATCAAATAAGTCTATTAGTTTCACCTTGCTAGTGTAAGTGTGTGGATAAGAACTTAGCAAATCACTTCTCAATCAAAAGCTAAAGGATCATAAGATTATCATAGCATGTAAGGGTGCATCAAGCAACTAGCAATCAATGAACAAGACTAGAATACCTATGTTTTTGTAATTCTCCTTCATTCGACTAAGCAAGTCTTTTTGTTGAAAGTAGAAAAATAATTGTGTGGGGAGGAATTTGGTGTTGTGCATGATTTCCATGGTGACTACTAGCTTTTGACACTTCACTTTGTTTTGGCCTTACTTGACATACCCTGTCCCTAACCCCATTACAACCCAAATAAAGACCTTTTGATTGTCATCATTGATGTATGTTGTGTTTAAGTTAGAATGATACCAAATGTCAAGCATGCTTTTGATTTTGTTGGAATTGAGTGATACACTTACCCTTGTTCTTGAGTGAATGTTCTTTTATGAGTGAAATGTGAGGTATTGCTTGTTTCTTTTGCATATGAGATATCAAGTTTTGACTCTAAGGTGTGATCTTGTAGACTTAGCATGGTTTCCAATAATTTTTGCACTTGACATGAACTTGTAATCACTCATGCATGCTTCTTTAAGTAGACTCAAAAATGTGCATATAGGCTCAAAACTCACTTGGTGTGGTAGAACATAATCAATCTCAAGTAAAGGTATCGTCAATGCACCTACTTGTACTCAAGCATGAAAACCAAATCATCTTACACCTAATCATGAACTTCTAATTTCTTGCACAAATCAAATAAGTCTATTAGTTTCACCTTGCTAGTGTAAGTGTGTGGATAAGAACTTAGCAAATCACTTCTCAATCAAAAGCTAAAGGATCATAAGATTATCATAGCATGTAAGGGTGCATCAAGCAACTAGCAATCAATGAACAAGACTAGAATAAGATTAGAACTCTACTATTTACAATTCTACAACTCTTTTTTTGATTTTTAATTTTTTCTGATTTTTTAATTTTTATATTTACACTAAAAACCCTCCCCCATACCTAAATCATACATTGTCCTCAATGTATGCAAATGCAAGAGAAATGAGTAAAGAAGAACGAGGTAATACCAGATAAGGGATGACGGAGAGGAAACGAAAATGAAAAGCAACTAATTAACACTACTCACGCACACTTATACTCCCCCATACCTGAATTTCACGAGAGGAGGCAAAGGAATAAAATCGAATTAGCTGATGCCGGTGGGAAAATTGGGGTGCAAATTTGAGAAAATATCAAGAAATTATTGAAAATTTTCATTAGCAAAGATTTTCTCAAGCAACATAGAATCATTCAACCTTATTGAATAAGTGTGACTAATGTTCTCCCTAAACCAACTTAAGGCTTCTTTATTTTGACTAAGCAAATTAAAGACAATGAAAGTTTGGTCATGGGTGGAATCATTAGGAATGACATAAGATATGGATCCATCTTTTCCTAAGGTCTGTTGATCAAACTCGAGAAGATACAAAGTTGAGTCAAATGTAGGAGGTTTTCCCATGGGACTCTTAACAATGGTACTCGGTTTGACATGGTCATTATCATATTTAGCTTCCCATTTAGAACAAGTGTGATTCAAGCCTCCTAACAACTTATTGAATGTAGGTGGTTCACCAATGGGAGTTTTAACAATTGCCTCAACACAAACATCCTTGGGTGGTGTCTCCTACTTAGAACAAATGTTATCCAATTCTCTCAACATCTCTTCCGAGGTCATATCCTTTAATGACTCAATATACTCTTAATTAGACGCATAGTTGACTTTGAAATCCTCATTGAGAAGAGACTCAATCTCACTATCCTCATGGTTTGACCAATTAACAATGTCATCAACAAGATTAACCCCTATTGTTTGTTCATAAAGCTCATTGGGTTCTTTTCCGACATTAAAGATGTTAAGGTTAATTGTCATATTACCAAAAGTAAGTTTCATCGAACCATCCCTACAATTAATCAAGGCATTAGATGTAGCAAGAAAAGGTCTTCCTAGAATGATCGGGATTTGATTCTTAGGATTCGTGACGGGTTGAGTCTCGAGGATAACAAAATCAACCGGAAAGATGAATTCACCAACCTTAATTAGCACATCCTCAATTATTCCCTTAGGCATTTTGACAGAACTATCGGCTAATTGAATTGTCATGTTCGTCTTTTGAAGTTTGCCTAAACCTAGGGCTTGATAGACCGAAAATGGAAGAAGATTCACACTCGCTCCTAAGTCAAGTAACGCCTTGTTCACAAAATTATTGCCTATGACACATGAAATTGGAGGACACCCAAGATCCTTATATTTCATGGGAATTTGGTTCGAAAGAATAGAACTAACATGATGATGATTCGTTAGGTGAAGGTGGTGTTTGAGTCGATGAAGGCTCGCTAGATGATGATGATTTATGAGAAGATTCTGATGACTCGGGAGTGGATTTTGAAGATGAGGATTCAAGTGGTGAAGGTGTGGGACTAGATGACTCGAAAGGCTCGGGATTTGGAAGATGGTTTGAAGGATCGAGTTTAGTATTTGGTTCAACATTTGACCCTTCTTCGTCTTCGGGAGACTCGACTCGTACTTGATTATCAACTTGTTTTCCCGACCTTAAAGAAATGATAGCATTAACATTTTCGGGAGGTCTTTAGTTGAGAGGAAATTTATGGTTGACCTCGGATTGACTCAGGAACTTGTTCTTCACTCGCTCACACATGGCGTTGGCTAATTGACTCACTTGAACCTCTAACTTAGATATGGCTTGAGTACTAGAATTCAAAAGTTTCCTATCTTGAGTCATGGTTTGCATGAAGGTTTGTTGAGATTGAGCCAAATTAGTTGTTGATTTCAAAAGCGCATCAAGAGTCTTTTCCAAGGAATTAATTCTCTTATCCGACTCGTGAAAGCCGGGGGGTTGGGCGGGTGCTTGAGTTGGATAAGGAACGTGATTTTTAGTCACGTTTGGATAAAGACCTTGGTTGGGAGTTGGGTAAGAGTTTGGCTTTTGAAAAAGTAGGTAGTTGAAATGAAGGTGGCGGAGATTGATAGTTTTGGCCTTGGTTCCAGGAGAAATTCGGGTGATTCCTCCAACTAGGATTGTAAGTAGGAGAAAAGGGTCATTTCTAGGGGTTGGTTGAAACACCGCATTGACTTGATCAAACTCGGGAAAGTTCGGAAAATCTTGATTATAATTCGAGCACATAGACACTTGTGATGGGGCCTTACTAGTTTATAGGGCTTCGAGTCTTCTAGTTAGAGTAGCTAACTTGGCATCGATTGCAATCGAATTTCCAATCGAATGCAAACCCTTAGATGTACTAGACGACTCATTTGACTTATTAGGCTCCCTAGTAGACTCCCACAACATGGTCTTCTTGGCTAATTCTTCGAAAAATGTCCACCTTTCGTCCTCATCTTTCTCCATGAATTTGCCTTGGAACAAAGACTCTAAAAAAGCGGTTGTTGGACTATCTAAGGCCTCGTAAACAATCTTACAAAGTCTCCACTTTTCTATTCCGTGGTGGGGGCATTGTGATAAAAGATTTTTGAAACGATCGAAATATTTCCAAAAAGATTCATTTTCTTTTTGATGAAATTGGTTTATCTCATTTGTAATCCTTGTAGTCTTATGGTTTGGAAAATATTTTTTAGAAAAATTACAATAAATCCCTCCCACGTAGAAATAGAATTAACCGGTAGGCTATACAACCATTTTTTAGCATTTTCTTTAAGCGCAAAATTAATAAGTCTAAGCCTAATCGAGTCCTCGGTTAATTGTTGGAGTTTTTGTAAGGCACAAACCTCCACGAATTCATGGATGAAAAGATACGGGTCCTCACCTTCCCTCCCGGTAAATTTGGGTAACATGCTAATGTGTTGAGCTTTGATTTTGAAATTATTACCATTTACGGGAGGAAGAGTGATACACGAGGGTTGGGCAGAACGGGTGGGATAGCAACGGTCCTTAAGAGACATGGCCATATTTACTATCGGTTCGGCATTATCTAAAGACTCGGAATCAGAAGAGGAAGAAATCTCAAACGATCTCACTAGTCTAGAAGAATTATCCCTAATCCAAATAGTGCGCATAAAGCATGAAAGGGAACACGTAGCAAATAAGTGCGATAAAATAAACACACAACAAGAAAGGGTGTAAAATTAAAAAAAAAAATTCTAAGCCTAGGGTTCCTTAATAAAATAACTAGACCTTGTTCCTAACTGTAAGGACCACCAAAAACTCGGTAAATCAGAATTTATTCGGACCGATTTGGCCAGGTAGGTGCAAGCATTGCCAAGAGGCTAAACACCAGCCTAGACACCAAATCTTAATTGGCTAGGTAAGCTTTCGCTTGCCTAGACACCAAAGAGTCGGAATAATTAATGATTACTTCGTTTCTTAGGTACCTTCCTAATTAATGATCGAAAGAGATCAGGGACAATTGTACAACCCTAAGAGGATGAGTAAAGAAAAATGGATGAATAGTGATTTTGGGGGATTTAGGAATATTATTAGACGACGCTATATAGAAGTACCCGGAACGAAATTCTGAGTTCGTATTAGTTATCCAGGGGGAAAAAGATTGTATGTAAAAGCTGTCGGATTCTGAAAAACAGCACTTTTATTTTTCCCGAGATTTCCCTAGACACTGAAAGGCTTAAGGGATTATTGAAAGGATTTAAGGAATATGGAGTCGAGATTTATTAAAGAGAATTGAAAATGATGGTGTAAATATTAAGACGGATTCCGGTAAAACCCTAACTAGAAACGAATAAGTTATTCCTCCGAACGATCAATGAATTGAGCAATAATCGGACAAAGGAACGAGTAGTGGATCAAGATACATGCATGTACTAATGGATAAACATCAAGCAACCAACAAGTTACAAGAGTAACTAACAAGATTAGAAGATCAACCAAGTACTTAGTCCCATCTCATCCCATTACCACAAAAATGCAACACATGTCTCTTGATTGCATCATGGATGACCTAGGCACTTTAATAAAGCTACTTTAGCAAGATATTATCCAAGGCAACACAATAATACAGGGATAAGATCTAGAACAAGCAAGCAACTCTCTCCCCCCTTCCAAAACATTCCATTCGACTTCCTCCTTAATTCAAGAATCAAAGTCCAAGCTCCCACCAGTGTTTGATCTCCAGATTTTTATCCTAGATCCTATATTTCATAAAAGTGATACCCTAGAAATTTTAGCCTCAAATACCACTTTTACCATTTTCAATAAAATCATCAAAGTCTAGGGTGAATAGTAACTTTCAAGAACAAATCTTGGTTTTCTTGATTTCTTGGATGAGCTAAGCTTGGTTAAGGATATACAAGGACTATACAAGGATTAGAAAGGTCTTTACCCACTCCATGGAAGGTATATCTCACCAAAACCCTAGCTCTTACTTTAAGTTTAATGATGTTCTTGATGAGTTTTTAGATTAGTATGATTATGGTGATGATTAAAGCATGCTTATGTAGTTGATTTGTTGATATAAGAGGATAAAATAGTTTAGATGAACGGAAAGGCATTGCTTGGCCTTAGTTCATGGTTAAATAGCATGTATATGTTGTTTGGAGTGGAAACTATGATTATTGGAAAGTTAGGAATTTGGAAATATTCGATTTATAGCCGTCGTAATGCTTGATTTTCGATAATCTTTAAAAACCATGCATGACAGTAGCTTGAACTCACTGTCCAGGGTTGTATTTTTCCATGATGAGATAGATAATGTTCCAAGCTTCGTTTTCATATAAAGAACGTGTGAAACAGACTTACGGTTTAGGAGTTATGGCCGATATACTAAAAGTAGTTCGAAACCGTAGACGAGAATTCGTAACTGAAATTGAACCCTCGTAAAATAAGTAACTCAGTGGCGAATCTTGGTAATTAAATACTAGAGGTAGAAAGGAAGGTGTGGGAGAAAACCTCATGTGAAACGGATCATTTTCCGATTTTATAAAAATGTTTGAATCGAAGTTAAACGCGAACGAACCCCTAAAAACACGCTTGGTTATAACTTTGGTAAAACACTTAGAAAATGAACGATAAAACTCGATGTATAATCTCGGTTCGTAAGCGATCGACTTTAGAACTTATACGACTTAAGTATATACCGAGTGTGGGTATGATGACATGTCGTAATAACGAACAAATGTCGGATCGTATCGGTAATAAAAAGAGTTACACTAAAAGGTGTATAACAAGATAATTCGAAAACGTGTTTCGATTTAAGTGAAGTTATACTTAGACTTTTAAAAGGTGCTAACTGGTTAATCTCGAATGTTCTGATTGTTTATAGATCATCGAGTAGACCCAGGACACGCTATCTCCACCCACACCCGATTACCAGGCAAGTGTTCAAAACTTTGAACCTGTTGTTGTGATAATATATATATGTGTTCCATTTTATATATGCCATAGCATGCATGCCTATTGTCTAATTATATTATGATACCTATTCCCTGAATTGATATTGGCTTATAGACTAGATACGAATTATCAGTTATAAGCCGGATTGTTTTGATAAGACCCTTAGCGAAGGGCATATGATATTCATTCTTAAATATAGACCGGGAGTCGGTATTTTGAGATATAGATAGTCGTGGAAACCCGGAGGGATTCCAACGGCAGATTATTATTTATTTTAAGGAATGTTATTATTAAACGTTATTTATATTTCCATAAAGTATCAATTACTTGGAAATATTTCGAGGAATGTTATTCGAGTATTATCTCTGTCGAGAGATATTAAATGAATGTTAGTTTCGAATATTCATTTAGAGTTGATTATTTAATGAATATTATTTTGATATTCATTAGAGTGTTATTTATTAAATGAATATTACTTTCGAATATTCATTTAAGGTTTTATGTACTTGATGAATATTATTTTAAAATATTCATTGGAAGTTCTGTTTACTTAAGGAATATTATTTCGATTATTCCTTTAAAGTTTTGATTACTAAATGAATATTATTTGGATATTCATTTAGAAGATTATTTATTAAATGAATATTATTTTCAAATATTCATTTAAGGTTTGACGTATTTATTGAATATTATTTTAAATATTTATTGGGGTTTAATTATTTAATGAATATTATTTTCAATATTCATTTAAGGAGGGATTTATTTAGTAAATAATTCTATATATTCATTCGAGGATTACTTACGAGCAATATTATGATTTAATAATATTCCGTAATTATTATTGAGTTAATAAATATTCTTGGAATATTTATTTAATTCTTTTAAATTCTTTTTAAAATGAATTATATTATTTGGAGATTATCTTTCACCTCCAAATATTATGTAAAATATTTCGGAGTCTTTTTACGACTATTTTATCAAGGAAAGGTTCCCAACTCTTTTTATTTTTCGTTTAAATCTATCTTAAAAGGATTTAAATGCTTGCTTAAACTTCCATATTATAGGGGAACCTACTTGAGCAATGTTATTTATCTTGTTGACTTCCCGGTCATAAATCTTGTAAAACTATTCGTTTCACTCGCAACTTGGTTGCTGTTTATCAATTGAATCCGTGAGTAACCTTCTCATCATTCGAGGGGTAAGATTATTGGAACAAGATGGTATCCTCTAACAAGCAGCAGCTTGAGAGATATGATGTTGTATTTTCTGCAACATTATCATTGTTGGCAGTATTGGAAAAGTATTCATAATTGGAATTACAATATTTTCCTGCAAGTTCCACTTTTATGATAAATGGTAATATCTAACTTATTTTCGACATAGCAGATATTCCCACATATATTTACATTTTGAGTTACCTTGTAACTTCATCGTTCATATTATACTGGCATCATTTCCGTAAATGCATGGCATATGGTTTGAAAGATACTTTTGAACTGTTATATATTATCGTTCAGTTAAATATTATTGTTGGTGGGCTATTGCTCACCCTTGCTTTATTATTATATCACAACAACAGCTAGACCAGATGACTCGCACAAGGCGCACTCGACACTGGCGAGGACGATGAGACTACCAGAGCCGTAGAGAAAGCTATTGGTAGGATAGATTCATTCTTTCAGTATCAAATATATGGAGTAGTATGACTTATGTAAATGGATGGCAAAGAGTATGTATTCATATTAAAATTCTTTTGGATTGTGAGAACTCATAATGTGTTTAATAAAATTTGGTTTTTACTCTGATTTCATCTCTGGGACTATAACGGTTGTGTTTTATATTGTTGTGTCGGGTCATAAAGATGTAATTTATTGTATATTGAAGTAAGTTCAAGTATTGTGGACAGAATTGGAGACCGTAACGACCGGATCCCGGACCCCGAAGCTGGGGGTGTTACAAAAGTGGTATCAGAGCGTACGTTATAAACCCCAGAGATGAGGCGACGTTAAAACAATAAATTCACTAAGAACTCTTGCCAAGTTCATAGTCGGACTACTTAATGCAGTGATGACATATAAAACCCTTATGGGAACTCTTAAGTATCTTGATAGTAACTTAGCTCGATATCGTATCGATGAGTAAGGTGACAAACCTTGAGGCATACGAGCAGTAGCGCGATGATGCTTTATATGCTGAAGATCAGCGGGTAATTCGATGGAGTACCCTACCGGAGACCCGGAAGAGGTTCCAGCAGATAAGGAAAAATCCTGTTAGGATAAGGAGCTTACCCTTGAGGAATGAGGGCTGCAGCCACAAAGACTGTGATGATTAAAGTATAGTGCTCAGAAAAGGGAGCATAAAGAACTGAGTTATTAGCAAGAGAACTGAAGATTCATGTTGGATTCGTAGCCGGACTACTGGAGGTAGTACCACCAAGTAAGATGGATTGAAAGGATCACTTGAGATCTTATACGGGAATAGACAAGAATCCTTAGAGACTTCCATATTAACGAAGAAAGAGCTAGAGGGATGTATGATTATCAAAGACATCGATTTAGGGCGAGGAGCAGAGTCCCTAGGAATAGTTGAGAAGGAGGCAGTAAGTGCCATATCATTTGATAAATGAATTAGTATGAATATGGTCAGTAATAATTCGCCATGAGAAGGCAGGTGTCATAGGTTGTAAATTATGGAACCAAATTGAGGTTAATGAGGTGGTTTTATTAAGGGAAATGTTTATTTTATGAATGAATCAGTTCGAAAGTAAAGACATTGGGAAGTGACAACAAGATTGGATAAAGTTATATAAGGAAGTAATAAGCAAGACAATGATATCAGAACCAACCGGAATATAAGACCAGTTAGTCAAGATGAACTCGTAATGAGACTACTGCCAGAGACTGAGTATAGGGTTAATTTCAACTCAGTAAAATGATGAGCCGGAAATGTTAGATGCATGTGATTCAGAGGAATATTAAACACTTTCTTTGATTGGATTATAGTAGTTACCTTAAGTTTACTCCGATGCGAAGTTATAATGGATCAAGTAATACGATCAGCAGTTAAAGAGAAAAATGTGAGAAAATCTTCCTGGAGCTAAAAGATGAAATTGGTAATGACCAAGAGTTGGCATTACTTAATGGAAAAAGGAGACTTTGTGCTTCCAACGAAGCTTCGCATAAAGGATTAGGATGTGTGCTTACGCAGCACGACAAAGTACTTGCGGAGGCATTCGAACAGCACGGTTCATCAGGTTCGGATGGCCCTAGTAGTGCCAATTTTGTGGAACAACCAACTCCGACGGTAATGTTCCTTCTGAGATTAGTGGTCAGGTAGACTGACATTTGGTAATATTGAATGTCAGGACGTATAGGTATCAGGATATTGTGACAGGTTTCAGTTTGAAACTGTTGATTCCCTTCTAAGGGATGTATATAATTGATTCCTCTCCAGTGGTTAAACTTCCAATCTGATGACTATTATTTCGTAAATTAGGACTGCTTATGGTTCTACCTGCTTGGAGGTTCATAGAACTATTCTTCAGGTTTCGAAACTGGTCTCCATAATATTACCAGTAGATGGATAGATTGACCAAAATTTCACTAATTCTGGGAAGAACTTCAACGAATTTTGGCAAACCTTGTCTTTCTGATTATTAGAGAACATCATGGAAAAGAGTAAAAATTGAGGCAAACCGCGTGAATTGGGTAAAGTAGCCGCTATATGGGTTGGTGGACAGACCCTGGTTATCGCGATTGATTGTAGAAATACAATGATGAAGTGAGATTGGACGAAAACAGGAAATGTAAGTAAGAAACCAGCCAGATTGAGAAACTCCGGGATTGAATTAAGTGAAAAGGTTGCTATGCCAGGAATGGTAAGCTTGCGTGGCACGTAGGATTGATAAGAATAGTTGAAATGATAAAAGTAGAGGAAAGGTGACCAGAGACGGTGCCGAATAGTCGATTAAGACTTATATGAAGTAAAGTTTTGGAAAGGTAGAAAGGTATCAAAGAAGGCACTATGTTGGCAATTGCTAGAAAATTAATGCTATTAGCCAACCCCTAAAATCATATTTTTTTTATTAGTGTGGCCAGTTGAGGCTAAGTCACAAAGGATTATCAAGTGACTAGACCAGCAATGAAAGGACAAAGCAGGGTTGCTTCTAAGAAAGCACCGACTGCAAGGGCTTCTGATATAAAGGAAACATTAATGAGATCGTAGGAATCTTCTGCTGAACAACCCATGTTTTGATTGGGAATTCACTTGACCTTTTTGGGATGGGGTCACCCGTACTAAAGTGACTCATGTGAATATGGTTGTCCAAGATTACGAGTAAAATGGAAGTATAGTGACTTGAGATGTATGATGTTAGGGTATCATGAATACCATGAATATATTATGACGGAGGAAAGTAAACAATGAAGGTATATAAAGAGAGTATAGAAATGGTCAGAAATTGAACAGTATGCTGTAGGAATTTTGTCTGAGGCAAGTACCTTTGCGAAGAACGATAAACACTAAGAGATTCACGTTGAACTCGACCAATATCTTCCAGAACATCCTTCCTACCATTAACAAGTTCTGTAAAAGAGCAGATAGATATACGTTGTCTTTTGGAAGGTCAAATAGGTTGACAACTATCTGAAAGAAGAAATTAGCAGTAAGCTACCGATCAATTATCAAATAAGAATGATTGAAAAGAGACCATTATTAATACATGATTTGATTGCCAATTATAAGATGCAGGAATTCCTTGGCAGTTGAATTAAGGAAAAGATATCCATAAAGTAAGGCAAACCCTGGGGAATGCATAAGGGATGGCACTAACCCTAATAAAGACATTGTGAATTCAGATGATATGAGTTGGATTTGCTAAGGCAACAATGACCTGTAAAGATTATTAAAAAGAGTTCTAGAAAGAACAGAGATAGAATTATTAGAGTATTGATCAATGACGTTTTGATATACCCTGTACCTAGAAAATATAGGAGGAATGATGAGGATGACCTAAGAAACCTTACAAGGAAAAGTTAATATTCTGAGTTTCCAACTAGAAGTTTGGAAGAGAATGTAAGACACAATAACAATAATGCCAGATGAGGCATGTATGAAACCATGATGAGGTATGGATGGAACCGAAGGTTGAGATTATCCTAGAACAAGAAAGAACTAAGAAAACAAATATCTTAGGTATGATTGAGGGTAACTTTGATAAAATTCCCACGGGAAGGTGGAAGCAATGCCTTATGGAAAAAGACTGATAGTTATATTTTTCTCCTTCAGCAGAGCATTAAGGGAGAATGCTTTCACCCAACAGTGATGAGAATGAGGTAGAAAAATTTGAATTGGAATGTATCCAGAGAACAAGGATTACCAGAAATTATTATTATCAGGAAAGGCCAATTAGGTGGCCGACAGTCTAAGTGTAGAGGAATAATTACAAATGTTCATACCGAAGAAACAGAATGATATTTGGAAGGACCTTGAAGGTCATATCAGAGTGGAGGAATTTACATTCCTTCTGATGATTGTTCAAGAATCGACAGTAATATTAGTTTAAGTAAAGATTCGATTCCTGATGGGTCTTAAGCATATTACATACCTTAGAAGGTCCCGTTTTGAGGCAAACCAGGACCATGATACAAAATTGACGAAGTAAACCATTAAGTTTCCAGTCTTTTATGGAAGATGCATGAGTGATAGTTTCAGCAACCTGACTTAGCTGCAATGCTTGAAACTCTTCTGCAATTTTATCTACTTCATGTAATATCTACATCAAGTTCAAGAAGTGTTCCTTATGGATAAGGAATAGTGATTACTTTGTCTCCCTAAAGGATTAAAACCCGTATGGTTAATTAGCTATTAACGCACTACGTAAGCAACAAGCGATGGTGATTCTTCAAAGAAAGTAGATGACAACGTAAAGAAAAAAAAAGTGCTGCTATTGATAAGCTAAATGGCATGTTGATGAATGACAAGCAAGTTTGTGTTAGTGTACTTTTGCACAAACAAGATAGAGAATATGAGGTTGATGATTCATGATGCTAAATGTATTCCCGTAGTAAAAATTAATGAGACTTAGAGAGAAGGGCAGTTGAGCCCGAGACTTATTAGGCCACCTGAGAGTTTAAAAGTGTTCGGAAGGTGGCAGTCGAGCTAGTTTTACCCCCAAAGCTTATAGCATGGTAGTAACGTGTTTCATGTGGCAAAGCTACACCAGTAAAATGCAGATGCTCAACAGATGATAAGAGTGCGAGCAGGTAGGTGTACGACCTGGTCTGACTTACGAAAACAACATATGGAAAACCGCGGGTATAAAAGAATAAGTGATGAGAAACAAGTTGACAGAAGTAGATTATATTGGATCTAAGCTAAAGAAATCGGCCAGATTCATTTCGGAGGTTTTAAATTGGAATAATGTGATGATTATAGAGTAAATATGACGGGATACCAATAAGGAGGTGCCAAGTGCAAAAGATGTCTCAATAAAGAGATGAAGGTGGAAGTAAATAACAGAAGTAAATAAGAATCAGATAATAAGAAGGATGTGATTGATAAAGAAAAGACTGGGAAAGCAACTATGGAATGTGAAGCAAGGAATGTTGAATGGATTAATAAATGGGTTTCCTGATGAATTCTCGGGATGACAACCTGATAGTGTTAATATTATGGATATGAAAAAGCTAGTAGCGTGACATGGAATGTCAGTAACAATGATGTCAAGCGAGAAACCTAAGATTTAACCTAAAAGGTTGAAGGAATTTTCTGGAGTGAGTGTTGCTAAGGTTGAACCAGAGTATAGGTCCATAGAATAATGGACAAAGCAACAAGATATGTTGACACATGAGATTGTGATCAAATGGTATTGGATATAATTATGATTAATTTCTTCTTTGATGAACCTCTATAGTTCAGAGGTAAATTCTGAGTATGATATTTTACAATCATGAAAACTTTCTATAATCCTTTAGAACTCTTTTCTTTTCTTCTCTCTTATTCATCTTCTTTATGAATTGAAAAGAACAACCCTTTAAGGAGGGGAGGTACTGCTATATGACTATCTGTCTATGTGATAGAAGTCTAAGTGGAATATCATAACTTGTTTAATTGCTTGTCAAGTACTAAAGGCTGCCCCCCTTCTGTACTAGCTATGCAATATAACAAATGTTCAATTGATCATAGTGATCTCTCAATAAATCTTTCTACTTCTCTATATTTATCGAGATTGCGAAGATTAAAGCGATCAGGAAATGCACAGTGCGAGCGAGGTTACCTCCAAATTCACAGTGGGATAGTGATACCAATGTTACTGCAGGTATCAATAAGGATAAGACTGAGTAAGAGCGTAACCCGGATAGTGTGTTGTACGAAAAGTGACAAAGTTGATGGAAAAAGGATAAAGTATGGATTGTAGCACTGGAAGATGTGCTGAGAAAGGGTAGAACGACTAAGAATTGACCGGGAAGTTAAAAAGTGAACGACAGACAAACTACTCTTTGCTTCCTACCTGATTCCGGGACGGAATCCTTTTAAGGAGGGGAGATTGTAAGAACACCAAATTTTGGATATAATTAAAACTTTTTATTATGTACTGAGGTAATGGTGAATAGTGATTACGACTACGATGTAACGATTGAGATAATGAATGAAAGGAATAGATTTGGATTCAAATGTTTATATGCCATGAAGAATACTATTGGTTGACACTTTAGAAAAGATTTATCTATCTCCTAGGGAATTGAGATTTGATAATTCTAAAGGAGAAGATTGTACAGCCCTAAGAGGATGAGTAAAGAAAAAAGAATGAATAGTGTTTTTGGTGCAAATGAGAATATTATGAGACGACACTATATAGAAGTATTCAGAACGGATTTCCGAGTTCGTATTAGTGATCCAGGGGGAAAATATGTGTATGTAAAAGCTGTCGGATTCTGAAAAACCGTATTTTTATTTTCTTCGAGAGTTCCCTGGACACTGATAGACTTAAGAATTTAACGAAGGGATTTAAGAAATATAAATTCGAAAGTTAGTAAGAAAGATGGAGAATGATAGTATTAATATTAAGAAGATTCCTGGTAAACCCTAATTAGAAATCCGTGAAATATTCCTACGAACGATCAATCGAAACGAGAAATAACCGGACAAAATAAACAAGCAGAGGAAGCAAGAGTCATGCATAAGCTATTAGAAAATATCTAGCATCCAAGTGGTGACTCAAGTAACTAGGATACTTAGCAAGAAACTAGTACTTAGAAAACCAACCACTTAGTTAGCTTCTAACCATCCAAAACTCAACACTTGTCTTGCCAAATACATCACTCCATGCATCATCACTTTAATAAAGTGAACATAAGATGAGATATTATTCAAGACATCACTTTATGCATTATTTTTCAAAGACATCAAGCAGGACAACTCCATTCTCTCCATTTTCTTAAACCTGCCCAGCAAGAACCACTATGAAAGAAAAATTCATATCTCCATTTCTATCCATGATAAAATCACCAAATTTTAACCATAGCCTCTCCACTCCATGGGTAATATTCTCTCAAAATTTCATGGCCAACAAAGTAGTATAGCCTAGACAAATCCATGCTCAAAGTTGGGGAAACAAATCTGCCCAGTTTCCGTACAGCAGAAAAAGAGGGCTCAAAACCCTAGCTAGGAAGCTTCATATCTGATGATATAGGACTCAAAACAAATCTTATGAAGATCCCAAGATGTGATAAAAATTTGAGAGCTAAATTCTTATTTTTCAATTTTCTGTGATTTTTACAAGTTTAGGGTGAATAGTAACTTCCAAGAACTAATCTTTGATTTCTTGTTTTCTTTGGTTGATCCAAACTTTGTTAAGGCTATACAAGGACTAGATCAAGCTTAGTAAGGCTAGTACACACTCCAAGGAAGGTAATCATCTCAAGAAACCCTAGCTCTTAGTTTAAGTTTTGATGATTATTGGATGATTTTGAGATTAGTTATGAAATGGTGTATTATAAGCATGATTATGTAATTAGCTTTATTGATCTAAGAGATATAATGAATGTGATGGTGAAGTATGATATTTCTGGACTTGTTGAGATGAGAATCAGGTGTATAAGATGTATGTATGCCCGGTGTGGCTTGGTGATTGTTGTAACAATTTGGAAACGTCCGATTTATAGCCATCGTAATGCCCAATTTTCGTTAACCTCTAGAAAACCGTGCATAACAGTTATGATTAATTTCTGGCCTTGATGAATAAATGACATGCCCTTGTAGATCTCGAGCCATAAATCGTTTTGGCGCAAGAATCGAAACATTCCAACTTACGGTTTAGGAGTTATGGTCAAATTACTAAAATTGGTTCGAACCCGTAAGTAAAAGTTCGTAACTTCAATTGAACCCTCGTAAATCATGTTACTCAGTGGAGAATCTTGGTAAATAAATACTAGGGGTCATAAGGAAGGTATGAAATAAAACCACATATCAAACGGATTGTTTTGCGATTTTATAAAAATGTTTGAATCAAAGTTAAACGCGAACGAACCCCTAAAAACCCGCTTGGTTATAACTTTGGTAAAACACTTAGAAAATGAACGATAAAACTCGAAGTATAATCTCGGTTCATAATCGATCAACTTTAGAACTTATACGACTTAAGTATATACCGAGTGTGGGTATGATGACATGTCGTAATAACGAACAAATGTCGGATCGTATCAGTAATAAAAAGAGTTACACTAAAAGGTGTATAACGAGATAATTCGAAAACTTGTTTCGATTTAAGTGAAGTTTATACCTAGACTTTTAAAAGGTGTTAAGTGGTTAATCTCGAATGTTCTGATTGTTTATAGATCGAGCAGACCCAGGGCACGATATCTCCACCCACACCCGATTACCTGGCAAGTGTTCAAAACTTTGAACATGTTGTTGTGATAATACATATGTGATTGCCATCTTACATATGCCATAGCATGCATGCCTATTGTCAAATTATGTCATGATACCTGTTCCCTGAATTGCCATTGGCTTATAGACTAGATACGAATTATCAGTTATAAGCCGGATTGTTTTGGTAAGACCCTTAGCGAAGGGCATATGATATTCATTCTTAAATATAGATCGGGAGTCGGTATTTTGAGATATAGATAGTCGTGGAAATCGGGAGGGATTCCAACGATAGATTATTATTTATCTGAGGAATGTTATTATTAAACGTTATTTATATTTCCATAAAATATCAATTACTTGAAAATCTTTCGAGGAATGTTATTTGAGTATTATCTTTGTCGAGAGATATTAAATGAATGTTAGTTTCGAATATTCATTTAGAGTTGATTATTTAATGAATATTATTTTGATATTCATTAGAATGTTATTTATTAAATGAATATTACTTTCGAATATTCATTTAAGTTTTATGTACTTAATGATTATTATTTTAAAATATTCATTGGAAGTTATAATTACTTAAGGGATATTATTTCGAATATTCCTTTAAAGTTTTGATTACTAAATGAATATTATTTGGATATTCATTTAGAAGAATTTTTATTAAATGAATATTATTTTCAAATATTCATTTAAAGTTTGACTCATTTATTGAATATTATTTTAAATACTTATTGGAGTCTAATTATTAATGAATATTATTTTGAATATTCATTTAAGGAGTGATTTATTTAGTAAATAATTATATATATTCATTCGAGGATTACTTACCAGCAATATTATGATTTAATAATATTCCGTAATTATTATTGAGTTAATAAATATTCTTGGAATATTTATTTAATTCTTTTAAATTCTTTTTAAAATGATTTATATTATTTGGAGATTATCTTTCACCTCCAAATATTATGTAAAATATTTCAGAGTCTTTTTACGACTATTTTATCAAGGAAAGGTTCCCAACTCTTTTTATTTTTCATTTAAATCTATCTTAAAAGGATTTAAATGTTCGCTCAAACTTCCATATTATAGGGGAACCTACTTGAGCAATGTTATTTATCTTGTTGACTTCCCGGTCATAAATCTTGTAAAACTATTCGTCTCACTCGCAACTTGGTTGCTGTTTATCCATTGAATCCGTGAGTAACCTTCTCATTATTCGAGGGGTAAGATTATTGGAACAAGATGGTATCCTCTAACAAGCAGTAGCTTGAGAGATATGATGTTGAATTTTCCTTTCCAACTAGATACGACTACTTTGTGGAGTCTTATCAACAAGTATCATACTTGGGGAAAGGGGGACGAAATTTACGTTCAGAGTCAAGGACTTCTTTTCGAACTTGGAGTCGTGTAAGAGGCCAAGTAGCGCCGGTCCATCCCAATTGGCCCAACCGTTGGCCGGGGAGATCTAACAGGGCGGTAGAAAAGTAAATCCGTCAGCTCTTCCTTCTACCGGTAGTAAATCTAAATTGAGCTGTACAATCTGCGAATGATCATCGTAAGGATTGGACAGTGGGCGCGGTGAATACTCCAGCATAAGTTCATCATTCAAATTCTTTTATTTTCTGCAACATTATCATTGTTGGCAGTGTTGGAAAAGTATTCATAATTGGAATATCAATATTTTCCTGCAAGTTCCTCTTTTATGATAAATGATAATATCTTGCTTATCTTCGAAATAGCAGATATTCCCACCTATATTTGCATTTTGAGTTACCTTGTAACTTCATCGTTCATATTATGCTAGCATCATTTCCGTAAATGCATGGCATATGGCTTGAAAGATACTTTTGAACTGTTATATATTATCGTTCAGTTATACATTATTGTTGGTGGGCTATTGCTCATCCTTGCTTTATTATTATATCACAACAACAGCTAGACCAGATGACTCGCACAAGGCGCACTCGACGCTGGCGTGGACGATGAGACTACCAGAGCTGAAGAAGAAGTTATTGGTAGGATAGATTCATTCTTTCAGTACCAAGTATATAGTCTAGTATGACTTATGCAAATGGATGGCAAAGAGTATGTATTTATATTGTAATTCTTTTGGGTTGTAATAACTCCAAATGTGATTAATAAAATTTGATCGTTACTCTGATTTCATCTCTGGGACTATAACGGGTGTGTTTTATATTGTTGTGTTGGGTCATAAAGATGTAATTTATTTTATGTTGAAGTAAGTTCAAGTATTGTGGATAGAAATGGAGACCGTAAAGACCAGATTCCGGACCCCAGATCTGGGGGTGTTACACTTCCCTTATCTTTTGAGTGGTTTTGCCTTTAAGATTTATTTACAAAAGGATGCAACAAACAAATAAGTATAAAAAACTATAAACATTTATGGATGCCTAACTACGTGCTCTAACTAAATAAAAGAAAGAATTTAACGTACCTTGGGGTCCTCCAGCGATCACCACAATTATAAGGTAAGAAAAATTAAAAACAAGAAAATAAAAATCTAGATGATGTGCCCTAAGTGATTAAATGCATGATGCAACAAGTATGTATTTACTACCTAATTTTTTTGGATTGTTCAATTTTTTTTTATTTTTCATTTTTTTTGTGATTTTCTAAATAAGGGGAAAAAAACGAAAGAGGAGAGAGATACGGGTTACCCAAGCAAAGCTTCCAAAATTTCCGAGAAAATTCTTCCGCTTTAATCCAAGTTTCCCGAATTTTCCTCCAAATTCTTCGAAAAAATGCAAACAAGAAAAAGGGTGAGAAAAGAGCTAATCCGAAAAATTAAAAACTAAGGTGCGAAAAAATAATTAGTCCCCAGCAGCGGCGCCAAAAACTTGTTGTGCTAAAAATAGAAATGATTGCAAGTGCACAATCTCGTTTTAGTAATTTTAGATTCGATCCGTAGAGACTATTTAATTTTCGCAATCCTTAATTTTCAATTTAATCGAATTTGGACAAGAGAATTTTGGGAGAATTTTTTATTTTACTAATTAATTATTAAAAGGAAATTAAATCTATTTTTTTTAAAAGAAAAGTAAATTAATATTCTATTTCTAAGCTAATTGATTAAAAATGAAAAGATAAAAAACTAAATTATTCTAAATTCAAATTACAACTAGATTTTATTCTAAAGACTCTTTATCGAATTAAAATTTATTTACAGAAATTTTGTAAAAATTTTGACATAACTTGTTCGTATATTTGGCTAGCCAGAAACAAACCAAAAGCAACAATAATCACTGAACTCAGCAGCTGAAAACAACAAGTAGCTAAACTTAACAACAAATCAATCGAAACGAAAACGCGGAAAACTATTGCAGAAAAATCAAGGGAAACACACGACTCGACTCACAACAAAACTAGACTTATAACTCAGCAAAAACCAAACAAGACTCGGACTAGAATTCAAACTCAGCAAACAACTCGCAGCAACTAACCTCAAATAACTACAATTAAATCAGTAAAAATTCGTAACAAAAGAAGAACCCCAGCAAAACTCAACTAACGACGAACAAAACATCAAAACAGACAAGAACCCGACATCTTACAATCTCCAGCAAACAGACCAGCAAAAACAATAAAAGAAAAACATTGTCAACAAAAAAAAAATACGCAACAGCAAATCCAGTGAAACAAACGCAGTCAACACAAAACAGCGAATTTAGGACCATACGGAAAACACTAATATGAGGCAAACTCAGAAACTGCACAAACAAAACACGAACTCGGAAAATGAACTCAGAACAAACTCGATCGAGGATTCGGTAAACATGGAATCGAAATCAACACAGTTCATCAATTCGCAAATCGGCAAAAATAAAAACAACAGTCTACTCAGTACTCAATAAACAAAAAAAACTCGACCAAACACAGTAAACCACGACTCGAATAAGACTCAGCAAGAAACTCAGCACAACTTGACTCAACTAATTGACTCACTGGGACTCGGAAAAATGACAACACGAACTCGCTTCAACTCAGAATTCAATAAAAAAAAGGGAGAGGCTGGGTTTTGAGGGTTTTTCGAACAAGAAGGAGAAATGGGGTGTGACTGTTCGAGTAAGAAGAAAGGAAGAGTGGGTTTCATGATTTAAATAACTAAACAAGGAACTTGTATGTTTACTCGAAGAAAGAGAAGTAAAATGGGTTTGAAGATTGGAAAAGAAAAAAGAAAGAGATGTTGGGTTTGTTACAGAAACAGGGGAAAATAAAAAAAAATGGCTTCGAATTAGCAAACAAAGAAGCAGAAAATTATTGCTGAAAAAAAATTTGTAGGGTGATATTTTTTTTTTAAAAACTAAATAAGATAATAAAGAAAATTAACTACGGAATTAAAATTACGTTAAAACGAGGATTTGGAAATAAATGGCCCACAATAAAATGGAGATTTAAAGGGGCTCACTTAGTAATTAAAAGTAAAATTAAAACTACGAGCAAGAAATTAAAAATTGTTATTTTCAACTCATAGTGGTTAGCATTTCGCTACTTTGTCCACTAAACGGATTTACGAAAATAACGAAAGCCATGCAACAAAAACGAAAGAATCAAGATGAGAAATTAAAGGAAACGGAATTTTTGCATTAAAATAAAAAGTGTTTACAAGATTTGAAACAAAAAAAAAATTAAAGCTACCCTAAAATCTAAGTTACCAAATACAAGGGGTGTGAGGGGGTATTTATAGGACAAGAATTAGGGTTAAGGGGGGTTTTGGGTAAATCCCCACCATACACTTATAAATGTGGTGGACAAATCCTAGCCACCTATTTGTTTCCTTCCCCCTTAAGCTTTGATGAGTGGATCTTGGTCATACACTTATTTAGTGTGTTGGGATGATCTCCACCTTCTACGTGTCTTCAAAGATTCCTTTTCCACCAAGCTCCTAATTCTTTTTTATTTTTCATTAAGTCCTTTTTGTTCCTCTTTTTCCCTTCCTTGCTCTTTATTTCTTTATTTTGCCATTTCTTTATTTATTCACGAATTTCCTGAAATGCAACAAAATAAATTATTAAAATACGAGTTTAAGCAATAAATAGGTAATAAAAATATGCAAAAATATGCACTTATCAGCCGATTTTCCTTGGTTTTCATCATCACCTCGGACATCCATGTCTTCAATCGGAAGTACCTGCCCCCCGACTCCATCGGCTCTCAAAGTAGCTACATAACAACTTCTAGCCATTCTCTGATCTCCTCTCTGTTCTCCAACGCCATTGCGGCTTGAAAACTTAATCTTCATGTGATAGGTAGAGGCCACAGCCTTAAACACATGAAGCCAAGTCCTACCCAGGATTGCATTGTATGTTGAGGCTGCCTTGATTACTAAGAAATTCAGCATCTGGGTAGCCTCCTTAGGTTCCTGCCCAATAGTCACAGGCAGCTGAATGGTTTCTTCAACCTTGGATTCAACTCCATTAAATCCATAGATAGGCATGTTGGTGGGGGTTAGTTGAGACTCATTATATCCCATCTTTATAAACGCATCATGAAACAGAATATAAACAGAAGCTCCATCGTCTATCAAGACTCGTTTTACCTCTGAGTTTCCAATCACAGGAGTTTCCGAATCATAAAAATCGATCACTAGCTCAGTTTTTGCACACTTCGGGGCCTCTCCCACGATGTGTATCACTTCTCTGGCATAAACCTTTCGAGAGTTTCTTGTCGTGCCGGTTGTTGTCGGGTCTCCTCAGATCATATTGATAACCGGCCCTCAGGGTTGTGGGTTACGATCACAGTCATTATCCCTACGATCATTGTTCTTCCTGTCATAATCCCTTCTTTGATTTCCACGTTCCTCACCCTTCGTGAAGTGGATTAATTTCCTTCTTCGGATCAAGAATTCAATTTCGTCCTCGAGTTGTTTACAATTATCGGTGTCATGCCCCACATCTTTGTGAAACCTGCAATACTGATCCTTATTTCGCTTTGGGGGTCACCCCTGAGTGGCTTCGGCCATCAAAAATCCTTATCCTTCTCGATCTCTAATAAGATCTGACTCCTAGGAGCATTTAACCTTGCATATTCAGAAAATCTTGGTCCCAGACTCTTCTTAGGTGTGAAGTTAGAGTCTTTGCTAGTCCGGGGATATTTGTCCCTAGCGTCGTACTCTTGCTCTTGCTTTCGCTTTCTGGAGTCGTTGTTGTTCCCTCCATTACCTACTGTGGCCTCTTTCTTCATGCTATCCTCAACTTTAATATACTTATCAGCCCTTCGTTGTAGCTCAGCCATATTCTCAAGGGGATGATTTGCCAATGACCTCTTAAAAAAAAGATCAATAGTTCCATGCTCCAGGGCTACCATGGCCACCTTGTTCTCCAAGTCAATGATATTCAGTGTTTTCTTAGTGAATCGATTGAGGTAATCCCTCAAATTTTCATTCTTTCCTTGCACCACATACATAAGAGATGCAGAGCTTTTCTCATGAGTTCTTCCGCTAATAAATTGGCTGACAAAAGCGGCACTCAACTCCTTAAAGGAGCTAATCGAATTTGCAGGTAATCGACTATACCATCTTTGAGGGATGCCCGACAGGGTTTGAGGAAACGCCCTACACTTTAGAGCATCACTTGCAGGCTGCAACAGCAGTGCGTTTGAGAATGTCCTGACGTGATTTGCGGGATCACCCGTTCCATCATAAGCCTTAATTGTCGGCATCTTGAACTTCATAAAAATACGAGCATTCATCACCTCCTCAGTAAACGGGGTGTGGGATCATCACGATCTCCAAGAGGCATTAGATCTTTGCGGTTTCCCTTGGGGGTTTCCACCCTTGTTGTTCTTCCAGTAGGGGCATCAGCCCTTCGTTGCCTCCTTGAAGACCTTTCCAAATCAATAAGGGGAATCCCTCCTGTAGTCGGAGGAGGTTGATTTTGATTTTCTCTCACCCGCTCTCTTTCCATGTCATCCTTCAGTTTTAAGATCTCGGCCTCGTGAGCCCTTATCCTCTCAGCAGTTGTCAAAGGGGATCTATCATGGATAGTTTGTGTCCTCCTTCGAGGTTCTCTGCTAGCGCGTTGCCTCCTCGGTGCTTCATCATGATCATCATCCTCAGTTGATGAGTCATAAGTATAGGGGCCAGAGTAGTCATCATATTCCTGATCTCGGCCCTAACCCCCTATTATAAGGAGGCTCTCGAATTAGCAAAGCATGACCGCTTGTTCCAACACCTAGAGTAGTAGGAGGGTAGTTGGGCAGACCATACATCGGGTTGGTATTTGTGGGGAGTCCGTAGTATGGATCCGTACCCCTGGGGATAGCGTACGATTAACGTTATCAAGAGGAGAAACCACCATCTGAAGAGGGTTAGCTTATTGGCTTTGATGGACGACCACCGGTAGAGTTCCCTCAACATGGGGAGTCGTCCCTAGGGGTTGAGAGACTAGAGGTTGAATGATCACCCCGGTTGATGGGGGTAATTGTCCTTCTTCAGTAGTGATAGGCGGATCAGAAGTGGCAGGTGGAGCAGAGCTAAGGGGTATGGCCTTAGTCGAGGTTGATGTTATTCTTCGTGTTTGAACCATGGTTGATGTTGTCTTTCCACAGACGGCGCCAAATATTGTGGAATAAAAATTAGGGTTTGTATGTATTTAATGCTAGGGTCGTGAGCTTCGTGCTTTAATGGCTGTGTCTGCGTTCGAGACTGATTGGTCCTCACTGAGCGGCCACGTATCTCAAGGTCGAGAATCAAGCCAAAAATGTAATTTTGAGAATGAGGGGTCAGGCCCTTATATAGGCTGTAGGAGCCTTGGAATTATGGTAGGATTCGAGGACTTGGTGGGCAAGCCACCTCCTTTGAGGAAGGTTCTAGTCGCCTTCCTTGTAGGAATCAGTTTCCATGTTGAATTGGGTGCCTTGGAGGCTACTCCTAATGATATTGTTTCCTTGTTTGACTCTTATTGATGAGCTGTTTATCAACCTTAATATTAATTACGAAATTAATATTCAATTAGGGTTTTGGACCACGTAAATGGGCCCCACGTTTGGACCATACCGGGTCTAATTAATGCCACATTAAATATGTCTTTAGGGCTTACCTTTAGCCCATATCAATAATCATCCTTTTTAATAAATTTTTTATTTTGATTTATCATAATTTATATACTCATGTTTACGGATTATACTAATGTTTCCTTATTATGAGCAACGTATACTGATTATTAATATATTTTATTAATAATTGGAAAATATTGTATGATATTTTCGGATATATATTAATGGTTATAAGATTAGTTTTAAATCAAAAAGGTAACGTATTTTAATTAGAAATAAAATATTAATGATTGGAAGATATAGTATGATTGATGTTTTTAGGTGTGTATAAAATATAATATATTTAACTAAAAATAAATGTGAAAAAGGCAATCGGTTAATTACCATTAATTACACTATGTCATTATTTATTTGAATAATTAAAATAACCGTACCGAAAACCAAATAGACAAACTTTCAATGTTTCGGTTTTAATATAATAGTATAGATATATTCAAAAACTTAGATCCAACATTTGTTTATGTTTAATTATTCTAGTCGTACGACGACAAACTTCGTTTTCTCATCGTATTTCTTTGCACTATTAGCATAATAAATACTTTGTACTATGGTGTTATCTTAAAATCATATTTAATGTTAAATTTACAATAAAATAATATAATTTATATAAAGTTATGAATTATTAATATTATATAATGAAGCAATAATAATCAAATGTAATAATGAAGTAGACTAATTAATAGATGCTTATAAAATAAGATGTAATTAATTCATATATATATATATATATATATATATATATATAATGAGGAAATTAGATGCTTATGAAATAAGATGTAATTAATACATGTATATAATGAGGAAATTATTAATTATAGGGGTAGTTTAGTAATTTAATTTGAATAAAATGGCTCAAGGAATCCCCTATTTGCTCTATTATTTATACTAAACTATAATAAGCAAACATGAGTTTAATTGTTATTAGTTTGGTTCAATAGTTCAACCGTTAAAAGAATAGTGATCGTCAGATATTTAGTAAATAGATGATAACTGTTGTGCCAAAAATCACCATGGAATGAAATTAGGCCCATTAAGCTATATGGTCCAGTCCACACAAGCTAGAAAATAGATCCAGTGCAAGCCATGAAGACTAGACATGAAGAAATCAACATCAGATAGCGAGATTATCAAGAATTGACAAGTATAATGAGGTTTCTGGTGGACCAGAAGCTGATCAGATTACGAATAGGCCAGGTTCTACCTTGAAAGGGAGTTCGAATTAACCTAGCATCAGGCGAAGAGACAATAAGGAATGCATGAGAACCCAAAAGAGGCTTCTCAGACTAATATGTTTGTTATTTGTGCAGGTACAGATTCCTGTAGAGTGGTTTCTGAGAAACAGGTTCCAAGATATAGGTTCCTGAGAAACAGGTTCTGAGATATAGGTTCCTGAGCACCAGGTTCCTAAGATTAGACAACAAAAAGATCTAGAAGCTATTTAGAAAGATACAGATTTATTATTGGAGTGTACTTATAGGACCCAGTTGATCCTAGATTACCTCTAATAGATGACAGATTCATAGTGGAGTACGAATACGAGTTCTACTCTACTCAAGAAGCTGGTCAAGAAGAATCAGCTTAGACTTAGAACTACGTGAGCTTGATTCCTATATAAAGGATACGTAGGCACCTTGAGAGGGGACGGATTTTTGCTCTCTAATTCTCTCTAAAGGAACCTGAGATTGTTGGAGGCACTCTCAAGCTCAGCTCCCCGCAAACACAACCCAAATCTTCCATAGAACAGTTGATCATTAGCCTTTACAACTCACCGTAAACCTCTCAAAGTTGTTACGAAATTCACTCATCAACATTGGCGCTAGACGGAGGGAATAGTTATCATCTTAAGAGTGGAAAGATGGCAGGCAACTCAGATAGCGAAGCAAAATGTTCTGTTGAGAAGACACCAAACAACGATGAACACATTCACCAGGTGAAGAAGATCACCCCAACAGATGTACTTGAAGCCCTTAAGTCCATTGGAGAAAGATTATCAACTTTGGAACATGCATCAAGTAAGAAGAAAAAGAAATCAAAGAAGGGTAAGAAGTCGAAGGTTACCCCAAAACAGTTGGACTTCGAAGAGAAGGGACGAGGACCTGAAGATGAGGTCGAAGAGGATGAGGAAGAACAAAAGCAGGATTATAATTTTAGTATAATATACTAAATTTTAGGATTTTGTCATATACTAAAATTATTTTCGTATACTAAATTATAATTTTAGCATACAGTTCTAATTATTAAATTATAATATATAGTTTTAAATTATAATCATGAATTTTAAGTCTTCTTTGTGTATTATATATAATATAGATTTTAGATATTAGTTTTACAATAAATTAATCTAAAATATTTATTTTGTATGTTGTTTTAATGAAGAAGTTATGTATTTTTTCACTTAAAAAAAGTACATATGTTCCAACTATTTCTCATTCAAGTCGCACACATGCATTCACATATTATATGTATGAATGACACAAATGAATGGTTAGCCTAATGGTATGATTTTATCCAAATTTGTTATATAACCCAAGTTCAATCCTCACAAATCACAACTTTTTCAAAAAATTGAGAATAGAGGAATTTTTCAAAAAATTGAGAATAAAGGGTGTTTTCAAAAAATTGAGAATAGAGGGATAAATTATTAATTTCATGTGATTAATAAAATTTGAATTTCAAAATTTTTTGAATGATCTTGATCATAAAATGTTAGTAAATATAAAAGTCCAAATAAATTGGTAAGAACCGATGAAAATAAAATAAGATTGAAAAAATAGATGATAAATGAGAATGAGAAAATTAAATGAGAAATGAGGATGAGAGAGAATTAGTAAGATTGTAAATAATAGAAAGAGAAAGCAAATGAAGTAGTAAAAACATTAGTGGAAGATGTTGTAAGCAAATTCAAGGAGAGCATAACACATTAGTTTTGATGATATGAGGGGTCTCTCTTTTAGTTTTAGTATTAGTATTAGCTTAGCTTATGACATGTGCGATACATAGATTTTTTTTTACATGTAATCAATTTTATTTTATGTTACAATTATTTTTGTGTGAAATCCTAATTTTTAGTTTTACTTTTAATAATTTATTTAATTAGTGATTTACCTGGTTTAAAATTTATATTATAAAATTTTAAATAAACATGTCGTTGATGGAATTGGAACCCTGAAATTTTAGTAAATTAATTTAATCATATAATATATCTAATCATTAGATCTAACAGTTCTAATTTTTACTAAAAATCTAACGGTCATTAACCGTAATGTACGGATTTCCATTATAATTTTTATGGATTAGAAGATATGGTGTGATTTTTTTGGGTATATATTAATTATTGCACGATTATGTTTTAAATTAAAAGTTAACGTATTTTAATTAGAAAAGTAATATTATTGATCAGAAGATATGATATTTTAGGTTTTTTTATAAAAAATGATATCAACAATTAAAAGTAAAAAAATTTTAATTAAAAAGGCAATCGGCTAATTACCATTAATTATATTATTTTAATAATTAGGATGACTTGTCGAAAATCGAACCGAAAAACTTTCATTGCCCGTGCGATGCACGGGATTCTTTTATTATGTTATAAATTTTATTTCATTTTACAATTATGTTTTTATGTAATCATTATTTTTAATAATTGTTTTTTAATTTTAACTTTATATAATTTAATTTAATAATTAAAAAATATGGTGTGATATTTTTCGGGTAGATATTAGTTATTGTAAGATTAGTTTAAATAAAAAATGTAACGTACTTTAATTCGAAAAAAAATATTAATGATCGGAAGATATGATATGATTGATTTTTTTGGTGTTTACAAAATTTAATATCTTCAATTAAAAGTAAATGTGAAAAAGCCAATTGACTAATTATCATTAATTATATTATGTTATTATTTATTTTTATTTTAGGTTTTTTAGTAGTATAGATATCGTATATATTTTCCTTTATAATGAATGATAAATAAGTAAATTCAAGAAGTACCAAAAAATAGATACCAAAACTTTTAATTTGGCTATTATATAATAGTATTAATTAATAGAATATATATATATATATATATATATATATATATATGTGTGTGTGTGTGTGTGTGTGTGTGTGTGTGTGTGTGTGTGTGTGTGTTTGTGTGTGTGTGTGTGTGTGTGAAAGAGAAGTGTCCTAAATCCAATCATGGATGATGACTTAGGATAAACTTTCTTGTAAATCTTAGTAGGTTTTATGATTATTAGTGAAAGACATATTTGTCTTTATACGGGCTTTATCTATTTGAAGTGTATTAAATCAGATGTTCCATAGTTTAGAGTAAAACTTCTAGAATTATAATGAGATTATAATAGTGAGATCTAGAAGATGATAACACTAGACTTAAAACTGTTCCTTCTCATAGGATAACTGATTGGAAGTTAGTTAATCCGTAAAGATCAGTACATACTATGCTAGCTTCCAGGAAGGATGTTTGTTCTCATAGGAATTTGTGTGGTGACACTATAGCTAGTATGTAGGTGCTTATTAAGGAATAAGTTCACTGAACATGACTCGAGCAGTGGAGCAACTAATGGAGTTTACTCACGTGTCGATAGTTGTTCACTAAGTGATAGTTGTACAAGTTTCCTTAGACTTGAGATCGTTAGAGTAATCTTGTATATAATGAACTATGCTTTGGTTTAGTCCTTAGTCCCAAGGACACCTATTAGGTCTATCTGGGCATAGGGATTTGTGTATGGAGATAGATAACGGTCGATAAAGGATCTACCCCTTCCAGTAAAGGAAGAGAATATCTTATGCTATTCTTATTGTGCTAGTTCAGGAATCTCTGGCCAGAGTGAATGAAATTAGAAAGGAGATTCTAATTTGCATTAAAATGAACTATGCATTATGAATAAGGAATCATATGATTAAATTTGATAGGCTTGACACGAGTTCCATGCCTTGTATTTAATCGGGATATTGTAGGGTGAAAGGAATTAAATTGTACGGTAACTATTCACTGACTAGGTTCTAGGTATTCTGAGCAGTGAATTCATATTATCCGGTATCCCTCGCGATGTAGAATAAATATGATTAATTATTTAATTAATTATATTTAATGAATTAGAAGATTTCATATAAATAATAATAATATAGTTTTATTATTATTTATTTCTACTACTGGCTTAATATTGAACTTACAGGGTCACACAATAAAAGAGACTGATTTATTGATGGAGGAATTAATTAATAATGGATAGTAATAATTTATTTATGAAATAAATAATTTATTAGCAAATTTTATAATTGATTAAATAAGATTTAATTAATTATAAATTAATTAAGAAAGGTTCTTAATATTATTAATTAAGGATTTAATTTAAGAAATTAAATCAAGTGAGAGAATTATTTTCTAAAGAGTTTATAAAAAGAATTAATGATTAAAAGAGTTTTAATTATTAATTAATTGATTAATGAGATTAATTAAAAGGGTTAATAATTATAAGGGAAAAATCAGCTGAAAATTTTTGCCTATAAATATAAGATTATTAACCCTATTAGCCTAACAACATTTTACGTAAGTTTTAGAGAGGCAACCCTAATTCTCTCAACCCCTTTCTTCCTCTCTCATTCAATCACTCTCTTGGTGGATACCGGTAGAGTGCTTCACACACTAAGGAGTAGCTGCTAAGAGACCATGTTCGTCATCCTTGGATTGCTTTTAAAGGTTAGTAACGATCCCACAAATTTATCAATTAATTTTGTGCATTGTATATGCGATATATATGTATGAAATCGTGATTCACGCTTCCGTATATGCATATAAATCCTTCAATGGTATTAGAGCCGTAGGTTGTATGCATATAGAATTATCTGTAAATTTACATAATTTAATCATGATGTATGAATTTATTACGGATTTTACAAATTTATTTATATTTAATTATGAATTAATTTGAAATAAATTTTTCTGTGATATTTGATTGTTGATCTCGGTTCTACAATTGTTGTAGATCGTCCAAGTATTTTTTGCATTATTTTCTGCTGTATAGATTATTTATTATAAATTTTTGAAAGTTGTTTCAATTAAATTCGTATAATTAAAAAGGCATCTAATGAATTATGCTTGTAATTATTTGATTGGTTGCACGGATTTTGATTGCTTGACTGAAAGTTTAATGTAAGACATCGTACTGATAATAAGTGATTTAACTGTCCTGCTGTTGAATTATGAGTACTGACATGATTTGTAATGACTGAATGGATTTGTCCGTGTTTAATCATGTCAGCGGCTGAGTGAAAAAGCAGGGAAGGGCCGCGCGTCTATGTCAGGCGCGTGAGATTCAGGCGCGCTTGGTCCAAGCGCCAGCGCATGTGGCTCACGCGCCAGTCCTGTCAGCGGTCAAAGACTAACGTCAGCATGACGTCAGCGTGACGTCGGCATGACGTCAGCGTGAAGTCAACAAGGGGCTGGAGGCATGTAACGCATCTGTTGAATGCGTTACAGCCTGTAACGCATTTCTGAAATGCATGATAGCCTGTAACGCGTTTCTGAAATGCGTTCTGGGAGCTTGGTGACTCCATTTCAGGCGTGCAAGATATCGTTGGATTCATTTTTTAGAGACGGATCTAATGGTGTGGTCAAATATTTTTATAAAAATAGTTTTGAACTATTTATTGCTTCAAAAGTGTTTTAAAGCATGCTTTTAAATGTTTAATTGTTGATTAATGCAATTTATGATACACAGAGATGTATATAATTGTTTTATATGTTATAACATGCCTACCTTTATGTTCCTTTATGTTTATATATGTGATATATACCTATGTTTACCATGCGATGATAGATTTAGGTGAACTTAAATCAACATAAGGCGTAATTTAGACGATTTAGGAATTGTGAAATTGTTTCACAAGTTTAATATTAATATTATGAATACAATCATGAGATTCTTATGTTTGTGAAACACGTAATTAAATATGAATTTTCAATATTGAGAGAAAGGATGATTCTGTCAAAAACAGATTACGATCTGTAAGAAAGGGGTATTAAGTGACGCCTCTTGACAATGCTCCCCCCGATCTGGGAATCATCCAATTATCGATTATTAATTTGAAATATTTAATTTAAAAGGAAGAATCTCTTTATAATATGATTATGATTGTAACATAATATAATCCCTCTAAACTAAATATATGTCAAGTCGTAATTGGCCAAAGACACAAAAGGGTTTGTGTCGGTTATGGTCTTCCATCATGATAGAAAGTGTTTCTTGTTTTCGGTGCATTGTCGTTTCGTGCTACAGCCGAGGGCTTTTTTACCGATCAACATGAAAGTACTTCTCTATTACATTGATGTGTACAAATTTAGATTTCAGTGGTCGTTACGTGCTACAGCCGTGGGCTATTGGAATCTGATTTAATTGTACGAGATGTTGGTTCTGACTTGACTTAATAATATTGAATTTAGATTATCTATTAGACTTAAAACACGTTAGACTTATAGGTTTATACGAAAATGTTTTGTGACCTTAGTAAAATAAAAACCCTCTTTTATTGAATATCAAGTGATAAAATGGCCAAGGGCACAACGGGCTTGTGTCGATCATAGCCTTCCAACATGGTAGAAAGTGGTTCTTATTTTATGGCATTATCGTTTCGTGCCACAGCCGAGGGCTTTGTTTCTGAATCAGGGGGTACTGGTCTATTACATTAGATGCGTTAATTAATTAGAGTTCAATGGTCGTTACGTGCCACAGCCGTGGGCTACTGAAATCTGATTTAACTTGAACTAGATGATGGGTTTGACTTGACTTAGAATATTAAATTTTGACGTGCCAGAGCCGTGATTCAATGATTCAAGAGGCTAAAGACATAAGGGAATAACATGAGATGTAATTGACAAGAAGTTGTCTGGCTATGGAACATCACATGGCGTTTCGTGCCACAACCGGGGTTGTGTGATAGAAAGTAGGATCCCTGTTCTCACTAGCATTATGAATGCTCAATTATACATATAGAGGGTTTTTTTTGAAACTAACATTTAGAGGGTTATATAATTTAGATAAAATAGTGGGAGCCACCAATGAATAAAGACCTGATTCATTTGGTGTTAAGATTATAAAATCGAATAATCTGCTTACGTTGTTTATTTTATTTAAAGATTTTAAAATATAAATGTGATGTCTTCTGCACTGTAAAAATAGCATAATGGATGCTAGGTCAATGACTTGTTAACAAGGAAAGTGAGAATAGTTTTCACAAGTAGAATAGATTGTTTTTCGTCTTGAACTCACCAATCTTCGAAAGTTGTGAGAGATGTATCTAACGATGAGTGAGATGTTTCATTTTTTTCATCTACAAGGGTTGTTAGATGACTAAGTTAGGGACATAGATATAAGATATCGATGTTGTTTATCGATAACAACGGTTTAGCAATATTTCTGTCAATGACCTTGTTTTATATGATAAATTAGATTGTTCGTTAATATAACTGATCTTTAGATAGATATATAGTTAATTCAAGACGTGATCTTGAAATCTCATTGTAAGAATAAATCAAGATGTGATCTTGAGGTCTTATTATGAGAATAGGAAGGTGAGTTGAAAAGACACAATCTTTAAGATAAGTGTTAGCCAAGAAAGCAAAGGTATTAGACTTCCACTGAAGAAGGATAGGATATTGGAATTGGATTATGTAAGATAAGTGTTACAGAATCAAGGAAGTAAAAGGTTAGTGTAACCTCAACTTCAATATAAGTTTGTTAATAGTTGAAATAAATTAGTCTATAAGTCAATCATCTACTTGGGTATTAGAAACCACTTAGGTTCAAGGATTAGGAATCTTAACCAAAGGACAAGTAGATAGCTAGACGTCGATGAAATCCTACATAATTGAAATAGAACAACCGTTGTTGTTTCAATTATGAGAACTTGTTGATTTGTCATGCTGTTGGTCTTATGGATTATATGTTTCATATTGAACAAACTAGATATAATGAGACAGATCAGGTTTGATACCTTGTCACATTCAATGATGATCATTGTAAATAAGGATATGTGTATTTGTTGAAATACAAAATCCAATTTTTATTGATAGGTTCAATGAATGCTGAGGTATGACAATGAACTATTTAAGAGTATTGGAAACATTCAATGAGCTTGAGGTTTGTCAATATTTAAATAGTCAATTTCTGAATTATCTCACATATTATGATATTAGTTCACTGAAGACTCTTGTTAGACAAAGTTCAGTTGATAGTGAATGATATCAATAATTCCGGTATCTATTAAGAAAATGACTTAGTAGAATAGTCAAACTACTCGATAAGGTATCCTCAACACACTTTAACTAAATTCTCCATGAGATGTGGATTAAGGAAACACAAGTCTCAATTGTCTTGAGATTTGGGGTTGTCTAACCTATGTCAAGAGTTGAATAAGTTAAAGACTGAATCTGAATAAAGAAGGTTTATGGTTAGTCTTAAACAGAATTTAGGACAACTATATGCAATCTTGCTGAGCAAGGAGTATATATAGACACTGGGAGTTTTTGTTTTGTAGATACTCCACCTTTTTGGAAAATTAGTTTACCTTTCAAGGGCTCAGTGGGAGCTATAGTGAACTTAATGAAGTTCAAGAACCACAAATCATCGCGGATTAAGTATGGAACATGTTTGAGTAGTTGAACTTTCTGTACAACAACACTGTTGTAATCTAGGAGGGTATCATGGTTTCATCATTTGGAATGGTGATGCGATATCCACTATAAATGATAACGATAATGTTTTGAGTTTTAATGACTCTGAGAAGTGACAGTGTGTCATGGAATCAATAATGGTTTTGTAAGAGAGTTTATGAATGGATGGCAAGGTAGAGACCTATAAAGCTAGGCTAGTTGTAAAGGTTTAAGTGAAGGTAATGTGATCACCTTAAAGAAACATTTATCGAATAGCCATGATCAAAACCATGAAGATTTCGCATGCATGCTTCTCGGAAATGGAACATTAATTTTGATGTGATAGTCAAAGAGTTTGACTTTATCAAAAAGGTGAATGATCCATTTAATGGTACAGGAGTTTAGTGGGAGTGATGTAATAAAGTAATATATGTATCCATATTAGTGTAAATATACCTTTGATAATTTTGGTTTTCATTAGAATTAAGCAATCAAAGAATTTCTTCTTGGACTAGAGTTAGGCCTCGAATAAACTAAGGGTGATGATCTATGTTGATAGATCATGATTTGGATTAGAGTTCTGACGCAAAATAATGTACATTGATTGGATGCTAAGTGTTTAGCAAAAAACACTCCAAGTGATGTTTCATAATGATAAACATGGGAGAATATCTCTCTGAGAGAGAGGACACGTGAATGGTAATAGTGTTAATGCCCTAGAGACAATGTAGTTGTGCTTCTAGGAAAGACTATTTTGGTATAACATGATTATGTTCTATGGATTATTATACATTAATTTATTATGTCTTAATTTACTGCGGGATAAATGTTAGAGTAATAAATGTCCTTGGAATATAGAACACGTATTCTATATCTTTAAATATGTGACTTAAAAATGAGATTATATGAATAATGTTTATATTCCTAAATATCCCTAATCGAGCATTATTAATATGGGACAATTATAATGCATAAAGATTAGTATGTGTTGGGTCCAATAAGTTTGTAGAAGGGGGGTTGAATAAAAACTTAACTTTTTATCGAAATTTGTCCTTTAGATTTAAATTTAATTTAGACAAATTATTGCAGAATTAAATGAAACAAAGTTCAAGTTGAATATATCAATATATTAAACTTGAGGGTTGTTACAAAATCAGTACAGTGTTATATCAAGTTAATAAAAACAAATTAGAAAATTCGACATGAATTCTTCTAGATTTGTTGATAAAAAACAAGATATAAATTAGGAGTCAAAACTCGCTAATAGTATAAGAGTCATAAGTAATCAAGCTTGAACGGATCAAATATTACAAACCGTAAGCTTTTGATTTTCTATGAATTAAAGGCTCTTGAATGAAGTCTTTAAGATGAGAGAGAGAGAGAGAGAGAGAGAGAGAGAGAGAGAGAGAGAGAGAGAGAGAGAGAGAGAGAGAGAGTGAGAGAGTGAGAGAGAGATATGTCTGTTGTGTTCTGTCTCTTTTTAGAAATTATGTTTTCAATACTACTGCTTCTAGCCGCCTATCTTTATTTTATAATCCTTCTGTCTCTTTTCATCTGATTTCATTTGGTTAAGACAATCAGGATATAACTGTTAAGACAATCAGCAAGACCACCTTTGTGCTATTAAGACTGTCGTTAATACCATCTCAGAGTTGTTAAGACTGTCGTTAAGACCATCTCAGAGTTGTTAAGACTGTCGTTAAGACCATCTCAGACTTATTAAGACAGTCGTTATGACCTCCAGCAGATTGTCTTATCAACTCTTCTTTTCATTATGACCAACAGCTTGGAAATAATAAGACAGTCGTTAAGACAATCTGAGATTGTCTTAATAATTCAATTTTTCAGAATAAATGATTTAAGTAAAATCATTTATCTTAATTGAATTATTCAAACTTATACAATTATTCTAATTTAATTAACCTATTAATTAATTTAATAAACAAATTAATTCTTGATGAATTAATTTATTAATTAAAACAACTAGTTGATTTAATCAATTAAAATAGAATAATCATAAATCCTTTTACTGCCTTAATAAATTCTTGAACCACTGAAATTAACAACGAAATACCACTGACTTTTCTGTGGACGTCCGATGTACTCTCTGGTTCATGAACGACCAACTTCAATGATGCTTCTTCATTTTTAACTTTATAATGTGGTCCTCTTTCTCTTTCATCTCTCTCATAAACTCATTCTTCACACTGTCTGTACTGACACTATTACTGTAGAAATCTCTATCACTCTAAATGAATCCACTTATTCTCGAATACTTCACTGAGGCTTGATCAGATGTCTGATCTTCTTTCCATGTAGCAAATATTCAAGTTTGCAGATTAACTTTAATCCTTTTTCTTCTGACAGAATAAACATCCTGAGATTCCTGTACAGTTCACACTAATTATTTACTTATTACAATCTAATTCAAGTTGAGTTGAGTCCTTGAACTACAAATAGGCTATTGTCATATTCCTTTCAATCTCACCCCTATTTGTTTGTTAGAAAATAACAAGCAAATACCTAGAATATAACTCAACTAACTCAACTTAACTTAGTAAAAGATAGAACTTTAAATGCAAAGTAAATAATGGAAAGGTTCTGGTTTATATTTAACATTTTCCAGATTCAAACATAAAAGATAAATACAAGATAGATGATCCTCTAGACTGATCAAATAATACAATTTTCCTATCTTGTTCTACCTAAGCTCTAAAGATAACACATGTAGAGCTGATTTTCAAGAAGATGTGTCTTACTCCCTTATCTCTCCAGATTCAACTTCATCTTCTTGTTCTTCCAACTTTTTGATCAATTCTTTGTCAACTTGCTCTTCTTGATTTTCGAACTTATTGATCAATTCTTTATCAAGGACACGTTCATAATCAGATGCAAAGCCTTTAGGTTTTTCAGGAAAAAGTCCAAGCCTGTCCCATAGCCGATTCCGAAGAATATAATATTTCTTTTCGAAGCCGGTTATAGCATATGATCGGATAATGTTAGCAACAAAGGTTTTCTCATTATCATCATAGCCAGTTGTCCTAAGCATATGTTCTAACCAAACCAAATGAGATGCACTGTATGATTTGATCGACGTTGAGTCAATGAAGCAAGACTGGAGCGTTTCACCTTTGAGAAACTTGACATGATGTGAAGTTTGAATAATTTGTGGACTATTCCTTTGAGCAAACTCTAAAAGTCTTTCGTAAAGTAATACATTTAGCTCAGAATGTCTTTTTACCTTTAACATCAGAATCCAAAGTTTAGTCAAAGTTCTCTGTTGAAAGATTTGAAGTGACACATTGAGAGAACCCATTGTATGACAATCAACCTGAATAACCAGCTGATCTGCAACTTTGTCAAATCTAGCATGCAACGTTGTCAAATCTAGCTACTATCCTTGAGATCTCCAGCTTCAATGCATCCATATATGTCAAGATTGGGATTGGTCTTTAGAAACTCTTAAAGTAGTTTTAGTAAACGATGATCATCATTGTTAGTGGTTTGAATAGAATCAAAAATTTCTTTTGCTTTATCCCACTTTGAACCAATCTTCAGCCGAATATCTCTTTTTCTTTCTTGTACACTGATTGCATGTAGCTTCTGTTTCTCTGCATCTTCTGCTTGCTTTAACTTAAGTCTCTCAGCCACCACCTGTCCAGTCTTCTCAAGCTTGACTTGTCTTATCTTGCGATCATCTTTCTCCTGTTGAAGTTCTTTCTCAAATTCAGGATCCAGTGGCAGATCATCTTGCCATTTTGAAAGATCTTCATCAATATCATTTGGTTGCTCATAGACAAACTTACTATTTTTTAGATCAAAATCTACATCATCATTATCATGAGAAACTTCAGCTTTTCCTTTGCCCTTGACTTGTTGTTGGTCTCCTCCTTGAACACCAGCTTTTCCTTTACCCTTGACTTGTTGTTGGTCTCCTCCTTGAACAGCCTTATCACTCCTTTGAGATTCACCTCCACCTCCAGACTTCTCCCCCTTAGTTGAGGGATCCTCTACAGACACTTCTTAATTTCCAACATCCCAATTTCCTTCACCACCTTCTCCATCACCGGGTCCTCCACTATCTTCAAAATATTGCCTTTATTCCGGTGTAATGTGATAAGTAGGTTTAAAAATGTTTTATAAATGATCAAGTTCTTGAAACATGTAGTCATACTTTTCTTCAAGCTTTGTGAATGTACTTTCATATGACTGAGCAGTTACATGCATTTCTTTATGAAGTTCATTCACCCTGGAAGAGAGATTGTCAATAGCATGTAAAATATCTGACCTTTCTGAAGATGCCTGAGTGTTGTCTTGAATCAAGGTGTTTATAGCTGGAGTGAGTGTTGTCTTCAAATTCAGAATGTCATCTTTGATTACAATGAGCTGATTATTGACAGAGGTGGAAGAAGAAGAAGTCCGTTCATCCACTTGTGCTTGGAGTAGTTGTTTCTTAACTTGACTTTCAGCAAGTTTTCTCTGTAGTTCTGCAATTTGAGCCATCATAGAAACAGTGTTTGTGTCAGTGTGTGCACTCACCTGAAGTTCACTTAAGGATGTTTCACTCTCCTTTCGTGCATGTGTTTCACTCAATTTTATGGTGGTACTCACATCACTCAACACTAGATCATTTCCTTTAGATGTACCTGCAGAAGAAATCACCCTAGCCACTTCTAGAGAGGTCAGTGGTGGTGCAATGGGAGTTTGCAAATCCCGATCCTTAGTCACCACTATCAATTCACTTGGATTTGATAACTGAATTTCTTCAGTGATAGGATGACCAAGTTGCCCTTCACTTTCTCCAGATAAATATGTGAGTGAAGACTCCCTTAAGGGATCCAGGTATGTTCCACCTGAGAGGGGAGATGATGATTTTATTATAGGTGGCAAAGAATCAAGATTTCCCTCGTAAGCCTGTGAAGGCTCCTCTACCGTTACTATAGTAGGCACAGTTTCCATCCCTTTGTGCTCGCCTTGCAAAGTGTCCCTAGATTCATCTAACGGTGTGTTTTCCCCATTGTGAGTAATAGGAGTGTGCCGGACTCTTTACAAGATGCCACGGCCCTATGGCAAATTTCAATAATTTCATCCTGTTGAGAGGATGAAATTAGTAACTATTTATCGACCATTTCAATGTCCAAGTCCTTTTGGGAGGAAATGGATGGGCTTACAGTTGCCTCAGGTTCATTTCTTCTCTTCTTTAGAAGAGGCAGAGCTGCGGGATCACTCATGTCATCACTACTTCTATCAACTCTTTTCACTAGAAATTTGCTTCTGGATTTAGGTTTAGAGATTTGAGAAGACATTGTGTTTGGCTCTAAGACTTGGGATAGAAGTTGTGGATCTACAACCTCTTGGTCTAACCTATCAGCCATTTGGGCTCCAGAAATAGTTATAGATTGGGAAGTAGTTTGAGAGTTAGGAGGCAATACCTATTCAGCTTGTAATGCAGAAATCCCAATTGAAGTGACTTGATCCACTAGAAGCTCAAGTAAGGGTTCATGTTGCTCACTAAGGGTTCATGTTGCTCATTCAGTGGCTCAAGTATGGGTTCTTGTTGCTCAATCAATGGCTCAATTATGGGTTCCCGTTGCTCAATCAATGGCTCAAGTTGCTGAGGTGCTGGTTCAGGTATGATTGGCAAGTCTATGAATTGTGCCATATGAGGTGTGATGAATACGGGAATGTTTAAGAACTTTCTGCTAGTGTCTAGGGAAGTGAATATTTTCTTGGTTTGTCTACCAGACACTATGGGTGGATCATTTTGAAAAGGTGCTTGAAGCTCATTAGGTACCAGAAGATCAAATATCAATATTAAAAATCTGGGGTAAAAACATTGAACTTTTTTACCAGCATCAAAACACTTTTTAGCTTTAGATACTCGATTAAGGATCACATTCCAAAGTAAATGTCCAATGTCAACTCTGCGATTGTTAACAACAGCATAACCAATAAATTGTAACATTTATGAAATATGATTGAAGTTACCTTTCTTGGAGTTGGTGAACACTTTGGAGATTGTATCAAAGAATGCTCCCCATTCTTGAACTAGGTTCTTTTTCCGCAGATTATTGAGATCAACAATCCCATTGTAGCGAATACCAGTGAAGAAATTTAACAACTCAGCATTAGATGGTTAAGCTACAAAATTGTCCATTGGAAGATCTAGGACAGTCTTGAGGGTGGTTTCATTCACTTCGAACCATGAGTCATTAAGTGCGAAGGAGAAAGATCTCAAATCTTGAGATACCACAACAGTTGTGCACATAGCTCTAAGGGGTCCAATCTTCAACGGTACATCTAGGGTTATAGCAGTCCTTATGAGCGAATGCTCGTTCAAGAATCTAATCCATGGCTTAAACCGGTCATAAGCACAATCATCCGGACTAATATATCCTACTAAATTACGCTTAACTATTTCAAAATTATCAGCCATTAACTCTTTTTAACACAACAGCACACACTCCAATTTTTAACAACTTAAATTCCATAAATCAGTAAGATTTCAATTTTTCCGAATTGATAATTAATTAAAATTAATTAAAAAATTGAATTAATTTAAAGTTTTCAGAAAAATCCCAAATTTTAGTATGTTACTCTCCTGATCATTGTGAATTCACTGGTATTTTCAGATACTAAAGATCAAATTTTAAAAGCCAAAAACAGTGAAGAAATCGATTGGTTTTTGTGAAAAATCAAATTTCTAAAAACTCAACTAAAAGCCATGATTCTTGGTTCAAAATAACGGGCTTGAAGCGATCTATACAGAACTGGTCTCAGATTTGAAAGTTGTTGGAAAAATTTTGGCAGCAATTCAACTTGGGAGCGTGTGTATATGTATGTATATATTACAAGGCTTTGTGTCAAAACACGAGAGTTAAACAGACTGATTGTTAGTTTGTTTTTTTTTTGTTTAAGTATGAGAATTACTTGTTAAGACAATCTAGAAATTGTGTTAACGATAGTCTTAATAGGCAAAATAGTTGTTAAGACAATCGGTTTATGTCTTAACAATATACAGTCGATTAATACTATTGTTAAATAAAATAAAAAGAAAACCAAACCCAAAAAAAATACAATTATACATGGTCTTAATAGATGTGACACGAACTGTTAAGACAATCATATTATGAAAATCGAAAATTGTCTTAACGATTGTCTTAATAGTTCAAAACATCCAGGGACTGAACTGAAAATGTTAAAAACTAAGTGACTGACTTAGTAAAATGCTAAACAATTTACATATAGCTAAATAAGATTTAAATATAATTTACATATACCTGAATGATTTACAAAAATTATTATAACGACCAAAGGATGTCCCTTAAACGGAAACGAGACAATAATACCAAAAGGACAAACACTACAAATTACTAAATAAAGTATTAACTATCTACATAGGTATTCATAGTAAAGTAATAAATCTATATATTTTCTAATAAAATAACTTTCTAATAGAAAATTATTTAAAGAGAAAATATGACTTATTAAATCATCACAAATATTCAAAAGTGACTTTAGAATAATGACATTTTCAAGAAAAATAGGTTTCTCACAAATTACAACTTGTAAAATTTGAGAAAAATATTTTTAGAGAAAATGAATTAATCTAAAATTAAAAGAAGTAAGTAGAGATATATTAAGAAAATAATGGCAATGTTTTTAGAATTAACAAACAAGAAGGTAAGTTGATAAAATAATTATACAAGTGATTTTAATAATAAATGTTAACAAAATAATCAATTATAAATTATTAAAGAGCAAACCTCAGATATTAACTAGTTTAATTACTAGAACTATTTAACATACCCAATTCACCAACAATTCTGGTGAATGTGGATTCGTCAAGAGACTTAGTAAAAATATCCGCTGTTTGTTCTTCCGTGGGTACAAAATGTAATTCCACAGTACCATTCATGACATTCTCTCTAATAAAATGATACCTGATGTCGATGTGCTTGGTCCTCGTGTTCTGTACAGGATTGTTGGAGATTGCTATGGCACTTGTATTGTCACACAAAATTGGAATATTGTCAAGTACAAAGCCATAGTCACGTAGTTGATTCCTAATCCACAAGATCTGAGCACAATAGCTTCTGGTAGCTATATATTCAGCTTCATCTGTTGAGTTGGAAACTGTTTGTTGCTTCTTGCTGTACCAGGAAACTAATCTGCCACCTAGGAATTGACAACTCCCATACGTGCTTTTTCTATCAACGACACTTCATGCATAATCTGAATCTGTATACCCGACAAGGTTAAAACCAGATTCTTTAGGGTACCAAATCCCTAATTTAGGTGTACCCTTAAGATATCTCAAGATTCATTTCACAACAATGAGATGCACATCTCTAGGATCTGCTTGGAACCTTGCACACAAGCATGTAGCATACATAATATCAGGTCTACTTGCAGTAAGATAAAGTAATGAACCTATCATACCTCTATAGCTTGTGACATCTACCTTGGCAGAATTTTCACATGCCCCAAACTTGACAGCTGTAGATGATGGGTCCTTGCTGAAGATGAGTCCTCCATTTGATATTTCTTGAGGAGCTCTCTGACATACTTGGATTGACAGATAAATATTCCATATGTTCTTTGACCTACTTGTAATCCAAGAAAGAACTTCAGCTCACCCATCAGGCTCATTTCAAATTTACCCTGCATTAGCTTGGCAAATTTCTTGCACAGAAGATCATTAGTATACCCAAATATTATATCGTCCACATAGACTTGGACTAGTATTGTATCATTCTTATGTTTCTTGTGAATAGAGTTTTTTATATGAGACCTCTAACAAAACCATTTTCATGTAAGAATTCAGAGAGAGTGTCATACCACTTCCTTGGAGCTTGCTTAAGACCATAAATAGCCTTGAAGAGAAAGTAGACATAGTCCAAAAAATCTGGATCTTCAAAGCTAGGGGCTGTTCCACATAAACCTCTTCATCCAGCTTACCATTCAGAAAAACACTCTTGACATCCATTTGATAAACTTTGAAGTTTGAGAATGCTGCGAATGCCAAGAATATCCTAATGGCCTCAAGTCTAGCCACTGGAGCATAGGTTTCATCATAGTCAATACCTTCAGCTTGTGAATAACCTTTTGCTACCAGTCTTGCTTTATTTCTCGTCACTGTGCCATCTTCATCTAGCTTGTTTCTGAATACCCACCTAGTATCAACCACTTTCTTGTCTTTGGGTCTGGGTACCAGCTTCCATACTTCTTGTTGTTTGAATTGATTGAGTTCATCTTGCACAACAATCACCCAATTAGGATCAGAAAGTGCTTCCTCAGTTTTCTTAGGCTCCATTTTAGACAAAAACCCTGAATAATTACATTGATTCTGATAAGCTCTTCTAGTTTTCACACCAACATCTGGATCACCAATGATTAGCTCAAAGGGATGAGCTCTATTCCAAACAGTCTGTCTGGGAAGGTTAGATCTTGATGATTCACCTTGATCTTCATTGTGATGTTGAGTATGACTAGATGATCCTTCATTATCTCCCCCTGAGTTGTTTCCAGGTTGACTACATGAATGTTCAGGAGTTTCAGGTGTATCTCCAATATTATCATTGTTTCCACCACCATTACCCTGATCATCATCATCATCATCATTGTTGTCATTATTATCAGCAACAACATCAGGTGGATTGTCACCATCTGAATCTGGATATGTCATGTCATCAAAAGATAGCTTTTCAGATGGATCCTCAGTTTGGATACTAGGAAGTTTAGTGTCATCAAATGTTACATTGACACTTTCAAGCATTTTCTGCTTATCAATCACATACACCCTATAAGCGCTTCTTGTATATCCAATAAAAATTGCTTCATGTGCTTTGGCCTCGAATTTTCCACCTTGATCATCACTTTCTTTAAGCACAAATCATTTTGCTCCAAATATATGAAAGTATTTGAGTGTTGGTTTCTTTTCAGTCATATGCCTTGAACATCCACTGTCCAGGATCAACCTGCTTAACACCCTGCAATGACAAACGGATTAAACCTTCTTCGGAACCCAAATCTGATTGGGTCCAGAATACTTAAAGAATTGGCCATTGTCAGGCAAAACAACATTTTTAACCTTAACACCAATTTTACTATTAGTCAACAAACATTTTACCCTAAAAACAGATTTGACACTCTTTTGTCTTATTTTAGGTATCCATGTTTCTTTAGCAGTAATAACACTTGTTTCATTGACTGGACATTTGACCTTGTAAACATTTTTAGTTAAACTTTGCTTAGGCTTTGGTACAAATGTCTCAAACCTAACGTGAGGAGGACTAGCAGTCTTTGATCTAACATTTTTGTTCCTATTTATATGTTGTCGAGGAGTAGTCTTATCATTACATGCATGATTACCATTAAAGTAAGCAGACATGACATTAAAAGCACAGGACATACAATTGACAACTCCGCATGCTTTATGAGAAACATCAATAACAGGCATGGTATGCATGTTAAACATGTTATTGTTCCTTTTCAACTTGTTACCACTTAACCCAGTCTTAGTTGAACTAGTTGACTCAATAACCTTAACAGGTTTCTTAGCAGATTTAACATTATCAAGGACTATGCCATTTGCACTGTCCTCATTTCTCATCTATTCCTGGATAACAATAGAAAGCATATTCGGTGGTTCAACAACAGACTTTCTAAATAGGGTTTCTTTAACGTACTTGAGCACATGTGGTATACCCCTTTCTTTGGCACTAACAAGGTTTGGAGTATTTATGCCCAAGGATCCAATAGCCTCATTGTAGCCAAACCCTATTCCTACAGTTTGTTCTACAGCTTGTCTATTGAAGAACTCTTTAGAAACTTTACACGAATTAAAGCAACCCCTAACTTATGTTTCAAGTTCAGCAATCCTAGCAAGTTGTTTGGACACAACTTCAACTAAAGACTTATCCCTTTTATTAAGTACTGTCATATGCTCTTGTTGCTGTTCTTGATTAACATGCAATTCTTTTAGCTATAACACTTCATTTTCAAGATTAGTGTTTAACAGAACTAATCTAGCAATTTCATTCAGTGCATTAACCAAGGAATCACCTAACTTACAAACCAAGTCAGAGTCAGTAAATTTTACTTGAGATTTAGAAACAGTGGATGAATCAACATTTGCCACCAGCGCAAGATTTCCATATTCTTCATCTTCACTATCTGTGTCATCCCAGCTTTTACCAGCAGCAATATAGCCTTTTCCAACCTTCTTCTTTTTTGGAACATAATCTCTCTCTAGGCTTGTTTGGGTTTCTGACACTCAGTGGCAAAGTGTCCAAGTTCATTGCAATTATAACAACGAATTTTACTTCTATCAACAGTCCCAGTTTTATAACCACCTCTGTTACTAGAGGATGAAGAACCTCCTCTCTGGAATCTGTTGTTAGATTTGAAATTAAACTTTGGATTTCTCCTGAATCTAAAGTTGCCAAATTGCCTCACCATTATTGCCATTGATTCATCCTCAAGTTGATCCTGTTCTTCCAATGAGTAGAACTCTCCTCCATCATGAGTAGCTGGTGTCTGACCATGTTCCACTTTAGTCTGTTCCTTGTCTGAGCTGCAAGGTGGAACAACCTTAGCCTCCACTTCCTTAGGAACCTCAACCACTAGAGTTGTAGAAGAACTTGCCACTCTGCCTTTTCCATAAATCTCTTTCTGTTGTGCTTGTTCCAACTATAAGTTTTCAGAACACCAAACAGTCTATCAAGAGCAATTTGATTCATGTCTCTTGATTCTCTAATGGCAGTTATCCTATGCTCTAGGTGTGTAGGCATAGTCAGTAAGAACTTCCTGTTGATCTCATTTTGTATATAGTGCTTGCCATGGACTTGCAAGTTGTTGATTATTTTGTTATACCTTTCAAACACCTCTTGAATGCCTTCATTAGGGCCCAATCTGAAATATTCATATTCAGAGGTTAGGATCTCAAGTCTATTCTCTCGGACCTCATCTGTTCCTTCATTAATGGTTTCAATAGTTTCCCACATGCGTTTAGCAGTTTTACAGTTCATCACATGGCTATACATCACAGCATCCAGGGAATCTATTAAGATAAGTCTTAAGTTCTTGTCCAGTCCAGCATCCTCCTTATCATCAGGAGTGTAAGAAGCAGGATCCTTTTCATAGCTCTACCAGGAGTCACAAGTATATTATTAACAACAACTTCTGTTTCATAGACCATAGGGGTTTTAGGTCAAGTTTTCAAAACACCCAAATATTTGGGATTTGTAACATCTAGAAACAACTCCATCTTATTTTTCTACATATCATAATTATCTTTGTCAAAGATAAGTATCTTAACAATGGCTTTAGAAGTCATGATGAATTTTTAAGTGAGTTAAAAATTCGAGCTTGATTTTTAATTGAGTAAGGATAGGATCTTGATTTGTATATCAATCAAACGGCTCGGATACCAATTGTTAGGTCCAATAATTTTGTAGAAGGGGGGGTTGAATACAAACTTAACTTTTTATCGAAATTTGTCCTTTAGATTTAAATTTAATTAAGACAAATTATTGCGGAATTAAATGAAACAAAGTTCAAGTTGAATATATCAATATATTAAACTTAAGGGTTGTTACAAAATCAGTAAAGAGTTATATCAACTTAATAAAAACAAATTAGAAAATTCGACATGAATTCTTCTAGATTTGTTGATAAAAAACAAGATATAAATTAGGAGTCAAAACTCACTAATAGTACAAGAGTCACAAGTAATCAAGTTTGAACGGATCAAATATTACAAACTGTAAGCTTTTGATTTTCTATGAATTAAAGGCTCTTGAATGAAGTCTTCAAGATTAGATAGAGAGAGATATGTCTGCTGTGTTCTATCTCTTTTTAGATATTATGTTTTCAGTACTACTGCTTCTGGTCGCCTATCTTGATCTTATAATCCTTCTGTCTCTTTTCATCTGATTTCATTTGGTTAAGACAATCAGGATATAACTATTAAGACAATCAGCAAGACCACCTTTGTTCTATTAAGACTGTCGTTAATACCATCTCAGCACTACTAGAAAAAGTAGAATAGACATCGCCCCTTTCACATCAGTTCACCATGTCCCCGATGTAAAAACTATCACTAACATCGGTCGAAAAAAAATGATATCTTTGATATATTATGAAATCACATTGAAAGCAAACTGATGTTATTGGCATATAATTGAAATATCAATGACATCGGTTAGTACAACAACTGATGTCTTTTAAATATTATAACATCGGTCAAAAAACAACCGATGTCTAAAGTAGGTTTAAAAAAATTTGGTGTCCGCGCCCACACAACTTTCCCCGCTTAATACCCAAAATTTCCCTTCCCCCATTTAGACAATATTCCCCCCATTTTTTTAGCCAATATTCACCACACCCAGCATAATAAACAAAAAAACAAAACATTTGAAGTAAACAGAATTCTCTCCTCGACTTCTCTCTCGACTTCACCGAGCAGCTCTCTCCACCTCACATCTCTCAAGAACCCTGATTCACTTTTTCTCTTTCTCTTTATCTCGCTCTTTCACTCTCTCTTTCACTCTCAACTAAAAACCCCCAATTTGTAACCCTAATTTTTAATCGATTTGTAAGCCCTAATACTAAAATTGAAGAAGAAGAGAAGGAGAAACTTCAAAATATTCAACAAGAGTGAGTATCTGTATGCTTTAAAAGTAATTTGCCAACCTTGTAACACTTTCTTCATCTTGACTTCTAATTGCTTAACTCGTTTTCTCATGATTTCTAGATGAACCTCTTCGAATCACTTACGGCTACTATGATGGAGCTGGCCTCCGGGTTATTAGTGGTTAATCTCTCTCTCTCTCTCTCTCTCTCTCTCTCTCTCTCTCTCCTTCCCTCTCTCTCTCACACACACAATACACACATTTCTTGCACAATCTTTTGTTCTCTGTTTCACTATCTCTCTATATGTGTTGAGTGATTCTCATTTCCTTACTTGCTTTATGTTTGTGTGTGTGTATTATATATGTCTGTGTAGTTAATCTCACTGTCCCTAATTTGGTAATTAGGTTTTGTTTCATTTCAAGAATCATTCTTTACCTCTTTCTCGCTCTACTGAATTTTTACTCATAGTATTCTATAATTAGGGTTTTGAGAATTTTTTGCATTGCTAATTTCTTGAATTAATATGAGTTATATATATGATTCTATATATGGATATACTATAACTGAGATGATTTTATTGAATTTCCTGATTTCAATTGTTGCTAAATTCATCAAGATTGTGGTGTAATTAACACCGGATTATCCATTTGCCTGTGTATCCTAATTAATAGGTTTTGGATTATGCTAATTACGTAATTACTCATATAATTTCAAGTTTTAATTTGACATATCTCGGAATACATGCCTGTTTTTAATCTCTCCGTTCTTGGTTTTAGTAATTATGCTTTGTTTCGTTTCAAGAATCGTACTCTAGTAGATTTATTCTTCGACATTTTCAGTGTATGGAGCTTTTACAAGTTTTTGCATTGCTTATTTGGTTCCATATATGCTTCTAAATTGGGTGTAATTAACAGTGGATTAGCGTTTCTCTATGGCCCCAAATTGATAGGATTGGGGATTGTACTACTTCAGTAATCATTTATGTATAATGTTAAGTTTACGTTTTTTTTTCTGTGTAGTATTTTTCTGTAAAGGCCATGGGGAAGATGCTTGTGGAAGCTAATGTTAAAACCAAGTGAGTTTGCCTTGCGTAATTTTTCAGGGAATATGGAAAATAATTTATATATATATATATATTTCTCTTTCATTCCGCTGAAATAATTCTGGGGTATACTCTCAGGTGCTTCGTGTCTATTATGATAATCGACAAAAGCGTGACACTAGACTAAAGGCAGTTTTAGAGCAGGAGGAAATTCAGCCACTCACCAGGAAATGTGCTTCATCTTCACGAAAGAGACAAAGGTCTTTATGTACGGCATTTTGACTTGAAACGTAGCTAGTTTGTTAGTTTTGCGGATAGTCATTGATGTATATAATGAATTTTTTTGATAATGATAATGAAGTTTTTGTTATTTTCATATGTGTTTGAGTTTTGGATTGATAAGTTGCATCAATACAACATTCATTTTAGTATTATTTTGGTGCATATATATATATATGAATACAGTAATAAATATAGTAAACAAACACATCACTTTTTAATTTCAACTGATGTTAAAGGCTCTAGACATCGGTTAAGAACTGATGTGAAGGAAAATTTTAAACCGATGTCTTTGTGGGTGTAGAGAAAGGTACCCTTCTTTTACATCGGTTTTTAACCGATGTCTAAGATCACCTTTTACATCGGTTTCAAGCAAGAAACGATGTCTAATACACACCTTAAACCTCAATTGCATAAGCAAACCGATGTTAAAAACTAATATAGACATCCGTTACTAACCGATATAAAAGGTAAGTGAAAAATGTGATAGATACTCTTTGACATCGGTTAAAAACCGAAAAGGGATTGACCTTTCTCTACACCCACATAGACATCGGTTGAAAAATGACCAGACATCGGTTTTTAGCCGATGTCTATTGACCTTTTTCTAGTAGTGCAAAGTTGTTAAGACTGTCGTTAAGATCATCTCAGAGTTGTTAAGACTATCGTTAAGACCATCTCTGAGTTGTTAAGACAGTCGTTGAGACCTCCAGCAAATAGTCTTATCAGCTCTTCTTTTCATTATGACCAACAGCTTTGAACTAATAAGACAGTCGTTAAGACAATCTGAGATTGTCTTAATAATTCAATTTTTCAGAATAAATGATTTAAGTAAAATCATTTATCTTAATTGAATTATTCAAACTTATACAATTATTCTAATTTAATTAACCTATTAATTAATTTAATAAACAAATTAATTCTTGATGAATTAATTTATTAATTAAATCAACTAGTTGATTTAATCAATTAAAATAGAATAATCATAAATCCTTTTACTGCCTTAATAAATTCAAATTCTTGAACCACTGAAATTAACAACGAAATACCACTGACTTTTCTGTGGACGTCCGATGTACTCTCTGGTTCATGAACGACCAACTTCAATAATGCTTCTTCATTTTTAACTTTATAATGTGGTCCTCTTTCTCTTTCATCTCTCTCATAAACTCATTCTTCACACTGTCTGTACTGACACTATTACTGTAGAAATCTCTATCACTCTAAATGAATCCACTTATTCTCGAATACTTCACTGAGGCTTGATCAGATGTCTGATCTTCTTTCCATGTAGCAAATATTCAAGTTTGCAGATTAACTTTAATCCTTTTTCTTCTGACAGAATAAACATCCTGAGATTCCTGTACAGTTCACACTAATTATTTACTTATTACAATCTAATTCAAGTTGAGTTGAGTCCTTGAACTGCAAATAGGCTATTGTCATATGCCTTTCAGTATGTTTGTTGACGGATGACCACATCTCATTGGTCATAGGTATAGTGATACTAAAGTAAAGAACATAGGTGCATGTAATTTTATACATGGCACTGGATTAACCCACGGTGAGATTCTACATGTTGATAATGTCATTAGAATGACTCATAGTGATAATGGTGTAACGATCCTTAGACTTGAGATCATTATATTTCTATACGAGGATTAATATACTTTGACTACATTAAAAGTTACCTTTTACCGGGTGATGATAAAAGTGGACATCGGGTATATTATGAGTCGTATGAGAAATATGAATGATAGATGTAGGATTTAACCCTCCTATTATTACGAGAGATATTATTGGCCTCTTGATTGAGTGAGACTATGAAAATGCATGGCCATGCTCAAATATTGATTTGTTTTAATAGTCTACTCATTGATCAAGGAAACCTGGATTAAACGTTGAAGAGGATGACTAATTACATGCCTCGAGTTTAATCTATAATATTTATTTAAAAGGATTATATTACACGGAAACATTAATCACGAAAGGTTTAATTGGATCACCAATTATTATTATTACTTGGGTAGCAATGATGTATTACTAGATGCCTCTCATTGTTTATAATTTTATTATTGGATATTAAAATTATTGCCAACGTAATAATAACCTAAAGGGTTACACAATAAGAACGTTTAAAAGGAGTTTTAATTTAAATTATGAATTTAAATTAAATCATTAAATTCGAAATTGGTTATTAATTAATTGAACTGGTCTTAATTAATTATTAAAGAGAATTCGAATTTAATAATAAAACCAAATCAAAATGGGTTTGGAGAAGCCCAATTCGATTTAGGGTTTTAGCCCAATCTCTCTCCCTTATAAATACATAATGATGTATTGTTTAGGGACACACTTTTGCAATTCGTTTTTAGAGAAAAACATGTGTGAGGCTAGAGAGAGAGAGAGAGGCATATTCTTCGGCTAGTACCGGCTCCGGTGATCATTGGACGATCAACATTCGTGTGGACTACTTTGGCAACGTAGATCTCGAAGAGGGCTGCGTGGTGATTGCTTTGGACCTCCATCTGTCATCAACTTTTAAAGCTTCGTTTTAAGGTAAAAGTTCATAGCTACGAATTAAACGTCTTGTTTTGCATGGATCCTGCGATTGGGTTTCAATTTTTTATTCTTTTTCGCGTTTAATTCCGCTATATTTGGTGTTCGAAACCCTTCAATGGCATCAGAGCTACTTACAAAATGCTTTTAATTCGGTTATGTGTTTAACAGTTTTGGTGTATATAAGCATGTATATGATTTGCCATGTTTTTTTGATTATACGAGATGTGTATGTATATGTTTTGATCATATGATATATTAGTGGATTGCATAATCATGGGATGATTATATATATTGTTGAATGTATATGATACATGCTTGTTCTTATTTTTGGAGATTGTACACGATACAATTTCCGAAAAATTGTGCAGATTTAGTGAAATTTGCGTACTGTGTCCTATTTTCGCAAAAAAGATATGTTTTTTGATTGGAATCGGGCCACTGAGCAAGACTGACAACTTCAGGTTCGCATCTGTAAGCCATTTGACGTAGTTTACTGCCCTATAAAATGCGATTTATGGTTTTCTGATTTAAATTTGAATTTTCTGAAAATTGTTTTTGGGTTATAATTTATTAGATCATATTAGATATGATATGTTGATGATGATCATATAATCTGTATATATATTGATATATATATATATATATATATATATGATTTATGTTTGTACTTGATATGGGGATAGTATACGATACGATTTCTGTATACGCTGTTAAGATTTGGTGAAATCTGTGTCCAGTGTTCGATTTTCATAAATGATATGTGTTTTCTGATTGGAAACGAGCGTCTAAGAAAAACTGATAGCAATGCTATCATCGACTCGTCTGTAAGGCGTTTGACGCAGTTTAGTGCTTGAAAACGGCAATTTATTGTTTTTCAGAATTTGATTCTGATTTTCTGATTTTTGTGTTATATGATTTCTTTGATTGGATCATCTAAAATATGATATGGTTTAACATGATTAGATAATATGACATGTTCTTTAATTGTTACTTGAGCATGGTGGATGGTTATGGTTTTGACACCCATAGGATAGAGGTTTTTGTTTATGGTTTGGTTTCTAAATACGACTTGCATGTCGTCATTCCTTGGAATGATTAAATCTCGAATGTAACTCGAGTTCTCCTTGTAAGTACATTAGTATAGTTGTTTTGTTTGTGTAATGTACATGAAGACATGAAGACAAGAAAGCAAGGAGGCGATCCAAGGAGGCATTGTAGCAGCAAATAAGAAGACATGTAATAGTATATTATTTTATTCCACCATAGATTGACCTTGATCTTTTCATTAGCTTGAAAGGATCTTATAGGATAAAGGCCATAACCAACCACGTTTACATACTGCACTTTACATATTGATGTATGAATGCATGTGTAGAATACATTATGCTGCATGCTTTAATTAGATTTATCATGTATGATTGAATGTATTAGATACAGCACCCATGCCATGCCTGCTTAAACAAGATAAAATCTGGAACGATTCGAGACTTTAAAATTAAAAATAATGACTATGAGATTTCTGTGTTTATGAAACACGGAATTAAATACGAATTTTCAATTATTTCGATATAGGGAGATTTTGTCAAAAACGGGTCATACTTGGAAGGAAGTTGGGTATTAAGTGTAATAACCTGAATTTTTAGGGAATGATTTTATTATTATTTTAAGGATAATAATGATTTTCCTAAATGAGGAGGAATTTTTTTTTTATTCATTTTATTGTTCATTATTCCAGTTCAAGGGATTTCAAAAGTGAATATTTAATTATTTTCCGGTTCAGTGTAATCGGGTTCCTTTTTAACATTTTATCGATCGGGAAAATATCTCGAGTCAATGGTTTATTTGGGCAAGGGTTTAATTTTGAATTGTGGATTTATTTAGTAAGGACTTTATCCTAAATTGCTGAATAATTTGGAGATTTTAAAATATGTGGTAAATTATTATTTTTAATTATTTAAGGATTTACATAAATCACTCGATTAATACATAGAGATCGAGAATTTGAGATTATACCAAGACAATAATATTTATGGTATTTTATGAAGCCCCGTAATTATTATTTTTAGAGTTGGATTTACAAATTATTAATGATTTGTAAAATGCATATCAATTCCGAAAAACTAGATTTAATTCTAATTCTTTCTCCACAAATCTTTAAAAATATTGTAGTATTTAATTATGCTAGAAATTTTATTCTTACAAATTAGAGTTATTAACTCCAAATATTAATTGTAAGTATGTAGTAATTTACTTTGTGTGTTAAATGTTATTGGGCTTGAGCCTATTAGGGTTAATATACAAACACACCACACAACACACAGCTACATACTTATACATACAAAAACACACACAGTCGCACAAGTGAGATTTGGGGGTTTTGATTTTAATCAATTGAAACCTATATATATATATATATATGTATAATGGTGTGTGTGTGTATAATTTAGTGCGTGCTGGTGTGAGGGTTGTAGGAGGAGGAGCTACGCGGGGGAAGGGGAGGCCGCACGGCGGCAGGTGGCCGGCGTGGAGGCGTCGGGCGGCTCCGGCAGTAGCAGATGGAGGTAGGAGGAGAGAGAGAGAGAGAGAGAGAGAGAGAGAGAGAGAGAGAGAGAGAGAGAGAGAGAGAGAGAGAGAGTGGCGTCGGGCGGCGCCGACAGTAGCAGAGAGAGAGGGGGGGGGAGAGAGAGATGGTTGTGGTGGAGTGGTTCTCCGGTGGGTCAAACCAAACGAAAAGGTATCCTCTCTTCCGGATTTAATTATTTAATGTCCATTTCAGATTAAATTGCAATGATATTGTTTTAATTTTTGTGATGTAATTTAGAGAGTCTATACGTGATAATTGTAATTATTGGGATTATTTGTGAGATTATGGTGTTAATTTTTATAATTAGATTATATTCGAAATTCGAGAATATTGCTGTAAGTTCCGTATTTAATTCGGAGAGTCGATATTTGTTAATTGTAATTGTTGGGGTTAAGTGCTCGTCCGATTAAATGTTCGGGTTAAGTAATTGTAAATTGCTAATTGTTAGTTGTTAATTATTAAGTGCTAATTGTTATTGTCATATAATGTGTAGTTATATGAGTTGCTAAGTTGCAAATGTCTATGTGCTAAATGTTATAAATTGAGTCATAGTATTTGTTGAACGTATAATTATGAACTACTTGGTGTTGGTTTGTAAGTGGATAAATGATTTTCGTTTAGTAGTAGCCAAGTACTTGGTGGTGAAGAGTATGAGGTTAAATGATTATTGGTCATGTTTATGGGTTTGAACTAGGTAAGTCAAATTATAGCTATTGGTGGATGTCGAAGGTTTTTCTGTAATAAAAATACATTTACTGGTTGTATAATTATGATGATGAAAAGATCCCACGATCACTGAGTGTTCCTCTTCGAAACCTCCTCTACGGTATCCACACGAACACCTTCAAGAACGCCTCACGATCTTGTCCGGAAGAGAGGTACTAGCCTCTAATGAAAAATATGATTTTAGGTTTAGGGTTTTAGACTGCGGCTTCATGTGTTTTTCACGTACGTTAAAAACTAAAGCCTCCAATGCTATCATCATATATTTATATGATAGTGTGAAGCTCATAAGCCCAAGTCAAAAACCTAGCCCATATTTAATTTATTAAATAATAGAATGAAATCCTATATTTAAATAAATAATAATTAAGTCAAACTCAATTATTAAAATCATAAAAACATATCTCATATATCTTTGCATTTTATTATAGCTTAATTAAGTCCCACTTAATTAATGTAATAAAATCCATCTTTATCATTAATTAATTTAAATTCATAATTTAAATTAATTCTTCCTTTAAATGTTCTATGTGTGTGAACCTATAGGTTATTCTTTAATTGGCAATAATTTTATTCTCCAATAAAATTATAAACAATGAGCGACATCTAGTAATACATCATTGCTACCCAATTAAATAATAATTAAATCGTGATTCGATAAAACCTTTTGTGATTAATGTACCCGTGTAATATAATCCCTTTAACCAAATATTATAGATTAAACTCGAGACATGTTTATTGTCATCCTCTTCATAATTTAATCCAGGTTTACTTGATCCATGAGTAGACTATTAATAACAAATCATTATTTGAGCACGGCCATGCATTTTATAGTCTCACTCAATCAAGAGGCCAATAATATCTCTCCTAATTATAGGAGGGTTAAATCCTTTATCTATCATTCATATTTCTCATACGACTCATAATATACCCGATGTCCACTTTTATCATCACCCGGTCAAAGGTAACTTTTAATGTAGTCAAAGTATATTAATCCTCGTATAGAAATATAATGATCTCAAGTCAAAGGATCATTACACCATTACCACTGTGAATAATTCTTATGACTTTATTAAACATGAAGAATCTCACTTTGGGTCTGTCCAGTACAATGTACTCCTACATGTACCTATGTATTGACTTTAGTATCTCCATACTTATTACCAATGAGATGTGGTTATCAGTCAAAAACATACTAGTCTATTTATGTATTATTATTGTCCTATATAATAATACTCGACTAGGGACCTTTAAGAATATGATATATTATATAATCTCAAATTCAAGTTATATACTTAAACTATATAATGTGTATCATTATTCTAAGGACATTTATTATGCTAACAAATATCGCAGTAATTAAAGTCATAATAAATACATTTATTTAATAATCAAATGACATAAGGTTTATTTAAGAAACAATGTATTGCCTCTAGGGCACCTACACTAACAATCTCCCACTTGCACTAGAGCCAATCACCCATGTATCTAATACCCATGGAACTAATGTGACCGTCGTGCTTCTGCTGCGACAGGCCTTTGGTCAGTGGATCTGCAATATTATCATTTGTATGCACTTTACATATATGTATTTCACCCCTTTCATTAATCTCTCGGATGAGGTGATATCTCCTGAGTATATGTTTGGATCGGGAGTGTGATCTAGGCTCTCTAGCCTGTCCGATGGCCCCATTATTATCGCAGTATAGATCAATGGGATCTGCAATCGATGGAACCACTTCCAAATCAGAAATGAATTTTCGAATCCAAACAGTCTCCTTAGCCGCTTCACAAGCTGCAATGTACTCAGCCTCCATTGTAGAATCTGCTACTGTTTCTTGCTTTGAACTCTTCCAGCTTACAGCACCTCCATTTAGACAAAACACAAAACCAGACTGTGATACAGTATCATCCCTGTCTGTTTGGAAACTTGCATCGGTGTAACCCTTTACAACCAGTTTCTCCTCTCCTCCATACACCAAGAATGAATCTTTAGTCCTTTTCAGGTACTTTAGAATATTCTTGACTGCCGTCCAGTGACCTTCACCTGGATTAGACTGGTATCTGCTCGTCATGCTCAAAGCATACGAAACATCTGGGCGATTACATACCATTGCATACATGATAGATCCAATTGCTGATGCATATGGAACCTTATTCATGTGGTCCTTATCATCTAATGTTTTCGGACACTGGTCTTTAGAGATCGTTATCCCTTGAGACACAGGGACATATCCCCTTTTAGCATTTTGTATACCAAAACGATGCAAAACCTTATCAATGTATGTACTCTGACTTAGACCAATCATCCTTTTAGATCTATCTCTATAGATCCTCATTCCTAGAATGTAGGTTGCCTCTCCTAAGTCTTTCATAGAGAAATTGCTCCCTAACCAAGTCTTAACAGCCTTTAGAGAAGGTATGTCATTCCCCATTAGTAGTATGTCATCAACATACAGTACTATGAATGCCACATGGCTCCCACTAACCTTCTTGTAAACACAAGGTTCATCCTCGTTTTGAATAAAGCCATACTCCTTGACTTTTTCATCAAAACGAATATTCCATCTCCTAGAGGCTTGCTTCAATCCATAAATGGATCGACGTAATTTACATACCTTGCCAACATTCCTTGGATCGACAAAACCTTCTGGTTATGTCATGTACACATCCTCTTCTAGGCTCCCATTAAGGAAAGCTGTTTTGACATCCATTTGCCAGATTTCGTAATCATGGAATGCTGCAATTGCAAGAAAAATCCGTATGGACTTGACCATGGCAACTGGTGAGAAAGTTTCATCATAGTCAATACCATGAATTTGTTTGAACCCTTTCGCAACCAGTCTTGCTTTATAGGTCTTAACATTTCCTTCCATGTCAGTTTTCTTCTTGAAAACCCACTTACACCCTATGGGTTTTACCCCTTCAGGTGGATCAACCAAATCCCAAACTTGGTTTTCGTACATGGAATCCATCTCGGATTTCATGGCTTCAAGCCATCTCTTAGAGTCTGGACTGTTCATAGCATCTTGATATGCGAGAGGCTCATCTTCATCTATGAGCATCAAATCCCCACATTGAGTCAAAAGAAATCCATATCTCTCTGGCTCATGGCGAATTCTACCAGATCTACGAACAACCTGTGTTTCTTGAGCATTATCGTTATTCTGCTTTTGTTCAACCTCAGGTTCAATGCTATTTTGTGGTTCTCGATCTTCATCGAGATCTATAGTCCTCCCACTGTTTCTTTTGGAAACAAAATATCTTTCCATGAAGATAGCATCTCGAGCAATGAACACTTTCTGCTCAGAAGGACTATAAAAATAATACGCCTTTGTTTCTTTAGGGTATCCCACAAAATTGCACTCTTCGGATTTAGGTCCAAGCTTGTTAGATACTTGACGTTTTACAAACGCCTTGCATCCCCAAACTTTCATAAAGTTCATGCTTGACCATTTCTTTTCCCATATCTCATATGGAGTCTTTTAAACCTTCTTGGTTGGAACACGGTTAATTGTGAAAGCCGTTGTTTCTAGAGCATAACCCCAGAAACTTATTGGAAGATCTGCATGACTCATCATCGATCGTACCATGTCCAACAGGGTACGATTTCTCCTCTCTGAAACTCCATTCCATTGAGGTGTACCTGGCGGAGTGAGTTGTGATACAATACCACACTCTTTTAAATACTCTTTAAATTCGGTGCTTAAGTATTCACCCCCACGATCGGATCGTAAGATTTTAATACTTGCACCTCCGCCTATTTGCTTCTCTACTTCAGCCTTGTATTCTTTGAATTTTCAAAAGAATCGGATTTATTCTTCATAAGATATACATATCCATATCTACTGAAGTCATCAGTAAATGTTATGAAGTAGTAGTAGCCTCCTCTAGCCATCACACGCATTGGGCCACATACATCACTATGTATTAGCTCCAAACGTTCAGTGGCCCTTTTACCTTTACCAGTAAAAGGGGCTTTAGTCATCTTACCAAGCAAACAAGATTCGCATTTTTCGTATGATTCAAAATCAAACTTATCCAAGTATCCATCCTTATGTAATTTGGATATGCGTTTCTCATTTATATGGCCTAGACGACAATGCCAGAGGTATGTTTGATTTGAGTCATTAACTTTAAGTCGTTTAATTTCTATGTTACAGACAGGATTATCTAAATCAAGAACATATAAACCATTAAATAAACGCGCAACACCATAGGTTAAATCATTTAAAGCAAAAGAGAAACTATTGTTCTTTATTATAAACGAAAAACCTTTCTTGTCCAAACAAGAAACAGAAATAATGTTTCTGCGAATCGCAGGCACGTAAAAACAGTCTTCAAGTTCTAAAACAGGCTCAGAGGGCAAAGATAAATAATAAGTTCCTACGGATAAAGCAACAACTCTTGCTCCATTGCCTACTCGTAGGTCCACTTCTCCCTTAGCCAAAGTCCTACTTCTCTGCAGTTCCTGCACATTTATACAAATATGAGAAGCACATCCAGTATCCAATACCCAAGATGTAGAAATGGACAGATTGACTTCTATAACATAAATACCTGATCCAGAAATCTGAACACCCTTCATTTTCTTCAGATCCTCCAAGTAAGCATGACAGTTTCTCTTCCAGTGACCAGGCTTGTGACAATAGTGACAATCACCTTTGTCAGCCTTTGCGACATCTCCCATCGGCTTTTTAGCCTTTTTGAAAGAGGGCTTAGAAGGACCAAGATCTTTCGGTGTAACCTTTTTCTTGCCCTTCCATTTCCCCTTTCCCTTAGCACCTTTCTTGCCCACCATCATTATGGGAGCTTTTTCAGGTGCCTTGACCATATTTTCTTGAGTGGTCCTCAGCATGGTAGAGGAGGTTTCGAAGAGGAACACTCAGTGATCGTGGGATCTTTTCATCATCATAATTATACAATCGTAAAGCTTCGTTAAGGTAATCGTTCAATCTACCATATTATCGATTTATTATACATGGATCTGGGGCTTGGTTTCGATTTTTAATTACTGTTTTCACTACGTATTGACTTTAGTATCTCCATACTTATAACCAATGAGATGTGGTTATCAGTCAAAAACATACTAGTCTATTTATGTATTATTATTGTCCTATATAATAATACTCGACTAGGGACCTTTAAGAATATGATATATTATATAATCTCAAATTCAAGTTATATACTTAAACTATATAATGTGTATCATTATTCTAAGGACATTTATTATGCTAACAAATATCGCAGTAATTAAAGTCATAATAAATACATTTATTTAATAATCAAATGACATAAGGTTTATTTAAGAAACAATGTATTGCCTCTAGGGCATCTACACTAACATATACGTGTCAAGGGATTTGTTTCGAGGATTAATTGTGTCTTGGAGATTAATTGTTTATTTATGTGCTAATTCGAGGATTAAATGTGTTTTGAGGATTACCTATTAATTGAGTTGTGACAAGAGAATGTCATTAGTGTTATGGTTGAAAGTGTTAAATGAAGTTGGATTAAGTGTTGTAGTGTTGTATTGTGTTTAGTACCTGGAAATGTTCACTTTATAAAAAGGGGACTCTTTCCGTGTTGTTTGATATTACTAAATGTATTATGTGCATTTGTGGTATTAGAGTAATCAATTATAGGGAGGACACCTATAGTTTGAATTTATGTGACCTAGTGGTAATTCTAAGTTGTGTCTACTCGAGATACGAGGTTAGACTAACACGTACTCGTAACCATTACAGTACCATTATGGTGTAATCAAGTTGGAGGGACGTGCATCAAAAAGGAAGGATCGAGGCGTCGTATGAAGAAAGGTAAATTACCTCCATGGATTTGCTCGGACGAGGTGCGAAGGATTTATTCGTGGTTTTCTATTCTTTGCTAAGGACCAGAGGCAAGTTTAATTATGCATACTCTATCGTTCAGAGTATATCTGATTTGAAATATATGATATGTGCTGAATAAGTTTTCAATCCATACTTGCGAGTTTTCCAACCTTATGCTTCTTCTTCCAAATCATTATATTCCTGGTTTTGTCAACAATATTAAATCCTGCTCGTGCAATCATCAAACCCCATGAATTATAATATGTCGATGGGCGGTAATATTTTTATGATTATACCTCTTGATGTATATGGTATATATTTATAAACTTTTCGTACTTTGGAAGTGGACTATATATTATGGGGTATGTGTTTATGGATCGGAATAAGATAGGCTCTGAGGGTAGAGCATGTGTTGAGTTTACGAACTTAGCCCGCATGTCGGGATTATTTTGTAATGTATATTTTCGAAAACCCGGACAAAGTTTTTAAAGAGAATTTCTCAATAATTAACCTAAAGAACATAACCAATAAACCAGTGCGTATTTAATTAGTAGATACTTCTGGAAGCATTTACTGATTAAATAAAACTTATTCATCTAATTAAATATCATTTTCAAAACATTTTCTTAAAATTGCTTTATTCAGGAGAAATAACAAACGTAATTTAGTGGAGTGATCCTATCTAGTTTATTACTTATCGGAGATAGTTTATTTCCAACTACGGATTAAAGATAGTCCAATGGTTATAAATTGGATATGTTCGAATAAAAATATCTGAAATGTTGTTGATAAACGTTATTTGATTGGTTATTTAATTCAATGAATATTAATTATAATATTCATTTAAAAAAGGATTATTCAATAGTTATTATATAATAAATATTATTTGAATATTTATTAAATATTCTAAGTGTTCTAAGGGTTATTAAACACTGTTTAAAGGTTGTTTAAGGAATTTCATAGTTGTTTAAAATATTATATTTTGATTTTACCTAGGCAAAATTTCTTATATCCTTACTTTTATAAATTGTAAGGTTCCTGAAAAAATGGTTTTGCTAGATATATATGTGGTTCTGTGAGTATTATACTGTTAGGGACATGTTTCCCTGATTCCTGTTATTACTCGATATGGATATGGATAGTGCAAGATACTTTATGGACAAAAAGGGTTATCTTATATATGTAAAAAGGGTTATCTTATATATGTATAAAGATATGACAAAAAGGGTAATAATATGGACAGAAAGTAAGTGTCTACTGGTATAAACACAAACAGGAAAGATATCTTATAAAGAATATTTTATTCCGATTGTATTAAAGAATATTAAAAGTACTTTATATGATTTTAAAAATCAAGGGTTTCTTCATTATGCAAGGCTCCTTGGTCAAGCTCTTATAAAACAGATCCTTTGCTGAAATCTTAATTCTGAGATTTATTCAGAATTTATAAAAAGGGTAAAGTGGAAATGGAAAATGGAAATTATGAAGGGGTATGCTTCAGAATAAAATGGAATAACAGCTTTTATAATGGGGATTCTAACATTTTGGGCTGAGCTTAATACAGTCCAGCATTCAATATTCTATTCCAGTCCATATGTTGTCGAAGGAGGATTGTGGAGAACTTTCCTCAAGGGATGATGACCGGAGAGGATCATTCTTTCTACTAGTAGAAAACAGGGAACATGTACGATTAGGGCGACTGATCATCGTCCTGACGTATCTGGCTACAGTGAAGTTCCCCAAAATTCTTAAAAAAAATTGTTGACAATTATATTTCATTGATAACTTGAAAAGAAGGAACTGGCATGAAATAATGGGAAATATTATATGGTCAGAAGAGAAACTGATATTATATGATTATAAATTAGTAAAGTGATATCACAATGAATAACCAACAAGTTTATGCTGGTGTATTACTGCGCAAACAAGATATAGTTACTTATGGAAGTAAACTATTTAATTACCTTGTAACTTCATCTTTTATATTATATTGGAATATTGTCCGTTTTATGGATATCAAACGTTTCCGGGATTGTTATAAATTAATTATTTGTTATACTTCATAATGGTTTAAAAACTTTGTCTTGCTGAGCTATTATAGCTCACTCTTTACTCTGACTCTCTTACTATTAGTTACTACCAAGTTTTGAACTTGACAAGTGGTTAAAGTACTTATACCCTGTACAGAATATTGAACTGTGGGATGTTTTGACGAAAATGATAAATGTATATATATGTACCTTCAGACTTGGGATATAATAAAAGGGAACCTTATAAAAGGGTCGGTTTGTGTACGTATAGAGCAACTGATATTGCAGTATGTTGAACTACCTATTCTGAAAGGTTTTCTAAAAGAGCAAAAGTATAGTGTATACTATTTTGCTAAGGTGTGAGGGTTATCCTTGTTATTATATGCTTAATTTGTTCAGTTGATGTTATTTTTAAACGTTATACTTTCCCTATTGAAATTTCATGGCTATAAATGTTTCAAGAATGATATTAAGTATTAGTTGAATGTTGGAAACCCCATGCGTATGATGGGATATTTTGTTAAACTCTAGTAATAACTTGTTGAGCAATTCTTTCACTCATGCTTTCTTGTTTTCAAATATTAATCTTTTAGAGGAAGGTAGGAGGATGAGGCTTATCTGCGTAGCTCGGAAGAAGTAGACAGTATGCCTTTATGAAGACAATATGGACAAGAAAAATCTATAACTGGAGTAAGTTATGCGCATGTATGGATGTGTAATAAATATTACTTTGTACCGAGTAGTACAAGTTGCTGGTGTACTTCCCAATGAAGATATACTAGTAGTATAAGATTTGTAAGATACAGTGCGATGTAATTGAATGGGTGTAATGAGAAATGTAAGTATTTGAGTTCTTATTTCTAGCCCTATAACCTAAAGGATGCTTGGTGGTTGGGGTCTCAAATGTTGTAACTCAGTTATTAAGTGATTACAGGTGGTTAATGTTATTAAATAGGAAATTTGATATTGAGGATTTCCGCGTGACGACCAAATCCTTGACCCCGGATTTGGGGGCGTTACATTAAGCGAGGCCGCTTGTGACTCCTCCAATAACCTGGAAATCAAACCATTGGTGAATATTGATTTGAAGTATTTAATTCAAGGAAAAATTTGGAATCTCTTTATGATGGGATCATGGTCATTTTAATTGACAAACCCATAAGAAAAATACTAAGTTTAAGATGCCTTCCAAATGGGAAACACTCGTCAAGACCTAGATCGACAAAGGGTAGGTGCGCCAAAGCGGAGTACTCTCGTTTATCGTGGTAAGGCGCGATCGAGTAAATTAGTGATACTCAACTGTTAGACCATTGGGTTCGTCTTAACTAAGTGACCACAATAGGATTGTGAACTTAAAGGCATAGAGTTTGGTGAGATTTATTGGATAAATAGGAACAAATGTTGTTATGTGAACAAATGTTGTTCTACCAAACTATCCAAGATTTATATATGATATAATTGACAAACGTTGCCTACCTAAATAATCATTTTAAGGAGAAAAACCAAAGCTGACCTTAAAAGTGACGAAATATGGATCTTGGCTCACTAGAAAGGTTTAGAGAAACTTTTCCAAATTGATAGATAGGGCTATTAATTTGATAAAAATACTGGGAGATATATATTTTGAATATATATGAATAATCACTTGAACATAACTTAATAATACTGTAAACTAATTATTTTATGCATTTTAAAATTGTGGATATTCAAATGCAAACAACTCAAATAAACTTCTCTGTACGATCAGTCCTTGAGAAGGACAAATTGACAGGAACTAACTTCCTAGATTGGAAAAAGAATTTAAGGATTGTCCTCAGGCAAGGGCGAAAGCTCTATGTCATAGATATTCCATGCCCTGGACCTCTCCCTGAAGGTGCAACAGAGGCTCAATGAAATGCTAATCAAAAGCATTTGGATGATGACACTGATGTCACCTGTTTGATGGTTGCGACTATGAGTCCTGAGATATAGAAACAACATGAGAATTTTTATTCTTATATAATGATCGAGCACCTTAAATGTATGTTTGAAGGACAGGCTCGTCAAGAGAGATTTGATACAAGCAAGGCCTGCGATTATGGATATTAGATACTGGATGTGGTTCCCACATTTGTATAAATTTGCAAGAACTTCGAAGGAGTAGGACTTTGGCAAAAGGAGAAGTTGACCTACGTGTTGGCAATGGAGGAAAGGTTGTTGCTTTAGCTGTAGGGACTTATTATTTATCGTTTCCCATCGGGCTTATTTAAGAACTTGAGAACTATTATTACGTGCCTGCAATTTGCAAAAACATTATTTCCGTTTCTTGTTTGGACAAGATTGGTTTTTCGTTATTGATTCAGAATAGTGGTTGTTCGTTTTCATTGAATAATGTTACCTATAGGGTTGCATGTTTGTTTAATGGTTTATATGGTTTTGATCTTCATACTCCTTTATATAATATAAGTAATAAATGTCTTAAGACAAATGACTCAAATCAAACATACCTCTAGCATTGTCGTTTAAGCCATATAAATGAGAATCGCATTTCCAAGTTACATAAGGATCGATACTTGGATAAGTTTGAATTCGAATCATACGAGGAATGTGAACCATGTCTCATTGGCAAAATGACTAAAGCTCCTTTTACCGGACAAGGTGAGAGGGCCACCAAACGATTGGAACTGATACATAGTGATGTATATGGTCCAATGTGTACGACGGCAAGAGGTGGCTTTTACTATTTCATAACCTTTACTTATGATTTTAGTAGATACAGATATGTGTATCTTTTGAAGAACAAATCTGAATCGTTTGAAAAATTCAAATAGTATAAGGCTGAAGTTGAAAAGCAATTAGGCGAAAGTATTAAAACTGTACGATCTGATCATGGGAGAGAATACTTAAGCTTGGAATTCAAGAATTTCCTAAAGGAGTGTGGTATCGTATCACAACCCACTCCTCCTGGAATACCACAATGGAATGGGGTGTCTAAAAGGAGAAATTGTACCTTGTTGGACATGGTACGGTCGATGATGAGTCATGCGGATCTTCCAATCAGTTGCTGGGTTTATGCCCTAGAGACGGCTGCACAAATACTAAACCGAGTTCCTTCAAAATCGGTTCAAAAGACACCATATGAGATATGGACTGATAAACGTAATAGCGTGTCATTTAGGAAAGTTTTGGGATGTGAAGCGTTTGTGAAATGCTTGGTCTCTGATAACCAAGGACCGAAATCAGATAAATGTAATTTTGTTGGATACCCATTAGAAACTAAAGTGTATTATTTCTATAAACCTTCTAAGAGATAACTGCTTTCTAAGAAAAATAGTGGGAGGACTATAGATCTCGATGAGGATCGAGAACTACAAGATTATGTTGAACCAGAGTTGGAACATAAGCAGAATGAAACTCAAGATGTTGAGAACAATACTGTTCAAGAAACATAGGTTGTTCGTAGATCTAGTATGATTCGCAATGAGCCAGAGAGATATTATGGATTTCTCCTTACTCAAAGTGGCGATATGATGCTTGTAGATAATGATGAGCCTCTCACCTACAAGGATGCTATGAATAGTCCAGATTTTGAAAGATGGCTGGAAACCATGAAATCTGAGATGGATTCTATGTATGAAAACTGAGTATGGACTTTGGTTGTGCCACCTGATGGGGTAAAACCCATAGAGTGCAAGTGGGTTTTCAAGAAGAAAACTGAAATGGATGGAAATTTACAGACCTATAAAGCAAGACTAGTGGCGAAAGGTTTCAAGCAAATTCATGGTATTGACTATGATGAAACTTTCTCACCGGCGGCTATGGTCAAATACATCAGGATTTTGCTTACGAAAGCAGCTTATTATGACTATGAAATCTGGCAAATCGATGTCAAGACTGCTTTCTTAAATGGGAGCTTAGAAGAGGATGTGTACATGACCCAACCTGAGGGTTTTGTCGATTCAAGGTTTTCTAGAATGGTTTATAAGCTGCGATGATCCATTTATGGATTGAAGCCTCAAGGAGATGTGTTATTCCCAGATTACACACTTGTATAATTGTAGAAGGGGGGTTGAATACAATTCTTGATATTTATAAATTTCTGATAAGAACTCCAGAAATTTAAGCAGAGATAATTGCAATGTAAGATTTAAACACAAACACATATAAAATCAGGTGGTTAATATGCACCACCTGAAGCTTTTATTTGAAGAAAACTCTGTGATACAAAATGTACACAGCTGCCGTTTTACAACTCTTTGTTTCTAAGGATATTCAAGAAACCCTAAGCAAATATGTCTGTTTTCTTAACCAACAAAGAGTTGCTACACTTGGTTATATATCCCAAGTTTTACAAGTACTACTGGAATAAGATAATACTAATCTAATTCTAGTTGACTTGCTACTACACTCCAAATACACATGTAGCCGAAAGGTTGTCCTTGTGTTCATACATGTCTCCTGCACCTTTCTTGTATTCATAGTGTAAACCGAATGCTTCTTTCTTCTGTGTTTCCAAAGTATGGCTGCCGTACTGCTTTTTGTATCTACTATCAACCCATGTGATCTGTCAGTCAAACATGTCCTTATCAACTGCTAATCCCCAGCAAATCATAGAAGACAGTGTCAATGATTATCCGTTGATGTTGTACACTGACATCCGTTGATGATGTTATTGAGTGGTATCCGTTGATCTTGAGACTTGAGCTGTATCCGTTGATAGAGTGGATTTGAGTTGTATCCGTTGATATTGTTTTGTCTTCATCTGTTGATACACTTTCACTTAGACAGAATTACATAGCATAGCTTATTTACAATTGGCTACCCTATTCTGCCTATCCGTTGATAGTCAGCATGACTGTGGATAAAAACACTATCAACTGATAACATAGAGATACTTGCAGTATGCTATAAAACCTCATCTGTTGATGAGCTACCTGTCAACGGATAGAGTTATAAATCCTCATCCGTTGACAGCTACAAAACCTTATACAATTTGATTAATTGTGAAGTTATCATCAAGTACAACATATTCCTAACAATCTCCCCCAATTTATACTTGATGGCAATAAAGCATAAATTCAGGACCTTGATGATAACAAAACATTCCTAAAGATATATAAAGAACAATGCATAAATTGTATTAAGCTACAAAAATTAAAAACTGAAAGTTTGAGAAATTTACAGAGAAGTGCTCCTCTAGACTGAGCAGATTAAGACTGTTTCTTTCCTCTTGTTGGCATCACCCTTGATTTTCCTTCTTTGGCAGAGTTGGACTCAATATGTATTTAGAGTTGCCTATAGAAGGCATCTTCTTCATCTACCTTTGGATTTAGCTTTTGTTGTAACCATCTCAGGTATTGAGAACTAGCCTTTGGTAGTTGGTCTTCTAACCTGAAGAATCTCCTGTTACCATCTTCATCCCTGAACTCCATCATCCAGAAGGGTTGAAGATGGATTTTCTGTCCATTGTATGGGATCTTCATTTTCCTTGGTAGACTTGATGGGGAGTTCCATTCCCTCCTTATTTGTTCTATTCTGTCCAGTATCTCCCCTTTTGCTATCTTGGAGAACCCTGTGTACCTCTTGATTGTAGAGAACACTTTGGTTAAGGTATGATAATTTTCTCCAAGAACCCTTTGTAGTGGCCATGTCCTTTCCATTCCTCCCTTGTATACAAAGACCAATCTTTCAGGCAAATGTCTATACTTGTCAATTCCTCTTACTTCTGACAATTCATCCAGATAAAGATTCATGCCAGAGTATTCTTCAATATCTGCCTGATAGATAAAATCATCCTTGTTTTCCAAGATTGGCTGCCTGACAATAGCAGGTACCCTAGCAACTTGAATTGGTTCCTTTGAAGGTTGCTTCCTTGGTTTCCTTTTCTTCTGTATAGGCTTCTGTTGAGGCTTCAGCAAGAATGAAGGAACCTCAATGGAGTCAAGATTCATTGGTTCCTCTTTAGGTACTATAGGCTCACCATGGAAATTCACATCTGGGTTGAATACTTTTACATCAATAGGTTGTGATGAACCAACTGTCTCCTTGTTTTCAATTTCTGGAGAGACAGGCCTCCTTGCCTTTGATTTTATTCTCTTGGATTTGGGAACTGATTTCCCTTTCTTTTTGAATTTGGGGACTTCCTCAGGTTCCCTCAATTCATCCTCTACCTCATCCAATAACTCTTGAGCCAGCCTTGCTTGCTTCTCATCTGAGTTTTCATATTGATATTCAGTGCTTGGTTGAGATTCTCTTAGCAGCCTTGAAGTCTCTTCTCTCTTGGCTTCAACAAATCTAGGATGGCTGTTGGATATGTTTAGAACTTTTCCATTCCTTATGATTACAGCCATCCATTCTCTTACACAACTGTTAGTCTTCTCCTTGAATTCCTTGATTGCCTTACCCATCAGCTTCTCTTCATCATCCTTGGGAAATGGAAAGTCCAGTTGTAACTTGTTCTTCCCATTTGCTTTTGGTGGTGAGAAGGGTCTTGTTTTGATGTAGGGTTCAAATTCCTTAACATGAGAAGGCTCAGCATCATAGAATGTAGGAGCCACAATTGCTGGAGTGAGCACCTTCAGAATTGTTGTAGATATTGTTGGAGCTGAGGTTTGGCTAGAGAACAGAGTTGATGCAATAGATTGATTGATCAATCTTTCTGTCCTCATTATCCTTTCATAGTTTTCCTCTTTCATCTTTTGTAGAGCTTCAATTTTGGCTAGCTTTTCCTTATCTGTCAAGTTTGAGAAATCAAACTCTTCAGATAGAGCTACTTGTTCAGGTTTGGATTTGCTGGGGGAAGCTGTGACAATGAATTCTTGTGGATTGACCACTATGGTAGGCTGCTGCTCCCCCTCACTTGCTGCTTCCCTGCTTTCAGAAATTAAGATTTGACTTGTAGTTGCCACAGCCTCTTCCACTTTCTCCCCCTTTTTGTTAGCATCAAGGGTTTGACTAGAAGTTGGGGCTGCAACTAACTTCTCTAGCAGTTGGGTTTGCAGTTTCTGATGTTGAAGAAATTGCTCCATCTGGGATTCCATCTTTTCCACTCTTGAATTGAGGAGTTGCACCGACTTAGCCAGGTTGTCTTCTTTGAGGAACCTTTGTTGCAACACCCTCTGAGTGGCTGTAGGAGCTAGTTGCTCTAGCTTGGAATCCGCAGAGATCTTCACATCCTTGATTTCTTGTTTGACCTCCTCTAAGTTGGATCTCTGAATCACCATTTGCATCTTTTGTAACTTAAGGGAGTCAATTGCCTGTTGAAGAACAACCTTTCTCTGTGGATCTGCTTCTGGGTGCTCAGCCAGGGCAGATTTATATTGCCTTATGATTTCCATATCAAGTTGATGATAGGTGTAGTTGTGAGCAAATGCAAAATCATGAATACTGCTACCACCTTCATCTTCAGGACTCTGGCTGTCTGCATCTTCAGAATCTTCAAATTCTTCACTCTCAGCAGTGGTTGGCAGAGCTGCTATAGATTCCTTAGCTCTAAGTAGAGACTGTGAGGTGTGCACTAGGTGCATTGCCTCCTCTGCTTCCACATTGCCCTATTGTGCCAGAATTTGATAGGCAGGAACAGGGTGAGTAAAGGTTTCAGCATCCAAGGAAATGGAGTCAATCATGGACTGATATTCTTTTTGATATTCCATTTCCTTGGCTGCATCCTCAACCTCCATTGACTCACTAGCAATGGCTGCTTCTTCCATCCTAATTTCTCCTGTAGTCCCTTCTCTCCCCTCATCTCTCTTTTCTTGCATCAAGGGCTCCCCTTGGCTTACACCTCTCACACCCTCACCTTCACCTACTAAGGTGGAACTCTCAAACTCTCCTTTTGCCTGACCGGAAGAAATGGCCAGCCTCTCATTATTTACCTCTCCTTTTGCCTGCTCACAAGGCAGCCTCTCACTCCCTTCCCTCAATCCTAAAAGTGTTTCAACTACTGAGAACTCCTCCACACTTGACACAGGAATGTCAGATATAGCAGTGGTAGAGTGAGTTATCAATGGATAAGGAATATCCGTTGATGAAGTAGTTATAGCTGTCAACGGATGGCTAGATAGAGGCGCATCCATTGATGGAGAAACACTTGTCAATGGATGAAGGATATCCGTTGAGGAAGGAATAATTTTATCCGTTGAAGAGAAAACCAACACTGAATCTGTGGAGATTGATTTTAAGTTTGAGGCCACAGTCTGTGTTGAGAATTCTGGAAGGGAAGATTGATGGTCCAATAAATCATCTAAAAGATGATGACCACCAATTACAGAGTGGGGCTTCTCCAAGAATCTTAAAGATGGAGAATCAGGAATTGATGTAGATATCATATCCACATCCAGAGATGGAGCTGGTGATGGTGGATTGTAATGTGTGTCGATTTGAAGATTAAGATCAAGGGGCTGTGACTCCACATTTATTGAAGCCACATCAAACTGAGTTTGAGAAGGTACAGTTTCCTGTACAGTGTGTGCACCCTGTGATTCCCTTGTGGTTTTAGATTTCACTCTTCTTCCATAGGTTTTTGAGATTGGGCTATATGTGTCTCTAACCCTCTTGTGCAGTGTTCCTTGTAGGGAACTTGATTCAGTAGTCATACTCGGTTGAGAGAGTGTAACTGGAATTTGGCTTGAAGTTACATTAGCAGTCTTTTGAGAGACTGAAATGGTGGTTGCACTCATCTCTCCTTCCTTATCCTTAGGGCTTCTTTGATGTTAACCCTGTCCCTCACCACTCACTACCACCTTCACATTCCCCTCAAGAGTTTTGGTAGGTTTTACAACAGGTGTCTTTTGAGAGACACTTGAGGTTTGCTGTTTAGATTGTGATTTTGGAACTCTGGATTTGGTCACTTTGGTAGGAGCCTGTTTGGTCACAACTACAGACTCCATTGTGACACTAGAAGGCAAAGAAATTTGGGGGTTGGAGATAGGGGTTTCAGAGTTAGAGATAGTTACCTGAACAATTGCTAGACATACCAATTGTACTCCGGCATTGAGGTTCATTCGAATCAGGTCACTTAAGACTCTCTTCTCCTGAACAAAACATTGGAACTTGCTATCCGGGTTAGCAATGGATAGCTTATTCTCAGATACATGCAGTGCTAAGAGCATTAAAAATCTAGCAAAGTAGATATTCTTGCTCCTAGTTTCCTTTTTACCCAACTTTGCAGCTATCTCATACATAACTAATGTGCCAAAATTATAGAATTTATCATTTAAAAGCATACACATCATTGTTAGCATGGACTGGGTAACAGCATCAAAATTACTAATTTTTCCGGAAAAAGTTTTAATGAAGGCATCACAGAAATAGCTCCATTCTTTAACCATTCCTTTCCTAACAATTTTCCCTAAGTTTTCAGTACGAAGGGCATAATTAATAGAATTAAGCATGGCAACAATTTCAGCATCAGTAGGTACTTTCAGACAGTTATTCTCAGGCAATTTTAAACAAGCAGTTATTACATCAGAATTAACCACATAGTTTTTACCCTTTAAAGAAAAAGCAATTGTACCGTCTGTGCCATTGTACTCAGCAGATGTCCACATTTCTTCAATTACCTCGTGGATAGCATATGACAGTTTGCATTTCTTCACGAAACTCATCAAAGTGTGGTAAGCTTCTGGAGCATTCATTGTGTCAACAAAGGCCGCGAAATTGTTCTTCTCATAGGTAAACCCAGTGGAGGACATCATCTTAACAATAGGCGTCATTGAAGTGATTGAACTTTGGTTACAGAGAGTTTTAGGGAAGAAGATGCAGTTAACTTTTGATATGCTTGAAAATGAATAAAAGTGAGATGTGAGAGTACAAGTCCGCCTTTTATATTTTTCAAGAATTAAAAATGAAATAATTAAAAGTAATTACTCCATTGGTCAAAAGTAACTGTCAGATAATAAATAAAAAGAGAATAAGTACAGCCATGATTAGATATACACGGTTACCAACGGTTATAAAAAAAAGTGTATATCAACGGATATAGAATGAACGGTTGAGATACAGTTTATCCGTTGATGACGTGGATAGCCTGTTACCCGTTGACATGCAAAAATCTAGTAATGTGTTTATACTATCAACGGATAAAAGGATATCCGTTGATAAGCTAATTTTGCCTTAGACAAAATTTCTGCAGAAAATTTTTCTGAAAGTTTTAACTTTCAAGTAAATCAAAACACATTTCTAGCTTCAATTCATTGAAGTCAAATATCATTAGGAATTATGAAAAGTTAAGCATACCTAGCTCACCTACCAATCTTGTGAATGTGGATTCATCAAGAGGCTTGGTGAAGATATCTGCAAGCTGCATTTCAATTGGCACAAAGTGCATTTCTACTGTACCATTCATCACATGTTCTCTAATGAAGTGGTATTTGATGTCAATGTGCTTGGTTCTCGAATGTTGCACTGGATTCCCTGTGATGGCAATAGCACTTGTGTTGTCACAGAAAATTGGAATCTTCTCAACTTTTAGACCATAGTCAATGAGTTGGTTTCTCATCCATAGAATCTGTGCACAACAGCTTCCAGCAGCAATGTACTCAGCTTCAGCTGTAGAAGTGGAGACTGAGTTTTGTTTCTTACTGAACCATGAAACAAGCCTGTTTCCTAGAAATTGACAGGAACCTGTAGTACTTTTCCTATCAACTCTGCAACCTGCATAATCTGCATCTGAATAGCCAGTTAGATCAAAACCAGATTCTCTTGGGTACCAAATGCCAAGGTTTGGTGTTCCCTTGAGATACCTGAAAATTCTTTTAATAGCTATTAAGTGAGACTCTCTAAGGTCAGCTTGAAATCTAGCACAAAGACAAGTAGAAAACATTATATCAGATCTACTAGCTGTTAGGTATAGAAGTGAACCTACCATGCCTCCATAGCTTGAGATGTCCACAGACTTTTCCTTAGTATTCAACTCAAGCTTAGTTGCAGTGGCCATAGCTGTTTTAGCAGATGTACAATCCATTAAGTCAAATTTCTTTAAGAGATCATAAATATATTTTGTTTGACTTATGAAAATGCCCTCATTAACTTGCTTTACTTGAAGGCCAAGAAAGTAAGTTAATTCACCCATCATGCTCATTTCATACCTACTTTGCATAAGTTTGGCAAACTTTTTGCAAAGCTTCTCATCTGTAGACCCAAAAATAATATCATCTACATAGATTTGAACAAGTATTGAAGAGCCATTAATATCCCTATGAAATAAGGTTTTATCTACTGTACCTCTAGTGAAGTGGTTCTCCAAAAGAAATTGAGATAAAGTGTCATACCAGGCTCTTGGTGCTTGCTTCAAACCATAAAGTGCTTTCATGAGAAGATATACATATTCTGGAAATTCTGGATCCTCAAAACCAGGAGGTTGATGGACATAGACCTCTTCTTCTAGTTCCCCATTTAGAAAGGCACTTTTGACATCCATCTGATAGACTTTGAAATTGGCATGTGTTGCATAGGCTAGAAAGATTCTTATTGCCTCAAGTCTTGCCACTGGAGCAAAAGTTTCATCAAAATCTATTCCTTCTTCTTGAGAATAGCCCTTTGCCACTAATCTAGCTTTATTCCTCACAATTATGCCATTTTCATCTGTCTTATTCTTGAGAACCCATTTAGTACCTATGACACTTCTGTCATCAGGTTTGGGCACAAGTTTCCATACTTTATTTCTTTCAAATTGGTTTAGCTCTTCTTGCATTGCTAACACCCAATCTGGATCTAGAAGGGCATCTTCCACTTTCTTAGGTTCCTCTTCAGACAGGAAGCTACTGTATAGACATTCTGCTTGGGTGGCCCTTCTAGTTTGGACTCTTGAATTTGATTCACCAATGATTAACTCAAATGGATGATTTCTAGTCCATTTTCTTGCAGGTGGAAGGTTTGATCTTGATGAGGTTGCTTCATTTCCATGATCATGTTGATTTAGCATTGAATTTTGACCTTGAGAAACTCCCCCTGAGTTTGTTGTCCTTGCTGAATTATTAAGTTGAATGTCAATGGATGCATCATTTTGCCTATCGACGGATGCTTGAGAATATCTGTCAACGGATGCATCTCTAATAGTGTCAACGGATGTTGCAGAATGACTGTCAACGAATGTTGCAGAATGACTGTCAACGGATGCTTCATTTTCAGTGTAAGCATCACTTCTAATTGGTATAACAGCTCTAGGTGGATCTCTGTGGTCATGATCTTCATTTTCCTCATCATCATCATAGTACATTCTTCCTTCACCTTCATTCTCAAATTCCAACTTTTCATGGTAACCTTCATCATTTAGGCCTAGAATCTTTTGATCATCAAACACAACATGTACAGATTCCATAACAATTCTTAGATTGTAGACCTTGTAGGCTTTCCCTGCTGCATATCCAACGAAAATAGCTTCATCTGCCTTTGCTTCAAATTTGCCCAAATTATCTCCATGATTCCTTAGCACAAAACACTTACACCCAAAGACATGTAGGAAAGCTAAAGTTGGTTTCTTGTTGGTTAATAACTGATAAGGAGTCATTCCTCTAGCTTGGTTGACCAAGGAAATATTCTGAGTAAAGCATGCAGTGTTGACAGCTTCAGCCCAGAAATATGTTGGTAACCTTGATTCACTTAACATTGTTCTAGCTGCTTCAATGAGAGTTCTGTTTTTCCTTTCAACAACTCCATTTTGTTGAGGTGTTCTGGCAGCAGAAAACTCATGGACAATTCCATTCTCTTCACAGAAAATCTTCATTGTGGAATTCTTGAATTCAGTACCATTGTCACTCCTGATTCTTTGTACTCTGTCTTCAGAACCATTGTTTAGCATTCTGAGATGATTGATGATGATTTCACTTGCACAATCCTTGGAGTGCAGGAAGAAAGTCCATGTAAACTTAGAAAAATCATCTACAACCACCAGACAGTATTTCTTCTTTGAAATAGACATGACATTTACTGGACCAAATAAATCCATATGCAGCAATTGAAGAGGCTTAACAATGGATGACTCTGTCTTGCTTTTGAAGGATGATTTCTTTTGTTTTCCTAATTGGCAGGCATCACACAGCCCATCTTTGACAAACTCCAATTGAGTGATTCCTCTAGCAAGATCCTTTCTTACCAAATCATTCATAACTTTAAAATTCAAATGTGACAGCTTCTTATGCCATAGCCAACTCTCATCCTTACTTGCTTTGCTGAAGAGACAAGTAATGGATTCTGAGCATGCTGAATTGAAGTCAGCTATGTAAACATTTCCTTTTCTAAAGCTTGTCAATACCACATTGTTGTCTTCCTTGGCAGAAACAACACGGGCTTCTTTTGTGAACTTTACTTCATAGTCTTTGTCACAAATCTGACTGATACTCAGCAAATTGTGCTTCAAACCTTCAACTAAAGCCACTTCTTCAATGATGACATTGTCTTTTGAAATCAGGCCATATCCCTTAGTATATCCTTTGCTGTCATCTCCAAAGGTAATTCTAGGGCCAGCTCCTTCCTTGAACTCTATGAGTAGGGTTGAATCTCCTGTCATGTGCCTAGAGCATCCACTGTCTAGGTACCATAGATTCCTTCTGTTTCCCTGCACACATTTCAAAAACAAATCAAGTTGATTTTGGTACCCAAGCTTCCTTGGGTCCTTTCTTGTTAGCCTTTGACTTTGCACTCTTAGCATTCTTCAACTTAGGTGTAGATGCTTGAGTGATGGGGTTTGACAAATGCTCATTTGCATGAATATTGGATGCATGCATGTGTGGAAAATTGGCATACATATTATTCATGTTAGGTATGTTCCATGACATTTGTGGCACATTCATAGATTGAAAGTAAGGATTAGACATATATGGCATGTTCACATATGGATTTGAAAAACTAGCATTTTGATACAAGACAGGCATAACAGGCATTGCAGGCATACATGGCATTGGTTGAGGTACATGAACAGGAGCCTTGTTGACAATCTTGCAATTAGAGGATAGATGATTGACACTATTACAATTACTACAAGTTTTCCTAGGAGCAAACTTGTCAGGAGAGTAATTGTTTTTCTTGTTGATGCCTATCTTACCATTTCTGTTCTTTTTCTTTTTGCCCTCAATTTCTACCTTTTCATTGTCTGATTTACCAACAGCCTTTTTGTTGTGTAAATCACCTGTCTTAGCCTTCCCACTGGATTTGGTTTTGCTGCACTCACCACTAACAAAATTCTTGTTTACTGGACCATACTTGATATCCAGTTTCCTAAGTTCCTTTTTACTAACAGACTTTTTGTTAGTCGACGGATACCCCTCATCCGTTGACGGTTCATCTGTCAACGGATGATCACTATCCGTTGATTCACAAATAGTCTCTAGATCCTCAAGGCCAGGTTTTAGCTCCTTTTTCTTTTGAGTCCAGGTATCCTTCACAAATGATTCTATTCCCTGAACTTCTATTATGTTTTGAGAAATATTCCTACAACTTTGAAATTTAGCAATTATCCTTTGTTCTTTTTCAAGCTGGTCTTTTAAAATCAATTCTCTTTTTAACACAGCTTCAAGTTCACTTTTAGCATTATTGCAATCAACTCTCATTTTCTCAAATTCTAGAAATTGAGTTTCTAGAGCAGCATTTCTATCACTTAAAAATAGATTAGACTCTTTAATCCTATTGTTCTCTTTAGTAAGTGATTTAAGAGTAACACTTAAGTGATATAGTTCAGTAGACATTTCATCTATAACACTATTGCATTCCTCTTTGGTGAGCTCAGAGAGATTAGTAGAAAATACATGATTGCTAGATGAACTTGCTTCCTGCTCTCCAGAATCAGCCATTAAAGCAAGGTTGACTAACTCAACATCATCATCAGAATGATTGTTATCAACAGCCCAGTCATACTCTTGGGTCAAGAATGCCTTTCCTTTCTGTCTGAGAAGATCAAAATATTTCTTCTTATAGTCAACAGCCTCAGTTGGCTTTCCCTTGTTCTCAGATCTAGGTTTCCTGCATTCACTTATCATGTGACCAGCAATTCCACAATTGTAGCATTTAATTTTGGATTTATCCATATAGTTGCTTGTGGAAAAATCCTTGTTAAATGGCTTGGCCACCCCAGAGTTTCTCTTGAATTTCAGCTTAGAGAATCTCCTAGATAGAAAAGCTAAGTGCTCATCTATCTCATCCAATTCATCCTGCTGAAGAGCATTCAATTCCTCAGACACCTTTTCCTTGCTCCTGCTTGATTCAGCTCTACCTTTACAAACCTCCCTGTTTGGTGTAGAACTAGCAGTTTCTGTCCTTTCCTCCTTTTGCTCCAAGTTGGCAACAAGTGCAACTGACCCACTTTTCTTTTAAGACTTCTCAATCTCTTCATCCTGTTCCATTTCCAGCTCATAGGTCTTTAAAGTTCCATAGAGCCTTTCAAGAGTAAATGTCTTGTACTCTTGAGTGTTTCTTAGAGAAACAATCATTGGCTTCCATTCCTTGGGCAGTGATCTCAGAAATTTGAGATTAGAATCTTTAACTTGATAGATTCTTCCATACAGTTTCAAACCATTTAGTAGCTTTTGAAATCTACTAAATGTATCATTCAATGTTTCTCCACTCTTAAAGTGAAAATGTTCATACTGTTGGATTAGTAGTTGCATCTTGTTTTCCCTTACCTGTTCTGTTCCTTCACACAGGGTTTGAACAATGTCCCATACTTCCTTGGCGGTAGTACAGTTAATAACATTGTCAACCATGTCTGTTTCTAGACCATTAAACAGAATATTCATGGCCTTTTTGTCTTTGTGGACTTCTGCAATATCTTCAAGACTCCACTCAGAAACAGGTTTGGGAATGAGAGTGTCAGGCACATCATCAGCCAGGCCAACTCTTGTTGCTGTCTTCATTGGAATGTGAGGACCCTTGTCAATGTAATCCACAAAGCCCTCATCAATAGACGAGAGATGTAGACGCATTTTTACTATCCAGTGAAAGTAATTTTCTCTATCAAGAACTGGAATCTTTACTCCATAATCCTTTTTAGACATGTTGGAAGTGTGTTGATCTTTAAACTTCAAATATGTTAGAAGCTTGCTCTGATACCAATTGTTATTCCCAGATTACACACTTGTATAATTGTAGAAGGGGGGGTTGAATACAATTCTTGATATTTATAAATTTCTGATAAGAACTCCAGAAATTTAAGCAGAGATAATTGCAATATAAGATTTAAACACAAACACATATAAAATCAGGTGGTTAATATGCACCACCTGAAGCTTTTATTTGAAGAAAACTCTGTTATACAAAATGTACACAGCTGCCGTTTTACAACTCTTTGCTTCTAAGGATATTCAAGAAACCCTAAGCAAATATGTCTGTTTTCTTAACCTACAAAGAGTTGCTACACTTGGTTATATATCCCAAGTTTTACAAGTACTACTGGAATAAGATAATACTAATCTAATTCTAGTTGACTTGCTACTACACTCCAAATACACATGTAGCCGAAAGGTTGTCCTTGTGTTCAGACATGTCTCCTGCACCTTTCTTGTATTCATAGTGTAAACCGAATGCTTCTTTCTTCTGTGTTTCCAAAGTATGGCTGCCATACTGCTTTTTGTATTTACTATCAACCCATGTGATCTGTCAATCAAACATGTCCTTATCAACTGCTAATCCCCAGCTAATCATAGAAGACATTGTCAATGATTATCCGTTGATGTTGTACACTGACATCCGTTGATGATGTTATTGAGTGGTAGCCGTTGATCTTGAGACTTGAGCTGTATCCGTTGATAGAGTGGATTTGAGTTGTATCCGTTGATATTGTTTTGTCTTCATCTGTTGATACACTTTCACTTAGACAGAATTACATAGCATAGCTTATTTACAATTGGCTACCCTATTCTGCCTATCCGTTGATAGTCAACATGACTGTGGATAAAAACACTATCAACTGATAACATAGAGATACTTGCAGTATGCTACAAAACCTCATCCGTTGATGAGCTACCTGTCAACGGATAGAGTTATAAATCCTCATCCGTTGACAGCTACAAAACCTTATACAATTTTATTAATTGTGAAGTTATCATCAAGTACAACATATTCCTAACAAGATGGAACATCCGTTTTGTTGAAAAAGTCAAGGAGTTTGGCTTCATACAAAATGAAGATGAGCCGTGTGTTTACAAGAATGTTAGTGGGAGTCATGTGGCATTCCTAGTATAATATGTAGATGACATATTACTAATTGGGAATGACATTCCTTCTCTACAGGCAGTGAAGACTTGGTTGGGAAAAAGATTCTCAGTGAAAGACTTAGGCAATGCTACCTATATCTTAGGGATCAGGATCTATAGAGATAGATCTAAAAGATTAATCGGATTAAGTCAGAGTACATACATTGACAAGGTGTTGCATAATTTTGGAATGCAAGAGGCAAAGAAAGGATATGTCCAAATGTCTCATGGGATAGTGATCTCAAAGGAAAACTATCCTAAATCATCAGATGATAAGGACCGTATGAGTAAAGTACCATATGCTTCGGCAATTGGTTCTATAATGTATGCAATGATATGTACTCGTCCTGATGTCTCGTATGCTTCAAGCATGACGAGTAGATACCAGTCTAATCCAGGTGAAGGTCACTGGACAGCTGTTAAGAATATTCTTAAGTACCTTAAAAGGACTAAGATTCGTTCTTGATTTATGGAGGAGATGAGAAGCTAGTTGTATGAGGTTACACTGATGCTATTTCCAGACATATAGGGATGATTCTATGTCCCAATCTAGATTCGTGTTTTGTCTAAATGGAGGTGCTGTAAGCTTGAAAAGTTCAAAGAAAGAGACAGTAGCTGATTCTACAATGGAAGCTAAGTATATTGCTGCCAATGAAGCAGTCAAAGAGGCTATTTGGATTTGGAAGTTTATTACAGGACTTGGTGTGGTTCCATCGATCGCAGATCCAGTTGATCTTTATTGCGATAACAATGGAGCCATTGCGCAGGTTAAGGAACCAAGGTCCCATTCCAAGGCAAAGCATATACTTAGGAGATATTACCTTCGTCGAGAGATAAATGAGAGAGGAGGTATAGATATATGTAAAGTGCATACTAATGATAATATTGCGGACCCACCAACCAAGGCTTTGTCGTAGCAAAAGCACGAAGGTCACACTAGTTCCATGGGTATGGTATTAGATACATGGGCAATTGGCTCTAGTGCAAGTGGGAGTTTGATAGTGTTAATGCCCTAGAGACAGTGTAGTTGTGCTTCTAGGAAAGACTATTTTGTTATAACATGATTATGTTCTATGGATTATTATACATTAATTTATTATGTCTTTATTTACTGCAGGATAAATGTTAGAGTAATAAATATCCTTGGAATATAGAACACATATTCTATATCTTTAACTATGTGACTTAAAAATGAGATTATATGAATAATGTTTATATTCCTAAATATCCCTAATCGAGAATTATTAATATGGGACAATTATAATGCATAAAGATTAGTTTGTTTGTTGACGGATGACCACATCTCATTGGTCATAGGTATAGTGATACTAAAGTAAAGAACATAGGTGCATGTAGTTTTATACATGGCACTGGATTAACATACGGTGAGATTCTACATGTTGATAATGTCATTAGAAAGACTCACAGTGATAATGGTGTACTGATCCTTAGACTTGAGATCATTGTATTTCTATACGAGGATTAATATACTTTGACTACATTAAAAGTTACCTTTGACAGGGTGATGATAAAAGTGGACATCGAGTATATTATGAGTCGTCTGAGAAATATGAATGATAGATATAGGATTTACTCCTATTATTAGGAGAGATATTATTGACCTCTTGATTGAGTGAGACTATGAAAATGCGTGGCTATGCTCAAATATTGATTTGTTTTAATAGTCTTTTCATTGATCAAGGAAACCCGGATAAAACATTGAAGAGGATGACTAATTACATGCCTCGAGTTTAATTTATAATATTTAGTTAAAGGGATTATATTACACGGAAACATTAATCACAAAAGGTTTAATTGGATCACCAATTATTATTATTACTTGGGTAGCAATGACGTATTACTAGATGCCTCTCATTGTTTATAATTTATTATTGGATATTAAAATTATTGTCAACGTAATAATAACCTAAAGGGTTACACAATAAGAACGTTTAAAAGGAGTTTTAATTTTAATTATGAATTTAAATTAAATCATTAAATTCGAAACTAGTTATTAATTAATTGAGCTGGTCTTAATTAATTATTAAAGGGAATTCGAATTTAATAATAAAACCAAATCAGAATGGGTTTGGAGAAGCCCAATTCGATTTAAGGTTTTCGCCCAATCTCTCTTCCCTATAGTACATAATGATGTATTGTTTAGGGACACACTTTTGCAATTCGTTTTTAGAGAAAAACATGTGAATGCGTTTGGCTCCGGTGATCGTTGGACGATCAAGCGTTCGTATGGACTACTTTGGCAAAGTAGATCTCGAAGAGGGCTATGTGGTGATTGCTTTGGACCTCCATCTGTCATCAACTGTTAAAGATTCGTTTTAAGGTAAACGTTCATAACTACGAATTAATTGTCTTGTTTCGCATGGATCCTACGATATGATTTCGATTTTTCATTCTTTTTTGCGTTTAATTCCGCTGCGTTTGATGCTCGAAACCCTTCAAATGGAATGTCTCTGAGAATCATTTTAATCCATTCTATGTTACATGATATGTACAAATAATGATACTTCTTGTTGTGACATGCAAATATCAATCTACTCCTAAGAGAAAATGATCAGATGACAATAAAATGTCGTAGTATACTTGAGAAGGCATGGCGATATATTTATTTTCTCTAATGGATCTAAATTAAAACTAAAGGTCCTTGTAGTCTGAAGTTTTAATCAAGATCAGTTTGATAGTAGATTCATGTCGGGGCACTCGATAATCCTGAGTGGAAAGATAGTGAGTTAAAATAGTTTCAAGCAATAGACACTCATTAATATTAGATCAGAAGGCATAGTGTGTTTTGTTGTAAATGTGTTGCAATAGTGGATAAGAAAACTAGTTTCTGTGTTGGGTTAGTTCTTGGTAGATAATAAGCCATTGAGTTGTAATGTGATAACTCAAGGGCATCAGATTAGTGCATGCTAAGGAACCATGATCCCATCTAAGGTCTAACCACATAATTGCGGCTCTCTCATCCGATTAGGGAGATCGATGAAAGAGAGGTTGTCAACATTGTGAAAGTTGACATACACAAACAACGTAATAGACCAATTGTTAAAGCCATTTCACAGGCTCATTTTGATCTTCACATAGTGATGATGGGTATAGGATACTGAAGTGATTGGTTTTAGTACAAGTGGGAGATTGAAAGAGAAGTGTCCTAAATCCAATCATGGATGATGAGTTAGGATAAACTTTCTTGTAAATCTTATTAGGTTTTGTGATTATTAGTGAAAGACATATTTGTCTTTATACGGGCTTTATCTATTTAAAGTGTATTAAATTAGATGTTCCATAGTTTAGAGTAAAGCATCTAGAATTATAATGAGATTATAATAGTGAGATCTAGAAGATGATAACACTAGACTTAAAACTGTTCTTGATCATAGGATAACTGATTGGAAGTTACTTAATCCGTAAAGATCAGTACATACTATGCGAGCTTCCTAGGAAGGATGTATGTTCTCATAGGCATTTGTGTGGTGACACTATAGCTAGTATGTAGGTGCTTATTAAGGAACAAGTTCACTGAACATGACTCGATCAGTGGAGCAACTAATGGAGTTTACTCACGTGTCGATAGTTGTTCACTAAGTGATAGTTGTACAAGTGTCCTTAGACTTGAGATCGTTAGAGTAATCTTGTATATAATGAACTATGCTTTGGTTTAGTCCTTAGTCCCAAGGACACCTATTAGGTCTATTCTCGGCATAGGGATTTGTGTATGTAGATAGTTAACAGTCAATAAAGGATCAACCCCTTCCAGTATAGGAAGAGAATATCCTATGTTATTCTTATTATGCTAGTTCAGGAATCTCTGGCCAGAGTGAATGAAATTAGAAAGGAGTTTCTAATTTGCATTAACATGAACTATGCATTATGAATAAGGAATCATATGATTAAATTTGATAGGCTTGACACGAGTTCCATGCCTTGTATTTAATCGGGATATTGTAGGGTGGAAGGAATTAAATTGCACGGTAACTATTCACTGACTAGGTTCTAGGTATTCTAAGCGGCGAATTCATATTATCCGGATAGTCGGGATATGCTGAAAAATATCCCTCACGATGTAGAATAAATATGATTAATTATTTAATTAATTATATTTAATGAATTATAAGAATTCATATAAATAATAATAATAAAATAGTATTATTATTATTATTTATTTCTACTACTGGCTTAATATTGAACATGCAGGGTCACCCAATAAAAGAGACTAATTTATTGATGGAGGAATTAATTAATAATGGCTAGTAATTATTTATTTGTGAAATAAATAATTTATCAGCAAATTTTATAATTGATTAAATAAGATTTAATTAATTATAAATTAATTAAGAAGAGTTGTTAATATTATTAATTAAGGATTTAATTTAAGAAATTAAATCAAATGAGATAATTATTTTCTAAGGAGTTTAGAAAAAGAATTAATTATTAAAATAGTTTTAATTATTAATTAATTGATTAATAAGTTTAATTAAAAGGGTAAATAATTATAAGGGAAAAATCAACTGAGATTTTTTGCCTATAAATATAAGATTATTAACGTTATCAGCCTAACAACATTTTACGTAAGTTTTAGAGAGGCAACCCTAATTCTCTTAACCCGACTCTTCCTCTCTCATTCAATCAATCTCTTGGTGGATACCGGTAGAGAGCTTCACTCGCTGAGGAGATCTGCTAAGAGACTATGTTCGCCATCCTTGGATCACTTTTAAAGGTTAGTAACGATCCCACATATTTATAAATTAATTTTATGCATTGTATATGCGATATATATGTATGAAATTGTGATTCATACTTCCGTATATGCATATATATATATATATATATATATGATTAAATTTCAATTAAGAAAATTGAAAATAGTATTTCAAAAAAATTTGAATTCTTTTTATCATAGTAAGTTATTAAATATAAAATTCCAAAATAAATTTATATTGTAATATCGCGTAATTTTTAGAATAATAATAATAATAAAGAATAATAGAATAAAAAGGATTAAAATTAAATTATAAATAGGATTTAAAATTGGATTAGAATAATGGGCTTAAAACATGGATCAGACTTGAATATGGGTTACTAGTAGGTCTTGAATTAGGGTTATAAGACATTATAAATACATCTTTGCTTTTTTCTAGTCTTAGTTATCAAAATTCGTAGGGCTTTTTCAAACACAATTCAGCAGTCTTGTAAAATTCGTAGAAAATTCATCGTAGGTCGGAATTCATTAATTCTGGACTTTTCGGAAAGATCTTTTCGTGCTCTACAACTTTCATTCTTTGAGTTTTTCAAGAAAATATTGTTTAGAGGGTCAAAAAGGTTAGTTACAGATCTGGTCAGGAGTGGTTACATGTTTGGATTCTTGTTTTCCCGTGTCGAGGTAAGTTTTCGATTGATCTGTCTAGTGTTTTCCAAATTATGTGTTATGTGTACATATTTGTTATCAAAACATGGGCTAAGTGATTATATTTTGAATTGATATATATTATTGTATATATGTGTTATGTGTAAACAATAGTCTTGGTACTCTGATTTATGCCATGGTTTACGAAAATAAGAATAAGAACAAGGACCGATTCACCGGGTTGTAGTGGCAGTTTTCTAAAAATTTAGGACCGTTATCACCGGGTTGTAGTGGTCGTGGTATGAATTGTGGGTTTCAAGTTATTGTTATTGTTGTTATGTGCTGTCGAATTATATCGAATAAGAATAAGTGCATCGTAAGTGATTGTTTCGTATATCGTTATTGTATTGTATTGAATATTATAATATCATTATATGTATACGTTTTACTTGGACTTAATAGTGGATCGATTGGTTACTTGCTGGGCTGTATAGCTCATTACTTACAATTTTCAGGTTCGGTGTACAATCGAGTTTGGTAGCGTTGGAGTTCGAAGACCATAGAATTGGGCTAGATTGACTTTTCGATAAATGTTAGCTGCGCTATTGTAATATGTACCTTTGTAATTGACTTTTTGATTAATAAAATTGTATTTCCTTTTAGTTACGATTTAGAATTAATAGTCCGAAAAGTCGGGCTGTTGCAGTTGGTATCAAGAGCGGGCTGTCCTTCGGAGTGTATTAGGTATGGGACTAGTACATTCTCTAGGATGTGATCCTTTAGACTGTCGTTAGGACTAGAATTTTGGAATAGATGTGCCATGAACTTTTGGAGTGTATGAGTTTAGAATTTGGGGACCAAATTTTTTTTAAGGAGGGTAGTATGTAATATCCCGTAATTTTTAGAATAATAATAATAATAAAGAATAATAGAATAAAAAGGATTAAAATTAGATTATAAATAGGATTTAAAATTGGATTAGAATAATGGGCTTAAAACATGGATCAGACTTGAATACGGGTTACTAGTAGGTCTTGAATTAGGGTTATAAGACATTATAAATACATCTTTGCTTTTTTCTAGTCTTAGTTATCAAAATTCGTAGGGCTTTTTCAAACACAATTCAGCAATCTTGTAAAATTCGTAGAAAATTCATCGTAAGTCGGAATTCATTGATTCTATACTTTTCGGAAAGATCTTTTCGTGCTCTACAACTTTCATTCTTTTAGTTTTTCATGAAAATATTGTTTAGAGGGTGAAAAAGGTTAGTTACAGATCTGGTCAGGAGTGGTTACATGTTTGGATTCTTTTTTTCCCATGTCGAGGTAAGTTTCCGATTTATCTGTCTAGTGTTTTTCAAATTATGTGTTATGTGTACATATTTGTTATCAAAACATGGGCTAAGTGATTATATTTTGAATTGATATATATTATTGTATATATGTGTTATGTGTAAATAATAGTCTTGGTACTTTGATTTATGCCATGGTTTGCGAAAATAAGAATAAGAACAAGGACCGAGTCACCGGGTTGTAGTGGCAGTTTTCTAAAAATTTAGGACCGTTATCACCGGGTTGTAGTGGTCGTGGTATGAATTGTGGGTTTCAAGTTATTATTATTGTTGTTATGTGCTATCGAATTATATCGAATAAGAATAAGTGCATCGTAATTGATTGTTTCGTATATCGTTATTGTATTGTATTGAATATTATACTATCATTATATGTATACGTTTTACTTGGACTTACTAGTGGATCGATTGGTTACTTGCTGGGCTGTATAGCTCATTACTTACAATTTTCAGGTTCGGTGTACAATCGAGTTTGGTAGCATTGGAGTTCGAAGACCATAGAATTGGGCTAGATTAACTTTTCGATAGATGTTAGCCGCGCTTTTGTAATAAGTACCTTTTAGTTTCGATTTAGAATTAATAGTCCGAAAAGTCGGGCTGTTACAGATATATACCAATGAAAACAAAATAAGATTAAAAAATAGATAAGAAATGAGAGCAAGTCCAATAGCTTACCTATATCATCTTGAAACTCAAAATTTTGGGAAATTAACACCAAAAATTACCTATATCATCTGGTAACTCAAAATTTAGGGAAATTAACACCAAAAATCACTCCGGGGTAGTGATTCCCTAAAATCACTAGGATAAATATCTTGATTTTTGAGTAATCTCTAATCGTTACCTATTTCATTTGTTTCAATAAAAAAAATTCATTTATCCCTCTTTTTTAAAAATTCACTTCTCTCTCTTTTGTATACTTTTTTTTCTCTCTTTTTTCAAATTTATTATAATAATGATAATAATAATGAACGAGTATAGGTATTATTGTTGGAGTTGATATGCAAAATAATGTCTAAAATCGCTAGGATAATTTATTTTATAATTATATTCAATATGTAATTGGTGTAAGAGATTTCATGTGCTTTAGTCGTCAGGGGTAGATTTGTCAATTCAAAAATAATATTTTTTATATTTCAAAATATTAGTAAATAGAAATTAAAAATATCATTAAATTGTACACCTCATTTTAAAAATTATGAATCGGGTTTCAAGACATTATATAATTGGTGTAAAGTAGTTTATGTGGTTTGATCGTCGAGGTGTCGTTTTAGAACTATTATTAATAATTATATTCTTAAACAATATAAATAAAAATTAAAAATATTGTTAAATTGGACACCTTATATCAAAAAATATGAATAGGATTTTTGGTAGCATTTTGGAATTTTTCTGAAAAAATTAAAATTATTTATATCGAGTATAATAAAGTTATTGAATGAAAAAATATAAAAATAATATCTAATAATTTTAAAATTCGGAAAACATGACATTGTAAAAAATATAATAACAATTAAAATATTAAAAATTAATGTTAATAAATAAGTATCATCAATTTAATGAAATTTGCAAATATTATTTTATATTCTTCCAAAAAAATTGAAAAAAAAATCTGATATGAAAAACTCAAAAATAATATTTACAAAACATGATCCCGTGCATCATATAAATCTAGTATAGGACATTTTTGTATAAATCTAGGATGAGGATAAGAGAGAATTAGTGAGATTATAATTAATAGAGAGATAAAGAAAATATAGTGAAAAAAGTTAGTATAAGATGATGTAAGCATATTAAGGAGAATGTAACAAACTTTGAAAAAAAAATTCTCTCCGTAGTGTGAGAGTCTTTTTGTTTTTCTCTTCGTCTTTTATCTTTCCAGATTTAAGAATTGTGGGAGTCGTCTTTTGAAACTGATTTCTGGTATGGAGAATACAGATGAGATTGATAGACAAATGGCGAGATTGGATATCGAAGATGAGGAGAACGAAGAACTGGTTTTTGATGCGACTGTGGAGGAGGTTAACAAGTATGATTTGTGTCTTGTGGGTAAATTTCTTTCGGAGAAGTCGATCAACGACAGAGCCATGAAGAGTAAGCTAGAGGATATATGGAAACCAGCGATGGGGGTAACCATAAAGGAGATAAATCCTGGAATATATTTGTTCCAGTTTTATCATATTGAAGATCTCAAATGGGTGATGAATGGAGGTCCGTGGTCTTTCGAAAATATTATGTTGGCTTTGGCAACTATTCCTGCTGGCGAAAATCCTGTCAATGTGCCATTATTGTATGATAACATATGGATTCAAATACATGATCTGCCGTCAGGGTTCATGACTGAAATAATAGGCAAGCTTCTGGGCAATTTCTTCGGCGAGTTCTTGTTATATGTTCAGAAGAATGATAGTAGCTTATGGAGGGATTATACGCGCATCAAGTTAAAATTGGATGTTAGAAAACCACTGAAACGTAAGAAGAAGATTACGAATAGGAATGTGAAGGAGTTCATAGTGAATTGTAAGTACGAACGGCTGGGAGAATTCTGTTTCATTTGTGGTATGATAACCCATACGGATAGATTTTGCAGGAGGTTTTTGGAGAACAGAGGGGATAGCATTATAAAGGAATGGGGAGCTTGGCTCCCTGCACCTCCGAGAAAGTTAGCCGGTCAGGTCAAAAGCAGGTGGCTTCGGGATGACAGAGACGATGACTGGGAATCCAAGATTGGCAGGAGTAACAGTAAAGCGATTAGGGGGGGTGGTTACAAGGGTCAGTAATGAGGATACTAATCAAGAACGATATTACAGGGGGAAAGATAAGGAAAGCATGGTTTTGGCTCCATTTACAAATTCAAATAATATGGAAATAGGCGCGGTGGAATTATATAATAATGGGCCGGGTATAGAAGAGTTAAATGGGCTAGCTATTTTGGAAGGGAATAAAAGACGCAGAGAAAATACTTCAGACCAGGAAATAAGCCCTATTAATAAGAGTTTATATGTTCATGTCCAAGTTAATTTGGAGGTTTACAACACAGAAGCATCTTTTTCTGCAATGGATTGTGCTGCTTCTTCTCAACTTGATTTGGCTAAGCTTGCTAAGCAAGCTAGCCAATCGCCATGAATATCATAAGTTGGAACTGCCGAGGATTGGGGAATGCTCGGGCAGTTCGAGTGCTGAGGGATCTTGTTAAGTCCCGTAAACCCGATTTACTATTTCTTTCAGAGACTCTCGTTTGTAGTAGTAGAATAAATGATCTTTTTTTTAGTCTTGGTTTTGCAAATAATTTTTCTGTTGATCGCATTGGCAGAGGAGGAGGTTTAGCAGTTATGTGGAGAAATACTATAGCCTGTACTATTGGTAGTTTTTCTTCGAATTATATTGATGTTGAGATTCTGCAGGGTTCTTCCCCTCAGTGGCGTTTGACTTGTTTTTGTGGTTATCCAGAAAGAGATCACAGGCGTGATTCTTGGGATTTGATCAGGCATCTCTCTTCTAATTCGACACTTCCATGGTGCATAATTGGCGACTTTAATGACTTGCTCTTTCAGAGTGACAAAGAAGGTGTTCATGATCACCCACAATACTTGATGGATGGTTTCAGGGAAGCAGTTGAGGATTGTGATTTGGTGGAGATAGATTTAAGTGGAGGTCGTTTCACCTGGGAAAGAGGAAAAGGTACTCCTAACTGGGTAAAGGAACGTTTAGACCGAGCCTTTGCAACAGACCAGTGGTGGCAACTATTTCCGTTGTGTAACTTGTCTGTGCATCATGTTGTTTATTCAAACCATGACCCGATTCTGTTGGACTTATACAACGTTCAGGTCACTAAGAAACAGTTCTGTTTCAAATTTGAAAACACATGGCTCAGAGAACCAAATTTTCGTGGAGAGGTTAAGAAGCATTGGGATGATTTACCTCGTTTGCAACTTCTATCCAAGTTGATCTCTATCTCGTCTTTCATGGCTAAATGGGGTCAAAATTTAAGGATAAATTATGTAAGTAAAAGGAGATTGTGAATATCTTGGCAAGTAAGACATATGAGGACAACATTAAACAGTATTTTCTGGAGAAGGATAGACTTCATGAGCTTCTTTTACACGAGGAGACTTACTGGAAGTAACGTGCAAAGACCTTCTGGCTAGCTGAGGGGGATGCAAATTCAAAATTCTTCCATGCGTATGCTTCTGCTAGGAAGAAATCAAATTTTATTACGAAGCTCCAAACTGATGAAGGAGTCATAGTAACGAATGGAGTTGACATGCATAAGGTGGTTCTGGATTATTTTCAGAGGGTTTTCAGTGAGCAAATGGTGACTACACAGATGGTTGAACGTGTGGATAAATTGGTGACAGATGAACAGAATATTGCATTGGTGGCGAATATTTCTTTTGAGGAGTTTACTCTGGCTGTTAAGCAGATGCATCCCGATAAAGCCTCAGGGCCCGACGGGTTGAATCCAGCTTTTTTTCAACAGTTTTGGCCAAGTCTGGGACGAGATGTTTTTAACAGTTGCAAAGATTGGCTGAATCAGTGTATGTTTCCTACTGAACTGAATAATACGAATATCGTCCTCATTCCAAAGAAGGAAAATACGGATAGGATGACAGATCTTCGTCCTATAGCCCTCTGTAATGTCCTATACATATTCTTGCAAAGGTCTTATTAGCTAATAGACTTAAAATAATTATCCCTGGAATTATTTCTGAGCACCAATCTGCTTTTGTGCCTGGGAGGAATATTTCGGACAACGTTCTGGTAGCGTTCGAAATTGTTCATCACATGAAAAGAAAGCACTCTGGTAATGTAGGTGAAGTGGCTTTAAAATTAGATATTAGTAAGGCCTGTGATAGGGTGGATTGGGATTACTTGTTTACAAGGATGCATCGTATGGGCTTCTGTGCACAATGGATAGACTGGATCAAGTTATGTGTAAACACGGTGAAGTACTCAATATGTTTTAATGGTGCTCAGTTAGGGTCAGTTTTGCCTAGAAGGGGTCTACGGCAAGGGGATCCCCTTTCACCATATTTGTTTTTATTGTGTGTGGAGGGATTGTCTCGTGCTATCAGTCAAGCAGCGGAGGAAAATATTATTCATGGATGTAAAGTAAATCGTTCAGCTCTACCTATCACTCATTTACTTTTCGCGGACGATAGTTTCCTTTTCTTTCGAGCTAATAGTGATGAAGTTTGTAAAGTAAAAGAGATTCTTGACAATTATGCTTGTTTCTCTGGTCAAGCTATTAATTATCATAACTCAGGGATCTTTTTTAGCTCTAATGTCCGTAGAGATAAACAGCTTGAAATCTATAGTATTTTTGGGGTGTCGACTGATCTTTCTAAGGGAAACTATCTGGGATTACCTTCATTAGTAGGCATGTCGAAAAATTCTATTTTTAAGTTCTTGAAAGATAAGATTTGGAAGAGATTACATGGGTGGAAGGTGAAGTTGTTGTCGAAAGCTGGGAAGGCTGTGCTTCTAAAGAATGTGGCCACTGCAATCCCATCATATTGCATGTCTTGTTTCCTAATTCCTAAAAAATTGTGCCAAGAAATTGAAAGGATGTTGAATGGGTTTTAGTGGATTAATCATCAACAAATACAAGGGGTATTAGGTGGTTGTCGTGGGATAATATGAGTGACATTAAAACCAGAGGAGGTCTTGGTTTTCGTAGCTTACATGGTTATAACTTAGCTATGCTGGGAAAACATGTGTGGAATTTTGCACACAATCCACACTCATTAGCAGCTCGGGTTTTTAAGGCTAAATACTATCCAAAAACACATATCTTCAAGGCAGAAAGGAGTGGAGGAGCTAGTTTTATCTGGTCTGGTATTTACACAGCTAAGGAGGAATTGAGGAGAGGTTTCAAATGGGTGTTGGGGGATGGACGGGACATATCTGTTAGCACGGACCCATGGTTGAATGGTAAGGCTGATTACATGCTCGACACAGGGTATGATATTGATGATGACATGAAAGTGGCTCAGCTGTTCAGTAGTAATTCTGGAGATTGGGATGTAGAGAAGGTGAATAACATGTTTAATGAAGGGGATGCTAGAGCTATTCTGAGTACAAGAATTCCTCAGTCGAACTCGCCAGATAGGGTAACTTGGCTGCATAGCAGAGATGGGCATTACACTGTAAAATCTGGGTACAAGTTGTGGCAAGAAAGTAATAGACAACATAGGGCTCATGAGAATTCTGAGGGTTGGAAGAAAATGTGGAAGTTGCAGGTCCCCCAGAAGGTGAAATTTTTCTTATGGCGCTTTTGCAGGAACGACGTCCCAGTTCGATCTATTCTTCAGAGAAGATGCAGTTCGGTTCCTGTTATATGCCCATTGTGTAACACAGATGAGGAAGATTTATCACATGTCTTTTTTAACTGTGCTTTTGCTTCACAGTGCTGGGAGGTTATAGGTTTGTCTGTGAATACGAGGGAAGTTGATGAAGCTCCAATTTGGTTGCTGAATAAGTTGGCGTATGAGAACTATGATTACCTTATTAAGATGGCCATGACTTTGTGGGCCATTTGGTTCTTCCGCAACAAGAAGGTTTGGGAGAATAAGGTTGTATCTCCGCGCTTTGTGGCTGACTGGAGTATGAATCAGCTTCATGATTGGAAGACTGCAGTGTCTAATGTCCAAGGAAACCAGAAGCAATCTGTAGCAGTTGTTAGAAAGGAGAACTCGAGTGGGTAAAACCAGATGAAGGAAAGCTGAAGGTTAATGTTGAAGCAGCTATTATTCAAGGATCATCGTGTTTCTCAGTTGGCATGCTACTCAAAGATAATGCAGGGGTGTTTCTAGAGGGCAAGACTATGAAGTTTAACAAGGTAGTGACGGTTATGGAGGCAGAAACAACAGCTATTGAGGAAGCTTTGAAGTGGATTGCGTCGAAAGGTATCAAAGATGTTTGCATCGAGTCTGATTCCCTTTTAGCAGTCCAGGCGATTAGCGGTAATACAAGCTTTCAACAGGAGGTTGGACATATTATCGACTTCTGCAGGTTATCTTTAGCTGCTATACAAGATGTCTATGTTAGGCATATTCGAAGATTAGCTAATAGGGCAGCCCATTATATGGCTCGCATCCCTTGTATGCTAAACTCTTTTGTGAGTGTTTTGATTCCTCCACGTAATGTGTTGGATTCGGTTATGTATGATGCAAGTTAAGCAATGAAAGTTCGTTTTCTTCAAAAAAAAAAGGAAAATGTAACATATAAGTTTTGATAATGACAGTGATCTCTTTTTAGCATTAGTATAAATAAAATATATATGTCCATAATAAGTATAATTAAATTTAAATTAAAAATATAAATATTTCACAAAAATTTGAACAATTTTGATTATAATAAGTTACTAAATATAAACTCCAAACTTAATTGATAAGTATTGATGAAAATAAAATAAGAATAAGAAATAGATAATAAATAAATAAATGAGAAATGAGAATGTGATAATTAGATTTAGTGGGATTATATTTCCTCGGTCTTTTATATTTGTCATTTAAATTTTCTGCATGTAATTTTCTGCATAATTAAAATTAATATTATTTTAAAAATTCTTTCATGAATTTTAGTATAAAAAATATATTTTTATTGAGAAAAAGAAAATTTTAAAATAGTTATTTTAGTTATAAAGCAATTTGAAGTGTGAGCATAAAACTTAAAAGCCAAATATAAAAAAACTTAGGGAGTAATTAATCGAGATATAAAGCAAATAAAGTAGTGGAAAAAACAAAAAAAAAAACTTAAGGAATAATTAATCATGATAGAAAGTAAATAAAGTAATGAAAAAAATTAATGAAATACAATGCAAGCAAACGTGTCTATTTTTAATACTCCCTCCATCCCATGTGTTATCCTTCTGCACGCATGTGCTTGGACAACCTGTCTTTGGTTATTCATTTTGTAACTTCAGGTTACACGGTTATTTTTGTTTAAATTATTTATTATTAAATTCATTTTTTGTATGAATACTAATTATGTTGATAATAAAAAAATAAATTAATTAATTAATTTTAAACTTATTTATTTATAAATTAACAAATTCATTATTTACTTAATTATGTTGATTTTTAAAATAAAATAAAAGTAAAAATATTATATTATGTTGTAGAAATATATATATATATATATATATATATATATATATATATATATATATATATATCACAGATTATGGTAAAAATAAATAAAACTATTATAATTATTATAAAAATAAATAAATTAAAAATTTACGGGTAAAATTGGGTCATTTTAATTTTACAAAGTTGAAATTTTAAAAACTATTTGTAAAATTAAAATGACCAAATTAAAATGAATAAATTATTATAAAAATATATATCTTTCACAGATTATGGTAAAAATAAATAAAACTATTTTAATTTTTATAAAAATAAATAAATTAAAAATTTACGGGTAACATTGGGTCATTTTAATTTTACAAAGTTAAAATTTTAAAAACTATTTGTAAAATTAAAATGATCCAATTAAAAACTATTTGTAAAATTAAAATGACCAAATTTTAAAAACTATTTGTAAAATTAAAATGACCCAATTTGTAAAATTAAATTTTACAAGAAAATTTAAAATTCGTAAAAATACTTGCACACATCATTTTGACTTGAAACTTTGGATTTGTCATTAGTTCATCCATAAGATACTCTAGTAATAGTTTCATAATTTTTACATGACTTTTGTCCGGGACCCAAAAATTCGATACGTAATTGAACTTTCGGTCGCTCAAAAGTCATAGATGGTCAACTCATTTCAAGGTGAAATTTGACCATAATCCTCTGAGCACATTTTCAGGGGATTCCCAAAGTTTCATAATTTTTCGTTTTATTTCAATATCGGGTGTTTAATAAGTCGTATCGCTACTTTTCGGGTTTTTGTACCTTATATATAATTGTAAAAACGTGTTGGCACTCTTTCCCATGCAATTTTGAATTTTTATACAGCTGGTAGACAAGAGGAAGCTTCCCCCACACCTTCCTTTTCCTTTATATTTATGCTATTTAAATGAAGCTAAAATGCTTTATTTTTGCCTATAAAAAGGCCCTTAACCCTCATTGTTTCTCCATGCCATTTATAGCCAAGTTTATGCTGAAGAAATACTCTCTCCATAGCCTCCAAAGTGCCAAAAACGTAGCTTATGTTTGTCCCATTTTTAAACCTTAGTTAAACATCATTTTGGCTTCATAGCTTGTTCCCAAACACACACCCTTGGTCACCCTTGTTCTTGACCTTCCTAGCCTTGTTTAAGCAGCCTATAAGTGACCATTTTGAGCCCTCAAATGTCTAACCTTAAACCATTTTCCGGCCACTTTCCGGTGACTTTTTCCGGCGACCATATTTTTGTGTGTTCTTGGCTTCATAGCTTATATTTCTTGTAGCTCTCTCTTTAATATTAAGAGGAGCTTGAGCCTTTGGAAGTTTTAAGTTAGTTTCTTGCTTAAATATTGTATATTTGTGCTTATATTTGTTAGATCTACTTGTTTATACATCATATTTAAGCATACTTGCATTTAGTCACTTAAATACACTCGTTCTTGAAGTTTATTCGTGTAGTATATTTTCGGACTTGTTGTAAGTTCTTGATTTAGTTAGTAGCAATCTTGAAACAAAGGGAACATTGCTCTCAAGAAAAAGACCTTTCTTGAATTGTGAAAGCTAGCTCCATTTTGGTTAGTTTTAGTTCAAAATAAGGTATTTTAAGTAACCTTAAACTAAACTTGGTCATATTGTCTTGAAAGAAACATAAATCCATAAACTTGTAAAAGTTTTATATTATTTGGATTTTGTTAAAAAGACAAGACCATTTTGAACTTGAAACTTGAACTAGTCATCTTGCACTTTGGCCTTAAATATTCGGCCATATTGTTACAAGGCAAGACTAGGTTTCAAACAAGTTCATTTCAATCCTTAGCCATTTATATATATTCGGCCTATTTTTAAATATATATATATATATATATATATATATATATATATATATATATATATATATATATATATATATATATATATATATATATAGTTTGTATACTTGTTAGATTTAAAGTACCGAGTCCGCTATTCCATGACTTAGCCTTATTTCTTAACATATACATATATATATATACATATATATAATCGGCAATATATAGTTAATATATATAGTTATATAGTTTGTATACTTATTTGATTTAAAGTGCCAAGTCCGCGTGAAGTATCCTTGCTTCTAAATAAATATGTATAATTATATATATTCGGCCAATTTTATTGTGCTAATTTCTACTTACTTACACAGTTGCACTACTTGCTCTTTAGTTTAATATTCTTATTAGTGTGAGTGTGTTAGTGTTTTTATATATTTTCTCGTACTAATTTAACGCATAATAGCGGCCCTCGTTATTTTATAATGAGCTACTTTTCCGTACGTGTGAGTTGTGCTTGTGTGTGGTCCTCACTTTTGTGAGTTGAATAATAGTTTAACGCGTAATAGCGTCCCCGTGGCTAGTACCGTAACATACTAGTTTGCACAGATTTATTATATGTTCATGTTGGACATGGGGAGATTGTTGGACATAGAATAATATCTGGATGATAACTCAACAATAGAACAGACTTACAAATAATACTACGTTCACAGAAATCTATCCTATATGAAGATTTGGTATATACAGAGATCACGATTGTCTGCAGTGAAGAAGCCTTCAACAGGGCACTTGATGAAGTTCATTAATATGTTCAAGCATCGGTGGAATAAGTGGTTGAAGATATTTGAAGCAGTGGTTGTGATTCAAGTGAAGACCGGAAGATTTCTGTAAGTTCTCGTATTTGGCTGTAAGCTCAACAGTGAACATAAAGACAAGATACGAAGACCGTGAGTGAATGCTAGTCGTCTGTGATCCAGACCAGTTGCACTAGGCGTCAGCAATTTACAAAGGAATCAAAGTATTTTCTGCAGGTATTCTGTTGAGTGGTTTATGTGAAGGAGTAGGCTGTTAGGAACAAAAGGCGGAAAAAGAATTTTTTCAGAAGGAATGTATTTTGATATATTCGTAAAGCTGGAATCCCGGTTGGAATTAAAATATTATTTCCAAGTCAAGAGGTGTCCGGTTCCAGATGCTCAAAAGACCGCAAATTGCACCAGAGACTAATGCCGGAAATTAATTTGACTCAGAAGAAATGCAGGTTGGTATTTTCATAAAGCTGGAACCCCGGTTGGAATTGATTTATATTTTGCTAAGCAAAAGGAGTCCGGTTCCAGACGCTCAGAGACCGCAGCTTAGACAGTAAGGATTTATTTGTATTATTAAATATTTTATTAATTTAGGAAATTATATTTATAAATATCTAAATAATATTAGATATTTATTTATATAATTTCTGAATTAATTTAAATATTTATTAATTAAAGATTATAAGCTGTGCGGGTTAAAAAGCATTTCTATGGAGCCCGTTGATATAGGACAAAACAAGCCCCGGTTGTGTTTGAATTATGGCAGGTCATTTGTTAAGTAAAATGAATTGTTAGTAAAAGAATAAAGTGAAAGCAAAAGTTAGGTGGGTTTGTTTGTTTGAATAAACAAGGAAATGAAAAAGGTAAAAGGTTAGGCAGTCTGTTGTTGGCAAGCCTTCATGCTCCTGAGCGCGCGTGTCGACCACACGCTCGAAGACAGCAAGCAACGCAGCGAGTGCAGCTCACCTTTTTGTCCCGAGATTGGTCTTTACATGATAGTAATTCTAACCGGGCAGTGTGTAATAAATTGTAAGCTGATTGTCAAGAATTCATACAACAAATGTCAAAGGCTGGCCAGGAATTTAAAGATAGGTGATGTAATGCATGATGTTTATGTTAGTTTTTTAAGCCTATAAATAGGTCCGATCATTGGTAGTAGTATTGCACCGAGAGAAAAAACCAAAAGCAGTTACAAACACAGCAACAAAGGTTTTTATTTACTTTGGATACAGGCTGCATCAATATACACACAGAGAGAGCTAGAGAAAAAAACACATAAACACTTTGTATTTGTTGTTGTAAGCAAATATCATTGTAGCTAACCGTGTGTTAGTGGGTAGCACCCCTTGGGGTTTATTATCAATAAAGATATATTCTTGGAATTTTTTTTTTTTTGTAGTATCGTATTCAACCCCCCCCTTCTACGATACTTCGGGACCTAACAATTGGTATCAAAGCGAGTTGATCGACATACAGATCAGATCCGCGTTCCTCATCTAGAATCATGAGTTCTGAAAACGTTAGCAGTATTAAGGTTCCTTCATTTAAGCGTGATAATTACAGCATGTGGAAAATGAAGATGTTATTGTTCATACAAGCATCAAATCCTAGATACATGGAGACGTTGACTGAGGGTTGGTCTAAACCAATAAAAGCTACTCCTGAAACTACTAAGGATGGTGAAAGTAGTGTAGTTGTTGGGGAAATGATTCCAAAACGTCCATCAGAGTATAACCCTGCTGAAACTGAAAAGGATGGACTGGATACCAATCTTAGACTAATCATAGTTGACTCCATGGATGATGAAATGAATCATCAAATTATGAACTATACTAGTGCGAAACACATGTGGGATACGATTGGAATGATAATGGAGGGAACTGATGAAGTTCGTGAAAATCGACTGGATATTCTGACGTCTCAGTACGAAGCTTTTAAATCTCTTCCTGGTGAAAGCATCACTCAAGTTTTTGAGAGATACAATAATCTATTGAATGAGTTGAGCATTCACGGGAAGAAGTATCCTCTAAGAGAGACGAACAGGAAATTCATGTTGACTCTTCCACACCATGTAGAACATAAAGAATCATCCATCAGAGAGAGAGAGGACTTTGCTACAATGACTATTGAGAAGTTGTATGGAAAGTTAAGAACTCATGAGATGGAGCAAAAGCAAAGGAAAATTATATATGGTGCTGGAACAATGGACAGCAAGAATGCTGAATTATTGAAGACAACTGCTCTTACTGCATCCAGCCACAAAGAACCTGAAACAAAGGTTGTGAAACCGCAGAGTAAGAAGGATGTGTTCTTTGAAGCTGAAATGGACAATGATGATCTGCCTGGTGACGAAAGTACCGTAGCAAGTTTCGGTGCTACAACTGTGATAAGATGGGGCACTTTGCCAGTGATGCAGAGAACCCAGGCAAGCGAATGAAAGAAAGAAAGATTTTCAGAAAAGGGACTCTAGCTCTCAGAGAAAGTATCGTGTCAAGTCATACATTGTCGAAGGAAAAAGCTGGGATGACACTGACGATGAAGAGGAGTATGGCAATCATGCGCTGATGGCAGACTATGATCCTACTTATGGATATGAGGTAAAAAACATGCCTGCTTCTATGGCTGATAGATTTAAATGTCGTAATCGTGATTGTGTCAAGCATGTGATAGACTCTAGCAAATCTATAAGTGATCTTAGATGGGATTTAGAACACGCTTTAAAAGATATAGCAACTGCTAAATCTGAGACTGAAAATGATAGGGCTGAACTTAGTAAGATACAAGCCAGGAATGAGGAACTAGAACTCACTAATATGCAGATAGAAAATCTAAAGGAAAGAAATAAGTATCTAGAAAAGAAACTCCGAGTTAGTGTCGAGACAGAAATTGAAATTAAAAAGAAAATAGCTGACATAGATGGTAAGCTATATGCTTTTCAGAATTCAGCTAACCTTGCTAGGGAATTGTTTGATAGTCAAATATCTGGTCCAAGAGTTGCTATTGGATTTGACTATAATGTTAAGAAAAGTAAGAAACAAGTGGTGGATCCTGAATCAGCTAAGGCTACATCCAGTGATGCACCACCGTTCTTATGAATGCAGATAGTCCCCTATATAAGGAAGTTACCTCTGAGCCCTTTGATGCTGATGCTTTGTTAATCAGAAATGAAATACTTGTTGAGGACATTAAAAAGTAAAGAAATGAAGAGGCAATGTCACCTAGTAAGTTTGTCAAATTTGTAAAACCTAAAACTGAACTAGGTGATGAAAATGAGTATAAGGCTAAGAAGAACAGAAATGGAAGAATAGGCAAAAATGGTCCTAGGAAGTTATGTAACATCTACAACTCTGTTGCGCATCTTACTCATGCATGTAAGAATGTTAAAGTAGAGAATAATAATAATAATATTAATGCCCATGTTCATAACATGCTGCCATGCCTGTTCATTCTAACTGTGCTTCAACTGCTTGCATATCATGCACTGTTAATCTTATGACTGCTTTTCTAAATGTGTCACATGCATCTCCTGCTTTTAATAATTGTTCACATGTTGATAAAAGTAAGAAAACAAAACATGATAGAAATAATAGACCTAAGACTGCTAGTCCTCCTAAAGCTAGGAAGGAATATACTGCTCCTAAGCCTAGAAGCAAATCTCCTGAGGCTATTACTAGGAAAGTACAGACAGTCACTGAAAATGCAAAGAATGTTAAGCATGCTACTCTTGTTCATAAAAATGCTAAATATGCAAATGTCTTTAAGTCCTCTGGACCCAAACAAGTTTGGGTACCAAAGAAAACTTAATCTCCTTCGAATACAGGGTATGAAGAAAAAACGAGTCATGTGGATTCTGGACAGTGGATGTTCGAGACATATGACCGGTGATAGAGCCCTGCTATCAAAGGTGATTGAAAAATCTGGCCCAGTGGTTACTTTTGGAGATGATAGCAAAGGATTTACTACGGGATATGGCAATTTGGAATTTGGGAATGTTGTCGTTGAAGAAGTCTTTCTTGTTAATGGTCTAAAGCATAATCTTCTGAGCATAAGTCAATTTGGTGATAAAGGATATGAAGTCTTGTTCAAGAAGGAGAAGTGTCTGATCAGTAACAATAGGGATGAGAAGCTCGCTTTGGAAGGAGTGAGAAAGGGTGACTTATTTATAGCTGACTGGAATTCTGGATCTAATGGAAAAACTTTGTGTTTCTATGGAAATGCATCTTCAGAAGACAGTTGGTTATGGCATAAGAAGCTTTCACATCTTAACTTCAAGACTATGAATTCTCTAGTCAAGAGGGAGCTTGTGAGAGGATTACCCGAGATGGAGTTCTGTCCTGACGGACTCTGTGCAACATGTGAAAAGGGAAAGTCCAATAGAGCATCACACAAAAGGAAGACAATATCAGACATCATTAAACCACTACAACTTATGCATATGGATTTGTTTGGTCTTGTTAATGTCATGTCTATATCCAAGAAGCGATATTGTTTAGTAATTGTGGATGACTATTCCAAATAGGGGGAGATTGTTGGACATGGGGAGATTGTTGAACATAGAATAATATCTGGATGATAACTCAACAATAGAACACACTTGCAAATAATTCTACGTTCACAGGAATCTATCCCATATGAAGATTTGGTATATACAGAGATCACGATTGTCTATAGTGAAGAAGCCTTCAACAGGGCAGTTGATGAAGTTCATTAATATGTTTAAGCATCGGTGGAATAAGTGGTTGAAGATATTTGAAGCAGTGGTTGAGATTCAACTGAAGCCGGAAGATTTCTGTAAGTTCTCGTATTTGGTTGTAAGCTCAACAGTGAACATAAAGACAAGATACGAAGACCGTGAGTGAATGCTAGTCATCTGTGAACCAGACTAGTTGCACTAGGCATCAGCAATTTACAAAGGAATCTAAGTATTTTCTACAGGTATTCGGTTGAGTGGTTTATGTGAAGGAGTAGGCTGTTAGGAACCATATGCGGAAAAAGAATTGTCTCAGAAGGAATGTAATTTGATATATTCGTAAAGCTGGAATCCCGGTTAGAATTAAAATATTATTTCCAAGTCAAGAGGAGTCCGTTTCAGATGTTCAAAAGACCGCAAATTGTACCAGAGACTAATGCCGGAAATGAATTTGACTCAGAAGAAATGCAGGTTGGTATTTTCATAAAGCTGGAAGCCCGGTTGGAATTGATTTATATTTTGCTAAGTAAAAGGAGTCCGGTTCCAGACGCTTAGAGACCGCAACTTAGACAATAAGGATTTATATGTATTATTAAATATTTTATTAATTTATATAATTTCTGAATTAATTTAAGTATTTATTAATTCAAGATTAAAAGCTGTGCGGGTTAAAAAACATTTCTACGGAGCCCGTTCATATAGGAAAAAACAAGCCCCGGTTGTGTTTGAATTGTGGCAGGTCATTTGTTAAGTAAAATGAATTGTTAGTAAAAGAATAAAGTGAAAGCAAAAGTTAGGTGGGTTTGTTTGTTTGAATAAACAAGGAAATGAAAAAGGTAAAAGGTTAGGCAGTCTGCTGTTGGCAAGCCTTCATGCTCTTGAGCGCGCGTGTCGACCACGCGCTCGAAGACAGCAAGAAACGCAGCGAGTGCAGCTCACCTTTTTGTCCCAAGATTGGTCTTTTAATGACAGCAATTCTAACCGGGCAGTGTGTAATAAATTGTAAGCAGATTGTCAAGAATTCATACAACAAATGTCAAAGGCTGGCCAGGAATTTAAAGATAGGTGATGTAATGCATGATGTGTATGTTAGTTTTTAAAGCCTATAAATAGGTACGATCATTGGTAGTAGTATTGCACCGAGAAAAAAAAAACAATAGCAATTACAAACACAGCAGCAAAGGTTTTTTGTTTCCTTTGGATACAGGCTGCATCACAGAGAGAGCTAGAGAAAAAAAAACACATAAACACTCTGTATTTATTGTTGTAAGCAAATATCATTGTAGCTAACCGTGTGTTAGTGGGTAGCACCCCTTCGGGTTTATTATCAATAAAGATATATTCTCGGAATTATTTTTTTTATTTTTGTAGTATCGTATTCAACCCCCCCCCTTCTACGATACTTCGGGACCTAACACTTCATGTTATAGACTTGTTTTCTAGATTTGAAGTGAGGTAAAGTGAACTGAGGTGATCCTTGTTTCTAAAACCCAAGTCTTAGGTGTACTAACGGGGAATTAGTAGCCTTTGCACCGTGAAGAAAAAGGAAAGATCCGAGACCTATGACCTAAGATCCAAGACCGGCAAGTGGTAGAAGTTCATAGTCTACTAAGGTTGCTACTTTGACACTGAGGAGGTAATGGGGAGTTGCGCTCCAAGACGGTCTAGTAATGTTTTACTTTGTATTTTTAGGAGTTAATTTGTAATTAAGGTGCAAGATAAATACTTAGTGTTGTAAAGGCTTCTGCACCAACTATAAAGGAGTTTTTTTATAGTGGAAGAAATCTCGAGTCCGGGAAGGAGCTCGGGGACTGGACGTAGGGGTGAGCGGATCCATTAGGGGTTGCGCTTCATTTCAAAAAACACCCAATCAAATGCTACAACTTGTAAAAATTTTAAGGTAATTGAAGTTACGTAGTTAAGTTACATCCAACCAAATGAGATCTGTAGGTGTTTGAACGTAATAATCATATGAAAACTACAAAATCTTTGTTAATTTTAATATAATTTATTCATGTAGTTACTAACATAGAAACATCTCTTTCATGCATGCAGTTTCTTGATAGTAACATCAGTTCCATTATATATATATATATATATATATATATATATATATATATATATATATATATCTTACTCAAATAGAAACCACTCTTAAACTAAAAACTAGAAACGAAATAATTTTTTTTTAAATCACGTCGAAATATATCAAATATAGTATGTAAATTAATCGTTGGGAGATGGAAAAAAATACAGTAAAGTCGGATTTCAACAAAAAACTCACCGATTGATGGGAAAAATCAAATTAAAAATGGAGGAGATTAGGTAGGATTATGTATGTGATGATGCATTGGATTTGTGTGTGCATTGGATTTGTGTGTGATGCCCGCCATTAGATTAGATCGATGTAAGAGCTAAGATTAGTTTTTAGTTTTTATTTTAATTTTGATTTCTATTTGATCACTAGTCTATATATATATATAATATGTTTTGAGGTAATTAAAGTTACGTAGTCCAACCAACCAAGGTCTGTAGGTGTTTGAACTTAATAACTGTATGAAAACTACAAAATCTTTGTTAATTTTAATATAAATTATTCATGCAGTTACTAACACCTAAATATCTCACTCATACATGCAGTTACTAACATAGAAACATCTCTTTCATGCATGCAGTTTCTAGATAGTAACGTCAGTTCCATGACAATATATATATATATAACATCACCTAGCCATGAAGATGATTTCATTTCATTTTCACATGGCTGCTCTCACCGGATCCGCTACCGCTCCACTTCTACCAAACTCTAATGATATCGTCAACGGCGTCGTTGACTACAAAAACCGGCCAGTTTATCGATCTAAATCGGGGGGGATGGAAATCAGCTTCATTCATCATGGGTACCTACTACCAAGCAACTAAATTCACATTATTTTTTACTATATGATTTATGTATATACACATTTTTTTTATATAATCAAATTCAGTGGGAACTACGTAGAAATTTTGTGAGAACGATCAAAACCTAAGGGTTATGTACTCTTTTTCGTTCCACAAATTCTGTTCAAACATTTGCTTTTCACTGTTATCGTTTGTACCAAATTAGCCTCTCTCTCTCTCTCTCTCTCTCTCTCTCTCTCTCTCTCTATGTATGTATGAAATTTAATAAATCTGATATGCAGGAGTTGAACTTGCTGAGAGATTTGCATATTACGGAATAAGTATGAATCTAATTACATTTCTTACTGGTCCGTTGGCTCAATCGACTGCCAAGGCGGCAGCTAATGTTAACGCTTGGTATGGGACGGCATCGCTTCTGCCGCTTCTGGGTGCCTTTGTTGCTGATTCTTTTTTGGGACGATATCGAACTATTATCATTTCATCTCTCATTTACGTTCTGGTATATGGTTTTTGCCTTTTTCTTATTCACATTTTTTGGTACACATGGTACATACATATAGGTAAAAACTCAACTGATCAGAGATAGTTGCTTCTCGATCGGCCTCTTAACTCTTTCAAGACCTTAAGGCTAGAAGCCACCAAGCGGATCTGATACCACAAACAAATTGTTATGTTGCACTTGAGAATCTAAATTAGAATATGCTCTTATATTAAAACTCTGCAATTATTGTATACGATAGAATTTTTTAGTTGATGATGAACTTTAAGGACCAAAGTTCTTCTAAATAGTTATGTAACTTTTGCATGTCAAACAACACTAATGTAGTATGGTGGATTTGTTCTCCCAAATGAATGGGAATTACTAGGCTTTATATTACATTCACCAGAAAAAGCAAATGTGCATCTCTCCCATTATAAACAATAACTATGTTTGGGAGAAAAGGGATTAGACAGCTGTTAATCACCATTAATTCTATAAATCTCAGAAATACAAATTCACCTGTCATAAATTTGATATCAATTCTAAAAAAGGATCCCAGCAAATGATTCACAGGTCAAAGATGAAAGACTCTTAAGATTTTAATCATTAGGTGTCCGATTGGTAGGATGTATTAGTCTGAATACATTAGTAAACCAAGCTCAGATTGCTCTAGGAACTTTTTCCAGAATTCAGATCATCAGATTATTAGCTGCGCACTTCTATCAGTCCCACAACTTGAACAGAATTCTTTTGGGAGAGACCTCCATGTATACACCCTTCTGATCAATGGAAGATCATGTTGTTGTACTGTTTTTACATACTACCCAGTGATTGCTAACTGTGTACCTTGACATGGATTGAACTACAGGGTCTTGGGCTATTGACATTCTCAACTATTTTTACTTCTTCGAGTTCTACAGCTTCTCCTTCACAGATCCAAATTATATTCTTTTTCTTCTCCCTATATCTAGTAGCGGTAGCACAAGGAGGACACAAACCTTGTGTTCAGGCTTTTGGTGCTGACCAGTTTGATGCTGATGATCCAGAGGAGAGAAAAGCTAAAAGCTCATTCTTTAACTGGTGGTACTGTTGCGTTTGTGGTGGTACTACTGTGAATCTTGTTGTTTTAACATATATACAGGACAACCTAGGTTGGGTACTCGGATTTGGAATTCCTTGTATTGCCATGGCAATTTCTACAATTGTATACTTGTTTGGAACAATGACTTATCGATATAGTAGGAATGGTGATGAGAAAAATCCTTTCATTAGAATTGGTCAAGTATATGTCAAAGCAATTAAGAATTGGAGAATTACCCCTTTAGAAAAAATCATTGACGAGGAAGCTCGGGGAACTTTACCTCATTAGAGTTTTCAACAATTAAAGTAAGAGAAACACTTTTTTTTCTGTTTCTTGGTTTGTATAATATGTTTCTAGATAACTTTTTCTTTTCTTCAGATTTCTTAACAAAGCTTTGCTTTTACCCGATGGTTCAAAGAGTGAAGCAAACATCTGTAGCATGAATGATGTTGAAGAGGCTAAAGCAATTCTGAGGCTGGTTCCAATATGGGCTTCATGTTTCGTATATACCGCTGTTTTTGCACAATCACCGACTTTCTTCACTAAGCAAGGAGTGACTCTGAACAGATCTCTTAGGTCAGGTTTTGAGATACCACCTGCTGCTTTGCAATTTTTTATCACCCTTCCAATCGTTATCATTATTCCCATCTATGACCTTGTTTTCGTTCCTTGTGCACGAGCTATAACGGGGAAACCCTCTGGCATAACAATGCTTCAAAGAATTGGAGTTGGTATTGGTTTCTCTATCATATCCATGGTTATTGCAGCTTTGGTCGAGATGAAACGACTCAAGACTGCTTGGGACTATGGGCTGGTTGATAAAACTGATGTTACAATTCCCATGGACATCTGGTGGCTGGTTCCACAGTATGTAATATTTGGGATTGCTGATGTGTTCACAATGGTTGGTCTGCAAGAATTTTTTTATGATCAGGTTCCAAGTGAACTGAAAAGTATTGGTCTTGCTCTCTACCTCAGTATCTTTGGAGTTGGGAGCTTCCTTAGCAGCTTTCTCATTTCTATTATAGAGAAAACAACTGGTTCTAATGGTCAAGACAGTTGGTTCTCGGACAACTTAAATCGAGGACATCTGGATTACTTTTATTGGTTCCTAGGGGGCCTTAGTACAATATCAGCAGTAGTGTACTTGTATTTTGCAAGGACATATGTGTATAAACGAAGACAAACTGTCTGAGATTGATGGACGGGCAAGTACTGTTAACATCATCAAACTAATGTAATGTGTTCAAAGTTAAATAATTGTTTTCATCTTGTGCTTGACTAGTGTTATATATATATATATATAGAGTCCTACTCTACTATAAACTAAAATTAACTACAAACTACAAACTAAACACTAATTCAATATTTCATGCTAATCTAATGATCAAACTAGGGGTACCCCAATACAAAAAGTGTTTAAAATAATTGGCTCCATTCAGCAAAAAAATAAAAAATAAAAATAAAATAAAAAAAATTTCACTGTTCACGTGATGACGTGGCAGTGGATTTCACTGGTTAACGGTGCTTCGCACCTTCTTGTACGGCGCTTCGCGCCTTTATCATTCTAAAGTTGTAAGGAATGGCAATCAATGGTAAAGGCAATAGACGATTGACGGGTGTGTCGAGGGCCTGCGGCCCTCATGACTACCTAACTCATCCGTTTACTGTCTTAAATGCTTCGCATTTCCACAGTAAGTTTTTTTTTTTTTGGTGGATAGAGCCAATTATTTTAAGCATTTTTTGTGAAGGTACCCTTGGCGGGAACCTTAGAATAAATGAAATATAATTAATCTAGTGTTAGTTTGTAGTTTGTATTTAAGGATTTGTTTGTATTTGAGCAAAAGCCTATATATATATATATCGTTCCGTTTAAAACACTGATTATGTATTTTAAATGAAGATACAAGTTTGTGCAATCTAATCGCTCAACTCATCTGCTAATCGGATTAACACAAATCATGCACCAAAACCAATTTTGTATCAGTATAAGAAGATTTGAAAATAGAGGTATTAGGACGGCTAGCTGATATCAATGAGAGTCTACTCTACCAAAAGTCTATATTTTCCCCTTTTCACCCCATATGCTTAATTATTCCATCACTTGCACACAACCTTTCCCGATTTTCTCTCCCCCATAATCCTTTGGTTACTGTCGAAAACATCATTTAATATGGATTTTCACAAAGACTCGAGTTCCAAGACCAACTCGCTTCCAGTCATAGTAGACGATCCTAATCAATCCACGAAACGTACTTTTAAACAAGCTGGATTCAACTCAACACATTGCTAGGGCCTCAAATAAATCAAAGCTATATATATGAACAATGTATCCAGGTTATATATTCATAGTAGACGATCCTGCTACAGACAATATTGGACCACCTTTAATTACATATCAGAGAATTAATAATCAGAACAGAGGAAATGGACATAATGGAAAGGCTGGTGTGGTGTGTCATCAAGGATATAAGGGACAATTTACATTAACTGAAGATAAGTCTGGATTAAAAGGTTAGGACACAGGTCATTTTGGGGATATGAGATATTTTGTTAGGGTTTCTTTGTTTTGGGAGAGCACTTCACCTCTCAAATTGTGAGGGTTTGTATCAAGTATTTCCACTAAAGTGAGGAGTCTTGTTGGTATCTCATTTTGTTGTTAATATTCTGCTTGTCTTGGAGTTATATGTAGCAAAGTGGTATCAAATCAAGGTGATTCACTCACAGGCAGCAATGGGGGCACAACCTACAAACCAGTATCGCATTGAAATGATGGAGAAAGGAATGGGGGATCTTCGTGCTACCATCACTACAGGAAAAAGTGAATCAGACAACGGTTTTCTGCTGTTGTATGAGACCCTTTTATTCCGTTGACTATCAAAACGCTGTCTCATAGAACATCAAACGACGGGGTTTGGTGCTAATTATAGTATAAATATCAAATACTAAAAACCATTGTTGAATGGAATAATCAAATTTTGGTCATACACAACGCTTTCGAGGAATTGTTTGATATTATAAAATACCGTTGCCTGTTCTGAACGAAGCACATTAACACAACGCTTTCTAGGAATTGTTTGATATTATAGAATACCGTTTCCTGTTCTGAACGAAGCACATTAACACAACGGTTTCTAGGAATTGTTTGATATTATAGAAACCGTTGCTTAATCTAAACGAATCCAAGCACATTAACAACGGTCTTTCTAGGAGTTGGAGTTAAATGCATCGTATTATTGCAAATTTTACAATGGTTTTTCTTTACTTAAATCGTTGTATGAATGGTTCTGGAACAACAGTTTGTATCAAAATTATCCGATTCGCAATTCCCATAACTAAGCATTCGGAAAATACATACAATACAATCCAAAATCAACCATACAAAATAAAATTACCACCAATTCACATTACAACCCAAATAAGATTAAATCCGATAAAAAGTTTACCAACATAATATTCCACCAACTAAACATTAAATCCATTACAAGTTCATCAACATTGCAACCAACTTAAGAAAATTCGATCCAAAGTTATCCAACAAAATATTCGAAAACAACTTGACATACTTAAAATGAATGAAGCTTCATGAAAAATTTTGCAAAGTCTGTCTTGATTTCGTTGATGTCATCATCAGTGTACTCTAGGTTCGACCTGCGCATCCACTGAAAAAATCTCAAGTAAATCAGTCGTGTTGCAAAACATCCACCATTCACTTGTTTAATCACATGTGTTGCCAGTTAAAAACAATAACAAAAAAATATAATTTCTCACCTTTTCTGCAAAGTTAAGCTCCTTATTGTGACAGATTTCTTTCATGTAACTCATCACGAAAAGGCCACAGTCCTTGTCCGTTTTCTGCCCAGGAATTCCCTGAAAGCATTCACATTGTTTAATTATGTGATGGAACAAACATTACTAAATTCAATAAATTACTATTATAAAATCAATATGAAGGATGAAGGACTAATATTAATACCGCCATGTTCTCCCATAAAATTTTTTTCCGGCCAGCCTTCTTCAAATTTTCCTTATACATGGTAAGCAAAACAATAAAAATCAAAAAAGGCTGCATTTTCCCCAAATTTACACCCTAAGACTAAATAGGAAAATTTTAAAAGTGGAACTCACTTGTCAACAACCTCTACCCACTCCCCACTTGCAATGCGACGTTTAATAGGGTCCAGGTGGTAGACTATATCCGCCTCCGGATTGACAACAGTCAATGACCAGTGGTTCCTACGAGTCATGAACAATATAGGAAAAAATAGTTCAACTTAGCATGTGAGAATAACATCAACTATAAGCATAAAATAGATTGTTAATTATTCAACTACATTATAGGGCAATAAAAAATATTACTCACACGTCGTTATATGGCACTAGAAAGTATTGCCCTTTTTTGGCATCAGTGAAACGGTCAGCAAGTGCAAGGGACCTCTTCCTCGCGTTTCCACATCCAAGGGCGCCAACCAAACCTGGATCTACGAATGCTACCATGTCTGCCATCCTATGCCTGATCAAATGTTCTTCCAAGAAACTACGAATAAAATTAAACAACAGTTAGCAAAGATTCCCATGAGGATATCAACAATATTAACACATAATATAAAACATTTTAAAGAGGATTGTACACTTACTGAATGAAGATGCAAATTACGGAACCACAAATTTCCCCACCAGCGCAAACAACATGTATATCATTTAGGAACATGTATTGCTTCCTGGTATATCCAAAAGCATCTTTGCTCAGTTCAAAACAAACTGCATTGCCCTCTCTCAGAGCATCCTTTGCCCAAATCCACAACCGCTTCAAAGCAGCTAGATACTTTGCACCCATCTCAAGTACGTACTGATCATCAGCATCGAGTTCCACTTGCAAATCCACAATCTTCTTTGACTTCTTACAGTCCTTTTTCTTGGTTTTCTAAAATGAAAATAATATATATAAGAATGCAGTTTGATCAGGATGATTAATTACGAAAAGTTAAATATGCTAGTATAATTACACAAAACTTTACCTTTCGAGTTAAATTAACCTTTGGAGAACTTATTGCCTTCCCTCCCCCAATTAAGTATCTTGGCCACGCAACAAATGTTCCTTTGGCTTGTTGCACAGTGGTTATCTCATCTCCAATCGGGAACGGGATACGAACATCTCCCTGAATTGCTCTAGTGATGGACACTCTAGCATTCTCTTCACCTAGTGGTACAGAATGAATGGTCTGTATATGTCCTTCAATAACTGGAACATCAACAATCGTTGCATAAGCAATGATGTTGGTCAAGGATCCAACTGCCAGTTGAACTTCCTTGTCTTCCTCCAACACTTCAACCTCCTCCACCCTATCACACTTGTCCACCATCTTCTCTTCCTTTTCATCCTCGGCAACAACAGTACAGTTGCCCAAATCAACAGCCAGCTGTATACCATCATCACATTCTAACTTCTCCTTTTCTTCAACATCCATCTGAATACCATCTTCAATACCCAACTTCATATTCTCTTCGACATCCAACTTCTTTTTCACATTATGAGAGACATTAATCTGTGCCAGCCTCTTCAAATTAGAGCAGCTTTCCTGTTGGGAACCAACAACTGGGCTGGCCCCCATCCGAAGAATTTGTTCAAGTATCTCAGCTTTAAACTTCTGCACTTCCGCTGTCCAATATGCATCTCTCTCTTGAATAAGTTTCGATGCCCCCTCTGCCCAAACTTTTTGTACCCCCTCCTTTATAATGTCCTCAATAGACCTTTCAACAATAGACCCCCTCATTTTTTTCTTCTGCCTTGGAAGATCAAAGTAGACAGCCGGTTTCACATGGATTCCTTTTCCACACACTCTTCCTCCATGTTCCGGGTTACCCAACACCTTAGCCAAAATATCATTAACACCATCCTCCACCATACTTCCATCACTTATTATTTCCTTCTTCATCTTCTCCTAAAAAAAGGTCAAAATGGAAGTAGTTAGTAAATCAGATAATCTTGATGAATAATTTTTAAATAAATACAAATCAATAACTTACTATTTCCTCTGCTTTTTCTCTGACCTCGTCGCTTTTAAAATTTCCAAATTTGTCCTTTCTAGCAAGGACCCATGATGTTGATCGATCATTTGATATATCTGGATGAGATTCGACCTACACAAACAAAAAGATATACTTATCAAGTTCCATGAAATATATGTCAAAGTATACTTATCAGGTTCCATGATCACTAACCCATTTAATCTCCTTGTTCGCATAGACATGAGATGAGGATAACGATTCTTCGACCGAATGACTACTTGTTTGTCATGCTTTGCCTTCGAAAAAATAACAGGGAGACTATTATAACAGGTAGATAAATGCTCTAAAACAATTTTGTACATCAGTATCTATCTCATGAACTTACTAGAAACTCCTCCGATGTACGATCAGCAACAAAAAGATCCCAATGAGACTGTTCAATGAACGAATAATCTGCTGGAGGATAAGCAAGCATTACAGGATCCTCACGATATGGAAGAACATAATTCATTGTTAAGCGAGACTTAAACTCCTTCCATCTTGCTCCAGCGGACTGTAATACCAACTTCTTCGCCGATGATGGTATAGTAAAAGCCATCTACACACATAAGATAAAATCAATGAACAGTAAATGTATAAAATCAATGTACAATCAATGTATAAAATCGATGTACAAGAAATAAACAACCAGTTACCTTTACGCATTCCCAGAGCTTCTTCTTTGTCTCTTTCGGCACTTGCAGCCAACTATCATGCCAGATTGGGGCTTTGGTTCTTGCTAGAACCCCAATGTATGATTGCATCTCTGCAGCTTCGTCTCCAAAAGGCTCACCTTTATCATTGAACGACACTATAGGCTTAATCCCCTTTATCTTTCGTTGCACTATTCTGTGCATTGTGACACAGCCACGATTGAGCAATTTTAGTCCTTGATGGTTAGGTTGCACCGCAATCTCCTTTCCTTTATCTTTTTGTTTTCTTTTCTTTGACAACGATTTTTTCAAGTTGTCTGAGATCGCCTTCCTTTTCCTGGGTTGCGGGGAAGAACATGATGGGCCAGGGAGATCAACTAGCACAGGGTTTCGTATTGGGGCAGACTGTGTGTGCCCTCTTGGACTCGTGCGCATCTTCAATACGGGACTACGCACTGGACTCTTTGGCACTGGACTCTTTGAGTGAACCATAATCTATATAATGAAATTAGTCATATACATAACACAACTTAATCCTAAACATTCATATGTGATACAAAATACATGACAAAATAGCTAACAGAATCAGGGTAATTAAAGATCTACAAAGAATCAAATGATGGATTAAAGATTGAACTAAAAGATTAAATCAAAACCCTAGTCCACGTTTTACATGTACATGCATCAACAACACTGAAAGATTAAGTAACAAAGAACATAAATCAAAATAAACGAGAGAGATACCAACGGTTTTGATGTGCGAATTGAAGCCGATGGTCGATGGTTTTGATGTGCGAATTGAACGGAGAACGGAGGGTTTTGCCTAGAGCGTATGGAGAGAGAGCTAGAGTGTGTCCAGATTAATTAGTTTCGAGATTGAGAATATTAAGGGGACAGTTAAAAGGGAAAAAGTGTATTAAAGGGTAAAAGAGTTTGACCAAGTTGGATAACGATGGTTTTGATGGGATCACGGCTGTGTTTACGGGGGAAAAATCCCGCCTCTTCTAAATTTACATACTGTTTTTTACACAAATATTTTTAATAATCAAGTTTAATTTCAATTGATTTAATAGTTTTTATTTTTAGAAGCGTACCTTAGCGAGATTAATGTTATAAAGTCGTATTTCAAATATTCGTAATTTTTTTAAAACAATTTCATATTGCTAAAATCACTAGGTGGCCACATCCGCACGGTCGGATCGTCGAGAAAATGATTTTAAAAAATGGTTTGTTAAGCGGGTTGTACTCTCGTTTGAAGCATGCGTACTTTAGCGAGATTAATGTTATAAAGTCGTACTTTGAATATTCGTAATTTTTTTAAAACAATTTCATATTCCTAAAATCACTAGGTGGCCTCATCCGCACGGTCGGATCGTCGAGAAAATGATTTTAAAAAATGGTTTGTTAAGCGGGTTGTACTCGCGTTTGAAGCATGCGTACTTTAGCGAGATTAATGTTATAAAGTCGTACTTCGAATATTCATAATTTTTTTAAAAAAATTCCATATTCCTAAAATCACTAGGTGGCCACATCCGCACGGTCGGATCATCGAGAAAATGATTTAAAAAAAATGGTTTGTTACGCGGGTTGTACTCGCGTTTGAAGCATGCGTACTTTAGCGAGATTAATGTTATAAAGTCGTATTTCGAATATTCGTAATTTTTTTAAAAACATTCCATATTCCTAAAATCACTAGGTGGCCACATCCGCACGGTCGGATCGTCGAGAAAATGATTTAAAAAAATGGTTTGTTAAGCGGGTTGTACTCTCGTTTGAAGCATGCGTACTTTAGCGAGATTAATGTTATAAAGTCGTACATCGAATATTCGTAATTTTTTTAAGAAAATTCCATATTCGTAAAATCACTAGGTGGCCACATCCGCACGGTCGGATCGTCGAGAAAATGATTTTAAAAAATGGTTTGTTAAGCGGGTTCTACTCTCGTTTGAAGCATGCGTACTTTAGCGAGATTAATGTTATAAAGTCGTACTTCGAATATTCGTAATTTTTTTAAAAAAATTCCATATTCCTAAAATCACTAGGTGGCCACATCCGCACGGTCGGATCGTCGAGAAAATGATATAAAAAAATGGTTTGTTAAGCGGGTTGTACTCTCGTTTGAAGCATGCGTACTTTAGCGAGATTAATGTTATAAAATCGTACTTCGAATATTTATAATTTTTTAAAAAAAATTCCATATTTCTAAAATCACTAGGAATATTCCTAAAATCGTAATTTTTTTAAAACAATTCCATATTCCATATTTCATATTTGTACTCTAGTTGAAGCATTATATATAATTTAAGAAATATAAATATTTTAGTAATTTACATATTTTAGTCTACTTTCCCTCTTTCCCTTCCCGAAATATTCAACACTTTCCTTCTTTCCCTTCCCGAAATATTCAGCACTTTCCCTCTTTCCCTCTTTCATTTTTCAGTCTACTTTCCCTCTTTCATTTCTCAATCTACTTTCCTTTTTCTCCCTTTCTCAACCGCACACACTCTCCCTCAGTCGATTCAATCAAAACCAGAGTAGGTATTTATTGATTTAGTATCTATAATCGAAAAACAAGTTAATCGAATCGAAACCCTAGCTTTCAAAAAGCCAATCAAGCTTTCAAGGTTTTCTCTCAGCCAAGTTTTGTCAGGTCACGCTCTGTTCCTAGTTTTTCATTTGTTGTTGTTGTCAGGTGCAATTTGCCGTTGTTTAATTTATTTTGTGGTTCATTTGGCTGTTAATTTATTTGCTTGGTTCATTTGGCTGTTAATTTATTTGCTTTTGTTAATGAATTTAGTGAATTTACTCCGTTTTATGATTGGACTTAGATTTTTTTGCTGTCCGACTTTTGATTCAATTCACCGCAAAACACCTTGTGTTTCAATTAAATTCACGTTTTCATTCCCATTAAACGGGTTAAAATCTCATGAAGCTATTAATTGGTCATTTTGCTGTTGTTAGTGAATTTAGTCATAGTGTGCCTTGCTGGTGACTCTCAATTTATTGAATTTTGTTGTTGGCCATTTGTTGCAGAATTGCAGTATAATTTGGATATCTTAAACGGGTTAAATTCAATTTACTGAATTTGAATTTAGTCATAATGGATAGAGCTTGGTTGAGGGCTGATAGAAGAACAAGAGAGATTCAATTAGGAGTGGAAGAGTTGTTGATGTTTGCATTTGAGAACGGGAGAGATGAAAACAAAATATATTGTCCATGTTTAAAATGTGTGCACAGCAAAAACTGGAACGCGCGGACAGTTAGGGACCACCTCTTTCTGAATGGTATTGATCCAACCTATACAAACTGGATATGGCACGGTGAGTCAAATCCAGTGGAGAGTTCTAGTGCTTCTGAAACCAACACCTCAGAATCTGTGCATCAACACACCACTTCAGAAGAAGACGATGTTGATTCTTCTCATTTATATAACCATGTTCAAGGTGAACATATACCCCTTTATCCAGACTGTGAGAGTTTTACTAAGTTAGAAGCTTTAGTAAGGTTGTATAGCTTGAAAGCAAAGCATGGCATATCCGATTCTTGCTCACTACTACAAATATAGGCAAAGGAACCACTAATAAGAGACCACCTTATTCAAATAATTGATTACTTAAAAAAAAAACCACACTTTTTGAAAAAATGGTCTCTTATAATATAAGTAAAGAGACCATCTTATTTAAATAAGTGGTTCTTTAATAAAAGAAACCATACTTTTTAAAAAAATGGTCTCTTATAATATAAGTAAAGAGACCATCTTATTTAAAAAGTGGTTTCTTATCATTTTTTAATATTATTTATTTCCCATCCGACCTCTGTTCTCTCTTCTCTTATACTAAAAATCCTAATTCTACCTAACCACCACCCCGTACACACCCCCACCCTTTTTTTCCTTCTCTCTCGCCTGCCACATTTTCCCCCTCCCCTATTCTTCAACCCTCTAAATAACCAAACCCCTAAATCAAGTTGTTATTGGTCACCAAATTAGGAGTTCTAATAGCCGAATCGATCCTCTCTTTGTGCTCTATTCAACCGTACCAACAAGCCTCGATTTTGGGTAATTTGATTTTCGGCTTAAATTCAAATTGAATTTTGGTTGATTATTAATTGTTGTTGATAGTATATATGTTATAGATCGTTTAATTTTGAGGCGATATATGTTAAATTCGTAAATTTTTGAATTAGTTTTGATTTCACCGGAAAGTTTTTTGTTCGCCGGAAATTTTGTTGTAGTTATTGTTTGTAATGGGTGGTTTGTGGGAAAAAAATTCAATTTTTTTATTATATGTGTTATTTTAATGAGTATTGCAAGGTAAGTTTGTGATGGATGGTTGAAATGAATTGATTGGGTTTTGTAGGATTTGAAAGATGGGTTGGAAGTGGTTTCTGGTGCCAGTGATTCTGAAGGAGAGGAGGTTAAAGTTGAGTGGGAAGGTGGGAAGTATCAAGATGAAATAGCTGAAGCTCAAGGTATAAGGATTAGAAGGAGGCCATCGACCGGGCCTCCTCAGCATGTTGTAGGCCCGTTTGAGTTCCGTTTACAGAATGCTGGTAACACTCCTCGTAATATTCTTGAGGAGATTATTTGGAATACGGATGTGGAAGTGGCTCAGGTATGATTTCCGTTAAGTTTGCAAATTGATATTTGTTATGTTTTTGTTTATTATCTTTTGTGTGAATCGGTGATTTGCAATGATTTGTATGAGGTTTTGTTTTTTAGATGAAAGAGAGGTTACCTCTGGGAGCAGTTGCTAAAACTCTTCAGATTGCCCCTCCAGCTAGAGACTTTATTGGAGCTCTGAAAGCATCATATTCGCGAACTGGATTGCCTGCTTTGATTGCTGAAGTGAAAAAGGCTTTGCAGTCAAATTGAAGTTATTTTTCAATGTCCTACCGTGTTCAACCGAATTTCCTTTTAAATTTATATATTTAGATATTATTGCTTGTTATGCTGTATTGATTGTTTGATTGATGTTATAATTTCATAATATTCTGTAAATATTATTTCATAATATTCTGTAAATATAAGAATATTATTATAATAATTAATAATAATAATCTCAATGACAATTAATAATATAAAAAATTATATATTCAGAGCAAAGAGACCACCTTTTAGAGACAAGTGTTTTTTAGTGAAATCAAACAGACCACTTATTGGCCTATGTGGTTTCTTTACTAGAACTAGAGAGACCATCTAATCTAAATAAGTGGTTTCTTTTCCTTCTACCTAAGGGATCACTTTTCCTAAATAGCTGGTCTCTTATTTCTATTTAATAAACCCCCTCAAAGAAGAGGTCTCTTATCCTAAGAGACCACTGACCTAGAGACCCCCTCTTGAGGTGGTCTCCAAGATGGTTTTTAGGTGGTCTCTTTAGGCTTTTTTGTAGTAGTGGCTTCTCCGATATTCTCCTTTTGCTTGGGTCTATGCTTCCAGCGGGCAACACTATCCCTTCTACCTTCGGGGAAGCCAAGACAACTTTATGTGCTTTAGGAATGGAGTATAAAAAAATACATGTATGCCCAAATGATTGTCTCTTATATCGGGGCCAGAGAGATGAAGACGAGACAATTTGCCGCATATGCCAGGCCTCAAGATGGAAATTGAACAAGCAAGGAGTTGAAATGGAAGGGGTTCCCGCGAAGGTTTTATGGTACTTTCCGTTGATACCACGGTTGAGGGCTTTGTTTCATTCAAGTAAGAATGCAAAGGACTTGACTTGGCACGACAGTGGAAGACAAAAGGATGGTAAATTGAGACATCCGGCAGACGCACAAACATGGAAGGAAGTGGACCAGAAGTGGCCAGAGTATGCTTCAGATTCGAGGAACCTTAGGTTAGCTCTATCTACCGATGGATTCAATCCTTTCGGTGGTGTATCAACTGAGTACTCGTGTTGGCCGGTTTTGCTAGCGATTTATAACCTCCCACCATGGCTTTGTATGAAACGAAAGTACATTATGTTAAGTTTGTTGATATCCGGACCAACTCAACCGGGGAATGATATTAATGTCTTCCTTCTGCCACTTATAGAAGATCTGCAGAGTTTGTGGCAGGGAAAACAAGTGTATGATGCATATAAGAAGGAGTACTTCGTTCTAAGAGCCATTTTGTTATGGACAATCAGTGATTATCCTGCACTAGGCAATTTGTCGGGCAACATCATTAAAGGGTATAATGCTTGTACTGTATGTGTTGATCAAACAAAAGCTACCATGCTTAAACATTATGGTAAGACGATTATAATGAGGCATCGGAGGTGGTTGCCCCGTCATCATCCATATCGAAGGCAAAAGCTAGATTTTGATAACACCGTAGAGAAGCAATCTGCTCCTGTTCCGTTAACTGGAGAGGAGGTTCTTGAAAGGCTACAACCTCTAAAGGGCCATGTCTTTGGAAAGACACAACGCCAGCCTCGATGGAAGAAAGGTGATGCTCGACCTATTTGGAAGAAAATTTCTATATTCTTCCAACTCGAGTATTGCTCTCAAGAAAAAGACCTTTCTTGAATTGTGAAAGCTAGCTCCATTTTGGTTAGTTTTAGTTCAAAATAAGGTATTTTAAGTAACCTTAAACTAAACTTGGTCATATTGTCTTGAAAGAAACATAAATCCATAAACTTGTAAAAGTTTTATATTATTTGGATTTTGTTAAAAAGACAAGACCATTTTGAACTTGAAACTTGAACTAGTCATCTTGCACTTTGGCCTTAAATATTCGGCCATATTGTTACAAGGCAAGACTAGTTTCAAACAAGTTCATTTCAATCCTTAGCCATTTATATATATTCGGCATATTTTAAATATATATATATATATATATATATATAGTTTGTATACTTGTTAGATTTAAAGTACCGAGTCCGCTATTCCATGACTTAGCCTTATTTCTTAACATATATATATATATATATATATATATATATATATATACATATATATAATCGACAATATATAGTTAATATATATAGTTATATAGTTTGTATACTTATTTGATTTAAAGTGCCAAGTCCGCGTGAAGTATCCTTGCTTCTAAACAAATATATATACTTATATATATTCGGCCAATTTTATTGTGCTAATTTCTACTTACTTACACAGTTGCACTACTTGCTCTTTAGTTTAATATTCTTATTAGTGTTAGTGTGTTAGTGTTTTTATATATTTTCTCGTACTAATTTAACACATAATAGCGGCCCTCGTTATTTTATAATGAGCTACTTTTCCGTACGTGTGAGTTGTGCTTGTGTGTGGTCCTCACTTTTATGAGTTGAATAATAGTTTAACGCGTAATAGCGTCCCCGTGGCTAGTACCGTAACATACTAGTTTGCACAGATTTATTATATGTTCATGTTGGACATGGGGAGATTGTTGGACATAGAATAATATCTGGATGATAACTCAACAATAGAACAGACTTACAAATAATACTACGTTCACAGAAATCTATCCTATATGAAGATTTGGTATATACAGAGATCACGATTGTCTGCAGTGAAGAAGCCTTCAACAGGGCACTTGATGAAGTTCATTAATATGTTCAAGCATCGGTGGAATAAGTGGTTGAAGATATTTGAAGCAGTGGTTGTGATTCAAGTGAAGACCGGAAGATTTCTGTAAGTTCTCGTATTTGGCTGTAAGCTCAACAGTGAACATAAAGACAAGATACGAAGACCGTGAGTGAATGCTAGTCGACTGTGATCCAGACCAGTTGCACTAGGCGTCAGCAATTTACAAAGGAATCTAAGTATTTTCTACAGGTATTCTGTTGAGTGGTTTATGTGAAGGAGTAGGCTGTTAGGAACAAAAGGCGGAAAAAGAATTTTCTCAGAAGGAATGTATTTTGATATATTCGTAAAGCTGGAATCCTGGTTGGAATTAAAATATTATTTCCAAGTCAAGAGGTGTCCGGTTCCAGACGCTCAAAAGACCGCAAATTGCACCAGAAACTAATGCCGAAAATTAATTTGACTCAGAAGAAATGCAGGTTGGTATTTTCATAAAGCTGGAACCCCGGTTGGAATTGATTTATATTTTGCTAAGCAAAAGGAGTCCGGTTCCAGACGCTCAGAGACCGCAGCTTAGACAATAAGGATTTATTTGTATTATTAAATATTTTATTAATTTAGAAAATTATATTTATAAATATCTAAATAATATTAGATATTTATTTATATAATTTCTGAATTAATTTAAATATTTATTAATTAAAGATTATAAGCTGTGCGGGTTAAAAAGCATTTCTACGGAGCCCGTTGATATAGGACAAAACAAGCCCCGGTTGTGTTTGAATTATGGCAGGTCATTTGTTAAGTAAAATGAATTGTTAGTAAAAGAATAAAGTGAAAGAAAAAGTTAGGTGGGTTTGTTTGTTTGAATAAACAAGGAAATGAAAAAGGTAAAAGGTTAGGCAGTCTGTTGTTGGCAAGCCTTCATGCTCCTGAGCGCGCGTGTCGACCACACGCTCGAAGACAGCAAGCAACGCAGCGAGTGCAGCTCACCTTCCTGTCCCGAGATTGGTCTTTACATGATAGTAATTCTAACCGGGCAGTGTGTAATAAATTGTAAGCTGATTGTCAAGAATTCATACAACAAATGTCAAAGGCTGGCCAGGAATTTAAAGATAGGTGATGTAATGCATGATGTTTATGTTAGTTTTTTAAGCCTATAAATAGGTCCGATCATTGATAGTAGTATTGCACCGAGAGAAAAAACCAAAATCAATTACAAACACAGCAACAAAAGTTTTTTATTTACTTTGGATACAGGCTGCATCAATATACACACAGAGAGAGCTAGAGAAAAAAACACATAAACACTTTGTATTTGTTGTTGTAAGCAAATATCATTGTAGCTAACCGTGTGTTAGTGGGTAGCACCCCTTGGGGTTTATTATCAATAAAGATATATTCTCGGAATTTTTTTATTATTTTTGTAGTATCGTATTCAACCCCCCCTTCTACGATACTTCGGGACCTCACAATTGGTATCAAAGCGAGTTGATCGACATACAGATCAGAACCGCGTTCGTCATCTAGAATCATGAGTTCTGAAAAAGTTAGCAGTATTAAGGTTCCTTCATTTAAGCGTGATAATTACAGCATGTGGAAAATGAAGATGTTATTGTTCATACAAGCATCAAATCCTAGATACATGGAGACGTTGACTGAGGGTTGGTCTAAACCAATAAAAGCTACTCCTGAAACTACTAAGGATGGTGAAAGTAGTGTAGTTGTTGGAGAAATGATTCCAAAACGTCCATCAGAGTATAACCCTGCTGAAACTGAAAAGGATGGACTGGATACCAATCTTAGACTAATCATAGTTGACTCCATGGATGATGAAATGAATCATCAAATTATGAACTATACTAGTGCGAAACACATGTAGGATACGATTGGAATGATAATGGAGGGAACTGATGAAGTTCGTGAAAATCGACTGGATATTCTGACGTCTCAGTACGAAGCTTTTAAATCTCTTCCTGGTGAAAGCATCACTCAAGTTTTTGAGAGATACAATAATCTATTGAATGAGTTTAGCATTCACGGGAAGAAGTATCCTCTAAGAGAGACGAACAGGAAATTCATGTTGACTCTTCCACACCATGTAGAACATAAAGCATCATCCATCAGAGAGAGAGATGACTTTGCTACAATGACTATTGAGAAGTTGTATGGAAAGTTAAGAACTCATGAGATGGAGCAAAAGCAAAGGAAAATTATATATGGTGCTGGAACAATGGACAGCAAGAATGCTGAATTATTGAAGACAACTGCTCTTACTGCATCCAGCCACAAAGAACCTGAAACAAAGGTTGTGAAACCACAGAGCAAGAAGGATGTGTTCTTTGAAGCTGAAATGGACAATGATGATCTGCCTGGTGACGAAAGTACCGTAGCAAGTTTCGGTGCTACAACTGTGATAAGATGGGGCACTTTGCCAGTGATGCAGAGAACCCAGGCAAGCAAATGAAAGAAAGAAATTTTTTCAGAAAAGGGACTCTAGCTCTCAGAGAAAGTATCGTGTCAAGTCATACATTGTCGAAGGCAAAAGCTGGGATGACACTGACGATGAAGAGGAGTATGGCAATCATGCGCTGATGGCAGACTATGATCCTACTTATGGATATGAGGTAAAAAACTTGCCTGCTTCTATGGCTGATAGATTTAAATGTCGTAATCGTGATTGTGTCAAGCATGTGATAGACTCTAGCAAATCTATAAGTGATCCTAGATGGGATTTAGAACACGCTTTAAAAGATATCGGAACTGCTAAATCTGAGACTGAAAATGATAGGGCTGAACTTAGTAAGATACAAGCCAGGAATGAGGAACTAGAACTCACTAATATGCAGATAGAAAATCTAAAGGAAAGAAATAAGTATCTAGAAAAGAAACTCCTAGTTAGTGTCGAGACAGAAATTGAAATTAAAAAGAAAATAGCTGACATAGATGGTAAGCTATATGCTTTTCAGAATTCAGCTAACCTTGCTAGGGAATTGTTTGATAGTCAAATATCTGGTCCAAGAGTTGCTATTGGATTTGACTATAATGTTAAGAAAAGTAAGAAACAAGTGGTGGATCCTGAATCAGCTAAGGCTACATCCAGTGATGCACCACCGTTCTTAAGAATGCAGATAGTCCCCTATATAAGGAAGTTACCTCTGAGCCCTTTGATGCTGATGCTTTGTTAATCAGAAATGAAATACTTGTTGAGGACATTAAAAAGTAAAGAAATGAAGAGGCAATGTCACCTAGTAAGTTTGTCAAATTTGTAAAACCTAAAACTGAACTAGATGATGGAAATGAGTCTAAGGCTAAGAAGAACAGAAATGGAAGAATAGGCAAAAATGGTCCTAGGAAGTTATGTAACATCTACAACTCTGTTGCGCATCTTACTCATGCATGTAAGAATGTTAAAGTAGAGAATAATAATAATATTAATGCCCATGTTCATAACATGCTGCCATGCCTGTTCATTCTAAGTGTGCTTCAACTGCTTGCATATCATGCACTGTTAATCTTATGACTGCTTTTCTAAATGTGTCACATGCATCTCCTGCTTTTAATAATTGCTCACATGTTGATAAAAGTAAGAAAACAAAACATGATAGAAATAATAGACCTAAGACTGCTAGTCCTCCTAAAGCTAGGAAGGAATATACTGCTCCTAAGCCTAGAAGCAAATCTCCTGAGGCTATTACTAGGAAAGTACAGACAATCACTGAAAATGCAAAGAATGTTAAGCAAGCTACTCTTGTTCATAAAAATGCTAAATATGCAAATGTCTTTAAGTCCTCTGGACCCAAACAAGTTTGGGTACCAAAGAAAACTTAATCTCCTTCGAATACAGGGTATGAAGAAAAAGCGAGTCATGTGGATTCTGGACAGTGGATGTTCGAGACATATGACCGGTGATAGAGCCCTGCTATCAAAGGTGATTGAAAAATCTGGCCCAGTGGTTACTTTTGGAGATGATAGCAAAGGATTTACTACGGGATATGGCAATTTGGAATTTGGGAATGTTGTCGTTGAAGAAGTCTTTCTTGTTGATGGTCTAAAGCATAATCTTCTGAGCATAAGTCAATTTGGTGATAAAGGATATGAAGTCTTGTTCAAGAAGGAGAAGTGTCTGATCAGTAACAATAGGGATGAGAAGCTCGCTTTGGAAGGAGTGAGAAAGGGTGACTTATTTATAGTTGACTGGAATTCTGGATCTAATGGAGAAACTTTGTGTTTCTATGGAAATGCATCTTTAGAAGACAGTTGGTTATGGCATAAGAAGCTTTCACATCTTAACTTCAAGACTATGAATTCTCTAGTCAAGAGGGAGCTTGTGAGAGGATTACCCGAGATGGAGTTCTGTCCTGACGGACTCTGTGCAACATGTGAAAAGGGAAAGTCCAATAGAGCATCACACAAAAGGAAGACAATATCAGACATCATTAAACCACTACAACTTATGCATATGGATTTGTTTGGTCTTGTTAATGTCATGTCTATATCCAAGAAGCGATATTGTTTAGTAATTGTGGATGACTATTCCAAATAGGGGGAGATTGTTGGACATGGGGAGATTGTTGAACATAGAATAATATCTGGATGATAACTCAACAATAGAACAAACTTGCAAATAATTCTACGTACACAGGAATCTATCCCATATGAAGATTTGGTATATACAGAGATCACGATTGTCTGCAGTGAAGAAGCCTTCAACAGGGCAGTTGATGAAGTTCTTTAATATGTTCAAGCATCGGTGGAATAAGTGGTTGAAGATATTTGAAGCAGTGGTTGAGATTCAAGTGAAGCCGGAAGATTTCTGTAAGTTCTCGTATTTGGCTGTAAGCTCAACAATGAACATAAAGACAAGATACGAAGACCGTGAGTGAATGCTAGTCATCTGTGAACCAGACTAGTTGCACTAGGCATCAGCAATTTACAAAGGAATCTAAGTATTTTCTACAGGTATTCGGTTGAGTGGTTTATGTGAAGGAGTAGGCTGTTAGGAACCATATGCGGAAAAAGAATTGTCTCAGAAGGAATGTAATTTGATATATTCGTAAAGCTGGAATCCCGGTTAGAATTAAAATATTATTTCCAAGTCAAGAGGAGTCCGTTTCCAGATGTTCAAAAGACTGCAAATTGTACCAGAGACTAATGCCGGAAATGAATTTGACTCAGAAGAAATGCAGGTTGGTATTTTCATTAAGCTGGAAGCCCGGTTGGAATTGATTTATATTTTGCTAAGTAAAAGGAGTCCGGTTCAATACGCTTAGAGACCGCAACTTAGACAATAAGGATTTATATGTATTATTAAATATTTTATTAATTTATATTATTTCTGAATTAATTTAAGTATTTATTAATTCAAGATTAAAAGCTGTGCGGGTTAAAAAACATTTCTACGGAGCCCGCTCATATAGGACAAAACAAGCCCCGGTTGTGTTTGAATTGTGGCAGGTCATTTGTTAAGTAAAATGAATTGTTAGTAAAAGAATAAAGTGAAAGCAAAAGTTAGGTGGGTTTGTTTGTTTGAATAAACAAGGAAATGAAAAAGGTAAAAGGTTAGGCAGTCTGCTGTTGGCAAGCCTTCATGCTCTTGAGCGCGCGTGTCGACCACGCGCTCGAAGACAGCAAGAAACGCAGCGAGTGCAGCTCACCTTTTTGTCCCAAGATTGGTCTTTTAATGACAGCAATTCTAACCAGGCAGTGTGTAATAAATTGTAAGCAGATTGTCAAGAATTCATACAACAAATGTCAAAGGCTGGCCAGGAATTTAAAGATAGGTGATGTAATGCATGATGTGTATGTTAGTTTTTAAAGCCTATAAATAGGTACGATCGTTGGTAGTAGTATTGCACCGAGAAAAAAAAAACAATAGCAATTACAAACACAGCATCAAAGGTTTTTTGTTTCCTTTGGATACAGGCTGCATCAATATACACACAGAGAGGGCTAGAGAAAAAAAACACATAAACACTCTGTATTTATTGTTGTAAGCAAATATCATTGTAGCTAACCGTGTGTTAGTGGGTAGCACCCCTTCGGGTTTATTATCAATAAACATATATTCTCGGAATTATTTTTTTTATTTTTGTAGTATCGTATTCAACCCCCCCCCCTTCTACGATACTTCGGGACCTAACACTTCATGTTATAGACTTGTTTTCTAGATTTGAAGTGAGGTAAAGTGAACTGAGGTGATCCTTATTTCTAAGACCCAAGTCTTAGGTGTACTAACGGGGAATTAGTAGCCTTTGCACCGTGAAGAAAAAGGAAAGATCCGAGACCTATGACCTAAGATCCAAGACCGGCAAGTGGTAGAAGTTCATAGTCTACTAAGGTTGCTACTTTGACACTGAGGAGGTAATGGGGAGTTGCGCTCCAAGACGGTCTAGTAATGTTTTGCTTTGTATTTTTAGGAGTTAATTTGTAATTAAGGTGCAAGATAAATACTTAGTGTTGTAAAGGCTTATGCACCAACTATAAAGGAGTTTTTTATAGTGGAAGAAATCTCGAGTCCGGGAAGGAGCTCGGGGACTGGACGTAAGGGTGAGCGGATCCATTAGGGGTTGCGCTTCATTTCAAAAAACACCCAATCAAATGCTACAACTTGTAAAAATTTTAAGGTAATTGAAGTTACGTAGTTAAGTTACATCCAACCAAATGAGATCTGTAGGTGTTTGAACGTAATAATCATATGAAAACTACAAAATCTTTGTTAATTTTAATATAATTTATTCATGCAGTTACTAACATAGAAACATCTCTTTCATGCATGCAGTTTCTTGATAGTAACATCAGTTCCATTATTATATATATATATATATATATATATATATATATATATATATATATATATATATATATATATATATATATATATATATATATGTATATATATATCTTACTCTAATAGAAACCACTCTTAAACTAAAGACTAGAAACGAAATAATTTTTTTTTAAATCACGTCGAAATATATCAAATATAGTATGTAAATTAATCGTTGGGAGATGGAAAAAAATACAGTAAAGTCGGATTTCAACAAAAAACTCACCGATTGATGGGAAAAATCAAATTAAAAATGGAGGAGATTAGGTAGGATTATGTATGTGATGATGCATTGGATTTGTGTGTGATGCCCCTAGCAGGGCCATTAGATTAGATCGATGTAAGAGCTAAGATTAGTTTTTAGTTTTTATTTTAATTTTGATTTCTATTTGATCACTAGTCTATATATATATATATAATATGTTTTGAGGTAATTAAAGTTACGTAGTCCAACCAACCAAGGTCTGTAGGTGTTTGAACTTAATAATTGTATGAAAACTACAAAATCTTTGTTAATTTTAATATAAATTATTCATGCAGTTACTAACACCTAAATATCTCACTCATACATGCAGTTACTAACATAGAAACATCTCTTTCATGCATGCAGTTTCTAGATAGTAACGTCAGTTCCATGACAATATATATATATAACATCACCTAGCCATGAAGATGATTTCATTTCATTTTCACATGGCTGCTCTCACCGGATCCGCTACCGCTCCACTTCTACCAAACTCTAATGATATCGTCAACGGCGTCGTTGACTACAAAAACCGGCCAGTTTATCGATCTAAATCGGGGGGATGGAAATCAGCTTCATTCATCATGGGTACCTACTACCAAGCAACTAAATTCACATTATTTTTTACTATATGATTTATGTATATACACATTTTTTTTATATAATCAAATTCAGTGGGAACTACGTAGAAATTTTGTGAGAACGATCAAAACCTAAGGGTTATGTACTCTTTTTCGTTCCACAAATTCTGTTCAAACATTTGCTTTTCACTGTTATCGTTTGTACCAAATTAGCCTCTCTCTCTCTCTCTATGTATGTATGAAATTTAATAAATCTGATATGCAGGAGTTGAACTTGCTGAGAGATTTGCATATTACGGAATAAGTATGAATCTAATTACATTTCTTACTGGTCCGTTGGCTCAATCGACTGCCAAGGCGGCAGCTAATGTTAACGCTTGGTATGGGACGGCATCGCTTCTACCGCTTCTGGGTGCCTTTGTTGCTGATTCTTTTTTGGGACGATATCCAACTATTATCATTTCATCTCTCATTTACGTTCTGGTATATGGTTTTTGCCTTTTTCTTATTCACATTTTTTGGTACACATGGTACATACATATAGGTAAAAACTCAACTGATCAGAGATAGTTGCTTCTCGATCGGCCTCTTAACTCTTTCAAGACCTTAAGGCTAGAAGCCACCAAGCGGATCTGATACCACAAACAAATTGTTATGTTGCACTTGAGAATCTAAATTAGAATATGCTCTTATATTAAAACTCTGCAATTATTGTTGTACGATAGAATTTTTTAGTTGATGATGAACTTTAAGGACCAAAGTTCTTCTAAATAGTTATGTAACTTTTGCATGTCAAACAACACTAATGTAGCATGGTGGATTTGTTCTCCCAAATGAATGGGAATTACTAGGCTTTATATTACATTCACCAGAAAAAGCAAATGTGCATCTCTCCCATTATAAACAATAACTATGTTTGGGAGAAAAGGGATTTGACAGCTGTTAATCACCATTAATTCTATAAATCTCAGAAATACAAATTCACCTGTCATAAATTTGATATCAATTCAAAAAAGGATCCCAGCAAATGATTCACAGGTCAAAGATGAAAGACTCTTAAGATTTTAATCATTAGGTGTCTGATTGGTAGGATGTATTAGTGTGAATACATTAGTAAACCAAGCTCAGATTGCTCTAGGAACTTTTTCCAGAATTCAGATCATCAGATTATTAGCTGCGCACTTCTATCAGTCCCACAACTTGAACAGAATTCTTTTGGGAGAGACCTCAATGTATACACCCTTCTGATCAATGGAAGATCATGTTGTTGTACTGTTTTTATATACTACCCAGTGATTGCTAACTGTGTACCTTGACATGGATTGAACTACATGGTCTTGGGCTATTGACATTCTCAGCTATTTTTACTTCTTCGAGTTCTACAGCTTCTCCTTCACAGATCCAAATTATATTATTTTTCTTCTCCCTATATCTAGTAGCGGTAGCACAAGGAGGACACAAACCTTGTGTTCAGGCTTTTGGTGCTGACCAGTTTGATGCTGATGATCCAGAGGAGAGAAAAGCTAAAAGCTCATTCTTTAACTGGTGGTACTGTTGCGTTTGTGGTGGTACTACTGTGAATCTTGTTGTTTTAACATATATACAGGACAACCTAGGTTGGGTACTCGGATTTGGAATTCCTTGTATTGCCATGGCAATTTCTACAATTGTATACTTGTTTGGAACAATGACTTATCGATATAGTAGGAATGGTGATGAGAAAAATCCTTTCATTAGAATTGGTCAAGTATATGTCAAAGCAATTAAGAATTGGAGAATTACCCCTTTAGAAAAAATCATTGACGAGGAAGCTCGGGGAACTTTACCTCATCAGAGTTTTCAACAATTAAAGTAAGAGAAACACTTTTTTTTCTGTTTCTTGGTTTGTATAATATGTTTCTAGATAACTTTTTCTTTTCTTCAGATTTCTTAACAAAGCTTTGCTTTTACCCGATGGTTCAAAGAGTGAAGCAAACATCTGTAGCATGAATGATGTTGAAGAGGCTAAAGCAATTCTGAGGCAGGTTCCAATATGGGCTTCATGTTTCGTATATACCGCTGTTTTTGCACAATCACCGACTTTCTTCACTAAGCAAGGAGTGACTCTGAACAGATCTCTTAGGTCAGGTTTTGAGATACCACCTGCTGCTTTGCAATTTTTTATCACCCTTCCAATCGTTATCATTATTCCCATCTATGACCTTGTTTTCGTTCCTTGTGCACGAGCTATAACGGGGAAACCCTCTGGCATAACAATGCTTCAAAGAATTGGAGTTGGTATTGGTTTCTCTATCATATCCATGGTTATTGCAGCTTTGGTCGAGATGAAACGACTAAAGACTGCTTGGGACTATGGGCTGGTTGATAAACCTGATGTTACAATTCCCATGGACATCTGGTGGCTGGTTCCACAGTATGTAATATTTGGGATTGCTGATGTGTTCACAATGGTTGGTCTGCAAGAATTTTTTTATGATCAGGTTCCAAGTGAACTGAAAAGTACTGGTCTTGCTCTCTACCTCAGTATCTTTGGAGTTGGGAGCTTCCTTAGCAGTTTTCTCATTTCTATTATAGAGAAAACAACTGGTTCTAATGGTCAAGACAGTTGGTTCTCGGACAACTTAAATCGAGGACATCTGGATTACTTTTATTGGTTCCTAGGGGGCCTTAGTACAATATCAGCAGTAGTGTACTTGTATTTTGCAAGGACATATGTGTATAAACGAAGACAAACTGTCTGAGATTGATGGACGGGCAAGTACTGTTAACATCATCCAACTAATGTAATGTGTTCAAAGTTAAATAATTGTTTTCATCTTGTGCTTGACTAGTGTTATATATATATATATATATATATATATATATATATAGTCCTACTCTACTATAAACTAAAATTAACTACAAACTACAAACTAAACACTAATTCAATATTTCATGCTAATCTAATGATCAAACTAGGGGTACCCCAATACAAAAAGTGTTTAAAATAATTGGCTCCATTCAGCAAAAAAATAAAAAAAATAAAAAAAATAAAAAAATTTCACTGTTCACGTGATGACGTGGCAGTGGATTTCACTGGTTAACGATGCTTCGCACCTTCTTGTACGGCGCTTCGCGCCTTTATCATTCTAAAGTTGTAAGGAATGGCAATCAATGGTAAAGGCAATAGACGATTGACGGGTGTGTCGAGGGCCTGCGGCCCTCATGACTACCTAACTCATCCGTTTACTGTCTTAAATGCTTCGCATTTCCACGGCAAGTTTTTTTTTTTTTTTTTGGTGGATAGAGCCAATTATTTTAAGCATTTTTTGTGAAGGTACCCTTGGCGGGAACCTTAGAATAAATGAAATATAATTAATCTGGTGTTAGTTTGTAGTTTGTATTTAAGGATTTGTTTGTATTTGAGAAAAAGCCTATATATATATATATATCGTTCCGTTTAAAACACTGATTATGTATTTTAAATGAAGATACGCAATCTAATCGCTCAACTCATCTGCTAATCGGATTAACACAAATCATGCACCAAGACCAATTTTGTATCAGTATAAGAAGATTTGAAAATAGAGGTATTAGGACGGCTAGCTGATATCAATGAGAGTCTACTCTACCAAAAGTCTATATTTTCCCCTTTTCACCCCATATGCTTAATTATTCCATCACTTGCACACAACCTTTCCCGATTTTCTCTCCCCCATAATCCTTTGGTTACTGTCGAAAACATCATTTAATATGGATTTTCACAAAGACTCGAGTTCCAAGACCAACTCGCTTCCAGCCATAGTAGACGATCCTAATCAATCCACGAAACGTACTTTTAAACAAGCTAGATTCAACTCAACACATTGCTAGGGCCTCAAATAAATCAAAGCTATATATATATGAACAATGTATCCAGGTTATATATTCATAGTAGACGATCCTGCTACAGACAATATTGGACCACCTTTAATTACATATCAGAGAATTAATAATCAGAACAGAGGAAATGGACATAATGGAAAGGCTGGTGTGGTGTGTCATCAAGGATATAAGGGACAATTTACATTAACTGAAGATAAGTCTGGATTAAAAGGTTAGGACACAGGTCATTTTGGGGATATGAGATATTTTGTTAGGGTTTCTTTGTTTTGGGAGAGCACTTCACCTCTCAAATTGTGAGGGTTTGTATCAAGTATTTCCACTAAAGTGAGGAGTCTTGTTGGTATCTCATTTTGTTGTTAATATTCTGCTTGTCTTGGAGTTATATGTAGCAAAGTGGTATCAAATCAAGGCGATTCACTCACAGGCAGCAATGGGGGCACAACCTACAAACCAGTATCGCATTGAAATGATGGAGAAAGGAATGGGGGATCTTCGTGCTACCATCACTACAGGAAAAAGTGAATCAAACAACGGTTTTCTGCTGTTGTATGAGACCCTTTTATTCCGTTGACTATCAAAACGCTGTCTGATAGAACATCAAACGATGGAGTTTGGTGCTAATTATAGTATAAATATCAAATACTAAAAACCATTGTTGAATGGAATAATCAAATTTTGGTCATACACAACGCTTTCGAGGAATTGTTTGATATTATAAAATACCGTTGCCTGTTCTGAACGAAGCACATTAACACAACGCTTTCTAGGAATTGTTTGATATTATAGAATACCGTTTCCTGTTCTGAACGAAGCACATTAACACAACGCTTTCTAGGAATTGTTTGATATTATAGAAACTGTTGCTTAATATGAACGAATCCAAGCACATTAACAACGGTCTTTCTAGGAGTTGGAGTTAAATGCATCGTATTATTGCAAATTTTACAATGGTTTTTCTTTACTTAAATCGTTGTATGAATGGTTCTGGAACAACAGTTTGTATCAAAATTATCCGATTCGCAATTCCCATAACTAAGCATTCGGAAAATACATACAATACAATCCAAAATCAACCATAATACAAAATAAAATTACCACCAATTCACATCATGAAAAGGCCACAGTCCTTGTCCGTTTTCTGCCCAGGAATTCCTTGAAAGCATTCACATTGTTTAATTATGTGATGGAACAAACATTACTAAATTCACTAAATTACTATTATAAAATCAATATGAAGGATGAAGGACTAATATTAATACCGCCATGTTCTCCCATAAAATTTTTTTCCGGCCAGCCTTCTTCAAATTTTCCTTATACAACTTTATGCCACTGTAAGCAAAACAATAAAAATCAACAAAGGCTGCATTTTCCCCAAATTTACACCCTAAGACTAAATAGGAAAATTTTAAAAGTGGAACTCGCTTGTCAACAACCTCTACCCACTCCCCACTTGCAATGCGACGTTTAAGAGGGTCCAGGTGGTAGACTATATCCGCCTCCGGATTGACAACAGTCAATGACCAGTGGTTCCTACGAGTCATGAACAATATAGGAAAAAATAGTTCAACTTAGCATGTGAGAATAACATCAACTATAAGCATAAAATAGATTGTTAATTATTCAACTACATTATAGGGCAATAAAAAATATTACTCACACGTCGTTATATGGCACTAGAAAGTATTGCCCTTTTTTGGCATCAGTGAAACGGTCAGCAAGTGCAAGGGACCTCTTCCTCGCGTTTCCACATCCAAGGGCGCCAACCAAACCTGGATCTACGAATGCTACCATGTCTGCCATCCTGTGCCTGATCAAATGTTCTTCCAAGAAACTACGAATAAAATTAAATAACAGTTAGCAAAGATTCCCATGAGGATATCAACAATATTAACACATAATATAAAACATTTTAAAGAGGATTGTACACTTACTGAATGAAGATGCAAATTACGGAACCACAAATTTCCCCACCAGCGCAAACAACATGTATATCATTTAGGAACATGTATTGCTTCCTGGCATATCCAAAAGCATCTTTGCTCAGTTCAAAACAAACTGCATTGCCCTCTCTCAGAGCATCCTTTGCCCAAATCCACAACCGCTTCAAAGCAGCTGGATACTTTGCACCCATCTCAAGTACGTACTGATCATCAGCATCGAGTTCCACTTGCAAATCCACAATCTTCTTTGACTTCTTATAGTCCTTTTTCTTGGTTTTCTAAAATGAAAATAATATATATAAGAATGCAGTTTGATCAGGATGATTAATTACGAAAAGTTAAATATGCTAGTATAATTACACAAAACTTTACCTTTCGAGTTAAATTAACCTTTGGAGAACTTATTGCCTTCCCTCCCCCAATTAAGTATCTTGGCCACGCAACAAATGTTCCTTTGGCTTGTTGCACAGTGGTTATCTCATCTCCAATCGGGAACGGGATACGAACATCTCCCTGAATTGCTCTAGTGATGGACACTCTAGCATTCTCTTCACCTAGCGGTACAGAATGAATGGTCTGTACATGTCCTTCAATAACTGGAACATCAACAATCGTTGCATAAGCAATGATGTTGGTCAAGGATCCAACTGCCAGTTGAACTTCCTTATCTTCCTCCAACACTTCAACCTCCTCCACCCTATCACACTTGTCCACCATCTTCTCTTCCTTTTCATCCTCGGCAACAACAGCACAGTTGCCCAAATCAACAGCCAGCTGTATACCATCATCACATTCTAACTTCTCCTTTTCTTCAACATCCATCTGAATACCATCTTCAACACCCAACTTCATGTTCTCTTCGACATCCAACTTCTTTTTCACATTATGAGAGACATTAATCTGTGCCAGCCTCTTCGAATTAGAGCAGCTTGCCTGTTGGGAACCAACAACTGGGCTGGCCCCCATCCGAAGAGTTTGTTCAAGTATCTCAGCTTTAAACTTCTGCACTTCCGCTGTCCAATATGCATCTCTCTCTTGAATAAGTTTCGATGCCCCCTCTGCCCAAACTTTTTGTACCCCCTCCTTTATAATGTCCTCAATAGACCTTTCAACAATAGACCCCCTCATTTTTTTCTTCTGCCTTGGAAGATCAAAGTAGACAGCCGGTTTCACATGGATTCCTTTTCCACGCACTCTTCCTCCATGTTCCGGGTTACCCAAGACCTTAGCCAAAATATCATTAACACCATCCTCCACCATACTTCCTTCACTTATTATTTCCTTCTTCATCTTCTCCTAAAAAAAGGTCAAAATGGAAGTAGTTAGTAAATCAGATAATCTTGATGAATAATTTTTAAATAAATACAAATCAATAACTTACTATTTCCTCTGCTTTTTCTCTGACCTCGTCGCTTTTAAAATTTCCAAATTTGTCCTTTCTAGCAAGGACCCATGATGTTGATCGATCATTTGATATATCTGGATGAGATTCGACCTACACGTACAAAAAGATATACTTATCAGGTTCCATGAAATAAATTATATGTCAAAGTATACTTATCAGGTTCCATGATCACTAATCCATTTAATCTCCTTGTTCGCATAGCCTCTACGAGACATGAGATGAGGATAACGATTCTTCGACCGAATGACTACTTGTTTGTCATGCTTTGCCTTCGAAAAAATAACAGGGAGACTATTATAACAGGTAGATAAATGCTCTAAAACAATTTTGTACATCAGTATCTATCTCATGAACTTAATAGAAACTCCTCCGATGTACGATCAACAACAAAAAGATCCCAATGAGACTGTTCAATGAACGAATAATCTGCTGGGGGATAAGCAAGCATTACAGGATCCTCACGATGTGGAAGAACATAATTCATTGTTAAGCGAGACTTAAACTCCCTCCATCTTGCTCCAGCGGACTGTAATACCAACTTCTTCGCCGATGATGGTATAGTAAAAGCCATCTATACACATAAGATAAAATCAATGAACAGTAAATGTATAAAATCAATGTACAATCAATGTATAAAATCGATGTACAAGAAATAAACAACCAGTTACCTTTACGCATTCCCAGAGCTTCTTCTTTGTCTCTTTCGGCACTTGCAGCCAATTATCATGCCAGATTGGGGCTTTGGTTCTTGCTAGAACCCCAATGTATGATTGCATCTCTGCAGCTTCGTCTCCAAAAGGCTCACCTTTATCATTGAACGACACTATAGGCTTAATCCCCTTTATCTTTCGTTGCACTATTCTGTGCATTGTGACACAGCCATGATTGAGCAATTTTAGTCCTTGATGGTTAGGTTGCACCGCAATCTCCTTTCCTTTATCTTTTTGTTTTCTTTTCTTTGACAACGATTTTTTCAAGTTGTCTGAGATCGCCTTCCTTTTCCTGGGTTGCGGGGAAGAACATGATGGGCCAGGGAGATCAACTAGCACAGGGTTTCGTATTGGGGCAGACTGTGTGTGCCCTCTTGGACTCGTGCGCATCTTCAATGCGGGACTACGCACTGGACTCTTTGGCACTAGACTCTTTGAGTGAACCATAATCTATATAATGAAATTAGTCATATACATAACACAACTTAATCCTAAACATTCATATGTGATACAAAATACATGACAAAATAGCTAACAGAATCAGGGTAATTAAAGATCTACAAAGAATCAAATGATGGATTAAAGATTGAACTAAAAGATTAAATCAAAACCCTAGTCCACGTTTTACATGTACATGCATCAACAACACTGAAAGATTAAGTAACAAAGAACATAAATCAAAATAAACGAGAGAGATACCAACGGTTTTGATGTGCGAATTGAAGCCGATGGTCGATGGTTTTGATGTGCGAATTGAACGGTGAACGGAGAACGGAGGGTTTTGCCTAGAGCGTATGGAGAGAGAGCTAGAGTGTGTCCAGATTAATTAGTTTCGAGATTGAGAATATTAAGGGGACAGTTAAAAGGGAAAAAGTGTATTAAAGGGTAAAAGAGTTTGACCAAGTTGGATAACGATGGTTTTGATGGGATCACGACTGTGTTTACGGGGGAAAAATCCCGCCTGTTCTAAATTTACATACTATTTTTTACACAAATATTTTTAATAATCAAGTTTAATTTCAATTGATTTAATAGTTTTTATTTGTAGAAGCGTACTTTAGCGAGATTAATGTTATAAAGTCGTACTTCGAATATTCGTAATTTTTTTAAAAAAATTCCATATTCCTAAAATCACTAGGTGGCCACATCCGTACGGTCGGATCGTCGAGAAAATGATTAAAAAAAATGGTTTGTTAAGCGGGTTGTACTCGCGTTTGAAGCATGCGTACTTAAGCGAGATTAATGTTATAAAGTCGTACTTCGAATATTCGTAATTTTTTAAAAAAAATTCCATATTACTAAAATCACTAGGTGGCCACATCCGCACGGTCGGATCGTCGAGAAAATGATTTAAAAAAATGGTTTGTTAAGCGGGTTGTACTCTCGTTTGAAGCATGCGTACTTTAGCGAGATTAATGTTATAAAGTCGTACTTCGAATATTCGTAATTTTTTTAAAAAAATTCCATATTCCTAAAATCACTAGGTGGCCACATCCGTACGGTCGGATCGTCGAGAAAATGATTAAAAAAAATGGTTTGTTAAGCGGGTTGTACTCGCGTTTGAAGCATGCGTACTTAAGCGAGATTAATGTTATAAAGTCGTACTTCGAATATTCGTAATTTTTAAAAAAAAATTCCATATTACTAAAATCACTAGGTGGCCACATCCGCACGGTCGGATCGTCGAGAAAATGATTTAAAAAAATGGTTTGTTAAGCGGGTTGTACTCTCGTTTGAAGCATGCGTACTTTAGCGAGATTAATGTTATAAAGTCGTACTTCGAATATTCGTAATTTTTTTTAAAAAATTTCATATTCGTAAAATCACTAGGTGGCCACATCCGCACGGTCGGATCGTCGAGAAAATGATTTTTAAAAATGGTTTGTTAAGCGGGTTGTACTCTCGTTTGAAGCATGCGTACTTTAGCGAGATTAATGTTATAAAGTCGTACTTCGAATATTCGTAATTTTTTTTAAAAAATTTCATATTCCTAAAATCACTAGGTGGCCACATCCGCACGGTCGGATCGTCGAGAAAATGATATAAAAAATGGTTTGTTAAGCGGGTTGTACTCTCGTTTGAAGCATGCGTACTTTAGCGAGATTAATGTTATAAAATCGTACTTCGAATATTTATAATTTTTTTAAAAAAATTCCATATTCCTAAAATCACTTGGAATATTCCTAAAATCGTAATTTTTTTTAAACAATTCCATATTCCATATTCCATATTTGTACTCTAGTTGAAGCATTATATATAATTTAAGAAATATAAATATTTTAGTAATTTACATATTTTAGTCTACTTTCCCTCTTTCCCTTCCCGAAATATTCAACACTTTCCTTCTTTCCCTTCCCGAAATATTCAGCACTTTCCCTCTTTCCCTCTTTCATTTTTCAGTCTACTTTCCCTCTTTCATTTCTCAATCTACTTTCCTTTTTCTCCCTTTCTCAACCGCACACACTCTCCCTCAATCGATTCAATCAAAACCAGAGTAGGTATTCATTGATTTAGTATCTATAATCGAAAAACAAGTTAATCGAATCGAAACCCTAGCTTTCAAAAAGCCAATCAAGCTTTCAAGGTTTTCTCGCAGACAAGTTTTGTCAGGTCACGCTCTGTTCCTAGTTTTTCATTTATTGTTGTTGTCAGGTGCAATTTGCCGTTGTTTAATTTATTTTGTGGTTCATTTGGCTGTTAATTTATTTGCTTGGTTCATTTGGCTGTTAATTTATTTGCTTTTGTTAATGAATTTAGTGAATTTACTCCATTTTATGATTGGACTTAGATTTTTTTGCTGTCTGACTTTTGATTCAATTCACCGCAAAACACCTTGTGTTTCAATTAAATTCACGTTTTCATTCCCAATAAACGGGTTAAAATCTCATGAAGCTATTAATTGGTCATTTTGCTGTTGTTAGTGAATTTAGTCATAGTGTGCCTTGCTGGTGACTCTCAATTTTTTGAATTTTGTTGTTGGCCTTTTGTTGCAGAATTGCAGCATAATTTGGATATCTTAAACGGGTTAAATTCAATTTACTGAATTTGAATTTAGTCATAATGGATAGAGCTTGGTTGAGGGCTGATAGAAGAACAAGAGAGTTTCAATTAGGAGTGGAAGAGTTGTTGATGTTTGCATTTGAGAACGGGAGAGATGAAAACAAAATATCTTGTCCATGTTTAAAATGTGTGCACAGCAAAAACTGGAACGCGCGGACAATTAGGGACCATCTCTTTCTGAATGGTATTGATCCAACCTATACAAACTGGATATGGCACGGTGAGTCAAATCCAGTGGAGAGTTCTAGTGCTTCTGAAACCAACACCTCAGAATCTGTGCATCAACACCCCACTTCAGAAGAAGACGATGTTGATTCTTCTCATTTATATAACCATGTTCAAGGTGAACATATACCCCTTTATCCAGACTGTGAGAGTTTTACTAAGTTAGAAGCTTTAGTAAGGTTGTATAGCTTGAAAGCAAAGCGTGGCATATCCGATTCTCTTCTCCGATATTCTCCTTTTGCTTGGGTCTATGCTTCCAGCGAGCAACACTATCCCTTCTACCTTCGGGGAAGCCAAGACAACTTTATGTGCTTTAGGAATGGAGTATGAAAAAATACATGTATGCCCAAATGATTGTCTCTTATATCGGGGCCAGAGAGATGAAGACGAGACAGTTTGCCGCATATGCCAGGCCTCAAGATGGAAATTGAACAAGCAAGGAGTTGAAATGGAAGGGGTTCCCGCGAAGGTTTTATGGTACTTTCCGTTGATACCACGGTTGAGGGCTTTGTTTCATTCAAGTAAGAATGCAAAGGACTTGACTTGGCACGACAGTGGAAGACAAAAGGTTGGTAAATTGAGACATCCGGCAGACGCACAAACATGGAAGGAAGTGGACCAGAAGTGGCCAGAGTTTGCTTCAGATTCGAGGAACCTTAGGTTAGCTCTATCTGCCGATGGATTCAATCCTTTCGGTGGTGTATCAACTGAGTACTCGTGTTGGCCGGTTTTGCTAGCGATTTATAACCTCCCACCATGGATTTGTATGAAGCGAAAGTACATTATGTTAAGTTTGTTGATATCCGGACCAACTCAACCGGGGAATGATATTGATGTCTTTCTTCTGCCACTTATAGAAGATCTGCAGAGTTTGTGGTAGGGAAAACAAGTGTGTGACGCATATAAGAAGGAGTACTTCGTTCTAAGAGCCATTTTGTTATGGACAATCAGTGATTATCCTGCACCAGGCAATTTGTCGGGCAACATCATTAAAGGGTATAATGCTTGTACTGTATGTGTTGATCAAACAAAAGCTACCATGCTTAAACATTATGGTAAGACGATTATAATGAGGCATCGGAGGTGGTTGCCCCGTCATCATCCATATCGAAGGCAAAAGCTAGATTTTGATAACACCGTAGAGAAGCAATCTGCTCCTGTTCCGTTAACTGGAGAGGAGGTTCTTGAAGGGCTACAACCTCTAAAGGGCCATGTCTTTGGAAAGACACAACGCCAGCCTCGATGGAAGAAAGGTGATGCTCGACCTATTTGGAAGAAAATTTCTATATTCTTCCAACTCGAGTATTGGAAATTTCTCCCGGTTAGGCATGTCCTTGATGTGATGCATATCGAGAAAAATATATGCGAGGCTTTAACGGGTACCTTGTTAAATATACCAGGGAAGACAAAAGACAGGGAATCTATCCGACTAAATATGGCTGAAATGGGGATCAGAACAGAGCTAAGGCCAAAAAATCCAGGAAAGAAAGAGAAGTTGCCGATGGCTTCTTGGAACTTATTGCATACTGAAAAGAAGATTGTCTGCTCATCCTTACTTGGAATGAAGTTACATGAGGGCTTCTGTTCAAACATTAAGGGTCTAGTATCGATGGAAAATCTTCGCCTTGCTGGAATGAAATCTCATGAATGTCATACAATTTTGCATCACTTGCTCCCCATTTCCATTCGGTCAGTACTGCAGAAACAGGTCAGGTACGCTATCATTCGGTTTTGCCAATTCTTTAAAGCAATTTGCAGTAAAGTAATTGAGGTCGATAATTTCGAAAAACTTCAATCGCACTTGGTAGAAACCTTATGCAAGCTAGAAAAATACCTCCCACCTTCCATATTTGATGTAATGTTCCATCTTTCACTTCATCTTGTGAGAGAAGTTGAGCTTTGTGGTCTAGTCTTCCTTCGATGGATGTATCCTTTTGAGAGATATATGAAGACATTCAAGGCATATGTAAGGAATCGGGCTCGTCCAGAAGGTTGCATCGCTGAGGCATATGTTGCAGAAGAGGCTATTAACTATTTGGAGAACTTGAAAGAAGCTACTGTTGGACTGCCCAAAAATACCCGGCATAAGAACGGAAAAAGTAGGCCATTATCTGGTGCAACAATGATAACACCGAGCAGCAATGACCTACACCTAGCACATTTGTGTCTTCTCCATAATAGTAATGTTGTAAGGCCATATTTTGAGTAAGCAACTCTATTACTTTTCTTATGTCTTATTTTCTGCAGTTCTGATTTTTCTTATGTCTTATTTTCTGCATTTCTTAATTTTTCTGTCTTATTTTTCTTATGTCTTATGATGTGTAGTCAACACATTGGCTGATTTAATGACAAGATATCGACAACATAAAAGCGATGAAGTGTGGCTAAAGAACAAGGAAAATGAAAACTTCCCTAAATGGTTTCAACATAAAGTACTGTACTCTACCATGTCATTGTACAAATTGCAGAAAATATTTTGAGATTATGATGTGTTTTAGGACTGTTACCATGTAGAATAATTCTGCTACCATTAAGTATTGCCAGGTTGCAGCAGAATTGCTTGTTGAAAATAATCAGTTGAATATGGATTTAGTGTGGATTGCAGCAGGCCCCAACAAATGCGTGCCTACATTCAGTGGCTACAGAATCAATGGTGTTACGTATAGCACCAAAGATCGTGATGATCAACGTCAAGTTCAGTGCAGCGGTGTCTCCGTAGATGTCGATACAATGGTTGTGCACCAAAAGGATAAAAACATTCAGCGTACATCATATACGTATTATGGAGTTATTTGCTCTATATGGGAGTTGGACTATAACAAATTTAGGGTCCCTGTTTTTCGTTGCAATTGGGTGGATACAAATAAAGGGATAAAGGTTGATGACTTGGGGTATACATTAGTTAATTTAAATAAGTTAGGCTTTTTAAATGATCCATTTATGTTAGGAAATCATGTTAATCAAGTTTGTTATATTGTTGATCCTCTTGAAAAATTTTGGTCAGTGGTGTTGAAATTACCTAGTAAGGCATACCATGAGGATAGTGACGATGAAAAGGTGGGATCGGTTGAAATTGAACTTAAGAATGAGATGGATGTCACAATGTTTCCCAGTGTTGATGTAGAGGAAGAAAGTACTAGTTACATTCGAGAAGAAGAATGGATTCAACTTCCATGATGTATTAATTTAGTTTGTTTTACATTGAATTTATTTGATATGGTTTGTTGATAAACCAGTGTTGGTAAGATTGATATTGGTTGTATTTATTCTGCATGTTCTGTTGGGGTGATCATCATGATCTTGGTTGTATTTATTCTGCATGTTCTGTTGGGGTGATCATCATGTACTGTTCTTTTTTTTTTTTTAACATAGTCTACTTTCAAACAACGGTTTTCAACAATTGTATAAAGGTTTCTAACAACCCGTTGTATGTCTTGGGTTGTTATACCGTTTGCCCTGTTTTCTACTTGCCATGTTTTCCTTCTATTACATTATGTGCCCTGTTTTTAGTTTTTTTCGAAAATATGCTGTATAAGTGGCAACAGTTTTTAGGCATTCTTTATGTCCATGTGAAACAAAAGTTTCACATTGTCTATGTCCATTTGAAACAACGGTTTTATTTTATAGAAAACAATTGTCTACTTGAGACAACATGTTTTTAGTTTCGGAAAACACATTGTGTGCTTGTGTGTCTGACAACGGGTTTTTAAGCATTAAACAACAGTTTAGTTTTTGTGAAAAACCATTGTCCATGTATTTGTTACACAACGGTTTTTTGAGTTTCACAAATACCAGTTGTATGAGTTTTTCGGACCATGCTTTTTCGGTAATCCGTTGTCTATCAAGTGTTGTCTGATTCATATTCTGGTGTAGTGCATGGCTGAGCAAATCACAGTGGTTGTTCAAGCTACCAATGATTAGAGGGTAGGATTGCGAGGTTAAGAGAACAAGAGGATGAGTTTATGAACGATTTGAAGGGGGAGCAAGATAGATTTCAAGAGGAGGTCCGATCAACGTTTTGACCTCTTTCAAAGAAACAGATTCGTTACAAGGAGAAGTGGTTAAGTCTTCTTCAGCATGTCACTTGGGGAAGGATAGATCAGGGCAACCTAATGGGTCAGGTGTCGGGTTGGGTCGAGGGTTTGTAGATTTGGGGGGAAGCTCTTAGCAAGGGCATTCGGGTGGAAGTAATTGGAGGTTTAGAAAGTTAGACTTGCCAGTGTTTGAAGGGATTAATCCCGATGGTTGGATTCTTCGTTCTGAGCATATTTTCAGTTATATAGATTAAATGATGATGAGTAATTGGAAGCAGTTGTGGTTTTATTGGATGGGGATGCTCTCTTGTGGTATCAATGGGAGCATAACAGGCGTCTGATTCCAGGTTGGGAGGAACTGAAAGGAATTTTACTACAACAATTTCGCCTAACTGCAACGGGCAATTTACACGAGCAGTAGTTGAATCATCACCAAACAACTGGGGTTTTTGAATATCAAAACCATTTTTCAATACAGGGCAGACATTTTGGAAATAAAAGCGCTGCTACGTGCACTTTCCTCAAACCTTTTTAATAAGTTAAAAAATAATATTTTTAACATCAATTTTTTTTCAAATTTGCTTCTGAACATCAGGTCAATCTACCATGAAAACCCGAAGTAAAAAACAATCCATTAATATATAAAACCAATTGAACAAACTAGCAGCTGAACACCGCAAATTCTCTGTTAGCGCTACTTTCACTAAAAAAATCGTTACTTTTCGCCCATAAACTAAAACGACACTAGTTCAGCACATAAATAAACTAGAGACCAAGAAAGACAATTTCATCCATAATCCACTGTAATATAAAAATTATAACCCGCCTGATAACTCCAGGACCCGATCAGGTGCTTCCTCCGCCGTTCCTATGCCTGGTGGAGGTAATGCTGGTGGTTGGGCCTCTACAAAACAACGACGGGAGGTGGGTTTGGACCCGTGGCACCTCCGGCATGAGAATAAGAGTAGGCTTTGGAAGGTAAAAGATAAGGACTAGAGTATTGAAACGTGGAGGGTGTGTGTATATAGGTGTGTAAAAGAACGTAACCTTTACACCTTTCTCTCATAGTCTATTTATAGGCCAAGGATTTGGGTTTAGGGGTTGGTACCTGCAATCATGAGCGTTGGTTCCTAGGTATGCGGGACACCTGTATGCTGTATATAGTCCCCACCTGCCCAGGTGATAATTGTGGCGGCGTGTGCCAATGTCATGCCAGAACTTGAATTGAGAGGGACGTGACTGTGCCAATCATAGGATTCTCTCATTTGTCATTGTCATGTGGGACCACCATCATGACCTGTGTGTGCCACATCTAATAGTGTGGTGTAGTGTTGTCTCACACATCTTGGGCCTGGGTTGCGGGTGTTGTTGATTGGACCTCAACCGGGAGTAGTGCCAGACAAGTCTCGTGCCAACCTGGGCTGAGCCCAGACTGGTGCCCACTTGGGTTGAGCCCAGTCGGGGCTAGTCATAGCCTATTATTTGCCCCCCAATCCCTTATGCAGAATTTCCGGATGGGGGAGTAGAAGTTTTAGAACAATCCTGTAGATGGTTTAGAAAAATTTTGGTTGAACCCTAATCCGGATTGTTGCCAAAGGAATCAATCTGGATTGACGTAATGTTGAAATTTCTTGAGTCTAAAGCTGGGAGAGCCCCGGGTGACTTAGAAAAATTTTGGTTGAATTTTGCCCCCTAATCCGGATTGTTGACAAGGGGAATCAATCTGGATTGAGGTAATGTTGAATTTTTCACAAGTCCAAAGCTAGGAGAGCCTTGGGTGACTTAGAAAAATTTTAGTTGAATTTTGCCCCCTAATCTAGATTGTTGACAAGGGGAATCAATCCAGATTGAGGTAATGTTTAATTTTCACAAGTCCAGAGTTAGGAGAGCCTTGGGTGACTTAGAAAATTTTTGGTTGAATGTTGCCCCCTAATCCGGATTGTTGACAAGGGGAATAAATCGGATTGAGGTAATGTTGAATTTTTCAAAAGTCCAAAGCTAGGAGAGCCTTGGGTGACTTAGAAAAATTTTGGTTGAATTTTGCTCCCTAATTCGGATTGTTGACAAGGGGAATCAATCCGGATTGAGCTGATGTGGTATTCCGGATATTTATGGATCCTCGTAGCAGCCGGGGTCATTGGGTCATTGACACCCCGGCTTGGTAGGAGTCCTGATTTGGGGCGTAATTCCAAACGTTTTTGGGTTTCCCCTCTATTTATTTTAAAAATGCGCTACTCCATTCTCTCTCAAAAGACGTGCCATAGCTGTCAACATTTATATCAGTTGTCTTTTTGTTTCTTTAATCATTCTTCAACCTATAACAACTTACCACGTGGCTATTGAGCCGTTTCTTTTTTAGAAGTTATATATAACCTCTTTTCAGTTCCAATTTGCACTTTCATTCACCTTTTACCCAAAAGCAAAACCCCTTTTCATCTTCTTCTCCCTCCTTCATTTTTCTGAATTTTCGCCATCGCACTACGCCATAAATGGCCTATTGCAACCTTTTGCATGGGTGTTACCTTCTTGGATGTTACAATAGCTATGAAATTTTTGAGCTATCGCAACATTTTGATTGTGGTGTTACCAAATCCGCAAAAGTATGTTACTTTAGTTATTGTTACAGTGAGCAACACCATGAGATGTGTTACCATAGAGTATTCATGAACAAAATTTTTAATTAATTTAAAATTAATGATTTAATAATTATTTGACTTTAAAAATAATTAATTTTAACAAAATCATTGAAGTTATCAATGTAAAACGTAAAATTCCATCAAATAATTAAATAATTAATTTTTCATAAATATTAATTTTTTTCTATAAATTTCGAATAAAAAGGTTTTAAAATAAATTAATATCCAAAATTATTAAATTTTAACTAAATTTATTAAAAAATTTAATTGAGAAAATAATAATTTGCATAAATTGTGAATTATTTCAAAATAATGAAAATAATAAATTTAAAAATATAATTTAATACCAATAAATTAAAAAAAATTATAATATTTTTTAAAGAATATAAAAAAATGTATCTCTCTCTCTTCCTCATCATTTCTTTCAATTCTTAAACTCAAACCATGTATAAAATTCTTGTTTTAATCATTTTTAATCTATTATTTTTGCTTATTGATTATTAGTGTATGTTTTGGTGAGATTTGTATGTGTATATACACTCGGTGTTTGTATGTATATGTCCTATTCTTACATGCAAGCTCTTTTATGCAGAAATTAAGTGTTTAAATGATATTATGAGATTTATGGCATGATATCAAGTTTCTATGTATTTTGGTGTTGATTTTTACATTTTCGGTCAAAGCCCTTGCCGTCGGTGATGGATTCCGGCGAGACTGTGATAGTCGAGGGTAGTTCTGTGTTGTTACAGCATGTGTAAATGATTTACAGTGATGATAGTTAACTGAATCAAGTTGCATGAAAGTATTTCTATCTTAATTATTTTTTTTGAATTTATATGTATTTATAAATATGAATTGTATGAAATTGTTATGCTAAATCTTGTTAATTCGGTGGTGATGATAAAGGCTGTTTGATAATTTAATATCATGAATGAATAATCTTTTGATTTTCAGAGATTAAATTCGAATTTTGAATAATTATTTTTAAATTATTCGAGTTTTATAAACTATTATAATAATTAAAAGTCGATTTTGATAAATAAAAGATTATGGGTGAGTTAGTTGATATGTAAATGAAATTTTCAGAATTTTTATAAGTTGAATTTGAGTTCATTCGATTGGAATAGGAACCATATGATTTTATAATTCACTATATATCATCTAGTGATTTTATCCAAGAATGAGTTAAATTGTTGATTGTTGATATTGATTGTTAGTTTCGGATTTAAAGAGTATGATAAGGTGTAAGTAGTATATATGATTTGATATGAATATTTTGAGATCCATTGGGAGTGTAGGTGGATTTTAAATCCATCGTAGGTATTTGGTTGTGATTTTAGTCGGTTGAATTCCGATGGGATAGTCCTATTTACAGAGGAAACTCCGCCCGATTTTCGTCAAAAATATAAGGTGTAAAACCTATAGTATATTCTTATAAGTTGATTACAAGCTACGTGTTAAGTGCTTAAGTGACTTATGTGCTTCTATGCTATAAATACTATTTGATTATGTGCTTAAATGATCTTGGTGAGGTACATAATAAGAATGCGATATATATATATATATATATATATATATATATATATATATATATATATATATATATATGTTAAATGGTAATGCGATATAGGAATCGATTGGGTAGATTAGGATAAGTCGTATTAGAAGTATAGTATTTTAAAATAGTGATATGGTTTATGTAGATAAGAAGGACGTAGGACCTAGCGATAAAGGAAAGGCTAAGGTTGAGTTTCAGTAAGTTAAGCTGTTGAGTTGTTGCATTCTACCAGAGGCAAGTAACTCTGTCTCTCCACTGAAAGTTTATATTATTGAAGCTGTTGTATCTTGTTGATTCAAGCATGCCTATTCTATACCACGGTGATCATACTTCTGTTATAAACTTACCTTTGTATTTACCCAAAATCTTTATTGATAAACCCTGGTTCAACACATGTACACCCTAGACCAGCATAATTCTTTTTAATTACTTCTTGACCACACTGTCACCCAGAGTTAAACAATACCAATTCTTTTTAATTGCTTCTTGACCATATATGTCCTACAATTTACTATGATCCCGTCATATTGACTGACCGATAAACCAGTGTTCCACTTAACTTATGTCCGTAACCCGGATACCCTGTGTTGATTTTTTTTAAAATACTTATCAAATATCATATTGCCCTAAACACTGTTTTACAAACTTGTTATCCCTCTATCAATGATTTTTAAACATTACAACTTGATTTAATGATTTCAATACTAAACCAATTGATATCTTTGACCTTTGACTTGGACTGTTCCATTATACTCTGATTGAAATCCAGATTTCCACTTGAGTCTATATCTTCTTGACTCAGACTTGTACCCTCTTTCATTGATGTCATTGATGTCAGAACACTTAGTCAAATCCTTTTTGACTTTTATCATTGCGAATGAAAATTAGTTGTTTTCTTAAAATACTTTGAAGTTACTTAGACTGGGCTGATCTGTTATCAGAGAGTCGAAGGTACTTTGAAGTAAAGGTTTTCGAAAAGATTAAGTATTAAAATGTTTTATAAAGTTAAAAAGAGTTTTGTAAAGCCTAATGTTTTAAAATAAGATTTCTAATAAAAATGTTAGGAACTCCGTCTAAATGGTTTCCACGGATTCCTGACGATTGGAGAGACGGGGCGAACGGGTAATGCTGGTTCCGTCAGTTTTTGAGATGTAGTATTGTGTAGTTCTGGTCTGTCCAGTTCAACAACTTTATAGGCCAATGTGTTGCCTCTTTGGAACCCAAGCTATCCTAATGAAAGGAAATGATGGCCAGAGAGACTTTGTGTCCGGTATGGGGACTTTATGGGCTGATCACCCGTATTGTCTGTTATAAAATGAAACCTCCAATCAGTTTTCTTAAAGTGATGATTACGTTTTATTTACTATGAAATGAAATTGGTTTACCGAATGAAATGTCAATTACTTTACACAGTTTTGAAATATCTATTGTTATCCTGTTTATCAGATGATATCTTCTCTTTATTAAATACCAGTATTGCTTTTATCACTTCCAGCATATTTATGTCACATCTTGAATTACTGTCATCTTTTGTAATACCCTGTTGTATTATATTCAGTTGAGATCTTTAGTTACTTTCTGAGCGTTGGCTCATTATTATTTTGTCTAACCCTTTTGATAGTAATCTGAGAATCATGGTTCGTACAATCCAAACCGCAAGGAAGCGCACCTACCGTGGCCCTGAGTTGGTCCGTTTTGCGATAACTCCCGAGGTAGATGCAATAACAGCTCAGTGAGGAGATCTTTAGTTAGTTGTGAGAACTGGCAATAGAACTTTTAAAAACTTTGGTTTGTAATAATAATATATTTTGAATTCAGGTTTGTAATAATAATTAGTTAGACGATGGCTTGCTTGTTTCGTACCATTACTTCTGAAAGATCTTGGATAGTAGTGTTGGGGCCAGTCAGCATGTTATATTTATATTATATTTTAGGTTGTTTGCATCTAGATGTGTGTCAGTGACTCTCCGATCTAGGCCCCAGGTCGAAAGGGCGTCACAGGTTGGTATCAGAGCTACGGGTTTTGGTCATTGAAATAAGCCAGGAATTTAGGATCATTAATAAAAGAAGAAGATACAATTAGGATTTCAGAGTGATAGATGTAGGGAGTGATTATAGGGTTAGGTTTTCCCTTCGCGATAGATCATTAGGACTAACATAACTTAACTCGTTTATATTCTGCATGTATATATATATTATTACTACAGGAGATGGAGTTGGACGATGATGCCCCGTTACATCCCGATCCTGATAGTTCATCCGAGGAGTCCGACCCTTCGGAGGCGATGTCTGATGTTGATGTAGAGGTCGAGTATACTGAGGTCATATCCGATTCTGAGGTTGAGAGTCCTACGGCCCTTGCCGACATTCCTGTTCCGATTACTGAGTCTACACTAGTGTCTGAGCCTATTACTGATACCGTGTCTGTTCCTGTCCCAGTACCAGTTGTGACCCCATATGTTACCGAGCATGGCGAGTACTCTATCGGATCTTTTTTAGTTCCCTCTCCAGTACCTGAGTCTACCTTTGAGGATATGGTTCGTAATTTTGAGAGTCTAGCAGGTTAGAATGCAGAGTTGAAGGAATTTATTGAAAAGATGAAAGTGGAGGCGCAGCTTCAAGTAGATTTGACTGCTATTTATTGGAGAGGACGTATCAGAATGTTGGAGGATGCTGTTAGGCACCGTTTACACCGGAACCCTATTACACATGATGTACTAGCCGAGGCCCGTAAACTTTCGAGTGTGATTTGCTGGACGTTGTGTGAGCTTCGCGAGACCCGAGGTTCCCGTGATTAGACTACTGCCGTGGAGATGGTTGTGAGTGGGACATTTGGTAGAGCCCACTAGTGTTAGATATGTTTACTACTAGTCTAGGATGTTTTCCAGTTTTCCTAGTGCTAGTAGATGGATTATGGTTGTTTTAGTTTGTTTATTTCAGTTCGGATGTAGAAGGGCTGAATGCCCTTAACTCTTATGATCCTTTGTGATGTTGGATCGTTTTCTTTTTAGTAACGTATGCATATTTCGTATATCCCTGTGTTCATTGCTTTACTTATCGCTTTTTACATACTGTCTTTACATATTGTATTTCCATAACTTAGTAACCTATTCATATAAACCCTGTTGCATGATTTACAACTGTACTCATATCATACTGATTTATTGGAACCGACCGTCTATTGGTACCAGACGGAGGAACACTGTTTCTTTTGAATATAGACCTACTTGTTATTTACCAACTGTTTAAGATAACCCTACTATGGCCCAGATGTTCCAATTACTTTAACAACAAACTGCTGCTTTTGTTCAACACCAACAACACCAAGCTGCCCAACCTGCTACAACTTTTAAATATTTCCAAGCTGTTCACCCACCTGAGTTTAAAGGTACCTTGAACCCTGTTGAAGCTAAATCTTGGTTGATGGATATCGAGAAGTCATTCACGTTAGTTAGGGTTGATGAAATTCAGAATGTGGAGTTTTCTAGTTTTTATTTGAGGGCGGAAGCAAATTTTTGGTGGGAGTCTGTTAAGGCCGCAAAAGGAAATGCGATTACATGGCCTTGATTCATAGAATCGTTTAATGAAAAATATCTGCCAGGTTATTTACAAGACCAGTTGGAGATTCAGTTTATGGAATTGAAACAAGAAGGGATGACTGTTACGGAGTATGAGGCCAAGTTTACTGAGTTATCTAGGTTCGCACCCCAGTATGTAGGAAATGAAGCTAGTAAGGCTAAGAAGTTTCAACATGGATTAAAGCCTTGGTTAAGGAGTAGAGTTGATGCATTCGAGTTGAGAACCTATTCTGCTGTTGTGCAGAAGGCGATGATTATAGAAGGAGAAAGTGAGTTGAATCTAAAGGAGAAAGCCGGTAAAAAGAGAAAGTTTGATAAAGTGGAAAAGGGTCAAGAGACAGAAGGTCAAAGGAGTTTTCAGAACAGAGGAAGGTTTGGAAATTGACCAGGAGGACAGAGAAATTTTCAGAAGTTTGGAAGTGGTAATGGAGGACAAAACCGTAGACCTCAAGGAGTAAACCCTCAGGCTATAACAAGACCCGTACTACCAGATTGCAAAATTTGTGGAAGAAAGCACCCGGGTATCTATAATAAGCCTAATATAGTTTGCTACAAGTGTAAGAAGAAAGGACACTATGCTCAAGAATGTCCGGAAGTGAAGTCAGTAGGATTAACTTGTTATAAGTGTGGCAAGATTGGCCATATTGCTAAGAATTGCAAGGAGCCTATCCGAACTGCTAATGTTTTGAGAATTACTGCACTACCAGCACCGCGACAAATGCCATATCAAGCACCTCAGCCTAGAGCCCGTACTTTTAACATGTCTGTCAAAGAAGCTGTTAATGATGCCGATGTGGTTGCAGGTACGCTTCCTGTCAACTCTTTTGAAGCAAAAGTTTTAATTGATTCTGGAGAAACTAGATCCTTTATATCTGAAAGATTTCTTGATAAATTGCACTCTGAGATTCGTCCATTAGAAAAAGCATTAATAGTAGAAGTTGCTAATCAAGATAAGATTTCCATAGACCGGGAGTGTCCTAACTGTAATATTGAGATTGGAGGATTTCTTTTCTACGTGGACTTATTACCATTTATGTTGGGAGAGTTTGATGTTATTTTAGGAATGGATTGGTTGACCGCGAGTGATGCGCAGATTGAGTGTAAGAAGAAGCAAGTTAAGTTACATATTGAAGATGGTAGTGAGGTAGTATTTCAAGGAAAGAAGCAAGATAAGAAATTTCTAATGTTTATGCAAGCAAAGAGATTATTAAATCAAGGATGTGAAGCTTATTTAGCACATGTAGTTGATACAGAGAAACAAGTCCCTAAGATGGAAGATATTCCAGTTGTAAATGAGTTTCCTGATGTATTTCCCGATGAATTGCCCGGATTACCTCCAGATAGAGAGATTGAATTCCCAATTGAATTGGCACCAGGAATTGAACCTGTATCTAAAGCACCGTATCGAATGGCACCTGCTGAGATGAAGGAGTTAGACACTCAATTGCAAGATTTATTAGATAAAGGAGTTATAAGGCCGAGTGTGTCCCCGTGGGGAGCACCAGTGTTGTTTGTTAAGAAGAAGGATGGAAGCATGAGGTTGTGTATTGATTATAGAGAACTCAATAAATTGACTATCAAGAATAAGTATCCATTGCCAAGGATTGATGATTTGTTTGACCAACTGAAGGATGCTGCCTACTTTTCTAAGATTGATTTGAGATCAGGTTATCACCAATTGAAGATTAAACCATAAAATATTCCGAAGACTGCATTTCGCACGAGATATGGACATTATGAGTTTTTAGTGATGGCTTTCGGATTGACGAATGCGCCAGCTGTGTTTATGGATTTAATGAATAGAGTTTTCAAGAGATATTTAGATAAATTTGTAATTGTATTTATTGATGACATCCTTATATACTCGAGAAACCCTAAAGAGCATGCCGAGCATTTGAGAATAGCATTGGAAGAAAGGAAAGATTATATGCCAAGTTTTCTAAGTGTGAGTTTTGGTTGCAAGAAGTGCAATTTTTAGGTCATGTGATTAGTAAAGAAGGAATTCGAGTGGATCCTGCTAAGATTGAATCTGTGGTAAGTTGGAGTAGACCAAGAACTCCTACTGAGGTGAGAAGTTTTCTAGGATTGGCTGGTTATTATCGAAGATTTGTACAAGATTTCTCAAAGATTGCTACCCCGTTGACAAAGTTGACCTGAAAGAATGAGAAGTTTATTTGGAATTATAAGTGTGAAAAATGTTTTCAAGAGCTAAAGAAAAGATTAGTTTCAGCACCAGTGTTAGTATTGCCAGATGATAAAGGAAATTTTTTTTATCTATAGTGATGCTTCGCACAAAGGATTAGGAAGCGCTTTGATGCAACACTGAAATGTTATTGCGTACGCTTCGAGACAACTTAAGCCGCACGAGCAAAAGTATCCGACACCTGATTTGGAGTTAGCTGCAATTGTGTTCGCGTTGAAAATATGGAGACATTACTTGTACGGAGAGAAGTGTGAAATTTTCACCGATCATAAAAGTTTGAAGTATATCTTTACCCAGAAAGAGTTGATTGAATATGAGACAAAGAAGATGGTTGGAGTTGATTAAGGATTATGATTGCACGATAAGTTACCATCCCGAAAGGGCGAATGTTGTCGCTGATGCGTTAAGTAGGAAGGAGAGGTTGAATACGTTGACTATGCCAAAGGAGTTATTCCGAGAATTTGAGAAGTTAAGTTTAGAAATTTATGATTCCAAAGATGCAGATGAGTTTTTGAGTACAATGACTTTTCAACCAGAGTTATTGGAGAAGATTCGGAGATGTCAAGAGGAAGTGATGAATTGTGAGATGAATACGTTGACTGGAGAATAGATTTTTATACAGAAAGATGATCAAGGTATTTTAAGATTTGGGAGAAGAATATGGATTCCTAAAGTAGAAGAATTGAAGAATGAGATTCTGAGTGAAGCCCACAGTTCGAGATATTCTATTCACCCTGGAAGTACAAAGATGTATCGAGATTTGAAAGAGAACTTTTGGTGGCCAGATATGAAGCGTGAGATAGCCGAATGGATAAGTAAGTGTTATACCTGTCAAAGGATTAAAGCAGAGCATCAGAAACCAAGCGGATTGTTACAACCGTTAGATATTCCCGAGTGGAAATGGGAGCACCTTGCCATGGATTTTGTAGTAGGATTACCAAGAACTAAAGCAAATCATGATGCGATTTGGGTAATCATTGATCGACTGATGAAGTCTGCTCATTTCTTACCAATTAACGAAAGATTTTCATTGGACAAGTTGGTACATTTGTATTTGAAAGAAATAGTGTCACGACATGGAGTTCCTATTTCGATAGTATCTGTTCGAGACCCACGGTTTAATTTGAGGTTTTGGCGACAATTTCAAGAATGCCTAGGAACCCAATTGAAGATGAGTACAGCTAACCATCCACAGACGGACGGACAAAGTGAAAGGACTATTCAGACAATAGAGGATAAGCTTAGAGCTTGTGCATTGGATTTTGAAGGAAGTTGGGACGAACATTTGCCATTGGTTGAATTTTCATATAACAACAGTTATCACGCAAGTATTGGAATGCCCCCATATGAAGCATTGTATGGGAGAAAGTGTAGGTCGCCAGTGTATTGGGAAGAAGTTAGTGAGAGGAAAATTTTAGGACCAGAGCTGCTTCAACAAATGAAGGAAAAAGTTGAGATTATTCAGAAGAGATTAATTACTGCCCAGGATCGTCAAAGAAAGTATGCTGATTTAAAAAGAAAGGACAGTAGTTTTGAAATAGGAGATCAAGTGTTATTGAAAGTGTCACCGTGGAAAGGAGTTACAAGATTTGGTAAGAAAGGAAAGTTAAGTCCAAGATATGTAGGACCATTTAAGATTTTGAAGCGAGCTGGAAAAGTTGCTTACGAGTTAGCATTGCCACCGCATATGCACCATATTCACAATGTATTTCACGTATCTTTGCTTAAGAAGTACAATCCCGATGCGAGTCACGTAATTGAGTATGAGCCTATCGAGATCCAGCCAGACTTATCTTACGAAGAGCAACCAGTAGAGATTCAGGATAGAAGTGATAGAAAGCTAAGGAATAAAGTTATTAGATTGGTTAAAGTTTTTTTTTTTTTGCTAATTAAAATTTTATACCAAAAGGAACAATTGATACAAATCTAGGGGCATACCCAGCGAAATCAACAACAGACAAGCAACAGTCATAGCATTACAAAGTCAAAGACAGTTAGCATTAAACGTGATAACTTAGAAAGAACTAAACTGCCATAAATTTAATGTAAAAAGTCCCTGGTTCATATCCCAAGGTCCCCTGCAATAACTACATCCTAAATTCTCCATCCCGAGCAGAAACGAGGCAATTGCAAGAGTGCATACCATCATTACCAACATTATCATCGAAGACTATGCTGAAGTAAAGATCCTGGCCTGTAGCATGCTCCCCAGTAATGAGCATGGTGTATAACACATTAGAGCCATATAACTCACAACGAATTACAAATCTTCCAATCCGCAAGTTGAACCACACTAGCTTCCTGTCCAGCCCTTTGACAATGATGACATTGCACCCAGCATTTAATTTTAGCAGAATCAAATCAAATTCACAAACTAGACAAATAGTCAGAACATAGTTCCCCACAATCGCCTTTGCTTGAGGATTGTAAATACAGTTCCAATCCTCTGCACCCTCAGAAATCCTCCATTTCTCAATTGAAATTACGGGACTAATCCCCACATACAATGCAGAAACATGCAAACTGAATCTATAGACCGACACAGGTCTCATCCTTCTGACACCAAGCCTAGCGTCAATCGTCAATATTGGCATGAAACCAAGACACAGAAGCGTACAGCTTCCTGTCATCAAGATGTGCCTGTATAAGGTTCCACGAGAGCAACCTCCCCTTCTTATCTTCCGATGCATGAGCCCACTGAGAGAAAGCCCCTCAAGTTGCATTCTGAACATGGTCATAACCATCCTCCGATGCTTTAGACCCTTTAGAATCCATTAGATGATAAGAATCGTCAGAGGAAGGCGTACATGGCTCAACATAAATTAAGGCCAAAGTTTCCAGCTTTTCCCCACATCTATGATGGTACATGCTAGACCAACAAACCATCATGCACTCTGACCAAGTGAGATCATACCAAAGATCATCTTTAAACCCATTCAGGATAACATAATTGCATCCTGGAAAAGATGGTTCAGCCATACAAGAAATGCCAATAACTTTCCTTATTACCATCTTAGTCGTCATGACTAGACAAGGCCAAAGAAAGAACCACATACAAGAAACCATCTGATTCTTTGCAGGGCCAAAGTCTGCAAACAACCTTTCCTTCACAAGGACATCATAAAAATGATGACTACATAAATCACAGCCATATATTCGCAAATTCCATACAGAACTCCAAAGAGTCGCAGAAGCAATAAACAACCTTTTCACAGCAGTTCGGAAGCCCGGACCTGCTACTTGTAACTTGATATTCCTCATCGAAACACCAGCCATCTTCACAAGTTTTCCATTCTCAAAATTAGAAAAGAACAAGGCCACATCGTTCTTATCCAGAAGCTCACTGGACCAAAACATTGAAAAATAGTCACCCAAAAGGTCGTTAAAGACCCTTTCCATAAGTCTCAACCCCTTTGGATCAATCTCAAGTACCCCTTTGGATCAATCTCAAGTACCCCTTTGTGGAGGAATCCTAGAGTCGAATTGGGAACTTGAAAGCGAAATGCTTGCCAAGTACCCTCATCTGTTTAATTAGGTGAGATTTTGGGGACAGAATCCTTTTAAGGGGGGAAGGCTATAACGACCTAGAATTTTTCGCGATTTATGAATGCTTATTTAATTATTAATTGTGAAAATTATGTGAATTATGTGAGAGATAAATTTTGTGAAGTCAAGGTATATGTGAAATCATGTTTATGTGATTATGTGATGTTTGGTATGTGTCGTATATGCTCGTGGAATTTTATTTATATTTTTAGAGCATTAAAACTATTTTTAAAGTGCATTTTTAATATTTCAAAAATCATATAAAATCATTGGAGTTGATTTAAATCATGAAATCTTTTGCATTATCATTTTTATGATATTATGGAGTTATGAGAATTAGTGTGGATATTTAATTATGTGATTTGGTATTTTAAAATGATTTTAAAAGCATTATTTCTTTTAAAGAGCCTTTATTTCAAAAATTCATATAAAATTCATTTTTGAGTCTAAAATTATTTTAAAAATATGGAGAGCCTTGTAATTTCATAAAATTTATTTCAAAATTTTACAAAATTATTTTTATCTTATTTTTCTATTTTATTTCGATTTTATATGGATTAAATTCAGTTTTCAAAAAGAAAATAGAAAATTCAGTTTTCCAGATTACCAAACTGCCCTTGTGATATGGTCTGAAAATAAGCCCTAAAGACACATTTAATATGGCATTAATTAGACCCAGCATGGTCCAAATGTGGGGCCCATTAATGAGGTCAAAACCCCAATTATAATATTAATTTCGTAATTAATATTGGGGGAAATAAACAGCTCAGCAATAAGAGTTGGATAAGGATATTATCTCCATCAGACTTAGCCACCAAGGCATCCAATTCGATATGGAAACTGATTCCTACAAGGAATAGATCTGGAACCTTTCTCAAGGCAGACTTGTCCACCAAGTCTCTGACTCCTACCATAATTCTGAGGCTCCTATAGCATATATAAAGGGCCAGACCCCTCAACCCAGAACTACATTTTGGCTTGATCTTTGATATTCATCAAAGTACGTAGGCATCTTGTGAAGGCAGATTCAGCCACGAACACAAGAACAGCCATTGAAGCTCGAAGCTCAACCACACTAGCATTAATTACAAATCGTAACCTAGTTTTTATTCCACAACATTTGGCGCCGTCTGTGGGAAGACAACATCAACCATGGTTCAAACACGAAGAACAACATCGACTGAGGCCATACCACTTAGCTCTGCTCCACTTGCCACCTCTGATCTGCTCATCACCACTGAAGAAGGACAATTACCCCCAGCAACAGCGACGGTCATTCAACCTCTAACCTCTCCACCCTCAGGGACGATTTCCCATGTTGAGGGAACTTTACCTGTGATTATCCCTCAAAACCAAGAAAATAACCCTCTTCCGATGGTGGTTTCTCCTCTTGATAGCGTTGATCGTACGCTACCCCTGGGGGTACAGATCCACACTACGGATCTCCCTTTGAATACCAACCCGAAGTATGGGCTGCCTAATTATCCCCCTCGACCCAGGGAACCTGGACCGAGCGGTCATGCCTTACAGATCCGAGATCAAGAGTACTATGATTACTCTGGCCCCTATACTGATGATTCGACGTCTGAGGATGACGATGATGATCGCGAAGAAGCCCCAAGGAGGCGACGTGCTAGTAGAGAACCTCGAAGGAGGTCCAAAAGAATCCATGATGGACCTCCACAAACGGCTGAGGAAAGGATTAAGGCTCATGAGGCTGAGATCCAAAGGCTGAAGGATGATATTGCTAGGGAGCAAGCAAGGCGAAGTCTGATTCGACCTCCTCCAATTACAGGGAGGATTCCCATTATAAATCTGGAGAGGCCTTCAAGGAGACAGCGAAGGGCCGAAGCTCCAACTGAAAAATCTACAAGGGTGGAGACCCCCAAAAGTAACCCCAAGGATCTGATGCCACTTGGGGATCCTGATGATCCCACACCTCCGTTTACTGAAGAGGTAATGAATGCTCGCATCTCCAGGAAGTTCAAGATGCCGACGATTAAGGCTTACGATGGGACGGGCGACCCCGCAAACCATGTTAGGACATTCTCAAATGCACTGTTGTTGCAGCCTGCGAGCGACGCCTTAAAGTGTAGGGCGTTCCCTCAAACCCTGTCGGGCATGGCTCAACGGTGGTATAGCCGCCTACCTGCAAACTCGATTGGCTCTTTTAAGGAGCTGAGTGCCACCTTTGTCAGCTAGTTCATTAGTGGGAGAGTTCATGAAAAAAGTTCTGCATCCCTCATGTATGTGGTGCAGGGGAAGAACGAGAATTTGAGGGATTACCTCAAGCGATTCACCAAGGAGACGTTGAATATCACTGATCTAGAAAATAAAGTGGCCATGGTAGCCCTGGAACACGGCACCACTGATCTCTTCTTTAAAAGGTCTTTGGCAAAACATCCTCCTGAAAACATGGTCGAGCTCCAACGAAGGGCCGACAAGTATATCAAGGCTGAGGACAACATGAAGAAGGAAACCGCAGGAGGCAATGACAAGGGTTCTAATGACTCAAAGAAACGAAAGCAAGAGCAAGAATACGACGTTAGGGACAAGTATCCCCGGACTAGCAAGGATTCCGAGTCACCACCAAAGAAGGGTTTGGGACCGAGGTTTTCTGATTATGCAAGGCTGAATGCTCCTAGGAGTCAGATCTTGTTAGATATTGAGAAGGATAAAGACTTTCGATAGCCGAAGCCACTTAGGGGTGATCCCGTGAAAAGAAATAAGGAGCAGTACTGTAGATACCACCGTGATGTGGGTCATGATGCAGATGATTGTAGGCAATTGAAGGATGAAATCGAGTTCTTGATCCGAAAAGGGAAGCTGAACAAGTTCACAAAGGGTGATGATCGTGGAACCCAAAGAAGGGACTATGATAGAAGAGACAATGACGGAAAAGATAACGATCGCGATCGTGATCATAATCAACAGCCCCGAGGGCTAGTTATTAACATGATTTGGGGAGGCCCAACGGCGGCCGGAACAACTCGAAACTCTCGAAAGGCATATGCCAGAGAAGTGATGCACATCGTGGGAGAAGCCCCCAAACGTGCTAGGACTGAAATAGTAATTGGATTTGATGATTCAGACCTTGAAGGGGTGAAATTTCCCCATGACGACCCGTTGGTCATAGCCCCTATTATTGGAAATTCGTAGGTGAAGCGAGTCTTGATAGACAATGGAGCTTCTGTTGATATTTTGTTTCATGACGCATTCGTAAAGATGGGATACTCTGACTCTCAGTTGACCCCGACCAACATGCCGATATACGGGTTTAATGGAGTCGAGTCCAAGGTTGAAGGGACTATTCAGTTACCCGTGACAGTCGGGAAAGAACCTAAGAAAGCCACTCAGATGCTGAATTTTCTTGTGATAAAGGCATCCTCGACTTATAACGCAATCCTTGGGAGGACCGGACTTCACGCATTCAAGGCTGTTGCCTCTACATACCACATGAAAATTAAGTTTCCAACCAGGAATGGTGTTGGAGATAAAAGTGTGATCAGAAAATGGCCAGGAGTTGCTATGTGGCTGGTTTGAGAGCTGATGGAATCGGGGGGCAGGTACTTCCGATCGAAGACATGGATGTCCGTGGTGATGATGAACACCGAGGAAAGCCAGCAGAGGACTTGATACCTATTCCTCTGGAGCTAGGCGACCATGAGAAGGTGACTTATATAGGAGCCTCTTTGAAGGAACCCCTGAAGGGCAAGTTGATAGCATTCTTACAAGAAAATAGTGATGTGTTTGCCTGGACAGCAGCTGATATGCCAGGGATTGATCCCCAACTCATAACTCACAGATTGAATGTCGATCCTAATCGGAAGATAATACAACAGACGAAGAGGAACTTTGCACCTGAAAGGCAAGAGGCCATAAAGCAAGAAGTGGAAAAGCTCTTAGAAGCTGGGTTTATTGAAGAGATTCAGTTTCCAGAATGGTTGGCTAACCCTGTGATGGTCAAGAAAGCCAACGGTAAGTGGATGATGTGTATAGATTTCACCGACTTGAATGACGCATGCCCTAAGGATTGCTTCCCTTTACCAAGGATAGACATGTTAATAGATGCCATAGCTGGACATGAGATGTTGAGCTTCATGGATGGGTTCAACGGCTACAATCAGATTAAGATGCACAAGGATGACATCCCTAAGGTATCTTTCATAACTGCCTTTGGTGTTTTCTGCTACCTTGTTATGGCATTTGGTCTAAAGAATGCAGGAGCTACTTACCAACGACTGGTGAATAAGATATTTGCCCATCTGATTGGAAAAAGCATGGAGGTCTATGTTGATGACATGCTAGTCAAGAGCCTGTTCAAGGCAGACCACATTAAGCACCTCAGAGAGGCATTCGAAGTGCTGAGGCACCACAAAATGATGCTGAATCCAGCCAAGTGTGCCTTTGGCGTTGGATCAGGCAAATTTTTGGGTCTGATGGTTTCCAAGAGAGTCATAGAGGCCAACCCTGACAATATCAAGGCGATCTTAGATATGGAACCGCCACGCTCTATAAGAGATGTGCAGAAGTTGACAGGCCGGGTAGCGGCTTTAGGAAGATTTATCTCCAAGTCTGGTGACAAATGCTTGCCTTTCTTTCAAGCATTGAAGAAGGTGAAAAATTTTGAGTGGACCCCTGAGAGCCAAGAGGCCTTTGAACAACTAAAGAAGTACATGGCTGAAGCCCCGTTGCTGGCCAAACCTAGTCCAGGGGAGACTCTTAATCTATACCTGGCGGTATCTGAGCAAGCGTTGAGCGCCGTTCTCATTCGAGAAGAGAAGAAGGTCCAGAAACCTATCTATTATGTGAGCAAGGTGTTGCATGGGGCTGAGTTGAATTACTCTCCCATTGAGAAGTTCGCCTTGGCATTAATAACAACCTCGAGGAAGTTACGCTCGTACTTCCAGACATATAAGATTGAAGTCCTGACAGACCAACAGTTGAGAAACATATTGCCTAGCCCGAAGGCTAGTGGAAGGCTAATCAAGTGGGCGATTGAACTTGGAGAATTTGACATCACGTATAAGCCTCGAATAGCCATTAAGGCTCAGGCATTGGCTGACTTCGTGGTTGAATGCACCATTAGCAACCAAGAAGTCGGGGGGTAGGAGATGATAACAACCCCTAGGAAGCAAGATAAAGATGAAGAACTTGAACCTGATCAGAAGGAGTATTGGGTGCTCTATTTTGATGGAGCATCAAAAACAAAATATAGTGGCGCAGGCTTAGTATTGCAAAGCCCCGATGGGTTCACAGTTGAATATGCTTTGAAGTTGGATTTCCGGACAACTAACAATGAAGCTGAGTATGAGGCCTTGATAGCCGGTTTAGGCTTGGCCAGAATCATGAGAGTCAAGAATCTCAAAGTTTGTGGAGATTCAAGATTAGTAGTCTCTCAAGTAAATGGTGAATTTGAGGCCAAGGATGAAACTATGGCAAAGTATCTGCGAGTTGTGAAAGCTGTCATGACTCAGTTTGACGAGTGCTATGTAGAACACATTCCGAGAGAAGAGAACGTTAAGGCCGATGCCCTATCTAAGTTCGCTTCTTCCGAGATAGAAAACTATGCAGGGAGTGTTTACTTCCAGGTCTTGAAGGCCCCGACTATCAACTCGAAATTAGTGGCACCAATTGATGTGGGAAGCTGTTGGATAGATCCTATCAAAGCTCACCTCGAAACCGGATGGCTCCCTGACAATGCCTTAGAGGCACGGAAGCTGTCAATGAGAGCGTTGAGATATGCCTTCATTGAGGGCGTCCTTTACAAAAGGTCTTTCGTTATCCCGTACTTGAAATGTTTGAGGCCCCAAGAGGCAAGGGAAGCTTTGGAAGAAGTTCATGATGGTATTTGTGGGCAGCACTTGGGGGGCAGAGCCCTAGCTCACAAAATAACTCGTTTGGGATTCTACTGGCCAGAGATGTTGGCCGATGCACAGAGCTATGTCAAGCGGTGCGATCGATGCCAGAAGCACGCTCCGATAGTAAGGCAGCCGCCTGAGATGTTAACATCGGTTAGCTCCCCTATTCCATTCGCAATGTGGGGAATGGATATACTTGGTCCTTTCCCCTTAGCTTCAGCACAAAGGAAGTTTCTGATAGTGGCCATTGATTACTTCACTAAGTGGATTGAGGCTAAACCTCTAGCCAAGATAACCACCAAACAAGTTGCCCAGTTCTTTTGGGAGAACATAATTTGCAGGTATGGGATCCCTCGAGTCCTTGTAACGGATAATGGGACCAGTTTAACAATGAAGAATTTAAGAAGTACTGCGAGGAAAATGCAATTGAGCTTCGTTTTACCTCAGTGGCTCATCCACAAGCTAATGGCCAAGCTGAGGTAGCTAATCGAATTATCCTTGATGGACTGAAGAAGAGGGTCGAACGCTCTAGAAACACTTGGGTAGATGAGTTGCTGCCCATACTATGGGCATACCGTACCACTTGTAAAGTGACAACTGGAGCAACCCCATTCCTGCTGGCTTACGGAGCCGAGGCAGTTGTACCTTTGGAAATCATGCAAGCGTCACCTCGAGTTGAGGCATTTGAACTAGAGACTAATGAAGAGGGCATGAGACTCGCCCTGGACCTGATTGATGAAGTCAGGGACGAGGCAAACGCTAAAAATATGGAGAATTAAAAGAAAGCATCCTTTTATTACAACCACAGGGTTAAGGAAAGGTTCTTTCGACAAGGCGACCTGGTTCTAAGGAAAATCGAGGCTTCTGGAGTTGGCCAGAAGGGAAAGCTGGCCTCTAACTGGGAAGGACCGTATCTAGTCAAAAAGGTGTTAGGTCGAGGATCCTACAAGTTGGAAACCATGGATGGGGTTGAGGTGCCCCGAACTTGGCATGCTGTGAACCTCAAGGTTTATTACGTTTAAGTTCTTTTGACAAAGGCTTGGACTTTTATCTATTTATTAGGAATAAGGTTCGAATGAAACCATTCCAAAGCCATTAAGCTCAGAGTAGGAAGTAGACTATCTATGTAAGGGTTGAACCCATTCCATTGACATTATGTTAGCTTATCAATAAAGTTTGTTTTTTCTTCCATTAGATGACTTTTTTCGTTTTGTTATTTTTAAAAGACGAACGATGTATAAATTTGAGAGTACTGTATAAGCCAAGGGGCCAAGTACAAGAGCGCAACAAACTATAAGTAAAAACAAGAATATGGAAAGAAAAGAAACTAACTGCATAGATAAGTTAAGTTTAAGTCATAAACCCCGAAGGGCAAAAGTTCGGAATAAATAAAGATAAAAAAGCAGAAATAAGCCACGCAGGGCCATCTACACATCTAAGTCATCAACTATAACATCTCCTTGGGTAAGAGGAGGATCTGCTGCCTCTACCCCAGGAGAAGAAGTTGGATCCTGAGTGGGCTGAGAGTCCCCATCCACAGCTGCCTCTGTAGCAACCTCCAGAGCAGCTGTCACTCCAGGGATAGCAGGAACCGGGAATCTCTCTAGGGACACCCCCTCAATCTTCCCACTCAGCTCCTCGATGATCTCCTCCCAGCACTCCTTAAAGGTACCAGGAAAATTCGCATCATACTCGGCATTCAGGACATCTTGAAAGTCCTTAGAAGCCTTGTAGTCAGCTATGATGTGTTCCCTGTTCTGCTGCACCTCCAGCTGCAGCTTCCTATTCCTCTCCGTCTCCGCTGCCAGCTCCTTCTCCACCTCCCTGAAACGAGCAAAGTTTGCCTCAGAGGAGGCAAAGTATCTATCTTTGTCCCTCTCAGCTATAGTCTTGTCAGCAGGTACCGCTTTAAGATTATGAACGGCGGCCTGAAGGTAGGCGTTCATCTGCAAAGAAAACAAGTGAATAAGGGAAATGAAAATACAATTAAATTAAGGAGTTGAAGAAGAAATTACCGAAGCAACAGCTTGGGCCCCAAGAAACTCAATCTGTAGATCATCAGAAGACTCCACAATGTGGACCCTATCTCGTGGAGTAACCACGCTCCTAGACCACTCAGCTGCGGCCCTAGAGTCGCCTACAGCTATGTCCCTATTGTATAAACCCCATCCCACTGTGAAAGGAGTGAGGTCTTCATCAATGGGAAATGGCTTTTCTTGAAGAAATCCAGGAACATGCTCCACTACAGGAGAAGCATCATCAGTCCTGGCCCTTTTGGCCCGAGGATTTTCTGTTACTACCCTAGCAGCAGCAACAGCCTCCCTCTGCTTGAAAATTGCTCCCAGAGCAGCTTTGGCTGCAAAATGATTACAAAATGTCAGAAAATTATATCTAGCATAAAATTTTAATAAGGCAAGAGGTGAGGATTTCAAGTTAATTACCCCCAGGGCCCAAATCGCTTAGCCCATGAGCCTGCAACGAATCTTCAGAAATCAAATTTGTACATTGATGAAAATTATCAGATATTAACAAAGCTATGGCAGCCTCTTCTTCCACACCCAATTTTATACTCTTGACAAGCCCATCAACGGCTCTGCAGAAATTGGGCCGAAAATAGTTGTCCCAATCATCCCCATCCAAAAAGACGTAAAACCACTCCCTCTTCCAATCAGGAAGGGAATCAGGAGCGGAATCCGAAACGAAACAAGAACGGGCTAGAGAACGGTGTTGGATTTTGACTCAAACCGAGTTGTTAGAAGAATTGACAAACTTGAATAAATAACGAGAGACAGAAATACTGGGCTCAAGCCCATGTTTCTTACACTGGACCATGAAACAATAAATAAAACGCCATGCATTTGGCATAACTTGGGTTGGACAAACCCTGGCTTCAGCTAAAAGACGGCAAACAAAAGGAGGAGGTGGAAGGCGGAAACCAGCATAGAAAGTTTCTTTGTAAACCCTAATTGCCCCAGGCTTTGGGTGACAATCCCTTTCGTTTGGGGCCCATTAATACGAAAAAGTTGGGCTAAAATATCTACCCTATGCTGTTTGTATTTTGATTTATACTCGTAAGCATCTAAGTGAAGCATATTGGGAAAAGCTTGGCCAAATTCGTTTAAAAGATCTCTAAGGGAAAAAACACTGGCATGGACAAGAGATGTTTTAGGGTTCTTACCCCTTGAAAGCCTTGGAGCAGCGGTAGAGGTATGAGCGAGTTGAGACTGGCCTGAAGAACTAGAATCCTCCATTGAAGCGCTTCCATTGTAAGCTTGAACCCAGAAAAATTGAAAGAAAAAGTTAGAGAAGATGAAGATTCAACGATCTTCAAACGGAAACTGGGAATAGGGCGGTCGAAAGGTGCCAGAAATCGCCTCACGACAGAACCCTAGCAGAGCTTTTTGGAAAGTATTTGTGGGATATTGAGAGAAAATTCTTACAGAAAAGTGAGATGTGAAATGAGGAACGCACACCACTCTTTTATAGAGTTCACGGTCGGTCACTCAACCGTTTATAGTAAGTAAATGGGCTGTCAACAGGTGACGGGGCCTTTGAATAGGCGGGAAGGCCAAGAAATTCAAATTTTGAATTAATTTTACTAAATTCTAGAAAGTTCTATGACATTTTTAGAAAATAGGATAAAGGTCTGTCGAAGTTTAAAGGCAGGAAGCCCAATTAAAAAGGCCACGCCCAGGAGGATAAAACTCCTGGGCGTTGGTTCGCAAAATACCTTCTAGGCGGGGATGCCCAGGCTCATTTTTTACAAACAAGGGTATACCCGCGCCCAGGAGACCAAACCTTCTAGGCGTGTCTAAGGAAGGTGTCTCCTTGGCGGGGGTACCCACGCTCAGGTTGATTTTTGATAAACAAGGGTATACCCGCGCCCAGGAGACCAAACCTCCTAGGCATGCCTAAGGAAGGTGTCTCCTTGGCGGGGGTACCCACGCTTAGGTTGATTTTTGATAAACAAGGGTATACCCACGCCCAGGAGACCAAATCTCCTAGGCGTGCCTAAGGAAGGTGTCTCCTTGGCGGGGGTACCCACGCTCAGTTTGATTTTTTACAAACAAGGGTATACCCACGCCCAGGAGACCAAATCTCCTAGGCGTGCCTAAGGAAGGTGTCTCCTTGGCGGGGGTACCCACGCTCAGTTTGATTTTTGATAAACAAGTATATACCCACGCCTAGGAGACCAAACCTCCTAGGCGTGCCTAAGGAAGGTGTCTCGTTGGCGGGGGTACCCACGCCCAGGTTGGTTTTTGAGGGACAAAGGTACACCCACGCCCAGGAGACCAAACCTCCTAGGCGTGCCTAAAGAATGTGTCTCCTTGGCGGGGGTACCCACGCCCAGGTTGGTTTATGAGGGACGAAGGTACACCCACGCCCAGGAGACCAAACTTCCTAGGCGTGCCTAAGGTAGGTGTCTCCTTGGCGGGGGTACCCACGCCTAGGACGCTTCGTTTTTGGCAGGGTATCTTTCTGAAATTATTAATGAAAGAAAATCCTTTAAAAATTCTGAAAACAAGCCAATGATGATTGGGAAATTGGAAAATAATTTCCAAAAAATCCCGGATAACAGAAAAATTATTTCTAAAAAATTGTTTTATGCTTGAAAGTAGCATTAAGTATATTTGGTAAAATATCCAAAAATAGTAAAATACCTGTGGGTACATAAAGAACGCAAGGAAATTATCTATAATTCCCTGTAAGACGTAAATACCATTAGCTTCGAATAAAGCCAAACGTCGTAAATGTGTAGGTCGCTCCACTCTTTACATTAAGACAGTATTCGTGAAACACTAGTGTACAACAAGCAATAAACCCTGACCCAAGTCTCGGAAAGGCCGTTAAAACTTTGAGGAAAACCTGATCAGTTTTCCTAGAAGTTGGGGGGCAAATGATATGGGTTGAAAATAAGCCCTAAAGACACATTTGATATGGCATTAATTAGACCCAGCATGGTCCAAACGTGGGGCCCATTAATGAGGTCAAAACCCCAATTATAATATTAATTTCGTAATTAATATTGGGGGAAATAAGCAGCTCAGCAATAAGAGTTGGATAAGGATATTATCTCCATCAGACTTAGCCACCAAGGCATCCAATTCGATATGGAAACTGATTCCTACAAGGAATAGATCTGGAACCTTCCTTAAGGAAGACTTGTCCACCAAGTCTCTGACTCCTACCATAATTCTGAGGCTCCTACAGCCTATATAAAGGGCCAGACCCCTCAACTCAGAACTACGTTTTTGGCTTGATCTTTGATATTCATCAAAGTACGTAGGCATCTTGTGAAGGCAGATTCAGCCACGAACACAAGAACAGCCATTAAAGCTCGAAGCTCAACCACCCTAGCATTAATTACAAATCGTAACCTAGTTCTTATTCCACAACACCTTGCCTTTATATACTAGCACCCACCGCCCTCTTCTTCATTTTGTCCGAGTGTGAGCAGCTATTGGGGTATCTCTTTCTCTCTCTTCCTCATCATTTCTTTCAATTCTTAAACTCAAACCATGTATAAAATTCTTGTTTTAATCATTTTTAATCCAGTTTTTTTGCTTATTGATTATTGGTGTATGTTTTGGTGAGATTTGTGTCTGTATATACACTCAGTGTATGTATGTATATGTTCAATTCTTACATGCAATCTCTTTTATGCAGAAATTAAGTGTTTAAATGATATTATGATGAGATTTATGGCATGATATCAAGTTTCTATGTATTTTGGTATTGATTTTTACATTTTCGGTCAAAGCCCTCGCCGTCGGTGATGGATTCCGGCGAGACTGTGATGGTCGAGGGTAGTTCTGTGTTGTTACAGCATGTGTAAATGATTTATAGTGATGATAGTTAACTGAATCAAGTTGCATGCAAGTATTTCTATCTTAATTATTTTTTTTTGAATTTATATGTATTTATAAATATGAATTGTATAAAATTGTTATGCTAAATCCTGTTAATTCGGTGGTGATGTTAAAGGTTGTTTGATAATTTAATATCATGAATGAATAATCTTTTGATTTTCAGAGATTAAATTCGAATTTTGAATAATTATTTTTGAATTATTCGAGTTTTATAAACTATTATAACAATTAAAAGTCGATTTTGATAAATAAAAGATTATGGGTGAGTTAGTTGATATGTAAATGAAATTTTCAGAATTTTTATAAGTTGAATTTGAGTTCATTCGATTGGAATAGGAACCATAATTCACTATATATCATCTAGTGATTATATCCAAGAATGAGTTAAATTGTTGATTATTGATATTGATTGTTAGTTTCGGATTTAAAGAGTATGATAAGGTGTAAGTGGTATATATGATTTGATATGAATATTTTGAGATCCATTGGGAGTGTAGGTGGATTTTAAATCCATCGTAGGTATTTGGTTGTGATTTTAGTCGGTTGAATTCCGATGGGATAGTCCTATTTACAGAGGAAACTCTGCCCGATTTTTGTCAGAAATATAAGTTGTAAAACCTATAGTATATTCTTATAAGTTGATTACAAGTCAAGATAACACTACGTGTTAAGTGCTTAAGTGACTTATGTGATTCCATGCTATAAATGCTATTTGATTATGTGCTTACATGATCTTAGTGAGGTACGTAATAAGAATGCGATATATATATATACATACATATATATATATATATATATATATATATATATATATATATATATTAAATGGTAATGTGATATAGGAATCGATTGGGTAGATTAGGATAAGTTGTATTAGAAGTATAGTATTCTAAAATAGTGATATGGTTTATGTAGATAAGAAGGACGTAGGACCTAGCGGTAAAGGAAAGGCTAAGGTTGAGTTTCAGTAAGCTGAGCTGTTGCATTCTACCGGAGGCAAGTAACTCTGTCTTTCCTCTGAAAGTTTATATTATTGAAGCTGTTGTATCTTGTTGATTCAAGCATGCCTATTCTATACCATGTTGATCATACTTCTGTTATAAACTTACCTTTGCACGTACCTAAAATCTTTATTGATAAACCCTGGTTCAACACATGTACACCCTAGACCAGCATAATTCTTTTTAATTGCTTCTTGACCATACTGTCACCCAGAGTTAAACAATACTAATTCTTTTTAATTGCTTCTTGACCATATATGTCCTACAATTTACTATGATCCAGTCATATTGACTGACCGATAAACCAGTGTTCCACTTAACTTATGTCCGTAACCCGGATACCCTGTGTTAATTTTTTTTAAAATACTTATCTAATATCATATTGCCCTAAACAATGTTTTACAAACTTGTTATCCCTCTATCAATGATTTTTAAACTTTACAACTTGATCAAATGATTTCAAAACTAAACCTAATTGATATCTTTCACCTTTGACTTGGACTGTTCCCTTATACTCTGATTGAAATCCAGATTTCCACTTGAGTCTATATCTTCTTGATTCAGACTTGTACCCTCTTTCATTGATGTCAGAACACTTAGTCAAATCCTTTTTGACTTTTACCATTGCGAATCAAAATGAGTTGTTTTCTTAAAATACTTTGAAGTTAGTTAGATTGGGCTGATCTGTTATCAGAGAGTCAAAGGTACTTCGAAGTAAAGGTTTTCGAAAAGATTAAGTATTAAAATGTTTTATAAAGTTAAAAAGAGTTTTGTAAAGCCTAATGTTTTAAAATAAGATTTCTAATAAAAATGTTAGGAACTCCGTCTAAATGGTTTCCACGGATTCCTGACGATTGGAGAGACGGGGCGAACGGGTAATGCTAGTTCCGTCAGTTTTTGAGATGTAGTATTATGTAGTTCTGGTCTGTCCAGTTCAACACCTTTCTAGGCCAATGTGTAGCCTCTTGGGAACCCAAGCTATCCTAATGAAAGGAAATGATGGCCAGAGGGACTTTGTGTCCGGTATGGGGTCTTTATGGGCTGATCACCCGTATTGTCTATTATAAAATAAAACCTCCAATCGGTTTTCTAAAAGTGATGATTACGTTTTATTTACTATGAAATGAAATTGGTTTACCGATTGAAATGTCAATTACTTTACACAGTTTTGAAATATCTATTGTTATCCTGTTTATCAGATGATATCCTGTCTTTACTAAATACCAGTATTGCTTTTATCGCTTCCAGCATATTTATGTCACATCTTGAATTACTGTCATCTTTTGTAATACCTTGTTGTATTATATTCAGTTGAGATCTTTAGTTAGTTGCTGAGCGTTGACTCATTATTATTTTGTCTAACCCTTTTGACAGTAATCTAAGAATCATGGTTCGTACAATCCAAACCGCAAGGAAGCGCACCTACCGTGGCCCTGAGTTGGTCCGTTTTGAGATAACTCCCGAGTTAGATACAATAACAGCTCAGTGAGGAGATCTTAAGTTAGTTGTGAGAACTGGCAATAGAACTTTTGAAAACTTTGGTTTGTAATAATAATTAGTTAGACGATGGCTTGCTTGTTTCGTACCATTACCTGTGAAAGATCTTGGATAGTAGTGTTGGGGTCAGTCAGCATGTTATATTTATATTATATTTTAGGTTGTTTGCATCTAGATGTGTGTCAGTGACTCTCCGATCTAGGCCCCAGGTTGAGAGGGCGTCACATATATATATATTTGATTCTGGTGTATAAAACTTGTTGGGCAATTTTTTTTCTCATTCTTGCTATTTTTAAATACTATAAAACAGTGGCAACAAGAGCTGGCACTAGTGTGGCGAACCGTGATAAGGAAAAAGGTCCTGCAACGGACGTAACATGCTAGAAGAAAGGTTCTGGATATGAGAATAAGCTGGGAGAAGTATTGTAATAACTCTAGGTAGAATTTGTAATATGATTTTGGTGGATACTCTGATTGTGTAAAAGCTTTTGGATCATTAAGTACTCGTTCTAAGACTATAACCCGTGGAGTAAAGGAAGGAGTTTATTATGAATATTGTTGTAGATTATATTGTGAGCATGTGATTAAATATTCCGCAAAGGTATGTATGTGTATGGTTAAGATTGTGACAACCCGGATTCCTAGTAGGGGAATAGGGGGCGTTACAGAGATGGTATTATTAAAACAAAGCCAAACAATAACTAAGTACACTAACATGAACATACCTTTAAACTAACATCAAAACTTCACGAAAACTCATAAAAACTCAAAGGTAGGTTAGGGTTTTTACCTTCTTGGGAGCTCTAACAACACTAAAAAGTGTTTATAAACACTTAACAAGCCTTAGATGGCCTTTATAAAGCTTAAACCTTAAGATCAAAACAAGAAAACAATGTTAAGTTACTATTCACCACTATTCATCATCATCTTGTAAAATTCATATAAAATCGAAAAATAGGAGTTTGGTTCTCAAATTTTTACCACACCTTCTACTCATCAAGGGATTTCTTTTGAGCTATAGGTCACCAAAAACAAATCTTCCTACCTAAGGTTTTGATCCCTGATACCATCTCTGTAACGCCCCCAAATCCCCTATCGGAATCTAGGTCGTCACATCTCTTGCATATATTCGATCACCTGCTCACAATATAATCTACAACAATATTAGTAATAAACTCCATAATCTACTCCACGGGTTATAGTCTTAGAACAAATACTTATTAATCCAAAAGTGTTTACACATCAGAGTATCCTCCAGAATCTTATTAAAACTTCAAAGTACTAGATAATAAAGCATTAAACAACTTCTTTCCAGCTTGCACCCTCCTCAGGTACTATAAGGCTAACACACTTTGTTATTTTCTTTTCCCCTTCCCTTTATCTCGGTTCGCTACACTAGTGCCAGCTTCAGACGTCGCTATATATATATATATATATATATATATATATATATATATATATATATATATATATAAAAGGTATATTTAGATTACCAACAACATAATCTCCAAAGGATGTTATTTAGAAAAAGAATCCCGCCATTTGCATACGCAGGTAGCATAATGCACTACTATGTTCTCCACCCTTTTTGAATACTACTTATATATATATATATATATATATATATATATATATATATATATACATCAATACTTCTTAAGAAATTAACCCTTGGGTTCTTCGCCATACTGAATATTACCCATATACATTGGGCGATTATATACTTCCATTACTACAAATGGACCATATTCAGGAGATTTCCCACATCATCTATCCGTAAAGGATGATCAGTCCTATTACAGCTACTGTTTGCTACCGGTAGAGGATGAGTTCGCCTCCTCACCCTAAGTGCTACTGGTAGAGGATGAGTACGCCTCCTCACCCTAAGATATACTGGTAGAGGATGAGTACGCCTCCTCACCCTAAGATATACTGATAGAGTATGAGTACGCCTCCTCACCCTAAGATATACTGATAGAGGATGAGTACGCCTCCTCACCCTAAGATATACTGATAGAGGATGAGTACGCCCCCTCACCCTAAGATATACTGATAGTGGATGAGTACACCTCCTCACCCTAAGATATACTGAAAGAGGATGTGTACGCCTCCTCACCCTAAGATATACTGGCAGAGGATGAGTACGCATCCTCACCCTAAGATATACTACTATCATCTATATTATCCGGATGACAACAATCAACAGCAAGGTATATGCATTAAATTGCAAGAAGAAAACCTCTCCGATAAGTAATCAACTAGATAGAATAATTTCATTAAATCATCTTTGTAATTTCTCCGGAACAAAGCGGTTTTAAGAAAACATTTTGAAAATAATATTCATCTAATTAAATAAATTTAATTAGATGAATAAGGTTTATTTGCCATTTTCCTTTAGGTTAATTATTTCAAAATTCTTTTAAAAAGCTTTGTCCAAGTTTTCGAAAATTCAATTCTCCTCAGCACTTCGTGCTCATCGCCTACTCCTTATGTTACATCATCTACTTGGAACGTAGGTTACTTCTAACCATTCTTCCATTATCTCCTCATTATGTTTACTAGCATTTAACTACTATTACGAACAACTTTCATTACAAAATATCTCTACTCCGAACGATAGAGTAAGAGTTAGTATACTTGCAATTACGGATCGAAAACTTAATCAATATATTTCATACATTTCAAAATATATATATATATATATATATATATATATATATATAAAATTAAACTTGCCTGGTACTCTGAATGTAGCAGGGGCTCGTAGCGGGATCCGACAATCTTCCTTGATGCTCTCACAACACTAACAAAGCTTTGTACACCTTATAATAGCCTTGGGTAGCCTTCACAAAGCCACATCTTCTAATCTTCAAGGGCTTTCTTTTGAGTCCTAGCTCATCAACAGGAGATGCTTGAAGCTCGACTTATGGGCTTGCTAAGGTGAGAGGTCTAAACTGCCAAGGACTGGACAGTTTTGGTTCTCCAACTTGGAGGAGGGATTTGACTAGGCTACACTCCTTTGTTGGCCATGAAATTTTAAATGTGTTTTCTTCATACAATGAGGAAGTTATGGTTACTATAAATGTATAGTAACCATAATGAGGAGATAATGGTTAAAATTTTACTTTGGCTAAAATTTTATGGATACTATAAATGTATAGTAACCATAATGAGGAGATAATGGTTAAAATTTTACTTGGATAAAATTTTATGGTTACTATAAATGTATAGTAACCATAATGAGCTTTTCAAATTTTATGGTTAAAATTTGGTGATTTATGAATGGATAGAAGTGGAGAAATAAATTTTACTTTGGCTTTCGGATTCCGCCACAAGCCCCTACTACATTCGAAGTACCAGGCAAGTATACTAAACCTTACTCTATTATTCAGAGTATATATGTTTCAATGTATGGTATACGTTAGTTCAAAATGTTTTAACTATAAGTTGTAAGTATTTTATCTCGTTACTCAAATACCGGATATTGATGCAATTGAATGCATATATATATTATTGTTGTGAATGTTATCCGGATAGTATATAATTATATTAGTATGTATAAGAGTTATTGGTCCATATGATTGGGACAAGTATCGAGGTACATTGTTCGTACTCGAAGGAAGATAGAATGTTTTGGAAAACTATGTTGTTATTAAGGGGAGTAATGTCAATTATGGGGGGTGATGAGAGATTTGATCTGGATCATTTTTATTCAAATCCACGATAAAAGCAGTCGTTCATATTTTTTCTCTTATATTTCGAGAGGAAAGTGATTTATTGGAAGTAATAATCGTTCGTTGTTTCCAAGTGAAAATAGTTATTATGAATTGAGGTGCACGTGGAATTATACGTGATATCTAAGATGATAAGTATTGAAGGTGGCCAGGGGTACTCTGGTACCCCAGGTTCTGGACTGGAGATAACGTAAGAGACTGGTACGGTGGCCAGCCCAACAAATATGTATGAAGCCCGGATGCGGTTTAGGGTGAGGTCCGAGCTAGTCGGCTCATCCTTCTACCAATAGTAAATTGATAAATGTATGGACTGATCATCCGTTACAGCCAAGCGGATAAGAATCTCTTGAATATAGTCCATGAGCAGTATTTGATAAGTGTAATTGATACTACATGTGGTTATTAATTGCAGTATGAAAGGTATGTCCTCACTCAAATCTTGTGAGTAAATTTCAGTATGATGAGGAAATTTTGGGGAGTCATTTCTCGAAGAAGTTTGTAGTATATATATATATATATATATATATATATATATATATATATATATATATATATATATATATGAGTAAAATCCAAAGTGGGAGAGTTTAAGGGTTCAGTTGTTAATCAAAAGAGGAAGATAATTTCAAATGATTTTGATAGTCCATTGTTGAAGTCCAAATTATATTTTTGGGAATAAATATATATGATTATGGTATATAAAACTTGCTGGGCATTTTTTTTGGCTCATTCTTGCTATTTTAAATATTATGAAACAGCGGCAATCAGAGCTGGCACTAGTACGGCGAACCGTGATAAGAGGAAAGGTCCTGCAACGGACGTAGCATGTTAGAAGAAAGGTTCCGGAGATGAGAATAAGGTGGAAGAAGTATTATGAATTGTATTGTGATATATGGGTTTAACTATTATGTATTGTAATAGCTCTAGTACTTTGAAGTTGTAATAAGATTCCGGAGGATACTCTGATGTGTAAACACTTTTGGATTAGTAAGTACTTGTTCTAAGACTATAATCCGTTAAGTAGATTATGGAGTTTATTATGGATATTGTTGAAGATTATATTGTGAGTAGGTGATTGAATATTCCGCAAAGGTATGTAAGTGTATCGTTAAGGATGTGACGACCCGAATTCCTGGTAAGGGATTAGGGGGCGTTACAGAAAGTCAAGAAAATACACGATTAATCCCATATATGATCTAGTTATAACTCAATGCTCAGACACTTAAGCCAACCACAAACAAGGCACTAAGAGGCCCATCTAGACTCGTACTAAGTCCACGTTAATCGACAAACCACTTAGTCATAAGTTTGGTTCAAAACCAATCCTCGAATTCATTATTTATACTTAAACACTTATAAGTTTGGTTTCTAAGTCGTCTTCTTAGGGGTTTTCACTTGCGCAACCTCGGCTTACGCATTTATATAAAATCAGAAAATAATCATTTTGACTCGAAACCTTCGCACACACCTTGCTAACTTTTGTAAACGCGATCGGAATTCAGAAAATCCAAAGTTTATTTTTATGGAATATTTGACCGGGCAGTGAAGTGTATATCAGTAATATCAAGAAATGAGATGTTTAAATTGAGGATTCGAGGATTTTTTATTTTATTATTTTATTTAAGATGATTTAAGGATTTAGAATGAAAACCTCTGAGTTAGTATAACAAACATTCTAGGAAATCGCTAGAACTATATAACGAGATAAAGCGATTAAGCGAACGAATTATGGAATTTGGATTGAGTTCATAATGAGATTAAAAATCTACATGATCATCAATAGAATTATATCAAGTGGATTAAAAGATTTAATTTTAGGATTCAAACAAAACAATTTAGGATTTAAGTGATTTAAATCACTTTAAATCAACCAAAAATCAAACAAATATCAACCAAGCTTCTTGCATACTCTTTGCACATGAACCAAGGGTGATAAAGTAGCTTTACTACATCTGATCTAAAGTAGAAAATATCCCACAAATTCATTTAACACTTAGCCAAAAAAGAGAGAAAAGAGAAAGAAGCAAAAACACCAAACTGTCCAAGTTTCTTCCAGCAGGAAGAACGGGATCAAAACCCTTCCTAGAAAGCTTTGTTTTTGGTGATCTATAGCTCAAAAGAAATCCCTTGAAGAGTAGAATGTGTGGTAAAAATTTGAGAACCAAACTCCTATTTTTCGATTTTATATGAATTTTACAAGATGATGATGAATAGTGGTGAATAGTAACTTAACATTGTTTTCTTGTTTTGATCTTAAGGTTTAAGCTTTATAAAGGATATCTAAGGCTTGTTAAGTGTTTATAAACACTTGTTATTGTTGCTAGAGCTCCCAAAAGGTAAAACCCATAACCCACCTTTGAGTTTGTATGAGTTTAGGTGAAGTTTTGATGTTAGTTTAAAGGTGTGTTCATGTTAGTGTACTTAGTGATTGTTTGACTTTGTTTTAATATGAAAAATGGTGGGTTTTGGATTGTAACCACACCACTGACTTTAGAGAAGTAAAAAGGTTGTTTTTTGAGGTTGTGGATGTATGGTATGCCCAGTGTGGCTTGGTTATGTTGTGAAAAAATGGAAATGTCCGAGTTATAGCCGTCGTAATGACGAAATTTCGTTAGTCCTTAAAAACAGTCAATAACCGAGACCATAAATGATTTTTAGCATCACCACTACATATGGTTACAAAGATATGGTTGTCTAGTTTACATGGCCGCAAGAATCGCATTAAAATAGTTTACGGTTTAAGAGTTATGCTAGTGTTAGTGAAAGCGGTTCGAAAACTTTTATCGCAGAAATGTAACCACTTTGATGCTAAGTTCGAGACCCTTAATTGTCGAATTAAAATGAGGAATTTGGTGATAAAATGCTAAGGATAGTTAGCAAGGTGTGTGCGAAGGTTTCGAGTCAAAATGATTATTTTCCGATTTTATAAAAATGCGTAAGCCGAGGTTGCGCAAGTGAAACCCCCTATGAAGACGACTTAGAAACCAAACTTATAAGTGTTTAAGTATAACTTGAATTCGAGGATTGGTTTTGAACCAAACTTATGATTTAAGTGGTTTTCGACTAACGTGGACTTAGTACGAGTCTAGAGGGACCCCTTAGTGCCTTGTTTGTGATTGGCTTAAGTGTTTGAGCGTTGAGTTATAATTGGATCGTATAGGGGATTAATCGCGTGTTTCTTGACTTGTTTAGATTGTCGGCTTCCGCCACAAGCCCCTACTACATTCAAAGTACCAGGTAAGTATACTAAACCTTACTCTATTGTTCAGAGTATAAATGTTTCAATGTATGGTATATGTCAGTTCAAAATGTTTTAACTATAAGTTGCAAGTATTTTTATCTCGTTACTCAAATACCAGATATTGATCCAATTGAATGCATGTATATATATTTTTGTTATGAATGTTATCCGGATAGTATATAAGTATAGCAATATGTATAAGAGTTATTGGTCCATATGATTGGGACAAGTATCGAGGTACATTGTTCGTACCCAAAGGGAGATAAAATGTTTTGGAAAACTATGTTGTTATTAAGGAGAGTAATGTTAATTGTGGGATGTGACGAGAGATTTGATCGGGATCATTTTATTCGAACCCATGATCAAAATAGTCGTTCATATATTTCCTCTTATTTTTCGAGAGGAAAAGTGATTTATTGGAAGTAGTAATCGTTCATTGTTCCGAACGATAATAGTTATTATGAATTGAGGTGCACGTGGAATTATACGTGACATCTATGATGATAAGTATTGAAGGTGCCCAGGGGTACTCTGGTACCCTAGGTTTTGGACTGGAGATAATGTAAGAGACTGGTACGGTGGCCAGCCCAACAAATAAGTATGAAAGCCCGGATGCGGCTTAAGGTGAGGTCCGAACCAGTCGGCTTATCCTAAGGTGAGGTCCGAGCCAGTCGGCTCATCCTTCTACTGGTAATAAATTGATAGATGTATGGGCTGATCATCCATTATATCCAAGCGGATAAGAATCTCCTGAATATAGTCCATCAACAGTATTTGATAAGTGTACTTAATACTAAAGGTGGGTATTAATTGCATTATGAAAGGTATGTCATCACTCAGTTCTTGTGAGTAAATTTCTATATGTTAAAGAAAATATGGGGGTTCATTTCTTGAAGAAGTTTTGTTGATATATATGAGTATTATCCAAGATAGGATAATCCAAGGTTTCAAATGTTTATTGAAGTATCAAAAGTGGAGATATTTTCGAAATGATTTTGAATAGTACATTGATGAAGTCCAAATTATATCTTTGAGTATAAATATATATGATTCTGGTGTATAAAACTTGCTGGGCAATTTTGGCTCATTCTTGCTATTTTAAATATTATCAAACAGCGGTGATCAGAGATGGCACTAGTACGATGAACCTTGATAAATGGAAGGGGAAAGGTAACTGATTCAGTGTATTAGTCTTACAGTACCTGAGGAGGGTGCAAGATGGGAAGAAGTTGTTTAATGCTTTATTATCTAGTACTTTGAAGTTGTAATAAGATTCTGGAGGATACTCTGATGTGTAAACAATTTTGGATTAGTAAGTACTTGTTCTAAGACTATAACCTGTGGTGTAGATTATGGAATTTATTATGATTACTGTTGTAGATTATATTGTGAGCAGGTGATTGAATATTCCGTAAAGGTATGTTTAAGGTTGTGACGACACGGATTCCTGGTAAGGGATTTGGGGGTGTTACAGAGATGGTATCAGAGCAGTAGGTTATAAACCTTAGAACGAGATTTAAATAAGACCCTTAGTGACTGAGAAAGGTAGTTATGGATTCTTTAGAGATGATATGAGTCGATAATGATAGAGACTATTTATGTGATACCCTCAAGACAAGAGAATGACAGTTAGAAACAAAGAAACTGATATGGAAGTTATATAGTAGAACCTCAAGGGGTAGTTACGGTGGAGGCATGATGGCCAATACCAGTAGTAGAATCAATTAGGACGAGAAAAAATGTGTATCCATGATTTACTTATTGGGTTTTAAATTTTTTTTATAAATGAGTATATAGAGATATGTATATATATATATATATATATATATATATATAACTGCAGGAATATAAATGTATATGTACAGATATGTACTATTTTGTTTTCATAAATAAATATTTCATGGGTATACAGTTTTATTAGACAAAACCACATTGGGATAAGTTGAATCGAGTGAGGCTGTGACTTTTGGAGAAATGTAACCTAGATAAATAAAGTGGATTTCGTAAATGGAAACAAAACAAGAGGAGTATGATGGTATTATATATGAATTTGGAGGAGGAAGGAGCTAGAAGATTTCAATAGGGATTGAAACAACAAATTGAATATAATGATGCAGTGTTCTAGATAAGGGACTATGTGATATGGGTATAAGAAGCAACCATGGTAAAGGCTGAGAGTGAATTGATGCAGGATGATAAAGATGAGAAGAAAGAGGTATATTTGATGATTAGTAAGAAAAAAGAATATGAGGAATTTTAAGGCATAATTGAGATTTAATTTTGAGGGTAAGGTGTATTTTGAGGATAGAGTCAGGATAAGGATAAATGAAGGAAGTGGGCATAATTGATGAAGGATTTCGAGGTGTAATAATTACTAGTCGGGGAAGGCCAATGTGGTGGCTAATACCCTAAGTAGGATAGAAAGATTAAAATAGACATGTGGAAAGAAGCAATTGAGAGAATGTGCAAAATCGGAAGGTAGGTGTTATAACTGTGGTCAAGATGGGTATCAACAAATGAATAGTCCCAGGAAGGGAGTAGTTTGCTACAACTGTGGAAAAGAGGGTTACATCTATAGAGACTGTAAAACGTCAGCAACGGGACCAGCGGCATCACAAAAAAGCGGTGGAGTGACGGTGGTCGATGGCATGAGAGCGATGGATGAGATAGAAGGTACACATTTTCGTAATATTGTAAATACGCATATAAATGATGAGTCGTTATGAAAATAGAGGTAAGTTAAAGAATGGGAGAGGAGTATCAGAGACGGAATAGACGGTATAGCATGAGAGTTTATAATCGAGAAATGAGAGCATAAAACTGGTAAAAGCGATGAGGAGATATTGGAGAGTAGAGCACGAGATAAGCAACCTTAGATATGCCTACGTTGATTCCGAGGCCGGAATCCTATTAAGGAGGGAAGACTGTAATAACCCAAATTTCTGTACTTGAGAAAAATTTTTATTTGAGTGATGAATAATGATTTGCATGAATGAATAGTGAAATTATTGATGAATAGTGAGTTTGAGGACTAAGAAAAATTTTCATATCACCCTATGTACGGGATAGGAAATAGATATTTCGAAGTTATATTAGTAATCTACGAGGTAAATAAGTGTATGTAAACGCGATCGGAATTCAGAAAATCCAAAGTTTATTTTTATGGAATATTTGACCGTGCAGTGAAGTGTATATCAGTAATATCAAGAAATGAGATGTTTAAATTGAGGATTCAAGGATTTTATATTTTACTATTTTATTTAAGATGATTTAAGGATTTAGAATAAAAACCTCTTAGTTAGTGTAACGAACATTCTAGGAAATCACTAGAACTATATAACGAGATTAAGCGATTAAGCGAGCGAATTATGGAATTTGGATTGAGTTCATAACGAGATTAAAAATCCTACATGATCATCAAGAGAATTATATCAAGTGGATTAAAAGATTTAATTCAAGGATTAAAACAAAACAATTTAAGATTTAAGTGATTTAAATCACTTTAAATCAAACAAATATCAACCTAACTTCTTGAATTCTCTTTGCACAAGAACCAAGGGTGATAAAGTAGCTTTACTACATCTGATCTAAAGTAGAAAATATCCCACAAATTCATTTAACACTTAGCCAAACAAGAGAGAAAAGAGAAAGAAGCAAAAACACCAAACTGTCCAAGTTTCTTCCAGCAGGAAGAACGGGATCAAAACCCTTGCTAGAAAGCTTTATTTTTGGTGATCTATACCTCAAAAGAAATCCCTTGAAGAGTAGAAGGTGTGGTAAAAATTTGAGAACCAAACTCCTATTTTTCGATTTTATATGAATTTTACAAGATGATGATGAATAGTGGTGAATAGTAACTTAACATTGTTTTCTTGTTTTGATCTTAAGGTTTAAGCTTTAGAAAGGCTATCTAAGGCTTGTAATTGTTTATAAACACTTGTTAGTGTTGCTAAAGCTCCCAAGAAGGTAAAAACCTAACCCACCTTTGAGTTTTTATGAGTTTTGGTGAAGTTTTGATGTTAGTTTAAACGTGTATTCATGTTAGTGTACTTATTGATTGTTTGGCTTTGTTTTAATATGAAAAATGGTGGGTGTTGGATTGTTGCCACACCATTGACTTTAGAGAAGTAAAAAGGTTGTTTGTTGAGGTTGTGGATGTATGGTATGCCCGGTGTGGCTTGGTTATGTTGTAACAAAATGGAAATGTCCGAGTTATAGCTGTCGTAATGACGAAATTTCGTTAGCCCTTAAAACAGTCAATACTCAAGACCACAAAATTATTTTTAGCATCACCACTGCATATGGTTACAAAGATATGGTTGTCTAGTTTAACATGGTCGCAAGAATCGCATTATAATAGTTTACCGTTTAAGAGTTATGCTAGTTTTAGTGAAAGCGGTTCGAAAGATTTTATCGCAGAAATGTAACCACTTTGATGCTATGTTCGAGACCCTTAATAGTCGAATTAAAATGAGGAATTTGGTGATAAAATGCTAAGGACAGTTAGCAAGGTGTGTGCGAAGGTTTCAAGTCAAAATGACTATTTTCCGATTTTATAAAAATGCGTAAGCGAAAACCCCTATATATGAAGACGACTTAGAAACCAAACTTATAAGTGTTTAAGTATAACTTGAATTCGAGGATTGGTTTTGAACCAAAATTATGACTTAAGTGGTTGTCGACTAACGTGGACTTAGTACGAGTCTAGAGGGACCCCTTAGTGCCTTGTTTGTGATTAGCTTAAGTGTCTGAGCGTTGAGTTATAAGTGGATCGTATAGGGGATTAATCGTGTGTTTTCTTGACTTGTTTAGATTGTCGGATTCTGCCACAATCCCCTACTACATTCGAAGTACCAGGCAAGTATACTAAACCTTACTCTATTGTTCAGAGTATATATGTTTCAATGTATGGTATATGTCAGCTCAAAATGTTTTAACTATAAGTTGTAATTATTTTTATCTCATTACTCAAATATCGGATATTGATGCAATTGAATGCATGTATATATATTTTTGTTGTGAATGTTATCTGGATAGTATATAAGTATAGCAATATGTATAAGAGTTATTGGTCCATATGATTGGGACAAGTGTCGAGGTACATTGTTCGTACCCGTAGGGAGATAAAATGTTTTGTAAAACTATGTTGTTATTAAGGGGAGTAATTTTAATTATGGGAGGTGATGAGAGATTTGATCAGGATCATTTTATTCGAACCCATGATCAAAATAGTTGTTCATATATTTCCTCTTATCTTTCGAGCGGAAAAGTGATTTATTGGAAGTAGTAATTGTTCATTGTTCCGAACGATAATAGTTATTATGAATTGAGGTGAACGTGGAATTATACGTGACATCTAAGATGATAAGTATTGAAGGTGCCCAGGGGTACTCTGGTACCCTAGGTTCTGGATTGGAGATAATGTAAGAGACTGGTACGGTGGCCAGCCCAACAAATAAGTATGAAAGCCCGGATGCGGCTTAGGGTGAGGTCCGAACCAGTCGGCTCATCCTTCTACCGGTAGTAAATTGATAGATGTATGGACTGATCATCCATTACAGCCAAGCGGATATTAATCTCCTGAATATAGTCCATAAGCAGTATTTGATAAATGTAATTAATACTGAAGGTGGGTATTAATTGCAGTATGAAAGGTATGTCATCATTCAGTTCTTGTGAGTAAATTTCAGTATGTTAAAGAAAATATAGGAGTTCATTTCTTGAAGAATTTTTGTTGATATATATGAGTATTGTCCAAGGTAGGATAATCCAAGGTTTCAAATGTTTATTGAAGTATCAAAAGAAGAGATATTTTCGAAATGATTTTGAATAGTACATTGATGAAGTCCAAATTATATCTTTGAGTATAAATATATATGATTCTGGTGTATAAAACTTGCTAGGCAATTTTTGTCTCATTCTTACTATTTTAAATATTATCAAACAGCGGCGATCAGAGCTGGCACTAACACGATGAACCGTGATAAATGGAAGGGGAAAGGTAACTGATTCAGTGTGTTAGTTTTATAGTACCTGAGGAGGGTGCAAGCTGGGAAGAAGTTGTTTAATGCTTTATTATCTAGTACTTTGAAGTTGTAATACGATTATGGAGGATACTCTGATGTGTAAACAATTTTGGATTAGTAAGTACTTGTTCTAAGACTATAACCTGTGGAGTAGATTATGGAATTTATTATGATTACTGTAAGAACCCTAATTTTTGGTAATATTTCCTTTTATTTAATATCATGTGACATTGTCAATTTGGAACCTTCCTAGTCATCCCTGTTGATTTAATAGAATTGATTGTCTGAGAAGCTATGTTGTTGCATTCATTATGTAAGATAAAAAGGAAGATTGTGAAGGCAGGAGTCTTATTGTTAGTAATATTTATAAAACTTGGGATTTGAGAATGGTAAGAGTATTAAAGGATTTATTAAGAATTATGACGAGGGATTATGGACATTCAAGGAATTTACACAATTAGTACTTAAGAAATTATAGGGGAAATCTCTACGCGACAAAATATTATTACGAGAGATTAATTAAGATATGATACGAATTAAAGATTAAATGACAAGCATTGGTGGAAGAATAATGATACAAGGAGTAGTATTGCATGCAAGTCCCATGCAACCAAGTGATTAGAAATCAAGCAAACTAGTTAGCAATTTGAAGATGAATAGTATCTAGTTACTTGCTTTTTCAAAAAGAGAGACAAGTAGTACACATGCCCATGCTTGCTAGTACTTGTCTATACATACATTATATGTATCACCCAACACTTACATCAATTATTCAACCAAACATAACACACAAAACACAAAAACACAAACACACACCCCCCCCTTCTAGCTTGCTCTCGGCCAAGAGAAAAAGAGGAGAAGAAAAATTCTTCTTCCCCCTCTTCCATCACTCATAAATCACAACATAAATCCTAGGCCATCTCCATCATCTAGACAAGGTATGTTAGTAATTTCAAGCCATTTCATCCACCCAAATTTAAGTTATAAATTGTTAAAGATTGGGTGAATAGTAACCATGTTTGATTTTCTTTTAGATCTTGGATTGTAAGTGTTGTAGGAGACCATTTAAGGTGTTGTTGAGTTGTGAAAAGCTTATCCAAGGCCCCTAGGTGCTCAAGAAGGTATAAAAATCTCAAACCCTCTTGGTTATGTATTATTTATAATGTGTGGTAGTAGATCCATGTGTTTGTGAGCTAATCTTGGTTGTATAAGTATTGGATGACATGGATCTTGAGTTTTGATGTTGAGATTATGACTTTTATGATTATGGATAATGTATATATCTCCATGAGTGTTATGAACCATGAACTAAGTGTATTAAGTGTTGGTTGTGTTGTGGAATTGTGAAAAATGGTTGATCTAAGTAGTATGTGCTTGCTGAGTTTTGTCCAGGAGCATTGACCTGTATTGTAACACGGTTTTGAACCCCCAAATGTTGTCCCCTGATGTCCTACCATATATTGTTGGAAAGATAATTGAATTTAGTTTCTGGAAATGTAAGGTTCATGGCTAGGTGATGTATAGATTTTAAGTTATGACCGGAGAAGTGAATTGTGTTTCTGGACTCCGGACTGCACTAAGTGACCCCCTTGTGAACCTTGTTTAAACCCCTAAAAATATGTGTGGGATCATGGAAAAATTTGAGAAGCTAGGGAATGCAGTGGTGAAGACCACCCAAAAAGGATTGGATTAAAATATGAATTTTTGGATTTTATACAAATGCTAGAGTAAAATTCGCGCAAGGGAAAAAGTCGATTAGTGGAGCATGATTCTAGGGTTAATGGTTATTATTCGAATGAGGTAACTAAATTAAGTCGATTAAGTGACGAGCGTAATCGAGTGATGACATGAACCTATATTGGGGCTAGAGAGTCATAAGACGAAGTCGTTAAGTTAATTTCGTACCCTCCTAAACCCCGTAATTAAAGAGATATTGTTAAGGTACTAACGAGCGGTTATTGCTTATGTATAGATCGTTCGACTCCGCACGCTCGACCACCCCAACCAAACCAAGGCAAGTTTACTTTTCAAAACTTATCCATATACAAGGACTTTTACTGTTGTGTTTGTAGTTTTCAATTATATCAAATGCTATGTTTATCGAAGTATTGATGCAATTGAGATTGAATAAGTACATATATGCTTGTACCCCTTGAACTTAGATTGAAATGTTTTCTTCGGACAACGACTCTAGCAATAGAGGTCGTAGCGGTCCCTATATACTATTGGCCAGGGAGCGGTATATTATTATATCGTATCTAGATTGCGAAAACCCGAAGAGTCATTCGGGGAGTATCGTATACTCAAGTATTATGTTCATATCTTCGTAAATACTCGAAACCCTATCTTGGATTAAGCGAAATGGCAAGACCCAGGCAGACTGCTCGAAAGCAGGTGACTAGGCCCGAGCCTCCACTTGAGATTTCACCGGTAGGCCCCATTAGCCAGATTGGTTGGCAGCTTTTGTTAGTACGTTTTATTTATCAGCATGACCTGTGCAAGGCAGTGTATCGTAACAAACTTTCAAGCCGCCAGCTTCGCTTCATATCGGAGTGTTGCTGGTAGCATAAATACTATTTAATTCGGTCTGTAATAACTCTGATAACTTATTTACTGTTTAATCAATGTGTGACGTTTCTGAGGCTCTAACCTATGTGTGTGAGTGTGGTGTGAGTTTATTGTGGGGTCGATGGCTGTGTTATATATATTGTGTGCAAGAACAGGTATGTTATTAATGGAAAATGGACCGTGAGCGCCTAGATCTCCGACCCCGGATCTGGGGGCATCACAGAAATGGTATCAGAGCGAGGTTACAGTTCTCAGAAACGGTAGTAATTTAAGAAAGCAACCCTAATAATAATAACAATAACGATAACCTTAATAATAACCTTAATAATATTTAGAACTCTCATCGAGTTGGTAGTCGGGTTATCGGATATAGCCCTGACTTTAAGGCCCGTGAGGGAACTACTCCTAAACCCTTCTTTTATGGTTAGTGACCCACCTTATTTCCCTTGTGTAGATGGAGGAGATACCAGACCCTGAGGCTTTCGAGAGAGAGCATGATGAGGCCCTGATGCGAGAGACCGAGGATCCTGAGGAGGATATGGGTGCAGACTCCGAGCTTGGCCCCTGGATTACACTGATAGAGAGTACTGAGCCTGAGCCCGAGCCAGAGCCTGTTACCCCATCTCCTGTAGCTACTGATGAGGAGAGTGTGAGATCCGGTGAGGGTCGTGTTGTGTCACCACCACCTTCTCCACAGACATCTAGCCCTGTTTCATCGGACGGTGACTCTGAGGATGACACTTCTGGCGAGGAGGAGCTTGACCCTACCCCTGCTACTGCTCCTGCTCCTGCTGCTGCTGCTGCACCTACTCCTGTTCCTGTCATACCACCTCCACCGATGGACCTACCCCCAGTGTCGGGTACTGAGCACGCTTACGTGGTACAGTTCCTGACCCGAGACTTACTATCTGCAGAGGCCCGACTTAACGAGGCGAGGCGGGCACTAGTGGAGGAGCGCGAGGCACGCTTGAGGATCCAGGCTGAGATGAGGACCGCTGTTGCTAGGAGGACTAGGGCTCGACTCCATAGGATTGAGAGGAGGAGCCGTGATAGGATTCTTGGTTTAGGGATCCGCGGGGGCGGAGTGATCCAGGCTAGGGATGCTAGGCGTGTTGTTCGTCGTGCATTTGCCCGAGTGAGGACCTTGCTCCGCCGCGGTGCGGCCCCGTGATGTGTTACTGATAGCTCAGTCCCCTAGGTTCAGATGACATTAGTGTGTCGATTTTGCGGGATAGTTGACTTTTGCAGTGGTATCCTTTCTGACCAGTGGATGAGTAGACTGACCTACAGATATGTAGATGTGACTTCGGGTAGTATGTACGGATGTAGCCCTACTTTTGTGTAGCCTGACTATTCGGATGATGTACTTGTATTTGTTCCACTTTTGCTAGACTTTGACATCGGAACTATGTATTTGGCTCTAACATCCAAACTTTGTGATAACCCTTGTACCGTACTTATTTAGTTTCAGTTTCCTTAATATTGCCTCAACTGCTTTACTTTCCGATAACATGCTTTACTGTTTTGATATACAACTGTGATTATACAATTGCTACAAGCCACAAATACAACCATGCTGGTTCAAATTTACGATATGCGATTTCAAATTGTTTTCTACAATTTCCAAAAATGTTCCTACAATCTTTAAAAATAAATTTTTTTCAAAAAAAAAAAAATAATAATAATATTTTTGAGGTTTCGAAGTTTTGAAAATTCTTGTAAATGTTTTCGCATCCCAAAGGGATTTTTCCCAAAAAATGTTCGACATTTTATCTCCGACATCGGATTATTAAAACTTTTGCAACTTCCACCCTTATGAGGAGGAACGATACGCTCCTGACCCGTGCAAACGCTGTCAGGTAATTGGAAAACCCTAACCCCTTTCTTGTTTTATTATCAGAATCATGCCACCCAGAAGAATGAACACTCGAGCTCACCCGATCAGTTCTGAGGGCCAGGGTAGCCACCATGGAACCGGAGGCCACCAGAACCATGAAGGGGAGAATGCCAACCTGAGTGAGAATGAGGGCAACGATCATAACTTGTTTGATGACTCTGAGTATGAGGAAGAAGAAGCTGGTGATGACACCCGAGAGGTAGAACATCCTAGGGGAGGCCCTATGGAACAGTTCATGGAGTTACTTAAACAGAACTTGGACCGTCCCCCAGTTCAACAACCACCCCAAAATGCCAATGCTAATGCTTTCCGGAACTTCAAATCCCTGAAACCCCCAGAATTTAAAGGAACTGCCGACCCGGTCGAGGCAAGGGCCTGGCTGAAAGAAATGGAAAAATCTTTCGAGATACTAGGTGTCGCGGAAGAGCAGAAGATTGTTTTCGCCACTTACCTTCTGAAGGGTGAGGCGAACTATTGGTGGGAAGCTAAGAAGAATTTGGAAGGAAGAGGTATGGTGACCTGGGAGAGGTTTACCGAGCTGTTCTTGGAGAAGTACTTTCCTAGGTTCATGGAGACACAAATGGAGCTGAAGTTTTTGGAACTGAAGCAAGGAAACATGACGGTGGCCAAGTATGAGGCCAAATTTACTGAGTTGTCAAGGTTTGTGCCGGAATATGTGAACTCTGAGGCAAAGAGGGCCCGAAGGTTTCAATTAGGGCTAAAACAATGGATTCAGAATCATGTGGCAGTTCTTGAGCTGACATACTATGCCACCCTGGTACAGAAAGCGTCAATTGTTGAGGCTGGGAGTGAACAGATGCAGAAGGAGAGAGAAGGAAAGAAGAGGAAGTTTGATAGTCGAAAGGGAAACTCTGCGGGTGGGAGCTTTCCGAGCAAATTTAAGCGAGGAACGATGTCCCAACCCAGCGGAAACTTTGGAACCAAGAGAGCTGAAAGTTGGAGTATGGGCCAGAGCGGTCGACCACAGGGATCGTCTTACTCTACCCCATCCCGAGCCCAACCCCCAGAATGTAATAAATGTGGAAGGAAACATGCGGGCGTGTGTAACCTGCAAGATGTGAAGTGCTTCAAGTGTGGGCTGACAGGGCATTATGCTAACGCCTGTCGCGGAACTAGTAACAACACGAGTGCCGGAGGTAATTGCTTCAAGTGTGGGAAACCAGGGCACCGAATGAGGGAATGTATGTCCTCTGGGCCAGCTGCATCGAGAGTGAGTGGAACTGCTTCTAACAAGGCCCCTACTGCAAGAACTTTTAACGTGACGGTGCAGGATGCCGTGAGGAACACGGATGTGATTGCAGGTACTCTACTACTTAACTCAGTTAAGGCAAATGTTTTATTTGATTCGGGAGCTACCAAGTCTTTCATATCTCTAGATTTTGTATGTCAGTTAGGCCTTAAGACTGAACCATTGAAAGATAGATTGCAAATAGAGATAGCTAATCATGAAATTATTCCCGTTAGCCAAGTATGTCCAGGTTGTGACCTAGAAATAGAAGGGCGACACTTCCGGGTAGACTTAATACCTTTTAAACTAGGAGAGTTTGACGTAATAGTAGGTATGGATTGGTTAACAACCCACGGAGCCCAGATTGATTATGTGAAGAAGAAAGTAAGTTTGAAACTGGCAGGGGACGAGGAAGTAGTGTTTAGTGGGAAACGGCAAAACCAAAAGTTCCTAACTATGATTCAAGCTAAGAAGCTGTTACGTAAAGGATGCGAAGCCTATTTATCCTATGTGAAGGATACCAAGAAGGAGGCACCAAACCTACAGGAAATCCCTGTCGTTAATGAGTTCGCGGACGTATTTCCGGATGATCTTCCAGGACTACCACCTGATAGAGACATCGAGTTCGCTATAGACTTAGTTTCGGGTACGGCCCCAATTTCGAAAGCCCCATATCGGCTAGCCCCAGTGGAGATGAAAGAGCTGGCCACTCAATTACAAGAGTTGTTGGATAAAGGGATGATAAGACCTAGTGTGTCACCGTGGGGAGCCCCGGTGTTATTCGTGAAAAAGAAGGATGGTAGTATGAGGTTATGTATAGACTACAGAGAGTTGAACAAGGTGACTATAAAGAATAAGTATCCCTTGCCCAGGATAGATGACCTGTTTGATCAATTTAAAGACGCAGTTTATTTTTCCAAAATTGATTTGAGGACCGGGTATCACCAGTTAAAGATTAAACCGGAAGACATACCAAAGACGGCCTTTTGCACCCGGTACGGACATTATGAGTTCCTAGTGATGTCATTTGGGTTAACGAATGCCCCTGCAGCTTTCATGGATTTAATGAATCGAGTCTTCAAGAAGTACTTGGACAAGTGTGTTATAGTCTTCATCGATGACATCTTGATTTATTCCAAGACGAAGGAGGAACATGCAGAGCACTTGAGGATTGTATTGGGAGCATTGAGAGAAGAAAAGTTGTACGCTAAGTTCTCGAAGTGCGAATATTGGTTGAAGGAAGTTCAGTTTTTAGGGCATGTGATTAGCGAATAAGGCATTCTAGTGGACCCAGCCAAAATAGAGGTGGTATCAAATTGGGAGAGACCAACCACTCCGACAGAGGTGAGAAGTTTTATAGGGTTGGCTGGCTACTATAAGAGGTTTGTCCAAGACTTTGCAAAGATAGCAGCCCCTTTGACCCGCCTAACTCGCAAGACCGAGAAGTTTGTGTGGACTGAAAAATGCGAAGAGAGCTTTCAAGAGTTGAAAAAGAGGTTGGTGACAGCACCAGTACTAGCCCTACCTGATGATAAGGGAGATTTTGTGATCTATAGCGATGCATCCCATAAAGGTTTAGGGTGTGTGCTTATGCAGCACGGTAAGGTGATTGCGTATGCGTCCCGACAACTTAAGGAGTATGAGATAAGATACCCCACCCATGATTTGGAATTAGCAGCGATAGTTTTTGCTTTAAAGATCTGGAGACATTATCTGTACGGAGAAAAGTGTGAAATCTACACGGATCACAAGAGCTTAAAGTACATATTCACTCAGGAAGAGTTAAACATGAGGCAGAGGAAATGGTTAGAGCTAATTAAAGATTATGATTGTGAGATTCATTATCACCCAGGGAAGGCCAACGTGGTGGCCGATGCACTTAGCCGAAAGGAGAGATTAAGATGATAACGTCAGTGGACGAGTTGATCAAGGACCTTGAGAAACTAGAGATTGAAGTGAGGCTACCAGGAATTGGACAAGAGAGTCTAATGGAAATAAAAGTCCAACCACCGTTATTGGAAAAGATTAAGTTGTGCCAGGAAAAGAAGATGGAAGAAGAAAAGAATTCGATGGAGAAAATCTTGACTGGCGAAGAAATTAAGTGTGAGAAGGACGGGAATGGAATCATGAGGTACGCATCTAGGATATGGATTCCGAATGTTCAAGAGTTGAAAGATGAGATTTTGCAAGAGGCTCATAGTTCGAGGTACTCAATTCACCCTGGAGGCACTAAGATGTATAGAGATCTGAGAGAATACTATTGGTGGCCTAATATGAAAAAGGACGTGGCAGAGTGGGTAAGTAAGTGTTTGACATGTCAAAGAGTAAAGGCCGAACACCAGAGGCCCATTGGATTGTTGCAACCCTTAGAGATACCCGAGTGGAAGTGGGAGCAGATTGCGATGGGCTTTGTGGTCGGATTACCAAGGACCAAGACGAATCATGATGCCATTTGGGTAATTATCGATAGGTTGACCAAGTCAGCACATTTTCTTCCAATCAACGAGAGATATACTGTCGACAAGCTGGCAGATATTTACTTAAAGGAGATTGTGGTTAGGCATGGGGTTCCTGTGAGCATTGTATCAGATAGAGACCCAAGATTCAACTCCAGGTTCTGGAGAAGTTTCCAGGATTGTGTGGGGACCAAGTTAAACATGAGTACTGCATGCCATCCCCAAACAGACGGACAGAGTGAGAGAACCATCCAGACCATCGAGGACATGTTGAGGGTATGTGCCATTGATTTTAAGGGAAGTTGGGATGACCACTTGCCGTTGATCGAATTTTCTTACAACAACAGTTACCATGCGAGTATAGGGATGCCCCCATATGAAGCCTTATACGGACGAAGATTTCGGTCTCCCTTGTGTTGGGAAGAAGTTGGAGAGCGGAAGATTTTAGGGCCTGAACTGGTCCAACAGACAAGAGAAACTATCGAGCTCGTAAGAGGACGGCTGGTAGCGGCCCAAGACAGACAGAAGAAGTATGCGGACCAGACCCGCAAGGACAAAGAATATGAGGTAGGAGAGTTTGTGATGTTGAAGGTATCACCGTGGAAAGGATTGATGAGATTTGGTAAGAAGGGAAAACTAAGCCCGAGATTTATTGGACCTTTTGAGATCTTGAAACGAGTTGGGAAGTTAGCCTATGAATTGGCCTTACCCCCGAGCTTACAGCAAGTACATAATGTGTTCCACGTGTCCATGCTACGACCATACCATACCGACTTCCGACATGTGATAGAACATGATCAAGTGGATCTGCAACCAGACTTAACATATGTAGAGCAACCCGTAGAAATCATGGATAGAAAAGAACAGGTGCTGAGGAACAAGGTTGTCAAATTAGTGAGAGTTTTGTGGAGGAATCAGAATGTCGAAGAATCAACATGGGAACTAGAGAGCACGATGCGTGAAAAGCACCCCCAACTGTTTTCAACCTGATTCCGGGACGGAATCCTTTTAAGGAGGGGAGGCTGTAAGAACCCTAATTTTTGGTAATATTTCCTTTTATTTAATATCATGTGACATTGTCAATTTGGAACCTTCCTAGTCATCCCTGTTGATTTAATAGAATTGATTGTCTGAGAAGCTATGTTGTTGCATTCATTATGTAAGATAAAAAGGAAGATTGTGAAGGCAGGAGTCTTATTGTTAGTAATATTTATAAAACTTGGGATTTGAGAATGGTTAGAGTATTAAAGGATTTATTAAGAATTATGATGAGGGATTATGGACATTCAAGGAATTTACACAATTAGTACTTAAGAAATTATAGGGGAAATCTCTACGCGACAAAATATTATTACGAGAGATTAATTAAGATACGATACGAATTAAAGATTAAATGACAAGCATTGGTGGAAGAATAATGATACAAGGAGTAGTATTGCATGCAAGTCCCATGCAACCAAGTGATTAGAAATCAAGCAAACTAGTTAGCAATTGGAAGATGAATAGTATCTAGTTACTTGCTTTTTCAAAAAGAGAGACAAGTAGTACACATGCCCATGCTTGCTAGTACTTGTCTATACATACATTATATGTATCACCCAACACTTACATCAATTATTCAACCAAACATAACACACAAAACACAAAAACACAAACACACCCCCCCCTTCTAGCTTGCTCTCGGCCAAGAGAAAAAGAGGAGAAGAAAAATTCTTCTTCCCCCTCTTCCATCACTCATAAATCACAACATAAATCCTAGGCCATCTCCATCATCTAGACAAGGTATGTTAGTAATTTCAAGCCATTTCATCCACCCAAATTTAAGTTATAAATTGTTAAAGATTGGGTGAATAGTAACCATGTTTGATTTTCTTTTAGATCTTGGATTGTAAGTGTTGTAGGAGACCATTTAAGGTGTTGTTGAGTTGTGAAAAGCTTATCCAAGGCCCCTAGGTGCTCAAGAAGGTATAAAAATCTCAAACCCTCTTGGTTATGTATTATTTATAATGTGTGGTAGTAGATCCATGTGTTTGTGAGCTAATCTTGGTTGTATAAGTATTGGATGACATGGATCTTGAGTTTTGATGTTGAGATTATGACTTTTATGATTATGGATAATGTATATATCTCCATGAGTGTTATGAACCATGAACTAAGTGTATTAAGTGTTGGTTGTGTTGTGGAATTGTGAAAAATGGTTGATCTAAGTAGTATGTGCTTGCTGAGTTTTGTCCAGGAGCATTGACCTGTATTGTAACACGGTTTTGAACCCCCAAATGTTGTCCCCTGATGTCCTACCATATATTGTTGGAAAGATAATTGAATGTAGTTTCTGGAAATGTAAGGTTCATGGCTAGGTGATGTATAGATTTTAAGTTATGACCGGAGAAGTGAATTGTGTTTCTGGACTCCGGACTGCACTAAGTGACCCCCTTGTGAACCTTGTTTAAACCCCTAAAAATATGTGTGGGATCATGGAAAAATTTGAGAAGCTAGGGAATGCAGTGGTGAAGACCACCCAAAAAGGATTGGATTAAAATATGAATTTTTGGATTTTATACAAATGCTAGAGTAAAATTCGCGCAAGGGAAAAAGTCGATTAGTGGAGCATGATTCTAGGGTTAATGGTTATTATTCGAATGAGGTAACTAAATTAAGTCGATTAAGTGACGAGCGTAATCGAGTGATGACATGAACCTATAGTGGGGCTAGAGAGTCATAAGACGAAGTCGTTAAGTTAATTTCGTACCCTCCTAAACCCCGTAATTAAAGAGATATTGTTAAGGTACTAACGAGCGGTTATTGCTTATGTATAGATCGTTCGACTCCGCACGCTCGACCACCCCAACCAAACCAAGGCAAGTTTACTTTTCAAAACTTATCCATATACAAGGACTTTTACTGTTGTGTTTGTAGTTTTCAATTATATCAAATGCTATGTTTATCGAAGTATTGATGCAATTGAGATTGAATAAGTACACATATATGCTTGTACCCCTTGAACTTAGATTGAAATGTTTTCTTCGGACAACGACTCTAGCAATAGAGGTCTTAGCGGTCCCTATATACTATTGGCCGGGGAGCGGTATATTATTATATCGTATCTAGATTGCGAAAACCCGAAGGGTCATTCGGGGAGTATCGTATACTCAAGTATTATGTTCATATCTTCGTAAATACTCGAAACCCTATCTTGGATTAAAAGTTTATTTTATCGAATAATTATTTTATTAATTATTAATATTAAATCTTAAAATATTATTTATTAATTATTGTTCATTATTTAAAGACAAAGTTAATCCAAGATACTTTTTAATACTTTCAAACTCGAACTCTTTCGAACTCAAAACATTTTCGAAAACCCCCGCTGCTTCTTGTATGATTTCAAGAATCATCGGTCGACTGATGTCGGACCTCAATTACTCTGTTTTCAATCAAATGAAAGAAAAAGAAAAAGGGACTCTGGCAGGTGTGGGAACCGTTGACGAACGATTCCCGGGATGTGTAAGCTGCCGTGAGCCAGGCGGTCCATCAATTATAATTCCGGCCCAGGTGTTGCCGAAGGATGATTACGGATGTAGTTTTCATCGAGGGTGATTACGGATGTAGTTTTCACCCGAGGGATAGTTACGGATGTAGTTTCTATCCTTCTACCGGTAGAGAAGACCCGCGGATTATTGGACTTGGATGTGGCGACTGATCATCGTCAATCCTTGTCAGGTTTTTATGTTTTCTTTAAGTCCCATTCCTCCATTTTGGAAAAATGCTTTGACACTGCTTCTTAGGCTTTTGTGCCAAGTTGCTGATAGTGTTCTATTTTGATGAGAAAGATGTTGACTCAATGCAGTATCTAGAACTGCAAGTTTATTTTGAAAACAAGGGCACATATTGTTGCGCCTTCGAGATTTATCAACTGTGACAAATGATTTTATAACTGATTGATACAAACAAATATATCAACTGCCAATCATATGAGATGTATATTGCTTATCTTATATACATATTTCTTGCTGAGCTATAGTTGCTCACCCTTGCTTGTTTTCAAACTTTACAAACACAACAGCTAAGCGAAATGGCAAGACCCAGGCAGACTGCTCGAAAGCAGGTGACTAGGCCCGAGCCTCCACTTGAGATTTCACCGGTAGGCCCCATTAGCCGGATTGGTTGGCAGCTTTTGTTAGTACGTTTTATTTATCAGCATGACCTGTGCAAGGCAGTGTATCGTAACAAACTTTCAAGCCGCCAGCTTCGCTTCATATCGGAGTGTTGCTGGTAGCATAAATACTATTTAATTCGGTCTGTAATAACTCTGATAACTTATTTACTGTTTAATCAATGTGTGACGTTTCTGAGGCTCTAACCTGTGTGTGTGAGTGTGGTGTGAGTTTATTGTGGGGTCGATGGCTGTGTTATATATATTGTGTGCAAGAACAGGTATGTTATTAATGGAAAATGGACCGTGAGTGCCTAGATCTCCGACCCCGGATCTGGGGGCGTCACAATTACTGTTGTAGATTATATTGTGAGCAGGTGATTGAATATTCCGTAATGGTATGGTTAAGGTTGTGACGACCCGGATTCCTAGTAAGGGATTTGGGGGTGTTACAGAGGGATGAATAGTGATTTTGAGGAATTAAGAAATTTTTCATGTCACCCTATGTACGGGATAGGAAATGGATATTTCGAAGTTATATTAGTAATCTACGAGGTAAATAAGTGTATGTAAACGCAATCGGAATTCAGAAATTCCAAACTTTATTTTTATGGAATATTTGACCGGGCAGTAAGGAGCATTTCAATGTAACCAAGACAAGTGAGTTATTTAAATCAAGGATTCAAGGATTTTATATTTTATTATTTTATTAAAGGTGATTTAAGGTTTTAGAACGAAAACCCCTGAGTTAGTATAACGAACTTTCTACGAATCGCTAGAACTTTATAACGAGATTAAGCGATTAAGCGAACGAATTATAAAAATTGGATTGAGTTCATAACGAGATTAAAAATCCTACATGATCATCAAGAGAATTATATCAAGTGGATTAAAATATTTAAGAGAGAGGAGAATAAACTAATTCATCGATATGTCACCGATATTTTAGTCGTCTTAGGGATCCGCTCTTGTCATAGGCGATTTCGTTGCGAATCTAATTCCTATCAGCGAATTTTTGACTTATTCAACCTGGTTGGCCCCCCATGGAATTCAATAAAGATAATAAGAATCATGGATTCCATATCAAGGAAAACGTCACACACTGGTGATTATAATGTTATGAGTGTTAAGGTAACCTTATTTGAGATGAGAGAATTTACCGAGAGATCAATATGATCATAAGAACTCAATGTTGTGTGTCTCAATTAAGACATTACTAAAGGTAATTACCCTTCTTGTATTTCACAACTCACAAATGACGGCGTCCCGTCAGACTTCTATCACACAGACAGATAGTCCTTGTGGCCCCTATAAATATAGGGTTGTTCGTCTCAGTGGAAGTTGAGAAGTATGAAAGCAATTCAAAGTCAAAATATTAATTTTCGTCTTTCAATAAATAATTCTCAAATAGACACCTTGGATAAAAAAAAGAAAAAATTGAACAGCTTTCAAGGTGCGATTTACAAGAAAAGGATAGCCAGATAGATACTGGTATTCAACCAGCAATTGGTGAGGTCTCACCATAGGATTATTCATTATTTGAAGAAAAGTGAAAGCTGGGATAACATTATTTGACAGGGCTTCGAAAACCTGAAAGTAGGTATCGTGACAGCTTCTGGCACATTTGAAATTCAATATGGTTTAACACAAGTGTTATAAAAAACTTCGAAGAGGGAGCACATCTTTTATCGAAATTCTCTCTAAGAAGAGGCCAAGATAGATTATAGATTGGGGAGGTTTTGCCAAGGTCTCTACGGATGCCTTTTTTTTTATCGGCTCCTCTGATGGATAATCGTTCGATTCTAAAGTTTTTCTTTTCCATGTACACCCTAAGGTGCTCGATACTAACGTCATCGTTGACTCATTATAGTCACTAAGGATTCAACCATCGACATTTGCAATCGTAGGGAGTTCTATTCGGCTAGGCGAAAGCATCTCAAGCAAGCGTTCTATTCTTATATAAAGACTGCGATGTCGGTGTCGCCCCAAGAAATGACGAATTCCTCATTTCGAATAGGCGGTACTCCGGAAGATCGTTAGAAACTACATGCTTAAATCTAATTACTATTATAACCGTCTTCATACCAAACATTCCTTTTCTCGTATCAATCCTGTGTGTTACATAAGCTTAACACTTTCGGCATAATAGCCTTTTCATTTAAGTCAATCCCGGAAATTCTCAGTCCGTCCTGGTCCTTAAATATATTTCGCCTTTACCGTCCAATCTCAACTTCATCATTTTATCTCTACAATCAATTGTAGGAATCAGGGTCTGTCCACCAACCCATATAGCGGCTACCTTACCCAATCCACAGGGTTCGCTCTAGTTTCCACTCTCTTCGGTGACATTCTCTGATAATCAGAAAGACAAGGTTTGCTAAAATTTGTTGAATTTCTTTCCAAAATCAGGGAAATTTGATCAATCTGTCTACCCACTAGTAATACTCGGATCTGATTTCCGGCCTCTTAGTTCTATCCTCATAATTCCCTCCTGGTTTCCTGAGGGTGGTAAATCTCGTTCGTGGTTCCGTCTTAGCGTGCTTGTCTTACAATAACATTCGCGTGGTACATATACCCAAAATTCTCCTCGAGATAATAAAATCCCTCAATGATGTAATAGACACTATTTCCAGTGGAATCGATGGTCGTGGGGGATTGAAACCTCATAGCCAAAGCAATTCCTTCCACTATTCTAGGCAAATAAGAACCTTTAATCGTACAAAAAAATCTGAACATCTTGGTTCTTACGTATGTCGCCTCCTTATGGGCAACTATAACCGACTACGAGTAACAAGTTTCGTTCAAGTCGAATCAATCCACTGATACTAGCTATACCGCCTCTATCTCATCTGCTCTTGAGACTCTACTCTATTCTCTTTGTCATATCTCTTGATGAATCATAAACGATTCTAAACTTTCATCTTGTCACTTAATCGACCTCTAAAGATTCTTCCCTTGACCTTCCATGGGGTTTTCCTCTAGATCCTCCTATGGATCTTCCTTTATCGGGTCTCCATCCATCTCAAGGAGTGCAACATCAAATGCTTACTTGAAGGCCTCGGGGTCTGGTATATCAGAATCCCATCTATCTATAACTTGTACGAATCGAGGTGACTTACCACGAAGTCCTAAGTATGGTTTCCCAGAAAAAGTCCCCTCTCGGGCTTCATCTCAAATAGTCAGGGTCATGTCCTCTAACTCGACTACGAACTTGATTTGAACTTTAGTTATTGCCATCATTCTTAAGGGTATTGTAAGACTCGATCTCTTATCATTTCTGAGGATTATAACCTGACGCTCTGATACCATTTCTGTAACAGCCCCAAATCCGGGGTCAAGGATTTGGAGTAGTCATGATCCATTTACTCCTTGCCTTACCTGTACTACTTACAATGTACACAATTCAACTGCTTGTGACCCCACAATATATATCTCACACACACACAGGTTAGAGTCTCAGAAACCACACAATACAACAACTGTGGAATAAATAATTTTTATTACAATACCCAAATATCTTTTGAATCTTTCACTAATACAACTTCTAAATAATGTTACATTACCAACATAGGCTTCTGATGCTCACAATCCTCTCATACCATTCATATCTATACATAGGATGAATACCAAAAGCTGCAGCTTGATTCGACTGGTTCGTACTACTCTCGGGATCACTGCTAGAATTGTTTATGGAAACGCCTTGTGGGGTAGGTGCCATCGCATTGGCATCATGCTTCGCTGCTATATAATATATATAAAACAATAGCAAGAGTGAGCGATAGCTCAGCAAGGTAATGAAAGTATGGAATAATTCTGCCTTTAATTTAAACCCAAAGTATATAGCGGGTATAAGACAGTAATTGTCCAAAATATTTTGATAATGAAATTATTCCCTTAACGGAATATATTCAAAATCAGTACTATCATAGTACTTCAAATATTAGTATCATAATATTTCTGCAAGCTTTTATTATTCATACTATGAACAAAGTTCTTTTACAATATAAAAGATGAAGTTACGAGTTAATTAAATGTACTTTTAGTTTTGAACAGTTTTCAAACCCTGCCAACATGAATGATACTTCTTTTTAATACATGTTGCAGAAAATAGATAGATTTTGATGATGAACTAATACTGGAGTATTGTCGCGCTAGACGACACCACCTTACGATGATCAGTCGCAGGTCGTGCATCTCAAGATTTGTTTCTCTACATGTAGAAGGAAGAACATATGGACACCACCATACGCCGAATCTCCATCTTTGGGCTTAGATGGGACCGGCGCCACTCGGACCCTATTCCAGGATGGACAATCCCACAGCCTCTTACACCGAATTTAATGATGAACTGTCCCACGGCCTCTTACACAAATACTCCTAGTTCGAGTAAATCCATGACTCTGAACGTAAAGTTCGTCCCCCTTTCCCCAAGTATAATACTTGTTGATAGGACTCCACAAAGTAGTCGTATCTAGTTGGGAAGGAAAATTCACCAATATTTCCCAAGCAGTTGCTTGTTAATGGATATCGACTTGTTCCAACAATCTTACCCCTCGAACGATGAAGAAGTAACAAAAAGACTCATTTTGATGAATAACAACCAAGTTGCGAGTGAAAAGAATAGTTTCAAAAGATTTATGACCGGGCAGTCTTACAAAATAAATAACAGCTCTCAAGTAAGGTTCCCTTATATTTTGAAAGTTTTTGAGCGAGCATTTAAATCTTCCTATAAGATAGATTTAAATGGAAAATATAGTTTTGGGAACCTTTCCTTGATAAAAATAATCATAATAAGACTCAGGAATATTTTACATAATAATTGAAGGTCAAAGAAAATATTTGAATAAAATAAATCATTATTAAAACTAGTTTAAAAGTATCAAATAAATATTCAAAGAATATTTATTAAATCATAAATATTTAAAGAATATTCTTAATATAAAATATTGCTCATAAATAATCCTCGAATGAATATATAAAATATTCACTAAATAAATAAATTCTTGAATGAATATTGAATATAATATTCATTAAATAAATAAAACTGAAATGAATATTCAAAATAATATTCATTAAAGAAATAATGGAAAGACACTTATCTAATATTTTCCTCATAAAATAATCACAATATACACAGAAATACAGACTCCCGGTCTATATTTAAAGAATGAAATCATATGCCCTTCACTAAGGGTCTTAGCGAAACTTCCGGCTTATAACTAATATATCTCATTTCTAGCTTATAGGCCAATATCAATTCGTAAAACAAGTATCACAATATATATTCTTGAAAACAGTTATGTCTTCCAATAGCATATTTCAAAGAAATAATATTCATATAGTATTTCTCAACTGAGATAATACTCAAATAACATTCCTCAAAAGATATAGTAAGCAAATACAATTCCTCGAATGATATCATATTCAAATAACAATCTGTTAGGCCGAATACACAATTATAATCAAGATCGTATGAGAGATTAACAATAAAATACGCGTTTAAACAATTAAAAACTGTTTCGAATTAATAATTCCTCTCTCAGTGATGTAGAATATCACAGAGAGCTGCTTAGGTTACATTGAATAATTTTTTTCAATAATCGATACCCTTCTAGGGTTAACCTAACTGTATTTATAAGATATACAGCTGCTATACAATCGATAATTGATACTCCTATAAATTAGCTATACAATTGATATCAATTACGATTGCTTCATGTCTCCTTAGTCAACTCAATCTCTTTGACAGCTATTCAATCTTCAAAGATATTGCTTCCATAATAAATCTTCAAACACTGTTGACCAGTAGACGCTGCCTCCAGATAGAGTTTAACAAACTCTGTCAAGCTTCCATCTGTCAGCGTTTAACTAAACTCTGACTGCTTCCAGCTAAACTCTGATTTATCACTGTAACACTTAAACACTGATTAATATTCACATCAATTATTTCAAACAATCTCCCCCAACTTGTTCATTAGAAAAAATGCACAAGTTTAACAATAATTGATGATGTCAAAATAAATAAATAAATACAGTGTTTAATATACAAACAGAGTTTAACTTCTACTTAACAAAATCTACAGAAAACAAGAAAATTCTTACAGAGTTTTAATCCTTAATCTCCTCAACATCTGGTGTTGTTCTAAGGTAGTCGATAAGTAATCTTCTTTCAGCATTTTCAAGCTCTGTCTGCATAACCTCCTTGATCTCCTTTAGCTTAGGATCATCTTCACCAGTTTGATAAATAGCAGACCTCAGATCATAGATTTTGTTTCTTCTCAATTAATTCCCCAATCTGATGAACTGTGCTTTTGCTGACTCTGAGTTAAAATCAAGAACTGTTATACCCAGGTCTGTCTTTAGTTTAGCACTACCCTTCTTCATCTCAACAATATTCCCATGATAATCTCTGTATTTTGGGACATATTGACTGTTGTATCTCATACCTCTGACTACCAAATTATGCAACATCTTCTTCTTTAGCACATTTGCAGCTTGTTGAGTCCTTTGATTTTTCACCTTGAAGAGATATAGAACATATTCTAATTCCTCCCATAGCTTCAAATCAAGATCATACTCACCAATTTTGTATACAGTACCATCTTCCATGAAATACAATAGAAAGTCTTTATCCAAACTTCTTTGATGAATCAACTGAACTGATTCCAGTCTATCTAAACTCTCCTGAGTAACACCAAGACCTAGAACAGCCAATGATGAAGGATCTCTAGGATCAGTGTTCATTCTGACTTCTTTATGAGAGCCCAATCCAGATTAATCTCGACCTTGCTTACCTGTTAAAGCTCTATCATGCAGAAAATCAGTAGTAGTACCTCCAGTCATCAGAGATGGATCATGAAGAGTTGGTTTTCTGAAAACCATTTGCATCTGAGTAGATAAAGGTCTCTGTATAACTTGTGTAGAAACAGAGGTTGTATTCTTCTTCTTTGAGTCTTCTCCTTCTTTAGCAATGCCTTTTAGCTTCAATCTAGCTTCAGCTTCTGTTGGTTTCTTAGATAATTGTGATCTTTGATCAGCACCAACATTTTCTTTAATCACAATGCCTTTAAGAACAGGCTTAGGAGCTTTTCCTTTCTTTTTAAACTTTCCAGACTTTAAAGCTTTTTGATGTTATTCTTGTAAGTTCTTTTCTTCAGCTTTAATATCTTCAATAGTAGCTCATTCTTCATTTTCTTTAAGAAATAACTTAGCAGCCAATTCCTTATCACTCAGTGGATTTTCAGTGAATAATAAACTCTTGGTTTTTGAAGTACCTTGAGTATCAGTGTATATTCCAATAGACTTTGACTTAAAAGACTTGCCAAATTTCAGACTTTGATCAGCTCTTAATAATTTCTTCCCTTTGTCCTTTGCTCCTCCATCTTCAGTATCATCCTTCTTAGTTAGAGTTTGAGATTGCCTGCACTTAGACTTAGCAACTCTCTCCCCCTTTTTGACATCATCAGGAATCAAGATAGAAGTGATCAGCTCCAAGGAGTTAGCAATGGAATCAATCTTCCCAGACAATACATTCTGATTTTGTTCAACTTGACCTAGCCTCTGAAACAGAGTTTCTTGAGCTTTGAAAATGGTCATAAACTTTGTCTTATTATCCCTCTGCATAATCATATCTCTAGCAACAACATCTGCTCTCATTTCATTAATAGCCTTTTGAGACTCATCAAATCTTTCATTCAGAGTCTTTACTTGAACAATGGTTGCTTGCAGACTTGAGAGAATATCAGGATTTGAGATCTTTGTGGCAGATTGATGAACAAATTTAGCTGCTCTTTCAATAGGAAAAATACAGTCTGACTTATACCAATCCCTTGAATTCTTGGCAAAGTGTTCAGCTTCAATGTCATGTTGATCTGAAGGTTTAGAAAAAGGTGTGTGCTTAGCATCAGTTTGAACTGGTATACTCTGAGAAGAGTTTGACTCTGCACTTCTTTCATCTTTAACATCAACAGCTGCATCTTCAACTTGATCAGTATGCACTGCAACATTCTCTTCAACAATCTCTGCACTTTCAGTAACATTCACTGCTATTTCAGCAACAATCTCTGCAGTTGTATCTCTAGCCTCAACAGACTTTGGAACTTCAACTTGTTCAACCTCTTCACCTTGTTCAGGAACCTGGTGAGCATCAAAGAATAGCTCAGTGTGTGATGCCACTGTTTCATCAAGTACTACAGTTGGCTGATCAGCTGTACCAGTTTCATCAAGTAATGTGATCAGAGAATGGTATGAATGTTTCAACAAAATCATCCATAGCAGTAAAACCTTCTCTGTTGTCCTCATCCATTTGTACATTGGCAGGTGTATTGGTAGCTTCTTCTACAGTATATGTCTCAACAGTAGGTATTTCCTTGGAAATCACCTCCGGAGCTTCAAAGTTCATTTCCTCATCAGAATCATCAAGAATCAATCTTCTTCTTTTAATTTGAGGCACCTCTGCTGTCTCTTTTTCAGTAGAATCCTCTAGAATAGAAGGTGATGGAGGTCTGTTTGCCCTTTCTTTTCTAGCCCTTTTAGTCATGACAGACTCCTTTTGAATTTGAACAGATTCTCTTTTAGCTTTAGCTAGTCGATGCTGTGTATTTGCTGCTGTATGTTTTCTTCTACCTCCATGTTTTGGTTTGGGTTGGGTAATAGATGGTTGTTGTTCAGGTTGAGTTGAAGGTTAAGGTTGGGTTTGTTTCAGTGTTTAGAGTTGGAGGTTCAGTGTGTGTAGTTGGGTAGATCAGAGAATATCCTTTTATTAACCTTAAAGGCTAGAATGGTGTCCTTCTCAGCAATCTCAACACCAGGAATACAGGCAGTGAATAATAACTGACAAAATCTAGCAAAGTAGACAGTACTATTCTCTGACAACCTATCACCTATATTCATTAAAACAAGTCTACCAAAATCGAAATTACTTCCAAAGAGAAGAGAATACCCGATTTGAAGACTGTCAGTAGGAATGGCATCCCAGTTGGTGACTTTCTTGCCAAAAGCTCTTGTGATGCAATCAAAGAAGAAACTCCATTCCTTCTTGAGCCATGGCCTTTTTACATTACCAAGCTTGTCTAAAGAACCAGAAAACCTCAGCTGCTGCAACATCTCCTTCAATTGATTCTCACCAGCAACAGTGTATGAAGTGTGAGTGTCAAAACCCATAGTATCTCTAACAGTTGTAGGAGTAATCACATACTCTGTCTCCTCATAAGTGAAAATAATTGATGGATTCCCATTCTCTCCTCCATCGTCATACACAGAGTTATTCCAGAAGGTAGCAATCTGCGTGGCAGAAAGCATTTTTGGTTCGACTAGAGCTGTTCCAATCTCTGAATCTCCCAAAAAGTTTTGAATCAAATGAAACGCCTCTGGAACTTTTTCATTGTTCAATGGGCCAACATAATTGTTGGGAACAAACAATAATCCTTGGGCAGTAAAAGCTTTAGTGGCCATTAGAATCGATTTGAGAAGAAAATATGAGTGAAAAGGATATGTAGCAAAGGTGTTTGTGAAAATGTGCAAATAAGATAGCAAGTAACTGTGAGTGGATTGTGTGCAGAGAAAATAACCGTGTAAGTAAAAATGATTAGTGTTGTAATGAAAAAGTAAAACCCAATCGTTTTAACATTAATACACTCAACCAATTACTCAAATTATGTGCAAGTGGGACACATTATTGGGTAAGTGGGACACGTGGCACATATACAATGGAACAACTATGCACGTTTAGTAACTATAGCAATAATTACTGCTAATTTCTCTCCCATTACCAACACACTTTACCACTCCAACACTCAATAACAGTTGGCAATATTTTATTTCACTTTTCGAAAACTCTTTTTACCCCAAGTATGTAAATTGTCTGAAATAAATTACCTTAGAGTATTAGACAGAATTCATCAGCGTTTGTCAATTCTCCAACTGCATTACCGTAATTCTTTCAAAAACTGCACAGGTGTGAAAATATGTGTGTGTATAGCAGAGTTTACCAATTCAAATTTTAGAGCATCTATTTTTTCATAAAATCCATAAAGTAAATCAGTAAACACTGGATGCACAAACTCTCATAGTAAACACTGAATGTATGATGAATGCTAAACTCTGTAGTAAACGATTTATATACAGTATTATTTAATTAATTTATAACCACCGTTTTTTTTGTTTCTCCAGTAATCAGAGGTTGGAACTAGTCACCAAAAATCCTACAATTTTAGCCCTTATCATTTTGATAAGTTCCTGGATCTTCCTAGTCTTTGACTAGTCACCAAAAATTAGAGAATTTTAGCCCTTACTATATACCAGCAAGTTCCTGGGTCGTCCTAGACACCAACATAATCTCAAAGGAGTTTTAACAGTCTATATACATTTACTTTGGGGGTAGACTAATAACAGAATCTAACTTAACAATGTATAACTAATAGAGTTTAGAGCTCATCAACATCAGAAATTATTCATGAGAGACAATGCACATAGTATTTATAGACTCAGAGTTTAGGATAAATAAACTAAGAGATGCTATAAATATGAAACAGTATCATGCTGTGTTAATTTTCTGCACAATCTAAGATTAGATCACAAATAACTTAGAAAGATTCATGATTAATTACTGAGAATCATGCTTCATACAAATTTCTTCATTGGTGTTAACATTCAGACAAAAACATTATCAGAGTTTCTCAGAGTTTATCCAACATGTCAACAGTGTATGACCTACAGAGCATGCTAACAGATTTTAACAGTTAAAGAACAGAGTTTGCATAGCAGAGTTTAACAACAGAGTTCACATAGCAGTTAACATACCACAGAATTATGAGCAACACATTACATAAGTAAAATTTTGAGTCTAACCAATATCTCTAGTCAAAACCAGAGACCATTCCTAGTTCATTTACCAGCTTTGTAAATACAGCTTCACTCAATGGCTTGGTGAAGATATCTGCAAGCTGTTGTTCTGTAGACACAAAATGAAGCTCAATATCCCCTTCCTCTACATGTTCTCTGATAAAGTGGTACCTTATGCTAATGTGCTTGGTCATTGAATGCTGTACTGGATTACCTGTCATTGCAATAGCACTTTGATTATCACAGTTAATAGGTATTTTACTGTACCTCAATCCATAATCCAACAATTGATTCTTCATCCACAGAATCTGTGCACAACAGCTACCAGCAGCAATATACTCTGCTTAAGCTGTAGATGTTTAAATTGATTTATGTTTCTTGCTGTACCAAGAAACAGGTCTATCACCCAGAAATTGACAACTTCCACTGGTGCTCTTTCTATCTATCTTGCAGCCTGCAAAGTCTGCATCAGAGTAACCAAGTAGCTTGAAGTCTGATTCTCTAGGATACCACAACCTAAGGTTATGGTTCCCTTGAGATACTTAAAAATCCTCTTCACAACTGTTAGATGTGGTTCTCTGGGGTCTTCCTGAAACCTTGCACAGAGACAAGTTGCATACATGATATCAGGCCTGCTAGCTGTTAGATAAAGAAGAGATCCTATCATGCCTCTGTAGTTTGTCATATCTACTGAAGCTCCTGTATCTTTGTCCAACTTTGTTGCTGTTACCATGGGAGTTGATGCAGATGAGCAGTCAAGCATACCAAATTTCTTTAGAAGATTTATGGTATATTTTGCTTGATTTATGAAAATCCCATCATCTAATTGCTTCACCCGTAGGCCTAGAAAATAGCTAAGCTCTCCCATCATGCTCATTTGATACCTGGACTGCATGAGCTTGGCAAACGTTTTATAGAGTTTATCATTAGTAGACTCAAAAATTATGTCATCAACATATATCTGAACTAAAATCAAGTCCTCACCATAGTTAAAATAGAACAGTGTTTTATCAATTGCACCTCTGTTGAACCCACTTTCTAAAAGAAATTGAGCCAGAGTTTCATACCATGCTCTTGGTGCCTGCTGAAGTCCATAGAGTGCCTTATCCAGCCTGTAGACATAGTCTGGATATTTTGGGTCCACAAAACCTGGTGGTTGTTCAACAAACACTTCTTCTTCAAGCTTCCCATTCAGAAAAGCACTTTTCACATCCATCTGAAATAGCTTGAATTTCTTGTGAGAGGCATATGCTAGAAAAATTCTTATTGCCTCCAATCTTGGAACTAGAGTAAAAGTTTCATCATAGTCTATTCCTTCCTGCTGTGAATAGCCTTTTGCCACAAGTCTAGCCTTGTTCCTTGTAACAACTCCCTCATTGTTTGTTTTGTTTCTGAAAACCCATCTAGTACCAACAATAGATCTATTCTTTGGTCTAGGTACAAGGGTCCATACTTCATTTCTTTCAAATTCATTTAACTCCTCCTGCATTGCTGTTATCCAGTCAGCATCTTGAAGAGCTTCTTCTACCTTCTTTGGTTCATTCTTAGACAAGAATGCATGAAACAGACATTCACTTGCTGTAGCACTTCTTGTCCTTACTGTTGCATCTGGATCTCCAATAATTAAATCAGGTGTATGAGATTTTGTCCATTTCCTAGCTGAAGGTAAATGGCTTCTATCAGTATGTGATCCTCCCCCTTGTTCCATGTTCTCCTAATTTTCTTGTTGTCTTTTTCATTTTCTGAGGCTCCCCCTGAATTTGACTGCTCAGAGTTTGAACTGTCAGATTTTGCACTTTCAGAGTTTGAGTCATCAGAGTTTGATCCAGATTTTTCAGTTGACTCACTATCAGAATTTGAGTCATCATTTTGATCATGCTCCCCCTCAACTGGTTCTTCTCTTTGTTCTGGCTGAGAATTTTCTTCAGTGTTTACCAGTAGAGGTTCGGAGTATGCTTCAACAGAGTTTGTCAGATCAGTTTCATCAGAGTTTACTTCATCAGAGATTAAGTCTTCATTTTCAAAGTGTAGTTGATCATGTTCATCTACATCTTCAAGTCTATTTATTTTCTTGTCATCAAATGACACATGGATTGACTCCATGATCACCTTAGTTCTCAGATTATAAACTCTGAATGCCATAGTTGATAGTGGATAGCCAACAAAAATTCCTTCATCAGCTTTTAACTCAAATTTAGTCAAATGTTCAGGATGAGTTTTCAACACAAAGCATTTGCACCCAAAAATATGAAAATATTTCAGGTTTGGCTTCTTTTCTCTCACCATCTCATATGGTGTTTTTCCATGCTTGTTGATCAGTGTGGCATTTTGAGTAAAACAGGCTGTTTGAACTTCTTCTGCCCAGAAATAGGTTAGCAATTTTTCTTCATCAAGCATAGTTCTGGCAGCTTCTATCAAGGTTCTGTTCTTCCTCTCAACTACACCATTTTGCTTTGGTGTACCAGGTGCAGAAAACTCTTTCTTCAATCCTCTGTTCTTGTAGAATTCTTCCATTATTGCATTCCTAAATTCAGTTCCATTATCACTCCTGATTATTTTGACTTTGTGTTTTGATCCTTTGTCCAGCAGCTTTACATGCTCCATCAGAGTTAATGTAGTTTCATCTTTCTTTCCTAGAAAATGCACCCAACTGTATCTGGTGTGTTCATCAACAATGACTAGAGCATATTTCTTTCTTCCAATTGACAAGACATTCACTGGTCCAAAGAGATCAACATGTAGAAGATGATAAGGATCAACAATTGAAGATTCAGACTTGCTCTTGAAAGATGACTTCCTTTGTTTGGCCTTTTGACAGGAATCACACAGGCCATCAACATTTAATAAAGACTTTGGAAGTCCTCTTACAAGATCCTTTCTTATCAACTCATTAATGTTGTTCAGATTATGATGAGAGAGTTTCTTATGCCACTTCCAACTCTCTTCACTAGACATTCTTGTGGATAGGCACACAGCTCTTCCATCAAAGTTTGCCAATAACTTTGCTTCATAGATATTATTGTGCCTGTGTCCAACTAGAACAACTTTCCCTGTAGATTTACTGATGATTTCACAGTATTCAGGCTGAAAATCTACATGATATCCTCTGTCACAGATTTGACTCACAGATAGCAGATCATGCTTGAGTCCTGGAACCAGAGCTACATTTGTGATGATGACACTTCCAAGATTGATATTGCCATATCCCAGAGTACGTCCTATGTTGCCATCTCCATAGGAAACTTTTGGGCCAGCCTTCTCCACATACTCTGATAGCAGGGCTTTATTTTCAGTTATGTGTCCTGAACATCCACTGTCCACAACTAGGGTACTTTCCCTGATGCCCTGCAATCACACACAATTATTGAAGATTAGATTTAAGGATCCAGACTTGCTTGGATCCTTTGGCTTTCTTAATTTTGTTAGCTTTACCAACGGAATTTACATTATCAAAGTTTAAGCGAACTTTATCAGAGTTTACACTTGCAGAATTAACCTTAACCCATTTCAAATTGGGCTTAAGTTCATAGTAGTTATGATAAATAGCATGATAATCCCTGCAAGTATAAATAGAATGCAAAGTACTTCCACAATGTTTGCATAAAGTCTGTGGTCTAGTTCTAACATTATTTTTTTTACTTCAGACTTGGAAGGTAAAGAATTAATGTTTTTCTTCTTCCTGCAGAAACTAGCAAGATGGTTAGTGCTACCACAGTTATTACATGTCTTTCTTGGAGCAAAAGTAGCAAACATTGGATAATTACCTTCAGTAATGCCTACTTTACCATTTTTATTCTTCCCAGACACTTTCTGTTTCTTGACAGATTTTAACTCCTTAAGCTTATGCTTGAGTTGTTTATCTATCATTGAACCAATATTAACCTGTTTAACACTAGTTTTTACTGGTTCTTTCTTAACAGCTTCTTTTTCAGCTTCAGACTTAGGTTCATTTATTCCATGAACAAATTTTGTAGATGGAAGATGTGTTCTAATTTTGACTTTGGTTTGAAACCTAAGTTCATCTCCCTCACAGTAACCTAAACTAACTATGTCTGACTGTTAGGAATAATTCATAAGTTGTGATGTTGAGAATAGAATTTTGCTAATACTTCTTGTATATCATGATCTTATAAAGGATTTAGCACTTTGTATAGGATATATGTGTTAGACAGTAATCTGTAGAGTTTAGTCAGGAACAGTGTGTCAGAGACTGCATTTCAGGAACTAAGAGCAGATCCTGATACAGAAAGTCAGATCCTGATCAAATACTGATGGGATGATCAGATCCTCATGCAATGGGAAATCCTGATATCAGTCGTGTTACTGATGATGTCATTATGGATGCTACAGAAACTGGCAAGTGCTATAAAATAGGATCGTTGTTTTGAAAAACAAGCAAGATGATATCGTGAAGGAAACAAATTCTCTATTGATGGAAACTATCAACTGGACGGCAGAACATTGTCATAGATAGATTATAATTCTGTTATTAGTTGATAGGTAGCATTATAATACTCTCTCTATATCATTGTAAAAAAAGAAGCGAATTGAGATATATAGAGTGCATATCGTGTGAAGCTCTGTATAAGGTTTGTATTCGAGAGTTCGAAACAAACAGAGAGAGATTTATATTGTCAGCAGCTGCTAAAGGTATTGTACACCTTTGGTAGACTTTGTATTTGATTTATTTTTATACAAACAAAGTTTGATTCATTCGTTGTTCTTGTTCATCTAATCAAGCAAAAATCAGACGCGATTATATAACTTGTATTCAACCCCCCCTTCTACAAGTTATTCGAGTTAACAATTGGTATCAGAGAAGGTTGATTTCGAATAATCATAAAGATCTGCAATCATGTATGGTTACAAGGATGGTAATACTAAGATCCTTATGCTCAAGAGAAGCGAATATACTCTATGGGAAGTGAAGATGTTGCATCACCTGGAAGCAACAGATCCTGATAATCTTGACAGAATCAGAGATGGGCCTTTTGTTCCAACAAGGCTTGTTCCTCAAGCAACTATCGAAGGAAAAGTTGTTCCAGAACATATAGCAGAGAAGCCTAAATCTGAATGGACAAATAAGGAAAAAGAGAACGTTCTTAAGGATGCTAAAGTGAGAAACATACTATTCAACAGTCTTGATTCTGTTCTCACTAACTATGTTCTCTCTTGTAAGACTGCTAAGGAGATATGGGACAATCTAAAGGTTCACTGTGAAGGAACAAAACCTGTCAGGAAGAATATGAGGACACTTCTCATACAACAGTATGAGTACTTTGAATCCAAGTCTGGTGAGTCACTTACTGACACCTTTGATAGATTTACTAAACTCATCAATGAGATGGCCATGCATGGTAAATATTATGACTCGGAGGATATGAATACTAAGTTCATGAAAGCTCTTCCTGATTTCCACAATGAGAAGATATCTGCAATTGAGGAAGCTAATGATCTGGATAAAATATCATTAGAAGCAGTTTATGGAAAATTGAGAGCTTATGAACTTGACAGGCAGCAGAAAAAGAGGAGGAGTGAAGGAAAGATGAATACTGTTGCACTCACTGCTCAATCTGAATCAAAGAAGCTTCCCGAAGAAAAGTCTGAATCTACTGAAAGAGACTCGAGGAAGAAGAAGAGCAAAGAAAGTTCTGAGTCAGAGACTGCAGATATAGACTCTGAAGATAATGATTCTGAATCAGAGATGCAAGAACTCTTTGCTATGTTTGCTAAAGCTTTCAAGAAAGGAAGATTCAACAAGAGAAGATTTAGCAAAGGTACTTTTCAGAAAAAAGAGGAGAAGAAGAGTGACAAAGGCAAAAGTACAATTATCAAGCTTGATAAATCCAAGATCAAGTGCTTTAACTGCAGTGAGCTTGGACACTTTGCTAGTGAGTGCAAGAAGCCTAGGAATTCAGGGAAGGGTAATGCACTCATGGTCACACAGAAGGATTGGGCAGACTCCAGTGATTCTGAAGATGAATTGGATTATGGCAACATTGCATTGATGGTAAGTGCTTCAGACAAGCCTGGATCTCCAAAGAAAACTTCTTCATCTTCTGTTAAGGCTTCACTCTCTTGATTCATTTGATAGCTTAGATTCTGATGATATTTGATCTATTCATGTTGAGTTTAAGAATCTTATGACTAATTTAAAAATTCTTGCTAGTGAAAAAGATGAACTCAAGGCTAAGAATGATGAATTAGTTAGTAGAAATAATTTTCTTGAATCTGAGTTAATTCAAATGGAAGAATATAAGTTAAGTTCTGATAAAGCTAAGCATGATTATGGTGTTATTCTTGAAGCTTATGACTATGTCAGAAAAGAACTAGAGGAAGAGAGAGATGTGATTAAAACCATTAACAATTCTGGTAAAAAGACTCAAGAAATCACTGAAAATCAAATTCTTGGTAAAGTTAATGGTTTAGGTTTTGATAAGGCTAGGCAAGAAGATACTGTAGCTATTGTCAATGATGATAGTAAAACTGAAGGTAGCACATCTAAGTTTGAAGGTAAGAAGATAGTTTTTGAACCTAAACATGTTAAATTTGTTGATTCTAAAGGTACCCCAGTTGTGCACAAAAGAATTAACAATAGCAATTCAGATGAGAGAGTGTTAGAAAAACCTAAGAATGTCAACATAGGTTTTCTGTCTAAGTCTCAGTTGAAACAGAGACTAGAAAGTATTTCAGAGTCTAGCAAAATCAGAAGAAATAGGAATGGAAAAGAAGGTATTAACAAAGAGAATAATTACAAGAATGTACCTGATGCACCTAGGAAGAAATGCTATAAATGTGGAAATCATAATCATTTGGCCCTAGACTGCAATCAAAAACCTTCTTGGAGAACTGAGTCCAGATTCCCCAAGACTCAGAGAATTCAATACCAACCACAAGAACCCTGTTATCATTGTGGTAGTTTACTTCATTCCATTTATATGTGTAAGGAATATCATGAACTGTATTATGACTATTATTCTCTGAAATCTGAAACTCCTAGTCACAAACAGTGTGTGAAATCTAAGTCTAAGGTTGACTCTGCAACAGGTAAATCAAAAGCAAAATCTTCAAAGCCTGTTGGTCCAAAAGTTAGTAAGAAAGGATCCAATCAAAGATGGGTCTTAAAAAATTCTAACTAGATACTTTTTGTTTGCAGGGCTCTGGAAAGAAGCATTCAATTATCTTGGAGTGGATGCTCTGGACATATGACTGGAAAGAAGTCCCTGCTTACAAAGTTTGAGAGGAAAGCTGGCCCAGTAATATCCTTTGGAGATGGCAACAAAGGAGAAACTCTGGGATATTGTAATAACCCGGATTTTTCAAGAAATGATTTATTATTATTTCAATAATAATAATGTTTTTCCTAAAATGAGGAGGATTTTTTTTTTATTTATTGTTATTGTTATTTAAAAATGTTGACTCAGTGGAGTCGGGTCAGTCTTAAAAATTATTTTGGCCGAGTAGGTATCTTGAGTCAATAGTTTATTTGGGGCAAAGATTTAATTTTTGAAGTGTGGATTTATTTAGTAAAGATTTTATTTTAAATTACTGAATAATTTGGAGATTTTAAAATCATTGGAAAATGATTATTTTTAATTATTGAGGATTTGTAGAAATTACTCGATTAATATATAAAATCGAGAATTTGAGATTTTATTAAAACAATAGTGTTTGTGGTGCTTTATAAAGCCCTGTAAATTGTAATTTATGAATCAGAATTATTATTTTTATGAATTGTTTTTATAAATTATTAATAAATTGTAAAATGCATATCAATTTAGAAAATTGAGATTTAATTCTAATTCTTTCTCCAAAAGTCTTTAAAAATATTCTAGTATTTAATTATACTAGAAATTTCATTTTTTTACAAATTAGAATTATTAGATAAAATATTATTTGAGGTATGTAGTAATTATTTGTATTGTTTTTTTTTAAATGTTATTGGGCCTAAGCCCATTAGGGTAAAACACAGCACACCTACACACATATACACACGCAGAAAACATAACCGGGGGAGAGAAAAGAGATTGGGAAGAAGAGAGAGAGAGAGAGAGAGAGAGAGAGAGAGAGAGAGAGAGGAATTTAAGAAGAGGGGGTGCTATATACATGTGTATGTATATATGTGTATATAAGTTAGTGAGTGAGAGAGAGGAAGAAGAGATGAAGAAAGGAAGAAGAAACTACCATGGAAGAACAAGAGAGGAGGAGAAGAAAACTTGGGGGGGGGGGGGAATGCTTGGATTGAGTTTTAAATCTTCTTGGAGGTATAATCCTTAATCTTAAACTTTTGGGTTTGAATTTTTAAAGCTTTTAATTAGTATATTGATTTTGTTAGAGTATGATTATGCTTTATAAGTAATTAGAGTTGATGGGTTAGTGTTGAGATTGGTTAATGGTTGATTAAAGTATATGGAAGAGGATGAAAAGATTATGTGTGGTTATTCATGGAAACTGCCCAGCTACTGCCCTGTTCTGTTCTGTAGTTCTGGGTCTGTTAAACCATGTTCTGGGCAGTGGTCCCTTAATGAAAGTTGTGCGTCTTGGAGTCTAGTTTGTGTAGGAGAAAACGGTGCATCGTTTGGGTTAACGAGTAAGGAGAAAATGACGTTTTAGTGAAACCTGCGCAGGACACCCGAACCTCTCGGGATTCGCACTTTGGAACTATGTTTCACCTAGTTAAAATCTTTAAATTAGATTGAAATTTTTATTGAGAATTAAAGAAGGAATTATAAAGATTTCAGAAAAAGATTTGGGTAAAAATATTGATTTTTCAATTTATTAAAAATGTTTGAATGTCACTGTGTTGGAAGAAACTGCTCTGTTCTTAAGTTGTATTTGGATGGGTAATTGTCCTAGATGAACTATGTTTTTCAGACTAAAATTTTTATGGTGTGAAGATATTATCTTCAGTTTTGGAATCCCAGAGGTCTTGGAGGCAAAGATTAATTTTTCAATTTATGAGAATTTTTAGAATGCAAGGTGCGCAGATTTAATGAACAGTTTATGTGTTGAGTTTGGAATAATGATTCACCTAGTTAGAAAATGGTATTGAATGGGAAACTTTTATGAGATCTTTATTTGATATTCAGAAAGAAGCCTATAAAATTTGGTGATTTATGATTAATTTTTGGATTTATTAAAAATGTTAGAATTTTATAATAATTAGAACTGTGCTAGGGGTTATGAGAAGATCACAAGTTTTTAAGTGTCAATATTTAAAGGACTTGGGTAATTCTTTTCGACTAATCCCTAGGGCTTACGAATATCCATGATTAGCTATCACGGGTATAATTCATATACTTGAGTGGTGTGATCATCGATATAGCGTAAGTAATAGTTAGTGCTAGGGGTTGTTCCCTAGGGCTTACGAACATCAATGATTGATTGTCACGTGTATCATTAAAATACGTGAGAAATACGATCATTGGTGTAGCGTAAGTAGTAGTGTAATATAAATCATTATGTGCTATGTGCCGCATGTCAGGGCGGATACTTTCTTATGTGTTTATTTTATGTTGCTGCAAGTTGAGGCAGCTTATTTTTGCTAAAACAGGGTTGTATTGTAATTGAGGGGCTGTGCCCATAGTCCGATAAACGAATACTTCATGCCGAAATTTTCTGAAAATCCCCTGCGATTAATTATATTTAATTTATTAAATTTCCGTGGTCTAGAGGCATGAAGTGGATGTTAACTGATTATGTGTTTATGTGTTAAGTGGTTGATTTGAGGATTAATTGTTGTCTCGAGGATTTATGTGCTAAGTTAAGTATTAAAAATGGTATTGAGGATCAATGATGCTTTGAGGATTAATTGTATATTAAATTGGTTTAAGTCTATTAAATGGATATAAATGTGTTATGTGCATTAAGTGGTATTAGAATAGTTAACTATGGGGTAGACGCCTATAGTTTTTCTTTAAGTGACTTAGTAGTAACTCTGAGTCGGGACTACTCGAGATACGAGGGAGGACTGACACGTACTCGTAACCATTTCAGTACTGTTAGGGCGTAATCAAATTGGAGCGACGTGCATCCAAAAGGGAAGATCGAGACGTCAGGTAAGGTCCATGGAATTGCTTGGACGAGGTGCGAAGGATTTGTCCGTGGTTTCTATTTTCTGCTAAGGACCAGAGGCAAGTCTACTATGCATACTCTATTGTTCAGAGTATATTTATTTTAAATATATGAACTGTGTTAAATAAGTTTTCAATTCGCGAGTTTTCCAACCTTGTACTTCTCCTTCCAAATCATTGTGTTCCTGGCTTTGCCAACATTAGTAAATTCTGCTCGTGTAATAACCAAACCCCATGGCTTATAATACTGTTGACGGGCAGTGATATTTTTATGGCTCTATATCTTGATTTATACGGTATATATATATCTATAAACTTTTTGTACTATGGTAGTGGACTATATGTTATGAGGTATGTATTTATGTATCGGAATAAGAGAGGCTCAGAGGGTAGAGCATGTATTGAGTTTTAGAACTTAGCCGCGTGTCGGGGCTATTTTGTATTGTATGTTTTCGAAAACCCGGGCAAAGCTTTTAAAAAGAATTTCGCAATAATTAACCTAAAGGCAACATCACCAATAAACCAGTGTTTATTTAATTAATAGATGCTTCTGAAAGCATTCGCTAATTAAATAAACCTTATTCGCCTAATTAAATTTGTTTAATTAGATGAATATCGTTTTCAAAACGCTTTCTTAAAATCACTTTGTCCCGGAGAAATAATAAAATAATTTAATGGAATGATTCTATCTAGTATATTATTTATCGGAGAGTTTATTTTCAATACGGATTAAAGCTACTCCAATGGTTATAAATTGGTTATTTTCAGCTTAAAACAGCTAGATTGATATCGATATATGTTATTTGAATGATTATTTAAATTGATGAATATTAATTATAATATTCATTACCAAAAAGGGAGAAAGAGAAAAAAGATTTTCAGGCTTATTAATTATTTCTTACTGACCGGGAGTCAGTAGTAGTTATTTGATAAAGTGGCTAAAGTTTGGAGACTGCCGGAGAGATTGTGTCTTGATTTTTATTAGAAACATTCCAAGAGTTGTATTTGGGTGTTTTGAGGTTATTAAATATTTCAGTATTAATAGTAAATATTATTTGAATATTATTTAATGAATGAATATTATTTTGAGTATTCTTTTAAAAAGGGATTAGTGAATATTTATTATTGGTTACATATTAGTCAAATACTTATTAAATACTTTGAGTGTTTTGAAGATTATAAAACGCTATTCAAAGGATGTCTAAGGACTTTCATAGTCATTTAAAATATAATATTTTGATTCTATCTCGGTAAGTTACTTTTCAAGAACTCTGATATATATGGAATTACCCTGTTGTGTTACAAGCTTTATGCGTACCATTTTTCATATGTGAATACAAAACCCTGTGTCGGGATTGATATAAGTATAAGTGCATACCTATACTCGAATTCTTTCGAACTCAAAATATTTTCGAAAACCCCGGTCTGGTTTTACTTCCTTGCACATTTTTCAAGAATTATCGGTCGACTGAGGTCGAACTTCAACTACTCGAATTTTCTATCAAAATGATTTTTTTGAAAAGGAAAGAAAAAAAAGGGGACTCTGGCAGGTGTGGGAGTCGTTGACGAACGATTCCCGGGATGTGTAAGCGGCCGTGAGCCAGGCGGTCCATCAATTATTATTCCGGCCCAGGTGTTGCCGAAGGATGATTACGGATGTAGTTTTCATCGAGGGTGATTACGGATGTAGTTTTCACCCGGGGATAGTTACGGATGTAGTTTCTATCCTTCTATCGGTAGAGAAGACCCGCGGATTATTGGACTTGGATGTGGCGACTGATCATCGTCAATCCTTGTCAGGTTTTTATGTTTTCTTTAAGTCCCATCCTCCACTTTGGAAAAATACTCAAACACTGTTTCTTGGGCCTAAGTGCCAAGTTGCTGATAGTGTTGTTTTCAATTATGAAAGATGATGATGAATTCATGCAGTATCTAGAACTGCAAGAATATTCTAACAATAATGGCACGTGTTTGTGCACTTTTGCAATTATTCAAAAGATGAAAGATGGTTCATCAGTTATTGATGTCAAGTCTCGAATGTTTTGCTTCAAGAGCTTTGACTCGCTTCCTATCAGTTATTTCTGAGTTTAGATTTATCAAGTGGTTAAAGAACTTATACCCGGTACATGATGTTGATCTGTAAGGTGTTTGATGGAAATGACATACTTATATGTATATACTTTCAGACTTGAGAAATACAAAAAAATGAGACCTTCTAATGGTTTGGTTGGTATATGATGATAAACAACTGTCTTAGCAGCATATTGAACTGCGTATTTTGAACAGCTTTCTAAAAGATTAGCAATACTGAAGTGTATACTATTACGCTAAGATATGAGGATTGCTATGGTTATTATAAACTTATCTGTTCATTGGATGTTGCGTTAAACGTCATATTTTTCCTTATTGAAGTTTCATAGTTATAAATGTTTCGGAAATGATGTTAAGTATTGTTGGATTTTAAAACCCCTGTGTATATTGGTTTATATATTGTTAAACTCTATTAATACTTGCTGGGCAATTCTTTCGCTCATACTTGTTTGTTTTAAATATTAACCTTTCAGAGAAAGGTGGGCGAATGATGCTTATATGCATAGCTCGGAAGAAGCGGGTAGTATGCCCTTATGAAGACGATATGATCCAGAAAATCTATAGCTGGAGTAAGTTATATGTAGTCATATTGATGTGTAATAATTATATTACTTTGTACAGGATAGCACTAGTTGCTGGTGTACTTCTCATCGAAGCTATACTAGTAGAATAGGATTTGTAATATACGATGTAATGTAATTGAATGGCTGTAATGAATCGAGTAATGTAAGGATTTTAGTTCTTGTTTCTAGCCCTATAACCCAAAAGATGCTTGGTAGTTGGGGGTCTCAATTGTTGTATTTCTGTTAGTAAGTGACTACAAATGGGTGATTTGTTATTGAGGATTTTCGCGTGACGACCAAATCCCTGACCCCAGATTTGGGGTGTTACAGAAATGGTATCAGAGCTTAGGTTATAGTAAACTAGAAACGAGAGTGTGTAGGAGTGTGTATAGTTATGTGAGAACGTCAGAACTCATGTAGAGTTCATGTTGGGCTATCGAATATAGAACCAATGATTAAGTTAAGATTGGAATGCTATGTTGAGGAATATGTTTAGATAGACCTCACTTCTTGTGATGATGGATGTCTACTAAAGAATTCTCAGAGCCAAGTATTGGGCGGCAGGGGCATAGATCGCCCGAGACCAAAGATTAAGATGATTTTAGGGGATCCATGGACGTAGTTATGTATTCCCCGAATTATAGGAAATTTCAACATGACGGTAAAGGATGGAAAGATGACATCTGGTATTATGGCAAGGATATGCTGAGATTGTACTCGTACTGTTAAAATTCCAAGAAAGGGAAGCAAAACAAGATCCCTATGAAAGAGTATTAGCCGAAGTTGCGGGTATTTAAATCTTCTCGAGTTAAGTGGGCTTGAGGTAATATTAGAAATAGATTGGTGGACAGACACTGGATGTTTCAAATGATTACATAGATAAAATGGTGAAGTGGTGATTGGTCAATAAAGACTAGATATGTTTTAAGAACCAAGGCGGACGGAGAAAGTCAGAAAAAGACTTAAATAAGAAGGCTGTTATGCAAAAAAAAAAAATGTTAAGCTTATGTAGCACACGAGATTGATATGAGAAAAGGAATGAGTGGCATAAAGACGGTTGTAAAAAGTGACTGGATTTAATTACGTATTTTCTAACGATGTTCCGGAGAATCGCCAAGTCGAAACGTGGAATTCGTCATTTCTAGGAGCGACACCTGTATCGAAGCCTACCTAAAGAATAGAACGCTTGCTTGTGATGCTTGCGCTGAGTCGGTTAGAACTCCCTGCGATTATAAATGTCGATGACTGAATCCTTAGCGACTATTACGAGTCAACAATGATGTCAATTATCAAGCACCTTAGGGTGTGCATGGAAAATAAAAGCTTTAGAATCAAACGATTATCCATCAAAGGAGCCGATATATAAAGGCATCCGTGGCGACCTTGGCAATACCCTCCCCATTTGTGAATCATTTGGATTACCCCCCCAATCTATGAATTATTTGACACCTCCCCGTGCATAAATTATTTTGATTACCCCCTAATCTATGACCTATCTTGACATCTCTCCAAGAGAGAATTTTTAATAAAGAATACATTCCCTCCTCGAAGTTATTCTTTAATACTTGTGTTAAGCCATATTTAATTTTGATTGTGCCAGAAGCTGTCATTATTCCTACTTTCAGGTTTCTGAAGTCCTGATGAATGACGATATTTCAAACTTCCACTTTCCTCCAACAGTGGATGATTCTATGGTGTATAGCTAGCACCACTTGCTTGTTGAATACCAGTGTCTTTCTGGTTATCCTTTTCTTTGGAAATCACACCTTTGGAATCCGTTCAATTCAACTCCAAGGTGTCCCTCTGAGAATTAATTGTCAATATACGATAATTATTAACTTGACTTTGAATTACTTTCATACTTCTCAACTCCACTGAGACGAACAACCCTATATATATAGGGGCCAGAAGGACTTTCTGTCTTTGTGATAGAAGTCTGACGGGACGCCGTCACTTGTGAGTTTTGAAATACAAGAAGGCTGATTACCTTTAGTAATGTCTCAATTGAGGCACGCAACATGAGTTCTTTTGATCATATTGATCTCTCGGTAAATTCCCTTATCTCAAATAAGGTTTACTTTAACACTCATCACCTTATGATCACCAGTGTGTGACATTTGTCTTGCTATGACAACTATCTTTTCAAAGCTACATGATTCTTGTTATCTCTAATGAATTTCAAGGGGATGTCAACCAGGTCGTCCAAGTCATAAATTCGTTGATAGAATTAAGATTCGAATGGACTCGCCTATAACAAGAGCGGATCCCAAAACGAATAGAATATCATTGATATATCAATGGTATTAGTTTAGTCTCTCTCTCAAGGATGTTATGTTAATGAAATGAGTGAACTCTCTCTCAAGGATAGTACGATAATGGAAAGTTGGTCGAGATATATGTGTGAAAGGAATAACGTGGTAAGACTCAAGTGATAACTGTGTCAAATAGAGATCTTATGGTTGGATTGAGGTTTCGGAGAAGTTGTTTACGAATGGACACTTTCCGGTTTGGCAGAATAAATGTTGATGATGAAAGAGTTAAGGAATCCCAATAGTGGCCTTAGCTGATTCCGTGGACGGAATCCTTTTAAGGAGGGTAGACTGTAATAACCCGGATTTTTCAAGAAATGATTTATTATTATTTCAATAATAATAATGTTTTTCCTAAAATGAGGAGGAATTTTTTTTATTTATTGTTATTGTTATTTAAAAATGTTGACTCAGTGGAGTCGGGTCAGTCTTAAAAATTATTTTGGCCGAGTAGGTATCTTGAGTCAATAGTTTATTTGGGGCAAAGGTTTAAATTTTGAAGTGTGGATTTATTTAGTAAAGATTTTATTTTAAATTACTGAATAATTTGGAGATTTTAAAATCATTGGAAAATGATTATTTTTAATTATTGAGGATTTGTAGAAATTACTCGATTAATATATAAAATCGAGAATTTGAGATTTTATTAAAACAATAGTGTTTGTGGTGCTTTATAAAGCCCTGTAAATTGTAATTTATGAATCAGAATTATTATTTTTATGAATTGTTTTTATAAATTATTAATAAATTGTAAAATGCATATCAATTTAGAAAATTGAGATTTAATTCTAATTCTTTCTCCAAAAGTCTTTAAAAATATTCTAGTATTTAATTATACTAGAAATTTCATTTTTTTTACAAATTAGAATTATTAGATAAAATATTATTTGAGGTATGTAGTAATTATTTGTATTGTTTTTTTTTTAAATGTTATTGGGCCTAAGCCCATTAGGGTAAAACACAGCACACCTACACACATATACACACGCAGAAAACATAACCGGGGGAGAGAAAAGAGATTGGGAAGAAGAGAGAGAGAGAGAGAGAGAGAGAGAGAGAGAGAGAGAGAGAGAGAGAGGGGATTTAAGAAGAGGGGGTGCTATATACATGTGTATGTATATATGTGTATATAAGTTAGTGAGTGAGAGAGAGGAAGAAGAGATGAAGAAAGGAAGAAGAAGCTACCATGGAAGAACAAGAGAGGAGGAGAAGAAAACTTGGGGGGGGGGAATGCTTGGATTGAGTTTTAAATCTTCTTGGAGGTATAATCCTTAATCTTAAACTTTTGGGTTTGAATTTTTAAAGCTTTTAATTAGTATATTGATTTTGTTAGAGTATGATTATGCTTTATAAGTAATTAGAGTTGATGGGTTAGTGTTGAGATTGGTTAATGGTTGATTAAAGTATATGGAAGAGGATGAAAAGATTATGTTTGGTTATTCATGGAAACTGCCCAGCTACTGCCCTGTTCTGTTCTGTAGTTCTGGGTCTGTTAAACCCTGTTCTGGGCAGTGGTCCCTTAATGAAAGTTGTGCGTCTTGGAGTCTAGTTCGTGTAGGAGAAAACGGTGCATCGTTTGGGTTAACGAGTAAGGAGAAAATGACGTTTTAGTGAAACCTGCGCAGGACACCCGAACCTCTCGGGATTCGCACTTTGGAACTATGTTTCACCTAGTTAAAATCTTTAAATTGGATTGAAATTTTTATTGAGAATTAATGAAGGAATTATAAAGATTTCAGAAAAAGATTTGGGTAAAAATATTGATTTTTCAATTTATTAAAAATGTTTGAATGTCACTGTGTTGGAAGAAACTGCTCTGTTCTTAAGTTGTATTTTGATGGGTAATTGTGCTAGATGAACTATGTTTTTCAGACTAAAATTTTTATGGTGTGAAGATATTATCTTCAGTTTTGGAATCCCAGAGGTCTTGGAGGCAAAGATTAATTTTTCAATTTATGAGAATTTTTAGAATGCAAGGTGCGCAGATTTAATGAACAGTTTATGTGTTGAGTTTGGAATAATGATTCACCTAGTTAGAAAATGGTATTGAATGGGAAACTTTTATGAGATCTTTATTTGATATTCAGAAAGAAGCCCATAAAATTTGGTGATTTATGATTAATTTTTGGATTTATTAAAAATGTTAGAATTTTATAATAATTAGAACTGTGCTAGGGGTTACGAGAAGATCACAAGTTTTTAAGTGTCAATATTTAAAGGACTTGTGTAATTCTTTTCGACTAATCCCTGGGGCTTACGAATATCCATGATTAGCTATCACGGGTATAATTCATATACTTGAGTGGTGTGATCATCGATATAGCGTAAGTAATAGTTAGTGCTAGGGGTTGTTCCCTAGGGCTTACGAACATCAATGATTGATTGTCACGTGTATCATTAAAATACGTGAGAAATACGATCATTGGTGTAGCGTAAGTAGTAGTGTAATATAAATCATTATGTGCTATGTGCCGCATGTCAGGGCGGATACTTTCTTATGTGTTTATTTTATGTTGCTGCAAGTTGAGGCAGCTTATTTTTGCTAAAACAGGGTTGTATTGTAATTGAGGGGCTGTGCCCATAGTCCGATAAACGAATACTTCATGCCGAAATTTTCTGAAAATCCCCTGCGATTAATTATATTTAATTTATTAAATTTCCGTGGTCTAGAGGCATGAAGTGGATGTTAACTGATTATGTGTTTATGTGTTAAGTGGTTGATTTGAGGATTAATTGTTGTCTCGAGGATTTATGTGCTAAGTTAAGTATTAAAAATGGTATTGAGGATCAATGATGCTTTGAGGATTAATTGTATATTAAATTGGTTTAAGTCTATTAAATGGATATAAATGTGTTATGTGCATTAAGTGGTATTAGAATAGTTAACTATGGGGTAGACGCCTATAGTTTTTCTTTAAGTGACTTAGTAGTAACTCTGAGTCGGGACTACTCGAGATACGAGGGAGGACTGACACGTACTCGTAACCATTTCAGTACTGTTAGGGCGTAATCAAATTGGAGCGACGTGCATCCAAAAGGGAAGATCGAGACGTCAGGTAAGGTCCATGGAATTGCTTGGACGAGGTGCGAAGGATTTGTCCGTGGTTTCTATTTTCTGCTAAGGACCAGAGGCAAGTCTACTATGCATACTCTATTGTTCAGAGTATATTTATTTTAAATATATGAACTGTGTTAAATAAGTTTTCAATCCGTATTCGCGAGTTTTCCAATCTTGTACTTCTCCTTCCAAATCATTGTGTTCCTGGCTTTGCCAACATTAGTAAATTCTGCTCGTGTAATAACCAAAACCCATGGCTTATAATACTGTTGACGGGCAGTGATATTTTTATGGCTCTATATCTTGATTTATACGGTATATATATATATCTATAAACTTTTTGTACTATGGTAGTGGACTATATGTTATGAGGTATGTATTTATGTATCGGAATAAGAGAGGCTCAGAGGGTAGAGCATGTATTGAGTTTTAGAACTTAGCCGCGTGTCGGGGCTATTTTGTATTGTATGTTTTCGAAAACCCGGGCAAAGCTTTTAAAAAGAATTTCGCAATAATTAACCTAAAGGCAACATCACCAATAAACCAGTGTTTATTTAATTAATAGATGCTTCTGAAAGCATTCGCTAATTAAATAAACCTTATTCGCCTAATTAAATTTGTTTAATTAGATGAATATCGTTTTCAAAACGCTTTCTTAAAATCACTTTGTCCCGGAGAAATAATAAAATAATTTAATGGAATGATTCTATCTAGTATATTATTTATCGGAGATAGTTTATTTTCAATACGGATTAAAGCTACTCCAATGGTTATAAATTGGTTATTTTCAGCTTAAAACAGCTAGATTGATATCGATATATGTTATTTGAATGATTATTTAAATTGATGAATATTAATTATAATATTCATTACCAAAAAGGGAGAAAGAGAAAAAGGATTTTCAGGCTTATTAATTATTTCTTACTGACCGAGAGTCAGTAGTAGTTATTTGATAAAGTGGCTAAAGTTTGGAGATTGCCGGAGAGATTGTGTCTTGATTTTTATTAGAAACATTCCAAGAGTTGTATTTGGGTGTTTTGAGGTTATTAAATATTTCAGTATTAATAGTAAATATTATTTGAATATTATTTAATGAATGAATATTATTTTGAGTATTCTTTTAAAAAGGGATTAGTGAATATTTATTATTGGTTACATATTAGTCAAATACTTATTAAATACTTTGAGTGTTTTGAAGATTGTAAAACGCTATTCAAAGGATGTCTAAGGACTTTCATAGTCATTTAAAATATCATATTTTGATTCTATCTCGGTAAGTTACTTTTCAAGAACTCTGATATATATGGAATTACCCTGTTGTGTTACAAGCTTTATGCGTACCATTTTTCATATGTGAATACAAAACCCTGTGTCGGGATTGATATAAGTATAAGTGCATACCTATACTCGAATTCTTTCGAACTCAAAATATTTTCGAAAACCCCGGTCTGGTTTTACTTCCTTGCACATTTTTCAAGAATTATCGGTCGACTGAGGTCGAACTTCAACTACTCGAATTTTCTATCAAAATGATTTTTTTGAAAAGGAAAGAAAAAAAAGGGGACTCTGGCAGGTGTGGGAGTCGTTGACGAAGGATTCCCGGGATGTGTAAGCGGTCGTGAGCCAGGCGGTCCATCAATTATTATTCCGGCCCAGGTGTTGCCGAAGGATGATTACAGATGTAGTTTTCATCGAGGGTGATTACGGATGTAGTTTTCACCCGGGGATAGTTACGGATGTAGTTTCTATCCTTCTATCGGTAGAGAAGACCCGCGGATTATTGGACTTGGATGTGGCGACTGATCATCGTCAATCCTTGTCAGGTTTTTATGTTTTCTTTAAGTCCCATCCTCCACTTTGGAAAAATACTCAAACACTGTTTCTTGGGCCTAAGTGCCAAGTTGCTGATAGTGTTGTTTTCAATTATGAAAGATGATGATGAATTCATGCAGTATCTAGAACTGCAAGAATATTCTAACAATAATGGCACGTGTTTGTGCACTTTTGCAATTATTCAAAAGATGAAAGATGGTTCATCGGTTATTGATGTCAAGTCTCGAATGTTTTGCTTCAAGAGCTTTGACTCGCTTCCTATCAGTTATTTCTGAGTTTAGATTTATCAAGTGGTTAAAGAACTTATACCCGGTACATGATGTTGATCTGTAAGGTGTTTGATGGAAATGAAATACTTATATGTATATACTTTCAGACTTGAGAAATACAAAAAAATGAGACCTTCTAATGGTTTGGTTGGTATATGATGATAAACAACTGTCTTAGCAGCATATTGAACTGCGTATTTTGAACAGCTTTCTAAAAGATTAGCAATACTGAAGTGTATACTATTACGCTAAGATATGAGGATTGCTATGGTTATTATAAACTTATCTATTCATTGAATGTTGCGTTAAACGTCATATTTTTCCTTATTGAAGTTTCATAGTTATAAATGTTTCGGAAATGATGTTAAGTATTGTTGGATTTTAAAACCCCTGTGTATATTGGTTTATATATTGTTAAACTCTATTAATACTTGCTGGGCAATTCTTTCGCTCATACTTGTTTGTTTTAAATATTAACCTTTCAGAGAAAGGTGGGCGAATGATGCTTATATGCATAGCTCGGAAGAAGCGGGTAGTATGCCCTTATGAAGACGATATGATCCAGAAAATCTATAGCTGGAGTAAGTTATATGTAGTCATATTGATGTGTAATAATTATATTACTTTGTACAGGATAGCACTAGTTGCTGGTGTACTTCTCATCGAAGCTATACTATTAGAATAGGATTTGTAATATACGATGTAATGTAATTGAATGGCTGTAATGAATCGAGTAATGTAAGGATTTTAGTTCTTGTTTCTAGCCCTATAACCCAAAAGATGCTTGGTAGTTGGGGGTCTCAATTGTTGTATTTCTGTTAGTAAGTGACTACAAATGGGTGATTTGTTATTGAGGATTTCCGCGTGACGACCAAATCCCTGACCCCAGATTTGGGGTGTTACAGATATGGCTCAATTATTATGGGGAATGTCATCATAGAAAACGTAGCACTGGTTGAAGGCTTGAAACACACACTTTTAAGCATAAGTCAACTGGGTGATAAGGCTTACCAATCAATATTTGACAATAAAGGATGCAAAATCTTGAATATGAAGAATGAAGACATTGTTCTGACTGGTCAGAGACATGATTGATAGTGTTAGTGCCCTAGAGACAATGTAGTTGTGCTTCTAGGAAAGACTATTTTGTTATTTGATGATTATGTTCTATGGATTATTCTACATTAATTTATTATATCTTAATTTTTTTTTTCTAATTAAAAAATTTATACCACAGGAAAAGATTACATCTCTAGGGGCATACCCCGCGATTAGTAACACATCTACCTAGTGGAACAACAACAAGAAATCATCAATAATGCTAGATAAACTATCAATCCACAACAGCAACATCACAGTTCTAAACAATTAATAGCTATGCCATGAACATCTCGAGCAGGACTGCATCAGTGCAGCAAATATATCTATATTTCCAAATGATGGTAAAAACATCACAACAGCAGATTCACTTTCAGTCCAAGAAGACCAAAACCCACTCACAACCACATCATCAAGATCCACTTTGAAGTGTCCACTACTTGATCTTGGATTGAATCTAGCAAACCTTTGCAATGTGCGCTTCATTTTTTGTTGCCACTTCCATTGACACCCTGTGATGCAGCCCTCATCTTTGGCTTGATTACCATCTCCCCTATCAGAGTCAACCTTCATCTTGTGCATAACAACACCAGACAACATTAGACTCCACCTTACCACTCTCCCATTTTCCTCTAAATTCACAGCAACAAAGGCACACACTTCCATTGCTTCCAACATGATTTTCCCAGCGTTATGATTAATCTCACCTTCCTGACCATGCTTATTGAGAGCATGCCCCTTGTCCATTAAATCCAAGCTTCTTAAAACCATGCTTTTTTGGCCAACACTTAGGCTCGGTCGTAGCTTCATCACAACCACTTCATAATCACCCGCATAATCACCCGGGACAATAGCTCCAATATTCCATTTCCTGTGCACATCACCCTCAAAAATATAGCATGAGTCATCAAGTCTCGAAAGAAAAGTATCAGATAATATAGCCCAGCACAGACCAGTTCGCTGAGAAAGCATCATCTCACAGTCAGCCTTCGAATTCCTCCATTGAAAAGCACCAACCAGCGCTGTTTCCATTTTCTGAGTAATGATCCTGTTTACATGCCCAAAAATCCGCCCTTCCGCACATCTCTTTTCATTTAGCATAGGCCTATGCTTAACAAAACTATAGCTTATCCGCAAGCACAACATCCAACTGTTTTGATTCAAGAAGTAGCCCATACGGAGGCTTAAACCTGTTCTTGTCACATCCTTGGCAGTAGCATCACCTTTCGAGTGTCTATCTAGCTGAGACAAAAAATCAAACATATGGTGGTCATTACCAATACCAACCATCTTCAGAGTTAAATTCATAACCTCATCCCTTTCATTCACGATGTTGTAAGAATCATATTTAATTCTTACACCATCAACAAATAGAAGTATAACACCCCCCAGAAATAACCTTCCAGATGTGCCATTACACTGTGGTCTTCCGTCAGAAACAACACTTGGCAGAACAATAACCATAAGAACCATATCATGATGCTGCAATGCACCCATCATTATAGGAGTAGATGGAGCGCACCCAAGAGCAACACCCACACCCTTTTCCATAACTTCCGATTCCAAAACCAGAAGCATATCACCCATCAGGAATATCTCAAGATACTGAACCCCCTCTTTCGATTTGGTTGTACCTTCACCATAAGTCACTAGTGTCCCGAAGTGCCCACACAAAATAAGGCCCAAATACTTCATCATAACATTCCCTCGTAGAACCCTCTTCATCGAAGCTTCCTTGAGAAAAAATAGATCTAGGAGAAGACCCCTCCCCTTAGGCGAAAATGGAGAAACCCCAACAAACTGAGGAACAACCTCTGCCCATAGCGAGATCCATAACCTCCCAACCCTGGAAGAAGTACCCATTCAAAAAAATTAAAATAATTATAAATATAAAGTAAGAAATATGGTGATTAAGGTGGAAGATAAGAAGAGGAGAGGTGGATTTAGGAAGGCAGGTGTAGAGATCTGATGGAGAGATGGTGTAGAATAAGGTTAAGATTTAGTGGCAGCTAGGTTTTTTGAGAGAAGGAAGAGAGAGGTTAGAGAGAACGGTAGACTCTCATTTTGCAAAATGAAGTTTTAGTGAGTTTTTTGTCTTAATTTACTGCGATATAAATGTTAGAGTAATAAATGTCCTTGGAATATAGAACATGTATTCTATATCTTTAAGTATGTGACTTAAAAATGAGATTATATGAATAGTGTTTATATTCCTAAATATCCCTAATCGAGCATTATTATTAAAGGACAATTATAATGCATAAAGATTAGTATGTTTATTGACAGATGACCACATCTCATTGGTCATAGGTATAGCGATACTAAAGTCAATAACATAGGTGCATGTAATATTATACATGGCACTGGATTAACCCGTTGTGAGATTCTACATGTTAATAAGGTCATTAGAAAGACTCACAGTGATAATGGTGTAATGATCCTTAGACTTGACATCATTATATTTCTATATGAGGATTAATATACTTTGACTACATTAAAAGTTACCTTTGACCGGGTGATGATAAAAGTGGAGATCGGGTATATTATGAGTCGTATGAGAAATATGAATGATAGATATAGGATTTAACCCTCCTATTATTAGGAGAGATATTATTGGCCTCTTGATTGAGTGAGACTATGAAAATGCATGGCCATGCTCAAACGTTGAAGAGGATGACTAATGACATGCCTCGAGTTTAATCTATAATATATGGTTAAAGGGATTATATTACATGAAAACATTAATCACGAAAGGTTTAATTGGATCACCAATTATTATTATTACTTGGGTAGCAGTGATGTATTACTAGATGCCGCTCATTGTTTATAATTTTATTATTGGATATTAAAATTATTGCCAACGTAATAATAACCTAAAGGGTTACACAATAAGAACGTTTATATATATGTATAAACTGTATGTTGATGATGATTGAGATGATCATATGATGATTATATAATCTGTATATATACTGATATATATATGATTTATGTTTGTTCTTGATATGGGGATTGTATACGATACGATTTTTGTATACGCTGCACAGATTTGGTGAAATCTGTGTCCAGTGTCCGATTTGCGTAAACGATATGTGTTTTCTGACTGGAAACGACCGTCTGAACAAAAATGATAGCTTATCTATCACCGACTCGTCTGTAAGGCGTTTGACGCCGTTTAGTGCCTGAAAACGGCGATTTATTATTATCAGAATTTGATTTTGATTTTCTGATTTTTTGTGTTATATGATTTCTTTGATTGGATCATCTAAAATATGATATGGTTACATGTTCTTAATTGTTATATGAGCATGGTGATTGGTTATGGCCCTAAGACCAATAGGATAATGGTTTTGATGTTATGGTTTGGTTTCTAAATACGACTTGCATGTCGTTATTTCTTGTAATTAATAAATCTCGAATGTAACTCGAGTTCATCTTGTAAGTTTATTAGTGTAGCATGTTTTTCAAGAATTTAATGTAACTTTTAAGGACGACAAGAAGAACAAGGAAGCAAGGAGGTGATTCCCCACGAAGATGCAATGGAGAAGACTTGTATGTAATTGTATTTTATTAACCACCATAGATTGACCTTGATCTTTTCATTAGCTTGAAAAGATCACATAGGATGGCCATAACCAAACACGTTTAATTTATGCACTTTACATATATATGAATGTATGCGATACAATGTATGTGTAGAGATAAAGATGCATGTTTAATTAGATTAATCATGTATGTATTAGATACGACACCCATGCCATGCCTACTAAACAAGATAAAATCGGTAAAGATTCAAGATTTTAAAATTAACAAACGATCATAAGATTCTTGTGTTTATGAAATATGGATTTTTAAAACACGGAATTAAATATTGATTTTTAATATCTAAAATTGGGATTTTCTGAAAAAAGCGGATATGCGTATTCGTAAGGTTAATGGGTATTAAGTGTGACCATTGGGATCCTCCATCTACCTGGGAAATGAACAATTTAAGATGTCAATTTGAAATATTTGGTTCAAGGAAAAATTGAGGATCTCTTTATGATGTGATCATGATCGTTATAAATTTTCTAAACCCCTTAACAAAATATTAAGTTTTAATCAGATGCTTTCCAATGAATGAACACTCATCGAATCCTAGATCGATAAGGGGAAGGGCTGTTAGTGGAAGGGGACTCCTATCTATCGTGGTGAGATGCGACGAATATAAACGGTTATATTCGACCGTTGTATCATTGGGTCTAACTTAACTGAGTTGTCATGATAAGGTGAAAATAAACGGTTATATTCAACTATTATGAACTTAGAAGCATAGAGTTTGGTAAGATTTATTGGATAAATAGGAACAAATTTTGTTATGTGAACAAATGTTGTTCTACCAAACTATCCAAGAGTTATATGTGATATAATTGACAAATGTTGTCTACCTAAATAATCATGTTTTAAGGACTACCAGTGGTTGACTTAGGACATGACGAAATATGGATCTTGGCTCATTAGAAAGATTTATGGTATATACTTTCCAAATTAATAGTAAGGGCTAATAATTTGATAAAAATAGTGGGAGATATATATTTTGAATATATATGAATAATCACTAGAACATAACTTAATAATATCGCAGACTAATTATTTTATTCATTTTAACATTGTGGATATTCAAATGACAAACAACTCAAATAAACTTCTCTATACGATCAGTCCTTGAGAAGGACAAGTTGACAGGAACTAACTTCCTAGATTAGCAAAGGAATTTGAGGATTGTCCTCAAGCAAGAGCGAAAGCTCTATGTCATATATATTCCACGCCCTGGATCTCTCTCTGAAGGTGCAACGGAGGCTCAACGAAATGCTTATCAGAAGCATTTGGATGTTGACACCGATGTCACCTGTTTGATGCTTGCGACTATGAGTCCTGAGCTATAGAAACAACATGAGAATTTTGATTCTTATATGATGATCGAGCACCTTAAATGTATGTTTGAAGGACATGCTCAGCAAGAGAGATTTGATACAAGCAAGGCCTTGTATGTGTGTAAACAGGGTGAAAAAGAAGAGAAACTGTCAAAATTATTTGGAGGATCTAAAGAAACTGAATGTTGTTCAGATTTCTGATTCAGGTATTTATGTTATAGAAGTCAATTTGTCTACTTCTTCATCATGGGTATTAGATACTGGATGTGATTCCCACATTTGTATAAATGTGCAAGAACTTCGAAGAAGTTGAACTTTGGCGAAAGGAAAAGTCGACCTACATGTTGGCAATGGAGCAAAGGTTGCTACTTTAGCTATAGGGACTTATTATTTATCGTTGCCCACCGGGCTTATTTTAGAACTTGAGGACTGTTATTACGTGCCTGCGATTTGTAGAAACATTATTTTCGTTTCTTGTTTGGACAAGATTGGTTTTTCATTTTTGATTCAGAACAATGGTTGTTCGTTTTCATTGAATAATGTTACCTATGGGGTTGCACGTTTGTTTAATGGTTTATATGTTCTTGATCTTGATACTCCTGTCTATAATATAAGTAATAAACGTCTTAAGACAAATGACTCAAATCAAACATACCTCTGGCAGTGTCGTTTAGGCCTTATAAATGAGAATCGCATTTCCAAATTACATAGGGATGGATACTTGGATAAGTTTGATTTTGAATCATACGAAGAATGCGAACCGTGTCTCATTGGCAAAATGACTAAAGCTCCTTTTACCGGTCAAGGTGAGAGGGCCACCAACGATTGGAATTGATACATAGTGATGTATGTGGTCCAATACGTATGATGGCATGAGGTGGCTTTTATTATTTCATAACCTTTACTGATAATTTTAGTAGATACGAATATATGTATCTTTTGAAGAACAAATCCGAATCATTTGAAAAATTCAAAGAGTATAAGGCTGGGAGCCATGTGGCATTTCTAATATTATATGTAGATGACATATTATTAATAGGGAATGACATTCCTTCTGTACAGGCTGTGAAGACTTGGTTGGGAGAAAGTTTCTCGATGAAAGACTTAGGCGATGCTACCTACATCTTAGGGATCAGGATCTATAGAGATAGATCTAAAAGATTAAACGGCTTAAGTCAGAGTACATACATTGACAAAGTATTGCATCATTTTTGGATGCAAGAGGCAAAGAGGGGCTATGTCCCAATGTCTCATGGGATAGCGATCTCAAAGGAAAACTGTCCTATATCATCAGATGATAAGGACCGTATGAGTAAAGTATCATATGCTTCGGTAATTGGTTCTATAATGTATGCAATGATATGTACTCGTCCTGATGTCTCGTATGCTTTTATCATGACGAGCAGATACCAGTCTAATCCAGGTAGGGGTCACTGGATAGTTGTCAAGAATATTCTTAAGTACCTTAAACGGACTAAAAATTCGTTCTTGATATATGGAGGAGATGAGAAGCTGGTTGTAAGAGGTTACAATAATGCTAGTTTCCAGAAAGAAAGGGACGATTCTATGTCCCAGTCTGGATTCGTGTTTTGTCTAGATGGAGGTGTTGTAAGCTTGAAAAGTTCAAAGCAAGAGGTAGTAGCTGATTCTACAATGGAAGTTAAGTATATTGCTGCCAGTGAAGCAGCCAAAGAGGTTGTTTGGATTTGGAAGTTTATTAGAGGACTTGGTGTGGTTCCATCGATCGCAGATCCAGTTGATCTATATTGCGATAACAATGGAGCCATTGCGCAGGCTAAGGAACCAAGGTCTCATTCCAAGGCAAATCATATACTTAGGAGATATCACCTTCTTCAAGAGATAAACGAGAGAGGAGATATGCATATATGTAAAGTGCATAGTAATGATAATGTTGCGGACCTACTGACTAAGGCTTTGTCACAGCAGAAGCACGAAGGTCACACTAGTTCCATGGGTATTTGATACATGGGTGATTGGCTCTAGTGCAAGTGGGAGATTGATAGTGTTAGTGCCCTAGAGACAATGTAGTTATGCTTCTAGGAAAGACTATTTTGTTATTTGATGATTATGTTCTATGGATTATTCTACATTAATTTATTATGTCTTAATTTACTGCGATATAAATGTTAGAGTAATAAATGTCCTTGGAATATAGTACATGTATTCTATATCTTTAAGTATGTGACTTAAAAATGAGATTATATGAATAGTGTTTATATTCCTAAATATCCCTAATCGAGCATTATTATTAAGGGACAATTATAATGCATAAAGATTAGTATGTTTATTGACAGATGACCACATCTCATTGGTCATAGGTATAGTGATACTAAAGTCAATAACATAGGTGCATGTAATATTATACATGGCACTGGATTAACCCGTTGTGAGATTCTACATGTTAATAAGGTCATTAGAAAGACTCACAGTGATAATGGTGTAATGATCCTTAGACTTGACATCATTATATTTCTATATGAGGATTAATATACTTTGACTACATTAAAAGTTACCTTTGACCGGGTGATGATAAAAGTGGAGATCGGGTATATTATGAGTCGTATGAGAAATATGAATGATAGATATAGGATTTAACCCTCCTATTATTAGGAGAGATATTATTGGCCTCTTGATTGAGTGAGACTATGAAAATGCATGGCCATGCTCGAATTTTGATTTGTTTTAATAGTCTACTCATTGATCAAGGAAATCCGGATTAAACGTTGAAGAGGATGACTAATGACATGTCTCGAGTTTAATCTATAATATATGGTTAAAGGGATTATATTACATTAAAACATTAATCACGAAAGGTTTAATTGGATCACCAATTATTATTATTACTTGGGTAGCAATGATGTATTACTAGATGCCGCTCATTGTTTATAATTTTATTATTGGATATTAAATTATTGCCAACATAATAATAACCTAAAGGGTTACACAATAAGAACGTTTAAAAGGAGTTTTAATTTAAATTAAGAATTTAAATTAAATTATTAAATTCGAAATTGGATATTTAATTAATTGAGCTAGTCTTAATTATAATTTAATATAATTCGAATTTACTATTAAAACCAAATAAGAATGGGTTTGTAGAAGCCCAATTCGATTTAGGGTTTAGCCCAATTTCTCTTCCCTATAAATACATTATGATGTATTGTTTAGGGTTACACTTTTGCAATTCGTTTTTAGAGAAAAACGTATGAGAGGCTAGAGAGAGAGAGAGATAGGCATGTTCTTCGGCGAGTACCGGCTTCAGTGATCGTTGGACGATCAAGCGTTCGTGTGGACTACTTTGGCAACGTAGATCTCGAAGAGGGCTGCGTGGTGATTGCTTTGGACCTCTATCTATCATCAATTTGTAAAGCTTCTTTAAGGTAATCATCTAATTCCGAATTAAATATCATGTTTTTGCATGGATCCTGCGGTAGGGTTTCGATTTTATTGTTTTTAATTATTGCTTTCCGCTGCGTTTGTTGCCTCGAAACCCTTCAATGGTAACATATATGAAGCCAGCTTGAGTGACACATCTAAAGGAACTGTCAGATGTCTTTACAGCAAGACATCAAATGATGAAAGCTGGAACTGGCACAAGAAGCTCTCACATCTCAACTTCAAGAAGCTTAATCAACTTGTTAAGCATCATCTGGTGAGAGGCCTACCTCAGGCAAACTATGTGCAAGATGGACTTTGTGATGCTTGTCAGCTTGGTAAACAAAGAAGAACCACTTTCAAGAGCAAGGAAGAAAATTCAATTACTGAACCATTTCACATGCTGCATCTTGATTTATTTGGTCTATTAAACATTATGTCCATCAACAAGAAAAGATATGCTCTAGTTATAGTGGATGATTACACAAGGTTCACATGGGTATTCTTTCAACACAAAAAGGATGAAGCTCCTCAGCAAATCATTGAACTTGTCAAGAATATTCAAAATAGCTCTGAGTACAAGGTCAAAGTGCTCAGGAGTGACAATGGTACAGAATTTAAGAATTCTACAATGGAGGAGTATTGTGTAGACAATGGAATTACTCAATAGTTTTCTGCACCTGGAACACCTCAGCAGAATGGTGTAGTAGAAAGAAAGAACAGAACTCTCATAGAGGCAGCAAGAACCATGCTTGCAGATGCAAAGCTTCCAACCTATTTCCGGGCAGAAGCTATCAACACTGCATGTTTCACTCAAAACTGTACCTTGGTAAATGCTCATGGTAAGACTCCCTATGAGATGATCAAAGGAAAGAAACCAAGTGTGAAATATTTTCACATCTTTGGATGCAAATGCTATGTCCTGAAAGTTCATCCTAAACAACTTGGGAAATTTGAAGCCAAATCGGATGAAGCAATCTTTCTAGGATATTCAGCATCAAAGGCCTTCAAAGTATACAATCTCAGAACTCACATTGTTATGGAATCAATTCATGTTGCATTTGATGATAAGAAGTTTGGAATTTTGCAAACTGATGAAAGCCATGACAATCTTGAATTTGAAAATCTTAAGTATTCTGAGATTCTCTCCAGTGATGATGAAGGTTCTCCAGAGGAAATCTATTTTGCTTCTCAAAGGAATGCTGCTGTTCAGGGGGAGCAATTCAATCAAGGAGAACACAGTACTGGTCAGGATCAGACTAGTCTTTCAGAGTCTACTTCATCAGGAACTGATCCTTCAGAGTCTAATGAAGAAAGATCAGAAACTAGCAGCAGTATTGAATCCACTGATTCTACTGATCAAGGGGGAGCTTTTGAAGGAAATGAAATCTCTTCTACAAGAAATACCACTAACTTAGAGGGAGAGTCTAGCAGGAACAATCTACCACCTGTTAGAAAATGGACAAGGGATTATACTGAAGAGTTGATTATTGGTGATCCAAATAGTGGTGTTCGAACTAGAAGATCAATTCAAAATGAATGCTTGTACAGTTGTTTTCTCTCAAAGAATGAACCTTAGAAGGTTGAAGAAGCCTTACAGGATCCTGATTGGGTAATAGCAATGCAGGAAGAATTGAATGAGTTTGAGAGGAACAAAGTGTGGAAACTGGTACCTAGACCTAAAGATAGATCTATTGTTGGTGCTAAATGGATTTTCAGAAACAAGCTAGATGAATCTAGTATGATTGTAAGAAATAAAGCAAGACTGGTGGCCAAGGGTTATTCTCAGGAAGAAGGAATTGACTATGATGAAACCTTTGCACTTGTAGCAAGACTGGAAGCAATCAGAATGTTTCTTGCATTTACAGCTCATTCAAAATTCAAGGTATTCCAGATGGATGTAAAGAGTGCTTTTCTAAATGGCAAGCTTGATGAGGAAGTGTATGTGGAACAACCACCTGGTTTTGTTGATCCAAAGTTTCCAAATCATGTCTACAAACTTGACAAGGCACTCTATGGACTAAAGCAGGCACCAAGAGAATGGTATAAGACTTTGTCTAAATTTCTTCTTGAAAATGGCTTCACAAGAGGTACAATTGACAAAACTCTATTCTTTAGAAAGATAAAAGGTGATTTGCTTTTAGTTCAAGTTTATGTTGATGATATTATATTTGGTTCTACTAATGAAAAGTTATGTGCTAAGTTTAGCAAGCTTATGCAGTCTAAGTATCAGATGAGCATGATGGGTGAACTAAATTACTTTTTAGGCTTGCAGGTCAAACAGACTGAGACTGGTATTTTCATTAATCAGTCAAAGTATATCAAAGATCCTTTAAAAAGGTTTGACTTTCAAAATTGTGCAATTGCAAAGACACCCATGGCAACATCCACTAAGCTAGACTCAGATGCTAAGGGAAAGAGTGTTGACAATACTAGCTATAGAGGCATGATAGGTTCACTGTTATATCTAACTGCAAGTAGACCAGATATAATGTTCTCTACCTGTTTATGTGCTAGATTCCAAAGTGATCCTAAGGAATCTCATTTAATTGCTGTGAAGAGAATTTTTAGATATCTCAAGGGAACTCCAAATCTTAGTTTGTGGTATCCAAGAGAATCTGATTTCTCCCTAATTGGCTATTCAGACTCTGATTATGCACGGTGTAAAATAGACAGGAAAAGCACTACAGGTACATGTCAATTCTTGAGAAACAGATTGATTTCTTGGGCAAGCAAGAAGCAGCAATCAGTTTTAACCTCAACTGTAGAAGCTGAATACATTGCAACAGGCAGTTGTTGTGCTCAACTCCTTTGGATAAGAAATCAGTTGATGGATTATGGTATGACACTTAAAAATATTCCTATGTTTTGTGATAATACTAGTGCTATCAAAATTGCAGAAAATCCAGTTCAACACTCAAGGACTAAGCACATTGATGTCAGGTATCATTTTATTAGAGAACATATTGAAAATGGTACTGTGGAACTTCATTTTGTTCCTACTGACAAACAGCTTGCAGATATTCTAACTAAACCACTTGATGATGCCACATTCATTAGATTGGTTAGTGAGTTAGGAATGCTAAATTTTTAGATCTTTAACATCTGCACAAGTAGCAAGGTATGTTGTTTCAGCTTATAGACTTGATATTTTTGTCAGGATCTATACTTGATTGTTAAATGCTTAAGCTGTAACACTTTACTTTGAAAAATTACAGTATGATAGACTTGTTAATAAACATCAGGATTGCTATCAGTATGCTGATGTCATCACTATTGACATCAGGATTGTATCGTCAGTATCAGGATTGTGAAATTTGTGTGTCTTACTGTTTCAAATTCTGAAGTTCATGTTATTTAGTGGTTCAATTCTGAGTTTTGTTAAGTCTATGTTAGCAATTTTATTACATGCATACTGATAATTTATATCATTATTCATGACAGTTAATAAACAATGATAGACAAGTAGATATTAAGAAAACTTGTATTTTCATTAATCAAAAGCATTACATACATGAAAATGAAATACAATTCTTCTTTTTGTCTAACTACTACTGATAATTCTATTCTTGTCTAAAGTTGTTGCTGCTTCAATCCTCAACGATTGACTTCAGGACAAGGAGCATCTCAAGATTGGATTCCTTGTCTGGGCGACTTGAATGAAAGCATCTGACTCATCTTCATGCTTATTGAAGAAGATGAATATCATCTCCATCAAGATCAACCTCAGACTCTTCACCAAATTCTTCATCCTCAAGGTATGAAGAGATTAGAGGAGGATTGTATCCAACTGGTAGATGATTTAGAGGAGATTCGTGGAAATCATCTGGGTTAAGATCAACCATATCTGACTTGATGAGGAAAAGTCATCTCTTCTAAGAGATAGTTCACTTACTCCTGATCATCAAGAGTAAAGAACTTCTCAGTGGTAATGAGCCAAAAGCTACAGTTCATATGAAGATTTGGGTTGAAAGCCATGATGGAAAGGGAAAAGAATGAAAAGGTTTTGGAGAATGACATAAGACGTCGGTTTCTTTTATAGAAAGACGTGGGAAGCTGAACAGTCATTTGGGAGATATCAATTCATTCAGTCATAATTATGTGTGACTGTATTTCTTGTATTTTTAAGAAATATTGAATGAATTTAACCAATTGATTTTGTTATTTCTTTTACAGGAAAAAGAAAATGCCATGTGGAAACTTCATTTAGTCTCTGGAATCAGGATGATATTGATCAGGAATACAAGTGTGTTCACGTCAGGATTAGTAATTCTTTTTTTTCAGAAATCACATTGAATCGTGTGATTATCCTGATGAGAAGATCACATCAGGAAAAGGAAGCTGATCAGTATTGATTTTTATATTGCTTTTACCTCGATTTATTTACTTGAAGTTATTTTTGGATTTTATTTTCCAAAAGTCATGAGTAACTGCATTTTTTAGGGACTAACACCTGTCAACCTACGTGTCAACGTGGGATAATGGGTCTGAAGGATTTTTGAAATATAATTATTTTGACACTCTAATCGTGTAATTTCTTTCTCTAATTTCATTCTCTAAAGCTAAAACACTCTCGAGTTCTCAAAATCACTAATCAATTTCAAAGATTTCTTAAGTTCTTTTCAGATCAAAATGGCAACTCAAAGAAGACTACCCAAATCAGTAGCTTTCAAGTTTGGTGACTTTGATTTTATGATGAACAATCATGTTGCAGCTATCACCAACAAGGAAGGGGTGTCAACTGATTTTCACCCGATAACGGACTTTATGGCGAAAGGACCATTAAGCTATGCCTTGACAGCATCTCCACAAATTAATCAAGTAGCTGTTTCACAAGCTTGGGAGAATGCTGAGGTAATTGATTCTACTCAGAGTCAATCAGGTAAGATTGTTCTATACTTAGGACAAGACTCATTTGATATTACTGAATCTGTTGTTAATTCAGTACTTCGCTTACCCGTTAGTACGAATTTTGAGAATGTACCATCTGATGATGATGTGAGAACTATGTTACCTAAATTAGGTTATGATGTACCTCTAGATAACATGAGCCGGTTAAATAGATCTTTTTTTAGGAAAGAATGGTCTTTCTTCTTTGATCAAATTGCTAAATGTTTTACTGGTAAATGTAGTTCTTTTCAACAAATTACTGCTGTTACATCACATATTGCATATGCCTTGCTTTATAACAGAGTAATTAATTTTGGTCACATTATCTTAAGTCAGATGTGTATTAAACTTGGGTCAAGAGATCATGATAGGAATATGGTTTATTATCACAGATTCATGCAACTGTTTATTAACCATTTCATTCCTGATGTTGAAGCTAGATTTGGTAGAGAATATTGTGTTTCTTCTTATGTACAGCAAAAGAGAATTTTCTCTGACATTACAAAGAAGGACAGTGAAAAGAATCTAGATGAAATACCTGCATTAATTTATCCAAATCATGTTCAGGTTCTTCTAAGAACTCATCTTCCTACTATCTATAATTCTTCTTTCTTTGGTGGTGAAATGACTCAGGAATCTCAATTGGAGGAGAACCCCCCTGTGTCTACCCAAGTAGCCAAAAACATTACAGTCTCTGAAACAATTCTAGAACCAAATTTTGATCCACAGCCTATTGTTTCAAAGAAGCCAACCTCTGGTGTTTCTAGAAAGACATCAGTTGTAAGGAAGAGAAGATTTGTTATTTCAAGTAGTAGTTCTAGTGAAGATGATGATAATATATCTCTTGCTGAGAGAGCAGAATTGAAGGCTGCAATTCAACTTTCTAAGCTAGGACAAAGAGATGGAACACCTAGGTAGCGTTTGGGAGTGCTGTTCCGGAAAGCTACAGCAGCTTTTAGCACATAAGCAGGTAAAATGGCGTTTGGTAAAAAATAAAGGTTGCTTTTGGGGAAAGTGCTTTTTTTATAAAAGCTGCTTTTTTTAAAAGCAGGTAAGAGATGATTTTCAAAAAAGCTGCTTCTAAAATTAAGCGGACAGTAGCTAATGAAACCTGCCATCAAACCCCAGCTCCTGCATCTTTTTTTAAAACAATTTTTACTAATAAGGTACAATCCTATACAAAATCAAACTTCACTATATATATAAATATAAACTCGTGTATTCAATCAAAATAGGGTTTATACGTAGGTTCAAGCCCTGGTTCAACTTCGATTAGTGGTACTCTTCTTCCCTGTTTTACATGATCTTCTATATGCTTTTATTGTCAATTATCATATGTGTCATGAATGAATCAATAGTGCTATCTGTATCACTCTCGTTTTCTTCACCATCAACAGCAGCAAGACTTTCGATTTGTCTATCTGGTTTTATAGTTCTGATATCCACACACATATACCGTGCATCTGTTTAAAAAATACATATCCACCTCTAAGCCTTTTATCTTGTGTTACTATCATAATTGTAAGGCCATTAAGCTTTGATATACATCAGAGAGAAACTAATAAGACATCAGAAAAATCACTAAAAAGATATAAGGAATCGAAGAACTAGGCCACTTCTTGAAGTTGATTTTCTAATTGTTGTGTAGTCTGTAGCAACTCCAAAGTAGTTCCCACACGTGGTTTGTCAGTGTAACATATAACAATCATATATATAACTTAACTCATACCAGATATAAATCAGAGCAGGTCATGCACTCAGTCACTGGTGCAACAATTTGATAATCCTAGTATGTATATAATCTTATACAAATCCTTGGTTATGAATGTGATTATCTATTTGTTAACAATCAGGGTATTATTATGAATTAGTGTAAGCTTTTGTGGAGTTAATAGGAAGCACCGTGCAGATTGGCTACTACAAATTTGTGAACAATAGATAGTGGGTGTTTCATGTGTAAATTTATCTATAATGTTGCTCTAGAACATATTATAGCTATTTTGCAACATTGAGTTCTGTGTTTCCTACCTATGATCCTGTGTGAGAATATACACATAATATGGTATAATTGCTGACATTGAAGTGACCTAATCCTTAGTTCTCTAGATGACTGGTCAGCTGAACGAAATGAGTAAACACATAAATTTTCTTTATGTTTTGTAAATGCTAACGAGGGTTGGTCAATCTCATGATTTATTAGTGAGAAATCAGGTTGTTAAAATCAAGTTTATAGAATTAGCATCTCAAGGTACACACAATCATTAGCATCTCCTAATCCATGCTTATTGTTTCTGTTTGCTGGTTAGCTCCCTTGAACCCTACTCGTAAAAACTGTGCTACTACAATAAATGAAAGGGAAAGATACACCTTGTTGAATATTATTTAACTATCCAAATATGTGTTAGGAATGAGTAAATGCAAATATTTGCATCACTGTGCAGGTTAGTATTGTTACTCCAAGATTCCAACACTCCAAGTACACTCATATGCTAGTATGCTACCTGTAGGCACAATATGTCGCCTTGCTGAAGGTTTGGTGGTTGAACTTTTTAATAATTTTTGGCTGAGATTTTTTTTTAAAAAAGCTAGACAGCTTTGTTACTTGAACTTCCATGTTTCAATAAATGTTCTTATAGCCATGATAAAGCATGGAATTATTCTGTTCAGAATTTCGCATAGTCATAACTTCTGAAAGTTGTTTGCACTCCAGTTTTATTTAATGTATATTCATTCATTAAATCATTTATAATTTGTTTTGATTATAAGTGTACAAGATGACAAGTAACACTCAAAAAAATACAACTCAAGAATCAAACCAAGAATCTGGGAGGACTACGGAAGCAGAATTGACTTTGAGTACTACACACGTCTTTTGTGATATTTGTGTACAAGCTATTCAGAAGGGAATGCGTCCCTCTACACATTTCAGTCTCGAAGGATGGAAATTTGTTGTTTCAAATTTTAATAGCATTACTGGTGAAAACTATACCAAAAGAATTTTGAAAAATAAGTGGGATTTATTGAGGGCGGAATGGAAATTGTGGAAGGAATTAATTGGTAAAGAAACTGGATTAGGTTGGAATCCAAGGTTAGAGACCGTAGATGCTACTCCAGATTGGTGGGACATTAAAATTAAGGTATTCTACATTCTTATATTTTAATTTCACTTTATTAGTTTTCTTATTACATTCTTATTCTTCGTATTTAATTAATTGCAGATTAACAAGAAGTATGCCAAATTTCGTAAGAAAGGATTGGAACCTGACCTTGTTAGCAAGAACGACTTTATGTTTGGGAGTACAGTGGCAACCGGAGAGTTTGCTTGGACTCCATCTTCTTATTCTAATGTGCCACTGGTCAGACATCCAAATCGTGCCAATAAAAATGTTGTTAACCTGAATGATTCTGAGGATGATCAGCTTGAAAAGAGTATGGAAAGGTATTTAGGGGAAGATGATGATGATGCCATGTCAGATGGTGCGACAAGTATAGGTAAAAGGAAGAGAAAAGGTAAGGAAAAAATTGAATCTGGCTCTAATGTGAGTGAAGACAAGCCGAAAAAAGGTAAAATACAAAAGGGAGGAGTTGCGGCCAAAACTAAGATCTGATATATCAAAGTTGGTGGCAACCGTCGAGAAAAAAGCTACTTCAGAGGCTGGTTATACTATTAAAGATGCTATGGATGATTTACATAGTATTCCTGATATTGTGAAGGGTAGTGACTTGTACTTTTTGGCCGTGTCAATGTTTGAGCATAAAGCAAAAAGAGAACTCTGGAAACACTTGGAGACTGCAGAGGCTAAAGTTGGTTGGTTGAAATATCAAAAACAAGGCGATAAATGAAAGATATAAATTAATATGAATACTCATCTTAATTTAACATGTTATTATTTTGCATTTGGATGATTGTATTAGACCATTACGTTGACATTTCTTTTGTGAGACACATTTTATTTTAATAAATATTAGCTATGCTCAATTATGAATATTGGTTGAAAGCTAATAATTTTTTTTCTTTATTTTCAGCTTAATAAATATGAATGATCTTACTGTACACACTATCGATGACGAGGTCGATGATAAAGAAGAGTTTTGGGATTTGGTAAAATGTACAACTGCTTTAATTGTAGAGTACTATTGCACATTCCTACATAAGGAACCGTGCATGACTTCTTATCAAACAGGACATAAATGGATGCATGAAATATTATCTATGAATGGGACTCGATGCAAAAATATGTTTCGAATGGAAAAAGAAACATTTTTCCAGTTATGTAATGACTTGGAAAGCATGTATCAACTAAAATCTTCAAGGAGGATGGCAGTTATTGAAAAGGTAGGAATATTCATCTTTATAATAGCTCAAGGTGCATCGAATAGACATGCACTAGAACGCTTTCAACATTCTGGTGAAACAATTAGACGTGTTTTTCATGAGGTTCTACAAGCAGTTTGTTTGTTAGCCGGGGATATGATAAAACCTGATGATCCAGAATTTAAAGAAATTCCATCTCACATCCGTAACGATCGTAGATATATGCCTCATTTCAAGGTAAAAAATATAGTATTTAATTTTGTATTTAGTTAACCAATATGATAATTTTTTATTTGTGTCTATTTATGATTGTATTGGGGCGATTGATGGCACTCACGTGCATGCATGTGTACCCGTAAATGATCAAGTGCGTTTTGTGGGAAGGAAAAATCTACTAACGCAAAATGTGATGGCAGTGTGTAGTTTTGATATGCGTTTTACATATGTTCTAGCAGGTTGGGAAGGCACAACTCATGATGCTCGTGTTTTTAATGCAGCCATTAATATGCCAAATTCTAATTTTCCATCTCCACCGCATGGTAAGATTGATCACATTAAAACATGTAAAATTATACATATGTGAACTAATATTTTTTTATTAATAATGACAGGTAAATACTACTTGGTAGATGCTGGATATCCTCAAACAATACAATATGTTGGCCCGTACAAAGGAGTTAAATATCATCTTCCTGATTTTCAACGTGGTCAACCACCACAAGGATACCAAGAAATATTTAACAAGGCACATTCATCACTTAGAAGCTGCATCGAAAGAACTTTTGGAGTTTGGAAAAAACGGTGGAAGATTTTGTCAAATATGCCCTCGTACTGGTTTAGTGCTCAAACGAATATCGTTGTCGCAACAATGGCACTGCATAATTATATTAGACTACATTCTAGTGGCGATACAATTTTTAATAGGATTGATGCAAATCCAGAATTTGTGCCAAGAGATACTTTTACGGATCGTATATCAACATCAATGGACCAAAGCCAAAGAAATAGTAGAACAAGTGAGGTGGACTTGCTTCGAAATCAAATTGCATCCAGTTTGATGATGGCATCCTAATTCATTTCAATTATTTTAATTTACTTTGCTTTGCTGAACTGAATGTGAGAATTATTATGGTAACATTAATTTTATTAAAGTGTTCATTTTTATATTTTTAATTGTACTAGCTAGTTTGTCCTGTAAAGACATTGTTAAATAAGAAATTTTTAAAAATTATTTACCAAACGCTTATTTATCAGCTTTTCATTCAACAGCAGATTAATTATGAATTTTACCAAACAGTCAACAACTTTTTCTGACAGCAGCTTTTTCTGACAGTGCTTTTTCCCACAGCTACAACAATTCTTAACAGCAATCCCAAACAGAGCCCTAGTCACAGCCAGGCTGCAGTCTCCCAAAAGGCTGTAGTTCTTAAAAAGGGAAAACAGTCACTGGATACTATCTCTCAAAAGACTGTGTCTATTGAAAAAAAAGATCTCATCCCAAGATCTGTCTACACCTCTTGAGTCTTTTCAAGACAAATCTGTTGCTCACTATACTAGGAGAACAAGGAGAAAGATTCATTTGTCACCTACACACATAGTGTCAAGTCCAACTAACATTATGCAGGTCTCTACAAGTAATGCTATATCCATGTCAATATCTGGCAAGAGAGATCTGGATCATGATTCTTCATGGGAAAGTACATTGACATATAGACTCGCTATGGAACTTATTTCTCTGAAAGTGAAGCTTTCCAGGCCTGTTCTAGATTTTCTGATTGAAAGAGTTCCCACACTTTCATTTCCTGAAGAATATGGACTGTTACATCAAAGACTTGATTTAATGAAGACGTATTTCTATGTATCAGTCAGAAAGGAGTTACACAAGAAATTTGGACTTCCTAAGCATGTTGCACTTCAATCACTTCATGCATATCTATTTGACAAGGATGTCATTATTGAAGATGCTTTAGCTCAAGGTGAACAAGAGGAGGTAGTTGATAGAGGGAAGCAGTCAACAGAAGATACTATTTCACCAGTGGTGAATAGTGGAATAGATCAGATCACAGTCACTACAACACAAGAACCATCTAGTCAGAGGTTGGATGACTCAGGAACTGTGATGGTTGATGCTGAAATGTCTTCTGTGATGACTAAAATTGCAAATGAGAGACCCTATGATATGGGAGGAATGACTTTGATTGATTTTCCTGAAGATCAAACCATTATTGTTCTTTCAGAGTCTATCGACCTTGAGGGTGTGTCTCAGCAACCAACACTTAAAGATGGTGACATACTAGCTATGGTGTCTAATGAAGTATTACTGAAGACATCAGAGTCTAGTGTAAAACCTGAAAGTGGTATACTGGAGCCTTTAGTTTCTGAAAAGAAAGTAGATGTTTGTAAGGGTTCAGAGACTATAGCAGCTCACTCCTTGGAGAAAACCTCAAGCCCCATGCCATATGAGGAACCCTCTCTCCATGTGAGTTCAGGCATAAAAACTTCTTCTAACCCCTATTTTTCTGTAGGTCATGAGAGCACTTATCCAAATTTGAGTGATACACTTGAAAAGATGGATATAGATCCACACACAGAGAGGCTGGCTCCTGAGCAGGCAAAAGGAGAGGTAGAAAGAGTGTTGACTTTAGATAGTCAAAGTGAGAATGAGGGTATGGATGATCAACTCCATAGTGAGGGAGAGAAAATTAGGAAACCACCATCGTTTGATTTCTGGGATCAGGTTTTTCCTGAATCTTGGTCTGAAAATCTTGGTATGGATGCTGGTACTTATTCTTTTATCAAGATGTATGAGAAGCATGACTTAGCACATCACAATGCAAAGCCAGAAGTTAAAGCTCAGAAACAGAAAGAAAGGCTTGCAGGAATCATTAACAGAAGAGGTGAAAGGCTAAGACAAACTTCTACTCAACCAGTACCAGAAGATATTCCTAATGATCCTAGTATTCCTTTGTTTGTACTTCCAATATCAGCTAGATTTGAGACATCAACAATATCTGATCAATCTAAGGAGGATTCAGGATTTGTAGATGTTAGTACATAGAATACTGGTGAAGGACAGGATGATGATACTTCAGCTCCAGATCAGAAAGATGAAGATGTTTGTACTTCTACTCAAGTATTATTACTTGACTATCGTTCTGAATAGGCAACTTCTTCTACAAGACTTGAAGATAAGGTTCTTTCTACCTCTGAATCTGAAGATACAACAAGCACTTCCAATATTGAAGTCAATTATGATATTTTACGAAACATTCAGAAATCTCAAAGTGATATTCAATCGAGACTTCAAATTCTTGAAGAAAACCAAGTCACTATTATGGACAATCAAGCAGTTCTGATGAATCTCATTTGTTCTGTTACTGAATCTCTTGGAATTAATGTTGCTGATGTCAAAAAGGGGGAGAAAGACAACTCAGAAACAACAACAACAACAACAGACTGGGGGAGAGAAACAAACTGGGAACAGAACCAAGGGTGACAAAGTTGGTAAATTTCATCATGGAAGTGGTAAAGGAAAAGAAGCATCAAATAGTTGAATTCTTTCTTCTAAGTACTAGATACATGTCTACATCTGAAGAAGGAGGTACTTAACTTCATGATCTTAAATTCATAAATTCTATTTTGGTTGTATTGTTATATGTTTTGACATCTACAACTTAGATTTATGCTTTAGATTCTAAAGCATAAATAGGGGGAGATTGTTAGGAATAATTCATAAGTTGTGATGGTGAGAATAGAATTTTGCTAATACTTCTTGTATATCCTGATCTTATAAAGGATTTAGCACTTTGTATAGGATATATGTGTTAGACAATAATCTGTAGAGTTTAGTCAGGAACAGTGTGTCAAAGACTACATTTCAGGAACTAAGAGCAGATCCTAATACAGCAAGTCAGATCCTGATCAAGTACTGATGGGATGATCAGATCCTGATGCAATGGGAAATCCTGATATTAGTCGTGTTACTGATGATGTCATTATGGATGCTACAGAAACTGGCAAGTGCTATAAAACAAGATCGTTGTTTTGAAAAACAAGCAAGATGATATCGTGAAGGAAACGAATTCTCTATTGATGGAAACTAACAACTGGACGGCAGAACATTGTCATAGATAGATTATAATTCTGTTATTAGTTGATAGGTAGCATTATAAATACTCTTTCTATATCATTGTAAAAAAAGAAGCGAATTGAGATATATAGAGTGCATATCGTGTGAAGCTCTGTATAAGGTTTGTATTCGAGAGTTCGAAACAAATAGAGAGAGAGATTTATATTGTCAGCAGCTGCTAAAGGAATTGTACACCTCTGGTAGAGTTTGTATTTGATTTATTTTAATATAAACAAAGTTTGATTCATTCGTTGTTCTTGTTCATCTAATCAAGCAAAAATCAGACAAGATTATATAACTTGTATTCAACCCCCCTTCTACAAGTTATTCGAGTTAACACTGGCTGAAAAACCTCTTGAGTGTCTTTTCTAGAATGAGTCCAAGTTTTAATTATGTGATTTGCCTTCTCCAATTCAGATTCAAGTTGCTTATATTTTCCTAGCAAATCCTGTTCTAGATAAACAACATCATCTCTTTCTTTCTGAACTTGTTGCATGTTTTCAAGTTTTTCTTCAACAATTTTATTTCTCACTTTAAGTTCAGAATTTTCAGATTTGATTCTCTCATTCTCTAAAGTCTGATCCCTATAACTGATATGCAAAGCCTTAAGATAAATTCTTAATTCAGTTATATCATCAGTATTATAAGCATAGGTAGTTAGAGGTACCTTGTTTTCAGAATCTTCAGATTCATTCTCAATAGAAGCCATGAGAGCATAGTTAACATCCTCATCTGAGTCTGAAGTGTCTGCCCAGTCTCTGCCTTTTATGAAGAGTGCTTTTTCAGTTTTACCCTTCTTGCACTCAGGAGCATAGAGACCCATCTCCTTACACTTGTAGCATTGAATCTCAGACTTGACCTTCTTCCCAGACTTGGTATCCTTTCTCTCAGACTTCCTGAAACTTTTTCTGTCAGAATTTGAATATTTCTTAGAAAACCTTTTGCCCTTCTTGAAGTTCTTAAAACCCATCTTATTGAAGGTCTTCACCATCAAAGCAGCCATATGCAACATTTCTTCTTCATCATCCTCAGAGTTAGATGATTCATCAGTGTTTAAATCAACATCAGAGTTTGATGACTCACTTTCAGAATGTATGACTAAAGCCTTTCCCTTAGCTTTCTTCCTTGATGCTTCCTTCTTCAAGGATTTTTCTTCAACCTTAAAAGCAACAGACTTTGTCTTCTTACTTGATCTCCTGTTTCTCTGCTCCAATTCCAATTCATGAGTTTTGAGCAGCCCAGAGATTTCATCAATCTCAGTATTAGCAAGATCATAGTTATCTCTTATGATGGTTGTCTTCACATCCCACTTTTCAAGTAAGGCAAGAAGAAATTTGAGATTTGAGTCTTCTAGATCATATTTTTTATTAACCAATGACAAATCATTGAGCAGTTTACAGAATCTGTCAAATGTTTCTGTCATGGTTTCTTCAGATTTGGCCTCAAAGTGCTCATAATCCTGTGTGAGTATGTTCCTTCTATTTTCTTGATAGCACCAGTTCCTTGACATCTAACCTCAAGAGCATCCCAAATTTCTTTGGCAGTAGTGCAGTTAATCACTTTATTAGACATAACATTGTCTAAAGCACTATGAAGTAGATGCCTAACTTTTGCATCCTTAGCAATAGATGAAAGATCTTCAGGAGTCAGATCTTTCTTTTCCTTTGGAACCGTTTTAGCTTCTTGACCAGTAGTAGCAACAGATAGCTTTGTAGGTTTATAAGGACCTTCATAAATTCTATCAAGATATTCTGGATCTGTAGCCTCCAGAAACATGGTCATCTTCACCTTCCAGATTGAATACTCTGCTGGCCTGAGAATAGGAACCCTGATTGTCTCATAACGACTCACAGTAGTAGGTTGAGCCTTCTCAGAACTTGAACCTGTTGGAGGAGGTATCTCTGCCATTGATTATAACTTTGTGTGTGTGGATCTTAAACTGTATAGAGTAACAGATTTGCTCTGATACCAATTGTTAGGCCGAATACACAATTATAATCAAGATCGTATGAGAGATTAACAATAAAATACGCGTTTAAACAATTAAAAACTGTTTCGAATTAATAACTCCTCTCTCAGTGATGTAGAATATCACAGAGAGCTGCTTAGGTTACAATGAATAATGTTTTTCAATAATCGATACCCTTTTAGGGTTAACCTAACTGTATTTATAAGATATACAGCTGCTATACAATCGATAATTGATACTCCTATAAATTAGCTATACAATTGATATCAATTACGATTGCTACACTTCTCCTTAGTCAACTCAATCTCTTCGATAGCTATTCAATCTTCAAAGATATTGCTTCCATAATAAATCTTCAAACACTGTTGACCAGTAGACGCTGCCTCCAGACAGAGTTTAACAAACTCTGTCGAGCTTCCATCTGTCAACGTTTAACTAAACTCTGACTGCTTCCAGCTAAACTCTGATTTATCACTGTAACACTTAAACACTGATTAATATTCACATCAATTATTTCTAACACAATCCTCGAATGATTTGCAAGTAATTAATACTTAATGAAAATATAATTAACGTTTATAAATAACATTCCTCGAAATAAATAATAATCTGCCGCTGGAATCCCTCCGGGTTTCCACGACTATCTCTATATCACAAAATACCGACTCCCGGTTTAGAGTCGAAAGAAATGAATATGCTCTTATATCTAGAGCTACAAGGTATACCGGTTCATAAATACCTAACTCAAAAGATCGTATATAATCCAAAGGTCAAATTCTATTTCAACAGGAAATAAGATTATTGTAAAACTTTATAACAATATACATGGCAAATGCAGTATTATACATTAATATTTCGAAAGTATAGGTTTTGAAAACTTGCCTGACGCTCGAGAAGTGATAGGGGCTCATGACAATGTCGGACAATATAGACAAGGTAAAAGAAAACATACGATTAATCCCATGGATAATGCACTTATAACTCAACGCTTAAACATGTAAGCGAAACACAACCAAAGCACTATTTGCTCATACCAGACCCATACTAAGTCCATGTTAGTCGACAATTACTTAACTCACAAGTTTGGTTCGAAATTAATCCTCGAATTCAAGCTATACTTAACCATTTGGAATATTGGTTTCTAAGTCACGTTCTTAGTGGTTTTCACTTGCGCAACCTCTGCTGTTTTATTTTTATAAAATCGTAAAATAATCCTTTATACTCGAAACCACTTCTCCTATTTTCCTAACTGACCTTAGTATTTATCCTCAAAATATGACATTCAAATTCCATTTTTAAGGGTCTCAAACTTAACCTCAAAGTTGATACATTTCTGCAACATGGTTTCTCGAATCGCTTTCACTAAAACGGTAATTACTCACAAACCGTAAACTGTTTTGACACGATTCTTGCGGACACATAAACTAGACTCCAAAACCTACCCAATATGGTCAGTGGTGGCAGTTTAAACATGATTAAGAACTCGGGTAGCTACTGTCAACATGGTTCAAGAAATTTGGACATTACGACGGCTCTAAATCGAACATTACCATTTTGTCACAACATAAGCAAGCCACACCGGGCATACCATACATCCACAACCTCAACAAACAACCTTTTTACTTCTATAAGTTCAGTGGTGTGTATAACGACCTAGAAAATTTTGATTTTTAATAATATTTATTTATTATAAATTATAAATTATATTTTGTGAATATTGTTGTAAAGGTGAAATGTGTGTGAGATGCTGTTTATGTGATTATTTGATGATTTGGGTCAGCTGTGAAGATTGGTGTATTTTTATTTTTATTTTTGAGGATTTAAATATATTTAAATCATGCATTTTTGATCCTCTGTAAATTTTATAAAATTATCGGAGGAATTAAAAATCATGAAATCTTTTGTAATATTATCTTTATAATATTATTTAGTTTTTAAAATGGTTGGGTGAATTAATTTGGATGTTTCGGTATTTTAAAATGATTTTGAGAGTTTTATTATATTTAAAGGATCAAAACTTTGAAAATTCATATTTAATTCATTTTTGATCCGAAAAATATTTTAAAAATATGTGTGTGCTTGTAATTTTGTATTCTTTATTTTAAAAATGGAGGGTGTAATTTTTCGAATATTTTATTTGATTTCAATTTATAAGAGTCGTTTATTAGTTTGGGTGATGGCCTTTCTACCCCAAAAGTGGAGTGAGCATTACCAAAATACCTAGATCCAAAAACGCGGCCCTAAATACCCACGGGATACGCTACTGACAGAGGAGTGTTTTGAGATACGCCACTGGGAGAGTAGTGTCCCATGTGACGCCACTGGCAGAGGAGTATTAGCAGATACTGTAGCGGCAGATACGCATATAAGTAATGCGTATCACACGGATACGCCGTTCCCACCAGCGCATCTGAGGTCGTCATCGTCTTCTCCACAGCCTCGTCCGGCGACTCGTCGGACGATATTTTCCGTTTTTTTTATCTGTTTCGTTCTCCCCCCTCAGTCACTTTCCAGTTGAGTTCTATATACGAAATGAATCACCTCAAGATCCTTTACAACCCTATACCATTAATTTATGGATTCTATTCCCGTAAATTAAACGCCCAAATCGCACATTTTTTCGAGTTCGGTTTCCGATCTTGTTCAAACACGCCCCTACGGCCAGATTTTCAACAAAACGATAGATTAATATGGAAGAGCAAAGTGTGACTATCAAATTGATGTGGTCATATGGCTCGGAGATGGACGGAACGTGACCATAGAAGTTAGGTGGCGGGGGAGGCGATATCCGGTTGGGGGAGTCGGGGGAGAGCAGCTCGGTCCTTAGCAAAATTTCTGAAAAAACTGAGCTTGGGACACGCCGTTGTCAGTGGCGTGTCCCGTGGGTACTGAGGGCCACGACTTTGAAAACGGGTATATCGGGCCATTGACCTCCAAAATGAGGCATTTTGGTCATTATCTCTATTAGTTTTAAAAGCAATGGGTGGAATTTCAATTGGGCCGGAATAAATTGTTAGTAGTTGGTTTATAAGTAATGGGCCAAGCCCATTTAGAAAAAAAAACATAACAGTAGAGAGGATTCTAGAATCGGGGAAAGAAAAAAAAAGAGAAGAAGGAATTGGAATATGAGATTTGGGGGGGGGTTTGATTATGGATATATATATATATATACATACGTATATGTGTGTATACATGTGAAAGGGGGCTGTGGGTGTACGTGGGGGAGAGTGAGGAGGTCACGGCTGGAACCAGTGGAGGTGGGGAGGGGACGGCGCCGCCGCGCTGCGGCCGGTGGTGGCTGTCGCGCGGTGGTGACGCGGTGTGGCAGCAGGAGGGAGGCAATGTAACGCCCCCAATTTCACACATTTGATTAATCACACTAATCCACTTATTTCAATTAACAACTAATTTTTTTTTTTTTACAATTTTAATCCATATGAAATCATTTAATAAATGAATTACATCATTTTAACTTTCAAACCACCAGCATCTTCTAGGCTATAGGGCTAGAAACGAGAATTAAATATTACATTCTCACTATCCATCTAATTACATCACCTTATCTTACAACATATACTAGTATAATCTTCTATGAGAAGTATACTAGCAACTAATATTATATATATAAAGTATTACTTACAATACTTCAATATACAAACATACAAATTACTCCAGCTATAAAATTTCTGGATCAAATCATCTTCACAAGTCATGTTGCCTGCTTCTTCCAAGCTGCACAGGTAAGCCTCATCTGTCTACCTTCCTCTGAAAGGTTAATATTTAAAACAAGCAAGTATGAGCGAAAGAATTGCTCAGCAAGTATGTATTTGTATAATTAAATGATTGCAACAATGGCAGAACTGATATGTCAAATCCATTTCCATGATAACTAGAAAGAAGAACTCAAAAGTAATCAAAGTTCAAGAAATATCAATGCAGTGACTGGAATAGAATTGGACTATTATATAATTTTTATAAAACAATTAGGTTAGGCTGCTGATCAGTCACGCACTAACCCTGGACAAACGCACACAGCAATGTCCTTAATGGATCCACGACACACATTGGCCTTAATAATTTCTGACCACGAATCTGGTCCGACCCTTACGGTGCACATAAAAAAAACTAACAGTCCAATCCTATATCTAACGTCTCAGGTGTCGGAACAATCGACAACCTCTAATAATCAGCAAATCTGGAAATCCACATTCCAGAATAATAACGTAACTAATAACACCAAAAGAGTTCAACAACTCAAATCTGGTTTTGATAAGGAAGTACAAGTTTAGAAAAATTGCAATTATGAATTCAAATTGGATTCTCAAACATCATATATTTCAAAATACAAATGCTCTGAACAATAGAGCATGCATAATAACTTGCCTCTGGTCCTTAGCATAATGCAGAAGAACGCACGTATTCTCAGCATTCCGCCCAAGTAATTCCATGGACTTTATAGGATGCCCCGATCTTTCCTATTTGATATACACCGCTTCAACCTGATCATGCTTTAACGACTGCAATAGTTACACGTACGCGTCAGTCCAAACTCGTATCTTGAGTAGACCCGATTAAGAGTTTCTACTAGATCACATAAAGATAAGCTATAGGCATTGTCCTTATAGTTAACTATCCTATTATCACTTAATACATATAATACATTTATATCCATGTAATAGACTTAAACCAATTTAATATATAATTAATCCTCAAAGCATCATTGATCCTCAATACCATTTTTAATACTTAACTTAGCACATAAATCCTCGAGACAACAATTAATCCTCAAATCAACCACTTAACACATATATACATAAACAGTTAACATCCACTTCATGCCTCTAGACCACGGAAATTTAATAAATTAAATATAATTAATCGCAGGGGATTTTCAGAAAATTTCGGCATGAAGTATTCGTTTATCGGACTATGGGCACAGCCCCTCAAATACAATACAACCCTGTTTTAGCAAAAATAAAGCTGCCTCAACTTGCAGCAACATAAAATAAACACATAAGAAAGTATCCGCCCTGACATGCGGCACATAGCACATAATGATTTATATTAACACTACTACTTACGCTACACCAATGATCGTATTTCTCACGCATTTTAATGATACACGTGACAATCAATCATTGATGTTCGTAAGCCCTAGGGAACAACCCCTAGCAGTAACTATTACTTACGCTATATCGATGATCACACCACTCAAGTATATTAATTATACTCGTGATAGCAAATCATGGATATTCGTAAGCCCGAGGAACTAGTTGCAGAGAATTACACAAGTCGTTAAATATTGACATTTAAGACCTGTGATCTCATTACAACTCCTCGCAGATAAACACATAGAGACAATTACCCGCCCAGACATGCGGTACCTCAACATGTAAGGAGAAATAAATAATAGTTTAACTCTACTATAAATTACATTCGAAAACTAAATTAAAACAAACCACATAGCCTCTAGGGTCATTGGTATTTCTCAGAAACCATTACTGAACATTTATTCAAATATTCATCTTAGGCAATTATATAATTACTTAATCGACACCACTTTGACCACACATATCTCACCACCAAGAACTTGACAATTAAAGCACTTAACAAATATTACTATTCGACCTATATCACTTAGCACATAGACAATTACAACTAGCAACTCAAATAAACTCTAAACACATTATACACGGCAATAACAATTAACGATTACTACTTACTAATCCAAACATATTTTTGGACTCACAATTATCCCCATAATCATAATTAACAAATAACAATTACTAACCCAAACGTATATCAAACCCACAACTAATTCCAAAAATATAATTAACCACTATAAAATCTCCAAACTAAATCACGAAAATAAAACGACATTCATATCTCACAATATTACTCTAATTACGACAATTAATACATTTAACATACAATTAAACTAATTAAACTACAACAATACTCATAATTAATCGAAAATGAGGAATTAAACAATTACATCGAAAATAAAATAAATAAATAAATAAATAAATAAACGAATAAAAATATTATACCTTTCCCGGTGAATATTGAACACCTCAACCATCTCTCTCTCTCTCTCTCTCTCTCTCTCTCTCTCTCTACCCAATCTCTCTACGCCATCTCTCTGGCTCCCTCCTTACTTCGCCCAGCTGCTGTCTTCCTCTACTACCAACGGCGCCGCCCGACGCCACCACCAGGCCACCCGCACTGCTGCACGACTTCCCCCGCAGTTCCTTCATCCAACACATCACACACTCACACCTATATACACGCAAAAGACACACACACACACACAGGTAGATACACACACATACACACACGAATATAGTATATATATATATATATATATATATATATCTCCCCAATCTCCCTTCTTTCTCTTCTTCTTCTCCACTTTCTTTCTTCTCTTCTCTCTTTTTTTCTTCTCTTTTCTTTCTTTTTTCCCGTTTTTTCAGAACTCTCTCGACTGTCTCTCCATCTTATTGGGCTTGGCCCAATACTCCTCTTATTACTACTCTTATATCCGGCCCAATTACAACACTACTTACTCACTTTAATAATAACAATCGATTTAGTAAATCACCAATAAATAAAATATTAAAAAAAAAATTAAACTTCTCATTTTTAAAATAAAGAATATAAAATTACGAACACGCACATATTTTTAAAATATTTTTCGGATCAAAAATGAATTAAATATGAATTTTTAAAGTTTTGATCTTTTAAATACAATAAAACTCTTAAAATCATTTTAAAATACCAAAAGTCCAACTTAATCCACCCAACAATTTTAAAAACTCGATAAATATATAAAGATAATTTTACAAAAGATTTCCTAATTTTTAAATGCTCCGATGATTTTATATAAATTTCCGAAGCTCAACAATGCATGATTTAAATACATTTAAATCCTCAAAATACAAATAATAATACACGGGCTTACCCAACACCCGTAAACCATCATATAAACACGAAGACATAATAACATATATATTTGACCTCTCAAAATATCCACAATCTTTTTCCTCTTTAATAGGAAAATAAATAAAATACTTAAATCATCAAAATAATAAATCCTGGAAATTCGGATTATTACAGGCAAGGGTGTCGTGGTGGAGGAAAAAAAAGAGAAGAGAAAACCAGCAGGTAGAGAGAAGGAGAGAGAGAGAGAGAGAGAGAGAGAGAGAGAGAGAGAGAGAGAGAGAGAGAGGCAGAGAGATTGAATCGAGAAAGAGAAAGGGAGGCTCCGGTGGTTGATTTTCGGACTAATCGAAAAGGTATAATATTTTATTTATTTATTTATTTATTTCTATTCATTTTTTGATGTAATTATTTAATTGTCAATTTTAGATTTAATTATGTATTGTTGTAATTTAATTAGCTTAAATTGCTAATTTAATATGCTAATTCTCGTAATTAGAATATATTTGAATTTCGAGAATATTGTTGTAATTTGAATTGTTTTAAAGTGAGAGATTATTGTGTTAGTGAATTAATTCGGAGAGCATAATTGTTAATTATAATTGTTGGGTTAATTGTGGTCTCGTTAATATTCGAGTTTAATGATGGTTGGTTGATAATTGTAATTTCGATTTTAAATTGTCGGATAATTATGTTGAGTTACATGGTTTTACTTGTTGTAATTGGTTCTAGTAATGTCTATGTGCTAGTGCTATAAGTGGAGTCGTAGTATGTGTGTGATGTCATAATTGTCAATTAGTTGGTGGAGGTTTGTAAGTGGTTAAATGGTTATTGGTCTCAGTGACGTATACTTGGGTTTACGTATGTAAGTCGAGTCGTAGGATTATGAACTTGTCAGGATTTTTGCTTGACTCATGTGTTAAGTACTTACGTGTTATATTAAGAGTCATTAGTGGATTAGGTGATATTATGCTTAATTTATTAAGTGATAATTGAGTGTGTGTATATGATTAACCGAGAGTGTTCATTGTAATGAACGCTATCATGTTGCGATTTTGAGTTTAGAAGTTGTATTTAATTCCATTATTAAAATGTTGCGATTCTAATCTAAGGATTACGAGTCCCTATGTGTTTAAGTGTTGAATGTCATTCGCATTTATATAGTTTCTTATGTGTTTATTTGCGAGGAGTTGCAATGTGATCACAAGTCTTAAATGTCAATATTTAAAGACTTGTGTAATTCTCTTCAACTAGTTCCTCGGGCTTACGAATACCCATGATTAGCTATCACGAGTATAATTAATATACTTAAGTGATGCGATCACCGATATAGCGTAAGTAATAGTTAGTGCTAGGGGTTGTTCCCTAGGGCTTACGAACATCAATGATTGATTGTCACGTATATCATTAAATGTGTGAGAAATACGATCATTGGTGTAGCGTAAGTAGTAGAGTAATGTAAATTTCTTATGTGCTAGTTGCCGCATGTTCGGGCGGGTACTTTTCATTAATTGATTAATTTTATGTTGCTGCAAGTTGAGGCAGCTTTATTTTTGTAAAAGCAGGGTTGAATTGCTTTTAATTGATATTGGGGGGCTGTGCCCATAGTCCGATAAACGAATACTTCATGCCGAAATTTTCTAAAAATTCCCTGCAAATCTATTTAAAATCTATTTAATCTACTTGATTTGATGATGTGAAAGTATATTATGAATTTGTTGTGAAGAGGTGGCCTAGACGATATCTAAGTAATAAGTGGTCAGCTATGTTAAGTGTTTATTTGACTTAGTTGGTTATACTAACGCTATTTTGTGAATATGAATGAATATGTCTATATGTATTGTATATGTAAGCGTTATAGGATGTGCATGGGTAGAATAGAGCAAACGATAAGGTTTTGCTCAAGTTAATACTGAATTAGTGTTTGACCTTGGAAAGGTACGAGTAGGAGACCTGGCCAAAGAGCAGTGCACGGGTAATCGGAAAGTCGAGCAGAGGGATAATTATCAGTCAATGAGTATATTGACATGGATGTTAGTGGAGTATGAAGGAAAGACTGAAGTAGAGCCGAGAGAGGCCAGCATGTAAAGAAAGAAAGATTGATGTGAGATTGAGTTGAGGATCAGTATCAGGATCAAGAACTCCGTAAGTTGAGGCAAGTGTTCTTGCTAATCACTTATTGTTCAAGTGATGCAATTATGTTCTGTTTATTTATCAATTGTGTCTGTCAAGTTATGTTTACAAAGTGACGTCTTTCTTCACATGACGTGCAAATGTTTATTTTCCCTACTTATAGTTCCAGTGCGAATTTTCAAATGGTTTCTCAAGATTTTTTTTTCAAAGCAGAGGAAATCCAAGATTTTAAATCCTTATAAAAATCTTTTAACATAATCTCTGGTTTTAACATATTTTACCCGATAGACCCTCTTCAGGGGATGTTTTCTCCAAACTAATTTACAAATAATCATCACGGAATTATCTTACAAATGTTTATTTTGAACCACCTAACTTATCCAATTTAGTCCAAACTTTTTATGATATTGGAGAAATTTTATTAAATGTTTAGCACTTGACTATATCCTTGTTTTATCGAATATTTTCAATTGTTGATAATCATGTTGCCAGTAAATTCTTCCTTAGATTCATTTAATGGTGTTTTGACCCCAATTGTTTCTATTTATCTTGTTGATACATGTTATCCCTATTGTTTATCCGTTTACACCCCACTTATTGTTTCGAACTCGTCGATACTTGTTGATGATCTCGATTATTGAGTTATTACCCTTTATTGTATCGAACTTGTCGATACTAGATGATGTGGTTGTTCTTATTAACTCTTAATCTTGAGTTATTATTCTGGACGTGAGTTTCCAATTATTTGGAGATCAAAGGTTGTCGATTGTCCCAACACCTAGTATGGATGATGTAGAATTGGAAATGTTTTCTTTTAAAATATGGACCGTGAGGGTCGGACCAGATTCGTGGTCAGATGTTAAGGCCAATGTGTGCCATGGATCCAATTAAGGACATTGCTGTGTGCGTTTGTCCGGGGTTAGTGCGTGACTGATCAGCAGCCTAACCTTTGATGTTTTTTTTTAAAAAAAAATAAAAATTCCAATTCTAATCTACACATTGAGATTGAGTTGTTTTATCATTTGATTCCCTTGAAGCATTTCGAATATATGTTGCCCTCAGAACTCATGTTGGTTCTCGTTGTTGACGCCCCTATTCTAGGAGAGCAGTGTTGGCTCATCCTGTCGATGCGATATTAATTTTCTTAGCTGCTTCTTTTCGCAGTACATATAATGATTCTCCTTGTTTACCAAAGTTCGTGATTGTCATTGAATTGTCATCATTATTATTACTTGCTGAGCATTGTTGGCTCACTCTTGCTCCTGTTTATTTCTCCAGTTGTTAGAGGTGATCAGAGAACCTAGTAGTCAGTTGGTATAGCTCTATAGACAGCGAGAGGAGACGTTCGAGTTATTGATTTTTCAAAGAATGGATTGGGAATTGTTAAGGTTGGATATTTAGTTAGACAGTGATTTTGTACATTCATAAAATTGTATTATATTCTTTTATTCTGAGATTGGGTTGTATTAATGATATTCGATAGTTGTTTCATACCATAACCTGTATATGATCTTGGTTAAGGGGTTTTATTATTTTATGTTGTTTATACCCAGGTTTGTATATTGTTGTTAGTGGCTAGTGGCCCCATATCTGTACCCCGGATTTTGGGATGCTACAGTGTGACTACAATCCAATACCCACCATTTTTCATATTTTGCAAAGTTAAATAATCACTAAAACACTTAAACATGATCTCTTAGGCATATAACATCAAAACAATCATCAAAACTCATATGAACTCAAATGGTGGGTTAGGGTTTTACCTCCTTGGATGCTCTAACAACAATATCAAGTGTTTATAAACCTTTAACAAGCTTTATATGGTCCTTAAAGTGCTAAATCCTTAAGATCAAAACAAGAAAACAACTTGAAGTTACTATTCATCCGCATCTTGTAAAATTCATAATAAATCGAAAAATAAGAGTTTTGTGCTAAACTTTTTACCACACCTTCTACTCTTCAAGGTCTTTCTTTTGAGTCCTAGATCATCACCAGGGATTGCTTGAAGCTCTACTTATGGGCGTTTTAAGATCGATGACAGAAACTGCCAGAAACAGGGCAGATTCGAATCTTCAACTTGGGGGAGATATTTCACTAGGCTACACTGTAACTCCCCGACTTCCCAATACTAAAAATATATATTTTTTATAATAAATTATTGGATTTAATTAAATAAAATAGAATTTGATACATGGGGGATTGTTAGGAATATGTTGTACTTGATGATAACTTCACAATCAATCAAATTGTTTAAGGTTTTGTAGCTGTCAACGGATGAGGATTTATAACTCTATCCGTTGACAGGTAGCTCATCAACGGATGAGGTTTTGTAGCACACTGCAGTATCTCTATGTTATCAGTTGATAGTGTTTTTATCCACAGTCATGTTGACTATCAACGGATAGGCAGAATAGGGTAGCCAATTGTAAATAAGCTATGCTATGTAATTCTGTCTAAGTGAAAGTGTATCAACGGATGAAGACTAAACTCTATCAACGGATACAACTCAAATCCACTCTATCAACGGATACAGCTCAAGTCCCAATATCAACGGATACTGCTCTATACATCATCAACGGATGTCAGTATACATCATCAACGGATAATCATTGACACTGTTTTCTATGATTAGCTAGAGATTAGCAGTTGATAAGGACATGTTTGACTGACAGATCACATGAGTTTATAGTAGATACAAAAAGCAGTATGGCAGACATACTATGGAAACACAGAAGAAAGAAGCATTCCATTTACACTATGAATACAAGAAAGGTGCAGGAGACATGTCTGAACACAAGGACAACCTTTCGGCTACATGTGTATTTGGAGTGTAGTAGCAAGTCAACTAGAATTAGATTAGTATTATCTTATTCCAGTAGTACTTGTAAAACTTGGGATATATAACCAAGTGTAGCAACTCTTTGTAGGTTAAGAAAACAGACATATTTGCTTAGGGTTTCTTGAATATCCTTAGAAGCAAAGAGTTGTAAAACGGCAGCTGTGTACATTTTGTATCACAGAGTTTTCTTCAAATAAAAGCTTCAGGTGGTGCATATTAACCACCTGATTTTATATGTGTTTGTGTTTAAATCTTACATTGCAATTATCTCTTCATAAGTTTCTGAAGTTCTTATCAGAAATTTATAAATATCAAGAATTGTATTCAACCCCCCCTTCTACAATTATACAAGTGTGTAATCTGGGAATAACAATTGGTATCAGAGCAAGCTTCTAACATATTTGAAGTTTAAAGATCAACACACTTCCAACATGTCTAAGAAGGATTATGGAGTGAAGATTCCAGTTCTTGATAGAGAAAATTACTTTCACTGGAAAGTAAAAATGCGTCTACATCTCTCGTCTATTGATGAGGGTTTTGTGGATTGCATTGACAAGGGTCCTCACGTTCCAATGAAGACAGCAACAAGAGTTGGCCTGGCTGATGATGTGCCTGACACTTTCATTCCCAAACCTGTTTCTGAGTGGAGTCTTGAAGATATTGCAGAAGTCCACAAAGACAAAAAGGCCATGAATATTCTGTTCAATGGTCTAGAAACAGACATGGTTGACAATGTTATTAACTGCACTACCGCCAAGGAAGTATGGGACATTGCTCAAACCCTGTGTGAAGGAACAGAACAGGTAAGGGAAAACAAGATGCAACTACTAATCCAACAGTATGAACATTTTCACTTTAAGAGTGGAGAAACATTGAATGATACATTTAGTAGATTTCAAAAACTACTAAATGGTTTGAAACTGTATGGAAGAGTCTATCAAGTTAAAGACTCTAATCTCAAATTTCTGAGATCACTGCCCAATGAATGGAAGCCAATGACTGTTTCTCTAAGAAACACTCAAGAGTACAAGACATTTACTCTTGAAAGGCTCTATGGAACTTTAAAGACCTATGAGCTGGAAATGGAGCAGGATGAAGAGATTGAGAAGTCTCAAAAGAAAAGTGGGTCAGTTGCACTCGTTGCCAATTTGGAGCAAAAGGAGGAAAGGACAGAAACTGCTAGTTCTACACCAAACAGGGAGGTTTGTAAAGGTAGAGCAGAATCAAGCAGGAGCAAGGAAAAGGTGTCTGAGGAATTGAATGCCCTTCAGCAGGATGAATTGGATGAGATAGATGAGCACTTAGCTTTTCTATCTAGGAGATTCTCTAAGCTGAAATTCAAGAGAAACTCTGGGATGGCCAAGCCATTTAACAAGGATTTTTCCACAAACAACTATGTGGATAAATCCAAAATTAAATGCTACAATTGTGGGATTGCTGGTCATATGATAAGTGAATGCAGGAAACCTAGATCTGAGAACAAGGGAAAGCCAACTGAGGTTGTTAACTATAAGAAGAAATATTTTGATCTTCTCAGGCAGAAAGGAAAGGCATTCTTGACCCAAGAGTATGACTGGGCTGTTGATGACAATCATTCTGATGATGATGCTGAGTTAGTCAACCTTGCTTTAATGGCTGATTCTGGAGAGCAGGAAGCAAGTTCAGCTAACAATCAGGTATTTTCTACTAATCTCTCTGAGCTCACTAAAGAGGAATGCAATAGTGTTATAGATGAAATGTCTACTGAACTATATCACTTAAGTGTTACTCTTAAATCACTTACTAAAGAGAACAATAGAATTAAAGAGTCTAATCTGTTTTTAAGTGATAGAAATGCTGCTCTAGAATCTCAATTTCTAGAATTTGAGAAAATGAGAGTTGATTGCAATAATGCTAAAAGTGAACTTGAAGCTGTGTTAAAAAGAGAACTGATTTTAAAAGACCAGCTTGAAAAAGAACAAGGGATAATTGCTAAATTTCAAAGTTGTAGGAATATTTCTCAAAACATAATAGAAGTTCAGGGAATAGAATCATTTGTGAAGGATACCTGGACTCAAAGGAAAAAGGAGCTAGAACCTGGCCTTGAGGATCTAGAGACTATTTGTGAATCAACGGATAGTGATCATCCGTTAACCGTCAACGGATGAGAGGTATCCGTCGACTAACAAAAAGTCTGTTAGTAAGAGGGAACTTAGGAAACTGGATATCAAGTATGGTCCAGTAAACAAGAATTTTGTTAGTGGTGAGTGCAGCAAAACCAAATCCAGTGGGAAGGCTAAGACAGGTGATTTACACAACAAAAAGGCTGTTGGTAAATCAGACAATGAAAAGGTAGAAATTGAGGGCAAAAAGAAAAAGAACAGAAATGGTAAGATAGGCATCAACAAGAAAAACAATTACTCTCCTGACAAGTTTGCTCCTAGGAAAACTTGTAGTAATTGTAATAGTGTCAATCATTTATCTTCTAATTGCAAGATTGTCAACAAGGCTCCTGTTCATGTACCTCAACCAATGCCATGTATGCCTGCAATGCCTGTTATGCCTGGTTTGTATCAAAATGCTAGTTTTTCAAATCCATATGTGAACATGCCATATGTGTCTAATCCATACTTTCAATCTATGAATGTGCCACAAATGTCATGGAACCTACCTAACATGAATAATATGTATGCCAATTTTCCACACATGCATGCATCCAATATTCATGCAAATGAGCATTTGTCAAACCCCATTACTCAAGCATCTACACCTAAGATGAAGAATGCTAAGAGTGCAAAGTCAAAGGCTAACAAGAAAGGACCCAAGGAAGCTTGGGTACCAAAATCAACTTGATTTGTTTTTGAAATGTGTGCAGGGAAACAGAAGGAATCTATGGTACCTAGACAGTGGATGTTCTAGGCACATGACAGGAGATTCAACCCTGCTCACAGAGTTCAAGGAAGGAGCTGGCCCTAGAATTACCTTTGGAGATGACAGCAAAGGATATACTAAGGGATATGGCCTGATTTCAAAAGACAATGTCATCATTGAAGAAGTGGCTTTAGTTGAAGGTTTAAAGCACAATTTGCTGAGTATCAGTCAGATTTGTGACAAAGACTATGAAGTAAAGTTCACAAAAGAAACCTGTGTTGTTTCTGCCAAGGAAGACAACAATGTGGTATTGACAGGCTTTAGAAAAGGAAATGTTTACATAGCTGACTTCAATTCAGCATGCTCAGAATCCATTACTTGTCTCTTCAGCAAAGCAAGTAAGGATGAGAGTTGGCTATGGCATAAGAAGCTGTCACATTTGAATTTTAAAGTTATGAATGATTTGGTAAGAAAGGATCTTGCTAAAGGAATCCCTCATTTGGAGTTTGTCAAAAATGGGCTATGTGATGCCTGCCAATTAGGGAAACAAAAGAAATCATCTTTCAAAAGCAAGACAGAGTCATCCATTGTTAGGCCTCTTCAATTGCTGCATATGGATTTATTTGGTCCAGTAAATGTCATGTCTATTTCAAAGAAGAAATACTGTCTGGTGATTGCAGATGATTTTTCTAAGTTCACATGGATTTTCTTCCTGCACTCCAAGGATTGTGCAAGTGAAATCATTATCAATCACCTCAGAATGCTAAACAATGGTTCTGAAGACAGAGTACAAAGGATCAGGAGTGACAATGATACTGAATTCAAGAATTCCACAATGAAGATTTTCTGTGAAGAGAATGGAATTGTCCATGAGTTTTCTGCTGCCAGAACACCTCAACAAAATGGGGTTGTTGAAAGGAAAAACAGAACTCTCATTGAAGCAACTAGAACAATGTTAAGTGAATCAAGATTACCAACATATTTCTGGGCTGAAGCTGTCAACACTGCATGCTTTACTCAGAATATTTCCTTGGTCAATCAAGCTAGAGGAATGACTCCTTATCAGTTATTAACCAACAAGAAACCAACTTTAGCTTTTCTACATGTCTTTGGATGTAAGTGTTTTGTGCTAAGGAATCATGGAGATAATTTAGGCAAATTTGAAGCAAAGGCAGATGAAGCTATTTTCGTTGGATATGCAGCAGGGAAAGCCTACAAGGTCTACAATCTAAGAACCAACATTGTTATGGAATCTGTACATGTTGTGTTTGATGATCAAAAGATTCTAGGCCTAAATGATGAAGGTTACCATGAAAAGTTGGAATTTGAGAATGAAGGTGAAGGAAGAATGTACTATGATGATGATGAGGAGAATGAAGATCATGACCACAGAGATCCACCTAGAGCTGTTATACCAACTAGAAGTGATGCTTACACTGAACATGAAGCATCCGTTGATAGTCATTCTGGAGCATCCGTTGACAGTCATTCTGCAACATCCGTTGACACTATTAGAGATGCATCCGTTGACAGAAATTCTCAAGCATCCGTCGACAGGCAAAATGATGCATCCATTGACAGTCAACTTCATAACTCAGCAAGGACAACAAACTCAGGGGGAGTTCTCAAGGTCAAAATTCAATGCTAAATCAACATGATCATGGAAATGAAGCAACCTCATCAAGATCAAATCTTCCACCTGCAAGAAAATGGACTAGAAATCATCCATTTGAGTTAATCATTGGTGAATCAAATTCAAGAGTCCAAACTAGAAGGGCCACTCAAGCAGAATGTCTATACAGTAGCTTCCTGTCTCAAGAGGAACCTAAGAAAGTGGAAGATGCCCTTCTAGATCCAGATTGGGTGTTAGCAATGCAAGAAGAGCTAAACCAATTTGAAAGAAATAAAGTATGGAAACTTGTGCCCAAACCTGATGATAGAAGTGTCATAGGTACTAAATGGGTTCTCAAGAATAAGACAGATGAAAATGGCATAATTGTGAGGAATAAAGCTAGATTAGTGGCAAAGGGCTATTCTCAAGAAGAAGGAATAGATTTTGATGAAACTTTTGCTCCAGTAACAAGACTTGAGGCAATAAGAATCTTTCTAGCCTATGCAGCACATGCCAATTTCAAAGTCTATCAGATGGATGTCAAAAGTGCCTTTCTAAATGGGGAACTGGAAGAAGAGGTCTATGTCCATCAACCTCCTGGTTTTGAGGATCCAGAATTTCCAGAATATGTATATCTTCTCATGAAAGCACTTTATGGTTTGAAGCAAGCACCAAGAGCCTGGTATGACACTTTATCTCAATTTCTTTTGGAGAACCACTTCACTAGAGGTACAGTAGATAAAACCTTATTTCATAGGGATATTAATGGCTCTTCAATACTTGTTCAAATCTATGTAGATGATATTATTTTTGGGTCTACAGATGAGAAGCTTTGCAAAAAGTTTGCCAAACTTATGCAAAGTAGGTATGAAATGAGTATGATGGGTGAATTAACTTACTTTCTTGGCCTACAAGTAAAGCAAGTTAATGAGGGCATTTTCATAAGTCAAACAAAATATATTTATGATCTCTTAAAGAAATTTGACTTAATGGATTGTACATCTGCTAAAACACCTATGGCCACTGCAACTAAGCTTGAGTTGAATACTAAGGAAAAGTCTGTGGACATCTCAAGTTATAGAGGCATGGTAGGTTCACTTTTATACCTAACAGCTAGTAGACCTGATATAATGTTTTCTACTTGTCTTTGTGCTAGATTTCAAGCTGATCCTAGAGAGTCTCACTTAATAGCTATTAAAAGAATTTTCAGGTATCTCAATGGGAACACCAAACCTTGGCATTTGGTACCCAAGAGAATCTGGTTTTGATCTAACTGGCTATTCAGATGCAGATTATGCAGGTTGCAGAGTTGATAGGAAAAGTACTACAGGTTCCTGTCAATTTCTAGGAAACAGGCTTGTGTCATGGTTCAGTAAGAAACAAAACTCAGTCTCCACTTCTACAGCTGAAGCTGAGTACATTGCGGCTGGAAGCTGTTGTGCACAGATTCTATGGATGAGAAACCAACTCATTGACTATGGTCTAAAAGTTGAGAAGATTCCAATTTTCTGTGACAACACAAGTGCTATTGCCATCACAGGGAATCCAGTGCAACATTCGAGAACCAAGCACATTGACATCAAATACCACTTCATTAGAGAACATGTGATGAATGGTACAGTAGAAATGCACTTTGTGCCAAGTGAAATGCAGCTTACAGATATCTTCACCAAGCCTCTTGATGAATCCACATTCACAAGATTGGTAGGTGAGCTAGGTATGCTTAACTTGTCATAATTTCTAGTGATATTTGATTTCAATGAATTGAAGCTGGAAATGTGTTTTGATTTACTTGAAAGTTAAAACTTTCAGAAAAATTTTCTGCAGAAATTTTGCCTAAGGCAAAATTAGCTTATCAACGGATATCCTTTTATCCGTTGATAGTATAAACACATTACTAGATTTTTGCATGTCAACGGGTAACAGGCTATCCACGTCATCAACGGATAAACTGTATCTCAACCGTTCATTCTATATCCGTTGATATACATTTTTTTTTTCTTTTCCGTTGGTAACCGTGTATATCTAATCATGGCTGTACTTATTCTCTTTTTATTTATTATCTGACAGTTACTTTTGACCAATGGAGTAATTACTTTTAATTATTTCATTTTTAATTCTTGAAAAATATAAAAGGCGGACTTGTACTCTCACATCTCACTTTTATTCATTTTCAAGCATATCAAAAGTTAACTGCATCTTCTTCCCTAAAATTCTCTGTAACCAAAGCTCAATCACTTCAATGGCGCCTATTGTTAAGATGATGTCCTCCACTGGGTTTACCTATGAGAAGAACAATTTCGCGGCCTTTGTTGACACAGTGAATGCTCCAGAAGCTTACCACACTTTGATGAGTTTCGTGAAGAAATGCAAACTGTCATATGCTATGACGGCTACCACTCCCTTAATCTACGAGGTAATTGAAGAAATGTGGACATCTGCTGAGTACAATGGCACAGACGGTACAATTGCTTTTTCTTTAAAGGGTAAAAACTATGTGGTTAATTCTGATGTAATAACTGCTTGTTTAAAATTGCCTGAGAATAACTGTCTGAAAGTACCTACTGATGCTGAAATTGTTGCCATGCTTAATTCTATTAATTATGCCCTTAGTACTGAAAACTTAGGGAAAATTGCTAGAAAAGGAATGGTTAAAGAATGGAGCTACTTCTGTGATGCCTTCATTAAAACTTTTTCAGGAAAAATTAGTAATTTTGATGCTGTTACCCAGTCCATGCTAACAATGATGTGTATGCTTTTAAATGATAAATTCTATAATTTTGGCACATTAGTTATGTATGAGATAGCTGCAAAGTTGGGTAAAAAGGAAACTAGGAGCAAGAATATCTACTTTGCTAGATTTTTAATGCTCTTAGCACTGCATGTGTCTGAGAATAAGCTATCCATTGCTAACCCGGATAGCAAGTTCCAATGTTTTGTTCAGGAGAAGAGAGTCTTAAGTGACCTGATTCGAATGAACCTCAATGCAGGAGTACAGTTGGTATATCTACCAATTGTTCAGGTAACTATCTCTAACTCTGAAACCCCTATCTCCAACCCCCAAATTTCTTTGCCTTCTAGTGTCACAATGGAGTCTGTAGTTGTGACCAAACAGGCTCCTACCAAATTGACCAAATCCAGAGTTCCAAAACCACATTCTAAAAGGCAAACCTCAAGTGTCTCTCAAAAGACACCTATTGTAAAATCTACCAAACCTCTTGAGGGGAGTGTGAAGGTGGTAGTGAGTGGTGAGGGACAGGGTGAACATCAAAGAAGCCCTAAGGATAAGGAAGGAGAGATGAGTGCAACCACCATTTCAGTCTCTCAAAAGACTGCTAATGTAACTACAGGCCAAATTCTAGTTACACTCTCCCAAAAGAGTGTGACTACTGAATCAAGTTCCCCACAAGGAACACTGCACAAGAGGGTTAGGGACACATATAACCCAATCTCAAAAACCTATGGAAGAAGAGTGAAATCTAAAACCACAGGGGAATCACAGGGTGCACACACTGTACAGGAAACTGTACCTTCTCAAACTCAGTTTGATGTGGCTTCAATAAATGTGGAGTCACAGCCCCTTGATCTTAATCTTCAAATCGACACACATTACAATCCACCATCACCAACTCTTTCTCTGGATGTGGATATGATATCTACATCAATTCCTGATTCTCCATCTTTAAGATTCTTGGAGAAGCCCCACTCTGTAATTGGTGGTCATCATCTTTTAGATGATTTGTTGGACCATCAATCTTCCCTTCCAGAATTCTCAACACAGACTGTGGCCTCGAACTTAAAATCAATCTCCACAGATTCAGTGTTGGTTTTCTCTTCAACGGATATAATTATTCCTTCCTCAACGGATATCCTTCATCCGTTGACAAGTGTTTCTCCATCAACGGATGCGCCTCTATCTAGCCATCCGTTGACAGCTATAACTACTCCATCAACGGATATTCCTTATCCGTTGATAACTCACTCTACCACTGCTATATCTGACATTCTAGTGTCAAGTGTAGAGGAGTTCTCAGTAGTTGAAACACTTTTAGGTTTGAGGGAAGGGAGTGAGAGGCTGCCTTGTGAGCAGGCAAAAGGAGAGATAAATAATGAGAGGCTGGCCATTTCTTCCGGTCAGGCAAAAGGAGAGTTTGAGAGTTCCACCTTAGTAGGTGAAGGTGAGGGTGTGAGAGGTGTGAGCCAAGGGGAGCCCTTGATGCAAGAAAAGAGAGATGAGGGGAGAGAAGGGACTACAGGAGAGATAAGGATGGAAGAAGCAGCCATTGCTAGTGAGTCAATGGGGGTTGAGGATGCATCCAAGGAAATGGAATTTCAAAGAGAATATCAGTCCATGATTGACTCCATTTCTTTGGATGCTGAAACCTTTACTCACCCTGTTCCTGCCTATCAAATTCTGGCACAACAGGGCAATGTGGAAGCAGAGGAGGCAATGCACCTAGTGCACACCTCACAATATCTAATTAGAGCTAAGGAATCTATAGCAGCTCTGCCAACCACTGCTGAGAGTGATGAATTTGACAATTCTGAAGATGAAGACAGCCAGAGCTCTGAAGATGAAGGTGGTAGCAGTATTCATGATTTTGCATTTGCTCAAAACTACACCTATCATCAACTTGATATGGAAATCATAAGGCAATATAAATCTGCCCTGGCTGAGCACCCAGAAGCAGATCCACAGAGAAAGGTTGTTCTTCAACAGGCAATTGACTCCCTAAAGTTACAAAAGATGCAAATGGTGATTCAGAGATCCAATTTAGAGGAGGTCAAACAAGAAATCAAGGATGTGAAGATCTCTGTGGATTCCAAGCTAGAGCAACTAGCTCCTACAGCCACTCAGAGAGTGTTGCAACAAAGGTTTCTCAAAGAAGACAACCTGGCTAAATCTGTGCAACTTCTCAATTCAAGAGTGGAAAAGATGGAATCCCAGATGGAGCAATTTCTTCAACATCAGAAACTGCAAACCCAACTGCTAGAAAAGTTAGTTGCAGCCCCAACTTCTAGTCAAACCCTTGATGCTAACAAAAAGGAGGAGAAAGTGGAAGAGGCTGTGGTAACTACAAGTCAAATCTTAATTTCTGAAAGAAGGGAAGCAGCAAGTGAGGGGGAGCAGCAGCCTACCATAGTGGTCAATCCACAAGAATTCATTGTCACAGCTTCCCCCAGCAAATCCAAACCTCTATCTGAAGAGTTTGATCTTTCAAACTTGACAGAAGAAGAAAAGCTAGCCAAAATTGAAGCTCTCCAAAAGATGAAAGAAGAAAACTATGAAAGGATAATGAGGACAGAAAGATTGATCAATCAATCTATTGCATCAACTCTGTTCTCTAGCCAAACCTCAGCTCCAACAATATCTACAACAATTCTGAAGGTGCTCACTCCAGCAATTGTGGCTCCTACATTCTATGATGTTGAGCCTTCTCATGTTAAGGAATTTGAACCCTACATCAAATCAAGACCCTTCTAACCACCAAAAGAAAATGGGAAGAACAAGTTACAACTGGACTTTCCATTTCCCAAGGATGATGAAGAGAAGTTGATGGGTAAGGCAATCAAGGAATTCAAGGAGAAGACTAACAGTTGTGTAAGAGAATGGATGGTTGTAATCATAAGGAATGGAAAAGTTCTAAACATATCCAACAGCCATCCTAGATTTGTTGAAGCCAAGAGAGAAGAGACTTCAAGGCTGCTAAGAGAATCTCAACCAAGCACTGAATATCAATATGAAAACTCAGATGAGAAGCAAGCAAGGCTGGCTCAAGAGTTATTGGATGAGGTAGAGGATGAATTGAGGGAACCTGAGGAAGTCCCCAAATTCAAAAAGAAAGGGAAATCAGTCCCCAAATCCAAGAGATTAAAATCACATGCAAGGAGGCCTGTCTCTCCAGAAACTGAAAACAAAGAGACAGTTGGTTCATCACAACCTATTGATGTAAAAGTATTTAACCCAGATGTAAATTTCCATAGTGAGCCTATAGTACCTAAAGAGGAACCAATGAATCTTGACTCCATTGAGGTTCCTTCATTCTTGCTGAAGCCTCAACAGAAGCCTACACAGAAGAAAAGGAAACCAAGGAAGCAACCTTCAAAGGAACCAATTCAAGTTGCTAGGGTACCTGCAATTGTCAGGCAGCCAATCTTGGAAAACAAGGATGATTTTATCTATCAGGCAGATATTGAAGAATACTCTGACATGAATCTTTATCTGGATGAATTGTCAGAAGTAAGAGGAATTGACAAATATAGACATTTGCCTGAAAGATTGGTCTTTGTATACAAGGGAGGAACGGAAAGGACATGGCCACTACAAAGGGTTCTTGGAGAAAATTATCATACCTTAACAAAAGTGTTCTCTGCAATCAAGAGATACACAGGGTTCTCCAAGATAGCAAAAGGGGAGATACTGGACAAAATAGAACAAATAAGGAGGGATTGGAACTCACCATCAAGTCTACCAAGGAAAATGAAGATCCCATACAATGGACAGAAAATCCACCTCCAACCTTTCTGGATGATGGAGTTCAGGGATGAAGATGGTAACAGGAGATTCTTCAGGTTAGAAGACCAACTACCAAAGGCTAGTTCTCAATACCTGAGATGGCTACAACAGAAGCTAAATCCAAAGGTAGATGAAGAAGATGCCTTCTATAGGCAACTCCAAATACAGATTGAGTCCAACTCTGCCAAGGAAGGAAAATCAAGGGTGATGCCAACAAGAGGAAAGAAACAGTCCTAATCTGCTCAGTCTAGAGGAGCACTTCTCTGTAAATTTCTCAAACTTTCAGTTTTTAATTATTGTAGCTTAATACAATTTATGTATTGTTCTTTATATATCTTTAGGAATGTTTTGTTATCATCAAGGTCCTGAATTTATGCTTTATTGCCATCAAGTATAAATTGGGGGAGATTGTTATGAATATGTTGTACTTGATGATAACTTCACAATCAATCAAATTGTTTAAGGTTTTGTAGCTGTCAACGGATGAGGATTTGTAACTCTATCCGTTGACAGGTAGCTCATCAACGGATGAGGTTTTGTAGCACACTGCAGTATCTCTATGTTATCAGTTGATAGTGTTTTTATCCACAGTCATGTTGACTATCAACGGATAGGCAGAATAGGGTAGCCAATTGTAAATAAGCTATGCTATGTAATTCTGTCTAAGTGAAAGTGTATCAACGGATGAAGACTAAACTCTATCAACGGATACAACTCAAATCCACTCTATCAACGGATACAGCTCAAGTCCCAATATCAACGGATACTGCTCTATACATCATCAACGGATGTCAGTATACATCATCAACGGATAATCATTGACACTGTTTTCTATGATTAGCTGGAGATTAGCAGTTGATAAGGACATGTTTTACTGACAGATCACATGAGTTTATAGTAGATACAAAAAGCAGTATGGCAGCCATACTATGGAAACACATAAGAAAGAAGCATTCCATTTACACTATGAATACAAGAAAGGTGCAGGAGACATGTCTGAACACAAGGACAACCTTTCGGCTACATGTGTATTTGGAGTGTAGTAGCAAGTCAACTAGAATTAGATTAGTATTATCTTATTCCAGTAGTACTTGTAAAACTTGGGATATATAACCAAGTGTAGCAACTCTTTGTAGGTTAAGAAAACAGACATATTTGCTTAGGGTTTCTTGAATATCCTTAGAAGCAAAGAGTTGTAAAACGGCAGCTGTGTACATTTTGTATCATAGAGTTTTCTTCAAATAAAAGCTTCAGGTGGTGCATATTAACCACCTGATTTTATATGTGTTTGTGTTTAAATCTTACATTGCAATTATCTCTTCATAAATTTCTGAAGTTCTTATCAGAAATTTATAAATATCAAGAATTGTATTCAACCCCCCCTTCTACAATTATACAAGTGTGTAATCTGGGAATAACAGGGATTTTTAAAAATTTCGGCATGAAGTATTCGTAATATGGACTATCCACCTGTATTTTTAAACCAACCAAATTTCAAAAAAACAAACAACTGCAATTCCAACTACTAAAGAAAAAATAAACATCTGTTCAACCTGTCCTAACCGATCAGGTGAACCATACTACTATGCCCTCCCGATCATAAAACAAGATCGGGCACCACAACTAAAATTAAATGCATACAAGCTGATAACTAGACATTAAGTCATAATACAACACCCCACTACTAACCCGGATCTCTAACAGGTAGTGGTATGAAACAAGAAACTACTAACTAAGTTATTACATTACAATACTAAATCCTTAATCAAAAGTTACATACGCACCCCAAATATAAATACAACTAGCGGCACTAATATAAAAATCTGGATTGCTATCCAAAGTCCAACCTTTTACTAGAGCCAAACTAGTCTGTCTACAGTCCACCACAAGTTCTTCTCCTGATATAGCTCCTACGTCGTATCCTTTTCTTCCTTAACTGAAAAAGGGTTATAAACAACAATAAGTGAGCCAAATGCTCAGCAAGTAACAATATAGATGCCAAAATAAAATCAACAACAGGAGTACGGATACAACGATGTAAGAATCATTCTTTGAGCTTTTCCAAATTTTGACAATTTGTAATTCATTCCAAAAAAAATAGGGAGAGAGAGAAATCAATTTCTCTTTTTATATCATATTTCCCACATTTAAAAATTTTAAATTAAATTAAGCTTTTTATTAAAATCGGACAATACGGGTGATCAGCCACGTAATGTCCCCATACCGGACACTAGGTCCCTCTGGATTTTGAAAATTGGGTTCCCAATTAGGCAACACATTGGCCTCTATTGCTGGACTAGGACCACCCTAGCCTCTTACGCCAAATTAAAGTGCTGGACTAGGACCACCCTAGCCTCTTACGCTAAATTAAAATAATTAATTAAATGTCCTTAAAGTAAAGCAATTTTCGATGAATAGAATTCTTATACAATAATTCAGAGCAAGGGATTATTCTGTTTATTTGAAGGACAATTGGCTAAAGGTCAAATAGGCAATTTGATTTAAATGCATAAGGCTCACAAGGTAGAGTTCAAGTGTCATTCACACGTATTTAACAATATGGGTTTATCAAGCTGTTGTCAATTTAGAGGGGTAATACAAGGTGGTACCAAATATGTTATGGCTCGGGAAAAGTAGGAATATAAACAACAAGGATTACTAATTAATTGAAAATAAAACAAGGATTAGGGATTTAAAGTTTAATTTAAGAGCTACAAGGCATAGATAAGCTAGTGTGGATAAAGGAAATAAATATGACATAAGGTTTAAGCTAGCACAAAAGGCATGTCATACGATAAGGTTTTCAGTTCAACAAGAGTTAAAATAAGTAGGGAAGTGCAATAGTTTAACAGCAGTCTATAAGGGTAAACACGAAGGTATAAAGGATTAAGCAATAGTTAGTATGATTTAACAGTATAGTACAAAAGGTTCGTCAATTAACTTGAAAGAAGCAGCAATAAGTTACTTGCATTAACCAAATATTTCCACGCTAGTCACTTAGTTCAAAAACTCTCAGTCTTTGCCTTTCCTTTATCCTTTATGTCTATGTCCTTCGAACCTACACATATAAAAACACTATTTCAGCATTCTGTTCAATAATCGACGCTCCTCTACAAATGTCTAATCTAAATCTACCCTTGCGATAATCCTTAATTTTATTGACTTAATAATAACAATATCAACCCTAGTTCAATGACACACATGTAATGGCAACCGATAAACATTTAGCAGGAAATCATTTAAATAAAATATAGTCAAATACCACTCCAAATTAGAAGTATATATACATATATATACTCGAGAGTGTATAACTAGAACTTTAGGGAATCAACAATTATTTGAAAATTTGACAGCATCTCCTTTGAATATTGAACTACCCGTCGGAATACAACCGACCCAAACAAGCTTTAACAACCATATATGAACTATTTATATTACCGAAACCAATAGCAAACAATTTAAGTTAAAAGTATTACAAATCTGGATTAACTCAACAACCGGATATACAATTTGTAAATTAAAACACGAACTGAAAAATATTATATAATTGATGAAATAATACTTGGCTCAGGAAATCATCATTGCCAATTTCCACCGACTTAACTTAATATCACTGTCGATGGGGCAAAATCCCGGTGGTACCCGAAATTGGGTCTCCGATCCGAAACTCCGCACACAAAAATTATACGAATAATTAACAGCTCTTTTACATCATAACTATTGCATAATCATGTAATTTTCAAGTCTATTACAACTAGAAATTCACGAAAATCGATATACCGAACGAACCAGGTCCTCCTCAGCCAAGAAGGAGCTCACGGTGGAGCTTCCTATTCGAATGCTTCAGCACCGGAGCCCCACCCAACTGAGCAGCAACACCAATCAACATAAAACATTCAGAACCCCCCAAATTCGATGCACACGAACTCACACATAACCCATATCTCGACAATTCACACACACACAGAGCCAAATATTCATACACACAATATACATGTTGGACTATACATACACACACTACGATTCGTGAGTAGCAGGGGAAAAAAAAAGATGGGTCGGTTTATTTCACTCACCATATATATATACATATGCGTATAGTGATTGGAGAGGAGGGAAAGGGAGTTCACGAGAGGGAGAGAGACAGAGTTCAAGAACGAGCGAGAGGGAGTCGAGAGAAAAGAAATGTCGAGAGAATTCTAGAGGGGTCTCAAGAACACAGCTGAGAATTGAATTGGGGAATTGGGTAATTAGGGATTTAAAAGGAAAGGGAAAGAATGATAATTTACATGCTGAAAAATAATTAAAAACCAATTTAAATCACTTCCAAAAATCATAATAAAATGTAAAATTGATGGAACATTAAACTTTTCATTTTTAAAATAAAGAGTATAAAATTACGATCACCCACAAATTTTTAAAATATTTTTAGGATAAAAAACGAATTAAATATAAATATTACAAGAATAACTCCCTAAAATGCAAAAGAATTCATAAAATAATTTCAAAATCCTTAAAGATCAAAAATAAATCATCAAGTATTTTTAAAAGTCATATAAATTCATAAAGTTAATAATACAAAAGATTTCGAAATTATTTACTAATCCCGATGATTTTATAAAATTCTCAGAAGATCAATAAAACATGATTCAAATAGAATTTAATCCCCAAAAATAAAAATAAAAATACGTAGACTTATCTGACACATATAAATCATCAATTAAACCCACAAAATGAAATCACACATATTTCACTTCCTCAAAAATAATCACGTCACATAATTCACATTTAATATTAAATAAATAATTATAAATATTACAAAAATTTCTAAGGCGTTATATCCTTCCCCCCTTAATGGGATTCTGTCCCCAGAATCTCACCTAAGTAAATAGATGAGGATATTTCTCTAGCATCTCGCTCTCAAGTTCCCAAGTTGATTCTTCAACTCTTGGGTTCCTCCACAAAACCTTTACCAACTTAACTGTCTTATTCCTTAGCTTTCTATCCATTCTGTCCTGAATTGCTACAGGCTGTTCTACATACGACAAGTCTGGTTGTAACTCAATAGGCTCGTACTCAATCACATGATTCAAATCTGGATGATATTTCTTGAGCATTGATAGATGGAAGACATTGTGGATATGACTCATATGTGGCGGTAGGGCTAACTCATACGCGACTTTTCCAACCCGTCTTAAGATCTCAAAAGGTCCTACGTATCTCGTACTGAGCTTTCCTTTCTTGCCAAACCTCGTAACTCCTTTCCAAGGTGACACTTTCAACAACACTTTCTCTCCTTCTTCAAAATTCATATCTTTCCTGGCTTGATCAGCATACTTCCTTTGTCTGTTCTGGGCAGCAATTAGCCTTTTCTGAATGATTTCGATCTTTTCCTTCGTTTGTTGTACTAGTTCTGATCCTAACACCTTACGCTCACCAACCTCATCCCAATATACAGGAGATCTACATTTCCTTCCATATAAAGCTTCGTATGGTGGCATCCCAATACTCGCATGATAGCTGTTGTTGTGAGAGAATTCCACCAAAGGTAGGTGTTCATCCCAACTTCCTTTAAAATCCAATGCACACGTTCGTAGCATGTCTTCGATAGTTTGAATGGTTCGTTCACTCTGTCCGTCTGTCTGCGGATGATAGGCTGTACTCATCTTAAGCTCAGTTCCCAAGCATTCTTGAAATTGTTTCCAAAATCTGGAGTTGAAATGTGGATCTCGATCAGACACAATAGTTACTGGCACACCGTGACGCATTACCACTTCCTTCAAATACAGCTGTACCAACTTATCTAGTGAGAATCTTTCGTTGATCGGAAGAAAATGTGCAGACTTAGTCAAGCGGTCTTTGATCACCCAAATCGCATCATGATTGGCTTTTGTTTTCGGTAACCCCACAACGAAGTCCATAGCTAAATGCTCCCATTTCCACTCAGGAATATCTAATGGTTGTAATAGTCCACTAGGCTTTTGATGTTCAGCTTTGACTCTTTGACATGTGTAACACTTACTAACCCACTCTGCAATCTCTCTTTTCATATCAGGCCACCAGAAATGTTCCTTCAGGTCTTGGTACATCTTCGTACTCCCCGGATGAATTGAATATCTTGAACTGTGAGCATCCCGCAAAATCTCACTCTTTAATTCTGGCACGTTGGGAATCCAAATCCTCGAAGAAAATCTTAAGATACCCTTATCATCCTTCTGAGTGCAAATCTCTTCACCTGTCAATGTGTTCATATCTTGATTCATGATTTCCTCCTGACATCTTCGTATCTTTTCAAGTAACTCGGGTTGAAAAGTCATGGTATAACACTTACCACTGGCAGGCTCCGAGATCTGGACTTCTAATCTCAACTTTTCAAACTCCTTGAACAATTCCTTTGAGATGGTAAACATGTTCAGTCTCTCCTTTCTACTTAATGCGTCAGCCACTACATTCGCTCTCCCTGGGTGATAATTAATTGTGCAGTCATAATCCTTAATCAACTCTAACCATCGCCTTTGTCTCATGTTAAGCTCTCGTTGAGTGAAGATATACTTCAAACTTTTGTGGTCCGTGTAAATCTCACATTTTTCACCATATAGGTAGTGTCTCCAAATCTTTAGTGCGAATACAATTGCTGCTAACTCCAAATCGTGAGTCGGGTACTTCTGTTCATGCAGCTTTAATTGTCGAGAAGCATACGCAATCACCTTTCCATGTTGCATTAATACACACCCTAATCCCTTGTATGAAGCATCACTGTAGATCACAAAGTTTCCTTGACTGTCTGGTAAGACTAACACTGGTGCTGTTACTAATCTTTTCTTTAATTCCTGGAAACTCTCTTCACACTTCTCATTCCATATGAACTTCTCATTTTTCCTAGTCAACCTGGTCAATGGTGAGGCGAGCTTAGAAAAATCTTGAACAAACCTCCTATAATAACCAGCCAATCCCAAGAAACTTCTCACTTCGGTGGGCGTTCTCGGTCTGCTCCAATTCACCACAGCTTCTATCTTTGCAGGGTCAACTCTAATTCCTTCACTACTGATTATATGGCCTAGAAAATGCACCTCTTCCAACCAAAACTCACATTTTGAAAACTTGGCATACAACTTCTCTGCTCTCAATATTTCTAACGCACTCCTTAAATGTTCTGCATGTTCTTCCCGGGTCTTGGAATATATCAAGATATCATCAATGAAAACTATCACAAATTTATCCAGATGCTTCCTAAGGACTCTGTTCATAAGATCCATAAATGCTGCTGGGGCATTGGTTAATCCAAACGGCATCACTAAGAATTCGTAATGTCCATACCTTGTGGGAAATACCGTCTTTGGAATGTCTTCAGGTTTGATCTTTAATTGATGATAGCCCGATCTTAAATCAATCTTCGAGAAATAAGCTGCTCCCTTAAGTTGATCAAACAAATCATCGATTCTAGGTAAGGGATATCTATTCTTGATGGTCAGCTTGTTAAGTTCACGATAATCGATACACAATCTTATACTACCATCCTTTTTCTTGACAAACAGCACAGGAGCTCCCCACGGTGATACACTTGGTCTTATGACTCCCTTATCTAAAAGTTCTTATAATTGTGTTGCTAACTCTTTCATCTCCACCGGTGCCATCCTATATGGTGCTTTGGACACGGGTTCTGCTCCAGGTACTAGGTCTATAGCAAACTCCACTTCTCGATCTGGAGGTAAACCGGGTAACTCTTCTGGAAAAACGTCGGGGAACTCGTTAACAATTGGTATATCTTCTATATTCGGTGCTTGCTTCTCTACATCCGTCACGTGTGCTAAATACGCTTCACAACCTTGTCTAAGTAACCTCTTGGCTTGCATAATACTCAGAAATTTCTTCACCTGCCTTTGTCCTTGAAATATCACTTCCTTATCATCCTCCGCCTTTAATCTCACCTGCTTCTTTCTACACTCAATCTGTGCATCATAATCAGCCAACCAATCCAAATTACATCGAATTCTCCCATTTGAAGGGTATCAAATTGGCATAGAAAAGGTAACCACCTATCTCTATATTACACTGAGGACACACTTGATTGACAGGGACTCTATCTTGGTTTGCCACTTCTATCACTAAAGCTTGCTCTAAAGGTCGAATTTCACATTGCAATTTACTAGCAAACTTGTTGGAAATGAAAGACTTAGTAGCTCCAGAGTCAACTAAAACTTTAGCCTCTATTGAATTCATAGGGAGCATACCTGCGACAACATCCATTTCCTGAACAGCATCCTGCATAGTCATGTTAAAGGTTCTGGCTCTAGGTTGAGACATCTGGGTCTGAGATGGAGGTCCAGTTATCCTCAGGGCATTTGCTGATGGGGTTCCGGCTATCCTCAAAACATTTCCTAACTGAACTGTCTCCATGCAATCCTTAGCAATATGACCAATTTTCCCGCAGTTGTAGCATGTTATCCCTAATTTTGAAGTCGGGCACTCTCCCGCGTAATGTCCCTTCTTGTTGCATTTAAAACAAGTAATACTTAGTCTGTGGCAAACTCCCGAGTGCTTCTTCCCAAAAGTTGTACATTCAGGTAAGGCTGGTCTGATTGCAAGCTGCTGATTGGTATTCTGAAGACGTTTACCTTGACCACCGTTTCCATTCTTCGGTTTCTGAAAACCTCGGTTCCTGTCAAACCGACCCTCATTCATTGGCTTGAAATTGTTATTATTATTAGCTTTTGGGTTCTGACTTCCCTCAGTACTTTCTATCTTCCTTTTCTTTCCTGCTTTTTCTTTCTGATACAATTCACTTTCACCTTCAACAAACATAGCCTTCTCCACTACCATTGCATAGTTCTCTAACTGAAACACCGCCACCTTACTACGTATCCATGGCTTTAGACCCTGTTGAAATCTTTTAGCTTTCTTTGCCTCAGTATTGACATACTCAGGAACAAACCTTGCTAACTCTGTGAATTTTACCTCGTATTCTGCCACGCTCATGTTTCCTTGTTTTAATTCTAAAAACTGAATCTCCAGCTGATCTTGCATATACCTTGGAAGATACTTCTCGAGAAATAACTCGGTGAATCTCTGCCATGTGATCACTCCATCACCTTGCAACAGTTTTGTTGACTCCCACCAATAATTTGCTTCAGCTTTCAAGAAGTAACTAGCATATTCTGTCTTCTGATCTTCTCCTACCCTAACCAACGCAAAAGCTTTTTCCATTTCATTAAGCCAAGCCCTAGCTTCTATAGGGTTGACAGTACCTTTGAACTCCGGAGGGTGTACGGCTTGAAAATCTTTGAAGGTCACAATTGGTTGGGTGGGTCGTTGCTGAGCTAGTGCGGCTGTCTGTTGTTGAAGAAGTTGGAGAATTTGAGTCATAGTCGGGTCAACTGGATTTTGATTTCCAGTATTCTGGTTTTCAGGATTTGAAGTAGGTGTTTTCTTCTTTGGAGGCATGATTCTGATAAGAAGATAAATAGTTCATTAAACCACGGGTAAATAAACAACAAGCAATTATGTATAGAGATAAGGTTTTCAAATCCTGAATTTTGAGTTATCTGTGATCACAAGAGTTATAACGATGTATAGAAACAGGGAAGCATAGATATTATCTTAAGCAAGTAATTCTAACAGGAGATATTTAGGCAACTCAGAAATGTAATAAAAGATATGCAGATAACGAAAAATAAAAGTCATGGTACCAACAAAGTTAATATAACACAACAATTTCAGAGTTCAAGGTACGCTGTTAACCATCCTACCACAAAAATAAATACCGTGGATAATCTCAATCATCCACCATCTGCGATAACGATATAGCGAGTAAAGAAATTATTAAAGCGATAAAAGAATATCCTAAACCTACTACCTACTATCCTAATGATAACCTACACCTATCACTCCTATCCTATGCCTATAAGGGTTCAAATCCTATCCTACACCTATCCTATACCTAATCCTAGCTTGTTTCAGTGACCAAAACCTGACAGCTCTGATACCAACCTGTAACGCCCCGACTTCCCAATACTAAAAATATATATTTTTTTATAATAAATTATTGGATTTAATTAAATAAAATAGAATCTGATAAATGGGGGATTTTTAAAAACTTCGGCATGAAGTATTCGTAATATGGACTATCCACCTGTATTTTTAAACCAACCAAATTTCAAAAAAACAAACAACTGCAATTCCAACTACTTAAGAAAAAAATAAACATTTGTTCCACCTGTCCTAACCGATCAGGTGAACCACACTACTATGCCCTCCCGATCATAAAACAAGATTGGGCACCACAACCAAAATTAAAACATACAAGTTGATAACCAGACATTAAGTCATAATACAACACCCCACTACGAACCCAGATCTCTAACAGGTAGTGGTATGAAACAAGCAACTACTAACTAAGTTATTACATTACAATACTAAATCCTTAATCAAAAGTTAAATACGCACCCCAAATATAAATACAACTAGCGGCACTAATATAAAAATCTGGATTGCTATCCAAAGTCCAACCTTTTACTAGAGCCAAACTAGTCTGTCTACAGTCCACCACAAGTTCTTCTCCTGATATAGCTCCTACGTCGTATCCTTTTCTTCCTTAACTGAAAAAGGGTTATAAACAACAATAAGTGAGCCAAATGCTCAGCAAGTAACAATATAGATGCCAAAATAAAATCAACAACAGGAGTACGGATACAACGATGTAAGAATCATTCTTTGAGCTTTTCCAAATTTTGACAATTTGTAATTCATTCCAAAAAAAAAATAGGGAGAGAGAGAAATCAATTTCTCTTTTTATATCATATTTCTCACCTTTAAAACATTTTAAATTAAATTAAGCTTTTTATTAAAATCGGACAATACGGGTGATCAGCCACGTAATGTCCCCATACCGGACATTAGGTCCCTCTGGACTTTGAAAATTGGGTTCCCAATTAGGCAACACATTGGCCTCTATTGCTGGACTAGGACCACCCTAGCCTCTTACGCCAAATTAAAGTACTGGACTAGGACCACCCTAGCCTCTTACGCTAAATTAAAATAATTAATTAAATGTCCTTAAAGTAAAGCAATTTTCGATGAATAGAATTCTTATACAATAATTCAGAGCAGGGGATTATTCTGTTTATTTGAAGGACAATTGGCTAAAGGTCAAATAAGCAATTTGATTTAAATGCATAAGGCTCACAAGGTAGAGTTCAAGTATCATTCACACGTATTTAACAATAAGGGTTTATCAAGCTATTGTCAATTTAGAGGGGTAATACAAGGTGGTACCAAATATGTTATGGCTCGGGAAAAGTAGGAATATAAACAACAAGGATTACCAATTAATTGAAAATAAAACAAGGATTAGGGATTTAAAGTTTAATTTAAGAGCTACAAGGCATAGATAAGCTAGTGTGGATTAAGGAAATAAATATGACATAAGGTTTAAGCTAGCACAAAAGGCATGTCATACGATAAGGTTTTCAGTTCAACAAGAGTTAAAATAAGTAGGGAAGTGCAATAGTTTAACAACAGTCTATAAGGGTAAACACGAAGGTATAAAGGATTAAGCAATAGTTAGTATGATTTAACAGTATAGTACAAAACGTTCGACAATTAACTTGAAAGAAGCAGCAATAAGTTATAAGAATTTTAAACAACAATTCATGGATAATTGAAAGAATCTGAACTTCGATACAAGATTCGAGTTACTTGCCTTAACCAAATATTTCCACGCTAGTCACTTAGTTAAAAAAACTCTCAGTCTTTGCCTTTCCTTTATCCTTTATGTCTATGTCCTTCGAACCTACACATATAAAAACACTATTTCGGCAATCTGTTCAATAATCGACGCTCCTCTACAAATGTCTAATCTAAATCTACCCTTACGATAATCCTTAATTTCATTGGCTTAATAATAATAATATCAACCCTAGTTCACTGGCACACATGTAATGGCAACCGATAAACATTTAGCAGGAAATCATTTAAATAAAATATAGTCAAATACCACTCCAAATTAGAAGTATATATACATATATATACTCGAGAGTGTATAACTAGAACTTTAGGGAATCAACAATTATTTGAAAATTCGACAGCATCTCCTTTGAATATTGAACTACCCGTCGGAATACAACCGACCCAAACAAGATTTAACAACCATATATGAACTATTTATATTACCGTAAACAATAGCAAACAATTTAAGTTAAAAGTATTACAAATCTGGATTAACTCAACAACCGGATATACAATTTGTAAATTAAAACACGAACTGAAAAATATTATATAATTGATGAAATAATACTTGGCTCAGGGAATCATCATTGCCAATTTCCACCGACTTAACTTAATATCACTGTCGATGGGGCAAAATCCCGGTGGTACCCGAAATTGGGTCTCCGATCCGAAACTCCGCACACAAAAATTATACGAATAATTAACAGCTCTTTTACATCATAACTATTGCATAATCATGTAATTTTCAAGTCTATTACAACTAGAAATTCACGAAAATCAATATACCGAACCAACCAGGTCCTCCTCAGCCAAGAAGGAGCTCACGGTGGAGCTTCCTATTCGAATGCTTCAACACCGGAGCCCCACCCAACTGAGCAGCAACACCAATCAACATAAAACATTCAGAACCCCCCAAATTCGATGCACACGAACTCACACATAACCCATATCTTGACAATTCACACACACACACACACACACACAGAGCCAAATACTCATACACACAATATACATGCTGGACTATACATACACACACTACGATTCGTGAGTAGCAGGGGAAAAAAAAGATGGGTCGGTTTATTTCACTCACCATATATATATACATATGCGTATAGTGATTGGAGAGGAGGGAAAGGGAGTTCACGAGAGGGAGAGAGACAGAGTTCAAGAACGAGCGAGAGGGAGTCGAAAGAAAAGAAATGTCGAGAGAATTCTAGAGGGGTCTCAAGAACACAGCTGAGAATTGAATTGGGGAATTGGGTAATTAGGGATTTAAAAGGAAAGGGAAAGAATGATAATTTACATGCTGAAAAATAATTAAAAACCAATTTAAATCACTTCCAAAAATCATAATAAAATGTAAAATTGATGGAACATTAAACTTTTCATTTTTAAAATAAAGAGTATAAAATTACGATCACCCATAAATTTTTAATATATTTTTAGGATCAAAAAACGAATTAAATATGAATTTTACAAGAATAACTCCCTAAAATGCAAAAGAATTCATAAAATAATTTTAAAATCCTTAAAGATCAAAAATAAATCATCAAGTATTTTTAAAAGTCATATAAATTCATAAAGTTAATAATAAAAAAGATTTCAAAATTTTTTACTAATCCCGATGATTTTATAAAATTCTCAAAAGATCAATAAAACATGATTCAAATAGAATTTATCCCCAAAAATAAAAATAAAAATACGTAGACTTATCTGACACATATAAATCATCAATTAAACCCACAAAACGAAATCACACATATTTCACTTCCTCAAAAATAATCACGTCACATAATTCACATTTAATATTAAATAAATAATTATAAATATTACAAAAATTTCTAAGGCGTTATATACACTCCTTTTTTGCCACCAAACTTTAGGCGTGTGTTCTAAATTTTATGGGGGAGCTATGGTTAAAATTTGGTGATTTATGAATGTGTAGAAGTGGGGATATGAAATCTTTTTTGAGTTGTGTTCTTGTTTGGCAGATTGGAGAGCTTTGTGGTTATCTTTCTTCTTTGCCTTAAAAAAAGTTTTTCTCCTTGTATCTATCCTATATATCAGTTGTGTAGTCTTATAATAAGAGTCCTTGAAGTCCACCAATGAGAATAGACCAATTGTTGATCATCAAAATGCCTTGCCATGAAGAAATGTAAGTTAGTACTTAAGTTTGACATGTTTACTCCTCTTCCACTTGGGTTCTGTAGTTTGCACCAATGGGATTTCTTCCCTTACACACCAATATCACTTAATATCAGCTCATTGCTTGGGTTGGGCCGAATTTGGGCTTCTCCCCATGTCCTTGGGCTTTTGTTTGGGCTTCGTTCAAAGTTCTCTCGTGATTTGATTCATCGATTGATTTTTGTAATCGTCTCAGTGGTTTCTCCTTTGTAAATTCATTGGATATATATTATCCTCTCCCACATTGTATGTTAGTGTGTTAGGGTGGTTCTAATCCTCAAGTAGATATTAAATCCATTATCCTTGGTTTCTTCTCTTTATCTCAGAATTTGCTCTCCCGATTTCTCAAACGTTCTCAAACTCGTTTGCATTCTCTTTTCTCTAGGATTATATTCTCAATCCTCCTTCCCTCTCATAATATATCCTCCATTGGACTTCTAATATTTAATATCCTCAATTCTTAATCCAATTATTATTTTCCTGACTCCTTTGTCAAAGTTGGAATAAAATAAAGTTTGGATTCTCTGAATATTGTCCTCGATTACATACACTTATTTACTCCGTGAATCACTAATATGACTTCGAAATATCCATACCATGTCTCGTACATAGGTGGCATGAAAAATTTCTTTATCCTTAAAATCACTATTCATCCACCAAAATCACTATTCACTAATGCACTTCATCATAATAAGAAAATTTTTAATTCTACCGAAAATTCGGGTTATTACAGTGGTGTTTTATAGAGGCAGGGGTAAAAGGGTCATTTGACAAAAAGCTGAAAATCCATTTTCTTTTAAAATTTGTTTTTAATCATTTAAAAATTGAAATAAAGTAGGAAATTAGTAGAAAAATAATTTTTAAAATTCTAAAATGAAGTTTATGAAATTAGGAACATCCCCATATTTTAAAATAATATTTGTGTCAAAAATGAATTTTATATGAATTTTCGAAGTAAAGAACCTTTAAAAGAAATAAAAGCTTTTTAAATCATTTTAAAATACCAAAACTCACAATTAAATACTCCCACTAATTTTAAAAACTAACAAATGCCACAAAGATGATAATGCAAAAGATTTCATGATTTAAAACGACTCCAATGATTTTATATGATTTTTGGAAGATTAAAAATGCACTTTATAAATAATTTTAATGCTATAAAAATACAAATAAAATTCCACGAACATATACGATACATACCAATCATCACATAAGCACATAAACATGATTTCACACATATCTTGACTTACAAAAAAAATCCTCATCATGTAAATCACATAATTTCCACATTTATCAATTATATAAACATTTATAAATTACGAAAAATTCTAGGTCGTTATACACCGAATTTCCGGGCTGTCACAGGTTGGTATCAGAACGACAAGTTTTGACCATTAAAACAAGAATAGGAAAATGAATTTAGGATTAGCAATAGGTGGAATGGTTTAGGATAAATATCATGTGAACGTAAACTCAAAAAGAGTTGAGTTGAGATTGTTGGGACAGTCTTAACTTTGGGATATGTGTATAAAGGGCACGGATTATGTTTTTACAATCACGTTTCTTGGTTATTACTACTAAAGTACCAGGATGACAGCTCAGACGACTCTGGATCCCATACTTCTCCGCTTTCTATCCCGCCTCTTGCTTTTCCAGAGCCAAATGTTATATTTTGGAGAATCTATTTACATCATGCCTTGAGTTCCTTGGTTGGTGCTAGTATTCGTATGGGATAACAAACAACTTGTTAGTGGTCATAGATAATATCTTAATTCTTTTAAAACTGCATATCTTTTAATATATGATTTTAAATGTACCGGTACACATCATAAAGAATTATTATGCACGCAAACTTTAAAATATTATCGAGTTGCATGAGTCATTTTGAAAATGTTTTAAACTCATTACTAAATAAGTTGTTTGTGGATCCCCAGAATTATGCCACCTAAGAGAGCTAGAACAGGTCAGGCTAGTGGAAATGGGAATGACCAGGGTAGACCAGTAGATCCTGCTATGACCCAGATTTTAGACCTTCTTAGACAACATACCATTAACTTGATCCAGATTTTAGACCTTCTTAGACAACAGACCGCTAACTTGGCTCAGCAATAGCAACAATAGTTCCAGCAGCAACAGCAATATCAAGTGATACCTGCGGTAACTTTTAAAAGTTTTCAAGCTGTAAAACCTCCTGAATTTCATGGTATATCAGATCCGACCGAGGCTAACGCATGGTTAAAAGAAATAGAGAATGCTTTTGTTTTAGTAAAGGTTGGAAATGAACAAAAGATAGAATTTGCAAGTTATTTCTTGAAGAATGAAGCTAATTATTGGTGGGAGTCAACCAAAGCTTTAGAATGAGAGGTTGTGATACCATGGGACCGATTTACTGAGTTATTTCTGGATAAGTACTACCCTAGATACATGCAGAGTCAGATGGAATTGAAGTTTTTCGAGTTAAAGCAAGGAAGTATGAATGTATCGGAATATGAACGAAAGTTTACGGAACTGGCTAGATTTGTATCAGAATATGTTAACACGGAGGAAAAATGGGCCAAGAGGTTTTAACAAGGATTGGAGCCATGGATTCGTGGGAGAGTGGCCGTATTCGACTTAAACACATTTGCTGGCGTGGTACAAAAGGCCATGATAATTGAAGGAGAATATGAACAATCTCAGAAAGAGAAGGAAAGCCAGAAGAGGAAGGCATAGTCACTGGAAAACAATCAAGGATCAAGAACTTTCCAAAACCGTTTCAACAGAAGAACTGGATTACAGACTGGAAGATTTTGTGGAATTTGTGGCAAGAAGCATGCAGGAATTTGTAAAATCAATGTAGTGTGCTACAGGTGTAATCAGAAGGGACACTCTTCTCGTGAATATAAAGCAGTCGTGAGGTATCGATGATGTGGAAAGGTAGGTCATGTTATGAGGGATTATAAAGTAAACTTCGCCACAACTAACACAATGAGAGCAACAGGATAACCAAGAACAAGGACATACAATATGAACATGAGGGATGCGATCAACGATGCATGTGTGGGTGCAGGTACGCTTTTATAATCCGGTAGATGCTAGAGTATTTAATGATTCTAGTCATTTATATTTGTAAAGTTTGCGGGGCCCTTTGAGATTATAAAAGTATGTGTGAAAGTCGCGTATGAACTAACCTTACCACTTCATATGCAACATATTCATAACGTATTTCATATATCCATGCTTAAGAAGTATAATCCTGACACTAAGCACGTCATCGAATAAGAGCCTATCAAGATTCAATCTGATCTATATATGTCGAGTAGCCTGCCAATATACTCGATAAGAAAGAGAAATCGCTTAGAAATGAGACTATATTCCTAGGTAGGGTTTTGCGGAAAAACCCTAAGGTTGAAAAATCAACCCGGGAACTTGAAAGCGACATGCTTGAATAGTATCCTCATTTATTTAGATAAACCGATTCTGAGGACAGAATCATTTTAAGGGGGGAAAGAATGTAACGATCGGGAATTTATTCGATTTATGTGAATTATTGGATAGATATTATTTAGAATATCCTGTTCTATTATGTGATTATTTGAATTACCTGTTTAAATTGTGTTAGTAGGAATTATGTGTTAAATTATTTTACAGTGTTAGAAATATTTTTAGAAATTATGTTGAGTCAAATTTATTTATTTTTAAATTATCTATGGACATTTAAAATTTGAGTTATATTGTCATGATTCAGAAATTATTATTTGAGGAATTGTTTCACCGGTATTAATATTTGAGGTATCATCTATTATACCATAATTATTTTGAAATGTTAAATTTGATCGCTTTAGCGATAGTATTACAGTTGGATTATTATAAAATTTTTAGAGCCCTAATTTGCATTTTTATTTGTGTAAAAATTTTATTTTATTAAATTTACTAAAATGCTCGAAAATTTTATATTTTTACATTTTTTTTATTTTTTTTTTGAAACTAATATTTTTACATTTTTATTAGTTTTAGATTATTTAAAATTTTTACAAATTAGTATTATTATTTATTGTGAATATTGCAAATGTTAAATTTTACCCATCTAAAAATTTTAGGATCGAAATTCGGGGCTTGTAGTGGATTTTTATCAATTCAAGGCGGTGTGCTTTAGAATTATTGACCTCTATCTTAACACCCCAATAATTTTCCCCTGTTTATTTCCTTTGCCCTGTACACTTTCTACTCTCTCTCTTCCGTTTCTCTCAATATCTCAGAATCTCTCACCTTTGTTCCCTACAACGCCACCTCCCCCAAACCTTCACCACCGCCACTTCAAACCCAAATACTCACACACACACCTCCCCCCCCCCCCACAAATACACACCACCACCACTAGTTCACCCTGGTTTGAAGCCCAACCGCAAGGAATAAAGCCAACCCGGCCAGCCTCCCTCCTCCGCAGTCAAGTCGAGTTTCGGTAACCCCAATTCATTTTTGAACTGAATTATAAATTCAATACTCAAATCATTACCTTTTTGTTGCGTGATAAAATTGTCATGAATTGGCGGAAGTGTTCTGATGAATTATGGCTGTGTGTGTTGCGTTGCTTGAAAATGTGTATGGGTCGGTTTCACTTTTCCTAAAATCAAGTACAATGTAAGTGTGTGTGTGTGTTTACGTGTAGTGCATATATATATTAATGTTGTAATGAAATAAAACAAACTGAGCACACTTTTATTTATGTATAAGATAAGCTACAAAGCCCACAGCCTCTGTGTTTTCTCTCTGGGAGCTACAGCTCTCTTTCTCTCTTCTTACAACTTCACCTGCAGCCTACCATAGTTTCATGGCTTAATTTATTACTGGTTTAGATTTTTACCAGACTGCAAACTATGACTGATATTAATATTGAGTTGTTGTCCTGTTGTTGCTGTCTACTATTATCTGCGGCTATCACCTTTCACATGCATTGCTATTTGTATACAGCTTCAGTTTCTACATATTTGTTTTCTCTACGCACGGTTCCAAGATGTATGTGTGTAAATTCTAGCCAGTAGCATAGTTTTATTTATTAGGTATTTGACTGCCACCTTGCATGCTACCTTACCTACTGCCCACCATATTTCCTGTGTGACTAGCCATTTATTCAAGCTACACATAACGTATAACAGTGTTGGAGTGAGGGTTGTGAAATTCTTTAGAGTTGATGTCATGTTATCAGGTTTATATGTTACTTGTTCTGTTTACAAGATTGTGATTAGTATGGTCAATAAACATGAATTTTTGTCTGATTGCCTTACTCTTATTAATGTCCTGGGGAAGGTTAAACAAGTAGGTTATGGGTTTCTTGTGTTCCTAGATGATTAATCCATTTCCTTGTTATTATTCTGTTCTTATTATACAAGTTTTGGAAAAATGATTTTTAAAAATTCTTTTATAATTCCAAAAATTTTTTTGAATGGTTAATTAATAGTTTTGATTAATTAGTTATTTATTTGATTATTTACTTTATGTTATTAATTAATTATTTGATCATTTACTTTATATAATTAACTAGTCATTTTGATTAATTAATTATTTATGTGATTATTTACTCTATTTATTTAAATATTTATTTTATTTATTTGTTTACTTTATTTCCCTAATTAATTACTTTATTTTTAAAAATTCAAATTTTAAGTCTTATTTAATATAATTGATTTAATTCACAATTGATTGATATAATGGCTCAATTAACTTTATTGTTAATTGAATAATTATATTGATTGGTTTTAAATAAATTTCAATCATTTAAAAAGGACTTAGAGTGGGTTATCTTTGAGATAAAAATATCTAAGTAAATCTAATTAGATATGATTAGTGAATTACTTGTTTTAAATGATTAATTACTTTATTTATTTTAATTACTTATGTGGCAAAATATTTTGCAAAAGATATTTGAATTCAGTTACGTGCTTATTTGTTAAAGGGCCCAACATATAAATATTTTTGCGAAAATACTTTTATTATAAAGTTCTTTTGCAAAAATACCATCTTTTGAAAAAAATTTGCAAAAATATGGGATGCAACTACATTCAACCAGATGCAACTGTTTTAACAATTTATTAACAATAATATCTTATTTGTAATGGCTGCGCAGCAGGTTGCATGTGGTTGCATTCTGTTGCATGTGCAATTGAATTCAACTGGATGCAACTAAAAATTGTAATTTGATTATTCATTTTTTTTACTAACTTCCAAATCTATATAAGGGCTGAGCATCATCAAAAAATGGAAATTTGACTTTTAGTTTTTAGTTGCATTCAGTTGCATATGCACATATGCAACTGAATGTAACTGAGTGAAACTAAAAATTGTAATTTGAATTTTCATTTTTTTTACCAACTTCCAGATCTATATAGGAGCTGAGCATCATCAAAAAATGGAAATTTAACTTTTAGTTTTTAGTTGCATTCAGTTGCATATGTAGTTAACGTTCAGTTGCATGTGGTTGTATTCAGTTGCAACTGTTAGAAATCAAAAATTATGAGTGCCCCTACGGAGCCGGTGGAGAACAGATCGGAGATGGGATAGCGGAGATGGAGGAAGGAGGGCGGAGATGGGGGAGGAGATGCAACTGATCAGTAGTAACCTACAATACATTAAGTAAAGCATAATCAGGCGTGAAGAAAGCTGAGATCATCACGTTGGCTACGAGTTAAAGTATGATGTTTACAGGGTAAAAGGCAATTAATTCTTGTGTGAAAAATATTACAATAGAAAAGGAAGAAGAATCGTATCCCAATACAATAGAAGGCTGAGCATAATTTATATTGTGTCGATTTTGGGGAAAAACTGAAACTCTAGACTTTAGATTTTAAAATTTCAATAAGCAGGAGAAAAAGGAGAAGAATAGAAGTTGGAGAAGAATGGGGGTTAAAGAAAAAGGGTGTATTTGCAATTAAGATAGTATAAGATAGTATATTTGCTATTAATTTGAAAAGATAGTATTTTTGCAATAACTAATTAAAAACCTAGTATATTTGTTAAATTCCCTTAGTTAAATTGTGTGATTAGTGTAATAAAAATATATTCTATATTTAGTTACTTATGTGACTAAATGTTTAGAATAATTATTAATTAGCTACTTATGAATGCTTGATCGTTATATTATGAGTGAATTACGAAAAGGTAGTTTCTAGGAAATCGAGTCGTCGTTATATTAGTTGATACAACTAATTAGACGACTGATATAGTACTTCTTTTGTACACTAGGATCGAGTACTAGCACAGCACCAGGATTAGGCACTCGAGGCACTTAGCACGTTATCCAGACCGCTACTTCTACCAGGCAAGTGCTACTATCCCTCACTTCTTGATCAAGTGATGTTAATTTACTTCTGTTATTTATAAAATGTTGCTATCAAATCATTTTGCAAGCATTCCATTCTCAAACTGTTACCCTGCAAGCACTGCATTTACAGACTCATAATTATCTATTTTATCCCACCATTATTCAAATGTTATAATTCACCTTTTATTCTACGTGTGATTGATTTCTAACAATAAAGTTTGAAATCTTATACTGGGCTGATCTGTTATCAGTGAGTTTAAGGACTGTGCGGTGGTTACAACAGATATGTTTTTATATGAAGTTGGAAAGAGAATTGCGTAAGAGGCTGTGGCACCAGCCCAGCGTGTAACTATTATAGCCAATGTCAATAATTGCTTTTAGAATGTATTGCCTTCGGATCCATTTATATTAGAACCAGTGTTTAAATAGCACTGTGCTTCGGGGCTTTAGCGTGACTGATCATCAGCTTTAGCTCAGTGTCATTTTATTCCACTTCATAAAATGGGCCATAACTAATAAATTCCTGCGAAAATGAACGATTGGTAATTTAGTACCAACATTTTTCTACACTGATACTTAAAATATCTATTTTGTGATAAAGGATTCTGATTATTTGAATTATCTGTCCTGTGGTTAAAGTTGCTTTTGGATAAAAGATAACTGTTTTATGGTCATCGTTGTTGATGAAAAATATATTTGTTATTTTGTTTTATGATCAAAGTTTTAGATACAATATCTGCGTCTTTATCAATGTTTTAGAAATACCTTATGTTTTAAATATTTACTATTTAAAACTATCACTTGCTGAGCTTTGTTTGCTCACCTTGATTTATTCCTCTAACCTTTCAGCTAGACGGTTTGATGACTCATGGGAATCCTGGGGATAGCAGCTGTTTATGAGCATGTTTTCTAACTTTTAAAATCTACAGTTGGTAATGTACTCAAATAGACTTTTGGACTAGATTTGCTGAGGTTTGTAATAATTGAATTTAGATTCTTGTTTTAAAAGCCAAAACTTGTGAAAAGATCCTGTGTGACGCTCCCAGATCCGGGGTCGGAGATCTAGGCGCTCACGGTCCATTTTCCATTAATAACATACCTGTTCTTGCACATAATATAAATAAAACAGCCATCGACCCCACAATAACTCACACCGCACACACACACAGAGGTTAGAGCCTCAGAAACGTCACAACATTGATTAAGCAGTAATAAAAGTATCATAGTTATTACAGACCGAATTAAATAGTATTTATGCTACCAGCAACACTTCGATATGAAGCGAAGTTGGCGGCTTGAAAGTTTGTTACGATACACTGCCTTGCACAGGTCATACTGATAAATAAAACGAACTAACAAAAGCTGCCAACCAATCCGGCTAATGGGGCCTACCGGTGGAATCTCAACTGCTGGCTCGGGTCTAGTCACCTGCTTTCGAGCAGTCTGTCTGGGTCTTGCCATTTCGCTTAGCTGTTGTGTTTGTAAAATTTGAAAACAAGCAAGAGTGAGCAACTATAGCTCAGCAAGGAATATATGTATAAGGTAAGCAATATAACATTTCATATGATTGGCAGTTATTAAACTTGTTTGTATCAATCAGACATAAAATCACTTGTCATTGTTGATAAATTCCGAAGGTGCAACAATATGTGCCCTTGTTTTCAAAATAAACTTGCAGTTCTAGATACTCCATTGAGTCAACATCTTTCTCGTCAAAATAGAACACTATCAGCAACTTGGCACAAAAGCCTAAGAAGCAGTGTCAAAGCATTTTTCCAAAATGGAGGAATGGGACTTAAAGAAAACACAAAACCTGACAAGGATTGACGATGATCAGTCGCCACATCCAAGTCCAATAATCCGCGGGTCTTCTCTACCGGTAGAAGGATAGAAACTACATCCGTAACTATCCCCGGGTGAAAACTACATCCGTAATCACCCTCGATGAAAACTACATCCGTAATCATCCTTCGGCAACACCTGGGCCGGAATAATAATTGATGGACCGCCTGGCTCACGGCCGCTTACACATCCCGGGAATCGTTCGTCACCGGTTCCCACACCTGCCAGAGTCCCTTTTTCTTTTTCTTTTAAAAACTGGAATTTGATTGAAAACAGAGTAATTGAGGTCCGACATCAGTCGACCGATGATTCTTGAAATCATACAAGAAGTAGAACCTGACCGGGGGTTTTCGAAAATGTTTTGAGTTCGAAAGAGTACGAGTTTGAAAGTATTAAAGGTATCTTGGATTGACTTCATCTTTGAAACAATGAACAATAATTAATAAATAATATTTTAAGATTTAATATTAATAATTAATAAAATAATTATTCGATAAAATAAACTTTTAATCCAAGATAGGGTTTCGAGTATTTACGAAGATATGAACATAATTACTTGAGTATACGATTCTCCCCGAATGACCCTTCGGGTTTTCGTAATCTAGATACGATATAATAATATACCGCTCCCCGGTAAATAGTATATACGGACCGCTACGACCTCTATTGCTAGAGTCGTTGTCCGAAGAAAACATTTCAATCTAAGTTCAAGGGGTACAAACATATATGTACTTATACAATCTCAATTGCATCAATACTTTGATAAACATAGCATTTGATATGGTTGAAAACTACAAACACAACAGTGAAAGTCCTTGTATATGTATAAGTTTTGAAAAGTAAACTTGCCTTGGTTTGGTTGGTGTGGTCGAGCGTGCGGAGTCGAACGATCTATACATAAGCAATAACCGCTCGTTAGTACCTTAACAATATCTCTTTAATTACGGGGTTTTAGGAAGTACGAAATTAACTTAATGACCTCGTCTTATGACACTCTAGCCCCACTATAGGTTCATGTCATCACTCGATTATGCTCATCACTTAATCGACTTAATTTAGTTACCACATTCGAATCATAACCATTACCCCTAGAATTATGCTCCACTAACGACTTTTTCCCTTACGCGAAATTTACTCTAGCATTTTTATAAAATTCAAAAATTCATATTTTAATCCAATTCTTTTTGGGTGGTCTTCACCACTGCATTCCCTAACTTCTCAAATTTTTCCATGATCCCACATATATTTTTAGGGGTTTAAACAAGGTTCACAAGGGGGTCACTTAGTGCAGTCCGGAATCCAGAAACACAATTTACTTCTCCGGCAATAACTTAAAATCTATAAATCACCTAGTCATGAACCTTACATTTCCAGAAACTAAATTCAATTATATTTCCAACAATATATGGTAGGACCTCAGGGGACAACATTTGGGGGTTCAAAACCGTGTTACAAGGAAGGTCAATGTTCCTGGAAAACTCAGCAAGCATGTATTCACTTAGATCAACCAATTTTCTCAATTCCACAACACAACCAACACTTAATTCACTTAGTTCATGCTTTATATCACTCATGGAGATACATATACTATCCACAATCATGAAAATCACAATCACATCAAAACTCAAGATCCATGTCATCCATTACTTATACCACCAAGATTAACACATATATACATGGATCTACTACCAAACATCATAAACACTACATGGCCAAAAGGGTTTGTGATTTTTATACCTTCTTGAGCACCTAGGAGCCTTGGATAAGCCTTAAAAAACTCAATAACACATTGAATGGTCTCCTACAACCCTTACAATCCAAGATCTAAAAGAAAAACCAAACTTGGTTACTATTCACAATATCTATTATAATTAATATCTTGAAATTGGATGGATGAAATGCCTTGAAACTCTTAACATACCTTTCTTAGATGATGGTGAGGGCCTAGGAATTATATCTTGATTTATGAGTGATGGGAAATGGGGGAGGAAGAACTTTCTTCTCCCTTTCTTGTTCTTGGCCGAGAGCTCCTTGGAAGGGGGGGGGGAAGTGTTTTTGATTTTTTATGTTTTGTTTGTTTGGTGAATAATTGTGCTAAAGGTGTTGGGTGATACATAATGTGTATGTATAGGCAAGGTACTAGCATAGGTATGGTCACATGTACTACTTGTCTCCTCTTTTTGAAAAGCAAAGTAACTAGTTACTATTCCTCTTCCATTTGGTTAACTAGTTTGCTTATTCCTAACCACTTGGTTGCATGGGACTTGCATGCAATACTACTCCTTGTATCATTATTCTTCCACCAATGCTTGTCATTTAATCATTAATTCGTATCGTATCTTAATTAATCTCTTGAAATAATATTTTGTCGCGTAGAGATTTCCCCTATAATTCCTTAAGTACTTAAATGTGTAAATCCCTCGAATATCCATAATTTCTCGTCATAATTCTTAATAAATCTTTTAATACTCTAATCATTCTCAAATCCCAAGTTTTATAAATCTTACTAACAATAAGGCTCTTGCCTTCACAATCTTCCTTTTATCTTACATAGTGAATGCTACAACACAGTTTCTCAGACAATCAATTCTATTAATCAACAGGGATGACTAGAAAGGTTCCAAATTGACAATGTCACATGATATTAAATAAAAGAAAATATTACCAAAAATTAGGGTTCTTACAGCCTCCCCTCCTTAAAAGGATTCCATCCCGGAATCAGGTTGAAAATAGTTGGGGGTGCTTTTCACGCATCGCGCTCTCTAGTTCCCATGTTGATTCTTCGACATTCTGGTTCCTCCACAAAACTCTCACTAGTTTGACAACCTTGTTCCTCAGCACCTGTTCTTTTCTATCCATGATTTCTACGGGTTGCTCCACATATGTTAAGATTGGTTGCAGATCCACTTGATCATGTTCTATCACATGTCGGAAGTCGGTATGGTAGGGTCGTAGCATGGACACATGGAACACATTATGTACTTGCTGCAAGCTCGGGGGTAAAGCCAATTCATAGGCTAACTTTCCAACTCGTCTCAAGATCTCAAAAGGTCCAATAAATCTTGGGCTCAGCTTCCCCTTCTTACCAAATCTCATCAATCCCTTCCACGGTGATACTTTTAACATCACAAACTCTCCTACCTCATATTCTTTGTCCTTGCGGGTCTGGTCCGCATACTTCTTCTGTCTGTCTTGGGCCGCTACCAGCCGTCCTCTTATGAGCTCGATAGTTTCTCTTGTCTGTTGGACCAGTTCAGGCCCTAAAATCTTCCGCTCTCCTACCTCTTCCCAACACAAGGGAGACCGACATCTTCGCCCGTACAAAGCTTCATATGGGGGCATGCCATGGTAACTGTTGTTGTAGGAAAATTCGATCAACGGTAAGTGGTCATCCCAACTTCCCTTAAAATCAATGGCACATACTCTCAACATGTCCTCGATGGTCTGGATGGTTCTCTCACTCTGTCCGTCTGTTTGGGGATGATATGCAGTACTCATGTTCAATTTGGTCCCCACACAATCCTGAAAACTTCTCCAGAACCTGGAGTTGAATCTTGGGTCTCTATCTGATACAATGCTCACAAGAACCCCATGCCTAACCACAATCTCCTTTAAGTAAATATCTGCCAGTTTGTCGACAGTGTATCTCTCGTTGATTGGAAGAAAATGTGCTGACTTGGTCAATCTATCGATAATTACCCAAATGGCATCATGATTAGTCTTGGTCCTTGGTAATCCGACCACAAAGTCCATCGCAATTTGTTCCCACTTCCACTCGGGTATCTCTAAGGGTTGCAACAAGCCACTGGGCCTCTGGTGTTCGGCCTTTACTCTTTGACATGTCAAGCATTTACTTACCCACTCTGCCACGTCCTTCTTCATATTTGGCCACCAATAGTATTCCCTCAGATCTCTATACATCTTAGTGCCTCCAGGGTGAATTGAGTACCTTAAACTATGAGCCTCTTGCAAAATCTCGTCTTTTAATTCTTGAACGTTCGGGATCCATATCCTAGATGCGTACCTCATAATTCCATTCCCGTCCTTCTCACACTTAATTTCCTCCCTAGTCAAAATTTTCTTCATCGAATTCTTTTCTTCTTCTATCTTCTTTTCCTGGCATAACTTAATCTTTTCCAATAGCGGTGGTTGGACTCTTATCTCCATTAAACTCTCTTGTCCAATTCCTGGTAACCTCACCTCAATCTCCAGTTTCTCGAGGTCCTTGATCAATTCGTCTACTGACGTTATCATCTTAAGCTTCTCCTTTCGGCTGAGTGCATCGGCCACTACGTTGGCCTTCCCTGGGTGATAATGAATCTCACAATCATAATCTTTGATTAGTTCTAGCCATCTCCTCTGCCTCATGTTTAACTCTTTCTGAGTGAATATGTACTTTAAGCTCTTGTGATCCGTGTAGATTTCACATTTTTCTCCGTAAAGATAATGTCTCCAGATCTTCAAAGCAAAAACTATCGCTGCTATTTCCAAATCATGGGTGGGGTATCTTATCTCATATTCCTTAAGTTGTCTGGACGCATACGCAATCACCTTACAGTGCAGCATAAGCACACACCCTAAACCTTTATGGGATGCGTCGCTATAAATCACAAAATCTCCCTTATCATCAGGTAGGGCTAGTACTGGTGCTGTCACCAACCTCTTTTTCAACTCTTGGAAGCTCTCTTCGCATTTTTCAGTCCACACAAACTTCTCGGTCTGGCGAGTTAGTCGGGTCAAAGGGGCTGCTATCTTGGCAAAGTCTTGGACAAATCTTCTATAGTAGCCAGCCAATCCTATAAAACTTCTCACCTCTGTCGGAGTGGTTGGTCTCTCCCAATTTGATACAGCCTCTATTTTGGCTGGGTCCACTAGAATGCCTTGTTCGCTAATCACATGCCCCAAAAACTGAATTTCCTTCAACCAAAATTCACACTTCGAGAACTTAGCGTACAACTTTTCTTCTCTCAATGCTCCCAATACAATCCTCAAGTGCCCTGCATGTTCCTCCTTCGTCTTGGAATAAATCAAGATGTCATTGATGAAGACTATAACACACTTGTCCAAGTACTTCTTGAAGACTCGATTTATTAAATCCATTAAAGCTGCAGGGGCATTCGTTAACCCAAATGACATCACTAGGAACTCATAGTGTCCGTACCGGGAGCGAAAGGCCGTCTTTGGTATATCTTCTGGTTTAATCTTTAACTGGTGGTACCCGGTACTCAAATCAATTTTAGAAAAATAAACTGCGTCTTTCAATTGATCAAACAGGTCATCTATCCTGGGCAAGGGATACTTATTCTTTATAGTCACCTTGTTCAACTCCCTATAGTCTATACATAATCTCATACTACCATCCTTCTTTTTCACGAATAACACCGGGGCTCCCCACGGTGACACACTAGGTCTTATCATCCCTTTATCCAACAACTCTTGTAACTGAGTGGCTAGCTCTTTCATCTCCGCTAGGGCTAGCCGATATGGGGCTTTCGAAATTGGGGCCGTACCCGGAACAAAGTCTATAGCGAACTCGATGTCTCTATCAGGTGGTAGTCCTGGAAGATCATTCGGAAATACGTCCGCGAACTCATTAACGACAGGGATTTCCTGTAGGTTTGGTGCCTCCTTCTTGGTATCCTTCACATAGGCTAAATAGGCTTCGCATCCTTTACGTAACAGCTTCTTAGCTTGAATCATAGTCAGGAACTTTTGGTTTTGCCGTTTCCCACTAAACACTACTTCCTCGTCCCCTGGCAGTCTCAAACTTACTTTCTTCTTGACACAATCAATCTGGGCTCCGTGGGTTGTTAACCAATCCATACCTACTATTACGTCAAACTCCCCTAGTTTAAAAGGTATTAAGTCTACCCGAAAGTGTCGCCCTTCTATTTCATGATTAGCTATCTCTATTTGCAATCTGTCTTTCAATGGTTCAGTCTTAAGGCCTAACTGACATACAAAATCTAGAGATATGAAAGACTTGGTAGCTCCCGAATCAAATAAAACATTTGCCTTAACTGAGTTGAGTAGTAGGGTACCTGCAATCACATCCGTGTTCCTCACGGCATCCTGCACCGTCATGTTAAAAGTTCTTGCAGTAGGGGCCTTGTTAGAAGCAGTTCCACTCACTCTTGATGCAGCTGGCCCAGAGGACATACATTCCCTCATTCGGTGCCCTGGTTTCCCACACTTGAAGCAATTACCTCCGGCACTGGTGTTGTTACTAGTTCCTCGACAGGCGTTAGCATAATGTCCTGTCAGCCCACAGTTGAAGCACTTCACATCCTGTAGGTTACACACGCCCGCATGTTTCCTTCCACATTTATTGCATTCTGGGGGTTGGGCTCGGGATGGGGTAGAGTAAGACGATCCCTGTGGTCGGCCGCTCTGGCCCACATTCCAACTTTCAGCTCTCTTGGTTCCAAAGTTTCCGTTGGGTTGGGACATCGTTCCTCGCTTAAATTTGCTCGGAAAGCTTCCTCCCGCAGAGTTTCCCTTTCGACTATCAAACTTCCTCTTCTTTCCTTCCCTCTCTTTCTGCATCTGTTCACTCTCAGCCTCAACAATTGATGCTTTCTGTACCAGGGTGGCATAGTCTGTCAGCTCAAGAACCGCCACACGATTCTGAATCCATTGCTTTAGCCCTATTTCAAACCTTCGGGCCCTCTTTCCCTCAGAGTTCACATACTCCGGCACAAACCTCGACAGATCAGTAAATTTGGCCTCATACTCGGCCACCGTCATGTTACCTTGCTTCAGTTCCAAAAACTTCAGCTCCATTTGTGTCTCCATGAATCTAGGAAAGTACTTCTCCAAGAACAGCTCGCTAAACCTCTCCCAGGTCACCACACCTCTTCCTTCCAAATTCTTCTTAGCTTCCCACCAATAGTTCGCCTCACCCTTCAGAAGGTAATTGGCGAAAACAGTCTTCTGCTCCTCAGCGACACCTAGTATCTCGAAAGATTTTTCCATTTCCTTTAGCCAGGCCCTTGCCTCGACTGGGTCGGCAGTTCCTTTAAATTCTGGGGGTTTCAGGGATTTGAAGTTCCGGAAAGCATTAGCATTAGCATTTTGGGGTGGTTGCTGAACTGGGGGACGGTCCAAGTTCTGCCTAAGTAACTCCATGAACTGTTCCATAGGACCTCCCCTAGGATGTTCTACCTCTCGGGTATCATCACCAGCTTCTTCTTCTTCATACTCAGAGTCATCAAACAAGTTATGATCGTTGCCCTCACTCTCACTCAGGTTTACATTCTCCCCTTCACGATTCTGGTGGCCTCCGGTCCCATGGTGGCTACCCTGGCCCTCAGAACTGATCGGTTGAGCTCGAGTGTTCATTCTTCTAGGTGGCATGATTCTGATAATAAAACAAGAAATGGGTTAGGGTTTTCCAATTACCTAACAGCGTTGCACGGGTCAGGAACGTATCGTTCCTTCTCATAAGGGTGGAAGTTGCAAAAGTTTTAATAACCCGATGCTGGAGATAGAACGTCAAAACATTTTTGTGAAAAATCCCTGTGGGATGCAAAAAAAACATTTGCAAGAGTTTTCAAAATTTTGAAACCTGAAAAATATTTTTTTTTTTTTTGAAAAAAAAAAATTATTTTAAAAATTGTAGGAACATTTTTGGAAATTATAGAGAACAATTTGAAATCGCATATCGTAAATTTGAAACATCATGGTTGTATTTGTGGCTTGTAGCAATTGTATAATCACAGTTGTATATCAAAACAGTAAAGCATGGCATCGGAAAGTAAAGTAGTTGAGACAATATCAAGGAAACTGAAACTAAATAAGTACGGTACAAGTGTTGTCACAAAGTTTGGATGTTAGAGCCAAATACATAGTTCCGATGTCAAAGTCTAGCAAAAGTGCAATAAATACAAGTACATCATCCGAATAGTCAGGGATACACAAAAGTAGGGCTACATCCGTACATACTACCCGAAGTCACATCTACATATCTGTAGGTCAGTCTACTCATCCACTGGTCAGAAAGGATATCGCTGCACAAGTCAACTATCCCGCAAAATCGACACACTAATGTCATCTGAACCTAGGGGACTGAGCTATCAGTAACACATCACGGGGCCGCACCGCGGCGGAGCAGGGTCCTCACTCGGGCAAATGCACGACGCACAACACGCCTAGCATCCCTAGCCTGGATCACTCTGCCCCCGCGGATCCCTAATCCAAGAATCCTCTCGCGACTCCTCCTCTCAATCCTATGGAGTCGAGCCCTAGTCCTCCTAGCAAAAACGGTCCTCATCTCAACCTGGATCCTCAAGAGCGCCTCGCGCTCCTCCACTAGTGCCCGCCTCGCCTCGTTAAGTCGGGCCTCTGCAGAAAGTAAGTCTCGGGTCAGGAACTGTACCACGTAAGCGTGCTAAGTACCCGACACTGGGGGTAGGTCCATTGGTGGAGGTGGTATGACAGGAACAGGAGCAGGTGCAGCAGCAGTAGCAGGAGCAGGAGCAGTAGCAGGGGTAGGGTCAAGCTCCTCCTCGCCAGAAGTGTCATCCTCGGAGTCACCGTCCGATGAAACAGGGCTAGATATCTGTGGAGAAGGTGGGGGTGACACAACAGGACCCTCACCGGATCTCACACTCTCCTCATCAGTTGCTACAGGAGATGGGGTAACAGGAGATGGGCTCCTCAACGGGATCCTCATCATCAGTATCTCCTATCAGCGTAATCCAGGGGCCAAGCTCAGAGTCAGCACCCATATCCTCCTCAGGATCCTCGGTATCTCGCATCAGTGCATCATCATGCTCTCTCTCAAAAGCCTCAGGGTCTGGTATCTCCTCCATCTACACAAGGGAAATAAGGAGGGTCACTAACCAAAAAGAAAGGTTTAGGAGTAGTTCCCTCACTGGCCTTAAAGTCAGGGCTATATCCGATAACCCGACTACAAACTCGATGAGAGTTCTAGGTATTATTAAGGTTGTTATTAGGGTTATTATTATTGTTATTATTATTAGGTTTGCTTTCTTAAATTACTATCATTTCTGAGAACTGTAACCTCGCTCTGATACCATTTTTGTGACGCCCCCAGATCCGGGGTCGGAGATCTAGGCGCTCACGGTCCATTTTCCATTAATAACATACCTGTTCTTGCACATAATATAAATAAAACAGCCATCGACCCCACAATAACTCACACCGCACACACACAGAGGTTAGAGCCTCAGAAACGTCACAACATTGATTAAGTAGTAATAAAAGTATCAGAGTTATTACAGACCGAATTAAATAGTATTTATGCTACCAGCAACACTTCGATATGAAGCGAAGTTGGCGGCTTGAAAGTTTGTTACGATACACTGCCTTGCACAGGTCATACTGATAAATAAAACGAACTAACAAAAGCTGCCAACCAATCCAGCTAATGGGGCCTACCAGTGGAATCTCAACTGCTGGCCCGGGTCTAGTCACCTGCTTTCGAGCAGTGTGTCTGGGTCTTGCCATTTCGCTTAGCTGTTGTGTTTGTAAAATTTGAAAACAAGCAAGAGTGAGGAACTATAGCTCAGCAAGGAATATATGTATAAGGTAAGCAATATAACATTTCATATGATTGGCAATTATTAAACTTGTTTGTATCAATCAGACATAAAATCACTTGTCATTGTTGATAAATTCCGAAGGTGCAACAATATGTGCCCTTGTTTTCAAAATAAACTTGCAGTTCTAGATACTGCATTGAGTCAACATCTTTCTCGTCAAAATAGAACAATATCAGCAACTTGGCACAAAAGCCTAAGAAGCAGTGTCAAAGCATTTTTCCAAAATGGAGGAATGGGACTTAAAGAAAACACAAAACCTGACAAGGATTGACGATGATCAGTCGCCACATCCAAGTCCAATAATCCGCGGGTCTTCTCTACCGGTAGAAGGATAGAAACTACATCCGTAACTATCCCCGGGTGAAAACTACATCCGTAATCACCCTCGATGAAAACTACATCCGTAATCATCCTTCGGCAACACCTGGGCCGGAATAATAATTGATGGACCGCCTGGCTCACGACCGCTTACACATCCCGGGAATCGTTCGTCAACGGTTCCCACACCTGCCAGAGTCCCTTTTTCTTTTTCTTTTAAAAACTGGATTTTGATTGAAAACAGAGTAATTGAGGTCCGACATCAGTCGACCGATGATTCTTGAAATCATACAAGAAGCAGAACCTGACCGGGGGTTTTCGAAAATGTTTTCAGTTCGAAAGAGTTCGAGTTTGAGAGTATTAAAGGTATCTTGGATTGACTTCATCTTTGAAACAATGAACAATAATTAATAAATAATATTTTAAGATTTAATATTAATAATTAATAAAATAATTATTCGATAAAATAAACTTTTAATCCAAGATAGGGTTTCGAGTATTTACGAAGATATGAACATAATTACTTGAGTATACGATACTCCCCGAATGACCCTTCGGGTTTTCGCAATCTAGATACGATATAATAATATACCGCTCCCCGGTCAATAGTATATACGGACCGCTACGACCTCTATTGCTAGAGTCGTTGTCCGAAGAAAACATTTCAATCTAAGTTCAAGGGGTACAAACATATATGTACTTATACAATCTCAATTGCATCAATACTTTGATAAACATAGCATTTGATGTGGTTGAAAACTACAAACACAACAGTGAAAGTCCTTGTATATGTATAAGTTTTGAAAAGTAAACTTGCCTTGGTTTGGTTGGGGTGGTCGAGCGTGCGGAGTCGAACGATCTATACATAAGCAATAACCGCTCGTTAGTACCTTAACAATATCTCTTTAATTACGGGGTTTTAGGGGGTACGAAATTAACTTAATGACCTCGTCTTATGACACTCTAGCCCCACTATAGGTTCATTTCATCACTCGATTATGCTCGTCACTTAATCGACTTAATTTAGTTACCACATTCGAATCATAACCATTACCCCTAGAATTATGCTCCACTAACGACTTTTTCCCCTGCGCGAAATTTACTCTAGCATTTTTATAAAATTCAAAAATTCATATTTTAATCCAATTCTTTTTGGGTGGTCTTCACCACTGCATTTCCTAACTTCTCAAATTTTTCCATGATCCCACATATATTTTTAGCGGTTTAAACATGGTTCACAAGGGGGTCACTTAGTGCAGTCCGGAATCCAGAAACACAATTTACTTCTCCGGCCATAACTTAAAATCTATACATCACCTAGTCATGAACCTTACATTTCCAGAAACTACATTCAATTATATTTCCAACAATATATGGTAGGACCTCAGGGGACAACATTTGGGGGTTCAAAACCGTGTTACAAGGCAGGTCAATGTTCCTGGAAAACTCAGCAAGCATGTATTCAGTTAGATCAACCAATTTTCTCAATTCCACAACACAACCAACACTTAATTCACTTAGTTCATGCTTTATTCACTCATGGAGATACATATACTATCCACAATCATGAAAATCACAATCACATCAAAACTCGAGATCCATGTCATCCATTACTTATCCCACCAAGATTAACACATATATACATGGATCTACTACCAAACATCATAAACACTACATGGCCAAAAGGGTTTGTGATTTTTATACCTTCTTGAGCACCTAGGAGCCTTGGATAAGCCTTACAAAACTCAATAACACCTTGAATGGTCTCCTACAACCCTTACAATCCAAGATCTAAAAGAAAAACCAAACTTGGTTACTATTCACAATATCTATTATAATTAATATCTTGAAATTGGATGGATGAAATGGCTTGAAACTCTTAACATACCTTGCTTAGATGATGGTGAGGGCCTAGGAATTATATCTTGATTTATGAGTGATGGGAAATGGGGGAGGAAGAATTTTCTTCTTCCTTTCTTGTTCTTGGCCGAGAGCTCCTTGGAAGGGGGGGGAGAGTGTTTTTGATTTTTTGTGTTTTGTTTGTTTGGTGAATAATTGTGTTAAAGGTGTTGGGTGATATATAATGTGTATGTATAGGTAAGGTACTAGCATAGGTATGGTCACATGTACTACTTGTCTCCTCTTTTTGAAAAGCAAAGTAACTAGTTACTATTCCTCTTCCATTTGGTTAACTAGTTTGCTTATTCCTAACCACTTGGTTGCATGGGACTTGCATGCAATACTACTCCTTGTATCATTATTCTTCCACCAATGCTTGTCATTTAATCATTAATTCGTATCGTATCTTAATTAATCTCTCTTAATTATATTTTGTCGCGTAGAGATTTCCCCTATAATTCCTTAAGTACTTAATTGTGTAAATCCCTCGAATATCCATAATTCCTCGTCATAATTCTTAATAAATCTTTTAATACTCTAATCATTCTCAAATCCCAAGTTCTATAAATATTACTAACAATAAGGCTCTTGCCTTCACAATCTTCCTTTTATCTTACATAGTGAATGCTACAACACAGTTTCTCAGACAATCAATTCTATTAATCAACAGGGATGACTAGAAAGGTTCCAAACTGACAATGTCACATGATATTAAATAAAAGAAAATATTACCAAAAATTAGGGTTCTTACATCCTGCCTAGTGAGAGTGTCACTTTATTTTATATTATTTATCTATCCATGTTACTAGTAAGTGACACCGAATTTCCGGGCTGTCAGATTGACCTTATACGGTCCTTCCCACTTAGGCATTAGCTTTGTGATGCCCCCCCAAATTCGGGGTAAGGATTTGGTGCCACAAACCACTAAAATCAAATATAACTTTATTATACAACGACCCCTCACCGAGGATCGATCTCAGGTTATAGTATGAAACGAAAATCTAAATTATAACAATTATCACAACTATTATACCTTTTTATCTATAGCGCAGTCCATTACTGTATGTCCAAGCTAGCTCTGAAATCTATTCTTTTTAGACTGCCTTATCGCTCTCATTCGAATTGTAATACGTATGTAGCCAATCCTTAACCTTAACTGAAAAGGGAAGGTAAAACAAAGCAAGAATGAGCCAACAATGCTCAGCAAGTTAATAGTATAGTGAAACAACAATATCTCGATAATTCATTGATGAAAAATATCAATGACCAACTTAACTCAAGGGAGAAATTCAATTTCCATCATAGTATTAAACTTTCCATTTCTTCAAATCATAACTTTTCAACAAAACATTCCTTTCTTTAAAACAGTTTTATCCTTGAAACACACTTTTCATAAGACCTTTTAAAAACATTTAAGTTGATTGGAGTTTTTCCATGACTACGGACAATACGGGTGATCATCCACGTAAAGTCCCCATACCGGACACGAAGTCCCTCTGGACCTTGAAATTGGGTTCCCCATTAGGCAACACATTGGCCTTTAAATTTCTAGACTAGGCGAACCACCTCTAACCTCTTACGCTAAATAAAAAGTGCTAGACTAGGGGAACCACCCCTAGCCTCTTACGCTAAATAAAAAGTTGGACTAGGACCACCCTAGCCTCTTACGCTTCTCCAATCTAAAAAAAAGTTTCTTAACAATTAAAACATTTCACTTTTCAGTCCTTAAACTCAATGATAACAGATCAGGCCAGTATAAAAATTTTAAAACATCATTAAGTGATTAAGCCATTTTAATGAGCAACAATAAGAGTTTAAGGGTCAGGAAAGCAATTGATATAAGGAATCATAAACATCAAAGCAGTAAGATTAACTAAGCAATTTATAGTTCAGCAAGACAAAATTATGAATCAATAAATCAGCAAGGCATCATTAATCAATTAAGGAACAAGCAGTTGTTAAAGCTCTAAAAAGGAAGCAAACATTTATATAATATTCATAGAATAGAGGGATATGAAATTCAATGGAAGAATTAAGTTACTGCACTGGCTATAAACCACTCATTTCAAAGTTATCAATTAATGAAATTACGTTGTAAAGTTTGAACAAGCATAGTAGATTTGAATAGTATAAAAATGAAGATTTAAGAAATTCTCAATTACTCAAGGTCTCACTCTTGTCGGCTAAGCACTCATAGGTTTTAGCTACCAGAACCGGCATGACAATAATGAGTTTGAAAAAATAGAAGATCTCAACTCATTCTCGGTTTTAACCGTCACTGAGCTACACATGCTTCCACGACAGCACAAACCTCGAATTAGTTTACAACAATATGAAGAAAAACGTTCTTTGAAGAATATTAATAAAGATGAGGGATACTGAGATAAAATAATTTTGAAGGAAATCAACACCTGGAAGATAGGTGGAGAGAATCAACAATTGAAAAATAATTTGAGAATAATTATATGAATGCTAGTTAAAGGAAAATGTTACTTGAAACAAAGGAATGGGGTATAGACCCAAGCAAAAGATTTGGAAGAAAAACTTACGAATGGTAGAAACAGATTCATGTCATTCAAAATGAAAAGAAAGGGGTATAAACACAAGAAAAATGATTTGAAAGAAACATCGTATAAATAACAAAAACAGTTTCACATCACTTGAACAATAAATGAGTGATAGAATACTGGTCTCAATACACGGATTTTCCATTTCCATCACATTGATTCGTCATTCACTTTACATCTATCTCTTCTTCTTTATACATGGGTCTCTGCTCGGCTATACATTTATCTTTCCACTACACTTTGTCCGTCACTCTGCTATTATCCTCATTAATTCTGATGATTCTCTTCTTCCTCTAGATTCCTTCTATACATGTGTTGGCTCTCAGTCGGTCTCCTACTCGTACCTATAGAGAGGTAAAGTACTATTTCAGTACACTTATAACCTTAGCCGTCTAACTCTATTCTACCCAATTATGTCTTATACGCTTTACAATTTATCACATATAGCTCATACCGACCATATTCTCAAAATAGCAATATATAATCACATAACACTTAGCACATATTTTTAACTTACACTTATACCTGTTAACAAGTATCTCGTATCTATTTACAAATACTTCTCATCAATTTACTATACGAATTACAAAACAATTCTAACAAAAATTGGACAACACCTCCTCTAAAATATAACTTAACCTGTGAGAAATACTATTAACCCAATCAACCACAAAATATCCTTTACTTCAATACAATACACAATCCTATTAATTCATACTAATGTACCTCATTTGTACATCCCTGACAATCCATAAACTTGATACACAACGTACATATACCACAGTTCCACCAAAATGTACATCCAACTTCTTTTATCCTTAAAATCAAGTCAATATCCACAATAGTAATTTAACAATTATAATTATCACTCTAAATACAACTTACAATTTGCTAATCATATAACATATCCATTAATCACTAATAGTTTTCCAAATAACTAGTTAACATTTGACAATTTATAATATTTGAACTTTCGTCACTTTACTCCATAAATCTAAAAATCAAATTATAAATCTACGTACACACATGCATCCTTGTAGTATTACAACCCAACTACAACACGTAGATGTACACTATTTAGAATATATTAAGTCAAAATCAAATTAACAATTAAAACTTAAATTGTAAATCCATGTAAACATTTAAAATCGAACAATTCAAATAATCTGAATGTTATTCTACTAATAATATACATATTATACTCTAGGAAAATGTAATTTTATTTTTAGAAACCTTACAATTTTTAGAAAATTTTGACGGCATCCCCTTTGTACGGGTAGCCTACCAGTCGGAACACAACCGACAAAACCAATCAACAATTGTCACATAGAATTACTTATACATTATACCACCGATATCACATCTTATATCCAAAAATCCATACGGTAAATATGATCAATTACTACCTTAACAATTAATAAAAATTTGTTAATCCAGACAATCTCTTTAATTAAGGGCAAAATTCTAAAACATACTACATTCAACCAACATACTACATGATTAATTCAGTGGTGAACCATGATAATTAAAAATTAGAGCTCATAATTAAGGTGTGAGAGAAGACCTCATGTCAAAAGGATCGTTTTTTGATTTTATAAAAATGTTCGAATCGAGGTTAAGTGCGAATGAAACCCTTTGAGGAACACTTGGTTATAACTTTGGAAAACCACTTAGAAAATGAACAATAAATCTCGAGGTATAATCTTTGTTAGTAAACGACCGACCTTAAAACTTATACGACTTAAGTACCTACCAAGTGTAAGTGTAATGACATGCCTTAGTAACGAACAAGTGTCGGATCATAACGGTGTTAACAAGAGTACACTAAAGGGTGCATAACGAGATAACTTTAAAACGTGTTTTAACCTAAGTAAAGCATCTACTTAGCATTTCAAAAGCGTTAAGTGATTAATCTCGAATATTTTGATTGTTTATAGATCACTGGACTGACCCAGGACACACTACCCCCACCAGATTAACAAGCAAGTTTCCAAACATTTTGCAATTGTTGTTGTGATAGTATATATGATTTGATTATTGTTAAACATATGTCATAGCATGCATGCCTGCTTTCAAAGTATTGTGATACTTGTTTTATGACTTGAAACAAGTATTGTAATACTTGTCATAGATATGTGAGATATTAGTTATAAGCCGGATATTGCTAAGATCCTTAGTGAAGGGCATATAATCTTCATTCTTCAAATATAGACCGGGAGTCGGTATTTCTGTATATATATATTGTGATTATTTCCTGAGAAAAATATTTAAATAAATATTTTCCCATTATTTACTTAATGAATATTATCTTGAATATTCATTTCAAGTTGATTTATTACTATTTCGAATATTGATTCCAGGGTTATTTATGAGCAATATTTTATATTAAGAATATTCTGGAAATATTTATGGTTTAATAAACATTCTTTGAATATTTATTTAATTCTCTTTACTAGTTCTAAAAATAATTTATTTTATTCAAAAATTATCTTTGATCTCCAAATATTATGTAAAATATTTATGAGTCTTATTATTATTTTTTTTATCAAGGAAGGTTCTCAAAACTCTATTTTTCCATTTAAATCTATCTTATGGGAAGATTTAAATGATCGCTAAAAAACTTTCAAAATATAAGGGAACCTTACTTGAGAGCTGTTATTTATTTTGTTTGACTACCCGATCATAAATCTTTGAAATTATTCTTTCCATTCGCAACTTGGTTGTTATTAATCAAATTGAATCTTTTGTTACTTCCTCACTGTTCGAGGGGTAAGATTGATGGAACAATTCAATATCCATTAACAAGCAATAGCTTGGGAAATATTGGTGAATTTCCCTTTCCAATTAGATACGAATACTTTGTGGAGTCCTATCAACAAGTATTATACTTGGGGAAAGGGGGACGAACTTTACGTTTCAGAGTCATGGATGTTACTCCAACTAGGAGCCGTGTTAGTGGCCGAGTGGTACCGGTCCATCAATGGCCCAACCGTTGGCCGGGGAGTTCCAGGGGGCGGTGGACAAGTAAATCCGTCTGTCCTTCCTTTTACATGTAGAGAATAATCATGAGATGCATAACATACGACTTATCATCGTAAACGTTATGGCTTCTGCGCGTCAATGCTCCAGAATTAGTTCATCTTGCAAAGTTGGAAATTTTCTGCAACATTATAAGTGTTGGCAGGGTTGAAAAGTGTTCAAACTGGAATTGCAATATTTTCCTGCAATTTCTTCCTCATGACATATGTTGATATATTGACCATATCTTTGCATAACAGATATGTCTACGGAGTATATATTTTGAGTTACCTTGTAACTTCATCTTTTACATTATACTGGCACTATGTTCGTTAATGCATGGCATTTGGTTTCAAAGATATCTTTGAACTGTTATATATTATTATTCAGTTATACATTATTTTTTGGTGGGCTATTGCTCACCCTTGCTTTATTTGTTATATCATAACAACAGATAGATCTGATGGCCCGCACAAGGCGTACCCAACGCAAGCAGGTGACAACCGTCAGAGGGTTATCTGCTAATGTCATAGCAGCCATTGCGGAGGTAGGAGCAGCCAGTAAGCTAGATTGGTAGCTTTTGTGTATCAGACTTACATATATGTATGACTTATGTTAATCAACGGCAAGAAACTATTAAACTTATTCTGTAATCATTTTGGGTTGTAATAACTTATAACTTGTGGATCCTATGATTAGAGAATTATTTCAATTTCATCTCTGAGACTATAACTGGTTGTGTGTGACGTGGTATTACTGTGGGGTCATAGCATGCTATTTATTTATTTTGATTCAAGTGCAAGTATTGTTTATGGAATATGAGACCGTAACGACTAGGCCCCCGACCCCGGATCTAGGCTATTACACCAGTGGCACCGAGACGAAAGGACAGAGCCTCCCCTCATTCTAGCGCCAATGATAACTCCAGAACCTGATCAAGCGCTTTCTCGACCATTCCCACGCCTGGTGAAGGTAATGCTAGTGGTTGGGCCTCTACAAAACAATGTCGGGAGGTGGATTTGGACCCGCGACGCCTCCGGCGTGAGAATAAGAGTAGGCTTTGGAAGGTAAAAGATATGGACTAGAGTATTGAAATGTGGAGGGTGTGTGTATATAGGTGTATAAAAGAACATAACCCCTACACCTTTCTCTATTGGTCTATTTATAGGCCAAGGATTAGGGTATAGGGGTTGGTACCTGCAATCATAAGCGTTGGATCCTAAGTATGCGGGACACTTGTATGTTGTAGATATTCCCCACCTGTCCAGGTGATAATTGTGGGGGTGTGTACCAATGTCATGCCAGCACGTGGATTGATTGTGCCAAACATAGGATTCTTTCATTTGTCGTTGTCATGTGGGACCACCATCATGACCTGTGTGTGCCACATCTAGTAGTGTGGCGTAGTGTTGTCTCACGCATCTTGGGCCTGGGTTGCGGGTGTTTTGGATTATACCCCAACCGGGACTAGTGCCAGACAGGTCTCGTGCCAACTTGGGCTGAGCCCAGACTAGTGCCCACCTGGGTTGAGCCCAGCCAAGGTTACTTATAGCCTATCACTGCCCATAATAATTGTGAAAAAACCTGGAAGATTACCCCTCGAAACTGATTTTCATACTTTTAACAACAATCCCACTTCCTTTTTATCCTCTTTACATCAATTGACCACTATCAACAACCATTAATTAAGCAAAACACCAAGTTACACAAATCCTAAAATCTGTCCAAGATAAATAAATGTATTTATAAATCAATTCAACTTAAACAAATCATGAAGAACAAAAAATACGGTACATTGGTCTATATCAAGCTTTATCAAAGCAAATCCACGTATAAATCAACTTTTTTCTGAAATCTCTCCATATGAAATCAAGTTTAAAGCTCTTTAAAACCCATTTGAATCAACTAATTAAGTTAGGCTTTATGCTTATCTATGTATATCACAAGTTTTGATATGATCTAAAAGCAAATCAAGAAGGTGTGTGTGTGCGTCAATTGAATTTTTCTGTCTCCTCTCTCTCCCTTGTATAGACATAACCGATTATGTATGAAGAAGAATAGAAGAAATGACTAATTTTCCCTTTCATCAATAATCTTTACGGCAAAATAAATTCTTTCATTTCTGAACTATTTTGATTTTATTATTTTAATTCCTGAACTAAAGATTTCCTATTGTACATAATTTAACTTATGAATTTTTCAATATTCAGTCCTTCCGTTAAAAGGTGACTAACAGACGTTAAATTGATTGGTATCTGGAAAATGTCCAGAAACTGACCACTGGAAATCTGGAAACCAGTCTCAAAACTCAAGAAATTGATTATCATACAATCTATACACCCTTATAAACAACTATGGCCAATAATTACATTAAAATCCATACACAATAATAACAAAATCCATGACACATCTATTTTCTGGCGAACCAAAAACAAGCACAAATTTTTTGAAATAATTAGATAACCTTCTAATTACATGGATCTATACGTATATACAAGCAAAACCTTCAAACGATTAATAAAAACAAATTCTGGTCAAAATTAAGAACTCCGGTGATGCCAAAAATCAAAGATTACCAAAACTTGATTTTGATGATGGGGGTGGATAGAGGGTGGAGAGAGGGTTGTTTTGGATATTCACACGCTCAATTTAGACACCAAAATCACCACGAAAAGTCGGTTTGATTTTGTATTTGGTGAAGAACTAAAATTCCATTAAATAAGATTCTAACGTTTGTTAGAATCATTTTAACGGAAGGACTTAAATTAGAAAAATTCAAAATTTAAATTATGTGAAATAGGGAATCTTTAGTTTAAGGATTAAAACAATAAAACCGGAATAGTTCGAGGACGAAATAATTTATTTTCCATTATCTTTACTCTTCTTGGCAAAAAAAAAATATGTTTAATTTTAGAATTACCATTCTACCCTTGTCTTAAATAAATAAACTGAAAATCCATTTCAAACTGATATATTTACTTTATTAGATAACTAATGTGCTACCCGATATGCTAAATTTTTTTAATTGTTAAGTTTCTAGCATTGGGACCAGAGTGTAGTGACTACTAAAATTTTGGAAAAAATCCATCTTACATTTATTATTAAAACTGTATTTGGTTGTTAGTACAACTATTTTTAAATATTAAGAAGGTTTTTTTATAACCAAAACGAAATATAAGTAGATTTCCAAAATCGAATAGAATTTTAAACGTAAAAAATCACAAATTTCTTATCTTTTTTGTTTCTTGGTAGTTCAAATTGGAAAATAATTGTAAACCATCGCTAAATTAAAGATTATTTTGTTAATTTCACGTGAACCATAAAATTGTCCACATTAAGTTTTAAAAATTCTAGATAAAATATAGTAAATTGAACGTGTCAAAGGCTTTATGCAAATCGACTTTGAGAGCACACTTAGCAGTGCCACCTTCCCTAGAATAACCCCGGAATAATTCTTGAGCCAACAAAATATTGTCTGAGATGTTCCTGTTTTTAACAAAAGCCGATTGAGCTTTGTCTATGACATTGGGAAGAACATGCTTAATTCTACTGGCCATTATTTTGGCAATGCATTTGTATGCAACTGAGCATAAAGAAATTGGTCTGTAATCTGTCATAGCAGAGGGGGTTAGAGTCTTAGGGATAAGGGCTATACTAGTCGAGTTTATACCTGGGTGCATGATGGAAGTATTGAAGAAGTATTTTATAGCAGCACAGAAGCAGGTGCTGACTATTGTCCAGGTAGTTAAAAAGAATTCAACAGTCATTCCGTCGGGGCCAGGGGCCTTGTTTTTCTTCATGGCTTTGAGAGTATTCAGGATGAGATCATCAGTTATTGGAGCTTCAAGAGCAGAGGCTTGAGCAGCATTAACTTGTGTGCAATGGATACTTGGGAGATCGACACTTGCAGTAGGAGTAGAGCCTAAGGAATTTTGAAAATAATCAACTGCTACCTTTGAACATTGGTCATGACCCTGAACCCAATTCCCATGCTTGTCAGTGAGAGCTAAAATTTTGTTTGTGTTCTAGTTTGATCGGACTTGGTTGAAGAACAAAATTTGTTCCCATCTCCTTGGTCAAGCCATTTCACTCTGGATTTTTGGAGAGATAAAGCTTCCTCTTGAAGCAAATGATTTTCAAGCGTTAAGGCAAGTTCTTTCTGCTGTTGAAGAAGGTCTTTATTTTGAGGTCTCTGCTGAATTTGTTCTTGAATAGAGTGGAGAGATGATTGACTTTTAGAAACATTTGAATGGACATTACCATTTTGTTTGTTGAGATTGCTGAGCCCTTGCTTGACCTTTTTAACTTTCCTGCTGAGAATAGACATAGGATCACAATTACACCTGATATTCCAAGATTTTTCCACCGTAGGAAGGAACCCTTCAAGTTGGGACATGAAGTTGAAGAACTGGAATGGCTTTTTAACCTTATCTAGGTGCAAAGGAATGTTTACAAGAAGGGGGCAGTGATCCATCAGACCTTTGTGCTTTGCTTGGCCAGCTAGAATTGACCAAAATGCGGTCCAGACGTTTGTGGATAGGATTTGCTGTTTGGTTATTACACCAAGTAAAAGTGTCACCCACTGTTTTAAGGTTAGTAATGCCAGAGTTCGCAACACAATCCTTAAAGTTTTGCATATCAGTGTTCCAGCGTTCGAGACCACCATCAACCTCAGACAGGTCCAAAATGCAATTAAAATCTCCAAGAAAGCTCCATGGGCCAGTGATAGAAGTACTCAGCGATTCAATGTCTCTCCATAAATCCTCACGCTGATTCGGGGTATTATGAGCATAGACAAAGGTAACCACAAATTTGGATTGATTTTCCAGGAAGCAGACATCACAGGTTATATGTTGAAATGAACTAGACATAAAATTAACAGTCCATATAGAGCTGTCAAACCCAACCCAAATGCGGCCATTGGGGTGGCTACTGTAGTTAAAAAACCAACTCCATCTTCTAGATATTCTACGAGATAAACTTAAAGATTTCTTCTCTTTTACTTTAGTTTCGACACAAGCCATAAAAGTGATTTTATAATAAAGTGCTTGAGCTCTTTTTGATGAGCAATTTTATTTAAGCCCCGAACATTCCATACTGCAAAATTCATTAAATTAAAAGAGAGATTTGGCTGACTTACTGGCCTGCCGAAGAGATTTCTTATTTATGACTGGTGTGAACTCATTCTTGTCATTTGTAACAGTAGTTTGATCCACCATTTTATGGTCCTGCCTTTTGTTTGCATTTCTTTTTCTTTTGATGAACCCTAATGGTTCAACAATTCCTTCCTCGTTTGCATTTGAGGTACTTTGCTCATATTCTTCTTCAAGGCCAGCAAGAGATTGAAAAGCATTGCCAGTGGTGATCAGAGCCACAATTTCCCCTGGTTCAAGATCAGTTTCCTGTATAGAGTCTCTTGTTTGGAGCTGAGTTTCCCTTTCTTCCCCTGCTTCAGCAATATCACTTTTCATGTAGTCTATATTATCATTATTACAAGCTTGTTCCAATAGCAATATTGCACTTCCTCTTGAGTAACTGGGCATCCAAATAAGGTTCCCACCGTGTAAGGAACAAGGGCATTTTCAGTGCTTCCCATGTTGGCAGCTTCATTATGTGAGGCCTCATTTCTATGAGATTTAGGTCCTTGTGTCGTTCTTTGTTTCTTTGCAACCCTTTCAGGATTATTGATGCATCTAGAGAGGGAATGACCAAAAGCTTTGTAAAAATTACATGAGTAAGGTAGTTCACCATACTGAATTTCAATTTTTGCTTCCTCAAGCGAGTTTGGAAGTGGGATCCTAACAAAATCAGGTCTCAAAGAAGAGTATGCGAGTTCGACATGAGTACCAGCATATTTGAGGGGTTCGAATTTGGCCGTAGCAGCATCAAACTTTAAGGGGGTGCCTACTGTGCGTGCAATAGAGCTTAGTCCTTCTTTGCACCAAAGAATATCTGGAACATCTACAAGACGTATCCAACATGGAACTTTCTCGATAACATTGCGTTTGAAATTCATGCCTTCGTTCCATGGCTTCAAGAACATGGTTTTCCCACCGAGTTGGATAGAATTGAGGCTCAAGGCTCTGTTTTTTTCTTCCATCGTGGCAAATCTGAAAGTATAGTACCCTTTATTGTTGTAGTAAACTCCTGTTAGACCTCGATTCTTCCAGAATCGTTGAGCCTGTTCACGAATGTACTTGAAAGCAAACGCACCCCCAATGAAGTACCCAATGATGCTAGTTTCCCATTGCCTTTGTGCTCTAGTGAAGAAATCCTCAGAGAACTTTACCGTGGCCGTTCCATCCTCATTATAACTAATAGCAGCATTCTCAGCTACAGGTTCATTTGTAGGGATATTCTTTGCCACAACGCTGCTCCAAGTAACAGTTCTTGGCTTCGAGGTGTCTTAGGCTTTGCTTGCTTCACCCATTTCCGTCTTTTTCCTAGTAAGAGCTTCTTCTTCTACTAGAAGTACTTCTTGTGGTGTTATGCGTAGGGAAGTGACCGCATCCGAGTATTTGGAAGAATCTCGGCTGGAGTCCAATTCTGGGCCAGAGGTTGGCTACACAGATCCATCATTAAGAATTAAGTTGATCTGTTCTCTCATACGAGCTTGGGCATCTGGGGGAAGTGGTTCGCCCATTACTTCATCAGAGTTAAAGGAATTTTCCTCTTCAAAAATAAGTTGTGGCTGAGGTTGCGGAGCAGAGACAGTATAGTTGGATCCAACAAAGGCGACAAACTCATCAGAGTTCATTGAGCCTAAATGTTCAGAATTGAAAGAGCCCATCGGAGATGTAGAATAACAGATCGAAAAATGAAGTATAGGGGGTGAAAAAGGAGAGTGAGAGGAGTTCAAAAAGCTAGAGCGTAAGGATGGTGAGTTGAGATTTAGTGATGGGAAGGGCGGTCAACGGTAGAAGATTGGTCTTATAAGTATAGATTTCTGGAGTTCTTATCAGAAATTTATAAATATCAAGAATTGTATTCAACCCCCCCCCCCCCTTCTACAATTATAAATTTATAAAAGACCATGAATATACTGTTCAATGGTCTAGAAACAGACATGGTTGACAATGTTATTAACTGTACTACCTCCAAGGAAGTATGGGACACTGTTCAAACCCTTTGTGAAGGAACAGAACAGGTGAGGGAAAACAAGATGCAACTACTAATCCAACAGTATGAACATTTCCACTTTAAGAGTGGAGAAACATTGAATGATACATTTAGTAGATTTCAAAAGCTACTAAATGGTTTGAAACTGTATGGAAGAATCTATCAGGTTAAAGATTCTAATCTCAAATTTCTGAGATCACTGCCCAATGAATGGAAGCCAATGACTGTTTCTCCAAGAAACACTCAAGAGGACAAGACATTTACTCTTGAAAGGCTCTATGGAACTTTAAAGACATATGAGCTGGAAATGGAGCAGGATGAAGAGATTGAGAAGTCTCAAAAGAAAAGTGGGTCAGTTGCACTTGTTGCCAACTTGGAGCAGAAGGAGGAAAGGACAGAAGCTGCTAGTTCTACACCAAACAGGGAGGTTTGTAAAGGTAGAGCAGAATCAAGCAGGAGCAAGGAAAAGGTGTCTGAGGAATTGAATGTCCTTCAGCAGGATGAATTGGATGAAATAAATGAGCACTTAGCTTTTCTATCTAGGGGATTCTCTAAGCTGAAATTCAAGAGAAACTTTGGGGTGGCCAAGCCATTTAACAAGGATTTTTCCACAAGCAACTATGTGGATAAATCCAAAATTAAATGCTACAATTGTGGAATTGCTGGTCATATGATAAGTGAATGCAGGAAACCTAGATCTGAGAACAAGGGAAAGTCAACTGAGACTGTTGACTACAAGAAGAAATATTTTGATCTTCTCAGGCCGAAAGGAAAGGCATTCTTGACCCAAGAGTATGACTGGGCTGTTGATGACAATCATTCTGATGATGATGCTGAGTTTGTCAACCTTGCATTGATGGCTGATTCTGGAGAGTAGGAAGCAAGTTCAGCTAGCAATCATGTATTTTCTACTAATCTCTCTGAGCTCACCAAAGAGGAATGCAATAGTGTTATAGATGAAATGTCTACTGAACTATATCACTTAAGTGTTACCATTAAATCACTTACTAAAGAGAACAATAGGATTAAAGAGTCTAATCTGTTTTTAAGTGATAGAATTGCTGCTCTAGAAGCTCAATTTCTAGAATTTGAGAAAATGAGAGTTGATTGCAATAATGCTAAAAGTGAACTTGAAGTTGTGTTAAAAAGAGAACTGATTTTAAAAGACCAGCTTGATAGGTTTCGGGGCAACAAGCACAACGGAAAAACGATAATAAACAATAAAAACCGAAACCTAACCCTAGGATCTGTGTATAAGACATGCTGATTATGGAGAATAGAATCTGTACCTTATAAAAGCTTTCCGATTCGGTTGACAGATGGAGGTCCAAGAACGATCACCACACAGCCCTCTTCGTGAGATCTGCTTCGCTAATCAGTCCACACGAACGCACGATTGTCTCCACAATCTCCGGAGTTGGTACTAGCCGTAATCTGCCCTCTATCTCGATCTCTCTCTCTAGCCTCTCTTGATGTAGGGCTGCTAGGGTTTTTGCTAAAAACGATTTTTGCAAAAGTCTAACCCTAAACCAATACATCTCTATGTATTTATAAGAGAGAATGAGCTGGGCTTAACCCTAATCGGTTTGGGCTTCTACTAAAACCAAACTGATTTGGGTTTTAATGATTTAAATTCGAAATCTAATTAACTAAGTCCAACTTAATTAATTAAATAACCAATTTCGAATTTTATCATTAATTAATTTAAATTCGAAATTTAAATTAAAACTCCTTTTAAACGTTCTTATTGTGTAACCCTTTAGGTTATTATTACGTTGGCAATAATTTTAATATCCAATAATAAAATTATAAACAATGAGCGGCATCTAGTAATACATCATTGCTACCCAAGTAATAATAATTGGTGATCCAATTAAACCTTTCGTGATTAATGTTTCCGTGTAATATAATCCCTTTAACCATATATTATAGATTAAACTCGAGGCATGTAATTAGTCATCCTCATCAATGTTTAATCCGGGTTTCCTTGATCAATGAGTAGGCTATTAAAAACAAATCAATATTTGAGCATGGCCATGCATTTTCACAGTCTCACTCAATCAAGAGGCCAGTAATATCTCTCCTAAGAATAGGAGGGTTAAATCCTTTATCTATCATTCATATTTCTCATACGTCTCATAATATACCCAATGTACATTTTTATCATAACCCGGTCAAAGGTAACTTTTAATGTAGTCAAAGTATATTAATCCTCGTATAGAAATATAATGATCTCAAGTCTAAGGATCATTACACCATTATCACTGTGAGTCTTTCTAATGACATTATCAACATGTAGAAACTCACTGTGGGTCAATCCAGTGCCATGTAGAATATTACATTCACCTATGTTCTTGACTTTAGTATCACTATACCAATGACCAATGAGATGTGGTCATCAGTCAACAAACATACTAATCTTTATGCATTATAATTGTCCCATATTAATAATGCTCGATTAGGGATATTTAGGAATATTAACACTATTCTTATAATCTCATTTTTAAGTCACATACTTAAAGATTTAGAATACATGTTACATATTCCAAGGACATTTATTGTTCTAATATTTATATCGCAGTAAATAAAGACATAATAAATTTATTGTTGAATAATCGATATAACATAATCACTGAATAACAAAATAGTCTATCCTAGAATTACATTGTCTCTAGGGCACTAACACTATCAATCTCCCACTTGCACTAGAGCCAATCGCCCATGTATCTAATACCCATGGAACTAGTGTGACCTTCGTGCTTCTGCTGCGACAAAGCTTTGGTCAGCAGGTCCGCAACATTATCATTAGTATGCACTTTACATATATGTATATCTCCTCTCTCGTTTATCTCTCGAAGAAGGTGATATCTCCTAAGTATATGCTTTGCTTTGGAATGGGACCTCGGTTCCTTTGCCTGTGCAATAGCTCCATTGTTATCGCAATACAGATCAACTGGATCTACGATCGACGGAACCACACCAAGTCCCGAAATAAATTTCCGAATCCAAACAGCCTCTTTGGCTGCTTCACTGGCAGCAATATACTCAGCTTCCATTGTAGAATCCGTTACTGTCTCTTGCTTCGAACTTTTCCAGCTAACAGCACCTCCATTTAGACAAAACACAAATCCAGACTGGGACACAGAATCGTCCCTATCTGTCTGGAAACTAGCATCAGTGTAATCTTTTACAACCAGCTTCTCATCTCCTCCGTATATCAAGAACGAATCTTTAGTCCGTTTAAGGTACTTAAGAATATTCTTGACAGCTGTCCAGTAAACCTCACCTGGATTAGACTGGTACCTGCTCGTCATGCTTAAAGCATACGAGACATCAGGACGAGTACATATTATCGCATACATTATAGAACCAATTGCCGAAGCATATGGTACTTTACTCATACGGTCCTTATCATCTGATGATTTAGGACAGTTTTCCTTTGAGATCACTATCCCATGAGACACCGGGACAAAGCCCCTCTTTGCCTCTTCCATTCCAAAACGATGCAATACTTTGTCAATGTATGTACTCTGACTTAGGCCGATTAATCTTTTAGATCTATATCTATAGATCCTGATCCCTAAGATATAGGTAGCATCGCCTAAGTCTTTCATCGAGAAACGGTTTTCAAACCAAGTCTTCACAGCCTGTAGAGAAGGAATGTCATTCCCTATTAGTAATATGTCATCCACATATAATACTAGGAATGCCACATGGCTCCCACTAACCTTCTTGTAAACACACGGTTCATCCTCATTTTGTATAAAACCAAAATCTTTGACTGTTTCATCAAAACGGATGTTCCACCTCCTTGAGGCCTGCTTCAATCCATAAATTGATCGTAGCAACTTACAAACCATTCTAGCAAACTTTGGATCAACAAAACCCTCAGGTTGTGTCATGTACACATCCTCTTTTAAGCTTCCATTTAAGAAAGTAGTCTTGACATCCATTTGCCAGATTTCATAGTCATAATAAGCCGCTATCGCAAGCAAAATCCTGATGGACTTGACCATAGCTACCGGTGAGAAAGTTTCATCATAGTCAATACCATGAATTTGCTTGAAACCTTTCGCCACTAGTCTTGCTTTGTTGGTCTGTAAATTTCCATCCATGTCAGTTTTCTTCTTGAAAACCCACTTGCACTCTATGGGTTTAACCCCATCAGGTGGTGCAACCAAAGTCCATACTTTGTTTTCATACATGGAATCCATCTCAGATTTCATGGCTTCCAGCCATCTCTCAGAATCTGGACTATTCATAGCATCCTTGTAGGTGAGAGGCTCATCATTATCTACAAGCACCACATCGCCACCTTGAGTCAGGAGAAATCCATAATATCTCTCTGGCTCATGGCGAATCCTACTTGATCTACGAACGACCTGTGTTTCTTGAGCAGTATTGTTCTCAACATCTTGAGTCTCATTCTGCTTGTGTTCCAACTCTGGTTAAACAATATTTTGTAGTTCTCGATCCTCATCGAGATCTATTGTCCTTCCACTGTTTTTCTTAGAAAGCAGTACTCTCTAGAAATACAGCCGTTCGAGCAATAAACACTTTGTTCTCAGAAGGTTTATAGAAATAATACCCTTTAGTTTCCAACGGGTATCCTACAAAATTACATTTGTCTGATTTCGGTCCTAGCTTATCAGAGATCAAATGTTTCACAAACGCTTCACATCCCCAAACTTTCATAAATGAAACGCTATTACGTTTTTCAGTCCATAACTCATATGGTGTCTTTTGAACCGATTTTGAAGGAACTCGGTTTAGTGTTTGTGCAGCCGTCTCTAGGGCATAACCCCAGAAACTAATTGGAAGATCCGCATGACTCATCATCGATCGCACCATGTCCAACAAGGTACGATTTCTCCTTTCAGACACCCCATTCCATTGTGGTGTTCCAGGAGGAGTGAGTTCTGATATGATACCACACTCCTTTAAGAAATTCTTAAATTCTAAGCTTAAGTATTCTCCCCCACGATCAGATCGTAGAGTTTTAATACTTTCGCTCTTTTGCTTCTCTACTTCAGCCTTATACTCTTTGAATTTTTCAAACGATTCGGATTTGTTCTTCAAAAGATACACATATCCGTATCTACTAAAATCATCAGTAAAGGTTATGAAATAGTAATAGCCACCTCTTGCCATCGTACGCATTGGACCACATACATCACTATGTATCAGTTCCAATCGTTTGGTGGCCCTCTCACCTTGTCCGGTAAAAGGAGCTTTAGTCATTTTTCCAATGGGACATGGTTCACATTCCTCGTATGATTCAAAATCAAACTTGTCTAAGTATCCATCCTTATGTAACTTAGAAATGCGATTCTCATTTATATGGCCTAAACGATAGTGCCAGAGGTATGTATGATTTTGAGTCATTTGTTTTAAGACGTTTGTTATTTATGTTATAGACAGGAGTATCAAGATCAAGAACATATAAACCATTAAACAAACGTGCAACCCCTTAGGTAACATTATTCAATGAAAAGGAACAACTATTGTTCTGAATTAAGAAAGAAAAACCAATCTTGTCCAAACAAGAAACGGAAATAATGTTTCTGTAAATCGCAGGCACGTAAAAACAGTTCTCAAGTTCTAAAATGAGCCCTGTGGGCAACGATAAATGATAAGTCCCTACAGCTAAAGCAATAACCTTTGCTCCATTGCCAACGCGTAGGTCAACTTCTCCCTTCTCCAATGCTCTACTACTTCGAAGTTCCTGCACATTAATACAAATGTGAGTACCACATCCAGTATCTAATACCCATGATGTAGAAGTAGATAAATTGACTTCTATAACATAAATACCTGAATCAGAAATCTGAACAGCCTTCAGTTTCTTCAGACCATCCAAGTAATCTGGACAGTTTCTCTTCCAATGACCCGGCTTCTTGCAGTAGTGACAATCACCCTTGTAAGCCTTCGCGACATCTCCCTTCGACTTTCCAACCTTTTTGAAAGAGGGCTTGGAAGGAGCAAGAGCTTTTGATGCAACCTTTTTCTTGCCCTTCCATTTCCCCTTTCCTTTAGCACCTTTCTTGCCCACCATCATTATGAGAGCTTTCTCAGGTGCCTTGACCATATTTGCTTCAGTGGTCCTCAGCATGGCCAATAATTCCATAGGAGTCTTATCTTGCTCAATCATATTAAAAGTCATAATGAACTGAGTATAGTCGCTGTTCAAAGATTGCAAGATTATATCGACTTGAGCCTCTCGCTGAAGCGGGAAACCCAAACGAGCAAGGTAATCACAATACCCTATCATCTTTAGAACATGTGGTCCAACTGGTCTGTTGCCCTGCTTGCACGAGAAGAGTGCCTTGCTCGTGTTGAACTTTTCCACACGAGCCTGTGATTGAAACATCGTCGAAAGATGTTCAAACATAGTATAAGCATTCATATCAAAATGCTGCTTCTGAAGCTCAGCATCCATAGTGGCAAGCATAAGACAAGCCACATCAATCGCATCATCAATATGCTTCTGATAAGCATTTCGCTGATCAACAGTGGCATTGGCAGCAGGGGTTGCCGGTGGAGGAATATCAATCACATAAGATTTCTTTTCCTGTATGAGAACAATTCTCAAATTCCTAGACCAGTCAAGGAAGTTTGATCCTGTCAGCTTGTCCTTCTCAAGGACTGATCGCACAGAGAAAGTGTTGTTTGTGTTGTTTGCCATTTCGAATATCTACAATGTTAAAATGCATAAAATAATTAGTCTACGGAATTCTTAAATTATGTTCAAGTGATTATTCATATATATTCATAATATATATATCTCCCACTATTTTTATCAAATTAATAGCCCTACCTATCAATTCGCAAAAGTATCTCTAAACCTTTCTAGTGAGCCAAGATCCATATTTCATCCCTTTTAAGGTCAGCTTTGGCTTTTCTCCTTAAAATGATTACTTAGGTAGACAACATTTGTCAATTATATCATATATAACTCTTGGATAGTTTGGTAGAACAACATTTGTTCACATAACAGCATTTGTTCCTATTCATCCAGTAAATCTTACCAAGCTCTATGCCTCTAAGTTCACAATCCTATTGTGGTCACTTAGTTAAGTCAAACCCAAAGGTCTAACATTTGAGTATCACTAACTTACTCGATCGCGCCTTACCACGATAAACGAGGGTACTCCGCTTTGGCGCACCTACCCTTTGTCGATCTAGGTCTTGACGAGTGTTTCCCATTTGGAAGGCATCTTAAACTTAATATTTTGTTAGGGGTTTGTTTAAAACGACCATGATCCCATCATAAAGAGATTCGCAATTTTTCCTTAAATTAAATACTTCAAATCAATATTCACCAATGGTTTGATTTCCAGGTTGTTGGAGGAGTCACAAGCGGCCTCACTTAATATCCAACTTCCTTACAGGTATGACCCGTTTTTGACAAAATCTCCCCATATCGAAATAATTGAAAATTCGTATTTAATTCCGTGTTTCATAAACACAGAAATCTCATAGTCGTTATAGTAAATTTTAAAATCTCGAGTCGTTACAGATTTTATCTTATTTAAGCAGGCATGGCATGGGTGATGTATCTAATACATACATACATTCTACTTAATCTAATTAAGCATGCATATCTATCACTACGCATACATATCATCATATGTAAAGTGCATGAATGTAAAATCGTGCTTGGTTATGGCCCAATCCTATATGATCTTTCCAAGCTAATGGAAAAATCTAGGTCAATCTATGGTGGTTTATAAAACTAAATTATTACATAGTTGGTCTTCATAAATACATGTCTTCTTTGTGTCATTAACCTTCATCTCCATTGATCCTTCATTGCAAGCTTCCAATGATCTTCTTATTACATAGAATATAAAACATAACTATACTAATGTACTTACATAAGAACTCGAGTTACATTCGAGATGAACAATTACAAAGCACCAAGAAAACGACATGCAAGTCGTATTTATAAAACCAAACTAGAATAATAAAAACCACTAACCTATGGGTCTCAAGGCCATAACCAATCACCATGCTCAATTAACACTTAAGAACATCATCAATCATATTATCATATCATAATATATCACATGAATAAAGCATATGTCACAAGCCCAAATTTGTCACAAGCCCTAAACACGCGGAAATTTTTGCAAAATCACGTATCAAAATACATAAAAATCATGTATCAGAATACAATTCCAGAAGCATATATCAATATACATGCGACCTTAATTCCAGTTACCAAAAACATGTATCAGCATACACGTAACCCTAATCCCAGTAAACAGATCGTATCCGTTTGCATCCATCCGACAGTTTATATCATCATACAAACCAAACAGCATACATATCATAACAGATCGCATACATATAAGACATGGTAGATTCTAAACATGCTAGCATCATCATATCAGATTATACAAATTCATTATATCACTCATATAACATAACTGTATCATGGCAGATTCATCAAACATGCATACTCGTAAAATACAGTAAACACGTAACCAAATCAACTTCTTATACACGTAGCTCTGATGCCATTGATAGGTTTCGGGGCAACAAGCACAACGGAAAAACGATAATAAACAATAAAAACCGAAACCTAACCCTAGGATCCGTGTATAAGACATGCTGATTATGGAGAATAGAATCTGTACCTTATAAAAGCTTTCAGATTCGATTGACAGATGGAGGTCCAAGAACGATCACCACACAGCCCTCTTCTTGAGATCTGCTTCGCTAATCAGTCCACACGAACGCACGATTGTCTCCACAATCTCCGGAGTTGGTACTAGCCGTAATCTGCCCTCTATCTCGATCTCTCTCTCTCTAGCCTCTCTTGATGTAGAGCTGCTAGGGTTTTTACTAAAAACGATTTTTGCAAAAGTTTAACCCTAAACCAATACATCTCTATTTATTTATAAGAGAGAATGAGCTGGGCTTAACCCTAATCGGTTTGGGCTTCTACTAAAACCAAACTGATTTGGGTTTTAATGATTTAAATTCGAAATCTAATTAACTAAGTCCAACTTAATTAATTAAATAACCAATTTCGATTTTTATCATCAATTAATTTAAATTCAAAATTTAAATTAAAACTCCTTTTAAACGTTCTTATTGTGTAACCCTTTAGGTTATTATTACGTTGACAATAATTTTAATATCCAATAATAAAATTATAAACAATGAGCGGCATCTAGTAATACATCATTGCTACCCAAGTAATAATAATTGGTGATCCAATTAAACCTTTCGTGATTAATGTTTCCGTGTAATATAATCCCTTTAACCATATATTATAGATTAAACTCGAGGCATGTAATTAGTCATCCTCATCAATGTTTAATCCGGGTTTCCATGATCAATGAGTAGACTATTAAAAACAAATCAATATTTGAGCATGGCCATGCATTTTCATAGTCTCACTCAATCAAGAGGCCAATAATATCTCTCCTAAGAATAGGAGGGTTAAATCCTTTATCTATCATTCATATTTCTCATACGTCTCATAATATACCCAATGTACATTTTTATCATAACCCGGTCAAAGGTAACTTTTAATGTAGTCAAAGTATATTAATCCTCGTATAGAAATATAATGATCTCAAGTCTAAGGATCATTACACCATTATCACTGTGAGTCTTTCTAATGACATTATCAACATGTAGAAACTCACTGTGGGTCAATCCAGTGCCATGTAGAATATTACATGCACCTATGTTCTTGACTTTAGTATCACTATACAAATGACCAATGAGATGTGGTCATCAGTCAACAAACATACTAATCTTTATGCATTATAATTGTCCCATATTAATAATGCTCGATTAGGGATATTTAGGAATATTAACACTATTCTTATAATCTCATTTTTAAGTCACATACTTAAAGATATAGAATACATGTTACATATTCCAAGGACATTTATTGTTCTAATATTTATATCGCAGTAAATAAAGACATAATAAATTTATTGTTGAATATTCGATATAACATAATCACTGAATAACAAAATAGTCTATCCTAGAATTACATTGTCTCTAGGGCACTAACACTATCACAGCTTGAAAAAGAACAAGGGATAATTGCTAAATTTCAAAGTTGTAGGAATATTTCTCAAAACATAATAGAAGTCCAGGGAATAGAATCGTTTGTGAAGGATACCTGGACTCAAAAGAAAAAGGAGCTAGAACCTGGCCTTGAGGATCTAGAGACTATTTGTGAATCAACGGATAGTGATCATCCGTTGACAGATGAACCATCAACGGATGAGAGGTATCCGTCGACTAACAAAAAGTTTATTAGTAAGAAGGAACTCAGGAAACTGGATATCAAGTATGGTCCAGTCAACAAGAACTTTGTTAGTGGTGAGAGTAGCAAAACCAAATCTAGTAGGAAGGCTAAGGCAGGTGATTTAAATAACAAAAAGGCTATTGGTAAATCAGATAATGAAAAGGTAGAAATTGAGGGTAAAAAGAAAAATAATAGAAATGGTAAGATAGGCATCAACAAGAAAAACAATTATTCTCCTGACAAGTTTGCTCCTAGGAAAACTTGTAGTAATTGTAATAGTGTCAATCACCTATCTTCTAATTGCAAGATTGTCAACAAGGCTTCTGTTCATGTACCTCAAACAATACCATATATGCCTGCAATGCCTGTTATGCCTGGTTTGTATCAAAATGCTAGTTTTTCAAATCCATATGTGAACATGCCATATGTGTCTAATCCTTATTTTCAATCTGTGAATGTGCCACAAATGTCATGGAGCATTCCTGGCATGAATAATATGTATACCAATTTTCCACAAATGCATGCATCAAATATTCATGCAAATGAGCATTTGTCAAACCCCATCACTCAAGCATCTGCACCTAAGTTGAAGAATGCTAAGAGTGCAAAGTCAAAGGCTAACAAGAAAGGACCCAAGGAAGCTTGGGTACCAAAATCAACTTGATTTGTTTTTGAAATGTGTGCAGGGAAACAGAAGGAATCTATGGTACCTAGACAGTGGATGCTCTAGGCACATGACAGGAGATTCAACCCTGCTCATAGAGTTCAAGGAAGGAGCTGGCCCTAGAATTACCTTTGGAGATGACAGCAAAGGATATACTAAGGGTTATGGCCTGATTTCAAAAGAAAATGTCATCATTGAAGAAGTGGATTTAGTTGAAGGTTTGAAGCACAATTTGCTGAGTGTCAGTCAGATTTGTGACAAATACTATGAAGTAAATTTCACAAAAGAAGCCTGTATTGTTTCTGCCAAGGAAGACAACAATGTGGTATTGACAGGCTTTAGAAAAGGAAATGTTTACATAGCTGACTTCAATTCAGCATGCTCAGAATCCATTACTTGTCTCTTCAGAAAAGCAAGTAATGATGAGAGTTGGCTATGGCATAAGAAGCTGTCACATTTGAATTTTAAAGTTATGAATGATTTGGTAAGAAAGGATCTTGCTAGAGGAATCCCTCAATTGGAATTTGTCAGAGATGGACTGTGTGACGCCTGCCAATTAGGGAAACAAAAGAAATCATCCTTCAAAAGCAAGACAGAGTCATCCATTGTTAAGCCTCTTCAAATGCTGCATATGGACTTATTTGGTCCAGTAAATGTCATGTCTATTTCAAAGAAGAAATACTGTCTGGTGATTGTAGATGATTTTTTTAAGTTCACATGGACCTTCTTCCTGCACTCCAAGGATTGTGCAAGTGAAATCATCATCAATCACCTCAGAATAATAAACAATGGTTCTGAAGACAGAGTACAAAGAATCAGGAGTGACAATGGTACTGAATTCAAGAATTCCACAATGAAGATTTTCTGTGAAGAGAATGGAATTGTCCATGAGTTTTCTGCTGCCAGAACACCTCAACAAAATGGGGTTGTTGAAAGGAAAAAAAGAACTCTCATTGAAGCAGCTAGAACAATGTTAAGTAAATCAAGGTTACCAACATATTTCTGGGCTGAAGCTATCAACACTGCATGCTTTACTCAGAATATTTCCTTGGTCAATCAAGCTAGAGGAATGACTCCTTATCAGTTGTTAACCAACAAGAAACCAACTTTAGCTTTCCTTCATGTCTTTGGATGTAAGTGTTTTGTGCTAAGGAATCATGGAGATAACTTGGGCAAATTTGAAGCAAAGGCAGATGAAGCTATTTTCGTTGGATATGCAGCAGGGAAAGCCTACAAAGTCTAAAATCTAAGAACCAACATTGTTATGGAATCTCTACATGTTGTGTTTGATGATCAAAAGATTCTAGGCCTAAATGATGAAGGCTCCCATGAAAAGTTGGAATTTGAGAATGAAGGTGAAGGAAGAATGTACTATGATGATGATGAGGAAGATGAAGATCATGACCACAGAGATCCACCAAGAGTTGTTGTACCAACTAGAAGTGATGCTTACACTGGAAATGAAGCATCCGTTGACAGTCATCCTGGAGCATCCGTTGACAATATTAGAGATGCATCCGTTGACAGAGATTCTCAAGCATCCGTCGACAGGCAAAATTATGCATCCATTGACAGTCAACTTCATAATTCAGCAAGGACAACAAACTCAGGGGGAGTTTCTCAAGGTCAAAATTCAATGCTAAATCAACATGATCATGCTCATGGAAATGAAGCAACCTCATCAAGATCAAACCTTCCACCTTCAAGAAAATGGACTAGAGATCATCCATTTGAGTTAATCATTGGTGAATCAAATTCAAGAGTCCAAACTAGAAGGGCCACTCAAGCAGAATGTCTATACAGTAGCTTCCTGTCTCAAGAGGAACCTAAGAGAGTGGAAGATGCCCTTCTAGATCCAGATTGGGTCTTAGCAATGCAAGAAGAGCTAAACCAATTTGAAAGAAATAAAGTATGGAAACTTGTGCCCAAACCTGATGATAGAAGTGTCATAGGTACTAAATGGGTTCTCAAGAATAAGACAGATGAAAATGGCATAATTGTGAGGAATAAAGCTAGATTAGTGGCAAAGGGCTATTCTCAAGAAGAAGGGATAGATTTTGATGAAACTTTTGCTCCAGTGGCAAGACTTGAGGCAATAAGAATCTTTCTAGCCTATGCAGCACATGCCAATTTCAAAGTCTATCAGATGGATGTCAAAAGTGCCTCTCTAAATGGGGAACTAGAAGAAGAGGTCTATGTCCATCAACCTCCTGGCTTTGAGGATCCAGAATTTCCAGAATATGTATATCTTCACATGAAAGCACTTTATGGTTTGAAGCAAGCACCAAGAGCCTGGTATGACACTTTATCTCAATTTCTTTTCGAGAACCACTTCACTAGAGGTACAGTAGATAAAACCCTATTTCATAGGAATATCAATGGCTCTTCAATACTTGTCCAAATCTATGTAAATGATATTATTTTTGGGTCTACAGATGAGAAGCTTTGCAAAAGGTTTGCCAAACTTATGCAAAGTAGGTATTAAATGAGCATGATGGGTGAATTAACTTACTTTCTTGGCCTACAAGTAAAGCAAGTTAATGAGGGCATTTTCATAAGTCAAACAAAATATATTTATGATCTCTTAAAGAAATTTGACTTAATGGATTGTACATCTGCAAAAACACCTATGGCCACTGCAACTAAGCTTGAGTTGAATACTAAGGAAAAGTCTATGGACATCTCAAGCTATAGAGGCATGGTAGGTTCACTTCTATACCTAACAGCTAGTAGACCTGATATAATGTTTTCTACTTGTCTTTGTGCTAGATTTCAAGCTGACCCTAGAGAGTCTCACTTAATAGCTATTAAAAGAATTTTCAGGTATCTCAAAGGAACACCAAACCTTGGCATTTGGTACCCAAGAGAATCTGGTTTTGATCTAACTGGCTATTCAGATGCAGATTATGCATGTTGCAAAGTTGATAGGAAAAGTACTACAGGTTCCTGTCAATTTCTAGGAAACAGGCTTGTTTCATGGTTCAGTAAGAAACAGAACTCAGTCTCCACTTTTACAGCTGAAGCTGACTACATTGCTGCTGGAAGCTGTTGTGCACAGATTCTATGGATGAGAAATCAACTCATTGACTATGTCTAAAAGTTGAGAAGATTCCAATTTTCTATGACAACACAAGTGCTATTGCCATCACAGGGAATCCAGTGCAACATTCGAGAACCAAGCACATTGACATCAAATACCACTTCATTAGAGAACATGTGATGAATAGTACAGTAGAAATGCACTTTGTGCCAAGTGAAATGCAGCTTGCAGATATCTTCACCAAGCCTCTTGATGAATCCACATTCACAAGATTGGTAGGTGAGCTAGGTATGCTTAACTTGTCATAATTCCTAGTGATATATGATTTTACTGCATTGCAGCTAGGAATGTGTTTTGATTTACTTGAGAATTAAAAACTCTCAGAAAAATTTTCTTCTGAAATTTTGTCCAAGGCAAAATTATCTTATCAACGGATATCCTTTTACCCGTTGATAGCATAAACACATTCATCAACGGATAAACTGTTTCTCAACCGTTCATTTCATATCCGTTGATATACATATTTTCTTTTCAATATAACCGTTGGTAAACGTGTATCTATATAGGATTGGTTATATTTATTTTCTTTTATTATTTGACAGTTAATTTTGACCAATGGGTAATTACTTTTAATTATTTCATTTTCAAGTCTTGAAAAGTATAAAAGGCTGTCTTGTGCTCTCACATCTCACTTTTATCGACTTTCAAGATTCTCTTAAGTAAACTGCATCTTCTCCACAAAAATTCTCTGCAACAAAAGTTCAAACTCTTCAATGGCGCCTATTGTTAAGATGATGTCTTCCATTGGGTTCACCTATGAGAAGAACAATTTCGCGGCCTATGTCGATACAGTGAATGCCCCAGAAGCCTATCACACCATGATGAATTTTGTGAAGAACTGTAAACTTTCGTATGCTATGACTGCCACCACTATTCTAATCCACGAGGTAATCGAAGAGGTATGGGCATCTGCTGAGTTCAATGGCACAGACGGTACAATTGCTTTTTCTCTAAAGGGTAAAAACTATGTAGTTAACTCTGATGTGATAACTGCTTGTTTAAAATTGCCTGAGAATAACTGTCTGAAAGTACCCAGTGATGCTGAAATAGTTGCCATGCTTAATTCCATAAATTATACCCTTAGTACTGATAATTTAGGGAAAATTGTTAGGAAAGGGATGTTCAAAGAATGGAGTTATTTTTGTAATGCCTTCATTAAAACTTTTTCAGGCAAAATTAGTAACTTTGATGCTGTTACCCATTCCATGCTAGTTATGTTGTGTATGCTTCTGACTGATAAATTCTATAACTTTGGCACACTAGTCATGTATGAGATAGCAGCAAAATTAGGTAAAAAGGAAACTAGGAGCAAGAATATCTATTTTGCTAGATTTTTGATGCTCTTAGCACTGCATGTATTTGAGAATAAGCTATCCACTGCTAACCCGGATAGCAAGTTCACATGTTTTGTTCAAGAGAAGAGAGACTTAATTGATTTAATTCGAATGAACTCCAATGCAGAAGTACAATTGGTATATCTACCAATTGTTCAGGTAACTCTTTCTAACCTTGAAACTCCTATCTCTAACCCCCAAATTTCTTTGCCTTCCTCAGTCACAATGGAGTCTGTAGTAGTGACCAAACAGGCTCCTACCTAAGTGACTAAAACAAAAGTTTCCAAACCAAAATCTAAGAGACAAACCTCAGGTGTTTCTCAAAAAACATCTGTTGCAAAAACTACCACAGCTCTTGAGGGGAGTGTGAAGGAGGTAGTGAGTGGTGAGGGACAGGGTGCAAGCCCTAAGAATAAGGTAGGTGAGGTAAGTGCACCAAATAGCTAAGCCCAAGTTACATCCTCTCAACAGGGTGTGACTACTAGTTCTACAGAAACTCTGCACAAAAGGGTAAGGGACACTAGCCCTCTCTCAAAAACCTATGAAAGAAGAGTAAAATCTAAAACCATAGGGGAAGCAAAGGGTGCACACACAGTACAGCAAACTGTACCTTCTCAAATTCAGTTTGATGTGACTTCAATAAATGTGGAGTCACAGCCCCTTGATCTTAACCTTCAAATCGATACACATTACAATCCACCATCACCAACTCCATCTCTGGATGTGGATATGATATCTACATCAATTCCTGATTCTCCATCTTTAAGATTCTTGGAGAAGCCCCACTCTGCAATTGGTGGTCATCATCTTTTATATGATTTGTTGGGCCATCAACCTTCCATTCCTGAATTTACAACAGCATCTATGGCCTCATATTTAAAATCAATCTCCATAGATTCAGTGTTGGTTTTCACTTCAACGGATATTATCATTCCTTCATCAACGGATATCCTTCATCCGTTGACAAGTGTTTCTCCATCAACGGATGCACCTATGTCTAGCCATCCGTTGACAGCTATAACTACTCCATCAACGGATATCCCTTATCCGTTGATAACTCACTCTACCACTGCTATATTTGACATTCCTGTGTCAAGTGTGGAGGAGTTCTGAGTAGTTGAAACACTTTTAGGATTGAGGGAAGGGAGTGAGAGGCTGCCTTGTGAGCAGGCAAAAGGAGAGGCAAATAATGAGAGGCTGACCATTTCTTCAGGTCAGGCAAAAGGAGAGCAAGAGAGTTCCACCTTAGTAGGTGAAGGTGAGGGTGTGAGAGGTGTGAGCCATGGGGAGCCCCTGATGCAAGAAAAGAGAGATGAGTGGAGAGAAGGGACTACAGGAGAAATAAGGCAGGAAGATCCAGCCATTGCAAGTGAGTTAATGGAGGTTAATGAAGCTTCTAAAGAGATGGAATTTCGACAAGAATATCAGTCAATCATTGACTCCATCTCTTTAGATCCTGAAACCTTTACTCATCCTGTTTCTGCCTATCAAGTCATGGCACAATAGGGCAATATGGAGGCAGAGGAGGCAATGCACCTAGTGCACACCTCACAATCTCTACAAAGAGCAAAGGAAGCTTTGACAACGGTGCCTTCAGATGCTGACAGTGAAGAGTTTGGCAGTGATGACAGTGACAGCACAGCAAATGATGAAGAAGTCAATGTGGCAGATACTTCAGACTGGTTATTTTCTACTACCACTGTGGCTGGTAACTTCAATGTGGAGATTGTGAAGTAATATCAATCTGCTAGGGCTGAGCACCAAAATGCAGATCCACAGAGAAAGGCTGTCCTTCAGCAATTAATGGACTCCCTGAAACTTCACAAAATGCACATGGTCATTCAAAGAACACAACAGGAGGAGGTCCAAACTGCAATTAGAGAAACGAAAGTGGAACTAGATGCCAGGAATGAGGTACTAGCCCCTACTACCACTCAGTAGGTGCTGACTACCAAATTATTGAAGGAAGATAGCCTGGCCAAATCTGTTCAGCATCTCTCCTCCAGAGTGGATAGTATGGAATTTCAAATACAGACACTCATTGCCAATCAAGCCAAACAGACTGAGCTACTGGAAAGGCTGCTTGCAGCCTTACCTCCAGCCTTTGATGCTAACAAAAAGGGGGAGAAAAAGGTAGAAGAGGCAGCTACTTCTAGTCAAATTCCAGCTTCCAGTAGCAAGATAGCACAAATTGAGGGGGAGCAACAGCCAATGATAGTGGTCAATCCAAAAGAGTTTACTATAGAGGCTTCCCCTGTGAAGAAACAAAAGGCTGTGCTTCCAGTTCCTGACTTGTCAAAAATCTCAGAAAATGAGAGGCAAGCCAGAATTAAAGAATTAGAGAAGATCAACAAGGAGGCAAATGAAAGAATGATGAGAACAGAAAGGATGATCAATGAATCAATGGTATCAACTCTGTTCTCTAATCAGTCCTCAGCTCCAACAATATCAACTACAATTCTGAAGGTGCTCACTCCAGAGATTGTGGCTCCTACATTCTATGATGCTGAACCATCTTATGTCAAAGAATTTGAACCATACATAAAAACCAGATCCTACTCTCCACCAAAGGCAAATGGGAAGAACAAGTTACAATTGGACTTTCCATTTCCCAAGGATGATGATGAGAAGCTAATGGGAAAGACAATCAAAGAGTTCAAGGAAAAGACAAATAAGAGTGTAAGAGATTGGATGGCTGTAATAATAAGGAATGGAAAAGTGTTAAATATATCCAACAGCCATCCTAGATTTGTTGAAGCAAAAAGAGAGGAGACCTCCAAACTTCTAAGGGAATCTCATCCAAGTGAAGAAAATCAATATGAAAACTCAGATGAGAAGCAAGCCAGGCTGGCTCAGGAGTTAATGGATGAGGTAGAGGATGAAATGAGGGAACCTGAGGAAGTCCCCAAATCCAAAAGGAAAGTGAAATCAGTCCCCAAATCCAAATCTAAGAGAGTGAAATCAAAGGCAAGGAGGCCTGTCTCTCCAGAAATTGAAAGAAAGGAAACAGTTGGCTCATCACAACCTATTTCTGTAAAAGTATTCAACCCAGCTGTGAATTTCCATGGTGATCCTATAGTACCTAAAGAAGAACCAATGAATCTTGACTCCATTGAGGTTCCTTCATTCTTGCTGAAGCCTCAACAGAAGCCTATACAGAAGAAAAGGATACCAAGGAAGCAACCTTCAAAGGAACCAATTAAAGTTTCTAGGGTACCTGCTATTGTCAAGCAGCCAATCTTGGAAAAAAAAGGATGATTTTATCTATCAGGCAGATATTGAAGAATACTCTGGCATGAATCTGTATCTGGATGAATTGTCAGAAGTAAGAGGAATTGACAAATATAAACATTTGCCTGAGAGATTAGTCTTTGTATACAAGGGAGGAAATGAAAGGACATGGCCACTACAGAGGGTTCTTGGAGAAAATTATTTGACCTTAACCAAAGTTTTCTCTACAATCAAGAGATACACAGGGTTCTCCAAGATAGCAAAAGGGGAGATACTGGACAGAATAGAACAGATAAGGAGAGAATGGAACTCACCATCAAGTCTACCAAGGAAGATGAAGATCCCATACAATGGATAGAAAATCCACCTTCAACCCTTCTGGATGATGGAGTTCAGGGATGAAGATGGTAACAGGAGATTCTTCAGGTTAGAAGACCAACTATCAAAGGCTAGTTCTCAATACCTGAGATGGTTACAATAAAAGCTAAATCCAAAGGTTGATGAAGAAGATGCCTTCTATAGGCAACTCCAAATGCAGATTGAGTCCAACTCTGCCAAAGAAGGAAAATCAAGGGTGATGCCAACAAGAGAAAAGAAACAGTCTTAATCTTCTCAGTCTAGAGGAGCACTTCTCTGTAAATTTCTTAAACTTTCAGTTTTTAATTCTTGTAGCTTAATACAATTTTTGCATTGTTATATATATATATATATATATCTTTAGGAATGTTTTGTTATCATCAAGGTCCTGAATTTATGCTTTATTGCCATCAAGTATAAATTGGGGGAGATTGTTAGGAATATGTTGTATTTGATGATAACTTCACAATCAATCAAATTGTATAAGGTTTTGTAGCTGTCAACGGATGAGGATTTATAACTCTATCCGTTGACAGGTAGCTCATCAACGGATGAGGTTTTTGTAGCATACTGCAGTATCTCTATGTTATCGGTTGATAGTGTTTTTATCCACAGTCATGTTGACCATCAATGGATAGGCAGAATAGGGTAGCCAACTGTAAATAAGCTATGCTATGTAATTCTGTCTAAGTGAAAGTGTATCAACAGATGAAGACAAAACTCTATCAACGGATACAACTCAAATCCACTCTATCAACGGATACAGCTCAAGTCTCAATATCAACGGATACAGCTCAATATATCATCAACGGATGTCAGTGTACAATATCAACGGATAATCATTGACACTTTCTTCTATGCTAAGCTGGGGATTAGCAGTTGATAAGGACAGGTTTGACTGACAGATCACATGGGTTGATAGTAGATACAAAAAGTAGTATGGTAGCCATACTTTGGAAACACAGAAGAAAGAAGCATTCCGTTTACACTATGAATACAAGAAAGGTGCAGGAGACATGTTTGTTCACAAGGACAACCTTTCGGCTACATGTGTATTTGGAGTGTAGTACCAAGTCAACTAGAATTAGATTAATATTATCTTATTCCAGTAGTACTTGTAAAACTTGGGATTTATAACCAAGGGTAGCAACTCTTTGAATAGCTAAGAAAACAGATACATTTGCTTAGGGTTTTTGTTGAATATCCTTAGAAAGCAAAGAGTTGTAAAATAGAAGCTGTGTACTTTTGTATCACAGAGTTTTCTTCGAATAAAAGCTTCAGGTGGTGCATTTAACCACCTGATTTTTATGTGTTTGTGCATTAATCTTTCTACAGCAATTATCTAAGTATAGATTTCTGGAGTTCTTATCAAAAATTTATAAATATCAAGAATTGTATTCAACCCCCCCTTCTACAATTATACAAGTGTGTAATCTGGGAATAACATAAGTGGTTGTCAAATATGCATGATATAAGATCTTCGTGGATTCCTGCATTTTTTAGGAATTATCCAATGTTTGGTTTGACGAGAACAACTTCAAGGTCGGAGAGTGAGAATTTTTCCTTTTCACAGTTTCATAAACAAGGGGACACCTTATGTGAGTTTTGGTTGCGCTTTCAAAGTGCAATGGATAGGCAGAGGAATGAAACTATTAAGTTGGATAATGAGTAAAATTTAAGCCTGCCTACTACTACTACATTGTCTACATGGTACATTGAAGATGATGCAGCTGATCTGTTCACACGTGCAATTTTTTACAAAGTTCAAGAAGAAATAATTGAATCTTGTTTGGATATGTAAATCAAGCGTATGAGTGAAGAAGTAGAGGGGGTTACTCATCATGAGATTAGGGACGTCAAAGTGAAAGATAAGTTGTTTAAGATAACATTTGATAAACTAATTATTTTATGATGCGTTTATTTCTTTTTACTCGGATATCTTGTGATTAACTCGTAGATTAAAAAATTGATTACAAAATTATTCAATCAACCAACAGCAAGAAGAAAACGTGTACTGATGTAACTTAATCTGAACAGTATGGAAAAATAGAAGGAATTAGTATTAAACGATTTATCAACAAAAAATACTTCTAGTTCCAACATCGTTGCAACAGGCATTGATTCTCTGTCTTTGTTTTAGGGATAGATGATAATGGATCATTTTAATTTGGGTGTGGAATGAATGATTAGTAAAGAATAGTGATAGTCCTATGCATCTTGACCTTTGAGGTCCACTATATTTTTGCTACTATCAAACTGGATTAGACTGGTCTTTTCAAGATACAAATTACTAAATGTTAATAAAGTGATTGTTGAGATTTTTTTTATTGTATCTAATCAGTTTTTAATTTAAGTAATAGTTAATGTTGCATTTTTAATCTACTTTTCTGCAGGTTTCTGTTAGTAGAAATCATGGAGTTTGTTCTTGCAAGAAAATTGTTATGTGTGGAATTGTTTGTCAACACACATTTTGTGGTTTTAAACAAATAGGAGTTACTAAGTTTCCTAGAAGTCTTGTGCTAAATCGGTGGATGAAAATTGCTGAGAGTGGAAGTTCACCAAATTTAGTTTTTGTCTCTAATGACTGTTTTAAGATGGAGCAGGCTTCATCGAAATTGACAGAGATTTGGTTTGATTTTCGTCAAGCGGTTAACAAAGCTAGAGTGCAGTTAGATAGGCTCGATTATGTGGACAAAACAATAAAGCAACTGAATAATGATCTTGAAAACCAAACTAGGAATTTTCCTGATTTTACAAAGAAGGATCACATGGCTGCTATGATTGGTGAACAACCAGTTGGAGAAGTTTCTATACTTGTTCCAAAGCTTGCCAAAAATAAAGGAAATTATTTTAAGAAGAAGAGATTGGGTAGTGAAAGAGAGAAAGCGCTCAACAAATCGAATAAAAGAATTCGAAAATGTAACATATGTGGGGCATTAACTCACGATGCCAGAACTTGCTCAGATAAGAATGGAGAGACATCAGTGAATAAGAAATGAGAGGCAGCATCGAATAGGAAAGGAGAGACAGCATCGAGAAAGAAAGGAAATATAGTAGCGAATAAGAAAGGAGAGGCAAGAGAGGTAACAGCAGAAAAGAAAGGAGAGTCTGAAGCAAATGTCATGAACTAACCTTTGACGATTTTACTGATGTAAACAATATTTCTTTTCTAGTTCGAAAACTTTGTTTTGTATTCCAAAACTTTATTTCAATTGATTTGGTACTATGGATAAATTTATACGTTGTTTTTACTATTAGTTATGATTTTGTTCATATCAGATGTTTCAGTTTTAAAAGCGAGACATAACCAATTGTTTCAGTTTCATATTTATATGTTGCTAGTTGATGAATGTTGTTTTTTATTGAGAAATATTTTTGGTATTTTTTTTTTGGATTAAGGGTGGGTCAAAAAATTTTAAGACAAAATTTTATTTATTTTCATTTTTTTTTCAAAGTTACAGACATATATCTCTACTGATCAATGCTTTACCTTTCATTGATTTTATTGGTATATAATAATGATTCTATGTAACAAAAATACTGCTTTCACTATTTTTTTTCATAGTAGTGTTAATGCTTTCTACTATTATTTGCACTATGTCATTGTAGTTGAATACAAATTTCCCAAAAAAGAACATTATAGCTTATTGAGACATACATGTCTATAGATGATGATAACAAATACCACAAGGCAGAAAATGAATCAAGGAATCGAAGCTGATAAATAAATCAGGAAGCTAACTGAAATGCAGATCAACTAAAGCAACATCTTAAGAATGAAATTCTGCAAACAGTTAGGGGAAGTATTTCTATAACAAGCCTTAAGATGCTAAAATCAAATATCAGTAATCAGAAGAGAGTTGCTGTAACCATGCAAGTAATTTCGAGAAATCAAGAAAAGAAGAGTTCGAGAAGTCATTCAAGAACCCTAACAAAAAAGGGTTATTCGAGTAGTCCCAGTTCGAGAAGTCAGACTGCTTTCTCATTTGAGAAGTCTACATAATAGGCTATTCAAGAAGTCATTCAAGAACTCATTAAAAGGGACTATTCGAGAAGTCAACATTCGAGAATTCAAGACTCATCAGTTCGAGAACTCAGCCTGGTTTCTTAATAATGCCATAGTTCTCTAATGGAACATATCGAATGAAGATCAAAACCCATAATTACTTTGCAACCCGTGACTTATAGACATTGGCCAATTACACAGAGGATGTTACGAGTAGGGAGTCAAATTGTAAATATTTGAAGGCTCAAACTCTTCCAAGTGAAAAGTGAAATCAGTCACTGTTTATCCGACTTCAAGGCAACAATAAGAGTGGAAGCAACCTCCAACATGATTACATTACTACTAAAGAATTCAAAGGATATCTTGATGAATGCATAAGGATCAGCTGTTTTATCTGGAAGTTCAGGCACAGCTCAATAACCAGAAAAGCTTATTGATTTTCGAAAAGATTATCTTTTTGATTAAAGCTACTTTGAGAGATAAAGATCCAAAGCAAAAAGATCTTTTTCATAAAGCATCACGTGGGCTTGGAAGCTAAGTCAACTCAAGAACTTAGTAACTTATGAAGAAAGAAACATACACTAACTTGAAGCATGCTGGGATTGTCCAAATCAAGGAAAGAAGATCTTCAAGACATTTCCAGAAATGGCTATCACTTCAACCATTTGTGTGTGACAAGTTATACCAAAAATTTATCATTACATTTCATGTAGCTTACTTGTCTTCATATAGTTTAAATAAGCTGTATGAGCAGCAAAGTTTTAGTAGAGTGAATAAAAAACACTGAGCATAATGCACATTGCAGTAGGTTTTCTAACTGGGAAATAATAATTACTTTCATTGGAAAGTACAGATGCATTTATAACTCTTATCCATTGATGAAGGTTATGTAAACTGCATAGAGAATGGTCCTCATACTCCTATAAGGCTAGCACTGCAGTTGGAGAAGCACCTGGAACTGGAGCTGCTGGAAGGCCTATTCCCAAACTGCCAGCATAATTCATAGATGCAGAAAAAGAAGAAGTACAGAAGGACAAGAAAACCATGAACATATTGCTCAATGGTATTGATCAAGACATGTTCGATAATGTCATAAACTTCACCACTGCCAAGCAAGTGTGGGACACTATACGAACACTCTGTGAAGGGACTGAGCAACTTAGAGAGAAAAAGAAACAACTCCTCATACAACAGTGTAAACCTTTTCACTTCAATTCAGGTGAAAGTTTAACTGATATATTTAGCAGATTTCAAAAACTATTAAATGGGTTAAAGCTGTATGGGAGAGTATATGAAACCAAAGATTCCAACCTAAAATTTCTGAGGTCTTTAACCTAAAGAATGGAAGCCAGTGATAGTCTCATTGAGGAATTCTCAAGACTACAAAGATTTTACACTTGAGAGACTGTATGGAATTTTAAAGACCTATGAGCTCGAGTTGCAACAAGATGAAGAAGTTGAAAATAGTCAGACGAACGGTGGAAATGTAGCTATGGTGGCCAATATTCCAACCAACCAAGATGGAGAGAAGATGAAGAATGTGGAAGCCACACCAAGTAAAAGAACTTGTAAAGGTGGAGCTGGAGCTAGCAGAGGTAAAGGCAAGATGATTGAAGAACTTGATGCACTGAGTGAGGATGAATCTGAAGATCTAGATGAATATTTGGCATTTTGTCAAAAAGATTTTCAAAGTTAAAATTCAAGAAGAATCGAGCAGGAGCCGGGCAATTCAAGAAAAGCTATCAACCAAACAACGATATGGTTGAAAGGTCAAAGATCAAATGCTATAGCTGTGGAAATGCCTCACTTTGCCAATGAATGCAGAAAATCCAAAGCTGAGAAAGAGAAAAAACAGTTCGAGACTGTTGACTACAAAAAGAAATATTTTGATCTTCTCAAGCAAAAGGAAAGAGCATTCGTATCTAGAGATGATGATTGGGTAGCTAGAGGAGACTCAGATGTAGAGGAAGATTTTGTCAACCTTGCACTTATGGCAAATGAGAATGATGAAGAGGCTAGTTCAGCAAACAACCAGGTATACTCTATAAACCTAACTGAGCTTTCCAAAGATGAATATGATAATGTTGTTAATGAAATGTCTAATAAACTGTACAACATGCATGTCACATTAAAATCACTAAACAAAGAGAACAAAAAGAATAAAGATCTAAATGTTAAGTTAGGTGATAGGAATACTCTGTTAGAGACTCAGTTAATTAAGTTTAAAACAATGAAAAGAGATTTCCAGGATGCTAAGAATGAATTACTTGAGGCTCTGAAAAGAGAAGAGTGTTTAAAAGAACAGTTAAGAAGGGAACAAGATTTAATCGCTAAGTGGGAAGGATCAAAGGCTAAAACTGAAGAAATCTGTAGTGTTCAAGGAGTTGATAGGGAGACTGCTTTAGATAGTGACTTAATGGATGAGGAATGTCCATTAAAGTTGAAACCTATCAGCAAAGTAACCTTGGTTAAGCTGAATAACCAATATGGACCTGTCAGCAAAAACTTTGTAGTGAGAGAGTGCAGCAAAACCAAGTCAGTTGAACAAGATAACATAGGCCACTTGTCCATCAAGAAATTGAAGGATAAATTAGAAAAGACTGAATCAAAGGCTAAGGCTAATAAGAAGATAGAAATGGCAAGGTAGGAATTAACAAACACAGCAACTACACACCTGATATGAATGTGTAAAATGTTTAAAGTATGCTCCCAGGAAGGAATGTGTAAAATATGGTAGTGTTAATCATTTATCTGCCAACTGTAAAACTGTGAAAAATGCTTTTGTGCCTCGTATGCCTATGTCTGTGCTTGTACCTGCTATGAATGTCATGCCAAATATGTTTGTCCAACCTGCTCATTCATCTAGTCAGTATGCTAACAAGTCATTCATGCTTAATCCATATTATAGTGCTTTTAATATGCCTCAGTTGCCATGTATGATGAATAACATGTATGCACAGACTATGCCTAATTGTACATCTAGCTTTAATGCACATGAGCAAGTGGAACACCCTGTTTTACAAAGACCTACCCCAAGAGTTAAGGTTGACTTAACTCAATCAGAACCCTTGGATGGTAAGGGCTTGAAGAATAGGAGAAAGGCTAACATGGTAGGACCCAAGGAAACTTGGGTACCAAAATCAACTTGATTTGATTTTTATGTGTGCAGGGAGACAGAAAGAATCTTTGGTATCTGGATAGTGGCTATTCTAGGCATATAACTGGAGATTCTACCCTGCTCACTAAGTTTGAGGAGAGAGCTGGCCCTAGCATTACCTTTGGAGACAACAGCAAGTGATATACTAGAGGATATGGCTTGATTTCACATGGAAATGTTGTCATTGAGGAAGTAGCACTGGTTGATGGGCTTAAGCACAATTTTCTTAGTATCAGTCAACTATGTGATAAAAATTAGAATGTCTGGTTTACATCTGAAGCTTGTGTTGTTTTCAAGAAAAACGACAACAAGATAGTGATGATATGAAACAGAAAAGGAAATGTGTACATTACTGACTTCAACTCAACGAGTGCCAACTCTGCTACATGCCTTTTCAGTAAGGCAAGCATTGATGAAGGATGGCTCTGGCACAAGAGACTGTCTCACTTAAATTTTAAAGCCCTGAATAAATTGGTCAATAAGGATTTGGTCAGAGGTATTCCAAAATTGGAGTTCTCCAAGGATGGACTATGTGATGCATGCCAAAATGGGAAGCAAAAGAAGGCCTCTTTCAAATCTAAGTCATTGTCATCAATTGATCAACCTTTACAGCTACTGCACATGGATCTATTTGGACCAGTCAATGTACTGTCGATATCTAACAAGAAATATTGTCTTGTAATTGTTGATGATTTCTCCAAATACACTTGGACTTTCTTTCTACATTCGAAAGATGAGGCAAGTGAATTAATTATCAAACATATCAAGAGAATCAACAACAATCCAATCTTTAAAGTAAGAAGGAATAGAAGTGACAATGGAACTGAGTTCAAGAATTTTGTGTTAAGAGAGTTCTATGAAGAAGAAGGAATCACTCAAGAATTCTCTGCATCAAGAACACTTCAACAAAATGGTGTAGTGGAGAGGAAGAACAGAACTATTATTGAAGCTGCAAGGACTATGTTTGAAGAATCAAAGTTGCCAACATATTTCTGGGCTGAAGCTGTTAATACTGCATGCAACACTCAGAACATATCTTTGGTCAATCAAGCAAAAGGCATGACACCTTACCAACTATTCAAAGGCAAGAAGTCAACAATTAACTTTATGCATGTCTTTGGATGCAAATGTTTTGTATTGAGGAACTATGGCGAGAGCCTTGGGAAATTTGATTCAAAGGCAGATGAAGCTATCTTTGTTTGGTATTCAGCTGGAAAATCTTACAGAATCTACAACCTAAGACTTAACATTGTTATGGAATCCATACATGTTGTCTTCGATGAGATGAAAATATCTGGTCTTGTAGATGAAGGTTTTCATGAATCACTCTCATTCGAGAATGAGACAAATGATGAAGAAAGTGAAGATGATGAAGAGAGGTTAACGATCGGTGTAGAGAACGGACATGGACCATTAGTTGAAGTGCAGAATGGACCATTTGATAGAAGAACAACTCACACCATCTGTTGAAGATCATCTTGAAGCATCTGTTGAAAATCAAAGAGGAATATCTGTTGATAACTCTGTTAGAACTCCACTCAACTCGAGGTCCATACACTCAGGGGGAGTTTCTCACAGTCAACACTCAACAACAAATCAAGATGGTCAACATAAAGAGAACGAAATAACTTCATCAAGGTCAAGCTTACCACCACAAAGAAAATGGACTAAGGATCACCCTTTTGAACTTATAAATGGTGACTCCAATGCAAAAGTCCAAACTAGGACAACAATTCGAGAAGAATGCTTGTACAACAGTTTTCTTTCTAAAGAAGAACCTAAGAAGGTTGAAGATGCTCTTCTATATCCAGACTGGGTTTTAGCAATGCAAGAAGAGCTAAACCAGTTTAAAAGAAATAAAATATGGAAACTTGTACCCAAACCTAAGGATAAATCAGTGATTGACACTAAGTGGGTATTCAAGAACAAGATGGACGAGAATGGCATAGTCACAAGGAATAAAGCTAGACTAGTTGTTAAAGGCTACTGTTAAGAAGAAGGAATTGACTTTGAAGAAACCTTTGCACCGGTGGCAAGATTAGAAGCAATCAGAATCTTCCTAGCCCAGCTCATGCCAATTTCAAAGTCTATCAAATGGATGTCAAGAGTGCATTTCTAAATGGTATTCTGGAAGAGGTGTATGTTAGTCAACCTCCTGGCTTTGAAGATCCAGATTTTCCAGAATATGTGTATTATTTGTTCAAATCACTCTATGGCCTGAAGCAAGCACCTAGAGCCTGGTACGACACACTTTCACAGTTCCTCATAGAGAATCACTTTATCAAAGGTACTGTTGATAAAACTCTCTTCTATAGATCTGTCAATGGCTCTATGATACTTGTCCAAATTTATTTAGATGATATAATATTTGGGTCTACAGATGAGAAGCTTTGCAAAAGGTTTGCCAAACTTATGCAAAGTAAATATGAAATGAGTATGATGGGTGAATTAACTTATTTTCTTGGTTTTCAAGTTAAACAAATAAATGAGGGAATTTTCATAAGTCAAACTAAATACGTTTTCGATCTTTTAAAGAGATTTGACTTAGCAGATTGCTCTTCTGCAAAAACACCCATGGCCACTGCCACTAAGCTTGAGTTGAATACTAAGGAAAAGAAGGTGGACATTTCAAGTTATAGAGGCATGGTTGGATCTCTTTTATATTTAACTGCTAGCAGACCTGATATTATGTTTGCTACATGTTTATGTGCTAGATTGCAAGCAGATCCTAGGGAATCTCATTTAGTAGCTATTAAAAGGATTTTCAGATATCTTAAAGGAACACCAAACCTTGGCATTTGGTACCCTAGAGATTCTGGTTTTAATATAATAGGATATTCAGATGCAGATTATGCAGGTTGTAAGATGGATAGAAAGTACCACATGCAACTGTCAGTTCTTTGGAAACAAGCTGGTTTCATGGTTCAGTAAGAAGCAAAATTCAGTTTCTACTTCAACAGCAGAGGCTGAGTATATAGCAGCTGGAAGTTGTTGTGCACAGATTTTATGGATGAGAAATCAATTGCTTGACTATGGAATTAAGGTTGAGAAGATTCCAATTTTTTGTGACAACACTAGTGCAATTGCAATTTCTGAGAACCTAGTGCAGCATTAAAGAACCAAGCACATAGACATCAGATACCATTTCATCAGAGATCATGTGATGGAAGGTACTGTGGAACTACATTGTGTTCCAAGTGAGAAACAATTAGCAGATATCTTTACTAAAGCTCTAGATGAAGCAACCTTCTCAAGGTTCGTAAGTGAGCTTGGTATGTTGAACTTTTCATAATCTTTTAATATCTTTTCAATTAGTTGCAGCCAGTGAATTTTATTCTCTGGATTTTATTTTTTTTATTTGCTTATTTGCATGATTACTCTGGAGATATCGAACACTCAATTTCCTAGAGATATCGAATAAATATGTGTACTTGTTATGCTTGAGATGTCGATTAGTTGATTTCCTAGAGATATCGAACTAGATTTTTCTCTAGAGATATCGACTAATCAATTACTAAGAGATATCGAATCAGTTAATGTTCAGATAATATCGAATGTTCAATAATTAAGTTATCGAATGGATTAATTATTTGTTGATGTCATTTAATTGTTATATCATTTATCCAGAATAATTGAGTGCTCTGTGTGCTCTGTACTCTAAAATTATTTGTCTCAAATTGAATAGACTTAAGCTGTCAGACTTAAATGATTTTGGAACAAGTTACACACATAATATTTTACTTTTTATCTTTTCTAAATGATCTGTCAGGATTAATCTAGGATACCGTGTAATCTCTTTTGCATGCGTTAGTGTGTCTTACAGAGGTGTAACATTTGCTTAATCTTACACCCTTTAACTCCTAGATATTAAGTCGCGTCTTTCAGACTTCTGGGCTTATAAATAGGCAGGGATAGAGATCATTTATACTCACTCTTTACGAAAACAAATCCCTTTCTCTCTTCTTCTTCAACCCTTCTCAAGATGACAAAAAGCATTATTAAAGTATTAGTAGAAGAATTCGAAGCCATGCCTTTTTACGAATAGGTGATGGCTCTCCAGGAGAAGATCGAAGAGCTTCTCGCCGAGAAGGAGAAGTCCATAGCTGCCATGTGTGTAGCCTTGGAAGTTCTCCGTGCGCGCAACCGGGGGGATTCCATCGATGACCCAGCCAAGGCCGCCTAGTTGGTTTAGGTGGGGGGGACGTCGTTTTTTTTGTTAAGTTTAATTTTTGTTGTTTCAATGGTCTTTCTGACCATTTTTGTAATTTTCTTTTTAAATTAATGGAATGATCTTTCTGTTTATCTCTATTGTTCTATGATTGTTGTCATAATCTACCTGCATGTCTCTGTTAGATTATATTTTGACTTAAACTCAATAAAGAACACATAGATAAGATACAGTTATATTATGCTTAAATCACCTAAGTTGTCTTAATAATCTAATCTCTTTGGTTTAGTAAGATTAATTCAACTTATGCGTATTTCTGAATCTATCAGTGGCTAAGCACACATTTCATAGGGTTAACTTCAAATTTAATCAGTTCATTTCTAATCTATCTGACACAAACTGAATAGATCTGATGTTAATCTCAAAGACATTATTCATGTTGTTCTTAATTCTAAATTAACACTGTCATCTAACTCAAAAGTGAGCTTTAATGGCTACACAGTTGCACAATTTCGTGTTCCATTTGCAGTACTCCAAATGACTTGAACTGACAACAGAGGATGATGATGTGTTGGTGTTATCACAAGAAAACTTGGTTATTACATCAACCAGGACTAATTGGTTAATCTTGAACACATGAATAGGTAATTATTTTTCTTTTGCGGATTGGGCTTAAACGCAAAATTGACAAATTAGGGCATTAGGGTTAAATGTAACATATTTGCTGATACTCAAATGAATATCGATGACTATCTGTGTACAGCTTCAAGCACACTATCAATTTACCACATCAAGTCCAAAGGTGTTCTATACCTCTAAGAGAATAAACCTTCATGTGGAGAAGGCTCTTGATTCATTACACCTAGTTCATGTATTGAGTTCTAACCAGTTAGCATATTTTTTTGTCCTCAAATCTTTGCCTTACTATGCTGAAATGAGAATTGATGGAATGTCCCCCAGATTCTCTACCCAATCAGTACACCACATATTCACAGTTTCCCATCTTTAACCCCCTCTACACTTTCTCAACAAACTGTAGTTGTCAAATCTTGTAAATCTTAACTTCAGGGGAGGGAACAGGAGGAAAGTGAGGGTGAGGTAAGTGGTGAATATCAAGAAACCATAAGAACAAGGAAGGAAAGGGTGTGTACCAGTGATCTCAAAACCGGACCGGACATCGAACCGGAAGCCCTACTGGTTAATGGTTCGATTGGTTCAACCGGTTCGACCAGTGGTTCAACCGGATGACGTCATAATTATGTAATATATAATTATAAATATATATTTAATTATATATATATATATATAATTATATAAATATATAATATAATCTGAAAAATTATGAGTTAATATATAATATAATATATAATATTATGAAAAATTATAAATATATAATATAAATTCAAATATAAAAATTTTACCCGAACCGGTTTTTTTCTGATAAGCCGGTTTTTTTCTCATTAGCCGGTTTTTTTCTCATAAGCCGGTTTTTTAAGACCTCATAAACCGATTTTTTTTCAAATAACCGGCCGCCGGTCCGGTTCGGTACCGGTTTTCACCGGTTTTTAGCCGGTTCTGAGCGGTTCTTAACAGGAAAATCGGGAGACCGGTTTTAGGGGTGAACCGAACCGGACCTGCCACCGGTCAGCGGTTGAACCGGTTGAACCGGCCGGTCCGGTCTGGTTTTAATAACACAGGTGTGTACAACCAGCCTAGCCATCCTACGTCTTCCCAAAAAGGCATAGTGATTAATAAGGACATCCACATTTCCAGTTTTAGTCTCTTAACAGGTTTCAACTATTGAATTAAGTTCCCATCCAGGAACAAACTCAGTGAGGGTAAGGGACACAGTTGTGCAACCTTCTCATACTTGATTTCTAGCCAGGAGTTAGTACAAGTTGCAGGGACACAAGGGGAGCACACACAAGTTACTCTTAACTATTTCTCAAATTCAGGTTGATGAATCTTCTATAAATGAGATGATTCAGCCCCATTAATGGATACCTAATTTGTGACAATGAAGCACTTCAACACACACACCAAATACTCTTGATTCTTCATCTCATTTCATGAAGAAGCCCACACTAAACCTTGAATTCTCAAAGCTCTTAACAGGGCAGTTTATTGAGTTTTATATCTATATCTCTACAACCTCTATGAAATCGTCTAATTTCTCTTTAGGACTGAGGGAAGGGAGTGAAAAACAGGAGAGACCTGGTTGTTCTAGGGCAAAAGGTGAGTTGTGTACAAGAGTGGTCTCCTATTTCTTCCAGGAGAGCAAATGGAGAAATTGAGTACCCCTTTAGAAAGGGAAGGTAATATAACGGCCCGACTTCCCAATACTGATAAAGTAGTTTTTATAATAAATTATTGGATTTAATAGATAAAATGGAATTTTTTTTTATACAGGGAAATTTTGGAAAATTTCGGCATGAAGTGTTCGTATTTCGGACTATCCACCTGTATTTCGAATCAAACCCAATCTCAAACAAATACCAACAACAAATCCAACTATTAATAAAAAAAAACAATACAAGTTCAACATGTCCTAATCGACCAGGTGAACCATACTAAACTGCCCTCCCGATCAGAGCAAAGATCGGCGTCACAATTCCAACTAAAAACATAAACCTTGAAAACAAAATAATAAAAAAAAATACAACCTCACTACTAACCCGGATCTCTAATAAGTAGTGGTATGAAACAAGCAACTACTAACTAAGTTATTACATTACATTGCAAAATCCTTAATTTAAAAGTTACATGCACTCCACAAATATAAATACATCTAGCTGTCACTATTACATCTAAATGTGACGATTTTCTCAAAAGCCCAACCTGACACTGGAGCTGTACTAGTATGTCTAGAAATCCACAATGAGCACTTCTCCTGATAAAGCTTTTAGTAAGTATCCTCTTCTTTCTTAGCTGAAAGGGTTTAGAAACAACAGCAATAAGTGAGCCAAATGCTCAGCAAGTAACAATAAAAATAAAAATAAAAAAGAATTGGCAACCGAGATATGGGTAAGACAATATAAGAATCATTCTGTGAGCTTTTCCACTACTTTGAGAATTTTATAAATTCATCTCAGGGAGAGAGATCCATTCTCCGTTTAAATCATATTTTATTTTCAAAACATTTAAGTTAAATTGAGTTTTTCATTAAAACCGGACAATACGGGTGATCAGCCACGTAAAGTCCCCCTTCCTTTAAAATTTGGTTCCCAATTAGGCAACACAATGGCCTTTAAAGCTGGACTAGGGGAACCACCCCTAACCTCTTACGCTAAATAAAAAGTGCTGGACTAGGGGAACCACCCCTAGCCTCTTACGCTAAATATTTTAATAATTAAAGGTTTTAAATTTAACCAAACGAGTTTAGAACTCTTATATAATAATTCAGGGTAGGAAGATATTCTGTTCAGTTTAAAGAATAAAGAACTAAATGTCACGTGAGCCATCCAAATTAATTATTTAAGATCTGCAAGACAGGGTTCAAGGATGATTCATAAATATTTAAAGATAATGGTTTATCAATCTCTTGTCATTCTAGAGGGGTAATTCAAGGTGGTGTCAAACATGATATAGCTCGAGGAAAAATAGGAATTTAAGCAACAAGGGAAATTAATTAATTAAGGACATAATAAGAATTAGGGATTTAGAGTTTAGTTTTGGATTTATAAGGTGTATTTAGGTTAGTGCGGATTAAAGAATTAAGTATGAATTAAGGTTTAAGCTAATACAAAAGGTATATCATACAACGGGGTTTATAATTCAACAAGAATTAATATAAGGAGGGAGCGCAGTAGTTGAAAAAACAACAATCTATAAGGGTAACAAGAAAGTATAGAGGATTATGCAATAGTTAATAGGGTTTAAATAGTGTACTATAAAGGATTCAACAATTCTTGAGAGAAACAACATTAAGTTATGAGAATTTAAACGATGAATAATAAATATGGTTTAAACAGTGTAGTTCAAGGGATTCAACAATTAACTTGAAGGAAACGACAAGAAGTTATGAGAATTTAAACGACAATTCATGTATAATTGAAAGAACCTGAACTTAGATCCAAGGTTCAAGTTTCTTGCCTTAACCAAGTGCTTTCACGCTAGTCACCTAGCTCAAAAACCCTCAGCCTTTGCCTTCCCTTTATCCCTTGATTCTACGTCCTTCAATTCTACACATATAAAAACACTACTTCAGAATTCTATTCAATAATCGACGTTCATCATTTAAATGTCTAATCTTAATCTACCCTTACGATAATCCCTAAACTAACTTACTTTAATCATATATCATCATCAACCATAAGCCACTGACATACACATATAATTACAACCAATAAGCATTTAGCAGGAAATCACATAAATAAGATATAATTCAAATACAATTTATACTAGTAGTATATACATATATACATATACTCAAGAAAATACAATTAAAATTTTTAGAAAATTTTGACAGCATCCCCTTTATACGGGTGACTACCAGTCGGAGTATAACCGACACAACCAACCACAACAACCACTTAAGCCATCAAGGGTTTTAGCATAATCATAACAAATCATTCACAGCTCATATCAGCATGTACTAGTTATAGTTCCGTTTAATACTCAATTTATACTCCACATTCTACCACTACACTGAAACTGGCCTATATATACAACATGTTTAATTATCAAACTAAACTAAAATACCACAATTACATTCACATCAAGTACTAATAATTATCAATTAATGATTAGCATGCTCATCTATTTGACTTACTGAAATTCACAATTCTTGAATTATAAGAAATATGAAAAGTAGCAATCTGCATTAGATCCTTTTAATAAACCAAAATTAACTGCATATAAATGTTAACATCTAGTAATATATAATACTCAACCTTATATAAATATATCCTTTCACTAAATAATCTGAAAATTATCTAACAATTAGTAACAAGTATTAATTCAACTAATTTTCACATAATAATCATCTAAGCATCCCTTAAAATACAATTATATTCCAATAAATTCAAACTGACCGTAATATGGAACAGTTATACAAATAATTAACCATTTACATCACTAAAATTAATCACGAAATCAGCAATTTACCGCAATTGATCAAAGTATCTCAGTAGGTTAATAAATTAGGAACCGAAACTTCCATTTAATCATACATTCGACCACAATTTAACACCCACATAGATATACACACGCTAGAACACACTCTACACACCCATCACTGCTGATAACACAAGGGAGGATATGGGGAATTAGAACACCATAGACTCATCTCACAAAAGCTATACAATACACACACACACAGTTAATAACGCACACACACGAACACACGCTAGCAGCTCGCGATGAAAAAAAAACAACGGGGAGAATAACAGGGAAGGGAGGAGGGAAACAGTGGGGAGAAGAAGGGGTTTTACCGAGAGAATGGCGAGGAGAGGGAGAGAGAGAGAGAGAGAGAGAGAGAGAGAGAGAGAGAGAGAGAGTCCGCGAGAGAATTCGAGAGAGAGTGTTGAGAGAGTTCGAGAGAGATTGATATTATGTCTGTGTAAAACAAAATTAGGGATTGGAGAGTATAAAAGGGGAAAAAGAATTTAAGTACCATATTTTTTTAAATAACGAATAAACTGTTTACTTAATTTCCAAAAATCACATCACGGAAAATTTCATGAAACATTAAATTGTAAAATTCTAAAATATAGAATGAAAAATTACTATACCCCACATATTTTTAAAATATTTTTTGGGTCAACAACGAATTAAATATGAATTTTACAAGATTAAATCCATAAAACACAAATTAATTCGTAAAATCATTTTAAAATCCTTAAAAATTACAATAAATCCATTTAACATTTTTAAAACTCAAATAAATTAATAAAGTCAATAATACAAAAGATTTCATAATTTTTACTAATTCCAATGATTTTACAAAATTCTCAGAAGATAAATATAAAACAATTAAATGGAATAAAATCTCCAAAAATACAATTAAAAATAACCGGGCTTACACGACACGTATAAATCACAATTAAACCCACAAATATGATATTATACAAACTTTACCTTCTCAACAAAAATCACAGCATATAATTCACATTTAATAATAAATGAATAATTATAAATATTTAAATTTTCTAAGGCGTTATATCCTCCCCCCCTTAACAGGATTCTATCCCCAGAATCTCACCTAAGTAAATAGATGAGGATAATTCTCGAGCATCTCGCTCTCAAGTTCCCAAGTTGATTCTTCAACTCTTGGGTTCCTCCACAAAACCTTTACCAACCTAACAGTCTTATTTCTTAGCTTCCTATCCATTCTGTCCTGAATTGCTACAGGCTGTTCTATATAAGACAAGTCTGGCTGTAACTCAATAGGCTCGTACTCGATCACATGACTCAAATCTGGATGATATTTCTTGAGCATTGACACATGGAAGACATTGTGGATATGACTCATATGTGGCGGTAGGGCTAACTCATACGCGACTTTTCCAACCCGTCTTAAGATCTCAAAAGGTCCTACGTATCTCGTACTAAGCTTTCCTTTCTTGCCAAACCTCGTAACTCCTTTCCAAGGTGACACTTTCAACAAAACTTTCTCTCATTCTTCAAAATTCATATCTTTCCTGGCTTGATCAGCATACTTCCTTTGTCTGTTCTGGGCAGCAATTAGCCTTTTCTGAATGATTTCGATCTTTTCCTTCGTTTGTTGTACTAGTTCCGATCCTAGCACCTTACGCTCACCAACCTCATCCCAATATACAGGAGATCTAAATTTCCTTCCATATAAAGCTTCGTATGGCGGCATCCCAGTACTCGCATGATAGCTGTTGTTGTAAGAGAATTCCACCAAAGGTAGGTGCTCGTCCCAACTTCCTTTAAAATCCAATGCACACGTTCGCAACATGTCTTCAATAGTTTGAATGGTTCGTTCACTCTGTCCGTCTGTCTGCGGATGATAGGCTGTACTCATCTTAAGCTCAATTCCCAAGCATTCTTGAAATTGTTTCCAAAATCTGGAGTTGAAACGTGGATCTCGATCAGACACAATAGTTACTGGCACACCGTGACGCATAACCACTTCCTTCAAATACAGCTGTACCAACTTATCTAGTGAGAATCTTTCGTTGATTGGAAGAAAATGTGCAGACTTAGTCAAGCGGTCTATGATCACCTAAATCGCATCATGATTGGCTTTCGTTCTTGGTAATTCGACCATGAAATCCATATCTAGATGCTCCCATTTCCACTCAGGAATATCTAACGGCTGTAGTAGTCCACTGGGCCTTTGATGTTCGGCTTTGACTCTTTGACATGTGTAACACTTACTAACCCAATCTGCAATCTCTCTTTTCATATCAGGCCACCAGAAATGTTCCTTCAGGTCTTGATACATCTTCGTACTCCCCGGATGAATTGAATATCTTGAACTATGAGCATCCCGCAAAATCTCATTCTTTAATTCTGGCACGTTGGGAATCCAAATCCTCGAAGAAAATCTTAAGATACCCTTATCATCCTTCTGAGTGCAAATCCCTTCTCCTGTCAATGTGTTCATATCTTGATTCATGATTTCCTCCTAACATCTTCGTATCTTTTCAAGTAACTCGAGTTGAAAGGTCATGGTATAACACTTACCACTGGTAGGCTCCGAGATCTGGACTTCTAATCTCAACTTTTCAAACTCCTTGAACAATTCCTTTGATATGGTAAACATGTTCAGTCTCTCCTTTCTACTTAATGCATCAGCCACTACATTCGCTCTCCTTGGGTGATAATTAATTGTGCAGTCGTAATCCTTAATTAGCTCCAACCAATGCCTTTGTCTCATGTTAAGTTCCCGTTGAGTGAAGATATACTTCAAACTTTTGTGGTCCGTGTAAATCTCACATTTTTCACCATATAGATAGTGTCTCCAAATCTTTAGTGCGAATACAATTGCTGCTACTCGTGAGGCTTTAATTGTCGGGAAGCATAAACAATCACCCTTCCATGTTGCATCAGTACACACCCCAGTCCCTTGTACGAGGCATCCCTGTAGATCACAAAATTCCCTTGACTGTCAGGTAACACCAACACTGGTGCTGGTACTAACCTTTTCTTTAATTCCTGAAAACTTTCCTCACACTTTTCATTCCATAAAAACTTCTCATTTTTCCTAGTCAACTTGGTCAATGGTGAGGCGATCTTAGCAAAATCTTGAACAAATCTCCTATAATAACCAGCCAGTCCCAAGAAACTTCTCACTTCGGTAGGTGTCTTCGGTCTGCTCCAATTCACTACAGCTTCTATCTTCGTAGGGTCAACTCTAATTCCTTCACTACTGATTATATGGCCCAGAAATTGTACCTCTTCCAACCAAAACTCACATTTTGAAAACTTAGCATACAACTTCTCTGCTCTCAAGATCTCTAACGCAATCCTTAAATGTTCCGCATGCACTTCCCGGGTCTTAGAATATATCAAAATATCATCGATGATGACTATCACAAATTTATCCAAATGCTTCCTAAATACTCTATTCATGAGATCCATAAATGCTGCTGGGGCATTGGTTAATCGATATGGCATCACCAAGAATTCATAATCTCCATACCTTGTGCGAAATTCCGTTTTTGGAATGTCTTCAGGTTTGATCTTTAATTGATGATAGGCCGATCTTAAATCAATCTTCGAGAAATAAGCTGCTCCCTTAAGTTGATCAAATAAATCATCGATTCTAGGTAAGGGATATCTATTCTTTATGGTCAGCTTGTTGAGTTCTCGATAATCGATATGACTCATATGTGGCGGTAGGGCTAACTCATACGCGACTTTTCCAACCCGTCTTAAGATCTCAAAAGGTCCTACGTATCTCGTACTAAGCTTTCCTTTCTTGCCAAACCTCGTAACTCCTTTCCAAGGTGACACTTTCAACAAAACTTTCTCTCATTCTTCAAAATTCATATCTTTCCTGGCTTGATCAGCATACTTCCTTTGTCTGTTCTGGGCAGCAATTAGCCTTTTCTGAATGATTTCGATCTTTTCCTTCGTTTGTTGTACTAGTTCCGATCCTAGCACCTTACGCTCACCAACCTCATCCCAATATACAGGAGATCTAAATTTCCTTCCATATAAAGCTTCGTATGGCGGCATCCCAGTACTCGCATGATAGCTGTTGTTGTAAGAGAATTCCACCAAAGGTAGGTGCTCGTCCCAACTTCCTTTAAAATCCAATGCACACGTTCGCAACATGTCTTCAATAGTTTGAATGGTTCGTTCACTCTGTCCGTCTGTCTGCGGATGATAGGCTGTACTCATCTTAAGCTCAATTCCCAAGCATTCTTGAAATTGTTTCCAAAATCTGGAGTTGAAACGTGGATCTCGATCAGACACAATAGTTACTGGCACACCGTGACGCATAACCACTTCCTTCAAATACAGCTGTACCAACTTATCTAGTGAGAATCTTTCGTTGATTGGAAGAAAATGTGCAGACTTAGTCAAGCGGTCTATGATCACCTAAATCGCATCATGATTGGCTTTCGTTCTTGGTAATTCGACCATGAAATCCATATCTAGATGCTCCCATTTCCACTCAGGAATATCTAACGGCTGTAGTAGTCCACTGGGCCTTTGATGTTCGGCTTTGACTCTTTGACATGTGTAACACTTACTAACCCAATCTGCAATCTCTCTTTTCATATCAGGCCACCAGAAATGTTCCTTCAGGTCTTGATACATCTTCGTACTCCCCGGATGAATTGAATATCTTGAACTATGAGCATCCCGCAAAATCTCATTCTTTAATTCTGGCACGTTGGGAATCCAAATCCTCGAAGAAAATCTTAAGATACCCTTATCATCCTTCTGAGTGCAAATCCCTTCTCCTGTCAATGTGTTCATATCTTGATTCATGATTTCCTCCTAACATCTTCGTATCTTTTCAAGTAACTCGAGTTGAAAGGTCATGGTATAACACTTACCACTGGTAGGCTCCGAGATCTGGACTTCTAATCTCAACTTTTCAAACTCCTTGAACAATTCCTTTGATATGGTAAACATGTTCAGTCTCTCCTTTCTACTTAATGCATCAGCCACTACATTCGCTCTCCTTGGGTGATAATTAATTGTGCAGTCGTAATCCTTAATTAGCTCCAACCAATGCCTTTGTCTCATGTTAAGTTCCCGTTGAGTGAAGATATACTTCAAACTTTTGTGGTCCGTGTAAATCTCACATTTTTCACCATATAGATAGTGTCTCCAAATCTTTAGTGCGAATACAATTGCTGCTACTCGTGAGGCTTTAATTGTCGGGAAGCATAAGCAATCACCCTTCCATGTTGCATCAGTACACACCCCAGTCCCTTGTACGAGGCATCCCTGTAGATCACAAAATTCCCTTGACTGTCAGGTAACACCAACACTGGTGCTGTTACTAACCTTTTCTTTAATTCCTGAAAACTTTCCTCACACTTTTCATTCCATAAAAACTTCTCATTTTTCCTAGTCAACTTGGTCAATGGTGAGGCGATCTTAGCAAAATCTTGAACAAATCTCCTATAATAACCAGCCAGTCCCAAGAAACTTCTCACTTCGGTAGGTGTCTTCGGTCTGCTCCAATTCACTACAGCTTCTATCTTCGTAGGGTCAACTCTAATTCCTTCACTACTGATTATATGGCCCAGAAATTGTACCTCTTCCAACCAAAACTCACATTTTGAAAACTTAGCATACAACTTCTCTGCTCTCAAGATCTCTAACGCAATCCTTAAATGTTCCGCATGCACTTCCCGGGTCTTAGAATATATCAAAATATCATCGATGATGACTATCACAAATTTATCCAAATGCTTCCTAAATACTCTATTCATGAGATCCATAAATGCTGCTGGGGCATTGGTTAATCGATATGGCATCACCAAGAATTCATAATCTCCATACCTTGTGCGAAATTCCGTTTTTGGAATGTCTTCAGGTTTGATCTTTAATTGATGATAGGCCGATCTTAAATCAATCTTCGAGAAATAAGCTGCTCCCTTAAGTTGATCAAATAAATCATCGATTCTAGGTAAGGGATATCTATTCTTTATGGTCAGCTTGTTGAGTTCTCGATAATCGATACACAATCTCATACTACCATCCTTTTTCTTGACAAACAGCACAGGCTCTCCCCACGGTGATACACTTGGTCTTATGACTCCCTTATCTAAAAGTTCTTGTAATTGTGTTGCTAACTCTTTCATCTCCACAGGTGCCATCCTATATGGTGCTTTGGACACAGGTTCTACTCTAGGTATCAGGTCTATAGCAAACTCCACTTCTCGATCTGGAGGTAAACCGGGTAATTCTTCAGGAAAAACGTCAGGGAACTCATTAACTATGGGTATATCTTCTATCTTCGGTGCTTGCTTCTCTACATCCGTCACGTGTGCTAAATACGCTTCACAACCTTGTCTAAGTAACCTCTTGGCTTGCATAACACTCAGAAATTTCTTCACCTGCCTTTGTCCTTGAAATATCACTTCCTAATCATCCTCCGCCTTTAATCTCACCTGCTTCTTTCTACACTCAATCTGTGCATCATAATTAGCCAACCAATCCATTCCCAAGATTACATCGAATTCTCCCATTTCGAAGGGTATCAAATTGGCATAGAAAAGGTAACCACTTGTCTCTATATTACACTGAGGACACACCTGATTAACGGGGACTCTATCTTGATTTGCCACCTCTATCACTAAAGCTTGATCTAAAGGTTGAATTTCACATTGCGATTTGCTAACAAACTTGGTGGAAATGAAAGACTTGGTAGCTCCAGAATCAATTAAAACTTTAGCCTCTACTGAATTCACAAGAAGTGTACCTGCGATAACATCCATTTCCTGAACAGCATCCTGCATAGTCATGTTGAAGATTCTGGCTCTAGGTTGAGAGATCTGGGTCTGGGCGGGAGGTCCAGCTATCCTCAAAGCATTTGCCGATGGAGGTCCAGCTATCCTCAAAACATTGGCTGACTGAACCGGTTCCTTACAATCCTTTGCAAAAATGACCAAGTTTCCCGCAATTAAAACACTTTACCCCTGGTTTTGAAGTCGAACAATCTCCCGCATAATGCCCCATCTTGTTGCACTTAAAACATGTAACACTTAGTCTGCGACAAACTCCCGAGTGTTTCTTCCCACAAGTTGTACATTCAGGTAAGGTTGGTCTGATTGCAAGTTGCTGATTGGTATTCTGGAAACGTGTGCCTTGATCACCATTTCCATTCTTCGGTTTTTGAAAACCTCGGTTCCTACCAAACTATCCCTCACTCCTTGGCTTGAACTTGTTATTATTATTATTATTACCTCTTGAGTTCTGACTTCCCTCAATACTTTCCATTTTTCTTTTCCTTCCTGCCTTTTCCTTCTGATACAACTCGCTTTCACCTTCAACAATCATAGCTTTCTCCACGACCATTGCGTAATTCTCTAACTGAAACACTACTACCTTACTACGTATCCATGGCTTTAGACCCTGTTGAAATCTTTTAGCTTTCTTTGCTTCCGTATTGACATATTCAGGAACAAACCTTGCTAGCTCCGTGAATTTTGCCTCATATTCCGCCACACTCATGTTCTCCTACTTTAACCCTATAAATTGGATCTCCAGCTGATCCTGCATATACCATAGAAGATACTTCTCAAGAAATAACTCAGTGAATCTCTGCCATGTAATTACTCCTTCACCTTCCAATAGCTTTGTTGACTCCCACCAGTAGTTTGCTTCAGCTTTCAAACAATAGCTCGCATATTCCGTCTTTTGCTCTTCTCCTACCCTTATCAAAGAAAAAGCTTTTTCCATTTCAATAAGCCATCCCCTAGCTTCGATTGGGTTAACAGTACCCTTAAACTCTGGAGGGTGTACAACTTGAAAAGCTTTAAATGTCACAACTGGTTGAGCGGGTCGTTGTTGAGCTAGTGCGGCTGTTTGTTGTTGAAGAAGTTGGAGAATTTGAGTCATAGTCGGGTCAACCGGAGTTTGATTGCTAGTGTTTTGGTTTTCGGGATTTGCAGTAGGTGTTTTCTTCTTTGGAGGCATGATTCTGATAAGAAGATAAATAGTTCATTAAACAACAGGTAAATAAACGACAAGCAATTATGTATAGAGATAAGGTTTACAAATCCTGAATTTTGAGTTATCTGTGATCACAAGAGTTATAACGATGTATAGAACAGGGAAGCATAGGTATTATCTTGAGCAAGTAATTCTAACAGGAGATATTAAGGCAACTCAGAAATGTAATAAAAGATGTGCAGATAACGAGAAAATAAAGGTCATGGTACCAACAAAGTTAATAATATAACACAACAGTTTCAGAGTTCAAGGTACACTGTTAACCATCCTACTACAAAAGAATAAATACCGAGGATAATCTCAATCATCCACCATCTACGATAACGATATAGCGAATAAAGAAATTATTAAAGCGATAAAAGAATATCCTAAACCTACTACCTACTATCCTAATGATAACCTACACCTATCGCTCCTATCCTATGCCTATAAGGGTTCAAATCATGTCCTACTCCTATCCTATACCTAATCTTGGCTTGTTTTAGTGACCAAAACCTGACAGCTCTGATACAAACCTGTAACGCCTCGACTTCCCAATACTGATAATGTAGTTTTTATAATAAATTATTGGATTTAATAGATAAAATGGATTTTTTTTATACAGGGAAACTTTGGAAAATTTCGGCATGAAGTGTTCGTATTTCGGACTATCCACCTGTATTTCGAATCAAACCCAATCTCAAACAAATACCAACAACAAATCCAACTATTAATAAAAAAAAACAATACAAGTTCAACCTGTCCTAATCGACCAGGTGAACCATACTAAACTGCCCTCCCGATCAGAGCAAAGATCGGCGTCACAATTCCAACTAAAAACATAAACCTTGAAAACAAAATAAAAAAATAAATAAATACAACCCCACTACTAACCCAGATCTCTAACAGGTAGTGGTATGAAACAAGCAACTACTAACTAAGTTATTACATTACATTGCAAAATCCTTAATTTAAAAGTTACATGCACTCCAAAAATATAAATACATCTAGCTGTCACTATTACATCTAAACGTGACGATTTTCTCAAAAGCCCAACCTGACACTGGAGCTGTACTAATATGTCTAGAAATCCACAATGAGCACTTCTCCTGATAAAGCTTTTAGTAAGTATCCTCTTCTTTCTTAGCTGAAAGGGTTTAGAAACAACAGCAATAAGTGAGCCAAATGCTCAGCAAGTAACAATATAAATAAAAAAAAAAAGAATTGGCAACCGAGATATGGGTAAGGCAATATAAGAATCATTCTGTGAGCTTTTCCACTACTTTGAGAATTTTATAAATTCATCTCAGGGAGAGAGATCCATTCTCCGTTTAAATCATATTTTATTTTCAAAACATTTAAATTAAATTGAGTTTTTCATTAAAACCGGACAATATGGGTGATCAGCCACGTAAAGTCCCCCTTTCTTTGAAATTAGGTTCCCAATTAGGCAACACATTGGCCTTTAAAGCTGGACTAGGGGAACCACCCCTAACCTCTTACGCTAAATAAAAAGTGCTGGACTAGGGGAACCACCCCTAGCCTCTTACGCTAAATATTTTAATAATTAAAGGTTTTAAATTTAACCAAACGAGTTTCGATAAACAGAACTCTTATATAATAATTCAGGGTAGGAAGATATTCTGTTCAGTTTAAAGAATAAAGAACTAAATGTCACGTGAGCCATCCAAATTAATTATTTAAGATCTGCAAGACAGGGTTCAAGGATGATTCACAAATATTTAAAGATAATGGTTTATCAATCTCTTGTCATTCTAGAGGGGTAATTCAAGGTGGTGTCAAACATGATATAGCTCGAGGAAAAATAGGAATTTAAGCAACAAGGGAAATTAATTAATTAAGGACATAATAAGAATTAGGGATTTAGAGTTTAGTTTCAGGTTTATAAGGTGTATTTAGGTTAGTGCGGATTAAAGAATTAAGTATGAATTAAGGTTTAAGCTAATACAAAAGGTATATCATACAACGGGGTTTATAATTCAACAAGAATTAGTATAAGGAGGGAGTGCAGTAGTTGAAAAAACAACAATCTATAAGGGTAACAAGAAAGTATAGAGGATTATGCAATAGTTAATAGGGTTTAAATAGTGTACTGTAAGGGATTCAACAATTCTTGAGAGAAACAACATTAAGTTATGAGAATTTAAACGATGAATAATAAATATGGTTTAAACAGTGTAGTGCAAGGGATTCAACAATTAACTTGAAGGAAACAACAAGAAGTTATGAGAATTTAAACGACAATTCATGTATAATTGAAAGAACCTGAACTTAGATCCAAGGTTCAAGTTACTTGCCTTAACCAAGTGCTTTCACGCTAGTCACCTAGCTGAAAAACCCTCAGCCTTTGCCTTCCCTTTATCCCTTGATTCTACGTCCTTCAATTCTACAAATATAAAAACACTACTTCAGAATTCTATTCAATAATCGACGTTCATCATTTAAATGTCTAATCTTAATCTACCCTTACGATAATCCCTAAACCAACTTACTATAATCATATATCATCATCAACCATAAGCCACTGACATACACATATAATTACAACCAATAAGCATTTAGCAGGAAATCACATAAATAAGATATAATTCAAATACAATCTATACTAGTAGTACATACATATATACATATACTCAAGAAAATACAATTAAAATTTTTAGAAAATTTTGACAGCACCCCTTTATACGGGTGACTACCAGTCGGAGTATAACCGACACAACCAACCACAACAACCACTTAAGCCATCAAGGGTTTTAGCATAATCATAACAAATTCACAGCTCATATCAGCATGTACTAGTTATAGTTCCGTTTAATACTCAATTTATACTCCACATTCTACCACTACACTGAAACTGACCTATATATACAACATGTTTAATTATCAAACTAAACTAAAATACCACAATTACATTCACATCAAGTACTAATAATTATCAATTAATGATTAGCATGCTCATCTATTTGACTTACTGAAAATTCACAATTCTTGAATTATAAGAAATATGAAAAGTAGCAATCTGCATTAGATCCTTTTAATAAACCAAAATTAACTGCATATAAATGTTAACATCTAGTAATATATAATACTCAACCTTATATAAATATATCCTTTCACTAAATAATCTGAAAATTATCTAACAATTAGTAACAAGTATTAATTCAACTAATTTTCACATAATAATCATCTAAGCATCCCTTAAAATACAATTATATTCCAATAAATTCAAACTGACCGTAATATGGAACAGTTATACAAATAATTAACCATTTACATCACTAAAATTAATCACGAAATCAGCAATTTACCGCAATTGATCAAAGTATCTAAGTAGGTTAATAAATTAGGAACCGAAACTTCCATTTAATCATACATTCGACCACAATTTAACACCCACATAGATATACACACGCTAGAACACACTCTACACACCCATCACTGCTGATAACACAAGGGAGGATATGGGGAATTAGAACACCATAGACTCATCTCACAAAAGCTATACAATACACACACACACACACAGTTAATAACGCACACACACGAACACACGCTAGCAGCTCGTGATGAAAAAAAACAACGGGGAGAATAACAGGGAAGGGAGGAGGGAAACAGCGGGGAGAAGAAGGGGTTTTACCGAGAGAATGGCGAGGAGAGGGAGAGAAAGCCCGAGAGAGAGAGAGAGAGAGAGAGAGAGAGAGAGAGAGAGAGAGAGAGGGAGAGAGACCGCGAGAGAGAGAGTCCGCGAGAGAGAGAGAGAGAGAGAGAGAGAGAGAGAGAGAGAGAGAGAGTCCGCGAGAGAATTCGAGAGAGAGTGTTGAGAGAGTTCGAGAGAGATTGATATTATGTCTGTGTAAAACAAAATTAGGGATTGGAGAGTATAAAAGGGGAAAGAGAATTTAAGTACCATATTTCTTTAAATAACGAATAAACTGTTTACTTAATTTCCAAAAATCACATCACGGAAAATTTCATGAAACATTAAATTTTAAAATTCTAAAATATAGAATGAAAAATTACGATACCCCACATATTTTTAAAATATTTTTCGGGTCAACAACGAATTAAATATGAATTTTACAAGATTAAATCCATAAAACACAAATTAATTCGTAAAATCATTTTAAAATCCTTAAAAATTATAATAAATCCATTTAACATTTTTAAAACTCAAATAAATTAATAAAGTCAATAATACAAAAGATTTCATAATTTTTACTAATTCCAATGATTTTACAAAATTCTCAGAAGATAAATATAATACAATTAAATGGAATAAAATCTCCAAAAATACAATTAAAAATACCCGGGCTTACACGACACGTATAAATCACAATTAAACCCACAAATATGATATTATACAAACTTTACCTTCTCAACAAAAATCACAGCATATAATTCACATTTAATAATAAATGAATAATTATAAATATTAAAATTTTCTAAGGCGTTATAGGTAAGCTGTGATAAGTGAGCCAGGATGAGATCCTGATGCAAAAATAGAGAGATTAAGAGAGAAGTTTGTTTTTTTACAGATTCTTGCTTCTCATCCCTATGATTCTTATCGATACTACATCACTATTCTTGCTGATAACAAAAAAGGGGGAGAGATTTGAAGGGGCTTTATATTTTGTTTTCTTTCCTTTAACAACAAAATAAAGGGGGAGAAACTTGAAGAGCTCATAAGTTTTCTTCATATTTCAACAAAGGGGGAGAAAGCTCAGAAGACTTTCAGACCATCCAGCAAGTGTAGGAACAGAACAACCTCTCAGATTTGATGCTATAATTAGGGGGAGAAGTTCTAAGTACATAAGTGAAGTGAGTATTACAATTCAAATACTGTGTCAAGGAAGCTTGATCAAATTTTTCTGTCCTAGTGAAAGAAAAATCTGAGGAATGGTTTTTGTTATCATCAATCTCTGGATTTATGTCTTTCTCTTGAAGACATAAATAGGGGGAGATTGTTGAGACATACATGTCTATAGATGATGATAACAAATACCACAAGGCAGAAAATGAATCAAGGAATCAAAGCTGATAAATAAATCAGGAAGATCTTCAAGACATTTCCAATAATGGCTATCACTTCAAGCATGCGTGTGTAACAAGTTATACCAAAAATGTATTATTACATTTCACGTAGCTTACTTGTCTTCATATAGTTTAATAAGTTATATGAGCAGCATAGTTTTAGTAGAGTGAAAAAAAACACTGAGCATAACGCACATTGCAGTAGGTTTTCTTGTAAATACTAAGAATTTGTAACCCACAGCTATGTATTTATACACTGAGTATTTTCTTCAAATACAACCATCAGGTGGACCGAACAAACCCACCTGAGATTTTTTATATCTTGTGTTGCATTTGTCTTAGATATCTTGTTTACCTTGTTTACTCTTTGTTCTTATAAACACTCGATCTTAAGAACTCACCAAGTCGAAAGAATTTAGTCAAGATTGTATTCAACCCCCCCCCCTTCTACAATCTCGTGGTGCTTAAGTGGGAAATAACATAGCTAAAAAGCATAGCAATATGAATTAACAGAATTGATCCAAGTAAAAAAGGAAAGCTGTTTGCAGCTTTGATACTCCTATTCGACATCACTGTTGATCCAAGTAAACATAATCGGTACTTTCTTAAAGTCAATCACAAACATCATTCAATTACAAGTCTAATCACAATGAAATACTAGTATTTTCTTAACGGCAAACGATTGTATCAGTGTTTCTTAAGCTTCTTGGAATCTGGTGGTCAGGTTTTCTTCTTCTTCACACTATGTTGCTTCTCTTTGTTGGTTGGTTCAGCAGTACGAACTTTTATGCATCCTACCTTCATCAGCGACTCTTATGCAACTTTTTTGAACCATTTTTGCACCTCATTAATGATTTCACCTCTTTTCTCATTAATGTACGATGTCAGGACATCATTGTTGTACTTTATTCGGAGCTTTGAACAGTTATTTAAACTGACCACATTGAATACAAAGTATAACTCACATATTTTACCCTTGGAATTCAACATAAAGGATCGACAACAAATCTGAGAGAACATCTGATTTTTATATTGCTTACCTGTTCACTTCTCAAGCTAGATTTCAAATTTTCGAAATCTCCTTTGCATGTCTCCATATGTCGCATGAGAAAAATACCACAGTCAGTTGAATTGTCCTCGGTCTGCCATGACATTTCCAAGCAAGATGGCCTAAGCTTCTGAATTGTTTTTGACAGATTTGTAGACCCTTCCTTTGTAAATAGTTGCAAAAGTGAGAATGCTGCAAAGTGTTAAAAAATAATAATTACTAAATGTATTCAACCAAAAATAGATAATTAATTTTTATAACAATGATTGTTGATTTTAAATTGAATAATGTATTTATCAAAGCATAATCATTAAATGATGGAAATAATAGCATCTTGGTAATGTCAAAAGGTAGAATATTACAATGATAAACATGTTACCATATAAGGTGTGGTAAAACCAAAATATACACACCTAGAAAATAAAATTTATATGAAATCTTCACAATCAACAAAAACAGAACAGCCTATTTTCTCTACACCAATTTTCCCTAAACGAAAACCATATCATACCTCTAAAACCATATCATATATCTACAACCAAAGAACTAATGAGTAAGTTTAGTTTGTGTGTTCTGTCCGTAAGATGTAAAATCTTCTATTGAATATGAAACCATTTCGAGCTTCAGTATTTACTATCCACAATAACCAAACCAGATGACAAACAGTGAAATGGTTAAAAAGAAATCAAAAGAATTATTTATCAATATTCTAGGAATTCTTCCATATATAAAGAAAGGCGGTTATCGTTTTGTGTGTATAGCAGCGGGATTGTAAGTATTTTAATTTTTTGTTCAAAATTTTTAAATAAAAGATTAAATCTTTCGGGCCGGTCTGTTTTCAGTTTTTATTTAATTTTGGTTTGTAGCTGAATAGGACTATATATATATATATATCAATTTTTTAAAAATAATTTGATAAATAAACTAATAACCAAAAATAAATAAATATAATTATAAATATTATAAAAGGAGACGTGCTTTGCACAAATCTATACTATACTATAATAAACGAGAGGCATATAATTTGTAGTTTAGTTAACCCTTTTTTGGTTATCCCCTATTTTTGGTTATCCCTCATTCATAATCGTTAGATCTTCAACACAAATAGATCATGACCGTTACATAGAACAATGCTAAAAGTTGTTATATACAGAGGTCTAAGATTCGATTTCATTTGATTCTAGCCAACAACATAATAATTTATATTTAATACTAAAAATTATTACATATAAAAATGTTTCTTTCAATAACATATTAAAATTAATATTTATAAAATTATACTATGATATAAATAAATTATAAAAAGTTAAAAGCAACTATTAGTTGTAAAATTAGTAAGAGCAAAAGGATGAATTTGAAAGTCAAATTTTGAATGGACCAAGGGCTTACAACTCATCAATAAATTATATTAGTATTATAAAAAAAATAAAAATTGAAGATACTTTGAAGTTTGAGCATGGCTGTTGACACCGGAATCACCGCTGCTGCTGCCATAGACTCTCCCTTGCTACAAACCTCCGACGATGTTGTCGACGGCGTCGTTGACTACAAAAACCGTCCAGTCAACCGATCTACTTCCGGCGGATGGAAATCAGCTTCATTCATCATAGGTAGTCCTAATAACAATCAAAAAATTTTACTGATATTATTGTTTATATACAGAGTACATATAAATCAAACTACAAATAAACATAATATCTGTGCTCTAAGGAAAGTAAAATACTAGTAGTATATTTGTTTGTTTGAGCATAGAGTCCTTTGGTATGCTGCAGGTGTTGAAGTTGGTGAGAGATTTGCGTATTACGGAATTAGTAGCAATTTAATTACATTTCTTACTGGTCCGTTGGCTCAATCCACGGCCACGGCAGCAGCTAATGTCAACGCTTGGTATGGAACGGCGTCGCTCTTGCCGCTTTTAGGTGCTTTCGTAGCTGATTCTTTCTTGGGACGATACCGTACTATCATCATTTCTTCTTTAATTTACATTCTGGTATGTGTCCCTTCCCTAAATTTATCCTCGCCCCCATTCTATTTCTTTTTTTTTTTTTTTGAAGTCTCGGCCCGGATTCAACTAATTTTAACTTTATTTTTAAGTATGTGTTGTGATAATCATACTGCTACATGTAGCTTGAAATGTATACACGAATTTTGGCACCCAATTTCTTTTATTACTCTCTAGTCATTTTTATTTGCTGCCTAGGAGTAGTCTAACTCGAGATCTCATACAATTGCAAAGTGTGTTTACCTTGCTTTGGATTCAACTGCAGGGGCTTGGACTGTTAACGCTTTCAGCCGTATTAACTTCTTTAAGTTATACAACTTCTCCTCCACCGATCCAAATTATTTTTTTTTCTTCTCTCTATATCTAGTTGCAGTAGCACAAGGAGGGCATAAACCTTGTGTTCAGGCTTTTGGTGCTGACCAGTTTGATGTTGATCATCTAGAGGAGTGCAAAGCTAAAAGCTCATTCTTTAATTGGTGGTACTGTTGCATATGTGGTGGTAGTGTTGTCACTCTTGCAATCTTAACGTATATACAGGACAACCTTGGTTGGGTACTTGGTTTTGGGATTCCTTGTATTGCCATGGGAATTGCTCTAGTCTTGTACTTGCTTGGCACAGTGACCTATCGATATAGTATCAATGATGATGACAGAAGCCCTTTCATCAGAATTGGTCAAGTATTTGTCAAAGCAATTAGGAATTGGAGAATCACCTCTTCGGAATTATCTATTGACGAGGAAGCTCGGGGAACTTTACCTCATCAGAGTTTTCAACAATTCAAGTAAGAGAATAACATATTTCATGTTCCCTGGGTTGAAAAGTTAAAATTATGTTTCTAATTAGTCATTTGTTTTCTTTAGATTTCTTAACAAAGCTTTGCTCTCACCTGATGGTAAAAAGGAAGAAGCAAACATATGTATCATTAGTGATGTTGAAGAGGCAAAATCTGTTCTGAGGCTGGTTCCTATATGGGCTTCATGTTTGGTTTATGCCATTGTGTTTGCACAGTCCCCCACTTTCTTCACTAAGCAAGGAGTGACTCTGAACAGATCCGTCGGGTCGAGCTTTGAAATTCCACCTGCTTTGCAATCTTTTATCACCCTTTCCATCGTTATTATTATTCCCATCTATGACCGTGTTCTAGTTCCTTGTGCACGAGCTGTAACTGGGAAACCCTCTGGCATAACAATGCTTCAAAGAATTGGAGTTGGTATAGCCTTCTCCATCATTTCTATGGTTATTGCAGCGCTGGTAGAGATGAAAAGACTCCAAACTGCTCATGACTATGGGTTAGTTGATAAACCTGATGTTACCATTCCAATGGACATCTGGTGGCTAATCCCACAGTATGTAATATTTGGAATTGCTGATGTGTTCACAATGGTTGGTCTGCAAGAATTTTTTTATGATCAGGTTCCAAGTGAACTGAAAAGTATAGGTCTTGCACTCTACCTCAGTATATTTGGTGTTGGGAGCTTCCTTAGCAGCTTCCTCATTTCCATTATCGAGAAAACAACTGGTTCTAATGGTCAAGACAGTTGGTTCTCGGACAACTTAAATAGAGGACATCTGGATTACTTTTATTGGTTACTTGGGGGCCTTAGTACATTGTCAGCTGTATTGTACTTGTATTCTGCAAGAGCATATGTATATAAACGCCGACACACTCTCTGAGATTGATAGGAATGACAAATGTTGTTAACAGTATACAACAGTTAAAGTCAGTACTACCATATATTGCTTGTAATACTACAGTTAGTTAAAGTATCATTTTGGGATACCAAAATTCAGTTAGATTCTGGTGTATTACAGCTTACTCAGCCTTCTTTTAGTCAAACTAAGTTGTGGCATCTTACTATCGGTGTTGGAGAGGTTGGTCAATGTTGTCCTTTAGAGTTATTGTTTTGAAGTTTGCTTTGATGAAACTTGGTCCGTGGACTACTAGATAGGACTCGTATAGCAATTAATATGCCTTGTTCATTTTTCTCTTGCTACGTTGTTTGTTGCTTAAATGATAGCCGCTGTATGTTAGAAAATAGGGTAAATAGCCAAAATCGTCACTGTACTATTCAAAAATTTTTACTCAAGTCACCAACTCAAAAAAGCTTTCAGTCAAACACTTAAACTATTAAAATATTTCAAATCGGTTATTGCCGTCAGTCTCCGTTAATTTGACTAACGGAATGATTGTGTGGCACGGCTGACCCATTTTACTTCGACCCATCAGTTGATATATTGTAGAAAGTAAAAAGCTAATTCCTAATGTAATATTAAGACTGAAGAATGACATATAAAAAAAAATTATACAGCACAATTAACATTACACAATTTTTGTTAACATCCAAATGGGCAACAGAAGATGATATATTACTCAAGCACAGCGGTGGTGGGTGGTTGAGTGGCTGCCTGTGTACGCGGTGGATGGAAGATGAGGCGGAAGGTTGAATTGAACGGAGGTGAAAAGTGCCGCGAATTTAGTGATTGGGGGAGGCTGGTCAGAGTTGAGGGAGAATGAAAGGGGGGAAGGTTGGTAGTGGTTAAGTTGTTGAGGCGGAAGAGGAATTTGAAAAAGAAGAGGTGACTGCGATTGTGTTATGGGTGGAGGAAAAAGGAGGTGAGGCAACAATTGGCGGCGCGGCGGATGAAGGGGAGGGGAGAAGGAATTAGAAGGGTGAGGGCTGGTAGTGGTGGCGAGGTGGGAGAAGAGAGGTGTGGCGGCCGAAGAAATGTTGGCGAAGGCAGGATGGGCGTTGTTGTTAATGAACGGAGGTGGCGCGGTGCGGGAATTGGTCGGAGAACGAAGAGCAGATGTTGGTCGAAGGATGAAGGATAAGGCGGTTGTGGCGGTAGAGGTTGTTTTGTTTTGTTGGTGAAGGTAGTTGCAAAAAGAAAGATAGAGGGGTAACAGTAAAGAGGGGTAGTGGGAGGTGAAGGGAATGGTTGCAGCGGTGGTTGAGGTTGGTGCGGCGGCGTAACAGCGAAGGAAATGGGGTGGAGGAGGTCGACGAAGGGAGAAGCTGGGCGGAGAAGAATAAGGTGAACGGAGGTGGGTTTGAATGAAATGAGGGCGGTGAATGGAGGAAAATTGATGAAGGTGGAGGTGGTGGTCGCGAAGAGGGAGGACTGAACGGTGTGGGTTGTTGAAGGAGGAGTGGAGAAGCGGGGAGGAGAGGTTGTGGTGAAGGAGATGAGGGGTGCTTTGTTGTGGTGGGTGAAAGAGATGGTGAGGTGGTGATTTTTGTTTTATTCTTTTGCTTCTGTTAAATAAATAATATATTAGATTTTAGATAGATGGCATGGATGGTGATATGGCGCTGAGGTGTAATTAGTGGGCAATTGATGTGTAAAAAGTTAACGGACTTCCGTTAAGTCAACGAAAAATTAACGGCAGTGAAATATTTTTAATGTAGAATGACCCAATGAAAGTTATATTGAGTTAAGCAATTCGTCTGAAAGCTGTTTTGGGCCGGTGACCCAAGTGAAAGTTTTCCAATAGTGAAGTGATGATTTTGGCCATTTACCACTAGAAAATATGAGTAGAAAGTCTTAAGCTTTAACATTCTTGGGTTCATCTGAGTTTCTCTCCAGAAATAAATTTTATGGTGTTTCATGGAGTAGAATATAACCGACTCGAAAAGTGTATATGTGTTAATTCACAGGAGTGAATAGTTGGTATAATTCTCGAAGAGTTTAGTTTTACTGAGGTTATCTCATATAAAATTCTTGAGATTTAAAAAATTTCTAATATAAATACAATAGAGTCTATTACTATATATTATAACCTGCCACAGGGTAAAATTTGCTAGTTTATTGGCTATAAAAGTACGTTTATAACCTTATATTACTCTGAATAACGAAATGCCCAGCCACACTTTGTTATACCGAAAATTGCCAAATTCTCATCGTCTATCGGTTATCATATATCCAGTTTAATCGCGTCTATCTATTATCCAGCCAATCGGGAAATTGCTCCGTCCACTCGCCAATCTTATCTTCTACTTCCAATCTCTTCCCTTTCTCCTTCCTCAGTTTCGCAATTTTTCCCAGATTTCAAATGTATGTTTTATTTTCTTTACATATATGCTATATAATATCCTTGATTGTCTACATATGTGTGCTGGTAATGATGGGTTAATTAGTTTAATTATGGACAACTTTTGCTTAGGATGTGGTATAAGCATGTATATGGGTTTTATTTGTATATGGGTTGTGTTATTTTTAGATTGCGGTAAAAGGGGAGAATGATGGGTGTTTGATTGTGGTAAAAAAGTTGTAATACTCATGCTAATCAAGGCACAAAGGGGAGAATGATGGGTGTTTGTTTGTGGTAAAAAAGTTGTAATAGTCATGCTAATCAAGGCACAAATTACAAAACAAATCACTCTCCATACCGAATCATGTATAAATTTAGCCATAGACATATGGATTTTGTTCTTGTATTGATAATATCTCTCAATGACTAGAGTAATGCTGTTAATTATATGCAATTATAGAAATAAAATTTACGTACAAGCACTGATTTGCAGGCATGTATAGTGCAATAGTGAGATCACTTCTATCATTTTCGAAACAGAACAAAGCCATTAAACCTTTGCTTAGAAATTATTAACTATCTGAGAAGCACTAATATTGATAGCTTAAGATACTTCTTGGAAATAGAATTCTGTATACATATTGGTGAATGGTGATGATCCTGTATGGATTGACATGCTTTTGGTTGTTCAGATATTCTATGGTGCCTGTTATTATGGCAATATGTAAAATGTGTGCCAGTACATGTACATCAAACTGCTCCAATGAATGTTACAGCCGATTAATTAACCAGCAGAGCTTGAAAAGTAAACAATGAATCAAAAACTATAGTAGCCAGAGCTAGGACAAGCATTAAATTATGCATAGTGACATACTGTAAAGGAAGTAAGGAACTAAATGCTCAAACTACACTTACCCAAGAGGAAGTTAAAAAGAGGTTATATAACCTTCAATATAGGTAAAGAATCAGATCAATTACAAAGTCTAGACTAATTTAAGGAAACCATGTAAGTAAAACAGAAATAAACTTGATAGGGAAGAGACGCTTGATTTGTTCGATTTATAGAGCCTTAGCTTCATTGTTGTTATTAGAAAGTAGCAAGGTAGTAGTATGGCTAATTACAGCAGGTACATATACATATTCTGTAATAGCTGGTTATAAACATATGCTCATAGATATGTAAATTTATTCTGCCTTTATCCTTGTATCAACATAAACACTCATTTCTCTCATATATTCTGCGTCATATTCATAGTTTGTAACAATTTTCAATACAAGACTTTATTTATGATATAGGCATGATTTACAGAGCTTATTTAGGTTGGAAGATGTACTGTTTGTGAAAAGGGAGAAGCTTATACAATAATGTAATATTTACACATGCAGCTTGGAATATAGATAAGAATACCTCCTCCTAATGTGGTGGTGTTATGTTTTACCCACTCCAGCCCCCCCCCCCCCCCCGAATAGTCCAATTTTTCCTCCGCGACGATAAGGGGCTAGAAGATCTACTACTTTAATTCCAGTTTCAAAAATAGATAATTTTGTATCTATGAGATTTTAGTTCTGATGGGTTGTTTGTTTTCCTTGTAGTGCCTTTCTTTGATGGAGGAGACACCAAGGAAGAGAGGACGTCCTAAACTTTTTCTGATCAAAGAAATGGTGGAGGAGCGGAGGGTATTGAAGCGTCTTTGCAAAAATTCTCGCCGAAACTTACGAGGTATATCTTTGTGGATAATCTGAATTTAATTCTGTACAAGATTCTTATTTAATGCTTAATGCCCTCCCTGTTGTTAGATAAGGATGAGAACCTTTGGGCTTCTGATGTTGCTGGAGCAGATTACACAGGTACTTTACCGGCCTCTAATATTTTTGGGTTTTGGAATTTCCACAACTTGCATCAAATATCTAAGTGGACTTGCAAAATAACTCTTATAACTTTGATGGCAAATTATTTGTATAAATAATTACATTTGTCATAGCATAAAGTTAACGGGTTTTGTTATTGATTTGTGGTCGTTCTTGTCCACCGTGACAGCCGGTTTGTTAGATTATGTGTTAAATGTTTTCTCCATATGTCACTTTTTTATTTGGTTTTCTATACCTATTTAGCTGAAACCAAAAATTGGAATTTGTTATGATTTTCTTCAGTGATATCACCCTTGCCACTTATCATATTTGCGCATTCCGTGTGCATTTAATTTGTTTGGTTATTTTAGTGTATCCAATAATGTCTAAAACGGCTCAATGCTTGTGGTGTAATTCAGTCCAAACAGAAGAGCCTCCTACTAGGGAGCGCACAGATGCCGCTTTGGATGAAATAAGTGGAGTTGGTCCTCCAGATGAGATTCTTAAAAGTTATAATGCCGTTGGAGGAGATCCCCCAGGTACATGCTTTAAATGCCCCACTCCTTTACAATAATTTCAAGTCCCAAGCTACTAAGGGTATTAGGACATAATCTATATTCGCCCAGGTATTGGGATAAATAAAACTCATTGGAAAATAATTGAAAGTTAGATTAGGTTGTGAACTGTCGTAGAGATACGCTTTAGATTCCATACTAACTAAACTTTCAAGTATAAAAAAAATTACAATTTTGAAAAGTAGATAAACACATAGTTGTCTTTCTTCACTTTCAATGATTTGTCGTGCTGCTTCAGACTTGGATGGTGGCATTGAAATATTTATGCAATATTGAGTGGACTTCATAACAAACTGCTCGGTTCCTTATGAGTCGGGTAAAACGAGAGTCAAATTATACTAATTGTGAATAAGTTTATTGCTCCGAATTTTTCGTTTAATAGTGCAACACCAAAAAATAGAACTGGCTACATGACTTCCTGAAGGAAAATTTGGCCATGGCTTATGGCTTAACCTCTTCCATGTAGGTCTTTTTTCTAAAGGAGTGGTTTGTATAACAGTTAATATTTTTGCCCAAAAACTAAAATGTTGGTCTAATAATAATTTTTCTCTAATTTAATTTGATGGTGAGTTTTGATTTAATTATCCCCATGAATGCTCCATGTAACCTGTTTTTATGTTGGCATGTGCAACTATCGGACAACCTAGAATCTGATCGCCAGCGCCGAGCCATTAACATGAAGAAGAAGAGTTTTCGTGAGTTTCATAATTAGTGTCTTTTCCAAATTTATATTTCCACCCTTGCACTTACATACCAAACTCATTTGCCTTGGTTCTTTTTATGTTATCAATTTTTAATTAATTTGGTTTCCTCGTACAGGTGAGAGCAATTTAATATTGAATTTGGGCAGCCAAGATCAAGAATGTGGTTGTTGTGGGGCCATGGTTTGGGAATTTGAATTTACCGGAAGACATGTAGGCAGTACACCAAAGGGATATTCAATTTGTTGTGGAAAAGGGAAGGTACAACTACCATTGTTACAAGACACACCTCCAGAGTTGCTTGACCTGTTGACATCCAATGATAGACAGTCTAGAGGGTTTTCAATAAAAGCCGTGTCTATAACACCATGTTTGCATTTTGTTCTTTTGGAGGCACAATTGACGATTCTGTGAATAAGGGTAAAGGCCCATATGTCTTGCGCGTGTCCGGCCAAATATACCACAATTTTGGCTCTTTGGTGCCACCAGATGGATGCATGCCTAAATTTTCCCAATTATACATGTATGATGTATAGGAGGCCGTTGATCATCGGGTTAATTTTCCAAGGAATAAAGATGATGTGGATCCAGGTATTGTTGCAACATTGCAAGAGATGTTAAATCGTGAAAATTATTTGGTGGGAATATTTAAACAGGCTCGTGAGAGATTTAATAATATGGAACATATACCAGTTTGCCTTAGATTGTATGAAAGAAGACTAACAGATGGTCGATTTGAAAATATTCCGACTCTAAATGATTACGAGTTTGCGGGCCTAGCGGTGGACAATGACTTTGCAAATGAGAGGGATATAGTTGCTGATGATAAAATATTGGGATTGAGACACATCAACCATTTGCATCCTTCTTTCATGTCTTTGCAATATCTTTTGCTCTTTCCCTATGGAGAAGATGGCTTCAGAACTAATATAAACCACAGAAATGTCAATGCTTCCGAAAATCGAAAAAACAGTACGGTTAGTCAGCGTGAGTATTATTCATTTAGGCTACAATATCGGGTCGATGAAGGCCGAACTTTATTACTTGGTGGTCAGCTGGTTTTACAGTTTATAGTTGATGCTTGGTGCTCGATTGAGCATGGTAGATTACAATGGGTCCATACGCATCAATCTATAATTAGGTCGGATCTGTATAACAATATTGTTGATAGCTTTAGACGTGGTGATATTGTTGCCACGGATGTGGGAAAATGCATTATTTTTCCATCGAGCTTTACAGGTGGATATAGATATATGCAGTAGAACTTTCAGGACTCCCTTGATGTTTGCAAAGAGTATGGGCACCCAGACCTATTCATAACATTTACTTGCAACCTAAAGTGGGATGAAATTCAAAATGCTGTCCTTTCTACCTGCTCCCAAGACGCCTTTGTTCGTCCATATATTGTTGCGTGGGTATTTAAAATGAAACTTAATGCCATGATGGCTGATTTCACAAAGAATGATGTGTTGGGGCGTGTTCGTGCAGGTAATTTTCATAGTTACCTATTTTCTTCCATGTGTGAGACTGCATACATAATGATTTATGCTTATCTAATTGTAATATATGCTTTTCTTTCACTTCACATACATACCTACTGCCATTTTGTGCATACATATTATGCGAAACACATTATTACTGGGTTGCTTATAATTAAATAATATTGTCGCAAATTGAATTTGGTACAGTGTTAATGCATAATATTTTGATTAATACCCATTTTCATGTCAAGTAAAAATCAATAAAAATAGGGTTTTGGAACACCTAATTCATGTTTTGCCTAGGCTTCTTTAGTCCAGTAAATTTAGCTTGCACATAGTAGGAACAATTTGTATCTTGGTTTTTTTCCTTTGGTCTGAACTGTACAATCTACTTGAATCTTACAGCTTTTATTTTTGTGTGTCATGAAATAATATTTGATATCATCCAGCACATTGATGTCACTTTGGTACATAAATAATGATCCTACACCATCCCTGTGTGTCATTATGCATAGTAGTAAACACAGAGAAAAGATAAAGTGAAAGGATAAGGGTTGGACCGAATTTAAACTTTTCATTAATAAAATAGTCAAATACTTTTCATTGCATATTACTTGCACCAGTATGTAGTAAATACGTTTGCTTTATAATGTGAATATTAGATTTTTTCTTATGTAGTGAGAATGAGATCATCCAAACAGAAATCAATAATGAAAGTATACGTGGCCTTTTTAATTCTCTTCAGCTTCATGGTACTGTAGATGCAAGAATAATTCTCTTACTTATAATAGGTTATAAAATTATAGGTACATGGACAAAGAGCTACTACCAGAGGGATAGTAACAAAGACCTATTAAAAGAGTAAGCAACCCGAGCATTCTCTTGAAGCAATGCGAATGAAGTAATAAACTTGATAATGTAATAACCTTTTTGAACAAAAGGCATAATGTAGTTTTTAATCTTAATTAACGAGAGGTAGGTTTTACTGGTAACTAAAATTAAACGTTTGTAGGGTAATTACAATTCATTTCCATAATTTCTTAATAATTTTTCAGTTGTTTGTTAATGTTTAGTTATTCACTCTCAAATTGGATGCCTGATCATTTATCATAGTTTGATCGCTATAGTTATAATGCTGATGAACTTAGGTTTTAGAATTAACCAGGGAATTGTTGATTAACTATATCTTTCATGTAATTTGCTTTTATTTGTTGTTGATAGGTGCTTAAGATACTATTGGCTATTGCCTGCTGATTCGTTAGTTAGTGGTATAAACACTGTTGAGAGACGATGGAGATTGGCTCCTATTATTCTAATGCCAGTAGTGGAAATGTTGTCATTGTCAAGATTCTTGTGTGTGTTTTAAACCTGGGTAGTCTTCAGTAAGTATTGTATATTGGGACACGATTAAATTGTGTAGTTAGAATGTTTGTCTATCATTCTACACTTCAAAATGAAATAGATGGTTGCCTAATTGTTTTCTACAACTTTATCAAATGACAATCCCTAATTTTCATTGTATTATATTTTATTACCAGTGGTGTACACAATTGAGTTTCAAAAACGGGGCCTCCCACACGCTCATATTGTGTTATGGCTAGCTGAAGCGGATTAATTGACAACTATAGAAGATATTGATGCCGTTATATCTGCTGAAATTCCTGATAGGGAGACCGATCCAATTGCTTATAAGGCTGTTTCACAATTTATGATGCACGGACCTTGTGGGGAGGCAAATCCAAAATGTGTTTCACAATTTATGATGCACGGACCTTGTGGGGAGGCAAATCCAAAATGCCCCTGTATGTCTAAAGGTCGGTGTACAAAACATTATCCAAAAGCCTTCAACAATAACACATCCGTAGATGCTGATGGCTATGCTCTGTACAAAAGAAGAGATATGGGAAGAACGGTGGAGTGCAACAAAATACATTTGTATAATAGGTAACCTAACATTATGTCGTTCTTGCACGCGCAACACCTAATTCTTACATTTATAAAATAATATAAATATTTCACTATTATTTTATTTGTGCAGGCATGTAGTTCCTTATCATCGCGGTCTGTTGGTCAAGTATCAGGGACACATAAATGTGGAATGGGTGCAATTGTTCTTTGTCCATAAAGTACCTATTTAAATATATTGGCAAGGGTCCTCATACATCCACCGTTGTTTTGGAAACAAATGCCCAACAAAGCATTGATGAAAATCAGCCATCCACCTCTCGTACAGGGGCGAATACAGATGAAATTAACAATTATCTCTCATGCCGATATGTATCAGCAGCGGAGGTGGCTTGGCGAAATTTGAGTTTCCCATACATCCTAGAGAGCCATTTGTGCAGCTCTTATATTTCCATCTAAAAACGAGCAGGAGGTTAGGTTCCGTGATAATGAGACTTCGCCCGAGGTTCTTCGACGAGTTGATCCTGATGGGACAATGTTCATTCAATGGTTAATGAATAATCAATACGATGAAGACGGCTGTGATTTAACATTTGTTAAATACCCACCCAAATTTAGATGGGATTCATCTGCCAAGCGTTGGTTTCGTCGGGAAAAAAAAATTGATGTTATTGGACATATGGTTTATGCTCATCCTGCATTTGGGGAAAGATTTTACCTGATTTTACTGTTGAACTTTGTTGTTGGTGCAAAATCTTTCGAAGAAATTAGAACCGTGGGTGGAGTGGTTTACTCAACTTATAAAGAAGCATGTTTCCAAAGAGGTTTACTTGAATCTGATAAAGAGTGGCACATTGCACTCGAAGATGCGACCCTCTATGCTATTGCTTCACAACTGTATGATTTGTTTGTTACGTTATTGGTATTCTGTGAAGAAAGCGATGCTGGAGAACTTTGGGCAAAACATTGGACAGCCTTAGCTGATGATATCGAATATAAGAGGAGAAAAATTACAATTTTCCCCACTCTGACAATAAACAATGACGATAAACAAATTCTAGCACTAGAGGCTGTTAATAATTTGTTAAAGCAGTATGGGAAAAAATTGGCTGATTATCCAGGTTTGCCCGAGATTGACACTATTACCACTTCGAAGTACAAGAACGAGCTATTGGTGGAAGTGATGATGTATGACCGGGAAAAGCTCCGGCTAAAAGCAATCGCCAATTTAGATTGTCTGAATGAAATACAATGTATTGTATTTCAAACTATTATTGATTCAGTGGAGTTGTCCTTGGGCGGGATGTACTTCGTTTATGGGCCAGGTGGTACTGGGAAGACCTTCTTATGGTCAACTATCATATCCAAGCTAAGAAGTGAGGGTAAAATTGTACTTGCAGTTGCCTCTAATGGCATAGCATCTCTTCTGCTTGATGGTGGCAGAACTGCTCACTCTCGCTTCAAAATACCTATTGATGTTGATGAATACAGTTGTAGTGACATTAAATAGAATACATATCTTTCATAACTTATTTGCAATACTAGCTTAGTTATATGGGATGAAGCGCCTATGCACCAACGATTTATATTCGAAGTAGTCGATCGATCATTCCGTGATATTCGCTTCAAGGTCAATCCTGATGCACGGTCCTTGCCATTTGGTGGCATCACCATTCTCCTTGGCGGGGATTTTCGGCAGACTTTACCCGTGGTTCCAAAAAAATGAGGGAGGAAATTGTGGCAGCGAGTATTACGAAATCTCTATTATGGCAATCGTGCAAGGTTTTCACTCTGCTTAAACATGAGGATTGAAAGAATGTGCCACAAATTACAATTGATGGCAGAACTGTCGCTTTCAGAGATTGGGTTTTGGCTTTAAGTGATGGTACAGAGGCAACTTTTGTCATAGGTGATGATCATCATCCTTCATGGATCCGGATACCTGATGAGGTACGCAGCTAGAAATATTCTCCAGCACTTAATTTCCTAAGATATATTTTCCAACACTTAATTTTGACATTATTGGTTGCCGCTCATCATACATATACAGATATATTAACACAAGCCAGCTAAACAATGAACTGAAGTAGACACTTATTAGTTTTAATATCCTTATGCTATAATCAGAGAAAAACTGTATTAATGGACATGTTATTCGTTAAATTCAGTGATTCCTCGGTTTCTCCTTATTATAGTGGGAACTTATTCGGAGAACTATACCCACGCAACCTAATTCTTGAAATCAAATAATGGCACTACAACGTATTTAATTGTTCGTTGCCCCGAATTTTAGTTTAGTCGTATGGCCTGATGTAAGATATGTGATGTCTGTAATTTCATAAACAATACTCACATCCATCTTTGATGTGTAAAAATTCCTGACCCCTGCAATAATAAGACAGCTTAATAAAAGTTTCATTTAACTACTTAAATGCCTGTGAACTTGTGTTTTAGAATCTCACATAACTTACAATCCAGAATATTTTGCTCTCCGGGAGGTTCTTGTGTGCCTTTATATGTTGAAAAATGGAAAGGTTGTATTAGAATTTTACAGTGACTTCATTCCACGATGTTCTTGCATATTTGCATGTACTTATTATGCCTGGTAGAGCATTGAAATAAGTCCCTTCCTTCTACGTAATGTGCAGGTTCATGTAAACCACAAAGGTGATGCACTAGATGCAATAATCAATGAAACTTATGGAGAACTAGAACGAAACCATGGAGATATAGAATATCTACGGGATAGAGCTATATTTACACCTCTGAACGAATTTATGGAATCTGTTAACAACCAGCTCTTAAAGAGATTGCCGGGCGAATTAAGGGTGTATAAGAGCTGTGACGGTATTTGCAAAGCCTCCTCGGCCAGTGCAGCTGATGAGGCATTGTATCCTCCAGAGTATCTGAACTCATTAAAATTTAGTGGTCTACCAAATCACGAGATCCAAATCAAGGTAGGCGCACCGATAATGCTCCTTCGCAATCTAAATTCAATGAAAGGGCTGTGTAATGGAACTCGCCTCATAGTAACGCGATGCTACCCCTTCCTCATCGAGGCCTTGATTATAACGGGCAACAAAATTGGCGATACAACCTACATTCCACGGATTAGTATGTCTCCAGCTGATAAAACATTCCCTTTCCTTCTAAAAAGAAAGCAATTACCAGTGGCAGTTTCCTATGCGATGACTATAAACAAAATCCAGGGCCAGACATTTAAGAATGTAGGACTCTATTTGCCGAAACCTGTTTTTAGCCATGGCCACTTCTATGTTGCCGTATCCAGAGTCACTTCCCCAAATGATTTGAAGAGTGCTTGTGTTAACGAGGATGCAGCTTTTACTGGTTACACTAGAAACATTGTGTTCCCCGAAGTTTTTGACAACATTATGTAAATGCAGCTTTGATGAGAGCACTTTGTCTTTAACAAACAATTCTTTCACCATTTCTACTTTTATTCAGATTGACTGTTTCGGCTTTTAAGTCTGTTCTTTTTATTAATACTAAGGAAACATAGTTTATTGTGGATTATACTTTATAATGTTTAATTACAAATTACAAACAGATGCTTTAGCTATTCTGCTCTCTTTATTGCATAAAATGTTCTTCGATGTTAAAGGTGAATGAGCTATACCGCTCAACTGGTTTTTAATGTAGAAAAGTTATTTTGCAAGCTTGACTCCGCACCAGACGTATGGAATAGAACTGAACGTAATACCTACACTTGCTGTAAGCGGCATACTGGTAATGCTAGGAACTTGTTTTAAAACTCTATATTCTACTAACAGTCAGTGGTTTGACACAGAATTGTTAGTCATGTACACCTTACCGCTTTAATAATTTTGAGCTGCTTCTGTACTATAGCCATAATTTTAAATGTTCCCAGGTGTATATAGGATCCTTCTCGATAGGAATTGGAGCAGACCCATGAGTCATGAGGTCTCACGTATCTAACTTGAGTCAATCAAATGAATATATTGTCTCCACATGCCACTATTTAGTGTACTGTCTTTCACTCTTTGTCCATGTCCCAAATACTAGCAATTTTTGGTAAAACAATATATTCTACTATGATTCAGTGGCTTGGCACAGAATTTTTATTCATGTCCACCTTACCGCTTTAATAATTTTTAATTGTTTCTGTACTATACGCATTGTTTAAAATGTTCCCAGGCTTGGAAAAAGTCATACCAATGGTTGTAATGGACTTCAAAATGGCAATTCGAAAGTGGATTAGTCTACAGGAAAATAGTTGCCTCGAAATGGATCAACTGTTTTGGAAAATACACATGTACATACTGATGAGTGCAACAAATAATTCACAAACCTTCTAATATACCCTAACATCTTTAAAGGCATGTACATCTTTGTCCGTAGTAGTATCACTGCTATACACTTAATTTGCATAATAAGACTTAAACTAACTTATGTTTATTCGTGGAGTTGCCTTATGATATCGTAATGTAATTCGTTTTACAAATTACCAAGATCCCACAATTTTATAATCACTCCATTTTAAATTATATATAACATCTTGTATTTGATGAGGTTATGATTTGTTGTTTTTTTCCCTTGTACCATTGGACATTATTGGTTTTTATTTTAAACAAGGGATAACATTCACCACATATGGTGTATTATGTTTAGCAAACATTACTTTCTGTTATTGCTTTCCTTCAAAATAATATGTAATTCTGTTATTGCACTTCTAAACCCTAGGCTTCCGAACAACCACAATAAACTAAACAGTTCTGCAACCGATTCATTGTCCTTATATCTATCCCCTTCCTGTAACTTGGAGTTGGAAGAGGAACCTGTTTATACTTGAACTCAGTAAGGATGATGGTGATGTTTGTAAACGGCCTCTGAAAATAAAATGTGGTTTATCATCAAAGCCAGTTTACCACCATCCACCAAAACGGGCTTTGACTGTGACGCCCTCCCGACCTGGGGCCTAGGTCGGAGGGTCACTGACACACATCTAGATGTAAACAACCTAAAATATAATATAAATATAACATGCTGACTGGCCCCAACACTACTATCCAAGATCTTTCACAGGTAATGGTATGAAACAAGCAAGCCATCGTCTAACTAATTATTATTACAAACCTGAATTCAAAATATATTATTATTACAAACCAAAGTTCTCAAAAGTTCTACTGCCAGTTCTCACAACTAACTAAAGATCTCTTTACTGAGCTGTTATTGCATCTACCTCGGGAGTTATCTCAAAACGAACCAACTCAGGGCCACGGTAAGTGCGCTTCCTTGCGGTTTGGATTGTACGAACCATGATTCTTAGATTACTGTCAAAAGGGTTAGACAAAATAATAATGAGCCAACGCTCAGCAAGTAACTAAAGATCTCAACTGAAAGCAGTATAACAGGGAATCGTAGAAGATGACAGTAATTCAAGATATGACATAAATATGCTGGAAGCAGTATAAGCAATACTGGTATTTAGTAATGACATGATATCAACTGATAATCAGAATAGTAATAGATATTTCAAAACTGTGTAAAGTAATTGACATTTCAATCGGTAAACCAATTTCATTTCATGGTAAATAAAAAGTAATCATCACTTTAAGAAAATTGATTGGAGGTTTTTATTTCATAACAGACAATACGGGTGATCAGCCCATAAAGTCCCCATACTGGACACAAGTCCCTCTGGCCATCATTTCCTTTCATTAGGATAGCTTGGGTTCCCAAGAGGAAACACATTGGCCTATAAAGTGTTGGGTTCCGAGGCATAAAACGCAGCGGAATAATCTAAATAAAACAAAAATTTCGAAACCCAAACCAGGATCCATGTATAATTACGGACAGATTATGGAGAAACGAATCATACCTTTAAAACGTTACTTTCACGAACTCAACGGAGATCCTAGCTTGTAATCACCACACACAATCTTCACGTCAAGATCTGTGTCTCTAAGGTAATCCACACGAATGTCCGACCGTCCAACGATCCGAGGAGCCAGGTACTAGCCCGCGAAGAACAGCTATCTCTCTAGCTTCTCAAAGAGCTGCTAGGGTTTTTAATAAAATGATTTTATGAAATCCCTAAACCTAAAGTAATACATCATCATGTATTTATATGAGAGATAGTGGGCTAAAATCAAAAAACCGAATTGGGCTTCCTTAAACCCAATTCTAATTTTATTTTGATTTTATTATTGGATTTCCTTAAACCCAATTCTGTTCTTACTTTATTAAATTCGAATTTACTTAGATAATTAATTAGGACCAGTCCAATTAATTAAATAGCCAATTCTTTATTTAATAATGATTTAATTTAAATTCTCAATTTAAATTAAAACTCCTTTTAAGACATTCTAAGTGTGTGACCCTATAGGTTATTATTACGTTGGCAACGATTTTAAATTCTCAATTAAAATCGTAAACAAAGAGCGGCATCTAGTAATACATCATTGCTACCCAAGTAATAATAATTTAAATGGTCATCCATATTAAACCTTTCGTGATTAATGTTTTCGTGTAATATAATCCCTTTAACCAAATATTATAGATTAAACTCGAGGCATGTGTTTAGTCATCCTCTTCAACATTTAATCCGGGTTTACTTGATCCATGAGTAGACTATTAAAAACAAATCATTATTTGAGCACGGCCATGCATTTTATAATCTCACTCAATCAAGAGGCCAATAATATCTCTCCTAATTCTAGGAGGGTTAAATCCTTTATCTATCATTCATATTTCTCATATGACTCATGATATACCCGATGTCCACTTTTATCATTACCCGGTCAAAGGTAACTTTTAATGTAGTCAAAGTATATTAATCCTCGTATAGAAATATAATGATCTCAAGTCAAAGGATCATTACACCATTATCACTGTGAGTCTTTCTTATGACTTTATTAAACATGAAGAATCTCACTGTGGGTCTGTCTAGTACCATGTACTCCTACATGTACCTATGTATTGACTTTAGTATCTCCATACTTATAACCAATGAGATGTGGTCATCTGTCAAACAACATACTAGTTTATTTATGTATTATTATTGTCCTATAATAATAATACTCGACCAGGGACCTTTTAAGAATACGATATATTATATAATCTCAAGTTCAAGTCATGTACTTAAACTATATAATCTGTATCATAATTCTAAGGATATTTATTATGCTAACAAATATATCGCAGTAATTAAAGCCATAATAAATACGTTTATTGAATGATCAAATGACATAAAGGTTTATTCAAAGAAACAATGTATTGCCTCTAGGGCACCTACACTAACATAAAGGTGTCGAACTGGACAGACCAGAACTACACTAATACATACTCAAACCGACGGAACCAGCATTACCCGTTCGCCCCGTCTTTCCAATCGTCAGGAATCCATGGAAACCTGTTTGCACTAAATTACGCAAGTGTACGTGGTCACAAGTAATATAGATAAAAATCAAGTTCGTTCCACAGAGATCTGGTTTTGGTTTCAATTCAGTAGTGATAGTATTTTGTCCTAAACCCAATCATGTGTGATGAGTTAGGAAATACTTTCATGTAATCTTATTTGATTTTATTTATATTAATAAAAGACTTGTTGTTTTTATTACGGACCTTTATCTATTTAAAGTGTTTAAATAAGAAGTTCCATAGTTTAGAGTAAAGCTTCTAGAATTATAATGAGATTATAATAATGAGATCTAGAAGATGATAACACTAAACTTAAATAGTTCCCGATCGTAGGATAACTAATTGGGAGTTAGTCAATCCGTAAAGATCGGTACATACTATGCTTGCTTCCTCGGAAGGATGTCTGTTCTCATAGACATTCGTGTGGTGACACTATAGCTAGTATGTAGGTGCTTATTGGAGAATAAGTTCACTGAACGTGACTTGATCTAATGAACGACTAATGGAGTTTACTCACGTGTTAATAGTTGTTCATAAGTTGATGGTGGTACAAGTGTCCTTAGACTTGAGACCGTTAAAGTAATCTTATATACAATGAACTATTTTTTGGTTTAGTTCTAAGTCCTCAAGGGACAATCATTAGTTCTATTCCGGTATAAGAATTTGTATATGAAGATAATTAACGATCGATAAAGAATCTACCCCTTTCAGTAAAAGAAAGTGAATATCCTATGATGTTCTTACTATGTTAGTTATGGAATCTTTGGCCAGAGTAATTGAAGTTAGAAAGAGTTTCTAATTCAAATGAACTAGACATAATGTATAAGAAATTATATGATTAAATTAAATAGGCTTGACACGCGATCCATGCATTGTATTTAATCGGGATATTGTCGGGTAGAAGGAATTGATTGTACGGTAACCATTTGCTGAATAGGTTTTATATATTCTAAGCAATGAATTCATATTATCCGGATAGTCGCGATATATTCAAAAGTATCACTCACGATGTAGAATAAATATTAATTACTTATGTAATTATATTTAACGAATTAATTAGTAATTCGTATAAGTAATAATATATAGTTTATTATTATTTATTTCTACTACCGGCTTAATATTGAACTTAAAGGGTCACACCATAAAAAGGTTAAATATTTATAGATGATGAGAATAATTAATAATGGCTATGAATTATTTATTTATTGAATAAATAATTAATTAGCAATTATTTATAATTTATTAAATGAGATTTAATAGATTATAAATAAATTAAGAAAAGTTCTTAATAATTATTAATTACAAAATTTAGTTTGAGAAATTAAATTTTATGAGAGAATTATTTTCAGAATGGGATTAATAATTAAAAAGGTTTTAATTATTAAATGATTATTTAATTAGATAAAGTAAAGACTTTATTTCTTTAAATATCAATCATTCCAAGAGTTGGAAGATAAAGAAACAACAAACACAAAACATCCCAGGGGTTTGAGAGGATCATGGAGAGCTTTTGAAGTTCATCAAAATCATTCCAAATCATTTTAATTATTTTCTCAATTGTTCTTCATCTACTATATGATATTTGATCTTGGTGGATAGCATTAGAGCACTCCACACTTGAGGGGTGATTGCTGGAAATCAAAGATACATTCGTAACAATCCCAGGAAAGCTATCAAGGTATTTTTCTTGTGTTCATACGATTTTTAAATCTATATACATGATTAATTAGGTTTTTATGCAAGTAAATGTGATTTACGCTTCCGTTACGGCCATAAATTCCTTCAATGGTATCAGAGCATAGGTTGTATGTATATAGATCCCAGAAAAAATTTCGGAAATTTTCAACCTTGTATGAATTAGTTATGAATTTTTGAAGTTCTTGGAGGCTATAATCAAATTAATTACGAATTAATTAATAAATTATGTTTTAAAATAATTTTGATCACTGATATATTTTCTACAAGTGTTGTAGAAGTCCCAGAAAAAGTTTCATAATTTTCCCATGTATAGATTATTTATTATTGATTTTTAAAGAGTTTAGAAATTAATAAATAATAATCTGTTTTATAAATATATATATATATATATATATATATATATTATTTATAAAAATATCTAGATGGGTAATTATTGTTGGGGGCCCAAAAGGTTGAATTAGTGGGCTGGTGGGCTGAATAGAGTGGACTGGCCGACTGATTTTAAAAATTATCCTGCCGACTGAACGCTGAAATCAGATTTACTGTGCGCGTCTTTGTTCCGCGCGTGGGCGTCACGCGCCGCGCTGGCGGCTCACGCGCCGCGCGTGCAGCTCACGCGCCTGGTCGGGTCGGACTTGATCGGGTCGGGTCGGATCTTGGGTCGGGTCACGGGTCGGGTCGGATGCTGACGTCAGCATGACGTCAGCATGACGTCAGCATGACGTCAGCATGACGTCATCGCTTTGTAACGCCTCTGTTGAATGCGTGACATAATAAATATGGTATTTTTGGCTTCTAACGCATTCAGGTAATGCGTTACTGGGGCTGTAGATGATAGAAATGGCCCTGATTCGTATTTTGATTTTTCCCGTTGATCCGTAACTCCGTTTGAGGCGTATAATATATCGTTTGATTCGTTTTTTCGAGACGGATATAATGGAGTGGTCAAATAAATTTTAAATATTAATTTTAAAATGGTTATAGCTTCCGGAAGTGTTTTAAAGCCCGTTTTAATTGTGTTAAAATGCTTTAAAATACTAATATTGTTTCATATAGATGTTTAACAATGTTTAACATGATATAACATGTTTGCCTATATATATGTGTGCATAGAAATGCCATGAGATAATATATATAGTTTTATATATCGTATATGAAATGCATGTTTGACTTTAGGTTTTAACGAAAACGTTCGCAACCTAAATAATATAAAATCCCTCGTTATTTAATATCAAGTAATAAAATGGCCAATGTCACAACGGGCTTGTGTCGGTCATAGCCTTCCAACATGGTAGAAAGTAATTCTTAGTTTTGAGCTTTGTCGTTTCGTGCTACAGCCGAGGGCTTCGTTTTCAAAAATAGGAATTACTTGTCTATTACATGAGATGCGTATAATTAATTAGAATCCAATTGTCGTTACGTGCTACAGCCGTGGGCTATTGAGATCTTATTAATTTAACGAGATGTTGGGTCTTACTTGACTTAGAATATTGAATTTAGACGTGCTACAGCCGTGATTCAATGATTCAAGAGGCTAAATGGAATTAGGGAATAACATGAGATGTAATTGATAAAGAGTTATCTGCCTATGGAACATTACATAGCGTTTCGTGCTACAGCCGAGGTTATATAATGGAAAGTAGGATCCCTATTCTCACATGCATTGAGAATGCTTAAGTTATACATTTGAGGGTTGTATAATTTTAATAAAACTGTGGGAGCCAGCTATGAATAAAGACCCGATTCATAAGGTGTTATAATAAAATTGGATATCTACTAATGTTGTTATGTATTCACAAATTTCAGATTTATAGATCATGTCTTCTACTCTATCACTCCGTAGCATACTTGATGCGAACAAATTGACTGATCCCAATTATGCTGATTGGCTTCGAAACTTGAGAATCGTTCTCAGGGCTGAGAAGAAGGATTATGTGCTTGACTCGCCTTTACCTGTACCTCCTTCTGATGATGAACTTTTCCAAGAACGAGAAGTGTATAATGACTGGTTAGATGCTGCTAATGTTGCTCAATGTGTCATGCTAGCATCCATGACACCTGAGTTACAGAAGCAACATGAGAAAATGGATGCTCCTACCATTCTGATACATCTACAGGAGCTTTATGATGTACAAGGGAGAACCGCTCGATATGATATATCGAAAGAGCTATTCCAATGTAGAATGGCTGAAGGGTCGTCTATGAATGACCATGTGCTTAAATGATCAATCTGATTGAGCATCTAGGGCAGTTGGGTTTTGTCATGGATGGGGAGTTAAGCCAAGATTTAGTCTTGCAGTCACTCCCGGATTCGTTCTCGCAGTTCGTTATGAACTTTCACATGAACAAGCTGGATGTCAGCTTAGCTGAGCTCCACAACATGCTGAAAACTGCTGAGGCGAATTTTCCCTCCAAAAGGGGTTCTGTTCTTATGATCGGTGCCAGTACCTCTACTAAGAGGAAGAGGAAATGGAAGCCGAAGAATAAGAAAAAGGGTGAGAATAAGCCTGTTCCACCAAAGGCTGACCCAAAAAGCAAAGCAGTTTGCTTCCACTGTAACAAGGTGGGACACTGGAAGAGGAACTGTAAGGTTTACCTTGCAGAGTTAAAGAATAAGAAGGGCAATGAGATTACCGCTTCTGATTCAGGTATGTTCATGATTGAACTAAATATGTCTTTAAGTCAGATTTCTACTTGGGTATTGGATACTGCTTGTGGGTCTCATATTTTCAATTCGTTGCAGGGACTAAAGCAAAGTAGATCTCTGGGGGAAGATGAAGTGATTCTATTGATGGGCAATGGAGCAAGAGTTGCTGCTGCAGCTGTAGGATCATTTCCTTTGCATATTCCTACGGGCAAAACTATTGTGTTGAATAAATGTTATTATGTACCATCAGTTGTAAGAAATATTGTTTCTATTCCTGTACTTGATTTGGATGGTTTTACATTTATTGTTGAGAATAATAAATGTTTAATTAAGAGAAACAATATCACTTATGGATACGGTACATTACATAATGGTTTGTATATATGTGACTTAGAACATAATTTGTTTCAAATTGAACAACCAAATAATAAAAGAAAAAGAGATAATAAAAATCCAACTTATTTATGGCACTGCAGACTAGGTCATATTAGTGAGAACAGACTTCGCACATTACATAAGGATAAGTTACTAGAATATTTTGATTTTGAATCATATCCTACATGCGAGTCTTGTCTCATGGGTAAAATGACTAAATCTCCATTTACTGGACATGGAGAGAGAGCTGCGGGGTTGTTAGACTTGGTACACACAGATGTGTGTGGACCAATGTCAACAAGTGCTAGAGGAGGATTTTCATACTTCATTACTTTTACGGATGATCGATCCAGGTTAGGATATATATATATTATGAAATACAAATCCGAAGCTTTTGAAAAGTTCAAGGAATATAGAAATGAAGTAGAAAAACAAACCGCACGTAGTATAAAAGTTCTTCGATCAGATCGAGGAGGTGAGTACTTAAGCGGAGAGTTTTTAGGTTATCTTAAAGAAAATGGTATAGTTTCTCAATGGACCCCTCTCTATACTCCACAATTAAATGGAGTATCTGAGAGAAGGAATCGTACTCTATTAGATATGGTGAGGTCCATGATGAGCTTTACTGATCTTCCAGTATCATTATGGGGTTATGCTTTAGAGACGTCAGCGTATTTACTGAACAAGGTGCCTTCTAAATCGGTTCTTACGACCCCACATGAGATGTGGAGTAGGAAGAAACCAGGTCTTAAACATGTTAAGGTTTGGGGGTGTCCATCTTATGTCAAGAAAGTTGAACATGATAAGTTGGAACCTAGATCCGTGAAATGCAGTTTTGTGGGATATCCTAAAGAAGGTCATGGATATTATTTCTATGATCCTTCTGATCAAAGGATATTTGTTTCTAGACACGCACACTTCTTAGAGGAACAGTTCCTCCTTGATAGAAATAGTGGGAGAAATATTGAACTTGATGAAGTTCAAGAACCACAAAATGCAACGATTAGAGATGAAGTACCTGTTCAGAAAGAACAACCTTCTGTAGAACAACCTTTACGTAAGTTAGAGAGAGTGTCCCGCCCAATTGAAAGATATTACGGGCTTGTCATTGAAAATGATGATGATTTGTCATTTGTTGATGATGAGGACCCTATGACTTATGAAGAGGCTGTGAGTTGTAATGACTCAGAGAAATGGCAGGATGCCATGAAATCCGAAATGGACTCGATGTATATAAACCAAGTGTGGACTTTGGTTGAGGCACCTGAAGGAGTTAAACCCATTGGGTGCAAATGGATATACAAACGAAAGTTAGGAGCAGATGGCCAGGTGGAGACCTATAAGGCCAGGCTTGTGGCAAAAGGATTCAAACAAAGACAAGGGATTGACTTTGATGAAACCTTTTCGCCTGTAGCCTTGCTCAAATCCATTAGGATTTTGCTTGCGATTGCAGCCTACTATGATTACGAGATCTGGCAAATGGACGTAAAGACGGCCTTCCTCAATGGGAAACTTGAAGAGGAAGTGTATATGACACAGCCAAAGGGTTTTGTTTCCAGTGGAAACGAAAATCTAATATGTAGACTGCTGCGAACCATATATGGTTTGAAGCAAGCTTCTCGAAGATGGAACATCCGTTTTGATGAGACAATCAAAGAGTTTGATTTTATCAAAAACTTAGATGAACCATGTATTTACAAGAAGGTTAGTGGGAGCGCGGTAACATTTCTTATATTGTATGTGGATGACATACTTATTGATAAGTGCATATTTTTGCATATTTTTATTGCCTATTTATTGCTTGAATTCATATTTTAATAAATTATTTTGTTTTATTTCAGGAAATTCAAGAAAAAATGAAGAAATTGCAAAATAAAGTAAATAAAGGTCAAAGAAGAGAAAAAGAAGAAGAAGAAGGACCAAAATAGAAGAAAAGGAAAGAGAAGGGGGTTTGGTGCAAAACTGAATTGATGGCTAGGATTGAACCACACCAAACAAAAATGAATGGTGGAGATTAATCCACACCAACCCAAAAATCCCACATAATTTCCTATAAATACCATTCATTTTCTCTTGTAAAAATCACTTAGGATTAGGAATAGGAATAGAACAAGCTTTAATATTAGTACTCTTAAATTATAGTTATAATTTTTATTTGCAGCTCTTGTAATCAATTTATTTTTATATATGTATTTTTCTGCTGTTTAACTCGTAACATTTAAATTCCCCTATTTTAGCTTATTTCGAAACAAATCTCCCTTGCTCTGTTTTCTTCAGTTTAAGCACAACACAAACATACTCTTTTCTTTTCATTTTCTGTAAAACCTGACTCCCCTGTTTTGTTTTCCTCGGTTCCAACCTCAATCTTCCATCTCCTTAATCTCTCTCTCTCTCTCTCTCTCTCTCTCTCTCTCTCTCTCTCTCTCTCTCTCTCTCTCTCTCTCTCTCTCTCTCTCTCTCTCTCTCTCTCTCCCCACTACAATCGCCTACCTTCCCTGTCTTTTAATCGAGCCATCACGAAACCCATCTCTTCTTCTCTTCGTTTTTCTGCAAAACTCAGCCTCCTCCCCTTACTTTTTAATTTCCTGTACTTCGTTTTGGCTTCAATTTATTTTTTTTGTTTCTTGTCCCTAATCACCAAGTTTGTGTAATAAGCTGCGAGATGGGTATCTGTCGCTGGGTTGTTGTTTAATTCGAATTACTGTTCAATTGAATCGCGTTTCTTTTTGTCGTTTGTTTGTGATGTTTGCTACCGATTTACTGATTGCCGAGAGGTGTTGATTTACTGATTTATTGATTACCGAGTTGCAGCTGAGTCCGAGTTTTCGATTTGCTGTTTTACGAGTCTCACCGAGTTTTATTACCGAATGTTTTACCGAGTTATTGACCGAGTTCTGGTTTTGTTAAAGTCTGTTTTTGCCTTGTGGGTTTGCTGGTTTGGATCGGTTTTAAATAGAGTTCGTGATATAATTGTTGTTAGTTGAATCTCAGAGTTTTTGTCGAGTTTAGTATGTTGATTGGTATAAGTTTATTTGGACTATAGTTCGTCATTTTTCATGCTTCTGGAATCTGTGTTTTGGGTAATACTGTACTGTATTTCGAGTTGCTGTGAGCTCAGTTGCGATTTTGTTTATCTGAGTTCGTAGTTACTGTTGCTTAATTTGTGAATCTGTGCTGAGTATTAATAGAGTTCGTTGTTATGAGTTTTTGACGAGTTCCTTTTGCGAGTTTGAGTTTTGTCGTGCGCTGTTTTGTTAATCGAGTTGCTTGCTTTGCGAGTTGTTGTTGAACGAATCGTTGTGGAGTTCGAATTGTGTTGTTGTTTTCCTATTTTTAGCTAGTTTTTGCTGCCTTCCTGAGCCCGTTCGAGTGGTGTTATGAGTTGTAGGTTTTTATGCTTGAGTCTGTATTGTTTACTTGCTAGTTTCTATGATTTTTTCTGGATTCTGAGTTCCATGTTCCTGTTTTCATTGTTTTCATTTTTCTTATGTTCCATTCGACTTTGTGAAAAAGAATTTATGTAGAATCAAATTATAATTCAATTTTAGAATTTAGAATAATTAGTGAATTAATAGATTACTAATTTAATCTTCTTTTAACTAGCTACTTTAAAATTAGATTTTTTTTTAGTTAAAATCCATCATGTGAAGAATTTCTGTAAATAACTTGTGAGAATAAAATTTAGTTTTAAATCGAATTTTAAAATTTTTGTAGAATATTTACCTTTTTGCTCTTTTTATTAGTAGAATAATAATTGAAATTTTCTTTTTAAAAGAAAAATGAGATTAATTAGTAAAAATTCAAAAATCCAAATTTTCCAAAATAAACTTATCCTAGTTCGATTAAGTTGAAAATTAAGGAATGCGAAAAAATTAGTCCCTGTGGAACGAATCATAAATTTTACAACGAAACGAATTGTGCGCTTGCAATTTAAATCCTAATATTTAGCACATCACTTATAATAGGAAATGATATACCGATGTTACAATCAGTCAAGGTCTGGCTATCAAAGAACTTCACTATAAAGGACTTGGGAGAGGCATCCTATATTTTAGGGATGAAGATCTATAGAGATAGATCTAATCGAACGATTGGCCTATCCCAAGGTACATACATCGATAAAGTGCTAAAACGGTTTAGCATGGAGAACTCGAAAAGAGGTCTCATTCCTATTAGTCATGGGATTACTCTTTCCGAGAAGATGTCTCCAAAGACATATGAGGAAAGGGTGCGCATGAGTAGGATTCCTTATGCCTCGGCAATAGGATCCATCATGTATGCGATGTTATGTATTAGAGCTGATGTTGCTCATTCACTTAGTGTGACGAGCAGATATCAGTCTAACCCAGGTGAAGAACACTGGAAAGCAGTGAAGAACATATTGAAGTACTTGAGAAGGACTAAAGATGTTTTTCTTGTTTTCGGTGGATCTGAATTGAAAATTGAGGGTTATACTGACTCTAGTTTTCAATCAGAAGGCGATGGTAGCAGATCCCATTCAAGGTATGTATTTACTCTAAATGGGGGAGCGATTAGTTGGAAGAGTTCCAAACAGCCTACAACGGCTGACTCCACAGCGGAAGCAGAATATATAGCTGCATGTGAAGCTGCAAAGGAAGCTGTCTGGATGAGGAAATTTGTTTCTGATTTGGGAGTAGTTCCTAGCATTGAGGATCCTATAGTGTTGTATTGTGATAACAACGCTGCGATAGCTCAAGCTAAGGAACCAAGATCCCATAAGAATTCCAAACACGTGTTGCGGCGCTTTCATCTGATTCGAGAGATCATAGAAAGAGGGGATGTCAACATCGTAAGAGTTGACACACATAACAACATAGCGGACCCATTTACTAAGGCATTGTCTCAGGCTCACTTTGATCGACATAGAGATAAGATGGGTATAAGATACCAGAGTGATTGGCTTTAGTATAAGTGGGAGTTTGATAGTATTTTGTCCTAAACCCAATCATGTGTGATGAGTTAGGAAATACTTTCATGTAATCTTATTTGATTTTATTTATATTAATAAAAGACTTGTTGTTTTTATTACGGGCCTTTATTTATTTAAAGTGTTTAAAAAAGAAGTTCCATAGTTTAGAGTAAAGCTTCTAGAATTATAATGAGATTATAATAATGAGATCTAGAAGATGATAACACTAAACTTAAATAGTTCCCGATCGTAGGATAACTAATTGGGAGTTAGTCAATCCGTAAAGATCGGTACATACTATGCTTGCTTCCTCGGAAGGATGTCTGTTCTCATAGACATTCGTGTGGTGACACTATAGCTAGTATGTAGGTGCTTATTGGAGAATAAGTTCCCTGAACGTGACTTGATCTAATGAACGACTAATGGAGTTTACTCACGTGTTAATAGTTGTTCATAAGTTGATGGTGGTACAAGTGTCCTTAGACTTGAGACCGTTAAAGTAATCTTATATACGATGAACTATGTTTTGGTTTAGTTCTAAGTCCTCAAGGGACAATCATTAGTTCTATTCCGGGTATAGGAATTTGTATATGAAGATAGTTAACGATCGATAAAGAATCTACCCCTTTCAGTAAAAGAAAGTGAATATCCTATGATGTTCTTACTATGTTAGTTCTGGAATCTCTGGCCAGAGTAATTGAAGTTAGAAAGAGTTTCTAATTCAAATGAACTAGACATAATGTATAAGAAATTATATGATTAAATTAAATAGGCTTGACACGCGATCCATGCCTTGCATTTCATCGGGATATTGTCGGGTAGAAGGAATTGATTGTACGGTAACCATTTGCTGAATAGGTTTTATATATTCTAAGCAATGAATTCATATTATCCGGATAGTCGCGATATATTCAAAAGTATCACTCACGATGTAGAATAAATATTAATTACTTATGTAATTATATTTAACGAATTAATTAGTAATTCGTATAAGTAATAATAAATAGTTTATTATTATTTATTTCTACTACCGGCTTAATATTGAACCTAAAGGGTCACACCATAAAAAGGTTAAATATTTATAGATGATGTGAATAATTAATAATGGCTATGAATTATTTATTTATTGAATAAATAATTAATTAGCAATTATTTATAATTTATTAAATGAGATTTAATAGATTATAAATAAATTAAGAAAAGTTCTTAATAATTATTAATTACAAAATTTAGTTTGAGAAATTAAATTTTATGAGAGAATTATTTTCAGAATGGGATTAATAATTAAATTATTAAATGATTATTTAATTAGATAAAGTAAAGACTTTATTTCTTTAAATATCAATCATTCCAAGAGTTGGAAGATAAAGAAACAACAAACACAAAACATCCCAGGGGTTTGAGAGGATCATGGAGAGCTTTTGAAGTTCATCAAAATCATTCCAAATCATTTTAATTATTTTCTCAATTGTTCTTCATCTACTATATGATATATGATCTTGGTGGATACCATTAGAGCACTCCGCACTTGAGGGGTGATTGCTGGAAATCAAAGATACATTCATAACAATCCCAGGAAAGCTATCAAGGTATTTTTCTTGTGTTCATACAATTTTTAAATCTATATACATGATTAATTAGGTTTTTATGCAAGTAAATGTGATTTACGCTTCCGCTACGGCCATAAATTCCTTCAAGTAGATGTACCTATGCAACAATGTATGGTTTAACTCACTGCTAAGACAAATAACAATTAGGGGTTTTTGATTATCTAAATTAAACTAAGATGCAAATTATTAAACTAAGAATTAACTAATTATTAAATTCGGATTACTTATATGAGAATAAACATGGGATCCTAACTTCATTAACTACTTCGTTTAGAGATTATGCCTTTAATCAATGCATGTGATGGTTTTGATATCTGATCGGATAACACGAAACAAGTATAGGTTACCTCTCGGTATACAAACACCAAACTACTCATACATCCACAAAAGAGATAGAAGATGAATAGACACCAATTATGTTTAGACCCTATATCTTTATACGATCTGAAAACATAACGGTTTAAGCTCAAGTCATCCATATTGATCACATATGACAGCATAATATATCTCTATTTACGCTACAAATCATGATGGCAAAGCATACATAATCTTATGCTAGCATGGCAAGTTCTAAATCTCAAGATCCACTCTCGTTTTGCAAGAGATTAACAAATTAGATGTTAGCTATGCATCTAAACACGTGAATCACAACCATACGAGGATATCAAAAATTCAACACACACAAATCTTTAAAGCAATCAAACTACTAAGCTACGTAGATAAATCCATTTGAATCCCATGACAACGATTAGTTCATAATTGAACCATTCGTCACCATGGGATTTGATGAAAACATGATATTAAACAGAGTATGAATGAAAGTAGTAATATTAATAGAACAAAGAGTTGAGAAAACAAATCTATAATCCAGAATATCGCCTAAGAAAAGAGTACAAAAGATGAAGTAGATCTAGATCCGTTGCTTGTCACGAGCGTTGAACCTTTCTCTCCTTTTCTCCCTTGCAATTCTATGTTATGATATAAATTACAATGTTAAGATGTGTTTATATAGGCCCTAGATATCTTGCCCAGCAAGAAAATACCCTATAATACAATTAAAATTCGATTTAGGTACAAGAAACTACCTAAAATACAACTACAATTCGAATTAGGGCAAAATAGTAATTTTCCAGGATTTTCTGGCCGACCGGGCGCTGCCAGCGCTTGAACAGCGCAGCCTGTGCTTCAATTTCTGTCCTGGCCTGTTCTGGGCGCGCTGCCAGCGCTCTAGGGGCGCTGCCTGCGCTCTGGATGCTGGTAGTTTGCACTTTTCTGCTCCGTTTCTTTGTCTTTTCCTTCTGTTCTTTTTGCACCTGCTTTTTGTCTTAAATTTCCTTGACTTAGAATCTTCATGAAAGCTTAATCACAACTCCATTCTTCATTCCATTACGCAAATCAACTCCAAAAATGACGGAAACATCAACCCTAATCGATATTTCTACAAACCTGCACACTTAAAAAAACACATCAAAACTACAACAAACTTGAGGCCAAGTGAATCAATTTAAGCCGATATGGAACGCTCCAAGTGGATATAAAATCCACTTATCAAAACCATTCAGACAGAGTTCCTAACATTTTTATTTAAAAATCTCATTTTAAAACATTAAACTTTGCAAAACTCTTTTTAACTTTATAAAACATTTTAATACTTAATCTTTTCGAAAACCTTTACTTCGAAGTACCTTCGACTCTCTGATAACAAATCAGCCTAGTCTAAATAACTTCCAAGTATTTTTAGAAAATAACTCATTTTGATTTGCAATGATAAAAGTCAAAGGGTTTGACTAAGTTCTCTGATATCAATGGAATAGGGATACAAGTCTGAATCAAGGAGATATAGACTCAAAGGCATCAAGGCAGTTGATCAGATTTCAAGTCTATAGTGCATTGTTAAGGAAAATTAAGTTCTTGTATCAGTGTTTAGCTCATGAAGAAGTTTATGTGTTTTAGGGTCAACATAGGTTAAACTGGACACGAACAAAAGTCAAGTAGAACACTGGTTTATCGGTCAGTCAATATGACATGATTATAGCAAGCTGTAGGACATATATGGTCAAGAAGCAATTAAAAAGAATTAGTCTATTTTTTTGGGGTTTACAGTTTATGAAACAGTCGTAGATAGGATTCTGGTTACATGAATAGATAGGCTATATAAGATTTATGATCAACATGGCATAAGATAGGCATGCTTGAATCAACAGGATATATCAGTTCAGGAATGTAACTTCAAGAAAAGAAAGAGTTACTTGCCTCCGGTAGAATGCAACAACTCAACAACTCAGTTACTGGTACTCGACCTTAGCCTTTCATTTATCACTAGGTCCTACGTCCTTCTTATCTAAATAAACCATATCACTACTTTATAATACTATACTTCTAAATCGTCTAATTCTAATCTACTCATTTAAACACTTAACACATAGCACATGCATCCCACATAAGCCACTTATACACTCTAGTAGATAAACCTAACTCATAAGCAAAGATAAACCTAACTCATAAGCAATTATGCTATCCAGGTTTACATTTAACTTTATTATTTCCCGAAAATTGGGCAGAATTTCCTTTATAATATGGACTATCCCGTCGGAAAATATCCGACTCCAATTCACAATCAAATCCCTACGATGGATTTAAGACCCACCTACACTTCCCAATGGATTATATATATCAAACCATAATCATACTATTTTTATTTGACAATAACAATCACATCACTAATCAACACTTAGTATATAAGCATCAAAAATCAATCTCTAATTATTATGAATTAATCATGTAATTCGAATAATACATATAAATTCACAAAAATTCGAGTTAATTATAATTAATTTAAGAAATCATACATGCATCTTACTAAATCGATTTTATAAGTATTTTAAAATCTGTAATTAACATCAAGTGTCAAAACATCATCTAATTACAAGAATTAAACATTTACCAATTTATTTAAATCAAATAATTCGAATAATTCGAAATAAATATAATTAAATCATAAAAATTATATATGCATCTCTGTAAATTCATATAATACACATATAAAATTCTGAACTTAACAATACCCATCAAGAACATCTCAAATCGCAAGAACTAAGCTCTAAAATTCACATATATACATGAATTAATTTGAATAAATAAAATACAAAACTCTTACATGCAATCACTTTTAACAATAATTAACACTTTAATTTGATCATCTAAGCCATATAACCATCAACCCAACACGATCCCACCACCACCGGCCGGAAAACTCCATGGACGGCGATGAGGGTTTCGATCCAAGCTTCAAAAACGAACCAAAACTCCACATAAACTCTGTATCTACTTATAATTAACACTATAACATCCTATAACAATCAAATCAGTAGCTTTAGAGGCTTGCATGTCAATTTTCTTGCATATACATACACACGGCTACATAAATATACATACAAACTCAACCACAACTTAACCCAATTATTAATTTGACATAAGAACAAGATTTAAGGAATAAAACTAAGATTTCGACATGATTTTAATGAAGAAAAAGATAAGGAAATGAAAGAGAGAGAAGAGAGAGTACTCGGCTGCTGTTGTCTCGAACAAGAATGAAGATAGTGGGTGGTGCAGCTGATATAGCCGCAAGGGCAAAACAGTAATTTCATATTTGCTGAAAATCTATTTTACTTTTATAAATTTGTTTTTATTCATTAAAATCGAAATAAATTGGAAAATTAAGATAAAAATAATTTTTAAAATTTCAAAATAAAGTTTATGAAATTACAAGGCTCCCCATATTTTTAAAGTAATTTTGGGCTCAAAATTGAATTTTATATGAATTTTCGAAATAAAGGATCTTTAAAAGAAATAATGCTTTTTAAATCATTTTAAAATACCAAAACACATAATTAAATCTCCATACTAATTTTAAAAACTAAATATTGTCTCAAATACGATAATACAAAAGATTTCATGATTTAAATCGATTCCAATGATTTTATATGATTTTCGAAAGATTAAAAATGCACTTTGAAAAATAGTTTTAATGCTCCAAAAATACAAATAAAATTCCACGGACATATACGACACATACCAATCATCATATAATCACACAAACATGGTTTCACACATATCTTGACTTCACAAAATTATACTCATCACCTAAATCACATAATTTCACATTTAACAATTAAATAAGCATTTAATAAATTGCGAAAAATTCTAAGTCGTTATATCGACTGCTCAACCAGGTCGAAAAAGGGCCTCGGAAATTTCATTCAACAACATGACGTTTACTCCCACAACTTCTCCACCAATTACATCCGTCCTCTTATTCTAAACAACATCCATTAAATGTTTTTTTTACAATGCCATTGCAGTCCTGGCTTCCACATATGGCAACGATAGCAGCTTACCACAAATTATCTTTCACATTGTGAGCCCAATTACTTTCACCTAATGATTCCTAAAATTCATGAGCGAATTACATTTAATTGTACACAATCGGGGAGTGTAATTATATTTGCTTTTAATGTATTTATCATAGTAAAACAATTTTTGTGAATTTAGGATAATTACAATCAGAACAAATAACCAAACCAGGATAAATAACAATGTTTCCAAAGTAAAATAACCCTTTACATTCATGTTAAGGAAAAACATAGAAACTAATAACTGTGCTATACCAAACTCCATTGGTTAAAATGCACTACACACTTAGACGTTAATATGAAAAACAAGCCACGGTAACACCTAGAAACAAGAACATAAATATGAAACAAAACACACACGAAAAGCAACACAAATTATAAAACCCAAACCCGGGCCATCTAAGTAGAATTAGTCGTGAACACATTAATCATAACAGCAATGTGGCACAAGAAGCACTCCTCGATCATTCCACACCCATTTACTCCATTTTCTTGCGACCTTTTCAAATATATGGCATGGAAAGGAGTTCCCTAAAATAAATTTCTGGAGAAATCTTACAAACAACCACACTTTGTTTAATGCTTTTCAGATGTGTCAGAGAGGGACCTATACTCATTCGGTAATAAGGATGGTTGCGTATAGCCACGAGTTCTTGCAAGGTGCACACACTCGTGCCCTGCTTCTTGTATAGCACTTTAAACACAAAGTTTCCAATCATGTACAAAGAATGGCGCGATAATGCCAATTCATCCAACACTGTCAGGTGCCTTTCAAGGTTACCAACACCACAGAGGATGTCGCTGCATCGTGCATAGAAGATGGCATCTTTAATCATAAGCTGCTCGGCAATGCGGAAGAAGCGATCAAAATAGTGGACGTCTTCAGCAGCAGCAAGTTGACGAAAGTTATACACATCACGCAACGGGAAATGATCAAGCAAATAAACTATAACGGGCCTCCCCTAAGTTTGAGCCCAGGCCATGAAAAAATTGTAAAAATCTTTGAAACTTACAACTGATAAGTACCCGCTGATAGCTATCAGCGGGCACCCGCTAATAATAAAACACTAATTCCCTAAAAACACAATTCTGGAATACTTGGCAAGGTATATCTAATTTCAAAAGTATTATTCCAAATACAAAAGAATATCCACAAAAAGTATTTCAAATCATCATACTAATCCACTTGCACAAAAATATCTTGCTTTATCCACTTGCATAAAGGTACACCCACTTGCCCACTTGCATAAAGGTATCTTACTCCATAAGACAAAGAGGCAATATAATACTCAAAGACACCCACTTGCAACAGACAGAATCTGACCAAAGTAGTTCAAGTGGCAGAATCAAGGTATGTTTGAGGGGACATCAATCACTGTTCCAATAGTGGCTCACTGTAACTTTAACGGCACAACTAGTGGGCAACAGTGATTGGAAAACCCAACCTATAAATACCCCCATTCTACACACAAACAAATATATACAATCCTTTCAGACACAAAAAAAAGCTCTCTACAATACTCTTCACATACAATATATTTTCACCAGCCCGATTATTATTATTTCCGATTACTAATTCTCACGCCGGAGGTGCTTGACGGCCACCACCCCCGGGCAAGCATTGTTTTGCAGGCACCCCAAACTCAGGTGAAGTACTTCCGGTAAAGTGCCCAGAACGGTGATCGGAAGCCTCTAATCGGCCGTGGGAATTATCATTTGGCGCTAGAAGGAGGGCGTTATTTTCTTGGGGAAAATTCCCTCACCTGCTCTAACCAATACAACAAAAATCCCAACACAAAAACCTCGCATTCAAGAGAAACCAAACACATACACATCACCAAAATAGCCCCAAGTACTCGATCCAAAACCATGACAGATAACCAAGAAGAGCAGCAAAGAGAAGTAAACACAAACGTCCCCCCACAAACCCGCAAAATAATCAGCTAACAAATCGCCCCCCCCCAACAAAGATAACCAGGAACAACCGCTTAGCCTGAACCTTGCGGGATTCAACCAGCAACAAGTAGATCTAATCATGCAAATAGCTTCAGCTTTTCCGCAGCAAGGGCAACCACCAGCACAGGGCTCCCAAGTCCGCTCTCACAACGACCAAGACCAAGAGGTACACAGTCAGCCTAGGAAGGCTAACTCAGCTTTCTCTCGATTAGGCTCCTCCCAGAACACAAACCACAAAAAACACGGCAAAGGTCACCACAGACCGGAGACATGGGAACAGAATAGAAAAGAAAGAGACCTGAGAAAAATCATCAACGACAAGAAGGCCGCATATGAGAAAGTGTTGGAGGAATATGATAACCAAAGGCGGGGAGAACGGTCCCCCATCCGCCCGCACGAAACAGAGAATACCCAACCATCAAATGCAGACATGATGCACACCATCATGGAGCTAAAGAGAAAAATAGAGGGCACAAGCGAACCAGAAACCAACGGGTCACCCTTTACCGCAAGATTAGAAGCGGAGCCTCGACAAAAAGACATCAAGCACCATAGCTTCAATTCCTTCGACGGGCTGGGCGACCCGGAGGAACACCTCAGCTACTTCGACCAACTGGCCCTCCATTACGAGTATAATGATCTCACAAGGTGCCGTTTCTTTCCCGCAACTCTCCGCGGTAACGCCCAGAGATGGTTCTGTCGATTGACCGCCAGATCCGTTGATACCTGGTTGGAATTCAAGAAACTTTTTCTAAAAAATTCAAAGCAAACCAGCAACACGAGGTGCATACCGTGTTTTTGGAAACAGTCGCGCAACGCAACGAAGAAACCTTGCAGAACTACATCGACCGCTTCAAAGAGGCCGTTAACAAGGTCGTTTGTGTAAATGAGACAGAAGCTTTGGTTCACCTAAGAAGAGGTCTCAACCCCTACGAATGTGAGAAGTATGTATGCAAACTCATGGAAGCTAAACCTACCACCTTGGTAAAAGCATATGACCTGGCTTCACAGGCCATCAATGAAGCCGAATCCTTGAATGTGCTTAGACAGTCCAGTGCCCCGCCCACTCAATCCTACTTCCAAAGAGAAAGATACACGCCCTATCAAAGGTAAACACCGGCCCAAAATCAGGTACAAACCACTCACGGGCCGCCACCTTCCGCCCAAAAAACACAGACCGCGATCCCAGTAAGAGACCGCTTAGGGCCAACAAACCCACCGCGGACAGATAGGCGTCCCGAGCCAAAATGGACGGACTTCACACTCCCCAGGGCGACCATTCTACGAGAAATCAGGGGAAAGCCTTTCTATCTACCGCCAGCCCCAATGTACACACTACCTGAAGACAGACCAAAGGACAAGCACTTCGACTATCACGAAACGCATGGCCACACTACGGAGAGCTGCTTGTCCCTCAAATATTTTCTGGAAAGGCAATTAAAAGCGGACAACCTATCCCAATACTTGCCCAGACAAATACAAGGGGCAGCCACGTCTCAAGGGCAGGACAGAAACATCGTACATACCGTTTTTGGCGGACAATCCTCCCCGCCAAGAGAGGAGCGTGACATTTATGAGATATACGAAGGACCCCCGAATATCATTACTTTTACTGACGCGGACTATGAGGGTATTAACCCGAATCATACTGAGGCACTAGTTGTGTCGTTGGGCGTGGCCAACAAAGAGGTAAAAAGGATCCTCGTTGATAATAGATCCTCAGTCGACATCTGTTTCAAACACACATGGGACAGGCTCAAGTTAAATGGCGAGAAACTCGAACCATGTCCCGAAAAGCACCAGCCTTTCCAGCAGCAATCTTTTCACCAATACCCTTTGCGGTTTGGGGCATCGACATAATGGGGCCCTTCCCTAAAGCCAAGGGTGACCTACAATACGTAATGGTCGCCATCGATTACATGACCAAGTGGGCCGAAGCAAAGGAACTCAAGAACGTCACACAGGATGATGCAATCCGTTTTGTCACAGATCAAGTCATCACGAGGTTCGGGATCCCGGTGGTACTCATATCCGACAACGGGACACAGTTTGTTGGATCGAAATTTACAAAATTCCTATCCGACCACGGGATCAAACACAAGAAAGCTTCTGTCTGCCACCCACAGAGCAACGGACAGGTTGAGGTGACTAACCGCACCATTGTTCGAGGCCTGGAAAAGAGGCTAACTACTTCCAAAAAGAAATGGCCTCATGAGTTGCCTAACGTCCTTTGGGCATACCGGACGTCAGCTAGGACAAGTACAGGGGAAACCCCGTTCAAACTAGCTTTCGGCACGGAAGTTCTTGCTCCAATCGAGATTGGATCCCCATCCTACCGAGCTATCAACTTCGAAGAAGAGCCCAATAATCAAGGACTCAAAACAAACCTAGACTTACTAGATGAAGCAAGGGAAGCCGCTGTCGAAAAAATGACCGCTTACAAAGAAAAAACAAAGGAATTTTTCGGGAAAAGAGCCAGAATCAAGGCTTTTTTAGAAGGTGATCTAGTCAACAGGGCAACTGAGGCATCCGACCCTAGACACACCGGAAAGCTTATGCCAAAGTGGGAAGGCCCATACAAAATCATTCAGGTCTTAAGGTCGGGCTCTTACAAACTAGCACGCCTGGATGGCACCGAAGTCCACAACACTTGGCATGGGGATAAATTGAGGAAGTATTATCAATAGACAGTCAATCAAACTGTACTTTCTCTTCCTTGTACTCAACAGTCATGAATGGAATAGTTTCTTACCAACAAATTGTCTACAATAGCATCCTATTATCAAGTCCCCTAAACGGGCAAGCATCCTATTACACAGTCCTCTACGCGGACAAGCATCCTATTATCAAGTCCCCTAAACGGACAAGCATCCTATTACACAGTCCTCTACGCGGACAAGCATCCTATTATCAAGTCCCCTAAACGGGCAAGCATCCTATTACACAGTCCTCTATGCGGACAAGCATCCTATTATCAAGTCCCCTAAACGGGCAAGCATCCTATCATACAGTCCTCTACGCGGACAAGCATCCTATTATCAAGTCCCCTAAACGGACAAGCATCCTATTACACAGTCCTCTACGCGGACAAGCATCCTATTATCAAGTCCCCTAAATGGGCAAGCATCCTATTACACAGTCCCCTACGCGGACAAGCATCCTATTATCAAGTCCCCTAAATGGGCAAGCATCCTATTACACAGTCCTCTACGCGGACAAGCATCCTATTATCAAGTCCCCTAAACGGACAAGCATCCTATTACACAGTCCTCTACGCGGACAAGCATCCTATTATCAAGTCCCCTAAACGGGCAAGCATCCTATTACACAGTCCTCTACGCGGACAAGCATCCTATTATACAGTCCTCTACGCGGACAAGCATCCTATTATACAGTCCTTTACGCGGACAAGCATCCTATTATACAGTCCTCTACGCGGACAAGCATCCTATTATACAGTCCTCTACGCGGACAAGCATCCTATTATCAAGTCCCCTAAACGGGCAAGCATCCTATCACACGGTCCTCTACGCGGACAAGCATTCTATTACAAAGTCTCCTAAGCGGACACACAACCTACTACAATCATTCTATTACAAAGTCTCCTAAGCGGACACACAGCCTTCTATAAGCATTCTATTACAAAGTCTCCTAAGCGGACACACAGCCTACTACAAGCATTCTATTACAAAGTCTCCTAAGCGGACACACGACCTACTCAAAGCATTCTATCTCAAGGTCCTTTACGCGGACAACCATCCTATTACTCAAAACAATCTATGCGGGCAATCAACCTATGGAATTCCATCAACAGAAACAAATAGTACGTCCCTAAACGGGCAAAAGCAAGAGACAACAGTTATCAAGCGTGGCACCGTATCAAATATATGCAAAAAACATGCAAAGAAGGAAAGATTGCGAACAAGTTCAAAAAAAAAAAAAGAGACAACTTTATTCATTTTTATTTAGTTATTACAAGGCTAGACGGTATACAAGATTTGAATCCCTAGTCTAGGCCTTGCAACTTCCACCTTCTCCGCCACCGTCGTCTTTCTTTGGTGGGGGTGGGTTCTTGGCAGCTTCTCTCTTCTCCCGGCACTTCGCCAGAGCTTCCTCGATCTTCCGAAACACTTCAGGAAAATCGGCCTCGGACTCCGGCCCATCAAAAACCATCCCATCGAATATGACCTTGTTGTTGTCATAATCGTACATCATTACGCGAGGATCCATGACCAGATAATATTGACAAGAATGAAGAAAGCTAGGAAATGAGAAAGATGCTCAGAATTGAGCACGTAAACCCCCTTTTATAGGGGGTAAAAGCAAGTTAAAAGGTGCGCAGTTAATACTGCCATTTCCAAGCGACGGAATACTACGCGCACAGTCAAAAAAATCCATCCCCAGGCAGACTACAGTAAAAGCACGGTCAAAAGAACGTGATTTCCATGCAGCATTTAATGCTCGTGCCAAATCCCCACAGTCAAAACGCGCGATTTCTAGGTAACATTTCCCGAAAGCCTATTTATTTCTCCCTTTCACAAACAAACACAATACACACAATACAGTTATATTTCGCCACAGAAATTCAAAAATAAATATCCCACCAAACACAAAGTATTCCAGACTTTAAAGAAACAATTTACAAGTAGGGGAAATAGAAAACTTTTTCCAAGTCACAGAGCGGACAGACCCGCAGAGCAACTTCAAAAACACATTAACAACGGGCGCCCAGAGTAAGGCTTCATCCCCAGCGGGAAGCTCTCAGCGGACTCGACATACCTATTAAAGTTTCCTTTTCACCCGGATCCTCGCCGTACACGGCCGCTATAGCAGACAACGGCGCTACGACGTCCAACTCATCCAACCCGGACACGCCTATCAACGGCTCCTTCTCATCCGGTCCCTCACCATAAACGGCTGCTATGGCCGACAACGGAGTGGCAACATCAACCTCATCTCCACCCGCTCCACGCTCAGGAATTGGCACATCAACTTCACCTGCCACAGCCTCTGTTTGACAACCAACACTAACTCTGATCGTCTCTCCTAGACGGGCCTTCAATGCTTTCACCTTACGCTTAGCTCTCTTGGCTTTAGACTTCAGTTTAGCCGCTTCGATTCTCAACCGGTCAATCTCTGCACCATCCTCCACGGCTTTCCTCTTTGACTCACCAAGCTCAACGACCTCACTTTGCGATACCGTTACATGCATCTTTGCGGCTTCCTCTTTCACAATTCCGGCAAACTCGGCACTATTTTTAAATTTCCTAACCGCGGCCTCTTCCGTCGGACGGGAGTCAAGGTGGCTCTCAGCATCATTTGCACGGTCCCTCTCATACTTCAGTGAGGTACTTAAGTTCTTTATCTGCTCCGTCAAAGCAGCCTTCTCGGCCTCAAGATCAATTTTATCCTCCGCCAAAAACCTTCGAAGCTCAGAACTGTAAGCATAGCTTGCCTTAATGTCGGTTTTCTCGGTCTCAATCTCAAACAAAGCCTTGGCAGCATTATCCTTCATTATCCTCTCGGCTGCCAGTTCCCGCTCAAGCAGCTTCACTCTCTCCTTTAAAGCTATATTTCTGCTGCGGTACATATTACCCCGAGCCATCAAACCCGTACCGTATACATGCACTGATTCTACAAAAAACAAACACACAAAAATTTAACAAGTCACCAACAAGCAAAAGTAAGAGCAAACACCAAACTACTGGACAGATGCATACCCGTGCAGCGTACTTCTGCGAAAGGCGACACATCCGCCCCAAACTCAGCTCATTCATCCTCAGCAGATCATCATCAGTCATAGATTCTGCTGTAAAAGTATTAGGCCCTGACTTGAAGAGAAAACCATAGCCGGGCCTACTGCCAAACTCAGCATCATTCACTTCATCATCACTACTTGTATAATGAACAATCTCTTCAGAAGACTCTCCATTATCCCCACCATCCTCTTCCCCAGTACCATCAAAAGCGGTGCCTGCGCTTTCATCAACAACCACGTTGGGAGGAGCGTAATCACCTACCCTGAAAGGCTTGACCCGTCTACGCTTAGACGGACCAACATCATCAATAGTTCTCCGTTTCAGACTTGAAGGCGGAACATCACCCGCCACATCAACATGCTTTTCCGCCCCAACATCGGCCTCCTTTGCGGTCCCCAAAGTCCCTTCAGAATCTAAATCAACGACTTCCTTGCTCCCAGGAGTGCCAACTGCTTCAGGAATGTTAGAAACACCCCGCTCAACTCCTCGAATGGACGCTCTATACTCCTTTGAAAGAATATCTGGTTCATGCTCACCAACTCCTAGGCTCGCAGCATATAACCTTGCCACAGTACCAGGACTATTGCCTCCACTTTCAGTAGCCATTTCTTCAACATTAGCGGGCTCTTCGCCCCCAGTTTCAACGTCTCCCACAGCGGCCCTGTCAACTTCCACTGCAACCTCATCCTTCTCACTCTCTCCTTGTGCAGGTTCTTCTCCCTCTAACTCCAACTCAATGTTCTCTTCAAATGCCTAACCTTCCCCACCCAAAAACTGCTCAGACTCACCTAGCAACTCCTCAGATAGCGACTCGGCTTTCGAATCAATGTCATCTTCGTCCTCCTCCTCCTCCGTATCTTCCTCCACAACGGTTTCTGGATCTTCAAAAGGAACAGAAGGTCCAGCCCTTCTGCCTTCACCTGACAAATCAAAGGCATCCAATATATTTGCAGCGGAAAAATGACCGCCACGAAGACGGTTGGGTCTGGGGGGCACTGTCAATATAAACTTCGCATACAACCTCGCTTCACTCAAACCCAAGGTCGGGTGCACATCTAGCTCCGGTTTACGAGGGTCTAATACTACACAAAACAAACGATATTGTTAATAGCAGATACAACGAAAACAACAGAATACATGAAACAAAGACTTACAGCAATGTCTTCTTAGATCGGCCGGATCAACAAAATTGGATTCCGTCCACACTTCGCCTAACGCCTTCACAAGCCTCACCAAGATATCAATCTCAGCGCGGCTCAATCGATTGCGGTTCACCTTATAAGAACACTCAACTTTCTTCGTAAAATTCTTCTGCCAAGCAAACTCACCGCCACCGATAACCAAAAACTCCACAGCCCAACCCGCCATACCCTTGGGAAATATCCACGGCCGAAATCCATCCAAGGCCTTCCCAATCACGCTATTTGGCTTCACAAATTGCAGTTCATAGAAAGGCTTTGAACGACTCGCTTTTACATCAAACAGACAGAAAAACGCCCTGAATGTCGGCTGCTTGCCCATTGCTTCACTGCTGGCTATAAACCAAATAATAGCCCTTATGGAGTTGGGACTAAAGTGAGCTAACGGGCAATGAAAGTACACTCGGAATAAATCCATGATAAATTTGTGTGTGGGAACCCGGAAACCAGCCTTCAAATGACTAACTGGGAGGCACACAGAACCGTCATCAAAACGGTGATACAGCCTCTCACCCGCCTCCGCCCGCCTCCAGAAATAGCCATCTTCTATCCGGAACATCCTACTAACATACGCTGACCACTCCTCACTCAGAAACGTACTGTCGTGTTGAAGGTGAGGAAATCTAGAAAAGACGGTATCCATCTGCGCCTTCGAATACGCCGTCGGGGCCACATTGGTCGCCCGGAACAAACTCTCACTACTCTCAAAGTACCTGTACCGATTTCTCCGAAGAACCGCTGGATAAGTCAGTTGCCCAATGTCTGCCCACCGCCCGTACCCATTTATCAGCGGTCGCCTCTCTCCGGTCCCAGGATCTGTAAATTTGTCACCCATCTACACAAATTCAAAAGTAAAATTCCTGTACCGCCTACACAAAAACCGCTTACAACTATCAAGGTACACGTGGATTTTCACAGCAATTTCCTTTTTTCTAAATACAAGAAAAACGATTCATATTCCATTTCCCTCCACAAACATCGAAGACACACCATCACAAAACCAATTTACACAACATTTACCACATATACATACATATATACACACCATTACTGGCCTAAACATCCAAAGATTACATTACCCAAACTCAGAAACTATGAACAACAAACAATACACCACCGAAAGTCCTGACCAAAAACCTATAGAACACATAAATCGAACTTTTTTTCATAAAAGAGGAAATCGAAAACAATATCCACTTCCTACCGAAACAAAAAACAAACACAAAACCACATTCAAAACCATCTACCTAAACAGACATCACCAAATTAGAAATTCATACATGGCACGGTTATCTATGAAACAGAAATCACAAAAGAAAAATGCAAGGAAAGAACAACAAATCTTACCGCAAAGCAGGAGATACGAACGGCTTTATAAACCTCGCCGATCACCGGAATAGCACAACCACCACAAAGAACAACCAAGTAAGCACTCAATGGTAAGAGATATGAAAGCAGTAAAAAGATGAGAGAAATAACTAACCAAACCTCCCTTTTTATTACGTGAGGCGCGTGAAAAGGGGGAACCACTATCACACACAACGTGGCAGATTCTGACTGGTCCACGCCAAAAGCACAATAGTAACTACCTCGGTACAAAACACCAACTACTCACTTGGTAATAACTCCCCACTTCTCCTCACATATTATTTCAAAGGTACACTCTCTCTCCACCCAAAGGTCACTTCACTCATTAATACGCACTGCCACTTATCATTTCTCTTATTATTGGCATTTAATATTATTCTTGCATTAATTGGCAATAATAAGCATTTATTCGCATAACAGTTACGCATATCAAACAGAGAACTTTTCAACTCCGCATACGTCAAGCACCGCAAACCGCCTAAGTGTTGCCCGCCAACACTTGGGGGGCACATTTTTACAAAAAACTTTAACTCCTAAGTGTTGTCCGCCAACACTTGGGGGGCACATTTTTACAAAAAACTCTAACTCCTAAGTGTTGTCCGCCAACACTTGGGGGGCACATTTTTACAAAAAACTCTAACTCCTAAGTGTTGTCCGCCAACACTTGCGGGGCTCATTTTCACACAAAACTTTCTAACCACCTAAGTGTTGCCCGCCAACACTTGGGGGGCACAGACATTCCGTAAATTTGCATTTCTTCCGCTTCCGCTTACCGTTTCCTTTTCCTCCCTCTACCCGCAAACGCGCCTAGAGGGAGTGGGGGGCAATGATAAGTACCCGCTGATAGCTATCAGCGGGCACCCGCTAATAATAAAACACTAATTCCCTAAAAACACAATTCTGGAATACTTGGCAAAGTATATCTAATTTCAAAAGTATTATTCCAAATACAAAAGAATATCCACAAAAAGTATTTCAAATCATCATACTAATCCACTTGCACAAAAATATCTTGCTTTATCCACTTGCATAAAGGTACACCCACTTGCCCACTTGCATAAAGGTATCTTACTCCATAAGATAAAGAGGCAATATAATACTCAAAGACACCCACTTGCAACAGACAGAATCTGACCAAAGTAGTTCAAGTGGCAGAATCAAGGTATGTTTGAGGGGACATCAATCACTGTTCCAATAGTGGCTCATTGTAGCTTTAACGGCACAACTAGTGGGCAACAGTGATTGGAAAACCCAACCTATAAATACCCCCATTCTACACACAAACAAATATATACAATCCTTTCAGACACAAAAAAAACTCTCTACAATACTCTTCACATACGATATATTTTCACCAGCCCGATTATTATTATTTCCGATTACTAATTCTCACGCCGGAGGTGCTTGACGGCCACCACCCCCGGGCAAGCATTGTTTTGCAGGCACCCCAAACTCAGGTGAAGTACTTCCGGTAAAGTGCCCAGAACGGTGATCGGAAGCCTCTAATCGGCCGTGGGAATTATCAACAACCAACACTAATTGCATCCGAGAGACAATCAAATCTAAAGGTAAGGTTCCAAGATTATTATTCTCTGCCTTCATGATGTTGTACTGGTAAAGGATACTGCAAAGTTTAGGACTTTATTTTCTTATACAGAGGAGATCAGAACGTTTATGGGCTGTAGGTTACGTAATTATAAAGCGGGTCGCACACACTTATATATATATGATTTTTTCCCTAAAGAGATACGAATATAGGGATGCCGTTTCACATTCGTGGGAGTTATTTTCATATAATTTTTTTTTAAAAATATGATACCTTAAAAGTCGTAACGGAGGTTAATTAACCTTACAATTTAATGTTGTGAATGACATTTTAATATAATTTTACATCTACTTTTAAGCACTAATAACATCCTACTGAACTTTCACTACCACAATATATGTAAAACACTCAACATCGCTCACTCCAGGGATACATCTTTAAAAAACAAAATATCCAGGGCAACAGTTTATTTATAATAATATCTAATTTTTATATTTATTCACCACTTCAAGTTAATAAATTAAAAAATAATTTTTGAAATCTTCTCTTACATGTACTACTTTTTCTTTCACATGTGCCCAAATTGTATCGATTAAGTATATCATATTTAGCAAACTTCAGACCTCACCATGTCCACTACACAATCTGCACGATTACGTCATTTTTATTCGGTTTCCTCAAATATTAATATACAATTATTTATAGGAAAAAAATTACAAAAAAGAAGGAACAAAACATCTAGCTGAAAATTTAATTCATGTATGATTAATAATATTTTTCAATCAAATAAAAACATGCCAAATATTTGTGCTACATCAAATGTTCTAACTCTACTTTTTTTTGGTAACGTAAAAGATCTCTATAAATTCATAACCGCAAAACTAAAAACTTTAAATAATTTAATATTTAAATAGAAACTTTCGATCCAATTAGAATTGCATTAAAATAGGCCGGCCTTCTTTCAAAAAATTAATTAAATAAATAAATATTACCGACCTCAAACAATTTAAAATTTTTTGAAAAAACCTTTACTAATACTTTCAACCTGTTTGGCTACACCTCCTTTAAGGAGCTTTCGACATTCTGGAGAAAATGAACCATTTAGGTACACGGGCTTTAAGCCCACTTTAAGTTAAAAAACTACTTTAAGTCATAAGTTCCATTTAGGTACTTTTGATTTATGACTTATGGAGTTTTTTTTTCACGATTCTTGTAAAGTTTAAATATTATGAATTTAAATTTTTTTTAAGTCAAATTTTAATTTAAGTCAAAATTACTAAACCCCAATTTAACTTTAAGTAAAATTACCCAAACGCATTCGTTCAACTTAAAGTAAACAACTTTACTTTCTCCTTTAAGTTAAAAACAACTCTATTAAATCAAAAGTAACTTATTTTAAGCAATGTCAAACACCCTCTTTGTAAACATTCTAATGCACATGACACGCCTCATACCATTTTTAAATTTTTCCCCTTTACCAATCCTTAGCCTCGTATACATGCATGCTTTCAGAAGGAGCAGTATAAAGAAATCGGAAAAAGAACGTTACATGAGGAAATGAATGTCTTTAATTGCCCCGCCTAAAATGCCTCTAAATAAATCATATTCAATTATAATCAATTTCATTTAAGTCGGGATACCTATTGTAACTCCTATTCAATTCTTCTATTATATAATAGTGTCTGTTGAGCCTTTTGTACAGTAATTTTGTCCATTTTAACTCTTTACCCCTACTATTCACTTATATTTCAAAAATGCCACCAACTACATGTAAGACATATGAACTCACCTCACCTCCCACGTGCAAAACAGCTGTAAACAAATACATACAAAGCTTCTGCTGAAAGCTTAACTTTGAAATTCAAAATTATATACACTTTTCTACAATTCAAATCAAACTCTTATATACGATTATCTTTATCTTCCCTCTTCTCTTGATTCTTCTTTTCTTTACCATTTGTCTTTTATATGTCTTTCTTAATATTCTCTCTACAATAGTTTGATGCATTACATTTACTGATATTTGTTTCTTATTTTTTGCAGTTTAAAATTTGCGAAGAAACTGTTTGATGATATGCCTAAAAGAAAAGTCTAATAAATTCCATACTTTGTAAGTATATATTGTTAATGATTTGATTTTGGGATGTTTGTTAAGAAACTGTTTGTCTCTCTCTCTCTCTCTCTCTCTTTCTCTCTCTTAATATCTCTCATGCTCTCTCTTCTTTTCGTTATAGTTCGATCATTGCAATAGTTTCTGATTACGTATTATTATCTTTACTAATGATTGTCTTTTATTCGTTATAGATTGAAGTATGCTGAGAAAGTGTTTGATGAATTGCCCAAAATAAGTGATATTGATATGTTCTTGAGCAGAACTTATAAATTGAAATTTAATGTAAAAGAAGACACTGTAAACTACATTACTTATTTGATGAGCATTTTCTTTTTGATTTTTTATCAGCCCTACTTCTACTTTCATAAATTTGGTAACAGCTTCTACTTTCATAAATTTGGTGTACATATGCTGATATGCTGCATATGATGATAAAACCAAGCATAATATTTTGTGCGGGTAGATTTATGCATTGAGGGGTCTTTGGAGTTGGCGGATATTGTGTATGCTGGCGCGACTTTGCGAGGTTATTACATTTCATTTCTATCATACAATTGAATAAATTACTTGTAACACATTTAGTTTTAATAGAAAGAATAAGTGGGCAATGTAAAACCCCAGAAGCATATAAGGTGCCTATCTTTCACGTTAGTTACGAACTGATTATGACATAGTTCATATTACATTATAAAATCATATAATGTTTATAAATTTTGATAAATTTATGACAGAGTTCGACATGGTAAAGGTATTTGCTTCTTTAAATTTTGGTATAGTGTATATAATAGTAATATACCATGTTTATGCTTTTATTCATTAAGTCACGTGATCTTTGGTTTACTAGAGTAGATGCAATTGTGCCATCTTAAATTTTCGGTGGTGTTACTACTCCTTGAGGATTATGATCTGTTAATCACACATTGCTGTGTATCAAAAACAGTAGCATAATAAAATTTGGTATGCACTATTTTTTATGCTTACAAGATGAAAAATTTTGGTATGTCATTCAGCAGTGGCGCCAAATAAGGAGTGGAAACAGCCAACAAATACTAATCTTCCCGAAGGTCCTGATACAAATCTTATGTTGAAGGTTCCAGCAATGAAGCAAGAAACCAAGATGCAGAGCAAACTACTTTGGGACTTGAAAAGAAGCTGGAGGAAATCTGCATTTCAGATAATTGACAGGTTATTATTCCAAAGCATATCCATGTCCCAGAAGTTGAAAAACTTGGCTTCTTTTTCGGAAGTTTTGATGCTAATTTTGGGTTGAGTACATTTTAGATATTTTTTTTTCTTAATTCTCTCTGCTTTCCACCCACGATCACATTGCTATGCTGTCATCTCCGCCCCCTCCCCTCCCTCCAAAAGATAATGGTTTCTGTTCATAATAACAAGCACAGGCAAATGTGAATTCGGTGGATATTGTATGTGTAGACTTGGTTCTGACTTGTGGCATTTAGTGTATTGAATTTTGATGCACTTCTCTCTGTTCTAATTTAGTAAGCAAGATGTGATCAAGCAAAACAAAACAGATGCTAAAACCATTTAAACGCCGTATATGTGTATATTTTGTCGATTGCATTTTTGAGCTATAACTTTTATGAAATTTTGACTTTTTTTGTTTTGTCTTCAGCAATCACAATGAATTGAAGCATATACTTCCTACTTTACAACCTCCACTTTCTCTCTTTTTTTTCTACCTCCACTTTCTCAATTACTCGAGTTTATGCAACTAACTTTAGTCCTAAAATGTTTAGTTGAAGCATATTACCCAGCTAACAACACATGGAATTCACGGCCTTCCCTGAATAGGCTGATGGGAAGTTTGGCTGGTGCTACTGTAAACAACAAACCTTTTGCCCTTGGCGGTGGGAATGGGCATGAAAGTTTTTCGGATGTCGAAATGTTGGATCTAGATGCAGGACGCTGGATTTCAACACAGTCCATGTTGCATAAAGTAATTGCTTTTTTTTCATAGCTGCGTTTTTAGTAAGTTCCTGCAATTTAATAAAATAAAGTCTGACGAGAAAGAGAAGATACAAGATTGCACATAATCGAGTAAGTTGGATAGTAATGTCACACACACACGTGCATAACGTATACAATCATGAGGTTCCGGCAGATGAGTGTGACTACTCGAACCTCAAGGTTACTCATTACCTCTAAAACGAAGGAACTGCACTCTAATTTTGGAACTATGAACCCTTGGGATTATATTTTTAATATTCAGATGCTAAGTCACCGAAGTTAAATAGTCAATTAGTGACTCACTTCCTTTTTGGATTTTCCTCTAATAATACATCTGCTTTACTTTAATTTTGTCCAGCGACTTGCTCTTGCTGCAGTAGAACATAATGGGGCGATCTATGCCGTTGGTGGATATGATGGAAAAAGCTACCTGAAGTAAGATAAAAAGTCACCTTTTAAATTGTTCCTCGTGTAATAGACATGCTGAGCACACACTCTTGCTGCTGCACAAAGGATGATGACTTTGAATGATTGTATAAACTCTCTCCAATTTATCTTTGTAACAGCTTCATATATATACTGCTCACCATGAATATACTGCTCCAATATCATATGCTGCGCCATATGCGAATTGGGCAGAGGTTTCTCTGGGACCACAAATGCCCGGTCTTTCTGGACGGTACCCATCTGCAGGTTCAACTCCAAGGGGTGTTTGTAATGGTAATGGAACTTCATCGCTCTTTGTAATGAATACCAATGTCGAGGTAGCTAGACGTGAACAACTTTTATTGGAAGGAAAGTAATGATACGTTGGCCCGAAGACAACAACTTCTATGAGGCCATCATTACAGATTACAATCCTCAAAAGGTATGTTTGACACACAAAGAAGAATTTTCGTGGGAGTAATAATCATATACTACCTGCCTTTATTCGTGATTGAATTAACATTGACATATTTATTTTAAATTCTTCAATTAAGTAGCCAAATCTTTAGGTGTCAATATCAATCATTGTACATGTGTACTCAAAATTTCCTGAATATTATCTCATGTTATTAATTGTCAAGTTAATGTCTTCCGTCCATTTTTATGACCTAAATCTTCACTTTTGGGAATTTGTAATTATCGGAATAGTCATCACTTTCATAGAATGCCATGTCAATTTCTTTTTCCTGAACTAAAATAGTGAAATAACTGAATTGGCTCAACTATTGACCATTTAATACACCTATAAGTATGCAACGCTACAAAATCTTCTAGCCTTTGCAGTTAGAGAGAACCGGGTAGCAGCTAAAATCATGGATGTGTGTAAAATGCAAAAAAGTTCCACAATCCTGGTTGTATTTTCTGCCCCCGAATTCATTTGACTACTAAGCCTTCTGGAGCATGATTAAATGTTCAACTATTCACCAAATTTTGAATGTTGATTGGTTCTTGGTTGCAATATAGCAGTTTCCTTTTGTATTTTGGAATGCTTGAATAGAGTATTTTCTCTCCTTTAAAGAATAAGCTTCATTAACAACTACATGTTTCTTAGTGCCACATTTTTATCTTCAAACCGTATGGTCAGTCATTCTTTCAAGAATATCCAACAAAATTTTAGGTCCTCTTGGGAAAGCCTAAGTCATGTTGTTGAGAGGAATACTATGAACTCCTTTACCTTCTATTCAATGTATCTACAACTTTGAAGAACAGAGGTAAAATCTTCTCTAATTTTAAGCTTGCGGCAATATGTGCAAGTATCTGTATTCTGTTTCAGTAGTACATATTTGATTATCTCAGACCCCTTAAATTAGTGATCTAATAGTTTAAAATTAAGGTCGGAGGAAGTAGTTACAATTTACAAAGTTTAGCTTGATTAATATAGCGTAAATTTTAATAGGAGTGTATATGTGAACTGGCCATTATTGTTTAACATCTACTGTATCAACTGTTTATTAGTTTTCAAATTAACATAACTCCGTGTTGCATTTCTTAGCTGAAGTTATGAAGTCCTTAAATATCCCCAAAGGAGTAACGCGTGTACTTTTAAATCGGAACTTATACCTATTAAATCGAAACTTATACCTATTATCTACAAATTGCTATGATTTTTTCGGATTTATTTTTATTTGGTGTTTATTAAGGCATTCATAAAGTTTGGAATTGAGAAGCATGATTCTACTTATAAAAAATTTAATTTGATCAGGACTTCATTGTCGTATTCCAGTAAATGCACTGGATTAGTAATGAAAATTGGATTTTACTTGTGTTATTTGTTGCACCTTTTACTCCTGTATATATGTTCCTGTTTGTTGTAATGGAAAGATTTGTATCTCGGTTGTACATTCTCTGGGTGAGTATCGAAATGGCTATGATTATGAGCAATGCACACCCACCCATACCGTATTCTTTTCTTTAATTTTGACTGATTTATCAACTTACGAATTTATTTTGGTTTCAGGTGTTCAAAATCTTTCTTCCAGTATGCGAAGCACTCAGAAAAAATATACTAGATGATGCTTCAAGAAGTTGAGAACCTCTTTAACAGTCTTTAAAATTGGGGTCAAGGGAAGGATCTTCCTCATAACTGTTTTGAAAAAGGAAAACAGAACTCCAGGACTAATGATTGGTAGTGTAGATTGACAACTTATCACAGAATTATAGTAGTGTAGCATCTATAATTTCCCAGGAAAAGATTAAATTTGACACACCTGGATTCAGTGGCCAAGATAAATGATAGCATGAAAAAGTCATGGACAAACTATGTACACTTCAAGAAAGTTGTGAAGTCGTTTGAAATTTAATATCAAAATCTGTTGTAATTTATCTTACTTTTGCTAAATAAACTACACAATTTTATCTGCTTCAATTCAATTACAAAAGAGTTATCAAAACATGCATCACACTTTAGACTTTAGTTTCAATATTTGTTTTCTAAATAAATGCAGTAATTTTTTTGAAATGTTTCCGAGAATTTTTAATTTTTTATGTTTGTTGTGTTTAAGATCTTCTGCGAGTGCGTACAATACCTACCTCCGTGTTACATATGAAATCTTAGGTTATATGGCTTATTATAATTGCTTATAGTTTGTGTGTTATTTTGAATTTTTTCAATATTTATATAGTTTCTTTATTCTATTAAAATTTATAGATTACATATAAATATTTTTAAAAATTGAGTTAAACGAATGTATAAAAATTTTAGGAAAAGTCAAATTGTTAACTTGATTCAACATGTAACATGGGAAAGTTATATTCATAAATTTATTTTTATTTAGTTCATATATAGGGGTTCGGGGCCTCGCCGGAGGCGGAGCCGAGGAATCCTTACAAATATAAAAATTTTAGGTGATTTTCTTCATTACTTTTATATATAGGATTCGAGGCACCGTCGGAGACGGGGCCGAGGAGTATTCTTATTAAATATTAAAATTTTAATTATAAAAATACATTTCTATTTATATTAATATCAACATAAATATTTTTAACTTATTTAAATACATAAATTATGATTATATGTTAAAGTCTACGCGGAATAGTTATGTTATATAGAAATGTGAATTATGGGTTCGGAGTATATGAAATTCGACGTTTAACAAGAAAAATAAGGTAATCTTTCGTATTCCATAAAAAAATTCATTTCAAAAATAAATTGTAAAAATGAAATCGATATGATTTTTATGAATATCCAAATTTCATAAATAAAATTCATTTTTAAATTACTTTTAAATATTGTCTTTTTATTATAAATTTAGTTATCAATATTTTTTTAAGATTTATCATTTTTCTAAATTTCATTTAAAATTTTAATATATCAGATTCGAGGCGCCGTCGGAGACGGGGCCGAGGAGGATGTTTGAGGATGCTTACTAAATATTTAAATTTTAAGAATATATTTCTGTTATTTAAATATCAACATAAATATTTTTAACATATTTAATAACTATAATCGTGATGATATGTTACCGTCTATAAGTAGCAGTTATGTTATAAAAATATAAATTTTAATTTTGGAATATATGAAATTTGACATTTAACAAAGGAAAAATGGTAAATATTCGTGCTACATAAACAATAATTAAAAAAATTGAATATTTTAAAAAAGAAAAAAAATCAAAGTTAATCTTAATAACAAAAATCATCTTAATATAATATATTTAACTTAAAATTAAAGGTCCAGCATGGCGGGCATAAATACTAGTAATCATATTATTACGTGAATGATAACTACAATAAACCCTCCAAAAACTATTCACGCCCAAAATGATCATTCTCTATACATACAGTTTACTTAAATTACTTCATACGCATTTTAAACCCCTATTAGAGTATAGTTGTATAATTTATTCTAAAAAATATTTTAAGTGAAAATTTAAAGATCAATTTTGTTTCAAAAGGAATAAAAAAAATTAAATGTATGGATTTAATCGGAATTGATAGGACAACATGTATCTGAAACACCAGTCACATTATAAAAAAATATTTTTAAAAAAAACTTCATTTGGAAAAAATATACTTTACAAATCAAAAAGGTAAATGAATCTACTTATATTTTCACTTTTATAAAATATATACTGAAGTATTAAAAATAATTTATATAAAATATTACGGTTGGATTTTATAGAATATTTCAAATTACGCTATTGCAGCTTAAACTAAAAATTTGTATGCAACTTAATTAAATATCCCTGGTATCTTATTTAGAAAATATATAATATAATGTATCCTCATAATTGAAAAAAACTCCTGCCTTTCCATTTTTTAGTATTATTATAATCACAACAATTATATACCTTACGTTAACACGTCGATACATCTGCTTCAACCTTACCTATAAATATATGCTATAATAGCAGCCTTCCTTTTCCATTCTCAAACACACGTTCTCCTCACACAGTATCATGGCTCCTCCAGTCACATTACTCTCAGCTCTCTCACCTCAAAAAGATTCATACACAATTCTTGTGCGTGCAGCTCGTACATGGGAATCCATCAACAAACGGAGTAATCAAACCATGTTCACCAACATCATTTTCCTTGATCAGGAGGTGAGATCCTTCTCTACTTACATGTTCTTGTCAACAACTCCAATTAAATGGGTCAAAAAATATATTATATATCATTCTTTAACATGTGTGTCTTATCCAGGGTAACCACATGCTTGCAACACTGAGAAACAATCAAAAAGAGGCATTCTTGAATCTGTTGGCTGAACAAGGGGTTTACACTATATCTAACATGAAGATTGTGCCCGGTCCAACCACCTACAAAAGCGTTGATCGAGATCTATCCATGAACTTCTACTACAAGACCAGGATTGAAAAGGTCAACGATATACCGGAATCATACCTAAATATAAATTTGAGCTTAAGGAATTCGAGGAAGTGAAGGATTATGTCAGCGACGTCCAGTCCTTCATAGGTCAGTATATACATCTTTTATTATGAAAACAACTACAATGGCTAACAACTTTTAATTTTATGACTATAGATGTGATCGGCATGGTGATAAGTTATGGCCATCTCGAAACAAGATCAAATGGTGCCCGCAAAATGGATGTCATCCTAACCAACGACAGGCTAGATTCAGATTACAACTGAACGATCCTACATAAATCTAATGCAAACCTTCCTTTACTTCTGAACACTAACACAAGCTAACATCTGACACCTATTTTTATGACTTTGCCCATAGGAATGAAAAGTTGTCGGTGGCATTATGGGAAAACAAGGCTCTCGAATTTCAGGAATTCTGGCCACGCCTATGGAGGGTGCATCTTTTGTTGTTATTACTGGACTCATATAAGTTTTCCCATAATGTTGTTCCCTATCTTTGATCAAAGCATTCACCACATCATATATCCTCCTTATTAGATCATGCGCTTCTTCTTTATTTTAATCGCTTTCGTGGATCATGATGTATTAATCCGTTACATTTTATTCTTACATGAGGGGATACGTGTTTAATTTAACCCTTTTTTCATTTACATGTAATTGTCTGAAACGTGCATGATTTATTACACCTTGCCCTTCAATTTACAGTTCATACGCCGCACTGATGCCCTAGGTGTGCTCGCAAAGTCCGTGCTTCGATCGTTGGCATCGTTGATGGTGAGGGCTGGTTCCATCACTGATGCCCTAGGTGTGCTCGCAAAGTCCGTGCATTTGAAGATACATACTATTATGATAATTGTGCCAAAGAAACAAATGACTTCAAACTGAGGTATCCACTTCTTACTCTAAATAAAAATTAAAACGTGCGTACTCTCTCAAACATGGTTACTTTACCCAGCATGTAAACACACAATTAACTACCATTCAAAGGTACATAGTTGCCACTGCCCTTATCACTGCATGGATGCACATTGATTTTTTCCCCCACAATGACCATACTGTCTGATTTAAAATTTCAAGTCGAACTAAGAGTGTATATAAACTTTATATTGTTTTCTGACAATATTTATGGCACTAACAGATTATACAAATTAGGTAACACAGCTACAAAATTTCTAATGTATATATACACTCCTCCCCATCTTTTTTTGGTTATTGAAATTGTGATGCAACCACGAAAATGGTAGTCACAGGGCAACAATAATAGCACCATAGTATATAATTTTCACTTCTATTTAAAAGTAGACCGGGCTGCAGCTGTCTGCTATCACAATTAACACAATACCATCTGTTTTTTTAGTAAAAAACCTTTTGCAACGTGAAATATGCAGCGGCATTCTCTAAATTGAACACTTACTTCTGATGCTAATTATAATTAATGTTACACGTTTCTGGATATCAATCTTTGGATACAACATTCATTGGCCAATAGTTATCTTGTATCCTTTGTACTTGGTATTTCTCATATGTAACTTTAAGAAGCGGCTAATATAGGATTATTTCCGGATTTTCTTTGTATTGTTTACTATTTGGTTTGCTTCTTACAAAAGTGTCAGCAACAGAAATTTAAACATTCAAGGTGGTGTAACAAAATACATTACAAAATATATTGCAAATTCAACCCATTTCATGTTTGGATGTATGTTAACACTAATTACTTCTGTCTGCCTATCAGATACAAACTCATTGTGCGCGCTCAAGACAAGTCTAGAATGACAACATTAACTTTGTTCAATAAGGAGGCTGAGGAGCTCATCGGAGTCCCCGTTGAAAACATTATCAGCGGCCTCCCTGAGGTAAATTCAGTCCTGCAGGCACCCTGTTAGACGTTTATACAAAAAAACAATTAACCAACCACTATATTTGCATTATATCAGGAATTAAACATTACTGATATCCCACCGGTCATTAAGAACATTATTGGAAAAAAAAATGTGCATTCGATATTAAAATCAATGCATACAACACTGACCGCGGTTACGAGGACTTTACGGTTTACCGGCTTATAGAATCTAGCGCGCCCATGAATCAGGAAATCGACAAACATGTGGAGGGAAACGCCAAGAAGAAGCAAAGGTTGGCTTAATCAACATCTCACAGCATACCCACCGGGTCCTTTCCAAAAAAAACCCATCATTCTCCGAATTTAGTTTTTTAATGTATTTCATCTATAAAAACTGTGTGTGCCTTCTCCTTTAATACATTCTCCAAGTCTCAAACACTGAGGGACCTACTCCAAATTTGGAACCTATTACTTCATCTAAGACTTGCGGACAAAATGAGTGCAATTGCTACCGTCTACTATATTGCTTTTAAGTTTATTTTCCTTCTTAACCTACAACCATTTCTAAGTCAAATTGCTGTTACATGCAACCTCAAATAATTTACAACACAAACATTCTTCACCTGCATGTCGATAAAATATAAGCCTTTTTAATTCTATAAGTTAATACCTACAAAATTAACCCATGTTGCCTTTTCGACTTTTAATCAAACATCTTATATTTTTGGAAAAAAATAAAATACAATTTTACATATGCGAAAAAAACCTACAAAAATTACTGTACTTTAATTTTTGCTTCAAAAAAATAAGATAGTCTGCTTTTCTAAAACCCACAATGAAGACACGTATATTAAAAAAAAAACTATGATAATTAATTTTCAGGAAGGCTCCAAAAGTCTAATTTTTTGGAATTTTAAATATTAATCATTTCATAAATACAAATACATAAGTGCTTTATTCACCAATATTTTATACCCGCAATTACATGAGGAATTTATACATATATTTTATTAGTACAAGTTATGACCTTAAAAAAAACACCATCTCACACTACTACAGAAATCAGCTTGCATAGCGCTCATTTTTGAGCTTACATAGCGTTTTTAAGCGCTATGGAAGTCAGAGCTATGCAAGTTCAACGAGCTTCTATAGCGCTTAATTTCGGCGCTCTCTAAGTAACTACTTCAATAGCGCATCTATAAGTGCTATGGAAGTAACAGCTCTCTAAGTAACTACTTCAATAGCGCATCTATAAGTGCTATGGAAGTAACCGTCGCTCTCTAAGTAACTACTTCAATAGCGCATCTATAAGTGCTATGAAAGTAACCGTCTTGTACCTTGCATAGCCCCTTAGAAAACGCTGTGCTAGTGGAAAAAATCATATGTAACTACTTAATTACACAGCACTTATAAGAACGCTATTGAAGCCATTTTTCAGAATATAATTTTTTTAAATTTATTTTGCCCATTTTATTTAAATTGTAATATTCCAGAAAGGTTACAAATACAATAATAAAAATAAAAACACCCCAATCAACAATAATAAAAATAGAAACACCCCAATCAAAAATGGAAATACAATAATAAAAATAAAAACACCCCAATCAAAAATGAAATTAATTCAAAAAAAGTACGATTTTCATTAGTCTTAATATCATCGTACAAGTCAAATATTCCAAATTTCTGCTTAGATAGCTACCACCACTGATCAATACAATACAACTCAAACTAGACTAATAACTTGTCCTTGAGAAACCGATTATACAAGTAGCCTGCCCAATTTTTCTGGAAACGGATCATTTTGTCACGAGAATAGGACTTCGAACCCGAGGAATATGAGAACTGTACACCAACAAAATTGTTATTAAAATTAAGATCATATAAAAAAGTACACCTGTAATTTAAAGACTAGCAGTAATTTCAAAATTATGGAATATACTTACGTTAACATTCATATTTGTTTCACCGGTAGACAATATGTCCTCAATGAAGCATCCAACATAATATCGACAAAAGATGCCATCATTCAACGCTTGCTTGGGGCACTAAAATTTTTAAAACATACAATCAGTCTTACCAAAAGAGCAGGCAATCTAAGTATCCAACAAGTCAACAACTATCAAATGTTATATGTTGCAGAAAAGGTTCAATCCTCAAGATGATTGTTTTATAATTTTGGTCCAATGATTTTATCCACGTCATTGCTGAAAGTCTGTCTGAGGAAGAAATTAAAGGTCTTAAAGCTATGTTCACAAACATGGATACAGACAGAAGCGGTACAATCACTTACGAGGAACTAAAGTCAGGACTGGCACGGCTAGGCTCAAAGCTATCAGAAACGGAAGTCAAACAACTGATGGAGGCTGTAAGTTTTGTGCATTTAGCGATAGGTATGTCTTTCGACCAATTTTCTTGTTATGTATTAGATGTAATTATAAGTTCTTGCTGCATTTCAGGCTGACGTAGATGGAAATGGCACAATTGACTACCTAGAGTTTATTACTGCTACTATGCACAGACACAAGCTTGAAAGCTATGAGCATCTATACAAAGCATTTCAGTATTTTGACAAGGATAATAGTGGGTAAGTTTAGTCCTCATAATGTCCTGGATGTTTTATAATTTCTTCTTGATTTAGTTTAGCATTGTATGTGATAATCATTATTCATTACCACGCCCAACACCTCGTTAATCAACTTTTTCTAAAAATCCAGAGGGAACTTTAACCTCATCTTGGAGGTATTGTAATTTTTGTTGTCTCACTTCATGTGCTAAGGTCCACAAATGGAAGGAAAAAAAAGAAATATGATCACCTGCACATTTGTCCATTTGAAAACAGGAAATGCAGTCATTGTGTAGTACTTCTTATTGTGAGTTCGAAAAGTCTTCATAACCCTGCAAATCGATTACAACCCATATGTCAAAATAATATTCAACAACATTTTGTTGGTTTTTTCTAAAATAAAAGAAACCAAAAAAAATAACATTCTGAACTTTTTTCTATCCTCTTTTTTTGCTGGGTTATAGACGGACCGGTGCACCGTTCTGTTCGACTCGGTTTTTACCTAAAACCTTTACTAAACTGTATGTATTGTTTCAGTTTTGTTTTACAGGGATATTTTTGAGTGTGTGTTTTATTGATAATATGTACTATTGTATTGCAGGTTCTACTGTTCTAGTTCAATGGCGGTTTGCAAACAAGCAGTGCATCTGAGTAGAAGGTTGATCTTGCAGTTACATGTAGTATTGACACTGTGGTAATTCTGGTTTTATTCCTGGGATATGTGACTGGAAATTATTACAATTGCCCTCGTCTTGTTAACTTGAAATTTACCTTGCATTTGTTTTCGGAATATATCTATCGTTCGAAATTATATTTTTGGCCATACAAATGCAGCCATTCTAACTGTCTGCGTCCCTTGGGAAAAAAAACCATATAATGTCATTGTCCCCTAATAAAGATTTGGTGACTAGTTGGAAGATTCTATAGCAGGTATGAAGGATCAACAACACAATCAAATAAAATGATTAATTAACAACTTTATATCATGACAATAGATCAGTATGCTAACAGACGCAATGTCACAATCAAATGATATTCCACATACAACCCAATATTATAAATACAAGACAATATAATACAGTTCAACAAACATATATACAGTTCTTAAGTGTTAGCAACAACATATACATACATATTTGTATATATGCAGTTCTTAGGTCTTAAGAATTTGTATAAGATATAGCAAGTAATACGACTCAATTGTATTCAGTAAACACCCATAAAATCGATCGATGAACCCCAGCAAGTAAAAACCCCCAATTAAAAACCCTAAAATTAACCCCAATTGACAAGAGATACTCACTAGTAGCAGAGAGATGACCCCAGAGAACAGATAGATGTGGATATCCAGATGAAGAACAAATAGATGAGGACCAACAGAGAGATGTTGCGAGCGATCGAGAGATGTCGGTGAGAGTGATACTTACTCGAACAGATGGATGTGTATCTCAGTATCTCACTCGATTAATTAGTTAAACACAATTAATATTTTTTAAGAATACATATACTTCCATAGCGTTTCTAAAAACGTTACAGTAGTATTTAAATAAATAAGAAAAACAACTTATTTACTTAAAATATGGTTTCTTCCATAGCGCTTGTATAAACGCTAACCGCATATTAACTTCCATAGCGTTCGACTAGGAAACACTATTGTAGTATTTTTTTAGAATTTCTATTTATTTTCCATTTTATTTTTTATAGCTTGCATAGCGTGTTTTATAAGAACGCTATGTAAGTAGGATCCTTCCATAGCACATGAGACAAGCGCTATGTAAGCAGCGTATTCTAAGATTAAATTTATAGTAGTGTCAGCTACTTGAATGTTAAACATTAATCTTATATTTTTTCAAACAAATACTATACACTTTTACAAATTGTCAAGAGAAATCAAAAAAATAACTCTACCTTTTTCTTGGTTTCGATATTACAATTAAATGAATTACAAGAAACGCTACAACTACTTTCTTTTGCCTCAAGGGATAAACAAAACAACGATTCATTATTCTAAATACGCACTATATTTCAATATTTAATCCTTTTTTAATTTACCGTCTACTTAGCCCATAGGCTCAACTACTCCAACATATCCTCTATGCAAAATAATATAAACACCAGCTATTCTGGGAAACCCAATATTAATAGATAATTTACCTTATGACCGTACAGAAGGTAATTACATAATAAAATGCATCACCTATTAAAACATTAACCTACATAAATGAATTAGTAAATGCCAAAAAGCGTTACGCCCGGATTAATCCCCTTCACCTCTTCTGCACAACAAACTAAACGCACATATATAGTCCATATACCGTCTAACAATTCAACAATAAACAAGATAGTGAAATATCCCAGAACTGAAACTGTACGGGAGAACAAACCGACCGGCTTATTCAACAAAGTGATAGAAGACAAACGGTAAAGGCCAAAACACTGAAGCACGATGGACCCAAAAAATTATCTCCAACAGGTACAAACCTTTGAACCACCTCTGCCCAGCCTAGGTGGCCTGTCCTATGGCCTCCACACTGAGAAAATACAAATCTGCATACTCAGAGACTGGAATACCTGATCCCTCAACAACTACTACGAAGTGATGAAAAATTTTGTAATACTTGATTCACAGGTAAATCGGTAACAACTCCCTTGCTGGTAGAAATAAACAAAATTCCTTTCATACCATAATCTCATTGCATGCACACAATCTGATTTGCAGAATGAACGCTACTGGGTAGTCACAGATATTACAACCCACAGACATATGAGACCACCATTGTGCGTAAGATTACTCTACTGCATCTCAAACTTTAAAATTCTTCCTACATCGTCATCAAACAGACCAATAGACGCGGATATAGCAATCTTGATAGGAAAAAATACAGAGGTACAAGATGTAATACAGAGCAGTTCGATACCCCGCCACAACTTCAACATATGCGCAGTCAAGAACATTCTTTCCACAGTTTGCAAGGAAGTAGCACTAAGTGGTATGTCTTCTATCCATGCTTAACTGCCTATCTCCCCAAATAAATAACCTCCAAACAACTTTTATATGATGCCATCATACATCAATGTAACATATATAATTGTGAATCCAACCAACATCACTGACAAATATTTATCAAATGCATCAGACGTGGCTGGGGTCAATAAAAGGGTCGGAAACATCGACTATGGTAGGAACAACATTGAGCAACTTGACATCACTTCAGTCACCGACAGGTACATAAATCTTTAACATAACTTTTGGATGCAACTCCTAAATCTACTGAATAGCAAATCCAATCAAATACAATCCATCACAAGAAGTAACTACTTATTGAAAAATAGCCTTTTGGAGATAGAGATTACCCTATGGGGAATGAAGGCAACAATTTTCGGGATAGATTTCCGCTACCACCGTGACAGAAATGTGGTGATCGTTGCTACCGGTTTGCGCACAAAAAAAGTTGGAGGTAGTACACGGCACCAACCAAAATGATATAGTTACTACACAAGTTTCAAATTATTTACTTGTCATGCTCACACCATTTGCTAATAAAATTCTATATCATCTAGGAAAAATATGCTTATCATCCACGCAGGCAACAAGCATAACATTCAATCCAAGATTTGAAAAGCTTACCGAACTTGGACAGCATATAGCAAATGAATATGGTGAGTTCATATGTCTAGTGCTAGAGGAAACTCATCTCGGAGAATATGTCATACCAACTGAGGTCCCAGAGTACTCAACACTATAAAACCTGCTTGCAACTACAGTTTGGGCCCATCAGAAGGTGATCACTTTTAAGGTACAATCAAAATTTTAGTTTATATTAATTATTCTCATCAGAATGCACTCCAAAAGCTACTTCAGACTGCTGCCAAATGCAGTTCCACACACATTGACGATAACACTGACCTCCAAATTGCTTCCAGTACTCTTGCAGGGTAACAATTCTAGATGTCTTGTGCAACCAAAGGGGACCAAGAACCTGCTTCACATGCAGCCAACAAGTTATGATACATGGAAACACTTCTTACTGCATACATTGTGCAAGAAAATATATAACACCAAGCAAAAGGTTAGTCTACCTCGCACAAAACCAACAATTGTTTCCCACTTATAAGAACAAAAAAATTTAACCCTCGTGCCTTTAATTAGTTTACTCATTGGAAAGCTTTACATTCTCATCACAAAACTCAACCAATACACCAATTATAACGACCTAGAATTATTCGCGATTTATAAATGCTTATTTAATTGTTAAATGTGGAAATTATGTGAATTATGTGATAGATAAATTTTGTAAAGTCAAGGTATATGTGAAATCATGTTTATGTGATTATGTGATGTTTGGTATGTGTCGTATATGCTCGTAGAATTTTATTTATATTTTTGCAGCATTAAAAGTATTTTTAAAGTGCATTTTTAATCTTTCAAAAATCATATAAAATCTTTGGAGTTGATTTAAATCATGAAATCTTTTGCATTATCATCTTCATGATATTATGGAGTTATGAAAATTAGTGTGGATATTTAATTGTGAGTTTTGATATTTTAAAATGATTTAAAAAGCATTATTTCTTTTAAAGAGCCTTTATTTCAAAAATTCATATAAAATTCATTTTTGATCCAAATATTATTTTAAAAAATATTGGGATGTTCCTAATTTCATAAACTTTATTTTAGAAAATTTTATTTTATTTTTCTCCCCATTATTTAATTAAATTTGAATTTATAGAGACTTAAAATCAGTTTTTCAGCATAAGTAAATAGTAGTTGTTAAATGACATTTTTGCCCCTATTTCATTTTGTTAAGAGGCGACAGCCTCTTCCCCATTTCTTTCAGTCTCTCTCGCCATTTCTCTTTGCTCTCTCTCTCTGTACAAAGCTCTCAACTCTCTCTCTCTCGTTGGTAAGTTCTCTCTTCTCCCTCTTGGTGATTCTTTCCCGATTTCATGATCTGAGACCAGATTCTTGCTCCTTGTTCAATTGCCGATTTCATTCTACCGAAGGCAAGTAACTCTGTCTTTTCTCTGAAAGTTTATATTATTGAAACTGTTGTATCTTGTTGATTCAAGCATGCCTGTTTTATACCATGTTGATCATACTTCTGTTATAAACTTACCTTTGCATGTACCCAAAATCTTTATTGATAAACCCTGGTTCAACACATGTAAACCCTAGACCAGCATAATTCTTTTTAATTGCTTCTTGACCATACTATCACCCAGAGATAAACAATACTAATTCTTTTTAATTGCTTCTTGACCATATATGTCCTACGATTTACTATGATCCAGTCATATTGACTAACCGATAAAGCAGTGTTCCAATTAATTATGTCCATGACCCGGATACCCTGTATTGATTTTAAAATACTTATAAAATATCATATTGCCATAAACATTGTTTTACAAACTTGTTATCCTTTATCAATGAATTTTAAACTATACAACTTGATCAAATGATTTCAAAACTAAACCTAATTGATATCTTTGACCTTTGACTTGGACTGTTCCCTTATACTCAGATTGAAATCCAGATTTTCACTTGGGTCTATATCTTCTTGATTCAGACTTGTACCCTCTTTCATTGATGTCAGAACACTTAGTCCAACCCTTTGACTTTTATCATTGCGAACCAAAATGAGTTGTTTTCTTTAAAATACTTTGAAGTTACTTGGACTGTGTTAATCTGTTATCAGAGAGTCGAAGGTACTTCGAAGTAAAGGTTTTCGAAAAGATTAAGTATTAAAATGTTTTATAAAGTTAAAAAGAGTTTTGTAAAGCCTAATGTTTTAAAAACTGAGATTTCTAATAAAAATGTTAGGAACTCCGTCTAAATGGTTTCCACGGATTCCTGACGATTGGAGAGACGGGGCGAACGGGTAATGCTGGTTCCATCAGTTTTTGAGATGTAGTATTGTGTAGTTCTGGTCTCTCTAGTTCAACACCTTTATAGGCCAATGTGTTGCCTCTTGGGAACCCAAGCTATCCTAATGAAAGGAAATGATGGCCTGAGGGACTTTGTGTCCGGTATGGGGACTTTATTGGCTGATCACCCGTATTGTCTATTATAAAAATAAAAATCTCCAATCAGTTTTCTTAAAGTGATGATTATGTTTTATTTACTATGAAATGAAATTGGTTTACCGATTGAAATGTCAATTACTTTACACAGTTTTAAATTATCTATTGTTATCCTGTTTATCAGATGATATTCTGACTTTACTAAATACCAGTATTTCTTTTACCGTTTCTAGCATATTTATGTCATATCTTGAATTACTGTCATCTTCTGCGATACCCTGTTGTATTATATTCAGTTGAGATCTTTAGTTACTTGCTGAGCGTTGGCTCATTATTATTTTGTCTAACCCTTTTGACGATAATCTAAGAATCATGGTTCATACAATCCAAACCGCAAGGAAGCGCACCTACCGTGGCCCTGAGTTTGTCCGTTTTGAGATAACTCCTGAGGTAGATGCAATAACAGCTCAGTAAGGAAATCTTTAGTTAGTTGTGAGAACTGGCAGTAGAACTTTTGAGAACTTTGGTTTGTAATAATAATATATTTTGAATTCAGGTTTGTAATAATAATTAGTTAGACGATGGCTTGTTTGTTTCATACCATTACCTGTGAAGATCTTAGATATTAATGTTGGGGCCAGTCAGCATGTTCTATTTATATTATATTTTAGGTTGTTTGCATCTAGATGGGTGTCGGTGACTCTCCGATCTAGGCCCCTGGTCGGGAGGGCGTCATAGGTTGGTATCAGAGCTACGGGATTTGGTCACTGAAACAAGCCAGGAATCTAAGATCATTAATAAAAGAAGTAGATACAATTAGGACTTGAGAGTCATAGATACAGGGAGTGATTATAGGTTTAGATTTTCCCTTCGCGATAGATCATTAGGACTAACATAATTTAACTCGTTTATATTCTGCGTGTATATATATATTATTATTACAGGAGATGGAGTTGGACGAGGATGCCCCATTACATCCCGATCCTGATAGTTCATCTGAGGAGTCCGACCCTTCGGAGGCAATGTCTGATGCTGATGCAGAGGTTGAGTCTGATACTGAGGTCATATTCGATTCTGAGGTTGAGAGTCCTACGGTCCGTGCCGACATTCCTGCTCCTATTACTGAGTCTGCCTCTGTGTATTTCCATAACTTAGTAACCTGTTCAAATAAACCCTGTTACATGATTTACAACTGTACCCATATCATATTGTCTTATCGGAACCGATCATCTATTGGTACCAGACGGAGGAACCCTATTTCTTTTGAATATAGACCTACTTGCTATTTACCAACTCTTTACCTTCTTATCAGAAAGATGCCTCCCAGAAGAACCCGTCAAGCTACCGATAATGATTACCAAGACCAACAAAATCAAGATAACCCTACTATGGCCCAGATGTTCAAATTACTTCAACAACAAACTGCTGCATTTGTTCAACACCAACAACACCAAGCTGCCCAACCTGCTACAACTTTTAAATATTTCCAAGCTGTTCACCCACCTGAGTTTAAAGGTACCTTGAACCCTGTTGAAGCTAAATCTTGGTTGATGGATATCGAGAAGTCCTTCACGTTAGTTAGGGTTGATGAAATTCAGAAGGTGGAGTTTGCCAGTTTTTATTTGAAGGGGGGAAGCGAATTTTTGGTGGGAATCTGTTAATGCCGCAGAAGGAAATGCGATTCATGACCAAGATTTGTAGAATTGTTTAATGAAAAATATCTGCCAGGTTATTTACAAGACCAGTTAGTGATTCAGTTTATGGAATTGAAACAAGAAGGGATGACTGTTGCGGAGTATGAGGCCAAGTTTACTGAGTTATCTAGGTTTGCACCCCAGTATGTAGGAAATGAAGCTAGTAAGGCTAAGAAGTTTCAGCATGGATTAAAGCCTTGGTTAAGGAGTAGAGTTGCTGCATTCGAGTTGAGAACCTATTCTGCTGTTGTGCAGAAGGCGATGATTATAGAAGGAGAAAGTGAGTTGAATCAGAAGGAGAAAGCTGGTAAAAAGAGAAAGTTTGATAAAATGGAAAAGAGTCAAGAGACAGAAGGTCAAAGGAGTTTTCAGAACAGAGGAAGATTTGGAAATCGACCAGGAGGACAGAGAAATTTTCAGAAATTTGGAGGTGGTAACGGAGGACAAAATGGTAGACCTCAAGGAGTAAACCCTCAGGCTATAACAAGACCCGTACTACCAGATTTCAAAATTTGTGGAAGAAAGCACCCAGGTATCTGTAATAAGCCTAACATAGTTTGCTACAAGTGTGTGAAGAAAGGACACTATGCTCAAGAATGTCCGGAAGTGAAGTCAGTAGGATTAACTTGTTATAAGTGTGGCAAGATTGGCCATATTGCTAAGAACTACAAGGAGCCCGTCCAGACTGCTAATGTTTTGAGAATAACTGCACCACCAGCACCGCGACAAGTGCCATATCAAGCACCTCAGCCTAGAGCCCATACTTTCAACATGTCTGTCAAAGAAGCTGTTAATGATGCCGACGTGGTTACAGGTACGCATCCTGTCAACTCTTTTGAAGCTAAAGTTTTAATTGATTCTGGATCAACTAGATCCTTTATATCTGAAAGATTTCTTGATAAATTGCACTGTGAGATTCGTCCATTAGAAAAGGCATTAGTAGTAGAAGTTGCTAATCATGATAAGATTTCCATAGACCGGGAGTGTCCTAACTGTAATATTGAGATTGGAGGATTTCTTTTCTACGTGAATTTATTACCATTTAAGTTGGGGGAGTTTGATGTTATTTTAGGAATGGATTGGTTGTCCGCAAGTGATGCGCAGATTGAGTGTAAGAAGAAGTAAGTTAAGTTACATATTGAAGATGGTAGTGAGGTAGTATTTCAAGGACAGAAGCAAGATAAGAAATTTCTAACATTTATGCAAGCGAAGAGATAGTTAAATCAAGGATGTGAAGCTTATTTAACACATGTAGTTGATACAGAGAAACAAGTCCCTAAGATGGAAGACATTCCAGTTGTAAATGAGTTTCCTGATGTATTTCCCGATGAATTTCCCGGATTACCTTCAGATAGAGAGATTGAATTCCCGATTGAATTGGCACCAGGAACTGAACCTGTGTCTAAAGCACCGTATCGAATGGCACCTGCTGAGTTGAAGGAGTTAGTTACTCAATTACAAGATTTATTAGATAAAGGAGTTATAAGGCCGAGTGTCTCCGTGGGGAGCGCCAGTGTTATTTGTTAATAAGAAGGATGGAAGCATGAGGTTATGTTTTGATTACAGAGAACTCAATAAATTGACTATCAAGAATAAATATCCATTGCCAAGGATTGATGATTTGTTTGACCAACTGAAGGATGCTGCCTACTTTTCTAAGATTGATTTGAGATCAGGTTATCATCAATTAAAGGTCAAACCAGAAGATATTCCGAAGACTACATTTCGCACAAGATATGGACATTATGAATTTTTAGTGATGGCTTTCGGATTGATGAATGCGCCAGCTGTGTTTATGGATTTAATGAATAGAGTGTTCAAGAGATATTTGGATAAATTCATAACTGTATTTATTGATGACATCCTTATATACTCGAGAAACCCTGAAGAGAATGCCGAGCATTTGAGAATAGCATTGGAAACCTTGAGAAAGGAAAGATTATATGCCAAGTTTTCTAAGTATGAGTTTTGGTTGCAAGAAGTGCAATTTTTAGGTCATGTGATTAGTAAAGAAGGAATTCGAGTAGATCCTGCTAAGATTGAAGTTGTGGTGAATTGGAGTAGACCAAGAACTCCTACTGAAGTGAGAAGTTTTCTAGGATTGGCTGGTTATTATCGAAGATTTGTACAAGATTTCTCAAAGATTGGTACCCGTTGACAAAGTTGACCCGAAAGAATGAGAAGTTTATTTGGGATGATAAGTGTGAAGAAAGTTTTCAAGAGCTAAAGAAAAGATTAGTTTCAGCAACTGTGTTAGTATTGCCAGATGATAAAGGAAATTTTGTTATCTATAGTGATGCTTCGCACAAAGGATTAGGATGCGTTTCGATGCAACACGGGAATGTTATTGCGTACACTTCGAGACAGCTTAAACCGCATGAGCAAAAGTATCCGACACATGATTTGGAATTAGCTGCAATTGTGTTTGCGTTGAAAATATGGAGACATTACTTGTACGGAAAGAAGTGTGAAATTTTCACTGATCATAAGTGTTTGAAGTATATCTTTACCCAGAAAGAGTTGAATATAAGACAAAGAAGATGGTTGGAGTTGATTAAGGATTATAATTGTACGATAAGTTACCATCCCGGAAAGGCGAATGTTATCGCTGATGCGTTAAATAGAAAGGAGAGGTTGAATATATTAACTATGCCAAAGGAGTTATTCCGAGAATTTGAGAAATTAAGTTTAGAAGTTTATGATTCAAAAGATGCAGATGAGTTTTTGAGTACAATGACTTTTCAACCAGAATTGTTAGAGAAGATTCGGAGATGTCAAGAGGAAGTGATGAATTTTGAGATGAATACGTTGACCGGAGAAGAGATTTGTACAAAGAAAGATGATCAAGGTATTTTAAGATTTGGAAGAGGAATATGGATTCCTAAAGTAGAAGAATTGAAGAATGAGATTCTGAGTGAAGCCCATAGTTCAAGATATTCTATTCATCCTGGAAGTAGAAAGATGTATCGAGATTTGAAAGAGAACTTTTGGTGGCCAGATATGAAGCGTGAGATAGCTGAGTGGATAAGTAAGTGTTATACTTGTCAAAGGATTAAAACAGAACATCAGAAGCCAAGCGGATTGTTACAACCGTTAGATATTCCCGAGTGGAAATGGGAGCACCTTGCTATGGATTTTTTAGTGGGATTGCCAAGAACTAAGGCAAATCATGATGCGATTTGGGTAATCATTGATCGATTGACAAAGTCTGCTCATTTCTTACCGATTAACGAAAGATTTTCATTGGACAAGTTGGTACATGTGTATTTGAAGGAGATAGTCTCTCGACATGGAGTTCCTGTTTCGATAGTATCTGATCGAGACCCACGGTTTAATTCAAGGTTTTGGCGACAATTTCAAGAATGCCTAGGAACCCAATTGAAGATGAGTACAGCTTACCATCCACAGACGGACGGACAAAGTGAAAGGACGATTCAGACGATAGAGGATATGCTTAGAGCTTGTGCATTGGATTTCGAAGGAAGTTGGGATGAACATTTGCCATTGGTTGAGTTTTCATATAACAACAGTTATCACGCAAGTATTGGAATGCCCCCGTATGAAGCATTGTATGGGAGAAAGCGTAGATCGCCAGTGTATTGGGAAGAAGTTGGTGAAAGGAAAATTTTAGGACCAGAGCTGCTTCAACAGACGAAGGAGAAAGTTGAGATTATTCAGAAGAGATTAATTACTGCCCAGGATCGTCAAAGAAAGTATGCTGATTTGAAAAGGAAGGACAATAGTTTCGAAGTAGGAGATCAAGTGTTATTGAAAGTGTCACCATGGAAAGGAGTTACAAGATTTGGTAAGAAAGGAAAGTTGAGTCCCAGGTATGTACGACCTTTTGAGATTCTGAAGAAAGTTGGGAAGGTTGCTTATGAATTGGCATTGCCACCGCATATGCACCATATTCACAATGTATTTCACGTATCTATGCTTAAGAAGTACAATCCCGATGCGAGTCACGTAATTGAGTATGAGCCTATTGAGATCCAGCCAGACTTATCTTACGAAGAGCAACCAATAGAAATTCAGGATATAAGTGATAGAAAGCTAAGGAATAAAGTTGTTAGATTGGTTAAAGTTTTGTGGAGGAATCCTAGAGTCGAAGAGTCGACTTGGGAACTTGAAAGCGAGATGCTTGCCAAGTATCCTCATCTGTTTACTTAGGTGAGATTCTGGGGACAGAATCCTTTTAAGGGGGAAGGCTATAACGACCTAGAATTTTTCGCAATTTATAAATGCTTATTTAATTGTTAAATGTGGAAATTATGTGAATTATGTGATAGATAAATTTTGTAAAGTCAAGGTATATGTGAAATCATGTTTATGTGATTATGTGATGTTTGGTATGTGTCGTATATGCCCGTAGAATTTTATTTATATTTTTGGAGCATTAAAAGTATTTTTAAAGTGCATTTTTAATCTTTCAAAAATCATATAAAATCTTTGGAGTTGATTTAAATCATGAAATCTTTTGCATTATCATCTTTATGATATTATGGAGTTATGAAAATTAGTGTGGATATTATTTAATTGTGAGTTTTGATATTTTAAAAGGGTTAATGGCCAAATTCGTCACTGTACTATATGAAAACTTTCACTTGGGTCACCAGCCCAAAAAACCTTTCAATCGCATCATTGTACAATGTAAAGCAACCAATTGTATCACTCAATTATAAATTACTTTCACGTCCGTTAAATCTGCGTTGACTCTAACGGAGCAACGTTAACTTCCGCCACATCGTTGCCACGCCTGTGCCACGTACACTGCCACATAAGAAATAAAAAAAAAGATAAAAACCCACTAACCCGACCCGTAACTACAATTACCCTAAATAAATTTACCCAAACACATTTTATTTACCCTAAACGCCTTTTAACATAATATACTGAGAGACGATTGAAGAACTGAGAGACAGAGAGGTGCGATTGAAGAACTGGACGATTGAAGAACTCGGCGCGATCGAAGAACAAAGAAGAACGAAGAAGGAAGAACGTAGACGTGCGAACATATACCTCCATTCGTCATGTAAGTAAACCCTGATTCAACAATTTTTTTTGCGAACCCTAATTGCAAGTTGCCATGGTTGTTTTTTGTGCTTTTTTGGTAATGTCTGTGTGTATTTATGCTATTTTCAGGGGATATGATTTAGTTATATATTATGGTGGGCATTTTATGACTTGTTTGAAGTATCAATATGCGGGGCCAAAGAAAAAATATTTTAAGAACCTAGAAGTAGAGAAGATGACTGTTAAGCAAATTAGAGATTTGGTTGGTCATGTTGTGAATGATGATGATAGGTTGTATTTTCCTAAAGATGGGATTACTCCTGATAATGGGTGGGGATTATTGAGGAGAAATGTTGATGTTTTGGATTTGGTTAGTGCAACCAAAAAATCTATGACTTCTGTCTGTAGGCTTCACGTTTTTCATGCTTATTCTACTGCTACACCACCGGTTGTGGAAGAGGAGGGTAGTAACATAGAAGGTGAACACAGTGCATATGGGGGAGATAATGAGGAGGCTGAAGTGGAGACTAAGAGGGTGAAAAAACTGACTGCAAGGAAGAGGGTACATAGAGGTAAAGAGAAAGTAATTCTACCTGAGGATCAGAGTGAAGATGAGGGTGAGGATCAGAGTGCAGATGAGGGTGAGGATCAGAGTGAAGCTGATAGTGTATATGAGTTCTTAAATGAGAACTGGAGTAATGAAGAATTTGCTAATATGAGGAAAATAAGAGAGGATGTTAGGAGGGAACAAGAAATACTTGAAAAAGAACAGAGCCAGTTTATTAAAGACAGTTTGATGGGGTACAGAGTAACTCAAGAGGACCTTTTGAAGGAGATGGACAATAATTCAATGACTAGTGGGTCAGTATATGGTATAGGTAGTGAAGAAGATTCCGAGGATGAGGATTATGCTTATGCTGAACCTAACATGTCCACTAAAAAAAAGAGGGTAAATGAGCCTTTTAACCCATGTACAGCTGGAAAGGACATCAAGTGGAGGGTAGGATTGATATTTGGCAGCAAAAAAGAAATAAAAAAAGCTGTTACAGAGTTTTCTATTGCTACTGGGAGGCCACTGAGGTTTGTTGTGGATGACTTGCAAAGAATGCATATACTATGTGCTGAGGGGTGCCCTTTTAGGATGTGGCTGTCTTATATGGAAGAGTTTAAGGGATGGCAAATAAAGACAGTGAATGATGACCATAACTGCGTCTATCACTTCAAAAACAAGCTTGTCACAACAAAATATCTTGCAGATCTGTATGGGGAGAGAATAAGGAGGAATCCAAACTGGAAGCTCAGTGAAATACAAGAGGAGTTCAAGAGAGTTTTGAAGGTGGATGTATGTGAGACTAAATGTTGCAGGGTTAGAAAAACAGCTTTAACTGGAATAGAAGAACAGATGGTGAAGCACTTTGCTGGCTTGAGGAGATTTGGTGGTGAGATTTTGAGGAGTAACAATGAAAATACAGTGAAAATAAGTACAACTAGGGTGAATGAACAAGATCCTCCATGTTTTCAGAGGTTTTATGTTTGTTATGCTGAGCTGAAAAAGGGATGGAAAGAAGGGTGCAGACCTATCCTTGGTTTGGATGGCTGCTTCCTAAAAACAGTCTGTGGGGGACAGCTTTTATCTGCTGTAGGAAGGGATGGAAATAACTGCATTTATCCTGTTGCAATGGCTGTGGTTGAGACTGAATCATATGACAGCTGGAAGTGGTTCTTGATGCTGATTATTGATGATCTGGGATTAGGAAATGGGCTTGGATATACCTTTATTTCAGACCAACAAAAGGTACAATTCTGACCAAGATTTTTATCTGTGCTATGTATTCATTTCTGTGTTATGCTGATTATTTTGTATCTATTATCAATTCAGGGGTTGGAAAAGGCAGTCAAGGAATTGTTGCCATATATAGAGCATAGGAACTGCACTAGGCATATCTACTCCAATCTTGAGAAGAAGCAAGGAAGTGAGGCTGTTAGAAATGCCTTCTATGAAGCAAGCCTGACCACACATCCTGAAGCTTTTAAAGCAGCAATGAGAGCACTTGAGAAAGCATCAAAGAGGGCATTAGAAAAAATGAACACATTTGATCCCAAGGTATGGTCTAAAGCTTACTTTGGTACACATTCCAAGACAGATAACACTGAGAATAACATCTCAGAGTGCTTTAATTCATGGATTCTGAGATCAAGATTCATGCCCTTGATTGACATGTTAACTGATATCCATGATATGATAATGGAAAGATTACATCGAAAAAGAGATGCAATGAAAAATGTTGATTGTGTTATTCTGCCTAGGGTTATGAAAATTCTAGATGATGAGGTTGTGAAAAGTTCTGAGTGTAGTGTACTTTGGGATGGGAGACAGAACTTTCAGGTCAAGTGGAGGGGGATAGGGTTTTGTGTAAACTTGACAGAGCAGACATGCTCATGTAGGGTTTGGGAGTTAACAGGTATCCCCTGCTGTCATGCAATTTGTGCTATACAGAGAATGAGGCTTAATCCAATAGATTTTGTGTCTCATTACTTTACTAAGGAGAGTTACATGAAGACTTACTCCCACTGCTTGGAAGTACTGCGAGGTGAACCATTCTGGGAACAGGTTGAGGGAGAGACAGTATTGCCACCACCAAGAATGAAGCAATTGAGAGGAAGGCCTAAGAAGCAGAGAAGAAGAGAGGGATGGGAAGGAAGTGTTAGTAGGGGTAAATTAAGCAAGCTCACTAGACAAGGGAGGGTGATGCACTGCAGCAAGTGTAAGAAAGCAGGACATAACATTAGAAAATGCCCTGACCCAACTGAAGGTACTACTACAACTAAGAAGCAAAGAGGCAGAAAGAGGAAATGTGCACAACAGGAGGAAGAAATTGCTAGTGAGATGGAGAGGCATGAAATGGAAGAAGAAACAGGGGAAGCTGAGCTTATGGGGGAGGCTCTAAGAGGTGCAGAAATGTTTTCAACTCCACCACAACCTAACACTCCAAGAAGAAGCCAGAGGCAAGCAATGAGGAGGTGTACACAGTCTTCAGTTGAAGAGGGCAATGCAAGCAATGCTGTTTTTGTAAGAACACAGTTTTTGCATTTTTTATGTCTCTTAAAATTTTCACACTAATTGCTTGCACACTAATTGTTGTAAATGATGGTTGTAGATGCCCACACCAGGCATGAATGTGACATTAGGAACTGGTGGCACACCACTTGCAGACAAGCCAGGGCCATCAAGGCAGAGAAAGAGCAAGAAAGGGAAGGGACCAGTCAAGCCATTCACAGCCCCAAGGAAGATGTAGTTTTTTTAATCGAAGCACATGGCTTTTGTAATATCTAATTAACTTATTCTAAGTGCTTCTGTGAACTTAGTTTTATGTGCTTTTGTATGCACCAAGGACCTTGTTTTATGGCTTATGTAAGTTTCAAGTGGGAGACATTTTGTGTTTGGACCCATATGTTTGGTTTGATGCTTTTGTAAGGAATCTAAACCTTTATGCAATGACAACACTATTTCTGTTTCTTTATCTGTTTATTACCTTTACTTGCGTGCAATTGTATCTTTCAACTGGTGTGCATTATTTATGTTCACTGCAAACAGCTACAAGCATTCAAAGATAGGGAATGCAGTTGTTTTCATTTGATTAAAGTGACCATTACAACCATTCAAAGCTAGTACTAATTCAACTACAACTGCAATTACAACTCAACTACAACTACATCACTTACTTCACCCACCAAAACATAAATACAACCAGAATTGCAACTGCCAACCACTTCTTCAAAGAGCTTTTTTCTCTCTTCATTTGATTCAACATTGCTTTTGCCTCCTCATTCTTTTTCCTCAGCATACACACTTCTTCATGTAGCACAAGCATTTTCCTCTCCGAAAAATTCATATCAACTCTAGCATTATGCAACTCATCGTCATTCTTCTTCAATTTAGACTTCAATTCCCTAATTACCTCTCTAGCTCTTTCCGGGTAGGATGGATCAGCCCACAAGAAAAAATTGCATTTTTTACTAGGATCCTACCACCAAAACACAAATATCATCATATTCAAGAAACTAAAATTTTTCAGATTTTTAAAAACTCAAAATTACCTTGTATTGTGAACAACCAAAGAATCGTCTTCCGGGATCTAATGTGCCTTCTTTCCACGCTTCTTGACAAGGCGCAGGCAAATCACATTTACACTTCACACCAAGATACTCATATTCCAAGTCATTGCTGTTGTTTCTTCCGATTTTGAATGTGCTAGAAGAAGACCCGTACGGATTCCTAACTGAGGAAGAGGAGCTTCTTGAGCTCGACATGGAACCAAGTAGAAAATAAGGCTCCATTTTACTTGAATGTGTTAAAATGGGGGAGGAGTATAAGAACCCTAATTATATATAAAAGAGAGGAGATTAAATTGGGTTGGATGGGTCAAACGGATCTATGTGTTCCAGGTCAGCTATCCACATAAGCATTCTGTTAAGTTTTTTAACGGGACTGACGGCACAAGCCTATTTGAAATGTTTAACTAGTACAATTGTTTGACTGAAAGGTTTTTTGGGCTGGTGACCCAAGTGAAAGTTTTCATATAGTACAGTGACGAATTTGGCCATTTACCCTATTTTAAAATGATTTAAAAAGCATTATTTCTTTCAAAGAGCCTTTATTTCAAAAATTCATATAAAATTCATTTTTGATCCAAATATTATTTTAAAAAATATTGGGATGTTCCTAATTTCATAAACTTTATTTTAGAAAATTTTATTTTATTTTTCTCCCCATTATTTAATTAAATTTGAATTTATAGAGACTTAAAATCAGTTTTTCAGCATAAGTAAATAGTAGCTGTTAAATGACATTTTTGCCCCTGTTTCATTGTGTTAAGAGGCGACAGCCTCTTCCCCATTTCTTTCAGTCTCTCTCGCCATTTCTCTTTGCTCTCTCTCTCTGTACAAAGCTCTCAACTCTCTCTCTCGTTGGTAACTTCTCTCTTCTCCCTCTTGGCGATTCTTGCCCGATTTCATGATCTGAGACCAGATTCTTGCTCCTTGTTCAATTCTCTATCTTGTACTTCCCTTGCATGTCAATTTCATGAAGAAATTTTAAAACCCACTTCGAGTTTTGTGATTTTCCCGAGTTGTTTTTTCCGATTCTTGCTGTCTCAGTCGTGTTTGATGTTTGATATATTGTGGCAGAGGCTGTTAGAGGAGACCCACATAGTTTGGGGACCTCCAGTTTCTACCACCGTCGGCCGTGAGCTTCGGTGAGCCGGCGGGAGGGCTATGATGTTTATACTGAGCCTACCAATTCTTATAAATTCAGTAATACTTAGTAATTGATGATTTTCTGGATGTATGTTCATGTTTATGTATTAAAGTTTCGAAATATAATGATTTTTCGATTATAGAATTTTTATTCGAATATTATGATTTCGTGATTCATGATTTATGTTTGTTAGATAAATTTCAAATGCTAATCTCGAGCAAATATAGTTGCATGTCTAGTTTTCCAAATTTATTTACAATAATTCGAATTTAAGCAAGTATACATGAACTGTATGAATTTCAATGATTAATCCTTGTTGATTAGAAATGTTAATAATAATTCTAGGGTCAAGTTTATGTTAATGATTATGTATGTATGAAATTTTGGATTATGATAGATTAAAACTCGAGTTTTTGATAATTATATGAATTACATAATTTTATGATTCTTAATTTGAAATTTGGTTAAGTTGGTAATTATCAATAGTTATGACTTGTTTGTATTAGTTAGAATGGCTATTGATATGATATAATGAATCCATTAGGAGTGTAGGTGGATTTTAAATCCATCGTAGGGACTTGATTGTGAATTGGAGTCGGATATCTTCCGACGGGATAGTCTATATTATACAGGAAACTCTGCCCGATTTTCGAAAAAATTATATATAGTAAAGTGTATATCTAATAGCATGATAGCTTACGAATTATGGTTTAACTGCTAAATGTATAAGTGGCTTATATGCAATGCATGCTCTATGTGCTATGTGTTAAGGGTTTAAATGGTTATCTGTTTACGAAATGGTTTTAGTATATTATCAGGTACGTATGTTATATGATAAGTATAATGCGTTATAAGAATCGTTTGGGTAGATTAGGGTGAATCGTATTAGAAGTATAGTATTCTAAAATAGTGATATGGTTTATGTAGATAAGGAGGACGTAGGACCTAGCGATAAAGGAAAGGCTAAGGTTGAGTTTCAGTAAGCTGAGCTGTTGAGCTGTTGCATTCTACCAGAGGGAAGTAACTCTGTCTTTTCTCTGAAAGTTTATATTATTGAAACTGTTGTATCTTGTTGATTCAAGCATGCCTGTTTTATACCATGCTGATCATACTTCTGTTATAAACTTACTTTTGCATGTACCCAAAATCTTTATTGATAAACCCTGGTTCAACACATGTAAACCCTAGACCAGCATAATTCTTTTTAATTGCTTCTTGACCATACTGTCACCCAGAGATAAACAATACTAATTCTTTTTAATTGCTTCTTGACCATATATGTCCTATGATTTACTATGATCCAGTCATATTGACTGACCGATAAACCAGTGTTCCACTTAACTATGTCCGTGACCCGGATACCCTGTTTTGATTTTAAAATACTTATCAAATTTCATATTGCCCTAAACATTGTTGTACAAACTTGTTATCCTTTATCAATGACTTTTAAACTTTACAACTTGATCAAATGATTTCAAAACTAAACCTAATTGATATCTTTGACCTTTGACTTGGACTGTTCCCTTATACTCTGATTGAAATCCAGATTTTCACTTGGGTCTATATCTTCTTGATTCAGACTTGTACCCTCTTTCATTGATGTCAGAACACTTAGTCCAACCCTTTGGCTTTTATCATTGCAAATCAAAATGAGTTGTTTTCTTAAAATACTTTGAAGTTAATTGGACTGGGCTGATCGGTTATCAGAGAGTCGAAGGTACTTCGAAGTAAAGGTTTTCGAAAAGATTAAGTATTAAAATGTTTTATAAAGTTAAAAAGAGTTTTATAAAGCCTAATGTTTTAAAAAATGAGATTTCTAATAAAAATGTTAGGAACTCCGTCTAAATGGTTTCCACGGATTCCTGACGATTGGAGAGACGGGGCGAACGGGTAATGCTAGTTCCGTCAATTTTTGAGATGTAGTATTGTGTAGTTCTGGTCTGTCTAGTTCAACACCTTTATAGGCCAATGTGTTGCCTCTTGGGAACCCAAGCTATCCTAATGAAAGGAAATGATAGCCAGAGGGACTTTGTGTCCGGTATAGGGACTTTATGGGCTGATCACCCGTATTGTTTATTATAAAAATAAAAATCTCCAATCAGTTTTCTTAAAGTGATGATTATATTTTTGTTTTGATAAATAAAATTTGTATAAATCACCATAAAGGAGCTACATGAGAAACAGGGGCATACCCCTAATCACCACATCTGCACGACCACTACTACTACAACAACATGGCCACTTAGGCAATTATGAATAAAACTTAAAATAAAAGCAATACAAGGGATGGTTCCTTTCGAACCCACTTTTTGAAAGAAGAATATGAGAATAATTTCTCCCGAACAATTCTTTTGATTTGAAGTCCCAGGACATGAGTTGCATTACCAGGCCCAACATTGTGTATTCTGTGGTTTCTCTCCTTCCATACGCTGTAAATACAAGTTGTGAGATAAACTCCTGCTATTATCTCGAGCTTGTCACTAAGGTGATAATTAAAGAAATCTCCCTGTTGCCACCGAGCCCAGTCAGCATTTACTTGGACTGGCAAAACCATTCTCAAGATATTGAAGAACGGACACCTGGTGAATAAGTGGCTAACCGATTCCGCTGCATTCTTGCACAAGACACATGTTTCGTCCACCCTCATGCCAAATAAAACCATTCGGTCCTTAGTAAGTAACCTATTTTTTAGTGCCAGCCAGGAGATAAAGGAGCATTTCGGGATATTGAAAGAGTTCCAAACTAAACTACTCCAAGTAATGGGCTGACCAGGGTCTTGAATGGACTCCCAAATGGGAGACAGCTTGACCAACTTTGGTTGGAGTCCATCCCAGGTGATTCCATCAACCCTGTGAATTTGCGTTTGAGTTGCTCTCCTTCTAACTTCAAGGACATCCATGTGATTTGATTGAGGAAGTCTCCAAACTCCATTTTGCAGATATGATCTAATTGGGAGCAAACTCGAGGATTCCGCAGTGGAGATCACTGAGGAGGAAATATGAGCCAAGGGTTTTACATTCGCCCAGGGGTCGTGCCAGAATAGAAAATCAGAGTTTTCTCCCACATTGTAATGAACATAAGACAACGCTTGAGGCCTAGCATTAAAAATCTTCCTTGCTACCCAACAGCATCTATAAGGCATTGTTGCAGTCCAGAACGCCTTACGGCGAAGGAGTACCTTATGAAACCAAGCAATCCAGAGAGAGTCCGAAGAAGGTTGGAGCAGGCGCCATAGCTGATGCAAAATAGCCGCTTAGTTCCATTCAAATAAATTCTTAATCCCCAACCCTCCCTCGTTCTTTGGCTTACAACAATCCTCCCATTTTACCTTATAATGGCACTTTCCCGATTCTTTATAAAAGCCACCCCAAAGAAACTTAAAAAAGAGAGCATTGATCTTCTTTAGAACTGACTTTGGAAGGAAAATATACATGCTCCAAAACCCTACAATACTTGCCATGACAGCTTTGAGCAGCAATAACCGACCCGCAAAGTTAAGGAACCTTGTTATCCAGGATTCCACCCTCTTGCAAAGTTTGGCCACTACAGAGGTGCAATCTCTACTAGTAAGCTTCCCTGTGATTAGAGGCAGACCCAGATATGTAATGGGTAGGGTGCCTCTATGAAATCCAGTAACCTCCAAGATATCCACCGCAACATCGGTCCCCACATTCGCCAAGAAACAGACTGATTTACCACAGTTTGGAAACAAATTTGAGAGAGCAGAGAAACGCCTTATCCCCTCCATAAGTTTAGCCACAGAATATGAGTCCCCATGACTGAAAAAGAAGACATCATCCGCAAAAATGATGTGATGCAGGTTGACATCCTTTGTTCGCCAATGGAATTTAAAGTCGGTGTTGGAAACTGCTTTGTTAATACAAGCAGTAAAAACTTCCATAGCCAACACAAAAAGGTAGGGCGATAGGGGGTCCCCCTACCTTAAGCCCGACTCACCCTTAAAGAAACCCTCCAAGCTTCCATTAAGTTTCACAGAGAACATGGTGGTGGTGATACAAGCCTTGATCCAGTCAACAAATATTTGTGGGAAACCCATTCTGCCCATAACCCCAAAGATAAAACTCCAATTGAGAGAGTCAAAAGCTTTGTGTATGTCAAGCTTAATAGCACATCTTGGCTGCCCATCATTACGGTTATAACCTTTGCAAAGTGCTTGGGCTAGGAAGATGTTGTCACCAATGGATCTTCCAGCTACAAAAGCCGATTGGTGAGAAGAAATCAAAGAAGGCATGACTGACTTGAGCCTGCGAGATAACATTTTTGATATGCACTTGTAGATAACATTACAACATGAAATAGGGCGGAAGTGTTGCATTTGAGATGAGTTATCCTGTTTAGGAACCAAACAAATAGAGACAGCATTAATTATTCTAGGCAAAGCTAGAGAATCAAAGAAATACAGAATACCTCTCGTTACATCCGGGCCAACTATATGCCATGTAGCCAAGAAAAATTCCACAGTGAACCCATCAGGCCCAGGGCTTTTGTTTTTCCCCATTTTTTTCATTGTTTTAAAAACATCCGCAGCCTGGAACGAAGTGCCCATCATGCTAGCTTGGTGCTCAGTAAGAGAAGGAAGAGAGAGGTCCTGAGGAAAAGGCTCAACCTCCTCTCTATTACCCAACAAATTCTTATAATAGTCCACCGCCACCTTGGCCAAATCCTCATGTTCTGTTACTGTTTCCCCTGCTGCATTAGTGAGGGACAAAATTTTGTTAACATTCCATCTACCCTTACAAGCATTAAAGAAAAACTTGTTATTGTTATCTCCATGTTTCAGCCAACGCACCCTAGACTTTTGCTTCAAAAAACATTCCTCCATATGCAAAGCTTTGGAATATTCCTCCATAAGTTTAGACTCTTCCTCAAATTGTGCCGAAGAAGGAACTGAGGGAAGTCCATTCTGGAATAAGGTGAGGTTATTACGACAATCACTTACTCGTTTTTGCAAATCACCCACTGAATTATTTAACCTCTTTAGGACCAACTTTGTACGCTTTAGCTTTGTGGTGAGGACAAACCATGGGTCCCCAGTGACTGAATCAGACCAAGCTTTCTCAACCTCTGAAATGAAACTCGAATTATCAATTAGGTGATTAAAAAACTGAAAAGGCTTGGATACCTTTGGCCTATCTAACCCCAGGAAAGTAAGAGCTGGACTATGGTCAGAGAGGCCTCTCGCCAGAAACTCAGAGTAAGAGCAAGGAAACAAACTAAGCCATGCTGCATTCACCAAAACATGATCCAATTTCCTAAATTTAGGTTGATGAATATTACAGTCCCACCATGTCATGAAATTCCCCACACTACGAAGGTCAGTAACTGTCGTAGAAAGGGTAAAATCTTTAAACTCTGTCATATCACTTGTCCAGTGGCAATTACCCCCCTGCTTCTCCTCCAAACGAAGGCACGTGTTGAAATCCCCCGTAACAACCCAAGCCTCATTAGCTAACCCTCTTGAAATGTCCGTTAAATCCGACCACAGAACTCTTCTTTCCACATCCCCATTAGAGGCATATATAAATGAAGCAACAAAAGTAAGGTTCGAAGGAATCCATGTAATTAAGCAAGAAATATGCTGTGCAGATGAGGCTATAACCAAAACTTTCCAAAAATCGGGATTCCACCTAAGCCATATTCGGCCACCCGGATGGTTCTCATAGTTGAAACACCATTTGAAATGCGGGTTAATCTCCTTAGAGATAATCTTAGCAACGTCCTTTTGCACATGAGTTTCCAAAATACTAATCAAGGATAGCTTCTTAGAGAAAATAAAGTCCTTGATGAAATCAACCTTATTGTTGAGCCCACGAACTTTGTAAGAACAAAAAATAGTCATTAAAAAACTGAGAATTACTTCGAAGGAGGGCCCCCAGACCCCCACTTCGCCCTCTTTAGCCCCTTAGATTTTGATCTTTTATTGCCCTGCTTACGCGCTACTTCATCCACCACCACATTCTTGAAAGTCTGTGGAGATGGGGTTCCCGTTGAAACACTAGGAGATGCAACAGGTTTCCTTTTGTTTTTAACTTCAGTCCAGCCCTGACTCTCCTGAATGTCATGCTCCTCAGTAGTTACAGCTTCCTGAGCCACAGTCGAACAATTTCCCTCATACTTAGTTGATGCCTTCACCGAATCATCTAATGTTCTGGATTCCTTTTGCATGTTACCATCCAAATCAGTATGGACCTCCTTCCCCTTTGAGGCCTGCTTTTCTCCAGTCTCTACATCCTGCCGCCCACCATTATCTCCCTTCTTTCTAACCTCCTCCTTCCCCCCAGTGTAACGAGGCTTTTGAGTCCATTCACCTATAGCTACTGGGCAAGCATTTACAATATGACCCAACGAGTTACAATGAGTGCACAACAGCGGCTTGTTAAAATACGAAACTTTCACCTCTACCGTAGAGTTGTCAATGTCAACCACAGGGATAGTGGGTGGAAGTGGGTCTCCTACCTTGTACTGGACACACATCTTAGCAAAAGGCAAAATTTCAAGCTGGGATGTGAGCGTGTCAGCACCTAAGGGCACTCCAATAAAACTAGCAATTCTGCTGAACCCCTCCTGAGTCCAATAACAGTTCGGCAAGTTACTAAATTTGACCCATAAAGGCATAGAAGAAATAGGGGTCACACCTGCTGAGCACCCCCAATCAGTAACCACCATTGGCCTTTGATCAAAGTACCAAGTTCCTTTAAAAAGAGCCGCATTCTTGTCATTTGCAGTTCTAAACTTGAAAATGTAGGTTGATTCATTGCGTTGAGCCACAGACATGAGACCCTTTTTCCAAACCAAGTTAGCAATTTTCTTAACTCTCCTAAAGGGTAGAGCAGCCTTAGTGAATTTCCCAACCACACAGCATTTGAACTTTTCCGCCCCTTTCTGCAAAACCTCCTTTGGGGGGTCAACCACCGTAGAACCTTTTGGTGGGGGAACATACTCAAAAGCCACTCCCTTCAAAGATGTTGGATTGTCTTTTAGCACCGAAGACCAGGACTTCTTCCCCTCTTCTTTGTCCTCCTTTTTCTCTTCTTGAACTGTGTCCTCTACATTAGAACCTTTAACAACTCCCGAAGGTTCTCCTTTCGACAAGTCTACTTTTTTATTCTTGAGAATAGTCTTCAAACCCGGAGTCTCCTCCTCATCCAACCCAACCTTCTCACCCTCAGACTTGGACGATAGAATAGGCAAACCAAACTCATCTCGACCCGTGATAAAATCCAGTGGATTGTTTAAACCCACATTAAACCCTGCATGGGCTTTCATGTTCTCCTTCTCCATTTCTCCCAAAGACAGGCCTTTTGCCTCAAGATAATCACAAACTTCCATAATTTTCAATCTAAGTCTAATGAGCTCATCCCTATCATTCTTATTGTTAGCTGATAATGCCTTAGCCACCCGACTTATCGCATCTCTCTCCATCTCATCTCTCACATCTTCATGATACACCTCCTCTCCATCAGAGGCATCTTTCGTTACTCCACTACCCATTCCCCTAGAGGTACTCGGGTCCACCATTTCGGGCGTCGTTAAAATCAGAAAATCCTCAACCTCTCTACGAGCAAGCATCTCCTGAAACTTATCATCATCCATGTCCTGCATATACCCTGGCAACCCAGATTCAGAGCCTAATTTGAACCTTGACTCACCATAGTACCAAGAACCGAACACTACGCAAAGTAATATATATATATATATATATATATATAAGAAATATGGTGTTTAGGTTTAGGGAGTGAAGAGAGTGGATTTAATGAAGGGAATATGTTATTTAATGCTGGGGAATGTGTGTAAGAGATTAGATCTGAGTGAGAAAATTATGGCGGCTAGTAGGGTTTCTAGTGAGAAGGAGGAGCTTCTCTCTCTAAGACTCTCATTTTTCGTTGCAATTCTTTTGATTTTTTATGATTATGTTTTATTTACTATGAAATGAAATTGGTTTACCGATTGAAATGTCAATTACTTTACACAGTTTTAAATTATCTATTGTTCTCCCGTTTATCAGATGATATTCTGACTTTACTAAATACCAGTATTGCTTTTACCGTTTCTAGCATATTTATGTCATATCTTGAATTACTATCATCTTCTGCGATACCCTGTTGTATTATATTCAGTTGAGATCTTTAGTTACTTGCTGAGCGTTGGCTCATTATTATATTGTCTAACCCTTTTGACGGTAATCTAAGAATCATGGTTCGTACAATCCAAACCGCAAGGAAGCGCACCTACCGTGGCCCTGAGTTGGTCCGTTTTGAGATAACTCGCGAGGTAGATGCAATAATAGCTCAGTGAGGAAATCTTTAGTTAGTTGTGAGAACTAGCAGTAGAACTTTTGAGAACTTTGGTTTGTAATAATAATATATTTTGAATTCAGGTTTGTAATAATAATTAGTTAGACGATGGCTTGCTTGTTTCATACCATTACCTGTGAAAGATCTTAGATAGTAATGTTGGGGCCAGTCAGCATGTTCTATTTATATTATATTTTAGGTTGTTTGCATCTAGATGTGTGTTATTGACTCTCCGATCTAATCCCCTGGTCGGGAGGGCGTTACACCAATTTAAGAGGCCTCCAACACTAAGTCAGCACCCACAAATGGAAGGCATGATATTCAGTGCAAACTCCACACAACTGGGTATTTTTGGTGCGGCTTCTAAACATCATAGGCTATCGAGATTTCTTACACTTAAAAGTTCATATGCTTCCTGCTATTTTACACTATTTGGCAATATTATTGTGTTATAATAAGGTACCCATAAAAACTACATGTGTTCTTTCCTTTAATTTCTAATCCAAACCTCATTCAACTTGTAAAAAAAAATCTCGGTGCTCAGTTTTAATATATCAACCTACAGCTTCAATATACAACACCTTTTTTCCTATATTTGTCTATATCTATTGTTTACGTTATGCTAATTGGATTTTTATTATGATGAAGTTCTGTACTACGAAGAGCTTAGCTGTAGTGTTAACTATTAAGTGAATGAAGAGATATGGCTTTTATAACTATATGCTAAGGCAGCATTCACAGACAATACAAAGAGAAGGATAATTCCCCCTCAATAAGAAGAAAATACAAAATTCAAGTTCTTCATTTTGGCATTTTGTTCTTACTAAATGTATCGATAACATGCTCACGTGAATAAGCCTTCTTAAACAAAAGTCATGGCAGAGAAGTAGTATGCACAAACTAGATTTTTCCTCCATTTCCTTTGGTTAACATTGTAGGAGCATGAGCACCATCCTATATGAGGCAAATTTCACACCCCATATTAATAAGCTCTAGCATACAAGCAGAGTACCTAGGATGGAACAGGCACAAACACATCTGGCATCACATCATATTGCAAGAACTTGGTCACGCAAAAAGGAAAATCAATGATAACAAGGATAATAGGATTTGAACATTAAAAAAACTGCTTAGAATAGAAAACCTAATTACAAACAGTTCACCTCCGCCTCACTTACTACACCCTATACTATATTGCTATCAGAATGCTCAAACAGCATCCGTATCTTACAAAGTAAAATTATTACCATAGTAGTCTGCTCAACAAACATAAATACAAGATATATATAATAACTAAACTTTTTAATAAAGAAATTAACTCAACTGGTCGCAAAACAGAGTACTCTTCATTCTCGCAGGAAACGAACAAGACCCGCGTGCTACAAGCGCCATACTGCTAATATTAGGAATTTTTTCTTAAACACAATATTCTACTACGATCCAGTGCCTTGGCACAGATTTTTTATTCATGTCCACCTGACCGCTTTAATACTTTTGAATTGTTTCTGTACTATACACATTGTTTAGAATGTTCCTAGGTTTCGAAAACCTCATACCAATGGTTCTAATGGACTTAAAAATGGCAACTCGAAATTGCATTACTCTTCGGGAAAACAGTTGCCTCGAAATGGATCAACTGCTCTGGAAGATACACATGTAAATAGGGATGACCGCAGTAAATAATTCACCCACCTTCTAATATACCCTTACATCTTTAAATGCCTTTACATCTTTGTCCGTAGTTGTATCACTGCTATCTACTTAGTTTGCATAATAAAACTGCAACTAACTTATGTTTATTCATGGAGTTGCCTTATGATAAAGTAATGTAATCCGTTTTGCAATTGACCAAGAGGGCACAATTTTATAATCAACCCATTTCAATTTATATATAACATCCTGTATTTGATGACCTTATGCTTTGTTTTTTTTCCCTTGTACCATTAGACATTATTAGTTTTGATTTTAAATAAGGCATAACATTCAGCACATATGGAGTATTATCTTTAGCAACATTACTTTCTGTTATTGTGTTCCTTCTGAATAATATGTACTTTTTATATTGCAATTCTAAACCTTAGGCTTCCGAACAACCACAACAAACACAACAGTCCTGCAACCAATTCATTGTCCTTATATCTATCCCATTACTGTAACTTGGAGTTGGAAAAGGAACCTGTTTATACTTGAGCTCAGGAAGGATGACGGTGATGTTCGTAAACGGCCACTGAAGGTAAACTACAGTTTATCTTCAGAACCGGTTTACCACCACCCACCAAACCCACCTTCGACTGCTCTACCAACTACCAAGGTTATATTTAATACAGGAGTTTTCCAAAGGGTACACACTGCTTGAGTGTCTACCTGTCTCTCTGCTTCATCCAAACGTTGCTCGCCACATACACGACCATATTTTATTACCTCGACTATATAAACATGCATAGAGTTTCAGCTTCATTTTTCACCTTTATCAAAAAATACCAAGACTCTTAGAGAGATAATAGTAGCAAAAAGTGATGACAAGTATTCAGAGAATCAACAAACATAATTGATTTAACAAAGACTCATTTTACTAAAATAGAACTGCACTGGAAAAGAGATGGTAGAAGAGAAACAAGATAACAAGCACTGTCTTGTTTATTACACTTGTTCTAATCTATCACAAATGATAGACAGTACCTTATAACCAAAGCTGTTAGTCTACAAGACATAAGTTGTTAAGACACTGAAATCCTTGCCATACAATCATTGTCACTACAGACAGAAATAAATAGTACTAAACTGGTTGACCAAACATAAGAAGGAAAATAATAATAAACAATAGATACTCCCTTAATTACTCCCCCTTAAGCTGGAGAGTCTGAGTTGAGGAAGGCTCCCAGCTTGCCGACATGTTGCATATGAGACTTGACTGGTAAGATTTTAGTGAGGAGATCTGTTATTTGCTCTAAGGATGAAGTGTGCTCTGTCTTGATGGTGCCAGCTTTCAGGTGATCTCTAATAAAATGGCAATCAATGTCTACATGCTTGGTTTTTTCATGCAAGACAGGGTTGGCAGCAATGGCAATAGCAACTCGATTGTCACATTTCAGAGTAGTAGGAGGCAAGTTTTTGATTCGCAGGTCTTTGAGAAGTGTAGTCAACCAAGTCACCTCACAAGTAGTTAGTGCCATAGACCTGTATCCTGCTTCTGCAGAGGATCGAGCCAATACTGATTGCTTCTTTGCTTTCCATGAAATTGGAGATTTGCCCAGAAAAATTCAGTATCCCGAAGTAGATCTCCTAGTGATAGGACAACTTGCCCAGTCACTATCACAAAATGCTGTCAACTGGCTGCTGATTCAGAGGACAACAGTATGCCTTGAGAGGTGCTGCCAAGGAGATATCTCAACACCCTTTTTGCAGATTGAAGGTGAACAGTGGTTGGCTTGTGCATGAACTGTGACAGGAGTTGAACTGAAAAACATATGTCAGGTCGAGTAATAGTTAAGTAAATGAGTTTACCTACAAGTTTCTGGTAAATAGATGGATCGGGAAGAGGATCTCCTTTTTCTGGTGTGAGCTTTAGGTGTGTGTCTAGAGGAAACTATAGGGGTTTACTTTTTGACATACCAAACTCATTGATTATATCTGTGGTGTACTTTTTTTGACAAAGAAAAATCCCATCAACAGTTCTGTCAATTTCAATACCTAGGAAATATCTTAATTGCCCTAGGTCTTTCATGTGGAAAGCCTGAGATAAAAGGGATTTTAGAGTGGAGATTTGAGTTGTAGAATTGCCACAAATAAGCAAATCATCCACATACACAAGAATGCAGGTGATAGACCCATTTTTGTGCTGTAAAAACAAGCTATAATCCGATTTGGATTGTGAATATCCAATGGACAAAAGAAAGGTTGATAATTTTCCAAACCAGAGCCTAGGGGACTGTTTAAGGCCATAGAGGGACTTTTGTAGTTTGCAGACAAGAGTAAGGTTACTACCAGCTTGAGTTGATGAGGAGTGTTTAGAAATTCTGCAACCTATGTGTGTATAGCCAAGAGGGAGCTTCATATAAATAGTGTCTACCAGTTCCCCATGCAAAAAAGCATTGCTCACATCAATTTGACAGGTATGCCAATTTTCCATAGCAGCAACAGCCAATAAAGTCCTCACTGTTGTCAATTTTGCTACTGGAGCAAACATTTCAGAATAATCTATCCCATATTGTTGCTTATTTCCCAGCACTACAAGTCGAGCTTTATACTTATCAATTGTCCCGTCTGGATGTAATTTGGTTCTGTAAACCCATTTACATCCAATTTCTTGCTTGTTAGGTGGTAACTCAATCACAGTCCAGGTTTGGTTCATTTCTAGATCCTCGAGTTCTTGGTTCATAGCTACAACCCAATTCTCATATTGAACAGCAACTTTAAATGATGTGGGATCATTAGTTTTTGAAAGTGTTGGCAGAAAACAATGAAATTGTGGCTCAACGGTGTTAACAGCAAGGTTGGAGATGAATTGTGTGGGATTGGATGTGACATAATCTTCGAGCCAAATGGGTGGAACATGTTGTCTGGTGGATTTTCTAACAACTGGTGGTGGCTCTGGGGATGACATAGGAGAAACAGATGATGAAGGTGTGGAAACAGGTGAGTTGAGATGATCAGATAAATCACCTTCATGATGAGCGTCATTGTTTTCAGATTCAGGTAGCCAGTCATCACAAGTAGTATGAGACAACTGAGGTAGTGAAGGTGGAACAGGGTGCATAAAAGAGGTTGTGGAATTGGTGGTGTGAAAAGGGAATACACTTTCCTGAAACGTAACATCTCTAGAGTTAAACTGTTTTCTAGTCAACAAATTAAACAATAGATATCCCTTTGTGAAAGGAGGATAGCCAATGAAGGCAAAAGGGACACCCCTGTTGGCAAATTTATCATGAGGAAAATCCGGATTGGTTGCAAAAGTAAGACAACCGAAGATTTTTAGGTGATCATAGGTAGGAGGTTCCTTAAAGAGAAGATCATATGGTGTTTTGTTATTTAACACAGGTGTAGGAAGTCTATTGATGAGGTGAACAGCTGTTAAAACATAAGCCCCCCACAAAGACAATGGAAAACCAGAATGACACCTCAAACACCTAGGAATTTCTAGTATATGTCGATGTTTGCGTTTGACCCTAGCATTTTGTTGGGGTCGATACACACAAGACTTTTAGTGGAGGATACCATTGGCAGAGAAAAATTGTTGACAGTGTTTATCATCGAATTCGAGGGCATTATCAGACCGAATAATTTTGATGGTGGTAGAAAAATGATTTTTAGCACAAGTGAAGAATGATTTTAGGTGTGTTAAGGAATCTGACTTGTGTTGAATGAGATAAACCCATGTATACCTGGTATGGTCATCAATAATGGTTAAAAAGTACCTATATTTATCTAGATATGGCACTTTATAGGGTCCCCAAATATCAATGTGAACAAGGTCAAATGAGTGAGAGGCATGATACTTACTACATGGAAAAGGTAGAGTAGTGAATTTAGACATTGGAAAAGTCACACACAATTGGGATTTATCTTTAGTAAACGGTTTAATGCAGGGGATATGTAACAATTTGACTAAAGAGGCATGACCAAGCCGATGATGCCATAAAGAGAGTGGAGAAGAGTTATTACCAGGAATAGAAGAGGTAGCTGTAGTAAGACACATTGATTGAGGAAGGGGGAACCAGCATTTAGATAGTAGATACTATTTCTGGCCACTCCAACTCCCTTTAGCTGCTTGGTGACCATGTCTTGAATGGTGCAGTGTGTGGAGAAAAACTTCACCGCACAGTGGTTGTCCTTATCAATCTCTGTACAGAGAGTAAGTTATGCCTGAAAGTGGGCACACACAACACATTTTGAAGTGTCAAGACGGAAGAAAGAACCACTGTCCCACTATGAGAGATGACCATGGTGTCCCCTGTTGGAAGATTGATTCTTTGAGTTTGTGGGACTACAGAAGACTGCACCAGACTAGAGAGTAGTGGAGTCATGTGATCTGAAGCTCCAGAATCCACAATCCATTCTCCAGAGTCAGCTTGACAATTTGAGAGAGACAAAATTCCAGAAAAGTGATAATCAAGGTCATTATCATGTTCCTGATCGGTAATATGAGTGGACTGCAATTGTGGCATTAACTTGGCTAGCTGGTCCAACTGTTGAGGAGTGAAAAGAAGGCCAGAACTTGCAGATGGGCCACTGGATTGAGTGACTGTGGCTGCCATCCTAGAGCCAGAAGGATGGTTTTTTCCAGGAGTCCATTTGTTGTTTGATGGAAATCGAGGTCTGGGATTGAATGTAGGTCTAGGAGTGAAAGAATTTGGATTTTTGAAGGGCCGCTTTGGATAGCCAATCACATTCCAACACCTCTCAACCAAGTGGCCTTTAAGATTACATACGGTACAAACCATTTGCTTGTCCGTGTGAGATTTGCTATACATAGCCATAAGGTCCATGTTAGGAGAAGAACCATTTAACAATGTTCTTTGAGCTTCCTCCTGTTCAAGGGCACAACATGCATTCTCTACTGTAGGCAAGGGCTGAATCATGAGTAATTGACTCCTCTGGTGATTAAATGTGTCATTTAAACCGTTTAGAAATTGGAACAAACGAGACTCCTCTTGTTGTACAGTAATAGCTTGCAGAAGTTTGACTACATCTGCTGCAGGACTTGCGACGGTAGGAAGAATATTGATAGCATCAAACTCCTCCCACACAGATTTAATAGAGGTGTAATACTCTGTCACAGACATACTATTTTGCTTCACAGCATATAGATCTTTACACAACTTGTATTTTCTAGAGCCATTGGTTAAAGCAAATCGAGTTTCAAGATTATCCCACATATCCTTAGTACGATTCATATACATGATAGATTGACGAATGGTGGGAGAGACATTACCTGTAATCCAGGCAATGACCATGTTATTACATGTCTCCCACATCTCAGCTTTGCTCTCATCTTCAGTAGAAAGTGTAACAATGCCAGTAACGAAACCCAGCTTTCTTTTAGATGAAAGATTTATCTCCATAGAGCGTTTCCAGGCCCTGTAATCAGCACTCCCTTGAAGTTTATCAATTTGAATTGAACTGGCATTATCGGAAGGATGAAGGAAAAGAGGGCTTGTCATATCTTGAGCGGTGATTCTATTTGCAGCCCTGGAAGTGGGGAAGAAAAAGATAGATCTAAGACAAGGGGGTTAGAGAGAAATAACAAGTGACACCTATTATCAAACAGATTGAATACAAGGACAGGGAAGGGATGAGAAAAGAGAGAAAGAAAGGATCTTCTAACGAGAGAGGGAGTTAGTATAACTGTGACATCCCTAGATCTGGGGTCAAGGATCCAGGTCATCACGGTCCAATTTCCATTCATTAACAATATCTCTTGGTCTTTTTTTTATACTATTTAATACTCACACAAATGACCCCACGCTAATATCATCACACACCAGTCATATGCTCAGAGAACAACATCCATTAATGATAGCAGTTAAAGATTAACTATTATTACAATCCCAGAATACCATCTATTACACCCATATAAAAGTATATACTACCTTGAGAACAGGTGTTGATACTTTCTCATAAGGTAGACTTCCCCTTTACCCTCTTCCGGGTTGCACTGCGACGTTTCGGCACCTGATCTAGCTGTTATATAAATAAATAGCAAGAGTGAGCTATAATAGCTTAGCAAGATAAATTTTATAAACTAGCTTCCAAAAGAAAAATAAATGTATCTGTATAATAAACAGAAGACAAATCATAATTATTATAAAAAGAATTTATTTTTATTTGATAATTACTCCTTCCAAATATTTTTATACTAAAAGAAATATATAGCATTCTAATGTCAGCTTCTCTTCTAATATATTATCAATTTTTCTTCTAAAATAATATAATATCAGTTTTTCTTCTATACTAATTAAAAACCATTACATCATCTCAGCATAATATTTCAAGATAATATATCATCTACACATCATCTCTCAATACAATCTTTCCATTTCCCTTTTTATACAACAATTATATAAAAATAATATAAAATCAGTTTATCTTCTTACTGTAAAAACAATTCCATCATTTCATACCATTTTCCTTTTTCAGAATACAGATCTGAAAACCATTATCAATTCTTTCTTTTAAGTTTTGGGGATTTTCACTGTTGCCGAATACGTAAGGACGATGATCAGTCGCCCTTCGTACCCGTCCTTTTTACTACCGGTAGAAGGAGGAAGGTACACCACTACATCCCCCTGGAGGAAGGTACACCACTACATCCTCCTTCGGCAACTCTTGGGCCGAGATAAAATATTGATTACTGGACTGTGTCGCACACAGCCTCCTACGCTTTTTGTTGATATCCCCCTTTTTGTCAAATCATTATTCCATTTATAAAATATCATTCCACATTTCCATTTTCTCGCTTTCATTTCCACATATCATTCACTCATATCATTTCCATTCTCACACATTACTTCTATAAAATATATATATATATATATATATATATATATATAACATAATACTTTGATTATGATCCAGACATCTCTTTCATATTCAAGAAATCAAATATACTTTTATATTCATAAAATATTCCGTCTATTTTTAAGAGTAGTAGATAATAATCAAATAATATTTATTAAACCACTGTTACTCAAAAAGAATATTTTTAATATAGTATTATAAACCATATAACCCTAGATAACAACTGATACCATTCCCTTTCATATCTCTTTTACCATAGAGCATATTCGCTCCATTCGTAATCATCTCTATATCCATATTTCATAAATCATATCCATCTCTCTTTAATTTCCCAAAATCAAGGAAATATATTCTTTGCAACATAGCAACAATAGCATCACACACACACACACACACACACACAGATATATATATATATTCCATGATATCCTTTTTATTCCGAAGATAAATAATTTTCAAAGTAGGGATAGAAGGATCTTGCCTCGATCTCTTATCCCAAGAGTAATGACCCGGTGTCCGTCTCGAGTATCTATAGAAACGAAAAGGATCACCATCAAAACATATTCCACTTAACCCTTAGATACATATATAATAACACCCTTGACTCCTAATATAAGTTTAACATACCATTTACAGACCAAAAGTTTCAAAAACCTATCCATTTTTAGACTCGATAAAAGTTTCACCGTCTTTTCACCATTTTCTTAACAACCACTCTCGATTGTAAAATTTCTCATAAAATATAAATTTCGAATTTTGACACAAGGTCAGTGGGGTTTGACTCTTTGCTCAACCTACTACTTTTCCCCAAAATTTCATAATATTTAAAGATGTTTAAGTATGGTAATTAAGGCCTCAAAGTTGACACAATTGCATTTTCTCGGTTTCCGGACGACTTTCACTAAAACTCACTTTTCTCCTAAACCGTTCATCAGATTTTAACGTAATTTATATCAAAACGATCTATGAACCAAGATCTATCCCCTCATGTTCAGTTGGTACCTTGTACAGAACATTAACCCTTCGGACATGACTCTCAAAAATAGGGCATCTTTAGGTTAAAGTAAAATCGGGCATTATAACGGCTATACTTTTATACTTTCCAAAATATTACTCCTCCAAATCCATCATCCACCATATACACCATCACCTACACCATGTGGTCATCTTAACAACCATGGTTACAAGCACATACTCCTTTCATATTCAATCAAAACACATATCCACAACTATATAATCAAGATTTCATGGTTTATATCACTTAACTTCTAAACTAACCCAAGATCAACCACAAACTCAAAAGGGTGAGAACGTTTATACCTTCCTTGAAGCTTTAAAACTCTTAATAAGGGCTTGTAATCCTTGATTCACCATGATACAACCATAATATACCTTAATCTTTCAAAACAAAACACAAGATTCATATAAGTTACTATTCATCTAACACTTTGTAAAATTCATATAAAATCGGAAAATAGGAGTTTGGCTCTCAAATTTTTGCCACATATTGGCCTCTTCATAAGCTTTGTTTTGAGTCCTAGTTTATCAGATTTGAAGCTTCCTAGCTAGGGTTTTGAGCCCCATCTTTCCACTGGACAGAAACTGGACAGATTTGTTTCCCCAACTTTGAGCATGGATTTGACTAGGTTATACTACTTGGATTGCTATGAAATTTTGAACGAATATTACCCATGGAGTGAAGAAGCTATGGTTAAAATTTGGTGATTTTAGAAGCTCTAGATTGGGAGATATGAATTTTTCTTTAAGGTGGGTTTTTGCTGGGCAGTTTTGAAGAGGTTGTATTTTGCTTGCTTTTAACTTGGATAATGACCACAAATGTGATATCTATCTCTTAACACCAGCTCCTTATCTCTTAATCAAGTGGCTTTGAAGTCCACCAATCACAAAACTCCTTGCTTAGCTTCTTTTAGAAGATTTATTCACTTGATGGTGTATTTACTAGTCTAACCTTGCCCTTTCACTCTATTTGCTCTTCTAGCCTTGCCCCTTCAATATTTCCATAAGCCACTCACTTAATTACTTGTATTTACAGCTCCTTGGAGCCTCTTGGACCTGCATGGCTTAGGTTTTGGGCCTTAGGGCTTTTGGGTTGGGCTTTGGATAAAGTTCTCTCGTCGTTTGATTCATCGAATGATTTCTATGATCGTCTCAGTGGTTTTTCCTTTGTAAATTTCTTGGATATATAATATCCTCTCCCACATAATATATTAGTGTGCTAGGGTGATTCTAATCCTCAAGTATGTATTAGATCCAATATCCTTGGTATATTCTCTTTTTCTCAAAAGTTGCTCTCCCGGTTGTCTCTCAGGTTCTCAAGCATTCTCAAACTCGTTTAACAATCTAAATTCCCTTGGCATTTCCTTGACTTGATCACTCCTTGGTTTATCCTAATTTCACTATTTCCTCAAGATATAAACCATTTAACATTTCTATACTCCTTAATATCACATTTAATAGAGTCTCAATCGAAATCGAAAATCGTTAAAGTCCATATTCAGGAATTTCTAAAATCCATTATCATTTTGAGTCACTCATTTTCATAGTACAACACTAATATGGTTCCTGATTTTTCATTTTCCATTTCAAATCTAGGGTACTTACATACAATTTTCCTAAATCCTCAAAATTACTATTCATTTAGGCACTGTAGCATTCTAAAAGTTAGGGTTATTACAATAACGCCTTAGAAATTTTCGTAATTATAAATATTATTATTTAATATTAAATGTGGATTATATGGTGTGATATTTTTAGGAATGAATATATGTGACTTCATGTTTACATGCTTATATGATGATGTATATGTGAAATGTGAGTCCGTGTATTTTTATTTGATTTTTTACGATTAAAATCTATTTAAATCCTGCATTATTTGATCTTTTGAGAAGTTTATAAAATCATCGGAGTTAGTAAAAATCATGAAATCTTTTGTAATATTATCTTTATGATATTATTTAGTTTTTAAAATTATGGGGAGAATTATTTTGGATGTCTGAGTATTTTAAAAATGAATTTAAGAGTTTTACTACATTTAAAGGGTCAAAACTTGTAAAATTCATATTTAATTCATTCTTGATCCTAAAAATATTTTAAAAATATGGGGATGTTTGAAATTTCATAAACTTTATTTTAGAAATTTTTAATTTATTTTCTACAAATTTTATGTTTAATTTTGATTTCAAAATGATGTAAGTCAGATTTTTGTTATTAATTAGTCCTAACTACACTTATCCTTTTTAATCCCAAAAAAAAAACCTGATTTCCTCAATTTAGTATCACGACTCTGTTCTTGTTTCTCTCGAGAACTCTCGAGAAGTCTCTTCTCTCATTTCTTTCCTAAACCCCATTTCTCTCTTTAGCAAATCTCTCTCAAATTCTCTAACTCTCATCTCTCTCCCCTCAATCTCTTGTCACGCTCAAATCTCTCTCCCTCTCCCTCACCTTTCCAACCACGTCTCTCTCTCTCTCTCTCTCTCTCTCTATATATATATATATATATATATATATATATATATATATATATATATATATACAGTGTGTAGGTGTGAAGGGTGTGTGCGTGTGTTAGCTGTGTGTGTTTAATTCCATGTCTGAGTTTAGTCTCGAAATTAACAAGTCTGCTGTGATGATTGTAAAGCTAGTATTCAATTGTGAAGTGGGTTGCAGCGACTTGGGTGAAAAGCAGAGGTGTGTGGGTCGAGTTTATGGTGTGCGTGTGTTGAAGATATGGCATGCGTGTGTGCGATGGAGTGTAGAAGAACAGAGGAGAAGTGATAGTGTCTGTAAGGGAGAGTGTTTGTGGGTAGCAGCTGGTGTGCGTGGCTGTAGCATCTGGGTGTGCGTATCAATTGAAACAGTGGGAGTTTGTAATCAAGTTTATGTGGGTAGTGGTTAATTTCGGTATAAGGAGGGTGTGGATGATTGAGATGAATTGTATGTCCTGTTTTGTTAGTTAGTAAGTTTATATGTTTGTTGTGAAATTGTTTTGAAGTTTTGTGTGTGGTCTGGTCTTAAGGGAGGAGTGGATTTGATTAAAGAAGGTGTGGTGGTTTAGATGTGTTGGTTGTGGAAGAATTTGGTTAGGTAGTTGAGGTGAAGTTGGAGTAAAAAGTTGGGGATGTGTGGTTGTGAGGGGGTGTTGGGTCGGTACAGTGGTTATGCCGAGTGTAGAGGGAGAAGAAGGAGGTAGTAATGGGTGAGTGATGCTTAGAGTATGTAACTGAGTTGGTGTTAATAACTGTGTGTGTGTACTTTATAACAGGGGTATGAAGATATTTTGTGAGGAGGAGGAAAGAATGAAGATGGTCTATCGAGAGGAGGTGAATGTCGAGAGAAGGTAGTTGGTTGACGTTCAGGGGTGTCGTGGGAAGTGTGGTTAGGCAGTGAAGCCAAGGTAAGAAAAGAGAAAAAAAATAAAAAAATAAAGAGATGAGGCAAAAGGGTGGATAGCAAGGAATGTAGTCGGTAGTAGTGGCAATGTTGGAATTGTTATATGTGGATATGCTTGTTAAACTTGGTAAATTGTTGTTGGATTGTAATTGCTACAATGGTATGAGTGTTAGTTGGGTATTAAGTTATACAATTGTGTTACTTAGAAATATTGTTGTCGTAATGGATTCTTTCCAAGAATTACTGGTTAACATCTAGTAATCGTAATATACATTAATATTGTGGAGCATTATATAAGTATGAGTGATCTTATTGGTTATATGTTAATAATTTCATGAACTAGAATTCTATATATGAATAATTTTAACTTGAGATCCTCCTATCAAATCTTCAAGGTATGGTATGTGATTTATATGATCAAGATGGTTGAATTATGTAGGTTGAATAAAGTTGTATGTTGATTTCTCGGATAGTTAGTGTGATATTCAAAATTTTATTTGTGTGGTAGTCGTAAGTTGTATTTATATTGTAAAGTTGATATACAATTTTGGAATTGATTGATTGTTAATCTGGTCGATTATAATCCGACAGGTTAGGCCATATTTTAGAGGAGGTGCTTTCAAAATTTCTGTTTAAATTAAATTGTAAATTGTATAGTAAATCGATTAGAGTTATTTGTGAATCGAGATAATATACGCGTTAAAAGGTGTAAGTATAAGTTAACAATACGTGTTAAGTGTTATGTGGATTATGTGGTTATATGTATTATTATGTTGAGAATGTAATTAATACGTGTTATGTATATTTAGTTGTAAATCTTTATAGGACGCGTTGGGGTGGAACAGAGTTAGACGGTTAAGGTTGCAGGCGTACTAAAGTAGTATTTTACCTGTGTATAGGTACGAATAGGAGGCCGGCTATGAGCCAGTGAATGTGTAGATGGAATCTCGAGGAATGGAGTAATTATCGGAGTGGACGAGTGTGCTCGAGTAGAGATTGACAAGTGATAAAAGAAAGACGGATATATGACCAAGTAAAAGCTAGCGAATAAGAAATAGAGATTGATGTGCAAAGAGTAAAGAATCGAGATAGTGGAGTTGAAAACTGCGTGTATTGAGGCAAGTGTACTATCCCTCACTTATTGTTCAAGTGATGTGAAACGTTCTGTATTATTTATTTGTTCTTTCGAAATCCCTTTTTGCAAATAATTATATTCTTTATATTTATTCTGAATAATGTGAACCTGTTTTGTTAATTATACGATGCTTCTTCCAAATAATTTTGTTAGTGCCTAAACCCTTCATTTTTATTTCATGTGACATTTTCTTCTATTAATTTACAAATAATCATTTTCAAACTATTCTGTTATTGTTTATTCTTTCCCTCACCTATCATTCAGGTGTTAATTTCTTTTAAAATCATTTTATTTCAATATTCCTCGCTTATGCTAATATTCTTCAAAGTATGTTTTCTTTCAAATTGTTGCAAACAAATTTGAGGTTTAGATTGTCGTTGAAGCATGTGTTGCTCAGTGACGGTTTAAATCAAGAATGAATTGAGATCTTCTTAATTATTCAAACTCATTATTGTCAGGCCGGTTCTGGCAGCTAAAGCCTATGAGTGCTTAGCAGACAAGAGTGAGACTTTGTGTAATTTGGGAATTTCTTAAATCTTTTTTTGAACTCCAAATTTTCTTCAATCCATGACTTCTTATAAATTGCCTTTGAAATTATAAAATCTTGGCAATTGCTTTGTTCCTTAAATTGTTAATGTTTCCCTGTTGATATCTGTTTCTCTTTTGTTGTACCATATCATGCTTAGCGTACTCTTATTGCTATGTCATTTATAACTCCTTATATCGAATGCTTCCCTGAATCTTAATCTTATTGCTATATTGTTCATGATTCTTTATATCGAATTCTACCCTGATCCTTAATCTTTTAATGTTGCTCCTTAAAATGGATTAATTAATTAAAAATGTTTTTAAATTTCCTTATACTAGGCTGATCTGTTATCAGTGAGTATAAACGAATTAAAAGTGGAATGTTTTAAAGGTTTTTAAAGGTTTTATAGATTGGAGAAGCGTAAGAGGCTAGGGGTGGTTCCCCTAGTCCATCACTTTTTATTTAGCGTAAGAGGCTAGGGGTGGTTCCCCTAGTCCAGCATTAAAGGCCAATGTGTTGCCTAATTGGGAACCCAATTTTAAAGGAAGGGGGACTTTACGTGGCTGATCACCCGTATTGTCCATAATCAGGATAATAATACAATCAGCTCAAATGTTTTTTAAAAAAGTTTTGTGAAAAGTATGTTTTGATGGAAAGAAACGTTTTTGAGAAAAAGGTTATGATTTAAAGAAAAATGGAAAGTTTTATGCTATGATAGAAATTGAGTTATTCCTTTGAGATAGTTTGGTCATTGATATTGCTCATCAATGAATCATTGAAATATTGTTGTTTCACTATATTGATCACTTGCTGAGCATTGTTGGCTTACTCTTGCTTTATTTTCCCTAACCTTTCAGTTAGGATTAAGGGTGGATGTCTACATCTTACAAGTCATATGAAAACAATGAGGCAGCCTACACAGGACAGATCTCGAAGCCAGAGCGGGTAAGCACGGATTGGAATTAAGCTACAGATTAGACGGTATAATAATTGTATTCAGAATAGTGAAAGAAATTGTAATAATTTGTATAGTTTAGATTCTTGTTTCATACCATAACCTGGAATCGATCTTTGATGAGGAATCGTTGGTGTATTAAATTTTACATACTGGTAAAGAGTCCGATTTACGAATACTTCATGCCGAATTTTTATAAAATTCCCCTGTATAAAAGTCTATTTTATTATAAAAAGTATATTTTCAATATTGGGAAGTCGGGGCGTTACAGTTAGGCTCTGATACCATGATGACAAGTATTCAGAGAATCAACAAACATAAATGATTTAACAAAGACTCCTTTTACTAAAATAGAATAGCACTGGAAAGGAGATGGTAGAAGAGAAACAAGCTAACAAGCACTGTCTTGTTTATTACACTTGTTCTAATCTATCACAAATGATAGACAGTACCTTATAACCAAAGCTGTTAGGCTACAGGACATAAGTTGTTAAGACACTGAAATCCTTGCCATACAATCATTGTCACTACAGACAGAAATAGATAGTACTAAACTGGTGGACCAAACATAAGAAGGAAAATAATACTAAACAATAGATATTCCCTTTATTAAAAATGGAGGAGGCCGACAGGCATTCATCTAATCAAGCATCTCAGAAAATCACTTTCTGTAAGTTAAGGAATGATTCTGATCCTTTTGTGAACCTCTTCCTGATTCTTAATTCTAATTTCGATTTCTTGATTATTTGTTTCTGCATGTCGACTTTTCTTGCTTCTTGTCCTTCAATATGAACTGCCATCCATGTTTTATTCATATGTTGATGTTCTTTTCTATGCTATTTGATGTGACCTATGCATATGTGTGTATATCTGTATTTGTATTCTCATCTTCATACGTTATGTTGCACACACATTGTAACATCCCGGATTTAATATAGATTTCATGTGTCAACGTATAGATTATATCAAGTAACAACACAATAATATATGTACTGTATTAGCGAGAAAAGTCAGGGTGTAAAAACTACATACCACGTTGTTCTTTAATGAATTAGTCAATTATCTAAATCGCACCTACTTACACAAGTAATGCATACATAAACACATACCTATTATTCCCAATGTTGTTGGAGGAATTTCGTAACAACACGAAATCGGAGGGTTGCTGGAATAATAGAGCGATTATGAATATGTGGCTGTTTTAGGGGATTAGGGTTTATGAAAAAAGGGGGGCTGGACTTGGCAGGTGTCTCGATTTGTCTCGTGTATCGAATTCCATCATACCAAGATGCCTACGTACCTATATGTTTATATAGGATCAAGCCCACGTAGTTCTGTGAAATTCATTTGTGTCTATCCCTTAGAGACTTTAGGAATAAACTTCGTTAATCTTGGTGATTACTGATTTTATCTGATTTAATCTTATCGTTGTGATATCTTCCTGATTTGAAGAATATCGTTTGGAGATATTTTCCGTTATTGATTGTTTAAGATTTATTCTTTCCTCGTTTCAGGGAGAGGATAAAACTTAGCAATTAAGCAATAATTATTAATCTGAATTAATAATTAATGAATATTAGAAATTTGGGAGGTTATTAGACATGCCAAAATATGGCATAACAACTAGCCCCCAATTCTTCAGTGTAGCTTGCTGCAGTGGAGAACTAAACTTTCTTCGAGCTTCCAAATTTCTTCAATCGCTGAAAAAACTGAAAATAGATGATTAGAAAAACACTTAGAGCACCACTGTGCTCGTTAGGCGTATGCGGATGCAAATGTGATAGCATGCGATGACCAGTATAAGATACATTTTTGCCAAGGTTTTCAAATGTGCGAGCATAAATAATATATTTGAAATCCATTGCGATCCTTGTTGTCTAGTTAGGACCTTGGCGTTTGTATATATCCCGAGCTAGCATACACGCTTTTCAAGTGTCTGATGCAACCATATAAGGATGTGTTTGATGCAATCACATAATGATGTGTCTTGCGGAGTCTTCGATGTAGATAAGATGTAGATGTACATGTACATGTACATGTAGTTGTGCATAGGGATGCCTCCACCCATGCGATTGTGAGAGATCTGGCCATGGGCCTTCAATGTAATTGTGCATAGGGATGCCTCCACCCATGCGATTTTGATCACATGGGCCTTCAATAATCCAGATGGTGTTGCACTGCACTTTACTAAGCATGTAGCATTGCAAGATTTATAGCTTGTCCAGGCTATTCTACTTGACAATTTAGTTCGCAAGTTTGAAATTTTTTTTGACATAAGTGTACTATCGCGACGATATATGAAAAATCTTTTGCAAATCCAAACGAAATAATAAATATGCTCTTTTAAGAGTGTCGCGATATTTATTTTGTTCGAAAATAATGCTCCCTTTCTTTGTAGAAAATCTTTTACAAAATTATGCATCTCGCATATGTATTTTTGTTCAAAATAGGCAGCTCGTACGAGATTGTAAAATAAAATCGCAATCAATCAGCATAAATATCCGCAATTCATCAACACAAATATCTCGTACGATATTTTTCAAATTGCAATAATTTTACAAGCATAAAAATATATTGCTCACACGAATTTAAATAATAAATATTTTTTCTAAAAATATTTAAAATCATGATTCTACGCATGCATGGAAGGATATTTGATTTGCAGAAATTAAATTAACGAGAGAAAATAAAACTTATCTCTCTTTTTCCCGAGCTGGCTGCAATTCGAGAGTTTCTCGAAATTTCAAGTCGCGTGCTAGCCACTCCTTCCCCTGTTTGTTGTTCATTCTTCTGCTTCCGCTTCACAGTTCACGTGTCTTGCTTCATCTTTCTTTGTTGCTCCAGTTATTTTTGTTGCTGGCCCATATAAGTCCTGATGGCATGACTTGCCATGTGTCCAATGAATCCATGTACTGTACTGCTTCTCCACCGTATTAATGTCATTTGTTTTTTTTCTTTTTGCCTTCCGCGTTGCTTCCGTTGAAATTAATCGATTACTTCCTTTTTTATTGACACGAACAAGCACTATGTTGTTTCTCGGTTTCTCGTTGCTGTTGACGGCCTCAGTGTGATCTGAATTTTTTATTCCGGGCAAAAATCATCACAAATAACCGCGATTTTTTGTGTTGCCGTCCATCCCAATTTTTTTTGTGTATTAAAAACCCAAAACCCCAAATTGTGCATATTGAATAAATTATTTGTCCTCCACAGATAATAATAATCCCCTCCTTCTAGCGCCAAATGTTGTTGGAGGAATTTCGTAACAACACGAAATCGGAGGGTTGCTGGAATAATAGAGCGATTATGAATATGTGGCTGTTTTAGGGGATTAGGGTTTATGAAAAAAGGGGGGCTGGACTTGACAGGTGTCTCGATTTGTCTCGTGTATCGAATTCCATCATACCAAGATGCCTACGTACCTATATGTTTATATAGGATCAAGCCCACGTAGTTCTGTGAAATTGATTTGTGTCTATCCCTTAGAGACTTTAGGGATAAACTTCGTTAATCTTGGTGATTACTGATTTTATCTGATTTAATCTTATCGTTGTGATATCTTCCTGATTTGAAGAATATCGTTTGGAGATATTTTCCGTTATTGATTATTTAAGATTGATTCTTTCCTCGTTTCAGGGAGAGGATAAAACTTAGTAATTAAGCAATAATTATTAATCTGAATTAATAATTAATGAATATTAGAAATTTGGGAGGTTATTAGACATGCCAAAATATGGCATAACACCCAACATAAACTGTACTTTTAATAATTAATTAACTATCTCCTTAAGTAAATAAAAGATGCACAAAACAAACGGTGCATGAAAATCATAGATATATGATTGGGAACGTCGCACTCCCAGCTAAATCACCTATTGTTAAAATGTTTATTTTGTAAAAATAAATTAATTTAACCAATGTACCTCCATAATTTCACCGATGTAATGATATGTAACCTGTTTGACTGCTTCTCCACTGTTGTATATCTAAATTGCTTCGTTGTTACTTCTTAAACTGCATGTGTTCTTACTACCTATATACTGTTACTCGATTAAACTGACCTTACACACAATGTAAATTCTGAGGCAAAATGTGGCCCTCATGGTTTAAAGCCACCCTGTGTATGATAGGTTACCATGTTCGTTACTACTCAATACTCGAAGCCCCGTGCTACCACATTTCAGACCCAAAGTATATACCTATTCCATAACTATGGTCCCTTGATCTAAATATGAATAAGGCTCATGGTACCTACTCATCTTACACTCTCATAATTACAGGTCCACAACCTTCACGTTAACAAATAATTTGATGCAATCTTCATTACAACAATATTAGTAGTGTCTATATGCAGGTTCGTGCCTTGCACGGGCTGTTACACTAGTGTTATTATAATTATAGAAAATTATTAAAATATCATAATTATTCTAATATAAAAAAACACTTGTATGTCATAACTATTTTATATAAAAAAAACACTTTTATTTCAGATAAATTTCCTGAGATAATTTCAGAAACTTTAATCTTAGGAACTTTATTCTCATTCTTGAAAGTAAGAATTTGCAAAGATAGACATTTATTTTTTATCTTTCGCTCATCGTATTTCCTACTCTCATTTACTAGTCAAGATTAACATATCACCCAAACCAATTTAAAAATCAGAAATATAATATATACATATATAAATAAAACTCACGCTAAAATAAAGCAAAATAAAAAAAAAAGACAATTAGTACTGCAACTCAACTCAACGTACTCAGTATATCCCGCATGAGCGGAGTCTGAGGGGGGTAGGTTTTCCGGTTTTTTTTATCCCCGGCAGGAGTCGAACCCATGACCTCTCGGTTCATGGATTGGGCACTTAACCACTGTGTTAACTCAACACTTTTTAGTACTGCAATGAGGAGAATAGAGTAAATACAAAAACATAATCTTCATGCAGTTAGGTATATGCATCAAGAAGATGACAAATAGACAACACTAATAACTAACACACACCCCAAGTTGGAAGATATTTTAAGTTTGACATGGCTGCCGGAATCACCGCTGCATCCATAGACACTCCGCTCCTTCTGAACCACAACGACGACATCGTTAATGGCGTCGTTGACTTCAAAAACACTCCAGCTCACCGATCCAAATCCGGTGGATGGAGATCAGCTTCATTCATCATAGGTACCTACCAAACACACTAGATTTCAAAAAAAACCTTGAACATATGCACTTTGTTATTTATATGAAAAATGCTTATCAACTTATATAAATTCTTTATTTTTATATTGCATACACACCTATTTAAAAAAAAAAAAAAAAAAAAAAAAAACAAACTTATGAACCTCATATCCAGTAGTTGAAGTTGCTGAAAGATTCGCTTATTACGGAATCAGTACGAATCTAATTACATTTCTTACTGGTTCATTGGCTCAATCCACGGCCACTGCGGCAGCTAATGTCAATGCTTGGTACGGAACCGCATCACTTTTGCCGCTCTTAGGTGCTTTTGTTGCAGATTCCTTCTTAGGACGATACCGTACTATTATCATTTCTTCTTTCATCTACATTCTGGTACGTGATTCAATTCTTATCCTACATTTTTATTGCGCAGTCCTGCTCTAATGACAACCGTTAATAGGTTGAGCCAATTAGGTGATTTTGATGCAGATCAATAGTAACTTCTGTGATTATAAGCAAGCGGTGAATTTTGTATTCAGATCGTGATTACTGATTTGCATCCGAGTCGCAAGTTTCTACCTTTCAACTACACAAATCATCAATTTTCACGGTTCTTCTTTTTATGTGGTTCTCACTTGAGCACAACCCTAACCCTATATATGTATAAGTCAGAGATTTTTAGTTGAAACGTCAAAGTCATCAAAATGATCGTCTTGCACATTAATTTATTTATATACAAAAATCTGTTATTTGAGAAAGTGGGTTGGTGATGTAGTAATTAAACTCAAAATGCAGTTTGCACTAGTTTCTGTTTGATTTCTCTAAAGTAACAGACTGAAGTAACCTCGTCAAACTCTTCAAGGCACACATGTTTCAAGATTAAGGAACCGTGTACCAAATTTGAAGTCACACCTGACATCCCAATTCCCTCCCTGACACCCCTCTTTCAAGATTAAAGAGCCGTCAAACTTTTGCTTGTTGCATAAAGTTCAAGCAGGAAATCTCTCCCAGAAGAATATCAGAAAGAGCACTAAAATGTAAATTATCATCATGCATCTAGGCAATAAGCATCTAATTGTAAAAAATCAGACTAATAATACAGAGGCCAAAAATGAAATTATTCTGACTAATGTAGCGTACTTCGATTGGTGGGATCTATTGGCATGAAACTGTAAATACACAAGAAACTCTGTTTAGATTGCTCTTATGGATACTGAATTGATTTAATATATTTCAGATAGATAACCTAATTCTCAGAAGCAAGTAGAAAATCCACGGTTAGCATGAGCAGCAACTTGTACATGATTTTTGGATCCACAATATGAAGTTTTAAATTGCATAGTTTGTTCTTAAAGAAAGTTCCATGCTAGTTTTGCATGTATGAATTCATCTTCTCAGCCAATATAGAGATTTTCCAAGTAGAACACTTCTTTCAAAGCAGAACAGATCTTGTACCATGCTGATGCTACTGATATTCAGACATGTCAGCGGAATTCTGCGAGAAGTTCAATTTTACAAAAGTTCCTGTACAATTTGGTTTCACTTATAAAGAAGTCTGGCAATTTTTTTAGCGTGCTTAATCGTTTATAAAAACGCAAAAGAAAAAAGTAATTTTTTCCAGTTTTCTTCGTTCATTACATGTCAGATTAACTGTGGGTATTATCTTCTTCACTTACTGAAGGTGCCAACTAGTAACTTCTGGTGGTGCGGCACATAATAAAATCAATTGATCTAGGATCACACAACTTATAAGAACCTGACATATATGGTTATAATTAAGATCCTAATAACTCACACTATTTTATTAATCCCCAACCTCGGGCAGATATCTTTTTGTAAGATATAAGGTCACTTCTGATCAAAGCAAAGGCTTTGTTAAATATATTTTTCATCAATTAATAGACTGTATACTATAAGAAATTGCTAACTGTGTTCCCCTCAAATTTGGATTGAATTGCAGGGGCTTGGATTGTTAACACTTTCAGCTGTTCTTACTTCTTCAATTTCTGCGGGCTGTATCAATGTTACCGATACCATGACATGTTCTCCTCCACGGATTCAGATTATATTCTTCTTTTTCTCTCTATATCTAGTAGCAGTAGCACAAGGAGGGCATAAACCTTGTGTTCAGGCTTTTGGCGCTGACCAATTTGACGTTGAAAATCCAGAGGAGTGTGAACAAAGTATGCAGAATAGTTTTTAGTGTTTTGGTATTGAGTGTTTAGTGTTTTGATATGGAGAGTGAAGGTATTGAATACCTCTTTTGGTATTGATTTTGTTTACAGCAACAAGTGCCTTTTATAGGCTACAAAACATACAAATGACATCATTGCTTACATACATGTTATTTAATTTCAAGCCTACAATTGTTGATTCATGCATGTTGCAATTTTTGACCTTAGAAAGTTGAATATTCTAACACTCCCCCTCAAGTTGGGCAGTCGGTGCTCCAATGCCCAACTTGCGTAAAGTCTCATCGAAGGCTTTAGTATTGACCGCTTTTGTCAGGATATCAGCTAATTGATCCTTTGATTGAACAAAAGGAAGTTTGATTGTCTTATCTTCCAATTTGTCCTTGATGAAATGTCGGTCTATCTCGACGTGCTTCGTTCTGTCATGTTGGACCGGATTTTCTGAGATACTTATAGCTGCCTTATTGTCACAAAATAGCTTACATGCTGTTTTCTGTGGAAAACCAAGTTCATTCATGAGTTTCCGAATCCATAGGATTTCAGTTATTCCTTTTGCAATTCCTCTGAATTCTGCCTCTGCACTTGATAAGGCCACCACCTTTTGTTTTTTACTTCTCCAGGTGACCAAGTTACCACCTACTAGAGTAAAGTACCCGGAAGTGGATTTCCTGCCGTCACGATCTCCTGCCCAGTATGCATCTGTGTAGGCAATTAGATCCAGATTATCATTTTTGGCGAAGTAAATTCCCGTGCTACTTGTACCCTTTAAGTACCTCAAAATTCTCATTACTGCTGTCATGTGTTGTACTTGTGGGAGATGCATGAACCTGCTTACCACTCCTACAGCATAAGTTATATCTGGTCTTGTGTGAGCTAAGTAAATGAGTTTTCCCACAATCTTCTGATATTGTTCTCTTTTAACCAGTTTTGCTCCTTCAAGAATTTGAAGACCATGATTAGCAACGATCGGTGTCTCGGCTGGTTTACAGTCTAGCATTCCTGTTTCTACCAGAAGATCAAGGATATACTTTCTCTGGTGAATGAAGATTCCTTGTTTCGACCTCAGAACTTCTATGCCAAGAAAATACTTGAGAGTCCCCAAATCCTTCATCTCAAATTCTTGAAATAGTTTTCCTTTTAAGTCAGTGACCTCTTTCTCATCATTTCCAGTGATAATCATATCATCCACATAAATTATCAAGCAAGTGATTTTATCTCTAACCTTCTTCAAGAATAGAGTGTGATCTGAGTTGCTTTGATTGTACCCAAACTTCTTCATAGCTTTTGTGAATCTTCCGAACCATGCCCTAGGGGACTGTTTTAGCCCATAAAGTGCCTTCATCAGTCTACATCCTTCTCCATTTCCAAATTCGTGAGAATACCCTGGTGGTGCCTCCATATATACTTCTTCATCAATACTTCCGTGAAGAAAAGCATTTTTTACATCAAACTGGTATATGGGCCACTCCTTGTTTGCTGCTATTGAGAGCAAGACCTGTATTGTATCAATCTTGGCTACAGGAGAAAAAGTCTCAGAGTAGTCAATTCCATATGTCTGGGTATATCCTTTAGCCACCAGTCGTGCCTTGTATCTTTCAACAGTTCCATTTGCTCGGTATTTGATAGAGAATACCCATCTGCAACCTACCTTTTTTTTTCCTTTTGGTAGGATGCATTTTTTCCATGTTTTGTTTCTCTGTAGAGCTGAAAACTCATCCTCCATAGCTTGTTTCCACTTTTCATTTCCAAGGGCTTCCTCCACTGTTTTGGGAATGTCAGTGGAGTATACAGAGGCGGTAAAAGCCATGGCTGTGCTGGACAAGTTCTCATTGTTGATTCTCTCTACATGATATTTAGACCGTTGGGCCTCATACTCTGGATCATACCTTCTCGGTGGAACTCCTCTTGTACTTCTCGGGGGTAATTGATACCTGTTTAGAACACTATCACTAGGAAAAATATTAGTTTCAGTAATAGTATCAGTTCCAGAGTTCCCAGAATTAACCTCTGCTAAGGAGATGTCATCAGAAGGATGCTCATTAGACGGAACTGGAGTGGACATAAGAGGAGATACTGATGGAGGAGGAGATACTGATGTTTCAGGAGTAACATCGATGGTATTACCTACTTGTGTTGTAGGATCTGGATTCATCACTTCTGGATATGTTAACCAGCTAAGGTCATCAAGGTCATCACTCAAACTCTCCCCCTGAGGACTAAGCTGGGTATAGTAGTAAGACTGTTCAAAGAACTCACTGTCTAAAGTAGTGTAGATTTTGTCCTGGATAGGGTCATAACATCGATACCCCTTTTGGTTAACCCCATACCCAAGAAAGACACATTTAACAGCCCTGGGTTCTAGTTTGGTGTGCACCCTTTTTTGAAGATGAACATAGACAATGCATCCAAAGACTCGAGGAGGTAAGGAATGTGAAGATGGAATTGAGACGTGTGACCCAAGAGTATTGAGGGGTGTGTCGTAATTGAGGGGTTTTGTGGGAAGGCGGTTGGTGAGATAGGTAGCAGTAGCAATAGCTTCGGGCCAGAAGTGAACAGGAACGTGAGATTCGATCATAAGGGCTCGGGTGATTTCAAGAAGGGTTCTGTTTTTTCGCTCTGCTACACCATTCTGTTGAGGTGTGTAAGAACATGTGGTTTGGTGGAGGAGGCCATGGTCAATAATGAACTGTTTCATGTTCAAGTTAACGTATTCCCCCCCATTGTCCGACCGTAAAATTTTTGGTTGAGCTTTGAACTGAGTGCAAATCATGTGGTAAAATTTAACAAAGACATCAAACATTTCAGACTTGTGTTTTAAAAAATACACCCAGCTCATACGAGTACAATCATCCACAAATAAAACAAAATATGAAAAATTATGAAGGGTAAAATCTGGAACTGGTCCCCATACATCAGAATGAATCAAGGCAAATGGTTGAGTACTATGAGTCATACTAGGATAATATGAGTGCTTATGGCTTTTAGCTAAAACACATGCTTCACAGTTCAAATCTACGGTAATGTTCTTTAAAGAGGGAAATAATCGTTTGAGATAACCTATGGAGGGGTGACCTAGCCGACGGTGCCACATCCAGAGTTGATGTTCTGGTGATCCATGATCAAGCAAAGCGTTACCGTTTTGAGTCACCTCATTCACATAGTATAATCCTCCTCGTTCAGTACCATGACCAATGATCCGTCCCATCTGAGCATCCTGCACAACACAACCAGATGATGTCATTAGAACAGTACAGTCAAGTTCCCTAGTTAACTGACTAACAGATAAAAGTTTGTGAGTAAGACTAGGAATTAAGAGGCAGTTTTTTAAATGGATATTAGAGGTAACATCCACAGTTCCGGCCTGGGTAACGGGAATATATTCTCCGTTTGCACTTTGGATTTTGGTACGATGAGTGTTGTTGATGGACAGAATATCGGAAGAATCATAGGTCATTGTATCGGTGGCCCCACAATCAAAAATCCATGGATTGGATATTTGGTTGCATAGGAGGCCCAAAGAATTTTGATTTCCGGTGACTTTGCTATCACGGACTGTACCTGCTGTCTGATCAGTATGTAGCGCTGTTGTGAGGGGGTTGTTGCCGTTACCATCCGGACCACCTACAGCTAGGTTGGCCTTACCGCCGGTTCTGGAAATTATAGCCTTGGAGGTGGCCTTCCTCTGCTTCAGGTCGTCCCACCATTCTGGATACCCGATGATTTTGAAACACCCCTCCTTGGTGTGTTTTGTACCACCACAATGGCTGCACTTGAGCTGGGTTTTATCCTCTCGTTGGAATGACGAGGATTCCGAACGGTGTTTCACGAGGAGCCCACTACCAATCTCTGAAGGTTCTCGTCCCACTGATGAGTTGTTGGTCATTATGCCACGACGGGCGATCTCCCGTCTTATGGACGCGTAGGCTGCGTCAATGGTGGGTAGTGGATCTTGATACAATATATCCCTCTTTTCTTTGTCTAGAGTATCGCTTACTCCGGCCAGAAATTGGTACAATCTTTGCCTTTGTATGAAAGAATTAAATAAAGTAATGTCGTCTGCACACTTCATGGGGTTGGGCATTCTTCTGTCTATTTCCTTCCACAGAGTGTTGAGTTTACTGAAATAAATTTCTATAGTGTCCTTTCCTTGTCTCATAGTTGCTGCCTTTGAACTTAGATCATAGATCTGGAGTTCGTCTCTCCCACTGCTAAGGAGAGTTTCAATTCCCTTCCATAGTTCCCGGGTAGTCTTGTAATCCAGAAATTGGTTCACAAGATCTCCATCAATATTTTCAATGATCCAAGACAAGACCATCGAGTCCTTTTGAGCCCACTGTTGGTACTCAGGGTCATCAGGTGGAACGGGATTGGTCGTGATATGGTTGAGCCGGCCTCGACCACCAATAGTAATATGCATTAATTTACACCATTTGGTGTAATTAGTGAAATTTAGTTTTTCGGCAACACGTACTGTTTGTGATATTCCGATTTCTGGGAGGTTTGGATTTTTTTGTAGTTACTGAAATAAATGGAACATTTGTTCCATTTGTTCCATAAAGACTAATTGTGTTGTGGTTTCTGGTTGTTCAGCCATTGTGAACAGTGAACAGTGAACAGTGAACAGTGAACAGTGAACAGTGAATAGCGATGAACAGTGAATAGTGAACAGTGATGAACAGTGAACAGTGCCTTCGTCTCCGGCGATGAACAGTGCCTTCGTCTCCGGCGATGAACAGTGAACAGTAATTTCCGACCGAAATAGTGACCGGAAAAAAAATTTCAGAATCCCAAATCAAACCTTAGGGCTCTGATACCATGAACAAAGTATGCAGAATAGTTTTTAGTGTTTTGGTATTGAGTGTTTAGTGTTTTGATATGGAGAGTGAAGGTATTGAATACCTCTTTTGGTATTGATTTTGTTTACAGCAAAAAGTGCCTTTTATAGGCTACAAAACATACAAATGACATCATTGCTTACATACATGTTATTTAATTTCAAGCCTACAATTGTTGATTCATGCATGTTGCAATTTTTGACCTTAGAAAGTTGAATATTCTAACAGAGTGCAAAGCTAAAAGCTCATTCTTTAATTGGTGGTACTTTGGCTTATGTTCTGGTACTGTTTTGACTATCATAGTTTTATCATATGTACAAGACAACCTTAGCTGGGTACTCGGATTTGGAATTCCTTGTATTGCCATGGGAATCGCTCTGATCCTGTACTTGCTTGGGACAGTCACCTATCGGTTTAGTAATAATGATGACGAGAAAGGCCCTTTCATCAGAATTGGTCAAGTATTTGTCAAAGCAACAACGAATTGGAAAATTCACCCATATGAACTATCCATTGTGGAGGAAGCTCGGGGAACTTTACCTCATCAGAATTTTCAACAATTCAAGTAAGTTAACATATTTCTTTGTTGCCTGAGTTGGAAAATTAAAACGATGTTTCTGATTAACTATTTGATTTCCTTCAGTTTTCTTAACAGAGCTTTGATCTCGCCCAACGGTTCAAAGGAAGAAGCAAAAATCTGTAGCATGAACGATGTTGAAGAGGCAAAAGCAGTTTTGAGGCTAGTTCCAATATGGGCTTCATGTTTAGTATATGCCATTGTGTTTGCACAGTCACCCACTTTCTTCACCAAGCAAGGAGTGACTCTGAACAGATCTGTTGGGTCGAGCTTTTAGATCCCACCTGCTGTTTTGCAATCTTTTATCACCCTTTCCATCATTATCATTATTCAAAGGAGTGACTCTGAACAGATCTATGACAGTGTTCTTGTTCCTTGTGCACGAGCTATAACTGGGATACCCTCTGGCATAACAATGCTTCAAAGGATTGGGGTTGGTATAGTTTTTTCCATCATTTCTATGGTTGTTGCAGCGCTGGTGGAGATGAAACGGCTCCAAGTTGCTCGGGACCATGGACTCATTGATAAACCTGATGTTATTATTCCGATGGACATCTGGTGGCTGGTCCCTCAGTATGTACTATTTGGAATTGCTGATGTGTTCACAATGGTTGGTCTACAAGAATTTTTTTATGATCAAGTTCCAAACGAACTAAAAAGTATAGGTCTTGCTCTTTACCTTAGTATATTTGGAGTTGGGAGCTTCCTTAGCAGCTTCCTCATTTCCATTATGGAAAGAGCAACTGGTTCTAATGGTCGAGACAGTTGGTTCTCGGACAACTTGAATCGGGGACATCTGGATTACTTTTATTGGATATTGGGCGGCCTTAGTACAGTGTCAGCTGTATTGTACTTGTATTTTGCGAAAACATATGTTTATAATCGCAGATATACTATCTGAGGTTGGTGGAAAGTAGCAAATGTCTTTAAAACTATTGGATTAGCTGTATTGTGTTAATTTTGTTTTAGTTTTGTGTTAGTAACTTATACGTAGCTGCTATGGTATGTCTACGGAGGATACTGAATCTTAAGTTGACATAGGTAACTTGAGCTCAAATATTATTACTAGGGCTTGTGGCTTGGTGAATTTTATTTGACAATTATTCCTATATCAGAAGTTTGGACAAATCTTATTTTATTTGTCTTGTGTGTTTAAGGGTCGAAACATCCACATTTTATAACACCAAAGAGTACTGCAGTAATGCTATCTATATATATTATCTACTTGCAAGTTAAGTGATCCAATTAAATATATATATATATATATATATATATATATATATATATAACACTTTTATATAACAAACAATAAAGAACACCTTAGATCTATTAGATCCTTTGGCCCTAGGGCTTGTGGCTTGGTGAATTTTATTTGACAGTTATTCCTATATCAGAAGTTTGGACAAATCTTATTTTATTTGTCTTGTGTGTTTAAGGGTCGAAACATCCCCGTTTTATAACACCAAAGAGTACTGCAGTAATGCTATCCATATATATTATCTACTTACAAGCTAAGTGATCCAATTAAATAAATATATATATATATATAGATATAGATATATGGGAATGGGTCACCAGCCACAGTTGGATATTTTTTAATATCCAACCAACCCATCTTATACCATTAAAACATCCAATCAACGGCTAGAATGAGGGGGACTTACGCTCTATTATATACCGTATACGCTATATAATAGAGCGTAAGTTAAAACCCCCATTTAAATTGTGTCGAAATATATCAACTATGGTATGCAAAATGATCGTTGTGAGGTGTAGAAAAATACAGTGAAGTCGGATTTCAAAAATATCTCACCATTTGACGGAAAAAATCAAATTAAAAACGGAGGGATTTTGGTATAAGCTTACGCTATATTATATAGCGTATTACGCTATATTATATAGCGTAAGCTTTTCCGATCCTGGTCGTCCATTGGTTTACTGGATGGTCACAGATGGGTTGGTTGGATATTAGATTATATCCAACTGTGGTTGTAGAAGGGATCCCTATATATATATATATATAGAACACTCTTATATAACAAACAATAAAGAACACCTTAGATCTATTAGATCCTTTGGCACCGCCAGGGGCACCCAATACAAAAAGTTGCTATTTTTTTACCCTCTATTAAGTCTGCAAAACAACAAAAAAAAAATTTAAAAATTACTGTTCACTGATGACGTCATCAATGAACAGTAAATTTTCAAATTTTTTTTTTGCTGGTTTGCTAGAGGGTAAAAAAATAACAACTTTTTGTATTGGGTGCTATGACAGAACTCTTAAATTATATTAGATATGAGGTGTTCTTTATTGTTTGTTATATAAGGTGTTTGCTATGGAGTGCAACTCTATATATATATATATGTGAGTTGCACTCCATAACTAACATATTATATAACAAATAATAAAGAACACCTCATATCTAATCTAATATAAGAGTTCCGTCATGGCACCCAATACAAAAAGTTCTTATCTTTTTACCCTCTATCCATCCAGTAAAAAAAATAATAAAAATTTTTTTTTTTTAAATTACTGTTCATGATGACGTCACTGATGACGTCATCATGAACAATAAAAAAATTTTACTTTTTTTTTTATTGTTTTTTGCTGGATGGATAGAGGGTAAAAAAATAACAACTTTTTGTATTGGGTGCTCCTGGCGGGGCCATTGGATCTATTAAATCTAAGGTGTTCTTTATTATTTGTTATATAAGGATGTTCTGTATGGAGAAATGGCATATATATATAGGGTCTTGGTTTCCCGTTTCTATTCTAATTTTGTTTCTATTTGACCACTAGCCTATATATATATATATATATATATATATATATATATATATATAGGGTCTTGCTTTGGTAAGAACCCATTATTATGGTGAGAATTGAGATCTAATCTCAATCTCACAATTTTTAATCAACTTTAAATTCCAGCCATCCATTAAACACACACCCAATTAAACACAACACACACCATACCAAGCACTACACACACCCACACACACGCGACACCCACCCACCCTCACTGCACCCACCCCCACCCCCCACTGCCGTGCCGTCGCGCCGTCGCACCGCCGCCCGTCCAATCTCCTATCTCAATTTCGGCCACCGAAAAACCAATCCCACCCACCACCACCACCAACCACTACCCCATATATGGGTTACGGCTACACCTTAAAAAGTGTGTTTATAGCCCAAAAACTATTGCTAAAAGAAAAATAAAAAGCTATGGCTACACTTTGACCAAATTTGGTGGTGTTACAAAAATCGCCGCTACCATAGGGGTCTATGCTAACACTTTTTTGATTTTTGGTAAAATGGGAGAATAGTGTAGCCTTAGACCCCTATGCCAACACCTTTTTGATCTGTGCCTACACCTTATAAGATGTTGCTATAGATCTATGGCTACACCATTACCTTTGTAGTAACACTATTAAAAGTATTGTTGTAGACATATGCTAATACCTCGTTTGTCCTACTGTAACATCAAATTGTGAAACACTTTGATGTTTTTACAAACACTCTTACCACTATGCCTACACTTGTTTATTAAACATTTTTATACTTTTTGCCAACACTTTGCTATTCTTTTACCAACAAATAAAGATTAATACTTTAGAGCCAATGGCTACATTTTTACAGGCTCTTTACCAACATTTTAAATAAATAAAGGCATATTGAAAAATAAAGGTTCACATTCAAAATATTGTCAAACATTCCAATACATAAAGGCTGTCCAAAAGCCATTCCAATCATAAAATCCCATCCAAAATAACTACATATAACAAAAATTACTGTGTATACAAAATCATAATGTACTTAATACCAAGACATGTTATCACTAGGAGTACAACCATTTCATAGAGCCAAAGTTTCAACATACTCGGAAAGATTCTTGACCATGATATTGAGAATCTGTAAGCATCCATTCCCATGTCCTTCATCAAGTTAATGTCCGTCTAAAAGTATAATATGGAGATATTATACCTATCAAATCAAGTCAATTTCCATTTGGTTAGTTTGAGACAAAGGAGTTCAACTTTAGCTTAAAGTATAATATCACTAGTAGTACAATATAACATTAGTTGTAGACAGTTAAAGCTATTCTATTCTTATCTTCAAGAAGTCAGTGACATGCTATTTGACATCATTAGCTTTGGTATTATCCCAAAAATTCTATCTTCCTAGTAATGTAATGCATCCGGAAAACTTTATCACTATAAGCTTTGGTTTATCATCTCTTTTAAAGTTGCCTGGAAACTTCTTGATGTCAATTCTGTTAGCACCCTATCATACATATAAAAGGTAATTGTACAGTGTGCCTTAAAAGGTAAGACTAGTTTTGTAAGTACCACTCATAAAGAAATAGGACTACTCATAAGGTTATTCCCACTTCAATAAATACCATGAATATGCTAATATGGGTTACCATCAGCAATGTTGCTGAAAATCTCAAGATTAAAAAGTGTCTGTCCATCCATTCCAAGGCAACCCCTAGAGAGTTGATAGGGTATTCTGCTGGCTTAAGAATAGGAACCCTGATTGTTTCATATCGACTCACAGTTGCAGGTTGAGCCTTCTCAGCACTAGAGCCTGATGTAGGAGGAGGAATTTCTGTCATTGATTATAGTTGTGTGTGTGTGTGGATCTTAAACTGTATTAAATTAACAGATCAAGCTCTGATACCAATTGTTAGGCCGAATACACACTTATAATCAACTAAGTATGAGAGAATAACAATAAGTTCTTAAAAAGCTTTAAAAACTGTTTGAAATTAACTTCTCTCTCAGTGATGTAAATTATCACAGAGAGCTGCTTAGGTTACAATGAAAGATATTGTATTACACGATCGATACCCTTCTAGGGTTAACCTAACTGTATTTATAAAATATACAGCTGCTATACAATCGATAATTGATACTCCTATAAATTAGTTATACAATTGATATCAATTACGATTGCTACTCGTCCCCTTAGTCAACTCAATCTCTTTGACAGCTATCCAATCTTCAAAGATATTGCTACCATAATTATCTTCAATAATTCTTCAAACACTGTTGACAAGTAGACGCTTCCTCCAGACAGAGTTTAACAAACTCTGTCGAGCTTCCAACTGTCAGCATATAACAAACTCTGTTCAGCTTCTAACTGTCAGAGTTTAACTAAACTCTGACTGCTTCCTGTTTAAACTCTGTTTTTCCCTGCAAAACTTAAACACTGATATTAACCATATCAATTATATTTAACAAGCGCCTTACCATGGTTGCTTTTCATCTTACCGGAGACGCGTTAAGCTGGTACAAGTACCTCCACAACAATAAATTGTTAACCACGTGGGATATTTTTACCCGACAATTGGAGATTCGTTTTGGACCGTCATCTTGTGAAAACCATCAGGCGGCACTATTTAAATTGCACTAGACATCAACTGTAACCGCATATGTAATCGAGTTTGAACATTTAAGCAATTGTATCATCGGATTACCCGCAGATGCTTTGCTTAACTGTTTTTTATCGGGGTTACGAACTGATATCCGATGAGAATTAACGATTCTTAAACCCCTATCGTTGAACCAAGCTATTGGATTAGCTAAATTGATGGAAGATAAACTCAACGACACCCGGTTTCGCCCTAAACCAAACCCACCTTTCCGCCCAATTCAGGCACTTTCAAACCAAACTGTACCTACCATCACCGCACAAAAAAACCCGACGCTACTAGGCACCCAACCTATTTTACCCACACCAACCCAACCACCACAAACCTTACCCATCAATCGACTTTCCCATGAAGCTTTGTAACAAAGAAAGGCTACCGGATTGTGTTTCCGTTGCCCAGAAAAGTACCACCTGGGTCATCGCTGTAACCCGCCACAATTTCACATTATTGTGGAGAATGATGATTTTACCCAACCCGGTCCCCTGATCGACCTCGAGGATGAACAGTTGCCTCAACAGACGGCGGAAACCCATGCAGCCGATCATCCTAACCCGTAAACAGATATAGGGAACACCAATAAGTTCCTTACTTTATCGCCGACCGCTCTTCTCGGGTTGACATCTCAGAAAGTTTTACGTGTCACGGGTTTCATGGTAGGTCACCTATTAACAGTCCTTATTGATTCGGGCAGTACTCATAACATAATCCAACCACGCGTGGCATCCTTCCTTAATCTGCATATCGATCCGATCAACCCATTCTCAGTCATGGTTGGCAACGGTGATTGGATTCAATGCAAGGGCTTATGTCCCGAGGTTAGCATTCTGCTGGCCAATTGCCCATTTAAAATTCCATTAGTCGTGCTTCCCATTGAAGGTGCGGATGTTGTTCTTGGGCTCGCATGGCTCGGTTCCTTGGGTATGATTACAACAAACTTCTCAATCCCTTCCATCACATTCACCCACAAAGGCCAGCCTCTCACACTTTCTGCTGAACCCTTAGCAAGTACGGCTACGTCTACTACCATAAACCACCTTCTAAAAAAAGATGCCATTGCATCCATGCACACCCTAATATTCAAACATCAAACTTCAAATGAGGTCACACCCAAACATTCAAATCCTCAAATTCAACAATTATTACACACATATGGGCACATCTTCAAAACACCATCGAACTTGCCCCCACCCCGCCAATACGACCATCACATCCACCTACAACCAAACAGCCAACCTGTTAATGTTCGTCTGTACCGATACCCTCATTACCAAAAGGAGATCATGTCTAACCTCATCAAGGAAATGTTGTCTGAAGGGATCATTAAACCTAGCACCAGCCCCTATTCATCCCCAGTCTTACTAGTCCATAAAAAAGATGGCACGTGGCGGTTTTGTGTTGACTATCGTGCTTTAAATGCCCTCACCATCCGGGATAGATTTTCGATACCCACTATTGATGAACTTTTGGATGAATTACACGGTGCAAAAATATTTTCTAAATTGGATCTACGGGTAGGGTATCACCAGATTAGAGTAGCGCAAGAGGATACATCAATGACGGCTTTTCGTACAACCGATGGGCAATATGAGTTCATCGTCCTACCTTTTGGCTTATCGAACGCTCCTTCCACATTCTAAGCCGCCATGAATGATATTTTTCGTGATGTTCTACGACAGTTTGTATTGGTTTTCTTCGACGACATACTTTTTTATAGCAAATCCCAATCAGAACATATAATCCATCTTCAACAGATTTTTCAAATCCTTTATACACACCAATATTATGCTAAGCTATCTAAATATGTGTTTGGAGTTACAAAGATCAATTATCTGGGTCATGTTATATCCAGTTCAGGCATGGCCACCGACAAAGAAAAGATTATCTCCATTCAAAACTGGTCAATCCCTACATCACAAACAGCCCTTCGCGGGTTTCTTGGCTTGACAGGTTATTACCGAAGGTTTGTACGGAGCTACGCCAACATTGCGGGACCACTCACAGATTTGCTGACAGGCAATAACAAGTTTATGTGGTCTGAAAAAGCTCAAACAACATTCGACACACTCAAATAGGCAATGATAAAACTACCTACCCTCACATTACCCAATTTTTCCGTTGTTTTTGATGTCACAACAGATGCGTCGGATTATGGCATTGGCACAGTTTTATCTCAACAAGACAAGCCTATTGCCTTCTTTAGCAAGAAACTCAGTCCAAATTAAGATGCAGGCCGCGTCCGCTTATATCCGCGAATTATATGATATCACAGAAGTCGTCAAGAAATGGCGACACTATTTATTGGGTCACCGATTTTGAGTTTTTACCGATCACTGAAGCTTACGCCATCTCTTGACTCAAGTTATTCAAACTCCAGAACAACACAAATGGGTAAGCAAATTGATCGGGTATGATTTTGAAATCCATTATAAACCAGGGAAAAAAACCATGTTGTTGACGCCCTAAGCCGGATAACTGATGCACAACTATTGACACTTTCCATGCCCCATTTTCCATGGTTATATGAACTTAGAGACTACTACACGTCCACCCAAGACGGCCGCGAAATGCTTCGACAAATAACAGAATCTCCGGACCACCACCCTAACCAACAGTTGCGTGACGGCTTAATTTATCGGGAAATAAGCTTTTCATTCCTCTTCTCCCTTCCTTACAGCTCAAACTATTGAATGAATTTCATTCAAGTAAACTGGGCGGGCACTCCGGTATTACAGCTACCATCAAAAGGATAAAATGCTCCTTCTCCTGGCCCAACCTTCGATAAGAGATCTCACAGTACATCAACAGATGCAAGGTATGTCAACAAACCAAATATTCCACTCAAAAACTGTATAGGTTACTTCATCCTCTTCCAATTCCCAATCAAGTGTGGGAGGAGTTATCTATGGATTTCATCACCAACCTACCACCATCGATCGGGAAAAACGCCATCTGGGTCATTGTCGATCGGCTAACCAAATTCGCACACTTTATTCCATTATGGCCAAACTACACCGCCACCTCTCTTTCCACCATTTTCCTTGATCAAATCTACAAGTTACATGGTCTCCCAAAGAGCATCCTTTCGGATCGGGACCCCATCTTCCTCAGCAAATTTTTGGACAGAATTATTTCGTTCCGTCGGTACTACTCTCTTGCATTCCAGTGCCTACCATCCTCAGACGGATGGTCAAACCGAAGTGGATAACCGGACGTTAGAGAGTTACTTAAGATGCTTCGCATGTGATCAACCCAAATGCTGGACCAAATACTTGTACCTAGCTGAATTTTGGTACAACACGAGCTACCATAGTGCAATCGACATGACACCGTTTCAGGCACTCTACAGGCGGCCACCACCATCCTTGCCCCACTACACGCTGAACGTAACCAGAACCACCACTATTGACGAAACCTTATTGGAACATCAAAGGGTACTTGACCTGCTCAAATCCACACTGCAAATATCCCGACAAAGAATGGCGAACCAGGCTAATAAACACCACCAAGACAAAGAATTCTCGATCGGTGAGTTGGTCTTGCTGCATTTACGCATGTACTAACAACAATCAGTAGCTTCCTGGGCTATTGAGAAGTTGAGTCATCGTTACTATGGTCCTTTCAAAATCATTGATCGTATCGGGAAGGTCGCGTATCGTTTAGAGTTGCCGGCAGGCTCCCGCATGCATCCGGTCTTCATGTCTCACTATTACGTGCTTGTAAAGGAGACTGGCAGACAGAATTCACCCCCTTACCACCGGATTTCCTAAACACAGTGCAGCTAGCTGACAGCTCCAGCCTTAAGGATAAGGCCGATTTCGAAGGGCGGGATAATGTTACGACCCATGTAAGTAACAGTGGCCCAAGCGTGCAGTCTCGCCCCACACGCATTATCACCAAACCCATCCATTTTCTCAATTAACAGAAAAGTTCCAGGACTATAATTAAAGCATGTTTGAGGGAGGGGAATCAAGGGACATTTCTAGAATATGGGTCTCTATTTTATTATGTGGTTTGCATTCCATAATTGCTTTCTGTAAGTGGGAGTTGTCAATTCTTTTTGCTGAATTATTATCATGTATTTTGGTGGGTGTAATGATTATGTAGAGTGTGTACTAGGCTGTCAAAAGTCCTTGTGTTGCTATATGTATATGTCGTGTACTGAGTGTTTGAAAATAAGAAAGTTGCATTATTCTATTTCTTCTTCTATGTGTTATTCTTCTTGGAGACCGGTTCATCTCTAATAGAACCATATCATAGTAGGTCTGCATATGATTACAAAAAGATAGACTACCACCATCATAGACGAACTAGATCTGCCACAGCTGCAAATAGTATAATATCTGAATGATTCTACGATTTAATATATTAACCTTCCATATACTTACCACATAAGGTAGTTGTTAGCAGCATGCTATCTACATGCCAATATGTCATGTTATTATAAGTACACTACACATCTTAACCTTTTTTTTCGCAAATAGCAGATGGACCAGCAAATCTCATTATTTGCTCTTGGTAGTCATTGTTTATTGTTAAACAGAAAGTAAATACTTCTTACTGGACTTTAAGTAGGTATACCATAATTTGAAGAAAAGTTTGGCTTAAATAATGCAATAGCACTTCTAATTTTCGTAAACAAACATAGAGTTTTTTTTCACAAATAACAGCTGGACCAGCGAATCTCATTATTTGCTCTTGGTAGTCCTAGTATTGTTAAACATAAAAAAAAAAATTCTTACTCGACTTTAACTAGGTATACAATTATAAAGTAATATGAAGATATATTTGATATATTTATAATGCAAAAGCAGTTCTATTTTTTGTAAACAAAGCTGGAGTGGAAAAGTATTATAACATCATAAACAAATTTTTTATTATAAACAGTGAGACATTCAACTTTGTCATTCAGGGAAAGACTAACTTGGTGAAGTCCAAGAAATAATCAACAGTTTTCTCCAATCTCCATCCTCCATGTTCGCTAGTCCATGGCGGCAGAGAATGATGGAAAAGAGTCAGCATCACTTTCATACCGTAAGAACGGGCCCTATTGATGATCCACTTATATCTTTCCAACGCCGCATAGTTTACCTAAGAAAGAAATGATGCATCGAAATTAATTGCAACTGAAAGCTAGACAGGTACTAGTTCATAATAAAACTCTGAAAACATTACGACAAAAATATAAAAAATTAAATATAAATAAGACTTCACATGTTAAATTTACATGGTGAGTTGTCCAATTTCAAATCTGTATCTTAAAATCCTAAAATTTTCAAAATAAAAAATATGCACGTGGATCCGCACCCATATTCAACACCCGTACCCGTGTCCGGGTAAAAGCTCTTAGCTACTTTGCAGTTACTACAGTGGTGACTCTAAAATTAGAATACCATGCATAATGATAGAGGAATAAGAAAAAAGTAACACCCCTACAATAATAGCATCTGAGTCCCACAAAAAAAAGAAAGAAAGAACCTCACCAGTTGATGAGTACTTCTTCACTGCTTTTTGGGCTTCTCTTGACAGCCCTGTAAACATTTAATTAGTCAAAAGCATGAAATTAAAAAACCAAGAATCGTTAAAATAAATTAACAAATAATAAATCACAAAAGAAAAATTACCATGACTTTCATATAGAATTTCCTTAGGTGATACTTGTCCAGAAATAAAATTAAAGCACTTTAGCATCTGCAATATATCCCATCTTTTAGGATTATTTTTTTTCTTCAGAACTTTCAACATCTATATAGTCAAAAAACATATAAAAATCGAAGGAACATACTTGCATTAGCAGTCCCCAAAGCAGAATATGAACTATCATCGCTAAAGGAACCAACCCAGAACTTCAAAGTAGCACAATCAAAAAAGCAAATCCATATGCAGTCGAACCTGAAAGGAAATCTTCGATATATTATTTATTTTGGTATTTGTACGATTTAAACATAAAATTTAATTACACTTAGTTATCCTCTCCACTAGATCATTAATTTAATTGATTCCGTCAAAAGTCAAAAGTCAATTCTAGCAATATCTATCTTTTTACTTATAAGAGATATTCCATTATCGTGAAAAATTAAATTATGTTTTTATGGAATATATCTCTACCAAGGCAATAAAAATCGAAAAAGAAATATCGAGGTGTGATATTTTTTAGATCTTCTTTGCAACATTGATAAGGTGACAAGCTCAAACAAAGAATTTCGAGATTTAATATTCTTTAGAGAACTCGTGCTACAATTAATAACGATCAGTTTTTTTTCAAAATTTATTCTATCTTCGCACTCAAAATATATTCTCATCATAGAAAAGACTTGTTATCCTCATGAATATTAATATTCAGTGGTAGAATATTAATACCTATTTTTATCTCGTGCCAGAAATTTTTAAGTAATTTTTCTCCCGTTTCTTAAATTAAATATAATTTCGGAGAAAATTATTTTAAATACTTAAAAATATTTTCTACACTCTCAATATATTTTATATATTAGGAAATATATTGTAAGTATTTATTCTAGTCAAAACATTGGTCAAAAGATGTATCTATTTCAAAGAAAGACCAACCGTATTTTATTCGGAACTAAAACCTGATTTAATCTTACTAAATCCAAATAAAATACTTCCACTTGCTAGAATGACTTCAAACCTGAGGTGGGTCACTTAAATACTATTTTCTATGCATGGTAAAAGTTTCATAATTTTTCAAGAATTTTTGTCCGGGCAAGAAAATCGAGATAGTGGGTTCACGTTTGACCACGTTTGACAACGTTTGACCAAGTCAACGTTGACCAAAATTGACAAAACTTTCCAGAATTTAATTTTATAATATTCCTAAGTACTCCATAATTTTAGAATTATTTATTGGATATTTTTCGTTTTTTTGGGTATTTAATTAACGATACATGTTACGTATTTAATCGTTAATTGTTACGAATCCGATACAACATATTAAAGATAAGAACAGCTGGGATACTTTACCACAAACCACTCCAAAGAAACACAATACCACCCCCAACAAACACAATACCACTTTCCACCTCATCAATCCACACGTTTTCAATCCTAACCACTCCTTTTACCTTGAATCTCAACCACTCCTTCCACCCAACTCCTCCTATAAATAACCCCCTTCCCCCAACCATTTAACACAAGCTAAAGAGCCAAAGAATTGCTGGGAATTTAAGCAGTAGAGCTCTCTCCAAATATCCAAACACTCTATATACATACTTCTTCTCAAAAACCTTCTCTTTCTTATATATACTTAAATATAGACATGCTTTTTGTTCCATAAAGCTTAGTTCCACCAACCAAGATTTCTCCCACCTAGAAAGCTCATCTACCACTACTATCCGGCCTCCCGAAGAGCTACCCAAGTTCGACCATAAAGCAAAAATTCGGCAAAACCTCGGCGAATTTTTCCGGCGATCTCCAAAAGTGGTAACATTTTAGCTTCATATTCGAGTCTTAATCGACCATATTTTATATACATATAAGAGCTCTATAACTTCATCTACTCTTTTTTAAGCTCTTATATCGGATCTCAAACCGAGACCATAAAATCCGTACAAGGATTAAATTTCGAACAAAGATTCGAAATATTACAACGAAAAGAGGTTATATTTGACGACGGTCAAATTTTTACATCGAGCTTGATTTGATTTCCTTCTATCACCTTAGTGTTCCTGGGGAAAAGAATCTAAAAGCCTTAATTAAAACTTTAACGCACTTACTTTGCCATTAAAATTTTATTATCTTGATATATATAACTGTGCTAAAGCGTGATTTGTTTCCCTTCTATCACCTCTAGTGTTCCGGGGGAAATAAGTTGTTAAACTTCTATTTATATATTTTTCGCACTTTTTATTCTAGTCCTCACACTTGTGGGTGATTCTACTTTAAACGCATAATAGCGTGGCGAAAGCCTTTTACATATTTTCCGCACTTTTTATTCTCGTTCTCACACTTGTGAGTGATTTTATTTTCCGCACCTTTTTTTCTCGTCCTCACACTTGTGAGTGATTTTACTTTTCGCACTAATTTAATGCATAATAGCGGCCCTCATTTTATCATATAGATAAGAGAGTTACTTTTCTGTACGTGTGTGTAAGAACCCCAAATTTTGGATATAATTAAAACTTTTTATTATGTACTGAGGTAATGGTGAATAGTGATTACGACTACGATGTAACGATTGAAATAATGAATGAAAGGAATAGATTTGGATTCAAATGTTTATATGCCATGAAGAATACTATGGGTTGAAAACTTAGGTAAGAATAATCTATCTCCTAGGGGAATAAGATATGGCAATTCCAAGCCGGAGAATATTCTCGTGTCATCCGGATCGAAAACGATTAGTCCAGTGGTTCCGTGAAAGGGTTAAGGAACGCCCGAGAAATAACAAGGACATTGTCACAAATATAGGGAATAAAGGAAGAATATAGAATGAATAGTGTTTTTGGTGGAAATGAGAATATTATGAGACGACACTATATAGAAGTATTCGGAACGGATTTCCGAGTTCGTATTAGTGATCAAGGGGGAAAATAAGTGTATGTAAAAGCTGTCGGATTCTGAAAAATCGCACTTTTATTTTCTCCGAGAGTTCCCTGGACACTGAAAGACTTAAGAATTTAACGAAGGGATTTAAGGAATATAAATTCGAAAGTTAGTAAGAAAGATGGAGAATGATGGTATTAATATTAAGAAGATTCCCGGTGAACCCTAATTAGAAATCCGTGAGATATTCCTACGAATGATCAATCGAAACGAGCAATAACCGGACAAAGAAACAAATAAACGGCCAAGAGATGACATGTGCAATTTGTGGAAAAAGAATGATACAAGTGACTTACATATAAGTCAACTAAAAAAGGAGTGGTGTAATTACAATTAGCCAAGAATGGAGTTGCTTGATATAATGCCAACACATGGACAAGTAATGGATCAACAAGTGGCACCGATAGAGTGTTAACAACACAAAAGGCAAGAGATGCATCCAATATAGATAGATATTACTTGTATTATTGCATTACACACCAAAACACAAAGCAAAACACAAACTCTCTCCATTTTCTAAAACCTGCCCAGCAAGAACCACTATGAAAGAAAAATTTATATCTCCATTTCTATCCATGATAAAATCACCAAATTTTAACCATAGCCTCTCCACTCCATGGGTATATTCGCTCAAAATTTCATGGCCAACAAAGTTGTATAGCCTAGTCAAATCCATGCTCAAAGTTGGGGGAACAAATCTGCCCAGTTTCTGTCCAGCAGAAAAAGAGGGCTCAAAACCCTAGCTAGGAAGCTTCATATCTGATGATCTAGGATTCAAAACAAAGCTTATGAAGAGCCCAAGATGTGGTAAAAATTTGAGAGCTAAATTCTTATTTTTCAATTTTCTATGATTTTTACAAGTTTAGGGTGAATAGTAACTTCCAAGAACTAATCTTTGATTTCTTGTTTTCTTTGGTTGATCCAAGCTTTGTTAAGGCTATACAAGGACTAGAAAAAGCTTAGTAAGGCTAGTACACACTCCAAGGAAGGTATAAACTTCAAGAACCCAAGTTTTTGTTTTGAGTTTTAATGGAGTTTTAGATGAGTTTTGGTGATGATATTATTATAAGCATGATTATAAGCATGATTATGAATGGGGTTTTGATAAATGTTAAAAATAGTTAGATGAACGGAAAGGCATTGCTTGGCCTCAATTCATGGTTAGAAATCATGCATATGTGTTGTTTGGAGTGGAAACTATGATTATTGGAGGGTTTTGATTTTGGAAATATCCGATTTATAGCCATCGTAATGCTGAATTTTTGTTAACACATAGAAACCAAGCATGGCAGTTAATATAGGTTCCTAACCTTGATAATATTATGACTGGTCCATGTAGAACTCGAGCCATAGATCGTTTTGGTGTGAGAATCGAGACATTCCGACTTACAGTTTAGGAGTTATTGTCAAATTACTAAAATTGGTTCGGAACCGTAAGTAAAAGTTCGTAACTTCAATTGAACCCTCGTAAAGCATGTTACTCAGTGGCGAATCTTGGTAGATAAATACTAGGGGTCATAAGGAAGGTATGAAAGAAAACCACATGTCGAACGGATCGTTTTCCGATTTTATAAAAATGTTCGAATCTAGGTTAAACGCGAAGGAACCCCTTAAAAGTATAAATTTGGTTATAACTTAGAAAACGAATGATAAAACTCGAGGTATAATCTCGGTTCATAATCGATCGACTTTAGAACTTATACGACTTAAGTATATACCGAGTGTGGGTATGATGACATGTCTTAATAATGAACGAATGTCGGATCATATCGGTGATAAAAAGAGTTACACTAAAAGGTGTATAACGAGATAATTCGAAAACGTGTTTCGACTTAAGTGAAGTTTATACTTAGACTTTTAAACGGTGTTAAGTGGTTAATCTCGAATGTTCTGATTCTTTATAGATCATCGAGCAGACCCAGGACACGCTATCTCCACCCACACCTGAGTACCAGGCAAGTTTCCAATACCTTGGAACTGTTGTTGTGATAATATGTATATCTGTTGTTTCTGATACATATGCCATAGCATGCATGCCTATTGTCAAATTAGTTTATGATACCTGTTCCCTGAATTGATATTGGCTTATAGACTAGATACGAATTATCAGTTATAAGCCCAATTGTTTTGATAAGACCCTTAGCGAAGGGCATATGATATTCATTCTTAAATATAGACCGGGAGTCGGTATTTTGAGATATAGATAGTCGTGGAAACCCGGAGGGATTCCAACGGCAGATTATTATTTATCTTGAGGAATGTTATTATTAAACATTATTTATATTTCCATAAAGTATCAATTACTTGGAAATATTTCGAGGAATGTTATTCGAGTATTATCTCAGTAGAGAAATATTAAATGAATGTTAGTTTCGAATATTCATTTAAAGTTGATTATTTATTGAATATTTTTTTGATATTCATTAGAATGTTATTTATTAAATGAATATTACTATCGAATATTCATTTAAGGTTTATATACTTGATGAATATTATTTTAAAATATTTATTGAAAGTTCTATTTACTTAAGGAATATTATTTCGATTATTCCTTTAAAGTTTTGATTACTAAAGGAATATTATTTGGATATTCATTTAGAAGATTATTTATTAAATGAATATTATTTTCAAATATTCATTTAAAGTTTGACTCATTTATTGAATATTATTTTAAATACTTATTGGAGACTAATTATTAATGAATATTATTTTGAATATTCATTTAAGGAGGGATTTATTTAGTAAATAATTCTATATATTCATTCGAGGATTACTTACGAGCAACATTATGATTTAATAATATTCCGTAATTATTATTGAGTTAATAAATATTCTTGGAATATTTATTTAATTCTTTTAAATTCTTTTTAAAATGATTTATATTATTTGGAGATTATCTTTCACCTCCAAATATTATGTAAAATATTTCGGAGTCCTACGATTAATATTATATTAAGAAAGGTCCTCAAGATTCCATTCTTCACTCGAATCTATCTCTTAAATTATAAGGGAACCTTACTTGAGAAAGGTTATTTATCTTGTCGACTTCCCGGTCATAATTTATCCTTTTCACTCGCAACTTGGTTGCCATGGACACATTAAGTCTGTGTGTACCTTCTCATCGTTCGAGGGGTAAGATTGTTGGAACAAGTTGATATCCATTAACAAGCAAAAGCTTGGGAATTGTTGGTGAATTTTCCTTTCCAACTAGATACGACTACTTTCCGGAGTCTTATCAACAAGTATTTCACTTGGGGAAAGGAGGACAAACTCTACGTTTCAATGCTGTGGATTTATTCGAACTAGGAGTCGTGTGTAAGTGGCCGAGTCGCGCGGTCCATCACAAGGCCTAACCATTGGCCAGGGAGTTACTATTAAAGGCAATCAACAAGTGGAGCCGTTAGTTCTTCCTTCTACCGGTAGTAAACTATATTGGGCTGTACCATCCCCGACTGATCATCAGGGAGTAGGACAGATGGCGCGTGATAACTCCAATATTTGTTCATCTCCCAACTTGGGAATTCCCTGCAACACGTATCGAAGAAACTTCTTTCAGGTTGACGGTGTCTTCCGCAACACGTATCGAAGAGACTTCTTTCAGGTTGTAGGACTTCGAAAAATGTTAATAACTAGAATTGCACTATTTTCCTTGCAAGTTCCTCTTTATATGATAAATGATAATATCTTGCTTATTTTCGACATAGCAGATATTCCCACATATATTTACATTTTGAGTTACCTTGTAACTTCATCGTTCATATTATACTGGCATCATTTCCGTAAATGCATGGCATATGGTTTGAAAGATACTTTTGAACTGTTATATATTATCGTTCAGTTAAATATTATTGTTGGTGGGCTATTGCTCACCCTTGCTTTATTATTATATCACAACAACAGCTAGACCAATGACTCACACAAGGCGCACTCGACGCTGGCGAGGACGATGAGACTACCAGAGCCGAAGAGAAAGCTATTGGTAGGATAGATTTATTCTTTCAGTACGAAGTATATGCTCTAGTATGACTTATGCAAATGAATGGAAAAGAGTATGTATTCATATTGAAATTCTTTTGGATTGTAAGAACTCATATTGTGCTTAATAAAATTTGGTAGTTACTCTGATTTCATCTCTGGGACTATAACGGGTGTATTTTATATTGTTGTGTTGGGTCATAAAGATGTAATTTATTTTGAGTTGAAGTAAGTTCAAGTATTGTGAACAGTAATGGAGACCGTAACGACCGGATCCCGGACCCCGGATCTGGGGGTGTTACAGAAGTGGTATCAGAGCGTACGTTATAAACCCCAGAGATGAGGCGACGTTAAAACAATAAATTCACTAAGATAATAAGAACTCTTGCCAAGTTCATAGTCGGACTACTTAATGTAGTGATGACATATAAAACCCTTATGGGAACTCTTAAGTATTATGATAGTAACTTAGCTCGATATCGTACTGACGAGTAAGGCGATAGACCTTGAGGCATACGAGCAGCAGCGCGATAATGCTTTATATGCTGAAGATCAGCGGGTAAATTCGATGGAGTACCCTACTGGAGACCCGGAAGAGGTTCCAGCAGATAAGGAAAATCCTGTTAGGATAAGGAGCTTACCCTCGAGGAATAAGGGCTGTAGCCAGAAAGACAGAGATGATTGAGGTATAGTGCTCAGAAATGTGCGCATAAAGAACTAAGCTATTAGCAAGAGAACTGAAGATTCATGTTGGATTCGTGGCCGGACTACTGGAGGTAGTACCAGCAAGTAAGACGGATTGGAAGAATTACGTGAGATCTTATGCGGGAAAAGATGAGAATCATTAGAGACTTTCATATTAACGAAAAGAGTGCTAGAGGGATGTATGATTCTCAAAGGCATCGATATAAGACGAGGAGCAGAGTCCCTAGGAATAGTTGAGAAGAGGCAATAAGTGCCATATCATTTGATAAATGAATAAGTATGAATATTGTCAGTAATAATTCGCCATGAGAAGGCAGATGCCATAGGTTGTAATTTATGAAACCAAATTGAGGTTAATGAGGTGGTTTTATTCAGGGAAATGTTCATGTTATGAATGAATAAATTAAAAAGTAAAGACATTGGGAAGTGACAGCATGATTGGATAAAGTTATATAAGGAAGTAGTAAGCAAGACAATGATATCAGAACCTACCGGAAGATAAGACCAGTGAATCAAGATGAACTCGTAATGAGACTACTGTCAAAGACTGAGTATAGGGTTATTTCAACTCAGTGAAATGATGAACCAGAAATGTTAGATGCATGTGATTCAGAGGAATATTAAATTCCTTCTTTTCTTTGAATGGATTATAGTAGTTACCTTAAGTTTACTCCGACGCGGAATTATAATGGATCAAGCAATACGATCAGCAGTTAAAGAGAAAAATGTGAGAAAATCTTCCGGGGGCTAAAAGATGAAATTGGTAATGACCAAGAGTTGGCATTGCTTAATGGAAAAAAAAAAGACTTTGTGCTTCTAACGACGCTTCGCATAAAGGATTAGGATGTGTGCTTGCACAGCATGACAAAGTACTTGCGGATGCATTTGGACAGCACGATTCACCAAGTTCGGATGGCCTTAGTAGTGCCAATTTTTGTGGAACAACCAACTCCGACGGTAATGTCCCTTCTGAGACTAGTAGTCAGGTAGACTAACATTTGGTAATATTGAATATCAGGACATATAGGTAACAGGACGTTGTGACAGGTTTCGGTTTGAAGCTGTTGATTCCCTTCTAAGGGATGTATATAATTGGTTCCTCTCCAATGGGTAAACTTCCAATCTGATGACGATTATTTCGTTAACTATGATCACTTATGATTCTACCTGCTTGGAGGTTCATAGAATTATTCTTCAGGTTTCGAAACTGGTCTCCTTAATGTTACCAGTAGGTGGATAGATTGACCAAAATTTCCCTGATTCTGGAAAGAAATCCGGAGAATTTTGGAAAACCTTGTCTTTCTGATTATCAGAGAACATCATTGAAAAAAATGGAAACTGGAGCGAACCCTGTGGATTGGGTAAGGATGCTGTCATATTGGTTAGTAGACGGAACCTGAGTATTACAATCGATGGTAGAGATAAAATAATGAAGTGAGATTGGACGGAAACAGGAAATGTAAGTAAGAAACCAGCCGGACTAAGAAACTCCGGGATTGACTTAAATGAAAAGGCTGTTATGCCAGGAATGGTAAGCTTGCGTGGCACGCGGTATTGATAAGAATAGTTGAAAAGATTAAAGTAGGGGAAAGGTGACCGGAGACGGTGCCGAGAAGTCGATTAAGACTTATATGGAGTAAAGTTTTGGAAAGGTAGAAGGGTATCAAAGAAGAAGGCACAATGCCAGCAATTGCTAGAAAAGTAATGCTAATTAGCCAACCCCTAAAATCATATATTTTTTTTTATTAGTGTGGCCAGTTGAGGCCAAGTCACAAAGGATTATCAAGTGACTAGACCAACAATGAAAGGACAAAGCAGGGTTGCTTCTAAGAAAGCACCGACTGCAAGGGCTTCTGATATAAAGGAAACATTAATGAGGTCGTAGGAATCTTCTGCTGAACAACCCATGTTTTGATTGGGAATTCACTAGACTTTTTGGGATGGGGTCACCCGTACTAAAGTGATTCATGTGTATACGATTGTCCAAGATTACGAGTATAAATAAAAGTATAGTAACTTGAGATGTATGATGTTAAGGTATCATGAATACTATGAATATATTATGATGGAGGAAAGTAAACAATGAAGGTATATGAAGAGAGTATAAAAATGGTCAGAAATTGAACATTATGCTGTAGGAATTTTGTCTGAGGCAAGTACCTTTGCGAAGAACGATAAGCACTAAGAGATTCACGTTGAACTCGACCAATATCTTCTAGAACATCGTTGCTACCATTACCAAGTTCTGTAAGAGAGCAGATAGGAATACGTTACCTTTTGGAAGGCCAAATAGGTTGACAACTATCTGAAAGAAGAAATTAGCAGTAAGCTACCGATCGATTATCAAATAAGAATGATTGAAAAGAGACCCTTATTAAGGATACAGGATTTGATTTCCAATTATAGGATGCAGGAATTCCTTGGCAGTTGAATTAAGGATAAGATATCCATAAAGTAAGACAAACCCTGGGGAATGCCCAAGGGATGGCATTAACCCTAATAAAGACATTGTGAATTCAAATGATATGAGTTGGATTTGCTAAGGCAACAATGACCTGTAAGGATTATTAAAAAGAGTTATGGAAAGAACATAGACAGAATTATTAGAGTATTGATCAATGACATTTTGTGATACCCTGTACCTAGAAAATACAGGATGAATGATGAGGATGACCTAAGAAACCTTACAAGGAAAAAGGTAATATTCCGAACTTCAAAATGGAAATTTGGTAAGGAATGTATGACATAGTAACAATAATGCCAGGTGAGGCATGTATAAAACCCTGAGGAAGTATGGATTGAACCTATGAAGGTTGAGATTATCCTAAGATAAGGAAAGAACTAAGAAAAGAAGTATCCTAAGTAGGATTGGGAATAAACGTGATAAAGTTCCCACGGGTAGGTGGAAGCAATGACTTATGGAGAAAGACTGATAGTTATATTTTCTCCTTCGGCAGAGTTTAAGGGAGAATGCTTTAACCCAACAGTGATGAGAATGAGGTAGAAAAATTTGAGTTGGAACGTATCCAGAGAATATTGATTTTAAGAAATTATTATTATCAGAAAAGGCCAATGAGGTGGCCGACAGTCTAAGTATAAAGGAATAATTACAAATGTTCATACCGAAGAAACAAAATGAGATTTGGAAAGACCTTGAAGGTCATATCGGAGTGGAGGAATTTACATTCCTTTTGATGATTGTGCAAGAATTGAAGGTAATAATAGTTAAGTAAAGATTCGATTCCTGATGGAGTCTTAAGCATATTACGTACCTTAGAAGGTCCCGTTTTGAGGCAACCCAGGACTGTGATACAAAATTGACGAAGTAAACCGTTAAGTTTCCAGTCTTTTATGGAAGCTGCATGAGTGATAGTTTCATCAACCTGACATAGCTGCGATGCTTAAAACCCTTCTGCAATTTTATCTACTTCATGTAATATCTACATCAAGTTCAGGAAGTGTTCCTTGTAGATAAGGAATAGTGATTACATTATCTCCCTAAAGGATTGAAACCCGTATGGTTAGCTATTAACGCACTACGTAAACAACAAGCGATGGTGATTCTTCAAAGTAAGTAGATGACAACGTAAAGATAAAGAGAGTGCTGCTATTAATGAGCTAAATGGCATGTTGATGAATGACAAGCATGTTTGTGTTAGTGTACTTCTGCGCAAACAAGATAGAGAATATGAGGTTGATGATTCATGATGCTAAATGTATTCACGTGGAAAGAATTAATGAGACTTGGAGGGAAGTGTAGTTGAGCCCGAGACTTATTGGGCCACCTGAGAGTTTAAAAGTTTTCGGAAAGTGGTATTCGAGCCTGCCTTACCCCTAAAACTTATAGCATGATCGTAGCGTGTTTCATGTGGCAAGGCTACACCAGTAAAATGTATATGGTCGATAGATGATAAGAATACGAGTAGGTAGATATACGACCTGGTCTGACTTACGAAGAACAACCTGTGGAAAATCACGGGTAGAAAAGAACAAGTGATGAGAAACAAGGTCGGCGGAAGTAGATTATATTGGATCTAAGCTAAAGGGACCAGCCAGATTCATTTCGGAAAGTTTAAATTGGAATAATGTGATGATTATAGAGTAAATGTGACGGGATACCAATAAGGAGGTACCAAGTGCAAAAGATGTCTCAATAAAGAGATGAAGGTGGAAGTAAATAAGAATCAAATAATAAGAAGGATGTGATTGATAAAGAAAATATGGGGAAGATAATTATGGAATGTGAAGCAAGGAATGTTATTAATGTATTAATAAATGGGTTTTCTGATGAATTCTCGGGATGAAAACCTGATAGTGTTAATATTATAGATATGAAAAAGCTAGTAGCGACATGGAATGTTAGTAACAATGGTGTCAAGCGAGAAACTAAGATTTAACCTGAGAGGTTCAAAGATTTTCCAAAAGTAAGTTTTGCTAAGGTTGAACCAGAGTACAGGTCTAGAGAATAGTGGACAAAGCAGCAAGATATGTTGACACGTGAGGTTACGATCAAATAGTATTGGATATAATTATGATTAATTTCTTCCTTGATGAACCTCTATAGTTCAGAGGTAAATTCTGAGTATGATATTTTACAATCATGAAAGCTTTCTATAATCCTTTAGAACTCTTTTCTTATCTTCTCTCTTATTCATCTTCTTTATGAATTGAGAAGAACAACCCTTTAAGGAGGGGAGGTACTGCTACGTGACTATCTGTCTATGTGATAGAAGTCTAAGTGGAATACCATAACTTGTTTAATTGCTTGTCAAGTACTAAAGGTTGGCCCCCTTCTGTACTAACTATGCAATATAACAAATGTTCGATTGATCATAGTGATCTCTCAATAAATCTTTCCACATCTCTATATTGATCGAGATTGCGAAGATTAAAGTGATCAGGAAATACACAGTGCGAGCAAAGTTATCTCCGAATTCGCAGCACGGTAGTGATACCAAATTCGCAGTGGGATAGTGATACCAATGTTACTGTAGGTATCAATAAGGATAAGACTGAGTAAGAGCATAACCCTGATAGTGTGTTGTACGAAAAGTGACAAAGTTGATGGAAAAAGGATAAAGTATGGATTGTAGCACTGGAAGATGTGCTGAGAAATGGTAGAACGACTAAGAATTGACCGGGAAGCTAAAAAGTGAACGACAGACAAATGACTCTTTGCTTCCTACCTGATTCCGGGATGGAATCCTTTTAAGGAGGGGAGACTGTAAGAACCCCAAATTTTGGATATAATTAAAACTTTTTATTATGTACTGAGGTAATGGTGAATAGTGATTACGACTACGATGTAACGATTGAGATAATGAATGAAAGGAATAGATTTGGATTCAAATGTTTATATGCCATGAAGAATACTATGGGTTTTCAACTTCGGTAAGAATAATCTATCTCCTAGGGGAATAAGATATGGCAATTCCAAGCCGGAGAATATTCTCGTGTCATCCGGATCGAAAACGATTAGTCCAGTGGTTCCGTGAAAGGGTTAAGGAACGCATGAGAAATAACAAGGACATTGTCACAAATATAGCGAATAAAGGAAGAATATAGAATGAATAGTGTTTTTGGTGGAAATGAGAATATTATGAGACGACACTATATAGAAGTATTCGGAACGGATTTCCGAGTTCGTATTAGTGATCCAGGGGGAAAATAAGTGTATGTAAAAGCTGTTGGATTCTGAAAAATCGCACTTTTATTTTCTCCGAGAGTTCCGTGGACACTGAAAGACTTAAGAATTTACGAAGGGATTTAAGGAATATAAATTCGAAAGTTAGTAAGAAAGATGGCGAATGATGGTATTAATATTAAGAAGATTCCCGGTGAACCCTAACTAGAAATCCGTGAGATATTCCTACGAACGATCAATCGAAACGAGCAATAACCGGACAAAGAAACAAATAAACGGCCAAGAGATGACATGTGCAATTGGTGGAAAAATAATGATACAAGTGACTTACATATAAGTCAACTAACAAAGGAGTGGTGTAATTACAATTAACCAAGAATGGAGTTGCTTGATATAATGCCAACACTTGGACAAGTAATGGATCAACAAGTGGCACCAATAGAGTGTTAACAACACAAATGGCAAGAGATGCATCCAATATAGATAGATATTACTTGTATTATTGCATTAAACACCAAAACACAAAGCAAAACACAAACTCTCTCCATTTTCTTAAACCTGCCCTACAAGAACCAATAAGAAATAAAAATTCATATCTCCATTTCTATCCATGATAAAATCACCTAATTTTAACCATAGCCTCTCCACTCCATGGGTAATATTCGCTCAAAATTTCATGGCCAACAAAGTAGTATAGCCTAGTCAAATCCATGCTCAAAGTTGGGGGAACAAATCTGCCCAGTTTCTGTCCAGCAGAAAAAGAGGGCTCAAAACCCTAGCTAGGAAGCTTCGTATCTGATGATCTAGGATTCAAAACAAATCTTATGAAGAGCCCAAGATGTGGTAAAAATTTGAGAGCTAAATTCTTATTTTTCAATTTTCTATGATTTTTACAAGTTTAGGGTGAATAGTAACTTCCAAGAACTAATCTTTGATTTCTTGTTTTCTTTGGTTGATCCAAGCTTTGTTAAGGCTATACAAGGACTAGAAAAAGCTTAGTAAGGCTAGTACACACTCCAAGGAAGGTATAAACTTCAAGAACCCAAGTTTTTGTTTTGAGTTTTAATGGAGTTTTAGATGAGTTTTGGTGATGATATTATTATAAGCATGATTATAAGCATGATTATGAATGGGGTTTTGATAAATGTTAAAAATAGTTAGATGAATGGAAAGGCATTGCTTGGCCTCAGTTCATTGTTAGAAATCATGCATATGTGTTGTTTGGAGTGGAAACCATGATTATTGGAGGGTTTTGATTTTTGAAATATCGGATTTATAGCCGTCGTAATGCCGAATTTTTGTTAACACATATAAACCATGCATGGAAGTTAATGTAGGTTCCTGACCTTGATAATATTATGACTGGTCCTTGTAGATCTCGAGCCATAGATCGTTTTGGCGTGAGAATCGAGACATTCCGACTTACAGTTTAGGAGTTATGGTCAAATTACCAAAATTGGTTCGGAACCGTAAGTAAAAGTTCGTAACTTCAATTGAACCCTCGTAAAGCATGTTACTCAGTGGAGAATCTTGGTAGATAAATACTAGGGGTCATAAGGAAGGTATGAAAGAAAACCACATGTCGAACGGATCGTTTTCCGATTTTATAAAAATGTTCGAATCAAGGTTAAACGCGAACGAACCCCTTAAAAGTATAACTTTGGTTATAACTTAGAAAACGAACGATAAAACTCGAGGTATAATCTCGGTTCATAATCGATCGAATTTAGAACTTATACGACTTAAGTATATACCGAGTGTGGGTATGATGACATGTCTTAATAATGAACGAATGTCGGATCATATCGGTGATAAAAAGAGTTACACTAAAAGGTGTATAACGAGATAATTCGAAAACGTGTTTCGACTTAAGTGAAGTTTATACTTAGACTTTTAAAAGGTGTTAAGTGGTTAATCTCGAATGTTCTGATTCTTTATAGATCATCGAGCAGACCCAGGACACGCTATCTCCACCCACACCTGAGTACCAGGCAAGTTTCCAATACCTTGGAACTGTTGTTGTGATAATATGTATATCTGTTGTTTCTGATACATATGCCATAGCATGCATGCCTATTGTCAAATTAGTTTATGATACCTGTTCCCTGAATTGATATTGGCTTATAGACTAGATACGAATTATCAGTTATAAGCCGAATTGTTTTGATAAGACCCTTAGCGAAGGGCATATGATATTCATTCTTAAATATAGACCGGGAGTCGGTATTTTGAGATATAGATAGTCGTGGAAACCCGGAGGGATCCAACGGCAGATTATTATTTATCTTGAGGAATGTTATTATTAAACATTATTTATATTTCCATAAAGTATCAATTACTTGGAAATATTTCGAGGAATGTTATTCGAGTATTATCTCAGTCGAGAAATATTAAATGAATGTTAGTTTCGAATATTCATTTAAAGTTGATTATTTATTGAATATTATTTTGATATTCATTAGAATGTTATTTATTAAATGAATATTACTTTCGAATATTCATTTAAGGTTTATATACTTGATGAATATTATTTTAAAATATTCATTGAAAGTTCTATTTACTTAAGGAATATTATTTCGATTATTCCTTTAAAGTTTTGATTACTAAAGGAATATTATTTGGATATTCATTTAGAAGATTATTTATTAAATGAATATTATTTTCAAATATTCATTTAAAGTTTGACTCATTTATTGAATATTATTTTAAATACTTATTGCAGTCTAATTATTAATGAATATTATTTTGAATATTCATTTAAGGAGGGATTTATTTAGTAAATAATTCTATATATTCATTCGAGGATTACTTACGAGCAACATTATGATTTAATAATATTCTGTAATTATTATTGAGTTAATAAATATTCTTGGAATATTTATTTAATTCTTTTAAATTCTTTTTAAAATGATTTATATTATTTGGAGATTATCTTTCACCTCCAAATATTATGTAAAATATTTCGGAGTCCTACGATTAATATTATATTAAGAAAGGTCCTCAAGATTCCATTCTACACTCGAATCTACCTCTTAAATTATAAGGGAACCTTACTTGAGAAAGGTTATTTATCTTGTTGACTTCCCGGTCATAATTTATCCTTTTCACTCGCAACTTGGTTGCTATGGACTCATTAAGTCTGTGTGTACCTTCTCATCATTCAAGGGGTAAGATTGTTGGAACAAGTTGATATCCATTAACAAGCAAAAGCTTGGGAAATGTTGGTGAATTTTCCTTTCCAACTAGATACGACTACTTTGCGGAGTCTTATCAACAAGTATTTCACTTGGGGAAGGGAGGACAAACTCTACGTTTCAATGCTGTGGATTTATTCGAACTAGGAGTAGTGTGTAAGAGGCCGAGTCGCGCGGTCCATCACAAGGCCTAGCCATTGGCCATGGAGTTACTATTAAAGGCAATCGACAAGGGGAGCCGTTAGTTCTTCCTCCTACCGGTAGTAAACAATATTGGGCTGTACAATCCCTGACTGATCATCAGGGAGTAGGACAGCTGGCGCGTGATAACTCCAGTATTGGTTCATCTCCCAAATTGGGAATTCCCTGCAACACGTATGGAAGAGACTTCTTTCAGGTTGACGGTGTCTTCCGCAACACGTATCGAAGAGACTTCTTTCAGATTGTAGGACTACGAAAAATGTTAATAACTGGAATTGCAATATTTTCCTTGCAAGTTCCTCTTTATATGATAAATGATAATATCTTGCTTATTTTCAACATAGAAGATATTCCCACATATATTTACATTTCGAGTTACCTTGTAACTTCATCGTTCATATTATACTGGCATCATTTCCGTAAATGCATGGCATATGGTTTGAAAGATACTTTTGAACTGTTATATATTATCGTTCAGTTAAATATTATTGTTGGTGGGCTATTGCTCACCCTTGCTTTATTATTATATCACAACAACAGCTAGACCAGATGACTCGCACAAGGCGCACTCGACGCTGGCGAGGACGATGAGACTACCAGAGCCGAAGGGAAAGCTATTGGTAGGATAGATTTATTCTTTCAGTACCAAGTATATGGTCTAGTATGACTTATGCAAATGGATGGCAAAGAGTATGTATTCATATTTAAATTCTTTTGGATTGTAAGAACTCATATTGTGTTTAATAAAATTTGGTAGTTACCCTGATTTCATCTCTGGGACTATAACGGGTGTGTTTTATATTGTTGTGTTGGGTCATAAAGATGTAATTTATTTTGAGTTGAAGTAAGTTCAAGTATTGTGAACAGTAATGGAGACCGTAACGACCAGATCCCGGACCCCGGATCTGGGAGTGTTACAGAAGTGGTATCAGAGCGTACGTTATAAACCCCAGAGATGAGGCGACGTTAAAACAATAAATTCATTAAGATAATAAGAACTCTTACCAAGTTCATACTCGGACTACTTAATGTAGTGATGACATATAAAACCCTTATGGGAACTCTTAAGTATTATGATAGTAACTTAGCTCGATATCGTATTGACGAGTAAGGCGATAGACCTTGAGGCATACGAGCAGCAGCGCGATAATGCTTTATATGCTGAAGATCAGCGGGTAAATTCGATAGAGTACCCTACTGGAGACCCGGAAGAGGTTCCAGCAGATAAGGAAAATCCTGTTAGGATAAGGAGCTTACCCTCGAGGAATAAGGGCTGTAGCCAGAAAGACTGAGATGATTGAGGTATAGTCCTCAGAAAAGTGAGCATAAAGAACTAAGCTATTAGCAAGAGAACTGAAGATTCATGTTGGATTCGTGGCCGGACTACTGGAGGTAGTACCAGAGCCGAAGGGAAAGCTATTGGTAGGATAGATTTATTCTTTCAGTACCAAGTATATGGTCTAGTATGACTTATGCAAATGGATGGCAAAGAGTATGTATTCATATTGAAATTCTTTTGGATTGTAAGAACTCATATTGTGCTTAATAAAATTTGGTAGTTACTCTGATTTCATCTCTGGACTATAACGGGTGTGTTTTATACTGTTGTGTTGGGTCATAAAGATGTAATTTATTTTGAGTTGAAGTAAGTTCATGTATTGTGAACAGTAATGGAGACCTTAACGATCGGAGCCCGGACCCCGGATCTAGGAGTGTTACAGTGTGCGTTTATTTGTGTGTTGTGTTTATTTGGCCAAATTATATTAAAGTGCAAATTGTTAAAGTAAAATTGTAACACTCTCGTTTAAATATATACGAATAGTCTAAAACAAGACTATATCGAACGAGAAGTTGTTTATCAAAGATCCTTAAGCTATAAAGCTTTTACAAGGACTTGATTTATACATTACTTCGAATATAGACGTATTTTCAATAAAGAAGTAATTTTAAGTATACTTCGACATTTACAAAAAGTCGAACAAAAGTATAAGATTATAAACCTTATAAGCCTACGAGCTTCAAGTACTTAATTTACAAACTCCGAGATATATTTAAATCTCACTATATGGAGTATTGTATTAAAAGTATTCTTCGATCTACAAGTCATATCGAATACAAGAATACACATAAAGTCATAAGAAAATAAAGCTTATTGAACTTATCTCACTTAATATTCGTGTACGAATATTATAGTCATTCTCGGACATATTTAGTCCAAAACCTGTTTTTATATTACGGTTTGTTTCGTTGATATTGTTTTCTAAGTTTTGCAGTGAGGTGAAGTTGAAGTGAGGTGATTCTCGTTCTAAGACCCAAGTCTTAGGCACTAGCGGGAAGTTAGTGGCCTTTGCACCGTGAAGAAGAGGAAAGACCCAAGACTGTTAATTCGAATAACTTGTAGAAGGGGGGTTGAATACAAGTTATATAATCGTGTATGATTTTTGCTTGATTAGATGAACAAGAACAAACGAATGAATCAAACTTTGTTTGTATTAAATAAATCAAATACAAACTCTACCAAAGGTGTACAATACCTTTAGCAGCTGCTGATAATACAAATTTCTCTCTCTGTTTGTTTCGAACTCTCGAATACAAACCTTATACAGAGCTTCACACGATATGCACTTAAAAATCCTTACTCTTATACAATGATATAGAGAGAGTACTTATAATGCTACCTATCAACTAATAACAGAAAGTAATGATCTATACATGACAATGTTCTGCCGTCCAGTTGATAGTTTCCATCAATAGAAAATTCTTTCCTTCATGATATCTTATTACTTGTTCTTCAAAACAACGATCCTATTTTATAGCACTTGCCAATTTCGGTAGAATCCATAATGACATTATCAGTAACACGACTGATATCAGGATTCCACCTTGCATCAGGATTCGACATCCATCAGTATTTGACTTGGCGTATCAGGATTTGATCTCAGTTCCTGACATGTGGTCCTTGATGCCCTGCAATTCATGACAAAACTCTACAGATTATTGTCTAATGCATACATCCTATAAAAACTGCTAAATCCTTTATAAGATCAGGATTTACAAGAAGCATAAGAAAAATTATATTCTCAACATCACAACTTATGAATTATTCCTAACAATCTCCCCCTATTTATGCTTTAGAATCTGAAGCATAAATCTAAGTTGTAGATGTCAAAACATATGATAATTCAACTAGAATAGAGTTTATGAATTTAGGATCATGAAGTTAAGTACCTTCTTCTTCTTCAGATGTAGACATAGTATTTAGTACTTAGAAGAAAGAATTCAACTATTTGATGCTTCAACTTCCTTGTTGAGAGTCACCTCTGTCACTCTTAGTTCTTCCTTTATCTCCAGTCTGTTCATCTCCTCAAGTCTGTTACCTCTGAATTGTTTTTATCTCCCCCTTTTTGACATCAGCAACATTAATTTTGAAAGATTCAGTAACAGAAGAAATAAGATTCATCAGAACTGCTTGATTTTCCATAATAGTGACTTGGTTATCTTCAAATGTTTGAAGTCTTGATTGAATAGTAATTTGAGATTTCTGAATATCCTTTAGAATTCCAGAATTAACTTCAAAGTTGGAAGTGCTTGTTGTATCTTCAGACTCAGATGCAGAAATAACCTTATCTTCAATCCTTGTAGAAGAAGTTATCTGTGTAGCTTGCTCTACTGGAGTAGAATGATATTCAAGTAATAATACTTTAGTAGACGTACACATATCTTCACTTTTCTGCTCTAAAGCTAAAACATGATCATCCTGTCCTTCACCAGTATTCTGTGTACTAACATCTACAAATCCTGACTCCTCCTTAGATTGATCAGATACTGTTGATGTCCCAATTCTAGCTGATATTGGAAGTACATACAAAGGAATACTAGGATCATTAGGAATATCTTCTGGTACATGTGGAGTAAGAGATTGTCTTAGCTTTTCATCACTTCTGTTGATGATTCTTGCAAGACTCTCTTTCTGTTTCTGAGCTTTAACTTCTGCCTTTGCATTGTGCTTTGCTAATTCATTCTTCTCATACATCTTGATAAAAGAATAAGTACCAGCATCCATACCAAGATTTTTAGACCAAGATTCAGGAAAAACCTGATCCCAAAAATCAAACGATGGTGGTTTCCTAACTTTCTCTCCCTCACTATGGAGTTGATCATCCATACCCTCATTCTCACTTTGACTATCTAAAGTCAACACTCTTTCTACCTCTCCTTTTGCCTGATCAGGAGCCAGCCTCTCTGTGTGTGGATCTATGTCCATCTTTTCAAGTGTATCACTCAAATTTGGATAAGTGCTCTCATGACCTACAGAAAAATAGGGGTTAGAAGAAGTTTTTATACTTGAACTCACATGGAGCGAGGGTTCCTCATATGGCATGGGGCTTGAGGTTTTCTCCAAGAAGTGAGCTGATATAGTCTCTGAACCCTAACAAACATCTACTTTCTTTCCAGAGACTACAGGCTCCAGTATACCACTTTCAGGATCTACACTAGACTTTGATGTCTTCAGTAATACTTCATTAGACACCATAGCTAGTATGTCACCATCTTTAAGTGTTGGTTGCTGAGACACACCCTCAAGGTGGATAGACTCTAAAAGAACAATATTGGTTTGATCTTCAGGAAAATCAATCAAAGTCATTCCTCCCATATCATAGGGCAATTTCAGTCATCACAGAAGACCTTTCAGCATCATCAATCACAATTCATGAGTCATCCAATCTCTGACTAGATGGTTCTTGTGTTGCAGTGACTGTGATCTGATCTATTCTACTATTCACCACTAGTGCAATAGTATCTTCTGTTCACTGCTTCCCTCTATCAACTACCTCCTCTTGATCACCTTGAGCCGAAGCATCTTCAACAATGACATCCTTGTCAAATAAATATGCATGTAGTGTTTAAAGTGCAACATGCTTAAGAAGTCCAAATTTCTTGTGCAATTCCTTTCTAACTGATACATAGAAGTACATCTTCATTAAATCAAGTCTTTGATGTAACTGTCCATATTCTCCAGGAAATGAAAGTTTGGGAACTCTTTCAATCAGAAAATCTAGAACAGGCCTGGAAAGCTTCACTTTTAGAGAAATAAGTTCCATAGCCAGTCTGTATGTCAATGTAGTTTCCCATGAAGAATCAAGATCCAGATCTCTCTTGTCAGATACTGACATGGATATAGCCTTATTTGTAGAGACCTGCATAATGTTAGTTAGACTAGACACTGTGTGTAGGTGACAAATGAATCTTTCTCCTTGTTCTCCTAGTATAGTAAGCAACAGATTTATCTTGAGAAGACTCAAGAGGTGTAGACACAGAAGTGATCTTGGGATGAGATCCTTTTTCAATAGACACAGTCTTTTGAGAGACAGTATCCAGTAACTGTTTTCCTTTTTTAAGAACTACAGCCTTTTGGGAGACTGCAGCCTGGCTGTGACTATGTGTTCTAAATCTTTGTCCTAGCTTAGAAAGTTGAATTTCAGCCTTCAATTCTGCTCTCTCAGCAAGAGATATATTATCATCATCTTCACTAGAACTACTACTATAAACAACAAATTTCCTCTTCTTTACAACTGATGTCTTTTGAGAAACACCAGAGGTTGGCTTCTTTGAAACAATAGGCTGTGGATCAAAATTTGTTTCTAGAATTGTTTCAGTGACTGTAATGTTTTTGGCTACTTGGGTAGACACAGGGGGTTTCTCCTCCAATTGAGATTCCTAAGTCATTTCACCACCAAAGAAAGAAGAATTATAGATAGTAGGAAGATGAGTTCTTAGACGTACCTGAACATGATTTGGATAGTGTAATGCAGGTATTTCATCTAGATTCTTTTCACTGTCCTTCTTTGTAATGTCAGAGAAAATTCTCTTTTGCTGTACATAAAAAGAAACACAATATTCTCTTCCAAATCTAGCTTCAACATCAGGAATAAAATGGTTAATAAACAATTGTATGAATCTGTGATAATAAACCATATTCCTGTCATAATCTCTTGACCCAAGTTTAATACACATCTGAGTTAAGATAATGTGACCAAAATTAATAACTCTATTATAAAGCAAGCCATATGCAATGTAAGATGTAACAGAAATAATTTGTTGAAAAGAACTACATTTACCAGTAAAACATTTAGCAAGTTGGTCAAAGAAGAAAGACCATTCTTTCCTAAGAAATGATCTATTTAACTGGCTCATGTTATCTAGAGGTCCATTATAACCTAACTCAGATAACATAGTTCTAACATCATCATCAGATGGTACATTCTCAAAATTCGTACTAACAAGTAAGTGAAGTACTGAATGAACAACAGATTGAGTAATATCAAATGAGTCTTATCCTAAGTGTAGAACAATCTTACACGATTGACTCTGAGTAGAATCAATTACCTCAGCATTCTCCCAAGCTTGTGAAACAACTACTTGATTAATTTGTGGAGATGCTGTCAAGGCATAACTTAATGGTCCTTTTGCCATAAAGTCCATAATTGGGTGAAAATCAGTTGACACCCCTTCCTTGTTGGTGATAGCTGCAACATGATTGTTCATAATAAAATAAAAGTCACCAAACTTGAAAGCTACTGATTTAGGTAGTCTTCTTTGAGTTGCCATTTTGATCTGAAAAGAACTTAAGAAAGCATTGAAATTGATTAGTGATTTTGAAAACTCAAGAGTGTTTTTTTTGCTTTAGAAAATGAAATTAGAGAAAGCAATTACACGATTAGAGTTTCAAAATAATTATATTTCAAAAATCCTTCAGACCCATTATCCCACGTTGACACGTAGGTTGACCGGTGTCAGTCCCTGAAAAATGCAGTTACCCACAATTTTATTTTGGAAAATAAAATCCAAAATTGATTTGAAGTAAATAAATCAAGGTAAAATCAAGATAAAAGTTAATACTGTTCAGCTTCCTCTCCTGATGTGATCTTCTCACCAAGATAATCACAAGATTCAATGTGATTTTTGAATAGAAAGAATTACTAATCCTGATGTGAACACACTTGTATTCCTGATCAATATCATCCTGATTCCAGAGACTAAATGGAGTTTCCACGTGGAATTTTTTTTTACCTGTAAAAGAAATAAATAAAATCTGAACAAAATCAATTGATTAGATATGTTCAACATTTCTTGAAAATATAAAAAATACAGTCACACATAATTATGACTGACTGCATTGATAACCCCCAAACGACTGTTCAGCTTCCCACGTCTTTCTATAAAAGAAACTAACGCCTTATGCCATACTCCAAAATATTTTCATTCTTTTCTCTTTACACCATGGCTTTCAACCCAAATCTTCATATGAACCCTAGCTTTTGGTTCATTACCACTGAGAAGTTCTTTACTCTTGATGATCAGGAGCAAATGAACTATCTCTTAGAAGAGATGACTTTTCTCATCGAGTTAGATGTGGTTGGTCTTAACCCAGATGATGTCCAAGAATCTCCTCTAAAACATCTACCAATCGGACAAAATCCTCCTCTAATCTCTTGACACCTTGAGGATGGAGAATTTGGCGAAGAGTCTGAGGTTGATCTTGATGGAGATGCTATTCATTTTCTTCAATAAGCATGAAGATGAGTCAGCTGCTCTCATTCAAGTCATCCTGAGATGAAGTCTAGAAGCAGATGAGGCATTTAAAATCCCTAACGCGGATCTTGAGATGCTCCTTGTCCTGTCTCTTTGACAAATGAAAGAAGCAGGATTCAAAAGCCCCAACTTTAGACAAGAATAGGATTATCAGTAGTAGTTAGACAAAAAGAAGAATTGTATTTCATTTCCATGTATGTAATGCTTTTGATTAATGAAAATACAAGTTTTCTTATTATCTACTTGTCTATTGTTGTTTATTGACTGATCTAAATAATGACATAAATTATCAGTATGTATGTGGTAAAACTTGCTAACATGGACTTAACAAACCTCAGAATTGAACCACTGTATAGAATGATCTTCAGGATTTGAAATAGTAAAACACACAAATTTCACAATCCTGATACTGACAATACAATCCTGATGTCAATACTGATGACGTCAGCATCCTGATAGCAATCCTAATCCTGATGTTTATTAATAAGTCTATCATACTGAAATTTATCAAAGTAAGATGTTACAGCTTAAGCATTTAACAGTCAAGTATAGATCCTGACAAAGATATCAAGTCTATAAGCTGAAACAACATACCTTGCTACTTGTGTAGATGTTAAAGATATAAAAGTTTAACATTCCTAACTCCATAACCAATCTAATGAATGTAGCCTCATCAAGTGGTTTAGTTAGAATATCTACAAGCTGTTTGTCAGTAGGAACAAAATGAAGTTCCATAGTACCATTTTCAATATGTTCTCTAATAAAATGATACCTGACATCAATGTGCTTAGTCCTTAAGTGTTTAACTGGATTTTCTGCAATTTTGATAGCACTAGTATTATCACAAAACATAGGAATATTAATAAGTGTCATACCATAATCCATCAACTAATTTCTTATCCAAAGGAGTTGAGCACAACAACTGCCTGCTGCAATGTATTCAGCTTCTGCAGTTGAGGTTGAAACTGATTGTTGCTTCTTGCTTGCCCAAGAAATCAATCTGTTTCCCAGGAATTGACATGTACCTGTAGTGCTTTTCCTTAAAAAGGATGGATCTTGACCTTCGTATGGTTGGGTCGTCCCGAAATATTTTTTAAGATATTGAATCCGTAAACCATAAAGAAACCCTATTTAGGGGTTACGGTCAAAGTAATAGTTGATCGTTGAATTACTCGGTCAAACAAATTTATTTTTTCCCGAAATTTTGGCAATAGCATTAAAAAGGATGGATCTTGACCTCCGTATGTGATATGGCTGAAAATAAGCCCTAAAGACATATTTAATGTGGCATTAATTAGACCCAGCATGGTCCAGACGTGGGGCCCATTAATGAGGTCAAAAGCCCTATTTTAATATTAATTTCGTAATTAATATTAAGAGTAATAAACATCTCAGCAATTAGAGTCAGATAAGGATATTACTCCTACCAGACTTAGCCTCCAAGGCACCAAATTCAATATGGAAACTGACTCCTACAAGATAGGATCTGGAACCTTCCTCAAGGCGGTGACTTGCCCACCAAGTCTCCTAACCCTATTACGATTCTAAGGCTCCTATAGCCTATATAAAGGGCTAGACCCCTCATCTCAGAACTACGTTTTTGGCTTGATTCTCAATACGAGATACGTAGGCACTCTGTGAGGACCGATCAGTCTCGAAACACGGAAACAGCCATTAAAGCTTGAAGCTCACCATCCCTTAGCATTAAATACACACAAACCCTAGTCGCAATTCGATACCTCAATTTTTATTCCACAACATTTGGCACCGTCTGTGGGAAGACAACATCAACCATGGTTGAAACATGAAGAACAACATCAACCTCGACTGAGGCCATACCCATTAGCTCTGCTCCACCTGCCACCTCTGATCTGCTTATCACTACTGAAGAAGGACAATTACCCCCATCAACAGGGGTGATCATTCAACCTCTAGCCTCTCAACCCCCAAGGACGATTCCCTATGTTGAGGGAATTCTACCCGTGGTTGTCCATCAAAACCAAGAAGCTAACCCTCTTCAGATGGTGGTTTCTCCTCTTGTTAACGTTGATCGTACGCTACCCCCAGGAATACAGATCCACACCACAGATCTCCCCTTGAATAGCAACCCGATGTATGGGCTGCCTAATTATCCCCCTCGACAAAGGGAACCTCGACCAAGCGGTCACTCCTTACAGATCTGAGATCGAGAGTACGATGACTACTCCGGCCCCTATACTGATGATTCGACATCTGAGGATGACGATGATGATCGCGAAGAAGCCCCAAGGAGGCGACGTGCTAGTAGAGAACCTCGAAGGAGGTCCCAAAGAATCCATGATGGACCTCCACAAACGGCTGAGGAAAGGATTAAGGCTCATGAGGCTGAGATCCAGAGGATAAAGGATGATATTGCTAGGGAGCAAGCAAGGCAAAGTCTGATTCGACCTCCTCCAGTGACAGGGAGGATTCCCATTATAAATCTGGAGAGGCCTTCAAGGAGACAGCGAAGGGCCGATGCCCCAACTGAAAAATCGACAAGGGTGGAGACCCCCAGAAGCAACCCCAAGGATCTGATGCCACTTGGGGATCCTGATGATCCCACACCTCCGTTTACTGAAGAGGTGATGAATGCCCGCATCTCAAGGAAGTTCAAAATGTCGATGAGTAAGGCTTATGATGGAACGGGCGACCCCGCAAACCATGTCTGGACGTTTTCAAACGCACTGCTGCTGTAGCCTGCGAGTGACACCTTAAAGTGTAGGGCGTTCCCTCAAACCCTATCGGGCATGGCTTTAAGGTGGTATAGCCGCCTACCTACAAACTCGATTGGCTCTTTTAAGGAGTTGAGCGCTGCCTTTATCAGCCAGTTCATTAGTGGAAGAGTTCATGAAAAAAGTTCTGCATCTCTCATGTATGTGGTGCAGGGGAAGAATGAGAATTTGAGGGATTATCTCAAGCGATTCACCAAGGAGACGTTGAATATCACTGATCTGGAAAATAAGGTGGCCATGGTAGCCCTGGAACACGGAACCACTGATCTCTTCTTTAAAAGGTCTTTGGAAAAACATCCTCCTGAAAACATGGCCGAGCTCCAATGAAGGCCCGACAAGTATATCAAGGCCGAGGACAGCATGAAGAAGGAAATCGCAGGAGGCAATGACTAGGGTTCCAACGACTGAAAGAAACGAAAGCAAGAGCAAGAGTATGACGCTAGGGACAAGTATCCCCGGACTAGCAAGGACTCCGAGTCACCACCAAAGAATGGTTTGGGACCGAGATTTTCTGATTATGCAAGGCTGAACGCTCCTAGGAGTCAGATCTTGTTAGATATTGAGAAGGATAAAGACTTTCGATGGCGGAAGCCACTTAGGGGTGATCCCGCAAAGAGAAACAAGGAGCAATACTGTAGGTACCACCGTGACGCGGGGCATGATACAGATGATTGTAGGTAGTTGAAAGATGAGATTGAGTTCTTGATCCGAAAGGGAAAGCTCAGCAGGTTCACGAAGGGTGATGATCGTGGAACCTAAAGAAGGGACTATGACAGAAGAGACAATGACAGAAGGGATACCGTTTGTGATCGTGATCATTATCCACAGCCCCGAGGGCCAGTTATTAACATGATTTGGGGAGGCCCGACAGCGGACGGTATGACTCGAAACTCTCGAAAGGCATATGCCAGAAAAGTGATACACATCATGGAAGAAGCCCCAAAACGTGCTAGGACTGAAATAGCCATTGGATTTGATAATTCAGACTTCGAAGGGGTGAAGTTCCCCCATGATGACCCGTTGGTCATAACCCCTATGATTGGAAACTCAGAGGTGAAACGAGTCTTGATAGATAATGGAGCTTCTGTTGATATCTTGTTTCATGATGCGTTTGTGAAGATGGGGTACACCGATTCTCAATTGACCCCGACCAACATGCCAATCTACGGATTTAATGGAGTTAAGTCTAAGGTTGAAGGATCTATTCAGTTACCCATGACAATTGGACAAGAACCTAAAGAGTCTACTCAGATGCTGAATTTCCTTGTGATCAAGGCATCCTCGACTTATAACGCGATCCTGGGAAGGACTAGACTTCATGCATTCAAGGCTGTTGCCTCCACATATCACATGAAGATTAAGTTTCCAACCAGGAATGGTGTTCGAGAACAAAAGGGTGATCGGAAGATGGCAAGAAGTTGTTATGTGTCCGCATTAAGAGCTGATGGAATCGGGGGGCAGGTACTTCCAATCAAAGACATGGATGTCCGTGGTGATGATGAACACCGAGGGAAGCCAACAGAGGACTTAATCCCCATTCCTCTGGAGCTAGGCGACCCTGAGAAAGTAACTTATATAGGAGCCTCTCTGAAGGAACCCCTGAAGGGCAAGTTAATAGCATTCTTACAAGAAAATAGTGATGTGTTTGCTTGGACGGTAGCTGATATGCCAGGGATTGTTCCCCCAACTCATAACTCACAGATTGAATGTAGATCATAACCGGAAGACAATACAACAGAAGAAGAGGAACTTTGCACCTGAAAGGCAAGAGGCCATAAAGCAAGAAGTTGATAAGTTCTTAGAGGCTGAATTTGTTGAAGAAATTCAGTTTCCCAAATGGTTGGCTAACCCTGTGATGGTCAAGAAATCAAATGGGAAGTGGAGGATGTGTATAGACTTCACTGATTTGAATAATGCATGTCCGAAGGATTGTTTTCCCCTGCCGAGGATAGACATGTTGATAGACGCCACAACTGGACATGAGATGTTGAGCTTCATGGATGGGTTCAGCGGCTACAATCAGATTAAGATGCACAAGGATGACATCCCAAAGGTATCTTTCATAACTGACTTTGGTCTAAAGAATGCAGGAGCTACCTATCAACGACTGGTGAATAAGATATTCGCCCATTTGATTGGAAAAACCATGGAGGTCTATGTTGACGACATGTTAGTCAAGAGCCTGTTCAAGGCAGACCACATTAAGCACCTCAGAGAGGCATTCGAAGTGCTGAGGCACCACAAGATGATGTTGAATCCAGCCAAGTGTGCTTTTGGTGTTGGATCTGGAAAATTCTTAGGTTTGATGGTTTCAAAGAGAGGCATAGAGGCCAACCCTGACAAGATCAAGGCGATCTTAGATATGGAACCGCCACGCTCTATAAGAGATGTGCAGAAGTTGACAGGCCGGGTAGCGGCTTTAGGAAGATTCATCTCCAAGTCTGGTGATAAATGTTTGCCTTTCTTTCAAGCATTGAAGAAGGTGAAAAATTTTGAGTGGACCCCTGTGAGCCAAGAGGCCTTTGAACAACTGAAGAAGTACATGGCTGATGCCCTATTGCTGGCCAAACCTAGTCCCGGAGAGACTCTTTATCTATACCTGGCGGTATCTGAGCAAGCATTGAGCGCCGTTCTCATTCGAGAAGAGAAAAAGGTCCAGAAACCTATCTATTATGTGAGCAAGGTGTTGCACGGGGCTGAGTTGAATTACTCTCCCATTGTGAAGTTTGCATTGGCATTGATAACAGCCTCGAGGAAGCTACGACCGTACTTCCAGGCACATAAGATTGAAGTCCTGACGGACCAACAGTTGAGGAACATATTGCATAGCCCGAAGGCTAGTGAAAGGCTAATCAAGTGACCGATTGAACTTGGAGAATTTGACATCACGTATATACCTCGAGCAGCCATTAAGGCTCAGGAATTGACTGACTTCGTGGTTGAATGCACCAATAACAACCAAGAAGTCGGGGGGCAGGAGATGGTAACTACCCCTGGGAAAGAGGATAAACATGAAGAGCTTAGGCCTGATCTGAAGGAGTATTGAGTGCTCTATTTTGATGGAGCATCAAAAACAAAATCTAGTGGTGCAGGTGTGGTTTTACAAAGCCCCGATGGGTTCATGGTGGAGTATGCTTTGAAGTTGGACTTTCCGACAACCAACAACGAAGCTGAGTATGAAGCCTTGATAGCCGGTTTAGGCTTGGCCAGAATCATGAGGGTCAAAAATCTCAAAGTATGTGGGGATTCAAGACTAGTGGTATCACAAGTAAATGGTGAATTTGAGGCCAAGGATGAAACTATGGTGAAGTATTTGAGAGTTGTGAAGGCAGTGATGACTCAGTTTGATGAGTGTTATGTGGAACATATTCCGAGAGTGGAGAACGTTAAGGCCGATGCCCTGTCCAAGTTCGCTTCTTCTGAGATAGAAAATTACGCAGGAAGTGTTTACTTCTAGGTCTTGAAGGCCCCGACCATCAACTCAAAATTGGTGGCACCGATTGATGTAGGAAGCTGTTGGATAGATCCTATCAAGCTTTCCTCGAAACAGGATGGCTCCCTGACAATGCCTTGGAGGCACGAAAGCTATTAGTGAGAGCATTGAGATATGCCTTGATTGAAGGCGTCCTTTACAAAAGGTCTTTTGTCATCCCATACTTGAAGTGTTTGAGGCCCCAAGAGGCAAGGGAAGCTTTGGAAGAAGTTCATGAAGGTATCTGTGGGCTGCGGGCAGAGCCCTAGCTCACAAAATAACTCGTTTGGGATTCTACTGGCCAAAGATGTTGGCCGATGCACAGAGCTATGTCAAGCGGTGCGATAGATGCCAGAAGCACGCTCTGATAGTAAGGCAGCCGCCTGAGATGTTAACGTCGATTAGCTCCCCTATTCCATTCGCAATGTGGGGAATGGATATACTTGGTCCTTTCCCCGTAGCTTCAGCACAAAGGAAGTTTCTGATAGTTGCCATCGACTACTTCACTAAGTGGATTGAGTCTAAGCCTTTGGCCAAAATAATCACCAAGCAAGTTTCCCAATTCTTTTGGGAGAACATCATTTGCAGATATGGGATCCCTCGAGTCCTTGTGACGGATAATGGGGCACAATTTAACAATGAAGAATTTAAGAAGTACTGCGAGGAAAATGCCATTGAGCTTCTTTTTACTTCAGTAGCACATCCGCAAGCAAATGGACAGGCAGAGGTCGCCAATTGAATCATCCTTGATGGACTGAAGAAGAGGATCGAACGTTCTAGGAACACTTAGGTGGACGAGCTATTGCCTATACTATGGGCGTATCGTACCACCTGTAAAGTATCAACTGGAGCAACCCCGTTCTTGTTGGCTTACGGAGCCGAGGTAGTTGTGCCCCTTGAGATTATGCATGCATTACCTTGAGTCAAAGCATATGAACCAGAAGTTAATGAAGAGGGCATGAGACTCGCCCTTGACCTAATTGATGAGGTTAGGGATGAAGCAAATGCCAGGAATGTAGAGCATCAGAAGAGAGCGTCTTTCTACTACAATTTAAGGGTTAAGGAGAGATTCTTTCGACAACGCGATTTGGTTCTAAGAAAAATAGAAGCTTCTGGAGTTGGACAGAAAGGAAAGCTAGCCCCTAACTGGGAAGGGCCGTATCGAGTCAAGAAGACACTAGGACGGGGATCCTACAAGTTGGAGACATTAGATGGGAATGAAGTGCCGCGAACTTGGCATGCTTTGAACCTGAAGATTTATTATGTGTCAGCTATCCTTGTACGGATTAAGCTTTCTATCTAGTTATTAGGAGAAGTAGAAATAAGGTTCAATAAAACCATTACAGGGCCTAGTGCCCCGAGTAGGATAGTAGTATTACATATGTAAGGGTTGAACCCACTTCAATTTATTAATGCAAGTTTGTCTTCCATTCTATGATTTTGATTATGTACCAAGCACCCGTTGAGTGTGAGTTTAGAAAAATCAAGTACCGGAAATAATTGAACATATGAATGAGGAAAGCAAATGCATAAATAAAGTGCCCCGAAGGGCTAAGTTTTAAATTACAAACCAGGAGTAAATGTTAGGTCCCGAAGGACCTTGATTTAAAACTAAAAAGACAAAGCCACATAAGGCTGTGAAGGCCATGCAAGGCCCTTGATCAAAGACATCTACTCCTCGGAGGACTCCTCTACCACTTCTTGCTCTTCTCCCTCCTCCTCTCCGTCTCCCTCTTCTTCATCTCCCTCCTCTTCGGAGCCCTCATCGTCATCATCTTCGGCTTTTGTTTCCATAGGTTGCGCCACTCCCCTCTTCACCACGTCCTCTTCTTCGTCTGAAGTCTCAGTCGAGGAGTTGGGTCTAGCCCGAAGTTTTTTTCCAGGAAAAGATCGTCTCACGGCCTCCTCCCTCTCCGACATGGCCTTTTTCCCAGCTGAACGGGAAGAGGTCGAACTGGAGCTAACAACATTGGTCGCCTTCCTCAAACCAGAAGGATGACGACTGTCCCCAGAGCCCAATGTATGATCCCCGTGACTTCCGACAGCAGCAGCCCAGTTAGGGCAAGGGAAGTCTGCTGGATTCACCATCGAAGGATACTTGTGGCTGACAGCGCCAACAGCTTTGTTCCACCCAACTGACATGTTAAAGGGCCGCATCTCATCATCATGATCATCTATAAACTTGGTAAAAGCTTCCGACCTATGGTAGGCATCAATCACCTTGTCAGCATCGGAGGATTTCTTCTTGGCAAGTGATTGAAGTTTCTTTTGGTAAGATAGGCTACTTGCCTCAGCTCGAGCAACCTTGGAGTTTAGGTCTTGAACTTGTTCTTTGAACCGTGCTTGCTCATTCAGCAGTTCCACGTTGCTATCCTTATGGGCTCGGCCTTGACGGGTGGCGGATTGAAGATAAGTATTTGCCTGCAATAAAGAAATAGGTAAGGCACTTAACAAAAAACTAGGCAAACAAGAACATCGAGTGCATAATTTGGTACCTGATAAAAGTGCCTGAGCTCCAAGGCGCTCACATTCGTCAATCTTATCCCCCGCAGTAACTGTCAGGAGATCAGGAGCAGTGATAGAGAGCCTGGACCAGGCCAAGGCTAAGGAAGAACTTCCCAAGATAGGGTCCTGCTCACAAATACCCCAATCCGGAGTGAATGGGACTGTAGTACCTTCAGCGGCGTTCCGGGACCTCTTCCCCCCTTGGGAACATCCCTCCAAGAACGTAGGAACCTTTCGACCAGTAGGATTCAGTTGCTCTTCCGCTTTCTTTGTCATTCGTTTGGTAATATGTGGCTGATTCTCGGGACAACTATCCAACTCCTCAGCAGCTCAAACAAAAGAAGAAAGAGATATCAGAATAAGTACAAACATAGTTCATAATAAAGCAATGAAGGAAAATTACCCTCAAAAGAAAGAATGCTTAAGCCGGCTTTGATAAGCTCCTTCCTAGTCAGAATAGTTTTGTAATGGGTGCGACCATCATCAGCAAGCAATCTATCTCTGTTTAGCAATTCTTCATGGTTAAGATCACACATGAAGTGCGAAATATCCTCCACATATCCAAACCTCTTAACGAAAAACTGACCCCAGTCACCGCCTTGCCATTCCAAAACAACAAACTCTCTATCCCAGAAAGGATGGGAGCTGGGAAAGGAGAAAGAGTTTACTATATGAGGAAGATTACTTCGAAGTTGGAAGTTAATCCATCCTGGCTTAGAATCAAAAGAGTTTTTCAGTGAGAAGATGCTCCTAAACATTGTTATGCTCAGAGGGATCTCCAATTCCTGGCACCTCAACATTAAAATAATGAGGAACCTCCATGAATTTGGGTGTAGCTGGCAAGGATGAACTTGGAGCTCCGCTAAGAACCTGATAATGAATGGATGGACGGGGAACCTCAACCCCGCTTCTAAGGCACCTTTGTAAACGCAGATCCTTTCGGGATGCCAATTGCAAGTTCTATCCCCAGGGCTTGGAAGGCAAACTTTGATCACACTTGGAAAACCATACATGCTTTCAATCATTTTTACATCCTTTCTTTTTAACTTGCAAGGACTATGAAAGGCATCTAAATCTGAACTATTGGGGAATGATTCTCCCATAGTGTTTAACAAATCTAATGTAGACTCGAATCGACGCTCAATATATTTAGGAGGCATGAGTTTTAGTTTACCTTTCATGGTTCTCGCCATGCTCCTCTTCCTGAAGGCTTCCTCCATAGAGATCTGGGGGGCAGATGCATGCTTGTCGGCCATACTGAACTTGAAGCTTGAACTTGAAACTTGAACTTGGAAGCTTGAAAACTAGAGAACTTGAAGACTTGAGAAAAGTTTGAGAAATGAAGAAGTGAAGAAAAATGAAGGATACTCCCCTCATTTTATAAGAAAAGGATGACCTGCTACCTCAGGTTGAAATGCAGCCTGGTTCGCGTTTACAAGTCAAGTATCGATAAAATATGAAAAAGGAGCAAAAACTATATGTTATAGATGGAAAGAGTCGTTTCAACTCATGAAATTCTGGAAAAGAAACGGAGAATTCAAGTGAATATCCGGAAAGACATTTCACCAGAGCAATCAGTTGAGCTTTGGAAGCTAAGCGTGCTTAAGAAAGGTTAATCAAGAAATTAGTCCTAAATGCGGGATTAGTGATGCTAATCGAGGTTTTAAGTAAAACCTTAAATAAAAGTCATGAATGACCAAGTTGATTAACTTTTGATGAAAGCCGATGTACGAATATTGATGTTGAAACTCGATATTGATGATCAAGGTCGATACTCAAGTTTGAGAATCAAAGTAACTGATAATGATCTAGCTAACTACAACCCGGCCGACCACGGCGTGCAAGACACCCCAGCTGACCGCAAAGCAACCGACTGAGGCATACAAGACCTTTAGGCCGATTGGCGAAAAGGGAAGCCCCCGGCCGACCGGCATCGATCATCAAGTCGTGGTCTCGAGTCGGCATGCTGAGGACGACCGTCGAGTCGTCGTTCCGAACCCGCCGACTTACTCCTGGCCGACCGGCTCACCGGGGAAGGCCCGGCCGACCGACGTCGATCGTCGCGTCGAGGTTTTTGCTTCAGAAAAAAAAAATTTGGCCGACCGAGGAATGGCCGACCGGCAGTGGATGTCGAGATCGATATTTTATTTCGACGAAAAAAAAAAATTTGGGCCGATCGGGTTCCGGTCGACCAGCTCACCGGTGACCTCCCGGCCGACCGATGTTGGTTGTCGGTATGCATTTTTCGGCCCGGCCAACTGATAGTGGTGATCGAGTCGAGATTTCACATTTTTTGTTTTTCCGTCTTGATGTTCAAGATCATTATTGAGATTGTTTTGAACAAAATAATCAAGTGGAATTTGAAATTAAGAATTAGCACCGATTAGTGCCGATTAAGCATCGTTTAGTGTCAATTAGCACCGTTTAGTGTCATTTAAGCACCGATTAGTGCCGATTAGAGCCGTTAGTGCCATTTTATGCCGTCTAAACGTCGTTTAACACTGTTTAAATGTTGTTTGAGGCTGATTAGCATTGTTTAGTGCCGATTAGTGCCGATTAGTGCCGTTTAAAAATGTTTAGTGTCGTTCAACATCGTTGTAAATGCGTCGGTCGCTCCATGCCTTACATTGAGACGATATTGTTGAATACTCGCGTAAAAGCAATAAACCCTGAACCAGGTCTCGAAAAGGCCGTTAAAACTTCAAGGAAAACCTGATCAGTTTTCCTAGAAGTTGGGGGGCAAATGATATGGGTTGAAAATAAGCCCTAAAGACACATTTAATGTGGCATTAATTAGACCCAGCATGGTCCAGACGTGGGGCCCATTAATGAGGTCAAAAGCCCTATTTTAATATTAATTTCGTAATTAATATTAAGGGTAATAAACAGCTCAGCAATTAGAGTCAGATAAGGATATTACTCCTACCAGACTTAGCCTCCAAGGCACCAAATTCAATATGGAAACTGACTCCTACAAGATAGGATCTGGAACCTTCCTCAAGGCGGTGACTTGCCCACCAAATCTCCTAACCCTATTACGATTCTAAGGCTCCTACAACCTATATAAAGGGCCAGACCCCTCATCTCAGAACTACGTTTTTGGCTTGATTCTCAATACGAGATACGTAGGCACTCTGTGAGGATCGATCAGTCTCGAAACACGGAAACAACCATTAAAGCTTGAAGCTCACCATCCCTTAGCATTAAATACACACAAACCCTAGTCGTAATTCGATAACTCGATTTTTATTCCACAACAGTATGGTTGGGTCGTCCCGAAACATAAACCCTAACAAAACCCTGTTTAGGGGTTAGGGTTAAAGTAATAGTTGACCTTTGAATTACTTGGACAAACAAATTTCTTTTTTCCCGAAATTTTGGCAGTAACATTGAAAAGGATGGATCTTGACCTCCGTCTTGTTGGGTCATCCCGAAATATTTTTCAATATATTGAAACCGTAAACCCCAACGAAACCCTATTTAGGGGTTAGGGTCAAAGTAATAGTTGACCGTTGACTTACGCGATCAAACAAATTTATTTTTTCCCGAAATTTTTGCAATAATATTAAAAAGGATGGATCTTGACCTCCGTTTGGTTGGGTCGTCCCGAAATATTTTTCAAGATATTGAAATCGTAAACCCTAACGAAACCCTGTTTAGGGGTTACGGTTAAAGTAATAGTTGACCATTGAATTACTCGGTCAAACAAATTTATTTTTTCCCTAATTTTTGGCAATAACATTAAAAAGGATGGATCTTGACCTCCGTCTGGTTGGGTCGCCCCGAATATTTTTCAAGATATTGAAACCGTAAACCCTAACAAAACCCTGTTTAGGGGTTACGATCAAAGTAGTAGTTGACCGTTGAATTACTCGGTCAAACAAATTTATTTTTTCCCGTATTTTTAGCAATAACATTAAAAAGGATGGATCTTGACCTCCATTTGGTTGGGTCGTCCCGAAATATTTTTCAAGATATTGAAACCGTAAGCCCTAACTAAATCCTGTTTAGGGGTTATGGTCAAAGTAATAGTTGACCGTTGACTTACTCTGTCAAACAAATTTATTTTTTCCCAAAATTTTGGCAATAGAATTAAAAAGAATGGATCTTGACCTCCGTCTGGTTGGGTCGTCCCAAAATATTTTTCAAGATATTGAAACCGTAAACCCTAACGAAACCCTGTTTAGGGGTTATGGTCAAAGTAATAGTTGACCCTTGACTTACTCTGTCAAACAAAGTTATTTTTTCCCAAAATTTGGAAAAACAATTAAAAAGGATGGATCTTGACCTCCGTCTGGTTGGGTCGTCCCGAAATATTTTTCAAGATATTGAAACCGTAAACCCTAACGAAGCCCTGTTTAGGGGTTATGGTCAAAGTAATAGTTGACCGTTGACATACTCGGTCAAACAAATTTATTTTTTCCCGAAATTTTGGCAATAACATTAAAAAGGATGAATCTTGACCTTCGTATGGTTGGGTCATCTCGAAATACTTTTCAAGATATTGAAACCGTAAAGCCTAAAGAAACCCTATTTAGGGGTTACGGTTAAATTAATAGTTGACCGTTGAACTACTCGGTCAAACAAATTTATTTTTTCCCTAATTTTTGGCAATAACATTAAAAAGGATGGATCTTGACCTCCGTATGGTTGGGTCGTCCCAAAATATTTTTCAACATATTGAAGCCGTAAACCCTAACGAAACCCTGTTTAGGGGTTACGGTTAAAGTAATAGTTGACCGTTGAATTACTCGGTCAAACAAATTTATTTTTTCCGAAATTTTGGCATTAACATTAAAAAGGATGGATCTTGACCTCCGTCTGGTTAGGTCGTACCCGAAATATTTTTTAAGATATTAAATCCGTAAACCCTAACGAAACCCTGTTTAGGGGTTAGGGTCAAAGTAATAGTTGATCGTTGACTTAGTCGGTCAGACATATTTATTTTTTCCCGAAATTTGGGCAATAACATTAAAAAGGATGGATCTTGACCTCCGTCTGGTTGGGTCATCCCGGAATATTTTTAAAGATATTGAAACTGTAAACCCTAACGAAACCCTGTTTAGGGGTTACGGTCAAAGTAATAGTTGACCTTTGAATTAATCGGTCAAACAAATTTATTTTTTTCCCAAAATTTTGGTAAAAACATTAAAAATGATGGATCTTGACCTCCGTATGGTTGGGTCGTCCCGAAATATTTTTTAAGATATTGAAACCATAAATCCAAAGGAAACCCTGTTTATGGGTTACGGTCAAAGTAATAGTTGACCGTTGAATTACTCGGTCAAAAAAATTTACATTTTCCCAAAATTTTGGCAATAACATTAAAAAGGATGGATCTTGACCTTCGTATGGTTGGGTCATCCTGAAATATTTTTCAAGATATTGAAACCGTAAAGAAACCCTGTTTAGGGGTTAGGGTCAAATTAATAGTTAACCGTTGACTTACTCGGTCAAACATATTTATTTATTCCCAAAATTTTGGCAATAACATTGAAAAGGATGGATCTTGACCTCCGTATGGTTGGGTCGTCCCGAAATATTTTTCAAGATATTGAAACCGTAAACCCTAACGAAACCTTGTTTAGGTGTTACGGTCAAAGTAATAGTTGACCGTTGAATTACTCGGTCAAACAAATTTATTTTTTCCCGAAATTTTGGCATTAACATTAAAAAGGATGGATCTTGACCTCCGTCTGCTTGGGTCGTCCCGAAATATTTTTCAAGATATTAAAACCGTAAACCCTAACGAAACCCTGTTTAGGGGTTAGGGTCAAAGTAATAGTTGATCGTTGACTTAGTCGGTCAGACATATTTATTTTTTCCCGAAATTTTGGCAATAATATTAAAAAGGATGTATCCTGACCTCCGTCTGGTTGGGTCATCCCGAAATATTTTTCAAGATATTGAAACCGTAAACCCTAACGAAACCCTATTTAGGGGTTACGATCAAAGTAATAGTTGACCTTTGAATTACTCGGTCAAACAAATTTATTTTTTTCCCAAAATTTTGGTAATAACGTTAAAAATGATGGATCTTGACCTCCGTATGGTTGGGTCGTACCAAAATATTTTTCAAGATATTGAAACCATAAATCCAAACGAGACCCTGTTTAGGGGTTACGGTCAAAATAATAGTTGACCGTTGAATTACTCGGTCAAAAAAATTTACATTTTCCCGAAATTTTGGCAATAACATTAAAAAGGATGGATCTTGACCTTCGTATGGTTGGGTCATCCTGAAATATTTTTCAGGATATTGAAACCGTAAACCCTAAAGAAACCCTGTTCAGGGGTTAGGGTCAAATTAATAGTTAACCATTGACTTACTCGGTCAAACATATTTATTTTTTCCAAAAATTTTGGCAATGACATTGAAAAGGATGGATCTTGACCTCCGTTTGGTTGGGTCGTCCCGAAATATTTTTCAAGATATCGAAGCCGTAAACCCTAACGAAACCTGGTTTAGGTGTTACGGTCAAAGTAATAGTTGACCGTTGAATTACTCGGTCAAACAAATTTATTTTTTCCCGAAATTTTGGCATTAACATTAAAAAGGATGGATCTTGACCTCCGTCTGGTTGGGTCATCCCGGAATATTTTTAAAGATATTGAAACCGTAAACACTAACGAAACCCTGTTTAGGGGTTACGGTCAAAGTAATAGTTGACCTTTGAATTACTCGGCCAAACAAATTTATTTTTTTCCCAAAATTTTGGTAATAACATTAAAAATGATGGATCTTGACCTCCGTATGGTTGGGTCGTCCCGAAATATTTTTCAAGATATTGAAACCATAAATCCAAACGAAATCTTGTTTAGGGGTTACGGTCAAAGTAATAGTTGACCGTTGAATTACTCGGTCAAAAAAAATTTACATTTTCCCAAAATTTTGGCAATAACATTAAAAAGGATGGATCTTGACCTTGGTATGGTTGGGTCATCCTGAAATATTTTTCCAGATATTGAAACCGTAAACCGTAAAGAAACCCTGTTTAGGGGTTAGGGTCAAATTAATAGTTAATCGTTGACTTACTCGGTCAAACATATTTATTTTTTCCCAAAATTTTGGCAATAACATTGAAAAGGATGGATCTTGACCTCCGTATGGTTGGGGCATCCCGAAATATTTTTCAAGATATTGAAACCGTAAACCCTAACGAAACCTTGTTTAGGTGTTACGGTCAAAGTAATAGTTGACCGTTGAATTACTCGGTCAAACAAATTTATTTTTTTCCCGAAATTTTGGCATTAACATTAAAAAGGATGGATCTTGACCTCCGTCTGGTTGGGTTGTCCCGAAATATTTTTCAAGATATTAAAACCGTAAACCCTAACGAAACCCTGTTTAGGGGTTAGGGTCAAAGTAATAGTTGATCGTTGACTTAGTCGGTCAGACATAATTATTTTTTCCCGAAATTTTGGCAATAATATTAAAAATGATGGATTCTGACCTCCGTCTGGTTGGGTCATCCCGAAATATTTTTCAAGATATTGAAACCGTAAACCCTAACGAAACCCTGTTTAGTGGTTACGGTCAAAGTAATAGTTGACCGTTGAATTACTCGGTCAAAAAAAATTTACATTTTCCCAAAATTTTGGCAATAACATTAAAAAGGATGGATCTTGACCTTGGTATGGTTGGGTCATCCTGAAATATTTTTCCAGATATTGAAACCGTAAAGAAACCCTGTTTAGGGGTTAGGGTCAAATTAATAGTTAATCGTTGACTTACTCGGTCAAACATATTTATTTTTTCCCAAAATTTTGGCAATAACATTGAAAAGGATGGATCTTGACCTCCGTATGGTTGGGGCATCCCGAAATATTTTTCAAGATATTGAAACCGTAAACCCTAACGAAACCTTGTTTAGGTGTTACGGTCAAAGTAATAGTTGACCGTTGAATTACTCGGTCAAACAAATTTATTTTTTTCCCGAAATTTTGGCATTAACATTAAAAAGGATGGATCTTGACCTCCGTCTGGTTGGGTTGTCCCGAAATATTTTTCAAGATATTAAAACCGTAAACCCTAACGAAACCCTGTTTAGGGGTTAGGGTCAAAGTAATAGTTGATCGTTGACTTAGTCGGTCAGACATAATTATTTTTTCCCGAAATTTTGGCAATAATATTAAAAATGATGGATTCTGACCTCCGTCTGGTTGGGTCATCCCGAAATATTTTTCAAGATATTGAAACCGTAAACCCTAACGAAACCCTGTTTAGTGGTTACGGTCAAAGTAATAGTTGACCGTTGAATTACTCGGTCAAAAAAAATTTACATTTTCCCAAAATTTTGGCAATAACATTAAAAAGGATGGATCTTGACCTTGGTATGGTTGGGTCATCCTGAAATATTTTTCCAGATATTGAAACCGTAAACCGTAAAGAAACCCTGTTTAGGGGTTAGGGTCAAATTAATAGTTAATCGTTGACTTACTCGGTCAAACATATTTATTTTTTCCCAAAATTTTGGCAATAACATTGAAAAGGATGGATCTTGACCTCCGTATGGTTGGGGCATCCCGAAATATTTTTCAAGATATTGAAACCGTAAACCCTAACGAAACCTTGTTTAGGTGTTACGGTCAAAGTAATAGTTGACCGTTGAATTACTCGGTCAAACAAATTTATTTTTTTCCCGAAATTTTGGCATTAACATTAAAAAGGATGGATCTTGACCTCCGTCTGGTTGGGTTGTCCCGAAATATTTTTCAAGATATTAAAACCGTAAACCCTAACGAAACCCTGTTTAGGGGTTAGGGTCAAAGTAATAGTTGATCGTTGACTTAGTCGGTCTGACATAATTATTTTTTCCCGAAATTTTGGCAATAATATTAAAAATGATGGATTCTGACCTCCGTCTGGTTGGGTCATCCCGAAATATTTTTCAAGATATTGAAACCGTAAACCCTAACGAAACCCTGTTTAGTGGTTACGGTCAAAGTAATAGTTGACCGTTGAATTACTCGGTCAAAAAAAATTTACATTTTCCCAAAATTTTGGCAATAACATTAAAAAGGATGGATCTTGACCTTGGTATGGTTGGGTCATCCTGAAATATTTTTCCAGATATTGAAACCGTAAACCGTAAAGAAACCCTGTTTAGGGGTTAGGGTCAAATTAATAGTTAATCGTTGACTTACTCGGTCAAACATATTTATTTTTTCCCAAAATTTTGGCAATAACATTGAAAAGGATGGATCTTGACCTCCGTATGGTTGGGGCATCCCGAAATATTTTTCAAGATATTGAAACTGTAAACCCTAACGAAACCTTGTTTAGGTGTTACGGTCAAAGTAATAGTTGACCGTTGAATTACTCGGTCAAACAAATTTATTTTTTCCCGAAATTTTGGCATTAACATTAAAAAGGATGGATCTTGACCTCCGTCTGGTTGGGTCGTCCCGAAATATTTTTCAAGATATTGAAACCGTAAACCCTAACGAAACCCTATTTAGGGGTTAGGGTCAAAGTAATAGTTGATCGTTGACTTAGTCGGTCAGACATATTTATTTTTTCCCAAAATTTTGGCAATAATATTAAAAATGATGTATCCTGACCTCCGTCTGGTTGGGTCATCCCGAAATATTTTTCAAGATATTGAAACCGTAAACCCTAACGAAACCCTGTTTAGGGGTTACGGTCAAAGTAATAGTTGACCTTTGAATTACTCGGTCAAACAAATTTATTTTTTTCCCAAAATTTTGGTAATAACGTTAAAAATGATGGATCTTGACCTCCGTATGGTTGGGTCGTACCAAAATATTTTTCAAGATATTGACACCATAAATCCAAACGAAACCCTGGGTTACGGTCAAAATAATAGTTGACCGTTGAATTACTCGGTCAAAAAAATTTACATTTTCCCGAAATTTTGGCAATAACATTAAAAAGGATGGATCTTGACCTTCGTATGGTTGGGTCATCCTGAAATATTTTTCAAGATATTGAAACCGTAAACCCTAAAGAAACCCTGTTCAGGGGTTAGGGTCAAATTAATAGTTAACCGTTGACTTACTCGGTCAAACATATTTATTTTTTCCCAAAATTTTGGCAATAACATTGAAAAGGATGGATCTTGACCTCCGTTTGGTTGGGTCGTCCCGAAATATTTTTCAAGATATCGAAGCCGTAAACCCTAACGAAACCTGGTTTAGGTATTACGGTCAAAGTAATAGTTGACCGTTGAATTACTCGGTCAAACAAATTTATTTTTTCCCGAAATTTTGGCATTAACATTAAAAAGGATGGATCTTGACCTCCGTCTGGTTGGGTCATCCCGGAATATTTTTAAAGATATTGAAACCGTAAACACTAACGAAACCCTGTTTAGGGGTTACGGTCAAAGTAATAGTTGACCTTTGAATTACTCGGCCAAACAAATTTATTTTTTTCCCAAAATTTTGGTAATAACATTAAAAATGATGGATCTTGACCTCCGTATGGTTGGGTCGTCCCGAAATATTTTTCAAGATATTGAAACCATAAATCCAAACGAAATCTTGTTTAGGGGTTACGGTCAAAGTAATAGTTGACCGTTGAATTACTCGGTCAAAAAAAATTTACATTTTCCCAAAATTTTGGCAATAACATTAAAAAGGATGGATCTTGACCTTGGTATGGTTGGGTCATCCTGAAATATTTTTTCAGATATTGAAACCATAAACCGTAAAGAAACCCTGTTTAGGGGTTAGGGTCAAATTAATAGTTAATCGTTGACTTACTCGGTCAAACAAATTTATTTTTTCCCAAAATTTTGGCAATAACATTGAAAAGGATGGATCTTGACCTCCGTATGGTTGGGGCATCCCGAAATATTTTTCAAGATATTGAAACCGTAAACCCTAACGAAACCTTGTTTAGGTGTTACGGTCAAAGTAATAGTTGACCGTTGAATTACTCGGTCAAACAAATTTATTTTTTTCCCGAAATTTTGGCATTAACATTAAAAAGGATGGATCTTGACCTCCGTCTGGTTGGGTCATCCCGAAATATTTTTCAAGATATTGAAACCGTAAACCCTAACGAAACCCTGTTTAGGGGTTAGGGTCAAAGTAATAGTTGATCGTTGACTTAGTCGGTCAGACATAATTATTTTTTCCCGAAATTTTGGCAATAATATTAAAAATGATGGATTCTGACCTCCGTCTGGTTGGGTCATCCCGAAATATTTTTCAAGATATTGAAACCGTAAACCCTAACGAAACCCTGTTTAGTGGTTACGGTCAAAGTAATAGTTGACCTTTGAATTACTTGGTCAAACAAATTTATTTTTTTCCCAAAATTTTGGTAATAACGTTAAAAATGATGGATCTTGACCTCCGTATGGTTGGGTCGTACCGAAATATTTTTCGAGATATTGAAACCATAAATCCAAACGAAACCCTGTTTAGGGGTTACGGTCAAAAAGATAGTTGACCGTTGAATTACTCGGTCAAAAAAATTTACATTTTCCGGAAATTTTGGCAATAACATTAAAAAGGATGGATCTTGACCTTCGTATGGTTGGGTCATCCTGAAATATTTTTCAAGATATTGAAACCGTAAACCCTAAAGAAACCCTGTTCAGGGGTTAGGGTCAAATTAATAGTTAACCGTTGACTTACTCGGTCAAACATATTTATTTTTTCCCAAAATTTTGGCAATAACATTGAAAAGGATGGATCTTGACCTCCGTTTGGTTGGGTCGTCCCGAAATATTTTTCAAGATATCGAAACCGTAAACCCTAACGAAACCTGGTTTAGGTGTTATGGTCAAAGTAATAGTTGACCGTTGAATTACTCGGTCAAACAAATTTATTTTTTCCCGAAATTTTGGCATTAACATTAAAAAGGATGGATCTTGACCTCCGTCTGGTTGGGTCATCCCGGAATATTTTTAAAGATATTGAAACCGTAAACACTAACGAAACCCTGTTTAGGGGTTACGGTCAAAGTAATAGTTGACCTTTGAATTACTCGGTCAAACAAATTTATTTTTTTCCCAAAATTTTGGTAATAACATTAAAAATGATGGATCTTGACCTCCGTATGGTTGGGTCGTCCCGAAATATTTTTCAAGATATTGAAACCATAAATCCAAACGAAATCTTGTTTAGGGGTTACGGTCAAAGTAATAGTTGACCGTTGAATTACTCGGTCAAAAAAAATTTACATTTTCCCAAAATTTTGGCAATAACATTAAAAAGGATGGATCTTGACCTTGGTATGGTTGGGTCATCCTGAAATATTTTTCCAGATATTGAAACCGTAAACCGTAAAGAAACCATGTTTAGGGGTTAGGGTCAAATTAATAGTTAATCGTTGACTTACTCGGTCAAACATATTTATTTTTTCCCAAAATTTTGGCAATAACATTGAAAAGGATGGATCTTGACCTCCGTATGGTTGGGGCATCCCGAAATATTTTTCAAGATATTGAAACCGTAAACCCTAACGAAACCTTGTTTAGGTGTTACGGTCAAAGTAATAGTTGACCGTTGAATTACTCGGTCAAACAAATTTATTTTTTTCCCGAAATTTTGGCATTAACATTAAAAAGGATGGATCTTGACCTCCGTCTGGTTGGGTTGTCCCGAAATATTTTTCAAGATATTAAAACCGTAAACCCTAACGAAACCCTGTTTAGGGGTTAGGGTCAAAGTAATAGTTGATCGTTGACTTAGTCGGTCAGACATAATTATTTTTTCCCGAAATTTTGGCAATAATATTAAAAATGATGGACTCTGACCTCCGTCTGGTTGGGTCATCCCGAAATATTTTTCAAGATATTGAAACCGTAAACCCTAACGAAACTCTGTTTAGTGGTTACGGTCAAAGTAATAGTTGACCTTTGAATTACTTGGTCAAACAAATTTATTTTTTTCCCAAAATTTTGGTAATAACGTTAAAAATGATGGATCTTGACCTCCGTATGGTTGGGTCGTACCGAAATATTTTTCGAGATATTGAAACCATAAATCCAAACGAAACCCTGTTTAGGGGTTACGGTCAAAAAGATAGTTGACCGTTGAATTACTTGGTCAAAAAAATTTACATTTTCCCGAAATTTTGGCAATAACATTAAAAAGGATGGATCTTGACCTTCGTATGGTTGGGTCATCCTGAAATATTTTTCAAGATATTGAAACCGTAAACCCTAAAGAAACCCTGTTCAGGGGTTAGGGTCAAATTAATAGTTAACCGTTGACTTACTCGGTCAAACATATTTATTTTTTCCCAAAATTTTGGCAATAACATTGAATAGGATGGATCTTGACCTCCGTTTGGTTGGGTCGTCCCGAAATATTTTTCAAGATATCGAAACCGTAAACCCTAACGAAACCTGGTTTAGGTGTTACGGTCAAAGTAATAGTTGACCGTTGAATTACTCGGTCAAACAAATTTATTTTTTCCCGAAATTTTGGCATTAACATTAAAAAGGATGGATCTTGACCTCCGTCTGGTTGGGTCATCCCGGAATATTTTTAAAGATATTGAAACCGTAAACACTAACGAAACCCTGTTTAGGGGTTACGGTCAAAGTAATAGTTGACCTTTGAATTACTCGGTCAAACAAATTTATTTTTTTCCCAAAATTTTGGTAATAACATTAAAAATGATGGATCTTGACCTCCGTATGGTTGGGTCGTCCTGAAATATTTTTCAAGATATTGAAACCATAAATCCAAACGAAATCTTGTTTAGGGGTTACGGTCAAAGTAATAGTTGACCGTTGAATTACTCGGTCAAAAAAAATTTACATTTTCCCAAAATTTTGGCAATAACATTAAAAAGGATGGATCTTGACCTTGGTATGGTTGGGTCATCCTGAAATATTTTTCCAGATATTGAAACCGTAAACCGTAAAGAAACCCTGTTTAGGGGTTAGGGTCAAATTAATAGTTAATCGTTGACTTACTCGGTCAAACATATTTATTTTTTCCCAAAATTTTGGCAATAACATTGAAAAGGATGGATCTTGACCTCCGTATGGTTGGGTCGTCCCGAAATATTTTTCAAGATATTGAAACCGTAAACCGTAACGAAACCTTGTTTAGGTGTTACGGTCAAAGTAATAGTTGACCGTTGAATTACTCGGTCAAACAAATTTATTTTTTCCCGAAATTTTGGCATTAACATTAAAAAGGATGGATCTTGACCTCCGTCTGGTTGGGTCGTCCCGAAATATTTTTCAAGATATTAAAACCGTAAACCCTAACGAAACCCTGTTTAGGGGTTAGGGTCAAAGTAATAGTTGATCGTTTACTTAGTCGGTCAGACATATTTATTTTTTCCCAAAATTTTGGCATTAATATTAAAAACGATGGATCCTGACCTCCGTCTGGTTGGGTCATCCCGAAATATTTTTCAAGATATTGAAACCGTAGACCCTAACAAAACCCTGTTTAGGGGTTACGGTCAAAGTAATAGTCGACCTTTGAATTACTCGGTCAAACAAATTTATTTTTTTCCTAAAATTTTGGTAATAACGTTAAAAATGATGGATCTTGACCTTCGTAAATCCAAACGAAACCCTGTTTAGGGGTTACGGTCAAAATAATAGTTGACCGTTGAATTACTCGGTCAAAAAAATTTACATTTTCCCGAAATTTTGGCAATAACATTAAAAAGGATGGATCTTGACCTTCGTATGGTTGGGTCATCCTGAAATATTTTTCAAGATATTAAAACCGTAAACCATAAAGAAACCCTGTTAGGGGTTAGGGTGAAATTAATAGTTAACCGTTGACTTACTCGGTCAAACATATTTATTTTTTCCCGAAATTTTGGCAATAACATTAAAAAGGATAGATCTTGACCTCCGTCTTGTTGGGTCGTCCCGAAATATGTTTCAAGATTTTGAAACCGTAAACCCTAACGAAACCCTGTTTAGGGGTTATGGTCAAAGTAATAGTTGACCATTGACTCACTCGGTCAAACAAATTTATTTTTTCCCGAAATTTTGGCAATAACATTAAAAAGGATGGATCCTGAAATATTTTTTAAGATATTGAAACCGTAAACCCTAAAGAAACCCTATTTAGGGGTTACGGTTAAATTAATAGTTGACCGTTGAATTACTCGGTCAAACAAATTTATTTTTTCCCTAATTTTTGGCAATAACATTAAAAAGGATGGATCTTGACCTCCGTATGGTTGGGTTGTCCCAAAATATTTTTCAACATATTGAAGCCGTAAACCCTAACGAAACCCTGTTAAGGGGTTACGGTTAAAGTAATAGTTGACCGTTGAATTACTCGGTCAAACAAATTTATTTTTTCCCAAAATTTTGGCATTAACATTAAAAAGGATGGATCTTGACGTCCGTCTAGTTGGGTCGTCCCGAAATATTTTTCAAGATATTGAAACCGTAAACCCTAACGAAACCCTGTTTAGGGGTTAGGGTCAAAGTAATAGTTGATCGTTGACTTAGTCGGTCAAACATATTTATTTTTTCCCGAAATTTTGGCAATAACATTAAAAAGGATGGATCTTGACCTCCGTCTGGTTGGGTCATCCCAAATTTATTTTTCAAGATATTGAAACCGTAAACCCTAACGAAATCCTGTTTAGGGGTTACGGTCAAAGTAATAGTTGACCTTTGAATTACTCGGTCAAACAAATTTATTTTTTTCCCAAAATTTTGGTAATAACATTAAAAATGATGGATCTTGATCTCCGTATGGTTGGGTCCTCCCGAAATATTTTTCAAGATATTGAAACCACACTACTAAAAAAACAGGATTAGACATCGCCCTTTAGACAGCGGTTGCAAATGCCACCGATGTTAAAAACCTTTCTTACATCGGTTATTTTAAAACCGATGTCTTTGATACATAAGACATCAGTTTTTCGTATCAAGCGATGTCTAATACTTTTAAAAAAATTCTAACAACGACTTAGACATCAGTTGTCATTTGAAGCGATGTTAAACTCTTTTTTAAAAAATTGAACTGTATACGACCTCTCCTCTTTTTTCCCCCTTAGAACTTTTTCTACAATTTTAGTTTCCCCCTTAAACAAATTTCCCCCCCTTAAAACATAATTTCCTCCCGCCCATCTCCCATATCAGTACCTATCCTGCCACCTGTCCCTAAAACATTAAAATTTTAACACCAAATTCATTAAAACAAAACATAAAACCTAAGTCTAAAAAACGTAAACATACACACACACAAACAGATCTGGAGCTTTTTCCTTACTTCCTCAAACGTAAAACTCCGATTAAACTCCGATTGAACTTCGTTTTCGTCGTTTTCTTTCAATTAAAAGTCCCATTGAACTTTATTTTCTTTCAATTAACTTTCTTTTCTTTCAATTACATAGTATAAAACTACTCCGGTTAACCCTAGATTTTCATTTTCTTTGTTTCTTCAACAGATTTGGAGATTTGGAGCTTTGGGTTGCGAGTTTGGAGCTTTGGAGCTTTGGGTATTTTCTTGCAACTGAGCTTTGGGTTGTTCTTTGTTATTTGTTTTCTGTTGCATGTATAAAATCTTTGCATTTTAAGCTTTGGGTTTGCGAGTTTGTAAGATATTTTCTTACAACTGATCTTTCGGTTCTTTGTTTTTTGTTCTTTGTTTATGTATATGGGTTGCATGTATAAAATCTTTGTGTATTATATGGTTTAAATATTTATGTGTTTCAAGTGTTTGTTTATAATCCCCTGAGAATATAACTTGTAATTTACTGCTAAATCTTTGTATAAAATATGTATTTTAGTTGTATTCATATTATTAGGATAAATGTAGTATATAATCATAAAAAGATTCTATCTAAATAACCATATAATTTTTGGTATAGGTCATACGAATATGGATAAGTCGTGGATATTTAAAGATAGAGATTCTTTAGAATACGACATTGGGGTTGAAAGTTTTTTGATACATGCCGAAGAAAATTGTAAAGATCCTAAGAGAATTCCTTGCCCATGTGGAAAATGTGTTAATTTTAAAAAATTCTCTGTTAAAATAATAAGGGGGCATCTCTATGAAAATGGTTTTAGTATGGGGTATGTTGATTGGATTTGGCATGAAGAAAAGTCAGCTAGGACTACTAAGTCATCTGTAGGCAGTTCACACCCTCCTTCGGAGCAAGCACCTGAGCACTTTGTTGCTTCACAAACCGTTAATGTTTGTGAAGCAGCATTTAACTCCGAAGATTACGATAAAGATTCGTACGAGTTCAAGAGGTTTGTGGTTGATGCTGAACAACCATTGTATAAGGGCAGTGAGTGTACTAAGTTAGAGTCGATGTTAAAATTACACAATTGGAAATCTAGGTTTGGTATTAGCGATAGTGCTTTCACTGATTTGTTATCTTCAGTTGGTTCCCTACTTCCCAAAGATAACGTGTTGCCTGCTAATGCATATGAAGCAAAAAAAACTCTATCCGATTTAGGCCTTGAGTACATAAAATTCCATTCGTGTCCGAACGATTGTGTACTATACAGGGGTATACATTCTGATGCTTCTCAGTGTCCCAAGTGTCATCTATCTCGTTGGAAGTTGGGGAAAGATGGTCAACCTAGGGTTAATCTTCCTGCGAAAGTCATGTGGTACTTTCCGATCATTCCGAGATTTAAACGGATGTTTAAATCTCCTTCCACTGCTGAACTCATGACTTGGCATGCAAATCAGCGGATACAAGATGGTAAGATGCGACATCCGGCCGATTCTCCTTCTTGGAAAAATATCGATTATAGGTGGCCTGCCTTTGGTAGTGAATCGAGAAATATTCGTTTGGCTTTGTCAGCGGATGGTATAAACCCACATAATAACGGGCTAACCAATCGGTATAGTTGCTGGCCAGTAGTTTTGGTAACTTACAATCTTCCTCCATGGTTATGCATGAAGAGGAAGTTCATGATGTTAACCATATTAGTACCTGGTCCGCATGAGCCAGGTAATAATATTGACATCTATTTACAGCCGCTTATTGATGATTTGAAGAAGCTTTGGGAGGAAGGTGAACCAAATGTATATGATGCGTATAGTCAAACCTTTTTCACTCTAAAAGCAATTTTGTTATGGACGATAAATGATTTCCCCGCATATGGAAACTTGTCAGGCTGTGTAAATAAGGGTTATATGAGCTGTCCAATATGTGGTGATGATACCGTAGCTAAATATTTAAAGCATAGTAGGAAAATGTGCTTCCAAGGTCATCGTCGATATTTGGCTAGGCATCACCCTTATAGGAGGCAGAAGGCAGCTTTTAATGGGGAACAAGAATTTGGGAACGCACGTCAAACCCTTTCCGGAGAAGATGTGTTAGCGCAGCAGGAACAAATTGAATTTTCTTTTGGGAAGGAATTGAAGAAGTCAAAGAAGGTGGACTGTGCATGGAAAAAAAAGTCCATTTTTTTTGAGTTGGAGTATTGGAAGTTTCATCATGTGCGCCACTGTCTCGATGTTATGCATATCGAGAAAAACGTGTGTGATAATCTTCTTGGGACCTTACTAAATATGCGGTTTAAGTCGAAAGATAGTGAGGCATCTCGTCTTGATATGATTGACATGGGTGTTAGACATGATTTAGCTCCACAAGTAGGGGGAAAAAAACCTATCTGCCCCCTTCCCTTTTCACTTTATCAAAGGCAGAAAAAAAAATGTTGTCATCATTCCTGTCTATGAAACTTCCTGCTGGACACGGATCAAACATCAAAAATTGTGTCTCCATGGCTGATTTAAAGTTGTACGGTTTGAAGTCCCATGACTGCCACATTATGCTCCAACAATTACTCCCGGTTTCAATTCGTTCTGTTCTTCCGAAACATGTTAGGGTCACAATTATAAGACTGTGTTTCTTTTTTAACGCTTTGTGCACCAAAGTTGTTGATGTATCGAAACTAGATAAATTACAGTCAGATGTGATAATAACCTTGTGTGATCTAGAAAAAATATTTCATGCATCATTTTTCGATGTAATGGTACATCTCGTTGTTCACTTGGTTCGAGAATTGCGTTTATGTGGACCGGTATTTTATAGATGGATGTATGCATTTGAACGGTTTAATAAAGTGTTGAAGAGTTATGTACGAAACCGTTATTATCCGGAAGGATGTATGGCAGAAAGTTATCTTAAAGAAGAATCGGTAGAATTCTGCACGGAGTTTCTTAGAGAGGGTTGCACAACTGCCGGTCTTCCAAATGATCAAGAAAAACTCTCTGGTCCATTATCTGCTGTGGTAATAAAGGTAGTCGAAGAAAAGGAGCGAGATGAAGCGCATCTACATGTCCTTCAGAACAATGCTGAAGTGTATCCATATATCATGTGAGTGCATTCATTTTTCCTATTCAAATTCCTCATATTGGTAGTAAGTATATCTCTGTCTAATTTTTTAATATGTTTGCATTTTTTCAGAATGCATAAGGAGTACTTACAAGAAATTCACCGAGGGAAAAAAAAAAAGTGTTCATTGGCTCATGGGAGAGCATAATCGCCTATTTGCTGATTGGTTTGAAAAGAAAGTAGGTTTCACGATTAGATCTTTTTTATTGTAATTTAATGGCTATTGTTAGTTGGACTTTAAAATTAACTGCTATTTATGTTTACAATAATATGTGTAGGTTAGTGATGAAATGAGGGAGAACGGTGACAGTATTTCGGAGACGATAAGGTGGCTCGCTGGAAAACCATCATTTTCGGTTTTAACATATCAAGGTTATTCAGTTAATGGAGTTCGATACTGTACGAAGTCTCGAGATGATGCACGTGTTGTTCAAAATAGTGGGGTTTCTGTTGTTGCCAAGGCTGTTCAGGTCTCTAGCAGCAAGGATTTAAATCCTATTGAGAGCGATATGACATTTTATGGAATCATCTTAGAAATTTGGGAGTTGGATTACCATGCATTCAAAGCCCCCTTATTCTTGTGTAAATGGGCAGAAAATGAAAGAGGCATAAAGGTGGATGATCTTGGCTTCACACTTGTGGATTTCAATCGACAAGGCCACAAGAAGGATAAATATGTGTCTGTTGACCAAGTCAAACAAGTTTTTTATGTTAAAGATCCTGCTGATGCTGCCTGGTCGATTGTATTAACTTCCACCACCCGAGACTATCACGAGTTGTATAACGATGATGATTTAGGGGACACGATTATGGAACATCCCCCATTCTGCTCTCGTATCCCTGCATGCGATATCAATACTGATGATGTTGCGCATAGTGTTAGGCCTAATATTGAGGGAATTTGGGTTAAAAAATAATCCATATTATTTATTTCAAATTTGTTGTTTTGTTAGTCATGCCTTAAACTATTTAATATGAGCACCTTTTATTTTTTGTTGTAATTGTTGTGACTATTAAACAATGCTACTTGCTGTAAAAATTTTCACTCTAAATTTACTTTTATCTGTACTCTTACATATATCGGCATTCATGTATATCTGCACTCTTATAGGCTATCTCATTTAAATACCAATATCTAATGGCTTTATCTTGTGTCATACAGATTGAAGGAGCAAAATGGCGAAGAAGCGGAAGAGTAATAGGCCAAAATCTGCAGAGCCTAAGGAAGGTAGTGAGGGATCTAAAGATGCCAATCAGATGTTGCAACCACCTACAGAGCCTTGTGATCAGTTGGATGTGCGACCACCTACAGAACCTCAAGCTCAAAAATCAGACTCTGCACAAGCAACGACGACTACTTCTGAATCTACAAAGAAGAGGCTGGGAGCTGCTTGAGGTGTTTCTGCTCTTCACAAAGTAGTGGTGAAGAAAGCTCAGGGAAGGAAATTTAAAATTAGAGTTAATCAATTTGGAGTACCTACTGGAAGTAATAGGTGTACCTTACAGTCCTATATAGGAATGTTGGCCAGGAGTATGATTCCAATTGACATTTCAAGTTGGCCACATGTAGATCCCGCTTTGAAACAAAAGTTATGGCTTGATATTCAGGTATAATATAATAATAGATTTAATTTACATTTAAACCTGATCTTAAGTACTATATATCCACACATTTATGAGTTATGTCATTTTTCTTTATTAGGGTACATTTAAAGTTGCTCCGGAAAGTGAGAGTATGGTGCTGAAGTCTGCAGGTGAAAAATGGAGGCAGTTTAAAACTAATCTAACTACTAAACATGTGGTGCCATATCTTGGATCCAAAAAATTGAAGAAGCCTCCAAAGCAGTACGAGTTTGTGGGTAAAGAAAATTGGAAGAAATTTGTTGAGCAGCGGACACCCGATAAATGGCTGGTATGGATATATTTCTTGCAGAATTTATTATGTTTGGTAGAATTAATTTTGTTCTGTATTTTACTTTAATAGAATTTATTATGCTTGGATTATGCCTCGTAATCACCGATGTTTTTTTTTTGCAGTCACTGCGTAGTTTGCAGAGCCAAAGAGTGCGTAAGCGGAAATATCATCACCGCTTGTCGAGAAAGGGGTACATTGGTTTGGAAGAAGAAGAAGTAAGAACCTATCCAATGTCGATTTAATTTCAGTTTTTAATGGTTTCTAACTATTTTTTCTCATTTTAAACAGATAAAGAAGGGGAAAATGAAGCGTGGAGAGAAACGCGATCGAGCAATTTTTTGGAAGAAGGCTCGTATGTCAAAGGATGAGACCCAGGAGGTTGATGAAGAAACTCGGGAGATATTCTCAGTTATTGTAAGTTATTGTAAATAATTCCAAGAATTTTATATTCACTTGGAGCCTGGTGCTTAAAAATTTATTTTCTTGTTTTATATATTAATAAGATGATTTACTAGAAAAGAAGGAGAAAGGTGAATTCCAGCCATCTGGAAGTGATGATGTGTTGAGTACGGCACTTGCAACTTCTGAGCATTCCGGAAGAGTTCGAGGAGTTGGAGGACATGTCACCCCAACAATGTTCTTTAATTTGCCGAAAGAGAAAAAGTGTAGAATTACAAAGGCAGAGTTGCTGGCCCGTGATCGAAAGATGGCCGAAGAGTTAGAAAGAACAAGGCGGGAGATGGTTGAACTTAAAGCATTGTTTAATGCATCAAATCAGGGCTCTCCAATATTCTCGGACAAATCAAGTTGCCAACCCCATGAAGAAGCAGCGAAGGTTAAACCACCAACTGCGAAAGAATTGAAACTCGATGATGATTGTGTAGCACTTTACGACCCTCCTCCAACTGAAAAAAAGGTACAACCTTGGCTTTTAAGTTATACAGATTCTTTCATACATGAACACCTACAGGCTTTTAAGTTATGATTGGAAATTGACCTCTTCATACATATAGGGTCCTAAATCTTGTGAGCTTGCTGTGGAAACCTTAGAAAACAAGGTGGCTTTTGGTACAGTTTTTGATGATGAAGAAATGAATGTTTCTGTACATGGAGTACCGTTGAAGCCTGGACATGTTCGTGTATCGGTTGACGGACACATCAAGCCAGATGCATTAGTTCCCGTGCCTATAGCCGGTGAAATTCAGAAAGTTAGTGAAGCTGTTGGCTCTCACTTGGCATGGCCTCGCGATTTGATCATCTTCCCAAACATGACGGTATTTTAATTATATAATGTCTCTATTTTTTTTACATGTCTTATTGCTTAGATAAAAATGCCATTACAGAAAATACTCTTATTCTTCTTAATTATTTGTAGAAAAAGAAAAAGGTAGTGGTTCAATCTAAGCCAAGAAATGAGCAGAGAAATCAGGGCTTGAAAAAACTGAAGCTGAATAAGAATGTGCCCAGTGAGTACAAGTTTTTGTACAATTATGTGTTAACAACAATGAAAGACAATGGAGTATCAGTACCGATTCCATGTGATTCCGACGTGTTTGGAGTTGAGACGAAGATAATTTATATATTGCATGAGAATTTAAAAGCCTTGTTAGAGTTTGACATGATCGGACAAGCTGCCATATCTGCTTATATGGCGTAAGTAATTTTTTTTCGTTCTTTTAATTTTTCATATTCCGCAAGGATGTTGTAGGCACTTGCAAACTGAAATTTTCTCCCATGTAGGCACTTGCACACTGAAATTCAGAAGAATCGAAAGAATGATAATGCAGTCTTGTATTACTTTTTCGATCCTGGATTGACATATAATTTGGGTGATGAATTTAAAAGTTATGTTGTTAGTCGTTTGAGAGAGGGTAATCACAATCATTTATACTTCTTGCCGCATAATCATAAGTAAGTCTTTGTAGTTAAGTCTATTTTATTAATTTTTATATTTAGGTCAAATTTAAACATTCTGACTTGTAATAAAATTTTGACTTGTAATACAGCTACCATTGGATTTTGGTTGTAATATGGGGTGGTGATGTTTACCTTCTGAATCCTTTACCTCATCCTGTGCATTTTGACGAATTGGAAAAAGCTTTATCAGAGTAATATATTCCCTACTTGTAAAAAGCATTCTGACTGCTTGTAGATTTAGAGTGCTAAATATATTAATTATTTTCCTACTTGTAAAATTTAAGTATATTAACAATGTGTCATTCTTTTATGCAGGGCACTTAAATCTTACAATTCTGAAACTGGAAGGGGAAATAAACCTTGCAAAATAAAGAATCTTTTAGTAAGTATTTTGCATTTTAATTTTTACTATTACTGTCTATTAAGTTTCAATTTTTTGGGGTTTTGACTTATATTATTATTATTATTGGAATAGGGATCTCCGAAACAACCTGGTGGGGTTGAATGTGGTTATGTCGTCATGCGGTACATGAAAGATATCATTTTGGAGGATGAGGAAATTTCTTTTACTACCAAGGTATTTATGAATTGTCTAAGTCTAATTGGGGGCGTGGTATAGGACTGTTTAGGATCAGTTTTATGCTAATTTTTATTTTGTGTTTTACTTCTTAGTGGGGGACCAAGAGTCGGACGACTTACAAAGCGCAGGACTTGGATGAGGTGCGCATGGAGGCTATCAAGTTTATCCAGGATAAAATGTGAAACATTGGGTTAAGTCTGCTGGTTGTTGGTAATGCAAGTGAGATTCTGTTTTGTTGGTGTCTTGTCAGGGTGGAGAGTTTGACTTGGAGTTGTTGGGTGTTAGTTTTAGGTTTTTTGGTCTTGGGTCTGGTGATTGTCGACGGTACATAGATGGGTCTGTCAGTGTGCTTGTGTGTTTGCTGGTGGGATTGATAGAATATGTGATTGGAAGTGTGATTCTGTTTTGATAGAATATTGTCGGATGTTTAGGTTTGGAATGTATGTTTTGCTAATTGGTTATCGATGGTAACCTTGAATTGTAGCCATATGAGACCTTTTGTGAATTCATCTTGAAGTTTGAATTTGGTAATATGATCAATATTAGTTATGTGTTATTTTTGTTGAGATTTTTGGTAAATGTCTATATTTGTAGATTTTGGTAATTGAGCAGGGGACAATTCAAATTAACATCACAGCCAACTAAAAATGATGTCTTAAAACTGATGTGAAAATAGATTAAACTAATGTTTATAGCAAAAAAGACATCAGTATATTTCCAAAAATAGATGTGAAAGGTATCATTCGTAAAAAATTAACTAGTGAAACCGATGTCTTTAAAGTATCTTACATCGGTTATACAAATAAGTATGATGTCTGATAGTATCTTTAACATCGGTTCTAAATATGAACTGATGATAAATAACCTCTTAGACATCGTTATTATAGTTGTTATCGATGACATTGTCTATTTCTAACTTGTGTGTTACATGCTTAACTGGCTCTAACCTTGATAATATAACAATATTGAAGTTGCCAATATTACAAAATATTGTAAAGTAGTAATAGATTCAGGGCAAAGACATCAGAAACACATATAAAAGCGATGTCTAAATATGTATTAGACATCGGTTAAAAACCGATGTCTAAACTTCAGACTTTTAACATCACACGCGAAGACATCGGTTTGGTTTCAAAAAAGACATCGGTTTTTACCCGATGTCTATTGACGTATTTCTAGTAGTGCCATAAATCCAAACGAAACCCTGTTTAGGGGTTACGGTCAAAGTAATAGTTGACCGTTGAATTACTCGGTCAAACAAATTTACATTTTCCCGAAATTTTGGCAATAACATTAAAAAGGATGGATCTTGACCTTTGTATGGTTGGGTCATCCTGAAATATTTTTCAAGATATTGAAACCGTAAACCCTAAAGAAACCCTGTTTAGGGGTTAGGGTCAAAGTAATAGTTGACCTTAGAATTACTCGTTCAAACAAATTTATTTTTTCCCAAATTTTGGCAATAACATTGAAAAGGATGGATCTTGACCTCCGTATGGTTGGGGCGTCCCGAAATATTTTTCAAGATATTGAAACCGTAAACCCTAACGAAACCTTGTTTAGGGGTTACGGTCAAAGTAATAGTTGACCGTTGAATTACTCGGTCAAACAAATTTATGTTTCCTGAAATTTTGGTATTAACAATAAAAAGAATAGATCTTGACCTCCGTATTGATGGGTCGTCCCTAAATATTTTGCAAGATATTGAAACCGTAAACCCTAACGAAACCCTGTTTAGGGGTTACGGTCAATGTAATAGTTGACCTTTGAATTACTCGGTCAAACAAATTTATTTTTTTCCCAAAAATTTGGTAATAACATTAAAAATGATGGATCTTGACCTCCGTATGGTTGGGTCGTCCCGAAATATTTTTCAAGATATTGAAACAGTAAATCCTAAAGAAACCCTATTTAGGGGTTACGGTCAAAGTAATAGTTGATCGTTGAATTACTCGGTCAAACAAATTTACATTTTCCCGAAATTTTGGCAATAACATTAAAAAGGATGGATCTTGACCTTCGTATGGTTGGGTCACCCTGAAATATTTTTCAAGATATCGAAACCGTAAACCCTAAAGAAACCCTGTTTAGGGGTTAGGGTCAAAGTAATAGTTGACCGTTGACTTACTCGCTCAAACGTATTTATTTTTTCCCAAAATTTTGGTAATAACATTAAAAAGGATGGATCTTGACCTCCGTATGGTTGGGTCATCCCGAAATATTTTTCAAGATATTGAAACCGTAAACCCTAACGAAACCTTGTTTAGGGGTTACGGTCAAAGTAATAGTTGACCGTTGAATTACTCGGTCAAACAAATTTACGTTTCCTGAAATTTTGGCATTAACAATAAAAAGAATGGATCTTGACCTCTGTATTGATGGGTCGTCCCTAAATATTTTGCAAGATATTGAAACCGTAAACCCTAACGAAACCCTATTTAGGGGTTACGGTCAAAGTAATAGTTGGTCGTTGAATTACTCGGTCAAACAGATTTATTTTTTCCCGAAATTTTGGAAATAATATTAAAAAGGATGGATCTTGACCTTCGAATGTTTGGGTCGTCCCGAAATATTTTTCAAGATATTGAAACCGTAAATCCTAAAGAAACCCTATTTAGGGGTTATGGTCAAAGTAATAGTTGATCGTTGAATTACTCGGTCAAACAAATTTACATTTTCCCGAAATTTTGGCAATAACATTAAAAAGGATGGATCTTGACCTTCGTATGGTTGGGTCACCCTGAAATATTTTTCAAGATATCGAAACCGTAAACCCTAAAGAAACCCTGTTTAGGGGTTAGGGTCAAAGTAATAGTTGACCGTTGACTTACTCGCTCAAACGTATTTATTTTTTCCCAAAATTTTGGCAATAACATTAAAAAGGATGGATCTTGACCTCCGTATGGTTGGGTCATCCCGAAATATTTTTTAAGATATTGAAACCGTAAACCCTAACGAAACCTTGTTTAGGGGTTACGGTCAAAGTAACAGTTGACCGTTGAATTACTCGGTCAAACAAATTTACGTTTCCTGAAATTTTGGCATTAACATTAAAAATGATGGATCTTGTCCTCCGTCTGGTTGGGTCATCCCGAAATATTTTGGAAATAATATTAAAAAGAATGGATTTTGACATCCGTATTGATGGGTCATCCCTAAATATTTTTCAAGATATTGAAACCGTAAACCCTAACGAAACCCTGTTTAGGGGTTATGGTCAATGTAATAATTGACCTTTGAATTACTCGTTCAAACAAATTTATTTTTTCCCGAAATTTTGGGAGTAACATTAATAAGGATGGATCTTGACCTCCGTATAGTTGGGTCGTCTCAAAATATTTTTCAACATATTGAATCCGTAAACCCTAACGAAACCCTGTTTAGGGGTTACGGTTAAAGTAATAGTTGACCGTTGAATTACTCGGTAAACAAATTTATTTTTTCCCGAAATTTTGGCAATAACATTAAAAAGGATGGATCTTGACCTCCGTCTGGTTGGGTCGTCCCAAAATATTTTTCAAGATATTGAAACCGTAAACCCTAACGAATCCCTGTTTAGGGGTTATGGTCAAAGTAATAGTTGACCGTTGACTTACTCGGTCAAACAAATTTATTTTTTCCCGAAATTTTGGCAATAACATTAAAAAGGATGGATCTTGACCTCCGTCTGGTTGGGTCGTCCCGAAATATTTTTCAAGATATTAAAACCGTAAACCCTAACGAAACCCTGTTTAGGGGTTAGGGTCAAAGTAATAGTTGATCGTTGAATTAGTCGGTCAGACATAATTATTTTTTCCCGAAATTTTGGCAATAATATTAAAAATGATGGATTCTGAACTCCGTCTGCTTGGGTCATCCCGAAATATTTTTCAAGATATTGAAACCGTAAACCCTAACGAAACCCCGTTTAGTGGTTACGGTCAAAGTAATAGTTGACCTTTGAATTACTTGGTCAAACAAATTTATTTTTTTCCCAAAATTTTGGTAATAACGTTAAAAATGATGGATCTTGACCTCCGTATGGTTGGGTCGTACCGAAATATTTTTCGAGATATTGAAACCATAAATCCAAACGAAACCCTGTTTAGGGGTTACGGTCAAAAAGATAGTTGACCGTTGAATTACTCGGTCAAAAAAATTTACATTTTCCTGAAATTTTGGCAATAACATTAAAAATGATGGATCTTGACCTTCGTATGGTTGGGTCATCCTGAAATATTTTTCAAGATATTGAAACCGTAAACCCTAAAGAAACCCTGTTTAGGGGTTAGGGTCAAATTAATAGTTAACCGTTGACTTACTCGGTCAAACATATTTATTTTTTCCCAAAATTTTGGCAATAACATTGAAAAGGATGGATCTTGACCTCCGTATGGTTGGGTCGTCCCGAAATATTTTTCAAGATATTGAAACCGTAAACCCTAACGAAACCTTGTTTAGGTGTTACGGTCAAAGTAATAGTTGACCGTTGAATTACTCGGTCAAACAAATTTATTTTTTCCCGAAATTTTGGCATTAACATTAAAAAGGATGGATCTTGACCTCCGTCTGGTTGGGTCATCCCGGAATATTTTTAAATATATTGAAACCGTAAACCCTAACGAAACCCTGTTTAGGGGTTACGGTCAAAGTAATAGTTGACCTTTGAATTACTCGGTCAAACAAATTTTTTTTTCCCAAAATTTTGGTAATAACATTAAAAATGATGGATCTTGACCTCCGTATGGTTGGGTCGTCCCGAAATATTTTTCAAGATATTGAAACCATAAATCCAAACGAAACCTTGTTTAGGGGTTACGGTCAAAGTAATAGTTGACCGTTGAATTACTCGGTCAAAAAAATTTACATTTTCCCAAAATTTTGGCAATAACATTAAAAAGGATGGATATTTTCCTTTGTATGGTTGGGTCATCCTGAAATATTTTTCAAGATATTGAAACCGTAAACCGTAATGAAACCCTGTTTAGGGGTTAGGGTCAAATTAATAGTTAATCGTTGACTTACTCGGTCAAACCTATTTATTTTTTCCCAATATTTTGGCAATAACATTGAAAAGGATTGATCTTGACCTCCGTATGGTTGGGGCCTCCCGAAATATTTTTCAGGATATTGAAACCGTAAACCGTAACGAAACCTTGTTTAGGTGTTACGGTCAAAGTAATAGTTGACCGTTGAATTACTCGGTCAAACAAATTTATTTTTTCCCGAAATTTTGGCATTAACATTAAAAAGGATGGATCTTGACCTCCGTCTGGTTGGGTCGTCCCGAAATATTTTTCAAGATATTAAAACCGTAAACCCTAACGAAACCCTGTTTAGGGGTTAGGGTCAAAGTAATAGTTGATCGTTGACTTAGTCGGTCAGACATATTTATTTTTTCCCGAAATTTTGGCAATAATATTAAAAAGGATGGATCCTGACCTCCGTCTGGTTGGGTCATCCCGAAATATTTTTCAAGATATTGAAACCGTAGACCCTAACAAAACCCTGTTTAGGGGTTACGGTCAAAGTAATATTTGACCTTTGAATTACTCGGTCAAACAAATTTATTTTTTTCCTAAAATTTTGGTAATAACGTTAAAAATGATGGATCTTGACCTCCGTAAATCCTAACGAAACCCTGTTTAGGGGTTACGGTCAAAATAATAGTTGACCGTTGAATTACTCGGTCAAAAAAATTTACATTTTCCCGAAATTTTGGCAATAACATTAAAAAGGATGGATCTTGACCTTCGTATGGTTGGGTCATCCTGAAATATTTTTCAAGATATTAAAACCGTAAACCATAAAGAAACCCTTTTAGGGGTTAGGGTCAAATTAATAGTTAACCGTTGACTTACTCGGTCAAACATATTTATTTTTTCCCAAAATTTTGGCAATAACATTGAAAAGGATGGATCTTGACCTCCGTATGGTTGGGTCGTCCCGAAATATTTTTCAAGATATTGAAACCGTAAACCCTAACGAAACCTTGTTTAGGTGTTACGGTCAAAGTAATAGTTGACCGTTGAATTACTCGGTCAAACAAATTTATTTTTTCCCGAAATTTTGGCATTAACATTAAAAAGGATGGATCTTGACCTCCGTTTGGTTGGGTCATCCCGGAATATTTTTAAATATATTGAAACCGTAAACCCTAACGAAACCCTGTTTAGGGGTTACGGTCAAAGTAATAGTTGACCTTTGAATTACTCGGTCAAACAAATTTTTTTTTCCCAAAATTTTGGTAATAACATTAAAAATGATGGATCTTGACCTCCGTATGGTTGGGTCGTCCCGAAATATTTTTCAAGATATTGAAACCATAAATCCAAACGAAACCTTGTTTAGGGGTTACGGTCAAAGTAATAGTTGACCGTTGAATTACTCGGTCAAAAAAATTTACATTTTCCCAAAATTTTGGCAATAACATTAAAAAGGATGGATATTTTCCTTTGTATGGTTGGGTCATCCTGAAATATTTTTCAAGATATTGAAACCGTAAACCGTAATGAAACCCTGTTTAGGGGTTAGGGTCAAATTAATAGTTAATCGTTCACTTACTCGGTCAAACATATTTATTTTTTCCCAATATTTTGGCAATAACATTGAAAAGGATTGATCTTGACCTCCGTATGGTTGGGGCCTCCCGAAATATTTTTCAAGATATTGAAACCGTAAACCGTAACGAAACCTTGTTTAGGTGTTACGGTCAAAGTAATAGTTGACCGTTGAATTACTCGGTCAAACAAATTTATTTTTTCCCGAAATTTTGGCATTAACATTAAAAAGGATGGATCTTGACCTCCGTCTGGTTGGGTCGTCCCGAAATATTTTTTAAGATATTAAAACCGTAAACCCTAACGAAACCCTGTTTAGGGGTTAGGGTCAAAGTAATAGTTGATCGTTGACTTAGTCGGTCAGACATATTTATTTTTTCCCGAAATTTTGGCAATAATATTAAAAAGGATGGATCCTGACCTCCGTCTGGTTGGGTCATCCCGAAATATTTTTCAAGATATTGAAACCGTAGACCCTAACAAAACCCTGTTTAGGGGTTACGGTCAAAGTAATAGTTGACCTTTGAATTACTCGGTCAAACAAATTTATTTTTTTCCTAAAATTTTGGTAATAACGTTAAAAATGATGGATCTTGACCTCCGTAAATCCTAACGAAACCCTGTTTAGGGGTTACGGTCAAAATAATAGTTGACCGTTGAATTACTCGGTCAAAAAAATTTACATTTTCCCGAAATTTTGGCAATAACATTAAAAAGGATGGATCTTGACCTTCGTATGGTTGGGTCATCCTGAAATATTTTTCAAGATATTAAAACCGTAAACCATAAAGAAACCCTTTTAGGGGTTAGGGTCAAATTAATAGTTAACCGTTGACTTACTCGGTCAAACATATTTATTTTTTCCCAAAATTTTGGCAATAACATTGAAAAGGATGGATCTTGACCTCCGTATGGTTGGGTCGTCCCGAAATATTTTTCAAGATATTGAAACCGTAAACACTAACGAAACCTTGTTTAGGTGTTACGGTCAAAGTAATAGTTGACCGTTGAATTACTCGGTCAAACAAATTTATTTTTTCCTGAAATTTTGGCATTAACAATAAAAAGGATGGATCTTGACCTCCGTATTGTTGGGTCGTCCCGAAATATTTTTCAAGATATTGAAACCGTAAACCCTAACGAAACCCTGTTTAGGGGTTACGATCAATGTAATAGTTGACCTTTGAATTACTTGGTCAAACAAATTTATTTTTTCTCAAAATTTTGGTAATAACATTAAAAAATGATGGATCTTGACCTCCGTATGGTTGGGTCATCCCGAAATATTTTTCAAGATATTGAAACCGTAAATCCTAAGGAAACCCTATTTAGGGGTTACGATCAAAGTAATTGTTGACCGTTGAATTACTCGGTCAAACAGATTTATTTTTTCCCGAAATTTTGGAAATAATATTAAAAAGGATGGATCTTGACCTTCGTATGTTTGGGTCGTCCCTAAATATTTTTCAAGATATTGAAACCGTAAATCCTAAAGAAACCCTATTTAGGGATTACGGTCAAAGTAATAGTTGATCGTTGAATTACTCGGTCAAACAAATTTATTTTTTCCCGAAATTTGGCAATAACATTTAAAAGGATGGATCTTGTCCTTCGTCTGGTTGGGTCATCCCGAAGTATTTTGGAAATAATATTAAAAATAATGGATCTTGACCTCCGTATTGATGGGTCGTCCCTAAATATTTTTCAAGATATTGAAACCGTAAACCCTAACGAAACCCTGTTTAGGGGTTATGGTCAATGTAATAGTTGACCTTTGAATTACTCGTTCAAACAAATTTATTTTTTCCCGAAATTTTGGGAATAACATTAATAAGGATGGATCTTGACCTCCGTATGGTTGGGTCGTCCCAAAATATTTTTCAACATATTGAATCCGTAAACCCTAACGAAACCCTGTTTAGGGGTTACGGTTAAAGTAATAGTTGACCGTTGAATTACTCGGTAAACAAATTTATTTTTTCCCGAAATTTTGGCAATAACATTAAAAAGGATGGATCTTGACCTCCGTCTGGTTGGGTCGTCCCAAAATATTTTTCAAGATATTGAAACCGTAAACCCTAACGAATTCCTGTTTAGGGGTTATGGTCAAAGTAATAGTTGACCGTTGACTTACTCGGTCAAACAAATTTATTTTTTCCCGAAATTTTGGCAATAACATTAAAAAGGATGGATCTTGACCTCCGTCTGGTTGGGTCGTCCCGAAATATTTTTCAAGATATTGAAACCGTAAACCCTAACGAAACCCTGTTTAGGGGTTATGGTCAAAGTAATGGTTGACCGTTTACTTACTCGGTCAAACAAATTTATTTTTTCCCGATATTTTGGCAATAACATTAAAAAGGATGGATCCAGACCTTCGTATGGTTGGGTCATCCTGAAATATTTTTTAAGATATTGAAACCGTAAACCATAAAGAAACCCTATTTAGGGGTTACGGTTAAATTAATAGTTGACCGTTGAATTACTCGGTCAAACAAATTTATTTTTTCCCTAATTTTTGGCAATAACATTAAAAAGGATGGATCTTGACCTCCGTATGGTTGGGTTGTCCCAAAATATTTTTCAACATATTGAAGCCGTAAACCCTAACGAAACCCTGTTAAGGGGTTACGGTTAAAGTAATAGTTGACCGTTGAATTACTCGGTCAAACAAATTTATTTTCTCCCAAAATTTTGGCATTAACATTAAAAAGGATGGATCTTGACGTCCGTCTAGTTGGGTCGTCCCGAAATATTTTTCAAGATATTGAAACCGTAAACCCTAACGAAACCCTGTTTAGGGGTTAGGGTCAAAGTAATAGTTGATCGTTGACTTAGTCGGTCAAACATATTTATTTTTTCCCGAAATTTTGGCAATAACATTAAAAAGGATGGATCTTGACCTCCGTCTGGTTGGGTCATCCCAAATTTATTTTTCAAGATATTGAAACCGTAAACCCTAACGAAATCCTGTTTAGGGGTTACGGTCAAAGTAATAGTTGACCTTTGAATTACTCGGTCAAACAAATTTATTTTTTTCCCAAAATTTTGGTAATAACATTAAAAATGATGGATCTTGACCTCCGTATGGTTGGGTCCTCCCGAAATATTTTTCAAGATATTGAAACCATAAATCCAAACGAAACCCTGTTTAGGGGTTACGGTCAAAGTAATAGTTGACCGTTGAATTACTCGGTCAAACAAATTTACATTTTCCCGAAATTTTGGCAAAAACATTAAAAAGGATGGATCTTGACCTTCGTATGGTTGGGTCATCCTGAAATATTTTTCAAGATATTGAAACCGTAAACCCTAAAGAAACCCAGTTTAGGGGTTAGGGTCAAAGTAATAGTTGACCTTTGAATTACTCTTTCAAACAAAGTTATTTTTTCCCAAATTTTGGCAATAACATTGAAAAGGATGGATCTTGACCTCCGTATGGTTGGGGCGTCCCGAAATATTTTTCAAGATATTGAAACCGTAAACCCTAATGAAACCTTGTTTAGGGGTTACGGTCAAAGTAATAGTTGACCGTCGAATTACTCGATCAAACAAATTTATGTTTCCTGAAATTTTGGCATTAACAATAAAAAGAATGGATCTTGACCTCCGTATTGATGGGTCGTCCCTAAATATTTTGCAAGATATTGAAACCGTAAACCCTATTGAAACCCTGTTTAGGGGTTACGGTCAAAGTAATAGTTGACCTTTGAATTACTCGGTCAAACAAATTTATTTTTTTCCCAAAAATTTGGTAATAACATTAAAAATGATGGATCTTGACCTCCGTATGGTTGGGTCGTCCCGAAATATTTTTCAAGATATTGAAACAGTAAATCCTAAGAAAACCCTATTTAGGGGTTACGGTCAAAGTAATAGTTGGTCGTTGAATTACTCGGTCAAACAGATTTATTTTTTCCCGAAATTTTGGAAATAATATTAAAAAGGATGGATCTTGACCTTCGAATGTTTGGGTCGTCCCGAAATATTTTTCAAGATATTGAAACCGTAAATCCTAAAGAAACCCTATTTAGGGGTTACGGTCAAAGTAATAGTTGATCGTTGAATTACTCGGTCAAACAAATTTACATTTTCCCGAAATTTTGGCAATAACATTAAAAAGGATGGATCTTGACCTTCGTATGGTTGGGTCACCCTGAAATATTTTTCAAGATATCGAAACCGTAAACCCTAAAGAAACCCTTTTTAGGGGTTAGGGTCAAAGTAATAGTTGACCGTTGACTTACTCGCTCAAACGTATTTATTTTTTCCCAAAATTTTGGCAATAACATTAAAAAGGATGGATCTTGACCTCCGTATGGTTGGGTCATCCCGAAATATTTTTTAAGATATTGAAATCGTAAACCCTAACGAAACCTTGTTTATGGGTTACGGTCAAAGTAACAGTTGACCGTTGAATTACTCGGTCAAACAAATTTATTTTTTCCTGAAATTTTGGCATTAACATTAAAAATGATGGATCTTGTCCTTCGTCTGGTTGGGTCATCCCGAAGTATTTTGGAAATAATATTAAAAATAATGGATCTTGACCTCCGTATTGATGGGTCGTCCCTAAATATTTTTCAAGATATTGAAACCGTAAACCCTAACGAAACCCTGTTTAGGGGTTATGGTCAATGTAATAGTTGACCTTTGAATTACTCGTTCAAACAAATTTATTTTTTCCCGAAATTTTGGGAATAACATTAATAAGGATGGATCTTGACCTCCGTATGGTTGGGTCGTCCCAAAATATTTTTCAACATATTGAATCCGTAAACCCTAACGAAACCCTGTTTAGGGGTTACGGTTAAAGTAATAGTTGACCGTTGAATTACTCGGTAAACAAATTTATTTTTTCCCGAAATTTTGGCAATAATATTAAAAAGGATGGATCTTGACCTCCGTCTGGTTGGGTCGTCCCAAAATATTTTTCAAGATATTGAAACCGTAAACCCTAACGAATTCCTGTTTAGGGGTTATGGTCAAAGTAATAGTTGACCGTTGACTTACTCGGTCAAACAAATTTATTTTTTCCCGAAATTTTGGCAATAACATTAAAAAGGATGGATCTTGACCTCCGTCTGGTTGGGTCGTCCCGAAATATTTTTCAAGATATTGAAACCGTAAACCCTAACGAAACCCTGTTTAGGGGTTATGGTCAAAGTAATGGTTGACCGTTTACTTACTCGGTCAAACAAATTTATTTTTTCCCGAAATTTTGGCAATAACATTAAAAAGGATGGATCCTGACCTTCGTATGGTTGGGTCATCCCAAAATATTTTTTAAGATATTGAAACCGTAAACCCTAAAGAAGCCCAATTTAGGGGTTACGGTTAAATTAATAGTTGACCGTTGAATTACTCGGTCAAAAAAATTTATTTTTTCCCTAATTTTTGGCAATAACATTAAAAAGGATGGATCTTGACCTCCGTATGGTTGGGTTGTCCAAAAATATTTTTCAACATATTGAAGCCGTAAACCCAAACGAAACCCTATTTAGGGGTTACGGTTAAAGTAATAGTTGACCGTTGAATTACTCGGTCAAACAAATATATTTTTTCCCAAAATTTTGGCATTAACATTAAAAAGGATGGATCTTGTCCTCCGTCTGGTTGGGTCGTCCCGAAATATTTTTCAAGATATTGAAACCGTAAACCCTAACGAAACCCTGTTTAGGGGTTACGGTCAAAGTAATAGTTGACCTTTGAATTACTCGGTCAAACAAATTTATTTGTTTCCCAAAATTTTGGTAATAACATTAAAAATGATGGATCTTGACCTCCGTATGGTTGGGTCGTCACGAAATATTTTTCAAGATATTGAAACCATAAATCTAAACGAAACCCTGTTTAGGGGTTACGGTCAAAGTAATAGTTGACCGTTGAATTAGTCGGTCAAACAAATTTATTTTTTTCCCAAAATTTTGGTAATAACATTAAAAATGATGGATCTTGACCTCCGTATGGTTGGGTCGTCCCGAAATATTTTTCAAGATATTGAAACAGTAAATCCTAAGAAAACCCCATTTAGGGGTTACGGTCAAAGTAATAGTTGACCGTTGAATTACTCGGTCAAACAGATTTATTTTTTCCCGAAATTTTGGAAATAATATTAAAAAGGATGGATCTTGACCTTCGAATGTTTGGGTCGTCCCGAAATATTTTTCAAGATTCTGGGTGCTCAGAAATAATTTTCTAGTTTGATAAAACAAATCGCATTATTTTTAAGCATTCCTGGTATGAGCAAGATTTTCAGGGGAGGGTGATGAGTGGTTGGTTTTTTGCTTCAGAATTCCTGCTAAGGTGTTTGCTGTTTTGTGCACAATGCTCCGAAGCTGGGTTTTTTTTCTTAAGGCCCTGCTCTGTTTTCATGTTTTTTTGGCCTGCTGTTTTTCCTTTCGATCGAAGGGGGAATTTGGGGGTGACCAAAAGTTTGATTTGGCTTGTTCAGTTTCTGTATTTATGTTGCTGCAGTGTGGTTTTGTGTCTTGAGAATGGGGTCTGTGCTAGGGAGTCGAAGAGGAGCAGTTTTGCTGTAGATTTCTGGTTCTGTTATGCAGATTGTGTTCTTTTCTGTAGCCTGTTTGAGTTGAAGTGTTCTAGTGTTGGTTTTTGTTGTAGTGACTTAGTGCCCTGTCTCTGGTGCAATTATTTTGCCCTTCTTGAAGTGGTTTTGCTCGATCAAAGTTATTTTTTTGGGCTAGCAATTCAAGGGATTTGGTTTATCCTTGTATTTTTGCAGAGTGTCGTTGTTCTCATAAAACGTTTGCCATCTGTTTTTCTGTGTTCGTATGATTTGATGGCCTCTATTTTGAGTGGTGCTATTGTTTACAAAGTCTGGGTCAAAATTCTTGTTGGAGCGTGCAAAGTAGTTGTCCACCATGTGAGTTGTCTCGAATTTCTTGTGGTGGGATCTGGCAAGACTCAGAAGAATATAGCATGGGGTGATTTAGTGGACTTCTTGTGCTTATTTTTTTGTGTTCCCTTAGTAGTTGCATGTACCTATTGTGGTTTGGTTTTCTTTTTGCAACTTTTTTCGACAGAGTGCCTAAGAGGTGGGGTGAAAATTTTGATGCTTTCACGTGGGAGCTTGGCCTTGCATGTGTGCTGTGAGATTCCCAAGCATGGTCAGGTGGATGGGGTTTTTGCTTTGTTTCCTTTTTCCTGATTCATTATATTTTCGAGGTGGGTTGTTTAGTTAAGTTTTCTTGTGGGGTAGTTTTAAACTAAACAATTGTCAAAATTTTGATTGTAGAGATTTTGATTTTTGTTGTTGAGTTTTTGCTTTATTCTTTGGAGCTTGTTCCAAATGAATTTTTTCTTGGCTTTGAGTTTTTTGCTCTTGGTCTATACATTTCTTTCTTATTTATAAAATTCCACGAGGCCAAGCCTCATTTACCCGGAAAAAAAAAATCCTAAAGAAACCCTATTTAGGGTTTACGGTCAAAGTAATAGTTGATCGTTGAATTACTCGGTCAAACAAATTTACATTTTCCCGAAATTTTGGCAATAACATTAAAAAGGATGGATCTTGACCTTCGTATGGTTGGGTCATCCTGAAATATTTTTCAAGATATCGAAACCGTAAACCCTAAAGAAACCCTGTTTAGGGGTTAGGGTCAAAGTAATAGTTGACCGTTGACTTACTCGCTCAAACATATTTATTTTTTCCCAAAATTTTGGCAATAACATTAAAAAGGATGGATCTTGACCTCCGTATGGTTGGGTCAACCCTAAATATTTTTTAAATATTGAAACCGTAAACCCTAACGAAACCTTGTTTAGGGGTTACGGTCAAAGTAACAGTTGACCGTTGAATTACTCGGTCAAACAAATTTATTTTTTCCTGAAATTTTGGCATTAACATTAAAAAGAATGGATCTTGACCTCCGTATTAATGGGTCGTCCCTAAATATTTTTCAAGATATTGAAACCGTAAACCCTAACGAAACCCTGTTTAGGGGTTACGGTCAATGTAATAGTTGACTTTTGAATTACTCGTTCAAACAAATTTATTCTTTCCCGAAATTTTAGCAATAACATTAATAAGGATGGATCTTGACCTCCGTATGGTTGGGTCGTCCCAAAATATTTTTCAAAATATTGAATCCGTAAACCCTAACGAAACCCTGTTTAGGGGTTACGGTTAAAGTAATAGTTGACCGTTGAATTACTCGGTCAAACAAATTTATTTTTTCCCGAAATTTTGGCAATAACATTAAAAAGGATGGATCTTGACCTCCGTCTGGTTGGGTCGTCCCAAAATATTTTCAAGATATTGAAACCGTAAACTCTAACGAATCCCTGTTTAGGGGTTATGGTCAAAGTAATAGTTGACCGTTGACTTACTCGGTCAAACAAATTTATTTTTTCCCGAAATTTTGGCAATAACATTAAAAAGGATGGATCTTGACCTCCGTCTGGTTGGGTCGTCCCGAAATATTTTTCAAGATATTGAAACCGTAAACCCTAACGAAACACTGTTTAGGGGTTATGGTCAAAGTAATAGTTGACCGTTTACTTACTCGGTCAAACAAATTTATTTTTTCCCGAAATTTTGGCAATAACATTAAAAAGGATGGATCCTGACCTTCGTATGGTTGGGTCATCCCGAAATATTTTTTAAGATATTGAAACCGTAAACCCTAAAGAAGCCCTATTTAGGGGTTACGGTTAAATTAATAGTTGACCGTTGAATTACTCGGTCAAAAAAATTTATTTTTTTCCTAATTTTTGGCAATAACATTAAAAAGGATGGATCTTGACCTCCGTATGGTTGGGTTGTCCAAAAATATTTTTCAACTTATTGAAGCCGTAAACCCTAACGAAACCATGTTTAGGGGTTACGGTTAAAGTAATAGTTGACCGTTGAATTACTCGGTCAAACAAATTTATTTTTTCCCAAACTTTTGGCATTAACATTAAAAAGGACGGATCTTGTCCTCCGTCTGGTTGGGTCGTCCCGAAATATTTTTCAAGATATTGAAACTGTAAACCCTAACAAAACCCTGGTTAGGGGTTACGGTCAAAGTAATAGTTGACCTTTGAATTACTCGGTCAAACAATTTTATTTTTTTCCCAAAATTTTGGTAATAACATTAAAAATGATGGATCTTGACCTCCGTATGGTTGGGTCGTCCCGAAATATTTTTCAAGATATTAAAACCATAAATCCAAACGAAACCCTGTTTAGGGGTTACGGTCAAAGTAATAGTTGACCGTTGAATTAGTCGGTCAAACAAATTTATTTTTTTCCCAAAATTTTGGTAATAACATTAAAAATGATGGATCTTGAACTCCGTATGGTTGGGTCGTCCCGAAATATTTTTCAAGATATTGAAACCATAAATCCAAACGAAACCCTGTTTAGGGGTTACGGTCAAAGTAATAGTTGACCGTTGAATTACTCGGTCAAACAAATTTACATTTTCCCGAAATTTTGGCAATAACATTAAAAAGGATGGATCTTGACCTTCGTATGGTTTGGTCATCCTGAAATATTTTTCAAGATATTGAAACCGTAAACCCTAAAGAAACCCTGTTTAGGGGTTAGGGTCAAAGTAATAGTTGACCGTTGACTTACTCACTCAAACATATTTATTTTTTCCCAAAATTTTGGCAACAACATTAAAAAGGATGGATCTTGACCTCCGTATGGTTGGGTCGTCCCGAAATATTTTTTTAGATATTGAAACCGTAAACCCTAACGAAACCTTGTTTAGGGGTTACGGTCAAAGTAATAGTTGACCGTTGAATGACTCGGTCAAACAAATTTATTTTTTCCTGAAATTTTGGCATTAACAATAAATAGAAGGGATCTTGACCTCCGTATTGATGGGTCGTCCCTAAATATTTTTCAAGATATTGAAACCGTAAACCCTAACGAAACCCTATTTAGGTGTTACGGTCAAAGTAATAGTTGATCGTTGAATTACTTGGTCAAACAAATTTATTTTTTCCCAAAATTTTGGCATTAACATTAAAAAGGATGGATCTTGACCTCCGTATGGTTGGGTCGTCCCAAAATATTTTTCAACATATTGAATCCGTAAACCCTAACGAAACCCTGTTTAGGGGTTACGGTTAAAGTAATAGTTGACCGTTGAATTACTCCTTCAAACAAATTTATTTTTTCCCGAAATTTTGGCAGTAACATTAAAAAGGATGGATCTTGACCTTCGTATGGTTGGGTCGTCCCAAAATATTTTTCAAGTTATTGAAACCGTAAACCCTAACGAAACCCTGTTTAGGGGTTAGGGTCAAAGTAATAGTTGACCGTTGACTTACTCGGTCAAACAAATTTATTTTTTCTCGAAATTTTGGCAATAACATTAAAAAGGATGGATCTTGACCTCCGTCTAGTTGGGTCGTCCCGAAATATTTTTCAAGATATTGAAACCGTAAAACCTAACGAAACCCTGTTTAGGGGTTACGGTCAAAGTAATAGTTGACCGTTGACTTACTCCGTCAAACAAATTTATTTTTTCCTGAAATTTTGGCAATAACATTAAAAAGGATGGATCTTGACCTTCGTATGGTTGGGTCATCCCGAAATATTTTTTAAGATATTGAAACCGTAAACCCTACCAAGATATTTATTTTTTCAAATTTTTTCATAAGAGCCTTCAAGTGAAAAGAAATCGTAACTGTATCTCTTCTATTTGTAATGATCAGGGGATAGAAGTTGAAGGGGACCTGATGATTCAACAATTTGTCTCTTTTTATAAGAACTTGTTGGGTACAAAAAATGATTCTGGAAATATTGGTTATCTTGTAGATTTTTTTGAAAATCAAGTTCCTGCAGCGTCTTGTGCGAATATGGTGCAGATTCCCATGGACGAGGAGATTAAGGCGGTCATGTTTTCTATGGGAGATGACAAAGCTTCAGGGCCTGACGGGTTTTTGGCAAAAATTTTTAAGTCGGCCTGGCCTACTATTGGAAATGATGTTTGTATGGCAGTGAGGGAATTCTTTATTTCTGGTAAGCTCTTCAAGGAGGTCAATGCCACTTTTATTGCCCTTATTCCGAAGGTTGCTCAACCGCTAAATGTGGGCGAGTTTAGACCTATCTCTTTATGTAACGTGCTCTATAAGTGTGTTTCGAAAATTCTAGCTAATAGAATTAAAGGTTGTCTTAACGATATTGTGGATGATACTCAAAATGCTTTCATCCCGGGGAGGAGGATTAGTGATAATATTCTGTTAACTCAGGAGTTGTTTCGAGATTATCACCGTCAGGAAGGTATGTCAAGATGCGCATTTAAGTTTGACATTCGCAAAGCTTATGATAGTGTTAACTGGGATTTCTTATTTTCGGCCCTGAACCTTTTTGGTTTCCCGGATCAAATGGTTCGATGGATTAAAGAATGTGTGACCACGCCTAGTTATTCTATTATAATTAATGTTGAAGCTCATGGTTTCTTTAAAGCTGAGAAAGGTCTCCGTCAAGGAGACCCATTATCCCTTTACTTGTTCACTTTGGTAATGCAAGTGTTGACTATTATGTTAAAGAAAAGAATTTCGGAAGATGGTTTTTTCAAGTTTCACTCCAAATGTGAAAATTTAAGGATCTCCCACCTTTGCTTTGCGGATGATCTTTTTTTATTCTCCCATGGAGACCCCTGGTCGGTGCAAATTTTGAAAGATGCCTTCCATGATTTTGGAGCGGTTTCTGGCCTATGGCCAAATGAGGAGAAAAGCTGTGCCTTTTTCTGTCACGTTTCTGATGATACTAAAAGATTGATAAATAATATTATGAGATTTGATATGGGAGCTTTGCCGGTTAAATATCTAGGTGTTCCTTTGGTTATGACTAGAATTTGCCATGCTGACTGTTCTCCGCTCATAGATCAAGTAAAGAAGCAGATTCAGAGATGGCAAAATAATTGGCTCTCTTATGCAGGGCGGGTTCAACTTTCCTTATCGGTTCTGCTGTCTATTCAAGTGTATTGGAGTTCGGTTTTTATTCTCCCTGTTTCGGTATCAAATGCTATTGAGAGATTAATCAGAAACTTCATCTGGGGTGGTACTAATTTTGTTCAAGGTTGGTCTAAAGTAGCCTGGAAGGATGTTTGTATGCCAAAAGAAGAGGGGGGCTTGGGTATTCGTCCCCTCCGAATCTGGAATAAGGTTCTTATGGCGTACCATATTTGGAGCATAGTTTCGAACAGAGATTCCCTATGGGTGAAATGGATTCACACATATCGTCTTAAAGGAAAGAGCTTGTGGCAGCAAAAGGTTCCATGGGATGCATCGATTAGTTGGAAGCGTATTTTGAGTATAAGGGAAAACTTCTGTCCCTTTTTTCATTCAGAAATTGGCACTGGGACGGAAACTTTCTTCTGGCATGATAAATGGTGTTCAGATGAGCCTATTAGTTCTTGAGTGACTCATAGGGATATTGCAAATATGGGTTATAATGGTCAGGAAAAAGTCTCGGAGTTTGTTATTAACGATCAAGTGGTGTTCCCGTGTACCTTAATGAAGTTTTGGCCTGAGCTCGGTGGTAAAAGAATTTCTGTTATTAAAGACAGGAAGGATAAAGTTTATTGGAAGTCAAGGAATGGGAGAAAGTCGGGTTTTAGTTCGAAAATTGTGTGGAATGATTTTCGAGAGATTAATCCGAAAGTGGAGTGGAAAAATTTGGTGTGGTTTTCAAATTCTATTCCTAAGCATTCTTTTATTCTTCGGTTAGCTATTCGGGGTAAATTACTTACTCAAGATCGAATGCAAGCTTGGCAGATAGTAGGGAACTCTACTTGTGGGTTTTGTAATCGTCAACGGGATTCCATAAATCATCTTTTCTTTGAATGTGCGTTTTCTCAAGAGGTGAGGGACTATTTTCTGCAACTGGGGGTTGTGATTCCTTCACATCTAGCTTGGTCTGAGCTGGTGGAGCATGCGTATGTGCACTGGAAAGGCAAATTGCTGGTGCATGTTATCAACAAGATTGTCCTCAGCAGTTTGGTTTACTTCATTTGGCAGGAGAGAAACTTTCGACTATTTCAAAATCAACATCGAACTGCTAGGCAAGTGACTTTGAATATTGTTAATACGGTCCGATTGAAGATTATAGGTTTGAGAATCCGAAACTCAAGTAGGATTTCTAATACTCTTCGGTTGTGGAATATTTCCTGGGAGCCCATGGTTGGTCTAAAACTTCTCTGATGTCTCTGTGTTACCTTGATAAGCATGCTTGTTTTTCCTGCTTAGGTGTTGATAGTGGAAGTCGAATTTCTTCCAAGTATTATTGGAATTTGCTGGCTTCTTTTTCGTTCTTGATCAGGTGGCAGATTTTCTTAGTGACTTGGAGAAACTTTGATTCTTTTAGTTCTAGTTGGGGTTTAGAGGTTAGTAAGGTTTCTTGTGGCTTTTGTTTAATCTCAAATGGATTCATCTCTATTTGGCTAGTCTTCAATAGGTGGGGTCGTAATTGGTTCTTGGATTCTTTTTTCGTTTGTTGTTGTAAGAGGTGTAATGGGTGGTACTTGCTTAGGTGGTGGGGGGTGGTTTCTAAGTCTTCTGGTGACTTCTTTTTGCTTTTGGAGGGAATTATTTTAATCTCTCCCATGCTGCCTAATTGGTTTCTTTTTCTTCTTTTGAGAGCACGGGCCTTGGTTGAAGTATTCATGCTTACTGTAAAGATTTGGACAAGATGTGGTTTATTCATTCTTTTTATGATGAATTCGACTTTATTCCTCAGAGGTGGGTTTTTGATTGGTCCAATTGAGGCTAGTTCGGTGGGCATGCATGGAATGAAGATTTTTTCCTTCTTTTTAACCTTGGTTAGATTTGTATGTTTCATTGGTTCTCTTTTTTATAATTGTGTGGGTACTCGAGTGTGTACTCCAAGTTGTCTTGATGGTAGCTTTTTGAGTCTTCTTTAGTTAGTTTTTTCCTGGGAGGTTGTTCCTTTGGAATCTTTGTTTTGGGTCATGAGTTTTTAGCTCTTGACTTTGTAATTTTCTTTTCTTAATATATTTTTCAAGAGGCTCTACCCTCATTTACCCGGAAAAAAAAAACCCATGGTTTTTTTAAAGCTGAAAAAGGTCTTCGCCAAGGAGATCCATTATCCCCATATTTGTTCACCTTGGTTATGCAGGTTCTATCAATCATTTTGAAGAAAAAAACCTCTGAGGATAGGTCCTTCAAGTTTCATCCAAAATGTGAAAAGTTGAGAATTTCCCATCTGTGTTTCGCGGATGACCTTTTCCTATTTTCTCATGGAGATCCCTGGTCAGTTCAAATCTTAAAAGATTCTCTTGACGAATTTGGAGAAGCCTCGGGTTTGTGGCCTGATGAGGAAAAGAGTAATGTTTTCTATTGTCATGTCTCAAATGAAAATAGAATGTTGATTAATAACATTATGCATTTTGAGGTGGGATCTCTGCCTGTTAAATATCTTGGGGTCCCGTTGGTTACCACTAGACTTTGGCATGCTGACTGCTCTCCGCTTATTGATCAAGTGAAAGTGCAGATTCAACAGTGGAAAAACAATTGTCTTTCTTATGCTGGTCGATTGCAACTTGCACTATCAGTTCTTATGTCTATGCAAGTTTACTGGAGTTCAGTCTTTATTCTCCCTGTTTCCGTTTCAAATGCTATCGAGAAGATGATTAGAAATTTTATCTGGGGAGGTACGGAGATGAATTAAAATAGATCAGAAGTGGCTTGGTATGATGTGTGTTTGCCTAAAGTTGAAAGGGGGCTAGGCATTCGTCCGTTGCGTACTTGGAATAGGACGCTTATGGCGTATCACATTTGGAGTATTGTTACAAATAGGGATTCTCTCTGGGTGAAGTGGATTCATACTTATAGAATGAAGGGAAGGAATTTTTGGACGTTGAAGATTGCGTGGGATGCCTCTATTAGTTGGAAACGTATTATGGGTATTAGGGAGGCCTTTCGTAAATTTTTCGTTTCAGATATTGGTAATGGTTCTGATACTTTTTTCTGGTATGACAACTGGATTATAGATGGCCCTCTTTCCTCCAGAGTGTCCCCTCGTGATATTGCTAGGATGGGTTGTAATAGCATGGCTAAAGTCTCCGACTTTGTTGTGGTTGGTAAGGTGGTTTTTCCGAGTGATGTTTTGGTTTTCTGGCCCGAGTTAACTGCTAAGAACGTGTTTATCCATGAAAATAGGAAGGATAAAATTTCCTGGAAGTCAGGGAATGGCAAGAAATATAGGTTTAATTCTAGTATTGTGTGGCATGATTTCAGGATTTCTCATCCTCGAGTAGAGTGGTGCAAGCTGGTGTGGTTTTCTAATGCTATACCTAAGCATTCTTTTATTCTCTGGTTAGCTCTTCGTGGAAAACTGTTAACTCAAGACAGAATGCAAGCTTGGCAAATTGATGGCAATTCAAATTGTGCTTTCTGCAAACAGCAAAAGGATTCCTTAAATCACCTTTTCTTTGATTGTTTCTTCTACAAAGAAGTTAGTGATCATTTCAGGCACTTAGGGGTTAACATTTCTCGACATCAATCTTGGTCTGATCTGGTGGCCTTTGCTTTTGTGAACTGGTCTGGGAATTCTTTTCAAAATGTAGTGAATAGGCTTGTCCTGGGGGGCCTTGTTTATTTCATATGGCAAGAGAGAAATATGCGGCTTTTTCAAAACCAGCATCGATCTCCCAGGAAAGTTATAAACTGCATTGAAGAGACAGTTCGTATGAAAATATTGGGCTTAAAAATTCGAAATTCTTCTACAGTGGTTAGTACCCTTCGGCTGTGGAATATCACCTGGGATATCAATATCACAAATAAGAATTTACATGGTTTGGGCTTGCTTAGTGTTACGTAAGTTAATGGATGGGTTTTTTTCTAGTGGGTTGTGTGTTTGGTGGTTGGGTTATTCTCAAATTTTAGATTGCTTTTTATGGTTGGTTTTAGGTCTTCAGGGCAGAGTGCCTTGCAATTGTTGTTCCCCTTTCTTTTATTCGATCTTCATAGAATGGGTGGCTGTTTGTTTTCCTTTTGACCCAGGGGGATTTCTGGGGTGTCTCATCTCAACTTCTGGTTTCCACTGGTCTTCCTTTGGAGTTTGCGGTTCTGTTTTCTGTGCAACTGTTCTGAGGCTTACTGGATTTTGCTCTTTTCTTTCTCCTTTTGGTTCGTGGGACTTGAATAGAGTGTGTGTCTCGTTTATTCTTAGAGGAGGAATCATCTATTTTTTTAACTCTCAACAGGTGGCCTTGCAGTTGGTGCTTGGAATTTTCTATTCTATTTTTGGTTGGCATGGGCTTTATTTATTGACTCTCAACAGGTGGCATGTGGCTATGTGGTTTTTTTTGCAACATTTTTGGCAGAGTTTCTCACAGCAGGGGTGTGAATTTTTCTATTTTGGGATTGTCTCGACTTTTGTGTGGTGGGCGGTTTGTAATGAGTTAGAGAAACAGAGTTTGGTGCATTTTCATGGCCTTGTTTTTTATAGCATGGCCATATTTTCATCTTCTCATCATTGGCATGAAATCGTCATTTGAGGGCATGGGCTTTATTTGGAATATTAGAATTATTATGGTGGTCCTGCGTGGGTTGAAGAGTGGGAATATGTGTTACTCATGCAGATTAAAAAGCTTCTTTTTAGGCTTCGTGGGCCGGTGGGGTGTGGTTTGTATGGTCTCCTGGGCTTTTTTGGTTGTTCTATTAGTGGCCTTAATTGTTTTATTGGGGCTTTTGTTATGGGTTAAGTTTCTTCCCATGTATTTGTTTTGTTGTTTTTTGATTTATAGGGTCGCCCTTTTTTGTGGGTTGCTTGTTTGTGTTGTAGGTTATCTTTTCTTTTTCTGTATTCCTTAGAGTTTGTTCCAGTGGAGTATTTTTCTTGGCCTTGAGTTTATGCTCTTGGTCTGTACATTTCTCTCTTATTTATAAATTTCCACGAGGCAAAGCCCTCATTTACCCGGAAAAAAAAAATCCTAACGAAACCCTATTTAGGGGTTACGGTTAAAGTAATAGTTGACCGTTGAATTACTCGGTCAAACAGATTTATTTTTTCCCGAAAATTTGGAAATAATATTAAAAAGGATGGATCTTGACCTTCGTATGTTTGGGTCGTTCCGAAATATTTTTCAAGATATTGAAACCGTAAATCCTAAAGAAACCACCCTAAACCCTAAACCCCAAAAAGATGCATCTTGTTTTTCTCTCTAGCCCCCTTGTTCCTTTTCTGGCGATTTCCTAAAAATCCATAATTTTGTTTTTTTCTTTTTGTCTTTCTTGTTTATTTGCATCTAAAATGCCCCCAACCTACTCTCATAATAAAACTGATAGAAAAAATGCAAATTTTGAAGGAGGAACAGGCCATTACTTGGGTAAAGATGGAACTCGACCGTATGGGTTGAATTCGAATATGAAGAAGAAGGCTAGTAATACGATTGTTAGTATGAATGACAAGCAAATTGAAGGTTTAATGGAGGAAGCAAGGCGATTGAAGGAAGATCAGATGAGGGTTTCTCATTTGGGGGAAAATTCAACCTCTCTTGTCAATTCAAAGACTATGTTGGCTGATATTATGATGGAGGAATCTGCAATTCCAGTGGGTGAGAGTTTGTTTTCGGCAAAGGAAGGTCTGAAATTAGCTGGGTCGCCAAATATGGGAATTAATGGATTGGAACCTATAAGTACGATACATACAGGTCACAGATCTGGTGGGGGGAATAATATTGGTGAAATTCCAAATTTAGAAGCCACAACTGGGTTTGTTGAGTCTGAAGACTTGGTGAAATCTCATCTAAATTCACAAAATCCGGAGCCAAGTCCCCTGGATTATAGCAAATTGGGTTTGTTCTCGAATACAGAGGTAAATAAGGTTGGAAATGGTGTGCTCCAAACAAGGGAATTTGAGAACCAAGGAAGTTCCCAAGTTCGAATAGCTGGTCCTCTTTCTAAACCATGGAGTGAGGTTACTAAACCAAAGGTGATAAAGGAAAGAATTAAATTCGAGTACCACTGCCCTGAGTATGAAGATGGTCGTGTAATTATTCGCCCCCCTCTGAGTGTTGATTTGCAAGGTAGGAAAGCTTGGGAAAAATGTTTAGTGGGATATTTCTTTGAAAAAAGAATGGCTTTTCATACTATGGAGCATCATTCTAAGAGGCGTTGGGGTAATCGGGGACTAAAAGAAGTTATTATGAATGATGAATGATTTTTCTTCTTTAAATTTGACGAAGAGGAAGACTTACTAGAGGTGTTAGAAGATGAGGTGTGTATGATTGAAGGTAAACCTTTAATTTTGCAAAGATGGTATCCTCATATTGTACTTGTTAAAGATGTTCCGAAAACAATTCCTCTATGGGTTAAAATATTTAATATTCCATTGCAATTTTGGCACATTGGAGGTCTCAGTCGAATTGGCAGTGGAATTGGAAATATATTGTTGGCGGATGGTTTGACCGAAAGAATGTGCAGGGAAGCTTCAGGAAGGCTAAGTTTTACTAAGTTACTAATTGAGGTGTAAAGATCTAATTATTTACCCGTTTAATTCATGTCAAGGGAGATTTCTTCGCTAATACGTTGCTACAGATTAAGGCAAGTTTGTTTTAGTATTGTATATGAATGAATTGGTTATGGATGATTGGATTAGTAATTGAGGTACTTTCAAACAGGGCTTAGTCCATTATACGAATAGGTCATGTCCGATTTTTGGTAAAAAAAAAAAAAGATCGTCACGTACGAATGAAAAGTACCTAGAATTAACGAGACATTTAAACCAAAGGTTTAAGTTTATGTTGGAATTTACGGGCTTACAGGACGAGCCTAGCGAGATATGAATTGATATAAAGGAATTCTAGAATGAAAGAAATGATTTGGAAATTGAAAGAGAAATGTTTGGAAATACCGTCATTTGCTTTCTTATGGTCGATTCTGAGGACAGAATCCTATTAAGGGGAGAAGGATATAACGCCCTAGAAATATCGTATTTATAATTATTTTTATTTAATATTAAATGTGGATTATATGAGGTGAATTTTTTTAGGATCGAATATATGTTACATCATGTTTAAATGCTTATATGATGATGTATATGTGGAATGTGAGTCCTTGTATTTTTATTTGAATTTTGTAATTTAAAATCTATTTAAATATGCATTATTGATCTTTGAATTTTTTTATAAAATCATCAAAGTATTTAAAAATCTCGAAATCTTTTGCAATATCATATTTGTATATTTATTTAGTTTTTAAAATTATTTGGTGAATTATTTTGAGTATTTAAGTATTTTAAAATGATTTTAAGAGTTTTATTGTATTTAAAGGATCAAAACTTGTAAAATTCATATTTAATTCATTTTTGATCCTAAAAATATTTTAAAAATATGGTGATTTTTGTAATTTCATAAATTTATTTTAAAATTTAAAATTTATTTTTCTACTAAATTACTATTTAATTTCAATTTTAAAATGAAAAAAAAATATAGATTTATAGTTGATTGTCAGCATTGTGTATTTCTATTCATACCCGTCATTTTTTCTCTTAACCACAGCAGTTCTCGGTTCTTCTGGAGAATTCTTTAGAGTTCTTGTTTTGTCTCTCTTTTAACTGTCTCATTTCTCCCTAAATCTCTCTCTCTCTCTCTCTCTCTCTCTCTCTCTCTCTCATATCGATGTCTCCCTCTCCCTCACGATTGTCCCTCTCCTTCACCTTCGTTCTATATCTCTTTAATAAATATATACGTGTGTGTGCGTATTGTGGCTGTGTGTATAGAGTTGGGCGGTTGTGTGTGTGTTGTTGCGCTATTGTGGCAGCGCGTGTAAAGCGTGAGTGGGTGTGATACCCGTGGTTGTGCGTGTGTTATGGAGTGTGTGCAGAGTGTATGCGTGTGTGTGTGTATATATGAATTGGGTATGTACGTTTTGCCGAGTGGATGTGTGGATAAGTTCGCCTGAGTTAGTCATGCTGTTAATCCTCTTTCCTTCTCTGTTGGAGTTAAATTTCGTACTTGGTAATCCTGCTATGTTGTGGTTTGGGTCGGTATTGTGCAGCATTTGTGTGAATTTGAATTGGTGCATGTACAGTAAAATAATCGAAATGGGTTCTTTAGAATTCTCTCAAATCTGTGTAATTAATTTGTTGTGATGATGTAAAAAAAATTGGTGTAGTAATTTGTAAGAGATGCTTATGTTGTTTGTGATTAATATATATAAAGTTGTGTTTTCTCGGAATTGTGGTGTGATTACGTGGTTTATTTATATTGAATTGTTAAAAATGTGATGAACTCGAGATTTCATTTATTGGAGTTTCGTGCAAATTGTTATCGAGTACAATTTGCACAACAAATTTTAACTAAAGGTTATCTACTTATGTGAGAAATTCATATGGATTTGGATTGTAGTCGAAATTTGTTGGAGTTGCCAAGGTTTATTTTGTGTATAAAGAATGAAGCATTCTTAAGTCTGGTTGTGATTCCTGTGTTTTGCAATTTGTTATTATTTTTGATGAGGTTGTATAAAGAATGAAGCATTCTTAAGTCTGGCTTTCCTGAATCCATTATGAGTCGCATTCTTGGAAATTAATTTGATTTAGACTACTAATATTTGAATTTGAAATTTATGGTAATCAGTGTTGTTTCTTTTAGAAAAAAAAAATTGAGGATGTGGATGATGAGATTTTATTGAGTTAGTTATATGGGAGTAAAGGATGTTTGATTTTCGATTTGGTTTGATAAGTTAGGATAAGTTAGGTGGATAGTTCTACTTACGAATACTTCATGCCAAAATTTTCTAAAATTCCCCTGTGTCAAAGTCTATTTTATTATAAAAGTATATTTTCAATATTGGGAAGTCGGGGCGTTACAGGTTGGTATTAGAGCGACAGGTTATGGTCACTGAAACAAGTTAGGATGATTAAGTATACGTATTTAAGTGGGACGTTAGATAGAACGATTTAGGATAAGATTCGCCTTAGGTTATTAGGACAACGGTTGCGACGTTAGTTAGTATTTCGACATATCGCGCGAGCCGAAATTCGATTCATTCGAAGGTACGACTTTGGACGAGACAGTTAATTCGGCGCCGCATACGCTAATTAGACTATAGGAGCTATTAGTTTGGAAGACGCTACGTGTAGACCTTCGTGTACTAGAGTTTCTTTTGGGACTTTAGTTACCCCGTGAGCGATATAGAAAGTGCGAAAGGATTGTAAACAAGATGTGAACAGCGATTACTAGCATGGGTTGGAGGAATGATGTTGATTTCATTTAATTTATTGATTAAGGGGATTCAACCTTTCATTCTGTTTCTTCTTATTTTGATAATACCCCATCACCTTTGATAATCAACTATACTTCAATCGATGATGAATTTTTCAGATTCATTTAAACATATCCCTATTTTTCAAAGATACCTCTATTTTTCAGGGGATCACTTGATTTAACATGGTGCATATAAATTATTGAGACCCTTGAATTCTTTCTAATTTCCTCGAATAACTGTTATTCCTTATTCAACATCGTATAGAAATAAACTTTTTGAAACTTTTAAATTCTTTTTGTTTCTCTTTGTGCACTTAACCTTATTTATTCTGACTGAGATGAACAACCCTATGTATATAGGGGATTCAGGGACATCTTATCTATGTGATAGAAGTCTGGTGGGAAGCCACTGATTGTGTTTGTCATGAAAGTACAGAAGGCTGGCCCCCTTCTTGTGCTATGGTGGTTGACCTAAGTGACAAATGTAACCTGAAATTAGTTCAATGATCATATTGATCTCTCAGTTAAATTCTTTTATAAAATTTTTATCAAACAAACCTCATCTTGTACTCATACAAGTTAATACCTTTCTATTATATTGATCCCTTTTGTTATAAACCCTTGTGATTTCTAAAAGTTATCAATGATTATGAGCAGGAAAGATGGAGATGATGAAATTTTGAGGGGTGTAAGCTACATTTACGTCGAATGAAAAGTTGGATGAGCAGGTTTGAGAATTGAGGTTAAAGCATGTATGGACAAGGAGCAGATAACAAGGACACGAGATTATTAATTTTGTTAAGATTAAAAATCGAATAATAATGGATATAGTTGGTATGTGATAGTTATGTTGAGCAAAGACTTTTGATGAACTCTTGTTTATTACATATTTCATTGTGGATTTAGTAGATGGAATAGTACGAGATTTTAAATGTTTCAACACTAATTGTCGGATACAAAAGTTTTAGAGCCGGAACGAGATAACTTGAGCAAGACAAGGTAGAGTGGGACGGTTCATTTTAAGGAATTTTAGCAAGAATTGAAGCTTTGAATAAGGAAGTAAAGTGGTTGTGTGGAAATAATAACTTGTGTGAATATAGTCAGAGGATCTATAAAATTAAGAATAAGAGTGAGTTTACGCAGATGGAAAGAGATGGTAAGAAAAGGAATTTAGGATCTAGAAAATTTTGAAAACCAGGATAACGAGGCATGATAGACACCCAAGGAATATGAATTACTGAGACTAGCAGGACCGCCACTGTTAGAAGACGGGATTTACAGAGGAAGTATATAGTAATTGTACTAGGATAAAGATAGAAAGCTATAATGGGTAGGTGGAAAGAATAGTATTGTTGGTAGTGACAGAACTAGAAGCGACAAGTTTAATACAATGATGAATTATAATATTAAGGATATGGATGTGATGGCAGTTAAAAGAGTTAAGTGTGAGTTAGGACTAGATCGGTTAGTTAACCTCTAAGTACAGAGCAAGTGTGTAAGAACCAAGAATATTAAATTCATATAATTACTATTTCCCGTAATTTGGAATAAAAACATTTCAAATTATTTTATTCCAGTTTGACGAGTCAATATGAAAATATTTTATTATAATTTATTTTAGCTTATTTTGAATTTATATGGATATTTTGGTTCGGTTTGGTGGATAATTAAATCGCCAGTAGGAGATGATATTGTTATATACGAATAAAATGGATCAAGAATGATCGTTTTGAACCTTATATGTGTTTTGTAATTGTATTAGAGTCCAGGACAATTGTTTATAACTTTTCGGAAAACGTGCAATTCAGTTTATCTTTATCCTTTAAAGGTCGTTCTAAAAAATTCTTGGGACTTCGATTTAAAATCATTTTCGTATCTATATTCGTCAGAAAAATATTAAAATTTGCCAAACTCGTATGTTGTTCGTTTTGTAAGCTTTATAAATTTTCAGTAGTCGATTCGTTATTTTTCGTAAAAATATTTTTGTTCGTATCGGACCGTAAATGATTTTATCAGTATTTTTGGGACGATTAAAAGTTAATTAGGGTTCCGAACATTTCGGGAACAAACAATCATTACGTAACTTTTCTTATTTGACCAATCAAGATCATATATTTCCAACAATCCATAATCATACAGCTGGCCAATCAGATTGAGGCAAATTATTTTCAAAAATCATTTTATTGTTAAAATTGAAATGATTTCATATTTGTTCTTGATGATCGAACCACATTTTGAAGACGATATTGATATCCGATTCTGGAGTGCAAGTAACCAAATCGAAGCTCTCGGAGTCTAGTTTCATAATCCATAATCAGTTTTCGTGGGAGGTAATTATTCGAATTTATCTTATATTTCTTTTAAATTCTCGAAATTAGGGTTCATGTTACAATTTAGGGCTTTTTAATCCGCTGCTTGCTCATGTATTTTGATGATTCCTGGAGCTTGGCAAGATGATTTAGAGTTAATTCATGTATTTTATTGTATTGTTTGTGTACGGGATGGTGTAATACGAATATGGAGTTTTAACCGAAATTTTGAATCAATTTTCTGAATTGTTCTTCGATTTTCCATGCTGAAGGTTATGGGGGTTAGTTTGTAAATGTCTAGAGCTTCGTTTTGGTGTATAGAACGTCGGGTTTGGTTCCGTTTTTAGCACAAATCGTTGTTCATCGGACATGGAGTTCGAGGTCACCGGACTTCGATGATTTTGGTCATTTTCGGCTTGATTTTTGTCATGTTTGTTATGTTTTGGATTTCCCAGACGTTGTGGGATGTATGTGCATCATCTTGGTGCTTGTTTCGTGTGTATTGTAGGCTCGACAGAGTTTTTTTGCATCACCGGAAAACTGCAGAACTCGCCGGTTTCTGCAGATTCTCCGGCAGCCCAAGAACTCCGGCGGGTTCTTAATAATTGCAGATTATATTTTATGTTGAAAGCTGATTTTGATCTGGTTTGCTGCTTGGTGGTAAAAGCAAATATGTTTTTAACTTTCCACCACTTACTATTTACTTTCACAAAAATAATTTACCCTTTTTCCTAAAAAAAAGGGTAATTATATTTACCTATTTCCAAATTATGTTCACTTTAAGTTTTTTTTTATTTAAATCTGAATTTTATTTCTTAAAATTCAGAATTTATTTTCAAAGATCATATTTTAAAATTCAGATTATTTCTGAATTATTCATTTAAATACTTGGTTTTGAAAATCATCTATTTATTTAGTTTTGTTAAAAAAAATAATAATTAGGAATTAAATACTTTTAATTACTTTAATTAATTTCAAATAATAACTTAATTAATTTAATTATTTGATAAATTTAATCATTTATTGAATAATTTTATTAATTAGATATTAGTTGATTTTAATTTATTTAATTAGAATTATTTGATTCTTGATTAATCTATTTTCTGTTTTAAATATCTTAAAAATAGTAAAAAATTGTTTAAAAATCCAGAAATTGTTTTAAAAATTCTTTAAAATATCCTGAGTTGGGTTTTATCCCAAAACCAAGATTGAAGATTGTTTTAAAAATATATCTTGAGTTCATTTAGTCATTTTAGTGAGTTATTTGAGCTGCTTTGTGAAATTTACCTACTGATGTGTTATGTGAACTATGTGGAATAAATGCTAGTGAGCCTCAAATGCTCTGTTTGGTATTTGATGTGATTATGAGAGGTGTTCAAAATAGAATACGATAGTCAGATGTATTAATGTGCTATAATTATTATAGAGCCGAATAAGAGGGGCGAAGAAAACTCTAGAGTCGAGTCAAAGAGATAAAGGAAAGGCTAGAAGTAAAGTGAGGCGATCAAGTGTTAAATGAGTTTAGCATCGTTTGACAGGCAAGTATTTTCCCTTCACTTCTTGTTCAAGTGAAATTTACTTTTAATTATTTATGATTATGATGTCACCCCATTTATAATCGAACTCATCGGTATTTATTGAAGATCTTGATTATTCAGTTATCACCCTCTATTCTATCGAACTTGTTGATACCTTTTAAGGTTGTTATTCTTCATTTATTACCCAAATGTTGTGTCGAACTCGTCGACACCTGTTGATCTTGAATCCTTCATTGACTCTTGGATTATGAGTTGTTGTTTTGGAACGTGAGTTTCCAGTTAGTTGGTTGGCAAGGGTTGTCGATTGTTCCGACACCTAGTGCGTTGGATATAGAATTGGAATGTTTTCGGATGTCCCTTCGGGGAGACCATATTATGGTCAACTGATGTCTCTTCGGGGAAACCACATTATGGTCAACGGATGTCCCTTCGAGGAGACCAGTTTAATGGTCAAAAGTTGAGGCCAATGTGTGCCGTGGATCCATTTAGAGGGACCTTGTATAACATTGAGTTTGAATTGCTTAAAGTCTGATTCCTTTGAAGCCTATGATGTTTATTCCTATTGATCAGAACGTACTTTTGTTCTTGATATTGATTTAACTATTTATTCTTGCTGAGCACAGTTGGCTCACCCTTGCATTATTGTTGTTTCATCTCTCCAATTAATAGAGAAGTTGAGTAGACCTTGTAGTTAAAAGAGTATTCATGTTCCTGCAGCGAGAGGCGACGTTCGGGTTGTGGACTTCGGTCAGTTAGTGGTTTGAGCTTGTCAGAGGTTGGTTAACTAGTCAGTAGATGGACATAATTTGTTAGCAATTTGTATAACAATTATATTTTGAGGCTGGATTGTAATAATGTAACTTAATAGTTTGTTTCATGCCATAACCTGTATGCGGTCTTGGATTAGGGGTATTTTATTATTATATTATGTTTATATCCAGGTATGTGTTGTGTAGTTTGTGGCTCCGAATCTGTACCCCGGATTACGGGATGTCATAGTTGGTATCAGAGCTACAGGTTATGGTCAACAGATTAGGAGGCATAGGTGTACGTGTCTAAGGTAGATGTTGGGAGCAACGATTTAGGATAAGGTTCGCCTTAGGCTTTCACGACGAGTAGACGTTACACAGTCTTTCAACATAACGCGCGAATAGGAGTTCGATTCGTTTGAGGATTTTGCTATGAGCAAGACAGCTAATCCCGAGCCACATAAGCTATTCGGGCAGTTGGAGCTACCAGTCTGGAAGATATTATCTCGAGGTTTTCACGTATATTCTGGAACTTTTTCTAAGGTATTATTTACGATGTGAACATTATAGGGAGAGTATGAGAAGACTATAACACGATGTGGGAAGCGATTATTGGCATGGAATGGAAATTAGGACGTAGTTGTGCACTCCTAGTCATTGATCTCATTCAATTTACTGTCTGAGGGAATTGTCAAATGTTCTGGAAAATTCTTACTCTAGCTATGAATTGTTGTGAGTTAATTCCCGATTTGGATTGTTGCTAAAGCATTTGTTGCGTAATGACGGTTAAAATCGGGAATGAATTGAGATCTTCTTAGTTATTCAACTCATTATGGTCAAGCCGATTTTGGCAGCTAAGTATAATAGTGCTTAGTCGACAAGATTGAGATTCTTAATAATTAGGAATTTGTTGAACATTGGTTTAATCGACTGGTTGATGCCTCCGTTTGGTGAGTAATTGTCCTTCAATCGATGATGAGCAGTGTATATCAGATTAACTTGAATTTAATCCTATTCTTTCATAAGTATCTCTATTTTTAGAGGATACTTGATCCAACTCTATGAATGGAAAACTTGATTTTCATGAACTCTATCCATTTTTTTTAGTATTTGGTCTTCTTATTTCAAACTGAGATGAACAACCTATGTATATAAGGGATTCAGGGACATCTTATCTCTGTGATAGAAGTCTGGTGGGACGCCACTGATTGTGTTTGTCATGAAAGTACTAAAGACTGGCCATCTTTATGTACTATGGTGGTCAACCAAATGACAAATGCAACCTGATATTAGTTCAAAGATCATATTGATCTCTCGGTTAATCCTTTTTTCAAAAAAAAAATTTATCAAACAAAACTCAGTGTTTATTCACACTTGATACTATCCATTCTATTAAATTCTTTTGCCAGAACCCTAATGATTTCTGAATTACCAGCGATGAAGAGCTACAGAGATGGACGTGACGACATCACAAGTGGTTGAAATTACAATTGAGTTATTGAAGAATTGGTTGAGTAAGTTGAGAAGTGGTTCTAGAATAGAGGTGACATATCAAAGTGGAATACTTATTGGATTGATAACACCTGTACAAGATCTGAGGTTATTGAGGAATGAATAAAAATAAAGAGCCAGATACAAGGGCAAACCCTAATGATTTCTGAATTACCAACGATGAAGAGCTGCAGAGATGGACGTGACGACATCATAAGTGGTTGAAACTACAATTGAGTTATCGAAGAATTGGTTGAGTAAGTTGAGAAGTGGTGCTAGAATAGAGGTGACATATCAAAGTGGAATACTTGTTGGATTGATAACACCTGTACAAGATCTGAGGTTATTGAGGAATGAATAAAAATAAAGAGCCAGATACAAGGGCACGTGAGGATGGATGTTATTAAAGGTTGGAAGGAGAATGAGGATGGAGATGTTTGGTATATTATAGTTACTGAATATGAGAGATTGTTTTGGGACATCTGTCTAATTTCAGAGGTAGTAAATGATATATCATAAGATTTTGAATATTTTGAAACCTATTGTTGGGTATAAGATTTGAGAATCGAAGAGGGATAACTTAAGAAAAGAAAAGTGAAGCAGGCAGATTCGTTTGTAAGAATTAGTAAGAGGAACTGAAACTTTGGATAAGAAGTAAGATGGTTGTGTTGGAGTTAATAATTTGTGTGGACCTAATTTAAAGAGTCGTGATTTAAGAATCGAAGGGAGTTGTCCAAGATGGAGTGAGATAATAAGAAGAGAAAGATAAAGAACCATGGAATTTTGAGAATTGTTTCAAAGAAATGTGATTCGGTAAGGGAAGAAGGTAGAATTTAGAGGATCAAAAGCGAGAAGAGTAGGAGCATAATAGTTTCCCACAAGAAGAGAATTAGCAAAGATTAGCAAGACCCCATGGATGGAAGATAAAAATTTGAGAGAAAGTATATTGTGATTGTGTTGTGAATGATACAGAGAATTGTAAACATAATCGGGAAGGTTAGAATGGTAACAAGTGACAAAGTCAGAAGTTAAAGTTGAGTGTCAGCGGTATGGGAAAATAGGACAGTTTAACGGAGATGTCATCAAGTCCCTCTCAGTGGACCCTATGATGAGAATTGTTAGATATAATTGATGTAATGTTTCAGTGTTTAAGTGTAACAGTGATATATCATAGTTTAACTGGAAGGAAGTCAGAGTTTGGTAAAGTCTGACTGACGGAAGCTGGACAGAGTTTAGTAAAGTCTGTCTGGAAGCAGCGCGTACAGAGTCAACAGAAGATATTAGAGATCAATTGAAGATTGATATGGAAGCGAGATCTTTGGAGACTGGATAGCTATCAAAGAGATCGAGTTGACTTAGGAGACGTGTGACAATCTGTAATTGATATCATTGTATAGCTGATTATTAGGAATATCAATTAGAGATTGTATCGAAGCTGTATATTTTATAAATACAGTTAGGTTAACCCTAGAAGGGTATCGTGCATCGAACTATCTTTATTGTAACATAGCAGCTCTTTGTGATAGTTTACATCACGAAGAGGGTTTTTAATATCAGAAGTTTTAAAGTGCATAATCATCTTTCTTGTTAAACTCTCATACGAATTTGATTATTAATTGTGTATTTGGCCTAACAAGTGGTATCAGAGCCAATCTGTTACTTTATTACAGGTTAAGATCCAAACACAACAATAATCATGTCAGCAATTCCTCCATCAACATCTACTAGTTCTGAAAAGGCTCCTGCTACTGTGAGTCGTTATGAACCAATCAGGGTTCCTATTCTCAGGCCATCAGAGTATGCCATGTGGAAGGTCAAGATGACTATGTTTCTGGAGGCTACAGATCCAGAGTATCTTGACAGGATTTATGAAGGCCCTCACAATCCTACAAAGCTATCTGCTGTAACTGCGGGTGAAGAAGCTAAAATAGTTCCAAAGGAAAAGAAGGACATGATTCCTGAAGATCTATCATCAATTGCTAAGGATGCGAAGGTTAGGCATTTACTGCATAGTGCTTTAGACAATATTATGTCTAACAAAGTGATTAACTGCACCACTGCAAAAGAGATATGGGATGCTCTTGAAGTCAGATGTCAAGGAACTGCTGCTATTAAGAAGAATAGGAGAAACATACTCACACAAGAGTATGAGCACTTTGAGGCTAAACCTGAAGAGACCATGACAGAAACATTTGATAGATTCTATAAACTGCTCAATGATCTGTCATTGGTCAACAAAGAGTATGATCTAGAAGACTCAAATCTCAAGTTTCTTCTTTCTCTACCTGAAAAGTGGGATGTGAAAACAACCACTATTAGAGACAACTATGAACTTGCTGAAACAGAGATTGATGAAATCTATGGGCTGCTCAAAACTCATGAATTGGAAATGGAACAGAGAAACAGGAGATCAAGCAGGAAGGCAAAGTCTGTTGCTCTTAAGGTTGAAGAGAAGCCTCAGAAGAAAGAGGCATCAAAAAGGAAAATGAAGGGAAAAGCTTTGGTCATACACTCAGAAAGTGAATCATCAAACTCTGATTGTGATTCAAACTCTTCTGAATCATCTGACTCTGAGGATGATGAAGAAGAAATGAGAAAAATGGCTGTGTTGATGGTGAAGATCTTCAAGAAAATGGGTTTCAAGAATTTCAAGAAAGGGAAAAGGTTTTCTAGAGATTCAAATGAAGACAGAAAAAGTTTCAGGAGGTCTGAAAGAAAAGAGACCAAATCTGGGAAGAAGGATAAGTCTGAAATTCAATGCTACAAGTGTAAGGAGATGGGTCACTATGCTCCTGAGTGCAAGAAGGGTAAAACTGGAAAGGTACTCTACACTAAAGGCAGAGATTGGGCAGACACTTCAGATTCTGATGAAGAAATTAACTATGCTCTCATGGCTACTACTGAATCAGAAACTTCTGAAAATCAGGTACCTCTAACTACCTATGCTTATAATATTGATGACATTTCTCAATTAAGAATTTATCTTAAGTTATTGCATATAAGTTATAGGGATCAAACTTTAGAGAATGAGAGGATAAAATCTAAAAATTCTGAACTTAAGGTTAGAAATAAACTTGTTGAAGAAAAACTTGAAAATATGCAACAAGTTCAGAAAGAGAGAGATGATGCTGTTTCTATAGAATAGAATTTGCTTCAGAAGTATAAACAACTAGAATCTGAGTTGGAGGAAGCAAATAAGAAAATTAGGACTTGGACTAATTCTGGAAAGGACACTCAACAGATTTTTTAAACAGACAATGTTGGTGTAGGTTATAATGAGGGAGATGAACTAAGATTTCAAAATCAAGTTAAAATCAGACTTCATTTTGTACATGGAGCCAGTAAATTTTTGTCTGATAATGAAAAAGAAGCTGTTAAAAGTGAACCAGTAAAAACTAGTGTTAAACATGTTAATATTGGTTCAATGACAGATAAACAACTCAAACATAAACTGAAGGAGTTAAAATCTGTTAAGAAACTGAGAGTGTCAAATAAGAACAGAAATGGAAAAGTAGGCATCACTTCAGGAAATAAACCAATGCTTGCTAGTTATGCTCCAAGAAAGACATGTCATAACTGTGGTAGTACTAAGCATCTTGCAAATTTCTGCAAGAAAAACAAAAATATAAATTCTTTACCTTCCAAGTCTGAGGTAAAGAAGGATTTTGCTAGAATTAAGCCACAGACTTTATGCACACACTGTGGAAGCACTTGGCATTCCATTTATACTTGCAGACAGTATCATGCTATCTATCATAATTACTATGAACTTAAACCCAATCTGAAATGGGTTAAAGTTAATACTGCAAGTGTAAACTCTGATACTGTTAGCTCAAACTCTGATAATGTTAATTCCGCTGCTAAAGCTAACAAAGTTAAGAATGTCAAAGGATCCAAGCAAGTCTGGATCCTTAAATCTAATCCTCAGTAATTGCTTGTGATTGCAGGGCAACAGGGAGATAACCCTAGTTGTGGACAGTGGATGTTCAGGACACATGACCGGAAATAAAGCCCTGCTATCAGACTATGAGGAGAAGGCTGGCCCAAAAGTTTCCTATGGTGATGGCAATGTAGGAAGAACATTGGGATATGGTAATATTAATCTTGGAAATGTCATCATCAACAATGTAGCTCATGTCCCAGGACTCAAGCATGACTTGTTATCTGTAAGTCAAATCTGTGACAAGGGATAACATGTAGATTTTCAACCTGAATATTGTGAAGTTATCATCAAATCTACAGGAAAAGTTGTTCTAGTTGGTCATAGGCAAAACAACATTTATGAAATCAAGCTTTTAATAGACTCTGTTGGAAAAGTTGTTCGCCTGTCTACAAGAATGTCTAGTGAAGAGAGTTGGAAGTGGCATAAGAAACTCTCACATTTGAACTTGAACAACATCAATGAATTGATCAGAAAGGATCTTGTAAGAGGACTCCCAAAGGCTCTATTAAATATTGATGGCCTATGTGATTCATGTCAAAAGGCCAAGCAAAGAAAGTCATCTTTCAAGAGCAAGACAGAATTTTCAATCATTGATCCTTATCATCTTCTGCATGTTGATCTCTTTGGTCCAGTAAATGTTATGTCTATAGCAAGGAAGAAATATGCTTTAGTCATTGTTGATGAATACACTAGATTCACTTGGGTGTATTTTCTAGCAAAGAAGGATGAAACTACATTAACTCTGATGGAGCATGTGAAGCTTCTGAACAAAGGATCAAATAACAAAGTCAGAATCATCAGAAGTGATAATGGAACTGAGTTCAGAAATGCAACAATGGAAGAATTCTGCAAGGATAATGGAGTGAAGCAAGAATTTTCAGCACCTGGTACACCACAACAAAATGGTGTAGTTGAAAGGAAAAATAGAACCTTGATTGAAGCTGCCAGAACTATGCTTGATGAAGCAAAATTGCCAACTTATTTCTGGACAGAAGCTGTTCAAACTGCTTGTTTTACTCAAAATGCTACACTGATCAATAAGCATGGAATGACACCATATGAGATGGTGAAGAAAAAGAAGCCTAACCTGAAATACTTTCATATTTTCGGGTGCAAATGCTTTGTTTTGAAGACTCATCCTGAACAGTTGACCAAGTTTGAGCTAAAGGCAGATGAAGGAATTTTTGTTGGCTATCTACTGTCAACAAAGGCATTCAGAGTTTACAATCTGAGAACTAAAGTGATCATGGAATCTATACATGTGTCTTTTGATGACAAGAATATAACTGGACTTGAAGACATAGATGAATATGATCAACTGAACTTTGAAAATAAAGATTTAAACTCTGTTGAAGTAAACTCTGATCAAACTATTCTGACAGACTCTGTTGAAACAAACTCTGAACCTCTATTGGTAAACACTGGAGAAACTTCTCAGCCACAACAAAGGGAAGAACCAGTTGAGGGGGAGCATGATCAAGATGAAGACTCAAACATTGATACTGAGTCAACTGAAAAATCTGGATCAAACTCTGATGATTCACACTCTGAAAATTCAAATTCTGACTCTGGGCAGTCAAGTTCAGGGGGAGTCTCAGAAAATGAAGAAAGCCCACAACAAAATCAGGAGAGCATGGATCAAGGGGGAGGATCACATGCTGACAGAAGTCATTTGCCTTCTGCTAGGAAATGGACCAAATCACATACACCTGATTTGATAATTGGTGATCTAGATGCAAAAGTGAAAACAAGAAGTGCCACTGCAAGTGAATGTCTGTTTCATGCATTCTTGTCTAAAAATGAACCAAAGAAAGTGGAAGAATCTCTTCAAGATGCTGACTGGATAACAACAATGTAAGAAGAGTTGAATGAATTTGAAAGAAATGGAGTTTGGACCCTTGTACCAAGGCCAAAGAACAGATCTATTGTTGGTACTAAATGGGTTTTCAGAAACAAGACTAACAGTGAAGGTGTTATCACAAGGAACAAGGCTAGACTGGTAGCAAAAGGCTATTGACAGCAGGAAGGAATAGACTATGATGAAACATTTGCTCCAGTTGCAAGATTGGAGGCAATCAGAATTTTTCTAGCATATGCCTCTCATAAGAAATTCAAAGTGTTCTAGATGGATGTGAAAAGTGCTTTTCTGAATGGGAAGCTTGAAGAAGAAGTGTTTGTTGAACAACAACCAGGATTTATGGACTCAAAATATCCAGACCATGTCTACAGGCTGGATAAAGCACTCTATGGACTTAAGCAAGCACCAAGGGCATGGTATGAAACTCTGGCTCAATTTCTCTTAGAAAGTGGATTCAACAGAGGTACTATTGACAAAACTCTGTTTTATTTCAAATCTGGGAGTGACTTGCTTTTAGTTCAGATATATGTTGATGACATTATCTTTGGGTCTACTAATGATAAACTCTATAAGAAGTTTGCCAAGCTCATGCAGTCCAGATATCAAATGAGCATGATGGGAGAGCTTAGTTATTTTCTAGGCCTACAGGTGAAACAAACAGATGATGGTATCTTCATTAATCAAGCAAAATATACCAGAAATCTTCTCAAGAAATTTGGTATGCTTGACTGTTCATCTGCATCAACTCCCATGGCAACAGCAACTAAATTGGACAAAGACACAGGAGTTTCAGTGGATATGACAAACTACAGGGGCATGATAGGATCTCTTCTTTACTTGACAGCTAGTAGGCCTGACATCATGTATGCAACCTGTCTTTGTGCAAGATTTCAGGAAGATCCTAGAGAGCCACATCTGACAGCTGTGAAAAGAATCTTCAAGTATCTCAAGGGCACCATATCATTAGGTCTGTGGTACCCCAGAGAATCAGATTTCAAGCTACTTAGGTATTCTGATGCAGACTTTGCAGGCTGAAAGATAGACAGAAAGAGCACTAGTGGAAGTTGTCAATTTCTTGGTGACAGACTTGTCTCTTTGTACAGCAAGAAACAGAAATCAATTTCTACATCTACAGCTGAAGCAGAGTATATTGCAGCTAGCTGTTGTGCACAGATCTTGTGGATGAAGAATCAGTTGCTGGATTATGAATTGAGGTACAGTAAGATTCCTATTTACTGTGATAATCAAAGTGCTATTGCTATGACAGGTAATCCAGTACAGCATTCAATGACCAAGCACATCAGCATAAGGTACCATTTCATCAGAGAACATGTGGAAGAAGGGAATATTGAACTACATTTTGTGTCTACAGAACAACAGCTTGCAGATATTTTCACCAAACCATTGAGTGAAGCTACATTTACAAGACTGGTCAATGAACTAGGAATGGTCTCTGGTTCTGACTAGGAATGTTGGTTAGATTCAAATTTTACTTATGTAATGTGTTGCTCATATTTCCTTGATTTGTTAAGTGCTAAGTGATCTCTGTTGATTAAACTCTGTTATGCATACTCTGTTAACATGTTTTTCTTTAAACACTGCCAAACTCTGTTAAACTCTGTCAGCATGCCTGTATGTCATACACTGTTAATAAGTTTGATAAACTCTGTGAACTTTGAGTTGATTTTTGTCTGAATGAAAACACCAATGAAGAAATATGTATGAAGCATGATTCTCAGCAATTAATCATGAATCTTTTTGAGTTATTGTGATTTAATCTTAGATTGTACAGAAAGTGAACACAGCATGATACTGGTTCATATTTATAGCATCTCTTAGTTTATTTTTTCCTAAACTCTGAGTCTATAAATACTGTGTGCATTGCCTTTCATGAATAACTACTGATGTTGATGAACTCTAAACTCTGTTAGTTATACTCTGGTAGATTAAAATGCTTACTACAATACCCCAAAGAAAATGTATATAGGTTGCTACACTCCTTTGAGATTATGTTGGAGACTAGGATGACCCAGGAACTTATTGGTATATAATATGTGCTAAAATTCTCTGATTTTTGGTGACTAGTAAAAGACTAGGATGACCCAGGAACTTATCAAAATGATAAGGGCTAAAAATTTTGAATTTTTGGTGACTAGCTCCAACCTCTAATTACTGGAATGAATAGAATAAAAAAAAACATTAGCAATAGAGGGGGTATAAAATAAATTAAATGTTACTGTATATAGATTGATTACTACAGAGTTTAGCTTTCATCATACAGTCAGTGTTTACTATGAGAGTTTGTGCATCCAGTGTTTATTGATTTACCTTATGGATTTTATGAAAAATTAGATGCTCTAAAAATTGATTTGGTAAACTCTGCTTCACACACACATATTTTCACAATTGTGCAATTTTTGAAAGGGTTTCGGTGATAAAGTTGGAGAATTGACAAACGCTGTTGATTTGTGGTTCGTACTCTGAGGTAAATTTTAATTTGGACAATTTGAAAATTTTGGAGTAAATAGTGCTTTTGACAACTGTTAATAAGTGTATTGTGTTAAAGTGTCTTGGAAATAGGAAAGAGAATACAGCGGTGATAATTGCTATTTTTACTGCGCATGATTAATTGATCCACTGTATGTATACTACAAGTAATCCCTAATTGTTCTGTTCCTGATTTAATTGTGGTTATTGTTGATGAATTTGTTACTTATATGATTACTTTAATTAGTTTTCATTTTCTTTGATTTAATTCTTTGAAGAACAATTCATAAACATAAAATTTGCAGAACACATTGAATAAATTAGAGAAATAGGATTCTTCATTTAATAATAAGAAAGAGATTACATGCAAGTATTACATCTTTTTGTTCTCTCTATCTACTAATCCATTCAACAGTAAAATAAAAAGTAAAGTCCAAACCACTCCATTGCTAGCAGCCATCCCAGATCCCATCTTTGCCACTTTGTTTGGGTGGAAGTTGAAGGGATAAGGTTATTTTTGCTGACATATTCATTAACAATGGTTGGTGGTGTTGGATGAGGATGCCTTAGAGGATAGCCATATTAATGTTGCTTGAAGAGCAGCATCGATGTCGATCACTCTTGCAGGCTTTTCTCTCTCGATTTCTTGAAGACTGGCATCCATCTGCAGCCACAGAGTTTCAAGCTGCCTTTCCCAGTCAAAGGCATCAAACTCTTCACGAGTATAACTGAAGATATCTCTGTTCTCTACGAGATGGAGATTCTTTTCCTTGATGGTAAGTTTTGACATTGTTTAACAGTGTGTTGTGTGAAGGGTTTTTGATTTTCAGGAGAGAATGAAAGATTAAAGGGATAGTGAACAAGTCTCTAGGTGTTAAATAGAGATGGGTAAGTAACGAAGCACTAAAACGCTTCGTATTCTGGTTTTTAATGGTTCCAGGTATTTTAAGATAGTGTTATTTGATTTTTTTTTTAAAATCAAATATTTTATTGTTATATTCACAAATACACTTCTTAAAATTACGAGCGCGTGTATTTCACTCACCCATTATTGTGTCCCACTCACACATTAATCTAGGAACTGTTGAGTGTTTGAATACACAAACGATTGAGTTTTAATTTTTAATTACAACTCTATTTACTTTTGTGTACAAACGATTGAGTTTTACTTTCACCCACTCACTTTTACATCTCATAGTTCTCTCAGTTTTCAATTGCGCATTTTCACAAACACCTTTCCTACATACACTTTTATTTGTGATTTCTTGCCCATTTCTTGATTCAATGGCTTCTAAACCATTCACTGTTCTTGGTCTACGTTTTGTCCCTAACAATTATGCAGCTCCACTCCATCATGAACGTGTTCCAGAAGCGTTTCATCTTATACAGAATTTCTTGAGAGACTCAGAGATTGGACAAGCTCTGGTTGAACCTAGTACTCTCTCTACATCTCAAATTGCCACTTTTTGGCAAAACTCAGTCTATGTGGATGGAGGAGAGAATGGGACTCCTAACATCATCTTCACTCATGAATAACAAGAGTTTGTGATTAATCCACAAACTGTCAGAGAAACGATGGGGTTTGATACACACACCTCTTATACTTACGTTGCTGAACCTCAATTGAGACAGATGCTACAGGAGATAGGCTACATGGATTCTATTGACAAGCTTGGCAGTGTAAAGAGGCCTAATCTCAGGAAGGAATGGAATTTTTTCTTCGATTGAATTACAAGGACATTCCAGAAGAAGGTCACTAACTGGGATGCTATTCCAATGGACAGTCTACAAATCGGGTATTCTCTACTTTATGTCAGTAATTTTGATTTTGGAAGATATGTTCTAATGAATTTAGGTGATAAACTGTCAGAGTCTACTACAGTTTATTTTGCTCGATTCTATCAAATGCTATTCACTGCTTGTGTATCTAGTATAGAGATTGCTGAAACTGATGAAATTCAGCCTTTTAGAGTCAACAAGAGAATATTCTCTGATATGACTAATAAGGATGCTGGTAAAGAAAACCTACCTGCCTTTGTTCTGCCACTTGCTTTGCAGAATTTTCTCAACCAACCTCAAGACCAACCACAACCGAACCACAACCTGAACCACTAAACACTGATCATACTCAAACCCTAAACACTGAACCACCTACATCACCTACCCACACTGTACCTACTCAACAACCTGCATCTACTCAACAACCTTCATCACCAATCACAAACACTGCTCCAACTCAAAACCCTCAATCTCCAATCACAAAACAATCTTCACACACTCCATAAATAAACTCTGAACCATCACAATCTCAACCACAACCACAGCCTAAAGCAAAAAGAGGCAGAGTAAAGCAATCAGCAACAACTACTGAGAGACATGTAAGAACTAAGAATTCAGTAGAGACACACATCAAAGCAAAACAGACAATAAACATACCTCTTTCACTTAACCTTGTAAGTCTCATGAAACTGAGAAAGCACAACTTGCAAAATATGCTGCTGACTGGTACAAAGAGGATTGCATTTTTACAAGAGGGAGAGCAGCTAATTTTGTTAAGCAAACTGCTGATACTATCTCCAATCCAGAGATTCTTTCTTGCTTAAAAGCAACTATAGTTCAAGTCAAAACTCTGGATAGTGGATTTAATGAAACTACAAAGGCAATCACTGACTTGAGGACTGAGATCGTGACTAGAGAAATGAAAATAGAAAGAGAGTCTAAACTCATGAATACAAAATTTTCTAAAGCTCAAGACAATCTCTTTGCCAGGCTGGGTAAAGTTGAATAAAATCAGTCTGCCTTGTCTGTTAAAATAGATTCCATTGCAAACTCTTTGGAGTTGCTAACCTCCATCCTGATTCCTGATGATGTCAAAAAGGGGGAGAAAGTTGCAAAAACTGCTTGCAAACAACTTCAATCCTTTGAGAAAAAGGATGATGCTGCAGATGGAGGTGGATCTGATAGAAACAAAAGAACAATTACAGGGTCTAAAGTAAACTCTGCTATAGTAAACTCTGTTAAAGCAAACACTGCTGAAGATCCACAGAATGATACAGAGTTAGCTGCAAATATGTTTCTTGAAGAACATGGAAATGATGTCACCCTTGAAGATATAAAGGCTGAAGAGCTAAGGCTTAAAGATGAACATGAGAAAAAGATTAAATCTGGAAAATTCAAGAAGAAAGATAAAAAGGCATCAAGACCTGTTGTTAAAGGCATTAAGATAAATGAAAATGTCAATGCTGATCAGAGATTGTCTCATTCAAGAAAGCCAACAGCAGATGAGGCTAGATTGAAGCTTAAAGAAAAAGTTGTTGAAGTTGATAAGAGTTCAAAGAACCTAAATCAAGTTACAACCTCTGTTTCTACACATGTTGTACAAACTACTCTTCCAATTCATGGTTTTGTGAGACCTACTATTCCTGAGAATACTGAGAAAGTTCAAGGAGGTGATATTTTTCAAAGCAGAGCAATGATTGCTAAGCAACCTCATGATTTGGCTGGTTTAGGGTCAAACAGAGAAAGGACTTTGAATATTACTCCTAGAGATCATTCATCACTGGCTGCTCCAGGCAAGGGTGTCCTTCAAGTTAATTTGGACAAGCTGGAATCAGTATAGTTGATTCATCAAAGAAGCCTAAATAAAGACTTTCTGCTGTATTTCATGGAGGATGGGACTGTTTACAAAGTTGGAGAGCATGATATTCATTTGAAAATGTATGAAGAACTGCAGTATGTCTTACATATTTTCAAAGTGAATAACAGTCGTACTTACCGAGCTGCAGAAGTGCTTAGATACCAGATGGAAAGATCAAAGATGATTTGTGGAATTAAAGACAAGTCTGAATATGTACCAAAGTACTTAGATTACAAAGGAAGAATGGTTGAAATGAAGAGAAACAGTGCTAAATTGAGAACTGATTTGGGTATCACTGTGCTTGAATTCAATTCAGAATCAGAAAAGTCATACTTATCAGACTTGGAAATGAAATGAAGAAGAACAACATCTATGATTTGAGATCAGCTATTTATCAGACAGATGGTACAGATTCTAAGCTTCGAGTGATCAAGCTACAGATGGAAAGAGCACTTGAAGTTGCAGAAGAGAGATTGCTAATAGAGTACTTGAGGACAGCATGGGATGTTGAAAGGATTAAGTAGTTTATGCTCTGTAAGTTTTTCATATTTTCTGTAATTTTGTTAAGTATCAGTTTAAACTCTGTTTAGTTGTTAAACACTGTATATGATTATTTGTTTTTGACATCATCAATTATCTATTAACTTGTGCATTTTTGCTAATGAACAAGTTGGGGGAGATTGTTAGATATAATTGATGTAATGTTTCAGTGTTTAAGTGTAACAGTGATATATCAGAGTTTAACTGGAAGGAAATCAGAGTTTGGTAAAGTCTGACTGACGGAAGCTGGACAGAGTTTAGTAAAGTATGTCTGGAAGCAGCGCGTACAGAGTCAACAGAAGATATTAGAGATCAATTGAAGATTGATATGGAAGCGAGATCTTTGGAGACTGGATAGCTATCAAAGAGATCGAGTTGACTTAGGAGACGTGTGACAATCTGTAATTGATATCATTGTATAGCTGATTATTAGGAATATCAATTAGAGATTGTATCGAAGCTGTATATTTTATAAATACAGTTAGGTTAACCCTAGAAGGGTATCGTGCATCGAACTATCTTTATTGTAACCTAGCAGCTCTTTGTGATAGTTTACATCAAGAAGAGGGTTTTTAATATCAGAAGTTTTAAAGTGCATAATCATCTTTCTTGTTAAACTCTCATACGAATTTGATTATTAATTGTGTATTTGGCCTAACAAGAATAACAGAACTATTTTCTATAAATTATTAGAGGGCTAGAAATCCCATATGACTATGAAAGCTGTTGTCAAGAATTTGATTGTGATGGTAGTGAAATTAGTTAAATATGATGCAGGATCGGATTGATTAGCTAACTACAAAGTACAAGCAAACGGGGAGGACAAGAAATGAGATTATAATTCTCAAGGGATATAGAAGTTGTGTTTCGAGGCCAAAAGCAGACAAAGAAGGTCGTAACGATCACGCAGACTAGGAGATTATTATACCAATATTATAAAGTTATTTTACCCAAAGGAAGGTAATATTAAGGAAACAGTTAAGTCGGAGTAGGATTTAGTGGTTCACAATTTTTGAATGTATATTTTTGATGGATTACCAAGATTGTCATGAGACAAAGATGTAGAGTTTGTTATTTATTCTCAAACATGGAATCAGTTTCAAGGAATTCAATATCGAATGACATTAATGCAAATGCCAGAGCTAACAATTTAATTAAAAATTGTTTTTTTTTTTGCTAAATAAAAAATTTATACCAAAGAAAAGTGATTACAAGTCTAGGGGCATACCCCGCGAAGAATAAACACTAATCAAACGGAACAGCAAGGAATTCTATCTAGACTAGAAATCAAAAATCAACAACTAAAACCAACAGCAAAATCCACCTTAACTGGATCAACATGACATTACAAAGAAACTAGTTAAAACTAGTTTAAAACTAGTTTTTTAGGATCCTCACACGTCGCATTTTGACCTTAGCCAACCAGCTACACAACACAATCTTCAGCTCCACCTTGAAACAAAATAAAAGCACCTCCTTCGTCCAGAAGCCGCATCTATCTTCCTGCCACCAATACCTTCTATTAACCCTATGAGGACAATGCTTGAAGCCTGATAAGCATCCCATCTTGTTCATTACAATATCCATATCAATTCGTACCATAGAGCCAGGCCTACTCGCCCCCCCTTTAGGACCAAGTCCTATTACCAAATCATAAACGGTAGGGGCACCAATCCTTACAAAACGACTGAGCCCCCAACCCACACCAACTTCAACCGCATCCTTGGAATTTGCTAAAACAATGAGGATCGCTGATCTACAACGCAGCAAATCAGCCTCCAATGGAGGCTTTCCACCAACAGAGTTGCCTATGCCATTACCAAAAACATCATTATAATTTTCAGCAAAACCCTTGCCAAAAACCGTAACGGCAGAGTAATCCATTCCATGATCCCCCCAGAAACCAGAGTTACCCAGATGGCTCTCTAACACCGACGAGTGGAGCTTTAGCATCACTCCCTCATCCTCAACCAGAATAGTATGTTTCTGTGTTGTCGAGAACAGAGTTTTACCTGCATTCTCAAACCCCACCATTTTAGTAATATCAGTCAATAAAATACCATCCTTCATCTCCGAATTCATACTCCCCAGAACAGTAACAGCAGGGATTCTACCATCCACCTTAACGGCAGAATCCACCTCACAAACATTCAAAACCATGAAAGATTCAGTATCAATAGGACCACCATTCCATACACCCCCCAAATGATTTACCAAATCAGTTGTGTCCTTGGGCAACATACTAGAACTAGCGTCTAATTCCTCATTACAAACAACATTAGCAGAAGTTGAATCCATCAAATCCAAAACTTTAATAAGCATATTCAAAGAATCTATACCTAAATCTTTAACGCCAGCTAACTGGACTTCCGAGGCCTTCACAGGACTGTCGTAGAACAGTTGGTGGCCGTTCTTCATAAGTTCCTCTTTGCAAAGAGAAACCTCAGCGTCTAATTCCTAATTAAAAATTGTTCACAAGAGAAGGAGTAATAATACTCAGTGTATCCCAGGAGGTTGTATCAGCACTGTTCGTGAAAAGAAAGTAGGGAAGTTTGAAGTTATACATTGATTTTTAAAAATGAAAGACGTGGACAAGTAGTAATGAAGACCACTTTACCAAGACTGGATAATTGAGTTAACCAGTGGAATGGTGTGGTATGTTTTGCTTAAAAACAATTATCTATGAATAGACCAAGACTAATTGAAGATAGGAATGTTGAGATATTCTTAGAGCAACGTTTTGAATCGATATGAACACGTTGAGTGATCAGTGATGACGTTTGGTTAGACGGGAGCACTTATCATTTAATGGATACAATGAATAAGATTTCAAGGAGTATTTGGATGAAATTTTAATTATGGTTGCAGATGACATTTTAAGACATTTGAAGATTTGAAGATGGGTGAAGATCATGTAGATCATTTAAAAATAATTTAAGAAATTTCAATAAGAGGAAGAGTATGCATAAGAATTTTGATATAAATTTTGGATGGAAAGAAAACTATGCCAGTAAAGGTCGGAAGCTTTGTGAGATTAATCAAGAAATTCTGAAGATTATCAAAATCTTTTAATTAGATGAGTAAAGAGATTTTTTTGGATCACCGTGATGTTTTGTATAAAGTTGAGGTTGTGTATTGCCTTAAAAAGGTATCTATTGGTATTTACATGTAGAAGTGTTTAACCCGTAAATTGGAGTTGGTCGTGATAATTTCCATGGTAATTAGTTTCGAAAATTTGGATATCAGAAATAGTTGTTTTCTTTCTTGATCAGAAGAGGGTGCTCAGTAAAACAATGGGATTGAGGATGGATAGAAGTTTTCCAGTTATTCCCTTATCGAGTAACACTTTACGTGAAAGGGGAGTAAGAATGATTGGGGGATTTCTTGATATTCTTTTTCTCAAAGTTTTATCTGAGGCAGGTTTCATTTTAGTATTATACATATGTGAATTATTGTGGGTGATTGAGTTAATACTTGAGGAGTTATGTTCCAGGCATAGCCCATTTTTTTTTTTTTTTGCTAATTAAAAAAAATTTATACCAAAAGGAACAGCGAATACAACGTCTAGGGGCATACCCCGCGAGATCAACATTCAAAAAACAGAGATAAAGTGCCAAAACACCCAACTAAGCAACATTAGAAAAACAAGCAACCAAAAACCCATTACAAGTTCAGCATATTATCAGACAAACTACAATAAGATTGCCAAAATATTAAAAGCTACCAACTCGACCACCCCTAGTCGCTCTCCATTTCCTGATTCTGGCCTTTGTCCACCTGGCCGGTTTGACCTGCCCTTCACCACTATTCCCCCCGTGCTCATCTTGTATTGCAATGTCCATTTTCGTGGCCTGGATTGTCTCCACCACATCCTCTTCACTTTGCTGCAGCCTATCAATCTCCTTACCAAAAGTCCCCACCCCATCGCTTGCATAATCATTCTCCAGTAGTGGCAGAGTGCTAACAATTGGGAAATCCTCCCAGGGGATATCCTCCACAGACATTCCCTTTTGCTGGGCAGGGCTTTCATTTGTCACAGTAGTACTGCCAAGTTGACGCGTACCAAGTTGAATTTTCATGTTAATAAAAGTTGAAGTTTGGTTGGAAATTGTTAAAGTAGAAATTGTTTCATGGTTGGTATCGAGTGAGGCTGTGACCTCGGGAGAATTGATATTACAAACTGGTTATTTTGAATCTTCTTCTTGTATTGAGTTATGTTAAAGTCAAGGTGACAAGGTTTATTAGTTTCCAAAAATGTGAATATTCAAGGCTGTATTTCAAAAGATTTAACAAACCAAAATGTTTTTATAAGAGTGAGAATTGAGTTTTTAATCAAATCATGTTTGACGTGTATCTAATATAGTATATGTTTGATTGTAGTATTTGATTTCAAGGACGCGATCGAAAATAGATGATATGAAGTTGGTTGACAAATTGGAATAAAGGTATCATGGATTGTTCAATTGCATGTTTACCGCAAGTCAAGGCGGATTTGTTATTTATCTGTGCACTGCATGTCAAGGCATTTTTCTTTACTTAAGTTTTTACTATAAGTCAAGGCTGCTTTCGTATTAGCATTGTGTATGATTAAATTGAGATTGTGAAATTTTTGAGTAACAAAATGGATGGTATGTGAATGATTGGGTTGGTATTGGAAATTGTTACACAGGGAATAGTCCGTTAAACGAAAAGGTCATGCCCAATTTTCGGTAGACCAGGTATCCATAAATGAGTAGAAAATGTTCGAATTAACAGAATATGTCAAGGAAAGAATCGAATTTATAATGGAATATTATTGCTCATACGAGACACGAGGTTCAACTCGAGATTTTAGGAAGGTTTCGAGAAGGCTAAGACACTAAGGTAAATATCACATGTCGCTCATAGATGGACGACCAAAGTGAAAAGATGATTTGAATTATTAAAGACATGTTTAGAGCATATACACTTGATTTCGAAGGCGATTGAGACGGTCATTCACCAGTGAGAGAATTCTCATATAACGACGATTCTTATACCAATGTTGGATTCCCACTCTACAGAACGCTACACGGACGAGACCCCTGGTATGTTGAGAGATGTTGATGGACGAAAAGTGTTGGGACCAGAGTTGGTGATACAGATGAAGGAAGTAGTCGAATTTGTCCAAGAAAGGTTGATGATAGCTCAAAGTCGACAAACGAAATACGCTAACTTGCTACGAGAGGTGTACGTTGTGAAAAAGAAGAACTAAATTTACATTGAGACTATCTCAATAGAAGGGATTCGTGAGACTCGAGTACTAAGAAGGTCAAATGCTAAATTTGTTAGATTTTTGAGACGTTGAAGAGAGTCGGGAGGGTTGCCTATGAGTTAGCTTTACCGCATCGTATGCAACATATCTATAGAGTGTTTCATGTAGTGATGTTTAATATGTGCTGATTCCTGTTTTGTCATGGAATATGAATTGGTAGAAATTCAGAGATAGAGTGGGGAGAAGTAAGTTACTACTGTGTTGACAGTATAGTATGGTGAAAGAGTCCGAGGATGGGAGAGTTTTGGGCAACTTGAGAGTGTGATGTCAGAGGAGTTTTTCCACCCATATGTTTGACTTGATTCTGAGGACAGAATCCTATTTAGGGGGGAAGACTGTTGAACCAAGAATATTAAATTCATATAATTACTATTTCCCTTAATTTGGAATAAAAACATTTCGAATTATTTTATTCCAGCTTGATGAGTCAATGTGAAAATATTTTATTATAATTTATTTTAGCTTATTTTGAATTTATATGGATATTTTGGTTCGGTTTGGCGGATAATTAAATCGCCAGTAGGAGATGATATTGTTATATACGAATAAAAGGGATCAAGAATGATCGTTTAGAACCTTATATGTGTTTTTTAATTGTATTAGAGTCCAGGATAATTGTTTATAACTTTTAGGAAAATGTGCAATTCAGTTCATCTTTATCTTTTAAAGGTAGCTCTCAAAAATTCTTGGGACTTCGATTTAAAATCATTTTCGTATCTATATTCGTCAGAAAAATCTTAAAATTTGCCAAACTCGTATTTTGTTCATTTTGTAAGCTTTATAAATTTTCATTAATCGATTCGTTATTTTCCGTAAAAATATTTTCATTCGTATCTGACCGTAATTGATTTTATCAGTATTTTCGGGATGATTAAAAGTTAATTAGGGTTCCGAACATTTCGGGAACAACCAATCATTACGTAATTTTTCTTATTTGACCAATCAAGATCATATATTTCCACCAGTCCATAATCATACAGCTGGCCAATCAGATTGAGGCAAATTATTTTCAAAAATCATTTTATTGTTAAAATTAAAATGATTTCATATTTGTTCTTGATGATCGAACCACATTTTGAAGACGATATTGATATCCGATTCTGGAGTGCAAGTAACCAAATCGAAGCTCTCTGAGTCTAGTTTCATAATCCATAATCAGTTTTCATGGGAGGTAATTATTCGAATTTATCTTATATTTCTTTTAAATTCTCGAAATTAGGGTTCATGTTACAATTTGGGGCTTTTTAATCCGCTGTTTGCTCATGTATTTTGATGATTCCTGGAGCTTGGCAAGATGATTTAGAGTTGATTCATGTATTTTATTGTATTGTTTGTATACGGGATGGTGTAATACGAATATGGAGTTTTAACCGAAATTTTGAATCAATTTTCTGAATTGTTCTTCGAGTTTCCATGCTTAAGGTTATGGGGGTTAGTTTGTAAATGTCTAGAGCTTCGTTTTGGTGTATAGAACGTCGGGTTTGGTTCCGGTTTTAGCAAAAATCGTTGTTCGCCGGACATGGAGTTCGAGGTCACCGGACTTCAACGATTTTGGTCATTTTTGGCTTGATTTTTGTCATGTTTTTTATGTTTTGAATTGCCCAGACGTTGTGGGATGTATGTGCATCATCTTGGTGCTCGTTTCGTGTGTATTGGAGGCTCGACGGAGTTTTTTGGCATCACCGGAAAACTGCAGAACTCGCCGGTTTCTGCAGATTCTCCGGCAGCCCAAGGACTCTGGCGGGTTCTTAATAATTGCAGATTATATTTTATGTTGAAAGCTGATTTTGATCTGGTTTGATGCTTGGTGGTAAAAACAAATATTTTTTAACTTTCCATCATTTACTATTTACTTTCACAAAAATAATTTACCCTTTTTAATAAAAAAGGGTAATTTCATTTACCTATTTCTAAATTATGTTCACTTTAATTTTTTTATTTATTTAAATCTGAATTTTATTTCTTAAAATTCAGAATTTATTTTCAAATATCATATTTTAAAATTCAGATTATTTCTGAATTATTCATTTAATTACTTGGTTTTGAAAATCATTTATTTATTTAGTTTTGTTAAAAAAATAATAATTAGGAATTAAATACTTTTAATTACTTTAATTGATTTGAAATAATAACTTAATTAATTTAATTATTTGATAAATGTAATCATTTATTGAATAATTTTATTAATTAGATATTAGTTGATTTTAATTAATTTAATTAGAATTATTTGATTCTTGATTAATCTATTTTCTGTTTTAAATATCTTAAAAATAGTAGAAAATTGTTTAAAAATCTAGAAATTGTTTTAAAAATTCTTTAAAATATCCTGAGTTAGGTTTTATCCCAAAACCAAGATTGAAGATTGTTTTAAAAATATATCTTGAGTTCATTTAGTCATTTAAGTGATTTATTTGAGTTGTTTTGTGAAATTTACCTGCTGATGTGTTATGTAAACTATGCGGAATAAATGCTAGTGAGTCTCAAATGCTCTGTTTGGTATTTGGTGTGATAATGAGAGGTGTTCAAAATAGAATATGATAGTCAGATGTATTAATGTGCTATAATTATTATAGAGCCGAATAAGTGGGGCGAAGAAAAGTCTAGAGTCGAGTCAATGAGATAAAGGAAAGGCTAGAAGTAAAGTGAGGCGATCAAGTGTTAGATGAGTTTAGCTTCGTTTGACAGGCAAGTATTTTCCCTTCACTTCTTGTTCAAGTGAAATTTACTTTTAATTATTTATGATTATGATGTCACCCCATTTATTATTGAACTCATCGGTATTTATTGAAGATCTTGATTATTCAGTTATCACCCTGTATTCTGTCGAACTTGTTGATACCTTTTAAGGTTGTTATTCTTCATTTATTACCCAATTGTTGTGTCGAACTTGTCGACTCCTGTTGATCTTGAATCCTTCATTGACTCTTGGATTATGAGTTGTTGTTTTGGAACGTGAGTTTCCAGTTAGTTGGTTGGCAAGGGTTGTTCTCAGATATTGATTCAAATGATGATCAGGATCTGGACTACTGATCAGATACTGATGCTGACGTCATCAGTAATGCACCGTCAGTATTATGCTATCATCAGGATTGGAGGCTGATCAGGATTACACGAGGATATACATCAGTCCAGGAATCAAGGGAGATTGATATGTCGGTTCCTGATTTATAGAAATGCAGCTATCATTCAAGTTATGTATTAAGAGACGTATGTAATTGATCTGATATATCTTGTAATTGATAGGGTAGCTGTGTATAGCATATAAACACAGTTTAGGTTTTACATTTATGTAATTGCTTACACGAGTTATCTTGTAACCGAGCAACTCTTAAGAACATAAGAATTTCTTGAGAGAGTTTGTAACAGTTTTATATCAGAGTTAATAAAGCTGTTATTTATTCATACTTGTGTTATCATTTCTTTTTAAGTCGAAAATCTTATACAATTGTATTCAACCCCCCTTCTACAATTGTTCTTTACTGGGTAACAATTGGTATCAGGGCAAACTGATTAATCACAATCAGAAACGATCTTAAGATGTCGACAAGCAAGTATGTAAGTATTAAAATCCCTGTTCTCAAAAAGGCTGAATACCCCACATGGAGGTTAAAGATGTTGATGTATCTGGAGGCAACTGATCCTAACTATCTCGATCAAATATATGATGGTCCATATATCCCTAAGAGACTGGTTGGTAGAACAGATACTGTACTTGAGCACTATGTTCAGAAGATAAAGGCTAAATGGACTCCTGAGGAAAAGGCTGAAGTACTCAGAGATGCAAAGGTGAAAAATATTCTTCATAATAGCCTTGATGCTATCATGTCAAACAGAGTGATAGCATGTAAAACTGCTAAGGAGTTCTGGGAAACTTTGGAAACTCAATGCTAGGGTACTGAATCTATCAAAAGGAACAGAAGAGCTCTGCTGATTCAAGAGTATGAACAGTTTGATGCAAAATCTGATTAAAGCCTCACTGATCTGTATGATAGATTTCTGACATTATTGAATAATCTATCTCTGGTGGGTAAAGAGTATGAAATAGAGGATTCGAACACTAAGTTTCTTAGAGCTTTACCTGAGGAGTGGGATACTCAAACCTCTGTCATTAAGCATTAGTATGATCTTAATGCTGTGTCTCTTGATAAAGTCTGTGGGATGCTAAGAACCCATGATCTTGAGGTTCAACAAAGGAAGAATAAGAAAACCAACAAAGCAAAGGCTGTTGCTTTAAATGTTGAATCAAAATCAAAAGGAAAAGTTGTGGAGGTTTCAAGGAGGAGAAGTAGCTAGAGTAGTTGAGTCCAATACTGATGACTCATCATCAGATCCTGACGCCAATCCTGATACTGATACTGGTGATCACTCTACTGATTCTGACATGATGGAAATGGTTGCTATGATAGTCAAAGGCTTCAAGAAGATGAAGTTCAGAAAGGCTAGAAGACAAGGCAACTCTCAGAAGAAACTGCTCAATACTGACAAGAACAGGTAAAAGAAGAATGAAAGCAAAGGCAGCAAGTTTGACAAGTCAAAAGTCAAATGCTACAACTGTGATGGAATGGGTCATTTTTCAACTAAATGTAAAAAGGCTAAGACCAAAGCTCTTATCTCATCAAGCAAGGATTGGATGGACTCTTCCTCAGACTCTGAAGAGGAAAAGGTGAACTATGCATTAATGGCAAATGTGGATGAGATTGCTGCTCCTGAAAATAAGGTACCTGAAATTGTTTTTGATTTTAATACTGATAATGTTTTTGAGTTAAGATCTTTCTTAAAGTCTCTGCATATTAGCTTTAAAATTCAATCTCTTGAAAATGCTAGAATAATATCTGAGGTGTCAGAATTGTCTAAAAGAAATGATCATCTAGAAGCTGAGTTACTCTTTATGCAAGGAGTACAAAATGAATATGATAAGGCTAAGCACATGAAGCTCGAAATGGAGTTTAAATGTACTGCACTTGAAAAGGAAATTAATGATGCTAATGAGAAACTCAGAACCTGGACACACTCTGGAAAGAAAACACGCTATCTTATCATATATAAGAACTGGAAAGAGGGTCTAGGTTATAAACCAGAGGACCAAAAGAAAAATAAAGGTAAAGTTATTACTGCTGAAACAACAAAACCAGGAAGAGTTGTTGTGAATGAGTCAACAAATCCAAAAACCTATAGACATGTTATAGACAGAACAAAGACTAAATTAAAATCTGTTAAATATGTGTATCCAGAAAATCCCAAATCTACTTTAGAAAAGGGATCTACTTCTACACAAAACTCTGAGTCTAAAACTGTCAAAGACAAAAATATAGGGCTTTTGTCTAAGAAACAACTGAGAGATAGAATCTGTGAAGTGACAGATAGAGAGAAAACTACTACTGCTAAGAGGAACAGGAATGGTAAAATTGGAATAAACAAAGAGAATAATTATAAGTATTTTCCAAATGCACCAAGGAAAGTGTGTTTCAAATGTCACTAGTACAAACTGGACCTATTGCGTCGGTCAAATTGACTTATAGCATCGGTCAAATGGCGTAATATATGCAGGGGACGCTATAGGTATGGGCCTATAGCGTTGGTTAAAATGGCAACGCTGATTGTCTTTTATTGCATCGGTCAATTAATGTAAGAACTCAGATTTTGGGTAGAATTAAAACTTTTTATTATTTAATGATGTAAGAATGAATAGTGGTTACGGCTACGATGTACTAGTTGATCTTCTGAATGAATGAATGGAATTCGATTTAAATATTTATATGTCTTGAAGAATGCTAATGGTTGACAACTTAGGTAAGAATAATCTATCTCCTAGGGGAATAAGATATGGCAATTCCAAGCAGGAGAATATTCTCATGTCATCCAGATCGATAACAATTAGTCTAGTGGTTCCGTGAAAGGGTTATGGAACGCCCGAGAGAGAGCAAGGACATTGTCATAAATATAGGGAATAAAGGAAGAATAAAGAATGAATAGTGTTTTGGTGGAAGTGAGAATTTTATGAGATGACACTATATAGAAGTATTCGGAACGGATTTCCGAGTTCGTATTAGTGATCCAGGGGAAAATAAGTGTATGTAAAAGCTGTCGGATTCTGAAAAAATCGCACTTTTATTTTCTCTGAGAGTTCCCTGGACACTGATAGACTTAAGGATTGAATGAAGGGATTTAAGGAATTTAAATTCGAATGTTAGTAAGAAAGATGGAGAATGATAGTATAAATATTAAAAAGGTTTTCGGTAAAACCCTAACTAGAAACGAATGAGTTTTCCCTCGAACGATCAAGGAATTGAGCAATAAACGGACAAAGAATCAAGCAGAGGAAGCAAGATGCATGCACATGCAAGTGATAAATATCTAGTAACTAGCAAGGAACTAGATCAATTAGAATGCAACCAAGTACCTAGCACACAAACCACTTGGTTAGCCTTAAACCACCAAAATATCAACACATGGCTTGCTAATTACATCATCTAGTGCATCATACCTTTAATAAAGCTACTTTATGACCCAAGATATTATCTTAACATCACAAATAATTCATTTAGCCTAGCCAACCAAGGGAACAAAGCAAGCAAACCATCATCTCTCTCCTTTTCATTCCATTCGACCAAACAAGAAATTCCAAAACAAAAATCCAACTTCCAACCATTGTTTGATCTTGTAATTTTTAAGGTGAGTCTTACATTTCATAAAAATGATCCCCTCAAAATCTTAGCTTCAAATTCATCTTTTTCCATTTTCAAATAAATCACCAAAGAGGAGGGTGAATAGTAAACCCTTTGATTTTCATGTTTCTTTTGATTGTTTTAGCAAGCTTAAGCACTGCTAAGGATCATACAAAGCTTAGTGGGGCTAGTAAACACTCTCAAGAAGGTATAAAAACTTGAAACCCTAGATCTACTTTGAGTTTTATGCATGTTCTTGAGTGATATAAGTTAGTTATGTTGTTAGTAGGTTATAAGCATGATTATAAGCATGATTATGATTGGGTTTTTGATAAATGTTAAAAATAGTTACATGAACGAAAAGGCATTGCTTGGCCTTATTTCATGGTTATAAATCATGTATATGTTGTGTGGAGTGGATACAATGATCATGGGAAGGTTTGGAATTGGTAAATATTCGATTTATAGCCGTCGTAATGCCGAAATTTTGTTAAAATTAAGAAAAACGAATTGGACGGTAGATGTAACTCACTACCTAGCTTCGTAATCTGCCATGATAAGATAGATAATGTTCCAAGCTTCGTTTTGATATAAAGAACGTGTGAAACGGACTTACGGTTTAGGAGTTATGGCCGGAATACTTAAAGTAGTTCGAAACCGTAAACGAGAATTCGTAACTGGAATTGAACCCTCGTAAAATACGTAAGTCAGTGGAGAATCTTGGTAATTAAATACTAGAGGTAATAAGGAAGGCGTGAGAGAAAACCTCATGTGAAACGGATCCTTTTTCAATTTTATAAAAATGTTTGAATCAAGGTTAAACGCGAACGAACCCCTTAAAAGTATAACTTTGGTTATAACTTAGAAAACGAGCGATAAAACTCGAGGTATAATCTTGGTTCATAATCGATCGACTTTAGAACTTATACGACTTAAGTATATACTTAGTGTGAGTATGATGACATGTCTTAATGACAAACAAATTTCGGATCGTATCGGTGATAAAAAGAGTTACACTAAAAGGGGTATAACGAGATAATTCGAAAACACGTTTCGACTTAAGTGATACTTAACCTTTTAAAAAGTGTTAAATGATTAATCTCGAATCTTCTGACTATTTATAGATCGCCGAGCTGACTCGGGACACACTACCACTACCCCTACTCGTACTCGATTACCAGGCAAGTTCTAAATCCTTTTTAAAGGCTGTTGTTGTGAATATATATATGATTCGATTTTGTGTTACATATGTCATAGCATGCATGCCTATTTTCAAGATATATTGTGATACCTGTTCCTTGAATTATTGTTGGCTTATAAGCTAGATATTGAATAATCAGTCATAAGCCGGTTGTTGATAAGTCCCTTAGAGAAGGGCATATATATCGTATTCGTTGAATGTAGACCGGGAGTCAGTACTTCTTGATATATCGTAATTACCTTCGAGGGAAATATTTAAGTAAATATTTTCCATTATTTGGTTGACGAATATTATTTGAATATTCGTCCGAGATCATTTAATTAACGATCATTAGCTAAAATAATTATTTGAACGTTATCTATCCAATGAATATTATTTTTCAATATTCCTTTAAAGTCGATTCATTTATCGAATATTATTTCGAATATTCTTTTAAAGCTTGGATTACTAAATGAATATTATTTTGATATTCATTTAGAATATTATTCATTAAATGAATATTACTTTGTGAATATTCGTTAAAGTTCCTATTTACTTAATGAATATTTTTTGAAATATTCATCTGATGTTCTATTTATTTATCGAATATTATTTCAATATTCCCTTCAAGTCTTATTACTTGAATGAATATTATTTTGAATATTCATTTAAATATTTAATTATTAAATAAATATTTTCTCTTTATTTATTCGAGAAGTATTCTAAGAAATACTTCGATTTAAATATTCGTTCATAGTCATAAGCCTTCTGTAATTATTTCGGATGCAATAAATATTCTCTGAATATTTATCTAACACTCTGAAATGACTTCATATATTGTCGTTAACCTTCGATTATTATAAAATTCCTTTGGAGTCGGATTATTATTAATATTAAATCAAGAAAGGTTCTCAAAATGTCGTTCTTCCTTCGAATCTATCTTCCAAATAATAAGAGAACCTTACTTGAAAAATGTTATTTATCTTGTTGACTTCCCGGTCATAGATCTTTCGAAAAGTATTCTTTTCACTTGCAACTAGAATTGCTATCTATTGCATCTGCGTACCCTCTCATCATTCGAGGGGTAAGATTATTGGAACAAGATGGTATCCTCTAACAAGCAGCAGCTTGGGAGATATGATGTTGAATTTTCCTTTCCAACTAGATACGACTACTTTGTGGAGTCTTATCAACAAGTATTATACTTGGGGAAAGGGGGACGAACTTTGCGTTCAGAGTCATGAACTTCTTTTCGAACTTGGAGTCGTGTAAGAGGCCGAGTAGCGCCGGTCCATCCCATTGGCCCAACCATTGGCCGGGGAGATCTAACAGGGCGGTAGACAAGTAATTCCGTCAGCTCTTCCTTCTATCGGTAGTAAATCTAAATTGAGCTGTACAATCTGCGACTGATCATCGCAAGGATTGGAATAGCAGGCACGGTGAATACTCCAGCATTAGTTCAATCATTCAGATTCATTTATTTTTTGTAACATTATCATTGTTGGCAGTATCGGAGAAGTATTCATAATTGGAATATATATGTTTTGAGTTACCTTGTAACTTCATTATTTACCTTATACTGGTATTATCTTCGCTAAGGCATGACATATGGTTTCAAAGTTGTTTGAACTGCTATATATATATATATATATATATATATATATATATATATATCATCACTGTTCAGTTATATTGTTATTGGTGGGCTATTGCTCACCCTTGCTTATTTATTTTGTCACAACAACTAGGATAGATGGCTCGCGTCAGGCGCACTCGGAGCAAGCGGGTTACCCGACCCACCGGACTCCCCGCTGATATGTTGGCTGCCATTGCTGAGGTAGCATAGATAGATAGCTTTTGCTTCCTGTTTAACTATATGTATAATTAATGTAATCAACGGCAAAACTTTTAAACTTATGATGTTATCCTTTTGGCTTGTAATAACTTTTATTCGTAAACCCCTTTATGTAAGACTTATTTCACTTTCATCTCTGGGACTATAACTGTGTGTGTGAGTGGATATTATTGTGGGGTCACATCATACTACTTATTGATTTTAGACTCAAGTCAAGTATTATGTATGAGTTATGAGACCGTAACGACCGGATCCCTGACCCCGGATATGGGGGTGTTACAATTAAATGACTGACGCTAAAAGTTTGGTTTAGGCGTCGGTCATTTAAATGACCGACGCTAAAAGTCTACTTTAGGCGTCGGTCATTTTAACAACCGACGCTAAAAGTCTGCTTTAGGCGTCGGCCAACTAAACAACCGACGCTAAAAGTCTGCTTTAGGCGTCGGTCAATTAAATAACCGACGCTAAAAGTCATATTAATGGCGTCGGTCATTCAAACAATCGACGCTAAAAGTTACTTTTTTTAAAAAAAATAAAAAATGCAGTTCTGGTCAAGATTTATACACACCAATGAGATCTTATTATATTAATGTAATATATATTACACACCTTTACAATTTGTCAATTTACACAATAATTTAATGACAAAATTATTAAATACATTGTATGAACTTTACAACAAGAAATAAAAATTGAACTAATTTGCAACAGCAGCAGCTGGATAGGCAATTAAAACACAGTGAAGCAGCAGCCAGAGTAACTCAACCTTGCATGAAAAACTACTCATTAGATTCACAGTGCTCTGACCTCTCTGACCTTCCATATTAGTATACCATTCTCTGCCTATTTACCACAAATTGCGAGATTGTCCCTCAAAGATTGAAGCGATCACATCGATCCTGCAAAAAGTAAAAGACTATAAGCAAAATATAAAATCTTTACTGTAATTTTAATGCTTTATAAGCTAACATACAATCAACAAGATGTAGAAAAAAAGCAATTCTGGGCAAACTAAATTATTGTCACTCGCTTGTCTTTTAGAATTATCCATGATACAATCAGATGCTTTAATATAATAAATATTTTAAATCAGGTATTAATCCTGGAATTAAGTTCAATTATTACCATTACTCCACCATCTGCATCAACTAGTGACATTACATCTGTATTCTGTTCTGTGGCATTATCTTTGAGTATTCAACTACGAGATAAAATGAGAAACAATGCTCTTGATTTACAAATGAGTCCTGGATAACTAAGAACTTAGGAAGAAGACACGGTAGAAACAATTACCTATCAATTTACCTTATCTTGTATTATATATCTAGTTTCCCAGAATCTGATCTGATTGTGGAGGAAGGTAGGTCGTCAAAACTTCTTTGATGTCTGTTTGCGAGATGGTTTTGCTACTAAATGTTGTACAAACATTTCCTTCATTACCGTAATGTAGGACTGAGCTTTCAGTTTTTATTTCTACTGCACTATAATCACCGAGCTTCAAAGAGCTTGGATGGTTCATATGTCTAGTTCATAATGCCAAGGAAACTGCTGGATTTGGATCGCTTTATAATAGCACATGTTACAAACAGAAATATGAAATTGTCAAACAGGATTGAGAAACAAAACTATGCGATTCTTTGTACCAGAAGATTTTGACACATTAATTATACGTTGCTATATCTGCATACAGCTAAATATCTTTGATTCTAGTTAAGCATGCAAAATCGTATTGATATTTATTAAAATCTCACAAGTCATATATAATCAAAAGTACAACTGCATTTCTCTTTGAAATAATGCAAAAATATTTAAGGATTGGATTATGCAATTGTAGAATTAATTAGATAATCATATTTAAAAATATCGAATACCTTTTCTTATGATTCAGAACTCTACTCCACCACATGGCTTCCAAAAGATCTTTTTCCAATTTAGCAGCATTGAATAGAACCACGCCTAACTTTGGCATAAAAGCATTTGCAGCATATGATGTACTAGACACCCAAGGTTTTGATTCTGATCTCTGAATTGTATCCAGAACATCTGAATTGGCATAGTCGGATAGCCATTTACAAGAAACCATGCATTTACCTGGATCCAGGCCCCAATAAAAAAGATGAGTAAAGACTTTGAAGTCAACCAAGTGTTCAATTCCCCCTAAAACTATAAAAATAGGCTTAGTAACAGTTCTCCGTTAATACAGGAGAATCACATTTCACATATCTAAGAAGAGATTCATCAACACCCGAGATAGGAGGGTGTAAAAAAGTAAAAATAAGTCCATCTAATAGTCTGAAATATAACGTAGATGTCTACAGATAATATTTCACAAGGCTGTATGACTCCTGATAAGGCTGTGTGACTCCTGATAAGGCTGTGTGACTCCTGACAGGATTGTATGTCCTATCTAGATTGAGATGGCCTGTAGGTAGTCACAAGATTTGAAAATACAATTCATTAAAGTGTCGAGACATAACTTGAAATTTGGAAAAGGTGATAATGATGTTTGATGCATTGTGGATCTTTACATGCGTTATTTAACAAATCAGAAGTAATTTTATAGAGTTAGACCTACAATCTCTTAGTATTACTCGTAGATGCGTTCTATGCTTCAACACTGAAAAAAATCAGATACCAGCGAGTTATATATTATTTGTATGCTACAAAACTTTTTATTATTACAATATACTGGCAACTATTCACATTCCACTGTCATATGATAACATGAAGAACTATTATACAGCCTACATCTGAATAACATCTGGTTGAACAACCACTTAGTATAAAACTACACATACATTATTGCAAAATGAACAGCCAGAGAGAAAAAAAAAGAAAAAAAAATCTAAAATAAAAATAACCTTCTGATTCTCATAGCTTCCTCCAAGCCTGATATCCTCTTTTGCAGAAACAACCAGTCTATTTTCACCACAATTTGTTTTCCCTAAATAAACCCAAAACAACAAATTGTAAACAAACCAACAACAAAAAAAGTTACCAACTTTACTACAATACTGAACTAAAGCAATGATGTAGCCTCAGAAGTCAGAACTTCATGAAATCTAAAGCAAGTATCTAAAGCAAATACAGGACTACCATGATCAAATGATTGTACTGATTGAACTTTAATGGAATCCTAGATTAAAATTTGGTAGCAGTACATCACCCTAGGAGGTCTCTATATAGGATGCAGTTTCCATAATGTTATTACATAAAAAATTTACAGATACGTGCATTCACGAGTACATACACATGAACCATGACTTACGCATGGATAGAGTTAAAAATGTTACTCGAAGCATATCAAAGCAAGAGAACAACACTGTAGTTGTCATACTTTCAGAACCTTGAAGCATATTAACAATCTGAAACCAAGAAAGAAATGGTATAACACAGGGTGGCCTGAAAAACATAATAAGGTTTAAACATAACATGCCTCAGGATAAAATTCCTTATCCGCATAGTACTCAGAATTTCTGCAGACGAAATTTAATTAAGGGAGATATCAAATGGAGAAGATGACATAAATCTACATATAAAACATACTTTTAATTTTAAAATTTTAAAGCTAAGGCGTAATGAGTTTTTCAAAATCGACTCATAAAATATTCGTAATTTAATCAATACCAGAACACAAGCACCCATATATGTGTGTGTAACATTTAGTAGAGTGTAACTTCATAGTATTGAGAAAGATCTTACACTTACAGACTGGATCCAAACACCCATAAATGGTCATCCTACAAGCCATTCTCATTCTACAGAGAGATAGAGAGAGCAACTTAGACACACTTCCCCAAAACCCATTTTATCAAAATTGGGTATAAAAATTAGGGTTTATTTACATAATTTGGCGGATTTGGATTCAGGATGATTTTGTTAAAATTGATGGTGTGAATAGATTAAGGAGGATGAGAGGAGTATTTTTATGTATAGATTGTGGGTGTTGGTTGGTTGGACAAGGGAGGCACCACCGTGGTCGATAGGTTGTCGGCGGTGGTGGTTGTGTTTTAGCAACGGAGATGAGGAAAAGAGGGAGGTGAGTTATGTGCGAGTTTGTGGGTGCATGTATGACGGGTGGTATGGACGAACAAAGATGGGGAGACGGAGAGAAAAGAGAAGAGAGAGATGGAGAAAAAGAGAGAGAAGGAGAAAATAGAGAGATGGAGAGAAAAGAGAGAACAAAGATGATAATCGACTACTAATTATTTATTTTAATGTGCTGTTTTGATTCCTTTTTAATTTTAATATTTATTTATTTTATAAATTAGTTAAAAATGGGGGAAAAAGGAAACAAAATGGAATTTTTTTAAACCACACAAATAGTGAGTACGCTTAATTTAGTGTGTATGGATTTATATTCAAAAAATTGGCATTTTTCCCATTTTTGTTTGATTTTTTTATTTATTTTACAAACTAGTTAAAAATGGGAAAAAAATTAAAGAATTTGAAAATCAGTGAAAATAAGGTAACATTCATCACACAAATAGTGAGTATGACTAATTTGGTGTGTATGATTTTATTTTAAAAAATTGGCATTTTTTCTATTTTTATTTAAGTTTTTGATTTATTTTGCAAACTAGTTAAAAATGGTATAGGTATACCTATAGCGTCACCCTTTTAAGGGGCGACGCTATAGGCTACACCAATAGTGTCGCCATTAAAAGGGCGATGCTATAAGTTACACTTATAGCGTCACCCGCTAAAATGCCGACGCTATAGTTATAATCTATAGCGTCGCCCCTTAAATGGGCGACGCTATAGGTATACCTATAGCGTCGCCTTCTACTGGGCGACGCTATAGGCTATACCTATAGCGTTGCCTTTTAATGGGCGACGCTATAGCATCGGTTGATGTAAACAACCGACGCCATAGCTTCTGGCAGAAGTTAATAAGCGTCGGTTAATGCAAACAACCGACGCAGTAGGTAAAGTGGCGACGCTATAGGTCGCGACGCAATAGGTCCAGTTTGTACTAGTGTGTGGTAACTCTAATCATCTTGCTATTGATTGCAGGAGGAGTAAAAAGAAGGCTACTGTAGTTACTAAGTCTGACATTAGGAATAGATCAGTATTTTATAAACCACAGAATCCTTGTTTTCACTGTGGCAGTAAATGGCATTATATTTATACATGTGAAGAATACCATAGTTTGTACTACAATCATTATGATCCATTGCAAAAGTTTAATAAAAGTGCAAATTCTGGTAAAACAAAGTGTTTGAATATTAAGCATGCATCTGTTAATTCTGATAATGACAAAGCAAATTCTGATGGATTTAAATCTGACGGAACTGCTTTTGATAAAAAGACTACTGCTGCTAAAAATGTTAAATTGCATGCAAAACGAACGCAACAAGTGTGGGTTCTAAAAAATTCTAACTGAGCTCTTTGTGTTTCTGATTGCAGGGTAAAAAGAAAAATGTGTTAGTCATGGATAGTGGATGCTCTGTGCACATGACTTGAAACAAAACCTTGCTATCAGAATTTGAGGAGAAAGCTGGCCCAACAGTTTCTTATGGAGATGGCAACATTGGACAAACTTTGGGATATGGCAATATAATCATTGGAAATGTCATCATTGAAAAAGTAGCTCTGGTGAGAGGACTCAAACACAATATGCTTAGTGTTAGTCAAATCACAGACAGAGGTTATCATGTCAACTTCAATGATACTCACATTGAAGTGATCAGTAAAACATCTGGAAGGATTGTCTTAACTGGTCAAAGACGTGGTAACATTTATGAAGCCAACGTCTACACCAATACTGATGGTCCCTCAACATGTCTTATCAGAAAAGCAACAGTAGATGAAAGTTGGAATTGGCACAAGAAGCTTTCTCATCTCAACTTCAACAACATCAATGAGTTGGTTAAGAAAGATTTGGTGAGAGGATTACCAAAGGCATTTTATACTCCAGATGGACTCTGTGATGCTTGTCAGAATGCCAAACAGAGAAGGACATCATTCAAGAGTAAATCAGAATCCTCAATTGATGAACCATATCACATGCTACACCATGACTTGTTTGGACCAGTCAATATTATGTCCATCAGTAAGAAAAGGTATACTCTAGTCATTGTTGATGAATATACTAGATTTACCTGGGTGTATTTTCTGCATAGAAAAGATGAAACTACTGATATACTTTTGGACCATGTGAGACTCATTGAGACTGGCACAAAGTACAAAGTCAAGATTCTAAGAAGTGATAATGGAACTGAATTCAAGAATTCAGTAATGGAAGAGTTCTGCAAGTACAAAGGAATAGTTCAACAATTCTCTGCTCCTGGCACACCCCAGCAAAATGGAGTAGTTGAAAGGAAGAACAGAACTCTTATTGAAGTTGGCAGAACAAAGTTGGAGGAAGCTAAACTACCTACATATTTCTGGGCAGAAGTAGTCAACACAACATGCTATACTCAGAACATTACTTTAATCAACAGACATGGTGTCACCCCTTATCAAATGATTAAAGAGAAGAAGCCAAGTCTGAAACATTTACATGTGTTTGGCTGCAAGTGCTTTGTTCTAAGACCTCATCCTGAACAGCTAGGAAAGTTTGAGACTAAAGCTAATGAGGGAATCTTTATTGGCTATCCATCAACAAGAGCCTTTAAAGTCTATAACCTAAGAACAAGGACAGTCATGGAGTCTATTAATGTTTCTTTTGATGATAAGAAGATAACAGGAATTGATGAAGACTCACATGATAGTTTGATCTTTGCAAATGAAGCTACCAAGAATTCTGATGAAGTACTGTCAGATTCTGATACTCCATCAGATCTTGACGATCGACCAATGACTGATGAAACACCAGTTACTGATGATGATTAAAATAATGCAAATGTTGAGGGGGAGCAATAGAAAAATACCATCAGTACTGATACAACTCAAACATCAGGAGGAGATTCATCAGAAACAGATTTAATTGATAATCCTGACAGCACTTTAGGAGGAGATAGCACTATCTCAGTGGGAGCTTCTAACAATTCTAGTTCTTTTGAAGATAACACCAATCCAGGGGGAGCATCCAACTCAAGAAATGATTTACCATCAGCAAGGAAATGGACCAAAAGCCATACTCCTGATTTAATTATTGGGAATCCTGATGCAGGTGTTAAAACCAGAAGTGCAACACAAAATGAATGCCTCTGTAATAACTTTCTGTCAAAGGAGGAGCCTAAGAAAGTTGAAGATGCACTCAAGGATGCTGATTGGGTTACAGTAATGTAAGAAGAACTGAATGAATTTGAAAGAAATGAAGTTTGAAAACTTGTACCAAGGCCAAAGGGTAGATCAATTGTTGGTACAAAGTGGGTGTTCGGAAACAAGACAGATTCAGATGGCACTATTGTGAGAAATAAAGCAAGGCTAGTTGCAAAGGGGTACTCTCAATAGGAAGGAATAGACTATGATGAGACTTTTGCTCCAGTTGCAAGGCTAGAAGCCAACAGAATTGTAAGAACCCCAAATTTTGGATATAATTAAAACTTTTTATTAAGTAATGATAAAATGAGGAACAATGATTCCGACAACAAGGTCACCAGCTCTAATGAATGGTGGTTTCACAGAACAATGATTGTAATGAATGGATATTGCTTTGGACAATGATCCTGATGCATTGGTATATTGTTAGAATAGAGTAATTCGATGGTTGAGGACCTAGATAAGAATAATCTACCATCCAGGAAGGAGCTAATGGATCCTTGAAGGGAAATGAGTACGTGCATAGTGTTTCCCATGCGTGCATAGTATTTCCCGTACGTGCATAGTATTTCCCGTACGTGCATAGTGTTTCCTGTACGTGCATAGTAATTTGGTGGATGAATAGTGATTTTGTAAGTTGGAAAACTTTTCACTCCACCCTATGTACGGGACGTGATATGGATGTTTCGAAGTCATATTAATAATACGCAGAGGAAATAAGTGAATGCAGAGACGATCGGAATTCAGAAATTCCAAATTCTTTTCGGTATAATATTTGACCGGACAGTGGATTAAATATTATTATAATCCAAGAATTGAGATATTAACTTTGAGGATTTGATATTTTGGGATGTTATTATATTTGATTTAAGAATGAAGGTAGGAAACCACTGAGGAGTGGTTATGGCTACAATGTAATAATTGATATTTGGAAAGAATGAATGGAATTCGACTTTATTATTTCTATGTCTTGAAGAATGCTAAAGGGTAACAACATAGGTAAGAATAATCTATCTTCTAAGGGAATAAGATATGGCAATTTCAAGCAGGAGAATATTCTCATGTCATCCAGATCGGTAACGATTAATCCAGTAGTTCCGTAAAAAGGATAAGGAACGATCGAAAGAGAATACGGACAATTGTACCACCCTAAGAGAACAAGTAAAGAATACAGAATGAATAGTGTTTTGGTGGGAGTATATAATAATATGAGACGACACTATATAGAAGCATTCGGAACGGATTTCCGAGTTCGTATTAGTGATCCAGGGGGAAAATAAGTGTATGTAAAAGCTGTCGGATTCTGAAAAACCGCACTTTTATTTTCTCCGAGAGTTCCCTGGACACTGATAGCCTTAAGTATTTAACGAATGGATTTAAGGAATATAAATTGGAAAGTTAGAATGAAAGATGGAGAATGAAAGTATTAATATTAAAAAGGATTCCCGGTAAACCCTAATTAGAAATCCGTGAAATATTCCTACGAACGATCAATCGAAACGGGTAATAACCGGACACAGAAACAAGCAGAGGACCAAAAGGTATGATGAGCTAGTGGAAGGGGACATAATCACTTTATGCAAGATAAGATCAAAGAGACCAAGCTAGTTACAAAGCTAACTAGCAATCTTAGCAATGAAACCAAGTACTTAGCATGCTTTCTCATCCTACCACACCAAATTAAACACTTGTCCACCAAGATGATGTATGCCATGACCTAGTACCTTTAATAAAGCAACTTTATGTTAGATATTTTCACAATAATGCAAGAGAGCAAGGAACCAAGCCAAGCAAACACCACCACTCTCCATTTTCCTTTCCATTCGACTTCTTGCATAATTCAAGATCCAAAGTCCAACTTCCAACCATTGTTAAATCTCAAGAAAATTAAGGTGAGTCCTATATTTCATAACTAAGATATCCTATGAATTGCATCTTCAAATTCCATACCAATCTTGAGATATAAAATCAAGAAGATGATGATGAATAGTAACTTTTAAGTATTAACTTTGTGTTCTTGTTTTCTTTTGATTGATTCAAGTATACTAAGGCTACTTAAGGATCATTCAAGGCTTAACAAGTGTTATTCACTCTCCAAGGAAGGTATAAAGCTCAAGAACCCTTAGTACTACTTTGAGTTTATGGATCTTTTTGGATGGATATGTGATGGAGAGGTGTTAGTATGCTTAGATCCATGTATGCATAATTGGTTGTTATTGATATTTCATACTTGTTGGATTTGAGTTGTTCTTGAGATATCATGACTTAGAATAGATGAGAAACTTTAGGTCTTGAATTGGTTATTGTTGGAGGATGATTTGATGATGATAAAAGTTTGGAAAAGCGTGTAAACATAGCCGTTATAATGCCCGATTTTACAATACCATGTTTTGTATGCCATTTTCCATGTCGAACCCCTACTGTCCAGAGACCTTATCTGCCATGATAGGATAGGTAATGTTCTAAGCTTTGTTTTGATATAAAGATCATGTGAAACGGACTTACGGTTTAGGAGTTACGGCCGGTTTACTAAAAGTATTTCGAAACCGTAACCGAGAATTCGTAACTGAAATTGAACCCTCGTAAAATATGTAAAATCATGACGAATCTTGGTAAATAAATACTAGGAGTAAGAAGGAAGGTGTGAAAGAAAACCGTATGTCAAACAGAGCATTTTTCGATTTATTAAAAATGTTCGAGTCGAGGTTAAACGCGAACGAACCCCTAAAAGACGACTCTTTTATAACTTCGGTAAAACACTTAGAAAACGGGCGATAAAACTCGGAGTATAGTATTGGTTCGTAACGATCGACCTTAGAACTCATATGACTTAAGTATGTCCCAAGTATAAGTACAATGACATGTCGTATTAACGAACGAATGTCGGGTCGGATCAGTGATAAAAGTAATCCACTAAAAGGGGTATAACGAGATAACTCGAGAACGTGTTTCGAATTAAGTATAACTTAACTTTTAATATGTTAAGTGATTAATCCCGAATGCCTTGGCTATTTATAGATCACCAAGCTGAACCGGGACCCGCTACCACTACCCCTTACCGTACTCGACTACCAGGCAAGTTTCAATTCCCTTCTTTTAGGCTGTTGTTGTGATTGAATAAATATATATATATGATTGCTGATATACATATGCCATTGCATGCATGCCTACTTTCAAGTTGAATTGATATACTTGTTCCCTGAATGTTATTGTTGGCTTATAAGCTAGATAGTTATATATCAGTTATAAGCCGGTTATTGCAAGACCCTCATAGAAGGGCGTATACATCTTATTAATCAAAAATAGACCGGGAGTCAATATTCCTTGATATATCGAGATTACCTCGGAGGAAAATATTTAAGTAAATATTTTCTATTATTTGGGCGACGAATATTATTTGAATATTCGTTCGAGACTAATTATTTTAACGATCCTTACTTCAAATAATTATTTGAACGTAATCATTCGACGAATAATATTTGTCAATATTCATTCAGAGTCGAATTGATTATTGATTATTAATTCGAATATTCTTCTAAAGATGAGACTACTAAATGAATATTATTTGGATATTCTTTTAGAATATTATTTTATTAAATAAATAATACTTTTGAATATTCATTTAAGATATTAATTACTTGATGAATATTATTTTAATATTCATCTGAAGCTTGATTTAATTATCGAATATTATCTCGAATATTCCTTTAAGGCTTGGATTACTAAATGAATATTACTTGATATTCATTTAGAATATTATTCATTAAATGAATATTACTTTTGAATATTCATTTAAATTCCTAATTAATTATGAATATTACCTTAAATATTCCTTTCAAGTCTTATTAATTAATGAATATTGTTTTGAATATTCATTTAAATATTTATTTATTCAATAAATATTCTCCTGATATTTCTTCAGGGATTATTTTGAAAAATACTCTGATTAAAGATATTCTTTCATATTCCTAAATATTCTTTAAATATTCTTAATTCAATAAATATTCTCTGAATATTTATTTCATACTTAGAATAACCTCAATAAGTTTTATCTTCTTCGATTATTACGAAAAATATTTCGGAGACATATTATTATTAATCTTATATCAAGAAAGGTTCTCAGACATCATTCTTCTTGAGTCTATCTCCCTAAAAATAAGGGAACGTTGCTTGGAAAATGTTATTTATCTTGTCGACTTCCCGGTCATAAAGTATTCCCTTCACTCGCAACTCGGGTGCTGTTGACTTATTAAGTCGTTGCTTACCTTCTCATCTTTCGAGGGGTAAGATTACTGGAACAAGTTGATATCCGTTACCAAGTAATAGCTTGGGAGTTATTGGTAAATTTTCCTTTCCAACTAGATACGACTACTTTGTGGAGTCTTATCAACAAGTATTATACTTGGGGAAAGGGGGACGAACGTTACATTTAGAATCATGAATTCTATTTGAACTAGGAGTCGTGTAAGAGGCCGAGTAGCGCCGGTCCATCCCCTTTGGCCCAACCGTTGGCCGGGGAGAGCTAGCAAGGCGGTATACAAGTAAAGCCGTCAGTTCTTCCTTCTACCGGTAGTAAATCTAAATTGAGCTGTACGATCTCGACTGATCATCAAGATTGGAACAGCGGGCGCGGTGAATACTCCATCATTGGTTCATCATCCAAATTTATTTATTTCCTGCAACATGATTACTGTTGGCAGAGTTGGAAAAGGGTCATAACTGGAATTGCAACCTTTTCTTGCAAGTTCCTCTTCTTAATAACAATAAGAATTCTCGCTTACTTTGATGTAGCAGATATTTCTACAAACAAATACTTTAAGTTACCTTGTAACTTCATCGTTCATATTATACTGGCATCATTTCCGTAAATGCATGGCATATGGTTTGAAAGATACTTTTGAACTGTTATACATTATCGTTCAGTTATATATTATTGTTGGTGGGCTATTGCTCACCCTTGCTTTATTATTATATCACAACAACAGCTAGACCAGATGACTCGCACAAGGTGCACTCGACGCGGGCGAGGACGATGAGACTACCAGAGCTGAAGAAGAAGCTATTGGTAGGGTATATTTATTCTTTCAGTACAAAGAATATGGTCTAGTATGACTTATGTAAATGGATGGCAAAGAGTATGTATTTATATTGAAATTCTTTTGGATTGTAAGAACTCATAATGTGATTAGTAAAAATTTGATTGTTACTCTGATTTCATCTCTGGGACTATAACGGGTGTGTTTTATATTGTTGTGTTGGGTTATAGAGACGTAATTTACTTTATGTTAAGGAAAGTTCAATTGTTGTGGACAGAATTGGAAACCGTAACCACCGGATCCCGGACCCCGGATCTGGGGGTGTTACAAGAATTTTTCTGGCATATGCAGCCCATAAGAAATTCAAAGTTTTCCAGATGGATGTTAAAAGTGCTTTTCTAAATGGAGAATTGGAAGAGGAGGTATATGTTGAACAACCTCTTGGCTTCATTGATCCTAGATATCCAGATCATATCTATAGACTGGATAAAGCACTTAATGGACTAAAGCAAGCTCCAAGAGCCTGGTATGAAACTCTGGCTCAATTCTTACTGGAAAGTGGTTTCAAAAGAGGTATAATTGAAAAAACCTTGTTTTACTTGAATCATGGTAAGGACTTGCTATTAGTTCAGATTTATGTTGATGATATCATTTTTGGGTGGATCACCGCAAAAAATGAGAGTCGCTCTACCTTCTCTCTAAAAACCTCTCTCTAAAAACTCCTAAATCTAAGCAACTTCCTCATCAGATCTAAAGCATCCCTTCATAAATCAATCTTTCCTCTTCTAACCCTTCACCTAAACACAATATTTCTTTTCTCTTTTCTGTTAGCATGAGTCGGAAGAGGGTTTCATTTGTGGATGAGGCCATGGCGGGTGTCTTGTGTCCAGGATCATATGAGGATGACCCAGGCGGGGTTAGATCCAGTATTGAGCCCAAAAAGGGTCTCTTTTGCGGCGAACTTGGTTACGGAGATTCCCTCGGTTGATACCCGATCTAAGTTTGAAGGATCGAGTATAATGAATGGTGGCAGGAAGGAGGTAGTGCGAGTCTCCTTTGCTGAGAACTTAGCTACTATGATTCCAGAGAGTCCAAAATACGGGGTGTCTGCTCGAACTCGTAGCCGGGTTAGGCATCAATTAATTGATGGTAAGGTTTTTTCCCAATTGAAACCTGGTAGATCTATTACAGTAGATATTAACAATGGTGATTCCTTTGTCGATTTGTCGGATTGCTCAACTCTGATGGAGGAGATGGGTAGTGAACAGACCGATACAGGGGAGGGACTATCAATGGATATTGCTATGTCTGAGGCACAGAGGTCTGAGGCCCAGATGGATGATGGAGTCGGTAATGACTTGAACAAGGTAATAGACAATGGTGATGTCCCTACTCCAGTTATAGAACTGGGTAGGGAGAGCGGAATGGAGGCCGTTGAGAGGATTCGGACTGAAGATAAAGGAAAGGAAACATGTGATGCAGTGTCAGAGGAAGCTGTTATTCCTCGATGGGATGATTCACTCAAAAGAGAGCATTTGGCATTAGTTGTAAACGTAGTCATTTTATTCAGAGAATGCATTGTTGAGAATGGACATGAGGTGCCAACGATTTGGGGAAATATTGACATGGGGGATTTAGATGTCATAAATGGTTTGCATAATAGACCAGATATAAAAATTATGAGAGGCTTGGATAATGCTCTGAACTGCATTAAGCAGCTTGGGAACTACATTAGGAAGAATGCGATCCCTTACCCAGTTTTATTGGGGGAGGATGGTCAGATTATTCAGAATATGGAAGAAGAGGTGGAGATAGCAAAGTTTCTAGACCACACCTTCTACAACACTGAGCTCAAGCGGAAGGCCCCGGTGGCGGCGAGGCGTAACCTAGAAAATTTGAAAGGATTCATTGCCTTGAAGGGTATAGAAGTCCCTTTGGTTAAAGGGTCTCGTGATAGAGATTTTAGGGCCTCTGCTCGTGACTTCAGAGATATTGAGGATGAGGAACTTCATGACTTAACTTGCCGCACTATCCAACTGAGAGACCACTTGCTGGACTTGGGCATAGGTTTGCCTAAAGCTGATCAACAACGGAGTTCTACCTCTGGAGAGACGGCTGTAAAAACTTCTTACAAAATGAGAAGGGGATGGAAGAGTGAAACTCTTTCTAAAGGAAAGAGTTTAGACAGTCCAGGAGATGATGCAATGCCATGGGATGGAATGATGGGCACTTTTCAAAGCAAGGAATTCTTTAAGGATGCTGGTCTAAATGATGATGGGGGTCCAGGGATGTGCTTAACAAATGTAGTAGGCCGAGATGGGCCCAAGCCTGTTTGCGTGGCTGCTACTCAGATGCAGGAGACTCCTGGGAACGTCTCGACCCAAGATGTGGACCAAGATATGAACAAAGAAAGGGCAGGTATGGAGGAGGTCAGGGGGACTAGAGTCTGCTGGAAGAAGGGGAGGCTGAGGAAGTGCCGTCTGGATAGGGGTGCTCACTCTTGATTATTGGTTATGTAGGGCTGTGCTAATTTGCCAATGGTTTGCTTATTTTGTTGATTATAAACTAGTCTAAGTCTGTTTAACTCTGTTCTTTCCGATTGCTGATTTGCGGGGTATGCCCCCAGATGGTGTATGCTGTTCCTTCTTGGTATAAATTTTTTTTAATTAGCAAAAAAAAAAGATATCATTTTTGGGTCAACTAACTCCAAATTGTGTGAGAAGTTTTCAAAGCTAACGCAGTATAGATATCAAATGAGCATGATGGGAGAAATGAGCTATTTCTTAGGTTTGCAAGTTAAACAGACTTAAGATGGGATCTTTATCAATCAGTTTTTACTGAAGAAGTTTAACATGCAAGACAGTTCTACTGCTTCAACTCCCATAGCTACAGCTACTAAGTTTGATCCTGATCAAGGTATTGAGGTAGATGTAACTAACTACAGAGGTATGATTGGCTCAATCTTATATCTAACTGCAAGATAAAAATCATCAAGCATTTGGGGAAAGACCAATGAGAGTCTTCCGTTTCTCTCTACCTTACCTCTTAGCCGCCGCAACTAAATCCCATATTCTAAACACCTTTCTTTCATCAGATCCACTAATTATACCTTCGTTAATCCATCTTCAACTCCTTTCTCTCAACTTCAGCCATATTTCTTATATCTATATCCTATTTAGTTATAGGTCTCCGTTGGGCTTCCGAGATTGTATCTCGGTTTTGTGTCCAGTTGTTTGTGTTAGGGTTTCTCTCTAGAATCCTGGTGTTTGCAAAAAAGATGATCTGTTTTTTACAGATGTTTATACGAAGCATTGGGGTTCTTCATTCGATCTAGTGTTGAATATGGATTTTGATGGTGTACGTTATGTTGACCTTGGTGGCAAGGTTCAGGCGGGTGCAGGTGACTTGAATCCGCATAGAGGGCTACCAATCGAGGTAAATTGCTTTGAAGATCGAGAACAATGGTGCTCTTTTGATGTTGAGTGCAAACTGTTTGATAGAACGTTTAGCCTAAACTATTTCGTTAAATCGAATTATGGCTTTTATGCCATCTTTAATAGCTCCTTATTGGGAAGGCTTGCTTGGACTCACTTGTATGGTGTTTGGTCGGACTGCCTTCTGGGTTTGTTTTCATTCCAAATCTTGTTTTCAGAGGTTGCGATAATGCTGTTGGTTCAAGGCTGGGATAGTGGCCAACATCGGTTGAATGATGGGGCGTGTGATAGGTTTCAAGGTTAGGTAGTTTTCGCCTTTCTCAAGAAGGAAAAACTATCTTCGTTTGATTTGTGTGTTATTTTGGAGATATCCAAATCCACGTGGACAAGGAGAACTTTGTGTATGTTGGGGCACTATATAAGAGGATTGGTGATTTCATACTCTCGAGGACAAAAGCAATTTAGGATGGGGCACTATTTGGTTCCATTTGCAAGACAGGGGACCCTTCAGGATGGGGTATTTTATCCTGTTGGTTTGTTGATGTTAGGGAGGGATTTGTGGGGGTCTCCTGACAACAGTTGTGAAGATGTCATGGACGACTTAAAGATGGTTGAAGGTGAAAATGAGGTTTTAGTTAATTTTAGGATTTTACACTGGGGTTTTACTCAGTTCATGAGTTTTAATTCTAAAGGGTGTAATCTATTGGTTCTTCGGGTTGACATGAGAGGGAAAGGTGGGGTCAAAGAGCTGAGATCTAGATCCTGCTCTACAATGGTGCGGGACGTCCATTTGTCTGTGCTTCATCTTCTGGGTTTGTTTATGTCTGGCGGACTGTTGATTCACAAGATGGATGCTGTGAATTCAGAATTCAGCCGTGGGTACAAATGCCCTGAATGTTGTGATGGCAGCTCCTTCTGTGATCTAGCACAGCTATGGTTTGTTATACAATATGGCTCGAAACTGGAGCAATGCATCCCTCGGATGATTGCAGTTTACTATGTGTTTTCATCTATGCTAACGCTGCAAAGGTGTTTTGGCACCTTGACGAGACTTGGAATGAGTTTGTGGTGGAGCACTAAAAGGCCCAGGCATCATGTTGGAAATGCAGGAGATGGGGTGCAGTTTTGCTATGATGTGTTCCTGTCGGGAAGTTTGGGCGTCGATTTCATTTGTTGGGTTATTCTCCTTCTCATCGGGATTGTAGGTGACCTCAAGCAGCCCTGATGGGTAGATGTAGAACCGCAATGTGTAACCGGTCCTTGGGTTATTTGTTTTATGCGTGTCAAAGAGATGGAGAATTTGAGACATGGAGAGGGGTGCACCAGCATGTTACACATGGGCCGGTTGGGAGCTGTTTCTATGACACAGGCATAGATCTCTTTAGATGATTTTCAATCTAGTTTTGTTCTAGTTTTCTTCTATGTTGATTGCTGCTGCAAATTAGTTTTCTAATTTGCTTTGTTGGTTTTATTGTCGCTTTGTTGCTTTCGCGGGGTATGCCCCTAGAATTGTATCAGTTGTTCCTCTTTGGTATAAATTTTTTTAATTAGCAAAAAAAAAACTGCAAGATTTCAGGCAAACCCCAGAGAACCACATCTCATTGCTGTTAAAAGGATTTTTAGATACTTGAAAGGCACTCCATCACTTGTCCTTTGGTATGCTAGAGAGTCTGACTTTAGTCTATGTGGTTACTCAGATGCTGATTTTGCAGGATGCAAAATAGACAGGAAAAGTACTTCAGGCAGTTTTCAGTTTCTTGGAGGAAGACTAGTTTCTTGGTTTAGTAAAAAGCAAAAGTCTATCTCAACATCAACTGCAGAAGCTGAGTACATTACTGCTGGAAGCTGCTGTGCTCAGATCATGTGGATGAGAAATCAGCTAATGGACTATGGTTTGTCATTTTCAAAAATACCTATTTATTGTGATAACCAAAGTGCTATTGCTATGACAGAAAATCCAGTCCATCATTCTCTTACTAAGCATATCAGTATCAGGTATCATTTCATAAGAGAACAAGTACTGGAAGGGACAATCGAGCTACACTTTGTTCCTACTGATCGACAGCTAGTTGATATATTCACCAAGCCACTTTCTGAAGCTACTTTTACAAAATTGGTGAATGAATTGGGAATGGTAAACTATGAGAGTTTCTGAGAACAAGGGGAAAGCAAATACTGATGATTGTCAGATCCTGATGCATGTCGAATACTGACGAAAAGTCAATCCTGACTTTAGTCAAACATCAAATCCTGATGCAACAGTTCGATTATCAGTACAATTTGTATAACTCAAGTATTCCCTAATTGTTCTGTTCCCTGATTTAATAGTGGTTATTGTTAATGAATTTGTTACTTACATGATTACCTTAATTAGTTTTCATATTTACTTCTCTGATTTAATTCTTTGAAGAACAGTTCATAAACATAAAAAAAATGCAGAACACATTGAATAAGATTAGAGAAACAGGTTTTTTCATTGATAATAAGAAAGAGATTACATGCACATATTACATCTTTTTGTTCTCTCTATCTACTAATCTATTCAACAGGAAAATAAAAAGTGAAGTCCGAACCACTCCATTGCTAGCAGCCATCCCAGATCCCATCTTTGGCACTTTGTTTGGGTTGAAGTTAAAGGGATAAGGTTATTTTTGCTGACATATTCATTAACAATGGTTGGTGGTGTTGGATGAGGATGCCTTAGAGGAAAGCCATGCTAATGTTGCTTGAAGAGCAGCATCGATGTCGATCATCCTTGCAGGTCTTTCTCTCTTGATTTCTTCAAGACCAACATCCATCTGCAGCCACAAAGTTTCAAGTTGCCTTTCCCAGTCAAAGGCATCAAACTCTTCACGAGTATAACTGAAGATATCTCTCTTCTCTATGAGATGAAGATTCTTTTCCTTGATGGTAAGTTTTGACATTGTTTTAAGGTGTGCTGTGTGAAGGATTTTTGATTTTCAGGAGAGAATGAAGGGTTAAAGGGATAGTGGACAAGTCTCTAGGTGTTAAATAGAGATGGGAGATTAACGAGGTTAAGAAACGCTTCGTATTCTGGTTTTTAACGGTACCAGGTATTTTGAGATAGTGATATTTGATTTTTTTAAATTAAATATTTTATTGCCATATTTTTAATCATTATCACAAGTGTATTTCTTGAATAATACGAGCGCGTGTGTTTTGTTCAATGATACATATAGATACATACACATTGTAAGTCGTGTCACGTGCAGTTATCACCACTCTCTCACGTAATTTGGTCCATTACTTATTTTGCACAAATCGATTACTGACACCTGTCTTTGAGAAATCATTAGTTTGTCTAAAATCAATTTAGTTTTCTAAACTGATTCATTATTCTCAAAACAATCAGTATTGCTTCGTCTTTTTCTCACTGTGCCAACATAAACCCTAAGTTTCACAATTCAAATTCCCACACTCTCCAAAACAGTAATGGATTCTTCACCATTCATAAACAACAAGGTTGTTATTAATGGAATCACTTTTGCTCCTAACAACTATGTTGCTGTTCTTGACCATCAGGAACTGTCGAATGAATTTCACATCATTCAGGATTTCTTGGCGTCTAGTCCAATTAAGTATGCTTTAACGGCACCCGCCAAAGTTTCTTTCAAGTGTGTAATGCAGGTTTGGAATACCGCTATCTTTGGTGTAGGTGAACCCTCTGGAAGGCCTAACTTGTCCTTTACATACAATGGAGTTACACATCATGTCACTCCAGAAGTGGTTGTTGAAGCTCTACAATTACCTTCTCTCAATGGTATGACTTCGGCAACAATTACTGATGCCTCTTTGTTGGCGTTTGCTGTGAGTCTGGGCTATAATGGACAACCAAGAAAGTTTGGAGAGTTATACAGAACCAAACTTAAGAAGGAATGGAATTTCTTCTTTGATACCATCAGTAGGTGCTTCTTGAACAAAGTCTCTAACTTTGACGCACTACCAACAACTTCGGTTCAAATTTGGTACTCTCTAATCTATGACACATCTTTCATTCCTGATATCTTTACTCCTGATACATCACCTGTAAAGACTATTGAGATTTCTGATTCTCCAGCACCTACATCTCCAAAGAGAAGAATAATTGAGATGTCTGTGGATGGAGTAAATGCTATTGCTGCACAGCTTGGTCATAAACCAACACCTCTTCAGATAAAGAGACAAGCCGAAGCAAAGGTTTTTCATAGACAGAAGAAACAGAGGATCCCTTCACCTCTGAAAGGATCAAGCCCACAAGAACCTGAACTTCAAAGGAATTCAGCAGCTATTGTAGATCCGGTCCCACAAGAACCAGCTTCTCAAAGTATAGATGCACGCATAAATTCTAGAGCATATGGGTTTTCTGACATTGCTCTAGAGATTCCTGAACTGGATGATGTACACATAGAAAACTGTTTTTGAGGGAAGCACACAAGAACCTTCAGCTCAAAGTGTTGAAGAAGCTTCTGAACCTCTGGCTCCACAAGAACCATTAGTAGCAAATACTGATGCAAGCCCTCTTCCTGATGAAAGCATAGTTCATGATGAGACTATTGATACTATTCCTGAAGATACTCAACCTATTCTGGTACAACCACTCTCATCAAGACCAATGGAATCTTTTACTACTTCATCAGGTAATACTTCTATCTCTACTTCTTTTACTATTGATAGCATGATTACAGATAGACATGAGACAAGGGATACCTCTATTTGTACGACTTCATACCGCTCTTCTCAGCCACCTCTTATTTCTTTGACTTTGTTGAGCAGTTACTATTGAAAGTAACTTAGGTGATGTTGTGAGAAGTGATGAGATCACTTTAGAAAAACAGAGAGATATAGGAATTGTTTCTAATCTGAATGCAGGATTTCAGGATACAACAGTACCATCTGCTGTTGATTTCAAATTGAAAGGAGTTATGAATCCTAAAGACAATGTGGATGATAGAATTCCTGAGGCTAATGATAGCTCAGATGATGATGATGATGATGCTGATAATGATCCAGAGGCAGCTCAGCAAAACGCTGTCATGAAAGTGTTGGGACAATCAGATCTTGGCACTGCAAATTTCGATACAATAAATTAACGAGTACGAATAGAAAAATCACCTTGTTAACGGTTGATTCCACGCTCTTCTATTGTATTCCCAAATTCCCTTAAGCGAAGTGTGGCCTTCGTCTTCTCAAGTTAACCTCTCTTCTTGCTCCTGGGTGGCTACAAAATTTTTTCGACCAACCCCCAGCAAGAAGAGAATAGGAATATATATAGGCTACAATAGGGATCATGGATAATTAGGTTGGGCCTTCTAATTACATCTTGAGCCTAGCCCAATGTAATTAAATATTAATTCAATCCACTAAAGAATTAATATTTGCACTACCTTTCCTAATACCGTAATTTAATTAATTAATTCGGTTCCAATATTATTTGCTTATTAAATTCCCCATGTTTAAAATATCGCATGTCCATTAATTAAATAAATTACTGATAATTCATTTAATTAATATCTTTTATCCTTGATTATCCACTCAACCTTTATTTAATTATGCCGGAATAAATCCACCTGCAGGGTTTCACATAATTAAATCTTTTTGAGCTTTCAAGGGGACATCATTAACCCGAATATTATCAGGACATGGATTCCGTCAATAAATAATATCCCACCATATATATTATTTCATCACCCAAAATATAATGAAATAAATCAAAAGAATTATTTCATACATAAATCAAAGCATGTAAATAATATATACGTGTCAATTATTATTTCCAGATTAAGAACCTAAGCATTAATAATAACATAGAATCTTAGTTCACCTTCTTAATCAGTATAAGGGAACAATTCTAAATTTGATCCTGTTCAATATACACAAAGTATACTAGTATTATTTATTAGTCAATATAAACTAATCTAAATAATACTACAGCCATTCCAGTGGATTGTCTAACTCCACCTGTGCTGTGAACCTTATTATATTATATAAACCGTATTTAATAATCTAATATTCTGTATCCCATTTGATACTAGATTATTCACAATATATAATATTTAGACAATATGTAAACATTTAAATGATTCTCAATTAAACCAGCCAGAAATAAATGTAAATACTTCAAATAAATATTTTCAGTATACACCAACAATCTCCCACTTATACTCAAAATATTCTATGAGTATATCAGTGTTTATTTAATCCACTATTACACAGAAAACTATGTGTCCATCCATCTGACTCCTATCGCTTCCACATGCCTGTCAAAAACCTTGGCTGGCAAACTCTTTGTGAAAGGATCTGCCCGGTTGTCTTCTGATGATATGTGAGCCACAACTATATCTCCTCGCTTTACGATTCCTCGTATGAGATGATACTTACGTTCAATATGTTTAGCTGCCTTGTGATCTCGCGGTTCCTTCGAATTTGCCACAGCACCAGTGTTATCACAATACACTGTGAAGCTCCTAGGCAAATTAGGTACCACATCCAAGTCCAAAAGGAAGTTCCTGAACCATACAGCCTCCTTTGCAGCCTCAGAGGCCGCCACGTACTCGGCTTCCATGGTAGAGTCTGCAATGCATTTCTGCTTTACACTCCTCCATATAACAGCTCCACCTCCCAAAGTAAAAACATATCCCGAGGTCGATTTCCTCTTATCCCTATCTGATTGGAAATCTGAATCAGTATATCCCAAAGGAAATAGATCTGAGGCCTTGTAAATTAACATATACTCCTTAGTCCTTCTCAGGTACTTGAGTATAGTTTTTACTGCACTCCAATGTTCCTGACCTGGGTTCGACTGATATCTACTAACCATGCCTACAGCAAAGCAGATGTCAGGCCTCGTACATAACATAGCATACATTATGCTTCCACATGCCGAAGCATAAGGAACTGCTTTCATGCTCTCTATATCCTTAGGTGTCGAAGGACACTGCTCCTTGGATAGAGCCACTCCATGCTTAAAAGGTAGAAAACCTTTCTTAGAGTTCTGCATGTTAAAACGAGCTAATACTTCATCAATGTAGGGCTCTTGAGATAACGCCAACATCCTTTTCTTGCGATCCCTTATTACTTTGATCCCAAGGATGTATGCCGCTTCACCTAAGTCCTTCATTTCAAATTGTTTGAACAACCATGCCTTTATTGATGACAACATCTTAACATTGTTTCCAATGAGTAAAATGTCATCTACATACAGTACTAGAAAAACCACTGCATTACCCTCACTTCTCTTATACACACATGATTCGCTTGGACTGTGATCAAATCCATATGAATGGACTGCCTGATCAAAACGAATATTCCAGTCCCTAGAAGCTTCTTTTAGTCCATAAATAGACCTCTTAAGCTTACAAACAAGATGTTCTTGGCCTTCCTTAATGAATCCTTTTGGTTGTTGCATATAGATGGTTTCCTCAAGACTTCCATTAAGGAAAGCTGTCTTGACATCCATTTGCCAAATCTCATAATCGAGATGAGCTACTATAGATAAAAGAATCCGGATCGACTTAAGCATAACAACTGGCGAAAAGGTTTCCTCATAATCGATCCCTTCTTTCTGAGTATACCCTTTCGCAACAAGTCGTGCTTTCCAGGCTTTCACCTTTTTGTCAGATCCTCTTTTCTTCTTGTAGATCCACATACATCCAATGGGTTTTACACCTTTGGGTGGTTCCACGAGCTCCCAAACTTGATTAGAATACATAGATTCCATCTCAGATTCCATTGCCTTTTGCCAAAGATCTGCATCTTTATCTAGAATTGCTTGTTCGTATGTCCTGGGATCCTCATCATGTTCACCAGAGACCAAGTCCGAGGACTCTCCCAAAAACATGAATCTATCAGGTTGTTGAACAACCCTCCCACTACGACGAAGCACCGGTGTGGTATTAGTGACAGGTTGTGCGTTTTCTTGTGGTTGATCTACTTGTACTATTGGCACTTGGGGATTATCTGTCCCTCCCACTAGTTCCTCTAAAACGATACTACTCATGGGTTTGTGTTTCATTATATAGTCTTCTTCTAAGAATCTAGCATTGGTGCTAACAATGATATCTCGATCCCTAGGACTATAAAATGAATAACCTTTCGTTCCCATGGGATAGCCTACAAACAGCCTTACTTCTGTACGAGATTCTAACTTGGTCGCGTTCTTGTTCAGCACATGTGCTGGACAACCCCAAATCCGAATATGTCTTAGACTTGGTTTGCTACCAGTCCACAATTCTATTGGAGTCTTGGGAACCGACTTAGAAGGTACCAAGTTCAGAAGGTAAGCCGCTGTTTCTATAGCATATCCCCAAAACGACTTGGGTAAATCTGAATAACTCATCATCGATCTAACACTCTCTAAAAGAGTCCGATTCCTTCTCTCTGCTACACCATTCTGCTGAGGTGTGCCAGGTGCAGACAACTGGGATGCAATCCCATTTTCTGATAAATATTCCCTAAATTCTCCAAGCAAGTATTCGCCACCACGATCTGATCGTAGTGACTTGATACATTTTCCAAGATGTCGCTTCTCCGCACTTGCTTTGTACTCTTTGAATTTTTCAAAGCATTCAGACTTACGGCGCAACAAATAAATGTACCCATATCTAGAATAATCGTCAATGAAAGTGACAAAATACTCATAACCTCCTCTTGCTTGGATACTCATAGGTCCACATAAATCAGTATGAACCAATTCTAACACTTCTTTAGCTCTATTCCCCTTTGCTTTAAAAGGCCTATTAGTCATCTTACCTTCCAAGCAGGATTCACAAACTGGAAATGGCTCCACTGCCAACGAGCCTAATGGCCCATCTACTACCAGTCTTTGAATCCTCCTCAAGTTAATATGACCTAATCTTAAGTGCCAAAGATATGTTTGGTTCAATTCAGAAGGTTTCTTTCTTTTATTTGAGCTAGAAAGAATGTTATTAGTTTCCTTATGTTGCAGTATTGGTTGGATAGGATTAATAATATATAAATTGTCTTGCAATGTACCAGAACATATAACTCGTTTATTCATCATAATAGAAACATTACGATCCAAACAAACATTATAACCATCCATGGCAAGTTTAGAAACCGAAATTAAATTCCTTCTAAACGAAGGTACATAAAGACAATTGTTCAAAACCAAAATCCTATCATCGCCAAAAGACAATGTAATTATTCCAACTGCAACTACTGCTACTTTCGTAGCATCTCCCATGAACACATATATCTCGCCATCTCTAAGCATTCTGGATTGCTGGAACCCCTGCATAGAGTTACAAACATGGTCAGTGGCTCCTGTATCTACACACCAAGTGCTCGTAGATATAGCCGCTATATATGTTTCTGTAACTAGAGAAAGAGACATACCAGTATTGTTTGTCTTCTTAGGAAGAGGACAATCCTGTTTCCAGTGACCTGACTGCTTGCACCTGAAGCACTTGCCCTTAGGCTTTTTCACACCACCTTGAACTCCCACTGCATTAGCAATCTTTCCAGCTTTCTGTGTCTGAGTCTTTTTCTTCTTCTTACCTTTCGGTTTAGATGAAGAAGCTTTCTCGGCCACATTCACTTGAACATTCTGCTTAAAGAGTCCTTCAGCTGCTTGAAGTTCTGTCAGAAGTTCCGCGAGACTATACATCCTTTTGTTCATGGTGTAATTCAAGCGGAACTGCTCAAAACTTTTGGGCAAGCTCATAAGGATGATATCGATCTGGGTTTCCCCATCAATATCAGCACCAAGGATCTCCATCTCATTCAGATGAGACATCATTCTGAGAACATGATCCCTTACAGGTGTTCCTTCAACCATCTGAGTGTTCATTAAAGCCTTCATTGCTACTTGCCTAGCAGCCCTATTCTGTTCTCCAAAAAGTTCCTTGAGATTAAAGAGCATATCTGAAGCAGTGGGCATAGCCTGATGCTGATGCTGCAAAACACCCGACATTGCTGCCAGAATGTAACATCGCGACATCTCATCAGCCTTAATCCACCGCTTATAATACTCCTTCTCACTTTCAGGAGCATCTTCAGCAGGCTGGTCTGGCTTGGGTTCATAAGTACAAAATTTGTACTCCTCAGCAGTCAACACTATGTCCAAATTACGTTTCCATTCAATATAGTTCGGTCCAGTAAGTTTGTTATCCTTAAGTATGGTGAATAATGGATTAAAGCCCATAGTGATCTAATCCTGAGAATCATACATGTAACACATAATCAGATAGTTGCATAAATCTTAAATCCTATTGGTTTCCTCTAACAATTAATTAAAATTAATGCACTAATATTTAAACACCATAAGTATCTGGTACGCCACGATGGATGACATATATACCACTTAAATTCGTTTAAATATTACTTCGGTCCTATTACTAAATAATACGCCATGTTAGGGTGGACTATATATTATTTTTCATAGCTAAGTGTATACCATTATTAAATCTTAAATTAATAAAAAGACTGGATACCACCATTAAATATTTCAAATCAATAATCGATAATAGGATAATTCCCAGATCGGGGGGAGCATTGTCAAGAGGCATCACTTAAGACCCCTTTCTAGACAGAATCATCCTTTCTCTCAATATCAAAATCTATATTCAATCAGTGGTACCCTTCTAATTAATTGAATTCTATGAAACTTGGTACGCCACGATGGGTGGCATGTATACCTTTCAATATTCGTAATTAATTTAGGAAGTTTGTTCTAGTAATATCCATAACACTACCTGACACCATAAATCATACGCCACGATGGGTGGCATGTATATAATTTATATTCGTCTCGGTGTTAAATTACATACAAACAATAATGGAGACCATGGGATTTAATTCCTAATTAATTCCCTCACCCACTTAGAATTTTTATTTAAAATTGAGGAATTTTATCTAGATGCATCGCCCTATGTTATTTTTTCGAGGTCCACATGTTATAAAAATAACAAAACAAAGAACACATAACATAGCAGCATGCATCATAAAATTAAAGCAATAAATAAAATTAATGTCCATGTCGTCCTAATTATGTTAAACATGCAATTAAAAATTACACACATAATTAACAACACACATAATAATTATTTAAAGCAATAATTAAAAATTAAATAGCGGAATTAAAATTAAAAAAACATAATTTAAATCCACTATTATGGCCCCTTAAAAAACAATTAAATTTCCAGCCCTGTTCTGCTGAAAAAATCATTTTTCTGCCAAAACTCTTCTGTTGCGCAGGTTGCACTGGAGTTACTGCCTGTTTTACCCTGTAACGCATTCGGACACTGCGTTACAGACCTTTTTCATCCTGTAACGCATGCCTGTCCTGCGTTACAGACCCTTTTCCTCTTGTAACGCATGTCAGACCTGCGTTACACACTTTGTCCAGAATTTGCACGCGCGCGCCTGCTTCTTCCTAGTTCTTGTTCCCAGACTTTGTTTCTTGAATTCTTTCTGTTCGAACTACTATACCAGCAGCCAAAATCAATTACGCAGCGGACAATTTTGTTTCTCCGATTTGATTTCCGATCGCACATAATTGTTACAAAATACCCGGATTTTTACATAATCCATCAAACAATTACATACAAAACAGATCTAATACAAAACTAATTTTGTAAATCTATTCTAACACGATCAACCCTCGTGTTTTACAACCACGATAAACCACGTGGAAACCAAATAAAATAACCACGATTAAACCACGTGGGATCCAAACACATAATTAAAATTACATGGCCATAATAGTGGATACTAAACAACCTGCAAAAGATTATTATCCAAGCACACCACTATACACATGCATATATAATTACGACATGGACATCGTATCAAAATTCGCAGAACCAATGAACCAGGCTCTAGATACCAATTGTTGGGACAATCAGATCTTGGCACTGCAAATTTCGATACAATAAATTAACGAGTACGAATAGAAAAATCACCTTGTTAACGGTTGATTCCACGCTCTTCTATTGTATTCCCAAATTCCCTTGAGCGAAGTGTGGCCTTCGTCTTCTCAAGTTAACCTCTCTTCTTGCTCCTGGGTGGCTACAAAATTTTTTCGACCAACCCCCAGCAAGAAGAGAATAGGAATATATATAGGCTACAATAGGGATCATGGATAATTAGGTTGGGCCTTCTAATTACATCTTGAGCTTAGCCCAATGTAATTAAATATTAATTCAATCCACTAAAGAATTAATATTTGCACTACCTTTCCTAATACCGTAATTTAATTAATTAATTCGGTTCCAATATTATTTGCTTATTAAATTCCCCATGTTTAAAATATCGCATGTCCATTAATTAAATAAATTACTGATAATTCATTTAATTAATATCTTTTATCCTTGATTATCCACTCAACCTTTATTTAATTATGCCGGAATAAATCCACCTGCAGGGTTTCACATAATTAAATCTTTTTGAGCTTTCAAGGGGACATCATTAACCCGAATATTATCAGGACATGGATTCCGTCAATAAATAATATCCCACTATATATATTATTTCATCACCCAAAATATAATGAAATAAATCAAAAGAATTATTTCATACATAAATCAAAGCATGTAAATAATATATACGTGTCAATTATTATTTCCAGATTAAGAACCTAAGCATTAATAATAACATAGAATCTTAGTTCACCTTCTTAATCAGTATAAGGGAACAATTCTAAATTTGATCCTGTTCAATATACACAAAGTATACTAGTATTATTTATTAGTCAATATAAACTAATCTAAATAATACTACAGCCATTCCAGTGGATTGTCTAACTCCACCTGTGCTGTGAACCTAATTATATTATATAAACCGTATTTAATAATCTAATATTCTGTATCCCATTTGATACTAGATTATTCACAATATATAATATTTAGACAATATGTAAACATTTAAATGATTCTCAATTAAACCAGCCAGAAATAATGTAAATACTTCAAATAAATATTTTCAGTATACACCAACAGAAAGCAAGTCTAGGATCTATTTATGGTTCATCCAGCAAGTTTATAGAGTCTGTGTTAGTGTAGGTGCCCTAGAGGCAATACATTGTTTCTTTGAATAATCCTTTATGTCATTTGATCATTCAATAAACGTATTTACTATGACTTTAATTACTGCGATATATTTGTTAGCATAATAAATGTCCTTAGAATCATGATACACATTATATAGTTTAAGTACATCTAATGAAGTATTATTGAAGACATCAGAGTCTAGTGTAAAACCTGAAAGTTGTATACTGGAGCCTGTAGTTTCTGGAAAGAAAGTAGATGTTTGTAAGGGTTCAGAGACTTTAGCAGCTCACTCCTTGGAGAAAATCTCAAGCCCCATGCCATATGAGGAACCCTCTCTCTATGTGAGTTCAGGTATAAAAACTTCTTCTAACCCCTATTTTTCTGTAGGTCATGAGAGCACTTATCCAAATTTGAGTGATACACTTGAAAAGATGGATATAGATCCACACACAGAGAGGCTGGCTCCTGACCAGGCAAAAGGAGAGGTAGAAAGAGTGTTGACTTTAGATAATCAAAGTGAGAATGAGGGTATGGATGATCAACTCCATAGTGAGGGAGAGAAAATTAGGAAACCACCATCGTTTGATTTCTGGGATCAGGTTTTTCCTGAATCTTGGTCTGAAAATCTTGGTATAGATGCTGGTACTTATTCTTTTATCAAGATGTATGAGAAGAATGACTTAGCACATCACAATGCAAAGCCAGCAGTTAAAGCTCAGAAACAGAAAGAAAGGCTTGCAGAAATTATCAACAGAAGAGGTGATAGGCTAAGACAAACTTCTACTCAACCAGTACAAGAAGATATTCCTAATGATCCTAGTATTCCTTTGTTTGTACTTCCAATTTCAGCTAGAATTGAGACATCAATAGTATCTGATCAATCTAAGGAGGAGTCGGGATTTGTAGATGTTAGTACACAGAATATTGGTGAAGGACAGGATGATCATACTTCAGCTCCAGATCAGAAAGATGAGGATGTTTGTACTTCTACTCAAGTATTATTACTTGAATATCATTCTAAACAGGCAACTTCTTCTACAAGACTTGAAGATAAAGTTTTTTCTGCATCTGAATCTGAAGATACAACAAGCACTTCCAACATTGAAGTCAATTCTGAAATTTTACGAAACATTCAGAAATCTCAAAGTGATATTCAATCGAGACTTCAAATTCTTGAAGAAAACCAAGTCACTATTATGGACAATCAAGCAGTTCTGATGAATCTCATTTGTTCTGTTACCGAATCTCTTGGAAATAATGTTGCTGATGTCAAAAAGGGGGAGATAAAGACAATTCAGAAACAACAACAGCAATAGACTGGGGGAGATAAACAGACTGGGAGCAGAATTAAGGGTGACAGAGTTGATAAATTTCATCATGGAAGTGGTAAAGGAAAAGAAGCATCAAATAGTTGAATTCTTTCTTCTAAGTACTAAATACATGTCTATATCTAAAGAAGGAGGTACTTAACTTCATGATCTTAAATTCAAAAATTCTATTCTAGTTGTATTGTTATATGTTTTGACATCTACAACTTAGATTTATGCTTCAGATTCTAAAGCATAAATAGGGGGAGATTGTTAGGAATAATTCATAAGTTGTGATGTTGAGAATAGAATTTTGCTAATACTTTTGTATATCCTGATTTTATAAAGGATTTAGCACTTTGTATAGGATATATGTGTTAGACAGTAATCTGTAGAGGTTAGTCAGGAACAGTGCGTCAGAGACTACATTTTAGGAACTAAGACCAGATCCTGATACAGCAAGTCAGATCCTGATCAAATACTGATGGGATGATCAGATCCTGATGCAATGGGAAATCCTGATATCATTCGTGTTACTGATGATTTCATTATGGATGCTACAGAAACTGGCAAATGCTATAAAACAGGATCGTTGTTTTGAAAAACAAGCAAGAAGATATCGTGAAGGAAACGAATTCCCTATTGATGGAAACTATCAACTGGACGGCAGAACATTGTCATAGATAGATTATAATTCTGTTATTAGTTGATAGGTAGCATTATAAATACTCTCTCTATATTATTGTAAAAAGAGCGAATTGAGAATTATAGAGTGCATATCGTGTGAAGCTCTGTATAAGGTTTGAATTCGAGAGTTCGAAACAAACACAGAGAGAGATTTGTATTGTCAGTAGCTACTAAAGGTATTGTACACCTTTGGTAGAGTTTGTATTTGATTTATTTAATACAAACAAAGTTTGATTCATTCGTTTATTCTTGTTCATCTAATAAAGAAAAAAATCAGACACGATTATATAACTTGTATTCAACCCCCCCTTCTACAAGTTATTCGAGTTAACATTTGCCATTCATATTTTGTTTCTTTTTAACCACATTCTTCACAGATTCATTCCTTTTAGCTGGTTCAAACTTAACAGATTTTTCAGTTTTAGGTTCAACTCCAGCAGGCTTCTTGGTTTCACTTTGGCACTCTCATTCTTAGAGGATGCTGGTGTTGGGACAATCAGATCTTGGCACTGCGATTTTTGATACAATAAATTAACGAGTACGAATATAAAAGTCACCTTGTTAACGGTTGATTCCACGCTCTTCTATTGTATTCCCAAATTCACTTGAGCGAAGTGTGGCCTTCGTCTTCTCAAGTTCACCTCTCTTCTTGCTCCTGGGTGGCTACAAAATTTTTTCGACCAACCCTAGCAAGAAGAGAATAAGAATATATATAGGGATACAATAGGGATCATGGACAATTAGGTTAGGCCTCCCAATGACATTCCGAGCCCAGCCCAATGTCATTAAATATTAATTCAGTCCACTAAAGAATTAATATTTGCACTACCTTTCCTAATACCGTAATTTAATTAATTAATTCGGTTCCAATATTATTTGCTTATTAAATTCCCCATGTTTAAAATATCGCATGTCCATTAATTAAATAAATTACTGATAATTCATTTAATTAATATCTTTTATCCTTGATCATCCACTCAACCTTTATTTAATTATGCCGGAATAAATCCACCTGCAGGGTTTCACATAATTAAATCTTTTGAGCTTTCAAGGGGACATCGTTAACCCGAATACTATCAGGACATGGATTCCTTCAATAAATAATATCCACCATATATATTATTCCATCACCCAAAATATAATGAAATAAATCAAAAGAATTATTTCATATATAAATCAAAGCATGTAAATAATATACACGTGTCAATTACTATATCTGGATTAAGAACCTAAGCATTAATAATAACATAGAATCTTAGTTCTCATTCTTAATCAGTTTAAGGGAACAATTCTAAATTTGATCCTGTTCAATATACACAAAGTATACTAGTATTATTTAATAGTCAATATAAACTATTCTAAATAATACTACAGCCATACCAGTGGATTGTCCAATACCACCTGTGCTGTGAACCTTATTATATTATATAAACCGTATTTAACAATCTAATATTCTGTATCCCATTTGATACTAGATTGTCCACAATATATAATATTAGACAGCATGTAAACATTTAAATGATTCTCAATAAAACTGGGCCAGAAATAAATGTATATACTTTAAATAAATATTTTCAGTATACACCAACAATCTCCCACTTATACTCAAAATATTCTATGAGTATATGAGTGTTTATTTAATCCACTATTACACAAAAAAAAACTATGTGTCTATCCATCTGACTCCTATCGCTTCCACATGCATGTCAAAAACTTTGGATGGCAAGCTCTTTGTGAAAGGATCTGCCCGGTTGTCTTCTGATGATATGTGAGCCACAACTATATCTCCTCGCTTTACGATTCCTCGTATGAGATGATACTTATGTTCAATATGTTTAGCTGCTTTGTGATCTCGTGGTTCCTTCGAATTTGCCACAGCACCAGTGTTATCACAATACACTCTCAAGCTCCTAGGCAAATTAGGTACCACATCCAAGTCCAAAAGGAAGTTCCTGAACCAGACAGCCTCCTTTGCAGCCTCAGAGGCCGCCACGTACTCGGTTTCCATGGTAGAGTCTGCAATGCATTTCTGCTTTACACTCCTCCATATAACGGCTCCACCTCCCAAAGTAAAAACATATCCCGAGGTTGATTTCCTCTTATCCCTACCTGATTGAAAATCTGAATCAGTATATCCCAAAGGAAATAGATCTGAGGCCTTGTAAATTAACATATACTCCTTAGTCCTTCTCAGGTACTTGAGTATAGTTTTTACTGCACTCCAATGTTCCTGACCTGGGTTCGACTGATATCTACTAACCATGCCTACAACAAAGTAGATGTCATGCCTCGTACATAACATAGCATACATTAAGCTTCCACATGCTTAAGCATAAGGAACTGCTTTCATGCTCTCTATATCCTTAGGTGTCGAAGGACACTGCTCCTTGGATAGAGCCACTCCATGCTTAAAAGATAGAAAATAGAAAACCTTTCTTAGAGTTTTGCATGTTAAAACGAGCTAATACTTCATCAATGTAGGGCTCTTGAGATAAAGCCAACATCCTTTTCTTGCGATCCCTTATTACTTTGATCCCAAGGATGTATGCGGCTTCACCTAAGTTCTTCATTTCAAATTGTTTGAACAACCATGCCTTTACTGATGACAACATCTTAACATTGTTTCCAATGAGTAAAATGTCATCCACATACAGTACTAGAAAAACCACTACATTACCCTCACTTCTCTTATACACACATGATTCGCTTGGACTTTGATCAAATTCATATGACTGGACTGCCTGATCAAAACGAATATTCCAGTACCTAGAAGCTTGTTTTAGTCCATAAATAGACCTCTTAAGCTTACAAACAAGATGCTCTTGGCCTTCCTTAATGAATCATTTTGGTTGTTGCATATAGATGGTTTCCTCAAGACTTCCATTAAGGAAAGCTGTCTTGACATCCATTTGCCAAATCTCATAATTGAGAAGAGCTGCTATAGATAAAAGAATCCGGATCGACTTAAGCATAACAACCGGCGAAAAGGTTTCCTCATAATCGATCCCTTCTTTCTGAGTATACCCTTTCGGAACAAGTCGTGCTTTCCAGGCTTTCACCTTTTTGTCAAATCCTCTTTTCTTCTTGTAGATCCACATACATCCAATGGGTTTTACACCTTTGGGTGGTTCCATGAGCTCCCAAACTTGATTGGAATACATAGATTCCATCTCAGATTCCATTGCCTTTTGCGACAGATCTGCATCTTTATCTGGAATTGCCTCTTCGTATGTCCTGGGATCCTCATCATGTTCACCAGAGACCAAGTCTGAGGACTCTCCCAAAAACATGAATCTCTCTGGTTGTTGAACAACCCTCCCACTATGACGAGGCACTGGTGTAGTATTAGTGTTAAGTTGTGTATTTTCTTGTGGTTGTTCTACTTGTACTATTGGCACTTGGGGATTTTCTGTCCCTCCCACTAGTTCCTCTAAAACGATACTACTCATGGGTTTATGGTTCATTATATAGTATTCTTCTAAGAATCTAGCATTGGTGCTAACAATGATATTTCGATCCCTAGGATTATAAAATGAATAACCTTTCGTTCCCATGGGATAGCCTACAAACAGCCTTACTTCTGTACGAGATAATAACTTGGTCGCGTTCTTGTTCAGCACATGTGCTGGACAACCCCAAATCCAAATATGTCTTAGACTTGGTTTGCTGCCAGTCCCCAATTCTATTGGAGTTTTGGGAACCGACTTAGAAGGTACCAATTTCAGAAGGTAAGCCGCTGTTTCTACAACATATCCCCAAAACAACTTGGGTAAATCTGAATAACTCATTATCGATCTAACACTCTCTAAAAGAGTCTGATTCATTCTCTCTGTTACACCATTCTGCTGAGGTGTGCTAGGTGCAGACAACTGGGATGTGATCCCATTTTCTGATAAATATTCCCTAAATTCTCCAAGCAAGTATTCGCCACCACGATCTGATCGTAGTGACTTGATGCATTTTCCAAGATTTCGCTTCTCCGCACTTACTTTGTACTCTTTGAATTTTTCAAAGCATTCAGACATATGGCGCAACAAATAAATGTACCCATATCTAGAATAATCGTCAATGAAAGTGACAAAATACTCATAACCTCCTCTTGCTTGGATACTCATAGGTCCACATAAATTATTATGAACCAATTCTAACACTTCTTTGGCTCTATTCCCCTTTGCTTTTAAAAGGCCTATTAGTCATCTTACCTTCCAAGCAGGATTCACAAACTAGAAATGGCTCAACTGCCAACGAGCCTAATGGCCCATCTACTACCAGTCTTTGAATCCTCCTCAAGTTAATATGACCTAATCTTAAGTGCCAAAGATATGTTTGGTTCAATTCAGAAGGTTTCTTTCTTTTATTTGAGCTAGAAAGAATGTTATTAGTTTCCCTATGTTGCAACATTGGTTGGATAGGATTAATAATATATAAATTGTCTTGCAATGTACCAGAACATATAACTCGTTTATTCATCATAATAGAAACATTACGATCCAAACAAACATTATAACTGATAGTGTTAGTGCCCTAGAGACAATGTAGTTGTGCTTCTAGGAAAGACTATTTTGTTATTTGATGATTATGTTCTATGGATTATTCTACATTAATTTATTATGTCTTAATTTACTGCGATATAAATGTTAGAGTAATAAATGTCCTTGGAATATAGAACATGTATCCTATATCTTTAAGTATGTGACTTAAAAATGAGATTATATGAATAGTGTTTATATTCCTAAATATCCCTAATCGAGCATTATTATTAAGGGACAATTATAATGTATAAAGATTAGTATGTTTATTGACAAATGACCACATCTCATTGGTCATAAGTATAGTGATACTAAAGTCAATAACATAGGTGCATGTAATATTATACATGGCACTGGATTAACCCGTTGTGAGATTCTACATGTTAATAAGGTCATTAGAAAGACTCACAGTGATAATGGTGTAATGATCCTTAGACTTGACATCATTATATTTCTATATGAGGACTAATATACTTTGACTACATTAAAAGTTAACTTTAACCGGGTGATGATAAAAGTGGAGATCGGGTATATTATTAGTCGTATGAGAAATATGAATGATAGATATAGGATTTAACCCTCCTATTATTATGAGAGATATTATTGGCCTCTTGATTGAGTGAGACTATGAAAATGCATGGCCATGCTCAAATATTGATTTGTTTTAATAGTCTACTCATTGATCAAGGAAATCTGGATTAAACGTTGAAGAGGATGACTAATGACATGCCTCGAGTTTAATCTGTAATATATGGTTAAAGGGATTATATTACATGGAAACATTAATCACGAAAGGTTTAATTGGATCACCAATTATTATTATTACTTGGGTGGCAATGATGTATTACTAGATGCCGCTCATTGTTTATAATTTTATTATTGGATATTAAAATTATTGCCAACGTAATAATAACCTAAAGGGTTACACAATAAGAACGTTTAACAAGAGTTTTAATTTAAATTAAAAATTTAAATTAAATTATTAAATTAGAAATTGGATATTTAATTAATTGAGCTAGTCTTAATTATAATTAAATATAATTCGAATTTAATATTAAAACCAAATAAGAATGGGTTTGGAGAAGCCCAATTCGATTTAGGGTTTAGCCCAATCTCTCTTCCCTATAAATACATTATGATGTATTGTTTATGGTTACACTTTTGCAATTCGTTTTTAGAGAAAAAACGTATAAGAGGCTAGAGAGAGAGATAGGCATGTTCTTCGGCTAATTGTTGGTGTATACTGAAAATATTTATTTGAAGTATTTACATTTATTTCTGGCCGGTTTAATTGAGAATCATTTAAATGTTTACATGTTGTCTAAATATTATATATTGTGAATAATCTAGTATCAAATGGGATACAGAATATTAGATTATTAAATACGGTTTATAAAATATAATAAGGTTCACAGCACAGGTGGAGTTAGACAATCCACTGGAATGGCTGTAGTATTATTTAGATTAGTTTATATTGACTAATAAATAATACTAGTATACTTTGTGTATATTGAACAGGATCAAATTTAGAATTGTTCCCTTATACTGATTAAGAAGGAGAACTAAGATTCTATGTTATTATTAATGCTTAGGTTCTTAATCCAGATATAGTAATTGACACATGTATATTATTTACATGCTTTGATTTATATATGAAATAATTCTTTTGATTTATTTCATTATATTTTGGGTGATGAAATAATATATATGGTGAATATTATTTATTGAAGGAATCCATGTCCTGATAATATTCGGGTTAATGATGTCCCCTTGAAAGCTCAAAAAGATTTAATTATATGAAACCCTGCAGGTGGATTTATTCCGGCATAATTAAATAAAGGTTGAGTGGATGATCAAGGATAAAAGATATTAATTAAATGAATTATCAGTAATTTATTTAATTAATGGACATGCGATATTTTAAACATGGGGAATTTAATAAGCAAATAATATTGGAACCGAATTAATTAATTAAATTACGGTATTAGGAAAGGTAGTGCAAATATTAATTCTTTAGTGGATTGAATTAATATTTAATTACATTGGGCTAGGCTCAAGATGTAATTAGAAGGCCCAACCTAATTATCCATGATCCCTATTGTAGCCTATATATATTCCTATTCTCTTCTTGCTGGGGGCTGGTCGAAAAAAATTTGTAGCCACCCAGGAGCAAGAAGAGAGGATAACTTGAGAAGACGAAGGCCACACTTCGCTCAAGGGAATTTGGGAATACAATAGAAGAGCGTGGAATCAACCGTTAACAAGGTGATTTTTCTATTCGTACTCGTTAATTTAGTGTATCAAAATTCGCAGTGCCAAGATCTGATTGTCCCAACAATTGGTATCAGAGCCTGGTTCATTGGTTCTGTGAATTTTGATACGATGTCCATGTCGTAATTATATATGCATGTGTATAGTGGTGTGCTTGGATAATAATCTTTTGCAGGTTGTTTAGTATCCACTATTATGGCCATGTAATTTTAATTATGTGTTTGGATCCCACGTGGTTTAATCGTGGTTATTTTGTTTGGTTTCTACGTGGTTTATCGTGGTTGTAAAACACGAGGGTTGATCGTGTTAGAATAGATTTTGCAAAATTAGTTTTGTATTAGATCTACTTTTTTGTAATTGTTTGTTGGATTTTATTAAGATCCGGATATTTTGTAACAATTACGTGCGATCGGAAATCGAATTGGAGAAACAAATTTATCCGCTGCGTAGCTGCTGGTTCGACTTGTTTTTGAATTAAGACAGAAGTTGAAGACGACAAGGTCTGGTGGAACAGAACAGAAGCAGGCGCTCAAAATTTTTTTTTTTCTGGTCAAAAGGTAGTAACGCAGGAGCTGCCTGCGTTACTAGGCAAAACAGGTGGTAACGCAGGAGCAGACTGCGTTACTAGGGGAAACAGGCAGTAACGCAACTGCTTCCTGCGCGACAGACACTGTAGGCCTGTAACGCAGGCAGAAGATGCGCCACAGCAAATTTTTGGCAGAAAATGGATTTTTTCAGCAGAACTGGGCTGGAAATTTATTTTTTTTCAAGGGGCCATAATAGTGGATTTAAATTATGTTTTTTAATTTTGATTCCGCTATTTAATTTTTTAATTATTGCTTTAAATAATTATTATGTGTGTTGTTAATTATGTGTGTAATTTTAATTGCATGTTTAACATAATTAGGACGACATGGACATTAATTTTATTTATTGCTTTAATTTTATGATGCATGCTGCCATGTTATGTGTTCTTTGTATTGTTATTTTGATAACATGTAGACCTCGAAAAAATAACATAGGGTGATGCATCTAGATAAAATTCCTCAATTTTAAATAAAAAAATTCTAAGTGGGTGAGGGAATTAATTAGGAATTAAATCCCATGGTCTCCATTATTGTTTGTATGTAATTTAACACCGAGACGAATATAAATTATATACATGCCACCCATCGTGGCGTATGATTTATGGTGTCAGGTAGTGTTATGGATATTACTAGAACAAACTTCCTAAATTAATTACGAATATTGAAAGGTATACATGCCACCCAACGTGGCGTACCAAGTTTCATAGAATTCGATTAATCAGAAGGGTACCACTGATTGAATATAGATTTTCAATATTGAGAGAAAGGATGATTCTGTCTAGAAAGGGGTCTTAAGTGATGCCTCTTGACAATGCTCCCCCGATCTGGGAATTATCCTATTATCGATTATTGATTTGAAATATTTAATGGTGGTATCCAGTTATTTTATTAATTTAAGATTTAATAATGGTATACACTTAGCTATGAAAAATAATATATAGTCCACCCTAACGTGGCGTATTATTTAGTAATAGGACCGAAGTAATATTTAAACGAATTTAAGTGGTATATATGTCATCCATCGTGGCGTACCAGATACTTATGGTGTTTAAATATTAGTGCATTAATTTTAATTAATTGTTAGAGGAAACCAATAGGATTTAAGATTTATGCAACTATCTGATTATGTGTTACATGTATGATTCTCAGGATTAGATCACTATGGGCTTTAATCCACTATTCACCATACTTAAGGATAACAAACTTACTGGACCGAACTATATTGAATGGAAACGTAATTTGGACATAGTGTTGACTGCTGAGGAGTACAAATTTTGTACTTATGAACCCAAGCCAGATCAGCCTGCTGAAGATGCTCCTGAAAGTGAGAAGGAGTATTATAAACGGTGGGTTAAGGCTGGTGAGATGTCGCGATGTTACATTCTGGCAGCAATGTCGGGTGTTTTGCAGCATCAGCATCAGGCTATGCCCACTGCTTCAGATATGCTCTTTAATCTCAAGGAACTTTTTGGAGAACAGAATAGGGCTGCTAGGCAAGTAGCAATGAAGGCTTTAATGAACACTCAGATGGTTGAAGGAACACCTGTAAGGGATCATGTTCTCAGAATGATGTCTCATCTGAATGAGATGGAGATCCTTGGTGCTGATATTGATGGGGAAACCCAGATCGATATCATCCTTATGAGCTTGCCCAAAAGTTTTGAGCAGTTCCGCTTGAATTACACCATGAGCAAAAGGATGTATAGTCTCGCGGAACTTCTGTCAGAACTTCAGGCAGCTGAAGGACTCTTTAAGCAGAATGTTCAAGTGAATGTGGCCGAGAAAGCTTCTTCATCTAAACCGAAAGGTAAGAAGAAGAAAAAGACTCAGACACAGAAAGCTGGAAAGATTGCTAATGCAGTGGGAGTTCAAGGAGGTGTGAAAAAGCCTAAGGGCAAGTGCTTCAGGTGCAAGCAGTCAGGTCACTGGAAACAGGATTGTCCTCTTCCTAAGAAGACAAACAATACTGGTATGTCTCTTTCTCTAGTTACAGAAACATATATAGCGGCTATATCTACGAGCACTTGGTGTGTAGATACAGGAGCCACTGACCATGTTTGTAACTCTATGCAGGGGTTCCAGTAATCCAGAATGCTTAGAGATGGCGAGATATATGTGTTCATGGGAGATGCTACGAAAGTAGCAGTAGTTGCAGTTGGAATAATTACATTGTCTTTTGGCGATGATAGGATTTTGGTTTTGAACAATTGTCTTTATGTACCTTCGTTTAGAAGGAATTTAATTTCGGTTTCTAAACTTGCCATGGATGGTTATAATGTTTGTTTGGATCATAATGTTTCTATTATGATGAATAAACGAGTTATATGTTCTGGTACATTGCAAGACAATTTATATATTATTAATCCTATCCAACCAATGCTGCAACATAAGGAAACTATAACATTCTTTCTAGCTCAAATAAAAGAAAGAAACCTTCTGAATTGAACCAAACATATCTTTGGCACTTAAGATTAGGTCATATTAACTTGAGGAGGATTCAAAGACTGGTAGTAGATGGGCCATTAGGCTCGTTGGCAGTGAAGCCATTTCCAGTTTGTGAATCCTGCTTGGAAGGTAAGATGACTAATAGGCCTTTTAAAGCAAAGGGGAATAGAGCTAAAGAAGTGTTAGAATTGGTTCATACTGATTTATGTGGACCTATGAGTATCCAAGCAAGAGGAGGTTATGAGTATTTTGTCACTTTCATTGACGATTATTCTAGATATGGGTACATTTATTTGTTGCGCCGTATGTCTGAGTGCTTTGAAAAATTCAAAGAGTACAAAGCAAGTGCGGAGAAGCGACATCTTGGAAAATGTATCAAGTCACTACGATCAGATCGTGGTGGCGAATACTTGCTTGGAGAATTTAGGGAATATTTATCAGAAAATGGGATTGCATCCCAGTTGTCTGCACCTGGCACACCTCAGCAGAATGGTGTAGCAGAGAGAAGGAATCGGACTCTTTTAGAGAGTGTTAGATCGATGATGAGTTATTCAGATTTACCCAAGTCGTTTTGGGGATATGCTATAGAAACAGTGGCTTACCTTCTGAACTTGGTACCTTCTAAGTCGGTTCCCAAGACTCCAATAGAATTGTGGACTGGTAGCAAGCCAAGTCTAAGACATATTCGGATTTGGGGTTGTCCAGCACATGTGCTGAACAAGAACGCGACCAAGTTAGAATCTCGTACAGAAGTAAGGCTGTTTGTAGGCTATCCCATGGGAACGAAAGGTTATTCATTTTATAGTCCTAGGGATCGAGATATCATTGTTAGCACCAATGCTAGATTCTTAGAAGAAGACTATATAATGAAACACAAACCCATGAGTAGTATCGTTTTAGAGGAACTAGTGGGAGGGACAGATAATCCTCAAGTGCCAATAGTACAAGTAGATCAACCACAAGAAAATGCACAACCTGTCACTAATACCACACCGGTGCTTCGTCGTAGTGGGAGGGTTGTTCAACAACCTGATAGATTCATGTTTTTGGGAGAGTCCTCGGACTTGGTCTCTGGTGAACATGTTAGGTCCAAATGTGTTGTAGAGGGGGGGTGAATACAACTTTTCGAATATGAGAAGCAATAAAAACGATGCAATAAATGAGCACACAGATTCAAGGAATATATTTCTTTATATATAACTTGAAAGGGTTGCTACAACATTCATTACAAAGTATAACAGAAGTTCAGAGAGAAGTGAAGGATTCTAAGCTCTGTGAATGCACTCTCTCTTTCTCTTGTGTTTTTCTCAAATATTGCTCTCTCTATTCTTAATAAAACATTACACAAGTACTTCTATTTATACTACATGTAGTCTATGTCCTGTAGTCTTCAACAGCTAAGATGTACGTGGCCCAGTGGTGTCCACATAAATCTTGCCTTAACTTGAAAGCTTGGAAATCTGCCAATCAGAAGATGCCATGTGTCATGTTGAAGCTGCACCTAAGTAGAACTTCTACTTGAGAATTTCTACTTGGCTATCTCGAAATTCCTAAGTGGAACTTCTACTTGGCTATCTCGAAATTCCTAAGTCGAACTTCTACTTGACTATCTCGAAATTCCTAAGTAGAACTTCTACTTGGCTATCTCGAAATTCCTAAGTAGAACTTCTACTTGGCTATCTCGAAATTCCTAAGTAGAACTTCTACTTGAGAATTTCTACTTAGCCATCCAGAACATTTAGTACTTAGAAAATATTCTGGTCTTCAACTTGAAACTTCAATGCACATCTTGAACTTGTGATATCTTCATGTCTTCTTTATTCTTCAACAAGCTCTTGAACATGGTTCTTTATTACTGACATAAACTTGCTATCAATGTCCTGACACTTGATGCACTGGTCTGGTTCATAAGTGACTAGTCTTGATAGTGTTTCTGCTTCTTGAATAAATTACCATATTCACTGAATAACTTGGCTTTCCAATATTTGCTTTCCTTCTTCTTCACTTGAAATCAATTGGTCTTGTTGATACTAATAGTTATGATCTTGATTCTTGATTTATCAAATCACTGAGGCATGAACAACTTTGACTTGAACTTCTCTCAATGATTTCTTCTTGGCTTGATCATAGTTAGCATGTTTAATTGTATCAATTACCTTGTCTTCATTTAGTGTTGATTTCTTGTGACTTCCTGTTCTTCATTGTCTTCTGGTTAAGTGTCTTTTCCTTTAGTTGAGTTACATTAGATATAGTGTTACAAGTTTATACACTCTGCCTTTCAATCTCCCCCAATTTGATTGTCTAACAATGACATTCAAATTAATGAAGGATAACTCAACTAAACAATGAGACGAGAAAAGATAATTAACATTACAGTCTTGAATAATATACAATTGAAAAGTACTTGAAAACAATGCAAAGAACTTGAAAACTAGAAACAGAATTCGAACCTCGAATTAAAGATCATTTGAATGATTCCTATCACCTGGATTATTTCATACCTTCTAGTCAAACTTATATCACCTTATTGGATTCACTCTATGGTGAATTTCCTCAAGTGAGTTAAAGCAACCGAAAGACATGAAGTTTTTCCAACTTCAAGTTCACACCACTCTGACCTTTAACCCTAATTCCGTTTCCTCTTTCTAGCTTCAGCAGCTTGGTCTCTCTCTTCTTTCTGCCTTTTGCGCTTCTCCTTCTGCTGCTGTTCTTTCTTGTACACTGGATCGTGAAGCTGCTTCCACCTAGCATTCAACAGACTTACAGCTTCCATTTCTAGAGGGTTCCTGGGCTCTGGGTTAGGATGTTTGAAAAGCCTTCTGAGTTTATCAACCTCCTGAGTAGTCCTGATCTTTGGAATTTCCTCAAAGTTCTTCATTATGAGCTGAGGTTTCCAATGAGATTTAGTGGCTTTGAGATAACGATATATCATCTTGGGGTAGCCCTTGACACGGTCAGTATTATAGACACTAGCCGCATCTCGCTCCATTCGCTTCTTCTCCACAATTACTTCAGACAGGTAACTCATGAGTCTCTGCTTTTCTTCAACAAACTTGTCTTCCACTTCGCCCCATTTGAACACATATAACACTTTCTCTAGAAATGCAGCATCTTGAGTCTGTAGCAGCCATTGTCTACTCATATGCAAGAGTGTTTGTTTCTGGTCTGCATCTATGTATGCTAAGGCATCAGCTGTATCATCAGCATAAGAGTGTATCCAGTATACACTATCTTTCCCTGGAACGCCAACTGCCTCCCTTATTTCTCCTTGTTCCAGTTCTCCAGAAGGAAGAGTCAAAGCTTCATCTACATTCTTCATTGCTTGAAGAATATTCCATTTCTTTTCTATCAACTCCGGCTCAATCTTCACGTTGTCGAGAGGGTTTGGAGCAATGACATCACACTTCCACACCTCATTGCTCTTCAAGAATATGACTCTTTCAATGATCCTCACGGATTTATCTTTAAGCTCAGAGGCGAATCCCTTACCCATCATTTGTCTACATACAGCTTTAAGAGATTCCACTGAAAGTTCCATTAAGTCCTTTTCCTCCATGCTCACCCTCTTCATCTTTCCTTGAACCACCATACGGACAACATTAGGATGTACTGAGATTTCTGGTCCATTGTCCTCTGCTAGCTGCATTAACTGATCCCTATACAGAATGCTTAGCTCCTGAGATTGAGAGTATTGAATTTTAGTTGCTAGCAAGTACAACTCTGACGCAGATCTTCTCGTTATGAAATGGTCATCCACATATAAGAAAGATGTTGGGACACCTTCTACCAAAGACAAAATAACCTGCCATTCCTTGAGCGTAGCATTGTATCCAACCCTGACTTTAGAAATTAATCTCTTCAATGCACTGATGTAGTCCGAAGTCATTGGATTCTGCAAATTCAGGTTGTAGAACAGGTCATCTGCCTCGTTATTATGAACTCCTTTCGTACAGGGTCTCATCAATATCTTCCTTGCTTCATCCCATTTCTGCCCTATCCTTCGCTTGTCCATATCAACTTGAGGATCAGCTAGCCTTGCAAGCTCATGATCATACTACTTCCCTTGTAGCTCCCCTTTCTTTTCTAGGAACGCAGCACGATCTTGTAACATCTTCATTTTATGGAACTGAGCTTGTTCCAAGGCTAACTGTTGAGACTGCAGGGTTTCTTCATCAACAGGATCTTCTTCAGGCATTCCGAAAGACATACCAGCACCTCCACCTTGTTCCTTCAAAGATCGTTTTACAGCATGTGCAAAAGGTACGTCTTATGACTCAGGTCAATAACTGGTTCATCTTCTTCAACCATTATTGCCTTACCCTTTCTCCTCCTCAGAGCCTCTTCAGCAACAGCAGGCTCAATTTCTGTCCTCAGAGCCTCTTTAACAACAGCAGGCTCAATTTCTGTCTCCTTGACAAGATCAGCGGGTTCTTCAATTTCTTCGATGTAAACTGCCTGCTGTCTCGTCTCCATTCCACTCTCCCCCTTAGGTGAGTTATCCTGAGCTCCACCATGGTCTTCAGATCCACCAGCTGCATAGGAACCTCCAAAACCAGAACCAGAGGCTCCCGCTCCACTAGCACCACCTGCACCACCTGCACCAGCATCGGGGGGAGGTTGTTGCGACTCGAAGCACTCCGGGGGCACAAAACTCCTGACTGCGAACATCATTCTACTGATCTCCACAGCCATTGTGTGCATTGCAGACTCCAATGCCCCCATCCTCTCATTGAGAGTGCTTCCCAAGACACCACCAGCATGGCCCAAGTCATTGACCTTATTTGTCAAATCATCAAAAGCTGTAGCTTGACTTGCCATTCTTGCTGCGTAGTCGTCTAGAGCCCTTTGGTTGTTTCCAATATTGATCCCGAACTGCCCCATCGACTGCCCGAACTGCTCCATTTTATTCTCCATTGAAGTCATACGCGTTTCCAGATTTTCAATGTTAAGGGACGGTGTTTGGTTTGGGTGACCTCGCTCTAATACTCGTTCTGTTAGTATTTGACGCTCGGTTTCGGGCCTTAAAAATGAAGGTCCCTCTCTCCCTAACCTCTCACACACACTCCCTGTCTCACGCTCGTATATGTCTTCAATGATTGATCCAAATAATGAAGCTGTACCTGCAGACATTTGATAAGAAATGTTGTTGACAGTTATGGGATCAATTACTGTTTGTTCCTGAGTTGGAATCTCAGGCTGAGAGGCTGCAAAGTGTTCTTGTACAACATCAGAACCGATCCTCTTTGCAGCATCAGTACGTACCGGTGAAGGTACGGCTGAAGTTCTTAAAACTTCATGACCCCTTGAAGCAACAGTATCTTTAAGGGGTACATCATCCTCACCAAAATCAAAATCCCTATGTGCAGATTGTTCATGGGGTGAACCACTCTCGTGAGGTGGAGTGGTTGTGTGTGACACGCTAGGGTTTGACTGAGGTTTTGAAGTAGCAGCATGAGAAAATTTGGCTTTCTTGCGAATAAGAGGCTGCTCTTCGGGGTCACTCTCCTCATCATTTCCTACATCTAGATGTGAAGGCTTTCTGACTTCCGTTATCAGGGGTGAAAGAGAATATGAATGTGTGTCAGACTCAGAGTCAGAAATATGGCTCTCACCCTGGGATAGATCCTGCGGGCTAGCAGAATCTTGGGTCTCGGAATCAGATATGTAGGAAGAGGAGTGAGTAGTATGCAGAGAGAGATTACCTGATTCATTACCTTGTTCGTCATCGCTTCCCTCATCAGGAATCCCTTCAAATGCCTCAGCATGAGCAGAAGGATTCTGAGCATGTGATGAAACTTGCGATGATGCTTCCAAATTGGTAACCCCTGCATCATATGTAAGCCACGTCTGTAGGGTATCAGGAATTGACATTGGTTTCCCGTGATGTTTATCCTGATTGTTAATTGTGGACAGTGACTTAGTGCCCATCCCTAGCGGTTGAGATGTTGGGCTTCTGGCAAATCTCTGTCTAACCTCAAGAGCTTCCTTCGGTATTAGATCATTAATGAGCAATTGTAGGAATCGAGGAAACCAGCAGACAACGTCAGTTGTGGAGAGGTCTCTGCTTGCAGGAGATCCCATTGAAGCCACTATCTCACCGAGAACTATGCGTCCATAATTTATGTCCAGTTCTCGTGCTAGGGCTATTCCAAAGGTTTGTATGGGAATGGAAATTTGATGGAAATCTTTTTCTCGTGCCCGAAAACATCTTGTGATGGCCTCGAAAAAGTAATTCCATTCCACATGGAAGAATTGTTTCTGGATGTGTCCTTAGATAGGTACTAACTCGAAATTCTTCCCAGACTTAGAATTTTCAAAACTTCACCCTGGAAGCTCAAGTCGAAATTCAAGTCGAATTTCTACATGAGTTTCGAGATAGAGACTAACTCGAAATTTTGAAGATACTTAGATTTTTCAACAATTAAATTGCCAAATAAATATAAATATCAATTCAAGGATTTTTAATATATGACATAATTAAAACATTCCTTGATAATTCTAAGGCCTTTAATTACATGAAAATCATAGGTAAATTCATCTAAAAATCATGCAATATTTAGAATATTATGAATTTAACTCCCCCTATGATCATGCAATCTAACAAGCATAAATTCAAAGATTTGTGCTATAAAAGACACTTAAACCACAATGAATTCATGCAAAAACACACTATATGCAACCTATAACAATCATTAATTAGGCATATTAAAGTCTAAGCACATAATGATTGAGTAGCTTGCACATATAAACATAAACATGGAGTTTACAGATAGAAGGCTTTACTAACTTGTGTTAAGCATTCCCAATTCACCAACCAACCTATTGAATGTTACTTCATCAAGAGGTTTGGTGAATATATCTGCAATTTGTTGCATTGTGGGCACAAAATGTAGCTCCACACTCCTCGACATGTTCTCTTATGAAGTGATACCTTATGTCGATGTGCTTTGTTCTTGAGTGATCTACAGGATTGTTGGTTATGGCAATGGCACTTGTGTTGTCACACATGATTGGAATTTTCTTGTGCTCCATGCCATAATCCTTCAATTGGTTCCTCATCCACAGTATTTGAGCTACACAGCTTCCAGCAGCAATGTACTCAGCTTCAGCAGTAGAAGTAGATACTGTATGTTGCTTTTTACTTTGCCAGGACACCAATCTTCTGCCAAGAAATTGGCAAGCACCAGATGTGCTTTTCCTATCAATCCTGCAACCTGCATAGTCTGAATCCGAATAGCCAATAAGATTAAAACCTGTATCTTTTGGGTACCAAATCCCTAGATTTGGTGTGCCCTTGAGATACCTAAAAATTCTTTTGACGGCTACGAGATGTGATTCTCTAGGATCCGCTTGGAACCTTGCACATAAACAAGTTGCGAACATTATATCTGGTCTACTTGCAGTTAAATAGAGGAGTGAGCCAATCATACCTCGATAGCTTGTGATGTCAACTGATTTACCTGATTTGTCTTCATCAAGCTTCGTGGCTGTTGCCATGGGAGTCTTAGCTGCTGATGCATCTTCTAGATTATACTTCTTGAGTAAATCTCTGACGTACTTGGATTGACAGATAAAGATACCATCTTTTCTCTGACTGATCTGTAATCCAAGGAAGAAGGACAGCTCTCCCATCATGCTCATCTCATATTTTTCCTGCATTAGCTTGGCAAATTTCTCGCACAAGCGCTCATTTGATGACCCAAAAATAATATCGTCCACATATACTTGAACAAGTATTAAGTCATTTCTCACAACTTTATAGAACAATGTTTTATCAATTACTCCCCTAACAAAACCATTTTCAATTAAGAATAGAGATAGGGTTTCATACCATCGCCTTGGGGATTGCCTGAGGCCATAGACAGATTTGAAGAGTAGATACACAAAATCTGCATGTTCTTGATCAACGAAGCCGGGCGGCTGTTCCAGATACACTTCTTCTTCTAACTCTCCGTTCAGGAAGGCACTTTTCACGTCCATCTGGAATACCTTGAAGTTCTTATGTGCTGCAAATGCCAAGAACATCCTGACTGCCTCAAGTCTTGCAACCGGTGCATAGGTTTCATCATAATCAATTCCTTCTCGCTGAGAATAACCTTTTGCAACCAAACGAGCCTTGTTTCGTGTTACAAGTCCGTTTTCATCCAGTTTATTTCTGAATACCCACCTAGCTCCAATTACGGATTTGTTCTTTGGTCGGGGTACCAGTTTCCAAACTTTCTGCCTTTCAAACTGATTGAGTTCCTCTTGCATTGCAATCACCCAATCAGCATCGCCAAGAGCTTCTTCTATTTCTTTAGGTTCAAGCTTGGATAAGAACCCAGAATATAAGGAGATATTAGCCATGTCAGCTCTTGCAGTTCTTCTAGTAGTCACACCAGCATCTGGATCACCAATAATTAACTCAAACGGATGGTCTCTATTCCATACTCGTTCACCTGGAAATTGTCTTGATGATTCAGCTTGACTTTCTGAGTTGGGGTGCTGACTACTTAGATTATATTCACTAACTCCCCCTGAGTTAGTGCCAGCTCCTACAGAACTAGAGTCAACTCGACTCGAGCCTTGAACAATAGTCCTTGAGCTGCTATTTACTCCCCCTGAGTTGTTGCCGGTTGGTACTGAAGAAGTCTCTCCTGATCTTGTAGAATTAGCTTGTTCACTAGACTCAGGTTCTTCATGTACGCTTGGAACATTTAATGGAACAACTAACTCAGGTTCATCTTCAAGATCTTCTAAGTCCAGATTCTGAAATTTTAGGGACTCAGGTTCACTAGAATCTCTTGAAATTGATGAGAGTTTGGTATCGTCGAATCTGACGTTGTAGCTTTCAGTCACTTTTCGATCATTCACCAAGAACACTCTATAAGCTGCCACCACGTCTGTAGAGTAACCAACAAAGATTCCTTCACGAGCTTTTGCTGCAAACTTGCCTAGATTTTCATCATCTATAAGCACATAGCATTTTGCTCCGAAGACATGAAAGTATTTGATTGTTGGTCTTCTGTTGTTCATTAGCTCACATGGTGTCTTTTCTTTATCTTTTATGATCAAGGTTCTATTTTGAGTGTAACAAACGGTACTCACTGCTTCGGCCCAGAAATACAAAGGAAGTTTTGAATCATACAACAAAGTTCTTGCTGCTTCAACCAGAGTTCTATTCTTCCTTTCAACTACTCCATTTTGCTGTGGAGTTCTCGGGGCTGAATACTGACGACGTATTCCCTTAGATACACAGAAGTCATTTAGCACTGCGTTTTTGAATTCAGTGCCATTGTCTGATCTAATCGTCTTCACAGTAAGTGTTGAAACATTCTCAATTTGAGTGATGTGATCAATGATTAAGAAAGGTACTTCGTCTTTCGTCATTGCGAACAATACCCATGTATACTTGGAGAAGTCATCCACGATTACCAAAGCATATCTTTTCCTAGACAAAGATAGGACATTCACTGGGCCAAACAAATCCATATGAAGAAGTTGTAGAGGCTCAGTAATACTAGAAATTTCTTTGCTTTTATGCGATGCTCGCTTCGACTTTCCCATTTCACAAGCTTCACAGAGTCCTTTCGGAGCGAACTCCATTTGAGGTAGATCTCTCACCAATTCTCGCCTCGCGAGAGCATTCATCGTTTTGAAGTTTAAGTGAGATAGCTTTTTGTGCCATAACCAGCTTTCATCATCCGAGGCTTTGCTGTAGAAACAGGTGACCTCATTCTGATTTGCTGAATCCATATCTGCAACAAAAAGATCTGCCTTTCGAACTCCTCTCAAAGCTAGTGAACCTTCCTTGATGTGAGTGATTGAGACACCTTTCTTGTTGAAGACAATTTCGTAACCTTTGTCACAGAATTGACTTATACTCAACAGATTGTGCTTTAGTCCCTCAACATAGGAGATATCTTCAATGATGACATTTCCAGTTTTCAGTTTGCCATATCCCTTTGTTACACCTATGCTGTCATCTCCAAAGGTAACATAAGGGCCAGCCTTCATAACCAACTCTGTAAGCAGGGACTTGTTTCCAGTCATATGCCTCGATGCTCCACTGTCTAGCACCCATATAACTTTATTTCTATTCTGCTTAATGCCCTGCAATGACAGATTGATTAGACATTCTTCGGAACCCAACTTTGATTGGGCCCGGCTTTTCGATAAGATCGAGAATCAACAGATTTAACAACAGGAGATGCACTTTTCTTCACATTACTAAAGCTTTCGACTATCTCCTTTCCTTTCTCAGTGTTAGGTCCAAATGTGTTGTAGAGGGGGGGGGGTGAATACAACTTTTCGAATATGAGAAGCAATAAAAACGATGCAATAAATGAACACACAGATTTAAGGAATATATTTCTTTATATATATAACTTGAAAGGGTTGCTACAACATTCATTACAAAGTATAACAGAAGTTGAGAGAGAAGTGAATGATACTAAGCTCTGTGAATGCACTCTCTCTTTTTCTCTTTTGTTTTTCTCTAGAATTGCTCACTAACTAAAACATTACACAAGTACTTCTATTTATACTACATGTAATCTATGTCCTGTAGTCTTCAAAGACTAAGATGTACGTGGCCCAATGATGTCCACATAATTCTTGCCTTATCTTGAAAGCTTGGAAATCTGCCAATCAGAAGATGCCATGTGTCATGTTGAAGCTGCACCTAAGTAGAACTTCTACTTGAGAATTTCTACTTGGCTATCTCGAAATTCCTAAGTGGAACTTCTACTTGGCTATCTCGAAATTCCTAAGTGGAACTTCTACTTGAGAATTTCTACTTAGCCATCCAGAACATTTAGTACTTAGAAAATATTCTGGTCTTCAACTTGAAACTTCAATGCACATCTTGAACTTGTGATATCTTCATGTCTTCTTTATTCTTCAACAAGCTCTTGAACATGGTTCTTTATTACTGACATAAACTTGCTATCAATGTCCTGACACTTGATGCACTGGTCTGGTTCATAAGTGACTAGTCTTGATAGTGTTTCTGCTTCTTGAATAAATTACCATATTCACTGAATAACTTGGCTTTCCAATATTTGCTTTCCTTCTTCTTCACTTGAAATCAATTGGTCTTGTTGATACTGATAGTTATGATCTTGATTCTTGATTTATCAAATCACTGAGGCATGAACAACTTTAACTTGAACTTCTCTCAATGATTTCTTCTTGGCTTGATCATAGTTAGCATGTTTAATTGTATCAATTACCTTGTCTTCATTTAGTGTTGATTTCTTGTGACTTCCTGTTCTTGATTGTCTTCTGGTTAAGTATCTTTTCCTTTAGTTTGAGTTACATTAGTTATAGTGTTACAAGTTTATACACTCTGCCTTTCAATCTCCCCCAATTTGATTGTCTAACAATGACATTCAAATTAATGAAGGATAACTCAACTAAACAATGAGACGAGAAAAGATAATTAACATTACATTCTTGAATAATATACAATTGAAAAGAACTTGAAAGCAATACAATGAACATAAAAACTAGAAACAGAATTCGAACCTCGAATTAAAGATCATTTGAATGATTCCTATCACCTGGATTATTTCATACCTTCTAGTCAAACTTATATTACCTTATTGGATTCACTCTAAGGTGAATTTCCTCAAGTGAGTTAAAGCAACCGAAAGACATGAAGTTTTTCCAACTTCAAGTTCACACCACTCTGACCTTTAACCCTAATTCCGTTTTCTCTTTCTAGCTTCAGCAGCTTGGTCTCTCTCTTCTTTCTGCCTTTTGAGCTTCTCCTTCTGCTGCTGTTCTTTCTTGTACACTGGATCGTGAAGCTGCTTCCACCTAGCATTCAACAGACTTACAGCTTCCATTTCTAGAGGGTTCCTGGGCTCTGGGTTAGGATGTTTGAAAAGCCTTCTGAGTTTATCAACCTCCTGAGTAGTCCTGATCTTTGGAATTTCCTCAAAGTTCTTCATTATGAGCTGAGGTTTCCAATGAGATTTAGTGGCTTTGAGATAACGATATATCATCTTGGGGTAGCCCTTGACACGGTCAGTATTATAGACACTAGCCGCATCTCGCTCCATTCGCTTCTTCTCCACAATTACTTCAGACAGGTAACTCATGAGTCTCTGCTTTTCTTCAACAAACTTGTCTTCCACTTCGCCCCATTTGAACACATATAACACTTTCTCTAGAAATGCAGCATCTTGAGTCTGTAGCAGCCATTGTCTACTCATATGCAAGAGTGTTTGTTTCTGGTCTGCATCTATGTATGCTAAGGCATCAGCTGTATCATCAGCATAAGAGTGTATCCAGTATACACTATCTTTCCCTGGAACGCCAACTGCCTCCCTTATTTCTCCTTGTTCCAGTTCTCCAGAAGGAAGAGTCAAAGCTTCATCTACATTCTTCATTGCTTGAAGAATATTCCATTTCTTTTCTATCAGCTCTGGCTCAATCTTCACGTTGTCGAGAGGGTTTGGAGCAATGACATCACACTTCCACACCTCATTGCTCTTCAAGAATATGACTCTTTCAATGATCCTCACGGATTTATCTTTAAGCTCAGAGGCGAATCCCTTACCCATCATTTGTCTACATACAGCTTTAAGAGATTCCACTGAAAGTTCCATTAAGTCCTTTTCCTCCATGCTCACCCTCTTCATCTTTCCTTGAACCACCATACGGTCAAAATTTGGATAAGCTGAGAATTCTGGACCCTTGTCCTCTGCTAGCTGCATTAACTGATCCCTGTACAGAATGCTTAGCTCCTCAGATTGAGAGTACTGAATTTTAGTCGCTAGCAAGAACAACTCTGACGCAGATCTTCTCATTATGAATTGGTCATCCACATATAGGAAAGATGTTGGGACTCCTTCTACCAAAGACAAGATAACCTGCCACTCCTTAAGATTTGCATTGTATCCAACCCTGACTTTAGAAATTAATCTCTTCAAAGCATTTATATAGTCCCCAGTCATTGGATTCTGCAAATTCAAGTTGTAGAACAGATCATCTGCATCCTTGTTATGAACTCCTTTTGCACATGGTCCCATCATTATCTTCCTTGCTTCATCCCATTTCTGCCCTATCCTTCTTTTGTCCAGATCAACTTGAGGATTAGCTAGCCTTGCAAGCTCATACTCATACTGCTTCCCTTGTAGCTCCACCTTCTATTCTAGGAACGCAGCATGTTCTTGCATCATCTTCATTTTATGGAACTGAGCTTGTTCCAAGGCTAACTGTTGAGCTTTAAGGGTTTCCTCATCAACAGGAAATTCTTCAGGCAGTCCGGAAGACATCCCAGCACCTCCACCTTGTTCCTTCAAAGATCTTTTTATTGCATGTGCCAGCGGTACGTCTTCCATGTCAGAATCTGAGTCAAGTACCTCCTGTACTGTTTCCTGATGACTCAGATCAACAAATGGTTCATCAACCATTACTGCCTTACCCTTTCTCATCCTCAGAGCCTTTTCATCAACAGACGGCTCAACTTCTGGTTCCTTGACAAGATCAGCGGGTTCTTCAATTTCTTCGATGTGAACTGCCTGCTGTCTCGTCTCCTTTCCACTCTCCCCCTTAGGTGAGTTATCCTGAGCTCCACCATGGTCTTCAGATCCACCAGCTGCATAGGAACCTCCAAAACCAGAACTAGAGGCTCCCGCTCCACTAGCACCACCTGCTCCAGCATCGGGGGGAGGTTGTTCCGACTCGAAGCACTCCGGGGGCACAAAACTTCTGACTGCGAACATCATTCTACTGATCTCCACAGTCATTGTATGCATAGTAGACTCCAATGCCCCCATCCTCTCATTGAGAGTGCTTCCCAAGACACCACCAGCATGGCCCAAGTCATTGACCTTATTTGTCAAATCATCAAAAGCTGTAGCTTGACTTGCCATTCTTGCTGCGTAGTCGTCTAGAGCCCTTTGGTTGTTTCCAATATTGATCCCGAACTGCCCCATTGTCTGCCCGAACTGCCTCATCTGATTTTCCATTGAAGTCATACGAGTATCAAAATTTTCAATATTAAGGGACGGTGTTTGGTTTAGGTGACCTCGCTCTAATACGCGTTCTGTTGGTACTTGGCGCTCGGTTTCGGGCCTTAAAAATGAAGGTCCCTCTCTCCCTAACCTCTCACACACACTCCCTGTCTCACGCTCGTGTATGTCTTCAATGATTGATCCAAAAAGTGAAGCAGTACCTGCAGAAACTTGATAAGAAATGTTGTTGACAGTTATGGGATCAAATTCTGTTTGTTCCTGAGTTGGAATCTCAGTCTGAGAGGCTGCAAAGTGTCCTTGTACGACAGCAGAACCGATCCTCTTTGCAGCATCAGTACGTACCGGTGAAGGTACGGCTGAAGTTCTTAATACTTCATGTCCTCTTGAAGCAACAGTATCATCAAGAGGCACATCATCCTCACCAAAATCAAAATCCCTATGTGCAGAATGTTCAAGGGGTGAACCACTCGCGTGAGGTGGAGTGGTTGCGTGTGACACGCTAGGGTTTGACTGTGGTTGTGAAGTAGCAGCGTGGAAAAGTTTGGCTTTCGTGCGAATAAGTTGCTGCTCTTCGGGTTCATTCTCCTCATCATCATCTTGTATAAATATACGTGCTGGTTTTCTGACTTCCGTTAACAGGGGTGATAAAGAATAGGAATGTGTATCAGACTCAGAGTCAGAAATATGGCTCTTACCCTGGGATAGATCCTGCGGGTTAGCAGTCTCTTGGGTCGCGGAATCAGAAACATAGGAGGAGGAATGAATAGTATGCAGGGAGAGATTACCTGATTGATTACCTTGTGCATCATCGCTTTCCTCATCAGGAATCTCATCAAATGCCTCGGCATGAACAGATGGATTTTGAGCATGTGATGAGACTTGTGATGATGCCTCCAAATTGGTAACTCCTGCATCATATCTAAGCCACATTTGAATATTTTCAGGAGTAGACATTGGTTTACCTTGATGTTTATCCTGATTAGCAATGGTTGCAAGTGACTTAGTGCCCATCCCTAGCGATTCAGATGTGGGGCTTCTGGCAAATCCCTGTCTAATAGCAAGAGCATCCTTCGGTATTAAGTCATTGATTAGCATTTGAAGAAACCGAGGAAACCAGCAGACGACATCAGTGGTAGAGAGGTCTCTGCTTGCAAGGGATCCCATTGAGGCCACTATCTCAGAGAGAACTATGTGTCCATAGTTTATATCCAGTTCTCTTGCTAGGGCAACTGCAAAGGTTTGCATGGGAATTGGAATTTGATGAAAGTCTTTTTCGCGTGCCCGAAAACATCTTGTGATGGCCTCGAAAAAGTAATTCCATTCCGCATGGAAGAATTGCTTTTGGATATTTCCCGTGATTGGGCCTTTTGTAGGATAACATCCAATTTCTTCAAAGAATCTGAGGCGTTCTGCAGCAGTAGGTTCTGGATCATAGGCATCTTTAATTGGGAATCCTAGAACTCTGTTGACAATTTGTTCTGTCACCTCATATTCCTGACCCGCTAAGGTAAACCTGAAACCGTAGGGGGTTGATTTACTCCCAAAAGTAACCGCACTAGTCCATAATTGCTGTAAAGCATCATGTACTAGTGTAGGTTTAGCAGTAAAAGCTTGGCTAGCTTTGGAATACAAATTGAGAAATCGTATCCAAAACTTAAACCGCGGGAGTTGATCACCAATTTCCGTAGAAATATTGTAAAAATTGTTTTTAGCAAGGGAAAATTGGTGAGCCATTTTGATTAAATGTTTTTCTTTAAGAAGATGTGAATTTTTATTTTAATTTAGAAAAACAATTAATTTTCCGAATTACAAAAGAGAATTGTAACCCTTTTAATTTTTCAAGAACACCAAACGGAATCTGAGAAATCAAACTACGGGATTCAATTCAACAACCAATTACTATTTCGTGTGTATACCAGTGGAATCGTGTGTGTTTATAGATGGAGAAAATGGAATCGCGTTTATGAACAGTACACAAACAATATGTGTTCGTGTGTATGTATATGCGCGTGTATGGATGTTCACAAAACACACTAACACAAAGATTAAGGTTAACACAGACAATAGCAGTCAACAAATCGGCAGTAATTCGTGATTAGTACGAGTTTAATCACAAAAACACGGATCAAAGGTATGTAATTAGTGAAATCGTACTGTTCTTGTGAAACGGCTGCTGAAAATTAGAATTAGGTAAAGTGAATTAGGCATCGAGTTAGAGATGTATATATAGGTGAATGAGAAATGACAAAAATGTCCCTGTTAAAAAATGTGAAAAGTACTAAGTCCATACAGGGGACATCTAAGTCGAACTCTATCTCGAACTTTTCTATCTCGAACTTTTCTATCTCGAACATCAAGTCGAACTTCGAGATAAAGTTCGAAATAGAGGTTAACTCGAACAATTATGCACAAAGAAGCACTTTAACCAAAATTACAGCAGAAACTATAGGGAAATACTATCTTGAACATTATTGATTTGTAGTAAACTTGGAAAAAAAAAAAAATTCAAGATACTTTTCGAGTTAGAGTCTATCTCGAACATCAAGTCGAAATTCGAGTTGAGTTTCGAGATAGACTAAGAACTCTATCTCGAACATCAAGTCGAACTTCGAGATAAAGTTCGAGATAGACTAACTCGAAGTTAATCTCAAATTCTTTCCAAAATATTTCCTTGAATCAAAAAGTCCAGGGTAATTCAAGATATGTTTCGAGTTAGGAGTGTAACTCGAAAAATTCCCTTTAGCTTAACTGAGAACTCTATCTCGAACACCAAGTCGAAATTCGAGTTGAGTTTCGAGATAGACTAAGAACTCTATCTCGAACATCAAGTCGAACTTCGAGATAAAGTTCGAGATAGACTAACTCGAAGTTAATTCTCAGTTCTTTTCAAAATATTCCCTTAATGGAAACCTCATCTCAACCTTAGAGATAAAATTCGAGATAGACTTTATCTCGAATATTTTGAAGATAGAACTAGGCACACTGGTAACTCGAACTCGAACTCTAAGTCGAATTTCGAGATGAATTTAGAGATAGTACTAACTCGAAATTCTTCCCAGACTTAGAATTTTCAAAACTTCACCCTGGAAGCTCAAGTCGAAATTCAAGTCGAATTTCTACATGAGTTTCGAGATAGAGACTAACTCGAAATTTTGAAGATACTTAGAATAATTTGACAATTTTTCTTTGAAAAACTCAACAATTAATTTTGCCAAATTAATATAAATATCAATTCAAGGATTTTAATATATGACATAATTAAAACATTCCTTGATAATTCTAAGGCCTCTAATTACATGAAAAACACAGGTAAATTCATCTAAAAATCATGCACTATTTAGACTATTATGAATTTAACTCCCCCTATGATCATGCAATCTAACAAGCATAAATTCACAGATTTGTGCTATAAAAGACACTTAAAACACAATGAATTCATGCAAAATCACACTATATGCAACCTATAACAATCATTAATTAGGCATTTTAAAGTCTAAGCACATAATGATTAATTAGCTTGCACATACAAACATAAACATGGATTTTACAGATAGAAGGCTTTACTAACTTGTGTTAAGCATTCCCAATTCACCAACCAACCTATTGAATGTTACTTCATCAAGAGGTTTGGTGAATATATCTGCAATTTGTTGCATTGTGGGCACAAAATGTAGCTCCACAGTCCCCTCCTCGACATGTTCTCTTATGAAATGATACCTGATGTCAATATGCTTGGTTCTTGAGTGATCTACAGGATTGTTGGTTATGGCAATGGCACTTGTGTTGTCACACATGATTGGAATTTTCTTATGCTCCATGCCATAATCCTTCAATTGGTTCCTCATCCACAGTATTTGAGCTACACAGCTTCCAGCAGCAATGTACTCAGCTTCAGCAGTAGAAGTAGATACTGTATGTTGTTTTTTACTTTGCCAGGACACCAATCTTCTGCCAAGAAATTGGCAAGCACCAGATGTGCTTTTCCTATCAATCCTGCAACCTGCATAGTCTGAATCCGAATAGCCAATAAGATTAAAACCTGTATCTCTTGGGTACCAAATCCCTAGATTTGGTGTGCCCTTGAGATACCTAAAAATTCTTTTGATGGCTACGAGATGTGATTCTCTAGGATCCGCTTGGAACCTTGCACATAAACAAGTTGCGAACATTATATCTGGTCTACTTGCAGTTAAATAGAGGAGTGAGCCAATCATACCTCGATAGCTTGTGATGTCAACTGATTTACCTGATTTGTCTTCATCAAGCTTCGTGGCTGTTGCCATGGGAGTCTTAGCTGCTGATGCATCTTCTAGATTATACTTCTTGAGTAAATCTCTGACGTACTTGGATTGACAGATAAAGATACCATCTTTTCTCTGACTGATCTGTAATCCAAGGAAGAAGGACAGCTCTCCCATAATGCTCATCTCATATTTTTCCTGCATTAGCTTGGCAAATTTCTCGCACAAGCGCTCATTTGATGACCCAAAAATAATATCGTCCACATATACTTGAACAAGTATTAAGTCATTTCTCACAACTTTATAGAACAATGTTTTATCAATTACTCCCCTAACAAAACCATTTTCAATTAAGAATAGAGATAGGGTTTCATTCCATCGCCTTGGGGATTGCCTGAGGCCATAGACAGATTTGAAGAGTAGATACACAAAATCTGCATGTTCTGGATCAACGAAGCCGGGCGGCTGTTCCAGATACACTTCTTCTTCTAACTCTCCGTTCAAGAAGGCACTTTTCACGTCCATCTGGAATACCTTGAAGTTCTTATGTGCTGCAAATGCCAAGAACATCCTGACTGCCTCAAGTCTTGCAACCGGTGCATAGGTTTCATCATAATCAATTCCTTCTCGCTGAGAATAACCTTTTGCAACCAAACGAGCCTTGTTTCGTGTTACAAGTCCGTTTTCATCCAGTTTATTTCTGAATACCCACCTAGCTCCAATTACGGATTTGTTCTTTGGTCGGGGTACCAGTTTCCAAACTTTCTGCCTTTCAAACTGATTGAGTTCCTCTTGCATTGCAATCACCCAATCAGCATCGCCAAGAGCTTCTTCTATTTCTTTAGGTTCAAGCTTGGATAAGAACCCAGAATATAAGGAGATATTAGCCATGTCAGCTCTTGCAGTTCTTCTAGTAGTCACACCAGCATCTGGATCACCAATAATTAACTCAAACGGATGGTCTCTATTCCATACTCGTTCACCTGGAAATTGTCTTGATGATTCAGCTTGACTTTCTGAGTTGGGGTGCTGACTACATAGATTATTTTCACTAACTCCCCCTGAGTTAGTGCCAGCTCCTACAGAACTAGAGTCAACTCGACTCGAGCCTTGAACAATAGTCCTTGAGCTGCTATTTACTCCCCCTGAGTTGTTGCCGGTTGGTACTGAAGAAGTCTCTCCTGATCTTGTAGAATTAGCTTGTTCACTAGACTCAGGTTCTTCATGTACGCTTGGAACATTTAATGGAACAACCAACTCAGGTTCATCTTCAAGATCTTCTAAGTCCAGATTCTGAAATTTTAGGGACTCAGGTTCACTAGAATCTCTTGAAATTGATGAGAGTTTGGTATCGTCGAATCTGACGTTGTAGCTTTCAGTCACTTTTCGATCATTCACCAAGAACACTCTATAAGCTGCCACCACGTCTGTAGAGTAACCAACAAAGATTCCTTCACGAGCTTTTGCTGCAAACTTGCCTAGATTTTCATCATCTATAAGCACATAGCATTTTGCTCCGAAGACATGAAAGTATTTTATTGTTGGTCTTCTGTTGTTCATTAGCTCACATGGTGTCTTTTCTTTATCTTTTATGATCAAGGTTCTATTTTGAGTGTAACAAACGGTACTCACTGCTTCGGCCCAGAAATACAAAGGAAGTTTTGAATCATACAACAAAGTTCTTGCTGCTTCAACCAGAGTTCTATTCTTCCTTTCAACTACTCCATTTTGCTGTGGAGTTCTCGGGGCTGAATACTGACGACGTATTCCCTTAGATACACAGAAGTCATTTAGCACTGCGTTTTTGAATTCAGTGCCATTGTCTGATCTAATCGTCTTCACAGTAAGTGTTGAAACATTCTCAATTTGAGTGATGTGATCAATGATTAAGAAAGGTACTTCGTCTTTCGTCATTGCGAACAATACCCATGTATACTTGGAGAAGTCATCCACGATTACCAAAGCATATCTTTTCCTAGACAAAGATAGGACATTCACTGGGCCAAACAAATCCATATGAAGAAGTTGTAGAGGCTCAGTAATACTAGAAATTTCTTTGCTTTTATGCGATGCTCGCTTCGACTTTCCCATTTCACAAGCTTCACAGAGTCCTTTCGGAGCGAACTCCATTTGAGGTAGATCTCTCACCAATTCTCGCCTCGCGAGAGCATTCATCGTTTTGAAGTTTAAGTGAGATAGCTTTTTGTGCCATAACCAGCTTTCATCATCCGAGGCTTTGCTGTAGAAACAGGTGACCTCATTCTGATTTGCTGAATCCATATCTGCAACAAAAAGATCTGCCTTTCGAACTCCTCTCAAAGCTAGTGAACCTTCCTTGATGTGAGTGATTGAGACACCTTTCTTGTTGAAGACAATTTCGTAACCTTTGTCACAGAATTGACTTATACTCAACAGATTGTGCTTTAGTCCCTCAACATAGGAGATATCTTCAATGATGACATTTCCAGTTTTCAGTTTGCCATATCCCTTTGTCACACCTATGCTGTCATCTCCAAAGGTAACATAAGGGCTAGCCTTCATAACCAACTCTGTAAGCAGGGACTTGTTTCCAGTCATATGCCTCGATGCTCCACTGTCTAGCACCCATATAACTTTATTTCTATTCTGCTTAATGCCCTGCAATGACAGATTGATTAGACATTCTTCGGAACCCAACTTTGATTGGGCCCGGCTTTTCGATAAGATCGAGAATCAACAGATTTAACAACAGGAGATGCACTTTTCTTCACATTACTAAAGCTTTCGACTATCTCCTTTCCTTTCTCAGACTTGACAGATTTGTCAGTCTTAGGAGAAGGTTTGTCACTCCTAACTTTAGGAGGACTGACAGTCTTGGCTCTACCATACTTTTTCTTGATATTTGAACTAGCAACAGTATTTGAGCATGACTGGCTAGATGCATTCATTAAATGCACAAAAGTTTGCATGATATTAAAAGTGCATGGCATACAGTTAGGTTGACCACACTGTGCATGATTCTGATGCAGATTATTCATTGTATGTGTGGTAGGCATGGCATGTGCAGCAGGAACATTCATGTTAGCTTTGCATGCATAAGAAAGATGTTCAGTAGATTTACAATGATAACATGCTTTCTTTATTCGTTCAGCCTTAACCTCTTTTATGCCTTTTTCTTTCTTTCCTTGTTGTTTAACAGCCTTAGCTCCTAATCCCAGTCTAGATTCATCTCTAGGGAAATTGATTTTCACTTGTTTAATAGGAGTTACAGGTTGTTCTTTCTGGCGATCTTCCATCTCAATCTCATATCTAGCTATCAATTCAGTCTCTTCTTCTTCTATTCTAGGAACAAGATGTTTGTAGATAGGTTTGACAGCCGATTTAAGAATACTAGGTGTTTCCTTTTTAAGGTCACTGGAACTAGGGTCAATAGGTCTCCTTCCTTCTTTCTTAGGAAGGTCAGAATAATCAAGTCCTATACCTACTCCAGTTATTTTCTTAAATGTGTCATTATCTACATACACTTTACTAGCAGCTAGTTTGTATGCTTCGCATTTAGTTTCTAACTCAGCTAGATTGTTCCTAAGACATGCTTCTACTTCTTCCTTAAGGACGAGCTTGTGTTCCAGAGATTTAATAAAGTCTCTTAGAGAAGTATCTACAGTGCAAGCAGCCTCTAGCTCTTCCACTTTTGCCTCAAGCATTCTGCATTTGGCAACAAGTGTTTTCTGTTCCTTTTGAGAAGAGTCTAGGCTTTTGCACAACATATAGATCTCTTCACTAAGAGCCCCGTTCTGTTCTTTATAATCATCAATAGACATTTTTACTTTAAGAGTCAGAACTGGTACCTCTGGTTCCTCTGATGTCTCAGCCATGAGCGCAAAGTTCGCTACATGAGTAACATCTTCCTCATCTGAATCATCCCAAGCTCTTCCTTCTGTCACCAATAAAGCTCGTTTTCCATGTCTTTCCTTCAACAGTGCTTCATAGTTGCTTTTGAGAGCTTCAAATGTTTCTTTTGGATAAGTCTGTTTAGGCTTTTTGCAGTCCGAGGCAAAGTGTCCAGCTTCACCACAATTATAGCATTTGAACTTCATTTTGAAATCCAAAGGAGATTTGTAGTTGGTATTCTTGCCTTTTCCTTTGTAGCCTGACGAACTACCACCACCCTTAGCAGCCCGATAATAAGATGAAGATTTTCTCTGTGGTCGGTTGCTCTTTCTAAATCTCATGTTGCTGAACTTCCTTGCCATGTATGCCACGACACTATCGTCCATGTTGTCCAGCTCTTCTTGGGTGTAGTAGTCATCATCACTGTCAGATGCGCACTCGTCATCATTATCAACTTGATGTGGTGCAAGTGATGATTTAGGCTTTGCTGCAACCATTGCCTTCTTAGACTCTTCCTCATCAGCAACTAATCCTGATGCACTTTCTTTTGACTTTGAATCATTGTCCCATGCTTGATCTTGAAGCATTTCCAGCTCATAGGTCTTTAATATTCCATAATACTCTTCCAGAGAAGTTGTATGCAAATCTCTGGTTTCTCTGATTGCGTAGACCCTATGCTCAATGCTTTTTGGCTGGTTCCTCAGATATCTCGTATTTGTTTCAACCATGGGGAGAGTCACACCTCTCAGATTCAAATCCAATACCAACTGACTGAATCGTAGATAGACTTCTGTAATGCCTTCTCCTTTCCGTATTCTAAAGGTGTCATACTCCATCTTGAGTATGAGTGTCTTGTTATTTCTGACCTCTGCAGATCCTTCCATGACAACTTCTATCTTGTCCCAAATCTTCTTCGCTGTAGTCAAACCTTTGACTATGTTGAACATTTCATGATCAAGAGATTCCATCAAGGTTTGTCGTACGGCAGTATCCAAAGCTATTTGCTCTTTATCAGCATCCGAAAAGTCCGCTGCCTTTTTGGGCTCAGACCGGGGTGCTATAACCACCCCTCCTTCCGTATGTGAAGGAATAACCACCATTGGAACAAATTTACCCTTGTCAAGGACTTCAAGATATTCAGGGTTAACAGTCTCTAGATATAGTCTCATTCTGGAAACCCACTCTTCATAGTGATCTCTGTTGAACATTGGGATCTTGAATGCATTTTTAGGAGCCATTTGAATTCTGGTAACTAAAAGTTTCTAAGTACCCAAGACTAGGCTATGTAGAATATGTATGTAGAACTTTAGCCTAAGTCGAAATTTCTCTAAGTCGAAATTTTGTTCAAGTCGAAATTGCCAAGTCGAAATTGCCAAGTCGAAATTGCCAAGTCGAAATTGCCAAGTCGAAATTGCCAAGTCGAAATTGCCAAGTCGAAATCACCAAGTCGAAATTGCCAAGTCGAAATTCTATGTAGAAATTCTCAAGTAGAAATTCTATGTAGAACTTTTGTCCTTAGAATAATTTTCTGCAGATTTCTTTAAATATTGAATAAACAATATTATCACTTTAACACCTTTTGACTTTAGATGCTTTACTCACCAAACCCACCTAACCCACTTGCTAGGTACTAAGTATGTCTTTTACTTTCGGCCGAATAAAGTAAATCAAAAAGTCCAAAAACCACTTTTTTATTCTTTTACTATTGAAAAGGAGATCAAAAAGTTGTTGGGTTGTATTCTTTGATAAGAACAGATGATGAACACTCAAGAACACCAAATATGAACTAACCCAGATAAATTCACAAAAATTAATTAAAATACACCCAAGCTAAATAATCACACCTGGAGTATTTAAATAATTTTTCAGATGAGTTTTCACTACCAACGAATTAAAACACACTTTTCGAGAAAATGAAAAGTAGATCCGAAAAATGAAAACTCACGATTCTTCTACTCAACACAAGGATCTATGTTTTGTATGTTAAATATATAGCTCTGATACCAATTGTTAGGTCCAAATGTGTTGTAGAGGGGGGGTGAATACAACTTTTCGAATATGAGAAGCAATAAAAATGATGCAATAAATGAACACACAGATTCAAGGAATATATTTCTTTATATATATAACTTGAAAGGGTTGCTACAACATTCATTACAAAGTATAACAGAAGTTGAGAGAGAAGTGAATGATACTAAGCTCTGTGAATGCACTCTCTCTTTTTCTCTTGTGTTTTTCTCTAGAATTGCTCACTAACTAAAACATTACACAAGTACTTCTATTTATACTACATGTAATCTATGTCCTGTAGTCTTCAAAGACTAAGATGTACGTGGCCCAATGATGTCCACATAATTCTTGCCTTATCTTGAAAGCTTGGAAATCTGCCAATCAGAAGATGCCATGTGTCATGTTGAAGCTGCACCTAAGTAGAACTTCTACTTGAGAATTTCTACTTGGCTATCTCGAAATTCCTAAGTGGAACTTCTACTTGGCTATCTCGAAATTCCTAAGTGGAACTTCTACTTGAGAATTTCTACTTAGCCATCCAGAACATTTAGTACTTAGAAAATATTCTGGTCTTCAACTTGAAACTTCAATGCACATTTTGAACTTGTGATATCTTCATGTCTTCTTTATTCTTCAACAAGCTCTTGAACATGGTTCTTTATTACTGACATAAACTTGCTATCAATGTCCTGACACTTGATGCACTGGTCTGGTTCATAAGTGACTAGTCTTGATAGTGTTTCTGCTTCTTGAATAAATTACCATATTCACTGAATAACTTGGCTTTCCAATATTTGCTTTCCTTCTTCTTCACTTGAAATCAATTGGTCTTGTTGATACTGATAGTTATGATCTTGATTCTTGATTTATCAAATCACTGAGGCATGAACAACTTTAACTTGAACTTCTCTCAATGATTTCTTCTTGGCTTGATCATAGTTAGCATGTTTAATTGTATCAATTACCTTGTCTTCATTTAGTGTTGATTTCTTGTGACTTCCTGTTCTTGATTGTCTTCTGGTTAAGTATCTTTTCCTTTAGTTTGAGTTACATTAGTTATAGTGTTACAAGTTTATACACTCTGCCTTTCACTCAGACTTGACAGATTTGTCAGTCTTAGGAGAAGGTTTGTCACTCCTAACTTTAGGAGGACTGACAGTCTTGGCTCTACCATACTTTTTCTTGATATTTGAACTAGCAACAGTATTTGAGCATGACTGGCTAGATGCATTCATTAAATGCACAAAAGTTTGCATGATATTAAAAGTGCATGGCATACAGTTAGGTTGACCACACTGTGCATGATTCTGATGCAGATTATTCATTGTATGTGTGGTAGGCATGGCATGTGCAGCAGGAACATTCATGTTAGCTTTGCATGCATAAGAAAGATGTTCAGTAGATTTACAATGATAACATGCTTTCTTTATTCGTTCAGCCTTAACCTCTTTTATGCCTTTTTCTTTCTTTCCTTGTTGTTTAACAGCCTTAGCTCCTAATCCCAGTCTAGATTCATCTCTAGGGAAATTGATTTTCACTTGTTTAATAGGAGTTACAGGTTGTTCTTTCTGGCGATCTTCCATCTCAATCTCATATCTAGCTATCATTTCAGTCTCTTCTTCTTCTATTCTATGAACAAGATGTTTGTAGATAGGTTTGACAGCCGATTTAAGAATACTAGGTGTTTCCTTTTTAAGGTCACTGGAACTAGGGTCAATAGGTCTCTTTCCTTCTTTCTTAGGAAGGTCAGAATAATCAAGTCCTATACCTACTCCAGTTATTTTCTTAAATGTGTCATTATCTACATACACTTTACTAGCAGCTAGTTTGTATGCTTCGCATTTAGTTTCTAACTCAGCTAGATTGTTCCTAAGACATGCTTCTACTTCTTCCTTAAGGACGAGCTTGTGTTCCAGAGATTTAATAAAGTCTCTTAGAGAAGTATCTACAGTGCAAGCAGCCTCTAGCTCTTCCACTTTTGCCTCAAGCATTCTGCATTTGGCAACAAGTGTTTTCTGTTCCTTTTGAGAAGAGTCTAGGCTTTTGCACAACATATAGATCTCTTCACTAAGAGCCCCGTTCTGTTCTTTATAATCATCAATAGACATTTCTAATTTAAGAGTCAGAACTGGTACCTCTGGTTCCTCTGATGTCTCAGCCATGAGGGCAAAGTTTGCTACATGAGTAACATCTTCCTCATCTGAATCATCCCAAGCTCTTCCTTCTGTCACCAATAAAGCTCGTTTTCCATGTCTTTCCTTCAACAGTGCTTCATAGTTGCTTTTGAGAGCTTCAAATGTTTCTTTTGGATAAGTCTGTTTAGGCTTTTTGCAGTCCGAGGCAAAGTGTCCAGCTTCACCACAATTATAGCATTTGAATTTCATTTTGAAATCCAAAGGAGATTTGTAGCTGGTATTCTTGCTTTTTCCTTTGTAGCCTGACGAACTACCACCACCCTTAGCAGCCCGATAATAAGATGAAGATTTTCTCTGTGGTCGGTTGCTCTTTCTAAATCTTATGTTGCTGAACTTCCTTGCCATGTATGCCACGACACTATCGTCCATGTTGTCCAGCTCTTCTTGGGTGTAGTAGTCATCATCACTGTCAGATGCGCACTCGTCATCATTATCAACTTGATGTGGTGCAAGTGATGATTTAGGCTTTGCTGCAACCATTGCCTTCTTAGACTCTTCCTCATCAGCAACTAATCCTGATGCACTTTCTTTTGACTTTGAATCATTGTCCCATGCTTGATCTTGAAGCGTTTCCAGCTCATAGGTCTTTAATATTCCATAATACTCTTCCAGAGAAGTTGTATGCAAATCTCTGGTTTCTCTGATTGCGTAGACCCTATGCTCAATGCTTTTTGGCTGGTTCCTCAGATATCTCGTATTTGTTTCAACCATGGGGAGAGTCACACCTCTCAGATTCAAATCCAATACCAACTGACTGAATCGTAGATAGACTTCTGTAATGCCTTCTCCTTTCCGTATTCTAAAGGTGTCATACTCCATCTTGAGTATGAGTGTCTTGTTATTTCTGACCTCTGCAGATCCTTCCATGACAACTTCTATCTTGTCCCAAATCTTCTTCGCTGTAGTCAAACCTTTGACTATGTTGAACATTTCATGATCAAGAGATTCCATCAAGGTTTGTCGTACGGCAGTATCCAAAGCTATTTGCTCTTTATCAGCATCCGAAAAGTCCGCTGCCTTTTTGGGCTCAGACCGGGGTGCTATAACCACCCCTCCTTCCGTATGTGAAGGAATAACCACCATTGGAACAAATTTACCCTTGTCAAGGACTTCAAGATATTCAGGGTTAACAGTCTCTAGATATAGTCTCATTCTGGAAACCCACTCTTCATAGTGATCTCTGTAAGTCGAAATCACCAAGTCGAAATTGCCAAGTCGAAATTCTATGTAGAAATTCTCAAGTAGAAATTCTATGTAGAACTTTTGTCCTTAGAATAATTTTCTGCAGATTTCTTTAAATATTGAATAAACAATATTATCACTTTAACACCTTTTGACTTTAGATGCTTTACTCACCAAACCCACCTAACCCACTTGCTAGGTACTGAGTATGTCTTTTACTTTCGGCCGAATAAAGTAAATCAAAAAGTCCAAAAACCACCTTTTTATTCTTTTACTATTGAAAAGGAGATCAAAAAGTTGTTGGGTTGTATTCTTTGATAAGAACAGATGATGAACACTCAAGAACACCAAATATGAACTAACCCAGATAAATTCACAAAAATTAATTAAAATACACCCAAGCTAAATAATCACACCTGGAGTATTTAAATAATTTTTCAGATGAGTTTTCACTACCAACGAATTAAAACACACTTTTCGAGAAAATGAAAAGTAGATCTGAAAAATGAAAACTCACGATTCTTCTACTCAACACAAGGATCTATGTTTTGTATGTTAAACATATAGCTCTGATACCAATTGTTAGGTCCAAATGTGTTGTAGAGGGGGGGTGAATACAACTTTTCGAATATGAGAAGCAATAAAAACGATGCAATAAATGAGCACACAGATTCAAGGAATATATTTCTTTATATATAACTTGAAAGGGTTGCTACAACATTCATTACAAAGTATAACAGAAGTTCAGAGAGAAGTGAAGGATTCTAAGCTCTGTGAATGCACTCTCTCTTTCTCTTGTGTTTTTCTCAAATATTGCTCTCTCTATTCTTAATAAAACATTACACAAGTACTTCTATTTATACTACATGTAGTCTATGTCCTGTAGTCTTCAACAGCTAAGATGTACGTGGCCCAGTGGTGTCCACATAAATCTTGCCTTAACTTGAAAGCTTGGAAATCTGCCAATCAGAAGATGCCATGTGTCATGTTGAAGCTGCACCTAAGTAGAACTTCTACTTGAGAATTTCTACTTGGCTATCTCGAAATTCCTAAGTGGAACTTCTACTTGGCTATCTCGAAATTCCTAAGTAGAACTTCTACTTGACTATCTCGAAATTCCTAAGTAGAACTTCTACTTGGCTATCTCGAAATTCCTAAGTAGAACTTCTACTTGGCTATCTCGAAATTCCTAAGTAGAACTTCTACTTGAGAATTTCTACTTAGCCATCCAGAACATTTAGTACTTAGAAAATATTCTGGTCTTCAACTTGAAACTTCAATGCACATCTTGAACTTGTGATATCTTCATGTCTTCTTTATTCTTCAACAAGCTCTTGAACATGGTTCTTTATTACTGACATAAACTTGCTATCAATGTCCTGACACTTGATGCACTGGTCTGGTTCATAAGTGATTAGTCTTGATAGTGTTTCTGCTTCTTGAATAAATTACCATATTCACTGAATAACTTGGCTTTCCAATATTTGCTTTCCTTCTTCTTCACTTGAAATCAATTGGTCTTGTTGATACTAATAGTTATGATCTTGATTCTTGATTTATCAAATCACTGAGGCATGAACAACTTTGACTTGAACTTCTCTCAATGATTTCTTCTTGGCTTGATCATAGTTAGCATGTTTAATTGTATCAATTACCTTGTCTTCATTTAGTGTTGATTTCTTGTGACTTCCTGTTCTTGATTGTCTTCTGGTTAAGTGTCTTTTCCTTTAGTTGAGTTACATTAGATATAGTGTTACAAGTTTATACACTCTGCCTTTCAGAACATGATGAGGATCCCAGGACATACGAAGAAGCAATTCTAGATAAAGATGCAGATCTTTGGCAAAAGGCAATGGAATCTGAGATGGAATCTATGTATTCTAATCAAGTTTGGGAGCTCGTGGAACCACCCAAAGGTGTAAAACCCATTGGATGTATGTGGATCTACAAGAAGAAAAGAGGATCTGATAAAAAGGTGAAAGCCTGGAAAGCACGACTTGTTGCGAAAGGGTATACTCAGAAAGAAGGGATCGATTATGAGGAAACCTTTTCGCCAGTTGTTATGCTTAAGTCGATCCGGATTCTTTTATCTATAGCAGCTCATCTCGATTATGAGATTTGGCAAATGGATGTCAAGACAGCTTTCCTTAATGGAAGTCTTGAGGAAACCATCTATATGCAACAACCAAAAGGATTCATTAAGGAAGGCCAAGAGCATCTTGTTTGTAAGCTGAAGAGGTCTATTTATGGGCTAAAAAAAGCTTCTAGGGACTGGAATATTCGTTTTGATCAGGCAGTCCAGTCATATGGATTTGATCAAAGTCCAAGCGAATCATGTGTGTATAAGAGAAGTGAGGGTAATGCAGTGGTTTTTCTAGTACTGTATGTAGATGACATTTTACTCATTGAAAACAATGTTAAGATGTTGTCATCAATAAAGGCATGGTTGTTCAAACAATTTGAAATGAAGGACTTAGGTGAAGCGGCATACATCCTTGGGATCAAAGTAATAAGGGATCGCAAGAAAAGGATGTTGGCTTTATCTCAAGAGCCCTACATTGATGAAGTATTAGCTCGTTTTAACATGCAGAACTCTAAGAAAGGTTTTCTACCTTTTAAGCATGGAGTGGCTCTATCCAAGGGGCAGTGTCCTTCGACACCTAAGGATATAGAGAACATGAAAGCAGTTCCTTATGCTTCGGCATGTGGAAGCTTAATGTATGCTATGTTATGTACGAGGCCTGACATCTGCTTTGCTGTAGGCATGGTTAGTAGATATCAGTCAAACCCAGGTCAGGAACATTGGAGTGCAGTAAAAACTATACTCAAGTACCTGAGAAGGACTAAGGAGTATATGTTAATTTACAAGGCCTCAGATCTATTTCCTTTGGGATATACTGATTCAGATTTCCAATCAGATAGGGATAAGAGGAAATCGACATCGGGATATGTTTTTACTTTGGGAGGTGGAGCTGTTATATGGAGGAGTGTAAAGCAGAAATGCATTGCAGACTCTACCATGGAAGCCGAGTACGTGGCGGCCTTTGAGGCTGCAAAGGAGGCTGTATGGTTCAGGAACTTCCTTTTGGACTTGGATGTGGTACCTAATTTGCCTAGGAGCTTGACAGTGTATTGTGATAACACTGGTGCTGTGGCAAATTCGAAGGAACCGTGAGATCACAAGGCAGCTAAACATATTGAACGTAAGTATCATCTCATACGAGGAATCGTAAAGCGAGGAGATATAGTTGTGGCTCACATATCATCAGAAGACAACCGGGCAGATCCTTTCACAAAGAGCCTGCCAGCCAAAGTTTTTGACAGGCATGTGGAAGCGATAGGAGTCAGATGGATGGACACATAGTTTTTTGTAATAGTGGATTAAATAAACACTGATATACTCATAGAATATTTTGAGTATAAGTGGGAGATTGTTGGTGTATACTGAAAATATTTATTTGAAGTATTTACATTTATTTCTGGCCGGTTTAATTGAGAATCATTTAAATGTTTACATGTTGTCTAAATATTATATATAGTGAATAATCTAGTATCAAATGGGATACAGAATATTAGATTATTAAATACGGTTTATAAAATATAATAAGGTTCACAGCACAGGTGGAGTTAGACAATCCACTGGAATGGCTGTAGTATTATTTAGATTTGTTTATATTGACTAATAAATAATACTAGTGTACTTTATGTATATTGAACAGGATCAAATTTAGAATTGTTCCCTTATACTGATTAAGAAGGAGAACTAAGATTCTATGTTATTATTAATGCTTAGGTTCTTAATCCAGATATAGTAATTGACACGTGTATATTATTTACATGCTTTGATTTATATATGAAATAATTCTTTTGATTTATTTCATTATATTTTGGGTCATGAAATAATATATATGGTGAATATTATTTATTGAAGGAATCCATGTCCTGATAATATTCGGGTTAATGATGTCCCCTTGAAAGCTCAAAAAGATTTAATTATGTGAAACCCTGCAGGTGGATTTATTCCGGCATAATTAAATAAAGGTTGAGTGGATGATCAAGGATAAAAGATATTAATTAAATGAATTATCAGTAATTTATTTAATTAATGGACATGCGATATTTTAAACATGGGGAATTTAATAAGCAAATAATATTGGAACCGAATTAATTAATTAAATTACGGTATTAGGAAAGGTAGTGCAAATATTAATTCTTTAGTGGATTGAATTAATATTTAATTACATTGGGCTAGGCTCAAGATGTAATTAAAAGGCCCAACCTAATTATCCATGATCCCTATTGTAGCCTATATATATTCCTATTCTCTTCTTGCTGGGGGCTGGTCGAAAAAAATTTGTAGCCACCCAGGAGCAAGAAGAGAGGATAACTTGAGAAGACGAATGCCACACTTCGCTCAAGGGAATTTGGGAATACAATAGAAGAGCGTGGAATCAACCGTTAACAAGGTGATTTTTCTATTCGTACTCGTTAATTTAGTGTATCAAAATTCGCAGTGCCAAGATCTGATTATCCCAACACTAGTACCGGCTCCGGTGATCGTTGGTCGATCAATCATTCGTGTGGACTACTTTGGCAACGTAGATCTCGAAGAGGGCTGCGTGGTGATTGCTTTGGACCTCCATCTGTCATCAATTTGTAAAGCTTCTTTAAGGTAATCATCTAATTCCGAATTAAATATCATGTTTTTGCATGGATCCTGTGATAGGGTTTCGATTTTATTGTTTTTAATTATTGCTTTCCGCTGCGTTTGTTGCCTCGAAACCCTTCAATGGCATCAGAGCTACTTGTAAAAATGTTTTAATTCGGTGATATGTTACGGTTTTGATATATATACGAGCATGTTTGATATATATGTATAAACTGTATGTTGATGATGATTGAGATGATCATATGATGATTATATAATCTGTATATATACTGATATATATATATATGATTTATGTTTGTTCTTGATATGGGGATTGTATACGATACGATTTCTGTATACGTTGCACAGATTTGGTGAAATCTGTGTCCAGTGTCCGATTTACGCAAACTATATGTGTTTTCTGACTGGAAACGACCGTCTGAACAAAATTGATAGCATCGCTATCATCGACTCGTCTGTAAGGCATTTGACGCCGTTTAATGCCTGAAAACGGCGATTTATTATTATCAGAATTTGATTCTGATTTTCTGATTTTTTGTGTTATATGATTTCTTTGATTTGATCATCTGAAATATGATATGGTTACATGTTTTTAATTGTTATATGAGCATGGTGATTGGTTATGGCCCTAAGACCAATAGGATAGTGGTTTTGATTTTAGGGTTTGGTTTCTAAATACGACTTGCATGTCGTTGTTTCTTGTAATTAATAAATCTCGAATGTAACTCGAGTTCATCTTGTAAGTTTATTAGTGTAGCATGTTTTTCAAGAATTCAATGTAACTTTTAAAGACGACAAGAAGAACAAGGAAGCAAGGAGGCGATTCCCCACGAAGATGCAATGGAGAAGACTTGTATGTAATTGTATTTTGTTAACCACCATAGATTGACCTTGATCTTTTCATTAGCTTGAAAAGATCACATAGGATGGGCCGTAACCAAACACGTTTAATTTATGCACTTTACATATATATGAATGTATGCGATACAATGTATGTGTAGAGATAAAGATGCATGTTTAATTAGATTAATCATGTATGTATTAGATACGACACCCATGCCATGCCTGCTAAACAAGATAAAATCGGTAACGATTCAAGATTTTAAAATTAACAAACGATCATGAGATTCTTGTGTTTATGAAATATGGATTTTTAAAACACGGAATTAAATATGGGTTTTTTTTATATCTAAAATTGGGATTTTCTGACAAAAGCGGATATGCGTATTCGTAAGGTTAATGGGTATTAAGTGTGACCATTGGGATCCTCCATCTACCTGGGAAATGAACAATTTAAGATGTCAATTTGAAATATTTGGTTCAAGAAAAAATTGAGGATCTGTTTATGATGTGATCATGATCGTTATAAATTTTCTAAACCACTTAACAAAATATTAAGTTTTAATCAGATGCTTTCCAATGAATGAACACTCATCGAATCCTAGATCGATAAGGGGAAGGGCTGTCAGTGGCAGGGGACTCATATCTATCGTGGTGAGATGCGATGAATATAAACGGTTATATTCGACCGTTGTATCATTAGGTCTAACTTAACTGAGTCGTCATAATAAGGTGAAAATAAACGGTTATATTCAACTATTATGAACTTAGAAGCATAGACTTTGATAATATTTATTGGATAAATAGGAACAAATGTTGTTATGTGATCAAATGTTGTTCTACCAAACTATCCTAGAGTTATATGTGATATAATTGACAAATGTTGTCTACCTAAATAATCATGTTTTAAGGACTACCAGTGGTTGACTTAGGACATGACGAAATATGGATCTTGGCTCACTAGAAAGATTTATGGTATATACTTTCCGAATTAATAGTAAGGGCTATTAATTTGATAAAAATAGTGGGAGATATATATTTTGAATATATATGAATAATCACTTGAACAAAACTTAATAATACCGCAGACTAATTATTTTATGCATTTTAACATTGTGGATATTCAAATGGCAAACAACTCAAATAAACTTCTCTGTACGATCAGTCCTTGAGAAGGACAAGTTGACAGGAACTAACTTCCTTGATTAGCAAAGGAATTTAAGGATTGTCCTCAAGCAAGAGCGAAAGCTCTATGTCATATATATTCCACGCCCTGGATCTGTCTCTGAAGGTGCAACGGAGGCTCAACGAAATGCTTATCAGAAGCAATTGGATGTTGACACCGATGTCACCTGTTTGATGCTTGCGACTATGAGTCCTGAGCTGCAGAAACAACATGAGAATTTTGATTCTTATATGATGATCGAGCACCTTAAATGTATGTTTGAAGGACATGCTCGTCAAGAGAGATTTGATACAAGCAAGGCCTTGTATGTGTGTAAACAGGGTGAAAAGGAAGAGAAACTGTCAAAATTATTTGGAGGATCTAAAGAAATTGAATGTTGTTCAGATTTCTGATTCAGGTATTTATGTTATAGAAGTCAATTTGTCTACTTCTTCATCATGGGTATTAGATACTTGATGTGATTCCCACATTTGTAAAAATGTGAAAGAACATCGAAGAAGTTGAACTTTGGCGAAAGGAGAAGTCGACCTACATGTTGGCAATGGAGCAAAGGTTGCTGCTTTAGCTGTAGGGACTTATTATTTATCGTTGCCCACCGGGCTTATTTTAGAACTTGAGGACTGTTATTACGTGCCTGCGATTTGTAGAAACATTATTTTCGTTTCTTGTTTGGACAAGATTGGTTTTTCATTTTTGATTCAGAACAATGGTTGTTCTTTTCATTGAATAATGTTACCTATGGGTTTGCACGTTTGTTTAATGGTTTATATGTTCTTGATCTTGATACTCCTGTCTATAATATAAGTAATAAGCGTCTTAAGACAAATGACTCAAATCAAACATACCTCTGGCAGTGTCGTTTAGGCCTTATAAATGAGAATCGCATTTCCAAATTACATAGGGATGGATACTTGGATAAGTTTGATTTGGAATCATACAAAGAATGCGAACAGTGTTTCTTTGGCAAAATGACTAAAGCTCCTTTTACCGGTCAAGGTGAGACGGCCACCAATGATTGGAATTGATACATAGTGATGTATGTGGTCCAATATGTACGATGGCAAGAGGTGGCTTTTATTATTTCATAACCTTTACTGATGATTTTAGTAGATACGGATATGTGTATCTTTTGAAGAACAAATCCGAATCATTTGAAAAATTCAAAGAGTATAAGGCTGAAGTTGAAAAGCAATTAGGCGAAAGTATTAAAACTCTACGATCTGATCGTGGGGGAGAATACTTAAGCTTGGAATTCAAAAATTTCCTAAAGGAGTGTGGTATCGTATCACAACTCACTCCTCCTAGAACACCACAATGGAATGGGGTGTCTAAAAGGAGAAATCGTACCATGTTAGACATGTTACGGTCGATGATGAGTCATGCGGATCTTCCAATCAGTTTCTGGGGTTATGCCCTAAAGACGGCTACACAAACACTAAGCTGAGTTCCTTCAAAATCGGTTCAAAAGACACCATATGAGATATGGACTGAGAAACGTAATAGCGTGTCATTTATGAAATTTGGGGATGTGAAGCTTTTGTGAAACGTTTTATCTCTGATAAGCTAGGATCGAAATCAGATAAATGTAATTTTGTAGGATACCCATTAGAAACTAAAGGGTATTATTTCTATTCCGAGAACAAAGTGTTTGTTGCTCAAACAGCTGTATTTCTAGAGAGAGAATTGCTTTCTAAGAAAAATAGTGGGAGGACAATAGATCTCGATGAGGATCGAGAACTACAAGATAATGTTGAACCAGAGTTGGAACATGAGCAGATTGAGACTCAAGATGTTAAGAACGATGTTGCTCAAGAAACACAGGTTGTTCGTAGATCCAGTAGGATTCAACATGAGCCGGAGAGATATTATGGATTTCTCCTGACTCAAAGTGGCGATGTGATGCTTATAGATAATGATGAGCCTCTCACCTCTAAGGATGCTATGAATAATTCAGATTCTGAGAGATGGCTGGAGGCCATGAAATCTGAGATGGATTCCATGTATGAAAACCAAGTATGGACTTTGGTTGAACCACCTGATGGGGTAAAACCCATAGAGTACAAGTGAGTTTTCAAGAGGAAAACTGACATGGATGGAAATTTGCTGACCTACAAAGCAAGACTAGTGGCGAAAGGTTTCAAGAGAATTCATGGTATTGACTATGATGAAACTTTCTCACCGGTTGCTATGGTCAAATCCATCAGGATTTTGCTTGTGATAACAGCTTATTATGACTATGAAATCTGGCAAATGGATGTCAAGACCGCTTTCTTAAATGGGAACTTAGAAAAGGATGTGTACATGACAGAACCTGAGGGTTTTATTGATTCAAGGTTTGCTAGAATGGTTTGTAAGTTGCGACGATCCATTTATGGATTGAAGCAGGCCTCAAGGAGATGGAACATCCGTTTTGCTGAAACAGTCAAAGAGTTTGGCTTCATAAAAAATGAGGATGAGCCGTGTGTTTACAAAAAGGTTAGTGGGAGCCTTGTGGCATTCCTAGTATTATATGTAGATGACATATTATTAATAGGGAATGACATTCCTTCTCTACAGGCTGTGAAGACTTGGTTAGGAAAAAGTTTCTCGATGAAAGACTTAGGCGATGCTACCTACATCTTAGGGATCAGGATCTATAGAGATAGATCTAAAAGATTAATCGGCTTAAGTCAGAGTACATACATTGACAAAGTATTGCATCGTTTTGGGATGCAAGAGGCAAAGAGGGGCTATGTCCCAATGTCTCATGGGATAGTGATCTCAAAGAAAAACTGTCCTATATCATCAGATGATAAGGACCGTATGAGTAAAGTATCATATGCTTCGGCAATTGGTTCTATAATGTATGCAATGATATGTACTTGTCCTGATGTCTCGTATGCTTTTAGCATGACGAGCAGATACCAGCCTAATCCAGGTGAGGGCCACTGGATAGTTGTCAAGAATATTCTTAAGTACCTTAAACGGAATAAAAGTTCGTTCTTGATATATGGAGGAGATGCGAAGCTGGTTGTAAGAGGTTACAATAATGCTAGTTTCCAGAAAGATAGGGACGATTCTGTGTCCCAGTCTAGATTCGTGTTTTGTCTAGATGGAGGTGCTGTAAGCTTGAAAAGTTCAAAGCAAGAGGCAGTAGCTGATTCTATAATGGAAGTTAAGCATATTGCTGCCAGTGAAGCAGCCAAAGAGGCTGTTTGGATTTGGAAGTTTATTAGAGGACTTGGTGTGGTTCCATCGATCGCAGATCCAGTTGATCTGTATTGCGATAACAATGGAGCCATTGCACAGGCTAAGGAACCAAGGTCTCATTCCAAGGCAAATCATATACTTAGGAGATATCACCTTCTTCGAAAGATAAACGAGAGAGGAGATATGCATATATGTAAAGTGCATAATAATGATAATGTTGCGGACCCACTGACTAAGGCTTTGTCGCAGCAGAAGCACGAAGGTCACACTAGTTCCATGGGTATTAGATACATGGGTGATTGGCTCTAGTGCAAGTGGGAGATTGATAGTGTTAGTGCCCTGGAGACAATGTAGTTGTGCTTCTAGGAAAGACTATTTTGTTATTTGATGATTATGTTCTATGGATTATTCTACATTAATTTATTATGTCTTAATTTACTGCGATATAAATGTTAGAGTAATAAATGTCCTTGGAATATTGAACATGTATTCTATATCTTTAAGTATGTGACTTAAAAATGAGATTATATGAATAGTGTTTATATTCCTAAATATCCCTAATCGAGCATTATTATTAAGGGACAGTTATAATGCATAAAGATTAGTATGTTTATTGACAGATGACCACATCTCATTGGTCATAAGTATAGTGATACTAAAGTCAATAACATAGGTGCATGTAATATTATACATGGCACTGGATTAACCCGTTGTGAGATTCTACATGTTAATAAGGTCATTAGAAAGACTCACAGTGATAATGGTGTAATGATCCTTAGACTTGACATCATTATATTTCTATATGAGGATTAATATACTTTGACTACATTAAAAGTTACCTTTAACCGGGTGATGATAAAAGTGGAGATCGGGTATATTATGAGTCGTATGAGAAATATGAATGATAGATATAGGATTTAACCCTCCTATTATTAGGAGAGATATTATTGGCCTCTTGATTGAGTGAGACTATGAAAATGCATGGTCATGCTCAAATATTGATTTGTTTTAATAGTCTACTCATTGATCAAGGAAATTCGGAATAAACGTTGAAGAGGATGACTAATGACATGCCTCGAGTTTAGTCTATAATATATGGTTAAAGGGATTATATTAAATGGAAACATTAATCACGAAAGGTTTAATTGGATCACCAATTATTATTATTACTTGGGTAGCAATGATGTATTACTAGATGCCGCTCATTGTTTATAATTTTTTTATTGGATATTAAAATTATTGCCAACATAATAATAACCTAAAGGGTTACACAATAAGAACGTTTAAAAGGAGTTTTAATTTAAATTAAGAATTCAAATTAAATTATTAAATTCGAAATTGGATATTTAATTAATTGAGCTAGTCTTAATTATAATTAAATATAATTCGAATTTAATATTAAAACCAAATAAGAATGGGTTTGGAGAAGCCCAATTCGATTTAGGGTTTAGCCCAATCTCTCTTCCCTATAAATACATTATGATGTATTGTTTAGGGTTACACTTTTGCAATTCGTTTTTAGAGAAAAACGTATGAGAGGCTAGAGAGAGAGATAGGCATGTTCTTCGGCTAGTACCGGCTCCGGTGATCGTTGGACGATCAAGCGTTCGTGTGGACAACTTTGGCAACGTAGATCTCGAAGAGGGCTGCGTGGTGATTGCTTTGGACCTCCATCTGTCATCAATTTGTAAAGATTCTTTAAGGTAATCATCTAATTCCGAATTAAATATCATGTTTTTGCATGGATCCTGTGATAGGGTTTCGATTTTATTGTTTTTAATTATTGCTTTCCGCTGCGTTTGTTGCCTCGAAACCCTTCAATAACAATCCATGGCAAGTTTAGAAACCGAAATTAAATTCCTTCTAAACGAAGGTACATAAAGACAATTGTTCAAAACCAAAATCCTATCATCGCCAAAAGATAATGTAATTATTCCAACTGCAACTATTGCTACTTTCGTAGCATCTCCCATGAACACATATATCTCTCCATCTCTAAGCATTCTGGATTGTTGGAACCCCTGCATAGAGTTACAAACATGGTCAGTGGCTCCTGTATCTACACACCAAGTGCTCGTAGATATAGCCGCTATATATGTTTCTGTAACTAGAGAAAGAGACATACCGGTATTGTTTGTCTTCTTAGGAAGAGGACAATCCTGTTTCCAGTGACCTGACTGCTTGCACCTGAAGCACTTGCCCTTAGGCTTTTTTACAGCACCTTGAACTCCCACTGCATTAGCAACCTTTCCAGCTTTCTGTGTCTGAACCTTTTTCCTCTTCTTGCCTTTTGGCTTAGGGGAAGAAGCTTTCTCAGCCACATTCACTTGAACATTCTGCTCAAAGAGTCCTTCAGCTACCTAAAGTTCTGTCAGAAGTTCCGCGAGACTATACATCCTTTTGTTCATGGTGTAATTCAAGCGGAACTGCTCAAAACTTTTAGGCAGACTCATAAGGATGATATCGATCTGGGTTTCCCCATCAATATCAGTACCAAGGATCTCCATCTCATTCAGATGAGACGTCATCCTGAGAACATGATCCCTTACAGGTGTTCCTTCAGCCATTTAAGTGTTCATTAAAGCCTTCATTGCTACTTGCCTGGCAGCCCTATTCTGTTCTCCAAAAAGTTCTTTGAGATTAAAGAGCATATCTGAAGCAGTGGCCATAGCCTGATGCTGATGCTGCAAAACACCCGACATTGCTGCCAGAATGTAACATCACGACATCTCATCAGCCTTAACCCACCGCTTATAATACTCCTTCTCACTTTCAGGAGCATCTTCAGCAGGCTGATCTGGCTTGGGTTCATAAGTACAAAATTTGTACTCCTTAGCAGTCAACACTATGTCCAAATTACGTTTCCATTCAATATAGTTCAGTCCAGTAAGTTTGTTATCCTTAAGTATGGTGAATAGTGGATTAAAGCCCATAATGATCTAATCCTGAGAATCATACATGTAACACATAATCAGAGAGTTGCACAAATCTTAAAACCTATTGGTTTCCTCTAACAATTAATTAAAATTAATGCACTAATATTTAAACACCATAAGTATCTGGTATGCCACGATGGGTGACATATATACCACTTAAATTCGTTTAAATATTACTTCGGTCCTATTACTAAATAATACGCCACGTTAGGGTGGACTATATATTATTTTTCATAGCTAAGTGTATACCATTATTAAATCTTAAATTACTTAAACCGAATACATCCGTTTGATATATTAATGGATAATTCCCAGGTCTCGGAGGAGTCACAACGGCCTCGCTTAATACCCAATTCCTAGACAGAATTCTCCATAGTCAACATCAAAAGAGTATTCAATTTTCGTAACGAATTCTATGAAACTTGGTATGTCACGTTAGGGTGATCTATATACCTTTCAATATTCGTTATTTAATTTAAGAATTTTGTTCTAGTAATTTCTGTAACCTTTTTAAATACCGTAAATAGTACACCACGTTAGGTGATCATATATACCATCTACATTATTTAAAAGGTTATATTACATACAAAATAATGGAGACCGTGGGATTTAATTCCTAATTAATTCCCTCACCCACTTAGAATTTTTATTTAAAAAATGAGGAATTTTAAAATTAAATGGAGCCTATGTCATTACAATTATGTCTAGCATGCATTCAAAATACACACATAATTTAACAACATATAACATTTAATTAAAGCAATAAATAAAATATCTATGTCCATGTCGTCCTAATTATGTTAAACATGCAATTAAAAATTACACACATAATTAAAAACACACATAATAATTATTTAAAGCAATAATCAAAAAAATAAATAGCGGAATTAAAATTAAAAAAATCCACTATTATGGCCCCTAAAAATAATGTGCTGCAGCCCTGCTCAGTTAGCGCGTGGGAAAAAATTCTGCCTTCCAGTACAGTGGCGCAGACACTGATTGCATTACAGGCCCTGTTACAGCTGTTGCGCATGCAACACATGCGTTACATCCTTTTTGTGCCGCGGCCAACCTGTTGCGCATGTCACACATGCGTGGCACACTTTTCCTGTCCGCCAACCTGCTGCGCATGCCATACATGCGTGACACCCTTTCCTGTTTCTTTTGGTGCTGCCTGCTTTGCTTCTGAATTCCTGATGCTTAATCGATTAACAGCCATAGCAGGCCCTTCAATCAGCTATGCAGCGGAACAAAATAACTCCGGAATTGATTTTCAGTCATATGTAATCATTACAAAATACCCGGATTTTTACAAAATTGAATAAATAATTACATAAAAAATAGATCTAAAACAAAACTAATTTTGTAAAATCTATTCTAACACGATCAACCCTCGTGTTTAACAACCACGATAAACCACGTGGAAACCAAACAAAAAATTAACCACGATTAAACCACGTGGGATCCAAACACATAATTAAAATATACATGGCCATAATAGTGGATACTAAACAACCTGCAAAAAGATTATTATCCAAGCCTACCACTATATACATGCATATATAATTACGACATGGACATCGTATCAAAAATCGAAGAACCATAAAACCAGGCTCTTGATACCAATTGTTGGGACAATCAGATCTTGGCACTGCGATTTTTGATACAATAAATTAACGAGTACGAATAGAAAAGTCACCTTGTTAACGGTTGATTCCATGCTCTTCTATTGTATTCCCAAATTCCCTTGAGCGAAGTGTGGCCTTCGACTTCTCAAGTTCACCTCTCTTCTTGCTCCTGGGTGGCTACAAAATTTTTTTGACCAACCCTAGCAAGAAGAGAATAAGAATATATATAGGGCTACAATAGAGATCATGGACAATTAGGTTAGGCCTCCCAATGACATTCTGAGCCCAGCCCAATGTCATTAAATATTAATTCAATCCACTAAAGAATTAATATTTGCACTACCTTTCCTAATACCGTAATTGAATTAATTAATTCGGTTCCAATATTATTTGCTTATTAAATTCCCCATGTTTAAAATATCGCATGTCCATTAATTAAATAAATTACTGATAATTCATTTAATTAATATCTTTTATCCTTAATTATCCACTCAACCGTTATTTAATTATGCCGGAATAAATCCACCTGCAGGGTTTCACATAATTAAATCTTTTTGAGTTTTCAAGGTGACATCATTAACCCGAATACTATCAGGACATGGATTCCTTCAATAAATAATATCCACCATATATATTATTCCATCACCCAAAATATAATGAAATAAATCAAAAGAATTATTTCATATATAAATCAAAGCATGTAAATAATATACACGTGTCAATTACTATATCTGGATTAAGAACCTAAGCATTAATAATAACATAAAATCTTAGTTCTCCTTCTTAATCAGTTTAAGGGAACAATTCTAAATTTAATCCTGTTCAATATACACAAAGTATACTAGTATTATTTAATAGTCAATATAAACTATTCTAAATAATACTACAGCCATACCAGTGGATTGTCCAATACCACCTGTGCTGTGAACCTTATTATATTATATAAACCGTATTTAACAATCTAATATTCTGTATCCCATTTGATACTAGATTGTCCACAATATATAATATTAGACAGCATGTAAACATTTAAATGATTCTCAATAAAACTGGGCCAGAAATAAATGTATATACTATAAATAAATATTTTCAGTATACACCAACAGCTGGTTGTTCATTTGATTGTGCTTCATCTTCATCAATCAACATTTGCTTGATGAGTAAGGCTTCCTCATCAATTTCAAGTGTTCATTCTTTAAAGATAGGTGCCTTAGTATTTTTCAAAACATGAGGCACATTCTCATGAACAGCCTTGTCATCTTCAATGACAGCACAGTCTTTCCTCTTCTTGAGAGTATCATAATCAAAGCCAATAGCAGCCTTTGCATTTTCCTGATGTTTCTGATGATAGGACAGCAATAGGCTAGAGGAGTTCTTAAAGGTCTTTAGTTTAAACTCATTTTCAGCTAATTCATCCTTAAGAGCCTTTTCAATCTGACTAGAACATAGAACCTTATTCACTAGATATTCAACGTCTTTCTTTAAGGTTTTATACTTGCATAGCAGTTAGCTCTAGTTCCTCATTTCTTTTGTTTAATAGTTCATTTTTAGCAGACAATTTCACAATCTCTTCATTAGGAGCAGTCATACTGGTATGAACGTTAAACATCTCAACAGATAATTGTTTAATTATAATCTTGTATTGAGAAATAAACATGTCTATAGTAGTGAGAGATGGTACCTGAGAGTCTGATGAAGATGTTTATTCCTTGGAATTGGCCATCAGGGCATAGTTGCAGAATTCTTGCTCTTCTTCATCACTGTTAGTATCATCCCAACACTTCCCTTCAGCTATGTAGGCCTTTCCTGGTGTTTGCTTTCTCAGAAGGGCCTCATACTTAGCTTCAAGCTCAAGAAACTCCTTATCCTTCTTTTTAGGCTTCTTGCATTCACTAGCAAAATGCCCTAGGTCATTGCATCTATAACATCCACAGATGACCTATCCACATAGCCAGTTTGAATTTATTCTTGTTTGGCTTCACAGGTGCCTTGCTCTTGTTGAATGATTAGTTTTAAGGTCTAGGTTTGAAAGATTGCTTTCTCTTGAATATGATGTTTGGGAATTTTCTGGCCATGAAAGCATATGAAGTATTTTCCATAGCATCTAACTCCACAAGAGTGTAAAAATCATCTTCTTCCTTCTCCTCAACAGTCTCAGGCACCTCAACTTCAGGTTCATCATCCACTATTTCTTCTATCCTTAGATGACTTATAGATGCACCAAGGTATTGAATAGATTTGTTGACAATCAAGGCACATGATGTATTGACCATTCTGCCTTGGTTGGCTTGGATAGCCCTCTTCTGAAGTAGCTCAAGCTCATGAGTCTTCAATACACCATAGAGCACGTCATATGTAACTCTGCTCAGATCTCTTTCTCTTAGAGAAATGACCCTCTGCTCTAGGTGGTTGGGTGAAGAGAGTAGAAACTTCATATTTAGTTCCTTGGTACTGTAGACTTTTCCATTCATCTGTTGCTCGGTCACTAGCTTATGAAATCTCTCAAATATTTTAGTAATGCTTTCTTTAGGCTGAGCCATGAAAGCTTCACACTGAGTGACCAGTATCTGTTTTTTGTTTCCTCTAACTTCCTATGTCCCTTCACACAGAATTCCAATGTGATCCCACATCTCTTTTGCTGTTGTACATGAACCTATGTTGGCAAACATTGACAGCTCCATTGAATCTATGATCAGCAGCATGAGATGGCTGTCAAGAGCAACCTTCTCTTTTTCTGTGTCTGTCCATTTAGATGGTTCTTTGGGAACGTAGGTTCTTGGAATGGTTATTGTTCCAACAGTTGACTCAGCAATTTCTTGGTGTGGAACAAAAGGACCATTCTTGAGAATCTCAGGGTATAAAGGGTTAGTCGCTTTGATGAACAACATCATCTTGATCTTCCAGAGGTTGTAGTTGTCTTTATCAAACTTATGGACCTTCACCGTTCCCGTAGTCTTTGGTGTATTCATGATCTTTTCCTGTTTTGACTAACAGCCTGCTCTGATACCACTTATTGAGTATGAAATACACACACAAGAAAATATAGAGGGGGTGAATGTATTTTCAAACTTTTCTTTGAATATGAATCTTAAGAACGTTTGTTTGATGGTTTAATATGTTTGTTGTTTGTGTAGTTAAGTGTGTGTTTGTGGTTAACAAAATATTTAGGTGCGGAATCTAAACACAAGAACATGATCACTCACTTTAATCTAATATTTTATTAGATAAAGATTTGCTACAAACTGTGAATACAAATTTTAGTATTTTCAGCTGCATTTTTCTTAGAGAGATGTTATCTATGAATGTATGAAAAACTCCATTAACTACGAGGGAAGTGAGGTTGTACACTTATAGAACATGTGTACAACCTACTTACTACAAATGTAGTGACAAACAAAATTACTTTTTAATTTGTCTATCCCTTTTTGAGTAAGTATCCAAGCAACATGTAGTTTGACTTTTCTTTAACCTACCCAGATCCACTTCTTTAGCAGCTTGTCTCCTGTAACAACTCTCCAAGCTTTTTTTAGACTGTCCATGTTCACTTTACAGTACAGTGGTCCTAAAAGTGTCTTGGCTTGCTACAGGTTTCTGACTTGTACATTTTCCAATATTTTGTCTTTAAGAATCCATTTGAGAAGTAACCACGTGATTGATTCGAGAACTAGAATTGACTTGTTAGATAACTCTAGGTTCTCGAATACTGTATTATTGACATATCGAATCACTTCTCGAATTGGTCTTTTCTTCAGGAATCCTTGACTTATCGAACAGAGCTTATGGAATTCTTGAGATGTCGAATAGCTTCCAGAAGTCTTGAGATATCGAATGTAGCTTTGACTTGTTGGCTCTTTGAGAACTCAAATGCTACTTTGACTTGTTGACTTCTTGAGTTCTCGAACAGTGTCTTTTGAGATATTGAATCCCTGACTTCTTGAAAGCTAGAATTATCGAATAGACAAATCCAACTGTGTTTATTTTGACAGCCTTGTTCTTCAAGCTTGAGGCATGATCTCTGGATCTTCTTTCAAGCATTATTTCTTGACTTAATTTACAGTTACATAGATAAAATTTTGATGCCTATTACAAGTACTAAATACAAGTAGAAACTATACAACTAGAGGTTCCCTTAAATAAGGAATCGTGTAAGTAATGCAAAGCATTACAAACGATTAGGCTTGCCTCTGTGACTAACAATACAAACAACCTAAAAATACATAAATATAGATATAGCATGCTGACTGACCCCAACTCTACTCACCTGAATCTTTTACAAGTAATGGTATGAAACAATCAACCCAACATCTAATTACTTATTATTATTGCAAACAAAATTAAAATTAAAATCATTATTACAAACCCTTGTTCAAAAGTTCTAACTACCAGTTCTCACAACTAACTCAAAAACTCTCAACTACTGAGCTTTCTGTGCATCTACCTCAGATGGCAACTCAAAAAAAACCACAACAAGGTCACGGAAGGTGCGCTTCGTCGCTATCTGAATAGTACGTACCATGATTCTCAATATACTATCAAAAGGGTTAGACAAGATAATAATGAGCTAACGCTCAGCAAGTAACTAGATTACTTAACTGATAACAACAATAGCAGGATATCAAATGAGTAGCTAGAAACAGTGTAAAATAACACTGGCATTTGATAATAACAGGATATCAAAATGAATAGCTAGAAACAGTGGATAATAACACTAGCATTTGATAATAAAAGGATATCAACTGATAGACAGGATACCAATGGATTTCTGGATATGTATAAAGCAGTTGACATTTCAAATGGTAAACCAATTCCATTCCATAGTAACTTAAAAGTAATCATTCACTTTATGAAAACTGATTGGAGGTTTTTACTCATCAATAGACAATACAGGTGATCAGCCACATAAAGTCCCTCTAACGGACATAAAGTCCCTCGGGACATTAAAATAGCTTGGGTTCCTAAGAGGCAACACATTGGCCTACAAAGGTGCTGGACTGGTCCCACCAGAACTATAGCATAATATACACAAACAGGTTGGACCGGTGTTATCCGATCACTTATGCCTCTCCAATCTTTAGGAATCCGTAGAAACCATTTTGATGAAGTTCCTAAACATTTATAAAACATTCTCTAGAAAATAGTAAAGCTTAGAAGAGCTTTAAATTTTGAAAATACTTTGGCTTGTAAAACATTTTGATTTGTAATGATAAAAGTCAAAGGGTTTGACTAAGTATTCTGAATTCAAAGAAATAGGGTTTACAAGTCTGAATCATGAAGATATAGATTCAATGGCTCTAGGGCAAATGATGAGGGAATAATAAAGAGTTTCAAATTCAAAGGTCAAAGATGTGTGCTATAACAGTTTTTAGGGCAATTGATCAAGTTATAGAGTTTGAGGAATAATAATAAAGGTAATCAAGTTCTTAGATCAGTGATTAGGTCACAATGAAGTTTTATAATTTTTAAGGTCAATACAGGTTCAACTGGTTACGGACACAGGTCATGTAGAACACTGGTTTATCCGTCAGTCAATTTGGTTTATTTAAGGAAATCTTTATGACATATATGGTCTAGAAGCAAATAGAAAGAATTATGCTATTTAGGGTTTATAGGTGGTCAAGCTTTTTTTTTTTTTTTTGCTAATTAAAAAATTTTATACCAAAGGAAAACGGATACAATTCTAGGGGCATACCCCGCGATTCAAAAAACGCTAACCAATGGAACATCAAAGCAAACTACAAATCAGGACAAACCCTCAAGTAATTAAATTACTTGAGGGATCAACTAGACAAGACTACATGAAAGACGGCTAGGTAAACTAGCTTAAACCATGGTTCATAACTGGTTTAGAATCAAAGATTAAAAAATGCCAAGATGGCATCCCAACATTCACTCTCCTACCAAACAACAATCCAAGGTTGATAACAATATCAACGATGACAGGATAGCCCCCAGTTGCTGAACCAATGCCAAAAGCAACATTGTCACAACCAAAATCCATCAGTTTGTGTGACCTCCCCTTTTGATTCTTCACGACCTTTATCTTCGTGACTTCTTTGGCATGAACATCACCATCCTTGCGAGACACCTGGTCTTCACCAAAATCATGAAAAAAATGATTTACATCCTGCGTTGCTGCAATGCCCAGACTGCCAGCATCTTCATTAGGGTGCCCCTTGCAAACCACTTCCTTGCGTTCCACACCCATAACATTAGTTTCAGAATCAACCTGCAAACGGGCTCTCTTGATACCCAGGATCCACTGAGACTCAGCACCACTGAAAACCAGACTCCAAATCCAGTTTAAGCATATCTCCTTGAAACTCAGCGAAACCTTGATAAGTAATGCATTCAAAAATGCATTCTTGAAAAAACCCAAAAATGCATTCGCACCAGACTTTCCCACAAGTCTAACAACCTCTTTTCTGACTTCGTGAATCAAAGTCGGCCATAGATTTACCACATCATCACAAACGTTTATGGTTATGCTTTGAGGAAAAACCTCAAACACCTTGTGCGCCTTCATCATAGATTCCATAAAAAAAGGAATAACCAGATTAATCATATCCCTAACGTCAACAATGCAACCCACTATGAAAGTACGGAGCACCTTGACCTTAAACATCAACATTCGTGTCGTCGTGACTGCAAAAAGAATTGCATACACAAATCTGCATATATCCATCACCTGGGCATCCTTTCCTCTTTGGGCCAATTCATCAAACACTTGAAAAACATTGCTTATACCTCCAACCATGGAAGTACCAATCGCCTTTGGAAGATCAGCTGTGACAATAACCAGAGGAGAGGAAATTTTAGAGCCATCACCCAAAGAAACATGCTCAATTCCAGTCCCTTTAACATCAATGGGGTTGTCATCAACAATGAAACCCTCCAAAACATACCCTTCCGATCTCAAATCCAGAAGCGTATCATCATTTTGAAAACCCTCTGGACGTACAAACCCATCTTTCGATTTGGATGAAACGTCATCTAGATCTGAGAGAACCCATTGTAGCTTTGTATCAGCAACTTTCGCCCCACCCAAATCAACATTAGTTCCGACTGTAGTGCGAAACACATCTTTCGCTGAGGCAGTAACCCTTGTCTCTCACTGTCCTGTTTTACTCGGACATCCTCCAAAGGATACACAGTCACAAGGTACATGCAAGGATAGGTTCAATAAGATTTATGATCAACATGGTATGAGATAGGCATGCTTAAATCAACAGGGCATAACAGTTTCAAGAATATACTTCAGAGAAAAGACAGAGTTACTTGCCTCCGGTAGAATGCAATAGCTAATAGCTCAGTCACTGATACTCAACCTTAGCCTTTCCTTTGTTACTAGGTCCTACGTCCTTCGTATCTACATAAACCATATCACTACTTTAGAATACTATACTTTCTTAATCGTCTAATCCTGATCTACCCAAACGATTCTTATAACGATTTATTACTTAACATATATAACACATACCTGTTATACAAATTAAAGCGTCTCGTACTCAGATAATCACTTAATCACGTAGCTCATAGAACATGCAAATCACATATATCATTTAAACACTTAGTGTATAAGGTCAATTCGACTTAAACACAGTTACACTATACTACTAAACAATTCACGATTTATAATTCTCACGAAAATCAGGCAGCGTCTCCTTCGTAAATAGTCTAGCCCTTCGGAAATATCCGACTCAAAACCAAATCAATCCGATGGATTTAAAATCCACCTACAAGACCAAACTTATACCATTTACACTACTACTTAATCTGAGATCATCCAGCAATTATTGATAACTAACAACTTAATTCATTTTGGAATAAAAATCATTAAAGCATACTTAATTAATTATTACTAACTATCCGCATGCTATTATTTTCGCACCTATTATTCAAAATAAATTCGAACACATTCTAGTTCATACATATAAAATTCGTAAATTCAGAATTTAACACAATAATCATATGCATAAAATTAAAATTAATTTTACGACTCATGTTCATCATCGTCGAATTCACCGGCTCATTAAGAAATCATTACCGACGGGAAAAAGCTTCGGTGGTACTCTTAATTGAGCCTCCAACACAAAATTTCTACCAATTATTAAGTAGTTAAAATCGAATATAATCATGTATAAGCATTATAACCGAACTGGACAGCAAGGAAATCGAGTTATAACACGAGCAACATAACCAAACAAAGCTATATATACATATATATTCAAACACGAACTGCCCAACTCAACACCAACATGATTCAAGCATATAAATGGATACTAGAATTCATGGGCATCAATTTAACAAAAAAAATCGTAGCTAATTAGTCAAATCCCGAAATGGGTTTTACAAATTTCTTCATAAAATCAACATGCATCGACAGTAGGAGATAGAGGGTTGAAAAATAGACACAACCCCGGTCTCGGATTGTACAAACCGGCCGGAAAAAGGGGCCAACGGAGAGGAGAGATAGAGTGTACCAAGAGAAAGAGTCGAGAGAATAACAGAGCAAGAAGAATGAACAGGATGGATTGGAATGGAGGGGAAGTGGTGATGGTGATTTTATAAACTCCAAAGGCAAGACTGTAAACTCACACATGCTAATTACTTTTCTAAAATCTGATTTTTAATACACTATTAAATCGAAATAAAATAGGAAATGAGGAGAAAATATTTCTAAACATTTTTAAAATAAAGTTTATGAAATTAGGAACATCCCCATATTTTTAAAATAATTTTTAAGTCAAAAATGAATTTATTATGAATTTTTGAAATAAAAGACCTTTAAATATAATAAAGCTTTTTAAATCATTTTAAAATACTTAAACACACAAATAAATACACCCAACACTTTTAAAATTCAATATCATCACAAAGATAATAATGTAAAAGATTTCATGATTTTAAACGACTCCAATGATTTTATAAAAGTTTTAGAAGATAAATAATGCTTATTTAAAATAGTTTTAAATGCTCAAAAATGCAAATAAAAATATACGAGCACATACGACACTTGCAATTCATCACATAATAATATAAACATGATTTCACACATACCTTACCTTCGCAGAACTATTCATAGCACATAATTCACCTTTAACAATTATTAAACACTTTAAATAATTACGAAAAATTCTAGGTCGTTATATCCTTCCCCACTTAAAAGGATTCTGTCCCCAGAATCTCACCTAAGTAAATAAATGAGGATATTAACGAGCATTTCACTCTCAAGCTCCCAAGTTGATTCTTGAACTGTAGGATTCCTCCATAATACCTTAACCAATCTAACAATCTTATTTCTAAGCTTCCTTTCTGTCCTATCTTGAATTTCTACTGGTTGCTCTTCATACGATAGGTCTGGTTGAATCTCGATGGGTATTCATACTCGATCACATGACTCATACTTGGATTATATTTCTTAAGCATGGATACGTGGAAAACATTGTGAATGTGATACATATGCGGTGGCAACGCCAATTCGTAAGAAACTTTCCCGGCTCGCTTCAAAATCTCAAACGGTCCTACATACCTTGGACTCAACTTTCCCTTCTTACTGAATCTAGTCACTCCTTTCCATGGTGATACCTTAAGCAACACTTGATCTCCTACCTCGGAACTCATGTCCTTCCTGGGTTTATCTGCATATTTCCTCTGTCTATCCTGGGCAGTAACCAATCTCTTTTGAATGATCTCTACTTTTTCCTTTCTCTGTTGGACTAGCTCTGGTCCCAAAATCTTCCTTTCACCAACTTCTTCCCAATACACTGGTGATCTACACCTCCTTCCATACAAAGCTTCATACGGTGGCATCCCTATACTCGCGTGATAAATGTTGTTATAAGAAAACTCAACTAGTGGTAGATGTTCTGTTAACTTGAATAACTTGTAGAAGGGGGGGTTGAATACAAGTTATATAATCGTGTCTGATTTTTGCTTGATTATATGAACAAGAATAAACGAATGAATCAAACTTTGTTTGTATTAAAATAATCAAATACAAACTCTACCAGAGGTGTACAATACCTTTAGCAGCTGCTGACAATACAAATCTCTCTCTCTCTGTTTGTTTTGAACTCTCGAATACAAATCTTACGAACTCACTCTCTTTTTTACAATGATATAGAGAGAGTATTTATAATGCTACCTATCAACTAATAACAGAATTATAATCTATCTACGACAATGTTCTACCGTCCAGTTGATAGTTTCCATCAATAGAGAATTTATTTCCTTCACGATATCTTCTTGCTTGTTTTTCAAAACAACGATCCTGTTTTATAGCACTTTCCAGTTTCTGTAGCATCCATAATGACATTATTAGTAACACAACTGATATCAGGATTTCCCATTGCATCAGGATCTGATCATCCCATTAGTATTTTATCAGGATCTGACTTACTGTATCAGGAACTGCTCCTCTGTTCCTGACATGTAGTCCCCGATACACTATTCCTGACATGTAGTCTCTGACGCACTGTTCCTGACTAAACTCTACAGATTACTATCTAACACATATATCCTATACAAAGTGCTAAATCCTTTATAAGATCAGGATATACAAGAAGTATTAGCAAAATTCTATTCTTAACATCACAACTTATGAATTATTCCTAACAATCTCCCCTATTTATGCTTTAGAATCTGAAGCATAAATCTAAGTTGTAGATGTCAAAACATATAACAATACAACCAGAATAGAATTTATGAATTCAAGATCATGAAGTTAAGTACCTTCTTCTTCAGATGTAGACATGTATCTAGTACTTAAAAGAAAGAATTCAACTATTTGATGCTTCTTTTCCTTTACCACTTCCACGATGAAATTTACCAACTTTGTCACCCTTGTTTCTGTTCCCAGTCTGTTTATCTCCCCCAGTCTGTTGTTGTTGTTGCTGTTGTTTCTGAATTGTTTTTATCTCCCCCTTTTTGACATCAGCAACATGAATTCCAAGAGATTCAGTAACAGAACAAATGAGATTCATCAGAACTGCTTGATTGTCCATGATAGTGACTTGGTTATTTTCAAGAATTTGAAGTCTCGATTGAATATCATTTTGAGATTTCTGAATGTCCTTAAGAATTTCAGAATTAACTTCAATGTTGGAAGTGCTTGTTGTATCTTCAGATTCAGATGTAGAAAGAACATTATCTTCGAGTCTTGTAGAAGAAGTTGCTTGTTGAGAACGATATTCAAGTAATAATACTTGAGTAGAAGTACAAACATCTTCATTTTTCTGATCTGGAGCTGAAGTAAAATCATCTTGTCCTTCACCAGTATTCTGTGTACTAACATCTACAAATCCTGACTCCTCCTTAGATTGATCAGATATTGTTGATGTCGCAATTCTAACTGAAATTGGAAGTACATACAAAGGAATACTAGGATCATTAGGAATTTCTTCTGGTACTGGTTGAGTAGAAGTTTGTCTTTGCCTTTCACCTCTTCTGATAATGATCTCTGCAAGCCTTTCTTTCTGTTTCTGAGCTTTAACTTCTGGCTTTGCATTGTGATGTGCTAAGTCATTCTTCTCATACATCTTGATAAAAGAATAAGTACCAGCATCCATACCAAGATTTTCAGACCAAGATTCAGAAAAACCTGATCCCAGAAATTAAACAATGGTGGTTTCCTAATTTTCTCCCCCTCACTATGGAGTTGATCATCCATACCCTCATTCTCACTTTGACTATCTAAAGTCAACACTGTTTCTACCTCTCCTTTTGCCTGGTCAGGAGTCAGCCTCTCTGTGTGTGGATCTATATCCATCTTTTCAAGTGTATCACTCAAATTTGGATAAGTGCTCTCATGACCTACAGAAAAATAGGGGTTAGAAGAAGTTTTTATACCTGAACTCACATGGAGAGAGGGTTCCTCATATGGCATGGGGCTTGAGGTTTTCTCCAAGGAGTGAGCTTCTATAGTCTCTAAACCCTTACAAACGTCTACTTTCTTTCCAGAAACTACAGGCTCCAGTATACCACTTTCAGGTTTTACACTAGACTCTGATGTCTTCAGTAATACCTCATTAGACACCATAGCTAATATGCCACCGTCTTTAAGTGTTGATTGCTGAGAGACACCCTCACGGTGGATAGACTCTGAAAGAACAATATTGGTTTGATCTTCAGGAAAATCAATCAAAGTCATTCCTCCCATATCATAGGGTTTCTCACTTGCAATTTCAGTCATCACAGAAGACCTTTCAGCATCATCAATCACAGTTCCTGAGTCATCCAACCTCTGACTAGATGGTTCTTGTGTTGCAGTGGCTGTGATATGATCTATTCTACTATTCACCATTGGTGCAATAGTATCTTCTGTTGACTGCTTCCCTCTATCAACTACCTCCTCTTGTTCAACTTGAGCTGAAGCATCTTCAACAATGATATCCTTGTCAAATAGATATGCATGAAGTGATTGAAGTGCAACATGCTTAGGAAGTCCAAATTTCTTGTGTAACTCCTTTCTGACTGATACATAGAAGTATGTCTTCATTAAATCAAGCCTTTGATGTAACAGTCCATATTCTTCAGGAAATGAAAGTTTAGGAACTCTTTCAATCAAAAAATCTAGAACAGGCCTGAAAAGCTTCACTTTTAGAGAAATAAGTTCCATAGCCAGTCTGTATGTCAATGTAGTTTCCCATGAAGAATCAAGATCCAGATCTCTCTTGCCAGATACTGACATGGATATAGCATTATTTGTAGAGACCTGCATAATGTTAGTTGGACTTGACATGTGTGTAGGTGACAAATGAATCTTTCTCATTGTTCTCCTAGTATAGTGAGCAACAGATTCGTCTTGAGAAGACTCAAGAGGTGTAGACACAGAAGTGATCTTGGGATGGGATCCTTTTTCAATAGACACAGTCTTTTGAGAGACAGTATCCAGTAAATGTTTTCCCTTTTTAAGAACTACAGCCTTTTAAGAGATTGCAGCCTGGCTGTGACTAGGTGTTCCGTCTCTTTGTCCTAGCTTAGAAAGTTGAATTGCAGCCTTCAATTCTGCTCTCTCAGCAAGAGATATATTATCATCATCTTCACTAGAACTACTACTTGAAATAACAAATCTGCTCTCCCTTACAACTGATGTCTTTTGAGAAACACCAGAGGTTGGCTTCTTTGAAACAATAGGCTGTGGATCAAAATTTGGTTCTAGAATTGTTTCAGAGACTGTAATATTTTTGGCTACTTGGGTAGACACAGGGGGGTTCTCCTCCAATTGAGATTCCTGAGTCATTTCACCACCAAAGAAAGAAGAATTATAGATAGTAGGAAGATGAGTTCTTAGAAGTACCTGAACATGATTTGGATAGTGTAATGCAGGTATTTCATCTAGATTCTTTTCACTGTCCTTCTTTGTAATGTCAGAGAAAATTCTCTTTTGCTGTACATAAGAAGAAACACAATACTCTCTACCAAATCTAGCTTCAGCATCAGGAATGAAATGGTTAATAAACAGTTGCATGAATCTGTGATTATAAACCATATTCCTGTCATGATCTCTTGACCCAAGTTTGATACACATCTGACTTAAGATAATGTGACCAAAATTAATTACTCTGTTATAAAGCAAGGCACATGCAATATATGATGTAACAGCAGTAATTTGTTGAAAAGAACTACATTTACCAATAGTAGTTAGACAAAAGAAGAATTGTATTTCATTTCCATGTATGTAATGCTTTTGATTAATGAAAATCCAAGTTTTCTTTATATCTACTTGTCTATTGTTGTTTACTGACTCACATGAATAATAATTTAAATTATCAGTATGCATGTAATAAAACTTGCTAATCATAGACTTAACAAAACTCAGAATTGAACCAATAAATAACATGAACTTCAAAATTGGAAACAGTAAGACACACAAATTTCACAATCCTGATACTGACGAAACAATCCTGATGTCAATACTGATGACGTCAACATACTGATAGCAATCCTGATGTTTATTAACATGTCTATCATACTGTAATTTATCAAAGTACAGTGTTACAGCTTAAGCATTTAACCATCAAGTATAGATCCTGACAAAATATCAAGTCTATAAGCTGAAACAACATACCTTGCTACTTGTGCAGATGTTAAAGATCTAAAAATTTAACATTCCTAACTCACTAACCAATCTAATGAATGTAGCCTCATCAAGTGGTTTAGTTAGAATATCTGCAAGTTGTTTGTCAGTAGGAACAAAATGAAGTTCCACAGTACCATTTTCAATATGTTCTCTAATAAAATGATACCTGACATCAATGTGCTTAGTCCTTGAGTGTTGAACTGGATTTTCTGCAATTTTGATAGCACTAGTATTATCACAAAACATAGGAATATTACTAAGTGTCATACCATAATCCATCAACTGATTTCTTATCCAAAGGAGTTGAGCACAACAACTGCCTGCTGCAATGTATTCAGCTTCTGCAGTTGAGGTGGAAACTGATTGCTGCTTCTTGCTAGCCCAAGAAATCAATCTGTTTCCCAAGAATTGACATGTACCTGTAGTGCTTTTCCTGTCTATTCTACACCCTGCATAATCAGAGTCTGAATAGCCAATTAGGGAGAAATCAGATTCTCTTGGATACCACAAACCAAGATTTGGAGTTCCTTTGAGGTATCTAAAAATTCTCTTCACATCAATTAAATGAGATTCCTTAGGATCACTTTGGAATCTAGCACATAAACAGGTAGAGAACATTATATCTGGTCTACTTGCAGTTAGATATAACAGTGAACCTATCATGCCTCTATAGCTAGTGTTATCAACACTCTTTCCCTTAGGATCAGAGTCTAGCTTAGTGGCTGTTGCCATGGGTGTCTTTGCAATTGCACAATTTTGAAAGTCAAACCTTTTTAAAAGATCTTTGATATACTTTGACTGATTAATGAAAATACCAGTCTCAGTCTGTTTGACTTGCAAGCCTAAAAAATAATTTAGTTCACCCATCATGCTCATCTGATACTTAGACTGCATAAGCTTGCTAAACTTAGCACAAAACTTTTCATTAGTAGAACCAAATATAATATCATCAACATAAACTTGAACTAAAAGCAAATCACCTTTTATCTTTCTAAAGAATAGAGTTTTGTCAATTGTACCTCTTGTGAAACCATTTTCAAGAAGAAATTTAGACAAAGTCTCATACCATGCTCTTGGTGCCTGCTTCAGTCCATAGAGTGCCTTGTCAAGTTTGTAGACATGATTTGGAAACTTTGGATCAACAAAACCAGGTGGTTGTTCCACATACACTTCCTCATCAAGTTTACCATTTAGAAAAGCACTCTTTACATCCATCTGGTATACCTTGAATTTTGAATGAGCTGCAAATGCAAGAAACATCCTGATTACTTCCAATCTTGCTACAGGTGCAAAGGTTTCATCATAATCAATTCCTTCTTCCTGAGAATAACCCTTGGCCACAAATCTTGCTTTGTTTCTTACAATCATGCTAGATTCATCTAGCTTGTTTCTGAAAACCCATTTAGCACCAACAATAGATCTATCTTTAGGTCTTGGTACCAGTTTCCAAACTTTGTTCCTCTCAAACTCATTCAATTCTTCCTGCATTGCTATTACCCAATCAGGATCCTGTAAGGCTTCTTCAACCTTCCTAGGTTAATTCTTTAAGAGAAAACAACTGTACAAGCATTCATTTTGAATTGATCTTCTAGTTCGAACACCACTATTTGGATCACCAATAATCAAATCCTCAGTATGATCCCTTATCCATTTTCTAACAGGTGGTAGGTTGTTCCTGCTAGACTCTCCCAGTTTACACTAAAACACGCAAGCGTACGTGGTCACAAGTAATATAGATAGAAGTCAAGTTCATTCCCACAGAGATCTGGTTAGGTTTCAATTCAGTTCATGCACCTATGCAACAATGTATGATTATTATTCACTGCTAAGACAAATAACAAGATTAAGTTTTTACTAAATATAATTAACTAAGATACAAATTAACAAACTAAAAGTTACTAACTAATGAGAATTAAAATTGAATTACTTATATTCGAGAAAACATGGAATCCTAACTTCATCATCTACTTCACTTAGAGTTGATGCCTTTAATCAATGCATGTGATGGTTTTGATATCTGATCAGACAACACGGAACAAGTATACGCTACTTCTCAGTATACGAATACCAAACTAAACATACATCCACAAAAGAGATAGAAGATGAATAGACACCAATCATGCTTAGACCCTATATCTCTATAGAATTTGAAAACATAACGATTGAAGAACAAGTTATCCATATTGATCACATAGGGCAGCATAATATCTCTATTTACGCTACAAATCATGATGTTAAAACATCAACCTATCCTATGCGAATCAATATTGTTTTAAATTGGGCCCTAAATGAGTGGATAGTAGAATATTTCTGTATTGGGCCAAGCCCAATAACAAAAAAATATCTCAGCAGTCGGCACAAACAAAAATTGGGGAGAGAGATTGGGGGAAAAAAGGGGAAAACTAGGGTTTTAGAAATTGGGAATTTGGGGGAAATTGATTTGGGGAAGAAAATTCTATCAATTAGCTATATAAGTATATGTGTGTGTGTGTGTGTGTATGTGTAAGGAGTGTGTGTGTGTAGAGTAGGGGAGGTGCAACAGCGGCAGTGGAGGGGGAAACCCTCCGCGCGTGGCGGCAGGCGACGGTGGCGGTGGGTGGCGGCTGGAATCGCGAGGTGGAGGCAGTCGGGATAGGTAGTGGCTGTGTAGGGAATCTGTCGTGGTAGAGGTGAAGGAACAGCAGTGAGTGAGAGAGAGAGAGAGAGAGAGAGAGAGAGAGAGAGAGAGAGAGAGAGAGAGAGAGAAAGAGAGAGGGAGAGAGAGAGGGAGAGAGGGAGAGAGAGGGAGAGAGGGGGAGAGAGGGGGAGAGATAGAGAGAGAGAGAGAGAGAGAGAGAGAGAGAGAGAGAGAGAGAGAGAGAGAGACCAGCGGCGGAAGAGGCTGCGAGGGAGAGATTTTCCGGGCTTGGGTTCCGGTGTTGATATTGGTATGGTATCGTATTTTATTTTAATCATGTAATTGTTGTAATTATTTAATTGTCATTTTAGATTAAATTGTGATAATACTGTTGTAATTAAATTAGATCTAATTGCGAGTATGTTGTCTAATTTCTGAAATTAAATTTGGAAAGTTTGTAGTTGTTAATTATAATTGTTGAGATTAGTTGTGAGTCCGATATATGTTCGAGTTCAGTGATTGTTATTGTTAATTATTATTGTTGTGTAATAATTGGAGTTCATATGGTCTTAATTGTTGAAAATGGTTCTGGTAATATATATTTGCTAAATGTTGTAAGTTGAGTTAGAGTAATTGTTGAATGTCATAATTGTCGATTACATGGAATTGGTTTGTAAGTGGTTAAATGATTGTTAGTTATTAACTATTATATGTCGTATAATGAAGGAGTTTATATGACCTTACTAATTGTAAATGGCTTATATGGGTTAAATATCATAGTCGAGTCATAATAATTGTTGAATGTTGTATTTGTCAGATACTTAGTGGTGAATCATATGTGTGGTCAAGATGGTTTCGATTAAGTAATGTATAGTTTATTAAATTGTATACTTTGTGTAAATGTTAAGTTGTGATTTCTGAAACGTACCACTGGCCTTAGAGGCTGTATGGTTTGCTTTGATTTGGTTTTGATTGAAATTGAGGGGCTGTGACCCCGAGATAGTTCAGTTTACAAAAAGGTTATTTCAAAATTTTTATAGAATATTATGAATTCATTTACTGGTTGTATAGTCCTATTTACGAATACTTCATGCCGAAATTTTCTAAAATTCCCATGTAAATCTATTTAACTTATTTGATTTCAAAGATCTGAAAGTATGCAATGATTGCTAAGGGTCTGGGTATATGTATCAGTTGATTGTTTCGAGGATAGATTGTTGTTTTGAGGAGTATGTAACACCCCCAGATCCGGGGTCAGGGATCTGGTCGTTACCGACTCAATTCCCATCCACAATTCAACATAAATAATAAATTACAACCTTGTGACCCAAAACAATAACATAAAACACACCCGTTATAATCCCAGAGATGAAATCAGAGTAACTACCAAATTTTATTAAGCACATTATGAGTTCTTACAATCCAAAAAGAATTACAATGTGAATACATACTCTTTGCCATCCATTATCATAAGTCATACCAGCCCATATATTTGGTACTGAAAGAATGAATCTATTCTACCAATAGCTTTCTCTTCGGCTCTAGTAGTCTTATCGTCCCTGCCAGCGTCGAGTGCGCCTTGTGCGAGTCATCTGGTCTAGCTGTTGTTGTGATATAATAATAAAGGAAGGGTGAGCACTAACCCACCAACAATAATGTTTAACTGAACGATAATATATAACAGTTCAAAAGTATCTTTCCTTTTTAAATTTTTTTTTTTAATTTTTTTTTAATTTATTTTAAAAAAAAAATTAAAAGTATCTTTCAAACCATATGCCATGCATTTACGGAAATGATGCCAGTATAATATGAACGATGAAGTTACAAGGTAACTTAAAGTATTTATTTTGTGGAAATATCTGCTAAGTCAAAATAAGCAAGATATTATCATTTATCATATAAAGAGGAACTTGCAAGGAAAATATTGCAATTCCAGTTATTAACATTTTTCGAGGTCCTACAACCTGAAAGAAGTCTCTTCGATACGTGTTGCGGAAGACACCGTCAACCTGAAAGAAGTCTCTTCGATACGTGTTGCAGGGAATTCCCAATTTGGGAGATGAACCAATAATGGAGTCATCACGCGCCAGCTGTCCCACTCCCTGATGATCAGTCGGGGATGGTACAGCCCAATATAAATTACTACCGGTAGAAGGAAGAACTGATGGCTTCACTTATCGATTGCCTTTAATAGTAACTCCCTGGCCAATAGTTAGGCTTTGTGATGGACCGCGCGACTCGACCTCTTACACATGACTCCTAGTTCGAATAAATCCAGAACATTGAAACGTAGAGTTTGTCCTCCCTTCCCCAAGTGAAATACTTGTTTATAAGACTCCACAAAGTAGTCGTATCTAGTTGGAAAGGAAAATTCACCAACATTTCCCAAGCTTTTGCTTGTTAATGGATATCAACATGTTCCGACAATCTTACCCCTCGAATGATTAGAAGGTACACACAGATTTAATGAGTCCATAGCAACCAAGTTATGAGTGAAAAGGATAAATTATGACCGGGAAGTCAACAAGATAAATAACCTTGCTCAAGTAGGTTCCCCTATAATATGGAAGTTTGAGCGAGCATTTAAATCCTTTTTAGATAGATTTAAATGAAAAATAAAGAGTTGGGAACCTTTCCTTGATAAAATAGTCGTAAAAAGACTCCGAAATATTTTACATAATATCTGGAGGTGAAAGATAATCTCCAAATAATATAAATCATTTTAAAAAGAATTTAAAAGAATTAAATAAATATTCCAAGAATATTTATTAACTCAATAATAATTATGGAATATTATTAAGTCATAATATTGCTCCTAAGTAATCCTCGAATGAATATATAGAATTATTTACTAAATAAATCACTCCTTAAATGAATATTCAAAATAATATTCATTAATAATTAGATTCCAATAAGTATTTAAAATAATATTCAATAATGAGTCAAACTTTAAATGAATATTTGAAAATAATATTCATTTAATAAATAATCTTCTAAAAGAATATCCAAATAATATTCATTTAGTAATCAAAACTTTAAAGGAATAATCGAAATAATATTCCTTAAGTAAATAGAACTTCCAATGAATATTTAAAATAATATTCATCAAGTACATAAAATCTTAGATGAATATTCGAAAGTAATATTCATTTAATAAATAACATTCTAATGAATATCAAAATAGTATTTATTAAATAATCAACTCTAAATGAATATTCGAAACTAACATTCATTTAATATCTCTCGACTGAGATAGTACTCGAATAACATTCCTCGAAATATTTTCAAGTAATTGATACTTTATGGGAATATAAATAACGTTTAATAATAACATTCCTCAGATAAATAATAATCTGTCGTTGGAATCCCTCCGGGTTTCCACGACTATTTATATCTCAAAATACCGACTCCCGGTCTATATTTAGAATAAATATCATATGCCCTTCGCTAAGGGTCTTACCAAAACAATCTGGCTTATCACTGATAATTCGTATCTAGTCTATAAGCCAATATCAATTCAGGGAACAAGTATCTCAAAAACCAGAGTCACAATATAATTGGAAACAGGCATGCATGCGATGGTTGTTTGCACTAAATCACGCAAGCGTACGTGGTCACAAGTAATATAGAATAAAGTTGAGTTCGTTCCCACAGAGATCTGGTTATGGTTTTAATTCATTTTTGTACCTATGCAACAATGTATGGTTATTATGCACTGCTAAGACAAATAACAAGACTTTAATTAACTATAATTAACTAAGAAAGAAATTAATAAAACTAAGAATTAACAAACTAACAAGAATTGAATTCTAATTACGTCTGCAAGAGAAAACATGGGATCCTAACTTCATTAACTACTTCGCTTAGAGTTGATGCCTTTAATCAATGCATGTGATGGTTACGATATCTGATCAGACAACACGGAACAATTATAAGCTACCTCTCGGTATACAAACACCAAACTAATCATACATCCACAAAAGAGATAGAAGATGAATAGACACCAATTATGTTTAGACCCTATATCTCTATAAGATTTGAAAACATAACGGTTGAAGAACAAGTTGTCTATTAAGATCACATAGGGAAGCATAATATCTCTATTTACGCCACAAATCATGATGTTAAAACATCAACCTATCCTATGCTAGCATGGCAAGTTCTAAATCTCAAGATCCACTCTCGCTTCACAAGAGATTAACAAATTAGATGTTCATGACGCATCTAAACACATGAATCACAACCATACGAGGATATCAAGAATTCACTACACACAAATCTTTAAAGCAATCAAACTACTAAGCTACATAGATAAATCCGTTAGAATCCCATGACAACGATTAGTTCATAATTGAACCTCTCGTCATCATGGGATCTGATGAAACCATGATAAAAACAAAGTATAAAAAGATACAAATAATCCTAAGTAATTGATATCTAATTGTCTACTCAATTACAATGGTAGGATGTGTTTATATAGGCTCTAGAAGTCTTGTCCACCAAGCAATTGCCTTTTTAGAGTTGGAATAGAAGATTGGCAATTTCCGTTCTTGAATGAGAATAGAATTGCAAATTCCATGTGTAGATATGATTCTGGAATGTTCTAGCCGCCCAAAGCAATTACCATACTTATTAGAAGTAGGAATTATAGCAATTTCCTTGTCAAAGTTAAATTTCTGCAGTTCGGCACATAATACGTTTCCTAAACTGATTCTGTTTTTAAGGAAAATTCGTAGATGACTTTTCTTCAATATTTCTGGGCCGTTCCAGTTGTAAGTGGACATCTGGACCACTTTAGAATGATAGAGAATTTCGTTAGCTTCGCGTGGACTGTAAGATCGTCCAAAACGGACTTCTAGAACTCAAGATATGGCCAAAACAAAATCAGAAATTCTGGCTGATTTTCCCCAGCACGCCGCCGCGCCAGGGGCGCCAACCGCGCCTGAAGCACTGGCTCAATCTGCATAAAACAGCGCTGGGGCACCAATTTGGGGCTCCCGGCTTGGTCCCGATCTGCGAAAATTAATTTTTCTTCGATTTTTAAGCTTTTTCTTCCGTTCCTTTTGCATGAGCTTCCGTCTTTCATCCTTAATGACTTGTATACTTCTTGGTAGTTGACCTTAGCCTCCATTCTTCATTCCATATCATAAATCAACTCTAAATAACGACGGAAACTACACCTTTAATAGACATTTCTTCAACCCTGCACAATTAAGCAAAACACATCAAAACTACCACAAACTTGAGGCCAAAGCAATCAATTTAAGCCGAATTAGAATGTTCCAAGTAGATATAAAATCCACTTATCACACCCCCAAACTTAAACCGATGCTTGTCCTCAAGCATATACAATTACAACTAACTAACTAACTAGTACCACTTCCGCAGGTGATCACGGTTGCATTTGGCATATGCAACAAGCCCTTTAAACCCCTAGGTAGCCCCAGTGGACGAGTAAGGTCTCGTGATGGCCTATAGCGAATGTACCCACAAAATCCAATGCAATGCAATGCATGAATGCAACTAAATGAAAATGCAATTAATATCGTACCATACCTTCAGATCCTCTCATGCCATATCAACTTAAGAATCAAAGTAAATACGCAATGTCTTGGTGTCAAAAGTGCAAGTATTCACATCGTCTACTCAATGAACATCCATAAGTTCTCACAAGTCCATGTCAAATGTAAGAATAAGTTAGTAAACATGCTAAGCATACAAGAGTACATCTTTGAGACAAAACTCGAGATCTCATACGCAAAAACAAGCAAACACTCACAATCCACTCACAAAAGAATATTCACTCAAGAACAAGGGTAAGTGTATCACTCAATTCCAACAAAATCATAAGCATGTTTGACATTTGGTATCAATCTAACTCTTAACACAACATACATCAATGACGATAATCAAAAGGTCTTTATTTGGGTTGTAACGGGGCTAGGGACAAGGTATGTCAAATAAGCCAAAACAGGTGAAGTGTCAAAAACTAGTAGGAACTTATAATAAATCATACACAACCACCTATTTTTCCCCCCACATAATTTATTATTTTTCTTCCAACAAAAATGCTCGACTAGTCGACTAAAGTAGGATCACAACAAACACAAACATGCTCTCATAATATAATTTTTTTTTCTCTTTTTCTTATTTTTTCTGTTTTTTTTCTTTTCCTATTTTTTTTTTCTTTTTTCGAGAGCTAAATAAATCAATAATATAAACAATAACAATGATCCCACGATTTTATTACACATGCCGACTATCAAGCAACAACCAAACCCAAATTTAAATATTTCCCCCCAAAATTATGACCAACAATAAACCCTTTCTTGCACACCTTATTACTCCCTGAAGCACTCTACTAGCCTTTGACAATGCGGGTTCAAATTAATGTAAGGCCAATAAAGAAAAAGGTCTAGGCAAGTAATGTGGTATGTCACCGAAAAAATAGGATTAAGCTCAACGGGTTAACTAATTGATCATGTAAACATGGTGTGGTAATATGGGAAAATATGTGGTTATTCCTAAATGCCTTTATCACTTTAATCGTCAAATAATGTCATGCGTTTCAAGAAAGACCTCAAACAACTGCTAGCAATGCAAACAATCCGTGGACACTCAAGCAAACGAATAAATTGCAACAAATATGCAATAAGGCTCAAAAGCTCACTTGGTAGGAAAACATACTCAATCCCAAGAAAAAACCTCTCTAATGCCCCTACTTGTTTTCAAAGAATGCAAACTAAATCAACTTGCACATATTCATGTCCTTCTAATTACTTACAACATTCAATAAGTCCACTAGCTTCAACTTACTAGTGTATGTGTGTGCACAAGAACAAAGCATATCACTTCTCAATCAAAAAGCGTCAACAACACAAAATTCCTATCAAGCATGGGTACAAATACAAACTATTATGAACTCACAAACATGCATGAATTACAACTAAAATGCAAACATGATATCCTACATCAACACAATGACTAACAATCACATATAACTACATATACACTACTTATCCCTCAAACCACCCCCAAACTTAAAATATTCAATGTCCTCATTGAATGAAAGTAAATACAAGGGAAAGTAGAAAACATACCAGTATACAACAATGCTTGGGTTGCCTCCCAAGAAGCGCTTCTTTAACGTCATTAGCTTGACTTTACTTCCTAGCCTCCATTAAGGATGATAATAGTTTGCTTGGTCCTCTCTTCGTGAGACTTCATCGTCATCACGGCGGCACACTTTCTGCCCCTTCTCCTCGCTTGGGCTATTCGTATAACAACTATGTCCTATTCCAATGCCTTCATCTGTTGACCCAAAATCTGTCAATTTGTAGAACAACACACATTCGCGAGCTTCGCCTGAATATAACGGAGGAGGGTAAATATAAATTGCTGAAGCCTTTGGTTCCTCAACGAGAACTTCCTCCATTGGCTCTATTGCGCTACCTCCATCTTCACACTTTGAGACAAGTAGAAGACCTGCATCTGTCCCATGTTCTTCAGCCTCTTGGTACGCACATACCAATTTTTGAAATTTGTGCAGCTCAACAGTGTCTTTCCCAAATAGTGCCCTTTCCAAAGCATCCACCTCACCAGCATGATCAAATTCCTCACATGACTTGTGAACGCTCACCTCACCTTGGAATTTGTCTTCTTCAATTAAGCATGCAGTACCTTGCTCCAAGTCACCGTTATTTTCTGGAATTGCCTCTGGTATGAATTGCTGATTCTCTTGTTCCAAGGCACTCCTAACTTGAGCAACTATTGTCTCCAAAGATTTGATAGACGCCTCGTTACTCTTTACACGCATCCTAATCTCTTCCAGAGTCTCTTGTTCCAATGATCTCACGGCTTGAGCAACTAGTGTCTCCAAAGAATTGATAGACTCCTCGTTACTCTTTACAAGACTCCTAAGCTCCTCCATAGCATCAACCTCATCTGATTGAAAAGTAGGAGTAGGTTGCTGATGTTGAAACTCTTCATTACCCAAAAAATATGACATATCTGGAACATCTTGCTGGTACTGTTGAGGATGGGATTGAAAATATGGTTGTTCCTCATAAGTGACATATGGATCAACTTTTTCATAGTAACAATATTGTGAGGGATCATGAACGCCAAAACACCGCTCACATTGATAAGGCATGGATGTCCTAAAATATGCCCACCATGGTAACTCCTCGCATGCCATCTTCAAAAACTCAAGTACCTGAAACACAACGAACTAAACAAGATAGTTAAGAAAAAAAAATCCGAGTCAGTGAACTCTAACGACCACTATTGACAAGCACATAAACCAAAAATAAAACACCGATGATCCCCGGCAGCGGCGCCAAAAACTTGTTTGCACTAAATCACGCAAGCGTACGTGGTCACAAGTAATATAGAATAAAGTTGAGTTCGTTCCCACAGAGATCTGGTTATGGTTTTAATTCAGTTTTGTACATATGCAACAATGTATGGTTATTATGCACTGCTAAGACAAATAACAAGATTTTAATTAACCATAATTAACTAAGAAACAAATTAATAAAACTAAGAATTAACAAACTAACAAGAATTGAATTCTAATTACGTCTGCAAGAGAAAACATGGGATCCTAACTTCATTAACTACTTCGCTTAGAGTTGATGCCTTTAATCAATGCATGTGATGGTTACGATATCTGATCAGACAACACGGAACAAGTATAAGCTACCTCTCGGTATACAAACACCAGACTAATCATACATCCACAAAAGAGATAGAAGATGAATAGACACCAATTATGTTTAGACCCTATATCTCTATAAGATTTGAAAACATAACGGTTGAAGAACAAGTTGTCTATTAAGATCACATAGGGCAGCATAATATCTCTATTTACGCCACAAATCATGATGTTAAAACATCAACCTATCCTATGCTAGCATGGCAAGTTCTAAATCTCAATATCCACTCTCGCTTCACAAGAGATTAACAAATTAGATGTTCATGACGCATCTAAACACATGAATCACAACCATACGAGGATATCAAGAATTCACTACACACAAATCTTTAAAGCAATCAAACTACTAAGCTGCATAGATAAATCCGTTAGAATCCTATGACAACGATTAGTTCATAATTGAACCTCTCGTCATCATGGGATCTGATGAAACCATGATAAAAACAAAGTATAAAAAGATACAAATAATCCTAAGTAATTGATATCTAATCGTCTACTCAATTACAATGGTAGGATGTGTTTATATAGGCTCTAGAAGTCTTGTCCACCAAGCAATTGCCTTTTTAGAGTTGGAATAGAAGATTGGCAATTTCCGTTCTTGAATGAGAATAGAATTGCAAATTCCATGTGTAGATATGATTCTGGAATGTTCTAGCCGCCCAAAGCAATTACCATACTTATTAAAAGTAGGAATTATAGCAATTTCCTTGTCAAAGTTGAATTTCTGCAGTTCGGCACATAATACGTTTCCTAAACTGATTCTGTTTTTAAGGAAAATTCGTAGATGACTTTTCTTCAATATTTCTGGGCCGTTCCAGTTGTGAGTGGACATCTGGACCACTTTAGAATGATAGAGAATCTCGTTAGCTTCGCGTGGACTGTAAGATCGTCCAAAACGGACTTCTAGAACTCAAGATATGGCCAAAACAAAATCAGAAATTCTGGCTGATTTTCCCCAGCACGCCGCCGCGCCAGGGGCGCCAACCGCGCCTGAAGCACTGGCTCAATCTGCATAAAACAGCGCTGGGGCACCAATTGGGGCTCCCGGCTTGGTCCCGATCTGCGAAAATTAATTTTTCTTCGATTTTTAAGCTTTTTCTTCCGTTCCTTTTGCATGAGCTTCCGTCTTTCATCCTTAATGACTTGTATACTTCTTGGTAGTTGACCTTAGCCTCCATTCTTCATTCCATATCATAAATCAACTCTAAATAACGACGGAAACTACACCTTTAATAGACATTTCTTCAACCCTGCACAATTAAGCAAAACACATCAAAACTACCACAAACTTGAGGCCAAAGCAATCAATTTAAGCCGAATTAGAATGTTCCAAGTAGATATAAAATCCATTTATCAATGGCATATGTAAAACAGAATCATATACATATATTATCACAACAACAGGTTCAAAGGTTTGAACACTTGCCTGGTAAGCGGGTGTGGGTAGAGATAGCGTGTCGTGGGTCTGCTCGATGATCTATAAACAATCAGAACATTCGAGATTAACCACTTAACACCTTTTAAAAGTCTAGGTATAAATTTCACTTAAATCGAAACACGTTTTCGAATCATCTCGTTATACACCGTTTAGTGTAACTCTTTTTATTACTGATACGATCCGACATTTGTTCGTTATTACGACATGTCATCATACCCACACTCGGTATATACTTAAGTCGTATAAGTTCTAAAGTCGATCGATTACGAACCGAGATTATACCTCGAGTTTTATCGTTCGTTTTCTAAGTGTTTTACCAAAGTTATAACCAAGCGGGTTTTTAGGGGTTCTTTCGCGTTTAACTTTGATTCCAACATTTTTATAAAATCGGAAAACGATCCATTTCACATGAGGTTTTCTCTCACACCTTCCTTTTTACCTCTAGTATTTAATTACCAAGATTCGCCACTGACTTACGTATTTTACGAGGGTTCAATTTCAGTTACGAATTCTCGTTTACGGTTTCGAACTACTTTTCGTAATTTGACCATAACTCCTAAACCGTAAGTCAGAATTTTTCGATTCTCATGCCAAAACGATCTATGGCTCGAGATCTACAGGGATCAGTCATAGTATCACCAAGGTCAGGAACTAATATTAATTGACATGCTCGGTTTCTAAGTGTTAACAAAAATTCGGCATTACGATGGCTATAAATCGGACGTTCTAAAAGTCGTAACAACACAACCAAGCCACACCGGGCATCAATACAACTCATACACATATTTCTCATCCCAATTCTGTCCAAGAACATCTACTTTACCATTATAATCATCATGTTACCAAAATCACTAAATCACTTAACTAATCATGCTTATAACATACTAACATCATCACCAAGCTTAAATCCATCAAGAACAAGCATAATTCTCAAAACAAGATCTAGGGTTTCAAGTGGATTACCTTCCTTGGGATATGTCCAAGCCTTAATAAGCCTTGTATGTGCCTTTCCTAGCATTAACAAACCTTAGATCATCATGGAAATCAAGATAAACAAAGTTAATTCAAGAAGGTTACTATTCATCCTCCTCTTTCATGATTTTTTTGAAAATGGAAACTAAGGAATTTGAAGCTAAAATTTTGAGGAGATTACTTTCTTGAAATATAGGACTTACCTTAAAAATTACAAGAACAAATGATGGCTGGAAGTATGATTTTGATCCTTAAATTATGCAAATAGCCGAATGGAATGAAAAGTGGGAGAGTTTGGAGTTGCTTGGCTTTTCTCTTGGTTTAATCACATCTAATGTGTATTATTGATATGTATTTAGATAATATCTTGTGTAAAGTGACTTTAATAAAGGTGGTTATGTCATGGATGAGGTTTTTGGATGGACAAATGTCATGCTTTTGTGGTAGGATGATAAAGTGGTGCAAGTACTTGGTTTGATCCCAAGTATGCTAGTTACTCCTATAATTACTTAGTCCCTTGATCTTATCCACTTGTACATGCATGCATCTTGATCCTCTGCTTGTTTCTTTGTCCGGTTATTGCTCGTTTCGATTGATCGTTCGTAGGAATGTTTCACGGATTTCTAATTATGGTTTACCGGGAATCTTCTTAATATTAATACTATCATTCTCCATCTTTCTTACTAACTTTCGGATTTGTATTCCTTAAATCCCTTCAATAATTCCTTAAGTCTTTCAGTATCCAGGGAATTCTCGGGGAAAATAAAAGTACTATTTTTCAGAATCCGACAGCCTTTACATACACTTATTTTCCCCCTGGATCACTAATACGAACTCGGAAATCCGTTCCGAATACTTCTATATAGTGTCGTCTCATAATAATCCGAAATCCATCAAAATCACTATTCATCCATTTTTCTTTACTCATCCTCTTAGGGTTGTACAATTGTCCCTAATCTCTTTTAATCGTTCCTTAACCTTTTTACGGACCTACTGGACCAATAACAGATATCGATTTGGATGACATAGGAATAATCTTCTCCTTTAGAATTATCAAATCTCAACTCCCTAGGAGATAGATAATTCTTATCTAAAGTGTCAAACAATAGTATTCTTCATGGCATATAAACATTTGAATCCAAATCTATTCCTTTCATTCATTATCTTAATCGTTACACCGTAGTCGTAATCACTATTCACCATTACCTCAGTACATAATAAAAAGTTTTAATTATATCCAAAATTTGGGGGTTCTTACAGTCTCCCCTCCTTAAAAGGATTCCGTCCCGGAATCAGGTAGGAAGCAAAGAGTCGTTTATCTGTCGTTTCACCTTTCAGCTTCCCGTCAATTCTTAGTCGTTCTACCTTTCTCAGCACATCTACTGGTGCTACAATACTTACTTTATCCTTTTCCATCTACTTGTCTACTTTTCGTACAACACACTATCCAGGTTATGCTCTTACTCAGTCTTATCCTTATTGATACCTGCAGTGGCTTTGGTATCATTATCGTGCTGCGAATTCGGAGATAACCCCGCTCGCACTATGCATTTCCTGATCGCTTTAATCTTCGCAATCTCGATCAAAATAGAGAAGTGGAAAGATTTATTGAGAGATCACTATGATCAGTTGAACATTTGTTATATTGCATCGTTAGTACAGAAGGGGGCTAGCCTTTAGTACTTGACAAGCAATTAAACAAGTTATGGTATTCCACTTAGACTTCTATCACATAGACAGATAGTCACGTAGCAGTACCTCCCCTCCTTAAAGGGTTGTTCTTCTCAATTCATAAAGGAGATGAATAAGAGAGAAGAAAGGAAAAGAATTCTAAAGATTATAGAAAGTTTTCATGATTGTAAAATATCATACTCAGAAATTACCTCTGAACTATAGAGGTTCATTAAGGAAGAAATTAATCATAATTATAACCAATACTATTTGATCGCAATCTCACGTGTCAAAATATCTTGCTGCTTTGTCCACTATTCTATGGACCTATACTCTGGTTTCAACCTTAGCAACACTCACTTCAGAAAATTCCTTCAACCTTTCAGGTTAAATCTTAGTTTCTCGCTTGACACCATCGTTACTGACATTCCATGTCACGCTACTAGCTTTTTTCATATCTATAATATTAACACTATCAGGTTGTCATCCCGAGAATTCATCGAAAAAACCCATTTATTAATTCATTCATAGCATTCCTTGCTTCATATTCCATAGTTGCTTTCCCCATCTTTTCTTTATCAATCACATCCTTCTCATTATCTGATTTTTATTTACTTCTGTTATTTACTTTCACCTTCATCCCTTTATTGAGACACCTTTTGTACTTGGTACCTCCTTATCGGTATTCCATCACATTTACTCTATAATCATCACGTTATTCCAATTTAAACTTTCCGAAATGAATCTGGCCCGATCCCTTAAATATAATCTACTTCTACCAACCTTGTTTCTCATCACTTGTTCTTTTCTACCCGTGGTTTTCCACAGGTTGTCTTTCGTAAGTCAGACCATGTCGTATATCTACCGGCTCGTGTTCTTATCATCTATCGAGCATCTGCATTTTACTGGCGTAGCCTTGCCACATGAAAACATGTTATGACCGTGCTATAAGTTTTGGGGGTAAGGCTGGCTCGAATACCACCTTCTGAACACTTTTAAACTCTCAGGTGGCCCAATAAGTCTCGGGCTCAACTTCCCTTCTCTCCAAGTCTCATTAATTCTTTCCACGGGAATACATTTAGCATCATGAATCATCAACCTCACATTCTCTATCTTTTTTGCGCAGAAGTACACTAACACAAACTTGCTTGTCATTCATCAACATGCCACTTAGCTCATTAATAACAGCACTTTCTTTATCTTTACGTTGTCATCTACTTTCTTAGAAGAATCACCATCGCTTGTTGTTTACGTAATGCGTTAATAGCTAACCCTACGGGTTTCAAATCCTTTAGGGAGACAAAGTAATCACTATTCCTTATCCATAAGGAACACTTCCTGAACTTGATGTAGATATTACATGAAGTAGATAAAATTGTAGAAGAGTTTCAAGCATCGCAGCTATATCCGGTTGATAAAAGTATCACTCATACCTCTTCCATAAAAGACTGGAAACTTAATGGTTTACTTCGTCAATTTTTGTATCATGGTCCTGGTTTGCCTCAAAACTGGACCTTCTACGATGTGTAGTTTGCTTAAGACAATATCGGGAATCGAATCTTTACTTAAACTATTATTACCGTCGATTCTTGCACATTCATCAGAAGAAACGTAAATTCCTCCACTCCGATATGACCTTCAAGGTCTTTCCAAATATCATTCTGTTTCTTCGGTATGAACATTTGTAATTATTCTTTTATACTTAGACTGTCGGCCACCTCATTGGCCTTTCCTGATACTAACAATTTCTTGTAATCCTTGCTCTCTGGATACATTCCAACTCAAACTTTTCTACCTCATTCCCATCACTGTTGGGCGAAAGCATTCTCCCTTAAGCTCTGCTGAAGAAGAAAAATATATCTATCCGTCTTTTTCCACAAGTCATTGCTTCCACCTACCCGTGGGAATTTTATCACGTTTATTTGCAATCCTACTTAGGATACTTCTTTTCTTAGTTCTTTCCTTATCTTAGGATAATCTCATCCTTTATGGGTTCAATCCATACTTCCTCAGGGTTTCATACATGCCTCATCCGGCATTATTGTTACTATGTCATACATTCCTTACCAAACTTCCATTTTGAAGTTCGAAATATTACCTTTTTCATTGTAAGGTTTCTTAGGTCATCCTCATCATTCCTCATGTATTTTCTGGGTACAGGGTATATCAAAACGTCATTGATCAATACTCTAATAATTCTATCTGTGTTCTTTCCAGAACTCTTTTTAATAATCTTTACCGATCATTGTTGCCTTAGCAAGTCCAACTCATATCATCTGAATTCATAATGTTGTTATTAGGGTTAATGCCATCCCTTGTGCATTCCCCAGGGTTGGTCTTAATTTATGGATATCCTATCCTTAATTCAACTGCCAAGATATTCTTGCATCCTGTACTTGGCAATCAAATCATGTATCCTTAATAAGGTCTCTTTTCAATCATTCTCATTTGATAATCGATCGGTGGCTTAATGCTAACCTCTTCTTTCAGATAGTTGTCAGCCTATTTGACCTTCCAAAAGACAACGTATGTCTATCTGCTCTCTTACAGAACTTGGTACTGGTAGCAAGGATGTTCTGGAAGATATTGGTCGAGTTCAACGTGAATCTCTTAGTACTTATCATTCTTCGCAAAGGTACTTGCCTCATACAAAATTTCTATAGCATACTGATCAATCTCTGACCATTTCTATACTCTCTTCATAAACCTTCGTTGTTTCCTTTCCTTAGTCATAATATATTCATGGTATTTATAATATCCTAACATCAAACAACTCACGTCACTATACTTCTATTTTTACTCTTAATCTTGGACAATCATATACACATGAATCACTTTAGTACGGTTGACCCCATGCCAAAAGTCTAGTAAATTCCCAATCCAAACATGGGTTGCAAAGGGTTCAGTAGAAGATTCCTACAATCTCATTAATATTTCCGTTATATCAGAAGCTCTTGAAGTCGGTGCTTACTTAGAAGCAACCCTGCTTTGTCCTTTCATTGCTGGTCTAGTCACTTGATAGTCCTTTGTGACTTAGCCTCAACTGGCCATACTAAAATAAAAATATATGATTTTAGGGGTTGGCTAATAGCATTACTTTTCTAGCAATTGCTGGCATAGTGCCTTCTTCTTTGATACCTTTCTTCCTTTCCAAAACTTTACTTCATATAAGTCTTAATCGACTACTCGGCACCGTCTTCTGCCACCTTTCCTCTACTTTTATCTTTTCAACTATTCTTATCAATCCCGCGTGCCACGCAAGCTTACCATTCCTGGCATAACAGCCTTTTCACTTAAGTCAATCCCGGAGTTTCTCAGTCCGGCTGGTTTCTTACTTACATTTCCTGTTTTCGTCCAATCTCACTTTATCACTATATTTCTACAATCAATCGTGATAATCGGGGTCTGTCCACTAACCCATATAGCGGCAACCTTACCCAATCCACAGGGTTCGCTCCAGTTTCCATTCTCTTCAACGATGTTCTCTGATAATCAGAAAGACAAGGTTTGCCAAAATTCGCCGAATTCCTTTCCAGAATCAAGGAAATTTTGGTCAATCTATCCACCTACTGGTAACATTAAGGAGACCTGTTTCGAAACCTGAAGAATAATTCTATGAACCTCCAAGCAGGTAGAATCATAAGTGATCATAGTTAACGAAATAATCGTCATCAGATTGGAAGTTTACCCATTGGAGAGGAACCAATTATATACATCCCTTAGAAGGGAATCAACAGCTTCAAACCGAAACCTGTCACAACGTCCTGATATTCAATATTACCAAATGTCAGTCTACCTGACTACTAGTCTCAGAAGGAACATTACCGTCGGAGTTGGTTGTTCCACAAAATTGGCACTACTAAGGCCATCCGATCTGGTGGACCGTGCTGTTCGAATGCATCCGAAATTTATCGTGCTGCGCAAGCACACATCATAATCCTTTATGCGAAGCGTCGTTGGAAGCAAAAAGTCTCCTTTTTCCATTAATCAATGCCAACTGTTGGTCATTACCAATTTCATCTTTTAGCTCCAGGAAGATTTTCTCACATTTTTCTCTTTAACTGCTGATCGTATTACTTGATCCATTATAACTCCACGTCGGAGTAAACTTAAGGTAACTACTATAATCCATTCAACGAAAAGGAAGAATTTAATATTCCTCTGAATCACATACATCTAGCGTTTCTGGTTCATCATTTCACTGAGTTGAAATAACCCTATACTCAGTCTCTGACAGTAGCCTTATTACGAGTTCATCTTGACTCACTGGTCTTATCTTCCTGTAGGTTCTGAGATCATTGTCTTGTTTACTACCTCCTTATATAACTTTATCCAATCACGCTATCACTTCCCAATATTTTCACTTTCTAACTGATTCATTCATAAAATGGACATTTTCATGAAATAAACAACTTCATTAATCTCAATTTGGTTCCATAATTTAAAACCTATGACATCTGCCTTCTCATGGAGAATTATTACTGACAATATTCATACTAATTCATTTGTCAAATGATATGGCACTTACTGCCTCCTTCTCAACTATTTCTAGGGACTCTACTCCTCGTCCTATATCGATGTCTTTGATAATCATACATCCCTTTAGCTCTTTCTTCGTTAATATGAAAGTCTCTGAGGATTCTCGTCTATTCCCGCATAAGATCTCAAGTGATCCTTTCAATCCGTCTTACTTGCTGGTACTACCTCCAGTAGTCCGGCTACGAATCCAACATGAATCTTCAGTTCTCTTGCTAATAACTCAGTTCTTTATGCTCCCTTTTCTGGGCACTATACTTTAATCATCACAGTCTTTCTGGCTGCAGCCCTCATTCCCCAAGGGTAAGCTCCTTATCCTAACAGGATTTTTCCTTATCTACTGGAACCTCTTCCGGGACTCCAGTAGGGTACTCCATCGAATTACCCGCTGATCTTTAGCATATAAAGCATCATCGCGCTGCTGCTCGTATGCCTCAAGGTTTGTCGCCTTACTCGTCGATACGATATCAAGCTAAATTACTATCATGATACTTAAGAGTTCCCATAAGGGTTTTATATGTCATCACTACATTAAGTAGTCCGACCATGAACTTGTCAAGAGTTCTTATTATCTTAGTGAATTTATTGTTTTAACGTCGCCTCGTCTCTGGGGTTTATAACGTACGTGATACCACTTCTGTAACACCCCCAGATCCGGGGTCAGGGATCTGGTCATTACCGACTCAATTCCCATCCACAATTCAACATAAATAATAAATTACAACCTTGTGACCCAAAACAATAACATAAAACACACCCGTTATAGTCCCAGAGATGAAATCAGAGTAACTACCAAATTTTATTAAGCACATTATGAGTTCTTACAATCCAAAAAGAATTACAATATGAATACATACTCTTTGCCATCCATTATCATAAGTCATACTAGCCCATATATTTGGTACTGAAAGAATGAATCTATTCTACCAATAGCTTTCTCTTCGGCTCTGGTAGTCTCATCGTCCCCGCCAGCGTCGAATGCGCCTTGTGCGAGTCATCTGGTCTAGCTGTTGTTGTGATATAATAATAAAGCAAGGGTGAGCACTAGCCCACCAACAATAATGTTTAACTGAACGATAATATATAACAGTTCAAAAGTATCTTTCAAACCATATACCATGCATTTACGGAAATGATGCCAGTATAATATGAACGATGAAGTTACAAGGTAACTTAAAGTATTTATTTTGTGGAAATATCTGCTAAGTCAAAATAAGCAAGATATTATCATTGATCATATAAAGAGGAACTTTCAAAGAAAATATTGCAATTCCAGTTATTAACATTTTTCGAGGTCCTACAACCTGAAAGAAGTCTCTTCGATACGTGTTGCGGAAGACACCGTCAACCTGAAAGAAGTCTCTTCGATACGTGTTGCAGGGAATTCCTAATTTGGGAGATGAACCAATAATGGAGTCATCACGAGCCAGCTGTCCCACTCCCTGATGATCAGTCGGGGATGGTACAGCCCAATATAAATTACTACCGGTAGAAGGAAGAACTGACGGCTCCACTTGTCGATTGCCTTTAATAGTAACTCCCTGGCCAATAGTTTGGCTTTGTGATGGACCGCGCGACTCGGCCTCAACAAACTTTCAAGCAAACCATGACTCGGGATAGGCAACTTTTGAATGATAGTACTCAAGCCATATCTAAGTTAGAGGTTCAAGTGAGTCAGTTAGCCAATGCCATGTGTGAGCGAGAGAAGAACAAGTTCCTGAGTCAAACTGAGGTCAACCCTAAATTTCCTCTCAACCAAAGACCTCCCGAAAATGTTAATGCTATCATTTCTTTAAGGTCGGGAAAACAAGTTGATAATCAGGTAGGAGTCGAGTCTCCCGAAGACGAAGAGGAATCAAATGTTGAACCCTCATCTTCAAAATCCACTCCCGAGTCATCAGAATCTTCTCATAAATCATCATCATCTAGCGAGCCTTCATCGACTTAAACACCACCTTCACCTAACAAATCTTCGATTGTTGTTCCACTTTCCAATTCCATTCCCGATGTGTCTAACGAACGAGTCTTTAAGCCTAAAGCTCCTTATCCTCAAAGACTCCTTTCAAACAAACAATCGCCTCAAATCGAAAAGATTTTGGAAGTTTTCAAACAAGTCGAGATCAACATAACTCTTTTAGATGCCATTCAACAAATTCCCTCTTATGCTAAGTGTCTAAAAGATTTGTGTACTCATAAACGTTCCACTTATGTCCTTAAGAAATCCTTTTTGACTTCTCATGTTAGTTCAATTCTTTCAAATCAAATTCCCGTGAAATATAAGGACTCCGGTTGTCCTATAATTTCGTGTGTCATAGGCAATACTTTTGTGGACAAGGCGTTACTCGACTTAGGCGCTAGTGTGAACTTGCTTCCATTTTTGGTCTACCAAGCCCTAGGTTTAGGCGAACTTCAAAAGACGAACATGACAATTCAATTAGCCAATCGTTCTGTCAAAATGCCTAAGGGAATAATTGAGGATGTGCTAATTAAGGTTGGTGAATTCATCTTTCCAGTTGACTTTGTTGTCCTCGAGACTCAACCCGTCACGAATCCTAAGAACCAAATCCCGATCATTCTAGGACGACCTTTTCTTGTTACATCCAATGCCTTCATTAATTGTAGGTATGGTTCGATGAAACTCACTTTTGGTAATATGACAATTAACCTTAACATATTTAATGTCGGAAAAGAACCCAATTAGCTTTACGAGCAAACAATAGCGGTTAATCTTGTTGATGACATTGTTAATTGGTCAAATCTTGAGGACAGTGAGATTGAGTCTCTTCTTAATGAGGATTTCAAAGTCAACCATGAGTCTAACCGAGAGTATGTTGATTCGTTAAGAGATATGACCTCGGAGGAGATGTTGAGGGAGTTGGACGACATTTGCTCCAAATGGGAGACTCCACCCGAGGATGGTAATGTGGAAGCCGTTGTAAAAAATCCCATCGGTGAACCACCTACTTTTGATGAGTTGTTAGGGGCTTTAAATCACATTTGTTCTAAATGGGAAGCTGAATCTAATATTGACCATGTCAACCCTAGTACCATTGTTACAACTCCCGTTGGTGAGCCACCTCCACTTGATTTATTAACACACCCCTCCACCTTCGATCACATTCTCTTGCAAAAAGACAAACTTCTCGCTGCTGTTATCAATAGTGATTTAAACCCGGACCAAGAAATCCAATTAATTAATCTGCTTAAACAACATAAAGAAGCCTTACTTTGGTCTGTGGAAAACACTAGTGGTTACAATGATTTTACTTTGAAAGAATATTTTTGTCTTCTTGCAAAAGTCACTAAGGTGTTAGAGCTTCAACGGCATCTTGAGCTCTTCTCAAAAATTCATTCCTTGTTTCCTACCGGCATCGGCTAATTCAGTTTTATTCCTTTGCCTCCCCTCGTGAAATTCAGGTATGGGGGAGTATAAGTGTGCGTGAGTAGTGTTAATTAGTTGTTTTTCATTTTCGTTTCCTCTCCGTCATCCCTTATCAGGTATTACCTAGTTCTCATTTTCTCATTTCTCTTGCATTTGCATACGTTGAGGACAATGCATGATTTAGGTATGGGGGAGGGTTTTTAGTGTACATATAAAAATCAGAAAATCCAAAAAAAAATTAAAAAATCACAAAATCACAAAAAGAGTTCTTTTCGTATTCTAGTCTTGTTAATGGATTGCTAGTTGCTTGATGCACCCTTGCATGCTATGATAATCTTATGATCCATTAGCTTTTGTTTGAGAAGTGATTTGCTAAAGTTCTTGTTCACACACTTACACTAGCAAGGTGAAGCTAGTAGACTTATTTGAATTGTGCATGAAATTAGAAGGTCATGATTAGGTGTAAGATGATTTGGTCTTCATGCTTTGAGTACAAGTAGGTGCATTGAAGATATGTTTACTTGAGATTGATTATGTTTTACTACACCAAGTGAGATTTTGAGCCTATATGCACATCTTTTGCATTTATATTTTTTTGCTTGAGTGTCCACTTGTCATTTGCTTTGCTAGCACTTGTTTGAATTCTCTCTTGGAACGCATGACATTGATTGATGATAAAATGATAAAGGCACTTAGGAATAACCTATATTTCCAAATTATCCACACCATTCTTATATGATCAATTAGTTAACCCTTTGAGCCTAATCATTTTCTTTCGGTGACACACCACATTACTCACCTAAGACCTTTTTCTTGTTTGGCCTTACGTATTCTTGATCCCATTTTGTCAAAGGCTTTTTTTTGCTAAATAAATGAATTTTATACCAACAGGAAACCATTACAAAATCACAGGGGCATACCCCCGTCCTCAGATTACACAGCTACTAGACCTCAAAGGGTCCACACATGCACAAAATCAGAGGCTAGTAATTAGTAAACAAGCAATACAAGGGAAGGGTCTTTCTCCCTCACATACAACTTTACATTCGAGATGAGCACCATTGTTGGGTGGCCTTGCCTTGCATTATGATTTATGAAGTTACGTTCCTTCCAAATGCTGTAAACCGTAGTGGTTAAATAAACTCCTGCGATAAGTTTCAACTTTCCCGTTAATGTGCTTTGGAAAAAATCACCTTGCTGCCATCTAGTCCAGTCTGCATTAATCTGAAATGGAATGACACCCTTCACAAGGGTAGAATATGGGCACGAAGTTAGGATATGGCGTATCGTTTCCATTCCATTTCCACAAAGCAGGCATGTAGGATCTACATTCATACCAAAAAGATTCATACGTTCACGAGTAAGCAACCTGTTCTTAACAGCAAGCCAGGTAATGAAGGAGCATTCTGGGATATTGAAAGAATTCCATACCAAGTCACACCATCCCACTGCATGGCCCAAATCACGAATGATGACCATATAGCCGATAACTTAACTGGCTTGGGCTGAAGGCCATCCCAGGAGATACAATCATTACTATGAAGTTGGACTGAATTTACCCTTTTTCTCACCTCGATAACATCCATATGATTTGACCGAGGCAATCTCCACACACCTTCATTGATGTAATCTCTAACAAGTACCATGGTCGTTGACTCTGCATTGGAAATAACTGAAGGGGAGATAAGAGCCAAGGGCGTTTTATTTGCCCATGGGTCATGCCAGAAAAGGAAGTCAGAGTTAACACCAACTTTGAATGACAAAAAAGTCATAGCCTGAGGTCTAGCATTGAAGATTTTCCTAGCAATCCAGCTGCACCGATAGGGCATTTTGGCAGTCCAGAATCCCTTATTACGTAACAATACCTTGTGAAACCAAGCAATCCAAAGTGAATCAGCTGAGGGTTGGAGCAGGGGCCGTAGCTGGTGTAACACCGCTGCCTGGTTCCATTCAAATAGATTTTTAATCCCCAACCCCCTTCTGATTTTGGTTTACAACAATCTTCCCATCCCACCTTGTAGTGGCATCTTCCAGAGTCCTTGTAAAACCCTCCCCATAAGAACTTGAAGAAAATGCTATTGATCTTTTTCAAAACAGCCTTGGGCAAGAATATATACATACTCCAATAGCCTACAATACTAGCCATGATTGCCTTGATCAACAAGAGTCGGCCAGCAAAGTTGAGGAATCTAACCATCCAGGATTCCACTTTGTTTCAAAGCTTGGCAACCAACGATGAGCAGTCCCCACTGTTAAGCTTTCCAGTAATGAGCGGCAAACCTAAATAGGTAATAGGGATGGCACCCCTTTGGAAGCCAGTGACCAATAAAATGTCCCTCACCACAGTTTCCCTAACATTAGCAAAGAAGCAAACAGATTTCTCAGGGCTTGGTACCAAGTTTGAACACCTTAAAAAAAGCTTTACTCCCTCCATGAGCATAGCAACTGAGTTGGGATCACCATGACTGAACAGGAAAACATCATCTGCAAAAATTATATGGTGCAATTTTACCTCCTTGGTCCTCCAGTGGAATTTAAAATCAGTGCTCTGAGTAGATTTGTGCAATCTAGCTGTAAGGGCTTCCATTGCCATGACAAAGAGATAGGGTGAGATGGGGTCACCTTGCCGCAAACCCGATTCACCTTTGAGGAACCCCTCCAAGCTACCATTAAGTTTGACAGAGAACATTGTAGTTGTAATGAGAACTCGAATCCATTCCACAAACCTTGGAGGGAAGCCCATCCTTTCAAGAACCAAGAATATGAAGCTCCAGTTCAAGGAGTCAAAAGCCTTATGAATGTCAAGTTTCACTGCACATCTAGGCTGACCTGAGTTCCTGTTGTAACCCTTACATAATGCTTGAGCCAGAAAAATGTTATCACCAATAGATCTACGAGCCACAAAAGCAGATTGATGCTTAGAGATCAAGGAGGGTAAGACAGCCTTAAGCCTACCTGCAAGCATCTTAGAAATACATTTGTATAGGACATTGCAACAAGAAATAGGGCGAAAGTTTTGCATCTGAGAAGGGTTATCATGCTTGGGCACTAAACATATAGAAGCCGCATTCACAATCTTAGGCATTAAAAGAGATTCAAAAAAGTAAAGAATACCTCTAGTTACATCAGGACCCACAATATGCCAAGTTGCCAAATAGAATTCCACAGAAAACCCATCAGGCCCCGGGCTCTTATTTTTACCCATCCTTTTTAACGTTTTAAGAACATCACTGGTCACAAAAGGTCTACTCATTATGTTAGCCTGTGTTATATTAAGGCTGGGCAGAATTACATTACTCGGAAGTTGATCAACTTCACCTCTTTGACCAAGAAGGTTCTTGTAATAATCAACAGCAATGGAAGCCATGTCCTCATGAGTTGTCATATTATCACCAGTAGGAGTAGTAAGGGAAAGCACCTTGTTCACATTCCATCTTCCTCTACATGCATTGAAAAAATACTTGTTGTTGTTGTCCCCATTCTTTAACCAATGTACCCTAGATTTTTGCTTAAGAAAGCATTCTTCCATGTGTAGGGCCTTAGAGTAGGCATCAGTCAATCTTTTCTCTTCCTCAAACTGAAACAAAGATGGGGAGATTGGAAGGGCTCTTTGGAAAAGCAACAACTCATTTCCAGTATCCTGAACCACCTGTTGTAAGTTTCCAACTGACCGATTCAACCCCTTAAGGGCCTGCTTGACCCTCTTCAACTTAGACGTTAGCACAAACCAAGGGTCCCCTGTGACTGCTGCCTCCCACGCATTTTCCACCAACGGGAGAAACCCAGGGTCATCAATAAGGTGGTTAAAGAACTGGAAAGGCTTCTTAATAATAGGCCGTTCCAATCCTAAAGAAGTCAAAGCTGGGCAATGATCGGAGAGCCCTCTAGGCAAGAAATCAGTGGCTGAGCAAGGGAACACATTATGCCAATGCGCATTCACCATTACCCTGTCCAATTTCCTGTGCTTTGGTTGATGGATGTTGCAGTCCCACCAGGTGAATTGACTACCTGTACTACGAAGATCAGTCAAGGCAGTAGCTCGAACAAAATCCTTGAAATCAGTCATATCTGATGTCCAGTTTGTAGCTCCTCCATGCTTCTCCTCTATGCGAAGGCAGGTATTGAAGTCCCCAGAAATGACCCAAGCATCATTGGTGATTGCCCTTGATATACTCAATAAATCATTCCATAGCACCCGCCTCTGTCCAGCCTTCCCCATCCCCAGGGTCCTGGCTTCCCCCTGTAGCAGGAGTCATAAACCCATCTGTTCCGTCCAATGCCTTACCATTCTCACCCTTCTCAGCACCATTTAAGTCTAGTTTCTTACCCTCCACCATAACCTCCTTCCCTTTTTCACTTGCCTTTTCCTGGGTCTCAGTAGTAACATCCTTCTCCTCGGACATCTTCGAAGATTTGCTCGCCTCAGAATTGGATTTGCGTGCCCAGTCCCTTGGAGCCAACGGACACGCATTGATAAGATGACCTAGGGACTTGCAATGAGAGCACAATAACGGTTTGTTAAGGTATGAAACTTTAACCTCCACATTTGATTTATTATAATCCATCACTGAAATAGAGTTTGGGAGGGGATCCCCCACTTTGTATTGAACACACATTTTAGCAAAAGGTAAAATCTCTAACTGTGAGGTTAGGGTATCAGCCCCTAGAGGAACTCCAATCACACTAGTTATGCGACTCAATCCTTCTTGGGTCCAGTAGTAGTCAGGCAAATTGCTAAATTTGACCCATAATGGCATGGAGGAAATAGAGTTACCTCCACCATAAGAACACCAATCCGTGACAACAAGAGGGCGTTGATCGAAATACCAGGTGCCTTTAGAAAGAGCAGCATTCTTGTCATTAAGGGACAGGAATTTGAAGACATAGGTGGTTTCATTACGCTGGGAGACATTTGCCAGGCCCTTTTTCCACACTAAATGCGCAATTTCCTTTACACGTCTGAACGACAATGGAGCTTTAGTAAACTTCCCAACAATACAACACTTAAATTTTTCAGCCCCCTTTTGCAAAACCTCATGAGGAGGGTCCACTACAGTAGAACCTGCTGGAGGGGGAACATAGTCAAAGTTAATACCCATCATGGGTCCAGGAGTAGCTTTCAACACCGAGGTCCATGACCTTTTCTCATTCTTGGCCTCCCCCAACACCCCCCCATCTTTGCCATTTAGGCTTGGGACCTCCACTTCTTTCCCCTCATCTTTAGTCACCCCTGAGGACTCCCCTTTTGTCAAAGTAACACCTTTACTCTTTAAGATACCCTTAAGATTGGGGGTATCCATTACAACCTTCCCATCCTCCCCTTTACCCCCTGCAATACTTTTAGAAAGAATAGACAAGCCAAAATCATCCCTACCGGTGATAAAGCTAAGAGAGTTACTCAAACCCACATTAAAATCAACCTGAGCTGAAAGATTTTCCTTTTCCATATCAGACAAGGACAGCCCTTTAGATTTGAGAAAATCATTTACCTCCATCAATTTCTTCCGCAGCCTTACGAGCTCCTCCCTTTCATTCTTGTTATTTGTTGCTACAACAGTCGCTACTCTGGAAATGGCGTCTCTCTCCATTGCATCTCTCACATCTTCATGATAAACCTCTTCTTCACTAGAAGAATCCACCTTATTAGAGATCTGAATGTCCCCTGAGCTGGTCGGGACCAACTCCCCAGCTGTCGTTAGGACCGGAAAATCTTCCACCTCCCTTCAAGCCAGCATCTCGTTAAAACTATCATCACTCATATCTTGCATATACCCCGGAAGCCCAGTCTCCGAATCAGCATTTGAACCTTGACTCACCATCAGAACCGACGTAATCAGGGAATATAATATATATATATATATATAAGAAATATAGTGTTTAGGTTAGAGGAAGAAGAGAATGTGGATTAAAGGACAGAATTTAGGCTTTAATGCTGGAGAATGTGTGTAAGAAAGGGAATCTGAGTATTAATTAAGTGGCGGCTAGCTAGGGTTTCTAGTGAGAAGGAAGAGCTTCTCTCTCTAAGACTCTCATTTTTTTCTCCCATTTTGTCAAAGGCTAGTAGGAACTTGAGGGAGCAATAAGGTGTGTGAAATAGGGTTTACTTTTGTTCATAACTTTCGAGGAAATATTTGTTGTTACCTTGCTAGTCGATGTTCAAGTTAAATCTAAGTGAGGATTATTGTTACATTTATCTTAGCTCTCATAAAAAGAAAAATAAATAAAGGAAAAAAAATGAAGAAAAAAAAAGAATATATATACATGAGAGCATACTTATGTTTTTTGTAATCCTCCTTCATTGCGACTAGTCAAGTCTTTTTGTTGAAAAATGAAAATAAATTGTGTGGGGAGGAAGTTTGGTGTTGTGCATGATATTCATGGTGACTACTAGCTTTTGACACTTCACCTGAATTTGGCCTTTCTTGACATACCTTGTCCCTAGCCCCATTACAACCCTAATAAAGACCTTTTGATTGTCATTATTAATGTATGTTGTGATTTAAGTTGGGATGATACCAAGTGTCAAGCATGCATTTGATTTTGTTGGAATTGAGTAATACACTTACCCTTGTTCTTGAGTGAATATTCTTTTGTGAGTAAATGGTGAGGTATTGCTTATTTGTTTTTTTTGCATAAGAGATCTCAAGTTTTGACTCTGAGGTGTGCTCTTGTAGACTTAGCATGGTTACCAATAATTTTTGCACTTGAAATGAACTTATAATCACTCTTGCATGGTTCTTTAAGTAGACTATGTGAATCCTTGCACTTTCCACACCAAGACTTTGCAACTTTATTTTGATTCTTAAGTTGATGTATCATGAGAGGACATGTATGTGTGGTGTGCATTGCCATGTGATCTTTAATACAAACTAGATGGATTTTGTGGGTGCATTCACTATAGGCCCTCACGAGACCTCACTCGTCCACTAGGGCTGCCTAGGGGTTTAAGGGGCTTGTTGCATATGCCAAATGCAACCGTCACACCTACGAAAAGGAGTATAGGACCTCTTATCTAGATTTTCTTTTTTGTTTTTACTCGAGGACGAGCAAAAGATAGGTATGGGGGCATTTGATAAGTGCATATTTTTGCATATTTTTATTACCTATTTATTGCTTGAACTCGTATTTTAATAAATTATTTTGTTGCATTTCTAGAAATTCGTAAATAAATAAAGAAATGACAAAATAAAGAAATAAAGAGCAAGGAAGGGAAAAAGAGGAAGAAAAGGGACCAAAAATGAAAGAAGAAAAAGACTTAGGAGCTTGGAGCAAAAGGAATATTTCAAGACATGTGGAAGGTGGAGATCATCCCAACACATTACATAAGTGTATGGCCAAGATCAACTCTTTAAAGCTTAAGGGGGAAGGAAACAAATAGATGGCTAGGATTTCACCACCACACACCACAAATGTATGGTGGGGATTTACCCAACACCCCCCTTGACCCTAATTTCTATCCTATAAATACCCCCTCACCCCCCTTGTATTTAGTAACTTTGATTTTAGGGTAGTTTTAATTTCTTGTATTTCTTTTCTTAGTTTCAAATCTTGTAAACACTCCTATTATAATTAATGCAATTTTTATTTTCTATACTTCTTGTCTTGCTCTTTCATTATTGTTGCCTTGTTTCTTTATTTTCGTAAATCCAAGTAGTGGACAAAGTAGCGAAATGCTAACCACTATGGGTTGAAAGTAGCGATTTTTATTTTCTTGTTCGTAGTTTTAATTCGTAATTTTGCCCCTTTAAATCTCCATTTTATTGTGGGCCATTTTATTTCCAAATCATCGTCTTAGTATAATTTAATCCCATAGTTAATTTCTTTATTTTTATATAAAAAAAATGTAATTTTATAAAAAATTCATTACCTATTTTCTCGTTTTAACTTTTAATTCGAAGGAAAAAAAATATACCAGCTCCTGTTCTCGTTAATTTCATAGAACCCAGTACTCTACTTGTTTATTCTCTAATTTTTTTTTCTTCTTCTCTGTTTCCTTTCGTCCTTAATCAAGTAAACAACATTTTTTGATTTTGGAAGGATGAGAGTCGCTCTACCTTCTCTCTAAAAACCTCTCTCTAAAAACCCCCTAAATCTAAGCAACTTCTTCATCAGATCTTTTTTCAACCTTCACGAATCCATCTTCCATCTCAAACCCCTCACCCCCACACCAATTTTCTTTCGTTTGTTATCATGAGTCGAAAGAGAGTTTCCTTCATGGAGGGAAATTTGTCGGAGACTAGGAGATCTATTGGTAGACCTCCTCAATGTGCCCCAGGAGACCCAGACCCAGGAGGGGTTGTTTTCGTCGATGAGTCCCAAAAAGGTATCTTTTGCGGACCAGTTGGAGACAGTAATTCCTACTTGTTCTGGGTCGGTGGAAGACCGATGCGCTTCTGAGATGAAGACTCCGAAGGTCCGGTTAGTACTCCCCAGTCCGAAAAAGGTGTCCTTTGCGGATACTTTGGTATCGATGATTCCAAGTCATAGGCCTCAGCCTAAGGAAGGATTGGTGGCAAGGAGGATGGAATCGGTGCCTGTTCCATGTAATGATAAGGCCGCTGCTAATGGAAGCAGAGGGGATTTGAAGCCTAAAAGTTTGGCTGGCAGTAATAAAATGAGAAGGCGAAGGAACATGAAAGGGAGGGACTCTACTCGACCTTGCGGGAATGCCTCAAGGACTCGTAGCTCCTGTAATGCTCCGCAAGCAGAAGGTAATTCACCTTACTCTTTTAGGGAAGATGGGGTTGGAATTAGCATTGGCGACCCCATTGTTTTGTCATCTTCAGTGGATTCTATTAATGATGTGGGAAATGAGGAATTGGAAGTTAATTCAGTTAATAGTCAGGAAGCTTCTATTGTTCCTATTATATCTGACCAAAATGATTTGATGACTCCCCTTGATTTTGGAAAGGGGGAAATGAGAGATGGTATCTTTCATAATGCTGGGCTGATGGAGGATAGTGTGAATCCGCCTGTAAAGGAGAGCTGTGGAATAGCTAGTAATGGTGCAAATGATGGTTTTGCTAATGATGGTGGGGTGATTGACAATACTCAGGATGCTGGTAGTCTTATAGAGAGGCTCACCAAGGAAATGAAAGGGGATGTAGTAATTAATGACTCCGGCCTTTTTTCTGGGCCCTTGCTTCTGGGAGGAAATAAGGAGGAGTATGCTAATACACCGGAGGTTGGCACCACTGAATACCAAGATGGTATTCGGGAGCTAATGATCAAGTCGTTGTTCCATATTGAGAAGCTTAAACATCACATTGAAGCTTGGGATTACAAGATTCCTGTGGTTAAGAAATTCATCCCCCTTACTGAACTTAAACCGTTCATGGATGAAGCTGGAAGGTTCTATTGTAGGGGGACGAAGGATCTTGGGAGACTGGTTAGCACTGTGGTTCAACTTCAGGGGTTTATTTAGAGCAATGGGTCGGGCATCTCACATGAGGGACCTAAGGCTGAGGAAACGGTTGTGGATGTGGATGAAGCTGGGGAAAATGATAAGGCAAGCATAATGAGGGGGAGTACCTCGGGTCCCCAGAGCGAGCTTGAGCCTGGTCACCTGAAGGGCTCCTTGCAGGGGAAAACTAAGGTTTTCCTGAAAAAATCAGAGATCAGAAGATGGAGAGCTGGGCGAGGAGGTCATTCTCGCGTGTCTTAGTCATGCTTATTGTTGGTAGGCCCTTCTTGTTTAAGGGACGTTTCTTAGATTGCTGTTCTTTGAACTTGTCTAATATGTGGTTTAGTCTTATGTATTGTTGTTGTTGATTGCTAGTTTGTCTAGTTTTTCTGATGTTTTCCTTTCGTTGTTCCGCTAGGTAGGTGCTTTACTAATCGCGGGGTATGCCCCTAGAGATGTATTCATTTTCCTGTGGTATAAATTTTTTTAATTAGCAAAAAATAAAAAAAAATAAAAAAAGTAAACAACTCTCCCCTCTCTTTCTTTCTATCACCCACAAAATCCCAGCCTTCCCCTCTTTCGTTGCCGTCTTTGTGTTCTATTTTTATAAAAAAGTTTGAGTTTTGTGAATTGATTTTAATCCTGAGTCATAGTCTTCGATTGTCTGAGTAGTTTTGGTTATATGAGTTTTGCCAAGTCTTCATTGTGGATAATTACTTGATATGCCTTACAGTGCTACTGAGCCGATGTAATAATCCTAACTTTAGCAAAGCTACAGTGATCACATGAATAATAAAATTTTGAGGATTTAGGAAATGGTATGTAAGTACTCTATAATAGAAATAGAAAATGAGTAAACAGAAACCATATTAGTGTTGTACAAAGAAAATAAGTGACTCGAAATGACGATAGATTTCAGAAATTCCTGAATATGGATTTTTGAGAATTTTGATTTCGAATGAGCTTCTATTGAATATTAAGGAGCATGGAGATATTAAAAGAATTATATATTGAGGAATTAGTGGATTAGTATAAACTAATGGATTATTAAGTTAAGGAAATACCAAAGGAATTTGGATTGTTAAATGATTTCAAAACCACTGAGATAATGAGGTACATTCGAAACAAATCACAATTAGACAAGTATGGAAACCAAACAACCAAGATTAGTAATATAACAAGGATACATACCACATTATTATTATCCAAGATTATTAGCATAATACTTAGAAAAAAACAAGAAAAAGAGATTATGAGATCACCATAAGTGACATCACATTCCACTAACTTGTTTTAAGGGTAGATTAGTCATTTTGCATGAGGATTTTTCCATACTCTTCACCAAGCTTCCACTACACTCTAGAATAATCAAGATTATAGGAAGATAAGATCAAAGTTAACACAAAAAAATCTCTCCCCATCTTCCTCATTACTCCATTTCTCTCATTCTCCACAAACTGCCCTGCAGAACCAAGCTCAAGAAGAAAAATCATATCTCCGTTTCTATCCATGATAAAATCACCAAATTTGAACCACAACCTCTCCACTCCATGGGAATTATTCGCTCCAAATTTCATGGCAATCTAATGAGTATAGCCTAGTCAAATCGCCTCCCCAAGTTGAAGAAACGAGCTGCCAGAATCTTTGACAGTTTCTGTGATGATTTTCAAACGGCCATATCTCCTTCATTACTCAATAGAATTTTGTGTTCTTTATATGTTTGGAAAGCTGGTTAGATGCTCTACAACTTTCCTTTAGAAGCCTCATCCAGAAAACGTAGGTAAGGCCTTCGTTTTTGCGATTCTTTCAACTGGTGTCTAGTGAATCCGAATTTCTAACTTTGTTTTTATGATTTATTTAGTTGATCCAAGCTACCTTAAGGTTATTTAAGGACTATCCAAGGCTTATTGAGTGTTGTTCAAGCTCCAAGGAAGGTATAAAATTCAAGAACCCTTAGTATTACTTTGAGTTTATGATGGATTATGATGAGTTTAATGGTTAAGTTTGTTTTAAGTATAAATCATGAGTAGATGTTTGTTTATAAGTGATGTGATGATATATAGAAGTGTTTGGTGCTTGTAACCATGGTTGGTAAGATGACCACATGGTGTAGGTGATGGTGTATAAGGCGGATGATGGATTTGGAGGAGTAATATTTTGGAAAGTATGAAAATATAGCCGTTATAATGCCCGATTTTCGTTTAACCAAAGAATGCCCTGTTTTTGAAACCTCATACGCGTACGGTAGGTTCCTGTCTAGAACACCAACTAACCATGAGATGATAGAGCTTGAGTCATAGATCGTTTTGATATAAAGTGCGTCAAAATCTGATGAACGGTTTAGGAGAAAAGTGGGTTTTAGTGAAAGTCGTTCGGAAACCGGGAAATTGCAATTTTGCCAACTTTGAGGCTATAATTACCATACTTAAACATTTTTAAAAATTATAAAATTTTGGGATATTGTAGTGGAGTGGTCAAAGAGTCATTTCCAGTTGACCTTACATTAAAATTCGAAATTGAGATTTTCTGAGAATTTTTACAGTCGGGTATGGTTGTTAAGGGAAATGGTGAATAAGCACCGAAACCTTGATTTAACCTAAAATGGTTAGGTTTTTGGAACACTTGGGTTATGAATAACATGTGAAACATATATTAAAGTGTCAAGGGTATTGTTATGCAAGAGTGAGGTGAGTAAGAGATGTGGTATTCTAACGACGGTCCTTTTCGTGTTTATAGAAACTCCGGGAGAGCCACGAGCCATACCTTCAGGACATCGAGATCGAGGCAAGATCTTTTCTATCCCTACTTGGAAAACTATTTATCTTCAAAGAAACTTGATTTCATGGAATATATATGTGATGCTATTATTACTATATTGTGAAGAAATTGTCTTCCTTGAGTATTGATATTGAAAAGAAAGGTATACGAAGATGTATATGAATATGAATATGGATATGAATATGAGATGGATATGAATATGGATATGAGTATGAGATGGATATGTATAGAGATGATTATGCATGAAGTGAACATGCCTTATGATTAAGAGAATATGAGAGAATGGTATCAGTTATTATCTAAAGTAAATAAAAGAATGGTATCAGTTGTTATCTAGGGTTATATGATTTATATTATTTTGCTAAAGATATTCTTTTTAAATATTGTGATTTAATAAGTATTATTTGATTATTATCTACTATTTTTAAAAGTAGATGGAACAATATATATATGTGTATATAAGAGAGCAAGATTTCTTCTACTCTTACTTTAGAAAACTATTTTTTTAAGTAAAATGATTTCTTGGAATATATATGTTTTTCTACGATGCTATACTGCTAAGGATTTATTTCCTGATTTTGAGAATTAAAGAAAGATAGATACGAATATGGATAGAGCGAATATACTTTATGTTCTAAAGGAATATTTGACTTTAATAATTTAGAAAAAATGTATGAGTCATAATTAAAGTATTATGACATATGATTTAAAGGTGATGAATAAATGTGAATGGAAATGTGAATGGAAATGTGAATGGAAATGGAAATGGAAATGATAAATGTGAGTAGATAAATGATTTGACAAAAAGGGGGATTGCAACAGACTTGCGTAAGTGGCTGTGTCAGGGCTGTGTGCGACACAGTCCAGCATTTATTATTTTTATTACGGCACGAAGATGCCAAGGGAGGATGTTAGCAGGTGGCCTTCCTCCAGGGATGATCTTCATTCCTTCTACCGGTAGTAAAAAGAGAGCAGGTACGATTAGGCGACTGATCATCGTCCTAATGTATCAGGCGACAGCAGATATCCCCAATGTTTTTGAAAAGAAAGAGTTGATAATGGTTTTCAGATTTATATGCTAAAACCAAGAAAATGAGATAAGGTGATGGAATTATTTATATGGAATGAAGAGAAACTGATTTTATATTATTTTTATATATATATGTAAAGGTTTATTTTCCCTTTTATGGTAGTAGATAGAAGTTATCTTGTTGAGCTATTTTAGCTCATTCTTGCTATTTATTTATACTACAGCTAGGTCCCATGCCAATACTCCGCACTACACCCTGCAAGAGGGTAAGGGAAAGGCGACCTTTTGAGCGAGTGCTGGTGACCATCCCCGAGGTAGTGACAAGCGAAAGGGGCTTAGTAGACTTATGTAAATTAAGTGTGTAAGTTTGTAATAAACTTTTGGTTGTTGAAATGCTTCCTGTAGAAGTATTATTCAACAATGTACTTAGTAGAATTCTGGGTTGTAATAACTGTTAACTTTAAACTTTTAATATTATGGATGTTGTTCTATGAGCATATGACTGGTGTGTGTGTGTGTGTATTAGTGTGGGGTCAATTGCATAAGTATTAAATTTAAAAAAAAAAGACTCAAGAGATATGGATATTGATCGGAAATTGGACCGTGATGACCTGGATCCTTGACCCCGGATCTTGGGGTGTCACAGCTGAGTTTTTTTTTTTTTTGGTTGGTTGGATTGCATGCGTGCATATCTAATAATGTTAATCAAATTGTTTGTTTAATAATTAATGCTAGTTATTGTTTGTTTAATCAAATTGTGTATGATGCCAGTCTCATTTATAAGTCCATTTGCTCTCCTTCATCATGTTAATCTTAAATGTCATGTTTAATCATTAATCATTACCTTGATAGTCATTATTTCCTAAGTAGTGGAGTATTTCTTAAGCCCATTATGACTTTTAATTAAAGTTAATCATTGCCATTAGCTTGTTACGTTTCTACTACTACTCTTGACTTTATAGTTATTTTAGTTTAGGCCCATTTAGTTCATGGCCCATTTCTAAATTAGCACTACAAGTCCTGTCCATTTACATGTCTTTTGTACACCTGTATTTTGTTTTTCTACTTTTAGTTTAATATAATATTACATAATCATTGCTTCCGTGTTAGTTTTAGCTATTTTCAGGCTCGATTACTTTTCTGGTATAGCACATAACTGAGATTTCAAAAGTGGTACACTTCGTTCAATCTTTTCATTTCTGGTATAGCTGACAAAAAGCAAGGGAAATCGCCACTTGAAGTGGCGATTTCTGTCGAAACTCATTTCAATAGAAAACGCCACTTGAAGTGGCGATTTCCCTTGCCCCCATTTTTTTTTTCTTCCGGCAGTTGGCATAATTTTCTAAGTACAAGATGTATTTTATACTTGTCAATTTATATGGCTTAGAAAATGAATTTGTAAATAAAATTTATCCATTTTTTTTGCTTCGTGTTAAAGAATTGACAGTTTACTTTGGTATAATACGAAAATTTTAAAAAATTATTATGTCTAACTAGCTTATTTTTTGGTCCGAACATGGCAACTCAACATCAAATTGTTGAAAATTCTTTCGAGTAGGCATGTTTAGGTGAATAAAAAATATACTTGTACATGTTTTTTTTACGTTGTCTTTGTTCCATATTCAAGTATTGACGTCGTACTTTGGTATAATATGAAAATCTCCAAAAATTATTTTGTCTAATTATCTTATTTTTTGGTCCGAACATGGCAACTCAACATCAAATTGTTGAAAATTCTTTCGAGTAGGCATGTTTAGGTGAATAAAAAATATACTTGTACATGTTTTTTTTACGTTGTCTTTGTTTCATATTCAAGTATTGACGTCGTACTTTGGTATAATATGAAAATCTCCAAAAATTATTGTGTCTAATTATCTTATTTTTTGGTCCGAACATGGCAACTCAACATCAAATTGTTAAAAACTCCTTCGAGTATGAATGTTTAGGGGAATAAAAATTATATTTCAACATGTTTTTCTTTCAATTTTTTTGTTCCGTATTCAACTATTGACGTTGTACTTCTACGTAAGCCAAAATTTAGGCAAAATTAATTTTTGTAGATATGTTAAATGTTTACCCGAATATGGCAACTTCACATCAAATTGTTAACAATACCTTCGTGGAGTTACGTTGAGGGCCATAAAAAACATATTAGAAAACATTCCATTACTTTAAAGTAAACATACAACATCATACAAGTTCTTCGATTTGAAAACAGAAAATTGAAGCATCATACAATTACATTAAATTGAAAACAGAAAATTAGAAAATAAGCATACATTGACACGAGAACCACAATACAACTTCTTAAAATTCACTGAGATCAACAGCATAATTCTCGTCCTCAGCTTCCTCAATTTCCCTTGCAATTTGACGTTCCTTTGCAGCTTCAGCTTCTAGTGCAATTTCACGTTCCTTTGCAGCTCGAGCTTCCATTTCCATTTTAAATTTAACTTGTTGTGCAGCAAATTCAAAATGTTTTTCAAGTTTAGCATCCTCAGCCTGCAAATCGAATGACCTCTTGGTTTTTTTGGTTTTTTTGGTTTTGGTTTTACTAGTTTGTGGTTTTTTGCCCTTATCCATCTTATGCTATTGCCTTGAAGAAAGAAAATTTGAGAAAAAACTAGTAACTTGTGATTCTGAATAAGCACCAACATTGGGTTTTATAGCCAATTTTGGACTATTATTTTACCTTTTTGTTGATGAAAAAATACCTCAATAATTTAAACAAGCGTTATTTTGAAGTGACTAGAGCACTTTGCGTACAAGAAATAGAAGATGTGATTACACAAATTTATTAGCCTGCAGGAAAATAATATGAAATTTCTGAAAGCAACTTTAATTTTTCAAAAAACAGCTTTATTTTACTATGCCTGCAATCAACTTTACCTTTTCAGAAACAAGCATTTTTTAACTATGCCTGAAATCAACTTTATTTTTCAGAAAACAGCTTTATTTTACTACAGGCTATTTTCGCAGCCCTATCTCAGATTGCTTTTTTGCAATAATGCAGGGTAAATTTAAGTGTTCGTTGCTGTGCATTCACATGATTTTCTTTGATGAGAAATTTGACTCCTACAATTTGTTTTTTGACAGTTCTTTTCAGTGTTTTTTGATAGTACTGTTGAGTCACGGGCTGGTTGAAGGCCAATCAATAATTTATCCCTTGATTTTCAGGTACAAAACAAGTCTTTGTTGAGGCTTGTTCACTCAACCACTGGAAATTGAGCTTTCACTCACAATTGAGCTTTCTACTATAAGCAGCAACATTGGGTATTATATCCAATTTCGGAATATTATTTAACCTTTTGTTGATGCAAAAATACCTCAATAATTTAAACAAGTGTTATTTTGAAGTGACTAGAGCACTTTGCGTACAAGCAATAGGAAGATGTGACTACTCAAATTTATTAGCCTGTAGGAAAATAATATGGAATTGATGAATTCAACTTTACTTTTTCAGTAGTCAGCTTTAACTTACCATGCCTGCAATCAACTTTACTTTTTAAAAAATCGGCTTTATTTTACTATGCATGAAATAAACTTTATTTTTCAGAAATCAGCTATATTTGACTAAAATCTAAGCCTGCAGTCCTTTCTCAGAGTGCTTTTTTTCAATAATGCAGGGTAAATTTAAGTGTTTGTTGCTGTACATTCACATGAGTTTCTTTGATGAGAAATTTGACTCCTCCAATTTATTTTTTGTGTAGTTCATTTAAATGTATTTTGACAGTACTGTTGAGTCACGGGCTAGTTGAAGAGCAATCAATAATTTATCCCTTGATTCTCAGCCATAAAACAAGCTTGCGCTGAGGTTCACCCAACCACTGAAATCTAATTTAGCATTTCACACACAATCCAACATGTCAAACATTCCCGATTTGAATCTCTGCTTTTGTGATAAGTTGTGCGTTGAACGCACATGGTCCTATGGAAGAAATGCGGGAAGGAGGTATCTCAATTATCCAAATGGAGGCAACGGATGTGGGTACATTCGTTGGCTTCATGAACCATTAGAGGAGCGTGCTGCGCGTGATTTCGAGATATTGGAAATGCAACGAGTCAGAGAACTAACTCGCCATCAGTTTGAATCAACTGATGAAAATGAGAATGACGGCGAGGACTCCGTGGAGGAGGATGGGATTGAGCAAAAGGTTGGGATTGATCCTGATAATCCCTTCGTTGGTCTCGATGAATCAACTGATGAGAATAAGAATGAGTACGAGGACTCGGTGCAGGAGGATAAGGAAGATGATGATGATGATGATGATGATGATGAAGATTAATTTCTTCGTCTATGATAAAATGTGGTTTTTTTTAAGTTTTCCCTAAAGAATGTCCTCTACGGATATTCATTTGTATTTTTTGTTTTCATGTTGTGTGATGTTATGGAATGTGATGTTTTAATTATTTACGTACTTTTCTTGCACACTATAACACCATCATAATAGAAAAAAACACATTACAAGAACATGAAAAGCAAAATGCACACTACAAATACATAATAGAGAAATTAAAAGCTTAAATAATTGTCTAGTACTTAATTAAATTTCTTCGTCGGACATGTAATCATCGGATATGTAACATGGATTTTGTTGAAGATGTTGTTCCTCAACGGTTGTTAGCTCTCTCCCACTTGCACGAATGGAGTCTTTGGCAAGTTGATAGATGTAGTGACGAGTTCTACGTAACAACATTCGATTGTTCTCAATCCGTATATGTTTCACAGCTCGAATGACTTTACGCTTATAATCATTCCAACCCGATGATTCACCAGTACGCGGAAACATGTCGAGCGAATGACGAATAGGGACCCTCGCACCCATAGCAATTAGGTCATTTCGTAAATGTTCCGATTCTTCACGGCGATATGCTCATTCTCGACGAACGCCTGCAAAATATTCCGCTGGATCGCTTCGTCGTAGACGCCGGTAGTCATCATTTCTTTCTCCGAGCAACCAATTGTGATTTGTAGAGGATGACATATTTATGTTGTAGTTGGCAAATTAATTTGCACTTAACCTATATATATATATATATATATATATATATATATATATATATATATATACATATACAACCCACTTGCAAGTGGGGTTGTCAGGGTAGGGTTCTCATGTTTTATTGATCCTGCTTGAACTGAAAAGATAACTCAGCTTTGCAGGATAAAGTATTGAAATGACCATTCAACTTTTTCATTTTTTTAGCTGTGTCTGGGTGCTGAACTTTATTTCAGTGTTGAAGTGACAAAACAACGTTTTCGGAAATGCTAGCTGTGTAGTATACCAGAAATGTAATCGAGCCCTATTTTCTGCTAGAATGCATATTCAATTAAGCAGTTAGGACTTGCATTTTTCCACCATAATTCGATTCTGCATGTGTATTTATTTTTGTTTCTTCGTTGTTTTTTTTTGTTTCGTTTTTTTTTTCTTTTTTTCTTAAATTAGATTAAGTAAAACCCATCTCCAAAAAAAAATAGTTCTAATTCGCCTAAATTAAATTTTAAGATTTGTGAAAATGTTAGTCTCCGTGGAACGATACCTAAAATATTTCAACGATTGAACCGTACGCTTGCGGTTTAAATTGTCATTTATTTTAGCACAACAATAGTAACTCCCTGGCCAATAGTTAGGCCTTGTGATGGACCGCGCGACTCGGCCTCTTACACACGACTCCTAGTTCGAATAAATCCACAGCATTGAAACGTAGAGTTTGTCCTCCCTTCCCCAAGTGAAATACTTGTTGATAAGACTCCACAAAGTAGTCGTATCAAGTTGGAAAGGAAAATTCACCAACATTTCCCAAGATTTTTCTTGTTAATGGATATCAACTTGTTCTGACAATCTTACCCCTCGAATGATGAGAAGGTACACACAGACTTAATGAGTCCATAGCAACCAAGTTGCGAGTGAAAAGGATAAATTATGACCAGGAAGTTAACAAGATAAATAACCTTGCTCAAGTAGGTTCCCCTATAATATGGAAGTTTGAGTGAGCATTTAAATCCTTTTTAGATAGATTTAAATGAAAAATAAAGAGTTGGGAACCTTTCCTTGATAAAATAGTCATAAAAAGACTCCGAAATATTTTACATAATATCTGGAGGTGAAAGATAATCTCCAAATATTATAAATCATTTTAAAAAGAATTTAAAAGAATTAAATAAATATTCCAAGAATATTTATTAACTCAATAATAATTACGGAATATTATTAAGTCATAATATTGCTCGTAAGTAATCCTCGAATGAATATATAGAATTATTTACTAAATAAATCACTCCTTAAATAAATATTCAAAATAATATTCATTAATAATTAGATTCCAATAAGTATTTAAAATAATATTCAATAATGAGTCAAACTTTAAATGAATATTTGAAAATAATATTCATTTAATAAATAATCTTCGAAAAGAATATGCAAATAATATTCATTTTGTAATCAAAACTTTAAAGGAATAATCGAAATAATATTCCTTAAGTAAATAGAACTTCCAATGAATTTTTAAAATAATATGCATCAAGTACATAAAACCTTAAATGAATATTCGAAAGTAATATTCATTTAATAAATAACATTCTAATGAATATCAAAATAGTATTTATTAAATAATCAACTCTAAATGAATATTCGAAACTAACATTTATTTAATATCTCTCGACTGAGATAGTACTCGAATAACATTCCTCGAAATATTTCCAAGTAATTGATACTTTATGGGAATATAAATAACGTTTAATAATAACATTCCTCAGATAAATAATAATCTGTCGTTGGAATCCTTCCGGGTTTCCACGACTATTTATATCTCAAAATAACGACTCCCGTTCTATATTTAGAATAAATATCATATGCCCTTCGCTAAGGGTTTTACCAAAACAATCCGGCTTATCACTAATAATTCGTATCTAGTCTATAAGCAAATATCAATTCAGGGAACAAGTATCACAAAAACCAGAGTCAAAATATAATTGGAAACAGGCATGCATGCGATGGCATATGTAAAACAGAATCATATACATATATTATCACAACAACAGGTTCAAAGGTTTGGACACTTGCCTGGTAAGCGGGTGTGGGTAGAAATAGCGTGTCCTGGGTCTGCTCGATGATCTATATAAACAATCAGAACATTCGAGATTTACCACTTAACACCTTTTAAAAGTCTAGGTATAAATTTCACTTAAATCGAAACACGTTTTCGAATTATCTCGTTACACACCTTTTAGTGTAACTATTTTTATTACTGATACGATCCGACATTTGTTCGTTATTACGACATGTCATCATACCCACACTCGATATATACTTAAGTCGTATAAGTTCTAAAGTCGATCGATTACGAACCGAGATTATACCTCGAGTTTTATCGTTCGTTTTCTAAGTGTTTTACCAAAGTTATAACCAAGCGGGTTTTTAGGGGTTCGTTCGCGTTTAACTTTGATTCCAACATTTTTATAAAATCGGAAAACGATCCGTTTCACATGAGGTTTTCTCTCACACCTTCCTTTTTACCTCTAGTATTTAATTACCAAGATTCGCCACTGACTTACGTATTTTACGAGGGTTCAATTTCAGTTACGAATTCTCGTTTACAGTTTCGAACTACTTTTCGTAATTTGACCATAACTCCTAAACCGTAAGTCGGAATGTTTTGATTCTAACGCCAAAACGATCTGTGGCTCGAGATCTACAAGGATCAGTCAGTCATTGTATCATCAAGTTCAGGAATTATATTAACTGACATGCTCGGTTTCTAAGTGTTAACAAAAATTCGGCATTACGACGGCTATAAATCGGACGTTCTAAAAATCGTAACAACACAACCAAGCCACACCGGGCTATACAACTCATGCACATATTTCTCATCCCAAATCTATCCAAGAACATCTACATTACCATTATAATCATCATGTTACTAAAATCACTAAATCACTTAACTAATCATGCTTATAACATACTAACATCATCACCAAGCTTAAATCCATCAAGAACATGCATAATTCTCAAAACAAGATCTAGGGTTTCAAGTGGATTACCTTCCTTGGGATATGTCCTATCCTTAATAATCCTTGTATGTGCCTTTCCTAGCCTTAACAAACCTTAGATCATCATGGAAATCAAGATAAACAAAGTTAATTCAAGAAGGTTACTATTCATCCTCCTCTTTCATGATTTTTTTGAAAATGGAAACTAAGGAATTTGAAGCTAAAATTTTGAGGAGATTACTTTCTTGAAATATAGGACTTACCTTAAAAATTACAAGAACAAATGATGGTTGGAAGTAGGATTTTGATCCGTGAATTATGCAAATAGCCGAATGGAATGAAAAGTGGGAGAGTTTGGAGTTGCTTGGCTTTTCTCTTGGTTTAATCACATCTAATATGTATTATTGATATGTATTTAGATAATATCTTGTGTAAAGTGACTTTAATAAAGGTGGTTATGTCATGGATGAGGTTTTTGAATGGACAAATGTCATGCTTTTGTGGTAGGATGATAAAGTGGTGCAAGTACCTGGTTTGATCCCAAGTATGCTAGTTACTCATATAATTACTTAGTCCCCTGATCATATCCACTTGCACATGCATGCATCTTGATCCTCTGCTTGTTTCTTTGTCCGGTTATTGCTTGTTTCGATTGATCGTTCGTAGGAATGTTTCACGGATTTCTAATTAGGTTTTACCGGGAATCTTCTTAATATTAATACTATCATTCTCCATCTTTCTTACTAACTTTCGGATTTGTATTCCTTAAATCCCTTCAATAATTCCTTAAGTCTTTCAGTGTCCAGGGAATTCTCGGGGAAAATAAAAGTACTATTTTTCAGAATCCGACAGCTTTTACATACAGTTATTTTCCCCCTGGATCACTAATACGAACTCGGAAATCCGTTCCGAATACTTCTATATAGTGTCGTCTCATAATATTCCTAAATCCATCAAAATCACTATTCATCCATTTTTCTTTACTCATCCTCTTAGGGTTGTACAATTGTCCCTAATCTCTTTCAATCGTTCCTTAACCTTTTTACGGACCTACTAGACCAATAACAGATATCGATTTGGATGACATAGGAATAATCTTCTCCTTTAGAATTATCAAATCTCAACTCCCTAGGAGATAGATAATTCTTATCTAAAGTGTCAAAAAATAGTATTCTTCATGGCATATAGACATTTGAATCCAAATCTATTCCTTTCATTCATTATCTCAATCGTTACACCGTAGTCTTAATCACTATTCACCATTACCTCAGTACATAATAAAAAGTTTTAATTATATCCAAAATTTGGGGGTTCTTACAGAGTAAGTGGTTGTAATTGCTTTGAAGTGTTTGGCACTGGAAAGTTTTCAAGTATTAAATGGCAATCATGTTAAGTATTTATGTGACGTGTTTATGTGACTTAGCTGATTATACTAAAACTATTCTATGAATATAATTGGATATGTCTATATGTCTATGTGTGTAAGCGTTATAGGACGCGTATGGGTAGAATAGAGCAAACAATAAAGTTTTGATTGGTTGATACTGAAATAGTACTTTACCTTGTAAAGGTACGAGTAGGAGACCTGGCCAAGAGCAGTGCACGGGTAAACGGGAATTCGAACAAATGGATAATTATTGAAGTAGACGAATGTATTGACATGAAGATTGGCAAGTTATGAATGAGAGATGGAGGTAGGGTCGAGTAAGAGGCCAACATGTAAGGAGTAGAGACCGACGAGGAGTTGAGTCATGGATCAATGATTAGGATCGAGAACTTCGTGTATCAAGGCAAGTGTTGTTGCCCCTCACTTATTGTTCAAGTGATGAAATTCCATTCCTTTTTAGTATATAATGATTCCGTCAAGTTATATTTAGAAAATGATGCACTTCTTCAAGTAGTATGCAAATGTCTACTTTCTCCACCTATAGTTCAAATTTAAATTTTCAAGTGATTACACAAAGAACCTTTTCTCAAAAATACTTTAATCATGGCATGTTATTGGATTCCTCAGTGGAAAGCAACTTCTTTTATTTTCTTCGAAAACGTTTAAGGAACTCTCTAAATAAAGAAAATCCAAGTTTTTTAAATCCTTATAAATACCTGTTAACGCAATTCCTGATTTTTAGCGTATTTTCACCAATGGACCCTCTTTAAGAAATGTTTTCTTTAGACTGACATGCAATTAAATATCTTGGAATTATTTTACAAATACTCATTTTAAACTACTTCATTCGCTTATGTTGATTCAAACTTTACAATTTGTTGGAAATTTTATTAAATGTTTAGTACTTGACCATATCCTTTCTTTAATTTAGAATCTTAATTGTTGATAATCATGTTGCCATCGATATCTTTTATTTTTGCTCAAGTAGATTCTCTCTTTATCAAGTTAATGATGTTATGACCCCAATTACTCATATCTATATTGTCGATACTTATTCAAAATATTGTTCTTTATATTCTCCACCCCATTTATTATCAAACTCGTCGATATCTATTGAAGATCTTGATTATTCATTTATCACCCTGTATTGTATCGAACTCGTCGATACTAGAAGATATTGTTACTTCCTCATTTACTTTTCAATTATATGCTATTATTCTGGAACTTGAGCTTTCCAGTTGTTTGGTTAACAAGGGTTGCCAATTGTCCCGACACCCAATACTTTTGAGATAGAATTGGAATGTTTTTAAAAGAAGGGAGAGTCCCTTCGGGGAGACCAGATTCGTGGTCAGAAGTTAAGTCCAATGTGTGCCGTGGATCCATTAAAGGACATTGCTGTGTGCGTTTGTCCGGGGTTAGTGCGTGACTGATCAGCAACCTAACCTTATTATTATTATTTTTTCAATAATTAAAAATCCAAATCTAATCTATACATTAAGATTGAGTTTTTTGATACCTGATTCCCTTGAAGCTCATTTCGATTATATTTTTCTATCAGAACTTTTATCAGTTCTCATTTTTGATGCACCTTATTCCAGTGGTGCAATGTTGGCTCCTCGTGGTAGTAAGATAATTGACTTAGTTGATTCTTTCGAAGCATATGATAATTCTTCTTATTTTTTCGGAACTTAAATTGTTGTTGATATTGTATCACTATTTGCACTTGCTGAGCATTGTTGGCTCACTCTTTCTTTAATGTTTATTTTCTCGAGTTAATTGAGATGATTAGTGGGCCTCGTGGTCAGTCGATATTACTCTTTCGGCAGCGAGATAAGACGTTCGGGTTATGGATTTCGTCGGATAGTGGTTTCGGAATTTGTGAAGGTTGGATATCTAGTTAGACAGTGGTTTTATTTAGTCATAAAAAAATTGTATAACAGTTTTGTTCTGGGGTTGATTGTAATAATGTAATTTGATAGTTTGTTTCATACCATAACCTGTATGAGATCTTGGTTAAGAGGTTTTTATTGTTGTATTATGTCTATATCCAGGGTCGTATGTTATTGATTGTAGATAATGGTCCAAAATCTGTACCCCGGATTATGGGATGCCACAGTTAGTATCGGAGCTACAGGTTATGGTCACTGAAACAGATTAGGAGGGTTAGGCTACGTGTATAAGATAGACGTCGGGTAGAACGATTTAGGATATGGATCGCCTAAGGATACTTCGCCAAGTATTGCGATGTTATACGGCCTTTCGGCATATCGCGCGGATAGAAGAACGAATCGTTTGAGGATTTGGCTAGAAGTAAGACAGCAAACCCGAAGCCGCATAAGCTAAGTGGGCAGCTGGAGCTACCAGTCTGGGGGGACGTTATCTTGAGATTCTCGCATATATTTTAGAACATTTCTGCGATATTAGTTACAGTGTGAACGTCATGGAAAGGATATGAGAAGGTTATGAACACGTAGCGGGAAGTGATTATTGGCATGGGTTGGAAGTCAAGGCGTAATTTTGCACCCCTAATCATTGATTTCGTTCAATCTATTGCCTAAAGAAATTTCCTATTCTTCTTTTGAATTGTCGTAAATTAATTCCCGGTTGGTATCATTGATGAGGCATTCGTTGCACAGTGACGGTCCAAAATCGAGAATGAATTGAGATCTTCTTATTTATTTAACTCATTATTGTCAGGCCAGTTTTTGTAGCTAAGTATATTAATGCTTAGTCGACAAGAGTGAGATTATGAATAATTAGGAATTTCTTGAATGTTTATCTGACCAATAGTTGATGCATCCATTGAAGAGTCCACTATACACCAATTGATGATGAGTTTTGTATATCAGATTTATTCGAATTCATTCTCATTTATTCAGAAATATCTATATTTTCAGAGGACACTTGATCCAACTTTACATGAATAATTTTTGAAACTCTTAAACCCCTTCCATTTTTCATGAATACTTGATCATCTTTATTCCATCTGAGATGAACAACCTATACAGATAGGGGATTCATAGACATATTATCTTTGTGATAGAAGTCCGGTGGGACGCCACTGATTGTGTTTGTCATGAAAGTACTAAAGACTGGCCATCTTTATGTACTGTGGTGGTTGACCAAGTGACAAACACAACCTGATAACAGTTCAAAGATCATATTGATCTCTCGGTTAAACTCCTCTATAAAATTTTTATCAAACAAACTCAGTGTATATTCATGCTTGATGCCCATTCAGTCTATTGACTCGTTTTGTCAGAAATCCTAATGATTTCAGAAATTCTAGCGATGAAGAGATGCAAAGATAGACGCGATGACATCTTAAATGACTGAAACTACAATTACGCTGATGAAGAATTGGTTGTGCAAGTTGAAGAATTTGAGTGTTAAGATAGATATGTCGTGTCAAATTGGATTGTTTATTGGATCGATAAGACATGGACAAGATTCGAGACTAATGAGAATTGAATAAAGGAAAAAGAGCAGTAAATAAGAGCACATGATTGCAGATATTGTTAAAGGGCGAAAAGAGAATGGTGATGGAGATGTTTAGTATAAGATGTTCAATGCTGAAGGAAGATAGTTTTAGACACCTATTGAATGGCGGAGGTAGTAAATGGAATATCATAAGATTTTGAATATTTTGAATCCATCATTGGACATAAAATTTTAGAATCAAGAAGGATGACTTGAGTAAAGCAGAGTGAAGCAGAACAGAATGATTTGTAAGAATTAGTAGGAGGAACTAGGATTGAGCGAAGGGTATGGTGATTGTGTGGAATAAATCACTCATGCGAACCAATTTAAAGAGTCATGATTATTAAGGATGGAGGAGAGTTGACCAAGATGGAACAAAATGACAAGAAGTGAAAGATAGAAAAAAAACCAGGAAGTTTCCAGAAGCGTTTAAACAGAAGACATATAAGTTAGTTGAGGGAAGGATGTGGAATCCCAAGGATTTGGAGTTAGAAGAGTGAGGGCATTGAAAGGCATATGACACAGTCTATTTGTAGTTCGAGGACTCAACTCAACTTAAGCTTAGATTGTAATAAGTAAATAACTTTAACTGTCATAGGAATCTCAGAAGATACTATCTGTTAGAAGAAAAACCCTAAAGTCAATCTATAGTTTTGATGTTTTACACTGGAAGAAGCTCAGATTGCTGATCAAGCCTCAGTATAGCATCAAAGAAGTGGATTTATTTCTAAGACAGAGATTTCTAGAGCGACAGGTTCAAACAGAATACAGTGGAGTACAAGAAGGAGAAAGAGATGAGAAGAAAAATGAATCACATTTTTAATGTGAAAATTAAAGGACAGTCATTGAAGTTAGTCGTTCATGAACCAGACCGTGCATGGAACGTCAACAAAATATTCAGTGGTATTCCTTTATTACTTTCAGTGATTCAGAAAAGAATTAAGACAATTCAAGGATAAATAATTATTCTTCTTTAATTAATTTAAATCAAGTAGTCAATTTAATTAATAAATTAATTCATCAAGAATTAATTCATTAATTAAATTAATTATTAAATTAATTAAATCTGAACAATTATTATTTAAGTAAGTTTAAATTAAAATGATTATTTATTAATCAGTTTAATTTAAAACTGAAAAAATGAACTAGATTGTCTTGCCGATTGTCTTGAAGAAGAAATCAGTAAAGTAAGACAATCTCAGATTGTCTTGCCGATTGTCTTGGTAATGATAAATTCTGAACAGCTTTAAAAAAGAAGAATAAAAATCTGATTTGATTGTCTTGACGATTATCTTGACAGTTCAAATCAGATTGTCTTGATAATGATCAAAAAGAAAAAGCTTCAGATAGAATGATAATTTTTGATAAAGCAAGACAAAGATCTCAGAATTTGATTATCTTACCGATTGTCTTGGAAGAACCTGATTGTCTTGCCGATTGTATTGCCTATTGTCTTGGCAGTACAAAATTGATTGTCTTGGAAGAACAGATTGTATTGCCTATTGTCTTGACAGTTATATTTGAAGATAAAGAGGCAGTAGACATTATATATGAAGACACAGACGACACAAATCAATCAGACAAGAATTTTACATTCAAAAGCAAAGGCAATTTACTCTCTTCTCTCTCATCAAGAACACAACCTGTAGGAGCAGAAAAATTCATAGAAAATCAAGTTCATCTTATTTTTAATATCTGATCTGATAGAACTTGTTTACTTGATACTCTTGTACTATTAGCGAGTTTTTACTCCTAATCTATATCTTGATTTTTATTAACAAATCTAGAAAAATTCATGTCGAATTTTCTAATTTGTTTTTATTAACTAGATATAAATTATGTACTGTATTTGTAACAAACCCCTCAAGTTAATATAATTTTATATTCAACTTGAATTTTGTTTCATTTAATTCCGCTCAAATTTGTCAAAATATAAATTAAATTATCCGGACAAATTTCGATTAAACAGTACTATTTGTATTCAACCCCTCCCCTTCTACAAACATATTGGACCTAACAATTGGCATCAGAGCCTATTGATTGATACACAAATTCATCATGTCGTCAAAAAGCATTGTTAAGATTCACATGTTTAACAAGGACAATTACGCAATGTGGAAAAATAAAATGGAGTTGTTTCTTGATGTCGCAAATTCTAAATATTTGGGTGTTCTACAGAACGGACCTATAATTCCACTCGAATATATATATCTGAATCTATTGTTGGAGGAATTGTTGTAACACCTGCATCATCTGTTCCAAAGCATGCTAATTTTTTTACTCCTACTGAAAAAGAGGACGCGGGACTAGATAAGAATTTGAGACTTATTCTAATAGATTCCCTGGATGCTCTGATGTACAGTCATGTGATGAATTGTAAAACTGCAAAACACATGTGGGAAACTATTGAGACTATCAATGAAGGAACTGATGAAGTCATGGAAAACAGACTTCAGATTTTAACCTCTGAGTATGAACACTTTAGAGCTGGCCCTAATGAAGGCATTCAGGAAGTGTTTGAAAGGTATAACAAAATTATCAACAACTTGCAAGTTCATGGCAAGCAATATACACAGAAGGAGATTAATATGAAGTTCTTGTTGACGATGCCCACTCATCTTGAACATAGGATAACAGCCATCAGAGAATCAAGAGATTGAATAAGATTGCTCTTGAAAGATTGTTTGGTGTTCTGAAAACCTATGAACTGGAACAAGTACAGCAGAGGGAGGTCTCTGGTAAAGGAAGAGTGTCAAGTTCATCTACAGCTCTTGTAGTTGAGGCACCTAAGGAAGTGAAAGCTAAGGTTATTTTACCTTACAGCTCAGACAAGGAAAAGACTGAAGTAGAACTTAGTCACACACCACCTACTCAGGATGGTGGAGACTTTTACTCATTGGAAGAGCTAGATCAATTGGAAGATGAATCACTGGCATTGATGGTAAGGCAATTTGGCAACTTTAGATTCAGAAGAAATCCAAAGTACAGGTTTAAGTCAAATAACAGATTCCAAAGAGGAGACTCTTCTTCCTTTAGTAACAGGGGAGGATACAAAACTGGATCTGTTGACAGAAGCAAGATTCGTTGCTTCAACTGTAATGAATTAGGGCACTTTGCCACTGAATGTCAGAAACCAAAGCAAACTCAAAGAAGAGATTTTGCTGCTGAGAAGAAGAAACCTGGAAAAGCCTATGTTGCGGCTGGTAAGAGTTGGGATGACACGGACAGCGAAGATGAAGAATATGAAAATCTTGCGTTGGTGGCAAATGATGAAGCATCTGATCATCATAACAAACCGGTAATTGTTACTGACCCTGAGTTGATTCGTAGTCTTTATAATTCCTTAGGTAATGCACAAACTGAATATAGAAGACTAGATCTGCTCAGCACTACACTTGGCAATGAAGTGTCAGAATTGAAAAAGGTGCATATTAATCAAGATCAGCAAAGAGATGAAATAACAATGCTTTATAAAAAGGAGAAAGCTATTCTAGAAGTTGTAGGCAAACAAATGGCTAGAATTACTGAACTTGAAACACAGGTCAGGGCTTGTTATAATTCTGTTAAAGTTTCCAAAGAGTTTTTTAACAATCAAGTTGTAGAACGAACAACAGGTATAGGGTATGGTTACAATGAAGCTGTTGGATCATTGGGCATAAATTCCCCTAACCCTGTTAGTGCTAAAGAAAGGGGAATACCACATGTGCTCAAAAATGTTAAAGAACCTCTATTTAAAAAATCTGATGCTGGACCACCAGATATTCTTTCTATGGTTATCCAAGAAGAAATGAGAAATGAGGATAGTTCAAATGGCACAGTCTTTGTTAAGCATAAATCTGTTAAGAACGCTAATCCAAAGAATGTTTCATCCAAGAAAGATGTCACAGTCTTTGTTAAGGCTAAATCTGTTGAGGACACAAATCCAACAAATGTTTCATCCAAGAAAGATGTACCTAAAGTGCCAGTCAAGGTTGTTGATACAGCTAGTTCTTCTAAGACTGGATTAGGTGGTAATAAGTTGAAGCAGAAAAATAACATGTCTAACATGAATACCATGCCTATCATTGATTCTAATCATAAAGCATTTGGTGTTATCAATTGTATGTCTTGTGCTTTTAACAGTATGCGTGCTTATTTTAATGGTAGTTATGCATGTGTTAAACAGACTGCTCTTCATCAGCATATGAACAGGAACAATAATGTTCGATCAAAGACTGTTTTTCCTCCTCAAGTTAGGAGAGAGACATTTGTACCTAAGACTAAACAAAGGGTTACCAAGAATGTTTACCAGGTCAAATGTCCAGTCAATGACACAAGTGTTATTGCTGCTAGAGAAACATGGATATCCAAGATAAAACAAAAGATTTTCAAATCTGTTTATAAGGTTAAATGTTTATTGACTAAAGATGTTAAAATTAAAAATGCTGTTTTGCCTGATAAAGGTCAATACTTTAAATCCGCAGGACCCAATCAAATTTGAGTCCCGAAGATGGTTTAATCCATTTGTCATTGCAGCGTATTGAACAGGTTGAACGAGTAACCTGGATCTTGGACGGTGGATGTTCAAGGCATATGACTGGAGATAGAACCCTGCTGACAAATGTGGTGGAGAAGGCCGGCCCAGTAGTTACCTTTGGAGATAACTGCAAAGGTAGAACTGATGGATATGGAAGACTTGAAGCTGGAAATGTTATCATTGAAGAAGTGTCCTTTGTAAAAGGACTTGAGCATAATTTGCTCAGCATCAGTCAATTCTGTGATAAGGGATTTGAAGTCTACTTTAACTAAAAGAATTGTCTAATTTCACACAAAAGAAGTGAACAACCATCTCTGACGGGAGTCAGAAAAGGAAACTTGTATGTAGCCAACATGAACACTAGAAGCACTGAAGAAATCAATTGCTTCTATTCTAAAGCATCCATAGATGAAAGCTGGCTATGGCACAAGAAACTTTCTCACCTGAATTTCAAAACAATGAATTATTTGGTTAAGAGGGAAATGGTGAGAGGTTTACCTCCCATGGAATTCACACAGGAAGGACTATGTGATGCCCGTCAAAAAGGCAAACTAGAAAGGGCAACTCACAGGAGCACTGATATATCTTCAATAACTGAACCCTTACAGTTACTTCACATGGATCTATTTGGTCCAGTGAATGTGATGTCTATGTCAAAGAAAAGATATGCTCTTGTGATTGTTGATGATTTTTCAAAGTACACATGGGTTTTGTTCCTGAATTCTAAAGATGAGACTCCACAACTGGTGATTGATCACATCAAGTTAATTGAGTTGGATTCCAAGTATCCAGTGAGGGCTATAAGGTCAGAAAATGGAACTGAATTCAAGAATGAAGTTCTGAATGACTTTTATACTGAAAAAGGTATAACCAGACAATACTCAGCTCCAAGAACTCCTCAGAAAAATGGGGTAGTTGAAAGAAAGAATAGAACCTTGATTGAAGCTGCACGTACTATGTTAAGTGAATCAAGGCTTCCATTATATTTTTGGGCTGAAGCTGTCAACACTGCTTGCTATACTCAGAATCGAACTCTTATCAACAAAGACTTGATGAAAACACCCTATGAAGCCATGAATGAAAAGAAACCAACACTCAAATACTTTCATGTATTTGGAGCAAAATGCTTTGTACTTAAAGAAGGAGACGATCAAGGTGGAAAATTTGAAGCCAAAGCACATGAAGCAATTTTTGTTGGTTATGAAAGAAGAGCTTATAAGGTGTATTCGATTGAACATCAGAAGATGATGGAAAGTGTCAATGTAACATTTGATGACACTAAACTCCCTAGTATCCAAACTGAAGATTCATCTAAAAAGCTATCTTTTGAAGATATGACAGATCTAGATTCAGATGATGATAGTCCACCTAATGTTTTTGCTGATGCTAATGACAACAATGTCAATGATGAGTTCAATCAGAATAATGGTGGTGATAATAATGATAATATTGAAAACACCACTCATACTTCTGAACACTCATCTAATCATCCTGGCAACAACTCAGGGGGAGTTAGTGAAGGATCAACAAGTCATACTCAACAACACAATTCAAATCAAGGGGAATCATCAAGAATTAATCTACCCAGACAAACTGTTTGGAATAGAACTCATCCTTTTGAGTTAATTATTGGTTATCCAGATGTTAGAGTAAAGACCAGAAGAGCTTAACAAAAGAAAATGAGAGTCGTATGCTCCAACTTCTCTCTAACCTCTCTCTAAAAACCTAGCCTCCACAAATTCTAAACCTAAATCTACACCATTTCTTCATCAGATCTTCTCATTAGCCTTCCCTAATTCACCTTTCCTCTTCTAATCTTTCACCTCAAACACCATATTTCTTACTATATAATTATTCTATTAATGAAGAGGGTTTCTTTTGCGGAGAACTTAGTGACTGTGATTCCTCCACGTGCGAGAGGATTTGAAGCTTGCCTTCATGTAGGTAGTCTCATTAGGAGTCCGAAGAGGGTCTCCTTTTCGGAGAACCTTGTGACTGTGTATCCTTTGGAGGATGTCCGAGTAAAACAGGACAGTGAGAGACATGGGGTTGCTGCCTCAGCGAAAGATGTGTTTTGCACTACAATCGGAACTAATGTTGATTTGGGTGGGGCGAAGGTTGCTGATAAAAAGCTTCAATGGGTTCTCTCAGATCTAGATGACGTTTCAACCAAATCGAAAGATGGGGTTGTACGTCCAGAGGGTTTTCAAAATGATGATACGCTTCTGGATTTGAAATCGGAAGGGTATGTTTTGGAGGGTTTCATTGTTGATGACAACCCCATTGATGTTAAAGGGACTGGAATTGAGCATGTTTCTTTGGGTGATGGCTTTAAAATTCCCTCTCCTCTGGTTTTGAAGATTGTCACAGTTGATCTTCCAAAGGCGATTGGTACTTCCATGGTTGGAGGTATAAGCAATGTTTTTCAAGTGTTTGATGAATTGGCCCAAAGAGGAAAGGATGCCCAGGTGATGGATATATGCAGATTTGTGTATGCAATTCTTTTTGCAGTCACGACGACACGAATGTTGATGTTTAATGTCAAGGTGCTCTGTACTTTCATAGTGGGTTGCATTGTTGACGTTAGGGATATGATTAATCTGGTTATTCCTTTTGTTATGGAATCTATGATGAAGAAGCACAAGGTGTTTGAGGTTTTTCCTCAAAGCATAACCATAAACGTATGTGATGATGTGGTGAATCTATGGCCGACTTTGATTCACGAAGTCAGAAAAGAGGTTGTTAGACTTGTGGGTCGGTCTGGTGCGAATGCATTTTTGGGTGCTTTATTTTTCAAGAATGCATTTTTGAATGCATTACTCATCAAGGTTTTGTTGAGTTTCAAGGAGATATGTTTAAACTGGATTTGGAGTCTGGTTTTAGAATTTATTTTCAGTAATGCTAAGTCTCAGTGGATCCTAGGTATCCTGAGAGCCCGTTTGCAGGTTCATTCTGAAACTAATGCTATGGGTGTGGAACGCAAGGAAGTGGTTTGCAAGGGGCACCCTAATGAAGATGCTGGCAGTCTGGGCATTGCAGCAACGCAGGACGTAAATCATTTTTTTCATGATTTTGGTGAAGACCAGGTGTCTCGCAAGGATGGTGATGTTCATGCCAAAGAAGTCACGAAGAAAAAGGTCGTGAAGAATCAAAAGGGGAGGTCACACAAACTGATGGATTTTGGTTGTGACAATGTTGCTTTTGGCATTATTGGTTCAGCAACTAGGGGATATTCTGTCATCGTTGATATTGTTATCAACCTTGGATTGGTGTTTGGCAGGAGAGTGAACGTTGGGATGCCATCTTGGCGTTTTTTAATCTTTGTTTCTAAACCAGTTATGAACCTGTGTTTAAGCTAGTTTACCTAGCCGTCTTTCATGTAGTCTTGTCTAGTTGATCCCTCAAGTAATTTAAATTACTTGAGGGTTTGTCCTATTTTGTAGTTTGCTTTGATGTTCCATTGGTTAGCATTTTTGAATCGCGGGGTATGCCCCTAGAATTGTATCCGTTCTCCTTTGGTATAAATTTTTTAATTAGCAAAAAAAAAGACTAGAAGAGCTTATCAGAATCAATGGAATTATTCAGGGTTTCTATCTGAAATGGAACCTATGAAAACTGAAGAAGCTCTTTCTGATCCTGATTGGGTGATTCCTATGCAAGATGAACTCAATCAATTCAAACAACAAGAAGTATGGAAGCTGGTACCCAGACCTTCAAATAGAACAGTGGTTGGCACTAGATGGGTATTCAGAAACAAACTTGATGAAGATGGCACAGTCACAAGAAATAAAGCAAGACTGGTAGCAAAGGGTTATTCACAAGCTGAAGGCATTGACTATGATGAAACCTATGCTCCAGTGGCAAGACTCGAGGCCATTAGAATATTCTTGGCATTCGCAGCATTCTCAAACTTTAATGTTTATCAAATGGATGTAAAGAGTGCTTTTCTAAATGGTAAGCTGGATGAAGAGGTTTATATCCAGATCTTTTGAACTATGTCTACTTCCTTTTCAAGGCTATCTATGGCCTCAAGCAAGCACCAAGAAAATGGTATGACACCCTTTCTGAATTTTTACTTGAAAATGGCTTTGTTAGAGGTGTCATAGACAAAACTCTCTTCACTAAGAAACATAAAAATGATACAATACTAGTCCAAGTCTATGTGGACGATATAATATTTGGGTCTACTAATGATCTTTTGTGCAAGAAATTTGCTAAGTTAATGCAGGGTAAATTTGAAATGAGCATGATGGGAGAACTGAAATTCTTTCTTGGATTGCAAATAAGTCAAAGGACAGATGGAATATTTATCTGTCAATCCAAGTATATCAAAGAGCTCCTCAAGAAATATCAAATGGAGGACTCATCTTCAGCTAAGACATCATCATCCACAGCTGTCAAGTTTGGAGCTTGTGAAAATTCTGCCAAGGTAGATGTCACAAGTTACAGAGGCATGATAGGCTCATTACTTTACCTTACTGCAAGTAGACCAGATATTATGTATGCTACATGCTTGTGTGCAAGGTTCCAAGCGGATCCTAGAGATGTTCATCTCATTGTTGTAAAACGAATCTTAAGATATCTTAAGGGTACACCTAATCTAGGTATTTGGTACCCTAAAGAATCTGGTTTTAATCTTGTTGGATACACATATTCAGATTATGCAGGAAGTGTTGTAGATAGAAAAAGCACCTCTGGGAGTTGTCAATTCCTAGGTGGCAGGCTAGTTTCCTGGTACAGCAAGAAACAACAAACAGTTTCCAACTCAACAGCTGAAGCTGAATACATAGCTGCTGGAAGCTGTTGTGCACAAATCTTGTGGATTAGGAATCAGCTGAAAGACTATGGTTTTGTATTAACAAAAATTCCAATTTTGTGTGATAATACAAGTGCCATAGCAATCTCCAACAATCCTGTGCAGCATTCGAGGACCAAGCACATAGACATCAGGTATCATTTTATAAGATAGCATGTCATGAATGGTACTGTGGAATTGTTATTTGTACCCACAGAAGAACAAACAGCGGATATTTTTACTAAGTCTCTTGACGAATCCACATTCACCAAAATTGTTGGTGAATTGGGTATGTTGAACAGTCCTAGTAATTAAGCTGGTTAATATCTGAGGTTTATTCTTTAATAATTTGCAAGTGATTTTGTTATTATTTTTAAATTTTAATCATTTGCATAATTATTTTATCAACTTTTTATTGCTTGTTATTGCTAAAAAATTTTGTCAACATGTTTATAATAACTTCTTTATTACTTCTTATGTTTTGAAATATTTGTGATATTTTAATGAATCATATTCTCTATTTAAATAATTTTCTATTAGAAAGTTATTTATTAGAAAATATTTAGATTCATTAATTTGTTATAAATGTTCTTGTAAATATATTTAATATTTTATTAGATGTTTTGTAGTGTTTGTCCTTTTGTTATTTATCTTTGTTGTCGTAAAAAGATTAATCCATGTGTTTGCTAAATATTTATTTATAGCAATTTTAATAATAAATGAGAGTGTATTTTAATTCGATAAATTCTGCACATTAATTTGTATTTTTTTTGTATAAAATTAGCAGTTTAATCGATTGTCTTGTTTGTTATTATAGTATCAAGACAATCGCCAAGACAATCCACAGATTGTCTTGACAGGTTATTTTGTAAAATAATAAAATGTTTTTCATTTTTTTTGTTGTTTTGTTCTGTTTTGTTTTGTTAATATTAGTTCAAGACAAACGATTGTCTTGATAGTTTTGAACTACCAAGACAATCGGCAAGACAATCACCTGATTGTCTTGGAGTATCATTTCAGCATTTATAAATAAATAATAAAAAAAATTATTTACGTTTTTTTTAATTTATCAGTATAGTAAACGATTGTCTTGATAGTTTTTGAACTACCAAGACAATAGGCAAGACAATCAACCGATTGTCTTGTAATGTTAATTTTATACTTAAACAAAAAAAAAGGAAAACAGCACCATGACAATTATCAGTTCTCTCTCTCGTGTATTTACATAGAGCACAGTCGACATATACATACAATACACACGACCTTCGCACTGAAACTCTGCTCGATTTTATTCAACGAAACTGAAATCTGAGACCTGATTCAAATAGATCGTTCGATTTCCTATCTATTGAACTGAATATCAACGAGTTTCATTAAGTTTTTGAAAAATCAATTTTTCAAAAATTCCAATCGGGTTTTCACTTTAAATTTTTTCTTTGAAATCTAAAAATAGATTGAGACTCCCAGTGTTTAGAAGATCATCATACTAATTTTTGGGATTTTTCTGACAACTTTGAATTAATTCGAATTTTTAATTAATTTTAATTAATTAATAATTCTAAAAATTTTTGAATTGTTTTAACCTTCCCAAAATTGAAGTGTGTTTTTGTGTTATAAAAATGACTGATAATTTTGAGATAATGAAGCATAATTTGGTTGGGTATTTTAATCCAAACGATTGTCCCTATTATCGATTTAAGTCTTGGATACGGTTTCTAAATGATGATTCAATTATCCGAACTGCTATTTCGATGGAAGCCCCAATTAAAATAGGACCATTGAGATTGATTTGCACAGAAGCCGTGGTGTCTGAAGATTTGACCTCATTTTCTTTTCACTTTGATGGAACACACCACGTTGTGACTGAATCAACCCTTACTACTGTATTGGGCCTTCCGGTGGATAATTTTGATCCGTTTCCAACCAGTGAACAACTCTATCAATTTTTCAGTGATATTAATTATCGTGGAGTAATTGATATGAACAACTTGAGCAAGAAGAACCTGGTTCAACAATGGGATGCATTTTTCGACACGATCTCCAAGGTATTTGCTAATACAGCCAGAGGTAACTTTCATTTAATTACCTCTATGTTACACACTATTGGTTATGCTGTTGCTAACAACCGTAGAATCAATATTGGTAATTTGCTTTGGAATACTATTGTTGGTAGAATTGTTAAGGCCAGAAGGGATTTTGATGCGGGTAATAAAGTTTTATGTTATCATCCTAGATTCTTAACTTTGATATTTAATCATCTTGTTCCTGTTGGTCAACAAGCAATCTTTAGGAATGACAACCCTATGGTATCAGGCAGGCAAACCAAGAAAATATTCACTAGCCTGGATACACACAGAAAATTACCAAATGTGCCAGTGTATGTTACACCATATTTGTCTACCTTCATAAATCTACCTATCATTCCTCGACTTGTAAATGCACCTGAACCTGAAAATGTACCTGTCCCGGAACTTCAACCTCAAATGGAACAATCCATTCCTTCAGGTACAGCTACTGCATCAACGGAGCAGGTATTGCCTTCTATCTCTCAAACTGTTTCTGGAGCCCAAGTGGCTGATAGGTCAGACCAAGAGGTTGTAGAACCACAGCCTCTATCCCAGGTCTTAGAGCCAAACACTGTGTCTACTCAAATCTCTAAACCTAAATCCAGAACCAAACAGTTAGCTAAAAAGGCTGTTAGAAGAAGTGATAATGTGAGTGATCCCACAGCTCTGCCTCCACCAAAGAAGAGAAGAAACCTACAACTTGAGGCATCTGTTAGCCCATCCATTTCCTCCCAAAAGGACTTGGACATTGAAATGGCAGATGAACTGTTACTAATTTCATCCTCTCAACAGGATGAAATTATTGAAATTCGCCAAAGGGCCGTGGCACCTTGTACAGAGTCAAGCACACCTCTATTACTCACAATGGGGGAAAACATTACATTAGAATCCGATGTTGTTAAGGACACTGAGCAAGGAGTGCACGATAGGATTGTTACTGAGATAGTGCCTACCATTGTTACGGTAGAAGAGCCTTCACAGGCTTCAGAGGGAAATCTTGACTCTCTGCCATTTATAATAGAGTCATCATCTCCCCTCCCAGGAGGAACATTCCTGACTCCCTCAAGGGATTCTTCACTCGTAGATTTATCTGGAGAAAGTGAAGGGCAACTTGGTCATTCTATCTCTGAAGTAATTGAGTTATCAAATCCAAATGAATTAATAGAGATGACTGAGGATTGGGAATTGCGAACTCCCATTGCACCACCACTGACCTCTCTAGAAGAGGCTAGGGTGATTTCTATTGCAGGTACGGCTCAAGGAAAGGAGCTAGTGTTGAGTGACGTGAGGACCACCTTAAAAATGAGTGAAACACATGCACGAAAGGAGAGTGACATATCCTTGAGTGAACATCAGGTGAGCGCACACACTGACACAAACACTTTGTCTCTCATGGCTCAAATAAAAGATCTGCAAAAGAAATTGATTGAAACTGAGGCTGAAAAACAATTTTTCAAAGAACAAGTGGATGAACGGTCTTCTTCTTCCACCTCTGTCAACAATCAACTCATGATTATTCGTGACGATGCTCAGAACATAAAGACCACACTCACTCCAGCAATCAATACATTGATGCACTCCAAACCTCAGGCATCTACAGAAAGATCAGATATCCTAAATGCTATTGACAGACTCTCTAATAGGGTGGATGAACTTCAAGTGGAAATGCATGTAACTGCTCAATCATATCCAACAACCTTTGCGAAGCTTGAAGAAAAATATGACTATATGTTTGAAGGACTTGATCATCTATACAACATTGTTAAACCTACTCATCATATCACACCAGAACAAAGAGCATATTTTGAAGACTATGATGGTGATAATGAAGGGGATAATGATGAAAATAGAGAGCTTGACAGTCAAAGAAAGTCTGTAGAGGATTCCTCAACTAAGGGGGAGAAGTCTGGAGGAGAGAAGTCTGGAGGAGCAGGAGGAAGTAAGTCTGGAGGTCAAGGGAGGCATAAGGAGAAGTCTACAAAGGGAAAATAAAAAGTTTATGATCAGGATGTATCAGATTTTGATTTTGATCTCAAGAATAGTAATTTTGAGGTACAGCAATTAAATGACATTGAAGAAGATCTTTCAAACTGGCAAGATGATCCTGAATTTGAGAAGGAACTTCAAGAGGAGAAACCTGATCATCAGAAGAGACAAGCTAAGCTTGAAAAGACAAGACAGGTAGTGGATAAAAGATTGAAGCTGAAGCAAGCTGAAGATGCAGAGAAACAAAAGCTACATGCAATCAGTGTACAAGAAAGGAAAAGAGATATTCAGTTGAAGATTGGTCCAAAGTGGGAGAAAGCAAGAGAAATTTTTGATTCTATTCAAAACACTACTAATGATGATGAACGTTTTCTCCAACTACTTCAACAGTTTCAAGAGACCAATCCAAATTACTTGCAATATATGGATGCATTGATGCTGGAAATCTCGAGGATAGTAGCTGGGTTTGACAGATGTGCAGATCAGCTGATAATTCAGATTGACTCTCGTACAATGGGTTCTCTCTATGTGTCACTTCAAATCTTTCAACAGAGAAGCTTGATTGAACTATGGATTATGTCTCTAAAGGTAAAGTTTGCTCACAGGAATAGTCCACAAGTTATTCAAACTCCACATCATGTTAAGTTTCTCAAGGGTAATACACTACATTCTTGCTTCCTTGATTCTAAGTCGATGAAATTATATACTGCATCTCATCTGGTCTGGTTAGAACATATGTTGAGGACTACAGGATTCGAAGATAAAGAAAGTATCTTTGTTTCTGACATTATTCGATCATATGCTTTAACTGGCTTTGAAAAGAAATATTACATGCTTCGGAATCGGCTATGGGGCAACCTTGGACTTTTGCCTAAAAAACCTAAAGGCCTTGTGTCAGATTATGAACGTGTACTTGACAAAGATTTGATCAAAACCTTGGATGATCAAGAACAATTTGACACAGTGAATATCAGAAGTTTTCTAGAACAAGAAGATGAAGTTGAAGCTGGAGAGATAAGGGAGGAAGATACTTCTAAGTGAAGATCAGCTCTACATGTGAGATCTTTAGGGCTTAGATAGGACAAGATAGAAAATTGTATTATATGATCAGTCTAGAGGATCATCTATCTTGTATTTATCTTTTATGTTTGAATCTGGACAATGTTAAATATAAACCAGAACCTTTCTTTCATTTACTTTGTATTTAAAGTTTTATCTTTTACTAAGTTAAGTTGAGTTAGTTGAGTAATCCTCTAGGTATTTGCTTGTTATCTTCTAACAAACAAATAGGGGGAGATTGAAAGGCATATGACACAGTCTATTTGTAGTTCGAGGACTCAACTCAACTTAAGCTTAGATTGTAATAAGTAAATAACATTAACTGTCACAGGAATCTCAGAAGATACTATCTGTCAGAAGAAAAAACCTAAAGTCAATCTATAGTTTTGATGTTTTACCCTGGAAGAAGCTCAGATTGCTGATCAAGCCTCAGTATAGCATCAAAGAAGTGGATTTATTTCTAAGACAGAGATTTCTAGAGTGACAAGTTCAAACAGAATACAGTGGAGTACAAGAAGGAGAAAGAGATGAGAAGAAAAATTAATCACATTTTTAATGTGAAAATTAAAGGACAGTCATTGAAGTTAGTCGCTCATGAACCAGACCGTGCATGGAACGTCAACAAAATATTCAGTGGTATTCCTTTATTACTTTCAGTGATTCAGAAAAGAATTAAGACAATTCAAGGATATATAATTATTCTTCTTTAATTAATTTAAATCAAGTAGTCAATTTAATTAATAAATTAATTCATCAAGAATTAATTCATTAATTAAATTAATTATTAAATTAATTAAATCTGAATAATTATTATTTAAGTAAGTTTAAATTAAAATGATTATTTATTAATCAGTTTAATTTAAAACTGAAAAAATGAACTAGCAAGACAATCAGAGATTGTCTTGCCGATTGTCTTGAAGAAGAAATCAGTAAAGTAAGACAATCTCAGATTGTCTTGCCGATTGTCTTGGTAATGATAAATTCTGAACAGCTTTAAAAAAGAAGAATAAAAATCTGATTTGATTGTCTTGACAATTGTCTTGACAGTTCAAATCAGATTGTCTTGATAATGATCATAAAGAAAAAGCTTCAGACAGAATGATAATTTTTGAAGAACCGATTGTCTTACCGATTGTCTTGGAAGAACCTCATTGTCTTGCTGATTGTATTGCCTATTGTCTTGGCAGTACAAAACTGATTGTCTTGGAAGAACAGATTGTATTGCCTATTGTCTTGACAGTTATATTTGAAGATAAAGAGGCAGTAGACATTATATATGAAGACACAGACGACAAAAATCAATCAGACAAGAATATTACATTCAAAAGCAAAGGCAATTTACTCTCTTCTCTCTCATCAAGAACACAACCTGCAGGAGCAGAAAAATTCATAGAAAATCAAGTTCATCTTATTTTTAATATCTGATCCGATAGAACTTGTTTACTTGATACTCTTGTACTATTATCGAGTTTTTACTCCTAATCTATATCTTGATTTTTATTAACAAATCTAGAAAAATTCATGTCGAATTTTCTAATTTGTTTTTATTAACTAGATATAAATTCTGTACTGTATTTGTAACAAACCCCTCAAGTTAATATAATTTTATATTCAACTTGAATTTTGTTTCATTTAATTCCGCTCAAATTTGTCAAAATATAAATTAAATTATCCGGACAAATTTCGATTAAACAGTACTCTTTGTATTCAACCCCCCTTCTACAAACATATTGGACCTAACAGGCATAATAGTTGCCTATAAGATGAGAATTAGCAGAGGTTAACGAGACCCCCTGATCAGAAGATAAGATTTCGGGAGAAGAGTCCATAGAAATTTTGTTGAGATAATATGGAGAGTTGTGGCTGTAGCCAGAAAGAGTAGCGTGGTAACAAGTGACAGAGTCAGAAGTTAAAGCTATGTGTTATGAGCTTGGAAAGATAGGAGTTTTTGCCAGAGATGGCATCACATCAATCTTAGTGGAATCTATGATGAGAATGACAAGACTGTTGTCTATAATTATTAGGAATCTAGAAATTCAACACGATTATCAAGGAAGTTAGCAAGAAGTGGATTGTGATAACGGTAAAGAGAGTTAAGTATGATTCAGGATTGGATTTATTTCCTAACAACGAGGTATGAGCAAATTGCGAGGACAAGAAAATGAGACTTTGATTTAAGAAATGTAAAAAAAGTGTTTTGAGGTCAGAAGCAGACATAGAAGTCCTAACTACCAGGCAGATCAAGAAATTGTTATACCAAGGGTATGAAGTTATTTTGTACAAGAGGGAAATATCAGGGAGGAAACAGTTATATCGAAGCATATTTCAATGAATGAGATTTCAAACAACATTCGGACGAAGAATTTAATTATGTTCATAGATGACCTTTCAATATGTTTGAACACTTTTGAAGCGTATGCAAATCAAACGAGAATGACCTTAAAAGGTTCCAAGAAAAGGAAGAAAATGTGGCACAAGAATTTCAATGTAAATTTTTGGATGTCATGATTTTTGTAGTTAATGTGAGTGGTTTTAAATGTTGATGTTGTAATGTGCAGTAAAATTCGAGGACTCGTCAAGTATGCGAAGTTGTGTTTCGAGAGTTGATTTTAGAGGACGAGGAATAGTGATGCTACAAACAAGTTGTTTTAAATATTATGTTGTTGTAGAGTGTTATGTCGAAGCCAAGGTTATGGAGTTTATTAGTTTTCAAAACTGTAAATGTCAAGGATAAAATGTTTTCAAAGATATTTTGTTTCAAAAGCTTTTTGTTTAAAACTTCATTATTTTAAATGTTTTTAAAATGATTTTTAAAATATTTTTCAAAAGGATTTTCAGAGGATAAAAATAATCCTTGATTTGTTTTAAACCAACAAAATATTCGAGGTTTTCTTTCAAATGTTTTAGCAAACCAATGTTTTGAGAAGGTGAAAAGTGAGTTGTAAACTGAATTGTGGTTGACGTGCATGCCATGCTGTGAAAATTAATCGTGTTGTTCGGTATCAAAGATACGACTGGGAATAGATGATATGAGGTTAAGTTTTTAAATCAGGTACTCAGTAAAATAATGGGATTAAGGATAGATAGAAGTTTCCTAGTTATTCCCTTCTCGATAGACATTGTACATTGAAAGTGAAGTAAGAATGATCGGGGAATTTCTTGATATTCTTTTCTCAAAGTTTTATCTGAGGCCGTGTGGATATGAGTAGAAGCGTGGGAGTTGTACCAAGTGTATGTTGTTGCGAGTCAAGGCAGATTACGCGTTTGCATTATTGAGAATGATTGGCTTGGTATTTTAAGTTTTTACGCAGAGTATAGTCCGTTACATGGAAAAGTCATGCCAATTTAAGGAGAAAAGATATTCGCCTAAGTGTGGTAAACGTCTACAGTTAATAAGACTTGGAAACCAAAGTTTAAGGTTATTTCAATATTTGAGGGCTCACAGGATGAGCTTATTAATGTATTAGTTGATATAGGGAATCCTGGAGTTGAAGATACAACCTAGGAATTGGAAGTAAGATGTTCGAAAAATACTGTTCCTTGTGTCCTTAAGATTGATTCTGAGGATAGAATCCTATTAAGGGGGAAGGATATAACAACCTAGAAAATCGCGAATTTAGAATTTCTTATTTAATATAAATTATGAATTTTATGATGTGAATATTGTTCGAAAGGTGGAATATATGTGTAATTGTGTTTATGTGTTTCCATGATGATTTGTGTGTGCTGTGTAAGTCTGTGTATTTTTATTTGTGTTTTTGAGGATTTAAATATGTTTAAATCATGCATTTTTTATCCTCTGATAATTTTATAAAATTTTTGGAGTTATAAAAAACTATGAAATCTTTTGAGTTATGATCTTTATAATATTATCTAATTTTTAAAATTATTGGGTGAATTAATTTGGGTGTTTTAGTATTTTAGAATGATTTTAAGAGTTTTATTGTATTTAAAGGATCAAAACTTGTAAAATTCATATTTAATTCATTTTTTATCCTAAAAAATATGTTAAAAATACATGTGTGCTCGTAATTTTATACTCTTTAGTTTAAAATTGAAAAATTTTAATTTTCCAAATTTTCTATTTAGTTTCGATTTATAAAAGTTGTTTATTAGTTTTAAAAATGAATCAATAGTGTTTTAAATTGGGCCCGGAATGAGTGGATAATAGAATATTTGTGTATTGGGCCAAGCCCAATAATACAAAAATATCTCAGCAGTCGGCACAAACAAAAATCCGGGAGAGAGATTGGGGGAAAAAGGGGGAAAACTAGGGTTATAGAAATTGGGAATTTGGGGGAAATTGATTTGGGGAAGAAAATTGTATCATTTAGCTACATAAGTATATATCTGTGTGTGTATATGTGTAAGGAGTGTGTGTGTGTAGTGCAGGGGAGTTGCAGCAGTGGTAGGGGAGGGGGAAACCCACCGCGCGCGGCGGCGGCCGGCGGTGGCGATTGGAATCGCGAGGTGGAGGCAGTCGGGGTAGGTGGTGGCTGTGAAGGGAGGCTACCGTGGTGGAGGTGAAGGAGCAGCAGAGAGAGAGAGAGAGAGAGAGAGAGAGAGAGAGAGAGAGAGAGAGAGAGAGGGGGGGGAGAGAGAGACCAACGGGGTGGAGGCTGCGAGGGAGAGATTTTCCGGGCTTGGGTTCTGGAGGTGATATTGGTATGGTATCGTATTTTATTTTAATCATGTAATTGTTGTAATTATTTAATTATCATTTTAGATTAAATTGGTATAATACTATTGTAATTAAATTAGATCTAATTGCGAGTATGTTGTCTAATGTCCGAAATTAAATTTGGAAAGTTTATAGTTGTTAATTATAATTGTTGAGATTAGTTGTGAGTCTAATATATGTTCGAGTTTAGTGATTGTTATTGTTAATTATTATTGTTGTATAATAATTGGAGTTCATATGGTCTTACTTGTTGAAAATGGTTCTGGTAATATATATTTGCTAAATGTTGTAAGTTGAGTTAGAGTAATTGTTGAATGTAATAATTGTCGATTACTTGGAATTGGTTTATAAGTGGTTAAATGATTGTTATTTATATGTCGTATAATGTTGGAGTTTATATGACCTTACTAATTGTAAATGGCTTATATGGGTTAAATATCATAGTCCAGTCATAATAATTGTTGAATGTGGAATTTGTCATATACTTGGTGGTGAACTATATGTGTGGTCAAGATGGTTTCGATTAAGTATTGTATAGTTGATTAAACTGTATACTTTGTGTAAATGTTAAGTGGTGAAATCTGAAACGTACCACTGGCTTTAGAGGCTGTATGGTTTGCTTTGATTTGGTTTTGATTGAAATTGAGAGGCTGTGACCCCGGGATAGTTCAATTTACAAAAAGGTTATTTCAAAATTTTTATATAATATTATGAATTCATTTACTGGTTGTATAGTTTTCAAATATGGTCTATAGCAAGGTTAAACTGTTAGTTTATTTTCTTGATTGTTTACTTTCCTTACGTGTTTAGATGCCGCAAGTCTGGGCGGGTACTTTCCTTAATTGTTTAGGTGCCGCAAGTCTGGGCGGGTACTTTTCTTACTTGTTTACTTTTATGTTACTGCAAGTTAGCCAGCTTTATTCCCGTATGGTTTATAAGGTTAAATTGTTGAATTGAAAAACAGGTGGATAGTCCTATTTACGAATTAAATGTTTAGTACTTGACCATATCTTTGCTTTAATTTAGAATCTTAATTGTTGATAATCATGTTGCCGTCGATATCTTTTATTTTTGCTCAAGTAGATTCTCTCTTTATCATGTTAATGATGTTATGACCCCAATTACTCATATCTATCTTGTCGATACTTATTCAAAATATTGTTCTTTATATTCTCCACCCCATTTATTATCAAACTCGTCGATATCTATTGAAGATCTTGATTATTCGTTTATCACCATGTATTGTATCGAACTCGTCGATACTAGAAGATATTGTTACTTCCTGATTTACTTTTCAGTTATATGCTGTTATTCTGGAACTTGAGCTTTCCAGTTGTTTGGTTAACAAGGGTTGTCAATTGTCCCGACACCCAATGCTTTTGAGATAGAATTGGAATGTTTTTAAAAGAAGTCCCTTCGGGGAGAGTCCCTTCGGGGAGATCAGATTCTTGGTCAAAAGTTAAGGCCAATGTGTGTCGTGGATCCATTAAAGGACATTGTTGTGTGCGTTTGTCCGGGGTTATTATTATTTTTTTAAAATAATTAAAAATCCAATTCTAATCTATACATTGAGATTGAGTTGTTTGATACTTGATTCCCTTGAACCTCATTTCAATTATATTTTGCTATCAAAAATTTTATCAGTTCTCATTGTTGATGTACCTTATTCCAGTGGTGCAATGTTGGCTCCGCGTGGTAGTAAGATAATTGACTTAGCTGATTCTTTTCGAAGCATATGATAATTCTTCTTGTTTTTTCAGAAATTAAATTGTTGTTGATATTGTATCACTATTTGCACTTGTTGTGCATTGTTGGCTCACTCTTGCTTTTATGTTTACTTTTCTCCAATTAATTGAGATGATTAGTGGGCCTCGTGGTCAGTCGATATTACTCTTCCGGTAGCAAGAGGAGACGTTCGGGTTATGGATTTCATCGGATAGTGGTTTCGGAATTTTTCAAGGTTGGATATCTAGTTAGACAGTGGTTTTATTTAGTCATAAAAAAAATTGTATAACAGTTTTCTTCTGTGGTTGATTGTAATAATGTAATTTGATAGTTTGTTTCATACCATAACCTGTATGTGATCTTGGTTAAGGGGTTTTTATTGTTGTATTATGTTTATATCTAGGGTTGTATGTTATTGATTGTTAATAATGACCCCAAATCTGTACCCCGGATTATGTTTAACCGACGTATATGAAGTTTTATACGTCGCCTTTTTAACCGACGTAAAAGATGGTGACTTTATACGACGCCCCTGTATACGTCGCCAAAAAGGAGACGTAAAAGACCAAAAAAAGGAGACGTAATAGTCCAGTTTTGTACTAGTGATGCCACATCATGGGTAATAGGATCCCAGTGTAGATGGTGCCTAATAGCATCCTCAAGCATCCTGATACGTCCCCTCCAGTCAATCGCAATCAAGTCCCCTCGAAGCTGGGCCTCCACCTTCATCTTCTCAATCAACTCCTTCAGTTCAGCATTCTGCCCCGCCAAACTCACGCAATCGCGGACTACATCAGCAAAGGTACGCTCAGGGCCAGCCTCGGGAACTAAGTAGGCATGCTTGAATCAACAGGGCATAACAGTTTCAAGAATATACTTCAGAGAAAAGACAGAGTTACTTGCCTCCGGTAGAATACAACAGCTAACAGCTCTGTCACTGATACTCAACCTTAGCCTTTCCTTTGTTGCTAGGTCCTACGTCCTTCGTATCTACATAAACCATATCACTACTTTAAAACACTATACTTTCTTAATCGTCTAATCCTAATCTACCCAAACGATTATTATAACGCTTTATTACTTAACATATATAACACATACCTGTTATACTAATTAAAGCGTCTCGTACTCAGATAATCACTTAATCATGTAGCACATAGAACATGCAAATTTAAACACTTAGTGTATAAGGTCAATTCGACTTAAACACAGTTATACTATACTACTAAACAATTCACGATTTATAATTCTCACGAAAATCGGGCAGCGTCTCCTTTGTAAATAGTCTAGCCTGTCGGAAATATCCGACTCAAAACCAAATCAATCCGATGGATTTCAAATCCACCTAAAAGTCCAAACTTATACCATTTACACTACTACTTAATCCGTGATCATCCAGAAATTATTGATAACTAACAACTTAATTCATTTTCGAATAAAAATCATTAAAGCATACTTAATTAATTATTACTAACAATCCGCATGCTATCATTTTAGCACCATAATTCAAAATAAATTTGAATACATTCAAGCACATACATATAAAATTCGTAAATTCAGAATTTAACACTATAATCATATGCAGAAAATTAAAATTAATTTTACGACTCTTGTTCATCATCGTCGAATTCACCGGCTCATTAAGAAATCATTGCTGATGGGCAAAAGCTTCGGTGGTACTCTTAATTGAGCCTCCAAAACGAAATTTCTACCAATTATTAAGCAATTAAAATCGAATATAATCTTGTATAAGCATCATAACCGAACTTGGCAGCAAGGAAATCGAGTTATAACTCGAGCAACACAAGCGAACAAAGCTATACATACATATATATATTCAAGCACGAACTGCCCAACTCAACACCAACATGATTCAAGCATATAAATGGATACTAGAATTCATGGGCATCAATTTAACATAAAAAACGTAGCTAATCAGTCAAAACCTGAAATGGGTTTTGTTGATGTGTATTTTTAGAGTTTCGTTCACAGGGAAGGACTGATATCAATACCAATTTCAAGTCTTTTATCTCTCACAATCTAGAAGTGTAAAAGAATTTGTGGGTGTGTGATTATTTACTAATTAATCTATTAAACAAATAAAAACTATATATTAAGTATGAGAGAAAACAATCCAAGAATTAGGGTTTTTCAATTGGCTATCGTGAATGTCTAATTTGTGCCTCTTGTTTTGTTAAAAACAATCCTTCTAATGTTTATAAAATCCTCTCCCAAGGTAAATTATAGTGCCTACAATTATCCCTTGAATGCCACTCCCATGGTCATACAAAGTACAACTATAGACTATTGAGAACCAAGGATTATCAGTTTCACAATTCGCATATCAATCTCCCGATCTAATACTTAAATTGTGTCTATCATATCATGTACTAGAATTACAACTCCTCTCCCGATTCATTATAATTCCTAGAGATGCAACTAAAAGTTCGCGACTCTTCTAATTGTATAAAGCGTTCAATGACAGATTAACAATAACAAGAAAACCACAATACAATCAAACAAACTCAATAAGCCAACGAATACTACCCAACTCTTGGATGAAGGGATTAGCTACTCATGATAAGATAAAGAAAATATGAATTAAAAACGCAAACCATGAGTATAAGAGTATAAGTGCGAAGAATACAACTTTAAAAGCTTCACGAAATCAGGATGAGATGGATCCCTTCACTCCTTTTTCCAATCTCGCTTTCAAGGAGTTTCTATCCCTTTTCTCTCCAAAGTACGACTATCTCTCAATCTATTCTATACGATAATATGTTATGATATATTATGATGTCTCTCTACAATATATATCAAAACCTAATATAAAAGAGTTTCTAATGCTTTCCAAGAAAATACAAGTTTTTTTGTTGACTGGATCAAGGCTTGTATCACCACCACCATGTTCTCAGTGAAACTTAATGGAAGCTTGGATGGTTTCTTTAAAGGCGAGTCGGGCCTAAGGCAGGGTGACCCCCTTTCGCCCAACCTTTTTATGATGGCTATGGAAGTCTTCACTGCTTGTGTTAATAAAGCAGTTTCCAACACCAACTTCAAATTTCATTGGCGAACAAAGGATGTCAACCTGCATCACATCATTTTTGCAGACGATGTCTTCCTGTTCAGTCATGGGGACTCGAATTCTGTGGCTAAACTTATGGATGGGGTAAGTCGATTCTCTGCACTCTCAAATTTGGTCCCAAACAGTGGTAAATCAGTTTGTTTCTTGGCTAATGTGGGGTCTGATGTTGCGGAGGATATCTTTGAGGTAACTGGTTTTCATAGAGGCACTCTTCCCATTACCTATCTGGGTCTGCCTCTAATTACAGGGAAGCTTAATAGCAGGGATTGCACCTCTGTAGTGGCCAAACTATGCAAGAGGGTGGAATCTTGGATAACAAGGTTCCTTAACTTTGCGGGTCGGTTATTGCTACTTAAAGCTGTCATGGCAAGTATTGTAGGGTTTTGGAGCATGTATATTTTCCTACCAAAGTCAGTTTTGAAGAAGATCAATGCTCTCTTTTTCAAGTTTCTTTGGGGTGGATTTTATAACGAATCGGGAAGGTGCCATTATAAGGTAAAATGGGAGGATTGTTGTAGGCCAAAGAACGAGGGAGGGTTGGGGATAAAGAATTTATTTGAATGGAACCAAGCGGCTATTTTGCATCAGCTATGGCGCCTGCTCCAACCTTCTTCAGACTCTCTTTGGATTGCTTGGTTTCATAAGGTCCTGCTTCATTGTAAGGCGTTCTGGACTGCAACAATGCCATATAGATGTTGTTGGGTAGCAAGGAAGATTTTTAATGCTAGGCCTCAAGCTTTGTCTTATGTTCATTACAATGTAGGAGAAAACTCTGATTTTCTATTCTGGCACGACCCCTGGGCGAATGCAAAACCCTTGGCTCATATTTCCTCCTCAGTGATCTCTACTGCGGAATCTTCTAGTTTGATCCCCATTAGATCATACCTGCAAGATGGAGTTTGGAGGCTTCCTCAATCAAATCACATGGATGTTCTGGAAGTTAGAAAGAGAGCGACTCAAACGTAAATTCACAGTTTTGATGGAATCACCTGGGATGGACTCCAACCAAAGTTGGTTAAGTTGTCTCCCATTTGGGAGTCCATTAGAGACCCTGGTCAGCCCATTACTTGGGATAATATAGTTTGGAACTCTTTCAATATCCCGAAATGCTCCTTCATCTCTTGGCTGGCACTAAAAAATAGGTTGCTTACTAAGGAGCGAATGGTTTTATTTGGCATGAGGGTGGATGAAACATGTGTTTTGTGCAAGAATGCCTCGGAGTCGGTTAGCCACTTATTCACCCTGTGTCCGTTCTTCAATATCTTGAGTAGTGTTCTGCCATTCCGCGTAAATGCTGATTGGGCAAGGTGGCAACAGGGAGATTTCTTTAACCGTCACCTTAGTGACAAGCTCGAGACCATAGCAGGAGTTTATCTCACAACTTGTATTTACAGTGTATGGAAGGAGAGGAACCACAGAATACACAATGCTGGGCCTGGTAATGCAACACATGTCCTTGGACTTCAAATCAAAAGAATTGTGCGGGAGAAATTATTTTCATGTTCTTCTTTCAAAAAGTGGGTTCGAAAGGAACCATCCCTTGTATTGCTTTTATTTTGAGTTGTTTGATTATTAGCTCAGTGGCCACACTGTAGTAGTAGTAGTAGTGGTCGTGCAGATGTTGTAATTAGGGGTATGCCCTGTTTATCCATGTACCTCCTTTATGATGATTTATACACATTTTATTTAGCAAAAAAAAAAAAGAAAATACAAGTAATTTCCCAAAATAAATTGAATTTTGAATGTAAAATTCGTAGTCTGACTTCCAGGCCTATTTCTGGGCTGCTCCAGTTGGAATATTGATGTTGGATTAGTTCTGAGTTGTAGATAATTTCGTTAGATTCGCATGGACTGTAAGATCACCCAATTCTGATGTCTGAAAATCAAGTTATGGCCCAAACAGTGATGTATGCACATGCAGTCCAATAAATCCGAATTTCCTTTTAATTTAAGTCCAAATAAGTCCAATTCCTTCCAAGTTTGGAAATTCTTTATTTTATGTCAGAAAACATTAAACTCTAATTAATAATATCCAATTATTTATAAAATACAATAAATATGAGAATAAAATCATATAAAATACATATAAATATATACTCTTTCAGGTTTTAAAATTTTCTTCATAAAATCAACATGCATCGACAGTAGGAGATAGAGGGTTGATAAATAGACACAACCCCGGTCTCGGATTGTACAAACCGACCGAAAAAGGGGCCAACGTAGAGGAGATAGAGTGTACCAAGAGAGAGAGTCGAGAGAATAACAGAGCAAGAAAAACGAAGCAGATGGACTGTAATGGAGGGGAAGTGGCGGTGGTGATGTTATAAACTCCAAGGGAAAAACTGTAAACTCACACATGCTAATTACTTTTCTAAAATCTGATTTTTAATACACTATTAAATCGAAATAAAACAGGAAATGGGGAGAAAATATTTCTAAAAATTTTAAAATAAAGTTTATGAAATTAGGAACATCCCCATATTTTTAAAATAAGTTTTAAGTCAAAAATAATTTATTATGAATTTTTGAAATAAAAGACCTTTAAATATAATAAAGCATTTTAAATCATTTTAAAATACTTAAACACATAAATAAATACACCCAACACTTTTAAAATTCAAATATCATCACAAAGATAATAATGCAAAAGATTTCATGATTTTAAACGACTCCAATGATTTTATAAAAGTCTCAGAAGATAAATAATGCTTATTTAAAATAGTTTTAAATGCTCAAAAATGCAAATAAAATTATACGAGCACATACGATACTTGCATTTCATCACATAATCATATAAACATGATTTCACATATACCTTACCTTCACAGAACTATTCATAGCACATAATTCACCTTTAACAATTAAATAAACGCTTTAAATAATTACGAAAAATTCTAGGTCGTTATATAAATAGAATGCCATTTACTGCCAGAAGACAGGGATTCTGTGGTTTATAAAATACTGATCTACTCCTAATGTCAGACTTAGAAATCAAAAAACTTTCTTTTTACTCTTCCTGCAATCAATAGAAATATGATTAGAGTTACCAAAGTTATAACATGTTTTTCTAGGTGCATTTGGAATATACTTATAATTATTTTTTTTATTTATTCCAACTTTTCCATTCCTGTTTCTTTTAGCAGATGATGTTCTTTGCCTATTTGTGACTTCACATATTTTATCTCTCAACTGTTTCTTCGACATAAGACCTACATTTTTAGTACTGATGGCTTTGACAGGTTTAGACTCATACTCTGAAATGTGTTTAGCAGAAGTAGATCCCTTTTCAGTAACTGATTTGGGATCTTTACTATACACAAAATTGACAGGTTCAATATCAGATTTGGTTTTTTCTATAACTTGTTTGTAGATCTTAGGTTTTGTTGTCCCATGAACAACTTTCTGTTTTAGTTTCTTATCATTTTCTAGCTTGTACCCTAGACATTCTTTCCAATTTTTATCAGTATCGATTTCAGGAAATTTCTTTCCAGAGTCAGTCCAAGTTCTGAGTTTCTCATCAATGGATAGTCAGCTTCAACAGATAACTACAATATTGTCTTGGAGCTACCAGTTGACAGTGACTTGACATGGCTGATTGATCACATGGGTTGGTGGACTTCAAAATACCATGGAAGCCAGTATTGGAAACGAAGAATAAAAAGAAACATTCATTTTCTTAGCAAGCAATTTGGATGATAAAACCAAGAAATATTTGTCCAAGACAATCAGACAAATTGCATCACATGAAGACAATGAGTGGCAATAAACTTGCAAATACTTTGACTTTGTTATATTCATATGTTTTTTAGGGTTTGTAAACTTAAGGATATATATAACCCAAGTGTAGCATTGCTTTAGAAGAGAGAAAATACTGAGCATACACATAGAGATTGTTAGGTTTTCTTGTAAACACTAAAGCTTTTTAACTGTAGCTGTGTATCTTTACACAGATTACTTCTTCAATATAATTCTCAGGTGGACCTGAAAAATCCACCTGAAATTTTATAAGTGTTGTTTATTTACTATACATTTGATACACTTGTTTTATTTCTCTGTTCAGTTTTCAATATTGACTGTTTAGCCTCTCATAGTTTGAAAAGAATTTGATCAAGATTGTATTCAACCCCCCCCCCCCGCGCTTCTACAATCTTGTGGTGTTATTGGGATTTATCAATTGGTATCAGAGCAAACTTCTAATATACAAGAAGTTTATAGATCAATAGCATAGGGAAGAAGGATGCAGGAATGAAGATTCTAGTTCTTGACAAAGATAATTACTTTCATTGGAAAGTAAAGATGCACTTACATCTTCTAGACATTGATGAAGGCTATGTAGACTGTATAGAGAAAGGGCCACATGTTCCTATGAAAGTTAACTCTTGAGTCTCATCCTACTCATGTTCCAACTCTGGTTCAATATTATCTTGTAGTTCTCAATCCTCATCGAGTTCTATTATCCTCCCACTGTTTTTTTAGAAAGCAGTTCTCTCTCTAGAAACACAGCCGTTCGAGCAATAAACACTTTGTTCTCCGAAGGTTTATAGAAATAATACCCTTTAGTTTCTAATGGGTATCCTACAAAATTACATTTATCTGATTTCAGTCCTAGCTTATCAGAGATTAAAAGTTTCAAAAAAGCTTCACATCCCCAAATTTTCATAAATGACACGCTATTACGTTTCTCAATCCATATCTTATATGGTGTCTTTTGAACCTATTTTAAAGGAACTCGATTTAGTGTTTGTGCAGCCGTCTCTAGGGCATAACCCCGGAAACTGGTCGGAAGATACACATGACTCATCATCGATCGCACCATGTCCAACAAAGTACGATTTCTCTTTCAGACACCCCATTCCATTGTGGTGTTCCAGGAGGAGTGAGTTGTGATACGATACCACACTCCTTTAGGAAATTCTTAAATTCTAAGCTTAAGTATTCTACCGCACGATCAGATCATATAGTTTTAAAACTTTCGCCTATTTGCTTTTCAACTTCAGCCTTATACTCTTTGAATTTATCAAACGATTCAGATATATTCTTCAAAATATACACATATCCGTATCTACTGAAATCATCTAGTAAAGGTTATGAAATAATAAAAGCCCCTTCTTACCATCGTATGCATTGGACCATATACATGACTATATCCCCGATACTCACAATTTTAGAAAACTGATAATCTTTTCAACATCAACCTTGAAGTCTATATCCAATTACAAGAAAAAAAATCGAAATAACCTTTTTGTATTACGGACTATCCTGGGATCACAGCCCCTCAATATCATTCACAAGACAACTTTGAATCCGAACTTGCTCCAACAAACTCTAACATCTACTGTAAACCCAAGTATACATCATCGATAAATAACTTACGACCTTCAAAGATCATTTAAACTCCATTGTCCCGAATTCCCGAAAATCAACTCCCGAAACATAACTCTAAATACTTGACAAGTCCTCAAATTTAGACTCTGAACATTATAACTCTAACATTTGACAATAACCGAATTACCTATGGAATTTACGGCATTTATACGTAACTTGCATTTTCGATATAAGTGAAATGAAATACACGTCCACCACTATTCTCTTTTTGACTACTCCATTCTTCTCTAGTCAATTCAATCACATTCTGCTTCATCACGTCACCTTGGTACTCCTAAATTTCATCTAATAACTCATGGTGGTAGGTCCCGGTATAGACCAGCTTCATTTGCAGAAGGCCTTCAAACTTTAGGAGTAGTGTTGGAAACAGCTGTGTGTAATATTTTGAGAAAAGATTGTTTTTTTTTATAATTAAGTAAAATAATTAGGTGTAATAAAGTAAAACAATTAAATAAGATAAGTACCGTACCTTACTAATTTAGTAAAATAATTAAGCATAATAAAGTAAAATAATGAAATAAGGTAAGTATCGTACCATACCAAAACTAAAATTTTAGTAACTCTACAATTACTCATTAATATACACCAATTATATTATAATTGGTCTATGATTAACTTTTCTTTTTTATAATTGGTTTGATATATATTAGTTATTTGGAATTATAATATCATTATTTTTTTTTATAAAATAGAACTATATATTTTTACCAATAATAAATATTTAATTAAGGATAATTAAGTAAAAAAATCAAGTTTGAAAATGAGATATTTTAGTTAAAAAATATAGATAATATAATACCTTTTAGCTGAAAAAGATAATCAGTTAGTTATTAGTAAATTGTAATATTATTAGTTTATTTCATTAATTAGAACGGCCATATTTTTGGAAAGAAGAGATTTTAGTTAGAAAAGTTAGAAAAACTAATAGCTGAAAAAGGTAATTCGTTAGTTATTATTTAGAAGAAAATAAGATATTTTAGTTAGAAAATATAGAAAAGATATTACCTTTTATCAGGAAAAGGTAAACAGTTAGTTATTAGTAATTATAATATTATTATTTTATTTCATTAATTAGAACGGCCATATATTTGGAAAGAGAAAATATTTTAGTCAGAAGAGTTAGAAAAGGTAATAGCTGCAAAAGTTAATTGGTCAGTTATTATTTAGGAGTAGTGTTGGGAACAACTACGTATAACATTTTGAGAAAAAATTATGTTTTGTTTTCTTATAATTAAGTAAAATAATTAAGTGTAATAAAATAAACAATTAAATAAGTTAAGTATCGTACCGTACTAATTAAGTAAAATAATTAAGAATAATAAAGTGAAACAATTGAATAAGGTCAGTACTATACCGTACCAAAACTTTCACTACTTCATCTTTTTGTTTTTTAATAATTAAGTAAATAATTAAGCGCAATAAAGTATACCATTAAATAAGGTAAATATAGTATCGTACCAAAACTTTTAATATTTCATCGTGTATAATATAGTATAGATGACATAGATAAAAAAGTTAATAATATAATTATAAATAAGTAATTAAGAGTATTTAAGTAAAAAAATATATATACTGTACCAATCGACCAATTGACTAATCAAACTTTTAATGTAACACCCCCAACCAATAACAAACAGAAATACCCGGTAACCCATCAAGTCACATATCCGAGAAATCTTAACCACTAAAATCTGTTTCGCTTTAATTATGTCCTTATTGATATCTCCCAGATATATATAAAATAACTTTAAAATCTTATTATAATAGCCTCTTAGTCTGCGTCACAATTAAAACTCATTTATCCACTTTCTGACTTGAAAGACAACTTCTATATTTCTTGAAAATCATAATTTCACCTTCTTATTCTCACACCTTACCTGTAATTTATAATTAACTATACAATCCAATCCTAACTCACACTCGGCTTCTTTAACTGCCATCCCATTCATATTCTTCATATCGTCATTTATAATCATCTTGAACTTCTAGCTTCTAATTCCGTCACTTCTCACCAAACTATTCCTTCTGCTCGCACTTACAGTTTTCCACATTTATCCTAGTACAATTGTAGTATACTTCTTTTCGAAATCTTACCTTCCAATAATGGTGGTCCTGCTGGTCTCAGTAATTCATATCCTATAGGTAGCTATCTTTCCTCGTTATTCTGGTTTTCAAAATCTCCTAAATCTTACATTCCTTTCCAGCTAAATCTCACATCCTCGGCTAACACAATTCCTGTAAGTTTCCTGATTCTCTGTCTTCCTTTCTTACCATCTCGTTCCATCTGGGTCAATTCACTCTTACTCTTAATATTCATGATCCTCTGAACCATATTCGCATAAGTCATTAACTCCCACACAATCACTTTACTTCCCATCTAGCTTTACTCTGCTTCGCTCAAATTATCCCATCCCAGTTCTAAAATTCATACCCGACAATTGGTCTCGAATCATTTAAAATCTCATAATATTCCTGTTTCCATATCCAAAGTGAAATATGCAATAAACAAATGTTCTTCAACAATCTTTCTTTAGCATAACTAACATATACTAACTATATCCATTTCCACTTTACTTTTGACCTTAACCAAATTATTATTTCGTGTCGTTGTCATCTTCTCCTTAACAATACTCAGTTCTCCATATTATCGAATCTTGCACGTGTATTGTCGATCCAAAGAATAATCTAACTTGATATTCAATCCTTGCTTCAACGTCAATTCTCAAACCTGATCATGCAATTCTCTATCGACATAAATGTATCTTGTACCACTTTTACTTATAGCTTTAGGAATCATAAGTTTATAGCAAAAGAAATCAATACAATGGACAAGTGTTAGCATGTATGAATAAGTTGAGTTTTGTTGGATATGAATTTTATAAAAGAATTTACCGAGAGATTAAAATGATCATTGAACTGTTTTCAGGTTGTATTTGTCACTTAGGTCCCTCGTCATAGTACAAAAAGGTGGCCAGCCTTCAGTACTTTCATGACAAACACAATCAGTGGCAACCCACCAGACTCCTATCACATAGATAAGATGTCCCTGAATCCCCTACATACATAGGGTTGTTCATCCCAGTTAGAATAAAGAAGGTTAAATTCAGAGAGAAACAAAAAGAATTCAAAAGTTTATATATATATATATAATGTTGAATAAAGAATAACAAATGATCAGGAAAAATAGAAAGAATTCAAGGGTCTCAATAATTTATATACGTCATGTTGAATCAAGTGATCCCTTGGAAAATAGAGATATCTTTGAAAATAGGAATATGTTTAAATAAACCTAAAAAATTCATCATCAATTGAAGTATAGTTGATTATCAAAGGTGATTGGGTATTATCAAAATAAGAAGAAACAGAAAGAAAGGTTAAATCTCCTTAATCAATAAATGAAATCAACGGCTAGTAATGAATAACCACGCCATTCCTCCAACCCATGCCAGAAATCGCATTTCACATCTTGTTTACAATCCTTTCGCACTTTGTATATCGCTCGCGGGGTAACTAAAGTCGGAAAAGAAACTCTAGAAGGTACACGAAGGTCTGCACATAGCGTATTCCAAGCCGATAGCTCCGGTTGTATATTTAGCGTATGTTCTTCTGAATTATCTGCCTCGTTCTAAATTGAATCTCCGGATGAATCGAAGTTCTGCTCGCGCGATATGTCGAAATACCAAATAACATCGCAACAGTCGTCCTAATATCCTACGACGAATCTTATCCTAAATCGTCATATCTAACGTCCCACTTAAATACGCATACCTAATCATCCTAACTTGTTTCAGTGACCATAACCTGTCGCTCTGATACCAACCTGTATCACCCCCAACCAATAATAAATACAAATACCCGGTAACCCAGGGGAATTTTATAAAAATTCGGCATGAAGTATTCGTAAATCGGACTATCCACCTGTAATTCAACCCAAACCAAATTCCCATTTAACAAATACAAATAAAACTTAATACACCAATGATTCCTCATCGAGGATCGATTCCAGGTTATGGTATGAAACAAGAATCTAATTAATACAAATTATTACAACTTCTATCTCTGCTCTAATACAAATTACTATACCATCTAATTCGTAGCTCAATCCAAATATGTGCTTACCCGCTCTAGCTCCAAAATCTATCCTGTATAGAATTCCTCACCGCTCTCATTCGCAGGGATAAATGTAGTAGATACTCGTTAAACCTAACTACAAAGGTTTAGGTAAAACAAAGCAAGAGTGAGCCAAAGAACGCTCAACAAGTGCATAGTATAGTGAACAACGATTCTACAATATTTCATTGATGAACAATATCAATGATCAAACTATCTCAAGGGAATAACTCAATTTCTATCATAGCATAAAACTTTCCATTTTTCTTTAAATCATAACCTTTTTCTCAAAAACGTTTCTTTCCATCAAAACATACTTTTCATAAAACTTTTTAAAAACATTTAAGTTGATTGTATTATTATCCTGATTACGGACAATACGGGTGATCAGCCACGTAAAGTCCCCCTTCCTTTGAAATTGGGTTCCCAGTTAGGCAACACATTGGCCTTTAATGCTGGACTAGGACCACCCTAGCCTCTTACGCTAAATAAAAGTGCTGGACTAGGACCACCCTAGCCTCTTACGCTTTTCCAATTTATAAAAAAAATATTATTAATAATTTAAAACATTTCACTTTTCAGTCCTTAAACTCACTGATAACATATCAGCCCAGTATAAGGAATTTTAAAAACATCTTTAATTAATTAGTCCATTTTAATGAGCAATAATAAAGGATTAAGAATCGAGGAAGTAGTCAATATAAGGAATTATAATCAAAGCAGTAAGATGGACTAAGTAGGGTATAGTTCAACAAGACAGAATTATAAATTAAAAAATCAGCAAGGTATCATTAATAAGTTAGAGAACAAGCAATCATTAAGATTCTAGAAATTGAACAACAATTATAAGGAAATTAAGGAATAAAGTGATCTGAAGTTCAACAATAGATTTGAGTACTGCACAAGCTATAACCACTTATTTCAAAGGTTACCAACTGATAAAATTTTCATGGCAAAATTCGAACTTACATAAAAGATTTGAATAATTTAAAACGAAGATTTAAGAAATTCTCAATTACCCAAGGCCTCACTCTTGTCAGCTAAGCACTCATAGGCTTCAGCTGCCAAACCGGCATGACAATAATGATTTTGAATAAGTAAGAAGATCTCAATTCATTCTCGGTTTTAACCGTCACTGAGCAACACATGCCTCATAAACCTCGAATTAGTTTACAAAAATTTGAAGGAAAACATACTTTGAAGAATATAAGTATAGACGAGGAATATTGAAATAAAATAATTTTAAAAGAAATCATCACATGAACGATAGATGTGGAGCATAAACAATAATTTGAGAATGTATGTTTATAAATTAACAGAAGAAGAATGTCACTGGAAATAAGAATAAAGAGTATGGGCCCCAACAAAATGATTTGATAGGAACATCGTATAATTAACAGAATAGGTTTACATTATTCAGAATAAATATGAAGAGTATAATTGCTTGCAAAAAGGGATTTCGAAGGAACAAATAAATAACACAGAAGGTTTCACATCACTTGAACAATTATTGGAGTATAGTAAACTTGCCTCAATATACAGGGTTTCCATTTCCATCACATTGATTCATCATCCACTTTACATTAATCTCTTCTTTATACATTGGCCTCTGCTCGGCTATACATTCATCTTTCCTCTTTAATTGGTCCGTCATTCTGCTATTATACTCGTCAATTATGATGATTCTCTCTTTACTCTAGATTCCTTCTACACGTGCGTTGGCTCTCAGTCGGCCTTCTACTGGTACCTATAGAAAGGTAAAATACTACTTCAGTATGATTTAAACCTTAACCGTCTAACACTGTGAAAATACACCTAGAGGGGGGGTGAATAGGTGTTATGGCTAACAATGATCAAATAAAATTATTCTGCCTAAAAATTATATATACTGGCAGTTAGATGGATACGATAGGCAGCTAACTGGGTTAACCAAATGAGACAGATTAATGAATAGGCAGCTAGTTGTGATATGAAATGCAGAAAGACAAAATTGCAGTAAGTAAAGAACACCAAGAATTTTAGCTAGGTTCGACCCCTAATCGTCTTTGGTCTACGTCCTAGTCCCTTACCAACTTGGTAAGAGAATATATTATTGATCACAAGAAAATCCAATTACAAGACTCAATAATATATCTCCCTTATCACCTAGTTACTAACTGCAGCTAGATGGAACCCCTTGTTTCCTGAACACAGCTCTCTAAGTTCTATACTTAAACCAAGTATAAACTTCTCTATCCTAATGCTCCTTGAACCCTTGTTCCACAAGCTCAACAATTCAGCAACTACCAACTATACAAGTTGAACAATACAATGTATAATAATAACTACAACTCAAGGATATGAACTCTATGAAAACTCGATGTATATAATATAGTACAGGAGCTCTTTTGAAATGATGTGCAGAGTTGTTTTCTTGTATTCTTGAAGGTTCTTGATATCTTCAGAGGAGAAATATGCAAGCCTTTATAGTGAAGTACAGGAGCTACAAATTATGAACAATCTTGCAACGGTCTTGAAGATCACTTCTCACGTTTGGCTTTGTTCAAGTTAATTGCACTACTAACGTTCACCTGCAGGTTTGATGTATATTAAACTGAAAATATAATGATTCTTATTCAGATAAATAAAACCAGAGAAAAGAGAGAGAAATAAGAATGATTGAGCTTGAAGAAAACCGTTAGATAGAAATGAAGAGCATAAAGAATTTGATAATAAGTACATGTGTTTTCTTTTGAAACTTTTCTACTAGACAACCTGTGGTGGAGTTGTAGAAGTAAGGAATGTTTAAATATTAAAAAGTGCATGCTTGAAAAGTAAGCACATGGGTTGCTTTTAAAGGAACATTAAATAATTCAAAGATTCCTTTACTAAGGAAAGTTGTTTTGGAAAAGCTATTGAATGAAGAGTGTTTTAAATATAAATATATATCATGAATGCATGTTCAGACCACTCTTGAATTTTTAAGACTTAATTAAAACCATATAGTCGAACTTCCCTTTTATATACTGGACAGACAGCCAGCTTGCTGAGATACTTTGTCAGCTAGCTTAGGTACCCTGCCAGCTAGCTGAAATGCCCTGTGTTCTGCTGTGAATTGATGTGAATAATTAACCTGCAAAACAATGTTTATCCAGAACATATTCCCAGCTTGCTACCTAGGTATGATCATCAAAATTAGAGGAGAAATATGCAAGCCTTTATAATGAAGTACAGGAGCTACAAATTATGAACAATCTTTTTTTTTGATAATTAAAAAAATTTATACCACAGGAAAATGATTACATCTCTAGGGGCATACCCCGCGATTAGTAAAGCACCTACCTAGCGGAACAACAAAAGGAAATCATCAGAAAAGCTAGATAGACTAGCAATCAACAACAACATTACACAAGACTAATCAACATAGAAAGCTTAAGAAACAAGCAAACAAATAGGCCTTGAACATCCCGAGAAGCCATGCAGCACCGCAGCAATCACATTAGCTCCGGCAAGAAGCATAACCAAAACCAGCATTCACATCGCCAGCATCACCTCCAAACCTGCTCATTGTAAGCCTACCGTACTCAACATTGCTGCTTCTTCCCAATATGTCATTTAGCTCAATACTGCTAAAACAATAATTCCCATCAGGTTGAGCACATCTGCGCCAGGGACACCTGCAGTTCTTTGCCCTTTCTAGAGCCGTGGCAAATCGACCATCAAAATTCTCAAAAACAATATTCCTTCGCAGAGAATTATCAGGCTTTATAGACCAAAAATAATCTATGTGAAAAAAGAAGGATGAGAGTCTCTCTATCTTCTCTCTAGCCTCTCAAACCCTAACCATCAGATCCTAATTCCGAATACTTCAGCCATCAGATCTACATATCCAACCTTCACGAATCCATCTTCCATCTCAAACCTCTCACCTTTACCCCAAATTTATTTCCTTTTGTTATTATGGGTCGAAAGAGAGTTTCCTTCAGGGAGGAAACTTCATCGGAGACTAGGAGTTCTATTGAGAGTCCTCTTCTTTGTGCCGCTGAGTTGGCCAGAGGATTGCAGGGAAATGTGTTGCAAACCCAGGAGGGGTTGATTCCGACCATGAGTCCCAAAAAGGTGTCCTTTGCGGAGCAGTTGGAGACGGTGATTCCTGCCCATTTTGGGTTGGTAGAAGACCGGAGTGAATTTGTGCTGAAGACTCGGGAGGGGCGGTTATTGCTTCCCAGTCCAAAAAAGGTGTCTTTTGCGGAGAATTTGGTCTCTTTGATTCCTATTCATAGACCCCGGCCTAACGAAGGATTGGTGTCAAAGAGGATGGAATCTGATTATGTGGGGGAACCTGCGATTGTTCCATGTATTGATGGGCCCGCTGCCAATGAAAGCAGAAGGGAAGTGGAACCCAAAAGATTGGCTGGTAGTGATACAAGCAAAAGGCGAAGGATTTCCAGAGAGAAGGTGTTGAGCGCTTCAGGGATTGCCTCAAGGACACGTAGTTCCTGCAAGGTTCAGCGGGTACAAGGTAATTCCTCTTACCCTTCTCGGGAAAATGGGGTTTGTATTCGCAGTGACACACCCATTGATCTGTCCTCTTCAATGGATACTATTAGTGACGGGGGAAATGAGGAATTGGAAGTCGATTCTGTAAACTGTCAGGAAGCTTCTATTGTTTCTGACCAAAATGTTTCGATGATTACCCTTGCAAAAATGAGGCCTATTGAGGGGGATAACAATTCGAGTACAATCGAAGGGGAGGTTAAGAGTCAGCTTTCCATTAACAATGTTGATATGCTGGAGCAAATTGTGGACTCTCAATGAAGGAGAGTTCTGATATGGCTAGTCATATTGCAAATGATGGTAGGATGATTAGCTCTACTCAGGATACCGGTAGGGTTGAGGAGATGACCATGTAGGAAATGGAAAAGGATGCAGTGAAAGGACTTGCAAATGATCCCATCTTAGATTCGGGGCCCTTCCTATTGGGGGGGAGCCATGAGGAGTATGCTACTACTCCTGAGATTAGCACCACTGAATACCAAGATGGTATTCGGGACCTAATGATCAAAACGTTGTTCCATATTGAGAAACTTAAACATCACATTGAATCTTGGGGATATCAAATTCATGTGGTTAAGGAATTCATTCCTTTTAGTGAACTGAAGCCATTCATGGATGATGCTGGAAGGTTTTATTGTAGGGGGACGCAGGAGCTTGGGAGACTGATGAGTACTGTGGTACAACTTCAGAATTTTATTGAGAGTAATGGGTTGGGTATTTCTCATGAGGGAGCTTCTGAAGGAGATCCAGACGTGGATGGGACCAGGAAAACCCGTACTGATAGGTTGGATGTGAAGCTACATGAAGAGGCTATCCCAATGAAGGGGTGTGCTTTGGGTTCCAAGCTGGAGGTTGCTCCGATAGAGGGCTCTACCCAGGTAAAGGCTAAGGTATATCTGAAGAAATCAAAAATTAAAAGATGGAGAGCTGGCCGAGGAGGTCATTCTCGTGCGACGTAGTCATGATTACTGTTGTTAGGTCCTTCTAGCTCCTATCTGTTTAGGGAGTGTTTTATGTTGTTGTGTTGTTGTTTTGTTGAACTAGTTTGTAGTGTTGCGGATGGAAGTGCTCTAGTTTACTAGTGGTCTCTGTTGTTCCATTTCGGTAGCGTTTATTTATCGCGGGGTATGCCCCTAGACATGTATTCGCTTATCTTTGGTATAAATTTTTTAATTAGCAAAAAAAAAAAATAATAATCTATGTGGACTAGGCATTGCAACCCTAAATCCAAACCTAGACAGCTAGTGTACAGCATCCCCCTCTTGTTCTTGACTACATCCACTTTAATTCGCAAAATAACACCCTTTCCAGTTACAAAGAACTGATTCTCAATTTGTTTCTCAACCGCACAAAAACCACTAACAATGACTGCATAACAATCACTATTCATCTCAGTAAGACCCAAAACCAAACTCATAGAAACCGCCCCAATTCTGAAGACAAAATTGAGACCGCCACGCACATCCTTCTTCAAATCTAATAAGGAGTCCAGAATTCTCTTATCAACTGACCCTAACACCATTAAAAATCCCCTCAAATTAAAGCATCCCGACAACGTGGGGATACTCACAGCTCCATAATTCTTACTCTTGAACAAATCAACGTTACCCAAATCATACAGAAAGACAACACTATAGCCTCCATAGAACTGAATTTCTGTAGGCATAACAATAATTCGTTCCCATCTTCTCCATATAGTCTGCGTAAGCTACATACTATAACCCTTCTGCAATTCTTGAAAATCAAAAACATCTACCCCGCAACCTATGAAAAAACAAACACCGAAGCCTACATTATCATTCAGAGACAAGCAAATCAATAACATCACCTTATCTGCTAATTTTCCGTAAATTCGATCAGGCATTACATCAAGCACTTTGCATCTATAAACCAGATTGCATCCACCATCAAAATAACACCTCCACCCGCTCATCTTGACAAGAAGCAGGGCATTCTTCCCCAAAACTTTCGAATAAGCGAATAAGTCGACCTTCTTCAAAGGAGGCAAATTACCCGCAACCATACACTTTTCCTGAATATCGCCAAATTGCAGTCTAAGTTCCGTGCAAACAAGAACCAGCACAACAGCTATAAAATCCAAAGCCTGGCATTCCTCAAGTAAATCCTTTTTTGAAAGAGGACAATCATCAAACATCTTGCATACATCACCATCCTGGTTCATAAAACCAGAAGAGAAGTGAATCCGTAGACCACCAAATCGGAGGTACCCATCTTCGTCATTATACACTACTAAATCGACAAAGATCTGCATCCCAATAATAAAGCCACTTCTAAAAGAAGGCTCGACAAAGAGAATTTCAAAGCAACCAACATGGGTGGGAATGAAAGACTCCTCTTCGATCAAAAACCAAAGAGCAACATCGCACAACAGAGAGGGATAACCCGTCACATCTGAATTCAAATAAGTCAACAGATCTTTGAACTACAACTTAAAAAGTTTCCACCCAAAAGACCCCATCTCAAAATCAACAACAGGGCTAAGCCCAGTCGTTAGAGCTTCAAACACACCGAATGGGCCAACACCCATCAGGAAAATGAACCAAGAATCTCCCCAGAAGTGAACAATACAACCTCTGAAGACATAACTAGCATAAAACTATAAATATAATTAGAAATCTAGTGTGTAGGTGAAGAATTAGAGAAGAAAGATGGATTATTGAAGGGCTGATGTAAAACCCTCACTTGCCAACGATAATAATATAAACTTTTATACTCAATTAAACATTAATACAGAAGAAATTTTAGAAATTTCGGCATGATGTAATCATAAACCGAACTAACCACCTGCTCAAACAACTAAGTAGAACTAAAACAGTCCACTTGCATAAGTTATTTTAAACCACAAGGAAATAAAACCATGCCAACCCAGACCGCTCACAGGTCACTGTATGAAACAACTACCAATAGCTATTACAACCTAGAACTGAATCAAATAATATACAACCCATCAAATATAATAGCCTGACTACTAGTACAGACGTAATATGAAACAGGAATATGTACACTACCCATCCAACCACCTCGACCCTCTGACTGCCTCGGTGACTACCCCAACCAGACGGGCCACTTCTTCTAGACATCTTCTGGCTTAGCTGAGGAAACAGAATTAGCAAGCAAGTGAGCCAAAATGCTCAGCAAGTATGTATATATATGATTAAAACATCAACAACTGAAATGTCTGCAAGATTGTCAAGAATTAACAATCAACATTATATAAGCTCGACTGAGAGTTCATCTTTTGTATGAATCATAAAATAGAAGAGGATTGGACTATCATGCATTTTATAAATAAAAACAATTATAAGGTTAGGCTGCTGATCAGTCACGCACTAACCCCGGACAAACGCACACAGCAATGTCCTTAATGGATCCACGGCACACATTGGCCTTAATAATTTCTGACCACGAATCTGGTCCGACCCTTACGGTCCACATTTTAAAAAAACTAACAGTCCAACCCTAACTAGACATCAGGTGTCGGAATAATCGACCACCTCAACTGCCAAACACCCTGGACACTTTCGTTCCAGGTCAATATCTCAAATCTCACAAAGTAAAAATAAGGTCGGGTAATTTCTGAATTAGATATCGACAAGTTCGATATAGAAAAAGGGGTATTGAATTAAGTCAAGCTACAAAAAGGATCAACAAAAACGATATAATCGACTTGGGGGTATAACAATTGAATATTCAAAATTAATGGAAATTATCAGAGCAGTTATATCAAGGATAAATCAAATGCATATATAAGTGAAGTGGTTTACTTGCAAGAGAGATGGAATAATATACTTGCAAGGAATATGGATGTAAATCAATTCACTAAAAGCATCAACAACTCGGTAAAATCAATTTGAGGTATAACAATTAAGTATTCGAAATTTCGGGAAATTAACGGAACATTTATAGCAAGAGTAATTTAAATAAGCATATGAATCAGGTTTTTATAATCATAACTCATTTAAAAGATAATTGAAGCAATTTACTTGCCTTAACTAGAAAATCACAGAATCCGAAGTGTCTTTACGTCCTCAGCTTTAGCCTTCCCTTTATCCACGGAATCTACACACAATATAACACTATTTTAGAATCCTGCTCAATATTCACTAATCAATGTAAACATTCCACTTAGTCTACCCCTGCGAATAGTTCCCTAATTTATGTTTATTTAATCATATAATATCAATATATAGGCTACAGACAAAAGTATTTAATCATATAGCCAGGTAAGCACATACCACATAGATTTTAAAATATGAAGCCCGACTCACAACTCGTATAAATTGTATAATTATACATACTCATTTCCAAGAAATGATTTTAATATATTTTAGAAAAATTTTGACGGCATCCCCTTTATACGGGGGACTGCCAGTCGGGATACAGCCGACACAACCAACACAAATATCAATTACCAATCGAATCCATAATTATTATCCAATCCCAATTCACATTCCAATTCATTGATTCACAATCTAGTACAATTTAAGCAATTAATAACAATTCGATAATAAATTACAATTTATTAGGTAAATAATAAATATTAAATATTTTTGGCTCAGAAAATAATCATCATCGCCATATTCCATCGACTCAATTTTCATTAAACATCACTGTCGATGGGGCAAAATCCCGAGGGTGCCCTAAATTTGGGTTTCCAACTCGGAATTCCGCACGAAAATAATTACAGTTAACTTGTAATTTCACAGATGAAATCAAATAATCACTGTTTCAATCATCAAAATTCAAATTGCAATAACCACATTAATAGCATTATAACAATCTCAGCAACCGAACCAAATTATTGACAATCTTGAAACTTCAACACGGAAAACTCGTACACACACAGCCAAAGACAAGCTCGACTAGACAATCCCTCCTCATCAACAACACACTTAAAGATACCTCAACACAGCCACCAGCATACATGGCCACAAACAACAATCACAGCACCCGCGACACACACACTCAATAGTTCTCACACACACACTGTCGCCAAACACACACACACTCGCAATTGTAACAAGAACAGGGAAGGGGAAACACAGCTCAAATACACACACTAAGCATCACAGTTGCTGCACACACACAGAGCACACCTCGCCCAAACTCACACACCCACTATAGTTGTACACATATCGACACACACACACACACTCCACTCCATAACTCACACCACCGAAACAGAGAAATCGGGGGGGGGAAAAGGAAAGGGATGGTTCGTACAGGCCACTACCGTAGCGAATATACACAGCCACACACACCAGTGAAACGATTTGCAGGAGGAGAAAGGTGAGCTCGAGAGCTTTCGCAGGAGAGAGAGGAGAGGAGACTCGTGAAGGTTCGAGAGAGAAAGAACCGACTGAAATGAATTGGGTATAGCCAATTTATGGTTTTAAAAAGGGGAACAATTGATTTGGGGAAAAATATATGGAGGGTAAAGTGATTTAAGAAGCATATATTACTAAAAAAATAAATAAACTATTTCCTAAATCGACATCAATTATAAAAATGGGTACGACATTAAATTTTAAAATGTTAAAATGAAGAATATAAAATTACGATCACCCACATATTTTTAAAATATTTTTAGGATTAAAAACGAATTAAATATGGATTTTACAAGATTAAATCTTTAAATTGGAAAATAATTCGAAAAATCATTTTAAAATTCTTGAAACCCAAAAATAATTCACCAAGTATTTTTAAAAGTCATATAAACTAATAAAATCAATAATGAAAAAGATTTCAAGATTTCTGCTAATCCCGAGGATTTTATAAAATTCACCGAAGGTAAATATAACGCAACTAAATAGGAAATAAATCCCAAAAATATAATTAAAATAGTCGGGCTTACATAACACATATAAAACATCAATCTGACCTCCAATATTATTCCACAGACACATCACCTCCCCAACAATTATATACGCCACATAATTCACATTTAATATAAAATAAATAGCTTTTAGTAATTAAATATTCTGAAATTTCTAAGGCGTTATAACCTTCCCCCCTTAAAAGGATTCTGTCCCCAGAATCTCACCTAAGAGAATAATTGAGGATAATTCTCCAGCATATCGCTTTCCAACTCCCAAGTTGATTCTTCCACCTTGGGGTTTCTCCACAAAACTCTCACTATAGGAATTGTTTTATTCCTCAAAACCTTTTCTTTTCGATCTAGTATTTTGATAGGCTGCTCCACATAAGATAAATCTGGCTGAATCTCTATCGGCTCATATTCAATGACATGTTTAGAATCCAGATGGTATTTCTTAAGCATGGATACATGGAACACGTTATGGATATGTTGCATATGAGCCGGTAAAGCTAACTCGTAGGCGACTTTCCCGACTTTCTTCAATACCTCAAAAGGCCCAACAAATCTTGGACTTAATTTTCCTTTCTTGCCAAATCTTACCAACCCTTTCCATGGAGACACTTTCAACAGTACTTGTTCTCCTTCTTCGAACTCCATATTCTTTCTGGCCAAATCAGCATACTTTTTCTGTCGATTCTGAGCTGTCACTAACCTTTTCTGAATAAGTTGAACTACTTCCTTGGTTTGCTGCACTAACTCAGGTCCGAGTATCTTTCGCTCGCCAACTTCTTCCCAGTATACTGGAGATCGACACTTTCGTCCATATAACGCTTCATACGGTGGCATACCGATGCTAGCATGAAAGCTATTGTTGTATGAAAATTCCACTAACGGCAAGTGTTCATCCCAACTTCCTGCAAAATCCAATGCACAAACCCGGAGCATGTCTTCAATTGTTTGAATCGTTCTTTCACTCTGTCCATCAGTCTGAGGATGGTAAGCAGTACTCATTTTTAATTCGGTGCCCAAACATTCTTGAAAACTCCTCCAGAATCTCGAATTAAATCTTGGATCTCGATCTGAGACTATTGATACTGGAACTCCATGTCGCACCACAATTTCTTTTATGTATAGATGAACTAATTTGTCTAATGAAAACCTCTCATTTATTGGAAGGAAGTGTGCAGATTTTGTTAATCGATCAACAATAACCCAGATAGCATTATGATTAGCTCTCGTCCTTGGCAATCCAACTACAAAATCCATCGCAATATGTTCCCATTTCCACTCGGGAATCTCTAATGGTTGCAGCATCCCACTTGGCCTTTGATGTTCTGCTTTTACTTTATGACAGGTCAAACACTTACTTACCCATTCAGCGATATCTCTCTTCATATCCGGCCACCAGAAGTTTCTTCTCAAGTCTCGATACATTTTCGTACTTCCTGGATGAATCGAATATTTCGAACTGTGGGCTTCCTGTAGGATCTCATTCTTCAACTCTGTCACATTGGGTATCCAAATACGTGAAGAAAATCTCAATATCCCCTTGTCATCTACCTGTGTGCATATTTCCTCACCTGTTAACTTGTTCACATCTCCACTCATGACTTCCTCTTGGCATCTGCGAATCTTTTCTAACAATTCTGGCTGAAACGTCATAGTGTACACCGTATCTGTACTACTTGCAGGCATACACACCTCTATCTCCAATCTTTCAAACTCTTTGTATAACTCCTCAGGCATTGTCAACATACTGATTTTCTCCTTCCTACTTAAAGCGTCCGCCACCACGTTCGCCTTCCCTGGATGATAGTTGATGGTACAATCATAATCCTTGAGTAATTCTAACCATCTTCTCTGTCTCATATTTAGCTCCTTCTGGGTGAAGATATACTTCAAGCTCTTATGGTCTGTATAAATTTCACACTTTTCCCCATACAAATAATGTCTCCAAATCTTCAAGGCGAAAACAATCGCGGCTAATTCCAAGTCATGAGTAGGATATTTCTGCTCGTGAGGTTTCAATTGTCTCGAAGCGTAAGCAATTACCTTACCGTGCTGCATTAGTACACATCCCAAACCTTTGTGAGATGCATCACTGTAGATCACAAAATTTCCCTTTTCGTCTGGAAGTGTCAATACAGGTGCAGTCACCAATCTCTTCTTCAATTCCTGGAAACTTTCTTCACACTTCTCATTCCACACAAACTTTTCATTCTTCCTCGTCAACTTTGTTAGTGGGGTGGCTATCTTCGCAAAGTCTTGAACAAATCTTCGATAATATCCCGCCAATCCTAAGAAACTTCGAACTTCTGTGGGTGTTTTAGGTCTGTCCCAATTCATCACGGCTTCAATTTTAGCAGGATCCACCTTAATCCCTTCACTGCTGATGACATGCCCTAAAAACTGCACTTCTTTCAACCAAAACTCACATTTGGAAAACTTCGCATACAGTTTCTCTTTCCTCAACGTTTCTAAAGCTATCCTTAAATGTCCTGCATGCTCTTCTTCGGTCTTCGAGTATATCAAAATATCATCTATAAACACAATCACAAACTTATCCAAATATTTCTTGAAGACTCTATTCATTAGGTCCATGAACGCTGCTGGTGCATTAGTTAGCCCAAAGGCCATCACTAAGAACTCGTAGTGCCCATACCTAGTCCGAAACGCTGTTTTTGGAACGTCTTCCGGTCTAATCTTTAATTGAAAATATCCTGACCGCAAATCAATCTTCGAGAAACAAGTTGCTCCTTTTAATTGATCAAATAAATCGTCAATTCTTGGCAAAGGGTATTTATTCTTAATGGTCAACTTATTTAGTTCCCGATAATCGATACACAGTCTCATACTTCCATCCTTCTTCTTTACAAATAATACCGGAGCTCCCCACGGCGATACACTGGGCCTAATAATACCTTTCTCCAGAAGATCTTGCAATTGGACTGCCAATTCCTTCATCTCTACAGGTGCCATTCGATAGGGAGCCTTTGACACGGGTTCAGTTCCTGGGGCTAAATCAATGGTAAATTCTATTTCTCTATCCGGAGGTAAACCGGGAAGTTCATCCGGAAAAACATCAAGAAACTCATTCACCACTGGTATTTCCTCTATCTTGGGTACCTCTTGACTAGTATCCATGACATAAGCCATATAGCCCTCGCATCCTTGCCTCAACAACCTCTTTGTTTGAATGATCGATAAAAATCTCCTAGTCTGCTTCTGACCCCTAAAGGTAACTTCTACATTATCGGAGGGTTTAAGGATCACCTTTTTATTCTTACAGTCAATTTGGGCATTATTCTCTATTAACCAATCCATTCCTAAGATAACATCAAATTCACCTAACTGAAAGGGTATCAAATTAGCGTAAAAACAACGCCCTGAAATATCAATCTTGCAACGAGGACACACCTGAGTAACCGGAATTCGTTCTGAATTAGCTATTTCTATAACTATAGCCTCCCGTAACATGCATACCTCACAATTTAACCTTTGAACAAATTCTTTGGATATAAAGGATTTCGTAGCCCCGGAATCAATTAATACTTTAGCTTGAACAGAATTTACAGAGAGCGTACCTGCTACCACATCAGAATTCTTAATAGCTTCGTTCAGAGTCATGTTGAAAGTCCTCGCCACTGGTCTGACACTTGCTGTTGGGGGTGCTTCAATTGCTTGCAGTATTGGATTAGCCAGAACTGGAGGTTTCACTACAGGTACTTTACAGTCTCTGATTATATGGCCTGGCTTCCCACAACGGTGACACACAATTCCTGCCTTGCATTCCCGAGCATAATGACCCTTTTGATTACATTTGTAACACGTCACCTCCAACTTTGTACACACTCCCGGATGCCTCTTCCCACAAGTCTTGCACTCTGCCAAGAGTGGCCTAACCAATTTCTGCTGACTCGCATCTTGAATTCTATTTCCTTGGCCCCCATTCCCTGATCCCGGCTTCTTAGGGTTCCCCTACTTTCCTGGCTGGAATCCTGGCTTTTTATTTGGCACATTCTGAGAACTGCCTTGCTCTTGTCGTTCCCCCATTGACCCAGCCTTTCTTTTCTTTCCTTCTTTTTCCTTGAAGTATAATTCGCTTTCTCCTTCAGCTATCATGGCCTTCTGCACCACCGCTGCATAAGTCTCCAGCTCCAAAACTGCTAGTTTAGTACGAATCCATGGTTTCAATCCTTGTTGAAACCTCTTTGCCTTCTTCCTCTTCGTGTCCACATAGGCCGGAGCAAACCTAGCTAGTTCAGTAAACTTGGTTTCATATTCTGTCACCGACATTTTCCCCTGTTTCAACTCCAAAAACTTCATCTCCATCTGGTCTTTCTTATAGTCGGGGAAATACTTTTCCAAAAATAGCTCTGTAAACCTTTCCCAAGGAATCACCTCAGTAGCTTCCAACATCTTCACCGACTCCCACCAATAAGTGGCTTCATTCTTCAAGAAATAACTTACATATTCGGTTTGTTTATCTGCTGGGACCCCCACCAGTGCAATAGCTTTTTCCATCTCTTTTAACCAAGATCTCGCCTCCACTGGGTCCGCTGTTCCTTTAAACTCAGGAGGTTTAACTGCCTGGAAAGACTTAAAAGTAACCACCGGAGGAACAGGTGGCTGCTGCTGCTGCTGTTGTTGCTGCTGCTATTGCTGTTGTTGCTGTTGTTGCTGCTGTTGTTGTTGCTGAGCCAACAACTGCTGCTGTAATTGCTGCTGTTGCTGTGCTAGAGTAGCAGTCTACTGAACAAGAGTTTGTAATATTTGTGCTAAGGCAGGGTCCATCTGACCAACAGGAGGTGGATTAGCTTGTTCACCCTGATCGGTGGTTCGGGTATTTTGTTGCTTCTTTCTTGGAGGCATATTTCTGAAATCAATGAACAATTATATTAAATTCAGGTTCAGAAAATAATAGCTCAAAATGATCCAACTTAAACAAACAATGCATATATTACTGAAAAGTAATTCGAGGTCTCCAACCAATATTCCGGTCAACAATTGATTCACAGGGTGCAATAGGATATCAATCCAAGGTTACACAAGGTATTCACAAACGTTCAATAGGTACAATAAAGAAACAATAGTCATAATGCTAAGGTCAAACATAGTATCGAAAGTAAAAACAATGCTAGAAGGAAATGATGCTGAAAGTAAATATGAAACGAGCAGTAAATAAGATGCTTAAGTAAATGACAGTATAAGGAAATTTAACACAGTTCTGCAAAAGTGATACTGATATATATAGATAGATCTGATACAAGCATAAGAACAACGCTTCGATAAGGGTACAACATAATACTAAAAGAGGAGACTGCTAGCATCTAGTCACAGTACAACAGATATATACAACAAAACTGGTCGCACTGCAAATCCTGACGTACTACTACTACCATAACATACCTCTATATACCACATCATCATACTACCCTAATCATCACTGGTCATCATCGTCATCCGACTCTCCCCGCCAAGCTGATCCCAGAATGCTCTCCAGCTCTGCCGTCACCAGACCTAGAGTCACCTGCTGTGTCACGAATGCCGGCTCATCTCGGGATCTAATCCGTCCCCGCCTAATGACAACACGTCTAAGAGCTCGTACTCGCCTCCGGACATCCTCCAGCTCAGCTACCGCTCTATCTCGATCTCTAGCCCGGTCCTCCTCCCCAACCCTCAAAGCCCTCAACTCTGCCATCTGCCCTAAGAGATAGTCCCTCTCTCTGGCCACTCGCTCGTACACATGGTATGGAACAGGCTGAGGAGTGTACTAATATGCTGGCCCATTCACCGAGCCCTGCAATCCTACGAATGGCTGCCTAGCCCCTGGGGAAATCTGCTGCGGTACAGAAGCCCCTCCTTCCGGATCCTCGTCCGGGTCTGAATCAGAACCAGAAGCAGGTGCCGGAAGTATACATATGTATATATTATAATTAGATTTCCTATCTCTCACGAAACAATCCTAACCTTTCTCATAACTCTACCCCGACTCCCCACCTAATTGTTTCAGTGACTGTGACCTGTGGCTCTGATACCAAATTGTAACACACTCACTTGCCAATGATAATAATATAAACTTTTATACTCAATTAAACATTAATACAGAAGAAATTTTAGAAATTTCGGCATGATGTAATCATAAACCGAACTAACCACCTGCTCAAACAACTAAGTAGAACTAAAACAGTCCACTTGCATAAGTTATTTTAAACCACAAGGAAATAAAACCATGCCAACCCAGACCGCTCACAGGTCACTGTATGAAACAACTACCAATAGCTATTACAACCCAGAACTGAATCAAATAATATACAACCCATCAAATATAATAGCCTGACTACTAGTACAGACGTAATATGAAACAGGAATATGTACACTACCCATCCAACCACCTCGACCCTCTGACTGCCTCGGTGACTACCCCAACCAGACGGGCCACTTCTTCTAGACATCTTCTGGCTTAGCTGAGGAAACAGAATTAGCAAGCAAGTGAGCCAAAATGCTCAGCAAGTATGTATATATATGATTAAAACATCAACAACTGAAATGTCTGCAAGATTGTCAAGAATTAACAATCAACATTATATAAGCTCGACTGAGAGTTCATCTTTTGTCTGAATCATAAAATAGAAGAGGATTGGACTATCATGCATTTTATAAATAAAAACAATTATAAGGTTAGGCTGCTGATCAGTCACGCACTAACCCCGGACAAACGCACACAGCAATGTCCTTAATGGATCCACCGCACACATTGGCCTTAATAATTTCTGACCACGAATCTGGTCCGACCCTTACGGTCCACATTTTAAAAAAACTAACAGTCCAACCCTAACTAGACATCAGGTGTCGGAATAATCGACCACCTCAACTGCCAAACACCCCGGACACTTTCGTTCCAGGTCAACATCTCAAATCTCACAAAGTAAAAATAAGGTCGGGTAATTTCTGAATTAGATATCGACAAGTTCGATATAGAAAAAGGGGTATTGAATTAAGTCAAGCTACAAAAAGGATCAACGAAAACGATATAATCGACTTGGGGGTATAACAATTGAATATTCAAAATTAATGGAAATTATCAGAGCAGTTATATCAAGGATAAATCAAATGCATAAGAATCAAGTTATGATAATCATAATTCGCTGGAAATATAAGTGAAGTGGTTTACTTGCAAGAGAGATGGAATAATATACTTGCAAGGAATATGGATGTAAATCAATTCACTAAAAGCATCAACAACTCGGTAAAATCAATTTGAGGTATAACAATTAAGTATTCGAAATTTCGGGAAATTAACGGAACAATTATAGCAAGAGTAATTTAAATAAGCATATGAATCAGGTTTTTATAATCATAACTCATTTAAAAGATAATTGAAGCAATTTACTTGCCTTAACTAGAAAATCACAGAATCCGAAGTGTCTTTACGTCCTCAGCTTTAGCCTTCCCTTTATCCACGGAATCTACACACAATATAACACTATTTTAGAATCCTGCTCAATATTCACTAATCAATGTAAACATTCCACTTAGTCTACCCCTGCGAATAGTTCCCTAATTTATGTTTATTTAATCATATAATATCAATATATAGGCTACAAACAAAAGTATTTAATCATATAGCCAGGTAAGCACATACCACATAGATTTTAAAATATGAAGCCCGACTCACAACTCGTATAAATTGTATAATTATACATACTCATTTCCAAGAAATGATTTTAATATATTTTAGAAAAATTTTGACGGCATCCCCTTTATACGGGGGACTGCCAGTCGGGATACAGCCGACACAACCAACACAAATATCAATTACCAATCGAATCCATAATTATTATCCAATCCCAATTCACATTCCAATTCATTGATTCACAATCTAGTACAATTTAAGCAATTAATAACAATTCGATAATAAATTACAATTTATTAGGTAAATAATAAATATTAAATATTAAATATTTTTGGCTCAGAAAATAATCATCATCGCCATATTCCATCGACTCAATTTTCATTAAACATCACTGTCGATGGGGCAAAATCCCGAGGGTGCCCTAAATTTGGGTTTCCAACTCGGAATTCCGCACGAAAATAATTACAGTTAACTTGTAATTTCACAGATGAAATCAAATAATCACTGTTTCAATCATCAAAATTCAAATTGCAATAACCACATTAATAGCATTATAACAATCTCAGCAACCGAACCAAATTATTGACAATCTTGAAACTTCAACACGGAAAACTCGTACACACACAGCCAAAGACAAGCTCGACTGGACAATCCCTCCTCATCAACAACACACTTAAAGATACCTCAACACAGCCACCAGCATACATGGCCACAAACAACAATCACAGCACCCGCGACACACACACTCAATAGTTCTCACACACACACTGTCGCCAAACACACACACACTCGCAATTGTAACAAGAACAGGGGAGGGGAAACACAGCTCAAATACACACACTAAGCATCACAGTTGCTGCACACACACAGAGCACACCTCGCCCAAACTCACACACCCACTATAGTTGTACACATATCGACACACACACACACACTCCACTCCATAACTCACACCACCGAAACAGAGAAATCAGGGGGGGAAAGGAAAGGGATGGTTCGTACAGGCCACTACCGTAGCGAATATACACAGCCACACACACCAGTGAAACGATTTGCGGGAGGAGAAAGGTGAGCTCGAGAGCTTTCGCAGGAGAGAGAGGAGAGGAGACTCGTGAAGGTTCGAGAGAGAAAGAACCGACTGAAATGAATTGGGTATAGCCAATTTAGGGTTTTAAAAAGGGGAACAATTGATTTGGGGAAAAATATATGGAGGGTAAAGTGATTTAAGAAGCATATATTACTAAAAAATAAATAAACTATTTCCTAAATCGACATCAATTATAAAAATGGGTGCGACATTAAATTTTAAAATGTTAAAATGAAGAATATAAAATTACGATCACCCACATATTTTTAAAATATTTTTAGGATTAAAAACGAATTAAATATGGATTTTACAAGATTAAATCTTTAAATTGGAAAATAATTCGAAAAATCATTTTAAAATTCTTGAAACCCAAAAATAATTCACCAAGTATTTTTAAAAGTCATATAAACTAATAAAATCAATAATGAAAAAGATTTCAGGATTTCTGCTAATCCCGAGGATTTTATAAAATTCACCGAAGGTAAATATAACGCAACTAAATAGGAAATAAATCCCAAAAATATAATTAAAATAGTCGGGCTTACATAACACATATAAAACATCAATCTGACCTCCAATATTATTCCACAGACACATCACCTCCCCAACAATTATATACGCCACATAATTCACATTTAATATAAAATAAATAGCTTTTAGTAATTAAATATTCTGAAATTTCTAAGGCGTTATAGCTGATATGTAGATCTGATGGAAAAAGGGTGCAAGAATAATGGCGGCTAGAGTTTCCTAGAGAGAGAATACGACTCTCATGTTGTCCAAAGTAGTCCTATGAACAATCTTGCAACGGTCTTGAAGATCACTTCTCACATTTGGCTTTGTTCAAGTTAAATGCACTACTAACGTTCACCTGCAGGTTTGATGTATATTAAACTGAAGATATAATGATTCTTATTCAGATAAATAAAACCAGAGAATAGAGAGAGAAATAAGAATGATTGAGCTTAAAGAAAACCGTTAGATAAAAATGAAGAACATAAAGAATTTGATAATAAGTACATGTGTTTTCTTTTGATACTTTTCTACTAGACAACCTGTGGTGGAGTTGTAGAAGTAAGGAATGTTTGAATATTAAAAAGTGCATGCTTGAAAAGTAAGCACATGGGTTGCTTTTAAAGGAACATTAAATAATTCAAAGATTCCTTTACTAACGAAAGTTGTTTTAGAAAAGCTATTGAATGAAGAGTGTTTTAAATATAAATATATATCATGAATGCATGTTCAGACCACTCTTGAATTTTTAAGACTTAATTAAAAACCATATAGTCGAACTTCCCTTTTATATACTGGACAGACAGCAAGCTTGCTGAGATACTTCTTCAGCTAGCTTAGATACCTGCCAGCTAGCTGAGATGCCCTGTGTTCTGCTGTGAATTGATGTGAATAATTAACCTGCAAAACAATGTTTATCCAGAACATATTCCCAGCTTGCTACCTAGGTATGATCATCAAAATTAGAGGGTTTCACTCTGTTCTACCCAAACGCGTCCTATACGCTTTAACACTTAACATATACAACACGTATTATTCACATTCTCAAAATAGTAATATATATATATATATATATATATATATATATATATATATCCACATAAATCACATAGCACTTATCACGTATTATTAACTCACACTTATGTCTCATAACACATATATAACATTTGCAAACCAGAAACCTTTATCAAAATACTATAAAAATCGTAAAATAATTCTAATAAAAATTGGACAGCACCTCCTTTAAAATATGGTCTAACCTGTCGTAATACAATCATCCAATTCAGAATCAAAATATCATTTGCTTTAAAAAAAATTAACTCACTACCATTTACAATACTTCTAACCAACCGCACGCTTAACACTTAATATACATCCTTGAACCATCTACAATCCAAATCATACTATGTACATTCCACTTTAACACTCAGAATCCTCAACTACCCTTATTGGCAGTTATAATTATTACTATAACACAATGTACAAGTTACAAATTAGCTAACATATCCACTAATTACTAGACTTATCAAAATAGACAAGTTAACACTTAACAAATTATAGCATTTGAACTTATGTCACTTTAATATATAAATCAAAGAAAATCAAATTATGAATGTATGTATACATATGTGGTCAGGACTTATATTTCCTTAACATAACAATTCAGCCACATAATCTTTACAAGCTACTAAACAGTCATACAACGATTAATCATCATTTAACAATTTATACTATTGAACTACTATACATATATATACTCCAGTTTTTATTTAATTTGTTATTAAACTTTTTGAGATGAATAAGCTGAAAATTGTTAAATGATAGAATGTAATAATTATTATATATATATTGCATGTGATATTTCTAGAAAGGGAGGAATTTTAATTAGAATATATAGGAAATATCATGTGTGTTAGCTTAAAAGAATAATTGTTAAATATTGGTAATAGCTCGTGATATTGTTGGAAAAAAAAGAGGTTATAGTTAGAAAAATAAGAAAAGTTAACGTGTTTTAACTAAAATCGATAATTGGTTAGAAACTATAATATGTTATTTTATTTTATTAAATTAAATTCCATGTAATAATTTTAGGAAAGGAGAAATTTTCGAAAGATAATATATAATATGCATTGTGTGTTGCCTAAAAAAGGAAATTGATTAATTATGAAAAAAATAGAAAAGTAACATCTTTATTTGAAAAAAGAAATTGATTAGTTATTAGTAAATTTAAATAAATAAGTAAAGGCAATTAAGTAAAAAAGATAGGTATAGTACCGACCAACTGACCAAATTTTTACTGTTTCACATTCAATAAAATAGTATGCATAGATATAATTTTAATATTTAATTGACAAAAAAAATACATAATCCTATAACCTTTTTCAACCCAACATTTTTATTTCCAAAATCAGATAAAATTTTAAAAATTCATTCTTCAATAATAGTCAACGCTAACTATTATAGCCAAAATTTTACTTGGACATTTTTATAATAATTCGGGTCAAATAAGTTTAAATTGGGGATTTTACTGGACAAATTAAGGTTTTAGTGAGAAGCAGAAAGACTAAGGACGTGCCCTTCCTCCCTAGACATTGATGGGCACGTCTTTTACAATTAAATGAAGTTATTAGAAGTCCATTATTTGTAAGATTCTTGAAGAATTCTCTCCTGGGTATATACTCCAGGAGTGGGATGTCCCTCGTTAAAAGTCTTTAGGGGTATTCCTGGGTTTGAAGGCCTTTTCCTGTAATTAGTGGGTGTGTCCTCCATGTAGAAGATGGGTTACATTGGGAAATTTCGAATAATCGTGCACTTTGTTGTTATCAATCATCTTGCTATCTCGGATTTTGATGGTATTTAAAAATAATTAATTTTGGTATTTAAAAAGTTTTACTTATAAATTTGTTGGAATTCAGAAATTTATTCATATATTAAAAATAAAAAAAATACTATATTAAACAGTAACATATTTACAACTAACTATTAAAATAAATAATATTTTTCACTAAAACTATCTTTCAAAATCAATCCAATAAAAATTTATTTCCAATGAGAAATATTTTTTCACTAGTATCGACTTGAGCGCTAGATTGTATAACATAGAAAGAAGAAACATGAGGATATTAAGGCTCTGTTTATTTATTGGAAAATATATTTTAGAAAATTAATTTCTGAACGGCCTTTGTTTGGACTATGAAAAATATTTTCATGAAACTTATTTTTTATGTATTTGTTTGACTTTATGTAAATATTTTCTTGATTTTCTTGTGTTTGTTTTTGAGGAATATAAAACATTTTCCAAGAGAGGAAAATTCCTTTAACAAAAGTGATGATTTTTTGGAAAATGACTTCTCCTTCTCAATTCGGAAAAACATTTTCCAAAATGAATTATTTTTCATTATTTTTTTCATAATAGCAAATAACAAAAAATATAGAAATTTTTTCCAAAAACTTTTTTCCCAAGAATTTTGTCTTGAGAAATTATTTTCGAGAAAATTTTTCTCAAGAAATTTCTTCTGAAAAATATTTTCTAAGAATTTTTCTCGAGGAATTATTTTCCAGGAAATTTTTTGTCTAGAAAAATTGTAACGAGAATTCTTATTCTGAAAAAAATTCCAAAAAAATTTTTTTCGAGAAATTTGCTTCGGAAATTCTCTCCTAGAAAAATATCAGAGAAATGTTTTTCGACAATTTTTTTTCGAGAAATTTTGTTTGAAATTTTTTTTTTTGGGAACATTTTTTCGGGATCTTTTTCCCAAGAAAATTTTATCTGGAAACATTTTTCTGAGAAATTTTTTCGAAAATTTTTTCCAAGAAATTTCTTTCAAGAACTATTTCCCTTAATATTTTATCGAGAAATCTTTGTTTTTCGAAAAATTTCTTGTGAAACATTTTTCTGAGAAATTTGTTCATGGAGAAATTTTTTCTAGAGAAATTTTCCCGAAAAAACTTTTTTCGAAATTTTTTTTTTCTCACGTAAACTTTTAGCAAAAACTTTTTAGAAAAGAAATTGGACATTTATTTTTTTTTGTGGAAAAACTTTTCCCGGATAATATTTTTTGTAAAAACATTTTCCGAATTTTTTTAAAAAAATAATAATAATAAATATCTTTCAAGAAAAATATTTTCCAAAATCAAGTTATTTTTTCGACAAACAAATGCCGCTTTAAAAATAAACTTGTTTCTCGCTTTCCAAATAAAGCAGCTCCAAAATGCAAAACAAAAAAATTGAACCATCTTTATATGAAAGCAAAAGGAGCAACCATATAGAACGCATCCATTTTCCACAGTTTTAACATTATCATGACAGATGGAGCAAATTAGAGCAAGGGAACATTTCCATCGTAATAAGTTGTGTTTTGTAGTTACAGCATTAGAACAAATCCACCAAAACAGATTCAACTTGGGTGGCGCAAATATATTCCTAGTTCGTTTCCAGAAAGTCCTGTCAGACACCAAAGTGGAGGAAGCCTGTTGTAAATTATAATTCTGGCCAAAAGTAATTTGTTACCATTGGCATTATGGTGCCGCACAAAGTCGATTAACTAAGAGGAGACGGAACGGAAGTGATTTGATCTATATATATGAGACGTGTGTATATATTTAGAAGCAAACAAGGCCTGTGTGAATGAATGTCTTGATTAACACATGCAAGTACTAACTGGGACTTAGCATAACTAAGTTTCTTATCATAGTGATACAGAGTACTACAGACATGCCCTTACAATGCTGTAGCAACTAGCAATTTAATAAAATCTAATCAATAGTTCCAACCAAATATTAGACCGTTAGAATCGATCGGCTCTTTAGAAATTTCATTGAACAACTTGATACAAAGGAGAAGTTAATTATATTAATTAGAAGAAGCTTATTTCAGTTAACAAGAGATATTAATAACATATAATACTGAGCATACATAGAATTAGACATTGAATTTGAAGGAATTAAGGGACTGCAGATATTTTCTCATCCTCTTGTTCAAACAAGCCATCTAGTTGGAGAAATCCATCAAAACATTCATCACCACAACTGCTTTGACGATACAAAACATTCCATTCTTTCTTCATTTTCTTCTGATCAGAATCCCAGTCTTCTATTTTTTATTTTTGCTAACAGGTTTTGGTTTTCCTGTGAATCTCTGAACCATTTCTCGAAAATTTGAAGCACCTGTCTGTACAATTGTAGGTGCTAATGCATAAATTATCCTTATCTTTGGCTTCAGTGTAACACGAGATTGCTTGTATATGTTTGACGGTATTTAATCCGAAGTTCAAACGCATACATGTCAACTATTCAAACTGAGGATCTTATTCCATTCTACTTCTTTCTGGGCATCAAGGAAGTCTGATATGATTAGGGCATCGAGGAAGTCTGGTATGATTAAGGCATCTGCATTCTGCATTCATCAAAGATTTTACAGAGCTACTCTATAGAATTGTTCTTAGAGCTAAATCTAGTATTTGCAGTGTGGAACACCATTTTAATCTACATTTAGATGCCTAGGATTTTAAGTTCACTCTGGTTTTCAGTTTGAATTCAGTTCTCAGGTTGTTAAATGTTGCACTCGAGCTACTTAAATATCTAAAGAAGCACCTGGACAAGGGCTTGCTTCTCAGCGCTTCTAGTTGTTTCTCTTTACAAACATTTTTGATATGGTGACTGCTGGTGATTGCTCGCATGGTCATCAACTAGAAGATCCTTCACCAGCTACTACATATATTCGTTTTGGTAAAATTTAGTGTCTTGAAAATTCAAAAAGCAGCATTCAGCTGTTAAATCAATCACTGGAACAGAATACAGAACCATTTTCTAACGCTACTTGGGAGCTACTCGGCTGCCTGCAAGAGTCTAGCATTACTGTTCTTACTCCTGTTGCTTTATTTCGTCATAAAACCTCGACAATTTATATCGCAGAAGATTCATGTTTTTTTGCTAAAGAAGCAAATATATTGACACTGAAATTCACTATGTTAGAGATAAAGTCCTGCAATTATCAGGCCAGTCTAAATTGTTTTTAGCCTTTCACTCAACAATCTACATATCTTCCTAAATATCAAACATTACAAGTGGAATGAAAAATCAAGGCCATGAATCAAGCACAAAAAATGCACTACATTAAGTAAAATAATAGATCACCTTTTAATTCACGTTTATTCAACTCCAGTACTTCACATGCTATTGAAAAAAAAGCATAAAGGCAAACTATCTGTGGCATGTATGCAAACTATCTGTGGTATATAGTATACCTAATTCAAATTGTACAATTTCTGCAAAATAAGACAATCCACACTCTTTCAGAAAAGGGAAAAAGAAAAAGAGCATCACACATATTACTATATGCACAAGCTTATTGAACTGAGATGCAATGAACAAATGAGTACCTAAAGAAATCTATAAAATCACTAAAGCCCAAAGTGAAAGCTAAGTCTTGTGGCAAGAGGGAGATGATTGTTCTTGATTCTTGGGAGTTGTAGGAGAGAGCTCGCCACCAGCAGGCATATCAGAAAGGGCAGCAAGAAATCGTCGAATGCTTACTGACCGAGCTGGCCTAAAACTAGGCGATCTAGGAGGGGAGTTTGAGAAAAGATTGGAAGAATTGGAGAGAATAAGGTAAACTAAGGTTTGTACAAGGACAAACAAAGCTATTTTTACAAGCATATCTCCCAAGTCATATTCAGTCATCATATCCATTGCTGTATATAATCACACCCTTGTAGAGAGTTTGTTGAATGAAGATGAAAAAGTTGTATGAGAGCGCAGATGAAGAAAATCGACTAAGGATGAAATGATTTAGGTAAATTGTGAGGACTTATGTTTGTTGAGATGGCTACACATGTTCATGTACGTGTGTAAATATATACACTCGATCATCTATGGGGTTTGGACCCGGCCAATCATTGACTTCTCATTTTTTGGACCCCGATGTTTGTCCCCGGTAATTTTACATGGTAGTGATTGTTTTTGGTACGTAGCCAATAGCCATGTTGATTTGACCAGCTTAATAAAAACAAAATGCTTGATGTACACAGGCTTTTATTGTATGAGTATATATAGAGAGTAGGGAGTTGAGATATATCTCAGGTAAATTTTCTGAGATGCTTAATTTTTATATATAAAAATGGAATGAACGTTTTAGTAAATTCGGAAATTTTTAATTAGCCCTGCGGATTTTAAAGATTATTTTGTATGTATCTTAGAAAAAGTTCCATGAGATATATCTCAGGATACTTTTTCTCATATATATATATTAAACATTTAATAAAAACAATTAACTTTACCAAATATAATACTGTATAGAAGAAATAATATTGACTGCGTCAGACGTGTCACGGTGGCTTAGAGGATAACCAACAATAATTAATATACAAAGATGACTGGTAAAAATAGATTATGGCTCATACATTACCATACTTTCTTCACTCTAGGTGACAAATATTATAATTATAAACGTAACACGTTTGCACAAACACAAAAGTTCAAGCAACTTGTGATAAAAAAAAAAAAAAAAAAAAACACTAAAAAGGGCTCATTTTGTACAAAAACAACCAAAAGGAGATGCACTTAATATTTAGAACTTCAACTTGAGTACCACTAAAATATTTTTAATCACCTGGATCAACTAGCACAATACATATTATTAAATAAAATAATATTTCTTTTCTGATATTAAAAAAATATATGACAAAATACCAGGAACCATGACAAGTTGGGTAGTAGTGAGACTAAACAAAAACAGCATCAAGATGTCCCAATCAATTGGAAGTGAGAAACTTACCAGCCACGTATTTACACCTACTATGCAGCACTTAGACGTCAGCTTATACTAGTCAGGAAAACATGTGGAAAAATGCTGCACCACTTCCTGGAAAGTACAATCATACCCAAACTCTCTTCATTCATCTAGAAGGATCCTAGCATTCAGATACAGGCAATACACAACTTACTAATACGGCACTGCTGATGTAACTAGATCATCAACAGTGTTGTAACACCTAGTGCATCAAGTAATTGTAAACAGAACACCTCAACAAACAATAGCTAACTAAAACAACAAACTTGTTGGTGCAGTACAATTTATTATAACAGGTGCCACTTATGAGCACTCAGAATTCAGTAAATCAAATACGATTTGCATGACAATACAGCATCTCAAATTATGACGGAGAAGTCAAGCAACACAGAATTCTCATTATTTGGTCCATTTGAAGAGGAGAAAAAAGTTTAAATAAGTACAGACAAAAGCAACCAACATGAGCTGATTGGCTATGGTAACGGAACCTGGTTGACAGATAACAGACTCATGCTTCTTATCCACTAGATCTACAGTTGCCAACTTCATGGTAATGGAGACAGCATCACATGATCCTTGACCCACTATACAATATACCTGCATATGATAGAAAAGGGAAATTTATAATCAGCAATCACATTATAGCCTTGAATGGTCTAGAATGTAAACTGATACTCCCTCCGTCCCTCTTGATTCTTAACATTTGAAATAGGATGCATGGCACGCATTTTAAGGTATATTTTAAGGATAGTTACATAACTTATTTTTAAAATTTTCTTTTTTTGTATAAAAATTTAATGTTTAAATTTTTATACAAAAAAAAAATAATTTAAAAATAAGTTATAGAACAATCCTTAAAATGCATCTTAAAATGCATGCCAGAAAGTAAAAAAAAAAAAAAGTGTTAAGAATTCATTGGGACGAAGGAAGTATAACTTATCATTAGAATTCATCCCACTGCCCATTCACCAACCCCAAGAAAAAACAAACAAGGAATACATATATTTTCTGGGCAGTATTGTCTTTGGCAAGGACCTATCCTCGAAGCTAACCATAACTTTCTTAAAAAGATGAAGGGGTTAAAACATACAACGCACAACCCTCAAAAATCAAAAATATAATTGATTGATTATTTATCTAGCAACATTTATGATAACATTAAGTATATTATGTTCTGTTTATTTATAATCCGCAAATAAATATCTCCATTTACATGCAACTAATAGAATGAAAACTCTAACATTAGATTATAGTTATTTACGTAATCCATGATAATAACAGTAATCTTGATAAGGTTTCTGAGAGGTCATAAGAAAGGTTTAATAACAACAGTAAACTTAAATCACATCTGATTCTGCACATGAACACACCCTTCCTTGAAAAAGTATCACAGGATCGCCGCAATACAATAGCCAAATGATACATGAGGAAAAAAAAAAAAAAAGACCACTAGCTAACGTAAGTGGCAATCTTAACTCATATGATGTAAAGGGTCCATTCATTTTTAATGATATCTTAGAAGTATTAACCCTTACATTCATTACTTTCATCTAGCAAGCAAAAAAGATAACACAACTTGAAAGTACAAGGGTTAGATGTGCTATACAGAATGCTCTCTCACCATAGATATAGGATGCTGCACCGGTCTCATTTCTAAGAAATAAATGAGGAAACTTAAGTTGAAGGTTAAATTTAACCTTCTTTGTATGCCTATCTTATATCATTAAGTACCAACAAAGTCATGTCCCCATGGTTTAATGAAGACAATGATTATGCTTCTTTCTAAACTACAGATATACCACTCACTACATGTTAAATTCTACAGGATAAAATATCCCATCTGTTAGCCCACAAATACCTTTATGAACAAACGGCCCCATATGCTACCATGCTACAAGTTCCATCTTCTACAAGAAACCATAAAACACTCGTACTTCTGTCAGAAATGTATACGAACTTTGAAGCTGATGGCTCTCTTTCTTGGCAATTTATGAAGATCGTTATGATTCATTTTCATTCAATTAATTCTGACCATGTCAAATTTCACAGTCAAAGTAAAATCTTTGTGAGACACGGAAAACAAATTTGGATTTTTCAACTGAAAAAAACTTTAAGAGCAGACGTCCAATGAGAATCTCTAATAAAGTTTCATTAGTTATGGTTATTATTGTACAGTTTTTACTTGTTTTTAGGAAGACTGGTAGAAATTGTTAGTAGTGATAGTGCTTTGTTTATTACCAAATTTAGTTCATATTTTTTATTCATTAAGGTATGTATTATAATTACAAATGTGTCGAAAGTGTAAGTTTAACATTCAAAACTCCTGAACATAACCACTCTCCAAGTGATATATGCCAGATATGTTATTGTTGTTAAGATAATAAAATAAAACTAAAAAAAACCATGTGAAACTACCATTAAATTAGAAAAGAACTTAAAACCTCAACTTAAAGTGATCACAGGACACCTTACTTTGCAGAATGGCTCTATAGTACATTCTAGTAATACATAAACCTCCAAAAAAATATACTAAAAAGAAGATAACACAACTTGAAAGTACAAGGGTTAGAAAGAAGAATGCTTCTATAAAATTTTGCGCTACTGTTTTATTTAGCAAAAAGAAGTGGTTTCCATGCTCCATTCATATTTCTGACATCACAAGACAAAAATGGCCAAACTGCTTGTAAGCTGAACTAGTAGATACCAACCAACTACTTAAAAATAAATATTCAAATTTTATATGTGCATTCCATCCATTGAAAATAAAAAATGTAATTGATAGTTATTGAGAGCAAGTCCAATGCTAAAGGTAAAGCAATTTCTATAATTTGGCAACAACAAGTGTTGTGTGGTGCTTAAATATAATTGATACTCCAATGCTAATGCTAAGTTGGGTATTTTAACTATTATTACACTTAACTTGGAACTCCTGTACCAAACTATTTCCTTCTTTTTTTTTTCTTATTATTAGGAAATGATGTGCCAAGGATGGTTATCGCCATTTCTGGTTATATATTTCAAAACAATTATCGACTTTTTCATTCAATTATAGCTACGCATTCAAGTCATCATTTTTTAAATCATGTTTTATATTTTAGCTGTTCTTTGGACTTGCTCTAATAAAATAAAATAATGAATATTACATCACTTTATGTGGGAACATAACGGGAAAACTCGATGATAAATAAGATATCTAACAAGGTTGAAAATTAAAAAAAAAAATTGCGAGTGAAGATTGTATATAACGAACTCCTAATGTTGACTACCTAAGTCAATTACTTCACTAATTTAACTATCGTCTTTAGTCAACGGTTACGATTTGTATCTCAAATTGAAGTAGAACTTGATGTTGATGCATTGCTCTTTGCCATTTTGGAGTTCTCGTTTAGCCTTTGTTTTTATCTATGATTGACCCTATGCCATTCAGTTGAGTTTTGAAATTGTTTACTCTTATCTTCTGTTTTCTTGATGGAGATTGTTCAGAACTCACTACTCAGATGTATCTGATAGGAACGGTGTATAATGGCATGAATTTGTTTTCAAAAGCTTGCACCAGGAATATCTCCTAACCATAATGTGGTTTCAAAAAGGTTAAGTTACTTTCATAGTTGTTAAGGCGGCGCCTAGGCGTCGTCTAGGCGGCGCCTAGGCGGCTAGGCGGTAAAAAATGGGTAGGCGTCCGACCCGCCTTACTTTATTTTTTTGGAGTTCTCGTTTAGCCTTTGTTTTTATCTATGATTGACCCTATGCCATTCAGTTGAGTTTTGAAATTGTTTACTCTTATCTTCTGTTTTCTTGATGGAGATTGTTCAGAACTCACTACTCAGATGTATCTGATAGGAACGGTGTATAATGGCATGAATTTGTTTTCAAAAGCTTGCACCAGGAATATCTCCTAACCATAATGTGGTTTCAAAAAGGTTAAGTTACTTTCATAGTTGTTAAGGCGGCGCCTAGGCGTCGTCTAGGCGGCGCCTAGGCGTCGTCTAGGCGGCGCCTAGGCGGCTAGGCGGTAAAAAATGGGTAGGCGTCCGACCCGCCTTACTTTATTTTTTAATATTATTACATCTGAATATGAACAACTTCTATCCAAGAAGAAATGAAAGCGTAAACAGATTCAAGTATAACCCAATGATATAAAATAATCACTACCACAAAATATAAAATTAAAGGCTAAATGACAATTATGAAACCTCCAAAACACAAGCACTCTAGCTCTATGTCAAATAAACCTCAATCAGAGATCCAACTCATTTAGCATCCATAAAGAACAATAGTCAATCAAGTCGTTAACTTAGGTAGTATATACTAAGAGTTCATCATGTATTATATTTGGTGACTAACAATGATTTTCAGTACTATTAGGTAAGTTATTCTTACTGATCTTTTGTGCTCCCTTGGAGAAATATGTAAGTTCCGTTTTTAATTAGATGAAGAATATATTAAAGGACGGATACTTATTGTTATCCTGTCAATGCTTGTTGTAGATCTTTCAGCTAACCCGCAACTTGTCAACTTCTTTTCTTTTCAAACCCTAAGTAAGGTCTACCCCAACAAATTCATAAAACACAATGAGAGTAAAAAGAGCCATACTGCCAGTACAAAGTCAAGCTGAAACAAACCTGAATCACCGGAGCTAGACCCCGGTCCTGTATACAAATCAGGCTTCGTTATGTAGCGATCCACATACACTTCTATGCCTTTCAGGCTACTTTGTAGCCACATTTGCTTCTATGGCGTTCAAGTTTCTTTAACGTAGAGATCTTTACACTCATTTAACGTAAATATGTTTGTACTCATTTGACGTATATATCTTATACATATAGCACGGAAGAAACAGGGTTTATTACGGCATCTTCATCAAATTTGATTCAAAATTACATAATTTGAGGTTTACCAGTACAAAAATATGTTATATCAATATTTAATCACACATTCACACTCTTGGCAATCTATCCTGGAATGTTAGGCTAGTGAAAAACCCAAATTTGTCCTATTCCTTCATCTGAAGGCTCATCTAGATAAGTTAATAGCTCTAGAACTGCGAAGGCAATAGGTCAAGAGGACAACAAATATTCCCACCAAATTTCTGAATTTCTGTTTTATAATCTGGCAAACTTTTTTTATAAATATGTTAACACATAAAAGTTTTATGTATGACTCAGTTTATGGTCACTATGCTTAATTTATGGACAAAAAGTTCCTCAGTTAAGTCAAAATTCCTGCGGTGGCAAGATACAAATTTTTTGGCAAGCAAAAAGGCAGGTTTTTTATAGGCTTCTTCTGATACCTACAGACTGGCCACGTTGTGGGCTTAACATCATGGATTTCTAGCAGTGAAACATAGGAAGGTTCTAGCAGTGAAACATAGGAAGGTTGCATGATAATCGTCATAACAGTTTCTATTGACAGAAGAGGTGCCAAGTATGTCCCCTTGATTCACAAAAAAGTAAACGTAAAGCACTATTAATTTCAAAGGCTTATTGTCCTCTTTAAGAAATTAGTCTCCCCTTCACATATCGCTCGCACGTCAGCACCGCACGCAGACAGTTTAAGCATGTGAAAGTATACAGAGTTATCAAGGGTGTAAAGTCTAAAAGTTACAACTAGATACATCAGGCTACTAACATATTAGCCTCCCCGAGTAAACACTAAACATTGCTCTAGGAGCAGCATATACTGGGTATGTTCGGTTCGGTTTGGTTATATAGGCTACCATGTGGAATGAGATTGTACCATATATTTGAATTAATGCAAACCAAACAAAACATCATATAAAGAACCTGATAATACAACATATATAGTAGACCAAAATCAAGAAGTAAACACTGTGAACAGAATTAACATTTAACCAAGAGGACACATAAATTTTGCAATCCATTTCACATGTAATAAAATAGTTCTTAGAACGATGAGAAAAGAAAAACGCAATACCTCAGATTTTCCGGGAAAGTTTTACTCCCTCTCCAATACCATAATATTACACCACGGCACCTGAACCATCACTTTCTCTGCCACTTGCACTGGCCTCCTGATCTCCACCTTCTCCTTCCAATGGCCACGTAGGCCATCCAGACGACACAGTCTCCACACTATTCTCCCTATCCAAAACTCCAATCTCCGCATCAGCCACTATCGTAGGCGACAACAACATAGACTCCCCCACATCCCCTTCCACAACCTCAACTCCATTCTCCCTCCTGGAGACCGGAAACACAAGCCTATGCCTCCTCGCAATATGCCTCAACGTACTCCCAAACCCATAAAACTCATCATCCACCAAAAAATCCGCAAACCTCCCGTTCCCTAACCTATCTCTCCTTCTCCTCACCTTCAATCCACTACTACTCTCAGTCGGCATCTTAAACCTACAAACCGGACACGAATTATGCGATTTCAACCACGGCAATATACAGTCGTCATGATAAATATGATTACACGGAAGCTGTTTGGCCTCATTATCAATAACAAACTGTTCCTTACAAACCGCACAAAGTATAACAGACTCTAACTGAATCATACATTCAGTTATTTTAATACTAGGAATGGCCTCGATCGCTGACTTGGCAGTCGGATGCTGACACGTCATCGACGGACCCACATTAATATCACCAGCATTATTATTAGTAAGCTGGTGAATGAGTCGATGTAAATAAGGACTATCCAACAGAAAATTATCATCCGTCGATGATGAGAACGGGAAAGAGTTGTCGAGATTGTTTCGATGAGAGTCTGAATTTGGGTGAATTGGAGTGACGCGTGTGTTAGGGTTTGTAGGATTGTTGGTATCGAGTTGTTCGACAAAGTCGCTGCGGCAGTAAGGGCAAAGAGGGGTGGTTGGGGTGGTTATGAGAGATACGCTCATGTCACATTCGTGACACCAGTATGTTTGGGTGTGAGGAGTGGTGGTGGTGGTGGTGGTGGCGGCGGATGACATGGTTGTGGTTAGGAGAGGAAAGGGAGGGTTTGGTTCGGGAAGAGAGAAATGGTTGGGTGATTATTTGGTGATTATTAAGTGGGAACTAGTGGTACATTTTATCTCCAATTGTCGGAAAAAGGGCCAATACATATAAGGCTCAACATACAGTTCCATCGCCGTTAGATTAACCATCCAACGGTCCTGATTAAAAAAAAAATTTATCGTACCGCGGACTTTCCGCGGTACGAGGCAATTACCAAAATACCCCTGCTCCCGTACCGCAACAAGTTTCCGCGGTACGGTATACTTTCCCCCATTTTATACTTTAACAACTCGGCCTTTCACATTGTCCGACAGAGTATTAGACAATATGTAAATGAATTCTTAATAATATAACAAAGAGAGCTCGAAGATCAAAGGTCATAAACATATAAGTAGTACTACTTTAGAGAAGAATATTGCTAGTATAAACATTTCAATGAAAGAAACCCTTTTAGAGTATGTCACGAAGACTGTGCTTGAATATAAATTACTCTCCCACGACAAGACAGATTTGTGGGTGCATACTTTTGAAGCTTGTTTTCTTGTGAAAAGTAATGCATTGAAGAATTTAGTATTGCCATAATCTTGGTGAGAGTAGTCCCACTTACATATGGCCGACAAAATTTTGCAAGATAACTACGATAATACTTGTTCTATCAGTTACAGGCAACCCCGTACCGCGGAAACTTGTTGCGGTACGGGAGCAGGGGTATTTTGGTAATTGCCCTGTACCGCGGAAACTTGTTGCGGTACGGTAAAAAAAAATTTTAACCAGGGTCGTTGGATGGTTGATCCAACGGCAAGGGAGCCGTATGTTGTGTAACAGGTCTGGTGCATACGTTTGCACCAGACCGGGACCCTACATATAAATGCTATATTTCAGTGGTCCAATGGTACAGTTTTGTACTTTGATAGTTCGTATGTATTTTCGGGCAAATTTTGTGACCCCCCTTAATTCCCTACAGGAATTCTGATCGTCACATCTCTTGTGGAATATTCAATCACCTCCTCACAATATAATTTATCACAATATTCATAACAACTCCCTATTTTACTCCATGGATTATAGCCTTAGAACAAGCACACAATAATTCAAAAATTATTACATCTCAAATTAACTTCCCAGAATCTATGAAATACTATTACAAGTTCAAAGTACAAGATAATAAGGTATTAAACAACTTCTTTCCAGCTTGCACCCTCCTCAGATATTATAAGGCTAACGCGCTGAATCGGTTGCCTTTCCCCTTTCCTTAATCACGGTTCGCCGTACTAGTGCCAGCTCTGATTGCCACTATTTAATAATATTTAAATAGCAAGTATGGGCCAAAGAATGCCCATCAAGTATAGATACCAGATTAAACAACAACAACTCGCTAAAAAAATACTTTTACCACTTTATAAAAAGAAACTTCTCCACTTATAAAGATATATATACCTTTGAAAAGAAATCAACTCGAAAGTTTTTATCAATCTTGAAATACTACTCACATGAAGGAATAAAAATATCTCAACAACTCCTCAAAGTACTACTCGAATATAATTCAATAACTTCTCGGAACTGCTCAATTGATTTGAATGAATAAAATTCAACAACTGCTCGGATCAACATCCTAGTCAACAGAACCACAAAGGCATCGGTTAATAGTTAGGGTATCAATGATTGGACTTCTTCTCGAAACGCCTAGTAATGGATGATCAGTCCATTGTCACTACTCGTTTTCTATCGATAGAAGGATTTGTCGACGTCTCGACCATCCTAAATATTACTCAATTGGGCCGGTGCGTTACTCCCATTACTTTTGTCACCTCTAGTCCAGAATATAAGGTGTCGGATTCGATCACCTTCAACAATGAATCTCTTAGGCGTCACGGCAAAATAACACGTGCACCTTTATTTATTTTCAATAAAATACTACTCCAATATCGTTCAGAAGCAATGAACGATAAACACTTCCAATAATTTAGTTTTCCTCTCGAATGAGTAGAGGAAATATTTATGAAAACTTTTCTGATTATGGGTTCGAAATGAGGTGACCCATTTCAGTATTCTCAACTTACTGTATATATAACCCCACTCTTAAATATAAATATTTTATTGTATGAAAATATTATTTAATATATCTCTTTCATCTCCTCTGCGAGTACGAATGTTGTATCTCGATAAACGTTCCAACAATATGGACCAACTCATGAAATAATTTGAACATCTCGGGTAATAATATCCGGATAATAGCTCAACAATAATATATATGCAGGTAAATTGCATGAATAAAATCCGGTATAAACAACTAGATAAAATACTTGCATTTGAGTTTTGAAAACTTAATTAACATACTTATTCATTTAAAAAATATATAAATACTCTGAACAATAGAGTATGTACTAGTAAACTTGCCTGGTACTCCTGATGTAGCAGTGCTCGTAGCGGAATCCGACAATCTAAACAAAGTCAATAAAATACGCGATTAATCCCTTATACGATCCACTTATAACTCAATACTCAGACACTTAGCCAATCATAAACAAGGCACTAAGGGGTCCCTCTAGACTCGTAATATAACGCCTTAGAAATTTTTTGTAATATTTATAATTATTTATTTAATATTAAATGTGAATTATGTGACGTGATTATTTTTGAGGATGTGAAATATGTGTGATTTCGTTTTGTAGGTTTATTTGATGATTTATGTGTGTCAGATAAGTCTACGTATTTTTATTTTTATTTTTGGGGATTAAATTCTATTTAAATCATGTGTTATTTATCTTCTGAGAATTTTATAAAATCATCGGGATTAGTAAAAATTATGAAATCTTTTGCATTATTAACTTTATTAGTTTATTTGAGTTTTAAACATATTAGATGGATTTATTTTGATGTTTAAGGATTTTAAAATGATTTTATGAATTGATTTGTGTTTTATGGATTTAATCTTGTAAAATCCATATTTAATTCGTTTTTGATCCTAAAAATATTTTAAAAATATGGGGAGATAGATAATTTTATTTTCTACATTTTAAAAATAATATTGAGATTTTTCTTAAACTATATTTATTTATTTGGAAATTTACGGTTGGGATTAAATTGTGTTTAATTAGAAAATGTTTATAAAATTCCTATATTACTTTACTTTCCCCAAAATTCAACCCTTAAATCCCTAAATTTATAGTTTTATTCCCCAATTGAGTTCATAAGTCGGCTGTGTCTCGTAATCTCTCGAACTCTCCTGTTAGGTCCGATAAGATTGTAGAAGGGGGGTTGAATACAATCTTTACCTTTTTATCGAAATTTGTCCGTTAGATAATATTTTAGCAAAGACAAATTTGTGCGGAATTATTTAACACAATTTTTCAAGTTGAATATAACTGTATATTAACTTGATGTGGTGTTACAAAATCAGTATAACAACTTACCAAGATGTTAATAACTAATTAGAAAATTCGACATGAACTTTTCTAATTTAGTTAATAATAATCAAGATAAGAACTAGGAAACTTAATTCGCTAGTAGTACAAGAATCACAAATAGACAAGTTCTATCGGATAGAATATTACAAAGATGAAGAACTTGAATTTCTGGGAATTGTTTAAGCTTTGGTGTTCTTGAGAGAAAATTCTGTTCTGCTGGATATTATATTTTCTGCTCTGTTTCTTGGTTATGACTTAATCTGCTGTGTTCTGTTCTTTTGTATCAGTCATAAGTCTTGCTAGCTTTCTGTAGGATATTTAACTGCCCCAGCATGACTTAAACTGCTTCCAAGACTTAATTTTTCTTCATTAAGACTTACACAAACCTCCATTAAGACATAAACCTGGTCGGTATGACTTAATAAAAGTTTGGTATGACTTAACACAGCTGGCAGGAGGTCGGTATGACTTAATCATGATATTTGTTTCGGTAAGACATAATCTTCATAGCTCGGTAAGACATAATCTTCAATTCTGTCGGTATGACATAATCTTGAATTCTGTCGGTATGACATAATTTAGGTCATACTGAATTTAGCTTCACCAAGACATAATCCAACCTTCTTTCTTTAAGTCATATTGATCCATTTAATTAATTAATGATTAACCAATTCATATTTAATTGATACAATAAATAGTTTAATAAATAAATTAATTCTTCTAGAATTAATTCATTTAATTAAATCAACTAAATGATTTATATCAATTATAAATGAATTTAATTAAATCAATAAATAATTAATTTAATTCTTACAAACCACTGAAGGTAGTAAAGAATTATCACTGACTTGTGTTGACGTTCGATGTACTGTCTGGTTCATGAACGACTAACTTCAATGATGCTTCTTCACTTTTGACTTTAGGTTGTGGTTTGTTTCTTCTCTCAATTCTCCTGTACTGTAACTGACATTCAAACTATCACTCGAAAAATCTCTGTCACTGTTCAAATGAATCCATTCACTTCAATGCTATACTGGGGCTTGATCAGATAACTGAATCGTCTTCCAGTGTACGACATCAAAACTATAGATTGACTTTTCTTCTTTCTTCTGACAGATAATACTTCTTGAGATTCCTGTGACAGTTCATATGTATATTTACTTATTACAATTTGGTTTAAGTTGATTAGGATCCTCTAACTAAAAATAGGCTGAGTCATATGCCTTTCAATCTCCCCCTATTTGTTTGTTATACAATAACAAGCAAATTCCTAGAGGATACCTCAACTAATCCAACTTAACCAAATGAAAGATAAAACTTTAAATACTAAGTAAATATGAAAAAAAAAAGTTCTGGTTTATATTTAACATTTGCCAGATTCAAACATGAGAGATAAATACAAGATAGATGATCCTCTAGACTGATCATATGATACAAATTCCTATCAAGATTTATCTAAGCTCTAAAGATATAACATGTAGAGCAATTCTTTTTCTTCAGTTGTCTTCCCTTCTGAATTCTCCTTCTTCTGGCTCATCTGTGACTTGAAGTTTCATGTGTAAATCAGAATCAACAAGACGCTCTCTTCTTGATGACAATCCTTGAGGTAAGACTAAAGGAATTCCAAGCTTCTTTCTCAGTTCACCTTGAAATTTCTTGTAATCTTTTATATTCGTTTGTGCATAGGATCGAATGTGATCTGCAGCTATTACCTTTTCTTCAGTCAAGAATCCATGATTTCTGAGAGCATATTCAGCATATACCAAGTGTTTTGCATGATGTTCATATAACTCATCTGTCTGAAGATTGATTGAATGAAGTACCTCTCCCTTAAGAAATTTTACTTGTGGAGGATACTTAATCACTTCTGGTCCAGCTCTTTCAGCAAATTCTTTGAACTTCTCATGTAACAACACACCTAGCTCAGAAGATGTTCTTACCTTAGGCCTAAGTACCCAAATCTCTGTCAGCGATCTGTCATAAAAGAACTGAATAGATACTCTGAAAGTTCCAACTTTATGATAATCCACAAATATTACCAGCTCATCAGATTTGGGTTCAAATGCAGTAGTTATCCTGATGACTTCTACCTTTAAGGCTTTTATATACATATCATGAATTGGATTTGCCAGTTTGAATTCCTCGAGAATTTCTCTAAGTCGACGATCTTCATAATCAGAACTCTGAGGTGAATCAATTGCTTTTTGAGCACGTTCCCATTTGTCACCGCTCTTTAGTCTGATATATGTCTTTCTCTTCTCAACATTTATAGCATGTAATCATTGTAATGCTTGCTGTTCAGCTTTCTGAAGTTCTTCATTTCGTGCAATTTGCTCTAATGACTTTTGAAGCTTTTCTTCTCTCATCAGCAAATTAGCTTCCCTCTGAGCAAATAATTCTTCAGATTCTTTCTCTGCTTGTTGAGCTTCAGATTCAGATATCACTGGTTCTTCTTCTTCCCAGTGACTTAAATCTGGTTCAGGTAATTTCTCACCTTCATCAGAAAAATCAAAGTCATCAAAAACATCAAGATTATCTGGTTCATCCATGACTTGATCATCTGCAACAACTTTCTTCTTCCCCTTATTCCTCCTGTCTTCACTGTTTGTATCAGATTTACCTCCTTTCTCTCCTTGTCCTTTCTCACCACCTTGTGATTTCTGTGCCTGTTGTGATTTCTCCCCCTTAGTTGAGGAATCCTCTACAGATTTATCAGTTGCACCAGCTTCAGGATCTCGTTCATCATCATCACCATCTGTTCTTGCAAAGAATTCTCTTTCTTCAGTAGTTGGTGTGCGATTTTGACTGATCAGATGAAATAAATGCCTTAATCCTTTAGCTTGATGTTCATTTTGCTTCTCAATTTGATCTAGTCGCAAATCAGTAGAACGCTGATTTTCATGCACTTCTTCCTGTAGATTGTCAACCTTGTTGGAGATTTCAGCAATAATTTTATCTTGTGCCACCGTGACCTCACCAGAATCATCAAGACCTTTTTCATGAGAAAGTTCGAGAGTTTTGATTTTATTAGTGAAGAATGTCTTCAAGTTGTTGATGTCACCCTTTATCGAAGTAAGCTGATTATCAACAGAGGTGGATGGAGAAGACTGTTTATCCACTTGTGCTCGAAGTAATCTAGCTTCAGCTTTACTTGCTTCCAGTTCCCTTTCCAGATCTTGTATTTTTTGTAACAATTAGAGAGGGTATGTGTCTGTGTGTGCACTCACCTGAGTTTCACTCTGAATTTCACTCACCTGATGTGCATGTGTATCACTCAATTTTGTGGTAATCCTCACATCACTCCTCTAAATTTCCTTAGCTTTTCCAGAAGTGGTACCTGCAGTTAAAATCACCCTAGCCTCCTCTAGGAAGGTCAGTGGTGGTGCAATGGGAGTTCGCATATCCCTGTCCTCAATCAATTCCACTTGTACATTTGGATTTGTAATCTGAATTTCTTCAGTAGTAGATTGATCAAGTTGCCTTCCACTTTCTTCAGCCGAAACTGCGAGTGGAAACTCCCTTGAGGGATCTAGGAATGTTTCTCCTAGGAGGGGAGATGATGGTTCCATTAAAGTTGGCAGGGAACCAAGATTTCCCTCATAAGTCTGTGAAGACTCTTCTACCGTAACTATGGTAGGCACTGTTTCAGACTCTATGTGCTCTCCTGTCAATGTGTCCCTATTTGCAGCATAATCTATCTGTTCTCCCATTGTTAGCAATAACAAAGGAGTTTTGGCTGACACATTACAGGATGCCATGGCCCTATTGCGAATTTCAATAGTATCATCCTGTTGAGAGGATGATCCTAGTAACTGTTGCATGGCCATATCAACGTCCATATCTTGTTGGGAAGATACGGATGGGCTTACAGTTGCCTCTGAATCAGTTCTACTTTTCTTTTGTAGAGGCAGAGCTGTTGGTTCACTCATTATATTTCTTCTTTTCTTTGCTCTTTGAAAGGGAATTTTGTTTCTGGAGTGAAAGGTTTTAAGTGATGTAGATTCAGTGTTTGGCTCTATGACCGGGGTTAGAGATTGCGGTCTTACAATCCCTTGGTCAGCCCTATCAACCACTTGGGTTCCAGAAATAGATTGAGAAGAAGAAATAGTTTGAGGAACAAAAGACAATACCTGGTCAGCTGATTCTGCGATAGTCTCTAATAAGATTGGTTGATTTAATTCAGGTTCAGTGACAGATGCAGTTTCTTCCACTGGATGTTCAATAACAAGTGCAGGTGGCTGAGGAAAAATTTGCTGAGCAGGTTCAACTTGTTGATTGCCTTGATCTTCATGTTCAACAAGTATGTTACCCACTGGTGGTTCATGGTTTTGTTCAGGTTGTTCAGGTTCTGGTACAGGTTCAATGACAGGTAGTTGTATATAGTTTGACATGTATTGGGTGACAACTACAGGTATGTTTGTGAATTTAGGCTTGTTGCTGTACTCAGTGAACAATCTGGTAGTAGGTTTACCTGACGCCAGTGATTCTCCATTCAGGAATTGGGCTTGGTTTTCTAGTTCCACTAGATGATTAAAAATCAATGACAGGAATCTTGGATAATAGCATGATACTTTTTGTCCATTATCAAAATTCCTCTTTACATTAATGATTCTTCTAACCATCGGAACACACAGTAGTCTACCAATATTAATTCTTCGGTTGTGTGCAACTGCATATCCAATATGCTGCAAGAAGGATGGTAATACCCCGAAGTTCCCTTTAGTAGAATTGGCAAAGACTCTAGCTAATGTGTCAAACAGATAGTCCCATTCCTGAACGAAGTTCTTTTTATTCCAGACAGTTTGATCAGGACTGTCTTGATAGAATATACCATTCAAAAAATTTATCAATTTTTGATCTGATGGTAACTCTTCGAAATTGTCAGTTGGAAAATTTAAGACCGTATTTATTGTATTTTCATTCACTGTGTACCGATTGTCTCCTACAGAGAAGACAAATGATCTGTTATCATTAGAAATGACAGCAGTAGTACACATGATTCGCAAGGGTTCAATTTTCAATGGAGCATCTAAGCTCAAAGCAGTGCGAACCAGTGAATTTTCATTTAAAAATCGAATCCACGGTCGAAAACGTTCAACTGAACATTTTTCTGGATCAAAATAACCGATTAAATTATGTTTAATAATTTCAAATCGATTAGCCATTTTAATCAAGATTTAATTTCTTTGAAAATTTCAGATTTTACAAAATAATTAATTAAATTGATTTATTTCGAATTAATAATTAATTAAAAATTCGAAAATAATCAAAGTTGTTCAAAAATTCTGAAAAATTCACACAACAATCTCCTTACACACACGAACACACGTATATTTTTAGATTTTCAAGAATCGAACCCAATTTCTCTGAAAATTAGATCGAAAAATTCGAACTTACGAATTCAAAATCGTTCAAAAACTCAACCAAATCGCGATTTTAAACTATCAAATTGAAGGAAATCGAACAAGAAGTCCACGTTTGTGCTTGGTTCGTGATTTCAGTTCGGTTTTAAGTCAAAAATTGGGCATAAATCGGTCGTATATGCGTGTGTATATGGATGTATATGTTTTAGTTCTCAATGACTTAACATGTGAGAATGACATAAAATGAAATAAGACTTAACATTTCTAGTTACTATATATATACAAACTAGTCGAATAAGACTTAAATATAACTAACAAGACTTAAAACTCCGAATAAGACTTAATAATATACATATTGCGAATAAGATTTAAATTAATTACCAGTAAGACTTATTTAATTACAGACGAATAAGACTTAACTTAAAAACTCGTTATGACTTAACTTATAATAAGATTTAATCAATAGATATGATTATGACTTAACTAAATAAGACTTAAATTGGAAACCAAATAAGACTTAGAATCTATCGAATAAGACCTAAACTTAAAAACCTCGGTAAGACCTAATGTTAACAGACTCGAGAATATGACTTAATCTAACAAAAACTCGGTAAGACTTAACCTGTTTAAGTCATACCGATTTTCTTGTAAGTCATATTGATAGTTTTACCTAATTTTAAGTCATATTTACTTTAAACAAACATTAAAAACACACTAAAATATACAATTAACTTATAAAAATAATAAAAATATTATAGAAAATTAAACAAATAATAAAAATAATTATAAATACCATATGATATCCTATTAACGAAAACAAAGCAATATTAACAGGACAAACACTACAAAACATATGATAAATTAATTATTAAAATAGAAATAAATATCTACAAATATTCTAAAAATACAGAAATATGAAGTATTAAATAATATGAATAAACAGAGCGAAAAATAACTAAACAAGCAAGAAAAACAGTTGGTAAAATAATTATACAAGTGATTTCAAACAACAAATATTCACAGAATAATCACTTGCAAAATTATTAAAGATCAAATTTCAGATATTAACAGTATTAATTACTAGGACTGTTTAACATACCCAATTCACTAACAATTTTAGTGAATGAGGATTCATTAAGCGACTTAGTAAAAATATCTGCAGTTTGATCTCCAGAGCCTACAAATAGTAGTTGCACTGTACCATTCATTACATGCTCTCTTATAAAATGATACCTTATGTCAATGTGCTTTGTCCTTGAGTGCTGCACAGGATTGCTGGCGATTGCTATGGCACTTGTATTATCACATAAAATAAGGATATTTTCCAATACAATGCCATAGTCCATTAATTGATTTCTAATCCATAAGATCTGAGCACAACAGCTTCCAGCAGCTATATATTCAGCTTCGGCTGTAGAGTTGGAAACTGTTTGCTGTTTCTTACTGAACCAGGATACCAATCTTCCACCTAGGTATTGACAACTCCCAGATGTACTTTTCCTGTCTACAACACTTCCTGCATAGTCAGAATCTGTATATCCAATTAAAGTAAAACCAGATTCATTAGGGTACCAGATGCCTAAATTAGGCGTACCCTTTAGATATCTTAAGATTCTTTTGACAGCAGTGAGATGGATTTCTTTAGGGTTCGCTTGGAACCTTGCACACAAGCATGTGGCAAACATTATATCTGGTCTACTAGCAGTTAGGTAAAGCAATGAGCCAATCATACCTCTATAGCCTGTGATATCTACCTTGGCAGAACTTTCACATAAACCAATTTTGACAGCTATAGTTGATGGTGTCTTTGCTGATGAACACTCCTCCATGTGATATTTCTTGAGGAGCTCCTTAATGTACTTGGATTGACAAATAAATATTCCATCTTGTCTCTGACTTATTTGTAATCCAAGAAAGAATTTCAGTTCTCCCATCATGCTCATTTCAAACCTACCCTGCATTAACTTAGGAAACTTCTTGCATAGAAGCTCATTAGTAGACCCAAATATAATATCGTCCACATAGACTTGGACTAGTATTATATCATTCTTATGTCTTTTAGTGAAGAGCGTTTTGTCTATGACACCTCTTATAAAACCATTTTCTAATAGAAATTCAGAGAGAGTGCCATACCATTTTCTTGGGGCTTGCTTAAGACCATAGATAGCTTTGTAAAGAATGTAGACATAGTCCAGATGATCTTGATCTTCAAAACCAGGGGGCTTTTCTACATAAACTTCTTCATCTAGCTTACCATTCAGAAAGGCACTCTTGACATCCATTTGATAAACTTTGAATCTTGAATAGGATGCAAATGCCAAGAATATTCTGATGGCCTCAAGTCTTGCCACTGGAGCATAGGTCTCGTCATAATCAATGCCTTCAGCTTGAGAATAACCTTTAGCTACCAGTCTTGCTTTGTTTCTTATCACAGTGCCATCTTCATCTAGTTTGTTTCTGAACACCCATCTTGTGTCCACCACTTTTCTATCTTTAGGTCTGGGTCCCAGCTTCCATACTTCTAGTTGCTTAAATTGATTGAGTTCATCTTCCATAGCAATCACCCAATCAGGATCAGATAGAGCTTCTTCTACTTTCTTAGGTTCCATGACAGACAAGAACCCAGAATAGTTACATTGATTCTGATAAGCTCTTCTTGTTTTCACACCAACATCTGGATCACCAAGAATCAGCTCAAAAGGATGAGCTCTATTCCAAACAGTTTGTCTGGGAAGAATTGATCTTGATGATTCGCCTTGATCTTCAATATGATGTTGAGTATGACTTGTTGACCCTTCATTATCTCCCCCTGAGTTGTTGCCAGTTTGACTTATTGATGGTTCAAGAGTATCAGTGGTGTCTTGAAAATTATCATTGTTTTCACCAGCATCACCTTGATCATTACCACCAACATTTGGATTATTATTATCAGCAACAACGTCAGGTTGATTGTCATCATCTGAATCTGAGTCTGACATATCATCAAACATAAGCTTTTCAGATGGATCTTCATTTTGGATACTTGGGAGTTTTGTGTCATTAAATGTAACATTGACACTTTCCATAGTTTTCTGTTGATCAATAAGATACACCTTGTAGGCTCTTCTAGTATAACCAATAAATATTGCTTCATGTGCTTTTTCTTCAAATTTACCACCTTGATCATCTCCTTCTTTCAGCACAAAGCATTTTGTCCCAAATACATGGAAGTACTTGAGAGTTAGTTTATTATCATGTAGAGCTTCATATGGTGTCTTCATTAGTCTTTATTGATAAGTGTTCGATTCTGGGTATAGCATGCAGTGTTGACAGCTTCAGCCCAAAAGCTCAATGGAAGCCTTGATTCACTTAGCATAGTACGTGCAGCTTCAATCAAGGTTCTATTCTTTCTTTCAACTACCCCATTTTGTTGAGGAGTTCTGGGAGACGAGTACTGTCTAGTTATACCCTTTTCAGTGCAAAAGTCATTCAGAACTGCATTCTTGAATTCAGTTCCGTTGTCTGACCTTATAGCTCTTACTGGACGATTAGAGTCCAGCTCAATTAACTTAATGTGATGCAATTAACCTAGCTATGGACTTCGTTGTAGGACTACCAAGAACAAAAGCCAATCATGATGCAATTTGGGTGATCATAGACCGCTTGACTAAGTCTGCACATTTTCTTCCGATCAACGAAAGATTCTCACTAGATAATTTGGTACAACTATATTTGAAGGAAGTGGTTATGCATCACGGTGTGCCAGTAACTATTGTGTCTGATCGAGATCCACGTTTTAACTCCAGATTTTGGAAACAATTTCAAGAATGCTTGGGAACTGAGCTTAAGATGAGTACAGCCTATCATCCACAGACAGACGGACAGAGTGAACGAACCATTCAAACTATTGAAGACATACTACGAACATGTGCATTGGATTTTAAAGGAAGTTGGGACGAGCACCTACCTTTGGTGGAATTCTCTTACAACAACAGCTATCATGCGAGTATTGGGATGCCGCCATATGAAGCTTTATATGGAAGAAAATGTAGATCTCTTGTATATTTGGATGAGGTTGGTGAGCGTAAGGTATTAGGACCAGAATTGGTACAGCAAACGAAGGAAAAGGTTGGAATCATTCAGGAAAGGTTGATTGCCGCCCAGAACAGACAAAGGAAGTATGCTGATCAAGCCAAGAAAGATATGAATTTTGAAGAATGAGAGAAAGTGTTGTTGAAAGTGTCACCTTGGAAAGGAATTACGAGGTTTGGCAAGAAAGGAAAGCTCAGTACGAGATACGTAGGACCTTTTGAGATCTTAAGGCAGGTTGGAAAGGTCGCGTATGAGTTAGCCCTACCGCCACATATGAGTCATATCCATAATGTCTTCCATGTGTCAATGCTCAAGAAATATCATCCAGATTTAAGTCATGTGAACGAGTACGAGCCTATTGAGTTACAACCAGATCTGTCTTACATAGAACAGCCTATAGCAATTCAAGATATAATGGATAGGAAGTTAAGGAATAAGACGGTTAGACTGGTAATGGTTTTGTGGAGGAACCCTAGAGTTTAAGAATCAACTTGGGAACTTGAAAGTAGGGGTGAGCACGGTTTTCCGAAAACCGACCAAAACCAACCCGACCAAACCGAAAATTTAGGTTTTTTTCCGATTTGGATTGGTTATGGTTTTAAATTTTAAAAAACCGAAAATTTTGGGTTGGGTTTGGTTTTACTAATTTTTCCACCCGAGTTAACCAACCCGACCATTAAGATCATATAATATATAAATATTATATATATAAATATATTTATGTATATAAATATATTATATATAGTTTTAATATTAATTTTATGCTTATATAAAATAAAAATTATTTCTACTGGAACTTGAAACGATGTCGTATCCTGTGGCTAGTAGTCCAGTACCCTAATTAACATTTTATCTTACCCAACCCTAAAATTAGATTTCATTATTCAGCGGCTGCTCAAACACAGAAACACTTTTCTCTTTTTCTCTCAAACGCTCAACTGCTCAAGTCGTGGTCTACTGGTCTCTGTGCTTCTATTTCTCAGGTTCGATTTCTTAATTTGATGCTTCTTTCTAATACTAACCTCTTTATATATGTTCTCTGCATTTCGATTATATATATACGAATATATATATATATACATTTATTGGGTTGGGTTTGATTATAATTTGGGGCTTTTGTTCGATTACTAGTTTTAAAGATTGTTTTACTTGTTTTAGGTCTGACACTTGAAATTGAAGATATGATATCGGTTGAACAAGAGCTTACTGGAAGAAATGTTCCTGTTGAAGTTTCATCTCCCCCTGTTGAAGTTTCATCTCCCCCTGTTGCCATCGATGTAGAGCATCAACAAGTTGAATTAAAACCTCAAGGTACGAAAAAGAGAGGTGAATGGTCTGATATTTGGAAACTTTTTACACGAGATCCTAAAAATAGAACTATTGCCATTTGTAATTTCTGTAAGAACGATACGTAGCTGGTACAGGAAATGGCACAAGTTCACTCTGGAATCATTCAAAAAGGTGTCTAAAGAATCCCAATAGAAGAGCCAATATAAATCAGCCTATTCTTACTTTTGAAAAGAAAAAAGATGGGGGAAATACTCTTAAGAGTCATACATTTAATTATAATAAATGTAGGGAAGCTTTGGCAGAAATGGTGATTTTAGATGAGTACCCTTTTAGAATGGTTGAAGGTCAAGGTTTTATTAGATACTCAAAATGTTTGGAGCCTAGGTTCAGCCTTCCGTCTAGGTGGACAGTAGCTAGAGATTGCATAAAGGTGTATAATCAGGAAACTTTATGCTTTAGACTTTTATTTGAAGATTTTGTAATCTATTTTATAACTGATTGATGAAAATTTATGCTACTAATGGTTTCACACATGTTGTTAATGTTGCCTCTTTTTTATTATTTAATAATGGTTTTAAACCGAAACCGACCAAACCAACCCGTTATAATTAGGTTGGTTTTTTTAAAATGTTATGGTTTTTGGGTTGGTTATGGTTTGAAAAATTAAAAACCCGAAATTTATGGTTTGGTTGGTTTGGCGGTCCTAAACCGCCCAAACCACCCGATGCTCACCCCTACTTGAAAGTGAGATGCGTGAAACGTATCCTCATCTATTTACTTAGGTGAGATTCTGTGGACAGAATCCTGTTAAGGGGGGAAGGATATAACGCCTTAGAAATTTTTTGTAATATTTATAATTATTTATTTAATATTAATTATGAATTATGTGACGTGATTATTTTTGAGGAAGTGAAATATGTGTGATTTCGTTTTGTGGGTTTATTTGATGATTTATATGTGTCAGATAAGTCTACGTATTTTTATTTATATTTTTGGGGATTAAATTCTATTTAAATCATGTGTTATTTATCTTCTGCGAATTTTATAAAATCATCGGGATTAGTAAAAATTACGAAATCTTTTGCATTATTAACTTTATTAGTTTATTTGAGTTTTAAAAATATTAGATGGATTTATTTTGATGTTTAAGGATTTTAAAATGATTTTATGAATTGATTTGTGTTTTATGGATTTAATCTTGTAAAATCCATATTTAATTCGTTTTTGATCCTAAAAATATTTTAAAAATATGGGGAGATAGATAATTTTATTTTCTACATTTTAAAAATAATATTGAGATCTTAAACTATATTTATTTATTTGGAAATTTACGGTTGGGATTAAATTGTGTTTAATTAGAAAATGTTTATAAAATTCCTATATTACTTTACTTTCCCCAAAATTCAACCCTTAAATCCCTAAATTGATAGTTTTATTCCCCAATTGAGTTCATAAGTCGGCTGTGTCTCGTAATCTCTCAAACTCTCCGGCAAAATCTCTCCCTCTCTCTCTCTCTCGAGATTATCTCTCTCTCCACCCTCTTCGCTCTCAATCTCTCAACCCAACACTCCCTCTCGAAGTCTCTCCCCTGTGAGTCTCTCTCCTTACCGACCTTATCTGTCAATTAAACTAATCCCCTCCCCAGCTTTGATTCAGTTTTTCAGTAAATCATCTCTCCTCTGTTCATTATATATATATATATATATATATATATATATATATATATATGCGTGTGTGTACTGCCCTGTGTTCCCTTGTTGTCTTGCGGCGTGTATGGCTGTTCGTATGTGGCTGTGTGGTGTCGATGTTGAGTACTTCGGGTGTGTGTTTGTGTTTTGAGGAGTGTATGTGTGGTTATGTTGTTTTCCCCGTTGTGATTTCCTACAGTCCCTATTCACTGTGTACTGCTGTGGGTGTATTGTTAGGAGTGTGTTGATGAGTGTCGTGTGTAGAGGAAACAAATATGCAGGCTGTGTGTGTTATGTAACGTGAGATAGGTGTGTGTGGGTGATATGGTGTGAATGTGTGATCCTGTATATATGCTGGTGGTTTGTAGTTAAAACTGGGTTCTTACATATTAATGTTATAGTGATTTAGTCGCATGTCTTTTGTGGGTCTGAGTTAAGTTTAGTCGAAGCCTTGTTGGAGTAATTACAGAAATTGTCAATTAATCGTATAGTAAATTGTGGAGAGTCTCGTATTATTTATTTCGTATTGTAAGTTCCGAATTATATATTCGATTGTTATGATTTGTTGAAAATATTATGGATTATTCGGATTGAAATAATTTTTTAATTGTTTAGTACTTGACTTGGTTGTGTCGATTATGTTCCGACTGGCAGTCACCTGTATAAAGGGGATGCCATCAAAATTTTCTAAAAATCTTAACTGTATTTTCTCGAGTCTATGTATATATGTGTGTACTACTAGTAGGGAGTGGTATTTGGATTATATTTTAATTACGTAATTATTTGTTAAATATTTATCCGTTGTAATTAAATATTTATGTTAGGGGTCAAGGGTTGATATTATATGATTAAAGTAAATAAATTTAAGAATTATCGCAAGGGTAGATTAAGATTAGACATTTGTAGAGGAATGTCGAATATTGAATAAAATTTTGAAATAGTGTTTTATATGTGTAGGTTCGAAGGACGTAGACATAAGGGATAAAGGAAAGGCAAAGGCTGAGAGTTTTTGAACTAAGTGACTAGCGTGGAAATATTTGGTTAAGGCAAGTAACTTAAATCTTTTATCGAAGTTCAGATTCTATCAATTATTCATGGATTGTTGTTTAAATTCGTTGAGCTTATTTTTTTGTTTCTTCCAAGTTAATTGATGAATCTCTTATACTACATTGTTAACCTGTATAGACTATAGCTTAATCCTTTATACCTTCTTGTTTACCATTATAGATTGTTGTTTAACCTGTTGTATCTCTTTGCTTATTCTATTTCTTGTTGAGCTGTAACCCTTGTCGAGCAACATACCTTTTGTACTAGCTTAAACAATATTTCAAATCTATTTCTTTAATATACACTAGCCTAATTATACCTTATGACCCTTGAATTGATCTCTTTATCCCTAAACTTTACTTTGTTCTTAATTAATTAATGACCCTTATTTCTTATATCTCTATTTTTTCCCGAGCCATATCATGTTCGATAATCTTCTTGTGTTACACCTCTAAATTGACAATAGCTTGACTAACCTTTATTTTTAAATACTTGTGAAAGACACTTGAACCCTACCTTGCAAACCTGATGCATTTAATTGAATTGTTTATTTAACCTTAGCCATTCATCCTTTTACTAAACAGAACACTTACCTGCTCTGAATTTTTATCTAAGAAATTCTGTTGTCGGAACTTGAACCATTATTGAGACATTTAGTTAATATTTTTTTTATAAGCATAAGAGGCTAGGGTGGTCCTATTCCAGCACTTTTATTTAGCGTAAGAGGCTAGGGTGGTCCTAGTCCAGCATTAAGGCCAATGTGTTGCCTAATTGGGAACCCAATTTCAAAGGAATGGGGACATTACGTGGCTGATCACCCGTATTGTCCAGTTTTAATAAAAAGCTTAATTCAATTGAAACGTTTTAAAAGTGGAAATATGATATAAAAAGAGAATTGATTGTTTTTCTCTTTCTCACTACCTTTGAAATGGATTATAAATTGTCAAATTTCGAAAGAGCTCAAAGAATGATTTCTTATATTGTTGTATCCACATTTCTGTTGTTGATTCCTTTGCATCTATATTGTTACTTGCTGAGCATTTGGCTCACTTCTTGCTATTATTTCTAACCCTTTTTCAGTTAAAGAAGAAAAAGATACGAAGTAGGAGCTATATCCGAGAAGAACTTGTTGTGGACCTTAGGAAGCCTTGTTGCACTCTGCTAGAAGGTTGGACTTTTGGGTATCAGTAAAAATTTGTGTAATAATTCTAGTTGGTTGTATTTATATTTGTGGAGTGTATGTTTTTTTAATTAAGGATTTAGTATTGTAATGTAATAATTTAGTTAGTAGTTGCTTGTTTCATACCACTACCTGTTAGAGATCCGGGTTAGTAGTGGGGTTGTATTTATTTCTTATTATTTTGTTATCAAGGTTTATGTTTTTAGTTGGTATTGTGATGCTTCGATCTTTGCTCTGATCGGGAGTGCATTTTGGTATGGTTCACCTGATCAGTTAGGACAGGTTGAACACGTGTTTGTATTATTTCTTTAGTAGTTGAAATTGCGGTTGGTGTTGGAATGTACTGGTTTGGATTCAAATTACAGGTGGATAGTCCGTATTATGAATACTACATGCCGAAATTTTCCAAAATTTCCCTGTATTAAAAATCCATTTTATCTAATTAAATCCAATAATTTATTATAAAGTATATTTATGGTACTGGGAAGTAGGGGCGTTACACGTACTAAGTCCACGTTAGTCGACAACCACTTAAGTCATAAGTTTGGTTCGAAACCAATCCTCGAATTCAAGTTATACATAAACGCTTATAAGTTTGGTTTCTAAGTCGTGTTCTTAGGGGTTTTCACTTGCGCAATCTCAGCTTACGCATTTTTATAAAATCGAAAAATAATCTTTTTAACTCGAAACCTTCACATAGACCTTGCTAACTGTCTTTAACATTTTATCACCAAATTTCACCTTTTGAAACAACTGTTAGGGGTCTCGAACATAGCATCAAAGTAGGTACATTTCTGAAAAGGAATCTCTTGAACCACTTTCACTGAAACTAGCATAACTCTTAATCCGTAAACTATTTTAATGTGATTCTTGCGGCAAAATAAACTAGACATCCATACCTACACAACCATATGCAGTGATGATTTTAGAAATAATTTATGGCCATGGGGCTCACTTTTTTATGGGTTAACAAAATTTGGCCATTACGACGGATATATCTCGGACATTTCCATTTTACGATTACTCCAAACAACCAACCAAAACAACCCATTCATTCTCAACATCAACCAACATCCATTTTACATCTATAAGTTCCGGGGTGAGACTAAAATCCATCACCCATCATTTTACAAAGCAAAACAAAGCCAAACAACCACTAAACCCCTTAACATGAACTCATCTTTACACTAACATCAAAACTCCATCAAAACTCATAAAAACTCAAAGCATCATTTAGGGTTTTACCTTACTTGAAGCCTAACAACACTAACAAAGCTTGATACACCTTTGAATAACCTTGGGTAGCCTTAACAAAGCCTAAAATGCCATGAACAAATCATAAAAACAACTACAAATGAGTTCCCGGGGTCAAACGAGTCAAGAACAAAGCTACAAGTGGTTTCCATGCTCAAACGAGTCAAAATGAAGCAAAAATAATTTTCTTTTTCAAATGAGTCCAAAATGAAGTTTTAGTGAGTTCTAGAAGTCAAACGAGTCAAGAACAAAACTACAAGTGGTTTCCACGCTCAAACGTGTCAAAATGAAGCAAAATTAATTTTCTTGTTTAAACGAGTCCAAAATGAAGTTTTAGTCAAGAACAAAGCTACAAGTGGTTTCATACTCAAACGAGTCAAGAATTAAGTAAAATTAATTTTCTTGTTCAAACGAGTCCAAAATTAAGTTTTAGTGAGTTTTAGAGGTCAAACGAGTCAAGAACAAAGCTACAAGTGGTTTCCATGTTCAAATGAGTCAAAAATGAAGCAAAATTAATTTTCTTGTTCCAACGAGCCTAAAATGAAGTTTTATTGAGTTCTAGGGGTCAAACGAGTCAAGAACAAAGTTGCAACTGGTTTCCATGCTCAAACGAGTCAAAATAAGTCAAAAATAATTTCTTGTTCAAACGGGTCCAAAATGAAGTTTTAGTGAGTTACTGAGGTGAAACTAGTCAAGAACAAAGTACAAGTGGTTTCCATGCTCAAACGAGTCAAAATGAAGCAAAATTAATTTTCTTGTTCAAACGAGTCCAAAATGAAGTTTTAGTGAGTTCTTGGGGTCAAACGAGTCAAGAACAAAGCTACAAATGATTTCAATTCTCAAACGTGACAAAATGAAGCAAAATTAATTTTCTTGTTCAAACGAGTCCAAAATGAAGTTTTAGTGAGTTCTAGGAATTGAACGAGTCAAGAACAAAGCTACAAGTGGTTTCATACTCAAACGAGTCAAAAATTAAATAAATTATTTTTCTTGTTCAAACGAGTCCAAAATTAAGTTTTAGTGAGTATTAGTGGTCAAACGAGTCAAGAACAAAGCTACAAGTGGTTTCCATGTTCAAATGAGTCAAAAATGATGCAAAATTAATTTTCTTGTTCAAACGAGCCCAAAATGAAGTTTTAGTGAGTTCTAGGTGTCAAACGAGTCAAGAACAAAGCTACAAGTGGTTTCCATGCTCAAACGTGTCAAAATGAAGCAAAATTAATTTTCTTGTTCAAACGAGTCCAGAATTGAACGAGTCAAGAACCAAGCTACAAGTGGTTTCATACTCAAACGAGTCAAAAATTAAGTAAAATTATTTTTCTTGTTCAAACGAATTCGTTATAGGACGCGCATGGGTAGAAAAGAGCAAACGATAAGGTTTTGCTTGAATTAGTACTGAAATCGTATTTGACCTTGTAAAGGTTCGAGTAGGAGACTTGGCTAAGAGCAGAGCGGGTAAACGGAAAGCCGAACAGAGGGATAATTATCAAGTCAGCGGGTGTGCTGGCGTGGAGTTGGTAAAGTATGAAAGAAAGATGAAAATAGGGCCAAGTAAGAAACCCATATGTAAGGAAAGTGACTGACGAGAAGCTAAGTTGAGTATTGATGTGAAATCAGGAACTCCGCGAATCGAGGCAAGTGTTATTGCTATTCACTTATTGTTCAAGTGATACAATTTAGTTTATTTATCGTATGAACTGATTTGGTCAAGTATAGGGGGAAAGATGACTTATGAATTTTTTTTAAATTAGCTTGATGCTGTTAAATTTCCTTACCCATAATTCACATGCCGATTTTACAAAGAATCTTATAAATAACCCTTTTCCCATTTGGACAAGGGAATGCCTTTTCTTCTATTTTCGTCAAATACTCTTAAGAATTTTCTAAACAAGGAAATCCAAGTTTTCTTAACTATTATGAAAACCTGCTGGAAAAATCCCGATTTGGCATATTTTTCACCAATGAATTTCCAATTGGACAATGTTTCTCTAAGCTAATCTGAATCTTTACATATTGAGACTGTTTTGCAATTATATGTTCTAATCTATTTTCCTCGCTTATGAAAGCTCAAATTCTTCAGTGTGTGTAAGTTTTATTAAAGGCCCAATACTTGACCGTATCCTTGCTTTAGTCTAGAATTTCAATTGTTGAAAATCTTATTGCAATTCATACCCTTATTCTTGCTCAAATGAAATTTTCTCTAGATAAGTGGTTAACGTCATAAATTCCAGTTATTCATATTCTTCTTATTGGTATTTATTTGAATTATCATTCTTTATATTCCCCACCCTAGTTGGTATCGAACTTGTCGATATCTTTTAAAAATCTTGATTGTTCGTTTGCTCCCTGTAGTGTATCAAACTTGTTGATACTAAGTGAAGTTGTTGTTTCTTATTAACTATTAATTTTGAGTTATTATTCTGAACATGAGTTTCCAGTTGTTTGGAGATCAAAGGTTGTCGATTGTCCCGACACCTAGTGTGGATGATTTAGAATTGCAAATGTTTTTAAATGTGGCCCTTGGGGCGTAAAACCCTTCGGGGTGGGACCTTATTATGGTCGGAAGTTAAGGCCAATGTGTGCCATAGATCCAATTAAGGACATTGTTGTGCGCGTTTGTCCTAGGACATTGCTGTGTGCGTTTGTCCGGGGTTAGTGCTGACTGATCAGCAGCCTAACCTTGATGTTTTTTTTTTTAAATAAATAAAAATTCCAATTCTAATTTATATTCTGCGATTGAGATGTTAGTTCTTAACTCCTTGGAAGTCCGTTTCAGTAATAATTTTGTTTATCATAATTGTCAAGTTTACTTTAAAATTTCTATCACTATTGCACTTGTTGAGCATTGTTGGCTCACTCTTGTTTCTGTTTATTTCTCCAGTTGTTAGAGATGATCAGAGGAATTAGTGATCAGTTGGTATTGCTCTATAGGCAGCGAGAGGAGACGTTCGGGTTACAGATTCTCATTGGTTAGTGGTTGGGAACTGGTCAAGGTTGAATATCTAGTTAGACTTATTTATTCACAGAAATTGTATATTATTTTATTCGGATTCGAGTTGTAATATTTAATTAGTAGTTGTTTCATATTGTAACCTGTGAGCGGTCTTGGTTAGTTAGAATTTATATTCTTTATGATTTTGTCAATATTATGTTGTGAGCAGATTTGGATACAGTTGGATTAGTTTTGTTGATTTGGACAGGTGGTTAGTCATATTTATGAATACATCATGTCAAAATTTTCTGAAATTTTCCTGTAAAAATATTAATATAGTAAATTTTATGAAATTTACTTATAAAAAGCTTGTATATTAATATAGTAAAGTGAGGGTGTTACATGATCAACTATGGTAGTTTGGATGAAAGAAACCTTTATATGATCTATTTTAATATGTGTTTGTCCGAAATTGATTTTTTTTAGATGTTGTATGACCTTTTGTTGATGAATTAATTCTCTATAAAAAAATAGTGATTTATAAGAATTTTTACACTGAGTTGACCAATTTGTTATGAAAATATTCACTAACAATGTTTTCATATGAATATTCACTAACAATGTTTTCATTGACGCTGTAATGAATTTTATTTTTTGATTGATAATTTATACACCAAATAATGTCTAATACTATTTGATAGTATATTTAATATTTTGAATAATTCAAATATATGGTCAGATCAATTTGTTTGTCCCATTAATTATTGCATAACTAAAAATTATTGATAAGTAAAATGTTAAGATAATTGGTTTAAAATTCATTTTAAAATTTTAATTGGTTGAATCTAGCCTTTTTTTATGATTGATTAATTTAACAGTTTATGTAACTTAATATTGAATGTACATTTAGAACAGTGTGGTAAGTATTTTCTATTTTTTAATTTTTTAATTCAATGATAGTATATTTATTCAAATTTGATTGCACCTTAAGATCGTAGATTGAGAGTTTTAGATATTAAAATATCATATTATATAATGTAGATAAAATAGACTCATATATTAAAAAAAATATTTGTATTAAAATCAAGTAATAAATACGCAATTATGGAAAATGACTCTATATATAGACAGGGACACAAAGAACAAATGTGCTAGTATATAATAATATAATTGTGATTGATTTTAAATTAAAAATTGTGATGAATTAGTTAATAAGTATTTATGAAAATTAATCCGTAATATATAACTATATATTATAAGTATGATTGTAGTTGATATTTATGAAAATTAGCTCTTAGTATATAATAGTATAATTTTGATTGACTTTAAATTAAAGGATTGATAAGTTAGTAAATATTTTAATACTTTAAAAAACATGTAATTATGCATGTACTAAATAAAATATATTTTGTATTTCGAACAAAATTTTAAATAATCACAATAAGTAAATTAGGATGAGAACGATGTTATTACTTTAATTTTAGTGTTAAATTTTGATTGGCTCTTATTTATATTTATGAAAATTAATCAGTAATATATAATAATGTAATTATGATTAATTGTAAATGAAAAGAGTGAAAAATTAATATTGAAAAATCACTTAATATTATATATTAGTATAATCCTGATTGATTTTAATTTAAAATAGTAATTTATTATAAACATTTTTCACATTAAAAAATATGTAATATATGGATACGTTGAATCAAGTAACTACTATATTTAAATTAGAATTGTTAACTAACCATGGTTAGTATAATAGGATGAGAATGATAAATAAGTAAATCTTTTTATATAATATGATTGGTCTAGAATTTAGGAATGACCTCTAATTGATTCTAAAATAATTCATAATTTTTTGATTGGTTAACTGCATCTAACTGATCTAACTGTATGCCCAGTAGACTCAGGTACTATAATAAAAGATATCATTTAGAGCGTGAGAGCTGCCTCAGTGGAAACGAGACCTAGCGTTGATCCAAAGGGTCACGGGTTCGAACCTCACCCGCCTCCTGCGTGTAGCCGTGTTGGAGAGACAGTGGAAACTTTGACCAGGGTGTGGTGTATCTTGCGTATTGCAGGGAAGCCCAGCCACTGGGTCTTACCGCACGGTTAGCAGATTTACATGCCGGTGTTGACCATGGGGCTGGTCGGCCGGTCCGGGTAGAACTCCAGATAAAAAAAATTGACCAAGATATCATTTAAAAAATTTAAATAAAATTAAAGAAAAAAAATCATATAACATTAAAAAAAATCCGTGTATCTCACGGGTTAGCAACATAATTCTATTAATACAAGAAATATTAATACTCTTTTACTATTGAAAAATCATTCTTTAAACTTTTAATCCAAAGCCCGGTTCCAAAAAGTATTAATAGAATCATCTATTAATAGTAATCTTGCTAATTTGAAAGATGCCCTTCAAGTTTCACCGGCTCTGTGAACTAGAGACCTCACCAGCGGGGAACAGGGACTATACAGTCGCAGCATTCTTATACGAAGCAAACTAATATATATTACATGTATGTGCTAAAATTAGATTAGAAGTTCAACATAGCAATGCGTTTTCTCCACTCGTTCTCCATCTTGCGCAAATCATCTATGGAATGCTGGAGAGCGGACTCATCTAGAACACTTACGTCAAGGTTGGATATTTTGAGGCTGTGAGAGGCAGAAGCTTTTTGCAAGGCATCTGCTTCAGCAGTGATTCTGGTTATCTCAGAGTCTATGACTTCGTTCCTGGCCCGAAGCCTAGCCATCTCCGACGTATTGTACTCTTTTTCCTGCTCCAACTTTTGTAGGTGACATTCACAACTACGATATTTAGTCGAGCAACTTTCCAGTTCTTTCATTGTGGCCCTCTGCAACATGCATTGGTTTATGTCATTGTTCAGATGGCAGGCTCTACTAGCTAAGCTTGGCAAGTCGCGGCGTAGAGATAAGAACGCCTCATGTAAATTTGAAGGAATCCTTCGACAAGCCAGCAACCCGGTTAAGACTTTATTGAAATCTTGATATCTTGAATCTTTACCGAGATCTTTAAGGTCTCCGGATAAACCCTTGTTGAGCACCTGCTCGTAGCAACAGATGGTCGGTTCATCTAGCTGAACTTCAGGAACAATCCCATCGGATTTATCACTTTTTAGCATGTCCTCCAAATGCTTAGAGTACCCAACTGTCTCAGTAGAGATCGATGTAGGAGTTTGCTGAGGGTTGTTCGGAGATGCAATCAAAATGGAAGGAGTATAGACTGGCTGACCCGAGCTCATAGTATGAGTAACCACCTGCAGCCCATCAAAAAACTTGTGAGGATGAGTAGATAGAAGGTAAATAAAAAAGAGTGATTGAAAAATGATTAAACTATTTTACCTCAATAAACCGATTTTCAGAGTCAATTTTGGACTTGGTATACAAAGAATCAGATGATTTAAATGATTGGACACCGTCTTCACTGGAATAACAGGGACAAGATCATTCAGTATCAAAACTTTAAGTGCTCAACCAAAACCATTAATCATCTCAAAGACTTGGACATGCCCTTGCACAATTATAGCAATAACGAGAAAATTTAACAAACTCTATTACATATGAATGGTGGAGAATATACCTAACTTTGAATCTTCTATTAAGTGTATTACTTAACCGTATATCGATACTGAGTTCAAGTTGTCGAAAAGTAAGTAGGTTTGAAAAATGTGTTGTAGACTGAGTGGTGGGACCATATAGGGTGAAATATAACAGTGATTATGAAAATTTTACAAGGAAAATTACAGTCCAATTGACATATTGTGTTAAATGAAGCGCGAAGGAAATATTAAAGACGACGAGAAATATAGATTTCAAGAGCTTCTCCTAGTATTTACAAAAGAACAAAAGAAAATAAAAGACGATCCACCATTACTTGTTCTCTCAAAAGATGACCTGCCTTGTGTGCATTTATGACACAACCACCATCATAACTTCTAACTCACTGCAGATTTTCTGGGTGTTACTTACCAAATCCCAAGAAATGCTACATCACCCATTCGACCTCGAAGGAAATATTAAAGACGACGAGAAATATAGATTTCAAGAGCTTCTCCTAGTATTTACAAAAGAACAAAAGAAAATAAAAGACGATCCACCATTACTTGTTCTCTCAAAAGATGACCTGCCTTGTGTGCATTTATGACACAACCACCATCATAACTTCTAACTCACTGCAGATTTTCTGGGTGTTACTTACCAAATCCCAAGAAATGCTACATCACCCATTTGACCTACTTCAACCAAATTTCAAACCATATAACAAAAACTTACAAGCAATTATTGCAGTTGAAAGTATCTTAACTTCGAGAAGAATTTTACTGATCCACTACCATTAACATTAAATAATCATGTTCAGGCAAGGTGGATACGGCATCTCATTGGTAGAAATCAATATTCATTTTCTTTTCGTGGGCAAGGTCAATTACAAGAAATTTAAATACTCACGCGCACACATTTGCCTCATCTGGTGCTCAAACTTTACCTTTAATTACTAAGGACGAGGGATATCTGCTAGGCTAAGCCTTGCAGAAATCAATATTCTTTTGGATGGGTTCTCACTTTTTGTAGCCGGTTGAAAAAGACTCAAGTTTTTTTTCTACTGAAACCTACATGGTTTACTTGGCCTCCTTTTGCTAGGAAACAGTAGGGCTGCTACTTTAACTAACATTCTTCACTAAACAAGATGAACAGAACTATAAACGTTCTATTTATAAATATTTAGAGCTTTCTTAAAAATAAATATTTTGCTCGTGTGGATTTTCTATGAATGGACCCCTGCCACTATAAACTTGCAAATTAAACTCTCTTCTGGGCCATTGGTAATATAATCTCTGACTGAGAAATGTAAAAGGATCACATTGATTTCAGGTAAAACTATTTTTGTCATTTTATGGTCGACTTTGGAGTTTGGACTAGAGATTTAAGTATAACAAGGTTTTTCAGTTAAAAAACATATGCGCATAGAGTTCAAGATGCATAATATTTGTCCGATAAAATTTCTTCTCATCTTATTATAGTAAAAATAGATGTAAATAACAAATGCTCAAAACAATATAAAGACATGAATTTGACAAAAGAACACCCATGTGCAAGACATGAATTTGAAGAAAGAACACCTATGTGCTACCATAAAAAAAGGGTACTCGAGAGTCAATACAGACACAAGTGTTCAACTATACAAACAATAATATTAAGTAAAAAGAACCATCAAAATGTACTATCTTACATATTTAAGTTCTTCAAGTCCTCCACAGCTTGTTTTATTGCATAGAATATCAATTTGTTAATCTGTTGCAACATAAACTCCAAATGGTAGCCAAAGAAAGAAATTTTAAATAAAAATGAGAGGTCGTATAATTACCCGAAAAAACTGAAGAAAACCAAAGAGATTAAAAATTATACCTCCAACTTGTCAACTTTTGCTATATGATTTTGAGGAAGCACACGAATTTCCTCTGCAAATCGAATACACTCACGAACGTGTTCAGGTGAGACAAAGTCCACCGCAACATTTATGCATGACTGAAAAAATAAAAATAACATCGTTAGGGATTAGTGGATGGAGACATGGAGCACCGAGCACCCCATGTGCCTAAAACAGATTGCTGACTATAAATAACAAATAACAAATGATAAACACATAAATAATATAATTCATCCTGATTATTCATTTACTCGCACCCCAACAAAGCAAGGGAGTAGGTAAAAGAATTCACAATACAATAGTTATCATCGCCCATGGAACTTAAACATTCTAAGTTTACAAGCTACTATTAAATCTTAAACATTATAACTGTTGTGAACAATGGTAATGGAACCGTACAACAAAGAGGTGGAATATCGCATGTTAATCACAAAACAGGAGAAAACGGCATGAAAACATACCAACTTCTTAATTTTTTTTAGCATACACAACCGAAGTTATTAAGTTCAGTAGATGTCGAGCGGACTGCCGTAATTAGACTCAAGTCCACTAAAAAAGATTCGGTTTCTTTTTGCATCAAGATTTTTGCTAGCACTTTAAACTTTACCGTATCAGCTTCTAAGGGGTCCATAGGAGATGTACTGAACGCGAAGAAAGACCAACTGTAGTAATCTTTGTGGGTATTCGTATATATTCAAAGATGCTTTCAATGTAGTTAAGCAACTGCAGTGTACTGTGAATTCAAGCAATATATTTCTAATGGACGACAAATTAGCTCTCTTTTCAAGGTACAAGTAAAACCTCGCATAATTAATAATCAGTAAATTAATAGCTCAATAAATTAATATTTTCAGTACCAATTTTTAGTCCCAACATAATAGTAATAGTATATATTTTCACCTCGATTAATTAATAATCTCATTAAATTAATAAAATTTGCCGGTCCCAATGTTATTAATATATAGAGGTTTTACTGTATTCTATTTATGTGTTTCTTAGACACCATATTACCAATTTATCATCTTCTATTGCCACCACAATCCTTTCAGCAACAAATATGACACAAAGTACAGAAGCTTTTGCAGATTCAAGTCCTAAAATAAATTGAGCATTCAATCAAGTAAAATGAGAAAAGAAAAATCTTGCTAAAGCCAACAAAAACTTATCAATTGACAGGGAAAAGTCTGTTTATTTTGCTCAGTAAAACAATCTAATTTCTTTCAACACTCCTGATTTTAATGGTTGCATTTTACAAGTAGCAGATATTAAATTCTAATCTTTTGAATTCTGGCATTGCTATACATGCCTTGCATCATAAATCACGAATATATATTACTGAATTAGACAGACCATAATATATATAAAAAGAGTAATTTACATCATAGTGGCTGAAGTTTACAAGGTGCAGTCAACTTGTGGCTGGGGTTCTGTATTAGCAGTTAAGTAATTTACCTTCTTAAAATACATTAAGCATGTTTAAAATGCTGGCTTCCGTCAAAAAACCACAACCGAGACTAACACATAAGGGTAAAAATAGGTGGATTTCGAAAGAAAAAAACGAGTCTGCCATACTCCATCCTTTTCCCTAAAGTTCGAACACCAATTATTTTTTATTTTTTTATTTTTGACAAAAAGTTCGAACACCAATTAGAAGCTAGATTTCCAAATTAACAAGATTTTGCTTGATCCTGCTTTAGGGATTTATAATTTTTAATTCTGCAGGTTTAATGTGTACCTACCCTACAGGTCACATATACATGACCCGTTAACATATAAATATAAGAGCTACAAATAACTTTTATGTATTCATTAGTTACTAAATCACCACTAACAGAACATATTATAATTCTTACATGTACATAGATAGTAATGATTGAAAGGATACAAGTTAGTAAGATATGGCAAGACCAAGTTCATTTTAGGAAAACGCATGGGGATCAAATGGTTTTATTAGACATGATTTTATAGCTCTTAGTTCTCCAACAGATCCAGAAGAAAACACTTGCACTTTTGCAAGTTACATAAAGCCATATTCTGTGACCCAATACCAAATCAACTAAGATATTAACAGGTATAGTTACATGTCCTTCCAGCTGGTATAATTACTGCATCTCCTAGTTTTTGGACAAATGTCCATGGTTCTATTCCTACACAGCACAAAACATAAATGGTAAACATACACACACCCACAAGTAGCAGTTAACACATTATATGTATGACAAACTAACCATATTCCTCCTTGAGCCTTCTTTTATGCTCCGTAGACAAGTAAAATGTCTGGTCATGGATAGGGTGTACCACCTATGTTACAAAACTGTTAAATAATCATGCATTGCTACTCTATACACTCTAAAGGAACAATCAAGTAAAATAAAATGGAACTTGTATATCCAATTTCACAAGACCAAAGAACTTGTATCTCATTTAAATAACTCCTGCACGCACTTAGACCGGATGAAGAGTAACAAGTAGGATCATAAGAAGATACTTACTTTTAAGTGACCTAACAATTAGTTGTCCCCTTGGAGAGAATCGAATGGAGAGGGAATGGAATGAAAATTTATGAACAAAATTTATAAAGAAAAAGGATGTATAGGAAAATAGTACAAAAATGAGGGAGTAATATTTTTCTGTAATGAAGATTGAAAGGAAAATGAGGAAGAAGAACGGAGATTCCTTCCAAAATTGGTGGTTAGACTTCTAGTTTAATTTTAAAAAAAAAAAAAAAGAAAAAGAAAAAGAAAGGAATGCAAGAAGGGCCGAAAATTATGAACATTATTCCCCAATTCCCTTAAATAAGAGGGCAAATCTCATTCCACTCTCTCGCCACTCCATTCTATCCAAGTGGACACAACCTCGGTATATATTGGCTTAGAAGCAATTTAGAATTAGAATAACCAAACTTGAGACATTGTTTCGTTGCAAGATCTAGTAGAAGTGAACAAAAATGGTAGTAGAAAATGATAAAATTTGACTATTGATTGTCATGTAAAGCAAAAGATTCAACATCTGTTGCTATTAATTGTCACACATTGCTGGATGAATTTCGTAACACGAAATCGGAGGTGCTGTATTAGTAGAGCGATTTTGTATGTTTGTGGTTATTTTAGGGATTAGGGTTTATGAAAAATAGAGGGACTGGACTTGGGAGGTGTCTCGATTTGTCTCGTGTATCAGATCCCTTTTGCCAAGATGCACCCGTACCAATTTATATTAGTCTACGCAGAGACTTTAGGGATAAACTTCGTTAATGTGGGCAATTATTTGAAGAAATATCGTTTGAAGATATTTTCCGTTATTCATTGATTGAGATTGATTCTTTCCTTTGTTTCAGAGAGAGGATATTACTTAGGCATTAAGCAATAATTATTAATCTGACTTAATAATTACTGAATATTAGAAATTTAGGAGATATTAAACCATGCCAAAAATATGGCATTACATCACATATATCAAAAGATTCAACATCGCTTTACAACATTAATAAGGTTTTGCAACGATATATAACAGTAGTCAGTATAAACTATAAACTTCAAGATAGTTTGGAATTACATATAAAGTAATTTATCTATGTATCACTATAGAAAGCAAGACTAGTGTTGCTACATCTTAGAAATCAGTAAAAACTGTGGTCTAAAAAAGGTTACAAGAAGATAGTTTTACCTTATCTAAAGGACGGCAATATATATGTCTGAATTCTTTGTAATATTTCCTCAAATATTCTTCCAGCTTGGGAGAATCTTGTCTCCTAAAGATGTCCCATAGAGCACCACCCTCTGGGTGTTCAATCCCCTCTATATTGTTATCTGAACATCCAACATCCATATTCCTTGCAAATTCATCCGATTCTCTGCCCTTTTCTTCGTTGACATCATGTTGTACTGTGTGGTTTTGGCTCATCATTTTACCATTTCTCTTCTTAACACCAATAATACCAGCAGATTCTCTGTTAAATCGTAGGCCCTCTGACTTTGACATTATCCTATGAAACTCTATTTCATCCTGGACAATTTGCTGCTGTTTTAACTCCTCTATCTTGGCCTGATGATCAGATGTAAAATTTACTTCTTGAACATGCATCAGCACATATACCTGTACCATACAATGTAATGAGACATAAAGAACTACAAAAGGAAGAGCATAGAACCAGGAATCAATACCAAGAATGAAATTTTTTATTCTAACGTAAGGATTCACCATTCAAACAAAAGTTACTTAACACAATTTGGTAAAACTACAATCTTATGATAAGCTATAGTTGTAAATACTAAACTGCAATCATACCGCATCAGATACGTCATAGTGGAGCTTTGTCACAGATTCACCACGACCGAGCTCCTCAGCTATTCCATAAGATATGTATGTCTTGGGACCCATATCTGGTTTTAATGATTGTTCTGGCATCTTGACAGAAAGATTTAGATAGCCACTACGTGGATTTGTATATTCCTTAAAGGGCAAACTACTGAGAAACTCGACACAATGGCGTGGCAAGTGCTCATCGAATAAACTGGATGGGGGCCAGTCCTTCAACTTCAAAATTTGGGGCCACCCATATCTATCAACTTGACCTTCCCGATAACCGTTGAAAAATTGTCGTGCACTAACATCCACCTGCACTCCAGAAGAAGCAGCCAAAAACATATGACAAGTTTGATAATTAGCAACACATGGACCCCAAAACTTACAAAGATATTACAGGAGCAATAACTATTAAGGTTGCAGAATTCTGAAAAGATACATAATTTATGGTTCATTTGTATTTACATCATGACAGCAATGACAATGGTATTGTATAATGAGAGGAGAAGAGATACAGTGTCAGGAAATTGCATGTACATGTAGAATAATAATTTCGAGATTATAACATTGTCATAATTACCTTACATTCTAACTAAATGTTGTATTAAAATTTTTTCAGGAATTCCAGATGATTTGTTGTTTATTAATATGGAGTGAAGGTGAGAGCATTTAATAACTTAATATACTCAAGAAATGCGTAGAATTTTAGCAGCATACACATAATCACACTAGAAGTAAAACAAGACAAGAGTTTCAGAATTTACTTGCTAAACGAGATAAACTCCGGCGATACAAGGATTATAGTACATAAGTTTATTAACAACCTGTTTTGCTTTTTCACAATCACAGTCCTTTCTACACTACAAATAAATTGTGTAAAATCAGCAACAACAGTGTACTATCAGTATCCAAAGTAATTTCTGTGATTCAACCAGTTACACTGGGAAAATAGTGACTCACAAAAGGAGAAATCAACTGACCTCGCACCAGTTTAAACAGTCAATGGCCACTACATTCAGTAGCTTGGGATGAATCTGGTTCTTAATCTGACGAAATGCGCGCCACATGACCATTGGTTCCCAACTTAAACCACGTGTTGACTGAAGCACATTATTGACAATAACAGGTTCGCCTTTGAGCCAGTGGTGCTGAAAATGACTAGAGTCCCTGGCTTGAAGTTGTACAGCAGTTGGACAATACAGATAGTTATCACTGGAACCTTCTCGAGATGCGGCCTTCAGTAAATTTATCTTGTCAAAGCCAATTCCAGGTTCTAAATCAGAACAGAAGCACTTTTGTCCAGGAGTTTCAAAAAGGAGTTTGTGTTTATCTGATACTTCCTCAGCAGCAACTAGCAAGCTGGAAACAGAATCCTTTTTAAGTATGCACTTCAACTCTAATATGCCTTCACCGCAACCACCCAAACTTATTGGGGGACAAGGGATCCTATCATCTTCATGGGGTTTCCACTGAGTTATTGACTTCAAACGATCTTCGTGACTAGTTTCATTTGGTAGTTGTAGACCGCTACCACCATTTTTATTCGACTTGCCGGATCTTGACTTTGGTATATCTATACCATGCATGTAAGGGGACCCTGGGTCTTCAAATTGCATATTAACTTCTTCTTGAGACACTTGCAGACAGCCATCACGTAACTCCTGACAACATATCAGGCAAAGATCAAACGCACAACTTGAACAACTTCTGTGGAAATCAGCAATAGAAGTTCTACAACTGTTGCTGCAACAAACAATTCATAAAACCAACATTTTAAAGATGCCAGTAGATACATAAAGGCAGGTTCATAGTGACAAGAGACAACTTCTGTACACTTACCAATACACACGCTCATCCGACCCACATTTTGCCGTTTTTACTTTTAACTTTGATAAAGATAACCCTGCATCAAAAAATAAAAATGCTAATATCATAATCTTTTTCCTCATATCTATAGAAAATTAAAATTTATCCATGTTATATCTTTATATTATTAATTGAAAAGGAACATGTATCCAATATATATAATATTTAACAATGAAACTAGACTTAGCTTTAGATGAACTTCTTCATCTGGACACTTACCAGAGTAGCAGGATCTTATAAGCATGGAAGGAAAAGGAAGACAACACATAAAGAAGCATTCTAATACATGAACACGAGTACATTTCACCTACGCATATGAAAACTCTATTGAAAATCATTAAAGTAGCACAGCATAGTAAAATGAACTCATGCACGACAGTAATCATATAAATTATCATTTATTTGTTAAAAACCCACACCACTTTCAGCCACTAAAAAGAACATTAGAGTCACTGAAATTTAGAAGTCATTAAAAAATACCTTGAATGTTCGCTTCTATCTGTTTCTCGCTCATCTGTTTCTCATTGAATTGTTTCAGGAATGGGAGAAGCATCCGAATTATATGCTTTGAGTATTGAATTTTTTCTTCGCCAGTAAACTTGAAATCGAAGATTTTCTTGTCCTACAAATAAATTAATATACAGAAATTACGTGAGCTTTAAAATGAGGGAAATATCAAAAACTGTTACAATTTACAAATGTTGAGAAACAAGATCCCGACCTTTTTGGGTACCTCTAGCCGCAAGCACCTTTTACAGTTACAGTTAACTCGACAAACAGGGCAGAGCCTGGCAAAATCATCTTCAGTCATCTTAGGGTACCTACATGAGACAGTGAGCTCAACCTGTTAGGGCATCCGCAACAGGAAATGTGGTTGCTTATATTATACAAAAGAAGCCCCGTCACATTATTTCATTTGGCATCATACATGTTACCGCTCCATTCGGACATTATCCAACTGGTTGGAGTTGATTAAAATGTGTGGCTTACTAGTAATTACTTTACTTTTTTTTTGAAATTTTACTACTAAATATGTTTAAAGACTTGTGCAATGCTTATGATGTAATTTCTTATTACTTTCGATGTTTTCATTTTATTCAGCATACTTGATAGCTAGTCAGTATTTACTATAAACACCACATTGCCATATTGTTGTAGAGGCAACTGCGGCCTGTAACAAGAATGCTCTAATGACGTAACAAATGTAGATTAAAATCAGATAGAAACTAAAAAGAACAGAAAGCCAAGAAATATAGATACCATGTCGTCATACAGGGAACACAGTATCGCTTCCACATACAGTTGGTGCATGTGACAACCCGACCTTTGTCATTCCTCTGGCACTGATGACACATAGTCGATGTTGGATAGCCCTTCAACATAAACACGCACATATAGTACTTTCTTGTGAGTTAAAAACAAAAGCCAAAATTATAGGTATAAACATAATGCCAACCATAGTAACAATGACTTAAAATACAAAGATAGAAGCAGAAAATACATTCTTATCTGTTAGCGCCCTTCCCTTTTGCTTTTGCAACGCATCAGCAGTCCTCCAAGCCGCACTTCCGTCTGGACCATCTTTACCTCTACCAGTTTTTTTCTTCATCCGACTTGGAGTACGATATTCCTCTTTCATCATCAAGCTCTTCTTGTGTTTCTTCCGTGAATGACCATCTTCCTCAAAATCTTGTTCCAGTGCTTGAGAATCCCCATCCTTCAAATATCCTCCTGGACTTGTCGAGTCATCTTCACCTGCATCACTTTCCTTGTCATTCCCAACCTTACTTCCTAATCCTATATCGAGTCTCCTCGACTCTTCCAGAACCTCTACCTCAACGTGTTTAACTCTCGGGTCCTCGGAATTCAACTCATCATCATTACTCCTTTGAGCTAACCCCTTGTCCTCCTCACCCACATTCCCATGTTGAATTCCAACATCCAAATCATCATGATCATCATCATCATCACTACTAATAACACATATATCTACACCACTCTTCCCACCCAACTCACTAATTTTGTTCATGGAAGCTCTCACAATCTCATCTAAATCAAGAACACTCCTTCCATCACCATCACCCAAATAAAGAAAACACCTCCTTTGATTATCTTGAACAAAACCCACTTGATTTTCACCAAAATCTGTCATCATTTCCACTACATTATCACATCCTTGACCCAAATCATCAACACGATTGTTATTTTTAGGCCTCCCTACTTTTTCTTTCCTCCCTCTCTTCTTGTTCACATGGAAACCCTCTTCTTCTTCTTCTTCAACATTGCCTTGTAATTTCCCCATCAACACACTGATTTGCTGTTGTTTTCTCTTAGCAAACCCTTTCATCTTCCAATAATTTTTGTCACAAAATCAAAATGAAAATGACCGTATTTTAAGAAAAGAGGGTGGGTTCTTGAGTCTTGGGATGGTGGTCAAAATAAATTTATAAATTAAATACTAGTACCTTGGCGTCGTAGGAATGGGACTAATCTGACCCCTCTTGTTTAGTCTGTCCCTCAGATGTGCATTTGATCTTCACCTTCTCTGTTTAGGCTCCCTCTTCCATGTGCGATATTGCAAATCTTGCATTCCTTTTGTATACTCTTTTTTGGCAGCCACATCCCAGTCTATATATTTTAATTTTTGATCAGGGAAATTGATAAGTAATTTCTCAATCCATTACTTTTTTTTAATTTTTTTTTTTTGCTAAACAATTTTTTTAATTTGTTTATGATGTAATAGAATATTATAAATATTAATTTTAATATATTATTGAAAAAATTCGAACCTTACATTTTTGTGTATAATAATTTTTATTATTAAATATGAATTAATGATGATGTAGTTTTTGTGAAATTTCGTTCGCAAGGAAGGACTAATCTATCTATTCTATTATAAGCGGAATAGGATATATTTGGTTGGTAGTTTGGCACACTCAATAGCAACAGTTAGATTTTGAGACTGATTAATGAGAACCGTTGATGTAATGCTAAAAGAATATTCTTTTTATAATATATAAAATACTCTTAGAGGTTCAAGGTTCGAATCCCGTTAACAACATATTATTATTAAACATTTATATCATCTTATAAACTACTCTTAGAAGTTCAAGGTTCGAATCCCCTCAATGACATATATTAGTTAAAAATTTATATTATCTATTTTTACTATATTATTATTAAACATGTATATTATATTATAAATTACTCCAAAAATTTCAAGGTTCAATTTCCATCAACAACATATTAAATTCAAAATTTTAATTATCTATTTTCAATATATAAGCAAAAACCTATCACTTAGAATATTATCATATACGTATTATTATATTTTATTGTCTTCTATAATTTATTTTCTTACTAATTAGAAAACAAATATTAAAATTATGAATAATAAGATAAAAATATTATATATTAAGTTAAAAATATTTAAAAATATTCTGTGCATCGCACGGGTTATAAGCTAGTATTAATATAAGTTCAAGGTGTTACTTCCTAAAATCTAGAAGCGAGAAGAATAATTAGGTGTTTTGTTTCTAACTAAATTAAACTAATAATAAGCAAGTAAAACTAAGTTTTATCGATATGGAAAAACAACCCGAGAACTAGGGTTCTTCAATTGGTTCAATGATGTTGATGTTATGCGATATCTACTTCTCGTACTTTGCTAAAAACAATTCTTCTAAACTTTATAATGTTCTCTCCCAAGATACAAGATAGTGCCTACAACCATATCTCAAAAGTCACTCCCATGATCAATCGAAATACAATTTTTTTTTTTGAAACGCAAAAGAAAATATTTATATTAATCACCATATAAATACAACCCACAAGGCTTCACCATTACATCATTATGAATTAAACCATACCACTACGAAGCATACTAGCTCACTATAATAACTAGGATTCAAATAAGATTTATGATAGGACCTAAACCGACGAAAACGAAACAAAACATCCACCTGGCCTCATTAGAAGACAAGCAACACAGCTGAACTTCAGTTGTCATCTACCTGCTCTACTAACTCCTCCTGTATCTCATCATCCTCATTCAAATCACCTTCCCAAACTTCATGAAACTGATCACCCACCGGCCCCAAATCCATGTCATTAAACCACAACTCCCGAATCCTACCAAATGGCGCTTCAATGATTACTAGTTGAGTCCAGTGATGAGCTCCATGATGTGCCAAGTATCTAGCCAACAAGTTTGATTCTTGTGATATTGCCCTCACATCCATTCTCAAGTTTTATCTGCCTTCCTCTGTTCCAATTGATTTATTACATACCGGTGCCCCAGAATTACACCTTCCCTGTTAGCAAAAGACCACTCCCAGAAAGCTGCCGCATTGTCTGCTTCAAGAATTATGTCATTGTAATTTTACCAATATGATCTACGCAGTGCCATCAACATAGCATAAAACTCGTTAATTCTCTCCTCTTGAATACCTAGAGATCCACCAACCATTCTGAGTATTCGACCAGTATCATCCCTGAAAACGAAGCATATTCCAGTTCTGTTTCCATTGGCTAATGGTTGCTATGTGAAGAAAGCATGAGTATTGATCTTGACAATGCCTTGAGGCGGCATTATCCATTGAACACCGGCATCGACATTCTCTATTGAGCCAAAACTATGTATCTGCTAACCCTTAGACTTTATTTATGAAACAAAATAGAAAAATAACACAGAGCCATGGGAGACTAAGAGCGCCCTCGTCTGCACAATTCTCCATACCAGCAGAATAATACCTCCGTCTGTTGGAATTTCTTTCTTTTAATTTTTAACGTAATTAAAAGAGCTCACTTCTCAGACCCTTTGAAATTAATGTTCCAACATTTTCTATTCTGACCCAATAAATGATGCAGCCCATCTGTCATTTTTAACCCAATGTAGCCCAGTTAGCATTTACATCCCAATCCATGAAGATATTAACACCAGGCGAAAATAATTTTACTTCTCGATGCTCCCTGTTTTGCCAGATTGTCTGCTTCGCAATTCAACAATCTATCCACTTTTTTAAAAACTATTTTTGTATTCACCAATAATTCCTTGATTTCCCTGTCAAAATGATGATCAAAACTAAACCTGGTTTTCTGAATCTCTTTGATCAGTTTCGCCTAATCAGTGTAGATAACACTGTGACTGTTTTTCCACTAGCTTGATGTAACACCTCTATTTTTTTTGAAATTTTATTTCATTGTTATATTGGCCTTAATTGAGAATATTATTTTTATATAATTTGTTTTATTAGAGTTGACCACGTAAGTTATATATATGATTTTTGTAAAAAGAAGAAAAAGCTTGAAAAATATTTGAAGGATTGAGAAGTGATATTCGACATGGAGTGACATCCTTTGAACTTCAGACTTATGAGACGGTTCTCAACAAAGCGTTAGTGATTGAGAGGGATTTGGCAGAATTCGAAAAGACAATAGATAACTGGAGCAAGAAGAGGTTTGCTCCCACTGGTGAACAATCATCCCAAGGAGGGCCACTCAAGAAACCACATGCATACGATCGGATGAGCAATCAAGGAAATCAAAATAAGTGTGGTTGGTGTGGTGGAAATCACGTGGATAGAGAGTGTCGTTGGAACTTGGGTGCGTGCTTTTATTGCGGGGAAGTGGGACATAAGATCTCTCAATGTCCTAACAACCCACCACCAAGAAAAGAAGCAGACAATAAGAAATGGAATGGTCGTGTGTTTCAGCTTACGCGTAACTAAGGTACGAATTATATTTTTAGACTTACTTGTTTTATATGTCTTTGTTGGTTTAGAAATTTGGAGGACCAAATTTTTTAAGGTAGGTAGATTGTAACACCTCTATTTTTTTTTTTGAAATTTTATTTAATTTTTATATTGGTCTTAATTGAAAATAATATTTTTATATAATTTGTTTTATTAGAGTTGACCACGTAAGTTGTATATATGATTTTTGTAAAGAGACGAAAAAGGCTTGAAAAAAATTTGAAGGATGTAACGGAGAGAGGGCACTTATTAATATATTGAATTAGGGATGATTAAGAGACATTTATGGCATTTGATTAGATGAGAATACGTTTTATCATCTTGAGTATAAGAGTAGATACATAATAGGGGATAAAAAAAAAAAAGAATAGAAATTAGAAAATTCGAGAGGAGGCTATCAACAGGGACCCTTTTCTTTTACTCAGGTAATTCACTAATTCTAAGTCCATATGCACGTATTGCTTCTATGCTTTTGTTTCACATGTACATGAGTTATAATATATATACTTATGATGTGATATATGTGATTACTAGTGTTTTGACATTTGACAATTATTTAAGACTTCATATTTGTAGCCATGCATGAATGTTTCTTAAGTATATCATTTTTAAGATGATCTTATCTGTTAAGATGTATAAGAAATTTTAGACTCATAACTATATTTCTTTCATTTTGGAGTCATTATAGATAAATAATCAATGATTTTTTTGTGTATCCTTTATCTATCTATCTATACTATTATATTAAAGCTGAAACATTGAAAGTTTTGATTTTCGGTTTGGTTATCCCATTTATTTTGGTTTTCACAGATAATTAAATTATAAAAATAACTTAAAAAGCTAATTACTAAGGTTAACGTAATTATATTCAGATTAAAATTCTTTTATCCATATTGAGCTTCTTGGACTCTTTTTTAAGCTCCAACAACTAAATTACCCATTTTTTCTAAAGATTTTACTTCTAATTGAAATACTTTACCATTTAATTTAAAACTAATATTATAATAATTAATATATATCCAAAATATCACACCATATCTTTCCGTAATTATTTTAGTAGTAATTTTTGTAATTAAAACAAGTTACTTTTTAATTTAAAATTAATCTTGCAATAACTAATATACACCCAAAAATATCTCACCATATATTCAAATCATTATTTTTAGTAATAAATTAGAATCGTTAGATCTAATAATAAGATATATTATATGACTAATTTACTAAAAATTCAAAGTTAGAACCCGTCAACGACATTTTTAATTTAGAATTTTACAAAATAAATTTCAAACCATGCATATCATTATATAAATTTATATTAAATTAAAATTAAAAAATTATTAAAAATAAGGATTATATAAAAACATAATTATAATGTTAAATAAATTTTATAACCTATCAAAAGAAACTCGTGCTTCGCACGGGTTATAAGCTAGTATCTATTATAGGCCAACATGGGTTTTGTGCCTATTTAGTAAATTACTAATTTGTCCTTAAATTTAAATGAATGTTAAAAATTTTGAAGTTGGAAGGAATTGAACCCATGACCCTTCCAACCACTTGTAACTAGGGGTGAGCATGGTTTTCCAAAAACCGACCAACCCGACCAAACCAAACCGACCAAACCGAAAATTTAGGTTTTTTTTCGATTTGGTTTGGTTATGGTTTTATATTTTTAAAAACCGAAAATTTTGGTTTGGATTTGGTTTCACTAGTTTACCCATCCGATTAAACCAACCCGACCATCAAGGCGTATAAAAATATTATATATATATATATATATATATATTGTATTTTTCGTGTTGTTATTTCTTCAATACACCTATCTTCAACAAACTTATAGACTATAATATTATATGCCTTAACCATGCTTACGTGTGTGCACGTGTGGTTTGTATTTAGTTAGATTTATAGTGGTTAACTTGTTTTATTTCATGTCAAAAACCAGTTAAAAGAAAAAAGTACCAATATATAAGACTTTGAGACTTATTTTATGACTTAATGAAAATATTTGAGGAGTATAATTTATTTTATAACTATTTTTGATGATATTTTGTGCTACTATTTGTGCATTTATTTTGTTGGCTCTTTTAAAATAAAATTGAATCTTGTATTTAGTGTTGGAGAAAATAAATAACATCAAGTATAAATATATATTTAATAACGGTTTTAAACCGAAACCGACCAAACCAAACCGTTATAATTTGGTTGGTTTTTTTAGAATGATATGGTTTTTGGTTTGGTTATGGTTTGAAAAATTAAAAACCCGAAATTTATGGTTTGGTTTGTTTGGCCGTCCCAAACCGCCCAAACCACCCGATGCACACCCCTACTTGTAACTTTGTGTTCACATGTTCAACCACTAAACCAAATCACTTCTTTGTGCAACTTTTTAAACTCATTCACTACATTCTCAAATAACTCACCTATTAGCAATATTTATTTTATAATTTATTCAAGATAAAATTGCCCACATAATTTTTATTAATTTTAATAATTTAAATTTTGATAATTAAAACTATGTCATTCATATACTCATAAATTTATGCTCACGTTTATTTTTATGATTTATTAGGGATAAAATCATTAAAATATTTACACATATAATAGTAAAAAACGGTAGTCGGGGAGGGAAAATATAAATTGACAAATATGATGTCGTCGAAGTCAGAATTAAGAAAGGTACTGAGTGGCTGAAAATTGGTCAAAAAAAAAAAAGCAAAGTGAGGAGGTAGGTGACGGAAAATAAGTAGACGTCTATGTCAAGTAGGTAAACGGGCGGAAGTGAAAATAGATCTATAAAATTTTATTATAATATTTCTCTTTTTTAACAATTATATCTGTATATTAGTCAAACGGCCAGATTATGTTTATTATAAAATTGTTACATTGATGAATGAAGTGTATAACATATTTTTACTCGGTATCATTATAATATTTTATTTTATGTATGAAAGGTACTGAGGTGGCCGAAAATTGGTAAAAAAAAATCGAAGTGAGGAGGTAGGTCACGGAATGGTAGAAGTTATCTGAAGTAGGTAAACGGGCGGAAGTGAAAATAGATATATAAAAATTTATTATAATATTTCTCTCTTTTAACAATTATGTCTATATTAGTCGAATGGCCAGAATACAAAAAATGATAAATAAGGTGTAAAACATATTTATACTCGATATCAGTATAATATTTTATTTTAAGTATATTTGCACTATATCGGTTAATCCTATTATCATCGGGTAATTTATAGATTGATTAACAAAATAGATTAAAATATTAAAAATAAGAAATAATTTACATATGGGATTTGGATTTGGTAAAAAAATGTCAATATGGTTTTGATATCTATTGTCCCTCGCACTTTATTTTTGCAGCATTTTCGTAATATGCTAATTTTATTAACTTCATACAAAATGAGTTTTGCAACCATATATAAGATAGTAATTTTTACTAATTTTAATAATTTATGCCATTCATATACTCATAAATTTATGCTCACGTTTGTTTTTATGATTTATTAGGGATAAAATCATTAAAATATTTTCACATATAATAGTAAAAAATGGTAGTCGGGGAGGGAAAATATAAATTGAAAAATATGATGTCGTCGAAGTCAGAATTAAGAAAGGTACTGAGTGGCTGAAAATTGGTAAAAAAAAAAAAATCAAAGTGAGGAGGTAGGTGACGAAAAATAAGTAGACGTATATGTCAAGTAGGTAAACGGGCGGAAGTGAAAATAGATCTATAAAATTTTATTATAATATTTCTCTTTTTTAACAATTATATCTATATATTAGTCAAATGGCCAGATTATGTTTATTATTAAATTGTTACATTGATGAATACAGTGTATAACATATTTTTACTCCGTATCATTATAATATTTTATTTTATGTATGAAAGGTACTGAGGTGGCCGAAAATTGGTATAAAAAAAAAATCGAAGTGAGGAGGTAGGTGACAGAAAATTAGTAGAAGTTATCTCAAGTAGGTAAACGGGCGGAAGTAAAAATAGATATTTAAAAATGTATTATAATATTTATCTCTTTTAACAATTATGTCTATATTAGTCGAATGGCCAGAATACAAAAAATGATAAATAAGGTGTAAAACATATTTATACTCGATATCAGTATAATATTTTATTTTAAGTATATTTGCACTATATCAGTTAATCCTATTATCATCGGGTAATTTATAAATTGATTAACAAAATAGATTAAAATATTAAAAATAAGAAATAATTTACATATGGGATTTGGATTTGGTAAAAAAATGTCAATATGGTTTTGATATATATTGTCCCTCGCACTTTATTTTTGCAGCATTTTCGTAATATGCTAATGTTATTAACTTCATACAAAATGAGTTTTGCAACCATATATAAGATAGTAATTTACCAATTTCACATGAATTTTAAACTCCAATGCGAGTTTCAACCTGGTGTGAGACTAATAAACTCGAAAATTGCTGATATATACAATGTCTTATGATCACGGATGTGTTATGTGTATTTTTTTTTTTTCAGCTATCATTTTGCTGTTACCTCAAATTAAAATGATATTCGGGATGCTTCATTATCGTAGTTATGTCTATCTTATTTTCATAGATTGAATTTTATTGTACATATGAACTTTTACAACATAATTCATTCGGTGCATACATTAACACATCTCATTTTAAAAACCCGTTATGAGTTATGACACTTTAATTTTAGTTACTCTTGTATTTTGTTGAATTTGTACATGTCTAAATATGGATTGTCTTGAAATTTGAGATATTACCTTGGGGTTGTGAAAGTTCACTTCTGAGAATAGATATATAGTACAATGTATTTGAAGAAAAGATTTTGTTATGGTCAATTTGCTATTGAAAGGATACATTTGCGATGGTCAAATACCATGATCTTAGAAAAACACACATCACATATTTATTTTGAACGTGCACAACTATTAGAATAAATTTGTTATTCTCCTTGTTCACCGAAATTGGTCGAAGAAAAAGATCCAAAATTGGAAATGTGCGCTGAAATCCAAAATTGGAAATATGCGCTGAGATTTTATTAGCAGAACTATATGACTCTATTACTTTTATTTTTTCGTCACATTACATTATTTCTTACAATATTAAATTAGAAATAATATAATATTTAATTCTTCATCCACCCAAAATAAATAAGCCAGCTGTTTTCTCATGTATTTCAATATAACAAGATTATTGTGGTAATACTTGGCATTTAATTAACTCTTACTTATAGTTTTCAGTCGGTCATTCTTCATACACTGACCAAACATAACTAAAAATATAACTTTCGCGGTTTATAATCTAATAATACTAGCTTATAACCCGTGCAATGCACGGGTTTCTTGTATTATATTATAAATTTTATTTAATGTTATAATTATGTTTTTGTATAATCATTATTTTTAATATATTTTTTATTTTTTATTTAATATATATTAATACACTCATTATACATATTATATTAATGTTTCCTTATTATAAACAATGTATACAAATTTTAATATATTTTATTAATAATTGAGAAATATGATGTGATATTTTCGGGTATATATCAATGATTGTAAGATTTGTTGTAAATTAAATGGGTAACGTGTTTTAATTATAAAGGAAATATTAACGATCGAAATATATGATACGTTTGATGTTTTTAGGTGTTTATAAAAGGTAATATGTTTAACTAAAAGTAAATGTGAAAAAGGTAATCGATTAATTACCATTAATTTAGATTTGTTTTAAATTAAAAAGGTAATGTGTTTTAATTGAAAGAAAATATTAATGATCGAAAGATATGATGTGATTGATGTTTTTAAATTTTTATAAAAGGTAATATGTTTAACTAAAAGTAAATGTGAAAAGGCAATCGACTAATTACCATTAATTTTATTATATTAATGTGAAAAAGGCAATCGACTAATTACCATTAATTTTATTATCTTAATCGGCTAATTATCATTAATTATAAGGTGTTTTAATTGGAAAGAAAATATTAATAATGGAAAGATATGATATGATTGATGTTTTTAGGTATTTATAAAAGGTATTATCTCGACTTATTACCATTAATTATATTATGTAATTAAATGTGAAAAAGGCAATCGACTAATTACCATTAATTTTATTATCTTAATCGGCTAATTATCATTAATTATAACGTATTTTAATTGGAAAGAAAATATTAATGATGGAAAGATATGATATGATTGATGTTTTTAGGTGTTTATAAAATGTATTATCTCGACTTATTACCATTAATTATATTATGTTATTATTTATTTTAGGTGTATTTATGTTACTTTACAATGAAGGGTAAATAAGTAAATTCACTAAGTACCAAAAAACAGGTACCAAAACTTTCAATGTTTCGGAATTTATATAATAGTATAGATTTTGAAACTATAACATCTAAAATAAATCGAAATACGTAAAATAGATTAATACGAGAAAATTCTATGAATTATTATATGGCCCGGGCTTTGCACGGACTATCATGCTAGTTGTTTCGTAAAAGATTACCTTTGGTACGATGTTACATAAGCATATTTTTTTTCAAAGATGGTGTAAAGGTTTCAATATTGGTGTATTTGAATTTTGATATTATTAATATAGATTATTGTATTTTGTCTTATTTGACTAGGTAAACATGCATGTTGACTTTTGAGTTTAGCACACATACGTGGTAATGTGTTTTAGGAACAATAGCCTACTTGTTTTATTCTATAATTTAATAATACAAATTTTTGTATCTAAATTCTTTGTCACGTGTTTTTTAGTTATTTAGTAATAACATGATTTGAGTCTTTGCAAGTTTGATGCTTCTGTTACTGGTAGCAGTAGCAGAATATTATTATTATTATTATTATTATTATTATTATTATTATTATTATTATTATTATTATTATTATTGGAGGTGTCAATATCGTTAATACAAATAGTTGCACTTTTTTTTGTTTACGTTTTTAAAGTTTCTATGCTTCACTGTTTCAATTGGTATAAGATATGGTTTTGTGAACATTATCTTATTATAATAGAATTTGATAATTAGTTACTAATATGGAAGTGGCAGTTTATGTGTTAGGATCTATTGAATGTTTGTGTAACTGTAGTATTTTGTAAGGTTTTGATTTAAGGTCCGGTTACATTTAATTTTGCAGGTGCGGTATCAATATTTAGGTAAGTGACTTTCCGTTGCTCATTGAATTAAGTTGTTTATTTTATTGAATTTAAAATATTTATTTTATTTTGATTATCGAAATTGTGATATCGAAAATAGATTTTAGAAAAGACTTTTAGAAATCCCCAATTTTAGTTGCGTATCGAATTATAGAATCCGGTCACTGGATAGTGTGACGCATGGAACTAGTTTACGCACGTTCCGGAACACATAGATACCTTGTTGAGTTTGACTTAACGAGGGACGTAAACTAGCCCCATCGAATTATAGAAGCCGTGTCACTGGCATAATGTGACCGTATATAGAACTATGGGATAAAAATTCAAGTGCATTGTTAAAACTCTATCGATTTAAATTCTGAATATTGATATCGAAAATACTATTGTGAGCCATTAGAAGATAGTTACTTGCTGGGCTTTGTAGCTCATTATTGTGTAACATTTCAGGTTTTGGCTATTGAAAGGATAAGGAAGTTTGAGCATGCTACTTGGATTTTATTTGTTTCGCATATTATTATTGAAGAAATGTGGGAGCTACGTCTTCAATTTTAGTACTTTGGACTTTGTGTTGATTTTCGATGTCTTGATTCGGAGGATTTTCAGATTTTTGATTAAAAAATTGGATTGTTATATTTAGGTGTTTATTTTAATATTCTCAAAAAGGTCGGGATGTTACACTTGACATTATTTGTTTGACAATATAGACAAAGCTTCCAATTCACACTGCAAAGCTGAGTTAGCAGTAACTGGTCCAGAAAAGATTAGGACCAAATTACCCTCAAAGTCTGTCACATAACCTCCAATACCAACTCGAATTTCTGAATTTTCATTCATTTTCCAAGAACCATCTATAAAACCAGTTAACTTCGCATCACTGTCTAACAACCTTCCCTTCCTCAGCTTGCTTGAACTTAAAACTAGCCCCATATGATTTGAGCTCCAGATATTAGAATTGTCAATAAGATTAACTGCTTGACACCACAGTTGAAACCTATAAACGATTAGAGAATGCAATTCGGACTTATTTGTTCTCATACCTTGAAAGACAACTAGGTTTCTACACAACCAAATAGTCCACATTGTTGTAGCCCAAGGCACTTCCCAAGCAGCTCTGATACTTGGATATTTAGAGATAAGAGCAGAATGACAATTACGATAGTCTTGGATTTTTACATTCCGCCATTTTGAGACAAAATCCCAAGTCCAAGAAGCTAACTCACATTTCCAGAAAAGATGAGATTGTGATTATTCCTCAGAATTACACCATTTACATAATCTAGAAGTTATGGTACCTGACCTTATTCTGTTGGCTAACAAACTGCAAGTAGGTAGTATTTTCTGCAAATACTTCCATAAGAATACATGAACTTTTGGTGGAACCTTAACTTTCCAGAGAAACATCCATCTAACCTCAGAATCCACCAAATCTTTCTCCATCAAGGCATAGCTATTGGCTGCAGTGTATTCTTTGTTAACTGGTAACCAAATTAGATTATCACTGCCTAATTTCAAAGTGAATTGTGAGCAAACTGCCATTAGTTTATCCACTAACTCCAATCCCAATTCTATGCTTTCTACACCAAAATACTTCACCATGAATAGGATAACAATCAATCAGGACCTTAAATGCTCTAACGTTAACATGTTTCAGGTTAGAAAGATTATACAGCCTTGGGAAGAGGGACATAAGAATGCCTTCAGAGTACCAGAGATCTTCCCAAAATAAGACCCTCTCTCCATCCTTAATATGCCACATGAATTTTTCTACACCTATATTCCCTTTTAGCTTCGAATTACTTGCAACATCCAAAATGCCTTTAACACATTCTGACACCTTTTTTGAATGAAGTATCATTTCCATTGAGTCGCCAGCACAACACTTGTATTTTGATCTTACCCAACTATTCCACAACTTATCTCTTTCTCTAATCCACTTCCAATGCCACATCCCCAATAGAGCTAGATTCTTCAAACCAATATTTGAAAGACCCAGCCCTCCGTATCTTTTCGATTGAGTAATCTTCTTCCACCTAAGATAGTGCATTTTCCTTTTGTCAGTAGAATGCCCCAGAAGAAATCTCTTCTTATCTTTTCTATCTCTGAACAAACATGTAACACCCTCACTTACCAATATTAAGATTATAAGCTTTTATAACTAATTAAACATTTATATAGAAGAGATTTTAGAAAATTCGGCATGATGGGTTCGTAAATAGGACTAACCACCTGCCCAAGTCAACCAAACCAACCAACTAATACTAAAACAGTTCACTTGTGTGATAATAACAAAACCACAAAGAAATATATCTACACCAACCAAGACCGCTCACAGGCCACAGTATGAAACAACTACTAATTAACTATTACAACCCAATACAGAATAAAATAATATACAACTCCATAGAATAAAATAATCTGGCTACTAATACAGAAATAATATGAAACAGGGTTATAGGCTCACTACCCATCCCACCACCTCGACTCTCTGGCTGCCTCTATGGCTACCCCAACGAGACGGTCCACTCCTTTTAGACATCTTCGAGCTTATCTGAGGAAACAGAATTAGCAAGCAAGTGAGCTAAAATGCTCAACAAGTATATATATATAATTAAAAGCATAAACAAACTGAAATGTTTGTAAGTCTGTCAAGAATTAACAATCAACAATATATAAGCTCAACTGAATGATACGTCCCAAGTCTGGATCATAAAGTAGAAGAGGATTGGACTATCATGCATTTTATAGATAAAAACAATCATAAGGTTAGGCTGCTGATCAGTCACGCACTAACCCCGGACAAACGCACACAGCAATGTCCTTGATGGATCCACGGCACACTTTGGCCTTAATAATTTCTGACCACGAATCTGGTCCGACCCTTACGGTCCACATTTTTAAAAAAACTAACAGTCCAATCCTATAACTAGACATCAGGTGTCGGAACAATCGACCACCTCAACTGCCAAACACCCTAGACACTTTCGTCCCAGGTCAACATCTCAAATCTCGCAAAATGAAATAAGGTCAGGTAATTTCTGACCTATCTCGACAAGTTCGATATACATACAAGGGGTATGGATGTAAGTCAAGCCACTAAAAGAATCAACGAAATCAATATAATCGATTTGGGGTATAACAATTTAATATTCAAAATTAAGGGAAATTAACGGAACAATTATAGCAAGGATAATCGAACGAGCATATGAATCAAGTTATAATGATCATAATTCACTTGAAAGATAAGTGAAGTAATTTACTTGCCTTAACCAGGAAATCACAAGATACGAAGAGTCTTTACGTCTTCAGCCTTAGCTTTCCCTTTATCCGCGGGATCTACACACAATATAACACTATTTTAGAGTTCTACACAATATTCGCTAATCAATATCAAAATTTAACTTAAGCTACCCCCGCGAATAATCTCCTAATTTACATATATTTAACTATATACTAACATTATATAAGCCACTGATAAATTATTTAATCATAAATGGTACATTACCACATAATCAATCAGTTTTAAAAAAAATGAAGCCCGACTCATAACTTATGCAAGTTGTATAATTATACATACTCATTTTCAAGAAATAAATTAAGATTTTTAGAAAAATTTTGACGGCATCCCCTTTATACGGGGGACTGCCAGTCGGGATACAGCCGACACAACCAACACAATCATCAATTACCAATCAAATCCATATTTCAACTAACATTCCCAATTCATTATATCTCAATCCAATACAGCTTAAATAATTAATACTAAATCGATAATAAATTACAATTTATTACGTAAATATTAGATTTAAATTCTTGGCTCAGAAAATCATCATCATCGCCAATTACTATCGACTCAATTTTACTATCACTGTCGATAGGGCAAAATCTCGAGGGTGCCCAAATCGGGTTTCCAACTCGAAACTTCACACTAAATAATTATCCGAGCAATTTCACAATTTCATTGAATAGTGGCAACATAAAAGGCCGAATAGTAGCAATACAAACTACCAAATAACCACAATACAGAATTCTCAGGAGAATAACCCAACTGCCGGCTCAAAACATTGCCGGACGAAGGCAGCTCACGGGCGGAGCTCCTGATTAGAGCTTCAACACCCGGAACCCACCTCAATTATCACAATAACAACAATGAAGCTCAGCCCATGAAACCCCAAGCCAACACCAAAATCCAATTACTCATATACATACACAGCAATTGTAGTATCACAGCCTCCATACACACAACTTAGCACAGTCGGCATCAAAACAGGGGAAGGAAGCACAAAACTCGGCACACAGCCACACCACATATATATATACGCTTACACATCACACCCACGACTTGATAGAACACACCCACGCACACCACACCCATTACCACACGCACGCACGCTGCTTTACCCACACACTCACTCGATTTCGCACACTCACACACACCCAAAGCCTCGCACACACACAGTACATAACACCCATAACAGAGAGGGAGGAGTAGCTCTACCAGCAAAATCGGACAACCCCAGCCAAGACGGAAAAGAAAACGGTGCCAAAGAGAGAAGTTGAGGAACGAGAGAGATAAGAGATTTTAAGAGAATGAGTCGAGAAGACTCGAGAGATTTCGTGAGGATGTTGTCTGAACAAAGCAACTGAGTTCAATTAGGAAAGAAATCTAGGGATTTAAGCTGTAAAAATTTGGGGAAAAATCTAGAAAACATTTTTTTTTGAATTCTTTTTAAATGAAACTCATAAAATCAATTTGTAAAATCACAATTAAATACAAAATGGGTGGAATATTAAATTTAAAAGTTTAAAAATGAAGAATGTAAAATTACGATCACCTACATATTTTTAAAATATTTTTAGGATTAAAAACGAATTAAATATGGATTTTACAAGATTAAATCCTTAAATTGGAAAATAATTCGTAAAATCATTTTAAAATCCTTGAAACCCAAAAATAATTCACCAAATATTTTTAAAAGTCATATAAACTAATAAAGTTATTAATGAAGAAGATTTCAGGATTTCTGCTAATCCCAAAGATTTTATAAAATTCACAGAAGATAATTACAACACAATTAAATAGGAAATAAATTCCCAAAAATATAATTAAAAGTAGCCGGGCTTACACACCACATACAAAACATCAACTAGGGCCCCAAACATTATTCCACAGATACTTCACCTCCTCAATAAATTTATACGCCACATAATTCGCATTTAATATAAAATAAATAATTTCAGCAATTAAAAATTCTGAAAATTTCTAAGGCGTTATACCCTTCCCCCCTTAAAAGGATTCTGTCCCCAGAATCTCACCTAAGTGAATAAGTGAGGATAATTCTTAAGCATGTCACTTTCAAGCTCCCAAGTTGATTCTTCCACCTTGGGGTTTCTCCACAAAACTTTTACTATAGGTATTGTCTTAGTTCGTAGGACCTTCTCTTTACGATCTAATATCTTAATGGGTTGTTCCACATAGGATAAATCTGGCTGAATCTCTATCGGCTCATATTCAATGACATGTTTAGAATCCAGATGGTACTTCTTAAGCATTGATACATGAAACACGTTGTGAATATGTTGCATGTGAGGCGGTAGGGCTAACTCGTAGGCAACTTTTCCAACCTTCTTCAAAACCTCAAAAGGCCCGATAAATCTTGGACTTAATTTTCCTTTCTTACCAAATCTTACCAACCCCTTCCACGGAGATACTTTCAACAAAACTTGTTCTCCTTCTTCGAATTCCATATTCTTTCTGGCCAAATCAGCATACTTCTTCTGTCGGTTATGAGCTGTCACTAATCGTTTCTGAATAAGTTGAACTACTTCCTTGGTTTGCTGCACTAACTCTGGTCTGAGTATCTTTCGCTCGCCAACTTCTTCCCAGTATAGTGGAGATTGACACTTTCGCCCATATAATGCTTCATATGGTGGCATACCAATGCTAGCATGAAAACTGTTGTTATAAGAAAATTCCAGTAAGGGCAAATGTTCATCCCAACTTCCTGTGAAATCCAGTGCACAAACTCGGAGCATGTCTTCAATTGTTTGGATCGTTCTTTCACTCTGACCGTCAGTCTGAGGATGATAAGCTGTACTCATCTTTAATTCAGTGCCCAAACATTCTTGAAAACTCCTCCAGAATCTAGAATTAAATCTTGGATCTCGATCTGAGACTATTGATACTGGAACTCCATGTCGCACCACAATCTCTTTTATGTACAGATGAACTAATTTGTCTAATGAAAATCTCTCATTTATAGGAAGGAAGTGTGCAGATTTCGTTAATCGATCAACAATTACCCAGATAGCATCATGATTGGCCCTCGTCCTTGGCAATCCAACCACAAAATCTATCGCAATATGTTCCCATTTCCACTCGAGAATCTCTAATGGTTGTAGCATCCCACTTGGTCTTTGATGTTCAGCTTTCACCTTCTGACAGGTTAAACACTTACTCACCCATTCGGCAATATCTCTCTTCATATCCGGCCACCAGAAGTTTCTTTTCATGTCTCGATACATCTTCGTACTTCCAGGATGAATCGAATATTTCGAACTGTGGGCTTCCTGTAGAATCTCATTCTTTAACTCTATCACATTGGGTATCCAAATACGTGAAGAAAATCTCAATATCCCACTGTCATCTACTTGTGTGCATATTTCCTCACCTGTTAACTTGTTCACATCTCCGCTCATAACTTCCTCCTGGCATCTGCGAATCTTTTCTATCAATTCTGGCTGAAATGTCATAGTGTACACCGTATCTGTACTACTTGCAGGCATACACACCTCTATCTCCAATCTTTTAAACTCTTTGTATAATTCCTCAGGTATTGTCAACATATTGATTTTCTCCTTCCTACTTAAAGCATCCGCCACCACGTTTGCCTTCCCAGGGTGATAGTTAATGGTACAATCATAATCCTTGAGTAATTCCAACCATCTTCTCTGTCTCATATTTAGCTCCTTCTGGGTCAAGATATACTTTAAACTCTTATGGTCTGTGTAAATTTCACACTTTTCCCCATACAAATAATGTCTCCAAATCTTCAAGGCGAAAACAATCGCGGCCAATTCTAAGTCATGGGTAGGATATTTCTGCTCATGAGGTTTCAATTGTCTTGAAGCGTAAGCAATTACCTTACCGTGCTGCATTAGTACACATCCCAAACCTTTGTGAGATGCATCACTGTAGATCACAAAATTTCCTTTTTCGTCTGGAAGTGTCAATACAGGTGCAGTCACCAATCTCTTCTTCAATTCCTGGAAACTTTCTTCACACCTCTCATTCCACACAAACTTTTCATTCTTCCTTGTCAACTTTGTTAGTGGGGTGGCTATCTTCGCAAAATCTTGAACAAATCTTCGATAATATCCCGCCAATCCTAAGAAACTTCGAACTTCTGTAGGTGTTTTTGGTCTCTCCCAATTCATCACAGCTTCAATCTTACCAGGTCCACTTTAATCCCTTCGTTGCTGATGACATGCCCTAAAAACTACACTTCTTTCAACCAAAACTCACATTTGGAAAACTTTGCATACAATTTCTCTTTTCTCAACGTTTCTAGAGCTATCCTCAAATGCCCTGCATGTTCTTCCTCAGTCTTTGAGTATATCAAAATATCATCTATAAACACAATCACAGACTTATCCAGATATTTCTTAAAAACCCTATTCATTAGGTCCATGAACGCTGCTGGTGCATTAGTTAGCCCAAAGGCCATCACTAAGAACTCGTAGTGCCCATACCTAGTCCAAAACGCTGTTTTTGGAACGTCTTCCGGTCTAATCTTTAATTGGAAATATCCTGATCGTAAATCAATTTTTGAGAAACAAGTTGCTCCTTTCAGCTGATCGAATAAATCGTCAATTCTTGGCAAAGGGTACTTATTCTTAATGGTCAACTTATTTAGTTCCCGATAATCGATACACAATCTCATACTTCCATCCTTCTTCTTTACAAATAATACCGGAGCTCCCCACGGCGAAACACTAGGCCTAATAATACCTTTCTCCAAAAGATCTTGCAACTGAACTGCCAATTCTTTCATCTCTACCGGTGCCATTCGATATGGAGCTTTCGACACAGGTTCGGTTCCTGGGGCTAAGTCGATGGTAAATTCTATTTCTCTATCCGGAGGTAACCCGGGAAGTTCATCTGGGAAAACATCGAGAAACTCATTCACCACTGGTATTTCCTCTATCTTAGGTACCTCTTGCTTGGTATCCATGACATAAGCAATATAGCCCTCGCATCCCTGCCTCAACAGCCTCTTAGTTTGCATGATCGTTAAAAATCTCCTAGTCTGTCTCTAACCCCTAAAGGTAACTTCTATATTATCGGAGGGCTTAAGTATCACCTTTTTGTTCTTACAGTCAATCTGTGCATTATTCTCTGTTAACCAATCCATTCCTAGAATGACATCAAATTCACCTAACTGGAAGGGTATCAAATTAGCATAAAAGCAATGCCCTGAGATATCGATCTTACAACGAGGACATACTTGAGTAACCGGAATTCGTTCTGAGTTAGCTATTTCTATAACTATAGCCTCACGTAACATGCATATCTCACAATTTAACCTTTGAACAAATTCTTTAGATATAAAGGATTTCGTAGCCCCGGAATCGATTAATACTTTAGCTTGAACAGGATTTACAGGGAGCGTACCTGCTACCACATCAGAATTCTTAATGGCTTCATTCAGAGTCATATTGAAGGTCCTCGCCACTGGTCTGACATTTGCTGTTGGGGGTGCCTCAATCGCTTGAAGCATTGGGTTAGCCAGAGCCGGAGGTTTCACCACAGGTACTTTACAGTCTCTCATTACATGCCCTGGTTTCCCACAACGGTGACATACAATCCCTACCTTGCACTCTCGAGCATAGTGACCTTTATGATTACACTTGTAGCACGTTACCTCCAACTTTGCACACACTCCTGGATGCCTCTTTCCACAAGTCTTGCACTCTGCTAAGGGTGGCCTAACCAGTTTCTGCTGACTCGAATCTTGAAGTCTATTTCCTTGCCCTCCATTCCCCGATCCCGGCTTCCTAGAATTCCCATTCTTTCCTGACTGAAACCCTGGCTTTTTGTTGGGCACACTCTGAGAGCTGCCTTGCACTTGTCGTCCTTCCATTGACCCAACTTTTCTTTTCTTTCCCTTTTTTTCCTTAAAGTACAATTCACTTTCTCCTTCAGCTATCATGGCCTTCTGCACCACAGCTGCATAAGTATCCAATTCCAAAACTGCTAGTTTACTACGAATCCATGGTTTCAATCCTTGTTGAAACCTCTTTGCCTTCTTCCTCTCCGTGTCCACATAAGCCGGAGCAAACCTAGCTAGTTCAGTAAACTTTGTTTCATACTCCGTCACTGACATACTTCCCTGTTTCAACTCCAAAAACTTCATCTCCATCTGATCTTTCATGTAGTCTGGGAAATACTTTTCTAAAAAAAATTCTGTAAACCTTTCCCAAGGAATCACTTCTGTAGCTTCCAGCATCTTTACCGACTCCCACCAATAAGTGGCTTCATTCTTCAGGAAATAACTTACATATTCGGTATGTTTATTTGCTGGGACCCCCACCAGTTCAATAGCCTTTTCCATCTCTTTCAGCCAAGATCTCACCTCTACTGGGTCCGCTGTTCCTTTAAATTCGGGAGGTTTAACTGCCTGGAAGGACTTAAAAGTGACCACTGGAGGAACAGGTGGTTGCAGTTGCTGCTGTTGCTGTTGTTGCTGTTGTTGCTGTTGAGCCAACAATTGCTGCTGTAATTGCTGTTGTTGCTGTGCTAGAGTAGCAGTCTGTTGAACAAGAGTCTGTAATATTTGAGCCAAAGCGGGGTCCATTTGACCTACAGGGGGTGGGTTTGCTTGCTCACCCTGATTGGTGGTTCGGGTATTTTGTTTCTTCTTTCTTGGAGGCATATTTCTGAAATCAACGGACAATCATTAGGTTCAAATTCAAGAGCAACTAAATCAAAAGAATCTAATTTAAGCCAACAATGAATATACTTTTGAAATATAATTCAAGGTTCCCAGTCATTACTCGGGTCAAAAATTGGTTTACAAGATGTAACAGAGTACAAGAATCAAAGCTATACAAGGTATTCATAAATATCTGATAGATGCATTAACAGAACAATAGACAAAATGCTGAAATTAAATATGATGCTGAAGGTAAAGGCAGTACTAGAAAAAGAAGCAATGCTGAAAATAAATCCAATGCTGGAAAATAAATATGATGCCGACAATAAATGGGGTACTGAGAAGAAATATAGTTCGGAAAAGTAAATATGGTGCGCAAAAGTAATCAACAACATATAATGATATATATATATAGATCCGATACAAGCGTAAGAACAACGCTTCGATAATGGTACAACATAATACTAAAAGAGTAGGCTGCTAACATCTAGTCACAGTACAACAGATATCTACAAAAAACTGGTCGTACTGCAAATCCTGATATACTACTACTACCATAACATGCCTCTATATACTACATACATCATCATACTACCCTAACCATCACTGGTCGTCATCATCATCAGACTCTCCCCGCCAAGCTGATCCAAGAATGCTCTCCAGCTCCGCCTTCACCAGGCCTAGAGTCACCTGCGGTGTCACGAACGCCGGCTCATCTCGGGACCTAATCCGTCCCCGCCTAGTTGTTTCAGTGACTGTGACCTGTAGCTCTGATACCAACTTGTAACACCCTCACTTACCAATATTAAGATTATAAGCTTTTATAACTAATTAAACATTTATATAGAAGAGATTTTAGAAAATTCGGCATGATGGGTTCGTAAATAGGACTAACCACCTGCCCAAGTCAACCAAACCAACCAACTAATACTAAAACAGTTCACTTGCGTGATAATAACAGAACCACAAAGAAATATATCTACACCAACCAAGACCGCTCACAGGCCACAGTATGAAACAACTACTAATTAACTATTACAACCCAATACAGAATAAAATAATATACAACTCCATAGAATAAAATAATCTAGCTACTAATACAGAAATAATATGAAACAGGGTTATAGGCTCACTACCCATCCCACCACCTCGACTCTCTGGCTGCCTCTATGGCTACCCCAACCAGACGGTCCACTCCTTTTAGACATCTTCGAGCTTAGCTGAGGAAACAGAATTAGCAAGCAAGTGAGCTAAAATGCTCAACAAGTATATATATATATAAATAATTAAAAGCATAAACAAACTGAAATGTTTGTAAGTCTGTCAAGAATTAACAATCAACAATATATAAGCTTAACTGAATGATACGTCCCATGTCTGGATCATAAAGTAGAAGAGGATTGGACTATCATGCATTTTATAGATAAAAACAATCATAAGGTTAGGCTGCTGATCAGTCACGCACTAACCCCGGACAAACGCACACAGCAATGTCCTTGATGGATCCACGACACACTTTGGCCTTAATAATTTCTGACCACGAATCTGGTCCGACCCTTACGGTCCACATTTTTAAAAAAACTAACAGTCCAATCCTATAACTAGACATCAGGTGTCGGAACAATCGACCACCTCAACTGCCAAACACCCTAGACACTTTCGTCCCAGGTCAACATCTCAAATCTCGCAAAATGAAATAAGGTCAGGTAATTTCTGACCTAGGTATCGACAAGTTCGATATATGTACAAGAGGTATGGATGTAAGTCAAACCACTAAAAGAATCAACGAAATCAATATAATCGATTTGGGGTATAACAATTTAATATTCGAAATTAAGGGAAATTAACGGAACAATTATAGCAAGGATAATCGAACGAGCATATGAATCAAGTTATAATGATCATAATTCACTTGAAAGATAAGTGAAGTAATTTACTTGCCTTAACCAGGAAATCACAAGATACGAAGAGTCTTTACGTCTTCAGCCTTAGCTTTCCCTTTATCCGCGGGATCTACACACAATATAACACTATTTTAGAGTTCTACACAATATTCGCTAATCAATATCAAAATTTAACTTAAGCTACCCCCGCGAATAATCTCCTAATTTACATATATTTAACTATATACTAACATTATATAAGCCACTGATAAATTATTTAATCATAAATGGTACATTACCACATAATCAATCAGTTTTAAAAAAAATGAAGCCCGACTCATAACTTATGCAAGTTGTATAATTATACATACTCATTTTCAAGAAATAAATTAAGATTTTTAGAAAAATTTTGACGGCATCCCCTTTATACGGGGGACTGCCAGTCGGGATACAGCCGACACAACCAACACAATCATCAATTACCAATCAAATCCATATTTCAACTAACATTCCCAATTCATTATATCTCAATCCAATACAGCTTAAATAATTAATACTAAATCGATAATAAATTACAATTTATTACGTAAATATTAGATTTAAATTCTTGGCTCAGAAAATCATCATCATCGCCAATTACTATCGACTCAATTTTACTATCACTGTCGATAGGGCAAAATCTCGAGGGTGCCCAAATCGGGTTTCCAACTCGAAACTTCTCACTAAATAATTATCCGAGCAATTTCACAATTTCATTGAATAGTGGCAACATAAAAGGCCGAATAGTAGCAATACAAACTACCAAATAACCACAATACAGAATTCTCAGGAGAATAACCCAACTACCGGCTCAAAACATTGCCGGACGAAGGCAGCTCACGGGCGGAGCTCCTGATTAGAGCTTCAACACCCGGAACCCACCTCAATTATCACAATAACAACAATGAAGCTCAGCCCATGAAACCCCAAGCCAACACCAAAATCCAATTACTCATATACATACACAGCAATTGCAGTATCACAGCCTCCATACACACAACTTAGCAAAGTCGGCATCAAAACAGGGGAAGGAAGCACAAAACTCGGCACACAGCCATACCACATATATATATACGCTTTCACATCACACCCACGACTTGATAGAACACACCCACGCACACCACTGCCATTACCACACGCACACACGCTACTTTACCCACACACTCACTCGATTTCGCACACTCACACACACCCAAAGCCTCGCACACACATAGTACATAACACCCATAACAGAGAGGGAGGGGTAGCTCTACCAGCAAAATCGAACAACCCCAGCCAAGACGGAAAAGAAAACGGTGCCAAAGAGAGAAGTTGAGGAACGAGAGAGATAAGAGATTTTAAGAGAATGAGTCGAGAAGACTCGAGAGATTTCGTGAGGATGTTGTCTGAACAAAGCAACTGAGTTCAATTAGGAAAGAAATCTAGGGATTTAAGCTGTAAAAATTTGGGGAAAAATCTAGAAAACATTTTTTTTGAATTCTTTTTAAATGAAACTCATAAAATCAATTTGTAAAATCACAATTAAATACAAAATGGGTGGAATATTAAATTTAAAAGTTTAAAAATGAAGAATGTAAAATTACGATCACCCACATATTTTTAAAATATTTTTAGGATTAAAAACGAATTAAATATGGATTTTACAAGATTAAATCCTTAAATTGGAAAATAATTCGTAAAATCATTTTAAAATCCTTGAAACCCAAAAATAATTCACCAAATATTTGTAAAAGTAATATAAACTAATAAAGTTATTAATGAAGAAGATTTCAGGATTTCTGCTAATCCCGAAGATTTTATAAAATTCACAGAAGATAATTACAACACAATTAAATAGGAAATAAATTCCCAAAAATATAATTAAAAATAGCCGGGCTTACACACCACATTCAAAACATCAACTAGGCCCCCAAATATTATTCCACAGATACTTCACCTCCTCAATAAATTTATACGCCACATAATTCACATTTAATATAAAATAAATAATTTCAGCAATTAAAAATTCTGAAAATTTCTAAGGCGTTATAAAACACCCTTAGGAACCTTGAATATGTTAAACCAGTAAACTGGTAAGCTGTCCAAAGTGGATTTCAACAGAACAAGCCTTCCAGCCTTGTTTAACGAAGAGCATCTCCAATTAGCTAGTTTGTTTTCAAACTTTTTGATGAGGGGATTCCAAAAAATTTTCCTTCTTGCAAAAATGCCTAAAGGTGCTCCTAAATAAGTTAATGGCCACGATCCAACCATACAACCTAGCAAACTGGCACCTTCATTGACTAGATTGCAACTTTTGTCACAGGAAAATAGACTGCTCTTATTGAAATTGATCTTCAAACCAGTAAGAAGCTGAAAGCATTGAAGTGTACGTTCGATGACTTTAATAGATTCTAAGGATCCCTCTATGAAAATCAACGTGTCATCTGCGAATTGCAGGTGTGTCAACTGCTCAGATTCTTCATTTTGAACAATTCCTTTGAACATTCCTTTCGAGCTTGCTCTCCTGATCATCAAATTCAGAACCTCTGCTCACCGAAGCTCACGACCGATGGTGGCAAAGCCCGGAGGTTCAAAATAATCGGGTAGCCTCTACAGACTCTACCTTTAACATTACTAACATCCCACAAACATAGAACAATCGAAACCAACTGCACAATTCAGAATTCGAATGAAACCCAAAATGGGTCTTTGAATTTTCAACACCAAATCGACATGCAATGACAATAACGAGTACAGGACTGAAAATTAAACAGAAACCCGGTCTTAGTTCGTACCAGTCGGCCAGGAATCGGTGGTAAAGAGAGGTGAGAAAGTACCAAAGAGAGAGAGAGTCAAGAGAATATATGCAGAGAGCAAAAGGAATAAAGTGAAGAAAAATGAAGTCTGGCGGTGGTGATGTTGAGAACTCACGGTAAAACTGAAATTAACAAATGCTGAAATACTTTTCGAAAATAAAAATCTGATTTTAATCAATTAAAAAAATCGAAATAAAATAAGAGATCAACAGAAAAATAACTTTAAAAATTATAAAATGAACTTTAAGAAATTACAAACATCCCCATATTTTTAAAATATTTTTAGAGTCAAAAATGAATTTTATACAAAATTTTGAAATAAAGAACATTTAAATGAAATAAAGCTTTCTAAATCAGTTAAAAATACATAGGCACACAATTAAATACTCCCAAAAATTTTTAAAACTCAATCATGACACAATGATGATAATGCAAAAGATTTCATGATTTTAAACGACACCAATGATTTTATTAAAATCTCAGAAGATTAAAAGTGCATGTTTAAAATATAGTTTTATATGCTAAAAAATACAAATAAAAATATACGAGCACATACGGTACTTACAGATCATCGCATAATTATATAAAAATTATTTCACATATACTTTGCCTTCACAAAAATATTCATACCACATAGTTCACCTTTAAAAATAAAATAATCGCTTAAATAATTACGTAAATTTCTAGGTCGTTATATGCATGGCCTGGGGCTGTCAAAAAAATCCGAAAAATCCGATATCCGTCCGAAATATCTGCATTCGTATCCGAGAAAAAGCGGATATTATCCGTATCCGAAATAAAACGGATATTATCCGTATCTGAATTCGACACATGCGGATACGAATATGGATATGGGCATATTCGTATCCGAAAATATCCGTATCCGAAACTATATATATATATATATATATATATAATTTTCTAATAATTTAATTATTTATTAAAAACATATATTTTATCATTCATCCTAAAAAGTTATTTTCAATTTTCAAATGCATAATTGATACTTGATAATACAAGAGTCCACTCGGTCTAGTAGTCCACGACCAGTACAGTACTACATACCTAATAGCCATCCACAATCTCAAATCTCAATTCTCATTTTTTTCAGCGGCGCCTCTTCTTCTTTTTTCAGTTCATCGATCTCTAATTACAAACCCTAATCCTAATCGGCTAACCCTAATCCTAATTGTTCGTATAAGGTATGTAATTTAACAGTAGTTTGATTTGGGTTCTTGTTTAGTTGTTTCTTAATTATAAGGTTCTTGTTTCTTAATTTAATAGTTGTTTGATTGGGTTATTGTTTCTTAATTATAACTTATAAGATTCTTGTTTCTTAATTTAACCGCAGTTTGATTGGGTTGCTAAATCGTTCAATAATGGAACAAGGTATTTCTTATTCTTTGTTTTCGTTTTTCATCACATTATTTATATTAGATGCACAATTTTTGTTCAGGTATGTTGTTTACTTGTTTGTAACTTTGTATGGTCTTCTGTTACTGTGCTGTATACCTGATATAGGCTAAAAATAAGCCCTAAAGACACATGTAATATGGCATTAATTAGACCCAGCATGGTCCAAACGTAGGGCCCATTAATGAGGTCAGAATTCCTATTTTAATATTAATTTCGTAATTAATATTGAGGGAAATAAACAGCTCAGCAATAAGAGTTAGATAAGGATATTATCTCCATCAGACTTAGCCACCAAGGCATCCAATTCGATATGGAAACTGATTCCTACAAGGAATAGATCTGGAACCTTCCTCAAGGAAGACTTGTCCACCAAGTCTTTGACTCCTACCATAATTCTAAGGCTCCTACAGCCTATATAAAGGGCCTGACCCCTCATTCTCAGAACTACGTTTTTGGCTTGATTCTTGATATTCATCAAGGTACGTAGGCATCTTGTTAGGACCGAGTTAGTCCCCGACAACAAGAGCAGCCACCATTAAAGCTCGAAGCTCCCACCAACCCTAGTAGTTAATACGCAATAAATATACCCTACTTTTTATTCCACAACAATACCTATGTGGCTGGGTAGAAATTTTTTATAAGGTTGCATTGAAATTTATACTCAAGTTGTTTATATCATTGGTGTGTTTGTTTATAAACATGTAGATATAGATTTAAGATTTGTCTGTACTTCCTTGCTTGCTTAGGTCTACCTTTAAATAAAGTGCTTGCTTATGTTCTTTAAAACTGCAGAAAATGCTTCAGGTTCCGCATCTTCAAACTCAGTTGGCATGGTATCGACGAAATGTCCTGCTAATATCTCTCAGAGTGATCAAGATCGTATTGTAACTTTACAAGAAGATGATGTGGCTGGTGAACAGAAGGAACAATGAGCCAAAAAGCCGAAGGTACTAACATCAGCTGTTTGGGAACACTTTAACCGTGTTAAAAGTCAAACAAAAGAAGGTACGCAGAAAATTGATGCTTTTTGTAAGTATTGTAATCAACGTTTCGATGGGGGAAGTAGTAAAGGAACAACCCATTTAAAAAATCACGCAGAAAAGTGTCGAATGAGGTTAATAAAAGTTCCTGTGTCTCAAAGACTTCTAGGAAAACAAGTTAGTAGTGAGGATTCTCAACCCAAATTAGGAGTTCATAAGTTTGATCCAGCTACGGAGAGATCTATGTTTGCCAAAATGCTTGCTAAACATGATTTGCCATTTTTGATGTCCGAATATGATTACTTTCGTCTTTGGATCTCTTACATAATGCCTTCTTACAAGCATCGGACTAGAAATACAGTAAAAACTGACTTGTTAGATGTGTATACGACTGAGAAAGATCGAATTTATAAGGAAATTGAAAATTTGAAATCTAGAGTTAGTCTTACCACTGATGGGTGGAAGCCCAAGCATCAAAACCGATCATACTTTTGTGTCACTTGTCACTATATTGATGATGATTGGGTTTTGCATAAGCGGATTATTTCTTTTCGTGTAGTTCCATACCCACATCATGGAGTAATCTAAGTGAGTGGTTGAAAGAGAGAATTTTAGAGTGGAATATTTATAACAAGCTATCTTCGATTGTTGTTGATAATGCTTCTAATAATTCGGGGATGCTTTCGGGTATCAAAACATGGTTAAATGGAAAAAAAGCACTTGTTCACAATGGTGACATGTTTCATATGCGTTGTGTGCCACACATTCTTAATTTGATTGTGAAGAGCGGGTTAGAATTGCTAGATCAGTTAATTGAAAAAATTCAAAAAACTGCAAGATATATTGCATTATCTGTGCAACGAGATGAGAAGTTCACTCTTGCCTTGTCTCAAACCAAACTCAACACTAAGCGACGCATCCCCTTAGATGTGGACACCCGTTGGAACTCAACTTATGAAATGTTAGTTGCATATCTTGAACTCCGTCCTGCTATTGAACGTCTAAAAGAATTAGACTCTGATAATAAATATCTGCCTTCAGAAATTGAGTGGGAAAATGGAAAGAAAGTGTGTGAGTGTTTGAAGATCTTTTCAGACATAACAAAAAAACATTCCGGTGTCAAATATCCAACTGCAAATTTGTATTTTATTGATGTAATTGAAATTCGCAGAAGCATTAAGATTTGGGTTGAATCCGGTGATGAGTGGATTAGTCTGATGGGTTCAAAAATGCAACTTAAATTTGACAAGTATTGGGATGAATGCAATAAGTTGTTAACGGTTTCTGTCATTCTTGATCCTAGATATTAGATGGTCGTAGTCTCATATGCATATAAGTGTGTGTATGGTATCCATTCTGATTTTCATGTAGATGAGATACGTGAGTTTTTATTGCAGATTTTTAATGAATATTCTGATAAATTTGAAAAAAATAGTGAGTCTGTAGAAAAGTGGGCAGTGGGGGAATAGTTGGAAGTTTAGTTGGTGGAGGATAGTTGGGTGGTTTCCAAGATTTTGTTGCAAATAGCATTTTAGCGGAACGCTCCAGAAAAAGTGAGTTGGATGAATACTTAAAAGAAGTTTTGTTTCCAATGGATGTTGAAACTGAATTTGACATTCTTCATTGGTGGAAACTTAATGGTTCTAAATTTCCAATACTTGCACGGATGGCGCAAGATATACTAGCTATACCAACTTCTTCGGTAGCATCCGAGAATTCTTTTAGTAAGTGTCAGAGAATTATCACAGACACTCGTTCCTCTTTAAATACTGATTCGGTTGAAACCTTAATGTGTGTCAAAGATTGGCTCCCGGACGTCAAGGATGGTAAAATTATTGGCTTCGGTTTCAATTAATGAATATTGTACTTCTGGTCCATGAATTTAAAATTATTTTTATTCTTAATTCTTTATAGGTAAATCTGAAAAAGTTGTCGAGGATGGTTCATCTACGATGTGTGATACAAGCTACAGTGACTGGGATTTAGACTTTTGAAGGTGAATTTTGCTCATTTTCTTCATTTTAATTTCTGCTCATTTTCTTCATTTTAATTTCTGCATTCTCAGTTTTCTTACATTTTACGGCTTTCTGTTATTTAATTGGTTGACTGGTTGTATACTGAAATTGTCAGCCAGGGTTAAATAGATCTTCCATATTTTCCTCAATCCCATGCTTGATTTAAAATCAAAAAAGTTTCTACTGCTTGGAATATCCAAAACAGGAATGCTTCCAATTTTTGCCAGATGCTTGTTCTTTATTCTTACGATTCTCATTTCAGATGATTTCAATTTATGTTTTATAACAGGCTTGGATGCTAGACGCATTTCGAAGTTCCTTGAACATAGGTAATTTATAGTCTGCTCTGTTCTCCATACTTGATTACCACTTATTGAAACAAGTGCTTGAAAAATATAAGTTATTAATAACTTCTGTGATGGAATGTTGATTCGCAGTTGGGAGTATATGCATTTACTTTCAAAATTCTTAAAACTTAAATTATGTAAATTTTGATGATTCACAGCATGAATGATAAATATATAGGAATCAGCATATGGACTCCCTTTGTCCTCAACTGTCCACTGTCCTTGTCCCCTCTGTCTTCATGATTTTCTACCTTTCATGTAGATCTCTCAAACATGAGCAATTGCTGTTTTATTCTCTTGATTTTGAATGAAACCCCCAGAGCGTTAAGGTCCATCTTCCACGAATTATTATCAATTTTTGTACTCAATAGTTTGCTGTCTGACGTTAACTTATCATCATTTATGACCACCTCTGCACAAAGAATTCATGGTTAGGTAAAAAAGTAAGTCATGAAAAGCAAGGAGCTAGTGTTGTGTGGCACATTTAATGACTCACTAATTGAAGAGCAACATGTGTCCAGAGTGACTGAAATAAGTCAATGAAGCTTGCGTAGCTCTAAATTTAGGAAGATTGAGATGAGTGGCCATTTCAACTCTCAAAGTGATTGAGATGAGTGGCCATTTCGACTCTCTAGTTTTAAACTCTGCTTGGTTACCATATACGTAAATTTACTGGCCCCATCAGTTTTATTAGCTCATCTGACATAGTCTAACCCCATAACTTCACTTATTGTAGATGAGTAAGGAAAGAATTTGATATAGTTGTTTAGGTGTACGACTTTGCTACTGAATAAACAAAGAATTAACAGAGGAAGGTCTTACTTCATTTTGAACTCCTGTAAATTACAAGCACATATAAATTGCTTACTAAGACTTCAACGAATCGACCTGATAGCTGTTGATTTTTTTTTCTCTGAGGTATTAATTTTTTTGGACATGATAGCTGTTTTATTCTATTTGCTTGCTTTTTTCAGGTTCTGCGGCAAATTGAAAACTGAAAAGGAGTGTGCTAAGATGATATTGTAGAGTCCTAGAGTGCAACAGATTCTGTTTTTTCTTTGTAAATTTGTCGCAAATATTTTTGAATTTGTGATCTATATGTTTTGTTCAAAAAGAAAGATTGGCCAGGATGCCCATGTTTGTGTAATTGTTTTAATATCTCTTGCTAAACTATGATTTCAAATCTACATTTGCTGTTGAATAGCTTAAGTTTTAATGAATAAATAGTCTGAACATTATTTTTGGTGATTTTTAAAAAACGGATCCAGATAATATCCGTATCCGGATATTATCCGACGGATACGGATTCGGACACATTTTTCCTCAAATTCCCGGATCCGGATACGAATCCGGATACGGTTTTCATTTCCCGGATACGAATTCGGATACAGGTGAATCCGGCTCCGTATTATCCGATTGACACCCCTACATGGCCATGCTCAAATATTGATTTGTTTTAATAGTCTACTCATTGATCAAGGAAACCCAGATTAAACGTTGAAGTGGATGACTAATTACATGCCTCGAGTTTAATCTATAATATTTGGTTAAAGGGATTATATTACACGGGAACATTATATCACGAAAGGTTTAATTTGATCACCAATTATTATTATTACTTGGGTAGCAATGATGTATTACTAGATGCCGCTCATTGTTTATAATTTTATTATTGGATATTAAAATTATTGCCAACGTAATAATAACCTAAAGGGTTACACAATATGAACGTTTAAAAGGAGTTTTAATTTAAATTACAAATTTAAATAATTTATTAAATTCGAAATTGGATATTTAATTAATTGAGCTGGTCTTAATTAAAATTAAATAGAATTCGAATTTAATAGTAAAACCAAATCAGAATGGGTTTGGAGAAGCCCAATTCGATTTAAGGTTTTAGCCTAATCTCTCTTCCCTATAAATACATTATGATGTATTGTTTAGGATATACTTTGCAATTTGCTTTTAAAGAAAAAACCATAGCTGCTCAAAACGTTTGAGAGGCTAGAAAGAAAGAGAGAGATGTAGGTTCATCGGCTAGTGCCGGCTCCGGTGATCGTTGGACGATCAAGCGTTCTTGTAGACTACTTTGGCAACGTAGATCTCGAAGAGGGCTGCATGGTGATTGCTTTGGACCTCCATCTGTCATCAATTTTTAAAGCTTCTTTAAGGTAATCATCTAACTCCGAATTAAATATCATATTTTTGCATGGATCCTGCGGTAGGGTTTCGATTTTTATTCTTTTTCGAGTTTAATTCCGCTGCGTTTGTGTGCTCGAAACCCTTCAATGGCATCAGAGCTACTTGCAAAAACGTTTTAATTCAGTTATATGTTACAGTTTTGATATATATACGAGCATGTTTGATGATTGTCATGTATGATTCGTTTATTTTGATATATATGTATAAACTGTACGTTAATGCTGATTGAGATGATCATATGATGATTATATAATCTTTATATACACTGATATATATATATATATATATATATATATATATATATATATATATATATATATATATATATATATATATATATATATATATATGATTTATGTTTGTTCTTGATATGGGGATGGTATACGATACGATTTCTGTATACGCTCCGCAGATTTAGTGAAATCTGTGTCTAGTGTCCGATTTTCGCAAACGATATATGTTTTCTGACTGGAACCGAGCGTCTGAACAAAACTGATAGAATAGCTATCATCGACTCGTCTGTAAGGCGTTTGACGCAGTATAGTGCCTGAAAAAGGCGATTTATTGTCTTCAGAATTTGATTTTGATTTTCTAATTTTTGCGTGATATGATTTCTTTGATTCGATCATCTGAAATATGATATGATTTAACATGATTAGATAATATGACATGTTCTTTAATTGTTACTTGAGCATGGTGGATGGTTATGGCCTTGAGACCCATAGGATAGAGGTTTTTTGTTTATGGTTTGGTTTCTAAATACGACTTGCATGTCGTCATTCCTTGTAATGATTAAATCTCGAATGTAACTCGAGTTTACTTATGTAAGTTGATTAGTATAGGTTGTATTTCTATTATCCTTGTAATTGTATTTGGAGAATGAAGGACGGCCAATCAAGGTGGAGCAAGGAGCAAGACAAAGGAGAAAGCAAGATTTGTAATGTTGTATTTATTTTAAACCTTAGACTGACCATTGATCCTTCCATTAGCTTGGAAGGATCTCATAGGATCAAGGCCATAACCAAGCATGTTTACATACTGAACTTTACATATTGATGTATGAATGTATGTGTAGAATACATAATGATGCATGCTTTAATTAGATTAATCATGTATGAATGTTTGTATTAGATACATCACCCATGCCATGCCTGCTTAAACAAGATAAAATCTGTAACGACTTGAGATTTTATAATTAAACATAATGATTATGAGATTTCTATGTTTATGAAACACGGAACTAGATACGAATTTTCAATGATTTTGATATGGGGAGATTTTATCAACAACGGATCATGCCTATAAGGAAGTCGGGTATTAAGTGAGACCACTGTGTCTTCTCTAACAACCTGGAAATCAAACCATTGATGAATAAATTTAAAGTATTTAATTCAAGGAAAAATTAGGAATCTCTTTATGATGGGATCATGATCGTTTCAATTAAAAACCCTTAAGTATAAATATTAAGTTTAAGATGCCTTCCAATGGGAAACACTCGTCAAGACCTAGATCGACAAAGGGTGGGTTCGCCAAAGCGAAGTACCCTCATTTATTGTGGTAAGGTGCGATGGAGTAAATTAGTGATACCTAACTGTTAGACCATTGGGTTGGACTTAACTAAGTGACCACAATAGGATTGTGAACTTAGAGGCATAGAGTTTGGTAAGATTTATTGGATAAATGTGAACAAATGTTGTTAAGTGAACAAAAGTTGTTCTACCAAACTATCCAAGAGTTATATATGATATAATTGACAAATATTGTCTACATAAATAATCATTTTAAGGAGAAAAGCCAAAGCTGACCTTAAAAGTGACGAAATACGGATCTTGGCTCACTAGAAAGGTTTAGAGAAACTTTTCCGGATTGATAGGTAAGGCTATTAATTTGATAAAAATAGTGGGAGATAAATATTCTGAATATATATGAATAATCACTTGAACATAACTTAATAATTCCGTAGACTAATTCTTTTATGGATTTTTAACATTGTAGATATTTTAATGGCAAACAAATCAAACAACTTCTCTGTACGATTAGTCCTTGAGAAGGACAAGTTGACATGAACTAACTTCCTAGACTGGCAAAGGAATTTGAGGATTGTCCTCAGGCAGGAGCGAAAGCTCTATGACATAGATATTCCTCGTCCTGGACCTCTTCCTGAAGGTGTAACAGAGGATCAACGAAATGCTTATAAGAAACATTTGGATGATGACATCGTTGTCACCTGTCTTATGCTTGCAAATATGAGTCCTGAGCTTCAGAAACAGCATGAGAATTTTGATTCTTATATCATGATGGCTGGAGGCCATGAAATCTAAGATGGATTCCATGTACGAAAAACCAAGTATGGACTTTGGTTGAACCACCTGAAGGGGTAAAACCCATAGAGTGCAAGTGGGTTTTCAAGAAGAAAAACTGACATGGATGAAAATTTACAGACCTACAAGGCAAGACTAGTGGCGAAAGGTTTCAAGCAAATTCATGGTATTGACTATGATGAAACTTTCTCACCGGTGGCTATGGTCAAATCCATCAGGATTTTGCTTGCGATAGCAGCTTATTATGACTATGAAATCTGGCAAATGGATGTCAAGACTGCTTTCTTAAATGGGATCTTAGAAGAGGAAGTGTACATGACACAACCTGAAGGTTTTGTCAATTCAAAGTTTGCTAGAATGGTTTATAAGTTGCGACGATCCATTTATGGATTGAAGCAGGCCTCAAGGAGATGGAACATCCATTTTGATGAAACAGTCAAGGAGTTTGGCTTCATACAAAATGAGGATGAGCCGTGTGTTTACAAGAAGGTTAGTGGGATCCATTTCCTGGTATTATATGTAGATGACATATTACTAATAGGGAATGACATTCCTTCTCTAAAGGTTGTGAAGACTTGGTTGGGAAAAAGTTTCTCATTGAAAGACTTAGGCAATCAGTTAAACCCACTAACCTTCTCTAATGACATTCAGTTAAACCCACTACCTTGATATAATTAAAACCCAATTTCAATATTTCATCTTGCAAATTTTCAGTCGTTTCGTCCAACCAAGTGAGACCTACCAAGCTTTGCATCAAACCAATTTCTACTTCCTCATCTATGACTGCCTCTGTATATTCAAACATCTTTTTGCTGCAATCTTCCATTAGAACTGTAGCCTTAGGGACCTTACCATCAGATTTGCTACCCAGATTGTTCTCTTTAACCTTGCTAGTATCCTCCACCTTCCTATTGTTTTTATTTATTGTCATCACAATTCTATGTGCTAGTCCCCCTTTCTTCTTAGCGTTGTTGATTACCAAACCTGCTTCAGATTCATCTGCAACCTTAATAAAACCACTACGTTTCCCGTTTCTATCCCTTTTCCTTGGTAAAATGATATCCTTTATCTTACCACAAGATTTGAAAAACTCCCATAACCCTTTTAAAGTAGCCTCTAGAGGTAAGTTTACCATAAAAATGGTACTATCTCCGTTTTTATACTCCACCTTCTCACTCTTCTTCCTTCTCTGAACTTTAATCCATTCATTCGAGTTATTTCTTACTTCAGTATCTACCTTTGTTTTCACTATTTCAGCATATGATTTGTTAGTCGTAAGTACCATTTCACCGCTATTATTACAAACATCACCCAATGTACCATTATTTGGTACCTTTATTACCTTTAGGCTTCTCCAGTGTATCTGATTCAAAGCCTCCGTTATTGCTTGTTTGTCCCCCCTCCTAAACCTAGTCAAAACCTCCACGTCCACAATGTCATTGTTGCCTTCAATGAAGTCCCTTAAATTGAATTCTCCATTTCCCTTCATTGAAGTCCTTCCATCAATCTTGTTGTGCCGATTACTTTTCCGATCTTGATCATCAAGATTTCTTCCGATTGGATTTGAAATTTGAAAGTTTCCACCTTGAGAGCGTGCCTATTCTCTCCCCCTCTCCCCATTTTTTGTTATGATCGATGAAGGAAGATACTGGTTGTCTTCAATCGAAATACAATTATAAACTTTAAGACCCAAGAATTACAAGTTTCACAGTCCCTAGAATCAAGAAAAGAAGGTTAACAACCAGCCAAGACACACAGGACTTGAAGTCAAACGCTGAGGAGCAAGTGAACTCCCTGAACGATCAACCGAAAAGTAAGACCTCCTCCGTATGAAGCAAGGGGGGCAAGAACTAAGGGACTTCATCATTCCTACATCTTAGAACGAGAGTTAAAGGTTGAATGTTTGATAACTAACAACGAACGAGTTATCCTTTTTAAATCCAGAACAACAAGTAACAAAAGCTATGAAAGCCACGGTGACAAACAAGGTTTCCAAGAACTCTAGCTTGACTCCAATGCAAAGAATTTGGGCTCAAAAACAAGGAACTCAGGAACTTAAGAAATTTCATTCGATCTAACCGAGGCCACAAGGCCGAGGCACCTCAAGGAAGCCTCAAGGCCGAGTAGCCCTAACCGAAGTCCCTCGCGAAGGGCAACAGCCGAGCTCGCCCGACCGAGCACCTCCCGAAAGGCCATAGGCCGAAGTCACACGGTCGAAGACACCTGAAAGCAATTAAGAATCCCTTATTTCGACCAAAATCCTGGTCGAGACGACCAAGAATCCTAGTCGAAAAATCATTCGACCAAGCGAAAAATTGGTCCTTATTTCGACCAAGATCCTGGTCGAAACGACCAGGAATCCTGATCGAAAATCTGTTCGACCAAGAAGCTAGGACGACCCTTATTTCGATCAGAATCCTGACCTAAGGGTCAGCATTCCTGATCGAAAATCCTGACCTAAGGGTCAGTATCCTGATAAAAAATCCTGACCTAAGGGTCAGCATTCCTGATCGAAAGTCCGTCCGACCAAGCCAAAAGTTGGCCCTTACTTCGACCAAGATCCTGGTCGAAACGACTAGGAATCCTGATCGAAAATCTGTTCGACCAAGAAGCTAGGATGGCCCTTATTTCGATTAGAATCCTGACCTAAGGGTCAGCATTCCTGATCGAAAATCCTGACATAGGGGTCAGCATTCCTGATCGAAAATCCTGACCTAAGGGTCAGCATCCTGATCAAAAATCCTGACCTAAGGGTCAGCATTTCTGATCGAAAGTCCGCCCGACCAAGCCAAAAGTTGGCCCTGACTAGGAATCCTGATCGAAAATCTGTTCGACCAAGAAGCTAGGATGGCCCTTATTTCGATCAGAATCCTGACCTAAGGGTCAGCATTCCTGATCGAAAATCCTGACATAGAGGTCAGCATTCCTGATCGAAAATCCTGACCTAAGGGTCAGCATCCTGATCAAAAATCCTGACCTAAATGTCAGCATTTCTAATCGAAAATCCGTTCGACCAAGCCAAAAGTTGGCCCTTATTTCGACCAAGATCCTGGTCGAAACGACCAGGAATTCTGATCGAAAATCTGTTCGACCAAGAAGCTAGGAAGGCCCTTATTTCGCTCAGAATCCTGACCTAAGGGTCAGCATTCCTGATCGAAAATCCTGACCTAGGGGTCAGCATTCCTGATCGAAAATCCTGACCTAGGGGTCAGCATCCTGATCGAAATCCTGATCTAAAATACCACGAATCCTGGTACAAAAAAAAGGGGGTTATATAATGAAAATTTTTATGTGCCTAGAGTCATGAATGACCTCAACTCGGGACGAATTTTAAAGATTTGGGAACCAATGAGGCCAAAAATGCGATCTTAAATTACGAAAATATTAGGGCTGAGGACCCCTCTAAAATTACAAAAATTATTATTATTATTATTAAAAATAATAATAATAAAATCTTGGTCGAATTTTATTCGAGTGAAATTTTATCCAAGCGGGACACTTCCGATTCGGGGATCGAAATTATCCGGGATTCGGACAAAGAAAATATTATTATTGAATAATAATATTTTAAAATAAAAGAGATGCAAAAAAAAAAAAAACTGGGCGACCTCATTCCTGCTCGAAACGAGCAGGATTTCTGCTCTAAAACCGCTTCGACCAAAAACAAAGTAAGAGCTTATTTCGACGAGAAACGTGGTCGAAAGTTAAAGTTTTTGGCAAAAATGCAATTTGGTACCTCAAGTTCTGTACACTTTACAAAAGGAGTACTGCAGTTTACAAACTGACAGAAAGAATATTGGAGTTTATAATTTTTACGAAAAGACCCCTACTGTTTATATTTTTACAGAAAGGTCCCTGCACTTCGCATTTTGACGAAAAATACCTGTGGGTACATAAAAATTCCTAAATTATTAGGAAAAATTAAGAAAAATACCTGTGGGTACATAAAAATTCCTAAATTATTAGGAATAATTAAGGAAAATACCTGTGGGCACATAAAAATTCCTAAATTATTAGGAAAAATTAAGAAAAATACCTGTGGGTACATAAAAATTCCTAAATTATTAGGAAAAATTAAGAAAAATACCTGTGGGTACATAAAAATTCCTAATTTATTAGGAATAATTAAGGAAAATACCTGTGGGTACATAAAAATTACTAAATTATTAGCAATAATTAAGGAAAATACCTGTGGGTACATAAAAATTCCTAAATTATTAGGAAAAATTAAGAAAAATACCTCTGGGTACATAACAATTCCTAAATTATTAGGAAAAATTAAGAAAAATACTTGTAGGTACATAAAAATTCCTAAATTATTAGGAATAATTAAGAAAAATACATGTGGGTACATAAAAATTCCTAAATTATTAGGGAAAATTAAGAAAAATACCTGTGGGTACATAAAAATTCCTAAATTATTAGGAAAAATTAAGAAAAATACTTGTGGGTACATAAAAATTCCTAAATTATTAGGAATAATTAAGAAAAATACCTGTGTGTACATAAAAATTCATAAATTAATAGGAAAAATTAAGAAAAATACCCGTGGGTACATAAAAATTCCTAAATTATTAGGAAAAATTACGAAAAATACCTTTGTGTACATAAAAATTCCTAAATTATTAGGAATAATTAAGGAAAATACCAGTGGGTACATAAAAATTCCTAAATTATTAGGAAAAAACGAAAAATACCTGTGAGTACATAAAAATTCCTAAAATATTAGGAAAAGTACAGAAAAATACGAGGAAAATTATAGAAATATTTTCTCGACAAATTGAGCAATACTTTATGCTAATAATGCATAAATGCTCTATGAAAGTGTCGAAATTGTTAAAAGCAAGCACAAATTAAAGCCTTGAATAAGGCCAATCGTCGTAAATGTGTAGGTCGCTCCATACTTTACAATTAAGATGATACTTGTAAAACACTAGTGTACAATTATGAACCCTGACCCAAGTCTCGGAAAAGACCATTAAAACTTTAAGGAAAACCTGATCAGTTTTCCTAGAAGTTGGGAGGCAAATGATATGGGCTAAAAATAAGCCCTAAAGACACATTTAATATGGCATTAATTAGACCCAGCATGGTCCAAACGTGGGGCCCATTAATGAGGTCAGAATTCCTATTTTAATATTAATTTCGTAATTAATATTGAGGGAAATAAACAGCTCAGCAATAAGAGTTGGATAAGGATATTATCTCCATCAGACTTAGCCACCAAGGCATCCAATTCGATATGGAAACTGATTCCTACAAGGAATAGATCTGGAACCTTCCTCAAGGAAGACTTGTCCACCAAGTCTTTGACTCCTACCATAATTCTAAGGCTCCTACAGCCTATATAAAGGGCCTGACCCCTCATTCTCAGAACTACGTTTTTGGCTTGATTCTTGATATTCATCAAGGTACGTAGGCATCTTGTTAGGACCGAGTTAGTCCCCGACAACAAGAGCAGCCACCATTAAAGCTCGAAGCTCCCACCAACCCTAGTAGTTAATACGCAATAAATATACCATACTTTTTATTCCACAACATTTGGTGCCGTCTGTGGGAAGACAACATCAACCATGGTTCAAACACGAAGAACAACACCAGTTGTAACTGAGGCCGTGCCACTCAGCTCTACTCCACCCCTGACCCAATAGGCTCCCCCAGCATCAGGGGCAATCATCCAACAGGCTCCTCCAGCATCAGGGGTGATCACCCAGTCTCAAGTTTCTCAACAATCAGGGGCGATTCCCCACGTTGAGAGTACGCTGCCTCTGATCGACCAAGCAGGACGAGGAACCAACCCTCTTCAGATGGTGTTCTCTCCTCTTTTTAATCCTGACAACCCACCACCAGGGGTACAGATCCACACCACGGATCTCCCCTTGAATACTAACCCGAGGTATGGTCTGCCTATCCACCCTCTAGCTGCTCGGGGAGCAGGGCCAAGCGGACATGCCATGCAAATACAGGATCCATCCTATATTAGAGGATTGGGTCCTTATCAGGACGACTACTCTAGCCCCTATTCTGATGATTCGTCATCTGAGGATGATGATCGTGATGAACATCCAAGGAGGCGACGTTTTAGCAGAGAAACTCGAGCGAGGACCTAAGGAATCCATGATGGACCTCCACAAACGGCTGAGGAAAGGATTAAGGCTCATGAGGCTGAGATCCAAAGGCTAAAGGATGACATAACAAGGGAACAGGCAAGACAGAGTCTGACTCGACCCCCTCCAATCTCAGGAAGGATTCCCGTTATAGATTTGGAGAGGTCCTCAAGAAGACAGAAGAGGGATGATGTCCCAACAAGAGAAGCTATGAGTGTGGAAACCCCCAGGAGTAACCCCAAGGATCTCATGCCACTTGGAGATCCTGATGATCCCACACCCCCGTTTACTGAGGAGGTGATGAATGCTCATATTTCTAGGAAGTTTAAGATGCCAACAATTAAGGCTTATGATGGAACGGGTGATCCCGCAAATCACGTCAGGACGTTCTCGAACGCACTGCTGCTGCAGCCTGCAAGTGATGCCCTAAAGTGCAGAGCGTTCCCTCAAACCCTGTCGGGCATGGCTCAGAGATGGTATAGCCGATTGCCTGCGAACTATATTGGCTCTTTTAAGGAGTTGAGTGCCGCGTTCGTTAGCCAATTCATTAGCGGAAGGGTGCATGAGAAGAGCTCCGCATCTCTTATGTATGTAGTGCAAGGAAAGAATGAAAATTTGAGGGATTACCTCAAGCGATTCACTAAGGAGACCCTGAATATCACTGATTTGGAAAATAAGGTGGCAATGGTAGCCCTGGAACACGGAACCACTGACCTCTTCTTCAAGAGATCATTGGCGAAGCATCCCCCTGAGAACATGGCTGAGCTCCAACGAAGGGCTGATAAGTATATTAAAGCTGAGGATAGCTTGAAGAAAGAAACCACCGTAGGTGGAGGAGGAGGTAACAATGACTCCAAGAAGCGAAAGTAAGAACAGGACTATGATGATCAAGAGTATGATGCTAGGGACAAGTATCCCCGAACTAGCGAGGACTCCGACTCTGCCCCTAAGAAGAACCAAGGGTCAAGGTTCACTGAGTATGCAAGGTTGAATACTCCTAGGAGTCGAATCTTGTTGGACATTGAGAATGATAAGGATTTCAGATGGCCGAAGCCACTAAGGGGTGATCCCGCAAAGAGAAACCAGAATCAGTATTGCAGATTCCATAGAGACGTGGGGCATGACACTGACGATTGCAAGCAACTCAAAGATGAGATCGAGTTTTTGATCCGTAGATGGAAACTGAGGCACTTCACTAAGGGTGAAGACCGTGGTAATCAGAGAAGAGACTATAATAGAAGGGATGACGATCAAGATCGCAACCCACAGCCCCGAGGGCCAGTAATCAACATGATCTCAGGAGGCCCGACTGCGGCCGGGACAACTAGGAACTCTCGAAAGGCTTATGCCCGAGAGGTGATGCACATCGTGGGAGAGGCCCCGAAGCATGCAAAAACTGAGGTAGTGGTTAGTTTTGATGACTCAGACTTAGAAGGGGTGAAGTTCCCCCATGATGACCCGTTGGTCATAACTCCTGTGATTGGAAACTCAGAGGTGAAGCGAGTCTTGATAGACAATGGAGCTTCCGTTGACATTCTGTTTCATGATGCGTTTGTGAAGATGGGATACACTGATTCTCAGTTGACCCCCAATAACATGCCTATATACGGATTTAATGGAGTAAAATCCAAAGTTGAAGGGACTATTCAGCTGCCTGTAACTATTGGGCAAGAGCCCAAGGAGGCCACTCGGATGTTGAACTTCCTGGTAATCAAGGCGGATTCAACGTACAACGCTATCCTTGGAAGGACTGGACTTCATGCATTCAAGGCTGTTGCCTCAACCTATCATGTGAAGATCAAGTTCCCTACCAGGAATGGTGTTGGAGAACATAAAGGTGATCAGAAGATGGCACGAAGCTGTTATGTAGCCTCGTTAAGGCCTGATGGAGTCGGGGGGCAGGTCCTTCCGATTGAAGACATGGAAGTCCACAGTGGTAAGGAACACAAAGAAAGGTCAGCAGAGGACATCACACAGAAGCCTCGGACAGCCATTGAGGCTAAGGCGTTAACTGACTTTGTGGTTGAGTGTACCATTGACAACCAAGAAGTTGGGGGGCAGGAGGTAGTACCCCGAGCAGGAAGTGAACTGCAGAATAAGAATGAGGAGACCAGAAGGAGTGGCGGGTGCTCTATTTTGATGGAGCATCAAAAACAAAATCAAGTGGTGCAGGCCTAGTCTTGCAAAACCCCGATTGGGCTTAAGTTATCCTAGTAGGACTTAGCTTCATATTTATATAGTAGAAGTAGAAATAAGGTTCATTAAAACCATTGCAGAGCATGTTGCTCCGAGTAGGACAGTAGTACTCTATGTAAGGGTTGAACCCATTTCAAGTTATTAATGCAAGTTTGTTTTCCATTCATTGATTGAGATTTTATTTATGTGCCAAGCACCTGATGTGTGAGTCAAAGAAGACCAAGTGCCGAAAATAAAAGAATACACGAATGAAAACAAACGAATGCATACCCCGAATGGTAGAGTTAGGTTACAGCAGATAAGAGTTTAAGTCCTTGAAGGACCCTGGATAAAGACAAACGTTGAAGTCCTGAAGGAACACCCGCTGAAGAAACATATTGCATAGCCCGAAAGCCAATGGAAGGCTCATCAAGTGGGCAATCAAACTAGGAGAATTCGATGTTAAGTACAAACCTAGGACAGCCATCAAAGCTCAGGCTCTAGCTGACTTCGTGGTTGAATATACCATTGACAACCAAGAAGTTGGGGGGCAGGAGGTAATAGACCAGGAAGGTCAGCAAGGTGAGAAACCCCTAGAAGAGAAGAAGGAATATTGGATGCTCTATTTTGATGGGGCATCAAAAACAAAAAGCTCTATTTTCATGGGGCATCTAAAACAAAAACCAGTGGTGCAGGTTAAGTTCTGCAAAGCCCCGATGGGTTCACACTCGAGTATGCCTTGAAGTTGGACTTCCAAATAACCTACAACGAGGCGGAGTATGAAGCTCTGATAGCCGACCTAGACTGACAAGAGCCCTGAGGGTCAAGAACCTGAAAGTCTGTGGGGACTCAAAGTTGGTAGTCTCACAAGTCAATGGAGAGTTTCAGGTTAGAGAAAAGAATATGGCCAAATAGTTGAGGATTGTGAAAGCTGCGATAGCCCAGTTAGATGAGTGCCAGGTATATCCCAAGGGAGGAGAATACAAAGGTCGATGCCTTATCTCAATTCAAGGGTCGAGACCCATTTTGGGAGCGTCTACTTCCAAGTCCTGAAGACCCCCACCATCAATTTGAAATTGGTAGCACCAGTTGATGTAAGCTGAAGAATAGACCCTAAAGCTCATCTTGAGACTGGTTGGCTCCCTGATAATGCCTTGAAGGCACAGAAACAGTTAGTGAGAGTGTTGAGATGAGAGGTCCTTTGTCATTCCTTACTTAAAATCTTGAATCTCAAATCCCGACACAAAATTTTAGCCTTGATGGCCAAAAAGGCTGTCTGCCTCCAATCAAATTTGTCATTTGAAGTTTAAGGACTTGAATCAAGAGCCTTCAATCGAATATAAACCAAAGAAAGGTCCTGTGAGCATAAGAAGAAGGTTGGAAACCTAGAATCAAGAAAAGAAGGTTAACTACCAGCCAAGACACACCGGACTTGAAGTCAAACGCTGAGGAGCAAGTGAACTCCCTGAACGATCAACCGAAAAGTAAGACCTCCTCCGTATGAAGCAAGGGGGCAAGAACTAAGGGACTTCATCATTCCTACATCTTAGAACGAGAGTTAAAGGTTGAATGTTTGATAACTAACAACGAACGAGTTCTCCTTTTTAAATCCAGAACAACAAGTAACAAAAGCTATGAAAGCCACGGTGACAAACAAGGTTTCCAAGAACTCTAGCTCGACTCCAATGCAAAGAATTTGGGCTCAAAAACAAGGAACTCAGGAACTTAAGAAATTTCATTCGATCTAACCGAGGCCACAAGGCCGAGGCACCTCAAGGAAGCCTCAAGGCCGAGTAGCCCTAACCGAAGTCCCTCGCGAAGGGCAACAGCCGAGCTCGCCCGACCGAGCACCTCCCGAAAGGCCATAGGCCGAAGTCACACGGTCGAAGACACCTGAAAGCAATTAAGAATCCCTTATTTCGACCAAAATCCTGGTCGAGATGACCAAGAATCCTAGTCGAAAAATCATTCGACCAAGCGAAAAATTGGTCCTTATTTCGACCAAGATCCTGGTCGAAACGACCAGGAATCCTGATCGAAAATCTGTTCGACCAAGAAGCTAGGACGACCCTTATTTCGATCAGAATCCTGACCTAAGGGTCAGCATTCCTGATCGAAAATCATGACCTAAGGGTCAGCATCCTGATAAAAAATCCTGACCTAACGGTCAGCATTCCTGATCGAAAGTCCGTCCGACCAAGCCAAAAGTTGGCCCTTACTTCGACCAAGATCCTGGTCGAAACGACTAGGAATCCTGATCGAAAATCTGTCCGACCAAGAAGCTAGGATGGCCCTTATTTCGATCAGAATCCTGACCTAAGGGTCAGCATTCCTGATCGAAAATCCTGACATAGGGGTCAGCATTCTTGATCGAAAATCCTGACCTAAGGGTCAGCATCCTGATCAAAAATCCTGACCTAAGGGTCAGCATTTCTGATCGAAAGTCCGTCCGACCAATCCAAAAGTTGGCCCTGACTAGGAATCCTGATCGAAAATCTGTTCGACCAAGAAGCTAGGATGGCCCTTATTTCGATCAGAATCCTGACCTAAGGGTCAGCATTCCTGATCGAAAATCCTGACATAGAGGTCAGCATTCCTGATCGAAAATCCTGACCTAAGGGTCAGCATCCTGATCAAAAATCCTGACCTAAGGGTCAGCATTTCTGATCGAAAATCCGTTCGACCAAGCCAAAAGTTGGCCCTTATTTCGACCAAGATCCTGGTCGAAACGACCAGTAATTCTGATCGAAAATCTGTTCGACCAAGAAGCTAGGAAGGCCCTTATTTCGATCAGAATCCTGACCTAAGGGTCAGCATTCCTGATCGAAAATCCTGACCTAGGGGTCAGCATCCTGATCGAAATCCTGATCTAAAATACCACGAATCCTGGTACAAAAAAAAGGGGGTTATATAATGAAAATTTTTATGTGCCTAGAGTCATGAATGACTTCAATTCGGGACGAATTTTAAAGATTTGGGAACCAATGAGGCCAAAAATGCGATCTTAAATTACGAAAATATTAGGGCTGAGGACCCCTCTAAAATTACAAAAATTATTATTATTATTATTAAAAATAATAATAATAAAATCCGGGTCGAATTTTATTCGAGTGAAATTTTATCCAAGCGGGACACCTCCGATTCGGGGATCGAAATTATCCGGGATTCGGACAAAGAAAATATTATTATTGAATATTAATATTTTAAAATAAAAGAGATGCAAAAAAAAAAAAACTGGGCGACCTCATTCCTGCTCGAAACGAGCAGGATTTCTGCTCTAAAACCGCTTCGACCAAAAACAAAGTGAGAGCTTATTTCGACGAGAAACGTGGTCGAAAGTTAAAGTTTTTGGCAAAAATGCAATTTGGTACCTCAAGTTCTGTACACTTTACAAAAGGAGTACTGCAGTTTACAAACTGACAGAAAGAATATTGGAGTTTATAATTTTTACGAAAAGACCCCTACTGTTTATATTTTTACAGAAAGGTCCCTGCACTTCGCATTTTGACGAAAAATACCTGTGGGTACATAAAAATTCCTAAATTATTAGGAAAAATTAAGAAAAATACCTGTGGGTACATAAAAATTCGTAAATTATTAGGAAAAATTAAGAAAAATACCTGTGGGTACATAAAAATTCCTAAATTATTAGGAATAATTAAGGAAAATACCTGTGGGCACATAAAAATTCCTAAATTATTAGGAAAAATTAAGGAAAATACCTGTGGGTACATAAAAATTCCTAAATTATTAGGAAAAATTAAGGAAAATACCTGTGGGTACATAAAAATTCCTAAATTATTAGGAAAAATTAAGAAAAATACCTGTGGGTACATAAAAATTCCTAAATTATTAGGAATAATTAAGAAAAATACCTGTGGGTACATAAAAATTCCTAAATTATTAGGAAAAATTAAGAAAAATACCTGTGGGTACATAAAAATTCCTAAATTATTAGGAAAAATTAAGAAAAATACCTGTGGGTACATAAAAATTCTTAAATTATTAGGAATAATTAAGAAAAATACCTGTGGGTACATAAAAATTCCTAAATTATTAGGAAAAATTAAGAAAAATACCTGTGGGTACATAAAAATTCCTAAATTATTAGGAAAAATTACGAAAAATACCTGTGAGTACATAAAAATTCCTAAATTATTAGGAATAATTAAGGAAAATACCCGTGGGTACATAAAAATTCCTAAATTATTAGGAAAAAACGAAAAATACCTGTGAGTACATAAAAATTCCTAAAATATTAGGAAAAGTACAGAAAAATACGAGGAAAATTATAGAAATATTTTCTCGACAAATTGAGCAATACTTTATGCTAATAATGCATAAATGCTCTATGAAAGTGTCAAAATTGTTAAAAGCAAGCACAAATTAAAGCCTTGAATAAGGCCAATCGTCGTAAATGTGTAGGTCGCTCCATACTTTACAATTAAGATGATACTTGTAAAACACTAGTGTACAATTATGAACCCTGACCCAAGTCTCGGAAAAGACCATTAAAACTTTAAGGAAAACCTGATCAGTTTTCCTAGAAGTTGGGAGGCAAATGATATGGGCTAAAAATAAGCCCTAAAGACACATTTAATATGGCATTAATTAGACCCAGCATGGTCCAAATGTGGGGCCCATTAATGAGGTCAGAATTCCTATTTTAATATTAATTTCGTAATTAATATTGAGGGAAATAAACAGCTCAGCAATAAGAGTTGGATAAGGATATTATCTCCATCAGACTTAGCCACCAAGGCATCCAATTCGATATGGAAACTGATTCCTACAAGGAATAGATCTGGAACCTTCCTCAAGGAAGACTTGTCCACCAAGTCTTTGACTCCTACCATAATTCTAAGGCTCCTACAGCCTATATAAAGGGCCTGACCCCTCATTCTCAGAACTACGTTTTTGGCTTGATTCTTGATATTCATCAAGGTACGTAGGCATCTTGTTAGGACCGAGTTAGTCCCCGACAACAAGAGCAGCCACCATTAAAGCTCGAAGCTCCCACCAACCCTAGTAGTTAATACGCAATAAATATACCCTACTTTTTATTCCACAACAATACCTATGTGGCTGGGTAGAAATTTTTTATAAGGTTGCATTGAAATTTATACTCAAGTTGTTTATATCATTGGTGTGTTTGTTTATAAACATGTAGATATAGATTTAAGATTTGTCTGTACTTCCTTGCTTGCTTAGGTCTACCTTTAAATAAAGTGCTTGCTTATGTTCTTTAAAACTGCAGAAAATGCTTCAGGTTCCGCATCTTCAAACTCAGTTGGCATGGTATCGACGAAATGTCCTGCTAATATCTCTCAGAGTGATCAAGATCGTATTGTAACTTTACAAGAAGATGATGTGGCTGGTGAACAGAAGGAACAATGAGCCAAAAAGCCGAAGGTACTAACATCAGCTGTTTGGGAACACTTTAACCGTGTTAAAAGTCAAACAAAAGAAGGTACGCAGAAAATTGATGCTTTTTGTAAGTATTGTAATCAACGTTTCGATGGGGGAAGTAGTAAAGGAACAACCCATTTAAAAAATCACGCAGAAAAGTGTCGAATGAGGTTAATAAAAGTTCCTGTGTCTCAAAGACTTCTAGGAAAACAAGTTAGTAGTGAGGATTCTCAACCCAAATTAGGAGTTCATAAGTTTGATCCAGCTACGGAGAGATCTATGTTTGCCAAAATGCTTGCTAAACATGATTTGCCATTTTTGATGTCCGAATATGATTACTTTCGTCTTTGGATCTCTTACATAATGCCTTCTTACAAGCATCGGACTAGAAATACAGTAAAAACTGACTTGTTAGATGTGTATACGACTGAGAAAGATCGAATTTATAAGGAAATTGAAAATTTGAAATCTAGAGTTAGTCTTACCACTGATGGGTGGAAGCCCAAGCATCAAAACCGATCATACTTTTGTGTCACTTGTCACTATATTGATGATGATTGGGTTTTGCATAAGCGGATTATTTCTTTTCGTGTAGTTCCATACCCACATCATGGAGTAATCTAAGTGAGTGGTTGAAAGAGAGAATTTTAGAGTGGAATATTTATAACAAGCTATCTTCGATTGTTGTTGATAATGCTTCTAATAATTCGGGGATGCTTTCGGGTATCAAAACATGGTTAAATGGAAAAAAATCACTTGTTCACAATGGTGACATGTTTCATATGCGTTGTGTGCCACACATTCTTAATTTGATTGTGAAGAGCGGGTTAGAATTGCTAGATCAGTTAATTGAAAAAATTCAAAAAACTGCAAGATATATTGCATTATCTGTGCAACGAGATGAGAAGTTCACTCTTGCCTTGTCTCAAACCAAACTCAACACTAAGCGACGCATCCCCTTAGATGTGGACACCCGTTGGAACTCAACTTATGAAATGTTAGTTGCATATCTTGAACTCCGTCCTGCTATTGAACGTCTAAAAGAATTAGACTCTGATTATAAATATCTGCCTTCAGAAATTGAGTGGGAAAATGGAAAGAAAGTGTGTGAGTGTTTGAAGATCTTTTCAGACATAACAAAAAAACATTCCGGTGTCAAATATCCAACTGCAAATTTGTATTTTATTGATGTAATTGAAATTCGCAGAAGCATTAAGATTTGGGTTGAATCCGGTGATGAGTGGATTAGTCTGATGGGTTCAAAAATGCAACTTAAATTTGACAAGTATTGGGATGAATGCAATAAGTTGTTAACGGTTTCTGTCATTCTTGATCCTAGATATTAGATGGTCGTAGTCTCATATGCATATAAGTGTGTGTATGGTATCCATTCTGATTTTCATGTAGATGAGATACGTGAGTTTTTATTGCAGATTTTTAATGAATATTCTGATAAATTTGAAAAAAATAGTGAGTCTGTAGAAAAAGTGGGCAGTGGGGGAATAGTTGGAAGTTTAGTTGGTGGAGGATGGTTGGGTGGTTTCCAAGATTTTGTTGCAAATAGCAATTTAGCGGAACACTCCAGAAAAAGTGAGTTGGATGAATACTTAAAAGAAGGTTTGTTTCCAATGGATGTTGAAACTGAATTTGACATTCTTCATTGGTTGAAACTTAATGGTTCTAAATTCCCAATACTTGCACGGATGGCACAAGATATACTAGCTATACCAACTTCTTCGGTAGCATCCGAGAATTCTTTTAGTAAGTGTCAGAGAATTATCACAGACACTCGTTCCTCTTTAAATACTGATTCGGTTGAAACCTTAATGTGTGTCAAAGATTGGCTCCCGGACGTCAAGGATGGTAAAATTATTGGCTTCGGTTTCAATTAATGAATATTGTACTTCTGGTCCATGAATTTAAAATTATTTTTATTCTTAATTCTTTATAGGTAAATCTGAAAAAGTTGTCGAGGATGGTTCATCTACGATGTGTGATACAAGCTACAGTGACTGGGATTTAGACTTTTGAAGGTGAATTTTGCTCATTTTCTTCATTTTAATTTCTGCTCATTTTCTTCATTTTAATTTCTGCATTCTCAGTTTTCTTACATTTTACGGCTTTCTGTTATTTAATTGGTTGACTGGTTGTATACTGAAATTGTCAGCCAGGGTTAAATAGATCTTCCATATTTTCCTCAATCCCATGCTTGATTTAAAATCAAAAAAGTTTCTACTGTTTGGAATATCCAAAACAGGAATGCTTCCAATTTTTGCCAGATGCTTGTTCTTTATTCTTACGATTCTCATTTCAGATGATTTCAATTTATGTTTTATAACAGGCTTGGATGCTAGACGCATTTCGAAGTTCCTTGAACATAGGTAATTTATAGTCTGCTCTGTTCTCCATACTTGATTACCACTTATTGAAACAAGTGCTTGAAAAATATAAGTTATTAATAACTTCTGTGATGGAATGTTGATTCGCAGTTGGGAGTATATGCATTTACTTTCAAAATTCTTAAAACTTAAATTATGTAAATTTTGATGATTCACAGCATGAATGATAAATATATAGGAATCAGCATATGGACTCCCTTTGTCCTCAACTGTCCACTGTCCTTGTCTCCTCTGTCTTCATGATTTTCTACCTTTCATGTAGATCTCTCAAACATGAGCAATTGCTGTTTTATTCTCTTGATTTTGAATGAAACCCCCAGAGCGTTAAGGTCCATCTTCCACGAATTATTATCAATTTTTGTACTCAATAGTTTGCTGTCTGATGTTAACTTATCATCATTTATGACCACCTCTGCACAAAGAATTCATGGTTAGGTAAAAAAGTAAGTCATGAAAAGCAAGGAGCTAGTGTTGTGTGGCACATTTAATGACTCACTAATTGAAGAGCAACATGTGTCCAGAGTGACTGAAATAAGTCAATGAAGCTTGCGTAGCTCTAAATTTAGGAAGATTGAGATGAGTGGCCATTTCAACTCTCAAAGTGATTGAGATGAGTGGCCATTTCGACTCTCTAGTTTTAAACTCTGCTTGGTTACCATATACGTAAATTTACTGGCCCCATCAGTTTTATTAGCTCATCTGACATAGTCTAACCCCATAACTTCACTTATTGTAGATGAGTAAGGAAAGAATTTGATATAGTTGTTTAGGTGTACGACTTTGCTATTGAATAAACAAAGAATTAACAGAGGAAGGTCTTACTTCATTTTGAACTCCTGTAAATTACAAGCACATATAAATTGCTTACTAAGACTTCAACGAATCGACCTGATAGCTGTTGATTTTTTTTTCCCCGAGGTATTAATTTTTTTGGACATGATAGCTGTTTTATTCTATTTGCTTGCTTTTTTCAGGTTCTGCGGCAAATTGAAAACTGAAAAGGAGTGTGCTAAGATGATATTGTAGAGTCCTAGAGTGCAACAGATTCTGTTTTTTCTTTGTAAATTTGTCGCAAATATTTTTGAATTTGTGATCTATATGTTTTGTTCAAAAAGAAAGATTGGCCAGGATGCCCATGTTTGTGTAATTGTTTTAATATCTCTTGCTAAACTATGATTTCAAATCTACATTTGCTGTTGAATAGCTTAAGTTTTAATGAATAAATAGTCTGAACATTATTTTTGGTGATTTTTAAAAAACGGATCCAGATAATATCCGTATCCGGATATTATCCGACGGATACGGATTCGGACACATTTTTCCTCAAATTCCCGGATCCGGATACGAATCCGGATACGGTTTTCATTTCCCGGATACGAATTCGGATACAGGTGAATCCGGCTCCGTATTATCCGATTGACACCCCTACATGGCCATGCTCAAATATTGATTTGTTTTAATAGTCTACTCATTGATCAAGGAAACCCAGATTAAACGTTGAAGTGGATGACTGATTACATGGCTCGAGTTTAATCTATAATATTTGGTTAAAGAGATTATATTACACGGGAACATTATATCACGAAAGGTTTAATTTGATCACCAATTATTATTATTACTTGGGTAGCAATGATGTATTACTAGATGCCGCTCATTGTTTATAATTTTATTATTGGATATTAAAATTATTGCCAACGTAATAATAACCTAAAGGGTTACACAATATGAACGTTTAAAAGGAGTTTTTAATTTAAATTACAAATTTAAATAATTTATTAAATTCGAAATTGGATATTTAATTAATTGAGCTGGTCTTAATTAAAATTAAATAGAATTCGAATTTAATAGTAAAACCAAATCAGAATGGGTTTGGAGAAGCCCAATTCAATTTAAGGTTTTAGCCTAATCTCTCTTCCCTATAAATACATTATGATGTATTGTTTAGGATATACTTTGCAATTTGTTTTTAAAGAAAAAACCATAGCTGCTCAAAACGTTTGAGAGGCTAGAAAGAAAGAGAGAGATGCAGGTTCATCGGCTAGTGCCGGCTCCGGTGATCGTTGGACGATCAAGCGTTCTTGTAGACTACTTTGGCAACGTAGATCTCGAAGAGGGCTGCATGGTGATTGCTTTGGACCTCCATCTGTCATCAATTTTTAAAGCTTCTTTAAGGTAATCATCTAACTCCAAATTAAATATCATATTTTTGCATGGATCCTGCGGTAGGGTTTCGATTTTTATTCTTTTTCGAGTTTAATCCCGCTGCGTTTGTGTGCTCGAAACCCTTCAATGGCATCAGAGCTACTTGCAAAAACGTTTTAATTCAGTTATATGTTACAGTTTTGATATATATACGAGCATGTTTGATGATTGTCATGTATGATTCGTTTATTTTGATATATATGTATAAACTGTACGTTAATGCTGATTGAGATGATCATATGATGATTATATAATCTTTATATACACTGATATATATATATATATATATATATATATATATATATATATATATATATATATATATATAATGATTTATGTTTGTTCTTGATATGGGGATGGTATACGATACGATTTCTGTATACGCTCCGCAGATTTAGTGAAATCTGTGTCTAGTGTCCGATTTTCGCAAACGATATATGTTTTCTGACTGGAACCGAGCGTCTGAACAAAACTGATAGAATAGCTATCATCGACTCGTCTGTAAGGCGTTTGACGCAGTATAGTGCCTGAAAAAGGCGATTTATTGTCTTCAGAATTTGATTTTGATTTTCTAATTTTTGCGTGATATGATTTCTTTGATTCGATCATCTGAAATATGATATGATTTAACATGATTAGATAATATGACATGTTCTTTAATTGTTACTTGAGCATGGTGGATGGTTATGGCCTTGAGACCCATAGGATAGAGGTTTTTTGTTTATGGTTTGGTTTCTAAATAAGACTTGCATGTCGTCATTCCTTGTAATGATTAAATCTCGAATGTAACTCGAGTTTACTTATGTAAGTTGATTAGTATAGGTTGTATTTCTATTATCCTTGTAATTGTATTTGGAGAATGAAGGACGGCCAATCAAGGTGGAGCAAGGAGCAAGACAAAGGAGAAAGCAAGATTTGTAATGTTGTATTTATTTTAAACCTTAGACTGACCATTGATCCTTCCATTAGCTTGGAAGGATCTCATAGGATCAAGGCCATAACCAAGCATGTTTACATACTGAACTTTACATATTGATGTATGAATGTATGTGTAGAATACATAATGATGCATGCTTTAATTAGATTAATCATGTATGAATGTTTGTATTAGATACATCACCCATGCCATGCCTGCTTAAACAAGATAAAATCTGTAACGACTTGAGATTTTATAATTAAACATAATGATTATGAGATTTCTGTGTTTATGAAACACGGAACTAGATACGAATTTTCAATGATTTTGATATGGGGAGATTTTGTCAACAACGGATCATGCCTATAAGGAAGTCGGGTATTAAGTGAGACCACTGTGTCTTCTCTAACAACCTGGAAATCAAACCATTGATGAATAAATTTAAAGTATTTAATTCAAGGAAAAATTAGGAATCTCTTTATGATGGGATCATGATCGTTTCAATTAAAAACCCTTAAGTATAAATATTAAGTTTAAGATGCCTTCCAATGGGAAACACTCGTCAAGACCTAGATCGACAAAGGGTGGGTTCGCCAAAGCGAAGTACCCTCATTTATTGTGGTAAGGTGCGATGGAGTAAATTAGTGATACCTAACTGTTAGACCATTGGGTTGGACTTAACTAAGTGACCACAATAGGATTGTGAACTTAGAGGCATAGAGTTTGGTAAGATTTATTGGATAAATGTGAACAAATGTTGTTAAGTGAACAAAAGTTGTTCTACCAAACTATCCAAGAGTTATATATGATATAATTGACAAATATTGTCTACATAAATAATCATTTTAAGGAGAAAAGCCAAAGCTGACCTTAAAAGTGACGAAATACGGATCTTGGCTCACTAGAAAGGTTTAGAGAAACTTTTCCGGATTGATAGGTAAGGCTATTAATTTGATAAAAATAGTGGGAGATAAATATTCTGAATATATATGAATAATCACTTGAACATAACTTAATAATTCCGTAGACTAATTCTTTTATGGATTTTTAACATTGTAGATATTTTAATGGCAAACAAATCAAACAACTTCTCTGTACGATTAGTCCTTGAGAAGGACAAGTTGACATGAACTAACTTCCTAGACTGGCAAAGGAATTTGAGGATTGTCCTCAGGCAGGAGCGAAAGCTCTATGACATAGATATTCCTCGTCCTGGACCTCTTCCTGAAGGTGTAACAGAGGATCAACGAAATGCTTATAAGAAACATTTGGATGATGACATCGTTGTCACCTGTCTTATGCTTGCAAATATGAGTCCTGAGCTTCAGAAACAGCATGAGAATTTTGATTCTTATATCATGATGGCTGGAGGCCATGAAATCTAAGATTGATTCCATGTACGAAAAACCAAGTATGGACTTTGGTTGAACCACCTGAAGGGGTAAAACCCATAGAGTGCAAGTGGGTTTTCAAGAAGAAAAACTGACATGGATGAAAATTTACAGACCTACAAGGCAAGACTAGTGGCGAAAGGTTTCAAGCAAATTCATGGTATTGACTATGATGAAACTTTCTCACCGGTGGCTATGGTCAAATCCATCAGGATTTTGCTTGCGATAGCAGCTTATTATGACTATGAAATCTGGCAAATGGATGTCAAGACTGCTTTCTTAAATGGGATCTTAGAAGAGGAAGTGTACATGACACAACCTGAAGGTTTTGTCAATTCAAAGTTTGCTAGAATGGTTTATAAGTTGCGACGATCCATTTATGGATTGAAGCAGGCCTCAAGGAGATGGAACATCCATTTTGATGAAACAGTCAAGGAGTTTGGCTTCATACAAAATGAGGATGAGCCGTGTGTTTACAAGAAGGTTAGTGGGATCCATTTCCTGGTATTATATGTAGATGACATATTACTAATAGGGAATGACATTCCTTCTCTAAAGGTTGGGAAAAAGTTTCTCATTGAAAGACTTAGGCAATCAGTTAAACCCACTAACCTTCTCTAATGACATTCAGTTAAACCCACTACCTTGATATAATTAAAACCCAATTTCAATATTTCATCTTGCAAATTTTCAGTCGTTTCGTCCAACCAAGTGAGACCTACCAAGCTTTGCATCAAACCAATTTCTACTTCCTCATCTATGACTGCCTCTGTATATTCAAACATCTTTTTGCTGCAATCTTCCATTAGAACTGTAGCCTTAGGGACCTTACCATCAGATTTGCTACCCAGATTGTTCTCTTTAACCTTGCTAGTATCCTCCACCTCCCTATCGTTTTTATTTATTGTCATCACAATTCTATGTGCTAGTCCCCCTTTCTTCTTAGCGTTGTTGATTACCAAACCTGCTTCAGATTCATCTGCAACCTTAATAAAACCATTACGTTTCCCGTTTCTATCCCTTTTCCTTGGTAAAATGATATCCTTTATCTTACCACAAGATTTGAAAAACTCCCATAACCCCTTTTGAAGTAGCCTCTAGAGGTAAGTTTACCATAAAAATGGTACTATCTCCGTTTTTATACTCCACCTTCTCACTCTTTTTCCTTCTCTGAACTTTAATCCATTCATTCGAGTTATTTCTTACTTCAGTATCTACCTTTGTTTTCACTATTTCAGCATATGATTTGTTAGTCGTAAGTACCATTTCACCGCTATTATTACAAACATCACCCAATGTACCATTATTTGGTACCTTTATTACCTTTAGGCTTCTCCAGTGTATCTGATTCAAAGCCTCCGTTATTGCTTGTTTGTCCCCCCTCCTAAACCTAGTCAAAACCTCCACGTCCACAATGTCATTGTTGCCTTCAATGAAGTCCCTTAAATTGAATTCTCCATTTCCCTTCATTGAAGTCCTTCCATCAATCTTGTTGTGCCGATTACTTTTCCGATCTTGATCATCAAGATTTCTTCCGATTGGATTTGAAATTTGAAAGTTTCCACCTTGAGAGCGTGCCTATTCTCTCCCCCTCTCCCCATTTTTCGTTATGATCGATGAAGGAAGATACTGGTTGTCTTCAATCGAAATACAATTATAAACTTTAAGACCCAAGAATTACAAGTTTCACAGTCCTCTTATTAATCTCCTGATTCAATAATCGAACTATGTCTACCAAATCATGAACAAGAGTTATGAATGCTCTCCAAATTCATCACAATTCCTATAGATACAATTAAAGGTTCACGACTCCTTTAATTGGGTTAAGGCCTCAATGATAGATTAGCAAAAGTAGAGAATTCGCAATACAATCAAACAAACATATATCACCAACGAATACTACTCAATTCTCGGATTAGAAAATTAGTTACCCATGCTAGATAAAGAAAACAAGCATATGTTAATGGGTAAAATCATGATTACAAGAGTTTAGAGTATAGAAAATACAACTTGAAGAATCTCTTAAAGCTTGGATGGAATCCCTTCGATCCTTGCTCTCTTGTTCTGTCACCAAGTGCTTCTCTATCTCTCTCGTTAGAATAATACAATCAAAACCCTCGTTCCCTTATTAATAACCTCAGATGGACTTTTTAAAGTTATACATGGTAACTAAAAACTAATTACAATTGAATAAATAAATCTATTTTTATCCAGCTCAAGACCCCCGAATGTGATGCGCAGGCCCCCTGAGCTTGCTGAAGCTTCCCTCAAGGCCCCTGAGTGCGAGGCTCAGGTCCTGACGCTCCAAATACTGTAAATTCTGGTTTGCTCAAGGCCCTTGAGCCAAGGCTCATGACCTATTTTCTCCAATTCTTGTCTTCTTCCAACGTGTCCTTTTATCCCTTACATCTTACTCCATTGAAATATTCTAGAAACATAGAAAATACCCACTTAGCATCCATCCAAGTTAAATAACAACTAACATTATTTATATAGGACAAAAGCATCATAAAACAAGGCTAATGAGGATTAATATGAAGAAAAATATCTATATTTTAACCATACATCAAATACCCCCCAATTTAACCTTTGCTCGTCCACGAGTAAAACTAATATAATACAACTATATACAACTAACTGGTACCATTTCTGTACGTGATCACGGTTTCATTTGGCATATGCAACAAGCCCTTTAAACCCCTAGGTAGCCCTAGTGAACGAGTAAGGTCTCGTGAGGGCCTATAGTGAATGTATCTACAAAATCCATCTAACTCATGTAAAAGATTGCAAGCCAATACAACACCACACATACAAGTCCTCACATGCCACATCAACTTAAGAATCAAAGTGAATAATGCAATGCCTTAGTATCGAAGGTGCAAGTATTCACATAGTCTACTCAATGAATATGCATAAGTTCTCAAAAGTTCATGTCAAGTGTAAGAATAAGTTGGTAACCATGCTAAGCCCATAAGAGTACATCTTCAAGTCAAAACTTGGAATCTCAAATGCAAAAACAAATAATAACTCACCTTTCATTCAAAAGAATATTCACTCAAGAACAAGGGTAAGTGTATCACTCAATTCTAACAAAATCATAGGATAGATCCCAAACTGATAACACACAACTTGAATGTGGATCCAGAACGGAAGACGGTGAAACAAAAGAAGAGAAATTTTGCACCTAAGAGACAAGAGGCCATAAAGTAGGAGGTTGACAAACTCCTAAAGGCAGGGTTTATTGAGGAAATCCAGTTCCCAGAATGGTTGGCAAATCCTATCATGGTCAAAAAGGCCAATGGAAAGTGGAGGATGTGCATAGACTTCACCGATCTAATTGATACATGCCCAAAGGACTGTTTCCCCTTGCCAAGGATCGATATGTTGATAGATACTATGGCTGGGAACGAGATGCTGAGTTTCATGGATGGTTTCAGTGGCTACAACCAAATTACGATGCATAAGGATGACATTCCTAAGGTATTATTCATCACTGATTTTGGTGTGTTTTGCTACCTGGCCGTGGCCTTTGGACTGAAGAATGTAGGAGCCACCTATCAGAGGTTGGTAAATAAGATCTTTGCCCATCTCATTGAGAAAACTATGGAATTTTATGTGGATGACATGTTGGTGAAAATCCTACACAAGGCAGATCACATTGATCACCTATGTGAGGCATTTGAAGTGTTGAGGCACCATAAGATGATGTTGAAGCCGACCAAGTGTGATTTCGGTGTTGGGTCAGGAAAGTTCTTGGGTCTCAAGATCTCGAAATGGGGAATCGAGGCTAACCCCGACAAAATTAAGGCTATCCTAGACATGGAACCACCACGTTCCATAAGGGACGTACAGAAATTAACCGGGAGAATTGCTGCGTTGGGGAGATTCATCTCCAAATCGGGAGACAAGTGTTTACCGTTCTTCAAAACTCTAAAGAAGGTAAAAAATTTTAAATGGGCCGAGGAAAGCCAAGAGGCCTTCGAGCAGGAGAAGAAGTATATGGTCGAGGCCTCATTGCTAGCCAAGACAAGTACATGAGAAATCCTCTCTCTACTTGGCAATCTCAGATCAAGTAGTGAGTGTTGTGCTTGTGAAGGAAGAAGACAAGGTTCGGAAACCCGTATACTATGTGAGCAAAGTTTTACACGGAGTAGAGTTGAATTACTCCACCATTGAGAAGTTTGCCTTAGCATTGGTGACTGCCTCTAGAAAATTATGACCCTACTTTCAAGCGCATAAGATTGAGGTCCTTACAGGACAACCATTGAGGAATATTTTGCATAGCCCCAAAGCCAGTGGTAGGCTCATCAATTGGGCAATTGAGTTGGGAGAATTTGATGTTAAATACAAGCCAAGGACGGCCATTAAAGCATAAGCATTGGCTGACTTCGTGGTTGAATGTACCATCGATGTGACTCCCCCAAAATCCGGGGTCAGGATTTGGTGCCACAAACCAATACAATTAAGTATGACTTAATTATACAAATGACCCCTCACCGAGGATCGATCTCAGGTTATGGTATGAAACAAGAATCTAAATTACAACAATTATTACAACTAGCATACCTTCTTATCCATAGCGCAGTCTGATACTAAGTATGTCCGTGCTAATACTGAAATCTATACTTTATAAAATATCTCCTCGCTCTCATTCGGCTTGCAATACATAGGTAGCCAACCATTAACCCTAACTGAAAAGGAAGGGTAAAACAAAGCAAGAGTGAGCCAACAATGCTCAGCAAGTTAATAATATAGTGAAACAACAATATCCTGATAATTCATTGATGAACAATATCAATGATTACTTATCTCAAAGGAGAAACTCAATTTTCAACATATGATTAAACTTTCCATTTTCTTCAAACCATCACTTTTCATGAAAACATTTCTCTTTTTAAAATCATTCCATCATTAAAACATATTTTTCATGAAACCTTTTAAAACATTTTCATTGATTGGAGTTTTTCCACGACTACAGACAATACGGGTGATCAGCCACGTAAAGTCCCCATACCAGACACGAAGTCCCTCTGGACATAAAATTGGGTTCCCAATTACGCAACACATTGGCCTTTCAAATGCTGGACTGGGCACACTCCTAGCCTCTTACGCTAAAAAATGCTGGACCGGCGTCACCCGGCCTCTTACGCCTCCAATCTGAAGAAATCCGTAGAATACATTTAAACGGAATCACCCACATTAAAACTTTTAAAACCTTTAAAACATTTCACTTTTAAGTCCTTTATACTCACTGATAATAGATCAGCCCAGTATAAGGAATTTTTAAAAATATCTTTAATAATTAAACCATTTTTATTGAGTAACAATACAAGATTAAGAGTCAGGGAAGCAATTGATATAGGGAATCCATAAACAAAAAAGCAATAAAATTTAACTAAACATGGCATGGTTCAACAAAATTGAATCATATATCAACAAGGAAACATTAATCAATTAAGAAACGAAACAACTGTTAAGATTCTCGAAATTGGACATCAATTTATAAGGAAATCATGGAATACAGGAATCTGAAGTTCAATTGAAAAATTGGGCTACTACACTGGTCATAAACTAATGAAGAGTCGTTAGTTAATAAATAACAAAACAAGTGTTAGGATTCTAGAATTTAATTCAAGGATTATGAAATCTGGTTTCGCTGGTATGGTATAAAGGAATAAGCATAGGGAAAAGACTATGATAAAACAAGGCAATAATTATAAGTCAATGATTATAGTTCGACAAGAAACACGGTAAATAATAGGGTACATCAGTTTAAATAATGATTCATAAGGATAAGCAAGGTACATATGTTTCAACAATAATTTATAAGGAATAAACAATAAGGTATAAAGGGTTCAATAAGAATTAAAAAGGAATAGCAGTATGGTATAAGAATTTAAATAACAATCCATAAACAATTCAAGAAATCTGAATTTCAATACAAGGTTCGAGTCACTTGAAACAAAAGAATGGGGTGTAGACCCTAGCAACACGACTTGGAAGAAAACTATAAATAATAGAAACACACTTACATCATTCAGAATGAAAATGAAGGATACAGATACTTGCAAAAAGAAATTTTAAAGAACAACATAGAATTAAAGGGACAGGTTCACATCACTTGAACAATAAGTGAGGGATAGTATACTTGCCTCAATACACGCAGTTTCCAATTCCAACATCTCAATCATTTACTCACTTTACATCAGACTCTACTTCTTATTCGTTGGCCTTTACTTGGTCGTACATTCATCTCACCTTCATCACTTGTCAGTCCCGATAATTATCTCCTTTCTCTACATTCCATCTACACGTGCACTGGCTCTTAGCTGGCCTCCTATTCGTACCTATATACAGGTAAAGTACTTTTTCAATAAGATAATAACCTTAACCGTCTAACTCTATTCTACCCAATCGTGTCCTATTATGCTTTACAATATAACACATATAGCACGTACCAATCATATTCTTAAAAAGTACAGTATAACCATATAAACCACGTAGGAACTTAGCACGTATTATTCACTTATATTTATATCTCATAACACACATATAACACTTGCACACCAGAAATCTGTCAAAATACTATAAGGATTATAAAATAATTCTAATAAAAATTTGGACAGCACCTCCTCTAAAATATGACCTAACCTTTCGGAAATATATTCAACATAATCAACAATCCAATAATCATTTACCAACTCTTTTTATACTTACAATACGAAAAATATACTAACATACAGACTTGGCATGCCTCTGACGCTCCATAACTTAACACATAAAGTATAAGCATATCACAATGCGATCAAAATGTACATATAGATTATTTTATACTTATAACTATATTTATACACTTAGTGATGATTTAACAAGTATAATTATCATTATTAACATCACAGACCACATACTTAAGTCACGTCTAGCACATTCTTACATCCAACAAAGGTTTATAAATACAAACACCTAATCGATTATAACCTTAATAACCAACTCCCGATTACCTCACAATCTCAACTAATTTTATAACTGATAACAAGTTCTTATTAGCTTTACAACATAATCATATTTTTTTTTAGCTCTTTAGTAAACCACTAATCATAATTTCTCTCTCATTATATGCATTTATTCTTTTGGTTTTTCTTTCTTGGCTCTATCTCAATTCCTGCTTAATACTGCGGCATATACACTAACTATTACATTATTACAATCAAATACCCACTGGCATACTATCCAGCACATTAATACAGACCCCCAAGTACACATACACTACATTCATAATACACCAGACTCAACCCAATTCATATAGAAAAAGTCAACTAAAGCCGACAATTACAATCAACATTAAACCGAACCCAAAGCCAAGAAAAGATTTAATTTAAGAATATACACTTGACTCAGCTGCAACAAGTAATTTCCCATATAGCATCAGTTCATGAGAGAATTCGAAATCTGAATAACCGGTAACCACATAACTTTCGAATACTTAATATTTTTACACCAAAAACTACTAAAATATTTAAACAGCACATACAATCACAGTCACTATACCACACACGCACGTTTGGACACACACACACCCAAGCGCTCATACGCGCACAGCAACACACAATTGCCACAGCAAATCCCTCGCACAGCAATTCGTCACACATACACGCACCCAGTAGAAGCGGAGAACAGAAGAGGGGGATCATTTTAGCTTTTCAATTCACACGGCAAACATCAGCCTCACCACACACACTATTCGAATCACAGCACACACATAGGGTCTGTCAAACACACACTCACTCTTTTTACACACCCATCACAATCGATAATCAACACAGGGGAGGGAAAACTGGAGCACAACCGAGCATTCAAGACCACTCACACCCAAGCTTCAACACGCTACACAACACACATAGAGCTTGCACGAAATTGCACACACAGCAACGCAAAATCGCACACACAGACCACTGAATTGCAGTTTATAGGAGATGAGAGGAATGGGTCGTGAGAGAGAGTGAACACAACAGGACGAGGGACTCAACTGGAACTGCTTAGGGAATTTGGGGGTTTTAATTGCAGCCATCAAGGAGAGAGTAGAGAGAATTGCGAGACGAAAAGATTGAGAGAGGTTGTAGAGAAAATGAGAGAGAGAGAGAGAGAGAGTTCTAGAGAACTCGTGATAAAACCCGAGCAAAAACAAAGTCCAGCAACAATTTAGGGAAAAATATCAATTTAGGGATTGAAAGGAAGGACAAAAAGGTTTTTTTTTCACCATGCTGAATCACAATTTAAGTATTAACTGAATAACTTCTAAAAATCGAATTTAAATTGAAAATTTGCGAAAAATTAAACTTTTCATTTTTTTTAAATAAAGAGTATAAAATTACGAACACCCACATATTTTTAAAATAATTTTAGGATCAAAAATGAATTAAATAGGAATTTTACAAGTTTTGATCCTTTAAATACAATAAAACCCTTAAAATCATTTTAAAATACGTAAACACCCAAATTAATTTTCCCATAAATTTTAAAAACTAAATAATATTATAAAGAAGATAACACAAAAGATTTCGGGATTTTTAACTACTCCGCTGATTTTATAAAAATCTCAGAAGATCAATAATGCATATTTAAATAGATTTTTTATCGTTAAAAATTTAAATAAAATATACAGACTTACACATTACACATACATCACTATATAAACATGTAAACATGATGTCACATACATTTAATCCGAAAAAATTTTCACACCATATAATCCACATTTAATATTAAATAATAATAATTATAAGTACGATATTTTCTAGGGCGTTATATACTTCCCCCTTTAATAGGATTCTGTCCTCGGAATCGACCGTAGGAAAATATATGACGGTATTCTCAAACATTTCTCTTCCAATTTCCAAGTCATTTCTTACATTCTAGAATTCCTTTATTTCATTTCATATTCTCTCGCTAGGCTCATCCTGTAAGCCCGCAGATTCCAACATAAACTTAAACCTTTGGTTTACATGTCTCGTTAATTCTAGATACTGATCACTTGCACATGACGATCCTTTTCTACCGAAAATCGGACATGACCTATTCGTATAGTGGACTATGCCCTGTATTAAAGTACCTCAATTACTAATCCAATCATCCATAACCAATTCATTCATATATAATACTGAAATAAAACCTGCCTTGACTTGCAGGAAACATAATAGCGAAAAATTTGCCTTGACTTGCAGTAAACAGGTAATATAATTAAATCTTTAACACAAAATCCATGCGACTAAAAAAATTGATACAACTTCCATGCTTCTACTCATAATCAGATTGCCCCGGATAAAACTTTGAGAAAAAAAATATTAAGAAATCCCCCAATCATTCTTACTCCACTTTCAACGTACAGTATTACTCGCGAAGGGAATAACTGGGAAACTTCTATCCATCCATAATCCCATTGTTTTACTGAGTTCCCAATTTTAATCAAGATGGAAAACAACTAACTCTGACACCCAAAATTTCGAAACTAGTGACCATTTACCTTGAAACATATATATCTTATTTGCAATACAAACTATCCCGGGGTCACTACCCCTCAATACTATTCAAAATCAAACTTTCAACCCAATTAAACTCCAACTTAATATCTGTAACAACCCGATTTTTCGGATCGTTAACTAATAGACAAATATCATAATAAAATCTAAATTATATTTAATCGATATAGGAAAGAACCGAAAATCCTGATAAATATCATTGTTTTAAATCTTCAAAATGAAAATACTGAAAAGTTTGAAAACAACCCTAACAAGTCCTCAAATTTATTTATACTACTATATAGACTGTAGCTAAAGGCTGGGCACCACTCATCTCAAATCCCCGTTAATCCTTGATTACCTGCAGAAAGGGAACAATAAAGAGTGAGCGAAAAACCCCAGTACGAATAAAATTTAAAAGAAAATCATATTTTAAATAGCCGAGTGATTTATGTCTTACCGACAAAGAATTTTCAAATCAAATCTACATATAGAATTAAACAAGACAACTAACAAGAATAAAATACTGAATCAAAGCAGAACAAATATAAGGCTGAATCGAGTAAGGTATGTATCCATAAGGGTCTCTTATACAAATATGTACTCGCACAAGGCGAAGTACAAAACAGAGAATTCTTCCCCGGTAATCCACGAGAAGAAAATAAATGAAATGCACAAAGCATTTCTATAATACAGAGAATCCTTCTTCGGTCATCTGGAAGAAGAAAACACACAATAACGATCATGATCTATACATAATCTTATACCCCAGAGATGTGCTCGTATACTCACAGCACCGATACGAGTAAGTGCCGAGTTCACCAGACACTCCGAACTCCACGAACTCGTCTATGATTTAACCACATAGATAGGTCTAAGAGCCCAACAAATAGGTTACTGAAATATTGCCAGACTCGTTGCACATGACAAAATTAACAGAACAATGTTGTTATATAATATCGAAACGTGGAAACAAATCAAATATATATGAGCTGGCAATAAAAATTCCAACAATAAGGGAGATAAAACGAAAATAAGAATGTGCACTAAAAGTACACATAGAATACAAGGGTCACAATTTTATAAAATTGAATCGGCAATAAATATCACGAGTAAAGAATAAAATTTTATAATGAGAAAGATAACAAATAACTCTTATCAAGGAGAGTACAAAAGGAGACAATTAATAAATTTGACTCAACAATTTTAATGAATATTTATAATTTAAATGGAGAAAGAAAAGAATGAAGAATTCGTACCTTAATATAACGTCTAAGTTAATCCAATAAAAATAAAAAAATCTGTTATTAGTTTCGAACTCAATCTAATCATAAAATAATATAAATAATTTTAACAACCATACTTCCATGATAAAATTACATGTCACTCATTAAATAATTAATATAAATATAACATGCATATTATTTGTGAATTCATATTTAAACAAATTAATAAAGAACACATTAGTTACTAGCAAACACTACTCTACTCACCTAAGCATGCGGATAACATATTCAGTTTAAATCTAACTCTAGCTAATTTACCTATTTCGGTATATGCATAGCTATAGCCAGACTTGACCACATGTCACAAAAAATCAAAAACCACTTCATACTTGAATTTGCTAAGGAAATGTATACATTAAGTTAATGCTAACTAATACTCACTGACCAAACCCCTGTACATATAATTTCTTACTAATCTATATTGATCATGTATGCCTTGACGTAAACAAAAATTAACAATTTTGATAATTAAATTAAATGAAATAAAATTATACTACAATATGTTATAAAATTCCATCACAAAATTTATGTTGCAAATAAGTATTTATTCTAATTAGTTATTCTAATTAGTTGTGAAATCCAAATGTAATTTATAAAAATATATTTACATTTAAAAGGATAGTAATCTCAACTCAATATTTGAAAATATTTTCACTATAACAATCACTAGAATCAAATTGAAAAATATCGTATTCATGTAATTAATAGGATACCCTTAAAAACTTTAGTATGATGTGCGGTTGCAGATAGTACAATTAGCAAACAAAAGTAAATATGAGATGCTTATAAAAAAACATGTTGCATACATATAATAATTATAACATAGGTGAATAATGATTTAAGAGTTCATGCATAGCGGTCAAAATTATAACCAGAGATATGTACATGAATCCTGATTGTGAACACTAGCCTCAAAGAATTCAAAAGAAGGTTCCCACAAACATATGAATCTAAATATATTTATAAGTAATCAATTTTACGTTCTAGAAACGGATGACTGATACCTGCAAGAATTTTGTTGTCTCTTTTACGCAGCCCTCCCTGTTTATTCCCACTATGTTTCGTACGGCTAAGCTCCAAATACAATTTTATGTTTTACATACTACTAATCACTTCTTAACCTAATAGCATACAAATTCATCTAATTATGGGCTTCTAGTGTGGGCTAACCAATAAATTTAATTAACGGTCATTAATATTAATATATATTAAATCACACATATACATATCAATTAGATCCAAATAATTATATGTAATTACTAAAATAAATGTGAACAAAATATTAAAATCTATTTTAGTTAATAAAAGGAATTAAAATAAAAATAATGTCTAAAATTATGGGATATTACATTTATGTGACAACCCGGGTCAAATCCCGAGCCTTTTTCGAAAATCGGGTCGAGTCCCGATTCCGAATCCGAAATAAACCAAAGTAAACTGGCCCAAATGCAGCCAACTTGGGTAATCCACAAGCCCACCACAGGCCCCTAAAAGATCATGATTTGTTAGTGCACTTAGTAGTAGTACTTTGCCTTATAAACTAAACTAAAGTCTCAAATCTCCTCGATGTAGGACTAGGGTGTTACAAATTCCCCTACTTAAACTCCTGACGTCCTCGACAGGCCTGAACGGATAGCCCATAGGTCCAAGATCGTTCCTCTCTAGCCATTGTGGGATAATACCGCCTGGCTTCGTGTCCGCACCTCCGAATCTCTGTCCAATGTGGGATAATACCACCAGCCTTCGTGTCCCCACCTCCGGCAACTTAACGAATCAAGCTTTCGAGAGTCGGCTCTAGTACCATATGTGACAACCCGGGTCAAATCCCGAGCCTTTTTCGAAAATTGGGTCGAGTCCCGATTCCGAATCCGAAATAAGCCAAAGTAAACTGGCCCAAATGCAGCCAACTTGGGTAATCCACAAACCCACCACAGGCCCCCAAAAGATCATGATTTGTTGGTGAACTTAGTAGTAGTACTTTGCCTTATAAACTAAACTGAAGTCCCAAATCTCCTCGATGTGGGACTGGGGTGTTACAATATCCCTTAATTCCGAACCATTACTCTACATATCTTATAAATCGTCAAAATTTAAACTCTACACATTATAACTCCCATATTTATCAATAACTTATTTCCATGAACTATTTCATTCATCTTACATTCATCAACTTCACTTTCCGCTTCCGTCAACTCCGCTTAGTACTTCCTACTTTCCTCTAACGATTCGTTCACAATAATCTGGACCTTTGGATCTTCCATCTATAACTTCACAAATTCTTTGAACATTTCATTGAGCATTTTATGCTTATTTAATCTTTCCTGGTTCATCCGGTTGCACTGACATCTGAGCGGTTTTCGATCTCTTCTTTGACTCCTAAAAGCTCTCTTCACCTTTATCCATTCATTTCTTGACTTGTAGGCTTGTCTACTGTTGTAGCTATCTTGGTAAAATCTTTGAAAACCTTCAATAATTCTTAGCTAGTCTTTCAAAGTTTTTGATCTCCGCTAGCGTCTTAGGTCTTTCCCGATTCACTAATGCTTCGTCGTCCAACATTCACTTCGATCCTTTTGTCATATCCTGAAAATTATAGTTCTTCCAGTTGCAAAGCTCGTACTTAGAAATCGTATATACGCACTTCTCATGTTCTTGAATTTCTTGAGATGTCTTTTTATTTTTGCTGACAATCTTAGTAATTCATTCATACATATATCCAAAAGTCATAAGCCACTGAAATCTGCTCCAATTTAATTGTCTCATTCCCATGTGCGTAATAAACTTTAGAATCTTGTCATGATAATCTTTTGGTTTGCGTGATCATTAAAACTCCGTTGTCTGCCCTTGGTCTTGAAACACAACTTCTACATTTCTTGGGAATCATAACTTCGCTTTCTTGTCGTTATACCTTGCTTGCACCTCGTAATCGGACAATCGATTCGATCCTATAATCATATCCACACTTAATATCATCATTCGTAGTCTTTTCAAAACTTCTATCTTCTAACTCTGTCATTCACTACCACACCATTCGTTCCGATTATTTTTTTAATTTTCCATATTTAGTGTAGTACAACTTCAGTATACCTCCTCTTAAATTCTTTCCTTCTAACAATGGAGATCTATTGTCGTTGTTAATTCTATTCTATCGGTGGCTATCTTGTCCCGTGTTCCTGGTTTTAAGTCTCCTAGGTCCTCCACTGTTTTTGTTACACCCCCAACCAATAACAAATACAAATACCCGGTAACCCAGGGGAATTTTATAAAAATTCGGCATGAAGTATTCATAAATCGGACTATCCACTTGTATTTCAACCCAAACCAAATTCCAATTAACAATTACAAATAAAACTTAATACACCAACGATTCCTCACCGAAGATCGATTCCAGGTTATGGTATGAAACAAGAATCTAATTAATGCAAATTATTACAACTTCTATCTCTACCCTAATATAAATTACTATACCATCTACTTCGTAGCTCAATCCAAATCTGTGCTTACCCGCTCTAGCTCCAAAATCTATCCTATATAAAATGCCTCATCGCTCTCATTCGCAGGGATAAATGTAGTAGATCCTCGTTAAACCTAACTGCAAAGTGTTAGGTAAAACAAAGCAAGAGTGAGCCAAAGAATGCTCAGCAAGTGCATAGTATAGTGAACAACGATTCTACAATATTTCATTGATGAACAATATCAATGATCAAACTATCTCAAGGGAATAACTCAATTTCTATCATAGCATAAAACTTTCCATTTTTCTTTAAATCATAACCTTTCTCTCAAAAACGTTTCTTTCCATCAAAACATACTTTTAATAAAACTTTTTAAAAACATTTAAGTTGATTGTATTATTATCCTGATTACGGACAATACGGGTGATCAGCCACGTAAAGTCCCTTTTCCTTTGAAATTGGGTTCCCAATTAGGCAACACATTGGCCTTTAATGTTGGACTAGGACCACCCTAGCCTCTTATGCTAAATAAAAGTGCTGGACTAGGACCATCCTAGCCTCTTACGCTTTTCCAATTTATAGAAAAAAATTATTATTAATAATTTAAAACATTTCACTTTTCAGTCCTTAAACTCACTGATAACAGATCAGCCCAGTATAAGGAATTTTAAAAACATCTTTAATTAATTAGTCCATTTTAATGAGCGACAATAAAGGATTAAGAATCGGGGAAGTAGTCAATATAATGGATCATAATCAAAGCAGTAAGATGGACTAAGCAGGGTATAGTTCAGCAAGACAGAATTATAAATTAATAAATCAGCAAGGTATCATTAATAAGTTAGAGAACAAGCAATCATTAAGATTCTAGAAATTGAACAACAATTATAAGGAAATTAAGGAATAAAGTGATCTGAAGTTCAACAATAGATTTGAGTATTGCACAAGCTATAACCACTTATTTCAAAGGTTACCAACTGATAAAATTTTCATGGCAAAATTCGAATTTAAATAAAAGATTTGAATAATTTAAAACGAAGATTTAAGAAATTCATAATTACTCAAAGTCTCACTCCTGTCAGTTAAGCACTCAAAGGCTTTAGCTGTCGACCTGGCCCGACAATAATGAGTTGAATAAATAAGAAGATCTCAATTCATTCTTGGTTTTAACCGTCACTGAGCAATACATGCTCCAACGACAGTATAAACCTCAAATTATATTACATTCATTTATAGCGAAAATAATATCAGAATAAATAGTTGTACAGTAATTTGAGGAAAACATTATTTGAAGAGTATTTATTAAGGGAAAATCATAAATCATAATTAGGAATTATAATAAAAGATTTTAATAAATTTTTAAATCTTGGATTTCCTCTGTTTAAAAATATCATTTAATTACTTTTGAAGAATATAAAATAGTACACGATTGAGGAATCCGGTAAAATACCATGTATTAGAATATTAATAAAAATGAGGAATATTTATATATAATAATTTTTAAAAGAATCAACACCTGCATAATAGGTATCGAGGAATCTGATAAAATACCAAGTATTGGAATATTAATAAAGATTAAGAATATTTATTTAAAATAATTTTAAAAGAATCAACACTTGAAAGATAGGTGGAGAGAATCAACAATTGAATAATATTTTTGAAAATAAACCATTAAATACTAGTTGAAGGAAAATATCACTAGAAATAAAAGTAAGGGGTATAGACCCTAGTGAAACGATTTGGAAGGAAACCTTAAAATTAATAAGGATAGGTTCACCTCATGTAACATAAATATGAAGGGTATAAATGCTTGCAAGAAAGGATTCAAAAGAACATATAAATAAAACAGAAAGGTTCACATCACTTGAAAGATAAGTGAGGGATAGTAAACTTGCCTCAATACACAAAGTTTCCAAATCCAACATCTCGATCCTTTACTCACTTTACATTAGTCTCTCCTTCTTTATACCTTGACTTTTCTTCAATCACAAATCCATATTTCCTTTATCATTTGTCAGCCTCTACAGGAGCACACTCGTCAATCCCGATATTTATCTCCTTCCTTTATATTCCATCTACACGTGTACTGGCTCATAGCCGGCCTCCTATTCGTACCTATATACAGGTAAAGTACTACTTCCGTACGCTAATAACCGTAACCGTATAACTCTATTCTACCCAATCGTGTCCTATTCAGGTTTACAACTTAACAACTCGTAAAATAATTTAGTACAATCATATAAACCACATAAGCACGTAGCCCGTATTATCGACCAAAACTTATATCTTATTTCACACATATAACACTTGCACACCCATAATCTTTATTAAGATACCATAAGAATCATAAAGAAATTCTAATAAAAATTGGACACCACCTCCTTTGTAATATAGACTAACCCGTCGAAGTACAACCGACCCAATTACAAGCAATAATCTTACAATTCTAAAATCAAATACAATCAACACTTGTAATTACTCGTACATCAAACCGCTAATATTACACCTCAATAACCCAAAACAAATATACGATTAAAAACAACATTAATAATTCGCACTTAAATCTTTCCGACATACAATAAAACTTTTAAATCCGAAAATAAACTTTTACAATAAAACTGAAATTATCAAGAATTCCCGAATCCCCTTTTCGGTTTTAGCTATCAATAATAGTATACAATACGAACCAACAAGCACAACATAACTTCACAACTAAAATAAAATAAATCCGGCCGTAAACATTCTAACACCAAAAATCAAAGGACAATGATCTTTTAGCTTTGTAGAAATCCCATAAACATCTTAACATCAAAACCACCGAACTAATACTAATTTATAATCTTTGAATCCCCTCACCATCGACTTTAGCAGTACTTCATACAAGCATAAGAATTACCATTAACCTCTTAATACCATTCATCCAAACATCACATAAGTACCACGCACACACCCTTAAAACTGAAGACAGAGTCCTGAATCCGGCCACAAGAATCGTATAGTCAAGCCCCCAATTTCTACCTCACAACCTTCAACTAACACACACACACACACACACATGTATTTCGTACTCACACACACACACACAACCCCTAAATCACACACACATAACAGAGCAAACCGAATATATCACAAGGGGAGGGAATAGAGAAAGGTTAGGGAGAGAGAAGCAGAGAGCCGAGAGAGATGAAAGATTGTGAGAGGAAGAGAGTGAAGAGAGCTGGAGAGAAATCGAGAGACTTCTCGAGAGAGACCAAGCCCGGCCAAATGAAAAATTGGGGAAAAATCTTGCATTTAGGGATTGAAAAAGGGGAGGGTATAATCGTACTTTTACCTTGTTGAAATCAAATAAGAAAATAATTAATTATCCTTTTTTTAAATCAAATTTAAATAGGATATTAGTAGAAAAATAATTTTAAAAAAAATTCTAAAATAAAATTTATGAAATTAAAAATATCCCCATATTTTTACAATATTTTTAGGAGTAAAATGAATTAAATATGAATTTTACAAGTTTTGATCGTTTAAATGCAATAAAACCCTTAAAATCATTTTAAAATACTGAAACACCCAAAATAATTTACCCAATAATTTTAAAAACTAAATAATATTATAAATAGGATAACACAAAAGATTTCGGAATTTTTAGATACTCCGATGATTTTATAAAATTTTCCGAAGATCAATAACGCATGACTTAAATAAATTTTAGTCATTAAAAAACAAATAAAATTACACGGACTTACACGTCCCACATACATCATCATATAAACATGTAAACTTGATGTCACTTATATTTAACCAAAAAAAAAATTTACTCCATATATTCCACATTTAATATTAAATAATAATTTTTATAATTATGAAATTTCTAAGGCGTTATATCCTTCCCCCCTTACTTCCTCAGAATCGACCGTAAGAAAACATATGACGGTATTCTCAACCATTTCTCTTTCAATTTCCAAATCATTTCTTTCATTCTAAAATTTCTTTATATCAAATCATATCTCGCTAGGTTCGTCCTGTAAGCCCGTAAATTCCAACGTAAACTTAAACCTTTGGTTTACATGTCGCTTTAATTCTAGATACTTATCACTCGTACGTGACGATCCTTTTCTATCGAAAATCGGACATAACCTACTCGTATAATGGACTATGCCCTGTGTGAAAGTACCTCAATTACTAATCCAATCATCCATGACCAATTCATTCATATACAATACTAAAACAAACCTGCCTTGTTTTAAAGTAAACAGGTAAATAATTAAATCTTTAAAACAAAATCCACGTGACTAAAATACTTGATACAACCTCCACGTTCCTACTCATAACCATACCGTCTCAGATAAAACTTTAAGAGGAGAAGGCCAAAATGAGAGTCGTTTCGTTTTCTCTCTAGCTTTAACCTTAGCCGCCATTATTTCAAGTCATCTCTAAACACTTATTTCATCAGATCTATATATTTCCTTCCTAAATCCACTTTCCTTCTCTAATCCCTCACCTAAAACACCATATTTCTTTCGCAAGATTTAAATCTTCACCCTTTATGGACGGGTTTAACCATGTTGTTGATCCTTCGGGGGGTCCTGTTGACCAGGATGGTGCTCCTCTTGAATTTGGGCTGATTGATGGGGCTCATAGTCCCTTTCTAATTGCTGGCTCTGTTTTCAAAGAATTGGTGGGTTTCTCTAACCATGGGGTGGATGGTGTAAGCCATCTGGAAGTAGATCCGGTTACGGATGATGTTTGTTTCGGGGGCTCAGATAAGGATGTTTGTGAACTCTTGCCCAATAAGGGGTTCCACACCACGATGGAGGAGAACTCGTGGGGAAAGGGGATTTCTAAAGAAAGTTGTCTAATGGAGATGTCGGGGATGCCCAGGACGTGTTTGATGAATGGTCCCAACCAGAAATTGGGCTCTTCTGCCTTGGATGCTGCGGTGGAGGATGTAGGGTCTATAAAGAGGAACCAACCCCTGCTGAAAAGAAGAGAGCCTGGTAAGACTCTTGACTTTGATAATGTTGTTGGCCATATTTCTGATATACCTATGTGTGTGAGGCCCTCTATGGATGACAGTCAGAGGGCGAGGGAAATCAAAGCGGACAGACTTAATATATCTTTGAAAGTTATCATGATTTTGAGGGATTGTATTGTGAGAAATGGGCATGAGGTTCCTACTTTTTGGGGGAAGGTTCCGACGAGAGCTGTCAGTTATTCTTATGATTTGCAAGATTACCCTATTTTTAGGATGATGGATGATTGTGCACGCGCACTGCGTTGTATTAATCAGTTGAGTTCCTTCATTCGGAGAAGGAAACTTCCCCCTCATGCCCTCTTAGGGATGGGGGGATCTTTTTATGGGTATAAAGGAGGAGTTGAGAGAGGCTGGCCTGCTAGGGGACACCAATCTTGGGGGTAATGGTAAAACGATTGTGGCTGCTAGTCAGGGGTTGGATGGGGACAGTTTGAGAATTTTTATTATCTCTGTTGGTAATAAGGGACCAAATGCTATCAGGTATGTAGGTGATGAGGCTCAGCATGAAATGCCAATCACAATTAGGAGCTTCCTAGCTGATCAAGAGATGGATGGCCATGGTCTTCTGGCCAATACTGTGGTGGAGGAAATTAATGCAGAGGTTGGCTTAAAAACCGAATCTGGTATCGAAGTGGACTCTGATCAGGATGAGAACCTTGAGGAGGTTATGGTGCAAGGGCGTTCTGGGGTCCTATGGACGCGCTCACTGTGAAGTATGACCTGGTAAGGGTGGTTGAGGTATTGAATGGAACTGCCAAACCATTGGCTTTGAAGGGGTTTAAAAAGACTGCGAAAGCATCCATACGCGGACACATGCATCACCTAGGAATGCTCTTGGGTTTTGATGATGGATATGGTGTAATGATGGATGAGGATGAGGATGAGGAGAGAAATGAGGGTCTGGACTCCATGCTGGGGACTGCTATGGGGAAGGCTACTGAGGAAAATTTCCAATCTGATGCAGAGGCACGAGACTGTCGTGGAAAGAGCAATGGTAAGGCAGCTGGTGAGGGCTAAAGAAGACTAAAGAGGGCTAGGCCTGAGATGTCTATGCTGTGACAGTTTTAATGCCGTAGTGGTCTTATGTTTTATGTAGATGTTCTTGGAACTTGTTTTGGTTTTAATTTCTGTTGAACGTTTCTTTGTTGTTCCTTAAGCTGGGTTTTAATCGCGGGGTATGCCCCTGGAGATGTAATTTCTTTGCTTTTGGTATAAATTTTTTAATTAGCAAAAAAAAAAAAAATAAATAAAATCTTTGAGAAAAAGAATATCAAGAAATCCCCCAATCATTCTTACTCCCCTTTCAACGTACAATGTTACTCGAGGAGGGAATAACTGGGAAACTTCTATCCATCCTTAATCCCATTGTTTTACTGAGTAACCTTTTCGAAACTAATAACCATTTACCTTGACTATATATATCTTATTTGCAATAAAACTATCCCGGGTTCACAACCCCTCAATACCCTTCAAAATCAAACTTATAATCTAATTGGGCTCCAACAACTCTAATTTCCACTAATATAAAAACTCAGCTTAACATAAGTAGATCCAAGTATACTTCACCAATAATTAACTTACCATCTTCAAAATTCATTTAAACTCCAATGTACTAAATTCACGAGAAATCAAATTCCGGTACACTACTCTACATACGCTACAATTCCTTAAGTTTAGACTCTGCACATAATAACTCCAACATTTACCAATAATTGTATAAATGAAGTAAAATACACGTCCACCAGTCATTTCCTTGAACGTTCCATTCTTCTACAGCCAATTTCCTTCACATTCTAATTCATCAAGTCGTCTTAGTACTTCCACACCTCCTCTAATAACTCATGTTGAAGCGTCACGGTATAGATCATCTCTTTTACAACAATCTAGGAATTCGAATTCTCTAACTCCAACTTCGTAAATTCCTTAAGCATTACCATTATTTTCAATCTTTCCTTGTTCGTCCGGTTGCACTGACACTTGAGCGGTTTTTGATCTCTTCTTTGACTCCTAAAAGCTTTCTCCACCTTTATCCCTTCGTTTTCCTGATTTGTAGGCTTGTCCACTGTTGCAGCTATCTTGGTAATACCTTTGACAACCTTCAATAACTCTTAGCCGGTCCTTCAAAGTTTTCAATCTCCACTAGCATCTTAGGCCCTTCCCGATTCATTACTTTTCGTCTTCATCTAGTTCACTTCGATCCTTACATCATATCCTGAAAATTATAATTCTTCCCATTCCAATACTCATACTTAGAAACCTTATGCGTGCTCTTTCTACATCCTTAAATATCTTACTATGTGTTCCGATCTTGAATCCTCGAAACTGATTACATTCCTGGTATTAATTAATTAATCAACTTTATATCTCTGTCCGGTGATAATCCTGGCAATTTTTTTTTTCAAGTCATATATCCTAGAAATCTTGACCACTGAAATATGCTTCACTTTAATTATCTCCTTATTGATATCTCCCACATATATAAAATAACTTAAAATCTTATTATAATAACCTCTTAGTCTGCGTAACCATTAAAACTCCTTTATCCACTTTCTGATTTGAAAGACAACTTACATATCTCTTGAAAATCGTAATTTCACCTTCTTATCCTGGTTTTCAAAATCTCCTAGATCTTACATTCCTTTCCAACCAAATTTCACATCCTCTATTAACACAATTCTTGTAAGTTTCCTGATTCTCTGCCTTCCTTTCTTACCATCTCATTCCATCTGGGTCAATTCACTCTTACTTTTAATATACATGATCCTTTGTGAACTCCAATACAAACACTTTACTCCCTATCCCGAGCTCCAATTCCTGTTGATACATCGTATAAACAAACTGTCCATCTCCACTACGCTTCGCCCAAATTATCCCATTCGGTTCTAAAATTCATATCCGACCATTGTTCTCACGTCATTTAAAATCTCTTAATGTTCCTTCTACTATATCCACAGTAAAATATACAATAAAAGTATCATTCAACAATCTTCCCTCAACATAACTATCAGATACTAACTATATCCATCATCGCTCTACTTTCGACTTTAACAAAATTCATACACTTATGTTCATGTTATCAACTCCTTATCCATACCCGATTCTCCATATTATCGAATCTTACACGCGTGTTGCCAATCCAATGTGTAATTTAACTTGATATACAATCCTTGCTTTAACATCAATTCTCAAGCTTGCTCATCCAATTTTCATTCAACGTAATGTAGCTTACACCATTCAAAATTTCATCGTCTCCACCTTTACTGCTCTCAATCATTGATGATTTTTAGAAATCACAAGAGTTTATAACAAAAGGAATCAATAGAATAGACAGGGGTTAGCATGTATAAATAAGTTGAGTTTTGTTTGATATGAATTTTATAAAAGAATTTATCGAGAGATTAAAATGATCATTGAACTGTTTTCAGGTTGCATTTGTCATTTAGGTCAACCGCCATAGTACAAAAAGGTGGCCAGCCTTCAGTACTTTCATGACAAACACAATTAGTGGCGTCCCACCAGACTTCTATCACATAGATAAGATGTCCCTGAATCCCGTACATACATAGGGTTGTTCATCCCAGTTAGAATAAAGAAGGTTAAGTATTTAGAGAGAAACAAAAAGTTTCAAAAGTTTATGTATATATAATGTTGAATAAATAATAGCAAATGTTAGGGAAAAATAGAAAGAATTCAAGGGTCTCAATAATTTATATGCGTCATGTTGAATCAAGTGATCCCCTGGAAAATAGAAGTATCTCTGAAAAATAGGAATGTGTTTAAATAAATCTGAAAAATTCGTCATCAATTGAAGTTTAGTTGATTATCAAAGGTGATGGGGTATTATCAAAATAAGAAGAAACAGAAAGAAAGGTTAAATCTCCTTAATCAATAAATTAACTGAAATCAATGGCTAGTAATGAATAACCATGCCATTCCTCCAACCCATGCTAGTAATCACAATTCAAATCTTGTTTTCAATCCTTTCGCACTTTCTAAATCGCTCGCGGGGTAACTACAGTCGCAAAAGAAACTCTAGAAGGTACACGAAGGACTACACGTAGTGTCTTCCAAGCTGGTAGCTCCAGTCATCTATTTAACGTATGCGGCACCGAATCTACTACCTCGTCCAAAATTGAATCTTCGGATGAATCGAATTCCCGCTCGCATGATATGTCGGAATACTAAATAACGTAGTAACAATCGTCATAATAAACTAAGACGAACCTTAACCTAAATCATTCTATCTAACGTCTAACCTAAATACGCGCACCTAATCATCCTAACTTGTTTCAGTGACCATAACCTGTTGCTCTGATACCAACCTGTTACACCCCCAACCAATAACAAATACAAATACCCGGTAACCCAGAGGAATTTTATAAAAATTCGTTATGAAGTATTCGTAAATCGGACTATCCACCTGTATTTCAACCCAAACCAAATTCCAATTAACAATTACAAATAAAACTTAATACACCAACGATTCCTCACCGAGGATCGATTCCAGGTTATGGTATGAAACAAGAATCTAATTAATGCAAATTATTACAACTTCTATCTCTGCTCTAATACAAATTACTATACCATCTACTTTGTAGCTCAATCCAAATATGTGCTTACCCGTTCTAGCTTCGAAATCTATCCAGTATAGAATGCCTCATCGCTCTCATTCGCAGGGATAAATGTAGTAGATCCTTGTTAAACCTAACTGCAAAGTGTTAGGTAAAACAAAGCAAGAGTGAGCCAAAGAACGCTCAGCAAGTGCATAGTATAGTGAACAACGATTCTACAATATTTCATTGATGAACAATATCAATGATCAAACTATCTCAAGGGAATAACTCAATTTCTATCATAGCATAAAACTTTCCATTTTTCTTTAAATCATAACCTTTCTCTCAAAAATGTTTCTTTCCATCAAAACATACTTTTAATAAAACTTTTTAAAAACATTTAAGTTGATTGTATTATTATCCTGATTACGGACAATACGGGTGATCAGCCACGTAAAGTCCCTCTTCCTTTGAAATTGGGTTCCCAATTAGGCAACACATTGGCCTTTAATGTTGGACTAGGACCACCTTAGCCTCTTACGCTAAATAAAAGTGCTGGACTAGGACCATCCTAGCCTCTTACGCTTTTCCAATTTATAGAAAAAAATTATTATTAATAATTTAAAATATTTCACTTTTCAGTCCTTAAACTCACTGATAACAGATCAGCCCAGTATAAGGAATTTTAAAAACATCTTTAATTAATTAGTCCATTTTAATGAGCGACAATAAAGGATTAAAAATCGGGGAAGTAGTCAATATTCTCCCTATAAACCAAAAAATGAGAGTCTTAGAGAGAGAAGCTCTTCCTTCTCACTGGAAACCCTAGTTAGCCACCACTTATTAAATACTCAGATTCACTTTCTTACACACATTCTCCAGCATTAAAGACTAAATTCCTTCCTTAAATCCACTCTCTTCTTCCTCTAACCTAAACACTATATTTCTTATATATATTTATATATTTTATTTCCTGTTTTTTCGTCGGTTCTAATGGTGAGTCAAGGTTCTAATGCTGATTCGGAGACTGGGCTTCCGGGGTATATGCAAGACATGAGTGATGACAGTTTCAATGAGTTGTTGGCTCGAAGGGAGGTGGAAGACTTTCCGGTACTCATGACAGCTGAGAAGTTGGTCCCGTCTAGCTCAGGGGACATTCAGATCTCTAATAAGGTAGATTCTTCTAGTGAAGAAGAGGTTTATCATGAAGATGTGCGAGATGCAATGGAGAGAGACGCCATTTCCAGAGTGGCGACTGTTGTAGCAGCAAATAACAAGAATGAAAGGGAGGAGCTCGTAAGGCTGCGGAAGAAATTGATGGAGGTAAACGATTTTCTCAAATCTAATGGGTTGTCCATGTCTATGATGGAAAAGGAAAATCTCTCAGCTCAGGCTGATTTTAATGTGGGTTTGAGTATCTCCTTTAGCTTTATCACTGGTAGGGATGAATTTGGCTTGCCTATTCTTTCTAAAAGTAGTGCAGGGGATAAAGTGAAGGATGGGAAGGTTGTAATGGATACCCCCACCCTTAAAGGTATCTTAAAGAGTAAAGGTGTTACATTGACAAAAGGGGAATCCTCAGGGGTGACTAAGGATGAGGGGAAAGAAGTGGATAGGATCCCAAGCCTAAATGGCAAAGATGAGGGGGTGTTGGGGGAGGCAAAGAATGAGAAAAGGTCGTGGACTTCGGTGTTGAAAGCTGCCCCTGGTCCCATGGTGGGTATTAGCTTTGACTATGTCCCCCCTCCAGCAGGCTCTACTGTAGTGGGTCCCCCTCTTGAGGTTTTGAAAAAGGGGGCTGAAAAATTCAAGTGTTGTATTGTTGGGAAGTTTACTAAAGCTCCATTGCCGTTCAGACGTGTAAAGGAAATTGCGCACTTAGTATGGAAAAAGGGCCTGGCAAGTGTCTCCCAAGGTAATGAAACCACTTATGTCTTCAAATTCATGTCTCTTAACGACAAGAATGCTGTCCTTTCTAAAGGCACCTGGTACTTTGATCAACGGCCTCTTGTTGTCACGGACTGGTGTTCTTCTGGTGGAGGGAACTCTATCTCCTCCATGCCTATATGGGTCAAATTTAGCAATTTGCCTGACTGCTACTGGACCCAAGAAGGACTGAGTCGCATAGCTAGTGTGACTGGTGTTCCTCTAGGGGCTGATACCCTAACCTCACAGTTAGAGATTTTGCCTTTTGCTAAGATGTGTGTTCAATACAAAGTGGGAGACCCTCTCCCAAACTCTATTTCAGTGATGGATTATAATAAAACAAATGTGGAGGTTAAAGTTTCATACCTAAACAAACCGCTATTGTGCTATCATTGCAACTCCCTAGGCCATCTCATTAATTCGTGTCCGTTGGCTCCAAGGGACTGGGCACGTAAACCCAATTCTGAGGCGGCCAAATCATCGAAGGTATCTGAGGAGAAGGAGGTTACTACTGAGACTCAGGAAAAGGAAAGTGGAAAAGGGAAGGAGGTTGTGGTGGAGGGTGGAAAACTAGAAGTAAATGGAGCTGAGAAGGGTGAGAATGGTAAGGTAGTGGATGGAACAGATGGTTTTTTGACCCCTATTACAGGGGGAAGGCAGGACCCTGGGGATGGGGAAGGCTGGACAGAGGTAAAAAAGCGTAAACCTCTTATTTCGCCAACTGTGTCGACTGGGACTCCGCCATCTCAAAGCTTCAAACATGTGGTAGTGGATGAAATTGCTCGTAAACAGGGTGGGAAGAGAGCAAACTCAAAGGGTGTTAAACGAGCGAAGTGGGGGTCAGGTGGCCCTCCTTCGAAATCTTAAGTCAGTTCTTATGACTGCTTTTTGTTCTTACAACGTCCGTGGGCTCAACAACAAGGTTGATTTTGTTAAGGATTTTATCGTTGCTAATAAACTATCCTTGATTAGTATTTTGGAAACTCATGTGCATAAGGACGCTGCTAAGATTATCTCTAAGAAGAAAAACCCGAGGTTTCAATGGTTGTTCAACTACGAGTACCATCCGGGTGGCCGTATATGGCTGGGGTGGAACCCTGATTTTTGGAAAGTTTTGGTGTTGACCTCCTCTACTCAGCATATTACTTGCTCAGTTACTTTATTACAGTTTAACATTAATTTTGTGATCTCTTTTGTGTATGGTTCTAATGATGAAATTGATAGGTGAGTGCTATGGAATGATTTGTTGGGTTTATCAAGGGCAATCATCAATGAAGCTTGGGTCATTTCTGGGGACCTCAATATTTGCCTTCGTATAGAGGAAAAGCATGGAGGAGCTACAAACTGGACATCAGACATGACTGATTTCAAGGACTTTGTCCGAGCTACTGCCTTGACTGATCTGCATAGTACGGGTAGTCATTTCACCTGGTGGGATTGCAACATCCATCAACCAAAGTACAGGAAGCTGGACAGGGTAATGGTGAATGCGCATTGGCATAATGTGTTCCCTTGCTCAGCCACTGATTTCTTGCCTAGAGGGCTATCAGATCATTGCCGTGCTTTGACTTCTTTAGGATTGGAAAGGCCTATTATAAAGAAGCCTTTCCAGTTCTTTAACCACCTTATTGATGACCCTGGGTTCCTCCCGTTGGTGGATAGTGCGTGGGAGGGGGCAGTCACAGGGGACCCTTGGTTTGTGCTAACGTCAAAGTTGAAGAGGGTCAAGCAGGCCCTTAAGGGGCTGAATAGGTCAATTGGAAACATACAACAGGTGGTTCAGGATACTAGAAATGAGTTGCTGCTTTTCCAAAGAGCCCTTCCAATCTCCCCATCTTTGTCCCAGTTTGAGGAAGAGAAACGATTAACTGATGCATACTCTAAGGCCTTACAAATGGAAGAATGCTTTCTTAAGCAAAAATCTAGGGTACATTGGTTAAAGAATGGGGACAACAACAACAAGTACTTTTTTAATGCATGTAGAGGAAGATGGAATGTGAACAAGGTACTGTCCCTTTCCACACCTAATGGTGATAATGTGACAACTCACGAGGACATGGCTTCCATTGCTGCAGATTATTACGAGAACCTACTTGGTTATAGAGGCGAAGTTGATCAACTTCCGAGTGATGTAATTCTGCCCAGCATTAATGAAACTCGGGCTAACATAATGAACAGTCCATTTGTGGCCAGTGATGTTCTCACAACGTTAAAAAGGATGGGTAAGAATAAGAGCCCGGGGCCTGATGGCTTCTCTGTGGAATTCTATTTGGCAACTTGGCATATTGTGGGTAATGATGTAACTAGAGGTATTCTATATTTTTTTGAATCTCTTGTAATGCCTAAAATTGTGAATGCGGCTTCTATTTGCTTAGTGCCTGAGCATGAAAACCCTTCTCAGATGCAACACTTTCACCCTATTTCCTGTTGTAATGTACTATACAAATGTATTTCTAAGATGCTTGCAGGCAGGCTTAAGGCTGTTTTACCCTCCTTGATCTCTAAGCATCAATCTGCTTTATGTAAGGGTTACAACAGGAACTCAGGTCAGCATAGATGTGCAATGAAACTTGACATTCATAAGGCTTTTGACTCCTTGAACTGGAGCTTCATTTTCTCGGTTCTTGAAAGGATGGGCTTCCCTCCAAGGTTTGTGGAATGGATTTGAGGTTGCATTACAACTATAATGTTTTCTGTCAAACTTAATGGTAGCTTGGAGGGGTTCTTCAAAGATGAATCAGGTTTGAGGCAAGGTGACCCAATCTCACCTTATCTCTTTGTCATGGCAATGGAAGCCCTTACAGCTAGCCTGCACAAAACTACTCAGAGCACAGACTTTAAATTTCACTGGAGGACTAAGGAGGTGAAACTGCATCATATACTTTTTGCAGACGATGTTTTCCTGTTCAGTCATGGTGATCCCAATTCAGTTGCTAGGCTCATGGAGGGAGTAAAGGTTTTTTCAAGGTGGTCAAACTTGGTACCAAGCCTTGAGAAATCTGTTTACTTCTTTGCTAATGTGAGGGAAACAGTGGTGAGAGACATTCTATTGGTCACTGGATTTCAAAGGGGTGCCCTACCTATTACCTATTTAGGTTTGCCACTCATTACTGGGAAGCTTAACAGTAGGGACTGTTCTTCGTTGGTGGCCAAGCTTTGCAGCAAAGTGGAATCCTGGATGGTTAGATTCCTTAACTTTGCTGGCCGTCTCAGGTTGATCAAGGCAATCATGGCTAGTATTGTGGGCTATTGGAGTATGTATATTTTCTTGCCCAAGGCTATTTTGAAAAAGATCAATAGCCTTTTCTTCAAGTTCTTATGGGGAGGGTTCTATAAGGATTCTGGAAGATGCCACTACAAGGTGGGATGGGAAGACTGTTGTAAGCCAAAACCGGAAGGGGGGTTGGGGATAAAAAATCTATTCGAATGGAACCAGGCAGCGGTGTTACACCAGCTATGGCGCCTGCTCCAACCCTCAGCTGATTCACTTTGGATTGCTTGGTTTCACAAGGTATTGTTGCGTAATAAAGGATTCTGGACTGCCACAATGCCCTATCGGTGCAGCTGGATTGCTAGGAAAATCTTCAATGCTAGACCTCAGGCTATGACTTTTCTGTCATTCAAAGTTGGTGTTAACTCTGACTTCCTTTTCTGGCATGACCCATGGGCAAATAAAACACCTTTGGCTCTTATCTCCCCTTCAGTTATTTCCAATGCAGAGTCATCGACCATGGTACATGTTAGAGATTACATTAATGAAGGTATGTGGAGATTGCCTCTGTCAAATCACATGGACGTTATTGAGGTGAGAAACAGGGTAAATTCAGTTCAACTTCATAGCAGTGATTGTATCTCATGGGATGGCCTTCAGCCCAAGCTTGTTAAGTTATCAGCTATATGGTCATCTATTCGTGACTCTGGCCATGCAGTGGGATGGTGTGACTTGGTATGGAATTCTTTCAATATCCCAAAATGCTCCTTCATTACCTGGCTTGCTGTTAATAACAGGTTGCTCACTCGTGATCGTATGAATCTTTTTGTTATGAATGTGGATCCTACATGCCTGCTCTGTGGTAATGGAATGGAAACGATAAGCCATATCATTACTTCTTGCCCATACTCTACCCTTGTGAAGGGAGTCATTCCATTTCAAATGAATGCAGATTGGATTAGATGGCAGCAAGGTGATTTTTTCCAAAGCACATTAACGGCAAAGTTGAAACTTATCGCAGGAGTTTATTTGACCACCACAGTTTACAGCATTTGGAAGGAACGTAACTTCAGAAATCATAATGCAAGGCAAGGCCACCCAACAACGGTGCTCATCTCGAATGTGAAGTTGTATGTGAGGGATAAACTGTTTTCTTGTTCTTACTTTAAAAAATGGGCGCAAAAAGACCCTTCACTTGTATTGCTTATTTACTAATTACTAGCTCTTGATTAGGTGCATGTGTGGAGCCTTTGAGGTCTAGTTCTTGTGTAAGCTGTGGACGGGGGTATGCCCCTGTGTGTTTGTAATGGTTCCCTTTTGTTATAAAATTCTTTTATTTAGCAAAAAAAAAAAAATATAATGGATCATAATCAAAGCAGTAAGATGGACTAAGCAGGGTATAGTTCAGCAAGACAGAATTATAAATTAATAAATCAGCAAGGTATCATTAATAAGTTAGAGAACAAGCAATCATTAAGATTCTAGAAATTGAACAGCAATTATAAGGAAATTAAGGAATAAAGTGATCTGAAGTTCAACAATAGATTTGAGTATTGCACAAGCTATAACCACTTATTTCAAAGGTTACCAACTGATAAAATTTTCATGGCAAAATTCGAATTTAAATAAAAGATTTGAATAATTGAAAACGAAGATTTAAGAAATTCTTAATTACTCAAAGTCTCACTCTTGTCAGTTAAGCACTCATAGGCTTTAGCTACCGACCTGGCCCGACAATAATGAGTTGAATAAATAAGAAGATCTCAATTCATTCTTGGTTTTAACCGTCACTGAGCAACACATGCTCCAACGACAGTATAAACCTCGAATTATTTTACATTCATTTATAGCGAAAATAATATCAGAATAAATAGTTGTACAATAATTTGAGGAAAACATTATTTGAAGAGTATTTATTGAGGGAAAATCATAAATCATAATTAGGAATTATACTAAAAGATTTTTATAAATTTTTAGATCTTGGATTTCCTCTGTTTAAAAATATCATATAATTACTTTTGAAGAATATAAAATAGTACACGATTGAGGAATCCGGTAAAATACCATGTATTAGAATATTAATAAAAATGAGGAATATTTATATATAATAATTTTTAAAAGAATCAACACCTGAATAATAGGTATCGAGGAATCTGATAAAATACCAAGTATTGGAATATTAATAAAGATTAAAAATATTTATTTAAAATAATTTTAAAAGAATCAACACCTGAAAGATAGGTGGAGAGAATCAACAATTAAATAATATTTTTGAAAATAAACCCTTAAATACTAGTTGAAGGAAAATATCACTAGAAACAAAAGTAAGGGGTATAGACCCTAGTGAAACGATTTGGAAGTAAACCTTAAAATTAATAAGGACAGGTTCACCTCATGTAACATAAATATGAAGGGTATAAATGCTTGCAAGAAAGGATTCAAAAGAACATATAAATAAAACAGAAAGGTTCATATCACTTGAAAGATAAGTGAAAGATAGTAAACTTGCCTCAATACATAAAGTTTCCAAATCCAACATCTCGATCCTTTACTCACTTTACATTAGTCTCTCCTTCTTTATACCTTGACTTTTCTTCGATCACAAATCCATATTTCCTTTATCATTTGTCAGCCTTTACAGGAGCACACTCGTCAATCCCGATATTTATCTCCTTTCTTTATGTTCCATCTACACGTGTACTGGCTCTTAGCCGGCCTACTATTCGTACCTATATACAGGTAAAGTACTATTTCCGTACGCTAATAACCGTAATCGTATAACTCTATTCTACCCAATCGTGTCCTATTCTGGTTTACAACTTAACACGTATAGCACATATTGGTTATACTCGTAAAATAATTTAGTACAATCATATAAACCACATAAGCACGTAGCCCGTATTATCGACCAAAACTTATATCTTATATCACACTTATAACACTTGCACACCCATAATCTTTATTAAGATACCATAAGAATCATAAAGAAATTCTAATAAAAATTAGACAGCACCTCCTTTGTAATATAGACTAACCCGTCGGAGTACAACCGACCCAATCACAAGCAATAATCTTACAATTCTAAAATCAAATATCAATCAACACTTGTAATTACTCGTACATCAAACCGCTAATATAACGCCTCAATATCCCAAAACAATTATACGATTAAAAACAACATTAATAATTCGCACTTAAATCTTTCCGACATACAATAAAACTTTTACATCCCAAAATAAACTTTTACAATAAAACTGAAATCATCAAGAATTCCCGAATCCCCTTTTCGGTGTTAACTATCAATAATAGTATACAATACGAACCAACAAGCACAACATAACTTCACAACTAAAATAAAAGAAATCCGGCCGTAAAAATTCTAACACCAAAAATCAAAGGACAATCACTATCTTCGTGTACAAATTCCTATGCCCAGAAGAGCCCTAATTATTGTCCCTAGAGACTAAGAACTAAACCAAAGTATAGTTCAATGTACACAAGATGACTATGATTATCTCAAGTCTAAGGACAACTATTCGAGTCATGTTCAGTGAACTTATTCTCTAATAAGCACCTACATACTAGCTATAGTGTTCACCACACAAATGCATATGAGAACAGACATCCTTCATATTGAAGCAAGCATAGTATGTACCGATCTTTACGGATTAACTAACTACCAATTAGTTATCCTACGACCAGGAACAATTTAAATTTAGAGTTATCATCTTTTAGATCTCACTATTACAATCTCATCATAATTCTAAAAGCTTTACTCTAAACTATGGAACATCTAATTTAAACACTTAAATCTTTTATGAATATAAATGAAATTAAATAAATCTTTATGAATATAAATGAAATTAAATAGATTACATAAAAGTTCCTCGTAACTCATCACACATGATTGGTTTATGACACTTTCACTTTCATAATGTCCATATCTCGTACGAAAAGCAGTCTTCAGAATATGCTCTAGCTTAATCTTCAACTGATGGTATCCTGATCTCAAATCAATCTTAGAAAAGTATGCGGCTCCTTTTAACTGGTCAAACAAATCATCTATCCTTGGCAGTGGATACTTATTCTTGATGGTCAATTCATTAAGCTCTTTATAGTCAATACACAACCTCATACTTCTGCCCTTCTTCTTAACAAACAACACTGGTGCTCCCCACGGGGACACACTCGGCCTTATCACTCCTTTATCCAACAATTCCTGTAATTGAGTAGCTAACTCCTTCATCTCGGCAGGTTCAGTATGGTTCCAGGTGCTAAATCAATCGTAAACTCAACTTCTCGGTCTGGAGGTAATCAGGCCAATTCGTCAGGATATACGTCAGGAAACTCATTCACAACTGGTATATCTTCCATTCTTGGGACATGTTTCTCCACATCAATCACATGTGCTAAATAAGCTTCACAGCCTTCTCTTAACAATCACTTTGCTTGCATAAAAGTTAGAAATTTCTTATCTTGCTCCTATCCTTGAAATACTACTTCACTACCATCTTCAGTATACAACTTAACTTGCTTCTTTCTACATTCAATCTGCGCATCACACTTCAATCTGCGTATCACACTCTATCAACCAATCCATTCCTAGAATTATGTCGAATTCTCCCAACTTAAAAGGTAATAAGTCAGCATAGAAAAGGTAACCTCCAATCTCAATACTACAATTAGGACATTCCCGATCTACGAAAATCTTATCCCGATTAGCAACTTCTACCACTAACACTTTTTCTAATGGTCGATCTCACAGTGCAAATTATCAAGAAATCTCTCACATACAAATGACTTAGTAGCTCCAGAATCAATCAAAACTTTAGCTTCAAAAGAGGAAACCTCATTTTGGGACTATGAGAGTCGGATTTGCTCTAACCTCTCTCTAAAAAACCCAGCCGCCTCTAAACTTCAACCTTAATCTATACCATTTTTTCACCAGATCTTCACAATTAGCCTTCCCAAATTCACCTCTCCTCTTCAAATCTTTCACCTAATACACCATATTTCTTATTAAATATTTATTATTTTATCATATGGATGGCAGATCTGAACGGACTTCTAGTGTTGGGTTCGTTGCTCTGGACTATGGTGTCACTCTCTTAAGTCAGAGAGGATACATGGGTACATATGAGATACTAGCGAGGTGGAAATCAAAACCGATTAGGATGTTGATTTCTACGGTTAAGATTTGGGATGTGAGCAATTCTGGAAGCGGCGCTTCCTTAAGATTTCGTCTCCCTCTCCAGGTGAGCAGGGTTACTAATATGCGCAATGGTTTCCATGGATTGGACGATTCTACCAACAGTTTAGTTGGTTGTAATCTCTCCGATATTGTTGATGTTGACTCATTTAATGAGTATAAGGACTTCTCTATCATGGGTGGAGGGTTTTTATGTGATGACCACCAGCTACTCGATGGATTGTCTGAGTGGGACATTACTACTAAGATGGTTTTTTCTCCCGTCTTGTTTGATCAGATGAGGGAGAGCTATGTCTCTCTCATTTCGATAGGTGTTGTTCTTGGGAATTTTATTGCTTTTGGTATGGATGAATTGTTACCTGGTACTAGAGTTTCTCTTCAATGGATATGCCCAGATGGAACCTTGGTACAATACAAGGTGTTTGAATGTTTACCACATATGAGGATTTCTCAAATTTTTGGGCTTTTTATTGCTGCGTATGAAGGCAAGGGGAGGATTGCATTGGCTTTGATGACAATTGGAAAAAGAGCTCATAGGCGAGCTACGATGGACTTGTTGATGAATGTCATCCTTTCAAAAAAGGTCGCATATGCGGTGTTTGATACTAAAACGACACAACTTACGGAAGACTTTTATTTGCCTATGTTGGTAAATTCTGTTGCAAGAAAAGATAGCTGTGCTGATAGAAGTCGGGGGCTTGGGCTGATGCTTTCGAGGGCTGACTTCCAAACTCAGGCTATGGAGATTATGAGGGAAGTCGCTGACTTTTCTGTGATTTTAATACATGTTCTTGGAAACCATGTTGTTGTTGGTTGTTGTAGCTGCAAAGTGACTCCTGGTGTTGGGCGCCAACAAAGCACTGAGGATAGCAGGAGGTATAGGTTGCAAGTCTGCGTAATGTGGACTGCCTATACAAATATCCATATTGCTGGATGTATGTTGCTTCGAAAATTCAGTTGTGCGATTTGGTTTCTTGTTGGAATGCCTGGCTTTATGTCAAGCATTGGCGATATGGTTGTTCAGTTCAATGATAATTGCATTATGGATGTGATTATTTTACAAGGATTCTGCTGCAGCAAGTCCCAAGTGTTGGTATTCTGCAAAAATGAGCAGATTGATTTATTTTCGTACTGTGGTAATAGGGCAGTTGATTGGAAAGCGTGGGAAGCGAATTGCAATTTAGATGAGAATCGAGGAGATTTCGGTATGCAAATGAGGTCAAAGATTGTTACTCCTCATGATGGGATGGATTGTGATGTTAGTGAATTTGGAAAATGGCATTCAAATGTCCAGGTAAAACAGCTTCGTTTGTTTGATAAACAGAGTTGTGCGTGGCATGCGCCATTTGTCTATGAGGAACCTGTGGGGGTTGCCTTGTTCAGTTCAGTTCAGATGGGAGATATCCAGGTGGATTATACAGAGGTCATTAGTGGTTGTGTTGATGATGATGTTAAGCATTGGACAAGTGATATTAACCCCAAAGTTAGTATTTGCAATGGAATTCTCTTTGTCCTCAGAGTCATTCCCCTCGACTCAGTGTTTTGTTTGTTGAGGGGTATTGACAACAGGTTATTTCACGAGTTTAGACTCGGTTTAAATTATCGGATGTTTGATCTGGAAATAGTTCATGAGGCTGTTAGGGAGCGTAAGACTAATGGCAACTTGATGGCCTACGTGTTGAAGCCTGCTTTCAAGAGCGGATGCGATGGTGTTCTTGTCAATGTGATTTGCAAAACTGTAGCTGGATGCCATTCTGGTTGGCATGGAACAGGATTCTCAAAGCAACCATGTGGATGGGGCCTACCAGAGAATGGCGTGGCCAATTGAAAAGGTGGTTTCGTGGGGTTATGCATGTTGTTAATGGACCTGGTTGAGGTCTTTAATGCGATTCTGGCCAGAGATCTTTTTTGATTATTTCGTTCTGATCTTATGTTGTTAAACTAGTTGCTAGCTAGTTTTATTAATTTTGCTTTTGCAATGTTTAAATTGTTGATTTCGCGGGGTATGCCCCTAGATTTGTATTAGCGTTCCCTTGTTGGTATAAAATTTAATTAGCAAAAAAAAAAAACTTTAGCTTCAAAAGAGTTTACAAGAAGCGTACCTGCAACTACATCGGCATCATGAACAGCTTCTTTAATAGACATATTGAAAGTACGAGCTTTGGGTTGAGGTGCTTGATATGGTGCTGGAGGTGCGGTAATCCTCAAAACATTAGATGTCTGAACAGGTTCCTTGCAGTTACGAGCTATGTGGCTAAATTTACTACACTTGAAACAGGTCATTCCTACTACCTCCACTCCAGGACACTCATGGGCCTAATGTCCTTTCTTCTCACACTTAAAATAAATGATGTAAGGCTTATTACAGATACCCGGGTGCTTTCTTTCACAGATCTTGCAGTCTTGTAGTACGGGTTTTGTTACAGCCTGAGGGTTAACTCCTTGAGGTCTACGGTTGTTCACACTAAATCACGCAAGCGTACGCGGTCACAAGTAATATAAGATAAAGTTAAGTTCGTTCCCACAGAGACTGATATATTTCAGAATATGCACCTATGTAACAATGTTTGATTATTATTCACTGCTAAGACAATAACATATTTGGGTTTTAATTATCTAATTTAACTAAGAAACAATTTAGCAAAATTAAGATCTAATTAACTAACGTGGTTTAAAACTGATTTACTAATGAGAGAATAAACATGGGGTCCTAACTTCATTAAATTCTTCATCTAGAGTTGATGCCTTTAATCAAAGTATGCGATGGTTATGATAACTGATCGGACAACACGAAACAAGTACACGCTACCTGTCAGTATACATATACCAAACTACTCAAACATCCACAAAAGTGATAGAAGTTAAGCAGACACCAATTATGTTTAGACCCTATATGTCTATAAGATTTGAAAACATAACGGTTGAAGAACAAGTTTTCCATTGAGATCACATAGGGCAGTGTTGCCTAGTACTTAACAATTGTAGAAGGGGGGTTAAATACAATTGTATAAGATTTTCGACTTAAACAGAAATAATAACACAAGTATGAATAAATAACAGTTTTATTAACTCTGATATAAAACTGTTACAAACTCTCTCAAGAAATTCTTATGTTCTTGAGAGCTGCTAGGTTACAAGATAATTCGTGTAAGCGATTATTATTAAGTAAAACCTAAACTGTGTTTATATACAGTACATAGATACACTATCAATTACAAGATATATCAAATCAATTACATACGTTTCTTAATACATATCTTGAATGATAGCTGCATTCCTATAAATCAGGAACCGACATGTCAATCTTCCTAGATTCCTGGACTGATGTATATCCTCATGAAATCCTGATCAACTTCCAATCCTGATGATAACACAATCCTGACGGTGCAATACTGATGACGTCAGCATCAGTATCCGATCAGTAGTCCAGATCCTGATCATCACTTGAATCAATATCTAACAATCTCCCCCAATTTGTACTTTATGAAATAAAGCACAAATTCCTTGATTCAGTGATGTCAAAAACTCAAAACAAAATATTACAAGAAATCCTCAGGCTTAGTCTCAGAAATTCTCACAAAGAAATTACTCATCTTCAAGAAATTTGATAATAACTCTTCTTCTTTATCACAGAGAATTTGAATTAACCTTTTCTTCAGATTTCTCAGTTCTTCATCACCTTTACCAATCTGAAAGATTCCAGCTCTAAGATTCTGAATTGAGCTTCTTGGTAAATCTAACTCTCCCAATAGTAAGTATGCAAGATCTCTTCCACCAGGATTCAGAGATAATTATTCTTGATAAAATATCACTTCTTTAACAGCTGAACCCTTTTGCATTTCAACTTCTTGTCCTTCTGTATTCAAGTACATGGGAGTGTAATTACCATCATACCTTGATCCTCCTTCTAAATATCTGGACTTGATTGTTCTGAAGATCATGATACACCAGTTATTGTAAACACTGCTTCTTTATCAGGGATCGGTCTATTTTCAAGCAAATAGAGAACATATTTTAACTCTTTTGTTGATTTGCACAACACCTCATGAATAGACAGCTTCTTGACACTTTTATCTTTCATGAAATACCGCAATTTATCTATCTTCTTTGAGTCCACATTGCAAGCAACAATAGCAACAGATTCTAGTTCCCAAAGATCATCAACAGTTAGTTCATCACCAATCCTCTTAACAAGAAAATGTTGATCTGTTTGAGATATAAAAATAACTTCTGCATTACGAAATCCAATACCTCCTCTTGTTCCAGGTTCTAAACCCCTCAAACCAGATTGCATACTCGTCCACAGTGGCAGAGATTCAGCAGATTCAACTTTAGCAACCAATGAAGATTCATCAGACAGTGAAGGTCTAGTAATTACTCCAACAGATTTGAAACCAACTGGTTTTCTATAGTTGCTTACTCTGTTCTTCCAATTCTTGCTTTTATTTCCTATTATTGGTGTATCATTCTGTCGATGTTCTGGAACAAGTCTATTTCGATCATACCACAATAATCTGTTTGAACCAGCCAGATCTTCCAAGTACTTTCTGGTTTCTTCAACCTCAGTATCTTTTGCTCTTTTTCTGGCCTCCTTTTCTTGTTCATCAACTTCCAAATTGTGAATTTCAACCACATCAGCAAGAATCATAACCTCAAGTTCTTTCAAGATTTCAGCTTCATCAGAATCAGGAACAGCAGATTGAGTAGTCCTCACAGTAACTTTACCTTTTCTAGCTAAATGAGGTCTTTCATCAGCAGCTTCTTCAGGTACATTAAATTTGTTATCTGGAGTCAATGTAAGAAGTAACGGAGATTTCTTCTTCTTTACTTTCTGAGAATCTTCAGGTATCTCCTCAATCGTTATTCCACCAGACCTTGTCTGTCTTCAACTTGTTTGAGTAGGCTTTCTTCCTCTTCCTCTTCTTCTATCTCCTCTGCCTCTCCCTCTTCTTGCAGCAGGAGCTTCTTTTTGTCTAACAATCTCTTCAAGAATCCTATTTTGTTCTTCTAACATCTCATCAGTAGTCATATTTGGATTTTCTTCAGAAGTTAAAGCAAATGCCTTCTCAGCATGATACTGATGAACCTTAGCACTAGTGTGATATACAATTTCACTATAACCTGTCCCAGTAGTAATTTTCTCAAAAAGATGAGGAGCATCTTCTACATCAGTAATTTGCAAATCTTCATCACCTTCAAGAATTGTAGGAAGTGTTTGCCTTTGACTTTGACCAGGTGACAAAAATTGTTCTTCTGTCAGGATTTGAGATTGCACCATTGTTCTTACTGTTTTCTTCCCAGATTCAGAAACATGAGTTGATCTCTTGGTTTGAGTTTGTGACTGACTTCTCCTTGTTACCAAAGCAACATCAGAGGTTCCTGGTACATGTGACTGAGCACCACCATCATTTCCAGTAGTATCATCATCCTTTCTGACAACTAGATCAGGTGTGCATTTTATTTTGACTACCTTCTCCCCCTTTTTGACATCAGTAGCATCATCAGGATCAGTCAATAAAGATAAGATAAGTTGTAGAGAATCTTCAATATTTGTCATTCTGGAGGACATAGTGACAACCTTATCTTCCAAGGTATCCATCCTTGTGGTGAAGGCAGTGCTTAAACATTGAAGCTGTTTAGCAGTGGCAATTTTAGAGTAATCCTTAATAAACCGAGAATGAAATTTTTCATTATCACTCTTGACAGAATTAATTTCATCCTTCAGCCCTTTTGCCAGAATAGTTGTTGTCTTCAGATGAGCTTTGAGATTAGGATCAGAAATCTTAGCAGCGATATGCCCTGAGTGAAAAAGTGCATTATTGAAATTTATATCAGCAGAATATTGATTCCACTCAGTATACCATTCAGATCTTCTAGCAGCTTGAATATGTTCAGGAATAAGATTGCTGTAATCTCATATGATCTCCACTGGAGCAGCTGTAGATTTACCCATAGACTCCATAAAGTGACTGGATGATCCATAAGTAGATCCTAGACTTGCTTTCATGATAGCTTTAAGCTGAGTTGCTTCAGAATCATGATCAACATCATCATCATCATCATCTGAGCTATCTTTAGCCTCAGGAATTTTATTATCCACATTGTCTTCAGGATTCATAACTCCTTTCATTTTTAAATCAACAGCAGATGGGACTGTTGTATCCTGAAAACCTGCATTCAAAGTAGAAACAATTCCTAAATCTCTCTATTTTTGTAAAGTGATCTCATCACTTCTCACAACATTACCTAAGTTACTTTCAATAGTAACTGCTACCTCACCAGAAGTTTGAAACTTCTCACTCTTTTCTACCTTTCCTTTTGCCAGTTCAGGAGACTGCCTCTCTTCACTCTTCTTTTTCTCTAAATGTTCACTCTCTTTCTCACAAGAAAGGTTCTGGCTCAACAAATGCAAAGAAATAAGAGGTGGCTGAGAGGAGTGGACTGAAGTCATATAGATAGAGGTATCCCTTGTTTCAGGTCTATCTGTAATCATACTATCAGTAAGAGAAGCAGAAATAGAAGTATTACCTGATGAAGTTGAGATAGATTCCATTGGTCTTGAAGAAAGTGGTTCAATGAGCAGTGGAATATTTGGATCAGAAATACTTTCAGCAGGATGGACATCTGCAACTGGAGAATGACTTGCATCAGTATTTACTACCAATGGTTTTTGTGTAGTCTGAGGTTGTGAAGCTGCTTTAACACTTTGAGTCAAAGGTTCTTGTGTGCTTCCCTCAAATGCAGTGTTAGAAATCTCCTGTGCTGATGTGAGCTTGCCTGCATCTTCACTTTGAGAAGATGGTTCTTATGGGGCAGGAATGTTCTTGTCTTCACCTTCCCTTTGAGAAAGTGGTTCTCTGGGGTTCGCCTTGATCAGGATCAAGCTTTGTAGCTGTAGCTATGGGAGTTGTAGCAGTAGAACTATCTTGCATATTAAACTTCTTCAATAGATTCTTTGTGTACTTTGACTGATTGATAAAAATTCCATCATCAGTCTGTTTAACTTGCAGACCTAAGAAATAGCTCATTTCTCCCATCATGCTCATTTGATATCTAGACTGCATCAGTTTTGAAAATTTCTCACACAATTTGGGGTTAGTTGACCCAAAAATGATATCATCAACAAAAATCTAAACTAACAGCAAGTCCTTCCCATGATTCAAATAAAACAAGGTTTTATCAATTGTACCTCTTTTGAAACCACTTTCCAGTAAGAATTGAGCTAGAGTTTCATACCAGGCTCTTGGAGCTTGCTTTAGTCCATAAAGTGCTTTATCCAATCTATAGACATGATCTGGATATTTAGGATCAATGAAACCAGGAGGTTGTTCAACATATACCTCCTCTTCCAATTCTCCATTCAGAAAAGCACTTTTAACATCCATCTGGAAAACTTTGAATTGCTTATGGGCTGCATATGCCAGAAAAATTCTGATGGCTTCTAGCCTTGCAACAGGAGCAAAAGTCTCATCATAGTCTATTCCTTCCTGTTGAGAGTACCCCTTTGCAACTAGTCTTGCTTTATTCCTCACAATAGTGCCATCTGAATCTGTCTTGTTTCTGAACACCCACTTTGTACCAACAATTGATCTACCTTTTGGTCTTGGTACTAGTTTCCAGACTTCATTTCTTTCAAATTCATTCAGTTCTTCTTGCATTGCTGTAACACAATCAGCATCCTTGAGTGCATCTTCAACCTTTTTAGGCTCCTCCTTTGACAGAAAATTATTATAGAGGCATTCATTTTGTGTTGCACTTCTGGTTTTAACACCTACATCAGGATTCCCAATAATTAAATCAGGAGTATGGCTTTTGGTCCATTTCCTTGCTGATGGTAGATCATTTTTTGAGTTGGATGCTCCCCCTTGATTGGTGTTATCTTCAAAAGAACTAGAATTATTAGAAGCTCCCCCTGAGATAGTGCTATCTCCTCATGAAGTGCTGTCAGGATTATCACTTGAATCTGTTTCTGATGATTCTCCTCCTGATGTTTGAGTTGTTTCAGTACTGATGGTATTTTGCTGTTGCTCTCTCTCAACATTTGCATTATTTGAATCATCATCAGTAACTGTTGTTTCATCAGGCATTGATCGATCATCAGGATCTGACGGAGTATCAGTATCTGACATTACTTCATCAGAATTCTTGGTAGCTTCATTCGCAAAGATCAAATTGTCATGCGAGTCTTCAGCAATTCTTGTTATCTTCTTATCATCAAAAGAAACATTGATAGACTCCATGACTGTCCTTGTTCTTAGGTTGTATACTTTAAAGGCTCTTGAAGTTGGATAACCAATAAAAATGCCCTCATCAGCTTTAGTTTCAAATTTTCCTAGCTGTTTAGGATGAGGTCTAAGAACAAAGCACTTGCAACCAAACACATGCAAGTGTTTCAGACTAGGCTTCTTCTCTTTAATCATTTGACAAGGAGTGACACCATGTCTGTTGATTAGAGTAATGTTTTGAGTGTAGCATGCTGTGTTGACTGCTTCTGCCCAGAAATATGTAGGTAGTTTAGCTTCCTCCAACATTGTTCTGCCAGCTTCAATAAGAGTTCTGTTCTTTCTTTCAACTACTCCATTTTGCTAGGGTGTGCCAGGAGTAGAGAATTGTTGAACTATTCCTTTGTACTTGCAGAACTCTTCCATTACTGAATTCTTGAATTCAGTTCCATTATCACTTCTTAGAATCTTAAATTTGTACTTTGTGCCAGTCTCAATGAGTCTTACGTGGTCCAAAAATATCTCTGTTGTTTCATCTTTTCTGTGCAGAAAATGCACCCAGGTAAATCTAGTATATTCATCAACAATGACTAGAGTATACCTTTTCTTACTGATGGACATAACGTTGACTGGTCCAAATAAGTCAAGATGTAACATGTGATATGGTTCATCAATTGAGGATTCATATTTACTCTTGCATGATGTCCTTCTCTGTTTAGCCTTCTGACAAGCATCACAAAGTCCATCAGGAGTATATAACGCCTTTGGTAATCCTCTTACCAAATCTTTCTTAACCAACTCATTGATGTTGTTGAAGTTGAGATGAGAAAGCTTCTTGTGCCAATTCCAACTTTCATCTACTGTTGCTTTACTGATGAGACATGTTGAGGGACCATCAGTATTGGTGTAGACATTGGCTTCATAAATGTTACCACGTCTTTGACCAGCCAAGACAATCCTTCCAGATGTTTTACTGATCACTTCAAAGTGTCGACATGATAACCTCTGTCTGTGATTTGACTCACACTAAGCAGATTGTGTTTGAGTCCGTTCACCAGAGCTACCTTTTCAATGATGACATTTCCAATGATTATATTTCCATATCCCAAAGTTTGTCCAATGTTGCCATCTCCATAAGACACTGTTGGGCCAGCTTTCTCCTCAAATTCTGATAGCAAGGTTTTGTTTCCCGTCATGTGCACAGAGCATCCACTATCCATGACTAACACATTTTTCTTTTTACCCTGCAATCAGAAACACAAAGAGCTCAGTTAGAATTTTTAAGAACCCACACTTGTTGGGTTCTTTTTGCATTCAATTTGACACTATTAGCAGCAGAAGTCTTTTTAACAAAAGCAGTTCTGTCAGATTTAAATCCATCAGAATTTGCTTTGTCATTATCAGAATTAACAGATGCATGCTTAGTATTCAGACTCTTTGTTCTACCAGAATTTGCACTTTTATTAAATTTTGGCAAGGGATCATAATAGTTGTAGTACAAACTATGGTATTCTTCACATGTATAAACAGAATGCCATTTACTACCATAGTGAAAACAAGGATTCTGTGGTTTATAAAACACTGATCTATTCCTAATGTCAGACTTAGGAACTACAGTAGCCTTCTTTTTACTCCTCCTGCAATCAATAGCAAGATGATTAGAGTTACCATAATTAAAGCATGTTTTCCTTGGTGCATTTGGAATATACTTATAATTATTCTCTTTGTTTATTCCAATTTTACCATTTCTATTCCTCTTAGCAGTAGTGGTTTTCTCTCTATCTGTCACTTTACAGATTCTGTCTCTTAGTTGTTTCTTAGACAAAAGACATTTTTGACAGACTTAGACTTATAATTTTGTGTAGAAGTAGATCCCTTTTCTAAAGTAGAGTTGGGATTTTCTGGATACACATACTTTGACAGGTTTTAATTTGGTCTTTGTTCTGTCCATTACATGTCTATAGGTTTTTGGATTTGTTGACTCATTTACAACAACTCTTCCTGATTTAGTTGTTTCAACAGTAACAACTTTACCTTTATTTTTCTTTTTGTCCTCTGGTTTATAACCTAGACCTTCTTTCCAGTTCTTATCTGTGATAGATCGTGTGTTTTCTTTCCAGAGTGTGTCCAGGTTCTGAGTTTCTCATTAGCTTCATTAAGTTCCTTTTCAAGTGCAGTACATTTAAACTCCATTTTTAGCTTCATGTGCTTAGCCTTATCACATTCATTTTGTACTTCTTCCATGAAGAGTAACTCAGCTTCTAGATGATCATTTCTTTTAGTCAATTCTGACATCTCAGATATTATTCAAGCATTTTCAAGAGATTGACTTTTAAAGCTAATATGCAGAGACTTTAAAAAAGATTTTAACTCAGAGACATTATCAGTATCAAAATCAAAAACAACTTCAGGTACCTTATTTTCAGGAGCAGCAATCTCATCCACATTTGCCATTAGTGCATAGTTCAATTTTTCTTCTTCAGAGTCTGAGGAAGAATCCATCCAATCCTTGCTAGATGAGATTAGAGCTTTGGTTTTGGCCTTTTTACATTCAGTTGCAAAGTGACCCATTCCATCACAATTGTAGCATTTGACTTGTCAAACTTGCTGCCATTGATTTCATTCTTCTTGTACCTATTCTTGTCAGTATTGACAGGTTTCTTCTGAAAGTTGCCTTTTCTTCTAGCCATTCTGAACTTCATCTTCTTGAAACCCTTGACTATCATAGCAACCATTTCCATCATATCAGAATCAGTAGAGTCATCATCAGTATCAGTATCAGGATTTGCATCAGGATCTGATGATGAGTCATCAGTATTGGACTCAACGACTCTACATCTTCTTCTTGAAACCTCCATGCTTTTTCCTTTTGATTTTGATTCAGCATTCAAAGCAACAGCCTTTGCTTTGTTCGTCTTCTTATTCTTCCTCTGTTGAACCTCAAGATCATGGGTTCTTAACATCCCATAGACTTCATCAAGAGATACAATATTAAGATCATACTGATGCCTAATGATAGAGGTTTGAGTATCCCACTCCTCAGGCAGAGCTCTAAGAAACTTGGTATTTTAGTCTTCTGGTTCATACTCTTTAACCACCAGAGATAGATTATTCAATAGTGTCAGAAATCTATCATACAGATCAGTGAGACTCTCATCAGATTTTGCATCAAACTGCTCGTACTCTTGAATCAACAGAATGTTCTTCACCTTTGCATCTCTGAGTAATTCAGCCTTTTCCTCAGCAGTCCATTCAGCCTTTGTCTTCTGAACATAGTGCTCAGGTATAGTATCTGTTCTAGCAACCAGTCTCTTAGGGATATATGGTCCATCATATATTCGATCGAGATAGTTAGGATCAGTTGCCTCCAGATACATCAACATCTTTACCCTCCATGTGGGGTATTCAGCCTTTTTGAGAACAAGGATTTTAATACTTTCATACTTACTTGTCGACATGTTAAGATCGTTTCTGATTGTAGTAAATCAGTTGGCTCTGATACCAATTGTTGCCCAGTAATTAACAATTGTAGAATGGGGGTTGAATACAATTGTATAATATTTTCGACTTAAACAGAAATAATAACACAAGTATGAATAAATAACAGTTTTATTAACTCTGATATAAAACTGTTACAAACTCTCTCAAGAAATTCTTATGTTCTTGAGAGCTGCTAGGTTACAAGATAATTCGTGTAAGCGATTACTGTTAAGTAAAACCTAAACTGTGTTTATATACACTACACAGATACACTATCAATTACAAGATATATCAAATCAATTGCATACGTTTCTTAATACATATCTTGAATGATAGCTGCATTCCTATAAATCAAGAACCAACATGTCAACCTTCCTAGATTCCTGGACTGATGTATATCCTCATGAAATCCTGATCAACTTCCAATCCTGACGATAACACAATCCTGACGGTGCAATACTGATGACGTCAGCATCAGTATCCGATCAGTAGTCCAGATCCTGATCATCACTTGAAACAATATCTAACAGGCAGTGTAAGATGGTTAAAATCATACTATGAATCATGATGTCAAAACATTCATAAACCTATGCTAGCATGGCAAGTTCTAATCTTTATATCCACTGTCGCTTCAATAAAGATTAACAATTTAGATGTTAGCTATGCATCTAAAAACATTAAGTACAACCGTACTAGGATATCACAATTCGTCACACACAAATTTTTAAAGCAACAAACTACTAAACTACATAAATAAATTTGTTAGAATCCCATGACAACGATTAGTTCATAATTGAACCGTTCGTCATCATGGGATCTAGTAATAACATGATAATGAACAAGGTCTGAATAAAAACAATAGTAATAGAGTAATAGAGTTAAGAAAACAAATCCCAAAAATATCCAAGAGTATCGCCTAAAAGAAAAATACAAAAGATGAAGTAGATCTAGATCTCCGTTGCTTATCACGAGCGTTGGGAATCCTTCTCCAAGTCTATCTCGTCTCCCTCTGTGGAAAAAAATGTGCTCTTCTGTTGATAACATATGTTTATATAGCATCCCCGTGCCTTGGCCGTCAAGAAATATCAAATCAGACTTAAATCAGGATTTTTGCAGATTGGCAAGCGCGGGCCCGCTCTTCACTGTGCGGGTGCACTGCTACACTGTACGGGCGTGTTGCTACAGTACTAAAAACAGAATTGACTTCTTTCAAGCTTTCCAACGACTATTTACGGGCCTCAAACGGACTTGTAGAACTCCCGATAGAGCCGAAACAGTGAAAGCTTTGACACTGACAGAAAAAACTGATTTTCTTCACACTTTTCTTGGCTCTGCTAGCTTCCTTTGCAGCAACACTTCTCATGAGTTGTCAAATAAAGCACAAGTATCCTCTGAACTCCAATGCAAGCCCAGGTAGCCTCTGAATTCTAACAAAACACCACCACATAATCACATAAAAACACCAACCTACCTCCAACTAAACATTCTGCACAACTCAATGAAAACACGTTAAAAACACGACATACTTGAGGTCAAGTAATCAATTTAAGCCGATACGAAGTATTCTAAGTGGATATGAAATCCACTTATCATACCCCCAAAATTAAACCGATACTTGTCCTCAAGCTTAAACAGACTCGACACATACAAATGCAATGCATGAATGCAACTAAATGAAAATGCAAAGATCCCCTCGGAATAACCATAACCAATTCAGCAAGCAAATATTTAGAGAATGCATTAACTCCAAACAGAGCTCGACTAAATCCCCGTATACTAACATTACATGAACAGAAATGTGGGTGTGTACTACGCTCATCAGATATACTCCCAAGGCTCATGGAGGGAGTAAAGGTTTTTTCAATGTGGTCAAACTTGGTACCAAGCCCTGAGAAATCTGTTTGCTTCTTTGCTAATGTGAGGGAAACAGTGGTGAGAGACATTCTATTGGTCACTGGATTTCATAGGGGTGCCCTACCTATTACCTATTTAGGTTTGCCACTCATTACTGGGAAGCTTAACAGTAGGGACTGTTCTTCGTTGGTGGCCAAGCTTTGCAGCAGAGTGGAATCCTGGATGGTTAGATTCCTTAACTTTGCTGGCCGTCTCATGTTGATCAAGGCAATCATGGCTAGTATTGTGGGCTATTGGAGTATGCATATTTTCTTGCCCATGGCTGTTTTGAAAAAGATCAATAGCCTTTTCTTCAAGTTCTTATGGGGAGGGTTCTATAAGGATTCTGGAAGATGCCACTACAAGGTGGGATGGGAAGACTGTTGTAAGCCAAAATCGGAAGGGGGGTTGGGGATCAAAAATCTATTCGAATGGAACCAGGCAGCGGTGTTACACCAGCTATGGCGCCTGCTCCAACCCTCAGCTGATTCACTTTGGATTGCTTGGTTTCACAAGGTATTGTTGCGTAATAAAGGATTCTGGACTGCCAAAATGCCCTATCGGTGCAGCTGGATTGCTAGGAAAATCTTCAATGCTATACCTCAGGCTATGACTTTTCTGTCATTCAAAGTTGGTGTTAACTCTGACTTCCTTTTCTGGCACGACCCATGGGCAAATAAAACACCCTTGGCTCTTATCTCCCCTTCAGTTATTTCCAATGCAGAGTCATCGACCATGGTACATGTTAGAGATTACATTAATGAAGGTGTGTGGAGATTGCCTCGGTCAAATCACATGGACGTTATTGAGGTGAGAAACAGTATAAATTCAATTCAACTTCATAGCAGTGATTGTATCTCATGGGATGGCCTTCAGCCCAAGCTTGTTAAGTTATCAGCTATATGGTCATCTATTCGTGACTCTGGCCATGCAGTGGGATGGTGTGACTTGGTATGGAATTCTTTCAATATCCCAAAATGCTCCTTCATTACCTGGCTTGCTGTTAAGAACAGGTTGCTCACTCGTGATCGTTTGAATCTTTTTGGTATGAATGTGGATCCTACATGCCTGCTCTGTGGTAATGGAATGGAAACGATAAGCCATATCCTTACTTCTTGCCCATACTCTACCCTTGTGAAGGGAGTCATTCCCTTTCAAATGAATGCAGATTGGATTAGATGGCAGCAAGGTGATTTTTTCCAAAGCACATTAACGGCAAAGTTGAAACTTATCGCAGGAGTTTATTTGACCACCACGCTTTACAGCATTTGGAAGGAACGTAACTTCAGAAATCATAATGCAAGGCAAGGCCACCCAACAACGGTGCTCATCTCGAATGTGAAGTTGTATGTGAGGGAGAAACTGTTTTCTTGTTCTTCCTTTAAAAAATGGGCGCAAAAAGACCCTTCACTTGTATTGCTTATTTACTAATTACTAGCTCTTGATTAGGTGCATGTGTGGACCCTTTGAGGTCTAGTTCTTGTGTAAGCTGTGGACGGGGGTATGCCCCTGTGATTTTGTAATGGTTCCCTTTTGTTATAAAATTCTTTTATTTAGCAAAAAAAAAAACACTAGATCAAAGTCATAGCCTATTCTTCGCCAAAACAATCACAGGTTTATAAATAGAATGTACGCTAAATACTTCATAACTCAGAGACACCTCCATCATCATTTGAGTTAGACAAGGATTCATGCTAAATTACTAAACAAATAATGACACATAACATAACACACAAGCTTATTTGACCGTGCAATGGATGAGGCCCCGAAAGACTTATACAATAATACCCATGTAGGGAGCGTTAGGTTAATGGATCCCAGACCGGAAAAGCCTTAGGTCACTAGGCACAAAATCCCCTAGAACTTAATTGCTCGAGTATTAAATAGCTCATCCGTGGTCAATTCTGCACTTACACATTCACATAACTCTTTTTTTTTCTATCTCATTTTTTTCTACTTTTTTTTATTCACACACTAATACTTTGGAATGAGTGTGTTTCGCTCCATCTCATCCAACCCTAGAATACTCATAAAATATGAGCGGCTACTAGCCTTTTGACACCTAACTTTTATTAACACTAGCATGAAATCCCTAGTTTCCCCCAAACTTATATTTTAGTGCTCCTACGCCATCAAGGGAATAAAGAACATTCTAAATATAAACAGGTGATTAAATCTCAAACAACCAAACAAGTATGACCTGATCTAGCCCAAAAGCAAACAATGAGACTGTGTAAAGATTTTGTTTCTGAAACATGCAAGTCAATTCATAGGAACTTAAATCAACCCTCTATTTATCATTACCAGACTCAAATCAACATCGACCTACCAAACGGAGATAGCCAAGTCCTACGGAATCATGAAATATGTTATGAAAATGCAACTAAATGGACTCACATGGAATACATAAACAATATACAAACAAATATGCTCTAAATGAAACAGTCATGCAATAATATGAATGAACTACTACTACACATGCAATATGATTCCTACATGAATAAATACTTTACTAACTACTAATCCTCAATCACCCCCAAACTTAGAATATTCAATGTCCTCATTGAAGGCAATAAAAAGTATAGTAGAGAACATACCTAACTGTCGGCAGGGCCACCCTCCTCGGGTGGTGAATCTGGTGGTGGCTCCTCGGGTGGTAATAGCTTGAGTTCTAGTGGAAAAGCTGCCTCACATGACAACTTACGTAGTACCTGAAAATTATTAGAATCAGCTAGCCCACGAGATTTATGCAGAATGCCAACTCTTATTTCCCATGGCGTTGCATCCAACAACTGAAATAGCCCCTTTCTTTCTTCGTTCTCAATGCCAAAAATCCCTCTTGAAGCTTTTTCCACGGAATCTGATTTTTTTAGCTGTTCAATCTCCTTCTTCACAATCTTATCAACAACGTCCACTTTGAAACACTCCGCCGAATCCGACGGATATTTTGTTGCCTTGAACACTTTGAAAGTGACTTTCCGATCATGCACTCTCATGGTAAGCTCTCATTTCTGCACATCGATCAGAGTACGGCCCATAGCTAGAAATGGCCTTCCCAAGATGATGGGAATCCTCTTATCCTCCTCAAAGTCTAGAATAACAAAATCAACCGGAAAAATTAGCTTATCCACCTTCACTAATACATCCTCCACTATACCCCTTGGATACGTGATCGACCAATCTGCCAACTGCAAGGTCATATTAACCGGTTTCGGATCAGGCAACACAAGTTGCTTGAAGACTGAAAATGGCATCAGATTAATGCTAGCTCCCAAGTGTTGGGTTCTGAGGCATAAAATGCAGCGGATATAAAGCATAAAACATAAAAAAAAATGAAACCCTAACGCAGGATCCATGTATAAGTTGTGACTGATTATGGAGAAATGAAATCATACCAGTTAAGAGCTTTACGAATTCTGAAAGATGGAGGTCCTAGATTGCAATCACCACACAGCCCTTGCGTCAAGATCCATGTCTCTAAATCGTCCACACGAACGTCCGATCGTCCAACGATCCAAGGAGTAGTTACTAGCCAAATGAAACTGCTTTCTCTCTCTCTAGCCTCTCTTTGATATTAGAGCAGCTAGGTTTTTGCTTAAAAATAAATTATGAGAACCACACCCTAAAACTATACATCATTATGTATATATAGGGCAGAGAGATCGGGCCTAACCCTAATCAGCTTGGGCTTCAACTAAACCAAACTGATTTGGGTTTTTAATGAATTAAATTCGAAATTCAATTTAATTAACTAAGTCCAACTTAATTAATTAACCAATTTCGAATTTGTAATCGTTTAATTAAAAACGAAATCTGGTTCCAAAATCAATTTCGAATTTTAATTATTTAATTTAAATCTAATATTTAAATTAAAACTTCTTTTAAAACGTTCTTATTGTGTAACCCTTTAGGTTATCATTACGCTGGCAATAATTTTAATATCTAATAATAAAATTATAAACAATGAGTGGTATCTAGTAATACATCATTGCTACCCAAGTAATAATAATAATTGGTGATCCAATTAAACCTTTCGTGATTAATGTTTCCGTGTAATATAATCCTTTTAACCATATATATTATAGATTAAACTCGAGGCATGTATTTAGTCATCCTCTTCAACATTTAATCCGGGTTTACTTGATCCATTACTAGACTATTAAAAACAAATCATTATTTGAGCACGACCATGCATTTTATAGTCTCACTCAATCAAGAGGCCAATAATATCTCTCCTAATTATAGGAGGGTTAAATCCTTTATCTATCATGCATATTTCTCATACGACTCATGATATACCCGATGTCCACTTTTATCATCACCCGATCAAAGGTAACTTTTAATGTAGTCAAAGTATATTAATCCTCGTATAGAAAAATAATGATCTCAAGTCAAAGGATCATTACACCATTATCATTGTGAGTCTCTCTTATGACTTTATTATAGGTCTGTCCAGTACGATGTACTCCTACATGTACCTATGTATTGACTTTATTATCTCCATACTCATAACCAATGAGATGTGGTTATCTATCAAATAACATACTAGTCTATCTATGTATTATTATTGTCCTATATAATAATACTCGACTGGGGACCTTTAAGAATATGATATATTATATAATCTCAAGTTCATGTCATGTAATTAAACTATACAATGTGTATCGTGATTCTAAGGACATTTATTATGCTAACAAATATATCGCAGTAATTAAAGTCATAATAAATACGTTTATTGAATGATCGAATGACATAAAGGTTTATTAAAAGAAACAATGTATTGCCTCTAGGGCACCTACACTAACAATCTCCCACTTGCACTAGAGCCAATCACCCATGTATCTAATACCCATGGAACTAGTGTGACCATCGTGCTTCTGCTTCGACAAGCCTTTGGTCAGTGGGTCTGCAATGCTATCATTTGTGTGCACTTTATATATGTGTATGTCACCCCTTTCATTAATCTCTCGAATAAGGTGAAATCTCCTGAGTGTATGTTTGGATCAGGAGTGTGATCTAGGTTCTTTTAGCCTGTGCAATGGCTCCATTATTATCGCATTATAGATCAATGGGATCTGCGATCGATGGAACCACTCCCAAATCAGTAATGAATTTTCGAATCCAAACAGCCTCCTTAGCTGCTTCATAAGCTGCAACGTACTCAGCCTCCATTGTAGAATCAGCTACTGTTTCTTGCTTTGAACTCTTCCAGCTTACAACACCTCCGTTTAGACAAAACACAAGACCAGACTGTGATACAGTATCATCCCTGTCTGTTTGGAAACTTGCATCGGTGTAACCTTTTACAACCAATTTCTCCTCTCCTCCATACACCAAGAATGAATCTTTAGTCCTTTTCAGGTACTTTAGAATATTCATGACTACCGTCCAGTGACCTTCACCTGGATTAGACTAGTATCTGCTCGTCATGCTCAAAGCATACGAAACATCTGGGCGAGTACATACCATTGCATACATGACAGATCCAATTGCTGAGGCATATGGAACCTTACTCATATGGTCCTTCTCATCCAATGATTTCGGACACTGGTCTTTAGAGATTGTTATCCCTTGAGACACGGGGACATATCCCCTTTTTTGCATTTTGCATACCAAAACGATGCAAAACCTTATCAATGTATGTGCTCTGACTTAGACCGATCATCCTTCTAGATCTATCTCTATAGATCCTCATTCCTAGAATGTAGGTTGCGTCTCCTAAGTCTTTCATAGAGAAATTGCTTCCTAACCAAGTCTTAACAGCATTTAGAGAAGGTATGTCATTCCCCATTAGTAGTATATCATCAACATATAGTACTATGAATGCCACATGGCTCCCACTAACCTTCTTGTAAACACAAGGTTCATCTTCATTTTGAACAAAGCCATACTCTTTGACTATTTCATCAAAATGGATATTCCATCTCCTAGAGGCTTGCTTCAATCCATAAATGGATCGACGTAATTTACATACCTTGCCAACATTCCTTGGATCGACAAAACCTTCAGGTTGTGTCATGTACACATCCTCTTCAAGGATTTCATTAAGGAAAGCTATTTTGACATCCATTTTCCAGATTTCATAATCATGGAATTCTGCAATGGCAAGCAAAATCCTTATGGATTTGACCATAGCCACTGGTGAGAAAGTTTCATCATAGTCAATACCATGAATTTGTTTGAAACCTTTTGCAACCAGCCTTGCTTTATAGGTCTGAACATTTCCATCCATGTCAGTTTTCTTCTTGAAAACCCATTTGTACCCTACGGGTTTTACCCCTTCAGGTGGATCAACCAAAGTCCATACTTGGTTTGTGTACATGGAATCCATCTCGAATTTCATGGCTTCAAGCCATCTCTTAGAGTCTGGACTGTTCATAGAATCTTGGTATGTGAGAGGCTCATCTTCATCTATGAGCATCAAATCACCACTTTGAGTCAAGAGAAATCCATATCTCTCTGGCTCATGGTGAATTCTACCAGTTCTACGAACAACCTATGTTTTTTTAGCATTATCATTATCCTGCTCTTGTTCCACTTCAGGTTCAATGCTATTTTGTGGTTCTCGATCTTCATCGAGATCTATAGTTCTCCCACTGTTTCTTTTGTAAACAAAATCTCTTTCCATGAAGACAACATCTCGAGCAATAAACACTTTTTGCTCAGAAAGACTATAAAAATAATACGCCTTTGCTTCATTATGGTATCCCACAAAATTGCACTCTTCAGATTTAGGTCCAAGCTTGTCAGATACTTGACGTTTCATAAACACCTTGCATCCCCAAACTTTCATAAAGCTCATGCCTGACCGTTTCTCCTCCCATATCTCATATGGAGTCTTTTGAACCTTCTTAGTAGGAACACGGTTAAGTGTGAAAGCCTCTGTTTCTAGAGCGTAACCCCATAAACTAATTGGAAGATCTGCATGACTCATCATCAATCGCACCATGTCCAACAAGGGGCGATTTCTCCTCTCTGAAACTCCATTCCATTGAGGTGTACCTGGTGGAGTGAGTTGTGATACAATACCACACTCTTTTAAATACTCTTTAAATTCGGTGCTTAAGTATTCACCCCCACAATCGGATCGTAAGATCTTAATACTTGCACCTCCACCAATTTGCTTCTCTACTTCAGCCTTGTATTCTTTGAATTTTCAAAAGAATCGGATTTATTATTCACAAGATATACATATCCATATCTACTGAAATCATGAGTAAATGTTATGAAGTAGTAGTAGCCTCCTCTAGCCATCACACGCATTGGGCCACATACATCACTATGTATTACCTCCAGACGTTCAGTGGCCCTTTGACCCTTACCAGTGAAAGGGGCTTTAGTCATCTTACCAAGCAAACAAGATTCGCATTCTTGGTATGATTCAAAATCAAACTTATCCAAGTATCCATCCTTATGTAATTTGGATATGCTTTTCTCATTTATATGGCCTAGACGACAATGCCAGAGGTATGTTTGATTTGAGTCATTGACTTTATGTCGTTTGTTTTCTATATTACAGACAGGATTATCTAAGTCCAACTTAATTAATTAATTAACCAATTTCGAATTAGTAATCATTTAATTAAAAACGAAATCTGATTCCAAAATCAATTTCGAATTTTAATTATTTAATTTAAATCTAATATTTAAATTAAAACTCCTTTTAAAACATTCTTATTGTGTAACCCTTTAGGTTATCATTACGTTGGCAATAATTTTAATATCTAATAATAAAATTATAAATAATGAGCGGTATCTAGAAATACATCATTGCTACCCAATTAATAATAATAATTGGTGATCCAATTATACCTTTCGTGATTAATGTTTCCGTGTAATATAATCCTTTTAACCATATATATTATAGATTAAACTCGAGGCATGTATTTAGTCATCCTCTTCAATATTTAATCCGGGTTTACTTTATCCATTAGTAGACTATTAAAAATAAATCATTATTTGAGCACGTCCATGAATTTTATAGTCCCACTCAATCAAGAGGCCAATAATATCTCTCATAATTATAGGAGGGTTAAATCCTTTATCTATCATTCATATTTCTCATACGACTCATGATATACCTGATGTCCACTTTTATCATCACCCGATCAAAGGTAACTTTTAATGTAGTCAAAGTATATTAATCCTCGTATAGAAATATAATGATCTCAAGTCAAAGGATCATTACACCATTATCACTGTGAGTTTTTCTTATGACTTTATTAAACATGAAGAATCTCACTGTGGGTCTTGCCAGTACCATGTACTCCTATATGTACCTATGTATTGACTTTAGTATCTCCACACTCATAACCAATGAGATGTGGTTATCTGTCAAATAACATACTGGTCTATCTATGTATTATTATTGTTCTATATAATAATACTCGACTAGGGACCTTTAAGAATATGATATATTATATAATCTCAAGTTCAAGTCATGCACTTAAACTATACAACGTGTATCATGATTCTAAGGACATTTATTATACTAACAAATATATCGCAGTAATTAAAATCATAATAAATACGTTTATTGAATGATCAAATGACATAACGGTTTATTAAAAGAAACAATGTATTGCCTCTAGGGCACCTACAATAACACCAAGTCACACAAGCATTTGCTGAAAAATTGATTGCCAATAGTGCAAGGTATGGTGTAACTTCCTGGATCTTTAAGTTTAGGAGGCAACTTCTGTTGCAGAACAGCACTGCATTCTTCGGTCAAAGCAACCGTATCTAGGTCTTCTAGTTTCAACTTCCTTGAGAGAATACCCTTCATGAACCGTGCATAACTAGGCATATTTTCAAGTGCCTCTGCAAAAGGTATATTAATCTGTAATTTTCTGAATACCTCATGAAATTTGCCTAACTGCTTGTCAAGCCTCTACTTCTGGAGTCTCTTTGGATATGGAGGAGGTGGGTAGATATATTTCTTCTGCTCTAAAACTGATTTTTTAGAAGACTTCTTGCTTTCTACTGCTCCACTGCTCAAATCTGATTTTTCCAACTCATCATCTGATTTCTCTTCCTCCGCATCATCACGATTCTCTGCTTCATTTACCATGCTTCCTGTGACTTTTCCAGACCTCAAAGTGATAGCTTTCGCTTATTCATGGACAACTTTCTTTCCTGGATTAGGCTCCGTGTCACTAAAAAGCACTCCCTATGGCCTATTTAGCAGAGCATTAGCAATTTGCCCAATCTGATTTTCCAAGGTCTTGAGCGAGATTGCTTGACTTTTTCACATCAATCTCAACTCCTCTAGTTCTGATTTTTCAGAAGTGGAATGCCCAGAACCTGCATGTGAATGTTGTTGCTGAAAACCCGGAGGTTGAGATTGCCTAGAGACATATTTTTATTGAAAATTCTGCCCTTGCTGCTGCTGCTGCTGAAAATTCTGAGGATTGTAAGGCTTTGCTCCATATTGTTGACCTTGAAACTGCTGATTTTGTTGCTGGGATGGTAGCATGTCACCCTGATAATTGCTCCAACTGTAATTCAGAGGATTTATGTTGCTCGGATGATAAGTATTAGGGGCTGGCTGCTGTTGATTCTGAAAGTTGCTCACAAACTGCACTGATTCAGTAAAAATGGCACATTGATTCGTCTCATGTGCGCCTGCACATAGCTCACAAACACTAGCTACCTGACGAATCCTATGATTTGCCAAAGAATCGATTTTCGTATTCAATGCCTCTAGCTGAGCTGCTAAAGCTGTGGCTGCATTAATATCAAGATTTCCTGCTACCCTTTGCTGTGGCATTCTCTGAGTTGGATTCTGATAATCATTAGCAGCCATCACCTCAATTAGCTCGTAAGCTTCCTCGTAGCTCTTAGCCCATAAATCTCCACCTGATGCTACATCTAGCATTGGTCTTGATTGTGCCTCCAACCCATTATAGAAACAATTGATCACCATCCAGTCGGGCATTCAATGATGAGGACACTTCCTAAGCATCTCCTTGTAGCACTCCCAAGCTTCACATAAGATTCTCCCGATTGCTGTGCAAATTGAGTAAGAGCGTTCCTTATTGCTGCTATTTTTGCCATGGGGAAGAATTTAGTGAGAAATTTCTGAGCAAGATCCTCCCATGTCGTAATAGAACTGGCTGGTAAAGAGTGTAACCAGCCCTTAGCCTTATTCCTCAGAGAAAATGGGAAAAGTCTCAATTTCACAGCATCTTCCGACACACTGTTAAACTTGAAAGTGTCGCAAATCTCGATGAAGTTCCGGATGTGCATATTGGGATCTTCCGTTGGAGCACCCCCAAACTGAACTGAATTTTGTACCATTTGAATCGTACCAGTCTTGATTTCAAAGGTATTAGCTGCAATGGCTGGTCTGACAATGCTAGATTGAATGTCATTGATTTTCGGCTGAGAATAGTCCTTCAAAGCCTTCTTTGCTGCTGTTGGTTCTCCCATCTCTATTGTTGCTTCAAGTTCTTCTTCTGCCAGTTTATCCTTACGAGATTCAGAACGTGTTCGCATACACGCTCAAGTACCTGAAACACACAGAACAAAGCAAACTAAGTAAGAAAATAATCCGAGTCAGTGAACTTTAACGACCACTGATGACAAGCACATAACTATAATAAACACCGAGTCCCCGACAGCGGCGCCAAAAACTTGTTCACACTAAATCACGCAAGCGTACGCGGTCACAAGTAATATAAGATAAAGTTAATTTCATTCCCATAGAGACTGGTGTATTTCAGAATATGCACCTATGCAACAATGTTTGATTATTATTCACTGCTAAGACAATAACAATTTGGGTTTTAATTATCTAATTTAACTAAGAAGCAATTTAGCAAAATTAAGATCTAATTAACTAACGTGGTTTAAACCTGATTTACTAATGAGAGAATAAACATGGGATCATTACTTCGTTAAATACTTCGTCTAGAGTTGATGCCTTTAATCAAAGTATGCGATGGTTATGATAACTGATCGAACAACACGAAACAAGTACACGCTACCTGTCAGTATACATATACCAAACTACTCAAACATCCACAAAAGCGATAGAAGTTAAGCAGACACCAATTATGTTTAGACCCCATATGTCTATAGATTTGAAAACATAACGGTTTAAGAACAAGTTTTCCATTGAGAACACATAGGGCAGTGTAAGATGGTTAAAATCACACTACGAATCATGATGTCAAAACTTTCATAAAACTATGCTAGCATGGCAAGTTCTAATCTTTATATCCATATTTTTTTTTTTGCTAATTAAAATTTTATACCAACAGGAACAACTTAGACAAATCTAGGGGCATACCCCGCGAAGTCAACATCCAGACATTACAATAGCCAGTCCTACAAAGCAAACTAGTTAAACTAGTGAAAACTAGTTTAAAACAACAATATAGAACTATGCCTATTACAAACTTAATCTGGTGCCATGATAGTACCTAGTACATATCCACCAATAATGGCTTGAAACCCCTTCAAACTGCTCATGCTAGGCTGTCCAATAGTGCAAAAGCCGCAACTAGCTTCATGCAACCAATACCTTCTATTAACTCCCTCAAGACATTGCTTGAAGCCTGAGAAAATTCCCATCTTGTTCATGACAATATCCATATCAATCCCCACCTTAGAGCCAGGCCCACTCGCCCACCCTTTAGGACCAAGGCCTATCAGCCAAACATAGACGATAGGGGTACCATTCCTGCGACTGAGCTCCACGTCCACACCAACTTCAACCGCATCTTCAAAAAAGGCATATCCTTTAGCAACTAGAATACAATTCCTGGTATCAAAATTTACATCAAAGTAACAGCCCCTCAATCGGTTAAATTCTTCAGTGACCTGAACTCCATTGCCATTCATGTAAGCAAGATTGACTATAACAAGCTGAACCCCAAAATCATCTCGCGAATTGCCAAGTGCAGCCCCCCCTATTTGTCTGACCTTATTCGAAAATTCTTTAGCAGAACTCAACCATAACCTCAACCACAAATTCATGTGCATACCAAAAGCAAACAGATTTAAAATACAAGTCATCAGATGATCATTACCAATGACACAAACATTCAGAATAGGAGTATACAATTCAATACCTCTGAGATGAAACTCAGTCAAGGAAATTTCAACCTTTACAACAGTCACATAGCACCTTTTGACCCCATCTAAAGAATGATCAACATAATCATTAACGCAGCATAATTCAAAATCAAATTGCACGTTCCACAGACCCCTATAGAATCCAAATACCTTAACAATAGGCAGCATTCGAGTCTTTGCCGCTATTTGTCCCTTTGAAAAGAAGCCATGAAAGTAAATTATCTCCTGCAAGACATGAGGAAATACACTTCCACCGTCTATCGCCAACAAGATGATCAACATCCTCCAATTTGTAGTCCTTAAGTCCTCAGAACCAGATGTGAAAAACATGAAAGAAACACAAGTAGCCATACATCCAATGGAGTTCAGGAGTCCAACCATAACAATTTCCATCTTGCTGCCAAACATTGATAAACCACGAGTGTAAAACAGCTCCTCGTTCATCATGTGGGTCACATATCCTCTGTGAAACATTCCATCAAACAGGTTCAGCGCAATACTCCTGTTGTCATCACCACCCCAGGCCTGAAAGCATTCAAGATCTCCCTCTCTACTATCATCATTCACTGTGCTAGAGTTACCACCAACAACGAGGACCATACGCCTGTCAAGAAACAAACTAACAAGAATTCCTCATTAACCAAACAAACACAGTACCAGTAATCCTCAACACTATTGGCAACATAGTTTACCATCACAATCGAAGAAAATAAATTCTTGCGTTGTTGAGAATTAACGTCAAACACCACATATGCATCCTTAATGCAAAGAATAACATTCCTCCTCTTTCTAATCCTGACCTTCCTAAGCATGTCAGAAAGCATTCCAAGAATAGAGATTTCAATCTCTCTAGTCTCACCGCAAGTATCCACAGAGAAGTGGATCTCAACTTCAACCCTTAAGCGAAAAGGGATATCATTACAATCTTTTCCCCTGCCGGATCTGACCGCAACCTCCATTACAGCCATACGAGATTCCCCCTTCATTTTTGGGTTATTAACAGCAGAAATACCCATCATAAGAATGTTATTCGAGAGACTCGACAAATTGAAAGAGGTAGTCTTCCCATAAAAGGCAGGCATACCAGCTTCAATTTCCATTACACAGCTTGAGTCAAGAACCCCAACTGCTTTGATAAGGTCTGGAATAAAGATCCCAACCTTCCCAACTTTAAATATGAAGTTTCTCGACCTTGGGTCTAGAGCTTCAAACCAAACAAATGGGTCAACTCCCATCAGAAAAACGAAACCAAGATCTCCATCAGAAGCGAACGACACATCCTCAGGAGACATCACAAAATTATACAATATATAAGAAATATGGTGTTTTAGGTGAGAGATAAGGAAGGGAAAGGTGGATTTGGGAAGGAAATATGTAGATCTGATGGATTTAAGGTGCAGAATAGGCTGAAAAATCATGGCGGCTAGAAGAGGGTTTGAAGAGAGAGAGAAGAGAGAAAACGACTCTCATTCTTTGGTTTTTATGTTCAAACTAATCTTTATATCCATTGTCGCTTCAATAAAGATTAACAATTTAGATGTTAGCTACGCATCTGAAAACATTAAGTACAACCATACTAAGATATCACAATTCATCACACACAAATCTTTAAAGCAACAAACTACTAAACTACATAAATAAATTCGTTAGAATCCCATGGCAACGATTAGTTCATAATCGAACCGTTCGTCATCATGGAATCTAGTAATAACATGATAATGAACAAGGTCTGAATAAAAACAATAGTTCTAGAGTAATAGAGTTAAGAAAACAAATCCCAAAAACATCCAAGATTATCGCCTAAAAGAAGAATACAAAAGATGAAGTAGATCTAGAACTCCGTTGCTTGTCACGAGCGTTGGGAATCCTTCTCCAAGTCTCTCTCGTCTCCTTTTGTGGAAAAAAACGTGCTCTTCCATAGATAACATATGTTTTTTTTTGCTAATTAAAATTTATACCAAAAGGAACAACGAATACAATTCTAGGGGCATACCCCGCGAAATCAACATTCGTAAACAAAGCCAAACAACATTAAGTCATTTTACAATCAACAGATAAAACATAAAACAAATCAATAAAAAGCATCCATGATTAAATCCTGTTGGAGTGACCACCTCTAGTCGCCCTCCATTGCTTGATCTTCGAATTGGTCCAACGAACCTTAGTTGGCTGCCCATTACCTCCCGGCTTTCCAATGTCATGAGCACAAGTAGCCTGCTCCCCCTCCTTCCTTTCACCAACACGATCATGGAGGTTAACCTTCCACTGCTGCGCAATATCATTTCTGGTTGTCATAACGTGACTGCCATGGTCACCTAAAGCTTGGGTATGCCCCTCATCCTTAAATTTTCCTGGGCCAGTAGCAGCACGATCCTCCTCCATCTTATCACAGACATGGTCATCTTTAAAGTCTACCTCCATCTGATTTGGAACAGCATTTTTACGCTGGCTGAGACAAACACCCAAAGCAGGCACACTGTCTTCCTGGTTCGCATTATTCATCAAAGTCAAAAACACCCCGTCAATGGATGGGAGGTTGCTTACAACAGGGAAATCCTCCCAAGGAATATCATCCCCAGGATCCTAAACATGCTCCTCCGTGTCAACCCGCATAGCAGACATACCCTCAGTTAGACCACTTCCCATCAAATAATCAAAGGCTTCATCAACCTCTGCATCAATATTGTTGAACCCATCAGGGAGTTTCATCGAGTCTGTAACACCAGTGACAGAATCCTCCAACTTTCCATTCATTGTGGTATGGACTTCCTCAGTCCTCCTGACTTTTTTCTTCTGTGGCATAACCATGCCACCATCACTACCAGAGAAGTCCCTCTGTCTCTGCTGTTTATTATAGTCTTCTCTATCAACAATCTCCTCCCACGAGACACCTTCAGGAAGGATTTCAATTCCTTCCATTAAAATAAAGTTCTGTAACTGAACCACATTGTTACGAGCTACACAAAGCTCCTCATCCTTCCCACAGTCCGAGACGTCAATAAGAAAATTGTCCGAAAACAGATTCAACTCGTTGTGCCCCTTTAAAGCAGGGACCTCGACACCCATATACTCGATGACAAACTTCACCTGGGCAGTTCCATCATTAGTTGCAAAAGCTGAGATCCCCTTTGCCTTCCCACACACCCCATCTTCAACAGAAGACCCAGATCCATCGAGACTAGCCCAATTATAAGCATCCATTACAATTCTTTGAATTAAGTCTACCAGATATGGCAATGACCATGTTCGAGGTGCCGTCTTGTAGCCCAACTTTCCGACGCTGGTAGTCCCAACTCCCAATTCACCGTTTATGTAACTAAGTTCCGCAGACAATGTCACACCAAATTCAGGCCTTGCACCTTGTTTAAACAACCAAGTACAGCCACTATAAAGTCGTTGACAAAGCATAAACTCACAGTAAAATCTGCATAAAACCCTCCTTAGAGCTCTTCCCAATGATTCTATTCCCGCATAGAGATTAAAATCAAAGTGGTATGACCCATTATCATCCAAAGTAATTCCTGAAGAGCAACAGACCTCGAGGGTGCCCTTCACAGCAACACAAGCAAAAAGATGCTCACCATAACCAGCACAAGTTCTATTGGACAAAACCACAAACACTTGAGGTGCCGTTGTCATAACTAAAGATATGAAATCCTTGATTACCACCGTAACCACCCGGGTTAGAAATCCCTCGCCCATAATGTATGCCAAGAAATTAGAATCAGCTTCCTTCTTCCTTAGAATAAAGAATAAATCCCTTTCAACATCATTCACCATAGTCGCACTGTTGGTATACACCTCATAAGTTCGATTACACAACTCTACAGCACCCATTGAGATGTAAACTATAACGAAACTCAAATCCAAAGAAGTAACATCTTTCTCTTTGATTTCGCAATCAAAAACCCATTGAGTCATTATGACAAACACCATGCAGGTACCAACACTAATGGGTTCTTCTTCCATAACCCATTTCAAAATTACACATATTTTAGTTACAAACAACCTGTTGGAAACAGAGATGTCCATACAACCCATACTGAGATTAGTCCTCCTAAGTCTAGACATCTTGGTCAAAGACCCATCCCATCTAAAACTCAGAAGAGCATCACCTGCTCCCGGTTGGAGACGGTGATTCCTGTCCATTTTGGGTTGGTAGAAGACCGGAGTGAATTCGTGCCGAAGACTCAGGAGGGGCGGTTATTGCTTCCCAGTCCAAAAAAGGTGTCTTTTGCGAAGAAATTGGTCTCTTTGATTCTTATTCATAGACCTCGGCCTATCGAAGGATTGGTGTCAAAGAAGATGGAATCTGATTATGTGGGGGAACCTGTGATTGTTCCATGTATTGATGGGGCCGCTGCCAATGATGGGGCCGCTGCCAATGAAAGCAGGAGGGAAGTGGAACCCAAAAGATCGGCTGGTAGTGATACAAGAAAAAGGTGCAGGATTAAGGTGTTGCCTCCGCCTTGCGCTTCAGGGATTTCCTCAAGGACACTTAGTTCCTGCAAGGTTCAGCGGGTAGAAGGCGATCCCTCTTACCCTTCTCGGGGAAAAGGGGTTTGTATTAGCAATGACACACCACTTGATCTATCCTCTTCAATGGATACTTTTAGCGATGGGGGAAATGAGGAAGTGGAAATTGATTCTGGAAACTGTCAGCAAGTTGTTTCTGACCAAAATGTTGCGATGATTACCCTTGGGAAAATGAAACCTATTGAGGGGGAAAACAATTCGAGGACAATCGAAGGGGAGGCTAAGAGACAGCTTTCTATTAACAATGTTGATATGCTGGAGCCAATTGTGAACTCTCATGGGAAGGAGAGTTGTGGTATGGTAGGTAATAATGCAAATGATGGTAGGATGATTAGCCCTGCTCAGGATACTGGTAGGGTTGAGGAGATGACCATGAAAGAAATGGGAAAGGATGCAGTGAAAGGACTTACAAATGATCCCAGCTTAGATTCGGGGTCCTTCCTATGGGGGGGGGGGAGTCATGAGGAGTATGCTACTACACCTGAGATTAGCACCACTGAATACCAAGATGGTATTCGGGAGCTAATGATCAAGACTTTGTTCCATATTGAGAAGCTTAAACATCACATTGAATCTTGGGGTTATCAAATTCCCTTGGTTAAGGAATTCATTCCTATTAGTGAACTGAAGCCATTCATGGATGAAGCTGGAAGGTTTTATTGTAGGGGGACGAAGGAGCTTGGGAGACTGATGAGTACTGTGGTACAACTTCAAAATTTTATTGAGAGTAATGGGTTGGGTATTTCTCATGAGGAAGCTTCTGAAGGAGATCCAGGTGTCGATGGGACCAGGAAAACCCGTACTGAGAAGTTGGATGTGAAGCTACATGAAGGGGCTAGCCCAATGAAGGGGTGTGCTTTGGGTTCCAAGCTGGAGGTTGCTACCATAGCGGGCTCTTCCCAGGTAAAGGCTAAGGTATACCTGAAGAAATCAGAAATTAAACGATGGAGAGCTGGCCGAGGAGGTCATTCTCGTGTGACGTAGTCATGATTAATGCTGTTAGGTCCTTCTAGATCCTACCTGTTTAGGGAGTGTTTTTCTGTCGTTCTGTTGAACTAGTTTGTAGTGTTGCGGTCGTAAGTGCTCTAGGTTGCTAGTGTTCTTTGTTGTTCCATTTGGTAGCGTTTATTTATCGCGGGGTATGCCCCTAGACATGTATTCGCTTATCTTTGGTATAAATTTTTTATGGCTTAATGACCTTTTAACCCTCAAAGTTTCCACCAAAATACCCATCAGCCCTTACTGTTTCAAAACGTTCCTTTTGACCCTCCAAGTATCCGTAAAGGTCCAATTAGCCCTTATACCGGATAGGAAATGGTGAGTTTGGGTGACTTTTGGTTCGTTTTAATCGGTTTCTAGCCGGAATTTTGCTGTATTGTTGTTGTGTCGATTGAAACGAACCAACAATCACCCAAACTCACCATTTCCTATACCGGTATAAGGGCTAATTGGACCTTTACGGATACTTGGAGGGTCAAAAGGAACGTTTTGAAACAATAAGGGCTGATGGGTATTTTGGTGGAAACTTTGAGGGCTAAAAGGCCATTAAGCCATTTTTTATTTACCAAAAAATAAACATGACTAACATCAACGATTTCCACATCCAACATTAAATCAGATGAGGAGACCCATATCTTTGCAGAAACTTCTATAAAAAATAGATCAGAATTTTCACAATCACCAAGAGTCACTAAAGAAACTCTTAACCAAACAACAAGACTAACTAACCCATCCCCTAAGTCCAGAAACCCAGGCAGATTGAAACCAAGAAAATCCATCGAAACCATTTAGAACAGAGCAAAAGTATATATAAATATAAGAAATATTGTGTTTTAGGTGGAAGAGAGAGGTGGAATTGTGGATTTAGGAAGGTTTAAGTATGGATTTGATGGAGAATAGGTGAAGATTAAGGCTAGGTTTAGTGGCGGCTAGGATTTCTAGAGAGAGAATACGACTCTCATTTTATTGATCAGTCCAAATCATATGGATGTTATTGAGGTATTGATAACATATGTTTATATAGGGTCCCCGTGCCTTGGCCGTCAAGAAATATCAAATCAGACTTAAATCAGGATTTTTGCAGATTGGCACAGCGCGGGCACGCTCTTCACTGCACGGGCGTGCTGCTACACTGCGCGGGCACGCTGCTACAGTACTACAAACAGAATCATCTTCTTCCGAGCTTTCCAACGACTATTTACGGGCCTCAAACGGACTTGTAGAACTCCCGATAGAGCCAAAACAGTGAAAGCTTTGACAATGACAGAAAAAACTAATTTTCTTCACACTTTTCTTGGCTCTGCTAGCTTCCTTTGCAGCAACACTTCTCATGAGTTGTCAAATAAAGCACAAGTATCCTCTGAACTCAAATGCAAGCCCAAGTAGCCTCTGAATTCTAACAAAACACCACCACATATTCACAGAAAAACACCAACCTGCCTCCAACTAAAAGTTCTGCACAACTAAATGAAAACACGTTAAGAACACGACATACTTGAGGTCAAGTAATCAATTTAAGCCGATACGAAGCATTCTAAGTGGATATGAAATCCACTTATCAACGGTCTTGACCTCCGTTACCACTTCTAAATCTCTAAAAGTTCTTACTTCCTCCTTGTTGATTTCCAAACCTTCCTCTATTCTGAAAAGTCTTCTGTCCTTCTGGTTCTTGGCTCTTTTCCACTTTCTCAAACTTCCTTTTCTTCCCAGCCTTCTCTTTCTGATTCAAATCACTCTCTCCTTCTATAATCATGGCCTTCTGAACAACGACCGTGTAAGTCCTTAACTCAAATGCAACCACTCTACTTATCACCCAAGGCTTTAATCCATGTTGAAATTTCTTAGCCTTACTAGCATCATTCCTTACATACTGGGGTGCGAATCTTGACAACTCAGTGAATTTTGCTTCATACTCCGCCACAGTCATTCCCTCTTTCTTCAGCTCTAAGAATTGAATCTCCAACTAATCTTAAAAATATCCAGGCAAATACTTCTCATTAAACAACTCCACAAATCTAGGCCAAGTAATCATATCTCGTTCTGCAGCCTTAATAGATTCCCACCAAAAATTAGCTTCCGACCTCAAATAGAAACTAGTAAACTCCGCCTTCTGGCCATCTTCAACCCTAACTAACGTGAAAGCTTTCTCGATATCCATCAACCATGACTTGGCTTCTATAGGGTTCAAAGTTCCTTTGAACTCAGGTGGGTGAAAAGCTTAAAAATATTTGAAAGTTGTAACAGGTTGGGCAGCTTGGTTGTAAGAACCCAGATTTTGGGTGGAATTAAAACTTTTATGTATTTAATGATGTAAGAATGAATAGTGGATATGGCTACAATGTAATAATTGATATTTGGGAAAGAATGAATGGAATTCGACTTTATTATGTTTATGTCTTGAAGAATGCTAAAGGGTGACAACATAGGTAAGAATAATCTATCTTCTAAGGGAATAAGATATGGCAACTTCAAGCAAGAGAAGACTCTCATGTCATCCAGATCGATAACGATTAATCCAGTAGTTCCGTAAAAAGGTTAAGGAACGATCGAAAGAGAATACGGACAATTATACAACCTTAAGAGAAAAAGTAAAGGATACAGAATGAATAGTGTTTTGGTAGGAGTATATAAAATATGAGACGACACTATATAGAAGTATTCGGAACGGATTTCCGAGTTCGTATTAGTGATCCAGGGGGAAAATAAGTGTATGTAAAAGCTGTCGGATTCTGAAAAACCGCACTTTTATTTTCTCCGAGAGTTCCCTGGACACTGATAGCCTTAAGTATTTAAAGAATGGATTAAAGGAATATAAAATGGAAAGTTAGAATGAAAGATGGAGAATGAAAGTATTAATATTAAAGAGGATTCCCGGTAAACCCTAATTAGAAATCCGTGAAATATTCTCACGAACGATCAATCGAAACGGGTAATAACCGGACACAGAAACAAGCAGAGGAAGCAAGAGTCTTGTGCAAGCTACTAGTATAAATATCTAGTAACTAAACTAGAAGCAAGGAACTAGCACCTTAGAGGAAGAACCAAGTACTTAGCAAGTAACTACCTAGTTAAGCATTAACCACCACAAAACCAACACATGTCTTGCCATTTGAGCATCCAACACCTCACCACTTTATTAAAGTAACTTTTACAAGATATTATGTTGTAAGTGGATGAGAGTAAAGGAGATTAAAACACAAAAAAAATCAAAGAAACCAAGCAATTCTCTCCCCCCCTTGCAAACAAGAAGCATTCGGCTATGTCCTTTAATTCCAAATCCAAACTCAACCTTCCCACCATTGTTTGTTCTTGAAATAATTAAGGTGAGTCTTACATTTCATAAAACTTATCTCCTCAAAATCTTAGCTTCAAACTCATCCATTTCCATTTTCAAATAAATCATTCAAGAGGAGCATGAATAGTGTTCTTCTTGAACTAACTTGGTTTTCTTGATTTTTCATGGTTGGTATAGCAAGCATAATCACTCCTAAGGACCATACAAGGCTTAGTAAGGCTATATCACTATCTAAGGAAGGTATAAAGCTCTTGAAACCCTAACCCTTGTTTGAGATTTAAGCATGTTTTTGATAGTTATAACTTAGTTATGGTTATGTTAAAGTTATAAGCATGATTATGTATGGATTTTGGATTAATGATGTAAATAGCTAGATGAACGGAAAGGCATTTCTTGGCCTCATTTCATGTATATAAGTCATGTATATGTTGTTTGGGTTGGATGCTATGTGTAAGGGAAGATTCGAAATTGATAGATATTCGATTTACAGCCGTTATAATGCCCGATTTTACAATACCATGTTTTGTATGCCATTTTCCATGTCGAACCCCTACTGTCCAGAAACCTTATCTGCCATGATAGGATAGGTAATGCTCTAAGCTTCGTTTTGATATAAAGATCACGTGAAACGAACTTACGGTTTAGGATTTATGACCAAATTACTAAAAGTAGTTCGAATCCGTAAATGAAAGTTCGTAACTGAAATCGAACCCTCGTAAGCTATGTAACGTCATGGCAAATCTTGGTAAATAAATACTAGGGGTAAGAAGGAAGGTGTGAAAGAAAACCGTATGTCAAAAAGAGCATTTTTCGATTTATTAAAAATGTTCGAGTAAAGGTTAAACGCGAACGAACCCCTAAAAGACGACTCTTTTATAACTTTGGTAAAACACCTAGAAAACGGGCGATAAAACTCGGAGTATAATATTGGTTCGTAACGATCAACCTTAGAACTCATATGACTCAAGTATGTCTCAAGTATAAGGGCAGTGACATGTCGTATTAACGAACGAATGTCGGGTCGGATCAGTGATAATAAGTAATCCACTAAAAGGGGTATAACGAGATAACTCGAGAACGTGTCTCGATTTAAGTATAACTTAACTTTTATATGTTAAGTGATTAATCCCAAATGCCTTGGCTATTTATAGATCACCAGGCTGAACCGGGACCCGCTACCACTACCCCTTACCGTACTCGACTACCAGGCAAGTTTCAATTCCCTTCTTTTAGGCTGTTGTTGTGATTGAATAAATATATATATATGATTGCTGATATATATATATTCCATTGCATGCATGCCTACTTTCAAGTTGAATTGATATACTTGTTCCCTGAAGGTTATTGTTGGCTTATAAGCTAGATAGTTATATATCAGTTATAAGCCGGTTATTGTAAGACCCTCATAAAAGGGCGTATACATCTTATTAATCAAATATAGACCGTGAGTCAATATTCCTTGATATATAAATATTTTCTATTATTCAGGCAACGAATATTATTTGAATATTCGTTCCGGATTATTTATTTAATGATCCTTACTTCAAATAATTATTTGAACGTAATCATTCGACGAATAATATTTGTCAATATTCATTCAGAGTCGAATTGATTATCGATTATTATTTCGAATATTCTTCTAAAGATGAGAATACTAAATGAATATTATTTGAATATTCTTTTAGAATATTATTTTATTAAATAAATATTACTTTTGAATATTCATTTAAGATATTAAGTACTTGATGAATATTATCTTCAATATTCATCTGAAGCTTGATTTATTTATCGAATATTATATCGAATATTCCTTTAAAGCTTGGATTACTAAATGAATATTACTGGATATTCATTTAGAATATTATTCATTAAATGAATATTACTTTATCGATATTCATTTAAATTCCTAATTAATTATGAATATCATTTTGAATATTCATCCAGGGTTCTATTTAATCATCGAATATTATCTTAAATATTTTAAATATTCCTTTCAGGACTTATTAAGTAATGAATATTATTTTGAATATTCATTTGATTATTTAATTGTGCAATAAATATTCTCTCGATATTTCTTCAAGAATTATTAGGGAAATACTCTGATTAAAGATATTCTTTCATATTCCTAAATAATCTGTAAAATATTTTAATTCAATAAATATTCTCTGAATATTTATTCCATGCTTAGAATAACCTCGATAAGGTTTATCTTATTCGATTATTACAGAAAATATATTGGAGTCATATTATTATTAATCTTATATCAAGAAAGGTTCTCAGACATCATTCTTATTTGAGTCTATCTCCTTAATAATAAGGGAACCTTACTTGGAAGATGTTATTTATCTTGTCGACTTCCCGGTCATAAAGTATTCCCTTCACTCGCAACTCGGGTGCTGTTGACTTATTAAGTCATTGCTTACCTTCTCATCTTTCGAGGGGTAAGATTACTGGAACAAGTTGATATCCGTTACCAAGTAATAGCTTGGGAGTTATTGGTAAATTTTCCTTTCCAACTAGATACGACTACTTTGTGGAGTCTTATCAACAAGTAATATACTTGGGGAAAGGGGGACGAACGTTACATTCAGAATCATGAATTCTATTTGAACTAGGAGTCGTGTAAGAGGCCGAGTAGCGCCGGTCCATCCCCTTTGGCCCAACCGTTGGCCGGGGAGAGCTAGTAAGGCGGTATACAAGTAAAGCCGTCAGTTCTTCTTTCTACCGGTAGTAAATCTAAATTGAGCTGTACGATCTCGACTGATCATCAAGATTGGAACAGCGGGCGCGGTGAATACTCCATCATTGGTTCATCATCCAAATTTATTTATTTCCTACAACATGATTACTGTTGGCAGAGTTGGAAAAGTGTCATAACTGGAATTGCAACCTTTTCTTGCAAGTTCCTCTTCTTAATAACAATAAGAATATCTCGCTTACTTTGATGTAGCAGATATTTCTTCAAACAAATACTTTCAGTTACCTTGTAACTTCATCGTTCATATTATACTGGCATCATTCCCGTAAATGCATGGCATATGGTTTAAAAGATAGCTTTGAACTGTTTTAAATTTTCGTTCAGTTATATATTTGTTGGTGGGCTTTCGCTCACCCTTGCTTTGTTTTTATTATGTCACAACAACAGCTAGGACAGATGGCTCGCGTCAGGCGCACTCGGCGCAAGCAGGTTACCCGACCCACCGGACTACCCGCTGAGATGCTAGCCGCCATTGCTGAGGTAGCATAGTTAGACAGCTTTTGTTTCCTGTTTAACTATATGTATAATTAATGTAATCAACGGCAAAACTTTTAAACCTATGATGTTATCCTTTTGGGATTGTAATAACTTTTATTCGTAACCCTTTAATGTAAGACTTATTTCAATTTCATCTCTGGGACTATAACTGTTGTGTGTGTGAGTGGTAATTATTATGGGGTCACAACATGTGATTTATTTATTGTGGACTCAAGTCAAGTATTATGAATGGATGTAGGACCGTAACCACCAGATCCCTGACCCCGGATCTGGGGGTGTTACAGAGATGGTATCAGAGCGAGAGTTATATATCCCAAGAGATGATACGACGTTATATAATAATAAATTCAATAATATAATAAGAACCCTTGCCAGGTTCACCTAAAACCCTTACGGGAATTTTTAAGTATCATGATAGTAACATAGTTCGTCTTGTGTAGGCGAGCGACTTGTCGACCCAGGAGGCAGCTGCGAGACAGCATGATGAGGACATGTTCCGGACTAGGGACCCATACTATGAGCACTTGCCTGAGGATGATACTGAGCCTGAGGAGGAGGACGCTGAGGAGGTCCAGGTTGATGCTGATACTGATGTGATCGAGTCTGAGGAGGAGGACCCTGAGGAGGTCCAGGATGATGCTGACACAGACGTTGTTGAGACTGAGGGGGAGGAGGACCCGGAGGGGATCCAGACAGGACAGGATGCTGAGTTAGTGGTTGAGGATGATGATTATTGGGTTGTGACTGAGTTCAGGACTATGGGAGATGACACTGGCATGACCACGGATCAGGTGGTGCCGGTATATGAGGGTGTTGAGGGAGATATAGATGAGCCTGTAGTTGGTGCTGTAGGGAGTTCTGGACTTTTTGTGCCACTCCTCCCTGTTGAGAGAGCCCCTACCCCACCACCACTACCTGTGAGCCCGTACCCCGACGAGTTTGAGGAGCTTACCCCAGAGCCCCAGCAGACAGAGACTGCCGCTCCAGCTGAGCCATCCACCCCACCTCATGCCCCGATAGGAGGAGTCCCAGTATGTGTTCATAACTTGATTGTGAACGGGCTTTATAGAGAGTTGTCTGTGGCAGATGCCAGGTTGGCAGAGTCTAGGAGTGAGTTAGCAGCAGAGAGAGCCGCCCGGATGAGGGTGCAGGGCAGGAGGACTATCAGTGACAGAGTTGGGTATAGGGCTGTGACCCGCATCGAGCTGAGGGCTCGGGTGAGGGTGCGACAGTTGCCTACTGATGGGCATGGTAGGGTAGACAGAGCAGAGGCTGAGGAGGTTTTCCGCATCGCCATGGGGAGGGTTCGGAGGATGTTTCGTCGTGGCGGCTGATTTCAGATGTAGTGATGCAGTGGTCTAGTTGTCTAGTCATGTACGGACATAGTAGTGCCGGCTTTTGTAGGGATGGTTTTCTTGTACTTGTTTTCCCTTTTTGCAGACTAGACAGATAGACAGCATATTTCACTTTTGACTTGTTGTTGTTATTAGGATGGTTGTACTTTAAACTATCGTTGTAACTCGGATGTTGTACCTTTTCGGTACCTGGTATATATTTGTTTCCATTTCAGTCATTACAATTTTGTTGGGATGTGATCACGAGTTTATTAGCATATGTATTACTTTTCGATTAAGTTGCCATGAGATATAAAACTGTGGGATTTTAAACCCAATCATGTAAAGAAATGTGCAAGGAAAAATCCTTTAAAACAGATCAGTGAACCTAATGTATAACTTTCCAAATTTTCAGTAAAATGCCTCCAAGACGAATGGGCACTAGGGCTAACCCCCGCGAATCTACTGACCAAGAGAGTCACAACCAACACGAGGAAAACCGTGAAAGTAGTGAGGAACAAGATCAGGATTATAATGAGCAAGAAGATTCCCAGTATGGAGCAGAGGATGAACCCCTGTACTCTGAAGAATTTGAAAGGGAAATAGAGGGTGGAGAAACTGAAGTAGAACAGGAAGGGGAGAACCAGGGCGGAAACCCCATGGGCCAGTTTATGGACCTACTTAGGCAGAATTTGAACCAATACCCCCAGCCACCACCAAGCAACAACACTTCAGTGGCAAATTCCTTTAGGGCCTTTAAGTCCCTTAAACCCCCAGAGTTCCACGGATCGGCTGATCCCGTTGAGGCGAGGGCCTGGATCAAAGAAATGGAAAAGTCTTTTGAGATTCTGAGTATCAATGAGGCTCAGAAGACTGTTTTTGCTACTTACCTACTAAAGGGAGAGGCCAATTATTGGTGGGAAGCCAAGAAAAACATGGAGACTGATGCTGTCATAGCCTGGGAAAGGTTCAAACAATTATTCCTGGAGAAGTACTTCCCGAAGTTCATGAAAACCCAGATGGAACTTAAGTTCTTGGAACTGAAACAGAACAATATGTCAGTGGCTGACTATGAGGCTAAATTTACTGAGCTATCGAGATTTGTGCCAGAGTTTGTAGATACAGAAGAGAAGAAAGCTAACAGGTTTCAACAAGGGCTGAAACAGTGGATCCAGAATAGGGTGGCTGTTTTAGAGATTACAGATTATGCCACCTTGGTGCAGAAGGCAACCATTGTGGAGGCTGGTAGTGATCAGATGCAGAGAGAGAGAGAGAAAGGGGGGATAAAGAGAAAGCATGTTAGTATGGGCGGAAGATCCGCTGGAGGAAAACCCCCAACCAAGTTTAATCGAGGAGCGGTTTCCCTACCAGGGAGGAGTGTAGGGTTTAAACCATCTGCGAGTGTAAGTGTGAGCCAGGGCGGCCACCAATCAGGAATGTCCCGTTCCAACCCTTCTCGACCTCCATTGCCATTGTGTGCTACTTGTGGGAAGAGGCACTCCGGGGTGTGCAACCTGAAGCAGATAAACTGTTATAAGTGTGGGCGAGCTGGGCATTATGCCACCTCTTGCACCACGGTCATCCCTAACAGCACAACCTATTTCCAGTGTGGACAGCGAGGGCACATGAGGAAGGATTGCCCAAAGAACAAACCAGCAGCATCAGGAGCAAGCAAGGTTGCCTCAAATAGGCCACCAACTGCTAGGACTTTCAATATGTCAGTACAAGATGCCGTGAGGGACACATATGTGATAGCAGGTACTTTTTCTCTCAATTCAGTCAGTGCAAATGTCTTATTTGATTCAGGAGCAACTAAGTCTTTTATATCTAGAGATTTTGCGCATAAGTTGAAACTTAAAACCCAGCAACTAAGAGATTCCTTACTAGTAGAAATAGCTAATCAGGAAATCGTACCGGTTAATCAAATTCACCCCGATTGTAAGCTAGAAATAGGAGGACGATCCTTCTATGTCGATTTAATTCCTTTTAAGCTAGGGGAATTCGATGTCATTTTGGGTATGGATTGGTTGTCTCGAAATGATGCGCAGATAGATTGTAAAGGGAAAAAGGTTAAGTTAAAAACCCCAGGGAAGAAAGAAATAGTGTTTAAGGGGATGCGACAGACCCAGAAAATTCTGACTATGGCGCAAACCAAGAGATTGTTACGAAAAGGGAACGAGGCTTATTTAGCCTACGTTATAGACACTCAGAAGGAAGTGCCAAGATTGCAAGACATTCGGGTAGTTAATGAGTTCGAGGACGTGTTCCCACAAGATCTTCCCGGACTACCACCTGATAGGGTAATTGAGTTTGCCATCGAATTAGCCCCGGGGACGGCGCCAGTTTCGAAGGCCCCGTACCGACTAGCCCCAATAGAAATGAAGGAGCTAGCCGAACAATTACAGGAATTGTTGGATAAGGGCATGATAAGGCCCAGTGTGTCGCCTTGGGGCGCACCAGTGTTGTTTGTTAAGAAAAAGGATGGAAGTATGAGGTTATGCATCGACTACAGAGAATTGAACAAGCTAACCATAAAGAATAAGTATCCATTGCCTAGGATAGACGATCTGTTTGACCAACTAAGAGGAGCTGAATACTTCTCTAAGATTGATTTGAGAACAGGATATCACCAACTGAAGATCAAACCTGAAGATATCCCGAAGACTGCATTCCGCACCAGATATGGACATTATGAGTTCTTAGTTATGTCATTTGGATTGACCAACGCCCCAGCAGCCTTCATGGACCTAATGAATAGAGTGTTCAAGGAATATTTGGACAAATTCGTGATAGTTTTCATTGATGATATTCTCATCTACTCAAGGACAGAGGCAGAACACGCTGAACATTTAAGGATAACCTTAGAAATACTCAGGAAAGAGCAGTTATATGCCAAGTTCTCCAAGTGTGAGTTTTGGAAAAATGAGGTACAATTCTTAGGGCACGTGATCAATAGAGAAGGAGTGTTGGTTGACCCCTCCAAGATAGAAGCAGTTTCAAACTGGGAACGGCCAACTACTCCAACCGAGGTGAGGAGTTTCATTGGACTTGCCGGATATTACAGGAGATTTGTCCAAGACTTTGCGAAACTCGCAGCTCCATTAACTCGACTTACCCGTAAAACCGAGAATTTGAATGGACTGAGAAATGCGAGAAGAGTTTCCAAGAGTTAAAGAAGAGGCTGGTGACAGCCCCAGTGCTGGCATTACCTGATGGAAAAGGAGATTTCGTGATTTACAGTGATGCTTCGCATAAAGGACTGGGATGCGTGCTTATGCAGCACGGCAAGGTAATAGCATATGCGTCTAGGCAATTGAAGGATTATGAAGTCAGATATCCCACGCATGATCTAGAACTAGCAGCCATAGTCTTCGCTTTAAAGATTTGGAGACACTACCTGTATGGGGAAAAATGCGAGATTTACACAGACCATAAGAGCCTCAAATACATTTTCACTCAGAAAGACCTTAACATGCGCCAGAGGAGGTGGTTAGAGTTAATCAAGGATTACGACTGTGAAATTCGCTATCACCCGGGCAAAGCCAATGTGGTGGCTGACGCCCTTAGTCGGAAAGAGAAGCTCAAGATGATAACTTCAGAGAAAGAGCTGGTGAAGGATTTTGAGAAGTTGGAAATCGAGGTTAAATTACCTGGAGAGGGCCAAGAAAAGTTGATGGAAATTAGAATCCAACCTCCATTGCTAGAAAAGATTAGGCTGTGCCAGGAACGGATGATGGAGGAAGAAAAGAACTCCACAGAAGAGCTAATGACCGGGGAGGAAATTAAGTGCGAAAGAGACAAGGAAGGGATCATGAGGTACACATACAGGATATGGATCCCAAATGTTCAGGAGCTCAAGGATGAGATTTTAAATGAGGCACATAACTCAAGATACTCAGTGCACCCCGGTAGCACTAAAATGTACATGGATTTGAAGGAGTATTACTGGTGGCCCAATATGAAAAAGGACGTAGCAGAGTGGGTAAGCAGATGCTTGACCTGCCAACGAGTGAAGGCAGAGCACCAGAAACCCAGCGGACTTCTACATCCCTTAGAGATTCCAGAATGGAAATGGGAACATATAGCCATGGATTTCGTAGTAGGTTTACCCAGGACCAAGGCTAATCATGACACCATATGGGTAGTTGTAGATCGACTGACGAAATCGGCTCACTTTCTCCCGATCAACGAAAGGTACACGGTCGATAGACTAGTGGACATCTACTTAAAAGAGATAGTGGCGCGACATGGAGTCCCAGTCGCAATAGTATCCGATCGAGATCCTAGATTTAACTCCAGGTTTTGGAGAAGTTTTCAAGAATGTGTAGGGACCCGGCTGAACATGAGCACAGCCTACCACCCCCAGACAGATGGGCAAAGTGAAAGGACCATCCAAACGTTAGAGGATATGTTGAGAGTCTGCGCGATAGACTTCAAAGGAAGTTGGGATGATCACTTGCCATTGGTTGAGTTCTCCTATAATAACAGTTATCATTCAAGCATTGGAATGCCACCTTATGAGGCCCTTTATGGAAGAAAATGTCGATCTCCCTTGTATTGGGATGAAGTTGGAGAGCGAAAGTTGCTCGGGCCCGAAGTGGTCCAACGAACTAAAGATGCAGTAGATCTAATCAGAGGACGGTTGGTAGCAGCCCAGGATCGACAAAAGAAATATGCCGACTTAGCTCGGAAAGGCAAGGAATACGAGGTAGGGGACCTAGTGTTCTTGAAAGTGTCACCTTGGAAAGGTTTAATGAGATTTGGGAAGAAAGGAAAGCTGAGTCCCAGATACATTGGACCATTTGAGATCTTGAGACGGATTGGGGAACTAGCTTATGAACTCGCATTGCCCCCGAATCTACAGCAGGTGCACAATGTGTTCCATGTTTCGATGCTGAGGAAGTATAATCCGGATGCCAAGCATATTGTAGAGTATGAGCAAGTGGACATGCAACCAGACCTGACCTATGTGGAGCAACCTGTGGAAATCATAGACCGGAAAGAACAAGTGCTCCGAAACAAGGTCATTCAGCTAGTCAGAGTTTTGTGGCAGAACCACAATGTAGAAGAATCCACCTGGGAACTTGAAAGCGCAATGCAAGAGAAGTACCCCCACTTGTTTTCAAACTGATTCCTGGACGGAATCCTTTTAAGGAGGGGAGACTGTAAGAACCCAGATTTTGGGTGGAATTAAAACTTTTATGTATTTAATGATGTAAGAATGAATAGTGGATATGGCTACAATGTAATAATTGATATTTGGGAAAGAATGAATGGAATTCGACTTTATTATGTTTATGTCTTGAAGAATGCTAAAGGGTGACAACATAGGTAAGAATAATCTATCTTCTAAGGGAATAAGATATGGCAACTTCAAGCAAGAGAAGACTCTCATGTCATCCAGATCGATAACGATTAATCCAGTAGTTCCGTAAAAAGGTTAAGGAACGATCGAAAGAGAATACGGACAATTATATAACCTTAAGAGAACAAGTAAAGGATACAGAATGAATAGTGTTTTGGTAGGAGTATATAATAATATGAGACGACACTATATAGAAGTATTCGGAACGGATTTCCGAGTTCGTATTAGTGATCCAGGGGGAAAATAAGTGTATGTAAAAGCTGTCGGATTCTGAAAAACCGCACTTTTATTTTCTCCGAGAGTTCCCTGGACACTGATAGCCTTAAGTATTTAACGAATGGATTAAAGGAATATAAAATGGAAAGTTAGAATGAAAGATGGAGAATGAAAGTATTAATATTAAAGAGGATTCCCGGTAAACCCTAATTAGAAATCCGTGAAATATTCTCACGAACGATCAATCGAAACGGGTAATAACCGAACACAGAAACAAGCAGAGGAAGCAAGAGTCTTGTGCAAGCTACTAGTATAAATATCTAGTAACTAAACTAGAAGCAAGGAACTAGCACCTTAGAGGAAGAACCAAGTACTTAGCAAGTAACTACCTAGTTAAGCATTAACCACCACAAAACCAACACATGTCTTGCCATTTGAGCATCCAACACCTCACCACTTTATTAAAGTAACTTTTACAAGATATTATGTTGTAAGTGGATGAGAGTAAAGGAGATTAAAACACAAAAAAAATCAAAGAAACCAAGCAATTCTCTCCCCCCCTTGCAAACAAGAAGCATTCGGCTATGTCCTTTAATTCCAAATCCAAACTCAACCTTCCCACCATTGTTTGTTCTTGAAATAATTAAGGTGAGTCTTACATTTCATAAAACTTATCTCCTCAAAATCTTAGCTTCAAACTCATCCATTTCCATTTTCAAATAAATCATTCAAGAGGAGCATGAATAGTGTTCTTCTTGAACTAACTTGGTTTTCTTGATTTTTCATGGTTGGTATAGCAAGCATAATCACTCCTAAGGACCATACAAGGCTTAGTAAGGCTATATCACTATCTAAGGAAGGTATAAAGCTCTTGAAACCCTAACCCTTGTTTGAGATTTAAGCATGTTTTTGATAGTTATAACTTAGTTATGGTTATGTTAAAGTTATAAGCATGATTATGTATGGATTTTGGATTAATGATGTAAGTAGCTAGATGAACGGAAAGGCATTGCTTGGCCTCAGTTCATGTATATAAGTCATGTATATGTTGTTTGGGTTGGATGCTATGTGTAAGGGAAGATTCGAAATTGATAGATATTCGATTTACAGCCGTTATAATGCCCGATTTTACAATACCATGTTTTGTATGCCATTTTCCATGTCGAACCCCTACTGTCCAGAGACCTTATCTGCCATGATAGGATAGGTAATTCTCTAAGCTTCGTTTTGATATAAAGATCACGTGAAACGGACTTACGGTTTAGGATTTATGACCAAATTACTAAAAGTAGTTCGAATCCGTAAATGAAAGTTCGTAACTGAAATCGAACCCTCGTAAGCTATGTAACGTCAAGGCGAATCTTGGTAAATAAATACTAGGGGTAAGAAGGAAGGTGTGAAAGAAAACCGTATGTCAAAAAGAGCATTTTTCGATTTATTAAAAATGTTCGAGTAAAGGTTAAACGCGAACGAACCCCTAAAAGACGACTCTTTTATAACTTTGGTAAAACACCTAGAAAACGGGCGATAAAACTCGGAGTATAATATTGGTTCGTAACGATCAACCTTAGAACTCATATGACTCAAGTATGTCTCAAGTATAAGGGCAGTGACATGTCGTATTAACGAACGAATGTCGGGTCGGATCAGTGATAATAAGTAATCCACTAAAAGGGGTATAACGAGATAACTCGAGAACGTGTTTCGATTTAAGTATAACTTAACTTTTATATGTTAAGTGATTAATCCCGAATGCCTTAGCTATTTATAGATCACCAGGCTGAACCGGGACCCGCTACCACTACCCCTTACCGTACTCGACTACCAGGCAAGTTTCAATTCCCTTCTTTTAGGCTGTTGTTGTGATTGAATAAATATATATATATGATTGCTGATATATATATGCCATTGCATGCATGCCTACTTTCAAGTTGAATTGATATACTTGTTCCCTGAAGGTTATTGTTGGCTTATAAGCTAGATAGTTATATATCAGTTATAAGCCGGTTATTGTAAGACCCTCATAAAAGGGCGTATACATCTTATTAATCAAATATAGACCGGGAGTCAATATTCCTTGATATATCGAGATTACCTCGGAAGAAAATATTTAAGTAAATATTTTCTATTATTCAGGCAACGAATATTATTTGAATATTCTTTCGGGATTATTTATTTAATGATCCTTACTTCAAATAATTATTTGAACGTAATCATTCGACGAATAATATTTGTCAATATTCATTCAGAGTCGAATTGATTATCGATTATTATTTCGAATATTCTTCTAAAGATGAGAATACTAAATGAATATTATTTGAATATTCTTTTAGAATATTATTTTATTAAATAAATATTACTTTTGAATATTCATTTAAGATATTAAGTACTTGATGAATATTATCTTCAATATTCATCTGAAACTTGATTTATTTATCGAATATTATATCGAATATTCCTTTAAAGCTTGGATTACTAAATGAATATTACTGGATATTCATTTAGAATATTATTCATTAAATGAATATTACTTTATCGATATTCATTTAAATTCCTAATTAATTATGAATATCATTTTGAATATTCATCCAGGGTTCTATTTAATCATCGAATATTATCTTAAATATTCTAAATATTCCTTTCAAGACTTATTAAGTAATGAATATTATTTTGAATATTCATTTGATTATTTAATTGTGCAATAAATATTCTCTCGATATTTTTTCAAGAATTATTTGGGAAATACTCTGATTAAAGATATTCTTTCATATTCCTAAATAATCTGTAAAATATTTTAATTCAATAAATATTCTCTGAATATTTATTCCATGCTTAGAATAACCTCGATAAGGTTTATCTTATTCGATTATTACAGAAAATATATCGGAGTCATATTATTATTAATCTTATATCAAGAAAGGTTCTCAGACATCATTCTTATTTGAGTCTATCTCCTTAATAATAAGGGAACCTTACTTGGAAGATGTTATTTATCTTGTCGACTTCCCGGTCATAAAGTATTCCCTTCACTCGCAACTCGGGTGCTGTTGACTTATTAAGTCATTGCTTACCTTCTCATCTTTCGAGGGGTAAGATTACTGGAACAAGTTGATATCCGTTACCAAGTAATAGCTTGGGAGTTATTGGTAAATTTTCCTTTCCAACTAGATACGACTACTTTGTGGAGTCTTATCAACAAGTAATATACTTGGGGAAAGGGGGACGAACGTTACATTCAGAATCATGAATTCTATTTGAACTAGGAGTCGTGTAAGAGGCCGAGTAGCGCCGGTCCATCCCCTTTGGCCCAACCGTTGGCCGGGGAGAGCTAGTAAGGCGGTATACAAGTAAAGCCGTCAGTTCTTCCTTCTACCGGTAGTAAATCTAAATTGAGCTGTACGATCTCGACTGATCATCAAGATTGGAACAGCGGGCGCGGTGAATACTCCATCATTGGTTCATCATCCAAATTTATTTATTTCCTGCAACATGATTACTGTTGGCAGAGTTGGAAAAGTGTCATAACTGGAATTGCAACCTTTTCTTGCAAGTTCCTCTTCTTAATAACAATAAGAATATCTCGCTTACTTTGATGTAGCAGATATTTCTTCAAACAAATACTTTCAGTTACCTTGTAACTTCATCGTTCATATTATACTGGCATCATTCCCGTAAATGCATGGCATATGGTTTAAAAGATAGCTTTGAACTGTTTTAAATTTTCGTTCAGTTATATATTTGTTGGTGGGCTTTCGCTCACCCTTGCTTTGTTTTTATTATGTCACAACAACAGCTAGGACAGATGGCTCGCGTCAGGCGCACTCGGCGCAAGCAGGTTACCCGACCCACCGGACTACCCGCTGAGATGCTAGCCGCCATTGCTGAGGTAGCATAGTTAGACAGCTTTTGTTTCCTGTTTAACTATATGTATAATTAATGTAATCAACGGCAAAACTTTTAAACCTATGATGTTATCCTTTTGGGATTGTAATAACTTTTATTCGTAACCCTTCAATGTAAGACTTATTTCAATTTCATCTCTGGGACTATAACTGTTGTGTGTGTGAGTGGTAATTATTATGGGGTCACAGCATGTGATTTATTTATTGTGGACTCAAGTCAAGTATTATGAATGGATGTAGGACCGTAACCACCAGATCCCTGACCCCGGATCTGGGGGTGTTACAGAGATGGTATCAGAGCGAGAGTTATATATCCCAAGAGATGATACGACGTTATATAATAATAAATTCAATAATATAATAAGAACCCTTGCCAGGTTCACCTAAAACCCTTACGGGAATTTTTAAGTATCATGATAGTAACATAGTTCGTCTTGTGTAAGCGAGCGACTTGTCGACCCAGGAGGCAGCTGCGAGACAGCATGATGAGGACATGTTCCGGACTAGGGACCCATACTATGAGCACTTGCCTGAGGATGATACTGAGCCTGAGGAGGAGGACGCTGAGGAGGTCCAGGTTGATGCTGATACTGATGTGATCGAGTCTGAGGAGGAGGACCCTGAGGAGGTCCAGGATGATGCTGACACAGACGTTGTTGAGACTGAGGGGGAGGAGGACCCGGAGGGGATCCAGACAGGACAGGATGCTGAGTTAGTGGTTGAGGATGATGATTATTGGGTTGTGACTGAGTTCAGGACTATGGGAGATGACACTGACATGACCACGGATCAGGTGGTGCCGGTATATGAGGGTGTTGAGGGAGATATAGATGAGCCAGTAGTTGGTGCTGTAGGGAGTTCTGGACTTTTTGTGCCACTCCTCCCTGTTGAGAGAGCCCCTACCCCACCACCACTACCTGTGAGCCCGTACCCCGACGAGTTTGAGGAGCTTACCCCAGAGCCCCAGCAGACAGAGACTGCCGCTCCAGCTGAGCCATCCACCCCACCTCATGCCCCGATAGGAGGAGTCCCAGTATGTGTTCACAACTTGATTGTGAACGGGCTTTATAGAGAGTTGTCTGTGGCAGATGCCAGGTTGGCAGAGTCTAGGAGTGAGTTAGCAGTAGAGAGAGCCGCCCGGATGAGGGTGCAGGGCAGGAGGACTATCAGTGACAGAGTTGGGTATAGGGCTGTGACCCGCATCGAGCTGAGGGCTCGGGTGAGGGTGCGACAGTTGCCTACTGATGGGCATGGTAGGGTAGACAGAGCAGAGGCTGAGGAGGTTTTCCGCATCGCCATGGGGAGGGTTCGGAGGATGTTTCGTCGTGGCGGCTGATTTCAGATGTAGTGATGCAGTGGTCTAGTTGTCTAGTCATGTACGGACATAGTAGTGCCGGCTTTTGTAGGGATGGTTTTCTTGTACTTGTTTTCCCTTTTTGCAGACTAGACAGATAGACAGCATATTTCACTTTTGACTTGTTGTTGTTGTTAGGATGGTTGTACTTTAAACTATCGTTGTAACTCGGATGTTGTACCTTTTCGGTACCTGGTATATATTTGTTTCCATTTCAGTCATTACAATTTTGTTGGGATGTGATCACGAGTTTATTAGCATATGTATTACTTTTCGATTAAGTTGCCATGAGATATAAAACTGTGGGATTTTAAACCCAATCATGTAAAGAAATGTGCAAGGAAAAATCCTTTAAAACAGATCAGTGAACCTAATGTATAACTTTCCAAATTTTCAGTAAAATGCCTCCAAGACGAATGGGCACTAGGGCTAACCCCCGCGAATCTACTGACCAAGAGAGTCACAACCAACACGAGGAAAACCATGAAAGTAGTGAGGAACAAGATCAGGATTATAATGAGCAAGAAGATTCCCAGTATGGAGCAGAGGATGAACCCCTGTACTCTGAAGAATTTGAAAGGGAAATAGAGGGTGGAGAAACTGAAGTAGAACAGGAAGGGGAGAACCAGGGCGGAAACCCCATGGGCCAGTTTATGGACCTACTTAGGCAGAATTTGAACCAATACCCCCAGCCACCACCAAGCAACAACACTTCAGTGGCAAATTCCTTTAGGGCCTTTAAGTCCCTTAAGCCCCCAGAGTTCCACGGATCGGCTGATCCCGTTGAGGCGAGGGCCTGGATCAAAGAAATGGAAAAGTCTTTTGAGATTCTGAGTATCAATGAGGCTCAGAAGACTGTTTTTGCTACTTACCTACTAAAGGGAGAGGCCAATTATTGGTGGGAAGCCAAGAAAAACATGGAGACTGATGCTGTCATAGCCTGGGAAAGGTTCAAACAATTATTCCTGGAGAAGTACTTCCCGAAGTTCATGAAAACCCAGATGGAACTTAAGTTCTTGGAACTGAAACAGAACAATATGTCAGTGGCTGACTATGAGGCTAAATTTACTGAGCTATCGAGATTTGTGCCAGAGTTTGTAGATACAGAAGAGAAGAAAGCTAACAGGTTTCAACAAGGGCTGAAACAGTGGATCCAGAATAGGGTGGCTGTTTTAGAGATTACAGATTATGCCACCTTGGTACAGAAGGCAACCATTGTGGAGGCTGGTAGTGATCAGATGCAGAGAGAGAGAGAGAAAGGGGGGATAAAGAGAAAGCATGTTAGTATGGGCGGAAGATCCGCTGGAGGAAAACCCCCAACCAAGTTTAATCGAGGAGCGGTTTCCCTACCAGGGAGGAGTGTAGGGTTTAAACCATCTGCGAGTGTAAGTGTGAGCCAGGGCGGCCACCAATCAGGAATGTCCCGTTCCAACCCTTCTCGACCTCCATTGCCATTGTGTGCTACTTGTGGGAAGAGGCACTCCGGGGTGTGCAACCTGAAGCAGATAAACTGTTATAAGTGTGGGCGAGCTGGGCATTATGCCACCTCTTGCACCACGGTCATCCCTAACAGCACAACCTATTTCCAGTGTGGACAGCGAGGGCACATGAGGAAGGATTGCCCAAAGAACAAACCAGCAGCATCAGGAGCAAGCAAGGTTGCCTCAAATAGGCCACCAACTGCTAGGACTTTCAATATGTCAGTACAAGATGCCGTGAGGGACACAGATGTGATAGCAGGTACTTTTTCTCTCAATTCAGTCAGTGCAAATGTCTTATTTGATTCAGGAGCAACTAAGTCTTTTATATCTAGAGATTTTGCGCATAAGTTGAAACTTAAAACCCAACAACTAAGAGATTCCTTACTAGTAGAAATAGCTAATCAGGAAATCGTACCGGTTAATCAAATTCACCCCGATTGTAAGCTAGAAATAGGAGGACGATCCTTCTATGTCGATTTAATTCCTTTTAAGCTAGGGGAATTCGATGTCATTTTGGGTATGGATTGGTTGTCTCGCAATGATGCGCAGATAGATTGTAAAGGGAAAAAGGTTAAGTTAAAAACCCCAGGGAAGAAAGAAATAGTGTTTAAGGGGATACGACAGACCCAAAAAATTCTGACTATGGCGCAAACCAAGAGATTGTTACGAAAAGGGAACGAGGCTTATTTAGCCTACGTTATAGACACTCAGAAGGAAGTGCCAAGATTGCAAGACATTCGGGTAGTTAATGAGTTCGAGGACGTGTTCCCACAAGATCTTCCCGGACTACCACCTGATAGGGTAATTGAGTTTGCCATCGAATTAGCCCCGGGGACGGCGCCAGTTTCGAAGGCCCCGTACCGACTAGCCCCAATAGAAATGAAGGAGCTAGCCGAACAATTACAGGAATTGTTGGATAAGGGCATGATAAGGCCCAGTGTGTCGCCTTGGGGCGCACCAGTGTTGTTTGTTAAGAAAAAGGATGGAAGTATGAGGTTATGCATCGACTAAAGAGAATTGAACAAGCTAACCATAAAGAATAAGTATCCATTGCCTAGGATAGACGATCTGTTTGACCAACTAAGAGGAGCTGAATACTTCTCTAAGATTGATTTGAGAACATGATATCACCAACTGAAGATCAAACCTGAAGATATCCCGAAGACTGCATTCCGCACCAGATATGGACATTATGAGTTCTTAGTTATGTCATTTGGATTGACCAACGCCCCAGCAGCCTTCATGGACCTAATGAATAGAGTGTTCAAGGAATATTTGGACAAATTCGTGATAGTTTTCATTGATGATATTCTCATCTACTCAAGGACAGAGGCAGAACACGTTGAACATTTAAGGATAACCTTAGAAATACTCAGGAAAGAGCAGTTATATGCCAAGTTCTCCAAGTGTGAGTTTTGGAAAAAGGAGGTACAATTCTTAGGGCACGTGATCAATAGAGAAGGAGTGTTGGTTGACCCCTCCAAGATAGAAGCAGTTTCAAACTGGGAACGGCCAACTACTCCAACCGAGGTGAGGAGTTTCATTGGACTTGCCGGATATTACAGGAGATTTGTCCAAGACTTTGCGAAACTCGCAGCTCCATTAACTCGACTTACCCGTAAAACCGAGAAATTTGAATGGACTGAGAAATGCGAGAAGAGTTTCCAAGAGTTAAAGAAGAGGCTGGTGACAGCCCCAGTGCTGGCATTACCTGATGGAAAAGGAGATTTCGTGATTTACAGTGATGCTTCGCATAAAGGACTGGGATGCGTGCTTATGCAGCACGGCAAGGTAATAGCATATGCGTCTAGGCAATTGAAGGATTATGAAGTCAGATATCCCACGCATGATCTAGAACTAGCAGCCATAGTCTTCGCTTTAAAGATTTGGAGACACTACCTGTATGGGGAAAAATGCGAGATTTACACAGACCATAAGAGCCTCAAATACATTTTCACTCAGAAAGAGCTTAACATGCGCCAGAGGAGGTGGTTAGAGTTAATCAAGGATTACGACTGTGAAATTCGCTATCACCCGGGCAAAGCCAATGTGGTGGCTGACGCCCTTAGTCGGAAAGAGAAGCTCAAGATGATAACTTCAGAGAAAGAGCTGGTGAAGGATTTTGAGAAGTTGGAAATCGAGGTTAAATTACCTGGAGAGGGCCAAGAAAAGTTGATGGAAATTAGAATCCAACCTCCATTGCTAGAAAAGATTAGGCTGTGCCAGGAACGGATGATGGAGGAAGAAAAGAACTCCACAGAAGAGCTAATGACCGGGGAGGAAATTAAGTGCGAAAGAGACAAGGAAGGGATCATGAGGTACACATACAGGATATGGATCCCAAATGTTCAGGAGCTCAAGGATGAGATTTTAAATGAGGCACATAACTCAAGATACTCAGTGCACCCCGGTAGCACTAAAATGTACATGGATTTGAAGGAGTATTACTGGTGGCCCAATATGAAAAAGGACGTAGCAGAGTGGGTAAGCAGATGCTTGACCTGCCAACGAGTGAAGGCAGAGCACCAGAAACCCAGCGGACTTCTACATCCCTTAGAGATTCCAGAATGGAAATGGGAACATATAGCCATGGATTTCGTAGTAGGTTTACCCAGGACCAAGGCTAATCATGACACCATATGGGTAGTTGTAGATCGACTGACGAAATCGGCTCACTTTCTCCCGATCAACGAAAGGTACACGGTCGATAGACTAGTGGACATCTACTTAAAAGAGATAGTGGCGCGACATGGAGTCCCAGTCGCAATAGTATCCGATCGAGATCCTAGATTTAACTCCAGGTTTTGGAGAAGTTTTCAAGAATGTGTAGGGACCCGGCTGAACATGAGCACAGCCTACCACCCCCAGACAGATGGGCAAAGTGAAAGGACCATCCAAACGTTAGAGGATATGTTGAGAGTCTGCGCGATAGACTTCAAAGGAAGTTGGGATGATCACTTGCCATTGGTTGAGTTCTCCTATAATAACAGTTATCATTCAAGCATTGGAATGCCACCTTATGAGGCCCTTTATGGAAGAAAATGTCGATCTCCCTTGTATTGGGATGAAGTTGGAGAGCGAAAGATGCTCGGGCCCGAAGTGGTCCAACGAACTAAAGATGCAGTAGATCTAATCAGAGGACGGTTGGTAGCAGCCCAGGATCGACAAAAGAAATATGCCGACTTAGCTCGGAAAGGCAAGGAATACGAGGTAGGGGACCTAGTGTTCTTGAAAGTGTCACCTTGGAAAGGTTTAATGAGATTTGGGAAGAAAGGAAAGCTGAGTCCCAGATACATTGGACCATTTGAGATCTTGAGACGGATTGGGGAACTAGCTTATGAACTCGCATTGCCCCCGAATCTACAGCAGGTGCACAATGTGTTCCATGTTTCGATGCTGAGGAAGTATAATCCGGATGCCAAGCATATTGTAGAGTATGAGCAAGTGGACATGCAACCAGACCTGACCTATGTGGAGCAACCTGTGGAAATCATAGACCGGAAAGAACAAGTGCTCCGAAACAAGGTCATTCAGCTAGTCAGAGTTTTGTGGCAGAACCACAATGTAGAAGAATCCACCTGGGAACTTGAAAGCGCAATGCAAGAGAAGTACCCCCACTTGTTTTCAAACTGATTCCGGGACGGAATCCTTTTAAGGAGGGGAGACTGTAAGAACCCAGATTTTGGGTGGAATTAAAACTTTTATGTATTTAATGATGTAAGAATGAATAGTGGATATGGCTACAATGTAATAATTGATATTTGGGAAAGAATGAATGGAATTCGACTTTATTATGTTTATGTCTTGAAGAATGCTAAAGGGTGACAACATAGGTAAGAATAATCTATCTTCTAAGGGAATAAGATATGGCAACTTCAAGCAAGAGAAGACTCTCATGTCATCCAGATCGATAACGATTAATCCAGTAGTTCCGTAAAAAGGTTAAGGAACGATCGAAAGAGAATACGGACAATTATACAACCTTAAGAGAACAAGTAAAGGATACAGAATGAATAGTGTTTTGGTAGGAGTATATAATAATATGAGACGGCACTATATAGAAGTATTCGGAACGGATTTCCGAGTTTGTATTAGTGATCCAGGGGGAAAATAAGTGTATGTAAAAGCTGTCGGATTCTGAAAAACCGCACTTTTATTTTCTCCGAGAGTTCCCTGGACACTGATAGCCTTAAGTATTTAACGAATGGATTAAAGGAATATAAAATGGAAAGTTAGAATGAAAGATGGAGAATGAAAGTATTAATATTAAAGAGGATTCCCGGTAAACCCTAATTAGAAATCCGTGAAATATTCTCACGAACGATCAATCGAAACGGGTAATAACCGGACACAGAAACAAGCAGAGGAAGCAAGAGTCTTGTGCAAGATACTAGTATAAATATCTAGTAACTAAACTAGAAGCAAGGAACTAGCACCTTAGAGGAAGAACCAAGTACTTAGCAAGTAACTACCTAGTTAAGCATTAACCACCACAAAACCAACACATGTCTTGCCATTTGAGCATCCAACACCTCACCACTTTATTAAAGTAACTTTTACAAGATATTATGTTGTAAGTGGATGAGAGTAAAGGAGATTAAAACACAAAAAAAATCAAAGAAACCAAGCAATTCTCTCCCCCCCTTGCAAACAAGAAGCATTCGGCTATGTCCTTTAATTCCAAATCCAAACTCAACCTTCCCACCATTGTTTGTTCTTGAAATAATTAAGGTGAGTCTTACATTTCATAAAACTTATCTCCTCAAAATCTTAGCTTCAAACTCATCCATTTCCATTTTCAAATAAATCATTCAAGAGGAGCATGAATAGTGTTCTTCTTGAACTAACTTGGTTTTCTTGATTTTTCATGGTTGGTATAGCAAGCATAATCACTCCTAAGGACCATACAAGGCTTAGTAAGGCTATATCACTATCTAAGGAAGGTATAAAGCTCTTGAAACCCTAACCCTTGTTTGAGATTTAAGCATGTTTTTGATAGTTATAACTTAGTTATGGTTATGTTAAAGTTATAAGCATGATTATGTATGGATTTTGGATTAATGATGTAAATAGCTAGATGAACGGAAAGGCATTGCTTGGCCTCAGTTCATGTATATAAGTCATGTATATGTTGTTTGGGTTGGATGCTATGTGTAAGGGAAGATTCGAAATTGATAGATATTCGATTTACAGCCGTTATAATGCCCGATTTTACAATACCATGTTTTGTATGCCATTTTCCATGTCGAACCCCTTCTGTACAGAGACCTTATCTGCCATGATAGGATAGGTAATGCTCTAAGCTTCGTTTTGATATAAAGATCACGTGAAACGGACTTACGGTTTAGGATTTATGACCAAATTACTAAAAGTAGTTCGAATCCGTAAATGAAAGTTCGTAACTGAAATCGAACCCTCGTAAGCTATGTAACGTCATGGCGAATCTTGGTAAATAAATACTAGGGGTAAGAAGGAAGGTGTGAAAGAAAACCGTATGTCAAAAAGAGCATTTTTCGATTTATTAAAAATGTTCGAGTAAAGGTTAAACGCGAACGAACCCCTAAAAGACGACTCTTTTATAACTTTGGTAAAACACCTAGAAAACGGGCGATAAAACTCGGAGTATAATATTGGTTCATAACGATAAACCTTAGAACTCATATGACTCAAGTATGTCTCAAGTATAAGGGCAGTGACATGTCGTATTAACGAACGAATGTCGGGTCGGATCAGTGATAATAAGTAATCCACTAAAAGGGGTATAACGAGATAACTCGAGAACGTGTTTCGATTTAAGTATAACTTAACTTTTATATGTTAAGTGATTAATCCCGAATGCCTTTGCTATTTATAGATCACCAGGCTGAACCGGGACCCGCTACCACTACCCCTTACCGTACTCGACTACCAGGCAAGTTTCAATTCCCTTCTTTTAGGCTGTTGTTGTGATTGAATAAATATATATATATGATTGCTGATATATATATGCCATTGCATGCATGCCTACTTTCAAGTTGAATTGATATACTTGTTCCCTGAAGGTTATTGTTGGCTTATAAGCTAGATAGTTATATATCAGTTATAAGCCGGTTATTGTAAGACCCTCATAAAAGGGCGTATACATCTTATTAATCAAATATAGACCGGGAGTCAATATTCCTTGATATATCGAGATTACCTCGGAAGAAAATATTTAAGTAAATATTTTCTATTATTCAGGCAACGAATATTATTTGAATATTCGTTCGGGATTATTTATTTAATGATCCTTACTTCAAATAATTATTTGAACGTAATCATTCGACGAATAATATTTGTCAATATTCATTCAGAGTCGAATTGATTATCGATTATTATTTCGAATATTCTTCTAAAGATGAGAATACTAAATGAATATTATTTGAATATTCTTTTAGAATATTATTTTATTAAATAAATATTACTTTTGAATATTCATTTAAGATATTAAGTACTTGATGAATATTATCTTCAATATTCATCTGAAGCTTGATTTATTTATCGAATATTATATCGAATATTCCTTTAAAGCTTGGATTACTAAATGAATATTACTGGATATTCATTTAGAATATTATTCATTAAATGAATATTACTTTATCGATATTCATTTAAATTCCTAATTAATTATGAATATCATTTTGAATATTCATCCAGGGTTCTATTTAATCATCGAATATTATCTTAAATATTTTAAATATTCCTTTCAGGACTTATTAAGTAATGAATATTATTTTGAATATTCATTTGATTATTTAATTGTGCAATAAATATTCTCTCGATATTTCTTCAAGAATTATTTGGGAAATACTCTGATTAAAGATATTCTTTCATATTCCTAAATAATCTGTAAAATATTTTAATTCAATAAATATTCTCTGAATATTTATTCCATGCTTAGAATAACCTCGATAAGGTTTATCTTCTTCGATTATTACAGAAAATATATCGGAGTCATATTATTATTAATCTTATATCAAGAAAGGTTCTCAGACATCATTCTTATTTGAGTCTATCTCCTTAATAATAAGGGAACCTTACTTGGAAGATGTTATTTATCTTGTCGACTTCCCGGTCATAAAGTATTCCCTTCACTCGCAACTCGGGTGCTGTTGACTTATTAAGTCATTGCTTACCTTCTCATCTTTCGAGGGGTAAGATTACTGGAACAAGTTGATATCCGTTACCAAGTAATAGCTTGGGAGTTATTGGTAAATTTTCCTTTCCAACTAGATACGACTACTTTGTGGAGTCTTATCAACAAGTAATATACTTGGGGAAAGGGGGACGAACGTTACATTCAGAATCATGAATTCTATTTGAACTAGGAGTCGTGTAAGAGGCCGAGTAGCGCCGGTCCATCCCCTTTGGCCCAACCGTTGGCCGGGGAGAGCTACTAAGGCGGTATACAAGTAAAGCCGTCAGTTCTTCCTTCTACCGGTAGTAAATCTAAATTGAGCTGTACGATCTCGACTGATCATCAAGATTGGAACAGCAGGCGCGGTGAATACTCCATCATTGGTTCATCATCCAAATTTATTTATTTCCTGCAACATGATTACTGTTGGCAGAGTTGGAAAAGTGTCATAACTGGAATTGCAACCTTTTCTTGCAAGTTCCTCTTCTTAATAACAATAAGAATATCTCGCTTACTTTGATGTAGCAGATATTTCTTCAAACAAATACTTTCAGTTACCTTGTAACTTCATCGTTCATATTATACTGGCATCATTCCCGTAAATGCATGGCATATGGTTTAAAAGATAGCTTTGAACTGTTTTAAATTTTCGTTCAGTTATATATTTGTTGGTGGGCTTTCGCTCACCCTTGCTTTGTTTTTATTATGTCACAACAACAGCTAGGACAGATGGCTCGCGTCAGGCGCACTCGGCGCAAGCAGGTTACCCGACCCACCGGACTACCCGCTGAGATGCTAGCCGCCATTGCTGAGGTAGCATAGTTAGACAGCTTTTGTTTCCTGTTTAACTATATGTATAATTAATGTAATCAACGGCAAAACTTTTAAACCTATGATGTTATCCTTTTGGGATTGTAATAACTTTTATTCGTAACCCTTCAATGTAAGACTTATTTCAATTTCATCTCTGGGACTATAACTGTTGTGTGTGTGAGTGGTAATTATTATGGGGTCACAGCATGTGATTTATTTATTGTGGACTCAAGTCAAGTATTATGAATGGATGTAGGACCGTAACCACCAGATCCCTGACCCCGGATCTGGGGGTGTTACATTGGTGTTGTAAAAAGGCAGCATTTTGTTATTGTAGTAGTTGAAACATTTGGGCCATTGTGGGGTTATCTTGGTTCTGCTGATCTTGGTTTTCTGGATTAGTAGTTTAACGGTTTCTTCTAGGAGGCATCTTTCTAATAAGAAAATGAAGAATAGGTAAACAAATGCAGGTATATACAAAAAGGCAACAGGTTTTAACTATTAAGTACCAATAGATGATCGGTTCCATTGAATCAAATATGATATCGGTACATTTTAAAGTGATGCAACAGGGTTAATATGTGAACAGGTTAATAAATATGGAAAGACGGTATGTAAAACAATCAACACAGGGATATGAAATATACTTGTCACTAAAAGTGAAAAGATCAAACATAATAAATTAAGGGTATTCAAACCCTTCTACAAACTGGAGCTGATAAAGAAAAAGAAAATTCTAAACAACACACTATCTGATTACTAGCAATAGGAAACCAGAAAAATATCCTATACTAGTAGTAACAACAACTAAGCACTAGTGGGCTCTACCATATGTCCCACTCACACCAAACTCATAATAGCAATCCCTAGTCACGAGAACAACGGGTCTCACGGAGCTGAGTCAACATCCAGCAAACCAAACTAGAAAGCCTACGGGCCTTTGCTAGCGCATCATGAGAGATAGGAACCCGGTGCTGACGGTGTTTAACAGCATCCTCAAGCATCCTAATGCATCCCCTCCAGTCAATCGCAGTCAAGTCCACTTGAAGCTGGGCCTCCACCTTCATCTTCTCAATCAATTCCTTAAGCTCTTTGTTTTATCCCGCCAAACTCTCGCAATCGTGAACTACATCGGTAATGGTACGCTCGGGGACAGGCTCGGGAAACATGAAAGATCCTACGGAGGACCTACCGTGCTCAGTGACAGTAGGGGTCACGATTGGTACTTGTACAGGAACTGGCACGGGCTCGGTGGAAAGTACAGGGGTGTCGGTACGGGCAGGTACAGGGGTGTCGGTACGGGCAAGTGGACTCTCAACCTCTATCTCGGACATCTCCTCCGGGTTAGACTCAACCTCAGCATCGGCATCGAACATGATCTCAAAAGGATCAGACTCATCGGATGAACTATCGGAATCGGGGAGTAGGGGTGCATCATCATCCAGATCCATCTCATGTAGCAAAAGTATATATATGCACGTAGAATATAACTGTTACATGTTAGGTTAGTCCTATAAAATCTAACGCAAAGGAAAGAACCTAAACCTATAATCACTCCCTAACACCTATCACTCTTAAATCCTAATTATTTCTACTTCTTTTATTAGTGATCCCTAATCCTGGCTTGTTTCAATGACCAAAACCCGTAGCTCTGATACCAACCTGTGATGCCCTCCCAATCTGGGGTCTATATCGGGGAGTCACTAACACACTAGATACAAACAACCTAAAAATAAGTAAATATAGATATAGCATGCTGACTGACCCCAACACTACTCACCTGGATCTTTCACAGGTAATGGAATGAAACACGCAAGCCAACGTCTAACTACTTATTATTACAAACTAAATTCAAATTATAATCATTATTACAAACCCTTGGTTCAAATTTCTAACTACCAGTTCTCACAACTAACTAAAAACTCTCAACTACTGAGCTGTCTGTCCATCTACCTCGGATGGAAACTCAAAAGAAACCACAACAGGGTCACGGAAGGTACACTTCCTTGTTGTCTGAATCGTACGTACCATGATTCTCAATATACTGTCAAAAGGGTTAGACAAGATAACCATGAGCTAATGCTCAGCAAGTAACATAAATGGAAAATTGGTACTTAACAAAAAAAGTAAATGGAAAACTAGAAATAGCAGAAATAATACTGGCTTCCGATATCAACAGGATAGAAATGCAATAACTGAATAGCAGTGGATAACAGAATATGTATAAAGTAATTGACATTTCAATTGGTAAACCAATTTCATTTCACAGTAACTTAAAAGTAATCATTCATTTAAAAAAAACTGATTGGAGATTTTTACTCATCATCAGATAATACGGGCGATCAGCCACGTAAAGTCCCCATAACGGACACAAAGTCCCTCTGGACATCATAATAGCTTGCGTTCGCAAGAGGCAATACATGGGCCTATAAAGGTTCTGGACTGGTCCCACCAGAACTACAGTAAAATATACACAAATAGGCTGGACCGGTGTTATCCGATCACTTACGCCTCTCCAATCTTTATGAATCCATAGAAACCATTTTGACGGACTTCCTAAACTTTTATAAAAACATTCTTTTGAAAATAGTAAAGCTTAGAAAAGCTTTTAGTTTTGAAAATACTTTATGTAACAGCCCCAGATCCAGGGTCGAGGATCCTGTCGTCACGGTCTCAATTTCAATCCACAACATCAACATAAATTAACTTACAACATTGTGACCCAAAACAATAACATCAAACACACCCGTTATAGACCCAGAGATGAAATTAGAGTAACCAACAAATATTATTAATCACAAATTTTGAGGTATGACAACCCAAAGGAATTACAATTTAACTGTTACATACTCTTTGCCATCCATTTACATAGGTCATACATATAATAAGTCTGATGAATCAAAAGCTGGCAGTCTCGCCTACTGGTTGCTCCTACCTCAGCAATGCCGACCATGACTTCAGTGGGCAACCCTATGACTGCTGTCCCTGCTTACACCGAGTGTGACTTGTGCTGGCCATCAGATCTAGCTGTTGTTGTGATATAATAAATAAAGCAAGGGTGAGCAATAGCCCACCAAAAATAATATGTAACTCAACAATAACATATAAGAGTTCTGAAATATCTTTGAAACCATATGCCATGTATTAACGAACATAGTACTAGTATAATGTAAAAGATAACGTTGCAAGATAAGCAAAGGTACTTTCAGTTCTGATCAGTATTCAAACCCTGTCAATAAGAGGGATATCTCAGGTTGCAGAAAATAAATAAATTTGAATGATGAACTAATGTTGGAGTATTCTCCGCGCCCGCTGTTCCAATCCTTACGATGATCAGTCGCAAATTGTACAGCTCAAATTAGATTTACTACCGGTAGAAGGAAGAGCTGACGGATTTACTTGTCTACCGTCCTATTAGATCTCCCCGGCCAACGGTTGGGCCAAATGGGATGGACCGGCGCTACTCGGCCTCTTACACAACTCCTAGTTCGAATAGAATCGTGGACTCTGAAGGTAAAGTTCATCCCCCTTTCCCCAAGTATAATACTTGTTGATAAGACTGCACAAAGTAGTCGTATCTAGTTGGAAAGGAAAATTCACCAATATTTCCCAAGCTGAGGCTTGTTAATGGATACCAACTTGTTCCAACATTCTTACCCCTCGAATGATGAGAAGGTACACAAGGATTCAATAAATAAGTAGCAACCAAGTTGCGAATGAAAAGAATAGTTTCAAAAGACTTATGACCAGGAAGTCAACAAGATAAATAACATTTCTCAAGTAAGGTGTGACAGCCCCAGATCCGGGGTCAGGAATCCGGGCCATCATACTCCAATTTCCATTTATTCGTAATATCTCTTTGATCTTTTTAATTATTTTTAATACCATTTAATACTCACACAAATGACCCCACACAAATATCATCACACACACCAGTCATATGCTCAGAGAACAACATCCATAAATGATAGCAGTTAAAGATAACTATTGTTACAATCCTAGAATACCATCTATTATACCCATATATAAGTATATACTACCTTGAGAACAAGTGTCGATACTCTCTCATAAGGTAGACTTCCCCTTTACCCTCTTCCGGGTTGTACTGCGACGTTTCAGCACCTGATCTAGCTGTTATATAAATAAATAGCAAGAGTGAGCTATAATAGCTCAGCAAGATAAATTTTGTAAACTAGCTTCAAAAGAAACATAAATATATCTGTATAATAAACAACAGACAAATCATAATTATTATAAAAAGAATTTATTTTTATTTGATAACTACTCCTTCCAAATATTTTTATACTAAAAGAAATATATAGCATTCTAATATCAGCTTCTCTTCTAATATAATATCAGTTTTTCTTCTAAAATAATATAATATCAGTTTTTCTTCTAAAATAATATAATATCAGTTTTTCTTCTATAATAATTAAAAACCATTACATCACCTCATCATAATATTTCAAGATAATATATCATCTGCACATCATCTCTCAATACAATCTTTCCATTTCCCTTTTTTATACAACAATTATATAAAAATAATATAAAATCAGTTTCTCTTCTTACTGTAAAAACAATTCCATCATTTCATACCATTTTCCTTTTTCAAAATACAGATCTGAAAACCATTATCAATTCTTTCTTTTAAGTTTTGGGGATATCTGCTAGCGCCAGATACGTAGGACGATGATCAGTCGCCTGACCGTACCTGCTCTCTGTTTACTACTAGTAGAAGGGATGATCCCACCTGGTCATCAACCCTGGAGGAAGGCTACCTGATACATCCTCCTTCGGCAACCCTTGGGCCGTAATAAATATTGAGTGCTGGAGGCAATATACCAGAGCAGTGTCAGGTCAAGACGATCAATATTACGAAAGTATATCGAGCCAAGTCACGACTAAGTAAATGAAGATAATTGGGAATAACAGACGATAGGTTAAGGCTACATGGTGAGTGCCAAATTTAAGAAATTTTGGAGGGTACAGTCTAAGATATAAATAGTATTTGAGGAAAACCTTCCATTATTTGGATTTTCAATTGGGCAGAGGCTATTAACGGTACCTATTTTCAAGCTCCTAAAGCCCTGCTAAATTATATTATTGAGTTTCAAATTTTCCTCTACTAATGGGTAATTATTCATTAAGGGCCGGTATTTTTTTTCAAAAACTTTCTGGTACCCTAGGGGATGTGTTTCAAAATTTTATTTTATCTATCTTATTCAAAATATTCCTCTAAGATTACTTTCAGAAGATGGTATTGATCATTTTGGATTTAAAATTTTCTTTGTATTTTTACTTCAACTAAGAGGAACAGTCCTATATGTATACACAAGGACGATCTGTCTGTGTGATTGAAAGTCGGAGGGGACGCCCTCACTTGTGTGACATACGGGTTCTTCCATCATATTGATTTCTCAAATATTCTTTTGTTTCGAATAAAGGTTATTTAAAACTCTTAATTTTATAAATTATTGTGGGACCCTTGCTTGTTTCTGGGTTCGTTTCAATTCAAAGTCTCTTAAATTCTATTAATTGTTTTGAATATAGAAGATTTCATTAATGGATGGAAGCAATGTTTATAGTATACGTGATTGTACGAGGAAACTCGAGATTCCAAGGGAAACTTCGTTAAGAGATAATTAGAGCTAGAAGCGTTTCAATATAAGAGAGGAAGGAATTTCGTGAGAAGAAATGTGTATATTTGATGATTAGTAAGAGAAAAGAATATGAGGAATTTTAAGGTATAATTGAGATTTACTATTGAGAGTAAGGTGTATTTTGAGGATAGAGTCAGAATAAGGATAAACAAAGGAAGTGGGGATAATTAATGAAGGATTCGAGGTGCAATAACTATTAGTGAGGGAAGGCCAATATTGTGACTAATACCCTAAGTAGCAGGGAAAGATTAAAGATGTTAAGTATTCAAAGGATTAATCCAAAAGGTGTGAATGAGTAAAACTTGAGGTAAAGATTTTAATGAGAATAACAAAGGGAAATTTCAGAGGTGGAGTAGATAGTATATAATGAAGGAACTAAGGTGGATCAGCAAGATGTAAAGAGTGTATAGTGAACAATAGACATATGGGATAAGGTATCTGGAAGAAATTACAGGTACGCTCTAATTTAACTATTTAAGTGTAAATGTTTGGTTAGGGATCGACTAAGTCAATGAATGGTGTAGGTAGGTTGACAATCTAGATAAGGAAAATCAATATCTGTTAAGGGTCAGAGAACTCTATAAAAAGGAGATTAAGAGTATTGGGAAAAGTGCGAGAATATTTTTCAAGGATGAAAGGAAAGTATATGTTTGTATAAGTCCGAACAGGAAATATACATTAAAAATAATATTTTCTTACAATTGTTTCAAGAAATATTAGTAGAATTTATTTTCTGGAAAATTTTACAGAGGTGAGATATAGGAATATTGAGGTGTTAATATTTATGTCATGATAGAGATCAAAATATAGCCAAACCATAGTGAGATACACTACCATACAGGAAAGGCCAATGTGGTGGCCGAGGCAATAGTAAAAAGGGAGGAGAAAGAGGAGATATTATAGAATGATCAAATACAGGAAGAGATTGGCAAAGGAAGATAATGAAAGAACTGTTATTGATAAGCTAAATGGCATGTTGGTGAATGACAAGCAGGTTATGTTGGTGTATTTTTTGCAAACAAGATAGAGATATTATGAAAGGAAAAGGATAGAGGAAGTAGTGTGGAAGTTAGAAAGTGTGGATGAAAAAGGTACCTATGGAGATTTCCAACATGATTCCGGGACGGAATCCTTTTAAGGGGGAAGACTGTAATAACCCTTACTTTAGCAATGCTACAGTGATCACATGAATAGTAAATTTTGAGGATTTAGGGAAATGGTATGTAAGTACTCTATAATAGAAACAGAGAATGAATAATCGGAAATCATATTAGTGATATACTATAAAAATAAGTGACTCGAAATGACGATGGATTTCAGAAATTACTGAATATGGATTTCGAGGATTTTGATTTCGAAGGAGCTTCTATTTGATATTAAGGAGTATGGAAATATTAAAAGGATTATATATGGAGGAAATAGTGAATTTAGGTTAAACTAAGGGATTATTAAGTTAAGGAAATACCAAAGGAATTTGGATTTGTTAAATGATTTCAGAACCACTGAGATAATGAGGTATATTCGAAACGAATCGCAATTAAATGAGTATGGAAATCAAACAACCAAAGTTAGTAATATATCAAGGATACATGTTACACTTTCATCCACCAAGAGTATTAGCATTTTACTTAGCAAAAAAAAAATCAAAAAAACAAGTTTCTATAATTCAAATTACATCATTCATCTTACATCATTCATTAGATCATCTTCCACCCACTTTAACCAAAGCTTATCTAGTAAGCCTGGATGATAATTATCTTATAAAAAATCAAAATATCTACCAAAAAGTAGATTAGCCAAGATAAGATTGGCCAAAGAACAAAACACTCTCCATTATCTCTTTTCTCTACAACCTGCCCAGCAAGAGCAAGGAGGAAAGAAAAATTAATATCTCCATTTATATCCATGATAAAATCACCAAATTTGAACCACAACCTCTCCACTCCATGGGAATTATTCGCTCCAAATTTCATAGCAATCCAAGTAGCGTAGCAAAGACAAATCATCTCCCCAAGTTGAAGAAGCAAACTGTCCAGATTGTTGACAGTTTCTGTGATTATTTTCAAAACGGTCATATCTCCTTCATTACTCAATGGAATTTTGTGTTCTTTATATGGTTGGAAAGCTGGTGAGATGCTCTACAACTTTCCTTTAGAAGCCTCGTCCAGAAAACCTTGGTAAGAGCCTCGTTTTTCATGATCTTTCAGTCGGGTTCTAATAACTCCGAATTACCAACTTTGTTTTCTTCAATTCTTTTGATCATCCAAGCTTACCCAAGGCTATACAAGGACTATACAAGGTTTAGAAAGCTATTACACACATCAAGGAAGGTAACCATCTTTGGAAACCCTAGCTTTTACTTTGAGTTTAGTGGTTTAGTGAGTTATAAAGCTTTGATGCATGTTTAGGACCTTAGATGTATGATTGGGCTTGATAGATTGTCACAAATGGTATTCTAGTAGCATAGGCAGTGGATACCCTTTGTTGAATGTTAAATTTGAGGTATGAGTTGTTTGGAGTGGATGGTATGATATTTGGAGTATTTGGATTTTTGGATTATTCGATTTATAGCCGTCGCAATGACGAATTGTTGTTGAGGCTTAAAACAGTAGGCACCCGAGACACATATCCTCTGTAAATGTTGAACCACTGCCTAGAACTTGTAGATCTTGTTTCATAGATTATTTTGGCGAAAGCCTTGTAGCATTTTGATTTACGGTTTAGGAGAAATGGCCAAATTCGTAAAAGTGGTTCGATCGCATAAGTGCTAAGTTCATGACTTCAATTGAACCCCTTAATGGTATGATTTTAGTGTCGAATCGAGTTTATTAAATACTAGATATCGTAAGGTGTATGTGTGCGAAGGAATAACTTCGAAACAGTAAACGGTTGATTTTATAGAAAAGTTTAAGCCGAGGTCGCGTAAGTGAAAACCACTGAAAACCGAGAAAACGTAATTGTGTCAACTTTGAGGCTATAATTACTATACTTTAACATCTTTAAAAGTTATGAAATTTTGGGACAATATAGTAGGGTGAATAGAGAGTCAAACCCCACCGACCTTGTGTCAAAATTCAAAATTTACAATTTATGAGAAATTTTACAGTCATGTGTAGTTAATAAGGAAATGGTGAAAAACACTGAAACTTTCATGGAGTATAAAAATGGATAAGTTCTTGGAACTTGTGGTCTATAAAGGGTATTTTAAACTTATATTATGTGTCAAGGGTGTTATTATATATATATTTAAGGGTTAAGTGGTTAAGTGGAATATATTCTGATGGTGATCCTTTTCGTTTCTATAGATACTCGAGACGAGCAACGGATCATACTTTTTGGGATTAGAGATCGAGGCAAGATTTCTTCTATCTTTACTTTGAAAAATTATTTATCTTCAAATAAAAATGATTTCATGAAATATATATGTGATTCTATTATTACTATATTGTTAAGAATTTGTTTTCCTGATTTTGGATATTAAAGGGAGATATATATGAATATGAGTATGGATATGGATTAAAGGGAGCAAGATTTCTTTTATCCTTATTTTGATAAACTGTTTATGTTCAAAGAAAATGGTTTTGGTGGATAATATATGAATCTTATATGATGAGATGATTAGGGATATATTCTCTGTTTATTGAGATTTTTGAATATGGATTATGGATATGAATATGAATATGGATAGAGCGAATATACTTTATGTTTATATATATGTTTATATATATATATATATATATATATATATATATATATATATATATATATATATATATATATAATATTCCATCTATTTTAAAAGTATTAAATAATAATCAAATAATATTTATTAAATCACAACTATTTAAAAAGAATATTTTTAACATAATATTATAAACATATAACCCTAGATAACAACTGATACCATTCTTTCATATACCTTTAAAACATAAAGTATATTCGCTCTATCCATATTCATATTCATATCCATAATCCATATTCAAAAATCTCAATAAACAGAGAATATATCCCTAATCATCTCATCATATAAGATTCATATATTATCCACCAAAAAACTTTTTTCTTTGAACATAAACAGTTTATCAAAATAAGGATAAAGGAAATCTTGCTCCTTTTAATCCATATCCATATCCATACTCATATTCATATATATCTCCCTTTAATATCCAAAATCAGGAAAACAAATTCTTAACAATATAGTAATAATAGAATCACATATATATTTCATGAAATCATTTTTATTTGAAGATAAATAATTTTTCAAAGTAAAGATAGAAGAAATCTTGCCTCGATCTCTAATCCCAAAAAGTATGATCCGGTGCTCGTCTCGAGTATCTATAGAAACGAAAAAGATCACCATCAGAATATATTCCACTTAACCCTTAAATATATATATAATAACACCCTTGATACATAATATAAGTTTAACATACCCTTTATAGACCACAAGTTCCAAGAACTTGAGTCTGGATTGAGAGGATCCAGTACTAGAAGTTTGGGTGATGGCCAACTGATTATGGATGTTGTTGGCCATGAAAAGGGATCTCCAATAGCTCCGATGATAGACACTTTGTGGGAGACGTGCAGATCTGAAGCTCGCCTTCTTGTGGGTAGTCCTTTTCGGAGAACCTGGTGACTGAGCATCCTTTCAAGGATGTTCGAGTCAAAACGGATAGTGATACTGTGGAATCCCAGGTTGGACTGAGGAAGAGGGATGCTGGTTGCAAGCCCATTGAAGATGGGTACTGCATTCGAATCCCTCCCTTTGATTGCGAGAATCAGGATGGCTGTGCTCACAAGGTGTTTGACACATGTTCTGACCCAAAGCTGAGCTTGGGGGATTTTCTTTTGGCTATTGCTGAATACCCCGCTGTGTTTGATATGTTGCCTCACCGAGGATTTATCAGCTATGCTGAGTGTTATCTCTATCCGGGAATGAATTCATTGGATAGCGCTGTGCTATTGAGAAGTTTACGACTTCTGTTGTATGCAAGCAAAGCGAATGTGGGGGATGTCGTTGAAAGAGATTTATTCTTTGCTTTCAAGAAGGACAAAACTGATTTTGGGTTTGTTGGCTCCTTGGTTTTTGCAGGAGTAACTGGTCTGATACACCAGGATTATAATGCAGTTGGGACAATGATTTTGTAGCTAGGTTTACGAGGAGTCTCGTTATGCTTTTGCAGTAGTATGCAAACTGATGTTTTGTTAGTGAAGAATGCAAACCTCTGCACTGATGAGGTTTGGGTTGATGAAATTAGCATAGAATTCAGGGGATTTGCCACTATATTTCAGCGGGAACCAGTCTCTGCGTTTCGTGCTATGTTTGGTGGCATAAAAATGATGGAGTCGAAGTGGTATGATTTGCAGGTAAGGTCGGAAGGTGATCTATTTTTCAAAAAGGATCCCTATATGTTGGATGAGACTTTCCTTTGGTCTGCTTTGATTATGGTGGATACAAGTGACCAGGAAGCTATGACACTCTGTCATCGAAGGGATATGATTCTGTTTTACAGAGGGGGAATCAAGTTAGAATGTGTGTCCAGCTTTGCCCATGCTATTGACTCGGGGTTTACAGCCCCAAGGAAGGGGGTTGATTTGACCAGCAGCTCTGGTCTTAACAAATGTGGTCTGGGCATATGTAACTGTGCTGAGTGTGTTGCTATCGAGGGAGGTTTCCTGCTCGGAAACCAAACTGTCCAATACAGGTGACTTTTACTTAGGATTCTTGGATGCGAACCAGGAGGTTTTCTCTTGTTTTATGATATATATGTAGTTTTCGGACTAGCTATGTTGTAAAGTTGTTAAGTTTTTTGTTGACTATCAAATGTCGATTTAGGCATTTGTAATGTGGTTCTGTTGATTTCGCGGGGTATGCCCCTAGAAGTGTTTTTATGCTGTTCCCTTTTGGGTATAAATTTTAATTAGCAAAAACAAAAAAAGTTCCAAGAACTTATCCATTTTTATACTCCATGAAAGTTTCAGTGTTTTTCACCATTTCCTTATTAACCAAACATGACTGTAAAATTTCTCATAAATTGTAAATTTCGAATTTTGACACAAGGTCAGTGGGGTTTGACTCTCTATTCACCCTACTATATTGTCCCAAAATTTCATAACTTTTAAAGATGTTAAAGTATAGTAATTATATCCTCAAAGTTGACACAATTACGTTTTCTCGGTTTTCAGTGGTTTTCACTTACGCGACCTCGGCTTAAACTTTTCTATTAAATCAACCGTTTACTGTTTCGAGGTGATTCCTTCGCACACATACACCTTATGATATCTAGTATTTAATAAACTCAATTCGACACCAAAATCATACCATTAAGGGGTTCAATTGAAGTCATGAACTTAGCACTTATGCGATCGAACCACTTTTACGAATTTGGCCATTTCTCCTAAACCGTAAATCAAAATGCTACAAGGCTTTCGCCAAAATGATCTATGAAACAAGATCTACAAGTTCTAGGCAGTGGTTCAACATTTACAGAGGATATGTGTCTCGGGTGCCTACTGTTTTAAGCCTCAACAACAATTCGTCATTGCGACGGCTATAAATCGAATAATCCAAAAATCCAAATACTCCAAATATCATACCATCCACTCCAAACAACTCATACCTCAAATTTAACATTCAACAAAGGGTATCCACTGCCTATGCTACTAGGATACCATTTGTGACAATCAATCAAGCCCAATCATACATCTAAGGTCCTAAACATGCATCAAAGCTTTATAACTCACTAAACCACTAAACTCAATGTAAAAGCTAGGGTTTCCAAAGATGGTTACCTTCCTTGATGTGTGTAATAGCTTTCTAAACCTTGTATAGTCCTTTTATAGCCTTGGGTAAGCTTGGATGATCAAAAGAATGGAAGAAAACAAAGTTAGTAATTCGGAGTTATTAGAACCCGACTGAAAGATCATGAAAAACGAGGCCCTTACCTAGGTTTTCTGGACGAGGCTTCTAAAGGAAAGTTGTAGAGAATCTCACCAGCTTTCAAACCATATAAAGAACACAAAATTACATTGAGTAATGAAGGAGATATGACCGTTTTGAAAATAATCACAGAAACTGTCAACAATCTGGACAGTTTGATTCTTCAACTTGGGGAGATGATTTGCCTAGGCTACGCTACTTTGGATTGCTATGAAATTTGGAGCGAATAATTCCCATAGAGTGGAGAGGTTGTGGTTCAAATTTGGTGATTTTATCATGGATATAAATGGAGATATTAATTTTTCTTTCCTCCTTGCTCTTGTTGGGCAGGTTGTAGAGAAAAGAGATAATGGAGAGCGTTTTGTTCTTTGGCCAATCTTATCTTGGCTAATCTACTTTTTGGTAGATATTTTGATTTGTTATAAGATAATTATCATCTAGGCTTACTAGATAAGCTTTGGTTAAAGTGGGTGGAAGATGATCTAATGAATGATGTAAGATGAATGATGTAATTTGAATTCTAGAAACTTGTTTTTTTGATTTTTTTTTTGCTAAGTAAAATGCTAAAACTCTTGGTGGATGAAAGTGTAACATGTATCCTTGATATATTACTAACTTTGGTTGTTTGATTTCCATACTCATTTAATTGCGATTCGTTTGAAATATACCTCATTATCTCAGTGGTTCTGAAATCATTTAACAAATCCAAATTCCTTTGGTATTTCCTTAACTTAATAATCCCTTAGTTTAACCTAAATTCACTATTTCCTCCATATATAATTCTTTTAATATTTCCATACTCCTTAATATCAAATAGAAGCTCCTTCGAAATCAAAATCCTCGAAATCCATATTCAGGAATTTCTGAAATCCATCGTCATTTCGAGTCACTTATTTTTATAGTATATCACTAATATGGTTTCCGATTATTCATTTTCTGTTTCTATTATAGAGTACTTACATACCATTTCCCTAAATCCTCAAAATTTACTATTCATGTGATCACTGTAGCATTGCTAAAGTTAGGGTTATATATTTTGTAATGAAAGTTATTCGTAATAGTAATTTTTTTTTTTTGCTGGAATGTTCAAATGAGAGTCGTTTTCTCTCTAGGAACCCTAGCTAGCCGCCACTAAATCTTTACTGAATCTAAACCTTTCTCCATCAATTCTGACCATAAAGCCTTCACTAATCCATCTCTTTCTTCTTTTCTTACACCATAAACACCTATATTTCTTAATTATTACTACTTATCGTTGTTGTAATGGGCTCATTTTTTTGGGTTCTTTGTTTGGTGGGTCCTATGGAGTACCAGTTGGGAAGCTCGTTTCCTTTGAAGAGTAATCGTTCTCTGATTACTAAAAAAATTGTGATGGGTTTGTTGGGTCTTAACCCCTGTGGTTTCTATTACTTTCCCGATGATGGGTCCTCTCCCAGAGTTCAAGTTGATGTCGGTCTTGCCTTCTTCAAGGGGGAAAATCTGTCTATGGATGACTCAAGTATGGATTTGGAGTTTTTTAATTCAGGATGGTCGAGAAGAGGCTTGTATTTGGTTGGGTGTTCTATAAAGGAATCGATGAATGCTTATTTTCGAAGTCAGAAGCAGTTTGGGGATACCTTTCCCCAAATAGGAGTTTTGGGTCTTGGTCTCTCTTCTTACACGTTGGGGTACGATGAAGGTTTGAAGGATTTCTCTGACCCGTTTTCTTTTTCGGGTATTGGATTTCTTGCTTATGAAGGTAGAGTTATTCTGGGGTGTCGGGCTACAGACATACCGATAAAGCGAACCGAGGTTGAGGATGGTTCCATTGGCAATGGGACTCAAGCCTCTATAGAGAGTTCTTTGGAGATTTTGATGGAATCAGCATTATTATCTTATGGACTTAGCAATAGTTTGTGCGGGAACAGGGAAAGCCTTCGTGTCCTGCTTTTGTTTGTCATTATGCCTCAACTAGCTGTGCGTATAGTGAGGCTTTTGTCGATTTATAGATCCAATTCGCAAGACCCTGGCATGGTTATGGGGGCGAATATAGAGAATTTTTCGGAGAAGCAGATGGCATTGGATGGAGTTGATGGTTGGTTCTATACATCAAGGACTAATGGTATGTTGGTTTTCATTTCTAATATCTCGACCTATTTATTGAGGAAGAGCTTGAATGTGACCTATTTATATGGCGTTGAGGATGGTTCCTTTGTGTTAGTTGGCCAGTTATGTTCTAGGCTCACGGTTGATATGGTTATCATCTCGTTGAGATGGGTTTCTCTATCTATGTTTTTCTTGTGCATTGGGGTTCCTGTTACTCGAATATGGCTCAAGGAGGGCATTCAGGTGGCTCAAACAGAGGAATTGATGGTTAACATCTGGTGCACAGGTGTTGGACTTTTGTAAATGATGACATCAAAGTATTTGATACATCGTTTTATTGCATATATGTACATTATACTGACCTTATAGTGGAACAGAGGAGACGCGTTCAAGGATCTGGTTTGGAAAGGGATTTTATTATAGTGTTCGACCTTTTAATAGTTCAGAATTTGTGTGATTTTGTTGATAGTTGCAATGCAACTGGTGTTGACTTGCATAGCCTCAGCAGGTACCCACTGTATAGGGATGGGTGTGGTCTGGTGATAAGTGCATTTTATATCCACTTATTTTCCGCTAATTGGACCTAAATTGGTGGTTTTTCCTTAAGTATGTTGTGTCTTTTAATTCATTTTTTGTTAATTAAGTTTTTGTTGTGCAGAACTCGCAACTTTAGGTATTGTGGCAATAAAAGACTAAAAACGGTGGATTTCTGTCTCAATTTTATCAAGTGGACTGGCTACAAGGAAAAAGAATTATCATAAAGAAATTCTGAGTGATATATTCTTAAATCTGGAACCCCGGTTGGAATTGATATATTTTTCGTTTCGAAAAAGGAATCCAGTTTCAGATCCTCAAGAGGCCGTAATTCGCACCTGGACGAGCAATGAGAAAATAGAATTATCACAAAAATATGGAAAGTGATATATTCTTAAAGAGAAAATCCCGATTGGAATTGATATATTTTTCGTTAAGGAAAAGAAGTCCGGTTTTAGGCCCTCAATTTACCGCAGCTTGGGACTTGAGAATTTATTTATATTAATAAATACTTTATTTAATTAGAAAATTATATTTATAAATATCTAATAATATTAGATATTTATTTTTACAAATTCGGAATTAAATTAATTATTTATTAATTAAATATATTTTTTTTGTGCAAGTTGAATTAGCAAAAGAAAAAGAAAAAAAATAAAATAAAATAAAATAAAATAAAATAAAATAAGCTGTAAAGTGAATAAAGGAAAGCTGTCGGCATTTAATTGAGGACTTGGCCATGTGTTCTGTCGGCAGGATTTTGGTGCCACTCTCCCACGGGCGCGTGGGAGACACGCGCCTATCACCTGGCTTGTCTTCCGCGCGTGGCATGCACGCGCCATGCGTGCGTCTGTGCTGTTTTGCTGAGTGGCCTAGCAGGAGTGCTAATGCAGTTGATAATGGATGTTTGAGTGTATGCTTTCGGCTGTGTTGTATTAATCTGTGTTGTATATATTTCTTTTTATTTTTTTTTAATTTCTTTTTAATTCTTTTTAGTTTTATTTTATTATTTGGTGTGCTAAAATTTTGCTATAAATAGCCTAGTTCTCAAGCTTGTAAAACACAACAATTGGGAGAACAACAAATTCTCTCTTGTATTCTCTCTAGTTTTTATAATTTGAAGTTTTGTTTTTATACGCTTTAAATTTAGTTTAAGTATTATTTCGGTTGAAGAATTTACGGGAATTATTCGGAGTGCTCTTTTCTTTCATTGGAAGCTATAGCGGTTCTACTTTCTAAACTCTCTTAATTTTCATATTTAATTTATCGCAATTTTTAATTTATTATTATTGTTGTTGTTGTTGTTATTATTATTATTATTATTATTATTATTATTATTATTATTATTATTATTATTATTATTATTATTATTATTATTATTATGTTTTCATTTAATCCCATAATGACGATTCGTTCCATTATGAACTAATCGCCGTCATGGGATTTTAATGGATTTATTTACGTAATTTAGTAATTCGATGCCTTAATAATTTGTATTATTATAAAAATTCAGATTGCCTAATGTGGTTGAGCTTAATTTATTAGATGCGTAGCTAACGTCTAAATTATTAATTCCTAATGAATGCGAAAGTGGAATTAGGAATTTAGAATTTGCCATGTTAGCATAGGTTCGTAATTGTCATGTACATTTACGATAAGTGGTAGGATTTTTAATCATATCACCCTATGTAGTCATAATAAAGGAATTTATTCGTAAACCAATTATGTTTTCAAATCTTATAGACATATAGGATCTAAACATAAAAGGTGTTCTCGCGACTTCTATCTTTTTAAGTGGATGTTCGTATGGTTTGATATAAGTTAAGGCTGAAAGGCGCTTATGTTATTTTCGTTTTCCCGACTAGCTTTCGTAAATTATCAAAATTACTTTGAAATTAAGGCATCAATTCTAAATGAAATAAATAATGAAATTAGAATCCCATGTTTTTCTCATATATATTTTTATTTAATTAAATTAATTAGTCCGAATTATTTAATATTACTAATTTAATTAATCAATTAGAAAAATACAAAAATACCCACTTTTGATATTTATTCAAGCAGTTTGTTGTTTAGCATACGTCGTTGCTTAAATATTATTTCTGAACAAACACCAAGTCTCTGTGGGAACGAATTTATTATATTACTTGTGACCGCGTACACTTGCGCAGTTAGTTTTCGAATCAACAAGTTTTTGGCGCCGCTGCCGGGGACTTCGGTGTTATTTTCAGAAATTGAGTTTACATCAACGGAGGTTAAACTTAACTGACTTGAATTTTTTGTTTATTTTTTCTAAACGTCGTGTTTTCTCGCTCTGCCAGTATAAGGATCTTGAGTTGTTTATGCTAACACGTGCCCAAGCCCTTAAATCAAGAACCGTAATAATGCTAGAAGAAGAGTTAGACATGGCGGAAGATGTGCCCAAGACGTTGATGGACTATTCTCAACCAAAAATCAATGACATTCAGTCAAGCATCGTCAGGCCAGCCATTGCAGCCAACACATTTGAAATCAAACCTGGCACAATCCAGATGGTACAAAACTCAGTCCAGTTCGGGGGAACGCCAACGGAAGATCCAAATATGCATATCCGAAACTTCATAGAGATTTGTGACACATTCAAATTCAACAACGTGTCAGATGATGCTGTAAGGTTGAGACTCTTTCCATTTTCTCTGCGGGACAAAGCTAAAGGATGGTTGCACTCTCTCCCAGCTGGCTCGATAACAATATGGGAGGAACTCGCTCAAAAATTCCTTACTAAATTCTATCCCATGGAAAAAACAGCTGCCATAAGGAATGCTATTGCTCAGTTCACACAACAAGCGGGGGAATCTTTATGTGAAGCTTGGGAACGCTACAAGGAGATGCTAAGAAAATGCCCTCATCCTGGCATGCCCAACTGGATGGTCATAAATTGTTTCTATAATGGATTGGGATGGCAATCAAGACCTATTGTGGATGCAGCTTCAGGAGGAGCATTATGGGCTAAAAGTTATGAAGCTGCCTACGAAGTAATTGAAATGATGGCGGCTAATGAGTATCAGAATCCGACACAGAGGATGCCTCAACACAAGGTGGCAGGAATCCTCGAGGTTGATGCAGTCACATCCCTATCAGCTCAGCTTGAAGCGCTAAACATGAAGGTGGATTCTTTGACAAACTATGGGGTACAATAAGTAGCAAGTGTTTGTGAGCTATGTGCCGGTAAACATGAAACGAATCAATGTGCAATTTCCAATGAATCAGTGCACTTTGTGAGCAATTTTCAAAAGCAGCAGCATCCGGTCCCAAACACTTACCAACCCAACAACAGAAACCATCCTAACTTCAGCTGGAGCAACAATAACAATGGATTGCAACCACCACCGCAACCATATCAAGCCCAACCACCATATCAACCACACCCATATCAACAACAACCATACCATCAAACCCAAAATCAGCAATATGGGGCCAGACCATACAATCCCTCAGGACTATATCAACAGCAGGGGCATCAACTTCAGAATCAGTACGCCCCGAAACAATCTCAACCTCCAGGATTTAATCAGCAATATTTTGCAGGTCTAGGCCAACAGTCTGCTGAGAAATCAGAATTTGAAGAACTAAGATTGATGTGTAAGAGTCAGGCTGTATCTCTTAAAACTCTGGAAAACCAAATTGGCCAAATAGCAAACGCCTTACTCAACAGGCCGCAAGGAGTTCTACCTAGCGACACAGAAACAAACCCTGGAAAAAGGGACGGCAAAGAGCAAGTCAAAGCTATCACCTTAAGATCTGGAAAAATCACAAAGGACCAAGAAGTTGAAGAGGTAGAGGCACAGGGCAACCACTCCGCGACTAAGGAGCAAACGAAGATCTTGAAGCCGGACATCAGCATCAGCGAACCGGAGGAGGTCAACAGGCCATCTGAGAAAGCATCCCAGGAGCATAAAACTGCAAACACAGAAATCTACCCACCTCCACCATATCCGCAGAGACTCCAGAAGCAGAAATTGGATAAGCAGTTTGCTAAATTCTTAGAGGTATTCAAGAAGCTACATATTAATATACCTTTTGCAGAAGCATTGGAGCAGATGCCGAGTTATGCTAAGTTTATGAAGGGTATTCTATCAAGGAAGCTGAAACTTGAGGAATTAGAAACTGTTGCCTTAACAGAAGAATGCAGCGCCATCCTCCAACAGAAACTGCCTCCGAAGCTCAAAGATCCTGGAAGCTTCACCATACCATGTACTATTGGTAATCTGTCTTTTGAAAAGTGCTTGTGTGACTTGGGAGCCAGCATCAATCTGATGCCATTGTCGGTTTTCATGCAACTTGGTCTACCTGATCCAAAACCCACAAATATCTCCTTACAGCTAGCAGACCGGTCAGTTACGTATCCAAGAGGAATAGTGGAAGATGTCTTGGTAAAAGTGGATAAGCTCATCTTCCCATCTGACTTTGTTATTCTAGATTTCGAGGAGGATAAGAAGATTCCCATTATCTTGGGGAGACCATTCTTAGCTACAGGTCGGACGTTGATTGATGTCTAGAAAGGTGAACTCACAATGAGGGTGCAAGACCAAAACATCACTTTTAATGTGTTCAAAGCAATGAAGCTTCCATCTGAGGAGGAGTGTTTCAAAGTTGACTTGGTCGAATCTACAGTTAAAACGGAGCTTGAGCAGATGTTATTAACAGACCCCTTGGAGAGAGCATTGATAGGGGATTCTGAGGTGGAAGATGAAGAAGGAGCAGAACAACTTCAACAATTAAATTCAACTCCTTGGAAGAGAAGATTTGATATGCCATTTGAGTCTCTTGGATTAGCAGAACTAAAAAATTCCCAGGAGCGTCTAAAGCCATCTATTGAAGAAGCTCCTATACTTGAACTCAAACCATTACCGGACCACTTGCGGTATGCGTTTCTGGGTGATGCATCTACATTACCTGTTATTATTGCTTCTAATCTATCAGGGAGTGAGGAAGATAAGCTTCTGCGAATTCTGAGAGAATTCAAATCAGCCATTGGATGGACCATAGCAGATATCAAGGGAATCAGCCCTTCGTATTGCATGCACAAAATTCTTTTAGAGGAAGGAAGTAAACCTACTGTTGAGCATCAGCGAAGACTTAATCCTATTATGAAGGAGGTGGTGAAGAAATGGATTCTTAAGTGGTTGGATGCTGGTATCATCTACCCTATATCAGACAGTTCTTGGGTGAGTCCAGTTCAGTGTGTGCCCAAGAAAGGAGGCATGACAGTTGTAACCAATGAGAAGAATGAGCTCATTCCTACTCGGACAGTCACAGGATGGAGAATATGCATGGACTATCGCAAGTTGAACAAGGCCACCAGAAAAGATCATTTTCCTCTTCCATTCATCGATCAAATGTTGGATAGGTTGGCTGGCCATGAATATTACTGCCTTCTCGATGGTTATTCAGGCTATAATCAGATTTGTATCGCCCTAGAAGATCAGGAGAAGACCACATTCACTTGTCCTTTTGGCATTTTTGCTTTTCGTCGAGTTTCTTTCGGGCTCTGTGGTGCTCCTACGACCTTTCAGAGATGCATGATGGCCATATTCTCTGACATGATTGGAATAAATGTGAAGGTTTTCATGGATGACTTTTCAGTTTTTGGAACTTCGTACGATGAGTGCTTGCACAACCTGAGCCTAGTGCTGAAAAGATGTGTTGAGACTAATCTGGTGCTCAATTGGGAGAAATGTCATTTCATGGTGCAAGAAGGAATCATTCTTGGGCGCAAGGTATCTAGTAAAGGGCTCGAGGTGGATAAGGCAAAAGTAGAGACTATTGAACGACTGCCTCCTCTAGTCTCAGTTAAAGGAATCCGTAGCTTTCTTGGACATGCAGGTTTCTATCGACGATTCATACAAGACTTCTCCAAAATTTCTTAGCCATTGTGCAATTTGCTGGAGAAAGACAAACCTTTCAAGTTCGATGATGATTGCTTGGCTGCTTTCGAGCTATTGAAGAAGAAGTTTACATCAGCCCCGATTATTACAGCACCTAATTGGGAAGAGCCATTCGAGCTAATGTGCGACGCTAGCGATTTTGCCGTGGGAGCTGTGCTTGGTAAGCGAAAGAAAAATGTTTTTCATGTGGTTTACTATTCTAGTAAAACCCTTAACGATGCACAGCTAAATTACACTACTACGGAGAAAGAACTTTTGGCAGTTGTCTATGGTTTTGAGAAATTCAAGTCCTATTTGCTTGGGACGAAGGTGACAGTCTACACTGATCATGCAGCCATTAGGTATCTATTTTCAAAAAAAGAGTCTAAATCGCGATTGATTCGTTGGGTTCTTTTCCTGCAAGAATTTGAGCTTGAAATAAAAGACAGGAAGGGGACAGAAAATCAGGTAGCCGATCATCTATCACGGTTGGAGGAGCATGGTAAGGATAAGACGCTAATCAATGAATCATTCCCAGATGAGTAGTTGTTCGTAGTGCACGGAGAAGTGCCATGGTTTGCAGATATTGTGAATTATCTGGTGAGCAACGTCATTCCGTCAGAATTCTCTTATGCCCAAAAGAAGAAGTTTTTGCATGATGTGAAGTGGTATCGATGGGATGAACCATTCTTGTTCAGGCAGGGAGCAGATCAGATTATCAGGAGATGCATTCCTTACAATGAAACGGAGGAGATTTTGCGAGATTGCCACTCTACCACATACGGTGGTCATTATGGTGGAGAGAAGACCGCGGCTCGAGTACTTCAGGCAGGATTCTTCTGGCCAACCTTGTTTAAAGATTCTTATCAATTTGTATTGGGATGTGACCGCTGTCAACGGGTTGGAAATATCTCCAAGAGGAATGAGATGCCTCTCAACATGCTTCTTGAAGTTGAGATTTTTGATGTCTGGGGGATAGATTTCATGGGACCATTTGTCTCATCGTGCAACAACCAGTACATCCTGCTAGCGGTAGACTATGTGTCCAAATGGGTAGAAGTCAAAGCTCTGCCTACAAACGATGCTAAAGTGGTGATAAACTTTCTGCACAAGAACATATTTACCCGTTTCAGAACTCCACGAGCAATAATCAGTGATGAGGGGACACATTTTTGCAATCAGAAATTCACTGCATTAATGGCAAGGTATCGTGTGACACATCGGGTTGCAACAGCGTATCATCCTCAAACTAATGGTCAGGCAGAAGTTTCCAACAGGGAAATCAAGCGGATTTTGGAAAAGGTGGTGAATCCTTCAAGGAAAGATTGGTCCTTAAAGCTAGACGAAGCTGTTTGGGCATACAGAACCGCATATAAAACATCCCTGGGTATGTCTCCTTTCAGTTGGTGTATGGTAAGGCTTGTCATTTGCCTACCGAGCTTGAGCACAAGGCATACTGGGCTTTGAAGAAATTGAACTTCGACATGAAAGTTGCTGGTGAAAAGAGGATGCTTTAACTGAATGAGCTTGATGAGCTTCGTCTACAGGCTTATGAGAATAACAAGCTGTACAAGGAAAAGGTCAAGAGATGGTATGATAGAAGGTTGGTACATAAGACATTTGTACCGGGTCAAATGGTTCTGCTTTTCAACTCTCGGCTAAGACTTTTTCCTGGAAAGCTCAAGTCAAGGTGGTCAGGTCCGTTCACGGTTAAAACAGTGTTTTCGCATGGGGCAGTGGAAATTTTTGATAAGTCACCTGATCAGTATTTTAAGGTGAATGGTCAGAGGCTTAAGCATTATCTTGGGGGTACGGTGAACCGTGATGAATTCACCGCTTTTCTTGCCCCAGCATGATCGAGTTACAGAAGGAACGTCCGGCTAAATGACGTTAACGACAGCGCTTCATGGGAGGCAACCCATAGGTTTGGTGTTTTTATGTGTGGTTTAATTTTGTGTGATTTTGTTCAGTATGCAGGCCATTGGCGAGTTGCAGGATTAGCCTCAGGTTGGAACTCATTTCCACCTCCTAATTCACTGCCCGAGGAGGGCAGCGATGCCGATAGTTAGGGGAGTTCTCTTTTATCCTTTATCTATACCTTCAATGAGGACATTGAATATTTTAAGTTTGGGGGTGATTTACGATATTTCATTAATCGAGTCATAGCATTGCATATAGTTTTATGTAGTTCATAATACATCATGCTAGTTTAATTTCATATAATTCATATTTTGCAAAAAAAAAAAAATTGATTAGTTGCAGATCATATTTTCCTTGATCCCGTAGCGCTTGGTGGTTCCGTTTAGTAGTCAATGATGAATTTGAGTGTGATAATGATGGATAGAGGGCTGATTTAAATACTTTTGAATTGACGTGAATGTTGCAGAAGCACAATCTTACACAACTCATCGGTTGCTTTTGGGCTAGGTTAAGGTCATGCTTGTTTGGTTGTTGAAATTTAATCACCTGATTATATTTGGAATTTTCTTTATTCCCTTGATAGCGTAGAATCACTAAATATAAGTTTGGGGGAAACCAGGGTTCATGCTAGTTTGTGTGTAGTTGTTAATAATTGATAGGTGTCAATTGGCTAGTAGCCAGCTCATATTTATATGAGTAGTCTAGGGTTGGAATTGAGAATTCTCATTCCAGATTGCATATGAAAAAGCAAAAAAAAAACAGAAAAAAGGAGTGTTTTTGAGTATGTGTGTGTATGCAAAATTGAATTAGGGTGAGCTCTTTAATACTCGAGCAATTAAGTTCTAGGGGACTCAAGCCTAGTGACCTAAGACTTTTCCGGTCTGGGATCCATTAACCTAACGCTCGCTACATGGGTATTATTGTATAAGCCTTTTGGGGTCTCATCCATTGCACGGTCAAATAAGCATGTGTGTTGTGTATAGTATTATGCGTCATAGTTGTTAATAAAACATGAATTCCTGTCTAACTCAAATGATGATGGAGGTGTTTCTAGGTTATGAAGTGTCTAGCGTCCATTCTCTTTATAAACTTGTGATTGTTATGACGAAGAATATGTATGGTTTTGATCTAGTGCTAAGAGTAATTCTGATGAGTATTGCACACACGCACGTTTCTGTACTTGTAAATGTTAATATGATGATATTTAGTCGATCTCTATTTGGAGTTATCACATTCTCTGAGACACTCTGCTAAATTGGTTATTGCTTTGCTTATGGGATCCTTGCATCAGTTGCATTCATGCATTTAGAGGTAGTCGAGTGTGTTTTCGCTTGAGGACAAGCTTCAGTTTAAGTTTGGGGGTATGATAAGTGGATTTTATATCCACTTATTTTCCGCTAATTGGACCTAAATTGGTGGTTTTTCCTTAAGTATGTTGTTTCTTTTAATTCATTTTTTGTTAATTAAGTTTTTGTTGTGCAGAACCCGCAACTTTAGGTATTGTGGCGATAAAAGACTAAAAACGGTGGATTTCTGTCTCAATTTTATCAAGTGGACTGGCTACAAGGAAAAAGAATTATCATAAAGAAATTCTGAGTGATATATTCTTAAATCTGGAACCCCGGTTGGAATTGATATATTTTTCGTTTCGCAAAAGGAATCCAGTTTCAGATCCTCAAGAGGCCGTAATTCGCACCTGGACGAGCAATGAGAAAATAGAATTATCACAAAAAGATGGAAAGTGATATATTCTTAAAGAGAAAAGCCCGATTGGAATTGATATATTTTTCGTTAAGGAAAAGAAGTCCGGTTTTAGGCCCTCAATTTACCGCAGCTTGGGACTTGAGAATTTATTTATATTAATAAATACTTTATTTAATTAGAAAATTATATTTATAAATATCTAATAATATTAGATATTTATTTTTATAAATTCGGAATTAAATTAATTATTTATTAATTAAATATATTTTTTTTGTGCAAGTTGAATTAGCAAAAGAAAAAGAAATAAAATAAAATAAAATAAAATAAGCTGTAAAGTGAATAAAGGAAAGCTGTCGGCATTTAATTGAGGACTTGGCCATGTGTTCTGTCGGCAGGATTTTGGTGCCACTCTCCCAGGGCGCGTGGGAGACACGCGCCTATCACCTGGCTTGTCTTCCGCGCGTGGCATGCACGCGCCATGCGTGCGTCTGTGCTGTTTTGCTGAGTGGCCTAGCAGGAGTGCTAATGCAGTTGATAATGGATGTTTGAGTGTATGCTTTCGGCTGTGTTGTATTAATCTGTGTTGTATATATTTCTTTTTATTTTTTTTATTTCTTTTTAATTCTTTTTAGTTTTATTTTATTATTTGGTGTGCTAAAATTTTGCTATAAATAGCCTAGTTCTCAAGCTTGTAAAACACAACAATTGGGAGAACAACAAATTCTCTCTTGTATTCTCTCTAGTTTTTATAATTTAAGTTTTGTTTTTATACGCTTTAAATTTAGTTTAAGTATTATTTCGGTTGAAGAATTTACGGGAATTATTCGGAGTGCTCTTTTCTTTCATTGGAAGCTATAGCGGTTCTACTTTCTAAACTCTCGTAATTTTCATATTTAATTTATCGCAATTTTTAATTTATTATTATTGTTGTTGTTGTTGTTATTATTATTATTATTATTATTATTATTATTATTATTATTATTATTATGTTTTCATGTAATCCCATAATGACGATTCGTTCCATTATGAACTAATCGCCGTCATGGGATTCTAATGGATTTATTTACGTAATTTAGTAATTCGATGCCTTAATAATTTGTATTATGATAAAAATTCAGATTGCCTAATGTGGTTGAGCTTAATTTATTAGATGCGTAGCTAACGTCTAAATTATTAATTCCTAATGAATGCGAAAGTGGAATTAGGAATTTAGAATTTGCCATGTTAGCATAGGTTCGTAATTGTCATGTACATTTACGATAAGTGGTAGGATTTTTAATCATATCACCCTATGTAGTCATAATAAAGGAATTTATTCGTAAACCAATTATGTTTTCAAATCTTATAGACATATAGGATCTAAACATAAAAGGTGTCCTCGCGACTTCTATCTTTTTAAGTGGATGTTCGTATGGTTTGATATAAGTTAAGGCTGAAAGGCGCTTATGTTATTTTCGTTTTCCCGACTAGCTTTCGTAAATTATCAAAATTACTTTGAAATTAAGGCATCAATTCTAAATGAAATAAATAATGAAATTAGAATCCCATGTTTTTCTCATATAAATTTTTATTTAATTAAATTAATTAGTCCGAATTATTTAATATTACTAATTTAATTAATCAATTAGAAAAATACAAAAATACCCACTTTTGATATTTATTCAAGCAGTTTGTTGTTTATCATACGTCGTTGCTTAAATATTATTTCTAAACAAACACCAAGTCTCTGTGGGAACGAATTTATTATATTACTTGTGACCGCGTACACTTGCGCAGTTAGTTTTCGAATCAACATCTGGTCATTTTCAAAGATGAGCGATTTGTCAAAAACCGTATGGTTATGCTTAGCCATCGTAGTGGGGCTGGTCAATGCAGTGATGTTAATCTTGTGGTTGTCATTGGGGACTTGATTCATGGAATCAGGAACACTCATGAGGTGACTCTTGTTTCTTTTACTATCACTTTGATTGAAGGTGGTATTACAAATGTATTCCAAGTGTTTGATGGTCTGTCTCTCCGAGGCAAGACAGCGGAACATGACTTCAATAAACAGTTGAAGTATGTTAATGTTATTCCATATAAGATTTGCATTTACAAGAATCTGAAGTTTGCGGGTAAATTGACTGATGTCTTAGACAATCACTTGAATTCAGTTATGGTAGATCTATACAAGGTCTATGATGTTGTAGGAAGCCACAGCACGGTGGAAGAAGTTGCAAATGTTAGAGAGCTTAATTGCACTTTTGTTTATGCTGAGGCTGGAAGGAGTAATCTCCGACACCTTTTCGCCTACCAGATGGACGAATTGCTGGTATGCACTCTCGGGTTGCTGGGTTTCACTCCTGGGCTGTTAGCAATTGATAGCATGAAGTTGTCTGAGAATACTTTTGAGGAGAAGAACACCATTCTCGGAAACATCGGTGGACATGTTTTTATAAAGGGGGAGGAATTTTGTTGCTTTAAAGATATGGATGCCCATATTTTGGAGGATCATTTTGGTTTCACTTTTAAGTTAGATTTGGTTCAAGCTGGAAAGGGAAGAGGATATGTGATGGGCTCCCCTACAAAGCTCATGGTTATTGCTCGTGGTTTACAGGAGCCGTTAGCTACTGCTAACACAAAACTTATGCTAAGAATGCATATTCTTTTGGCCTTTTGATGATTCCGGCATAGTTCTAACTGATTAATTTGTTATATAGTTTATGCAGACTTGTTAAGTGATTTGGTTGTACTGTTCTTCTGAACTAGTATGGTAGTCAATGGTTTTAGTACTCTAGTTTATCTAGTGTACTTTGTGGTTCCGTTTGGTTAGCGTTTGTATATCGCGGGGTATGCCCCTAGAAATGTAATCGCTTATCATTGGTATAAATTTTTTTAATTAGCAAAAAAAAAAGTTAGGGTTATTACATAAGGTTCCCTTATAATTTGGAAGATAGATAAAATGAAGAATAGAATTTTGAGAACCTTCCTTGATAGAATAATAATAATAATACGACTCAGAGATAATTTACATAGTATTTGATTATCAAGGATATTTTTGAATAAAATATATCATTTTAGAACTAGATAAAAAAATTAAATAAATATTCAGAGAATATTTATTAAACCAGAAATAGTTCAATAATATACTTAATATAAATATTGCTCATGATTAACCCTCGAATAAGTATCTATAAAATATTCATTAAATAAATAATCCCTCGAATAAATATTCGAAATAATATCCAAGAAAATAAATAAAACCTTAAATGAATATCCAAGATAATATTCGTTAAGTAAATAAGCTCAAATGAATATTAAAGATAATATTCATTAAATAAATAAACTCGAATGAATATTCAAAATAATATTCATATAATACTTCTCGATTGAGATAATATTCAAATAATATTCCTCGAGTGATTTCCAAGTACTAATACTTATGAAAATATAGACAATGTTCATAAATAACATTCCTCAAATAATCTGTCACTGGAATCCCTCCGGGTTTCCACGACTATCTCTATATTACAAAATACCGACTCTCGGTCTTTATTAGAAGAATGAGGTTCATATGCCCTTCACTAAGGGTCTTAGCAATATCCGACTTATAATTAATATATCTTATATCTAACTTATAAGCCAACATCAATCAGGGAACAAGTATCACAATATCAATTTTGAAAGTAGGCATGCATGCAATGGCATATGTATAACAATCATCAAATCATATATATATATATATATATATATATATATATATATATATACATATATATATATATATACAGTTCGGTGGAGGAACTTTAGGACACCCTTGGGGAAATGCACCCGGTGCCGTAGCTAATCGAGTAGCTCTAGAAGCATGTGTACAAGCTCGTAATGAGGGGCGTGATCTTGCTCGTGAAGGGAATGAAATTATCCGCGAGGCTACTAAATGGAGCCCCGAACTAGCTGTTGCTTGTGAAGTATGGAAGGAGATCAAATTTGTATTTGAAGCAATGGATACTTTGTAATCCACTAATTCTAATTACTGTTCGTTCTCTTAATTGAATTGCAATTTAACTCGGCCCAATCTTTTACTAAAAGGATTGAGCCGAAAACAAATAACTTATTACATCCATTTTTTTTAGATAGATACATACTTATCTAGATATAGAACAATAGATAAAATCTAAGACTAAACAATTCAAATGTCTCTATTGGTGTGTTGGATCCACAATTAATTCGAGGGATCCTTAGGATTGGTATATTCTTTTAGATTATTAATTTCTATGGATCGAGCCAAGTATCACAACTCTTTCTACCCATCCTGTATATTGTCCTTTTTGTTACGTGTTGGAATATAAACTTATTACTTTTTTAATTAGTTAGTTATTAGTTATTAGACGAGATTTTACAAAAAAAAATTTCCTATTCCTATATAGTGAAGTGCTAATCTGGATTCCCACAAAGAATACTTTTTTCAATACTCACACTCCTTAGATTAGTTAATAATCCTATTGATTGGATTTTTATGTTTATTCGGACAGGAAAAAGATATTCAAATAAATAAAGAATTTTTCATCGAATGACTATTCATCTATTGTATTTTCATGCAAAGCAAATAGGGGGCATATATGTGATTTGATGATTGTTATACATATGCCATTGCATGCATGCCTACTTTAAAAATTGATATTGTGATACTTGTTCCCTGATTGATGTTGGCTTATAAGTTAGATATAAGATATACTAATTATAAGTCGGATATTGCTAAGACCCTTAGTGAAGGGCATATGAACCTCATTCTTCTAATTATATATATATATATATATATATATATATATATATATATATATATATATATATATATATCACAACAGCTTCAAATTGATTGAAGACTTCCCTGGTACTCCCGCTATGCTAGTGATATGACTCGTGGTGGTCCGGTAATCTATAAATAACCAAAATTATCCCGGGTTAATCATCTATCACTTTGAAACGCCAAGTAAATACTTTACTTAAGCTAAAGCACGTTTTCAAGTTATCGCTCATTATCACCGTTATGACCCGACACTTGCTTGCTATCAAGGTATGTCATTACAATTACACTTGGTAGGTACTTAAGCCATATAAGTTCTAAGGTCGAAAGGTTATACCTCGAGATTTATCGGTAGTTATCTAAGTGATTTTCAAAAGTTATAACCACTCGTTCTTTTTAGGGGTTCATTCGTACTTAACCCTGATTCGAATATTTTTATAAAATCGAAAAATGATCTTTTTAACATGAGGTCTTCTCTCACACCTTCCTTATGATCTCTAACATTTAATTACCAAGATTTTTCACTGAATTACTCGAGTTATGGGGGTCCAATTTCAATTACGAATTTACATTTACGGTTTCGTACCACTTTTAGTAAATCGGCCATAATTCCTAAACCGTAAGTCCGTTTGCTTCGATTCTTTCGCCAAAACGATCTATGACTCGAGATCTACAAGGGTTATGTTATATACTTAACCTGTTTAGACATTTAAGGCTATTGTGATGCACGGTTTTCAAGGTTTAATGAAAATTCGGCATTACGACGGCTATAACTCGGATATTTCCAAAATTAAGACTCTCCAACAATCATGGTTTCCACTCTAAACCACATATACATGATAATTACCATAGAACTGAGGCCAAGCACTACCTTTCCGTTCTTACTAACTAGTTTAACATACAACAAAGCTTAATCTCATCTCTAAGAGTTATACATGCATATATCATCCAATAATCATCAAAACTTAAACTAAGAGCTAGGGTTTCTTGAGATGATTACCTTCCTTGGAGTGTGTAGTAGCCCTAATAATCCTTATATAGTCCTTGTATAACCTTAAGATAGCTTGAGTCATCCAAATCAAGCAAGAAAACAAAGTTAGTTTCTAAGGGTGACTATTCATCATCACTTTTGTAAAAATCATAGAAAATCGAAAAATAAGAGTTTAGCTCTCAAATTTTTACCACATCTTGGGATCTTCATAAGCTTTGTTTTGAGTCCTAAATCATCAAATTTGAAGCTTCCTAGCTAGGGTTTTGAGCCCTCTTTTTCTGCTGGACAGAAACTGGTCAGATTTATTTCCCCAACTTTCAGCATGGATTTGACTAGGCTATACTACTTAGATTGCAATGAAATTTTGAAAGAACCTTACCCATGGAGTGGAGAAGCTATGGTTAAAATTTGGTAATTTTAGAATGGCTAGAATTGGAGATATGAATTTTTCTTTCCTTGATGATCCTGCTGGGCAGTTTGAAGAAAATGGAGATAGATGGAGTTGCTTGGCTTTTCTTTTGGTTTAATCTCATCTAATCTTGTATTATTGCTAGGCTAAGAAAATATAAAGGCCATAAAGCTACTTTAATAAAGGTATGAGGTCATGGATGATGTTTTTGGAGTGGACAAGTGTTGATGATTAGTGGTGAGGAAGCTAAGTGCTTGGTTGGTTTCTAATATTGCTAGTTACTCTTGTAACTATTTGGTTACTAGATATTTTCCACTAGCACATGCATGCACCTTGATCCTCTGCTTGTTTCTTTGTCCGGTTATTGCTTAATTCGTTGATCGTTCGGAGGAATATCTCGAAGATTTCTAGTTAGGGTTTCACCGGAAATCGTCTTAATATTTATACTATCATTCTCCATTCTCTTTAATAATTCTTGAACCTATATTCCTTAATCCTTTCAATAATTCCTTAAGTTTTTCAGTGTCCAGGGAAATCTCGGGGAAAATAAAAGTGCTATTTTTCAGAATCCGATAACTTTTACATACACTCTTCTTCCCCTTGGATCATTAATGCAAACTCAGAAATCCGTTCTGGGTACCTCTATATAGTGTCGTCTAATAATATTCCTAATTCCACCAAAACACTATTCATCACTTATTCTTTCTTTATTCCTTATAATTAGAAATAAGGTCCTTGTTCTCTTTTGAGCATTCCTTAACCCTTTTACGGAACCACTAGACTTATAACAGATATCGATTTGGATGACATGAGAATAATCTTCCTCTTTGGAATTTACTATATCTTTCTTCCAGGAGATAGATTATTCTAATTTAAATTGGCAACCAATTGAATTCTTCGTGGCATATAAATATTGGAATCCATATCCATTCCATAATAAAAGTTTTAATTCCTACCAAAAATCAGGGTTCTTACACTTTACTTGTAAACATTTTGATTTATAATGATAAAAGTCAAAGGGTTTGACTAAGTATTCTACGTTCAAAGGAATAGGGTTTACAAGTCTGAATCATGAAGATATAGACTCAAAGGCTTTAAGATAATTGATCAAGGATTAACAAAGGATTTCAAAGTCCAAGGTCAAAGATGTGTGCTATAACAGGGTTTAGGACAATTGATCAAGTTATAGAGTTTAAGGAAAAATAATAAGGGTAATCAAGTTCTTAGATCAGTGATTAGGTCACAATAAAGTTTTATAAGTTTTTAAAGCCAACTGGTTACGGACATAGGTCTAGTAGAACACTGGTTTATCTGTTAGTCAATTAGGTTTGATTATGGAAAACTGTATGACATATATGGTCAAGAAGCAACTAGAAAGAATTAGGTTTCATACATATCACTTAGTCACTTAACCATCAAGGTCAACTTGGTTTATAAATAGATTACACTATAATACTATACAATTTACGATTATAATTCTAACGAAAATTGGGCAGCATTTCCTTTGTATTATTGACTAACCCATCGGAACATAACCGACTCAATCACAACCAAATCAATCCAATGGACCTTAAGTCCATATTCAAATCAAAATCATAATACTTGATGCTTCGAAACATTAATACTGACAAATCATACTTAACAATTATCAACTCTAATTAATTAATATACTTTATGTGTGTGTGTGTGTATATATATATATATATATATATATATATATATTGTGAGTAATTCATATAAATCAAATAAATCTTGCATGCAACTTAATTCAATCTTGCTACACGCATACAAAAACTATAATTAAAAATCTAACATCAAGAACACCTCTAAATACAAGAATCATACTCCAAAAATTCCAAAAATCCATAGATTAATTCAAATAAAATCATAAAAATACAAACCCTTGCATGCAACTAGCTTTAAACACATGAATCTACTCTATATCACTAGTATAAGCTGTCAAACCATCAAACCACCACCATCGGCCGGCTAGTCACCGGAAAACTCCATGATCGCCGGTGGGGTTTGTTAAAAACTCAAACCCAAGCCTCAAATCACACATAAACTTCATCTTTAACTATAATTAACATCACAGAGGTCCAAAATCATCAATACAAGGCTTGCATGTCAGTTTTAAATCGTATACATACATATAATCGTTCGCATATACATAAAAATACACTACAAACTCTTTCTAATTACAACTAAACATCATAACATGATTATAGGGAATAAAACTAAGAATTTGAACATGATTTTGGTTTAAAATTGAAAGAAAATGAGAGAAGAAGGAGAAGACGAGTACTAGAAGTCGAAAGCAACGAACAGGGAGGAAGAAATGAGGCAGTGGAGTGATATATAGCCTCAGGGGCAGAATAGTAATTTCACAAATGCTAAAAATCTACTTTATTTTACAAAACCGTTTTTAATCAATTTAAAATCGAAATAAATTAGAAAATTAGGAGAAAAATAACTTTTAAATTATAAAATAAAATCCATGAAATTACAAGTCTCCACATATTTTTAAAATAATTTTTGAGTCAAAAATGAATTTTATACGAATTTTTGAAATAAAGAACCTTTAAAAGAAATAAAGCTTTTTAAATCATTTTAAAATACTTACACACATAATTAAATACTCACATCAATTTTTAAAACCAACTAACATCACAAAGATGATAAGGTAAAAGATTTCATGAATTTAAATGCCTCCAATGATTTTATACAATTTTCAGAAGGTTAAAAAAGCATACTTAAAAATACTTTTAATGTTCCAAAAATACAAATAAAATTCCACAAACATATACGACACATAACTATCATCACATAATCACATATTCATGATTCCACACATATCTTTACTTCACAAAAGCATACCCATTATATAATTCATATAATTTTCATTTAGAAGCTAATTATTCACTTAATTAAATAGGCGAATTTCAAGGTCGCTATAAGAAAATGCAAGGAAGGAGATGAAGATTCAAAGAAAAACCTAGAATCCGGTGAGATGTCGCCGAAAAAGGATAAAGAAGCTCTCGAAAAAATGCCGAAAATTGCCTTGACGTAAAAAGATTTGAGTGAGATTTAGAAAGAAATTTATAAGTGATTAGAGTGAAATGAGAAGTGAAATCTCACTTCACTCTTTTATAGGAATTTCTTAGCCCGTTGACAACCGGTTAAAATTCCTTGGAACCGGCGATAGCCGGTAAGGGCCCATCAAAGGCCCATAGGCCCAAAATGGGGAAGGTTCTACAATAAGCTAGAAAATTCCATGGAAGGTAAAAAAAAAAAAGGTATGAATCATGCCAAAAAACTTGACAGGCCCAACAGGCCCAAAGGTCCTATAGGCCCAATGGCCCAAAAGTCCAATAAGTTTAAGAGCCGAAAGTAAGATTTACAATATTTAAATATGTGTGAATTTTCGATATGGATCCTAGTCGATTTCGACCAGGAATCCTGATTGAAAAGCCTTCGAGCAGAGTGTCAAAAAGGTCGTTAATTCGACTAGAATCCGGGTTGATTCGACCAAGATCCCTAATGTCAAAAGCCCAGTCTAAAATCCATGTTTATTTAACCCAGAAATAATTGGGCCCAATCTATCTAAACAAAAAGGCTCAATAAAATGCCAAGGCCCAGGGAAAATTTTCAAAAATAAAAAGTATAGTTGTTTCGACCAGGATTTTGATCGAATTCGATCAGGAATTCTAATCAAAATCTCCTCAACCAGACTGTCAAAATAGGCCTTAATTCGACCAGGATCCTGATCGAATTCGACCAGGATTCCTGGTCGAAAAGCCTTCGACCAGGATGTCAAAATAGGCCTTAATTCGACCAGGATCCTGATCGAATTCGACCAGGATTCCTGGTCGAAAAGCCTTCGACCAGGATGTTATTTCGACCAGGATGTCAAAATAGGCCTTAATTCGACCAGGATCCTGATCGAATTCGACCAGGATTCCTGGTCGAAAAGCCTTCGACCAGGATGTTAAAAAGGGCCTTAATTCGACCAGGATCCTAATCGAATTCGACCAGGATGGTCGAAAAGTCTTCGATCAGGATGTCAAAATGGCAGTTTATTCGTCCAGGATCCTGATCGAATTCGATCAGGAATCCTGGTCGAAAATATTCAGTATTTACTTGATTTTTTCACAAAAAATATGAAAAACCTAGTAAAAGGGATATTTCTTGAGGAAATTTGGGAAGAAAGATTCCTTTTAAAATTCCATAAAAATGGTGGAAAATTGCAAGGTTACTTGCAAAGGCTATATGCCCAAAATATTTTTGATAAAAAAATTCAAAAATAGTGAGAAATACCTATGAGTATGAGAAAAATGCATAAGGCCAATCGTCGTAAATGTGTAGGTCGCTCCACACTTTACATTCAAGACGACACCTGTGAAACACTAATGTACATAAACCTTTTAACTTCAATGAAAACCTGATCAGTTTTTTTAGAAGTTGGGGGCAAATGATATGGGCTGAAAGTAAGCCCTAAAGACACATTTAATGATACATTAAAAGAACCTAAGATGGTCCAAGGTCAAAGCCCAATTATGAGGCAAAAAATCCTAATTATGATAATAAATTCATAGTTAAATAAATCATCCATTGTATGACTCCGTTATTGAGTCCAATGAGGACCAAAATTCTTCAAAGATTAGTCCCCAAGTCATATGAGTCCAATGGGAATCAGCCTTCCTCATGGAAGGATCCAGAAGTCTAACTAAAATGGGCAACCTGTCCAGCAAGACACCAAACCCTACCCTAATTCCAAGGCATCCAACGCCTATATAAGGGCCTGACCCCTCATAACTCAGAACTACGTTTTATTGGCTTGATTCTTGATATTTGCTAGATATGTAGGCATCTTGTGAGGATGAATTGAGTCACGAAACACTTGATCAGCCACCATTAAAGCTCGAAGCTCTCTCAAACCCTAGTAGTCAATACGCAATAAATACACCCTACTTTTTATTCCATAACATCGAAGATTTATGAATAAGATCTTTGAGCATCTTAGTGGGAAGACTATGGGCCTGTTAGGCTTAGCTTTTATTAAGGACTTATTGACTTATTTTCGGGTAAAAATTTTATATTTTGATAATTTTTTTTATACAAGTATTTAATGTATCTTTGAGATTCAATAAGTTGCAAAAATAAGCTGGAAAATAAGTTAGAAAGTTAGAAATCTCTAACTTTGTCTTAAAATAAGTTGATTCATTCTGGAAAAAAGTTCCCCCAAACACCCCCTATAGAAGTCCATGAAAAATATATCTTAATCAAGAGCCTCGATAAGGCACATCACATCGAGTTTTCTCATTAGGCGTTTGAGGTGTTAAGGCACCACAAGATGATATTGAATCTGACTTAATGCGCCTTCAGCATGTCAAGAAATTTTTTTGGTTTTACGGTCTCCAAACATGGAAATTGGGGCCAACCCCGATAAGAGTAGAGCAATCCTTGACACGAAGCCTCAAGTGTTGACATAACCGAATTACGTAAAGTCATTGTATCTATACTTGGCTGTACTTGATACGGTGTGTCATCCTCGCGAAAGAGAAAAAAAAGGTTTAAAAACCCATATGTTATGTGAAAAAGGTCTTGCATGGGACAAAGTAACCACAATAAATCCCCAAGTGATAGGTCCCGTATATGGGTAAGATAAGTTAGAAGGGGGAGTTGAATAGCTTATCACCTTTTTTTAAAAATTTAGAGCTTGGCTTTTTGTAAATTCTTTCCTCTTTTTAAACTTTGTTACTTGTCAACAAGTGAATAAAGTACGAAAAATAAAGAGAGAAAGAAGAGAGAGTAACTGATAACGTGTATTTTATACACATTTTGTCTTTTATTCTTCTGCATTTTTGTTAGTTTCGCATGTTGTTTTATTAATATTTGTTATGTATTTCATCTTTTAGTGCCTCATGCTTAATTGTTGAAAAGATGGATTATTTTGGGCTTAAAAGCGAAGATTATTCAAGAGGGAAGTTAGAAGATGCAAGCTCGTGATGCCGGGAGGTGTTTAATGCATTATATTGAAGAGTTTATCTCGTACGGGCAGTTGTACGGCCGTTCGACAGGCCGTTCAAGAGAGCAGATTTTCTGTAAGGGCAGCTGTACGGCCGTTCGACAGGCCGTACGACCCCTGCTGTGTATTAATAGAAAAGAAGCCAAACACATCTCTCTTAACCTAATATAACTTCTAACACATCTAACTTCTTCTTCTTCATTTTAGCTCTTCAAAGAACATAAAATTAGGGTTAGTATGAGTAGATTATGAGTAACTAACTCCATAATTTGGCTCAAGGAGGAATTCTTGTACTAAACCCATTTCAATTTAAGTAAGATCTATTTCACTCTATCTTGAATTCTTGAGTTGTATTGTTTATGATTTTGCTTGGAGAATTGTAAGTTGCTTCAATTTGCTCTTCTTGTAATATCAATTGCTAATTGTTTGTGCTAATCCGTAATTGTTAGTACATTCATTATAGTAGCACAAGTTTAGTGTACCGAAATTCTCAAAATTCAAGTGCAAATACCTAGGTTGAGCTCCTCATCCTTGGGTTTGTCCTAGCCTCTCTTTGATTGATTCCTTGATTTGGTTAAATTGGTAGTGCTTCACTATTGGTTGCTAGTATCAAGAGAACTAATTTATGTGCTTCACTAAATTAGTGTTTATAATAGAAGAGAAATAAGTGATTGTGTGCTTCACCAATTATCTTGGTTAGGTAGAGTTGGATATATTTGCTTGTTGTTGGTTGAAGTGCTTGAATATCCATAATCCTTGGGTCAAATATCTCTTATCTTGTTAATTTGCTCATTGTGTTGTTGTGTTGGCAAATTTGGATATTAGCCATTAACTTAGTTGTGTTTTTGTAGCAATTTAGTTATTGTATGCAAGGTGTTTGATAAAAACACCTTAACCAAACTCAAAACCCCCCATTTACACACTTCTAGATTGTAAGAGGTAATCTACTCGAAATCAATATTGAGAGTCCTTCCCTGTGAACGAACTTCGAAAAACACTACCTTCAAATTGGCGCCGCTGCCGGGGAAGGCAACAATATTAATTTTGAGTTAATTGTTTCTTATATTTTAGATTGTATATTTGTATATAGTTTTTTCTTTCTTTGTTTTTTTTTTTATTTATTGGTGTGTCTTCATGTTTATTGGATATAGACATGAACTAACTCTTTCAGGAGACGATGGATAACTATTTTAGTTGGAATAACGCTCAAGATTTCACCTATGATCAAGAACGATATCAAGATTATTCAGGTGAATTCTTTATATTCTACAAACTCATGCTATGCTCCTTACCCTCCTAGCATCGATTATTCATATGCTTGTGAAAATCAATGTTATGATCCGCAATATAATTCTCAAGACCATCAAGGGTCTTCTTCATCTTCCTTATCATCATTAGAGGAGATGATAAACCAAATGGCGGCAAACAACCTCCAACTTGCTTTTGAAAATCGATGCTATGATCCGCAATATAATTCCCAAGACCATCAAGGGTCTTCTTCATCTACATTGTCATCACTTGAAGAAATGATGAAGCAAATGGCGGCAAACAACCTCCAATTTCAAAACACCACTTTTCAAAGTATATCCAATTTGGAAAAGAACACTTCTCAAAGCATATCCAATTTGGAAAAGCAAATGAGCCAACTAGCCGAAACCGTGAATCGATTAGCGGAGGTCAATTCTTCTACTGATCATGATTCTTGTTTTGTTATTGATGAAAATGTTGTGCATGATGAATTTGTTTGTTTAGTTGAAGATTTCCCTAAGCTTGACACTGTTAAATTGGATGTAGTTGAGGATCTACCAAATTTAGAAAATACTTTTGTGCTTAATGAATTGGTAGATGAGATAAAAATTGATGAATGTCCAATTAAAATTGAGAAGGAATTTGAGCTAAAGGTTGATGAAATTGAAATTTTTGTTTGGGTATATAAGGATCCAATTTGGGAACAATTTTTGAGTCGTAGTTATAATGATTATTCTGACGATTTTTCTAACTACTTTGCCTTTTCAAAGTCTCCTGAACATCTGAAGATCATAAAAATATTTTTACATTTTTATGGATCAAATGTATATTTGCACACCTTGTTTTTATTATTAATTCGTAGGTATGTGCATTTATTTGCTTTTTCACCTCATTAGTCAGAATAGTTGTATAAATAAGTCGAGCCAACGACAATAAACAAAGCGCTTTTTGGGAGGCAACCCAAGGTACGCATGTATTTATATATTTTTATGCGTGTGTTAGATTTTGTTCCTTGCTTGTATTTATGTAGGATGTTATGTATATTGTGAATTTGAGGATTGATGTAAATATTATTGAGTGGGGATTTCATTTTTCATCTATTTTAATTCTAAGAAAATAACCCAAAAAAATTATTATATTTTTGTGGTGTGATTAATGAATTTTATAATAGATTTTCAAAAAAAAAATTAATAATAAACGCCCCGCTCAATAATATTTAGTATCGTTAATTATAGTTTTTATATTTTGTAGCTTTGTTCCACTCGTGCCTTGATGTGTTTGTTTCATGTTTTCAGGAATTAGTATTTTATTAAAGCATTCAAGGATTTGTGGGAATTTTCTGGAAAAAAAAATAATAACTTTTGTAAAATTTTGGGGCTGCACGGGCTATCGTACGGGATGCAAACCGTACAGCAAGCCGTGCAGCAGCCCTTACAATTTTATTCAGCTTCTGCCAGTGTTGTAGTGTAAAATAAGGGGCTCCTAAAAAACTCACCCACTTGATGCACTGGCTGTACAACTCTTTCAAAAACAGAACAAAACAATCCAACTCATTTCTCTTCGCGCCTATGTCCTTCTACCACCGCTGCTACTTTCTTCCTCAATTCCACCTCGCTTCCACCTTCCTTCCTCAAACAACACCACCGACAGTCCAATCCTCCCGCAACGAATTCAACCGCAATAGCCAACAATTCCTCCTCCTCCACCCACCATTTCCGCTTCACCAACAACGCTAACTCCTTTTCTTCACCATTCGACCTTCACCACATTCCATCCCAACCAACACTACTCCTCCAGCCGCACTTACACAGTAACACCGCTGCAATCCTCCACCATTCATCTTTCATCCCACCTCATTCTCGCCTCTCGAACCACACTACAGCCCCTCCGCCTCGAATTCACCTTCATCTCCTCCCATCCTTCTCCACCTTTTCTCCACCTCGCAAATCAACAACCCCAGCACCACAACAGCCCACCGCTGTCACATCCCCACCATTGCAGTTCCGCCCTCTCCTTCATCGCCAATCACTCAGCCTGCAATTCACAAACCCAACTCTTCCACCACTACCATTCAATTCCCCTCCCTCCACCTCTCCTTATTCAAGCCGCCATCCTCCACCTTTAATACACCCTTCTCCCCTCCCCAACCTCAAGAACAACCCCCCCCTCTGTTTCAATTTTCAAAGCACGACCCCCTCCCCTTTTTAGTTTAGTTTAGTTTTTTGTTTTTTTTTTAATTTTGTTTTTGTTTTATTTCTCTTTTTATTCATTTATTTAAATTTGATTTTTAATTTTAATTTTCTAAACTAAATAAATGTTATAAATTCAGAAATCAATTTAAATTTATTTAAATTTAAATTTGAATTTTGAATTTTATTATTAATTGCTTAGTTATTTTAATTTATTTTATTTAAATTTAATTTTAAAATTTGATTTGTGATTTTATTAATAATTAGTTATTTATTTTCTTTATTTTCTTTATTTTATTTTATTTTAATTTTTTTTTTTGATTTGTTCTTTTTTTTAGTATGTTTGATTTTATTATTACTTTATTTTATTTTATCCTAAACATATTTTATAAATTTAGAAATCAATTTAAAGTCACTTTGAATTTGGTTTTTGATTTTTGATTTTATTAGTAATTTCTTAGTTATTTTATTTTATTTTAGTTTTAAAATTTGATTTTGATTTATTATTGATTTGTTAGTTTATTATTATTATTATTATTATTATTATTATTATTATTATTATTATTATTATTACTATTATTATTATTATTATTCTTGTTGTTGTTGTTGTTGTTGTTGTTGTTGTATTTTTTTTAATTTTAATTTTATTTCATTTCTTTTCATTTCATTTTGTTTTCTTTTTTTAAAAAAAAAAAATTACCAAAAACCAAAATTTAATTCTTTTTAATTTTGATTTTAGTTTTTAATTTTCTAAAACTAGGTAATTATTTTATTTTATTTTAGTTTTAAAATTTAATTTTGATTTTATTATTAATTGGTTAGCTAGTTTATTTGATTTTAATTTTATCTTATTTTATTTTAGTTTATTTTATTTTATTTTTTTAAAAAAAACCATAAACGAATATTTTTATTATTTCTATATCCTTAATTAGTGTTTTGAAGTGGCTTTGTAGGGTGTGGATTTGGCTTGTTGGTTATTTTCGTGGGGTTGATTGTGGTGTGTGGCGATAGTTCAATTCTTGGCGTGCAATTTCGGAGTTGGATTTTGGCAAATATGAGTGGTGCTCCCGGTTCTTGTTATTTATTTTCAGGGGAGTTTTCTTTCACTTTTGTTTCTCCCTCATTTTTTAATTGTCATGCATGAGGACATGCCATGTTTTAAGTGAAGGAAGGATTGTTTATGTTCATCCTTGTATAATATGCGTAGCTAGTATTAGTAATCTTTTTTGTTTCATTTGATGTCCATTTTGTTTGCATTTGGTAAATAAGTTTAGTCATGAGCGTGTTTACTTGTTTGAAAATTTATGACATTGTGAGCTTGTAGCCTTGTTTTCTCCTATTTCGTGCCTAGCATTACCAATTTGATGTGAATCTATAAGTCTGATGCACCTTATTGCGCACACACACACACACTTAAAATGGCATGAAAAGTCTAGATTGTTGTAATTAAATTGTGGGCATGACGATTATCTATTAGAATGCATGGAATCAAATCGAGAAGATGTTATTACAACTTAAACCTTGTGAGGCTTTGAACGATGATTCTTTTGCTTGTGTGTTGCTCCCTCTTTATGTGTGTTTGTTGCTCTAGGGCTGGCATTAAACCTTCATTCATGGATGCACCATAATAAGGAAATTCTATTTAGGATAACCTTTTTTTTGACCTTTTTAGCTTGTGGACCATGAAAATAATCTCTAGTTACCCCCTTTGAAGCTTATATCCATATTTTTCTTCGTCACTCTTCCATTTTATACATGAGTCATAGCCAAATACTTCACTCTCGACCTAGTTGAGCTAGTTGAGTCTTGGAAAGAATTGATCGAAAATCATGTGAATTTGGAGAAATTGTGAAAAGGAAGGATTCTAATTATTGTAAGTGGGAACTAGTTTGATGTGTATATCTAGATGTGGTTCAAAGTTCTTTGTAGTATTTATTTATGTTATGCATTCCCTTTGCCAAAAAATAATAATAAAGGGGATGTAAAAAAAAAGGGAAAAAGAAATAGAAAAAAAAGCAATAAATCTTTGTACTTTATTTTGTTTCAAATTTCTTGGTAAATGTGGTTGTGTTTTGTAACTGTAAATGAGTGAAGACATTCTTTAGTTTGAAAATTTGGTGGATGAAGCGAGCAAGCGTCATTCTAACTCAACTAGCGAGACTTTTACACCTTCCTTGAACTTAAATTTTCACGCCTTCACCCAAGCCTCATTACAACCCATTTTATGAATTCCTTGTTTTTGGTGCAATCCGGAATTTAGGTGAACATGCAAGGTCAAGTAGAGCGCATGCATTTAGACTTGGAGTTGAGTGAAATCTCTAGCCCATACTTGTGTGATGCATAATTGAGAGATGTGAGATTTTTCACCATACAATTTCATCTTCTTAATGCGAAGCCGTGTATGCTTTGTGATAATCTTGTCTAGTGTTCACGATTGAAGTGCATTCATTCTATCTTTAATGTCTTTGTTACATCTTGCACAAGGTGTGTTATCTTGATTCTTGAATTGGTTGTTAGCTCGTTTTAGTGGATGACAAGGTGAATAGCTCTATATGTTTGATTTTAGTTACAAGTAGACGGCTCGGACATGTGAGTGTAGTAGTTAGCTTAATTAGTAGGTATTGTTAGTTTTTTGTTTATTGGTGATTTTTGTGATTTTGTGGGTATATCATCTATAAACCCTCACGAGACCTCACTCGTCCACTAGGGCTACCTAGGGGTTCCAAGGGCTTGTTGCATATGCCAAATGCAACCGTGATCACCTACGGAAGTGGTACTAGTTAGAAATATATGGTTATGTTAATTTTAGTTTGCTCGGGACTAGCAAAGTTTAAGTGGGGGAAGATTTGATAACGTGTATTTTATACACGTTTTGTCTTTTATTCTTCTGCATTTTTGTTAGTTTCGCATGTTGTTTTATTAATATTTGTTATGTTTTTCATCTTTCAGTGCCTCATGCTTAATTGTTGAAAAGATGGATTATTTTGGGCTTGAAAGCGAAGATTATTCAAGAGGGAAGTTAGAAGATGCAAGCTCGTGATGCCGGGAGGTGTTTAATGCATTATATTGAAGAGTTTATCTCGTACGGGCAGTTGTACGGCCGTTCAAGAGAGCAGATTTTCTGTAAGGGCAGCTGTACGGCCGTTCGACAGGCCGTACGACCCCTGCTGTGTATTAATAGAAAAGAAGCCAAACACATCTCTCTTAACCTAATATAACTTCTAACACATCTAACTTCTTCTTCTTCATTTTAGCTCTTCAAAGAACATAAAATTAGGGTTAGTATGAGTAGATTATGAGTAACTAACTCCATAATTTGGCTCAAGGAGGAATTCTTGTACTAAACCCATTTCAATTTAAGCAAGATCTATTTCACTCTATCTTGAATTCTTGAGTTGTATTGTTTATGATTTTTCTTGGAGAATTGTAAGTTGCTTCAATTTGCTCTTCTTGTAATATCAATTGCTAATTGTTTGTGCTAATCCGTAATTGTTAGTACATTCATTATAGTAGCACAAGTTTAGTGTACCTAAATTCTCAAATTTCAAGTGCAAATACCTAGGTTGAGCTCCTCATCCTTGGGTTTGTCCTAGCCTCTCTTTGATTGATTCCTTGATTTGGTTAAATTGGTAGTGCTTCATTATTGGTTGCTAGTATCAAGAGAACTAATTTATGTGCTTCACTAAATTAGTGTTTATAATAGAAGAGAAATAAGTGATTGTGTGCTTCACCAATTATCTTGGTTAGGTAGAGTTGGATATATTTGCTTGTTGTTGGGTTGAAGTGCTTGAATATCCATAATCCTTGGGTCAAATATCTCTTGTCTTGTTAATTTGCTCATTGTGTTGTTGTGTTGGCAAATTTGGATATTAGCCATTAACTTAGTTGTGTTTTTGTAGCAATTTAGTTATTGTATGCAAGGTGTTTGATAAAACACCTTAACCAAACTCAAAACCCCCCATTTACACACTTCTAGATTGTAAGAGGTAATCTACTCGAAATCAATATTGAGAGTCCTTCCCTGTGAACGAACTTCGAAAAACACTACCTTCAGTAGCACACGGTCGATTTTATCCTAGTTCGCGATACCCGCAACCCCTAATGGATTTGAACACCCCTACTCCAGTCCCCGAGCTCCTCCCCGGACTCTCACTACTACAAAGATACTCCTTTATAGTAGGCGGAGAAGCATTTACAACTCCTTAAACCACTATCTACTTATCTTGGAGCGATACACACACGTATCCTCCTCAAAATAAAATAGTTAAATACATACTACAAAACTTGTCTTGGAGCCTAACTCCCCGTCACCTCCTTAAAGACTTTGTAGTACCCCTTTGTAGACTATGTCCTTCTACAACTTTGCCGATCTTGGATCTTAGGTCTTGGGTCTTCTCTTTTCTTCATGGTGCAAAGGCCACTAACTCCCCGTTAGTACGCCTAAGACTTGGGTCTTAGAACAAGAGTCACCTCACTGCAAAGGTTAGAATACAAGTCCAACAACAACCAACCAATTTATAAGATAAAAATCCGTGCAAACTAGTATGATACGGTACTAGTCACGGGGACCCTATTATGCGTTAAGTTAATATATAACGGCAAAGGATAAGTCACACGAATGGACTTGTCACACAAGCGGTATATGCAAGACAATAAAATAAACGTGCAACAATATATCTGCGAATGCAAGCACACTAATTATAACACAACAAATAAGCACATAAAACACTACTCACACGTAAAAGTAACTCGTTATAAAATAAAGAGGGCCGCTATTATGCGTTAAATTAGTGCGGAAAATATATATAAACACGTAAGGGGATATATACAACAAGCAAACAATCAAGCAATCAAGAAATAAAAATCAAGTACTTAAGAAAGTACTTCGGCCGAATGGTATAAAAGGAAGATGGCCGGATTTTCAAAGTCCTAAAACAAGTGCAAGTAGTCTTGTTTAATAAATCCTTGTTCAAGATATAAAGATAAGACAAGTGAGTAACCAACTTGAACAAGATAGACTACTAGTAGTAGTTATGGCCGAATATAACAAGAAATGGAAAGGCCAACAAAAACTACTAACTTGTTTCAAAGAGCTAGCTTGTATAGTCTTGATTCTTTAAGTCCTTGTTTGAAAATAAACCATAAAAAGAGCAAAGGACTTGGTTATACAAGACTAACAACCAACTTATCTTTTGATTTCAAAATATCAATTTTAAACCACTTAAGGTAAAAAAAAAAAAAAAGATGTAAGCTTTTTGTTCTTGAATCAAAAGATAGTTAACTAGCCTTTAAAATCCAAATACTCAACTTGGATTAAAGGACTTAAGTGAGGTGATTCTCAACTTCAACCTCAAGAACACACCTTACAAGATGTCAAATATACACTACATGAATATACTTCAAGAACAAGTGCATATTTTTGACAAAATGCAAGAATGTTGAATATTAGTGTTTATAAGTGTAGATCTAAACCAAACAAGCAATAAACACTAAATATTCATGCCACCCACCACCACTTCTACTATATATACTCGACTTATATATAGGATAGTGAGGAAAAAAAGGAAACCGACTTATAACCCTTGAGATCTAGAGAGAAAACAAGAGAAAAAGCTAGTAACGAAGTTTAAACACACAAAAATGAGTAGCCGAAAAATTGCCGGAAAAAGGCTTTAAGGTCAGACTTTTGGAGGCTCAAAAGGTCACTTATAAACTGTTAAAACAAGGTCCAAAGACCACAAAAAGATTGGTGAACAAAGGTGTGTTTAGGAGAGCAAGTTTGGTGAAGAAAAACAAGCCAAAATGATGTTAAAACAAGGTGTAAAAATGGCTTGAACACAACCTACGCTTTTTGGCTCTTTAAGTGCAGTAGGGAGAGTGTTTAGGAAGTGTTTTCTTCTGCATATAGTTGGCTCTCAAAGCTTAGGAAAACAAGTGGAGGGTATGAGCTTATTTATAGCCAAAAATAAGGATTTTTGATTTATTTTAAATGGTAATAAGCACATGGTTTAAAGGCAAGTGGGAGGAATCTTCCCAAGGTCACATCAGCTGTAAGGAATTCAAATATGCTGACAAAAATGTGCTTAGGTGTCATTCCATTTAACGAAATGATTAAAATGCGAAAAACGCGCGTACCGACGAGACGAAATGGGTTTAATCGCAATAAATCGAAAAATCATTCAAAAATTATGAAATTTTGGGAATCTCGTAGAAATGTTCCCAAAGGAATATGGTCAAAATTTCATCTTGAAATGAGTTGACAAACTATGACTTTTAAGCGACCGATAAATCAATTACGTATCGATTTAAGGGGTCCCGGAAAAAAGTCATCCAAAATTTACAAAATTTATTCTACAATGTCCTATAGGGAAAAAAAGGACACATTCAAAGTTTCAAGTCAAAAAGATATGTGAAAGTATTTTTACGAATTTTTCAAATGTTAAAATGGCCTTTTGGAGCGACCGAAAAATTCATTTGTCTTTACCGACAACTAAGACAAAAGTTTTGACTTGATAAATATTCAAACATAATATTCCATGTAAAATAATGACTATTAGGTCCAAGGAATATTTAAGTTCGAATTAAAAATGATTTTATCCGGATAAATAATGATTTTCGGGTGTTTTGGAATAAAATCTATTTTTGGGTCTTTTGGCAAGGCAAATTGACTATAAAATTGAATAAATATATCAAGAATATTTGAGAGTAAAACATTTAAGATCAACACTATTTTAAATAAATAGAACAGTTTGAATCGTAAAAGCAGTGTTTAGAAATTCTCGATATTTATGCCTTTAGCCGAATGCCTAAAATCTTTTGACATAAACAACCTAGAATATAAAATACCATTTACATGATATTCTCATCCTAAGTCAATGTCAAAAGTATGTCGGAAAACATTTTTGGCTTGGGTTGACCAGTTTGACTTGATTCCCGAATTATGTCATCCCCGGGGGAGGATTCTAATTGTAATCCTAAATCTAATTTAATTTCACTTTTATTTTGACAAATTCCAAAACGTAAAGAGCGAAAAACTTACCCAGTCACCAAGCACTCATTGACTTCGTGGTTGAATACACCATGGACAACCAAGAAGTCGGGGGGCAGGAGGTAGTACCAAAGGAGGGCAAAGGATTAGGGAAGCAGAATCCAGAAGCGGTACTCAATGAGTATTGGATCAATTTTGATGGAGAATCAAAAACAAAATTAAGTGAGAACATACCTCGATGGGCTCATGCTTGAGTATGCCCAGAAGTTGTATTTCCCAACGATAAACAATGAGGCTGAATGCAAAGCCTTGATAGCCGGACTTGGCTTGGATGGAGGCCTGATGGTCAAAAAATCTTAAAGTTTGTAGAGACTCAAAATCGGTAGTACCACAAGTAAATAATGATTTTGAGTCCAGGGCTGGAACCGTGACAAAATACTTGAAACTTGACTCAATTCAATGAGTGTTACATGGGAGGATATAAAGATTGATGTCCTATCTATGTTTGCCTCAGAAATAGAGAATTATGTTGGAAGTTCCTACTTCCAAGTCTTGGAGACCCGAAGCGTTGATAAAAAAGCTGATAACACCTGTAGGTATGAAAAGCCATTGGATAGATCCTACAAAGGCTCACCAAGAAACCGGTTGGTTACCCGATAATGCCTTGGAGGCACAGAAGTTGTCAGTAAGAACACTAAAGCATCAAAACGCGAATTTTGCCTTGAAATAAACTAATGTGAAAATCTATGTGCAATACTCGGGGGGCAGGACCCTTGCCCATAAGATGACCCGATTGGGGTTCTATTGGCTAGACATGATGGTTGATGCCAGAAGTTATGTGCGATCGATATTCGAAAACACGCAACTGTTGAGATCCCTTGAAATGTTAAAAACCATCAGTTCCCTTATTCCCAGTGGTAATGTGGGGATAAGTGTTCTTGGTTCATTCCCAGTGGCAACTGCCTAGAGGAAGTTCCTGATAGTTGCAATTGATTCCTTCATGAAATAGACTTAAGTAAATGACAAAATTCCTGTGGGAAAGTGTGATACGAAGATATGGACTTCCACCAATCCTGGTAGCCGGAAATGGATGACAATTCAAAAATGAGGCTCTTACAAGCTAAAAATGTTTAGAAGAAATGTGGTTCCTAGACTTGCCAAACCCAAAACCTCAAGATTTATCGTATCTAAGCATCTGGGTAGGACGCACCACATGATCAGACTAAGTAAGGTTTGATGAAACCACAAGCTTTTAGCTCTAAGGAACCAAAAGCTCGAATAGGCCATGTTCCATTCAATTGAAGGCTCGAATAGGTCATATTCCATTCAATTGAAGGTTCGAATAGGCCACGTTCCATTCAATTAAAGGCTAATAGAGGCCTCGTTCCATCCGACTGAAGGCTCGTGAAGGCCACGCCCCGTCCAAATGAAGGATCAAAGAAGCCACGTTCTATCTAATTAAAGGCTTGAAGAATGCGAGCAATAATATCGCAATGAGATAAAGCTTGCAACGAGATTCGATTCGATCTATTACAAAATCAAATCGGAACAATGAGTAAAAGTTATGAATATCTTCGCGTATTCTGTAATACTGATGCTATGGGCTAGCCAGTGATCAATCTAAAAGGTAAACATAAATCATGATTGACCTCGACCCAGGTAAAAAACCCCTCGAGTTGGGTACCAAGTGAACCCATAATTCAATCTCAATCCAGATCTAAGGATTGTGGATTCAGGTTCGAGGATTGTGATTAACGATCTAAGAGACCAGGATTCCTAATCTAAGGGATCAGAAATCCTGGTCTAAATGGTCAGGATCCCAAGTCAAAAATCTTGATCTAAGGGGTCAGGATCCTAAGTCAAAAATCCTAATCTAAGAGGTCAGCATGCTGACGAAAAGCCTTCAATCAGAGTGAAGAAAGTGGCCTTAATTCGACCAGGACCTGGTCTAAATCGATCAGGATTCCTGATCGAAAAGCCTTCGACCAGAGTGAAGAAAATGGCCATAACTCGACCAGAATCCTGATCTAAGGGGTCAGGATTCTTGATTATAGAGGTCAGGATCCCAAGTCAAAAATCCTAAACCAAGGGATCAAGATTCCTGATCGAAATTGTTTCGATCAGATTGTAAAAATGGCCCATAATTCGACCAGAATCCTGATCGAAATTCGACCAGGATCATGGTCGAAAAGCCGTCGACCGGAGTACATTGAAAGCCCAAAATTCGACCAGACTAATAGGTCAGGATTCCTGGTCCTAGGGGTTAACATTCCTGATTTGAGAGGTCAGAATTCCTGATCTAAGGGTTCATAAGGGGCAAGGATTCCCGATCGAAAATCCATTGATTAGGATGCGCAAAACACCCATAATTCGATCAGAATCCTGGTCTACGGGATCAGGATTCCTGGCTTAAAGGGTTACGAAGAATTTTTGAAATAAATATATTTTGAAAAATGAGAATAATTTATAAAATTATTTCTATGCATGTTGCACAAAAAATAGGCTATATATTTTTAATGAAAATTTATATGAGGCAAGAGTCATGAATGACCTCAATTTAGGACGAATTTCGTAGATTTTAAAGCCAACAAGACCAAAAAAACTACTTAAATTACGAAAATATTAGGTCTGATGGCCCCTCCAAAATTGTAAAAAAATTAATATTATTATTATTAAAAATGAATATAATAAAATTCTGGTCGAATATTATTCGAGGGAAATTTTATCCAAGTGGGACACCTCCAATTTTGGGACCGAAATTATCCAAAGTTCGGACAAAACAAATATTATTATTGAATATAATAATATTTTTTAAGAAAAAAGGAAAAAAGAGAAGAAGTGCAAAAAGGAAAAAAAAAGTGTTCGACCTCATTCCTGCTCGAAATTGAGCAGGTTTCCTGGTCTAAAATGCGTCGACCAGACTGCTAAAAAGCCACTTAAGTCGACCACAAACCTGGTCGATTTCGACCAGGAGATAAATGATATGGCAAACTGCAGTTTGATACCCCTAGTTGTGCTAAGTTAACTGGTCGGTCCCTGCAGTTTACAAATCGACAAAAATGTCCCTGTTGTTTGTAAAATTACAAACAGACTCCTAAGGTTTAAGTATTGACAAACCAGCCCCTGAACTTTATAAATTGACAAAACGTTCCTGAAAAATTACGAAATAGACTCTCTAAAATGCATGTGTGCACAACTTCAATATTTTTTATTAAAATATTCGAATTATTTTCAAGAAATTGTTTGATGACACCAAAAATTACGAAACTTTTAAAAAATTTCGTAGGAATGAGATCCAATAAATTATTTTAAGTCTCGTATAAGACCAGATAATTCCTGAATGACATATTTAAATTGTCAAGAATAATCTAAAAACTACCCGTGGGTACAAGAAAATTCCTAAAATATTAGGAATAATTAGGAAAAATACCTGTGTGTACAAGGAAATTCCTAAAATATTAGGAATAATTAAGAAAAATATCTGTGGGTACAAGGAAATTCCTAAAATATTAGGAATAAATAAGAAAAGTATATGCGGGTACAAGAAAATTACTAAAATATTAGGAATAATTAAGAAAAATACCTGTGGGTACAAGAAAAATCCTAAAATATTAAGAATAGTTAAGAAAAATACTTGTGGGTACAAGGAAATTCCTAAAATATTAGGAATAAATAAGAAAAATACCTGTGGGTACAAGAAAATTCCTAAAATATTAGGAATAATTAAGAAAAAAACCTGTGGGTACAAGGAAATTCTTAATTATTAGGAATAATTAAGAAAAATACTTGTAGGTACAAGAAAATTCCTAAAATATTAGGAATAATTAAGAATCATACATATGAGTGCATGAAAATTATAAAAAAATTAGGAAAGGCATATAAAAATAAGAGGGCCAGGGTTAAAAAGCCCGGATGAAAATCCAAGGAGGATTAAAAATTTGACCAAGATCCTGGTCGAAATCGACCAGGAATCCTGATCGAAAAGCCTTCGACCAGACTGTAGAAATGGCCCTTTCTTCGACCAAGTTCCTGGTCAAAATTGACAAGGAATCCTGATCGAAAGGCCTTCGACCAGGTTGCAAAAAGTGCCACTTCTTCGACCAGGATCCTGGTCGAATTCGACCAGGAATCCTGATCGAAAAAGCTTCGACCAGAATGACAAATTAAGTCATAATTCGACAGGGATCCTGATCGAATTCGACCAGGAATCCTGGTCTAAAATATTACAGTGTAAATTGATTTTTTTCAAGAAAAAAATGGAAAATTGATTACAAAATTATATTTTCTAAGAAAATTTGGAAATTAAATTCCAAAAATTCTGAAAAAATGGGGAATAATTTACAAATTATTTCCAAAGGCAATAAGCCCAAAATATTTTTGGTTAAATTAATCAAAAATAAGGAAAAGTGCTTGTGTGTACAAGAAAAATTATAAAAAATTACAAAAAAATTATAAATAATATTCCATAAGACATTAAAATTGTTGTTTAGCCTCAAATAAGGCAAATCAACATAAATGTGTAGGCCGCTCCACACTTTACATTCAAGACGATATTTGTGAAACACTAGTGTACCAAAAATCCCGTAATTAAGGTATGTAATAAATCTTTGATAAGAGATTGACCCCAAATCTTGAGAATGACAAATTATAAATTCGATGAAAACCTGATCAGTTTTCCTAGAGGTTGGGGGGCAAAAGATATGGGCTGAAATTAAGCCCTAAAGACACATTTAATGTGGCATTAAATAAACCTAGTTTGGTCCAACGTTAAAGCCTATTAATAAGGCCTGAAACCTAATTAAAGTAGCAAATTCATAGTTGATAAATTAGCTAATAAAAAGACTCCGTTATTGAGTCCAAAAGGAAACCAATTCCTTCAAAGAGTAGCCCCTAAGACATACGAGTCCAATAGGAATCAGCCTTACTTATGAAAGGATCTAGAATTCTATCTAAAGTGGATAACTTGTCCACCAAGACACCAAACCCTACCCTAATTCCAAGGCACCTAATGCCTATATAAATGGCCTAACCCCTCATTTTCTTGGGAAAAAATTTTTTTTGGCACAGCTCCATACGTCACTTACGTTTTAGGCTTAATCCTCGATTAAGGACATACAAGCCACTACGTCCTTGGTGTTCCCCTACCGCCATAGCCCCCGAGGGCATCACCAAGAACTACGTTTTGGCTTGATTTTTGATATTCATCAAGGTACATAGGCATCTTATTAGGGCCGAGTTAGTCCCCGACAATAAGAGCAGCCAACATTAAAGCTTGAAACTCTCAATCCCTAGCAATCAATACACAAATTAAGTACACCCTACTTTTTATTTCACAACATTTGTACTATAATCAAACAAGTTGTCATGAAATAAAACACAAACAATATGCTAGCAGATGAAAAAAAATAACATTATCTTGTGCACTAAAGTCCAAAGTTCTTGTAATGATATAAGATATTAGATCATTTTTTTTTCTTAACATAAGATATTTATAAAACTACATAATTCATGTTTTAATTTGCAAAAATATTCTTAAAATATTACATGTAAAATCAGGATATCGAATGATTCAGGCCCATTATTCTCTTTTTTTATATTAGAAGCTACCTACATGTTTGAAGGGTTGCTAATAAATGAGCTGTTTTCGAATTGTCTAATATGATGGCTTAATTATGTACCTACCAGAAATTTTAACATCTGTATGGGACCAATAATTTGGGTCAACAAAGTCCCCGTAATATATAAGTCTCCCACATGTTAAACTTTCATATCAAAACCATCTAACCAACATATCTCTTCTAAGAATGAGTTCTTTATCATTGTTTTGCATTGTTCTCTATGTTTTCAGTGTTCTCAGCCCTGTTTATTCGGTAAAGAGTTGTGATTTTCTGGCTATTTTTAACTTTGGAGATGGAAATTCGGATACCGGTGCATTTTCATCGGCTTTCAGTGGCACACCACCTTTCTGTGGTCAGACATTTTTCAATGGAATGGATGGAAGATCTTCCGATGGACGTCTTATCATTGATTTCATAGGTACCTATTCTACTGCGAGATTATGTTAAGTTACATACCCATGCCATACAGTCTCAATCAAAAATAAAAAATAAAAAAAATACCCATGTTATTTAAAATTACCGAGTTTTCCACAGTGATGTGAACAGAGTGACTTTGACATGTATACCATGTTTATAATTTTCTTTAGCTATGATGTGTTTGTGCACATATTGGACTTTGATTAAATCTGGCATCCTGCAAGTATTCATTAGTATTTTGTTTTGTTTTTTTAATGTGGACATTATTTCTGTAATTCCTCATGGGCAGTACTACAATTTGATGTTTAGCTACAAGCTTGGGCAAACCATTTCTCAACGCTTATTTGGATTCCCTAGGCACCACCTTCTCCCACGGAGCCAATTTCGCTCAACTGTTAGCTACAATTGGAGTCCCCAAGTTAGTTCTTCCCAAGACTCACCATCGTTTGGATTTAGTCCTATGTATCTTGGAGTTCAGTTCTCTGAATTTACACAATTTATTGAAAGATCACAGAAAGTCAGAATGCAAGGTAATGCATTATTTTTTATTCATGTAGTTTAACTTTCCATTTGGGATAGTGAGTTGTCCTAAATACCGTTTTCTACTGAGAGTCCAAGATTTCGTTAAGGCACAAGTGTACGAGTATTTAAAATTTTGAAATCAACCTTTACATTAAGGAATGTTGAAAGTATTGTTTGTTCTTGTAGGTGGAGTGTTTGCAAGTTATATGCCAAAGAGTGAATCTTTTGCAAAAGCTTTATACACTTTTGACATGGGCCAAAACGATCTCGCCCAAGGACTCTTCACTGGCATGTCTATTGATCAAATAAAACAAAGTTTGCCTGATCTTGTCAACAGTTTTATAGAAATTTTGAAGGTAATAATTTGTCTGGCAAAGAATTTGGTCTTATATGAAGTTAGTGTGTATAAGTGTGTTAAGTAGTGATTGTATGCTAGTTATAAGTTGAGCACTAATTATCTCTAATTATATGCAGAATATGTACAATTTAATGGGAGCAAGAACATTTTAGATCCACAATACAGTACCACTTGGTTGTTATCCATACATATTGACAATCATTCCAACAATAGACGTCGACAGTGCTGGATGCTCAAATGTAGTGAATGATTTAGCTCAAACGTTTAACTTCGTATTGAGAAATGCTATTGATCAACTTCGAGTGGACCTTCCCTTAGCAGCAATAACTTATGTTGACATTTATTCTGCGGAATACTCTCTGTACATGGAACCACAAGTATATGGTATGTCACACACACACACATTAAATAGCTACAAAATTTCTTTTTATAATGCAAGTCTTCAATACGAGATTGATAAGTTCGAAGGTGACTTAGTAAGTGATAGCTCCCACAGCTGACTATCGGCTCCGATCACTGTTCCGGTGGTGCCTCCACCTAGGTTGGGCGCCTGCAAAACGATGCTTGGTCGGGGGTGTGGCCATCAAGCACCTCCGGTGTGAAAGTAAATAATCGGAATAATGATAATCAGACAAGTAGTAGTTAATCGAGAGTGTTCGTGAGCATAGTATTTTGTGTTGTTTTTTGAGAGTAGAATTGTGTGTGTGAAAATGAGACTACAGAGTAGTATTTATAGGCCAAGTCCCCTTGCCCTATAGCACACGTGGCGGCCACTGTAACTACAGTGTAAGAGATGGCCTTTACCTCAACAGTTGTTCCTTTATTCTTTATTGCAGGTCTACAGTTGAGCAGTTAGTACTTGTGCTACAGTTGGTGGTCCTTGCAGCATGGTGTTAGGTGTCTTTTGGGATGACTGCTTTTAATTTGCTCCACCTGCTACTCAAAGGACATTCTTTGTGCATGCTTGTAAATATAATATTCTAATAGTCACTACTAGAAAAACTGCAATAGACATCACACTTTAGACATCGGTCAGAAAAGCCACTGATGTTAAAAGTCTCTCTAACATCAGTAAAGACTAAACCGATGTCTAATAGTAGTAAATACATCACTTCATCGGAAAAACGATGTCTGGGATTTATTTTTTAAAAAATATATATGTGCTCTTCCCCCTTTTCCTTTCCCCCCTTAACAAAATATTTCCCCCTTAGCCAAAATTCAACTCCCGCTCAACTCTTTTATCATAAAAAAAATAAAAACAAAAAACATATAATCCAAAAATCCCCATCTCACCTTATAAACATGAACTCAACAAAAAAACACGCTCCCTCCCCTCTCTCCCGCTGAAGAACCCTAACCCCTCTTTTCTTCAATTAGCTCAAATTAACACGCCCCCAGCTCAAATTAACACAACCCCAGCTCAAATTAGGTCAATCGTTAAACCCCCTTTCAATATTAGGTCGATTAATTCAATTTTTTCTGTACTCCGTTGAACCCCCTTTCAATATTAGGTCAATTAATCGTTTTTTGTTCGATTTGTTAACAGATCTTGGAGCTTGGAGCATGTTCAAGAAGTAGCTTGGAGTAATCTTTTTTTGCTCGATTTGGTACAATGTTAATTAATCTCCCCCTCCTCTCTCTTTCTCTATAATTGATCTATTTTCTTGTTAATTAATCTGGTGTTGTGTGTGTTTATTTATCTTTAATATTCTGATTGGTGTGTGTTTTGATTTGAAGGGTGCACCTGATAAGTGGAGATTTGTGAGGGCACATGGGACTGCTTGTGGGGCTTCCTAAAGATGATGATATGGGCAACAGTGAGGTCAGTCACAATGCTCTCGGTGCTGGCCGTGAAGGAAAATAGTTTGAGGTACGAAGTTTTGTAATATGGGTACAGAATGTAATGAAAGTTCCCCTTGTAATAGTGTTATTAATTAAGTTTTTATAGGATATAATTGTTTTAAATCATGGCTATAATTGTTTTTTTTAGAAAACATGTATTGTAAGTCATTATGTAAAGATGTTAATTATATGGAGGGCAGGCCAAAACAAATAATCGTTGCCTAATTTCTGATGAAACTAATATAAGATAATGTGAAGTCAAACTCTAATTTACGGTGCTTCATGCTGCTAAAGGTTAAACTAAGGGCGATAAAGCCAGGAATGTTGTCGCAAGAACTAAAGATGCTCTTTGGATGCCTGAAGGTGCTCCTCCTCCATGGCTCATTAATATGCAGGTAAGATGCTGGTAGTTTACGTATGTTATTTTGATTTTGTAAGAAGAGGTTTGTTTTTCCGTAAATGTTCACCTCTGCAATGGTCCGCTTTATGTTTAAAGAGGAGAATTGCTGGCCTCCATCAGGTTACATCTATTGGAACCACTGAAATAACAGATACATGGGAACCCCTGGAAGAAGGACTCCTACTGTAAGATCACTTTCATTTCGATATTAAATTATAATTATGACTAAAAAGAATTTTAGAATGATTTTTTATAGGTATCTGATTCAGCCTAAAGATGGCTTAACTTCATAAATGATTGATTTTTTTTATAAAAAAAATGAATGTATTTGACAATGATATTTGTTGGATGGTGCAGTCTGGAAACAAGGCATGTTTCAATGATCACAATCACGCTTTTAAAAGAGGAGCTAGATACATCAGCCCCAGGGTAAGTTAGATTATCATATGGTGTTGCCCAAAAATACCAAACTATGTTATTTATGCGCTCCATTTTAATGCTTCTTGTTTGTTGATTGTTTCTCTGCTCTTCGTATTTGTGAAACTCTGTGAGTGCTAAAACTTATTTTAAGTGTAGCTGTGATTAATTCTTATAAATTTCCCTGAATGTGTATGTTATCATTCTACTTCTTAATTGATGTCTGTGAGAGCCAGAATTCACAGGCGACGTACTTTTACCTCAATTCTTTTCCAAGATTATATATATCATTATATGCTGTTAGACAGCTTTTCAGATAGTACTTGAGTTTACTCGCATATCATTCCACAATTCTATTCTATTACTTGTACCACTCTACTTGCAGTAATTACTTCAAATGAGAACTGAAGTCCAAAATTGGCCATACCATTTCCCACTATCGGAAGACTTTTCACAACCTATCGGAAGAAAATGGTTATGACGTTGTTGTTGTTGGTTCAGGATATGGAGGTTCTGTAGCAGCTTGTCGCTTGTCAATGGCGGGGTTAAAAGTCTGTTTAGTAGAGAAAGGATGAAGATGAGTAGCTCAAGATTTTCCAACTAGCTGTTTTAAAATTTTATCAACTTTCAGGTTTGAAAGCAGCAAGTTGGGAATCAGTTTTGGCCCCAGGGATGCTTTGTTTATGATGCAGTGATATTATGTACAACATTGTCGCCATTATTTGTCAATTTGTATGCTAATGTTTCATATTATTTACCTCCTTGGATTGCTAGATTGTAAAGTTAGCAGCTGTTCGAATCAATAGTATGGTTGAAAGGCTCCAGTTACCGCAACAAAGAAGAGAGAACGTGTACTGTCTTTTCCAGAAGATCCTTATGCAGCAGACTGCTCTATTTTTTAACCGCCATATAGATCAAATCATCCTAAGTTGTCTGTATGGAGTTGCAAAGGTTTGCTGTTATATAATTGTGACTTTGTGAGTTGTTTGTTTTTCATTCTCCTAAATGATATGGTTTGAAATTGCAGATTTCCCAATTGAATTTAACGTTCAGAGAAATTATTTACAACTACAGAAAGCAGCCACAATGCAAACCTCAGGATCATGTTGATGTCATCACATTTTACAATGAACTATTCATCCCTGCCGTTAAGCCTCTACTGGTGGAACTTGCCCCTGCTGGAATCGTTCAGAAGAGTAGCCAGATACCAGAAGCTACGAATAACAATGACAAAGGTTTGATGCTCAATACTCGACATCTTATCATAATATGTTCTATAGACATCAATATGCACTTGCTATATCCTTCATTGTTCAAATTCCTTTGACAAAACTTGCAGTACTATATATTTGTCTTTACTTCTAATTCTCATCTTTATCGTTTACATCAAGGTCAATGCCCTGGATCACCCAAAGTATCAAAGTTTCCCAGTCTCCCAGATATGTCCCCCAAGAAAGTATCTGCAGTGCACAATGTTTATGTCTCTCCACTGCGATCTTCAAAGGTATTGCTAATTATCTTGATATATTTTTTAAATTCTAATTATCTTGATTTGGTAATTTTTTCTAGTTAGTCCTTCAACTTATTTTGAACTGTATTTGAAATTCTTTTTTAATGATGTTACATAAGTATGTTCTGAAGGTTTTCTTTTGAGTTGGTTTGATTTTCTATGGAAGTCTCCATATGTAGAGATTACTGCTAGATATGACTAATAGATTAGTGAACATACATTATTTTCTTTATGCTTAAATAATGTGAAGTGTGATTTTGTAGTCCTCTCAGGTTAGACAAATACAAAATTAGTAATAGAGCTTCTGTGGGGATACCAATCCGGAAACTATATTTTCTTAACACTTATATTGTTATTGTTTTTGGAAGCATGTAGCTGGAGTTTTTGGGACAAATAATATACTGTTTCAGTCTCAGATGAGAGGACTAAAACTTTTCAGCACGCTTGGATCAGGGATTAGTTGTAACGGAAATAATGTTGCTTATCTTGCTGGAAGCTCAGCCCCCTTAAATGCCTCTGGCTTGGATAGGAAAAACTTCTCTAAAGTGCCCTTTTAGGAACGGCCGGGCCCTGCCATTTCTTCATCCTACACTAATTCTTTTGGGTTCACAATCCAGGTCTGAAGCTTTCTCATCTTATGGTGCACCTCAATTACCTTCTGCTCTCATAAAATTTCCTCAAAACCAAACTGAGAGTTTTTGGGTTGCATTGACTTTACATGATTAGATATATGCATTTGTAGTTGAATCGAGTTCTGTGACTGCATCTTCGGATATTTTTAGTCTCCTCTCCTTTGATATTCCTCTGAATGAACTCTTTTCTAACGTATAGTATGTATGAAGTACTTCCCACGCCATATATATTCGTTACTCTTCGCTTATAGTTGGCTCCTTCTCTTTACATAATCATTTTTCCCATTGCTAGTTTTGTGTTTTATGTGCATATGACTAAACAATAACCTGAATTGTGTTCATATGCTGCAATTGAATTAGTACTATGATATCCTAGTTGTGTTAGAATATACGATGACTTTTGCACTGGACAAATCAAAAGTACTATGATATTCTAGTTGTGTTCATATGCTGCAGTTGAATTAGTAACTGCTAGTTTACTCACAGTATCATTATGTTTTAGTCACAGCCTTCTGTCTTTGTAAACCACTTTGTCCAGCATTTCTGAGTTTCTGGAAGCATGTGGCTACTGCTCTTGTAGTCCAATGGCTTTTTAGTGTACACAGGGGTCGAGCACATCTCTTAGTTATACATCTCATTCGCAAGTGTTATTTCTTATTGCTCATCATTTGCATAACATTAATGTCGGACTAGTTATTAATTGTCAGTTTTGTGGCACGATAGCCATCTTCATAAATTTTCTGTTTGAGTCAATCTAATGCTTCCTTGTTGATTTTTGTTGATTTTTGCATGCAGTGGGAGAAGGAATAATATGGGGTGTTTTTGCATGCAAGAGTGCTTGTGAGGCATTTGGGCTCAATACAGTGGAGAGTTTGCAAATCTGACAACATGTTGTCCATCTTTTTATTCAAGAATTTTTAAGAAAACATATTTTTAAGATATTATATCAATGTAGCTTCGATATTGGATGGTTTGGATTATGTAATTAGTTTCGATATTGAATTGGATAATGTAGTTGATCAATTGAATGCATATTTGGTTTTGGTATATTGGTTTTTTGATTTTGGTATATTATTTATCTGGTTTTGGTATATTGGTTTTTGGTAATTAGGTCCGTCATATATACAGGGCATCCATGAATAAAAGAACAAAATAAATCAGAGAACCAAAAAACTGATGTCTAAGGAATAAAAAGACAATGATTATTATTAGAGAACTGACGTAAAATACAAAGAAACACATCAGCCCTTACTAAAAAACCGATGTAAATTTGAAACATATACATCAGTTTACTATTAGGAAACCGATGTAAATTTAACACATATACATCAGTTCACTATTAAGAAACCGATGTAAATCTGAAACATAGACATCATTTCACTATTAGGAAACTGATGTAAATTTGACACATATACATCAGTTCACTATTAAGAAATCGATGTAAATTTGAAACATAGACATCAGTTCACTTTTAAGAAACCGATGTAAATTTGAAACATAGACATCGGTTAAAAACCGATGTCTAAGACCCATACCTTTCTCTACACATGCGAAGACATCGGTTCTGGTTTTACATAGACATCGGTTTTTAACCGATGTCTATTGACATTTTTCTAGTAGTGAGTAGTATGATGTGGTAAGATTGTATGTAAAACATGGACGTCTCCCAAATGGGGTGTAAACAGTGTTAAGTGCTTGGCCATTTCCCACGGTAGTGATCGCGACCGCCACGTCGAGGACGGTCACGACCAGCGGACACGTGTTAGGCCAAGCGGTGGTAGTTATATCGTATACTATCATTGCCCCCCACTCCTCCTATCTACTTTAGTGGTTAGGAGGAGGAGAGAGAAAGAAAGTACCTGTTATCTGCGCTTTTGAGTAGTTGTGATTGTTGTTCAAGTGGTGGCGGCCAGAAGTTTGGTGTCCCGAGTTGGTGAAAAATTTGGTTGCCCCCCCAAGTGCTGGCTGCCAACCCTTAGAAGATAGAAGAAATTCGGATGTAGTAATTGTTTCTTGGTTGCTGCGGATGCGATTGGTGCTTGACAGCGGGTGGTAGTTGTAATGATACTCGAGGCGTGGTGTTGTATGAAGTAATTGTGAGATTACAGGTGCAGGAAATAAAACAAATAATTGTAGGTTTTTTTTTACAAAAATTTGGGATATAAAAATAAACCAAAGCTTTTCGAGATGATGCTATTTGTTATTGCTTTTGTTTTTTGAGAATGCTTATAGAAAAGGAGGGAAATGGTTGAAAAAATTTGATTTTATGTGTTGTTATTAAATTTTACTAAGAGTAACGAGGGTAACTAATTTAAACTTTTGAATTTACCTCGGGGGTTGAAGGGGCTTCAGTTGAACGAGGCTGGCCGTCTTCGGGACTTGGAGGAATTTAATATCGCCTCTCCGCTACCCTGGCTGTTGTGGCTATAAAAGCCCGTGTTGGTTTGTAAAGATGTTATTGTTCTGTTTTCTTCTCCATCTTTTTCTCAGAATCCGACCGTAGTAATTTTCAACAAGCTTTTAAGGTGAGTTTTTGTTTGTTTTCTTGACTTGATATGCGACATTTTCTGGTTTGTTGACAAACATATATTTTACAAATGTCACTTGACAAGGAGGAGTGTACGTTCAACGGGAAGCACGTATGTGACCTGAGCAAAGAGGAGTTGGGAGAGATTCATGATCGTGATCCTAATCTATTCGTGGAGATCTCCTTCTACATCATGGATGTGGTGCTGTATGGAGCCGGAGGTGGCTATCCCGGTGACGATGATGGTGGCGATGGAGGATGGAGTCCGATGGAGTCTGTCGGATCCAACTAGGGTTAGTTAGTTTTTTTTTTTTTGCTAATTAAAATTTTATACTAAAAAGGAACAACTTTTACAAGACTAGGGGCATACCCCGCGAATCAACAATTAACAAAAGTCTTAGAAACAGTAAGTCGCCTTACTCTCAACAAAAACAAACTAGGCATGAAGACTAGTCAACATAATAAACTAGGAAGGACCTAGATTAACCTTTGCTACTAATTATGCCTACATAGCATCAAATCCTTCAGGCCCCAACTTCAGGCCTCCATCCAGACCAACTGCAGCACAAGTCAGCCATTTCTTCCATGATCCATGCCATCTTGTTGACATCTAGCTTTCCAACATTGCAGGCATCAACCTGCTTTGATATGCACCCACTACATGAGCTAAGCATATGCATCTGAGTATATGTAGTGTACCCTCCATTAGAAACAACAAGAAGGTTGTTTGCGTGTGTGATGGTGTAGACTATTTGCTCGCACAAACCACGCTTGGAATTATGTTGGGTGTCTCTTTCGGAGATAATAAACAAAGCGCCACTGTTGCTAATTGTTGCAAGGAAAAGAATTGTCATGAGACGTGGTCAAGTTTGATTCTAGATGGGGGAATGATGGTTACGCAGGCTGCTGCTAGGAAGTGGATGAGGAAGCTGGTGCCTCTGGTGGGGTTTTACCAGGGCATAACTTATACATTGTTGGATGTCCTTTTAGGAGCAGGCTATAGGAGGCACACGACCTGTCTTGTAGTAATGCTTAGGATGAGGAGCACCGGGTTGGCTCGGGTCTCTACTCTAATTCTGCAGGGAATCAGTATGTCGTTTGATTTACAATCAAAGTTGTGTGCGAGTACATGGTACTTCAATCAGAATGTTGATGACAGATATCTTTTGTCTGGTATTATTATCATTTGTATCCTACATGTTCCTTCCATGATGAATCGATTGGCATGTGCGACTGTTTTGGAGGTCAGCTGCTGTGGAATCTCCAAGAGGAGTAGATGGGAGTTGGAGGCCCGCCAGTTGGTGAGGGTCTGTCCAATAGGGGGCATGCTAGGAAAGTGCGCTGGACTAAGTCCAAAATCAAGCAGTGGAGGTCATGCTGGCAGGGTGCCTTAGTCCTATTTTGTTTTGTAATCTGTTTTGACTTAATGTTTTGTAATCTATTCGGATGTTGCTGATTGCTAGGTTTTCTAGCTCTATAGATGGTTTATCCTTGTTGTTCCATTAGGTGGATGTGTCACTACCGCGGGGTATGCCCCTAGATTTGTACTCATTTCCCTATGGTATAAATTTTTTTTAATTAGCAAAAAAAAAAAACAAGAAGGTGGTCCAACTAGCATCAATTGGTCCCTTTAGGACCATTCTGTTTGAACCTTTACTGCGTAACCAAATGAGCAAACTGCTCTCCTCAACCGAGCCTTTGAGGCTGTTAAAACCACCATCCAGTTGGTAAAGACCCAACTTTTCGGTCCTGCAAATAATGCCCTTCCATTCTCCGAAAGAGACCTCTTGAAACCAGCAAACAAAAATGCCAAAATCCAATTTAGCAATCAAAATCCTGAGTGCATCTAGACCAGTTTGAATCTGTTCCCTAAACCCATCAGGTCTAGTTAACCACAATTGAGATATCCCACCATCATAGACGATATAAGGCGTATCCCCAGCTGTTTCATTAGCCTCACAGCTTCCAACTCTCATTTGCCACTGTCCTATCTCAATAAGACCACCATGACTCAATAAAGAAATCCACTTAGGTTCAGCCTTACCTTCAGCACCATGAAGAATAGTGAGCAACAGAACACCATCCACGGACAAGAAAAAGAAGCTATTTGAAATAGCCTCTACCTCATCTGTAACTTCAAACAAAATAATCTCAAGAGAAATCATTTTCGTGGCCCTTTGCTCAGGACATAGTTTCCGTCTCATAATCACACTAATAACCCCCAATATTATAACGCCTTAGAAAATTCGTAATTATAAATATTATTATTTAATATTAAATGTGGAATATATGGTGTGAAATTTTTTTTTTAGGTTGGATATATGTGACAACATGTTATATGTTTATAGGGGGATGTATGTGTGACGTGCTAGTCTGTGTAATTTTTTATTTGAATTTTAATGATTAAAATTTATTTAAATCATGCGTTATTGATTTTGGAAAAATTTTGCAAAATCACTGGAGTATTTAAAAATCCCGAGATCTTTTGCAATATCATATTTAGCTTTTAAAGTTGTTGGGTGAATTGTTTTGGTGTTTGAGTATTTTAAAATGATTTTAAGAGTGTTATTGCATTTAAAATATCAAAACTTATAAAATTCATATTTAATTCATTTTTTTTTATCCAAAAAAAAAAAATATTTTAAAAATATTGGGATGTTTGTAAATTCATAAATTTCATCTTAGAATTTTTAAATTTATTTTTCTAGTAATTCTCTGATTAATTTCGATTTTTTTGAAATGACTTAAAGTGAATTTCTTTTTATTATTATTTGTTTTCAGTAGTGTAAAATTGTATAACCCTTAAAATCACCATTCATTTTTCTCCCCAATTCAGTATGTGGCTGCAGTGTTTCGAGAACTCTCTCGACACTCTCTCTCTCTCGAAGTTTCCCAAAATCTCACGACCATTCTCCCTCTAATCTCCTAAAACTCTCCCTCATATATCTCTATCTCTCTCTATCTCGCCTCTCCTCTATGACTCCCCTTGCTGTCTCTCTCGATGCAACTTTGTTTTCCTTCGGTCGGAGCTTGGTTTGGCTGTTCTTGGAGCACGGTTATAAGGTCTTTAAGCCCTGTTCGAATTCTCTAATCTCTCTTAGCTATGGGTTAATTCGTTTGTGTGGGTTGTTCTTGATAATTCTAACTGTGAATTAAATCTTCCCTCCCCTCCCCTGTTTTGTCACAAATTGTTGAGACGCATAAGAGGGGTGAGTGGGTGTGCTGAATGATTGCAGCGTGTGTCTGTATATACTGAACTATGTGTGTGAGTATGTGCGTGTGTATGTATATTTAGTTGCTTGGAATTGGGGGATTAATTCAGTGGGTGTTGCGAGTTTTGGTGGGAAACAATTGGTGATGGTGTGCTGTGTATATGTTCTTCAGGTGGGTGTGTACCTGCGTGAATGGTGTGTGCTGCAGTGTGGTTAGAGTCGCGCATTTGTGTGTGGCGATGTCGTGTCCGTGAAGCTGCAGTGCCGAGTGAAGAGGGAAAACAAGGAGACAGGAGTGTGTGAGTTGTGTACGGGGTATATACTTGGGCTGGTATGATTATATTTGTGTGAGTGCTGAAAGAGTGATGTGAGATGGTTGTGAGGGAGAATTGTACTAGGGTATGGTTTTGTTCATCTGTATTTTGCGATTTTGGGGAGTGGTTCGCCGGTTTTGGTGGAATTCCGGCTGGAGATTTGAGTTCAACTATGAGTTCTGTTGCTGAGTTCTTATAGTTGGAGTTGGTTTGATTTGTGTGTTTTGTTTATAGAGGAGAAATTATAGATGATAAGAAGAATCATAAGTCAAATTAATGGCGCGGTATTGAATTTACAGCAGGAATTGTACTAGTGTCTGATTCATTATATTGGAGGAGGGAGGCAGGAGTTGCCGCAGTGTGTGATTGTATTCAGTTTTATGTTGTGCGTTATGGGAGTATGTGAGTCTCAGCAGATGTACTACTGGTGGGTATATGCTATAGTGGTAAGAGGGTGTATTTGGTTGTGTATTGTTGCATCCGTGTGATTATGTTTGTGTATGTGGTAGCCGTGTGCAATTAAGTGATGAAGGGTGTAGTACTGGTGCAGTTGCAATTAAGTTATTGCTGCTTGTATGTAAAATGTGGTATAATTTGGTTGATTTAGTAGAATTCTAATTGTTAGCAATTGTTGTTGTAATTAGTTAATTATTTGGTGAATTTTGAGTTTATGAATTATAAAAGATGATAGTATGATTAATTGGAATTGTGTGAGCATGGGAGAGACTAAGGCAGGAGAGGTGATGTTTGTGATTAAGAAGGTGGTGGTGTGCCCTGAAATTTGTTAAGGTGTAGTGTAAGAATTCATATCATGTTGGTAATTGCTGGTTTATACAAGTCTTGTGGTTAGGATTTCAATGGAAATGTTACCATAAATTCAATGAAAACTATACACGACCTACGATGTTGATTCTAGGATAATTAGTGTGATAGTCCGAATTGTATTTGAATAGTAGATTATAGTGTATGCTTGTTAGTAGTTAGTAAATCTTTTAATTGCGACTCTTTGTAGTTTTAAGTATTCATTTTGTTCATTGCAGTCATAACCAATAACCTAGAATTGAATTACGAATAGTGTAACGATGTTAAGTATCCGGATTGGCAGAAGTGTGTCAGGTCTGTATATTAGAAGGAATTATGATATGGGTAAGGTGTGTTAAGTTAATTTTAAAGCAAAGGATTTCTTGACTGCTTATTTGAGTTGGTTATATTTCGCCAGGTTAGTTTATATTTTAAAGGAGGTACTGTCCAATTTTATTTATTTATTTATTTATTTTGCTAGAATTATTATGTCATTCGTACAACAATTAGATAAGAGTATTTGTAAATAAATATGATATACGTGGTAATAGGTATAAGTATAAGTTAAAAATTTGTGCTAAGTGTTATGTGATTTACGTGATTATATTTTATTATTGTTTTGGGAATATGATCTATATGAGCTATATGTGATAAATTGTAAAGCGTTATAGGATGCGTTTGGGTAGAATAAAGATAGACGATTAAGGTTATAAGAGTACTGAAGTAGTACTTTATTTTTTTATATAGGTACCAGTGAAGAGGTCAGTTGGGAGCCAATACGAGTATAAAAAGGGAAATTTGGAGAGGAAGGAAAAGCTTAAGAGATGACGAGTATTATTGAGCGAAGGCCAATGTATAAAGAAGTAGAGTTGGATGTAAAGTGATAAGGAGTTGAAGTAGTGGAAACTTTGTATATTGAGGCAAGTTTACTATCCCTCACTTATTGTTCAAGTGATGTGAACCCTTTTGTATTATTTATTGTTCTTTCGAAATCCCTTCCTGCAAGCGATTATATTCTTCATTTTTACTCTAAATAACGTGAAACTGTCCTGTTAATTATACGATTATCCTTTCAAATCATTTTGCTAGTGCCTATACTTTTCATTTTTATTCCCAGTGACATTCTTCTTCTATTAATTTACAAACACTTATTCTCAAATTATTCTGTCCTTGTTTATTTTACCCGCATATCGTTCAGGTGTTGATTTATTTAAATAAAATAAATAAATTATTTCAATATTCCTCGTCTATGCTGATATGCTTCAAAGTATATTTTCTTTCAAATTTATGTAAACTAATTCGAGGTTTATACGGTTGCTGAGGCATGTACTGCTCAGTGACGGTTAAGCCAAGAATGAATTGGGATCTTCTTAATTATTTAAACTCATTATTGTCATGCCGGTTCTGGCAGCTGAAGCCTATGAGTGCTTAGCTGACAAGAGTGAGACCTTAAATAATTGAGAATTTCTTAAATATTCGTTTTAAGATATTTGAATCTCTCATGATATATCAAACTTGGTAATGGATTTTCACCAATGGACCCCTTTAGGAGCTTTCTTCAAACTGTCCTACAATTTAATTGTCTTGGAGTTATTTTACAGATGATCATTTTTAAACTACTTAATTCACTTATGTTAATTCAACTTGACAATGTGTTGGTAAATTTTATTAAATGCTTAGCACTTGACTATATCCTTGCTTTACCTTACAATTACAGTTGTTGTTACTCATGTTGCAAATAAATCATTTTACTTATCTTTCAAGTGAACCATGCTTTTCGTCACTTGATCATTATATTAATTCGATTGTCGTTGATATTATTGCTCTTAAATTTTCAATAAATATGAATAGCTGTTTATCATATCCCAATCAATAGTGCTGAATTTGTTATCCCTGTTCCATTGATATATTATGAAATAATACCCTTCTCTATATCGAAATTGTCGATGTCTAGGTCAGAATTTTTCTAGACCTCATTTCTTCTTGAGATTTGAGTTGTTAACCTGAAACGTGAGTTTCCAGGGTGCTTGGCTGGTCGAGGTGGTCGATTGTTCCGACACCTGACGTTCAGATTATAGGATTGGACTGTTGTTTTTTTTAAAATGTGGACCGTAAAGGGTCGGACCAGATTCGTGGTCAGAAGTTATTAAGGCCAATGTGTGCCGTGGATCCATTAAAGGACATTGCTGTGTGCGTTTGTCCGGGGTTAGTGCGTGACTGATCAGCAGCCTAACCTTATTGTTTTTATTAATAAAATGCAAAATAGTCCAATTCTATTCCATTTCCTGAATTAAATAATATGTTATATCTCTAAAGTTCTTGAGCTTCTGTAATTGTGAATTATTCCTTTGAGATAAGTTGGTCAGTGATATGTTCACCAATGAATCATTGTAGTATTATTGTTTCACTATACTGTTCGCTTGCTGAGCATTCTTTGGCTCACTCTTGCTTCATTTTCTCTAATCTTTCAGTTAGGAATAAGGGTGGATGTCTACATCGTATGAGTCATATGAGAGCAATGAGGCAGCCTTTACAGGATAGATCTCGAAGCTAAAGCGGATAAGCACGGACTGGAGTTAAGCTACAGATTAAACGGTATAGTTATTGAAATCAGAATAGTAGAAGAAATTGTAATAATTTGTATGGTTTAGATTCTTGTTTCATACCATAACCTGGAATCGATCCCGGTGAGGAATCGTTGGTGTATTAAGTGTAATTGTTAAATTTGAATTTGGTTTGGGTTGAATTACAGGTGGATAGTCCGATTTATGAATACTTCATGCCGGAATTTTCTAAAATTTCCCTGTATCAATGTCTATTTTATTATAAAATTTATATTTTCAGTATTGGGAAGTTGGGGCGTTACAGATTGGTATCAGAGCGACAGGTTATGGTCACTGAAACAAGTTAGGATAATTAAGTATAGGTATTTAAGTGGGACGTTAGATAGAACGATTTAGAATAAGATTCGCCTTAGGTTATTAGGACAACGGTTGCGACATTAGTTAGTATTTCGACATATCGCGCGAGCCAGAATTCGATTCATTCGAAGGTACGACTTTGGACGAGGTAGTTGATTCGGCGCCGCCTACGTTAAATAGACAATCGAAGTTACCAGCTTGGAGGATGTCACGTGTAGACCTATGTGTATGTTCTAGAATTTCTTTTGTGACTTTAGTTACCCGCGAGTGATATAGAAAGTGCGAAAGGATTGAAAACAAGATGTGAAATGCGATTACTGGCATGGGTTAGAGGAATGGCGTGGTTATTCATTACTAGTAGTTGATTTCATTTAGTTTATCGATTAAGGAGATTCGATTCAACCTTTCTCTCTGTTTCTTCTTATCTTGATAATACCCCATCACCTTTGATAATCAACTATATTTCAATTGATGACGACTTTTTCAGATTCATTTAAACACATTTCTATTTTTCAAAGATACCTCTATTTTCCAGGGGATAACTTGATTCAACATTATGCATATAAATTATTGAGACCCTTGAATTTTTTTCTAATTTCCCCGAATAATTGCTATTCCTTATTCAACATTGTATATCAATAAACTTTTTGAAACTTTTAATTTTTTTTTTGTTTTTGTTTTGTTGTTACTCTTTGAATACTTAACCTTATTTATTCTGACTGGGAAGAACAACCCTATGTATATAGGGGATCCAGGGACATCTATCTATGTGGCAGAAGTCTGGTGGGACGCCACTGATTGTGTTTGTCATGAAAGTACTGAAGGCTGGCCACCTTTTTGTACTATGGCGGTTGACCTAAGTGACAAATTCAACCTGGAAACAGTTCAACGATCATTCTGATCTCTCGGTAAATTCTTTTATCAAATCCATATCAAACAAAATTCAACTTATTCATACTTGCTAACATATGTCCATTGTATTGGTTCCTTTTGTTATAAACCCTTATGAATCCTAAAGCTATCACTGATTGAGAGTAGTAAAGATGGAAACAATGATATCTATGTGGTACAAGGTACATTTACGTCGAATGAAAATTTGATGAGCAGGCTTGATAATTGAAGTTAAAGCAGAGAGTGAATATCAAGTTAAATTACGCAGTGGATTGACAAAACACGTACAAAATTCAACAATACGGAGAAACTGATTATGGTTAAGGAATAGATGATAAGAACATGAAATGATAATTTTGTTACAGTCGAAAATATAGTGAGGATTGATATAATTGGTATGTGAAGGTTATCGTGGAGGAAAGATTGTTGAAGAATACTTGCTTATTATATATTTTCACTATGGATACAGTAGATAAGATATTACAGGAATTTGGATGTTGGAGATAAATTGTCAGATATAAAAGTTTAGAGACGGAATGGGATAACTTGAGTAAGACAAGGTAGAGTGGGACGATTCGTTTGTAAAGAATTTTAGCAAGGATTGAAGCTTTAGATAAGAAAGTAAAGTGATTGTGTGAAGTTAATAACTTGTGCGAATATAGTCAGAGGATCACTAATATTAAGAGTAAGAGTGAGTTTACGTAGATGGAACGAGACGGTAAGAAAAGGAAGACAGAAAACCAGGAAATTTTCAAGAATTGTGTTAATAGAGGATGTGAAATTTGACTAGAAAGGAATGTAAGACCTAGGAGATTTTGAAATCCAGGAATATAATCAAGTTCAAGGATTTAAGATCGGAAGACATAACAAGATATTTGAGGATATATAAAGGACATGTATATGATTACTAAGTATGATCTTTGCAATTGGAAGGAATACATTTTCAAGATATGACGAAAGGATCGAAGTAAATGTCGTGATGACGAAACAGAAATGAACCAGGAACAACTTAAGATGCTAGCGGAGATCGAAAACTTTGAAGGATCAGCTAATGATTATCGAAGGTTATCAAAGATTCTACCAAGATAGCTACAGCCATGGACAAGCCTACCAATCAGGAAACGAAGGGATAAAGGTGAAGAGGGCTTTTAGGAGTCAAAGAAGAGATCAAAAACCGCTCAAGTTTCAATGCAACCGGATGAACGAGGAAAGATTAAATGCGCATACAATGCTCAAGGCAATGTTCAAAGAATTTCGGAAGTTATAGATGGAAGGTCCAAAGGTTTATATTATTGTGAATAGTATTGGAAGGTTGTGACCCCGGGTAGTTTGTATCGCGAATAAGATAAATATGTTTCAATGTAAACAATTATTAGTTTCGAAAAGGTTACTCAGTAAAACAATGGGATTAAGGACGGATAGAAGTTTCTCAGTTATTCCCTCTTCGAGTAACATTGTACGTGAAAGGGGAGTAAGAATGATTGAGGGATTTCTTTATCTTCTTTTTCTCAAAGTTTTATCTGGGGCAATCTGAATTATGAGTAGGAGCGTGGAAGTAGTATCAATTGTTTTAGTCGCGTGGAATTCATTTTAAAGATTTAATTATTTACCTGTTTACTTAAAGTCAAGGCACATTTCTTTGCTTATATGTTTGCTGCAGGTTTAGGCAGGTTTTGTTTTAGTATGGTATATGAATGAATTATTATGGATGATTGGGTCAGGAATGGAGGCGTTGTGTACAGGACATAGTCCATTATACAAATAGATCATGTCCGATTTTCGGTAAAATAGACCTTCACCTACGAGTAGTAGCGTATAGAGTCAACGAGACTCCTAACCAAAAGATTTAAGTCGTAATGGGATATGATGATTCGCAGGATATAGCCTTATAAATATGAGTTGATATAAAGGAATCCTAGAGTTGAAGAAACAACTTGGGATATTGAAAAGCGAAATGTTTGTGAAATACCGTCATATGTTTTCTTACGATCGATTCTGAGGACAGAATCCTATTAAGAGGGGAAGGATATAACGCCTTAGAAAATTCGTAATTATAAATATTATTATTTAATATTAAATGTGGAATATATGGTGTGAAATTTTTTTTTTAGGTTGGATATATGTGACAACATGTTATATGTTTATAGGGGGATGTATGTGTGACGTGCTAGTCTGTGTAATTTTTTATTTGAATTTTAATGATTAAAATTTATTTAAATCATGCGTTATTGATTTTGGAAAAATTTTGCAAAATCACTGGAGTATTTAAAAATCCCGAGATCTTTTGCAATATCATATTTAGCTTTTAAAGTTGTTGGGTGAATTGTTTTGGTGTTTGAGTATTTTAAAATGATTTTAAGAGTGTTATTGCATTTAAAATATCAAAACTTATAAAATTCATATTTAATTCATTTTTTTTTTATCCAAAAAAAAAAAAATATTTTAAAAATATTGGGATGTTTGTAAATTCATAAATTTCATCTTAGAATTTTTAAATTTATTTTTCTAGTAATTCTCTGATTAATTTCGATTTTTTTGAAATGACTTAAAGTGAATTTCTTTTTATTATTATTTGTTTTCAGTAGTGTAAAATTGTATAACCCTTAAAATCACCATTCATTTTTCTCCCCAATTCAGTATGTGGCTGCAGTGTTTCGAGAACTCTCTCGACACTCTCTCTCTCTCGAAGTTTCCCAAAATCTCACGACCATTCTCCCTCTAATCTCCTAAAACTCTCCCTCATATATCTCTATCTCTCTCTATCTCGCCTCTCCTCTATGACTCCCCTTGCTGTCTCTCTCGATGCAACTTTGTTTTCCTTCGGTCGGAGCTTGGTTTGGCTGTTCTTGGAGCACGGTTATAAGGTCTTTAAGCCCTGTTCGAATTCTCTAATCTCTCTTAGCTATGGGTTAATTCGTTTGTGTGGGTTGTTCTTGATAATTCTAACTGTGAATTAAATCTTCCCTCCCCTCCCCTGTTTTGTCACAAATTGTTGAGACGCATAAGAGGGGTGAGTGGGTGTGCTGAATGATTGCAGCGTGTGTCTGTATATACTGAACTATGTGTGTGAGTATGTGCGTGTGTATGTATATTTAGTTGCTTGGAATTGGGGGATTAATTCAGTGGGTGTTGCGAGTTTTGGTGGGAAACAATTGGTGATGGTGTGCTGTGTATATGTTCTTCAGGTGGGTGTGTACCTGCGTGAATGGTGTGTGCTGCAGTGTGGTTAGAGTCGCGCATTTGTGTGTGGCGATGTCGTGTCCGTGAAGCTGCAGTGCCGAGTGAAGAGGGAAAACAAGGAGACAGGAGTGTGTGAGTTGTGTACGGGGTATATACTTGGGCTGGTATGATTATATTTGTGTGAGTGCTGAAAGAGTGATGTGAGATGGTTGTGAGGGAGAATTGTACTAGGGTATGGTTTTGTTCATCTGTATTTTGCGATTTTGGGGAGTGGTTCGCCGGTTTTGGTGGAATTCCGGCTGGAGATTTGAGTTCAACTATGAGTTCTGTTGCTGAGTTCTTATAGTTGGAGTTGGTTTGATTTGTGTGTTTTGTTTATAGAGGAGAAATTATAGATGATAAGAAGAATCATAAGTCAAATTAATGGCGCGGTATTGAATTTACAGCAGGAATTGTACTAGTGTCTGATTCATTATATTGGAGGAGGGAGGCAGGAGTTGCCGCAGTGTGTGATTGTATTCAGTTTTATGTTGTGCGTTATGGGAGTATGTGAGTCTCAGCAGATGTACTACTGGTGGGTATATGCTATAGTGGTAAGAGGGTGTATTTGGTTGTGTATTGTTGCATCCGTGTGATTATGTTTGTGTATGTGGTAGCCGTGTGCAATTAAGTGATGAAGGGTGTAGTACTGGTGCAGTTGCAATTAAGTTATTGCTGCTTGTATGTAAAATGTGGTATAATTTGGTTGATTTAGTAGAATTCTAATTGTTAGCAATTGTTGTTGTAATTAGTTAATTATTTGGTGAATTTTGAGTTTATGAATTATAAAAGATGATAGTATGATTAATTGGAATTGTGTGAGCATGGGAGAGACTAAGGCAGGAGAGGTGATGTTTGTGATTAAGAAGGTGGTGGTGTGCCCTGAAATTTGTTAAGGTGTAGTGTAAGAATTCATATCATGTTGGTAATTGCTGGTTTATACAAGTCTTGTGGTTAGGATTTCAATGGAAATGTTACCATAAATTCAATGAAAACTATACACGACCTACGATGTTGATTCTAGGATAATTAGTGTGATAGTCCGAATTGTATTTGAATAGTAGATTATAGTGTATGCTTGTTAGTAGTTAGTAAATCTTTTAATTGCGACTCTTTGTAGTTTTAAGTATTCATTTTGTTCATTGCAGTCATAACCAATAACCTAGAATTGAATTACGAATAGTGTAACGATGTTAAGTATCCGGATTGGCAGAAGTGTGTCAGGTCTGTATATTAGAAGGAATTATGATATGGGTAAGGTGTGTTAAGTTAATTTTAAAGCAAAGGATTTCTTGACTGCTTATTTGAGTTGGTTATATTTCGCCAGGTTAGTTTATATTTTAAAGGAGGTACTGTCCAATTTTATTTATTTATTTATTTATTTTGCTAGAATTATTATGTCATTCGTACAACAATTAGATAAGAGTATTTGTAAATAAATATGATATACGTGGTAATAGGTATAAGTATAAGTTAAAAATTTGTGCTAAGTGTTATGTGATTTACGTGATTATATTTTATTATTGTTTTGGGAATATGATCTATATGAGCTATATGTGATAAATTGTAAAGCGTTATAGGATGCGTTTGGGTAGAATAAAGATAGACGATTAAGGTTATAAGAGTACTGAAGTAGTACTTTATTTTTTTATATAGGTACCAGTGAAGAGGTCAGTTGGGAGCCAATACGAGTATAAAAAGGGAAATTTGGAGAGGAAGGAAAAGCTTAAGAGATGACGAGTATTATTGAGCGAAGGCCAATGTATAAAGAAGTAGAGTTGGATGTAAAGTGATAAGGAGTTGAAGTAGTGGAAACTTTGTATATTGAAGCAAGTTTACTATCCCTCACTTATTGTTCAAGTGATGTGAACCCTTTTGTATTATTTATTGTTCTTTCGAAATCCCTTCCTGCAAGCGATTATATTCTTCATTTTTACTCTAAATAACGTGAAACTGTCCTGTTAATTATACGATTATCCTTCAAATCATTTTGCTAGTGCCTATACTTTTCATTTTTATTCCCAGTGACATTCTTCTTCTATTAATTTACAAACACTTATTCTCAAATTATTCTGTCCTTGTTTATTTTACCCGCATATCGTTCAGGTGTTGATTTATTTAAATAAAATAAATAAATTATTTCAATATTCCTCGTCTATGCAGATATGCTTCAAAGTATATTTTCTTTCAAATTTATGTAAACTAATTCGAGGTTTATACGGTTGCTGAGGCATGTACTGCTCAGTGACGGTTAAGCCAAGAATGAATTGGGATCTTCTTAATTATTTAAACTCATTATTGTCATGCCGGTTCTGGCAGCTGAAGCTTATGAGTGCTTAGCTGACAAGAGTGAGACCTTAAATAATTGAGAATTTCTTAAATATTCGTTTTAAGATATTTGAATCTCTCATGATATATCAAACTTGGTAATGGATTTTCACCAATGGACCCCTTTAGGAGCTTTCTTCAAACTGTCCTACAATTTAATTGTCTTGGAGTTATTTTACAGATGATCATTTTTAAACTACTTAATTCACTTATGTTAATTCAACTTGACAATGTGTTGGTAAATTTTATTAAATGCTTAGCACTTGACTATATCCTTGCTTTACCTTACAATTACAGTTGTTGTTACTCATGTTGCAAATAAATCATTTTACTTATCTTTCAAGTGAACCATGCTTTTCGTCACTTGATCATTATATTAATTCGATTGTCGTTGATATTATTGCTCTTAAATTTTCAATAAATATGAATAGCTGTTTATCATATCCCAATCAATAGTGCTGAATTTGTTATCCCTGTTCCATTGATATATTATGAAATAATACCCTTCTCTATATCGAAATTGTCGATGTCTAGGTCAGAATTTTTCTAGACCTCATTTCTTCTTGAGATTTGAGTTGTTAACCTGAAACGTGAGTTTCCAGGGTGCTTGGCTGGTCGAGGTGGTCGATTGTTCCGACACCTGACGTTCAGATTATAGGATTGGACTGTTGTTTTTTTTAAAATGTGGACCGTAAAGGGTCGGACCAGATTCGTGGTCAGAAGTTATTAAGGTCAATGTGTGCCGTGGATCCATTAAAGGACATTGCTGTGTGCGTTTGTCCGGGGTTAGTGCGTGACTGATCAGCAGCCTAACCTTATTGTTTTTATTAATAAAATGCAAAATAGTCCAATTCTATTCCATTTCCTGAATTAAATAATATGTTATATCTCTAAAGTTCTTGAGCTTCTGTAATTGTGAATTATTCCTTTGAGATAAGTTGGTCAGTGATATGTTCACCAATGAATCATTGTAGTATTATTGTTTCACTATACTGTTCGCTTGCTGAGCATTCTTTGGCTCACTCTTGCTTCATTTTCTCTAATCTTTCAGTTAGGAATAAGGGTGGATGTCTACATCGTATGAGTCATATGAGAGCAATGAGGCAGCCTTTACAGGATAGATCTCGAAGCTAAAGCGGATAAGCACGGACTGGAGTTAAGCTACAGATTAAACGGTATAGTTATTGAAATCAGAATAGTAGAAGAAATTGTAATAATTTGTATGGTTTAGATTCTTGTTTCATACCATAACCTGGAATCGATCCCGGTGAGGAATCGTTGGTGTATTAAGTGTAATTGTTAAATTTGAATTTGGTTTGGGTTGAATTACAGGTGGATAGTCCGATTTATGAATACTTCATGCCGGAATTTTCTAAAATTTCCCTGTATCAATGTCTATTTTATTATAAAATTTATATTTTCAGTATTGGGAAGTTGGGGCGTTACAAATATGGGGAGTCTAATAGCTCCACCAGAAATAACAACCCATATCACAGAATAAACAATGACATGGCTAGCACAGTACATTGTTGCACGAACCATTAAAGGCTCTTCAACCAACCACCCATGTAGTCTTAAATCAGCAGCAGTAATTTCCCTCAATACATTCAAGATAAGAGCGAAATCATCAGTTCCAACCTTACAATGAGACCTTAAATCCCAACCACCTGTTGCATTCCCATTGTCACATATAACCGAAAGCCAGTCTACGGCCAACCTTTCCAGCTGGAAGACATCATAATAAGCACCATTTATCCGTAAAATCAATACAGACCTCCAGGATGCCGCATCAGCAATAGAGGTGGTAACATCAATCACCACCTGGAAATTATCTTTATGTAACCCCAATAGGGAATAAAACGGAACACCTCCCAATCTTCGCACAGCAGTTCGATGATCCGAACCTGCTTTTCTCAACCTGATATTCTTCACCGAAATACCAGCCATCATCACATGTTCCCCGTTCACCCAATTAACACAAAACAGATCCTCAGGATTCAATTGTGTAAGCCAGATTGACCATACCATTGTGGAATAATCTCCCAATAGGTCGTTCAAGACCCTATCCATGAGATTCGTCCTCTTTGGATCATTCATAAACACACAGCAAGCAATATCCCCCTTCTTCGAAGTATTCAATGAAAAAAATACTTTGAGGCATTTTGCCAAACACTAGGCAGGCACCAGCACTAATGGGTTCCCCTTTTACAAAGAGGGAAGAGTGAACATCAACACATAACCATGACACAACCCATTCTAGGGCTACATAGATGTGAAATACAAAGGTACTCACCTGCAAGGTACAGACTTCTACCAGATCATGGAGAGGGACATCATGAGTGAACTCTCCCTCGTTTTTTATCCTAACATCAAGGAAACCCCTTCTCAATACATCATAAGATTTTAGAACAAACCCCATCGGAGTCATACACGACCATTCAATAGAGAAGAGCGAAATCTTCTTGAAAATAACCCAAGTGATAAAGCCCATCTCAGCATCAGGGGTAACATCGAACGCGGAATATATCCCAACATTGTTAAAATATCCAAAAGATTTCTTCAAGAAATCTCTATTAAACGCAACACCAGAGACCAGATCCGAATTCTCATCTCTAAAGAGACGCACAAACTCAACTCCCAGGCCCAAAAAACCCAGGGAAACCTTCGAAGACATTAAACAGAATAAGTAATAATATATTAAGAAATATTGTGTTTAGGTGGAAGATCAGAAGAGGAAAGTGGATTCAGGCTGGATTGATTGTGGATTTGGTGGAGAAAAGGTGTAGATTAAGGTTCAAATTGATGGCGGCTAGGGGTTGAGGCTAGAGAGAAAAGACGACTCTCATTAGTCCGAGCAAAACTGTCCAGTCTAGGGTTAGTTAGTTTGATGTAATAGGCTGGTTTAATGCTTTGTATTTTGATAAAATTTGTAATCGATGGTTGAATTCTGGCATGTTTTATGGTTTTAAATATGGTGAAATGAAGTAATGTTGTTTTGATAATTTTGAATCTCCGGGATATGTGTTTGTGTTCGTGTTTGATCTGTGTTGGTTGTGTTTGAAGTGTGTATATAAGTTTGTGTATGTATAGGTGGCTGTTTGTGTAATTTGAGTAACTATAGGGTTTATGTGAGTTAGTGGAGGGAAATGTGAACATTGTTGAATGTGTGGTTTGTAGGATGTTGGCGGGTTGAGGTTTAAGTGCTAGCGATTGCAGTTCGAGTTAGAAAAATTTAAAGAATTTGGTTGCCCCCCAAGCGCTGGTGGGAGCACTTGGGAGTTAAGAGAAAATTGAGAAATTTGATTGCCCCCCAAGTGCTTGCGACAGCACTTGAAGTTTGAAAAAATTGAGAAATTTGATTGCCCCCCAAGTGCTGGCGGCAACACTTGGAAGATATATAAATTTGAAAGAAATTTGGTTTCCCCCAAGTGCTTGTGGCAACACTTAGGAGAGATTAATTTGAAAGAAATTTGGTTGCCCCTCAAGTGCTGGCGGCAACACTTGGGAGATAGATGAATTTGAAAAAAATTTGGTTGCCCCCAAGTGCTAGCGGCAATACTTGGGAGATAGATAAAGTTGAAAGAAATTTGGTTGCCCCCCAAGTGCTGGAGGCAACACTTGGGAGATAGATAAATTTGAAAGAAATTTGGTTGCCCCCCAAGTGCTGGCGGCAACACTTGGGTGATAGATAAATTTGAAAGAAATTTGGTTGCCCCCAAGTGCTTGCGGCAACACTTGGGATAGATAAATTTGAAAGAAATTTGGTTGCCCCCCAAGTGCTGACGGCAACACTTGGGATATAGATGAATTTGAAAGAAATTTGGTTGCCCCCCAAGTGCTGGCGCCAACACTTGGGAGATAGATGAATTTGAAAGAAATTTGGTTGCCCCCCAAGTGCTGGCGGCAACACTTGGGAGAAAAATTTAGGATTGAGGTGGAGTATTATTTGATAAAGTGTGTTTGGTACTCTTGTCTGTTTGTAAATAAATATGGAAAGGTGTTTATGAATAAATGAGGGAATTCGAATTTAATTATATAAGTGGTAGGGAATAAACAGGCACGAATAAATGATGGAATATGAAACAAATTGAGTAGCATTTAATGTGTTGAGGAGAGATAAGTACTCTCACTTATAGGCCTGCCACGGCATTGCATGTGATGTGAAAGGAGGCACGTCTTCGTAGTTTTTTGAAATGATTTTGAAAATTAGGAGTTGTTGTACAGCGTAGGGTGTATGCGTGCAGTTTGCACTGTGACGGTTGGTGTTTTCGAGCTGTTTTTTAGTCGTGATTGTTAATCTATTGTTGTGTTCTTCACTGAGAGTTCGCTGATTTGCCATGCTTTGCTGTGTAGTTAGATCAATAGTTTGAGCTATGTAGTCGCTGTTCGATTTTTGAGTGTTCGTAAGAGTTTTCGAGTTTGTTGTGATCGTTGCTGTTAAGTCGAGAGTTAATGTTGGTATTGTAGCCGAGTTGACATGATGCTTTGGTCTGTCGCTAATGTTAGTTCTGAGTTTTTTTTCTTTTCCTTCCACTTTCTTGTTTTGTTGCCAGTTTTTCCGAATGCTAAGTCTGGCTGAGTTTTGAGCCCGAGTGTTGTGAATTGTTATGTTTGAATTATGAGATTCTATTTGCTGTTGGCCAGTGAGATTTAAGAATCATTCATTTTCTGCAATTAAAATGTGTTCTTTTAAAAAAAATAAAAAAAGAGTTTTAAAATAAAAGTTAGTTTTAATTCGAATTTTAGAATATTTTTTTTAATTTGTAGAATAATAATTAGGTTTTAGAATAATTTAGAATAATTTAGTTTTAACTAGTTAAATAGATTTTCACTAAGTAATTAATTAGTTTAAAATCCAAAATCCTCCAAAATTAATTGTTCTAGTTCGATTAAATTAAAAATTAAGGATCGCGAAAATATTAGTCTCTGTGGAACGAATCTCACATTTTACAACGAAACGAATTGTTCGCTTGCAATTTAAAATGCTTAATTTTTAGAGCAACAAATATCTCACCTCACTAGGTTCAAATGCTAAATCTCTTACTCCTGGTGAGGTGTGTATGAAGCCATGAATGATTCTTACAAGGGATTCCTCAAGGCTGCACACTATCTTGGCAAGGGTGTTAAGACAGAAGTCAACAAAGTATGTGATGAAACAGCCAAGACAGTGGGAGAAATCAAGAGAGAATTTGCTGCCCGGTTTCCAACTATAGAACCTGTTCTCAGAACCATAAAAGACTGCAACTCTACCTGCATCAAGATGGACAATGGCTTAGCTTTGCTTTATGGTACTGTCAACAATCTAGCAACTCAAGTTCAGAATCTCTCTGGTCAGACTACTGATGCCAATGCTATGATGAGAACCCTCTTTGCAAATCAGTATGGAGATAAGTTAGTGACTGAAGTCCCTGTGCACAATATGTCCAAGTTTGAAGTGATGAGGCTCAAGGAACAATCTCTCTCTGGTTTTAAAGCTACTGAGCTATTCACCAAGGTGGATACTCTAGAAAAAGAATTGAGCTCACTCAAGCAATCAAATGCTCAGCTCACAGGCACTGTTGCACTCCTCCATGAAAAGTTGGACACCCAAGCTACCTCTACAGCTGAGGTTCTTCTTCATCAACAACAGATGTTGTCTTCTATGATGCAGCATATGGGACTCCCTCTACCTGGAGATTCTGTCAACCCTACCTTCTCTCATCCAAAGGCCCCTGCTAAAGCCTCTGTGCCTGACAACAAGCCTAAGGGGGAGAGGAGGACTGTAAGGAGCTCAAAATCACAGGGGGGAAGCCTAGAGAGGAGAGACCTAAGGAGAGGCATAATTATTAAGGAGGGTGGTCAGTCAAAAACAAGGACTACACCTCATGTTCAAGGAAAAGGGAAAGCCAAGATTGATGAACCTCCATCCTCTCTGCCAGTGGTTACTTTACCAACTATGCATGTCACTACTCCAGGTGGCCAAAAGCAATCCATCACTACTACTGTAGTTGTAGGGAGTATGCCATCTGATAAGCCTCAAATCTCCAATACTGAAAGTGCCAAGCCTGTAGAAGTGAAGCTGATTACTTAGGCCAAGCTACAAGAAACTGCTAACTCAAATGTCTATCATGATGAAGCATTCTTGGAGTTTCTGAAAGCCCTAAAGGAACAGGCTGGTGACACTCTACTCTATCTGAGGAGTTTGAAGGATCAGATTGAGTATTTCACTGTGATACCCAAGAAGGTCAACAGCTCATGGCTCAAGGAAATACTGATGATTTCAAAATCTAAGATATGGCATCTAAACTACAAAACTCTACAAGCTCTGAAGTTCATAGAGGTAGATTCCATAATCAAACTGATTGAGAAGAGAGATGTCATTGAGAATAACAGGAGTCTATACAATGACTTAAGGAATGAGCAACAGGCTAGACTACCTGAAGTGTGCATTAATCCAAGAACCATTCTTTACCAGTCTGGTACCAAAATTCAAGATGTCAAGCAGCTGGTCATTCTTAGTCATCTTACTCTTCAGAACCACAGACTCATCATTGATATCGTTGATCAACTACAGAAGAAGAAGGGGATAAGAACTGCTGAAGAAATAGAGGCACTGCATATTCTCAGAACATTCATTGCTACTAATGCAATTCCAGAAATGGCCAAAAATATGAGGGATAAGGATGATGAGAATGAAGACAAAGGTGATGGAAGAAGAAGTCATCACATGAGTGATAAGGGTGATGAGGACAAAAAGAAGAAGAAGGATAGCAAGGATAAGAAAGGAGATGATGACCAAGGCAAAGTCTATGAGAGGAAGAATAAAAAATAGCAAGCTATAGGCATTGCTAGCAGTAATCTCACCACAACACAAGACTCCAAGTCTAGGGTGAATACTGTTAGTAATGACCTATCTAAATCTACATCTATGGCCTCTGCAACTGTTTTGCCACCTCAAGAAGAGAAGAAGATACAAATCAAGAAACCATCTTTATGTTTCCAAAAGCACAATGCTAATGGTATACTACAGTGGTCTACAAGCAAAGGTTATAAGTTTCTGCCAAGCATTGAAGTGAAAAAGATTAAATTCAAGCATGCTGCAAGAAGAGTGAAGCCATCTAAATCAAGGGCCCTAACTATCATTCCAGGATTAAAACTCCAACCACTAGATGAAGACTTTGATAAAGACCAACTACAATTCTTATGGGCTCAAAGAATCTACCATGTTGCCATTGTTGATAACTGTCTTGAAGTTAAATACACTGATGGAAGACAGAAGAAATTCAAGCAAGGGACATGTCAGCATTGGGGCAAGCTAGATGATATAGAAAGGATTATTGCTATGTTGGATTCTAAAGATAGAGTGGAAAGAGTATGGAAGCTGGAGTTGATTGACTTTGTAAAGATGAAGAGAGATCACCAGGCAGAACGGAAAAAGAAAAGTGAGGAGCTATTAAAGAAAAGAGAGGAGGAGTTTGCTGCTATGGAAGCTAAGGCTGATGAGTTAAGAGCCATGGGTCTGTGTAGAGTCAAGTATAATCCTTACATTATTGAATACAAGAAATATGGAAGAACTGTGAATATTAGGATGGACTACATCAGTTCCTACTTTGAGAAATAGTTGAATGAAGTTCTTAAAGATCTATCAGGCTCTCCTCTAATTGAGGAACTCACTGCTATAGAAGATATTGTTGTTGCTATGGAGAAAATGCAAAGAAAAAAGATAAAGAAGCTGAAGAAAAGAAGAAAAATGAGAATCTGCAAGCCAAAGCTCAAGAGATGAATCCAAAAGGATATGGCTAGTAATTCTTCATAACTTGTAAGGATGCCTCTTTGTATTTTCAATCAAGTTACATACCTGTACTTTTCAAGTTTTATCTTTATGTATGATAGGCTTGTTATCAGACATGAAATTGTGACTAAGGGTCTTACTCACAATTTGGGGGAGATTGTTAGTCACAGAGGCATGCCTGTATACATCTAATAACAAGCCTAATTGTTTGTAATGCTCTACATTACCTACATGACCTCTAAACTGAGGGAACCTCTAGTTGTAGAGTTTCTACTTGCTGTAGTACTTATAATAGGCATCAAATTCTACCTGTGTAACTGTAATTAAAGTCAGAGAATAATGCTTGAAAGAAGTTCCAAGGATCATGCCTCATGCTTGAAGATCAAGTCTGTCAAAATAAACACAGTTGGAATTTGGAGAATGAAGATTTGCCTAAGTACCAATTCGAGAAGTATGTTTGTTATATTCGAGAAGTCTAGCATTTGAGAAGTCAGGGATTCGATATCTCAAAAGACACTGTTCGATATCTCTGGAGGTCAACTAGTCAAAGCCTCATTCGAGAACTCAGAGATTCGACATGTCTAATACTCTATTCGAGAACTCAAGAAGTCAACAAGTCAAAGCATCATTCGAGTTCTCTAAGAGTCAACAAGTCAATGCTCTATTCGATATCTCAAGGACTAAAGAAGCTATTCGATATCTCAGGGATTCGATAAGTAAAATGCTCTATTCAATATCTCAAGGATTCCTGAAGAAAAGACTTATTCGAGAAGTGATTCGATATGTCAGTTCAACAGTATTTGAGAACCCAGTGTTATCGATTAAGCCAAGTCTAGTTCTCGAATCACGAACAGAGTTACTTCTCGAATACAATCATGGAGATAAAATACTGAAGAATTGTACAAGTTAGAGACCTGCAACAAGCCAAGATACTTTATGGACCACATACTGTAAAGCACGTTGGAAAGCCTACAAAGAAGCTTGGAGAGATAGTACAAGAGACAAAGAGCTAAAGAAGTGGATCTGGACAGAGTTCTAAGAAGTCAAATTCGTAGCAGTTTGGATGTTTACTCAAATAGGATAGACACACTAAAAAGCAAATTTGTTTGCTACCTTATTTGTTGTAAGCAAGTTGTTCACGTGATATAAGTGAACAACCCTACTTCTTTAGCAAGTATCAAACAGAGTGATCTAGAGTTTTTACATGTAATATCTCTCTGAGAAAGAAGCTGAGAATACTAACATTTGTATTCATAGATTGTAGCAGATCTTTATCTAATACAATATTAGATTAAAGTGATATCGTGTTCTTGTGTTTATATTCCGCACTTACATAATCTATTAAACACAAACACACACTCTGTTACACAACCAGATTCAAACCAAGTTAAAACAACCTTCACCTAAATCACTTATCAGAAAAAAAAAAAGTTTGAGAATCCATTCACCCCCCCTTTGTATTCTCGTGTGTGTTCAATACTCAACACCTTAGTTTGGTGGTGATTTTAGGCTTCGATCCTAGCTTGTTCTTCTTGATTTCTTTCTAGACTTCAAGTGGTTCTAAGGTAGTTACTCTTTGTTTAGTGTGTGTACATCTACATATACTAGTCCCGGAACCTAGTTCGTATCCTTTGAGAATACCTCTTATTTGATAATTCTTTGCTTTAGGCCACCAAGCCATCGGATAAAGCCAAAGGTCATAAACTAGTTAATTTTTGTGTTGCGTGTGTTGCATTCACGGATATAATTGTTGCACGTTTAATTTATTGTATTGCATCATCGCTCGTGTGACAAGTCCTTCTTGTGACTTATCCCGTGCTGTTATTTACTAATTTCTGCACTACGTAAATCGCTAACGTGTAATAGCGTTCTTTTACGGTCCTCGCACTTGTGAGTTGAATAATTAATTAAGCACTTTTGCACACACCACAAAAGTTCCGTGACTCGCTCGACTTTTACTAATAACGAATCATTTATTTTAACGCGTAACAGTGTCCCCGTGGCTAGTACCGTAACATACTAGTTTTGCACGACCTTTATTATATATCTCTCACATATTGTTTGTTTGTAGCATGTTGTTGTATCTTTGTAGTGAGGTGATGTGAAATGAGGTGATCTTCGCTCTAAGACCCAAGTCTTAGACACGCCGACGGGGAGTTTGGTGTTTTCGCACCGTGAGGAGGAAGAAAAAGCCAAGACCTAAGATCCAAGACCTACAAAGGTAGCACCAATGCTATCTTAAGGTTTGCAAAAATATTTTGAAGAGGTAACTTGGAGTTACGCTCTAAGATAAATTTTAGAGGTTTACTAGTTATTTTGAGGAGGTAACGGGGAGTTACGCTCCAAGATAGATAATTAGCGGTTTGCTCTATATTTTGACGAGGTAGCGGGGAATTACGCTCCAAGATAAATATATAGCGGTTTAGCTTATATTGTGAGAAGGTAACGGTGAGTTACGCTTCAAGATAAATATATAGTTATATTTGTAAAGGTTTCTCCACCTACTATAAGGAGTCATACTTATAGTGGACGAAATCCCGAGTCCGGGAAGGAGCTCGGGGACTGGAGTAGGGGTGTTCGAATCCGTTAGAAGATTGTGGGCATCGCGAACCAGGATAAATCAATCATGTCATCTTTCTCTCCTTTATATTCCGCACTTTACATTACTTATTTATAAGTAATTAATTTTAAAAGAGAAGGAAAATTTAAAAACGCCAAGCTCAAATTTTAAAAAGGTGATAACCTATTCAACCCACCCCCTTCTAGCTTATCTTACCCACATTCGGGACCTATCAATCTAATTATACTAGATTATGCATAGTAAATAATGTATCATTACATAATCATATTATATATATATATATATATATATATATATATATATATTATAAACAACTTTGTTTTTCGGTTAAGTTATTAGGATAAAATCGCAATCATTACCAAACTGTTCCGTCAATTTGGTTGAGTTATGATTTTTTTGGATTTCAATTTTTTGGTACGATTTTTCAATTTTTCAATCCAATTTCAATTTTCCGATTTTTTTGCTCAACCCTAACCAAATTGGTCACATTCGCTGATTAATTACCGTTGATTGATCTAATCAAATCTAATTAATGACACAAGTAAAATGCCTGCCGTAAGTCATTAAAATTCAGAAGTTTAATATTAGAACAATGTGAGAAAATCCAAAATTTGTCCCAATTGCTTATATGTTATTTATTTAATTTACATTTTTTCTAATAAAATTATGAGGTCCCGAATGTAAATACATCTATACTATTATATTAAAGTCGAAAGATTGAAAGTTTGTCGGTTTGGTTTTCGATTTGGTTATCCTAATTATTAAAATAAATAATAACATAATATAATTAATGGTAATCATCCGATTACCTTTTTCCCATTTACTTTTAGTTAAAGATATTACCTTTTATAAATATCTAAAAACATCAATCGTACCATATCTTTCGACCATTAATATATCATTTCTAATGAAAACACGTTACCCTTTTGATTTAAAACTAATCTTATAGTCATTAATATATACCCGAAAATATCACACTATATTTTTCAATTATTAATGAAATATATTAAAAATCTGTTTACATTGTTTATAATAAGGAAATATTAGTATAATCAATAAACATGAATATATTAAATTATATTAAATTAAAAGTTAAAAAATTATTAAAAATAATGCTGATATAAAAACATAATTGTAATCTATACTATATTATAAAAGACGAAACATTAAAAGTTTTGGTACGGTACAGTACAGTACTTACCTTATTTAATTGATTTACTTTATTACTCTTAATTATTTTGCTTAATTATGAAAAAACAAAACATAATCTTTTCTCAAAATTACACCCAACTCTTCCAACAATTTTCCTAAATAATAACTAACCAATTACCTTTTGTAGCTATTAACTTTTCTAACTTTTCTAAATAAAATTTTCTCTTTTCAAAAATATGGTCGTTCTAATTAATGAAATAAACTAATAATTTTATAATTACTAATAGCTAACTGATTCTTTCCAAAAATATGGTCGTTCTAATTAATGAAATAAAGTAATAATTTTATAATTACTAATAGCTAACTGATTCTTTCCAAAAATATGGTCGTTCTAATTAATAAAATAAACTAATAATATTATAATTACTAATAACTAACTGATTACCTTTTACAGCTAAAAGATAATATCTTTTCTATATTTTCTAACAAAAATATCTCATTTTCAAACTCTTAATTATCTTACTTAATTATAAAAAAAACAAAACATAATCTTTTCTCAAAATATTACACGCAGCTCTTTCCAACAATTTTCCTAAATAATAACTAATCAATTATTACCTTTTTCACCTATTAACTTTTCTAACTAAAATCTGTTCTTTCCAAAATATGGTCGTTCTAATTAATGAAATAAACTTATAATATTATTATTACTAATAACTAACTGATTATCTTTTAGTAAAAGGTAATCTCTTTTCTATATTTTCTAACTAAAATATCTCATTTTTCAAACTTGATTTTTTTACTTAATTATCCACAAAACACAATCTCTTCTCGAAATACTATACGCAGCTCTTCCCAACACTTCTCCTAAATAATAACTAACCAACCATTTATAATTTTTCTAACTAAAACCTCTTCTTTCTAAAAATAAGGTCCTTCTTATTAATGAAACAAAGTAATAATATTATAATTATTAATAACTAAATGATTACTTTATATATATATATATATATATATATATATAACTATTATCAAATTATATCATTTAAAAATTTAACTTACAAAATTCATATCATAAAAAACTCATTCAAGTTATTGAAAAAATCATATAATATTAAAAAAAATCCGTGCATCGCACAGGTTTTAAGCTAGTATTAAATAAATTTATAACATAAGAAAAGACACTCGTGCATCGCACGGCCATTGAAAGTTTGTCGTTTCGATTTCGCCACGGTTATCATAATTATTAATATAGATTAAAAAATAATATAACAAAAGATAATTAGTCAATTGCCTTTTTAATAAAAGGACGTTTAGTTTTAATTGATGTTACAATCTTTTATAAACATCTAAAATATCATATCTTTCAATCAGTTATATTTTTTCTAATTAAAATAAGTTAACTTTTAATTTAAAACATAATCTTGCAATAATTAAGATATACCCAAAAATATCACACCATATCTTCCAATCACTAATAAAATATAATAGAAATCCGTATAAAATGAATAATGACCGTTAGATTTTTAGTAAAAAATCATAATCGTTAGATCTAATGAGTAGATATATTATATGATTAAATTAATTTACTAAAATTGTCGGTTTGGTTATCCTAATTATTAAAATAAATAATAACATAATATAATTAACGGTAATTATCTGATTGCCTTTTTCCTGTTTACTTTTAGTTAAAGATATTACCTTTTATAAACACCTAAAAACATCAATCGTACAATATCTCTCGACCATTAATATTTCCTTTCTATTACATTTTTTATTTAAAAATAATCTTACAATAATTAATATATACCCGAAAATATCACACCATAATTTCCAATTATTAATAAAATATATTAAAAATCCATATACGTTGTTTATAATAATGAAACATTAGTATAATCTGTAAACATGAGTATATTAAATTAATATTTAAAAAATTATTAAAAATAATGATGATATATAAATATAATTTTAATATTAAATAAAATTTATAACATAAGAAAGGAAACCCGTGCATCGCACGGGCATTGAAAGTTTGTCGGTTCGATTTTCGGTTATCCTAATTATTAAAATAAATTATAAATAATATAACTAATGATAATTAGCTAATTGCCTTTTTAATTGGAAGTCGTTTAATTTTAATTGATGATATTACCTTTTATAAACATCTAAAATATCGTATCTTTCAATCAATATTATTTTTTCTAATTAAAGCACATTAACTATTAATTTAAAACGTAATCTTTCAATAATTAATATATACCCAAAAATATCTCACCATATCTTTTAATTACTAACAAAATATAATAGAAATCCGTATGCAGCGAATAATGATCTTTAGATTTTTGGTAAAAAAATCAGAATAGTTATATCTAATGAGTGGATATATTATATGACTAAACTAATTTACTAAAATTTCAAGTTTTGAATTCTATCAACGACATGTTTATTTTAAATTTTATATAATAAGTTTTAAAACATGCATATCATTAATTAAATTTATATTAAATAAGTTAAATTAAAATAAAAATAAGTTATTGAAAATAAATTATTGAAAATAATGATTTTATAAAAATTTAATTGTAAAATTAAATTAAATTCATTACATAATAAAATAAATCCGTGCATCACACGGGTTATAATCTAGTATTTATTATATTCTTGTATATAATAAGCGTAAAGTACTAGTATATACTACAAATCAAAACTTATCATATTTTGTCACGTTATTTGAAAAAAATATTGAAGTTTTTTTTGGTTGATAGAAAAATTCCTTGTGTTTAGGAACTCGATCAGAAAACCAACTTGTCTTTATGGGACTAGCAAATTCATTTTCGTTATATTTTCAAATGAATAAAACTCGATTACTACTTGTGACCCACAAATCACTGGCTCATCATACCTCTTGGATCTCTACTTGTTTCTTTGTCCGTTTATTACTCAATTCATTGATCGTTCGGGGGAATAACTCAATCGTTTCAAGTTAGGGTTTTACCTTCTTGAACCTATTTTCCTTAAATCCCTTCAATAATCCTTAAGTCTTCTTGAAACAATTGCGAAGACCTCTTCCATCTTCTTCCATCTCGAGTCCGAACACTAGATTAATCCACGGTGCAAGTCAAACCGCAAGTAACTTTGTCTCTACCCGCTTTAGCAGTAATCTCCTTGTCAGCAAATCCTTCATCATGCTCTTCCATACCAATTGAACCTCGAAATTTCCCTCAACCTCATCCATCTCGAACCCGAACCTTGGCTCTGATACCACTCGTTAAGTTAGGGAACTTGCACAATCCGAGATTCACAAACTGTTGGGTTTCGAGGCATAAAACGCAGTGGATAAACGTAAATAAAACAAAATTTTCAAAACCCAAACCAGGATCCATGTATAATTCCGGGCAGATTATGGAGATAACGAATCATACCTATTAAGATCTTGTTTCACGAACTCAACGGAGATCCTTGCTTGTAATCACCACACACAGTCCTTGCGTCAAGATCCGTGTCTCTATGGTAATCCACACGAACGTCCGACCGTCCAACGATCCGAGGAGCCAGGTACTAGCCCGCGAAGAACAGCCTCTCTCTCTCTAGCCTCTCGAAGATGGAGCTGCTAGGGTTTTTGTCAAAAACGATTTAATGACTCTTAACCCTAAAGTAATACATCATTATGTATTTATACGAGAGAAATAATGGGCTAAAATCAAAAAACCGAATTGGGCTTCCTTAAACCCAATTCTATTTCTATTCTGATTTTGTTATTAGACTTCCTTAAATCCAATTCTGTTCTTACTTTATTAAATTCGAATTTGCTTAGATAATTAATTAGGACCAGTCCAATTAATTAAATAGCCAATTCTCAATTTAATAATGATTTAATTTAAATTCTCAATTTAAACTAAAACTCCTTTTAAGACGTTCTAAGTGTGTGACCCTATAGGTTATTATTACGTTGGCAATAATTTTAATATCTAAAAAAATTATAAACAATGAGCGGTATCTAGTAATACATCATTGCTACCCAAGTAATAATAATAATCGGTGATTCAATTTAAACCTTTTGTGATTAATGTTTCTGTGTAATATAATCCCTTTAACCAAATATTATAGATTAAACTCGAGGCATGTGTTTAGTCATCCTCTTCAACATTTAATCCGGGTTTACTTGATCCATGAGTAGACTATTAAAACAAATCATTATTTGAGCACGGCCATGCATTTTATAGTCTCACTCAATCAAGAGGCCAATAATATTTATCCTAATTCTAGGAGGGTTAAATCCTTTATCTATCATTCATATTTCTCATACTACTCATGATATACCCGATGTCCACTTTTATCATCACCCGGTCAAAGGTAACTTTTAATGTAGTCAAAGTATATTAATCCTCGTATAGAAATATAATGACTCAAGTCAAAGAACACTTACACCATTATCATTGTGAGTCTTTCTTATGACTTTATTAAACATGAAGAATCTCACTGTGGGTCTGTCCAGTACCATGTACCCCTACATGTACCTATGTTTTTTACTTTAGTATCTCCATACTTATAACCAATGAGATGTGGTTATCTGTCAAACAACATACTAGTCTATATATTATTATTGTCCTGATATAATAATAATCGACTAGGGACCTTTAAGAATATGATATATTATATAATCTCAAGTTCAAGTCATGTACTTAAACTATACAATGTGTATCATGATTCTAAGGACATTTATTATGCTAACAAATATATCGCAGTAATTAAAGTCATAATAAATACATTTATTTAATAATCAAATGACATAAGGTTTATTTAAGAAACAATGTATTGCCTCTAGGGCACCTACACTAACAATCTCCCACTTGCACTAGAGCCAATCACCCATGTATCTAATACCCATGGAACTAGTGTGACCATCGTGCTTCTGCTGCGACAAGCCTTTGGTCAGTAGGTCTGCAATGTAATCATTTGTGTGCACTTTACATATGTGTATGTTACCACCGTTTAGACAAAACACAAAACCAGACTGTGATACAGTATCATCCCTGTCTGTTTGGAAACTTGCATCGGTGTAACCTTTTACAACCAGTTTCTCCTCTCCTCCATACACCAAGAATGAATCTTTAGTCCTGTTCAGGTACTTTAGAACATTCTTGACTATCGTCCAGTGACGTTCACCTGGATTAGACTGGTATCTGCTCGTCATGCTCAAAGCATACGAAACATCTGGGCGAGTACATACCATTGCATACATGATAGATCCAATTGCTGAGGCATATGGAACCTTACTCATGTGGTCCTTCTCATCCAATGATTTCGGACACTGGTCTTTAGAGATCGTTATCCCTTGAGACACGGGGTCATATCCACTTTTTGCATTTTGCATACCTAAACGATGCAAAACCTTATCAATGTATGTGCTCTGACTTAGACCGATCATCCTTCTAGATCTATCTCTATAGATCCTCATTCCTAAAATGTAGGTTGCCTCTCCTAAGTCTTTCATGGAGAAGTTGCTCCCTAACCAAGTCTTAACAGCCTTTAGAGAAGGTATGTCATTCCTCATTAGTAGTATATCATCAACATATAGTACTATGAATGCCACATGGCTCCCACTAACCTTCTTGTAAACACACGGTTCATCTTCATTTTGAACAAAGCCATACTCTTTGACTATTTCATCAAAACGAATATTCCATCTTCTAGTGGCTTGCTTCAATCCATAAATGGATCGACGTAATTTACATATCTTGCCAACATTCCTTGGATCGACAAAACCTTCAGGTTGTGTCATGTACACATCCTCTTCAAGGCTTCCATTAAGGAAGGCTGTTTTGACATCCATTTTCCAGATTTCATAATCATGGAATGCTGCAATGGCAAGCAAAATCCTTATGGACTTGACCATAGCCACTGGTGAGAAAGTTTCATCATAGTCAATACCATGAATTTGTTTGAAACCTTTTGCAACCAGCCTTGCTTTATAGGTCTGAACATTTCCATCCATGTCAGTTTTCTTCTTGAAAACCCATTTGCACCCTACGGGTTTTACCCCTTCAGGTGGATCAACCAAAGTCCATACTTGGTTTTCGTACATGGAATCCATCTCGGATTTCATGGCTTCAAGCCATCTCTTAGAGTCTGGACTGTTCGTAGCATCTTGGTATGTGAGAGGCTCATCTTCATCTATAAGCATCAAATCACCACGTACATTGAGTCAAGAGAAATCCATATCTCTCTGGCTCATGGCGAATTCTACCAGTTCTACGAACAACCTGTGTTTGTTGAGCATTATCATTATCCTGCTCTTGTTCCACTTCAAGTTCAATGCTATTTTGTGGTTCTCAATCTTCATCGAGATCTATAGTTCTCCCACTGTTTCTTTTGGAAACAAAATCTCTTTCCATGAAGACAGCATCTCAAGCAATAAACACTTTCTGCTCAGAAGGACTATAAAAATAATACGCCTTTGTTTCATTAGGGTATCCCACAAAATTGCACTCTTCGGATTTAGGTCCAAGCTTGTCAGATACTTGACGTTTCACAAACGCCTTACATCCCCAAACTTTCATGAAGTTCATGCCTAACCGTTTCTCCTTCCATATTTCACATGGAGTCTTTTGAACCTTCTTAGTAGGAACACGGTTAAGTGTGAAAGCCGCTATTTCTAGAGCATAACCCCAGAAACTTATTGGAAGATCTGCATGACTCATCATCGATCGCACCATGTCCAACAAGGTGAGATTTCTCCTATCTGAAACTCCATTCCATTGAGGGGTACCTGGCGGAGTAAGTTGTGATACTATACCACACTCTTTTAAATACTCTTTAAAATCGGTGCTTAAGTATTCACCCCCACGATCGGATCGTAAGATCTTAATACTTACACCTCCGCCAATTTGCTTCTCTACTTCAGCCTTGTATTCTTTGAATTATTCAAAAGAATCGGATTTATTCTTCATAAGATATACATATCCATATCTACTGAAATCATCAGTAAATGTTATGAAGTAGTAGTAGCCTCCTCTAGCCATCACACGCATTTGGCCACATACATCACTATGTATTAGCTCCAGACGTTAAGTGGCCCATTGACCCTTACCAGTGAAAGGGGCTTTAGTCATCTTACCAAGCAAACAAGATTCGCATTCTTTGTATGATTCAAAATCAAACTTATCCAAGTATCCATCCTTATGTAATTTGGATATGCGTTTCTCATTTATATGGCCTAGACGACAATGCCAGAGGTATGTTTGATTTGAGTTGTTGACTTTAAGTCGTTTGTTTTCTATATTATAGACAGGATTATCTAAATCAAGAACATATAAACCATTAAACAAACTCACAACACCATAAGTTAAATCATTCAAAGCAAAAGAGCAACTGTTGTTCTTTATTGTAAACGAAAAACCTTTCTTGTCCAAACAAGAAACAGAAATAATGTTTCTGCGAATCGCAGGCACGTAAAAATAGTCTTCTAGTTCTAGAACAAGCCCAGAGGGTAAAGATAAATAATAAGTGCCTACAGCTAAAGCAGCAACTTTTGCTCCATTGCCAACTCGTAGGTCCACTTCTCCCTTAGCCAAAGTCCTACTTCTCTGCAGTTCCTCCACATTTATACAAATGTGAGAAGCACATCCGGTATCCAATACCCAAGATGTAGAAATAGACAAATTGACTTCTATAACATAAATACCTGATCCAGAAATCTAAACACCCTTCATTTTCTTCAGATCCTCCAAATAAACAGGACAGTTTCTCTTCCAGTGACCAGTTTTCTTACAATAGTGACATTCACCCTTAGCAACACCACCTTTAGGCTTTAAAGCCTGTTTGGGACCTGACTTTGGCTTGGATGTAGAATCAGATCCAATCTTCTTCTTACCCTTCTACTTGCCTTTCCCCTTGGCCTTACCTTTATTGCCCACCATCAGTATGGGAACAGGTTCAGCTGTCTTCATGTTGGTTCCATATGTCCTCAACATAGCCAACAATTCAGTAGGTGTTTTTGTCAAATTCATTCATATTGTAGTTCACAAAAAACTGAGTAAATTTGATGTTCAAAGAATTCATGATTAGGTCAATACCAGTTTCCAGACCAATCGGGAAACCCAAAGTAGCAAGGTACTCAATGTAACCAATCATCTTCAAAACATGTGGGCCAACTGGTTCACTTGCCCCTTGTTTGCAATTAAAGATTGACTTACTCGTGTTGAACCTTTCTTGACGAGTTTGGCTTGCAAACATGCTTTGCAAGTGCTCATTGATAGTATATGCATCCATATGCACATGCTGTCTTTGAAGCTCAGCACTCATAGTTGCCAACATGAGACATGCAACATCATTTGCATCATTCTCATCCCTTGTGCGGGCCGCTCGTTCCTCAACAGTAGCGTTCTCAGGAAGGGGACCTGGCGGAGGGATATCAATGACATGAAGCTTGCGCTCCTGCCTGAGGACAATCCTCAAATTCCTCTGCCAGTCTAGGAAGTTGTTTCCTCCTGTCAGTTTGTCCTTTTCAATGACTGTTTGTACGGATAGTGTGTTTGTGTTGTTTGCCATTAGTATCTACAAGGATAAATGCACAAAATAAACATTAGATTGTCTTGGTTATAAATTATGTTCAAATGATTATGATATATTCATAATATATCTCCCACTATTTTTATCAAATTAATAGCCCTTACTATTAATTCGGAAAGCATATCCCATAAATCTTTCTAGTGAGCCAAGATCCATATTTCGTCATGTCCTAAGTCAACCACTGGTAGTCCTTAAAACATGATTATTTAGGTAGACAACAATTGTCAATTATATCATATAAAATTCTTGGATAGTTTGGTGAACAACGATTGATCTTATCTATCTAATAGATTTTTAACCAAACTCTATGCTTCTAAGTTCATAATAGTTGAATATAACCGTTTATTTCCACCTCATTATGACGACTCGGTTAAGTTAGACCCAATGATACAACGGCCGAATATAACCATTTATATTCGTCGCATCTCACCACGATAGATAGGAGTCCCCTGCCACTGGCAGTCATTCCCCTTGTCGATCTAGGATTCGATGAGTGTTCATTCATTGGAAAGCATCTGATTAAAACTTAATATTTGTTAAGGGGTTTAAAGAATTTATGACGATCATGATCACATCATAAAGAGATCCTCAATTTTCCTTGAACCAAATACTTCAAATTGACATCTTAGATTGTTCATTTCCCAGGTAGATGGAGGATCCCAATGGTCACACTTAATACCCATTAACCTTACGAATACGCATATCCGCTTTTGACAGAAAATCCCAATTTTAGATATCAAAAATCCATATTTAATTCCGTGTTTTAAAATCCATATTTTATAAACATAAGAATCTCATGATCGTTTGTTAATTTTAAAATCTTGAATCGTTACAGATTTTATCTTGTTTAAGCAGGCATGGCATGGGTGATGTATCTAATAATGATTAATCTAATTAAAGCATGCATCTATATGTATCCTACACACACATTCATACATCATATGTAAAGTAAGTGCAGTATGTAAACGTGATTGGTTATGGCCTTTATCCTATATGATCCTCTCAAGCTAATGAAAGGATCAAGGTCAATCTATGGTGGAATAAACATAAATACAAATTACATGTCTTCATTCTTCTTGTCTTCTTGGTTGCTCCTTCTCTTGGACCATCCTTCAATCTTCAATTACATTACATTGAATAATTGAATACAATCTACACTAAAGTACTTACATGATAAAACTCGAGTTACATTCGAGGTTCAACAATTACAAGAATGAAGAAAACGACATGCAAGTCGTATTTATAAAACCAAAACCATTAATCTGAGGGTCTTAAGGCCATAACCATCACCATGCTCAAGTAACAATTAAATAATATGTCATATTACACTACTGGAAATACCCCCTACAACATCGGTTTTTGACTGATGTTAAAAGTCTGTCAGAACCGATGTCTTTGTCGGTGTAGATAAAGGGGGGTACCTTTAACATCGGTCATAAACCGATGTTAAAGATTTCTATAAACATCGGTTCCTCAGAAGAAACTGATGTTTATCCTACTGTTTAACATCGGTTTATAAATAAGAAATGATGTTTAATACAGGTTTAGACATCAGTAATCGTAAAAAAATTGATGTCTTTGCCTCATATTTAAAGTAATATTGAAGTAGTACAATTTAAAAATTGGTATATGAGGAGGCTTAGGTCAATATAAACATACCACACATAAAAGAAAATTAATCATAGACATCAGATTTTAACAAATAACGGATGTCTTTCCTCTTGTTTAACATCAGTTTTGATAGGAGAACCGATGTTGAATTATAGATTAGACATCAGCTAAATTAATGAAGTGATGTGTAATACACTCTTTAACATCAGTTTTTGTAATTTAATTGATGTTTAATATTTCCTTCAACATCCGTTCTTCTTATAAAACAGATGTTTATCCTATTGTTTAACATCGGTTTATAACTCAATGCCTGATGTGCTTTGGTCATTTAGACATCCATTTTCTGGTAAAACAGTTGTTCATTTAGACTTTTAACATCAGTTTTAGAGTGACCAAAAATTGAATGTGATGTTAAAATTTAATACATTTTGTCAGTAACCTGCTGATTTTGTGCATTAGCCAAGAAAATGAATCCAAAAACAAAACAAACCATTCAACATTGAACATTCAACAAATTAAAACCATCCAGGTCATACATTCAACATACATACCATCCACCTCCAACAAAAACCAAAAGTAACCACCAACAAAATCCAAATCCAACCTCCAACACAAACCAATCCTCCTAGCTAACATCCACGGACTAATTACCAAACTTCTAAAGTATTCATAATAACATCAAAAGTATCACATAATTCAAAAAGTAAATAAAGTGCACTAAAAAGCTGCTGCCTGATCAAATCTTGTCTTCGATGAATGCTGCAGCCTCGAAGCGCACATCATCAAGCTCCTCCATTTTATAAGAATCCCGAGTCTTGGTCGCCCACTGAAAATTGGCACACACAAAAAATAATTAGGATAACCACCAGATACATGCACTATATTTTTTTACAATTAATGATCAACATAAAAAATCAAATACCCTGCTTATAAAAGTCATTTCTTTGTCGAAAATGATCTCTTTCATATAGCGCATGACGACGTAACCACATTCATAACCTCCTGGCTGTTTAGGCGATCCCTATTTCAGTAATATTAAGTGGTCAATATCTATATATAAACAGCAATAGATAGTAACTTGACCACACATGCAATAGGATATAATTAAATACTTACCACAAGATTTTTTACTACTGGGGGTCTGCTCCCTCTTCTCATTTCAGCATTGAAAGATTTTACCGCGCTATATGTATAGATATATCAATGACAGAAATGTCAAAAATATATGCATAAATATATGCCTAAATAATTGAAAAACATATATTACCTTTAAAGTGCTCTCTCGCTCTGAATTTTACGTAATGGTTGTTGCAAAAAACTACAATAATTAAATACAATTCTATAAGAATAAATAAGAATCGTCTAATTATATACACAAGTCTTGCATACCTGCCAACTCTCAGAGGTCCTCTGTGCAACAAATTTCTTCCAAGGCTCCTTACCCACAAATGCATATTTCTTCGGAGGTTTTCGTAATTGTTTCTTGTCACGAAGATATGGCATCACATATTCAGATGTTAACTTAGTTTTAAACTGTCTCCACTTCACCCCCGCTGACTTTAGCACGTGCGCCTCAATTTCTTCTGGAACATTAAATGTATCCTAAAAACCAACATATGAGCAAATGGATTAAACATCAAATAGTTTCAAATATTGTACTTTTTCTTAAGCACAAGTATACCTGTTGTGTGTGTCTCAAATGTAAATTTTTTTACCTGAACATCACGCCACAAGTTGTCTTTTAGTTGACGATCCACATTTGGCCAGCTAGAAAATTCAATTGGAATCATATTCCTACCAAGCATCCCCACGTAGGACTCTAACAAGTGCCTAGTCTGTCCTATAGGCTCACCATACATATTGCATCTAACTTTAATTTTCTTCCCCTGAGCCTTTTTCGCCAACACTTTGTACATTCTTGAAACACCTCGCGCATAGCCTTTTTTGGTTGTTTCAGTACTTGTAACTGCTGCTACAGAATCAGTTGGTAGAGGTTCTGTTTCTTGTGCTCTGTTAGGCTGATCACACTGATTCGATGCTATGGCCTCCAGCTGCAACTGATTGGCATCTTCTGAGCACTCTGGGACTTTTTCCTGTGCTACTTTACTCATTTTCTGCTTCTGCTTCCTAGGTGCCATTTTAATCCTTAAATCTGTAAAAAAAACAACATAAAACTATTAGATATTGGTATATAAATGAGATGGTCAGTAAAGTCATGCGAAAAAACATGAATAATTCAAAAAGCAAATAAAAGTGAACTAAACAAGCAACACTGCAAGTAAAGTAAAAATCACCTTGATTCCTCTATCATTCGCTGCCCATTTACATAAGAACAAAGGGGCTTTGAAGGCATGGTAATCCAACTCCCATATTTCTAAGATGATGCCATAGAACGTCATATCACTCTCTACGGGATTTAAATCCCTAGTACTAGAGACTTGGACCGCCTTAGCAACCAAGGAAACACCACTATTTTGAACAACCCTTAAATTATCACGATCTTTTGTGAAGTAGCGAACCCCGTCAACTAGAAAACCTTCGTAAGTCAAAACAGAAAATGATGGTTTGGCAGCCAACCATCTTATCGTTTCCGAAACAACAGCACGATTCTCCATCAGTTCAGTCCTAACCTACAAAGATTTTCGCAAACTAAATTTCAAAAATCTAATTAATAATATACAGTGAATTACACAACAAAAGAAAATTATAAGAAACTAACTTCTTTCTGAAACCAATTAGCAAACTGTCGATTATGCTCTCCCATGAGCCAATGAACACTTTTCTTTTTTCCTCGGTAAAGTTCGTCGAGATACTCCTTATGCTTTCTGAGAAAATGCATATATCAATTAAACAACCATGAAATATTTACCGATTGAGGATTTTACAAGAGAAAAAACAAAAATTAAGCTTACACTATATAAGGAAGCACTTCAGGATTGTTTAAAAGAACAGTCAGATGCGCCTCATCACGCTCTGCCTCTTCAACTTCCTTCAGTTTCACTGTAGACAATGGACCAGAAAGCTTGCTTTGGTCTTTTGGCATACCGGCTGTTTTGCAACTCTCTTTAATAAATTCTGTGCAGAATTCTACCGATTCTTCACCAAGATAACTTTCTGCAATACATCCTTCCGGATAATAACGATTTCGCACATAACTTTTCAGCACTTTATTGAACCGTTCAAATGGATACATCCATCTATAGAACACTGGCCCACATAAACGCAATTCCCGAACTAAGTGAACTATGAGATGTACCATTACATCGAAAAATGAGGAATGAAATACTTTTTCGAGGTCACACAAAGTCAATATCACATCTGACTGCAGTTTATCCAGTTTCGCGACATCTACTACTTTACTACACAAGGCGTTAAAGAAAAAGCACAATCTTATTATTGTGACCCTAACATGTTTTGGAAGAACGGAACGAATTGCAATCGGGAGTAATTGTTGAATGAGGATGTGGCAGTCATGGGATTTCAACCTATACATCTTTAAATCAGCCATGGACACGCAATTTTTAATGTTCGAAGCATGTCCATAAGGAAGCTTCATAGATTGCAATGATGACAGCATTTCTTTTTTTTCAGCCTTTGACAAAGTAAAATCGGAAGGGGGCAAGTAGGTTTTCTTTTCTCCTACTTGTGGAGCTAACTGAGTCCTAACACCCATCTCAATCATATCATTACGAGATGCCTCACTATCTTTTGACTTAAACGGCAGATTTAACAACGTCCCAATCAGATTATCGCACACGTTTTTCTCGATGTGCATAACATCGAGACAATGACGGACATGGTGAAACTTCCAATATTCCAACTCAAAAAATATAGATTTTTTCTTCCATGGACAGTCCACCTTTTTTGACTTCTTCACTTCCTTTCCAAAAGAAAATTTAATTCGCTCCTGTTGCGCTAATACTTCTTCTCCAGAAAGGGGTGGACGTGGATTCCGAAACTCTTGCTCTCCATTAAAAGCTAACTTCTGCCTTCTATACGGATGATAGTCAGGCAGATATCTACGATGACCTTGATAACACATTTTTCTACTATGAGTTAAGTACTTAGCCACGGTATCATCACCACAAATGGGACAACTCATATACCCTTTATTGACACAACCGGACAGATTTGCATATCCAGGAAAGTCATTTATCATCCACATTAAAATTGCTTTTAAGGTGAAATATGATTTACTATAAGCGTCATACACATTTGGTTCACCTGCTTGCCAAAGCATTTTCAGATCATCAATTAATGGCTCTAAGTATACGTCAATATTATTACCTGGCTCATGTGGACCAGGAATTAATATCGATAACATTATAAACTTCCTCTTCATGCATAACCATGGAGGAAGAATATAATCTACCAATAGTACCGGCCAACAGCTGTACCTATTCTTCAGGCCATTATTATGTGGGTTTATTCCGTCAGCCGCCAAGGCTAATCGAAGATTTCTCGGATCACTAGCAAAGTCAGGCCATCGATAATCAATATTCCTCCATGAAGGAGAGTCGGCTGGATGTCGCATCTGACCATCATTTGTTCGCTGTTTTGAATGCCAAACCAACTGTTCAGCGGTATCAGGAGATTTAAACATTCGTTTAAATCTAGGAATGATCGGGAAGTACCACATCACTTTAGCTGGAATGTTGACCCTAAGTTTACCGTCTTTCCCAACCTTCAAACGAGATGTATGACATTTAGGACACTCAGATGCATTAAGATTTTTACCCCTATATAGTATGCAATCGTTCGGACAGGAGTGAAATTTTATATACTCTAGGCATAAATCAGATAGGGTTTTTTCGCCTCATATGCACTAGCCGGTAACACGTGATCTTTAGGAAGGAAAGAGCCAACAGAAGAGAGATCAGTGAAGGCAGTATCGCTAACACCAAACCTAGCTTTCCAATTATGTAGTATTAACATTGACTCTAACTTGTTGCACTCACTACCCTTGTACAGAGGTTGTTCAGCATCAGCCACAAACCTCTTGAAGTCATAGGATTCATAGACACCAGAATTATAAGCCGCTTCACAAACATCAATGGTTTCAGATGGAGCAAATTCATCCTTAGGATGAAATGCACTATTAGCCGATGACCTAACACTTTTAGAACATTGTTCTCCATGCCAAATCCAATCACTATACCCCAAACACCAACCGTTTTCATATAAATGACCCCTAATTACTTTTACATTAAATTGTCTAAAATTAACGCATTTTGTACAAGGGCAAGGTATCTTCTTAGGATCAGTTGCATTTTCTTCTGCAAATATCAAGAAACTCTCGACCCCTATTTCGTATTCTAAAGAATCCCTATCATTCGAAATCCATGACTTGTCCATATTCATAAGACGACAAGCTACCTACAATATAAATCTAGTTAGATTTAATATGTATATAACTAAGTACTTTGCTAAGCTACATTCATAAGTTAGCATATTCATAAGCTAGTGTAGATTATAATCTAAGGTTATATTTCATTTTGATTTTAATATTGTAACTTATATATAGTTGTAGTATATATTGACATGAATATCATTACTTTTAAACTAATTCTAATAGGGTACCTCAACCAGCTGCTGAAGCATATAGTTTTCTACATTTCCAACTATTCCAGACATTTCTTATGGAATTAAAACAAAGCTAATAGTTGTAAACAAAGCTAACAGTTTACACATTTAAAAACAAGTAAGCAAAACACCAAAACCCCAAAAAATAATCAAAACAAAGCTACACACACCCATCATAATAATCAAAATAAAGCTAGGGTGGAATCCAAAGCTAACACCAATACAAGTAATCAAACACCAAAACCCCAAAAAATCATTACTGTATAGAAACCCCAAAAAAATAAAGTTCAGAAAACATTGTCATATAAAAGATTATACATATAAAAACAAGTATATATACATATGTATTTATACAAGTCAATACATACATATATATATATATATATGCATGCAAAAAAGGCACAAGAACAGAACTAAATAGGGTTTAAAATTGAGTAAATTAGGGTTTCTTACTGTGAAGAAAGCTTAGATCGGGTTGTAAATCGAACCAAGGACCAAGGTCCAAGCTCTGATTCGTGCTTTAAATCGTCGGATTCGTACTTAATTGAACCTAAATCGAACTAATTAAGGTAAGAGAGATAAGAGAGATAGTGAGAACCGGAGATAGTGAGAGAGAGAGAGAGAAAGAGAGAGAGAGAGAGAGGGGGGGGCGGGGGAGAGAGCTGCGAGAGAGAGGGGGGGCTGAGAGTGAGAGAGAGAGACTGGGAGAGTGATATTATGTTTAAGGGGGGAAGTGAAATTTCGTTAAGGGGGGAAATTGAAATTTTTTTTATGTATAAAGGGGGAAGGTACAGTGAACGCGTTAGTTTTTATTTTTAAAAAAAGAGATTAGACAACGCTTGTTATTACAAGTGATGTCTGAAATATGCTTTAACATCGGTAGTGTACCAACCGATGTCTCAAATACTTTTAACATCAGTGACATTTCTAACTGATGTTAAAGGTGTGATGTTATATCTACCAATTCTAGTAGTGTTATATAATCATGTTATACCATATCATATTTCAGATGATCCAATCAAACAAATCATATACCGCAAAAATCAGAAAATCAGAATCAAATTCTAAAAACAATAAATCGTCTTTTCATGCAATAAACGGCGTCAAACGCCTTACAGACGAGTCGATGATAGCTATGCTATCAGTTTTGTTCAGATGCTCGTTTCCAGTCAGAAAACACATATCGTTTGCGAAAATTGGACACTGGACAGATTTCACCAGATTTGAACAACGTATACAGAAATCGTATCGTATACAATCCCCATATCAAGAACAAACATTAATCATATATATCAGTATATATACAGATTATATAATCATATGATCATCTCAATCATCTTAAATCATAACAGAACCATATATATGCATCATAACATATTATAAACAGCATATATAAGAACATAAACATGGCAGATGATAAATGGATTTTATATCCACTTGGAGCGTTCCATATCGGCTTAAATTGATTGACTTGGACCCAAGTTTGTTGTATTTTTTATGTGTTTTGTGTAGTTGTGCAGGGTTGTAACTATTGTTTAGTGTTGGTGTTTCTAATCATTATTAGAGTGGAATAAAGCATTGGAATGAAGATTGGACATTTGTGTTATGCTACCAAGGAGTTACATGCATCATGGTATTGAAGATGTTAGCTAATGCAAAAGAAACGGAGGAGAAAAGAGCAAATTTGTGTAAAATTCGGATTTCCGGGTATGTTGCGCAATCTACACTGTTTTGACCATATCTGGAGTTTTATAAATCCGAATTGAGCGATCTTACAGCTCACGCGAAGCCACAGAAGTTTTCTACAATCTTGGACAGAAAGTGAGGCGTGCTACGGCCTGGGAAGGGCGCTACGGCGCGGGAACAGTTCTGTCCACTCCAGAAATTGTCCTGAAAATCCTGATTCACTGTTTTGGCCATATCTGGAGTTCTAGAAGTTTGTTTTCAGTGATCTTACAGCTCACGCGAAGCTTGAGAGATTTTCTACAACATGGGATAGATAGCAGGTTCAGGAGATGTGCTGGTCAAAATCGTGCACGTATTCTTTGAGAACCAGGCTGGAAGATTACTGTTTTGTCCTTTTTCTAATTCTAATTGAATTTTAGGTAGTTTCTTGCACCCAAATTGAATTCTAATTGTAATAGAAGGCAATTTCTTGCTGGGCAAGACTTGGAGTGCCTATATAAACACATCCAACCCCTTGTAAATTAGACAATTAGACAATTAGATATCTTGTATATAATATAGCTTAGATCTGCAAGGAAGAAAATGAGAGAAGGATTCAACGCTCGTGACAGACAACGGATCTAGATATACTTCATCTTTTGTATCATAGATTGTTTTCTTAACTCTTGTTTTATTAAAATTATTACTTTCTTCCATATCTTGTTTGTTATCATGGTTTCACTTGATCCCATGATGACGAGCGGTTCAATTATGAACTAATCGTTGTCATGGGATTCTAACGGATTTACCTATGGAACTTAGTATCTTGATTGCTTAAAGATTTGTGTGTGATGTATATTTGATATCCTCGTATGGTTATGCTTAATTGATAGATGCATCATGAACATCTAATTTGTTAATCTCTTGTGAAGTGAAAGTGGATCTTGAGATTTAGAACTTGCCATGCTAGCATAGGTTCATAATTGTTTATCAATATGATTTGTGGTGTGAGATGAATATACTTATACTACCCTGTGGGATCTTTATGGATAACTTGTTCTTCAACCGTTATGTTTTCAAATTCTATAGACATATAGGGTCTAAGCATAATTGGTGTCTATTCATCTTCTATCTCTTTTGTGGATGTATGTTTATTTTGGTATACGTATACTGAGAGGTAGCGTGTACTTGTTTCATGTTGTCCGATCAGATATCATAACCATTGCTCATAGTGATTAAAGGTGTCAGATCTAAGCGAAGTATTTAATGAAGTTAGGATTCCATGTTTTTCTCGCATATAAGTAGTTAGTAATTTTTAGTTTGTTAATTTGTATCTTAGTTAATTATATTTAGTAAAAAAAACTTAATATTGTTAATTGTCTTAGTAGTGCATAATAACCATACATTGTTGCATAGGTACAAAACTGAATTGAAACCTAAGATCTCTGTGGGAACGAACTTGACTTCTATCTGTATTACTTGTGACCACCTACGCTTGCATGTTTTAGTGTAAACAAGTTTTTGGCGCCGTTGCCGGGGATCATCGGTGTTTTATTTTTAGTTTATGTGCTGGTCAATAGTGGTCGTTAGAGTTCACTGACTCGGATTGTTTCTTACATAGTTGTTTAGTTTTATGTGTTGCAGGTAGCAATGGAAGAACCAGCAGCGAAAGCATTGATGTATTATTCTCAACCAAAGATCAAGGACATCCAATTTAGCATTGTCAGGCCAGCTATTACAGCTAATAATTTCGAAATCAAGCCTAGCATAATTCAGATAGTGCAGAACTCAGTTCAGTTTGGGGTGCTCCGATTGAAGATCCTAACATGCACATCCGGAATTTCATTGAGATCTGCGACACTTTCAAGATCAACGGGGTGTCGGAAGATGCTATCAAATTAAGACTTTTCCCATTCTCTTTGAGGGATAAAGCTAAGGGCTGGTTGCACTCTCTACCAGCCGGTTCTATTACTACTTGGGAGGATCTTGCTCAGAAATTTCTCAATAAATTTTTCCCCATGGCAAAGACCGTAGCAATCAGGAACGCTATTACTCAATTTTCACAACAGTCTGAAGAATCTTTGTGCGAGGCTTGGGAGCGATATAAGGAGATGCTAAGGAAGTGTCCACATCATGGGATGCCTGAGTGGATGGTGATTAACTGCTTTTATAATGGTTTGGGTGCACAGTCAAGACCCATGCTAGATGTAGCATCAGGTGGAGCTTTATGGGCTAAGAGCTATGCGGAAGTTTATGAGCTAATTGAGATGATGGCTGCGAATGAATACCAGAATCCAACTCAGAGATTTTCACAAGGCAAATTAGCAGGAATTTTGGAAGTTCATACAGTCACAACTCTAGCAGCTCAGCTAGAGGCACTTAATAAGAAATTGGATTTTATGTCAAAGCATGGGGTGCCTCAAGTTGCTAGTGTTTGTGAGCTATGTGAGGGCGCGCATGAGACGAGTCAATGTGCCATATCTTCTGAATCGGCACAGTTTGTGAGCAACTTCCAGCAACCTTCGCAACCAGCTCCAGCCACCTATCATCCTAATTTCGGCTGGAGCAACAATCAAGATTTTCCGCAGCAACAGTTTCATGAGGATGATGGTCAATCTTCGAATGAAAAATCTGAATTGGATGAATTGAGGTTGATGATTGAAAGTCAGGCGGTATCTCTCAAGACATTGGAGAATCAGATTGGGCAAATTGCAAGTGCCTTTCTCAACGGACCGCAGGGAGTTCTTCATAGTGACACAGAGGTGAATCCAGGAAAACAAGATGACATGGAGCAGGTTAATGTCATAACACTCAGATCTGGAAAAGTCACGAACGATCAGAATTCAGCAATTGAGGATGAAGAAGGAATTCATGATCAGGATCCTATAGAAAAAGAAGAAAATTCTGTTTTGTCAGAACTTGTGGTGGATAGTGATGAGGAGGAAGAGTGTGAGTCACTCGGCTTGGCTGATCTCTGGGATTCTAAGGTGCTGATTGATGAGGTTGTTTCATGGTCAAATCTTGAGGATAGTACAATTGAGTCTTTTCTTGAGGAAGACAAATTCCAAGGTGAGGTGAGTGTTCACAAGCCATGTAAGGAATTTGATCATGTTAGGATGGTGGATGATTTGGAAAGGGCACTATTTGGGACAGACACTGTTGAGCTGCACAAATTTCAAAAATTGGTATGTGCGTACCAAGAGGCTGAAGAACATGGGAAAGATGCAGGTCTTCTACTTGTCTCAGATTATAAAGATGGAGGTAGCGCATTAGAGCAAATGGAGGAAGTTCTCGTTGAGGAACCAAAGGCTTCAGCAACTTACATTTACCCTCCTCCATTATATTCAAGCGAAGCCCGCGAGTGTGTGTTATTCTACAAATTGGCAGATTTTGGGACAACCGATGAAGGCATTGGAATAGGACATAGTTGTTATACGAATAGGCCAGGCAAGGAGAAGGGGCAGAAAGTGTGCCACCGTGATGACGATGAAGTCTCACGAAGAGAGGACCAAGCAAACTATTATCATCCTTAATGGAGGCTTGGAAGTAACGTCAAGCTATTAACGTTAAAGAAGCGCTTCTTGGGAGGCAACCCAAGCATTGTTGTATACTGGTATGTTTCTACTTTCCCTCGTATTTACTTCCATTCAATGAGGACATTAAATATTTTAAGTTTGGGGGTGGTTTGAGGGATAAGTAGTGTATATATATGTGATTGTTAGTCATTGTGTTCATGAATGATTTCATGCTTTGCATATTAGTATTAGTAAATTATGCATTTATGTTCGTGTTATCTACGTTTGTTTCATATAGGACATTCTGTTTTTATATATCATGTGAGTTCATTGCAAACATGCTTGATAGGAATTTTGTGTTGTTGACGCTTTTTGATTGAGAAGTGATATGTTTTGTTCTTGTGCACACACATACACTAGTAAGTTGAAGCTAGTAGACTTATTGAATGTTGTAAGTAATTAGAAGGATATGAATATGTGCAAGATGATTTAGTTTGCATGCTTTGAATACAAGTAGGTGCGTTAGAGAGATTTTTGCTTGGGATTGAGTATGTTTTTCCTACCAAGTGAGATTTTGAGCCTTATTGCATATGTGTTGCATATTATTTGTTTTCCTGAGTGTCCACGGATTGTTTGCATTGCTAGCAGTTGTTTGAGGTCTTTCTTGAAACGCATGACATTATTTGACGATTAAAATGATAAAGGCATTTAGGAATAACCGCATATTTTCCCATATTACCACACCATGTTTACATGATCAATTATTTAACCCGTTGAGCTTAATCCTATTTTTTCGGTGACATACCACATTACTTGCCTAGACCTTTTTCTTGTATTGGCCTTACATTAATTTGAACCCACATTGTCAAAGGCTAGTAGGGTGCTTAAGGGAGTAATAAGGTGAGCAAGGAGGGGTTTATTGTTGGTCATAATTTTGGGGGAAATATTGAAATTTGGGTTTGGTTGTTGCTTGATAGTCGGCATGTGTAATAAAATCGTGGGATCATTGTTATTGTCAATATTATTGTTGCTTTAGATCTCGAGAAAAAAAAGAAAAAAAAATATAGAAAAAAAAACAGAAAAAGAAAAAAAAAAGAAAAAAAATATTATGAGAGCGTGTTTGTGTTTGTTGTGATCCTACTTTAGTCGAATGTTTTTGTTGGAAGAAAAATAGTAAAAGTATGTGGGGGAAAAATAGGGTGTTGTGTATGATTCATCACGGTACTTACTAGCTTTTGACACTTCACCTGTTTTGGCTTATTTGACATACCTTGTCCCTAGCCCCGTTACAACCCAAATAAAGACCTTTTGATTATCGTCATTGATGTATGTTGTGTTAAGAGTTAGATTGATACCAAATGTCAAGCATGCTTATGATTTTGTTGGAATTGAGTGATACACTTACCCTTGTTCTTGAGTGAATATTCTTTTGTGAGTGGATTGTGAGTGTTTGCTTGTTTTTGCATATGAGATCCCGAGTTTTGTCTCAAAGATGTACTCTTGTAGGCTTAGCATGTTTACTAACTTATTCTTACACTTGACATGGACTTGTGAGAACTTATGCATATTCATTGAGTAGACTATGTGAATACTTGCACTTTCGACACCAAGACATTGCGTATTTAATTTGATTCTTAAGTTGATATGGCATGAGAGGATCTGAAGGTATGGTAGGATATTAATTGCATTTTCATATTAGTTGCATTCATGCATTGCATTGGATTTTGTGGGTACATTCGCTATAGGCCCTCACGAGACCTTACTCGTCCACTAGGGCTGCCTAGGGGTTTAAAGGGCTTGTTGCATATGCCAAATGCAACCGTGATCACCTACGGAAGTGGTACTAGTTAGTTAATTAGTTGTAATTGTTTATGCTTGAGGACAAGCATCGGTTTAAGTTTGGGGGTGTGATAAGTGGATTTTATATCCACTTGGAGCGTTCCATATCGGCTTAAATTGATTGACTTGGACCCAAGTTTGTTGTATTTTTTATGTGTTTTGTGTAGTTGTGCAGGGTTGTAACTATTGGTTAGTGTTGGTGTTTCTAATCGTTATTAGAGTGGAATTAAGCATTGGAATGAAGATTGGACATTTGTGTTATGCTACCAAGGAGTTACATGCATCATGGTATTGAAGATGTTAGTTAATGCAAAAGAAACGGAGGAGAAAAGAGCAAATTTGTGTAAAATTCGGATTTCCGGGTATGTTGCGCAGTCTACACTGTTTTGGCCATATCTGGAGTTTTATAAATCCGAATTGAGCGATCTTACAGCTCACGTGAAGCCACAGAAGTTTTCTACAATCTTCGACAGAAAGTGAGGCGCGCTGCGGCCTGGGAAGGGCGCTACGGCGCGGGAACAGTTCTGTCCACTCCAGAAATTGTCCTGAAAATCCTGATTCACTGTTTTGGCCATATCTGGAGTTCTAGAAGTCCGTTTTCAGTGATCTTACATCTCACGCGAAGCTTGAGAGATTTTCTACAACATGGGATAGATAGCAGGTTCAGGGGATGTGCTGGTCAAAATCGCGCACGTATTCTTTGAGAACCAGGCTGGAAGATTACTGTTTTGTCCTTTTTCTAATTTCAATTGAATTTTAGGTAGTTTCTTGTACCCAAATTGAATTCTAATTGTAATAGAAGGCAATTTCTTGCTGGGCAAGACTTGGAGTGCCTATATAAACACATCCAACCCCTTGTAAATTAGACAATTAGACAATTAGATATCTTGTATATAATATAGCTTAGATCTGCAAGGAAGAAAAGGAGAGAAGGATTCAATGCTCGTGACAAGCAACGGATCTAGATCTACTTCATCTTTTGTATCATAGATTTGTTTTCTTAACTCTTGTTTTATTAATATTATTACTTTCTTCCATATCTTGTTTGTTATCATGGTTTCACTTGATCCCATGATGACGAGCGGTTCAATTATGAACTAATCGTTGTCATGGGATTCTAACGGATTTACTTATGGAACTTAGTATCTTGATTGCTTAAAGATCTGTGTGTGATGTATATTTGATATCCTCGTATGGTTATGCTTAATTGATAGATGCGTCATGAACATCTAATTTGTTAATCTCTTGTGAAGTGAAAGTGGATCTTGAGATTTAGAACTTGCCATGCTAGCATAGGTTCATAATTGTTTATCAATATGATTTGTGGTGTGAGATGAAAATACTTATACTGCCCTGTGCGATCTTTATGGATAACTTGTTCTTCAACCATTATGTTTTCAAATTCTATAGACATATAGGGTCTAAGCATAATTGGTGTCTATTCATCTTCTATCTCTTTTGTGGATGTATGTTTAGTTTGGTATACGTATACTGAGAGGTAGCGTGTACTTGTTTCGTGTTGTCCGATCAGATATCATAACCATTGCACATAGTGATTAAAGGCGTCAGATCTAAGCGAAGTATTTAATGAAGTTAGGATTCCATGTTTTTCTCGCATATAAGTAGTTAGTAATTTTTAGTTTTTTAATTTGTATCTTAGTTAATTATATTTAGTAAAAAAACTTAATATTGTTAATTGTCTTAGCAGTGCATAATAACCATACACTGTTGCATAGGTACAAAACTGAATTGAAACCTAAGATCTCTGTGGGAACGAACTTGACTTCTATCTGTATTACTTGTGACCACGTACGCTTGCGTGTTTTAGTGTAAACAGCAGATTCGCAAAACATGCATACTCGCATCATATACAGTTAACACGTAACCAAATCAACCCCTTATACACGTAGCTCTGATGCCATTGTTGGGTTCCAAGGAATAAAGCGCAGCGGATAAACGTAAATAAAACAAAATTTTCGAAACCCAAACCAGGATCCATGTATAATTCCGGGCAGATTATGGAGATAACGAATCATACCTATTAAGATCTTGTTTCACGAACTCAACGGAGATCCTTGCTTGTAATCACCACACACAGTCCTTGCGTCAAGATCCGTGTCTCTAAGGTAATCCACACGAACGTCCGACCGTCCAACAATCCGAGGAGCCATGTACTAGCCCGCGAAGAACAGCCTCTCTCTCTCTCTCTAGCCTCTCGAAGATGGAGTTGCTAGGGTTTTTGTCAAAAACGATTTAATGACTCTTAACCCTAAAGTAATACATCATTATGTATTTATACGAGAGAAATAATGGGCTAAAATCAAAAAACCGAATTGGGCTTCCTTAAACCCAATTATATTTCTATTCTGATTTTATTATTGGACTTCCTTAAATCCAATTCTGTTCTTACTTTATTAAATTCGAATTTGCTTAGATAATTAATTAGGGCCAGTCCAATTAATTAAATAGCCAATTCTCAATTTAATAATGATTTAATTTAAATTCTTAATTTAAATTAAAACTCCTTTTAAGACGTTCTAAGTGTGTGACCCTATAGGTTATTATTACGTTGGCAATAATTTTAATATCTAATAAAATTATAAACAATGAGCGGTATCTAGTAATACATCATTGCTACCCAAGTAATAATAATAATCGGTGATTCAATTTAAACCTTTTGTGATTAATGTTTCTGTGTAATATAATCCCTTTAACCAAATATTATAGATTAAACTCGAGGCATGTGTTTAGTCATCCTCTTCAACATTTAATCCGGGTTTACTTGATCCATGAGTAGACTATTAAAACAAATCATTATTTGAGCACGGCCATGCATTTTATAGTCTCACTCAATCAAGAGGCCAATAATATCTCTCCTAATTCTAGGAGGGTTAAATCCTTTATCTATCATTCATATTTCTCATACTACTCATGATATACCCGATGTCCACTTTTATCATCACCCGGTCAAAGGTAACTTTTAATGTAGTCAAAGTATATTAATCCTCGTATAGAAATATAATGACTCAAGTCAAAGGACCATTACACCATTATCACTGTGAGTCTTTCTTATGACTTTATTAAACATGAAGAATCTCACTGTGGGTCTGTCCAGTACCATGTACCCCTACATGTACCTATGTTTTTGACTTTAGTATCTCCACACTTATAACCAATGAGATGTGGTTATCTATCAAACAACATACTAGTCTATATATTATTATTGTCCTGATATAATAATAATCGACTAGGGACCTTTAAGAATATGATATATTATATAATCTCAAGTTCAAGTCATGTACTTGAACTATACAATGTGTATCATGATTCTAAGGACATTTATTATGCTAACAAATATATCGCAGTAATTAAAGTCATAATAAATACATTTATTTAATAATCAAATGACATAAGGTTTATTTAAGAAACAATGTATTACCTCTAGGGCACCTACACTAACACAAACACCAATACAGGGCACACACACAACCGATTGATTAGTTGACAAGATCCACCAAAGCGCGGTCAAACACTATTCAAGTATTACTTCTACTTCTATCAAATCAATAAGTAAAAGCAAAACAAGAACACACACAATATTTGACGTGGAAACACTCACGCCCCAAACTTGTATTATTAATCAAAACGGTTATCAATAATACATCAAAACAATAACATCTTAACGGTGTCCCAAACCCTGATACTTGAGCCAACAATGCTCAAGTATCTCCCAAACAATACTTAAGACTACATCTCTTAAGCTTTCACATCCATCATACAAATACAATATGACTATGTACATATAGCCATCCAAACTTAGTCACCAAGACTTACCATACTTGTTCTACAAGCCTTCCAATTCTTGGCATCTAATTACCCAACTTAGTGATCAAGACATACCATATATAATAATTGTCCACACATACAATTATTATCTTACCCATATATATCTTGAATCACCCAAGCCCATAACATCACATTGGTTTGAAACCCAACATAATATTTAATCTTATATTTTCCTACCTCTCTTCCAAGTTAATCTTCTATGTGTAGGTGGGCGCTTAGCACATCAAAATGTGACCTAACTCTAAAGCAGAGAATTTTTTTGGATAGTTATGTTATAAATTTGAAATACTTGATTTAATATATTTATTTTGTTTGATTTAAACTTGTGACTTACATTTTTATTTAGTATTGTGTTTCAATAATATAATTATGGATATAGTTTGGATTTTAGATTGCTAATTAAATTTACACATTGAAATACTAGATTTTAACTTCTAAAGTGTTATTTTCTACTCATCTTAGGTTTTCTCTCTTTTCTCTCTAGTCTCAAAGCAGCCGCCTCCCTTCTCTGTTCTTTAACCAGCGGGGCTTCCACCGGTTTTTCCGATGGAAAGCCCCAAATTCTTTCTTTTGTTTTGTTTGATTTGTCTCTTTCAATAATCTCCCTTTTTGGTTAAGGATTTCTATCCTTTTGGTTTGCTTTGGATTGTTTTCTAGATCTACATTATCGGAGCTTCCGGTTTTCTCTCTTCTTCGATTCAAGCGGAGCTTGTTGGATTCGAGAGTTAACCGCCTATCTTGTGATTTCGTTTGTCAGATCTAAGTTTTTTTGGATTTTCTTTTGCATTTTCAGTTTGTTTTTATTTCGGTTTTCGGCTTGTATTCTTCAGTTTGGTTTCTCTACTTTGTGAGAAGTTTGTTATTCGCTTCTTGATTGTGAGCGGGGGGTCTTGATTTAGTGATGAAATTTTATATGGGATTGCAGTTCTGGTCGATAGCTCAAACGATAGCTCCATCGGGGCATGATGAAGAGGGTACCAATAATCCAACGAGGATGCATGAAGTGGGTACTTGTATTTGTATATACATTATCTTCAAAATATCGTTTAACTGTCTTATCATGAGAACAGGCGATTTTGCAATTTATTGTTTGTTCGACTCAATCATTGCTGTAGATTCTGTATGGCTTTTTATTATTGAATTAACACCTTTGTTCTTCAAAAAAAAAAACTTCTAAAGTGTTATTAAGTTTTTTGAAATGGTGAATGATATATACATAATTAATTTGTTATATTTTTAAAATAAATGGAGCCGTGGATATCCGAAATTCAATCCGTTTATCCATTAGCTAAATGAATTAGATATGGATCGACCTCTAAAATATCCGAGGTGTGATCCGATCCGAATCTGCTAAAATTAAATGGATTCGAATATGGATTTAGGCTAATCCGAGTCGAATCCGACCCGTTGACATGCCTAACTACAAACATCACGTTTCACTAGAAGAGCAATGTTATGTATCCCGAATATTTTCCCAAAAATATTCCCGAAAGACGTAGTATAGCACATGGCTCATTTTAATTTTTGGGGGCATATAAATACACACGAGATCCCATATTATTCTCGGAAAATTATCAATTATATAAGTGCAACATCAACATTTGGGAAAGAATTTGGGAACTTCTTGGAAGTACCTATCATTTCCAAGAAAAATTATATTTTCCTGGCAATGCGAGAATTCTTCACTCGAGTATACACCTAAAATGAATGGATCCCGGCTACAACATACAATTTTTTATAAATTTACGCAAGTATAGAAATTTTTAACCGGAAGTCGGTTTATGACACCCCATCTTTTACATAAATTTATACACACTTTCTTAACCATCGAATCAATTTTGTTCATACAACCCAGATTAACTTTATCAAATATAGGTGCGGTTTATGGCAACCGTTTGCCATAGTAGTGTTACAAAACATAATGCCATAGTAATGTTACAAAACATAATGTTTCATAGGGATTGGATCAACCATCCAAGGCTTCTGATTTAAAAAATATCAATTTCTACGATACGGAAAAATTACCAAAATGCCTCCGATCCTCGTATCCCAGAAAGTTTTCGCACTACGGTATGTCTCTTTAATACATTCGTTTCTTTCTTTTTCTTTCTTTGACAGGTTGCATATAAAAACCATCGAAGTGGGCTTGTCATTTGCTCCGCTTTATGCTTTTTAGTAAATCATGGAATATCTTTTTTATTTTTATTTTTTTCTTTTTAATTCCTTAAATATTTTTTAAATATCATTTAAAATATTTTTGAAATAGTACAAGCTAGTACCACGAAAACTTTATGCGGTATGTGTAGATTTTTGATATGAAAATAAGGGGCATTTTGGATAATTTTCTCGTACCGCGGAAAGTTTCTACGATAGGAGAGCCATAACGCGGAAGGTTTCTGCGATACTCTACGAATTATTTTTAAATCAGGACCATTGCATAGTTGAACCAACGCTTATAAAACCATATCTTACCAAACAATAACCGTTTGCAGGAGATCGGGAACCATCAAATATACTGCGTTCTTTCCTCTTAATTACATTTAAATCTCTAAATCTCTCTTTCATTATTTTTTGATAATATCATTATTTTTCTTTATTTTGATTTTACCTTTTTTATCCAGAATTCAACATAGCTCTACAATCCATTTACGTAATATTTATTGAATAATCATCATGAAACAAAACACTAATTTTATAAAATTCTTAAAATCCCATAAAATTGACGACTAAATTCACAATTGTTTTTGAACGAATAATCATTTAGTTTTTCAAATACTCTTCGAACAAATAATCATCTAGCTTTCTAATACAAATTTAAATTGATAACTAAGAAAAGTAATGTTCACATTTGTTTTGTTTATTTTTTCCTTAAATTCAATATCTAACTATGGTTTTAGTTAGCTATCAAAATTTATGCTTTTAATTATATGTTGTACTTTCATATTTAGAAAATGTAAATATTTACAAACGTATCGTAATTATATTTTCTTTAGATACGAATGACTAAATTTTAATTATTTGGACTATAAAAATTTTTGTTTTTTGAAATTATTTAATAACACAATTTTGAAAATTATTTTTTGTAGATAAAAATGAAAAAGAAAATAAAAGAGAAAATCGAGTAACTGCAAATTTAGGGGGAGGTATTGTATTAAGACATTTAAAAACTTTTAATAATTTTAAAAGTCATGAGATATTCAATTTTAACATTTAAAAAGTGTTTAAAAGTAAGATTTTTAATAATTTTAAAAGTCATGAGATATTCAATTTTAACATTTAAAAAGTGTTTTTGTATGGTGTTATTAAATTAAGACTTTTAAGAAGTATTTAAGGTGAATTTAAATATTTATATACTCTTTATAAGTATCGTGTTATTCAAAAAATCAACGACTTTTAATGATAATGACTTCCAATGACTTTTAACAAAAATTTTAACTATATCTCTTGAAAAAAAAAGTTATGAACTTTTTCATAAAAAGTGACATGACTTCTAATAATTCTGTAAAAATCAAATTGAATTTGAGTAACTCAATATAAATTGTTAAAAATATGTAAAATTCTTGAAAGTCATTGACCTCAAAATAGTCATTCAAAATACTGGCACACCACCCATCAGGAAAAGCTGTTTGTTTTCAAACTGACTACAATTTATAACAATTTTATAAAAATAGTGTTTTTCCCCATGATGGATATTATGTGAATGGATTATTACACGGAATTCGTGGGAAAAAATAAAGATAAAAGCAAAATGAAGAAAAAGATTATATTACTGAAAGAAGAGATCAGTAGACAGATATGATGATGTAATTAAGAAAAGAAAGCGCGCACTATATTTGATAAAGTTAATCTAGACCGTATTAACAAAATTGATCTGATGGCTAAGAAATTGTGTAGAAATTTGTGTACAAGATGGGATGCCATGGAACGACCGCCTATGCTTGCCTATGATTCGCACTATAGTGAACTTTAATTTATTGGATAGAATAAATCGTGAACTATAAATGTGCTGGGCTGCCAACAATATAAAACCTTTTCCACAAAGTTACAAGGTAAAAAAAATCTAATGTTCACACATCTTCTAAGTAAACTAAAGCAGCTATACAAGGAAAAACTGCTTGCATAATTTTCCAAGAGTTCTGGGACCTTTTCTCCCTTCGAATTGTTGGCAGTATTAAATGCAATGAGCAATTATTATGGTGAAAAATGGGGTACAAGCCATGTAACTTCCATATTTTAAGAAGATCTCTTGCAGTGATTTTCAAGCCACTCCATTGTAACACTTTTTGGCCTCTCAAGTGGTAACCCAAGTGCTCTGTCCCATATCAACTGCACGTTAAAAGAAAAAAAAGTAAACAGGGTCAAGTTGAGGACCAAAAATCAATAAAAGTACATGCTAAACAACAATAGATAACATACCTGAGAGCAAATGCCAATAGCCCTCGACACTCCAAAGAGAACAGTATAATATCTGATCATAATTTAAATATTGTCAGCTTTTACAAAAATAGGATAGGAAGCTAATGGTAACCAGCAGAAAATTACCTTGCTTCTGTCAGGCCATAATGATTTAGCAGTACCCCACTATGGGCATCAACATTTGGCCAAGGGTTCTTTACCTATTAGTATGAGAAACCCAAATTAACACCATGCTTGATCGAAACCATAAGAATGAACACAAATGTGATATATTTTACTGCCTTATGCCAAATAGAGCAAAATGTTAGTAGACCAACAAATTCCATAGAAAGAATGTTATTTAAAGTGAGAATGTGAAGATATGTCTATCATGCAAGGGACACAGTTTCGATTAGAAATTACAAGGTGACATGACAATATGAAATGATCGAGAAGATTTCACTTTCAGCTTATTTGTTTTGGTAAAACTTCAGTCCTAAAGGGGGAAATTAGGAGGAAGGCAAGGCCAGGAACAGGGCAATTATCTGACAACTCCATTCAATGCATGTCAATTTGTTAAAGTCATAATGCCGCACATTTTCAAGTTTTTAGAAAAATATAATTCATTGATACAGGTCAACTATCAATTCAGAACTGCTTTCATACAATCATATCAGAGACTCTTTTTGTTGACTGCAAAAATAGTTTACTTACCTTGCCAAGTTCTGTAAGAATTGGAGGCACCACTTCAAAGAGCTTTGAAACCTATACATAAAAGCAAAAGAGAGGAAAATAAAGGCCAACTACATTATCAGTTATTGTCATACAATACATCAGATGCATCAGTTAATAAAGGCTCAAGGGGCTAACCAGTTGGAAGAGTGGATCATCAGGCAAATGCTTTAAAGCAAACTCTCTTTGACACATGTATCTTGGATCTGTGTTACGCAGCACACCATGTCCAAATCCAGGAACAACCTGCAGTTTACAGGAGATAATGATGAGATGCAAAGCATAATCAAATGTATTTTTCCCTGGTTTTGACTACCGCTATCCATGTAGATATTTTTCTGGGCAAGGTTTAATCCATTTGATTTTCAGAAAAAAGCTGCTACCAGGTTCTTCATTTGCAAGTTACAACAATTTGAGTGAAGTACAAGTGAAAATAGAACATGACAAATGAATAAAAGAACACCAGCATTTAACAAGAGTAAGATGGGACTATGTTGTCAAAAGGGAAACACAACCTTTCCGCTGTTCAAGGTTTTCCAAATATAATCTTTCAACTGTTCGGTGGTTACGTTTTCTCCGCACTCCAAAACCACAGACTTGATCCATAGCAAAACTTCCTGTACCCACAAGATGGTTAAATAAGACGCCGATGATGTCAGCAACAAGAATCATAATATAACATCTCACTAAATTTAGCAAGAACAATCACATAATACATATTTTCTAAGCTAATTTAAACAAACCACAACAGTGGCATTATAATTCCAATTAACAGCTCAAACCTCGATATATATAAAAAAGAGACCATAATGTTTAAAAAGTATGGCAACAAACATGGGGCAAACGAAAAAATATTATGCATTAGAAGGTATGGAATAAACACTAGAGTATCTTATTTAAATATACTTATTTCTTATGTTGGTAAAGGTCAATTACAGATATTTTCCACCGAGGCTTTAAACCTTGACCTCTATTACAAAAAAAAAAAAAAAAAGAACAAGAAGAAGAAAGAAAGAAAGAAAGAAAGAGGAGAGAGGGGTATCCACAGTATTAGGTGCCGGCTGGTTCATGGGATTTGAATCGGATTAATGGGAATTTTAAACAAATTCAATACAAAAATGTATTAGAATCTCACTTCCATTCCCATTTACCTGCTTCAAATCCCATCAAAGAAAGGGCCCAATAATGTTCTCAACCTGAGAAGCACAAAAAAATGATTTGTGAATCATCTACATCTAGTTTCTTAAATCGTACTCCACTAACAAATTATAAGACACGACAGCAGCCAGTCAACCACTACAAAGCTGGCAATGATGAGAACTGAAAGATTCACTAGATTCCATATGGGATACTAGCTTTTTTTTTGGAGGGGGGGGGAGGGACTGATAGGACAATGTAAGATCAGAACCAAAAATTCATATACATGTAAATATCATGTTCAAGTGCCATGACTGCTGATTTAGAAACCAACAAAATCGTTTTATTTATTTGGGAGGGTAGCTATAGTAAGTCTATTTTCACTCCAAGATATTATTACAGTTCTAAATTCAGGTTTATGCTTCTTCTAACCAAGTAAAGTGATCATCTCACATAGCGAGGGAAGTCGCACAATAATGGGAAATTTTAAAATCAATCTAGTTTAATATAAATAGCCTATATATACTCTTAATAAAGGAAATTAGACCACAAGGAATACAATGATTTTATTATTATTACTAGTAAACATTGTATCTTCTTTTGTGATCAGATATGACACCATGTCTACCAAAAGTAGTACAACATTAAAATAGGCAGCATTTTAAAATTTAAGCATGATAACCTTTCCACACATGTCAAAACTAACAAATTAAGGTAAATGTGGTAATATTTTAATGGAGAGATACACACGAGAAAGTGATAATAAGTATTATACCTGATTTGCCAAACCATGAAGCGGTCCAGCTAAACCATTCAATGCAGCTGCAAAAGAAAGGTACGGGTCTGAAAGGGCACTTGCAACCTGTATCAAGCATGAAAGGTTTATCAGATTTTTGGTTTACAGGGAATTGGGCATATAGTATGCCTTTATACGAGCACTAACATTTGAAGGATAAAAGGTAAAACGAAATAAGCACTATTAAATTTAGTTTCAGGATAACAAAAAGATGGTTAAGTTTACACATTGATATAAAAAGACAGCATGGAAAAGCAACAAGTCACTTACTAGATGACCAGTGTGAGCACTAACGTTTCCACCTTCATGATCACTGTAACAAATAATGATACACCAGTCAATTACCAACAAAGTGATGCTGTTGCTTTGTGTGCACATATAGCAGAAACAACAGCTGCACCAAATAATATTAAAAAGAATACTAGGTTACACAGAGCACAAACTTACGTATGAATAGTAACATAAAGCCTCATAAGCTCTTGCATGCTGGGACTATCATAACCGAGCATGTGGGCAAAATTTGCACCATAATCTAGAGAATCATCCGTGGATATACTTTGTCCATTCTTGAACATCCTTCAAGACATATGAAACAAGTCAATCCAGATACAAAGCCAATATATATGTATCTAGGTGGGTAATCAATCAACCATATAAGGAGAAATTCTTTATCCAGTACTGCAAGTGCATACTACAAACATGCAAAGCACATTCATGAACATAGATAGGCGATATGCACACACATAAATTTAATACCACATCAAATACTTGAATTAGATAGTTTAAATTCAAAATATTGTAATGTATTCACATATATACACACACACACATATGTTAATATTAACACTTCGATTTAGAAACGAGTGTCATATTGAAAACTCTGATTTCCCACAGGGAATCCACATAAAATAATACAATTTTCATCGGGAAACTTACAAGACAGGGAAACACTAAACAATGCAATTTGAACAAAAGGCAAAGTACATGACTTAGACCCCGTACTATTGGACCTAAGCATGTTGCACAAAGCACAGAAGACAAGATAGCTCTAAAGGACAACTTTTGTGGAATTTGATAGTAAGACAAGTATTAGAAAATAAGGGTATCTACAAAATTCACATACCTGCGATAGACATAAGCTGCTACAACTGGTAATTGAGCAATCAAAGTAATAGAGTCCTCGTATGTTGGCTCCCAATACCTAAAAGATTATAGTTTTAACATATGTTTATTGTGGAAAGGGGGTTTGGTGATCAAAGAATTGCCAAGAACCAACTCACTTTGTTTTGTGGATCCCTTTCTCATATGCCTTCTGAAATTCACTTTGAACCTGGAAACAGAAGTGATAACATATGAATAAGTTCTTGAGAATGACAAAGAGGCAAGCATAACATTTAGCTTTCAACTTTTCATAATAAAAATGAAAAGAGAATTTTTGAGGTCAAAATAGAACACAAACAGTGGAACACTGGCAATTAAATTACTTGATTAACTATATTCAGTGTTACATATATTAAGGTTCAAAAACTCTAGAATATATAAAGATCTATCAATTATAAAGAGAGTACATTCATTTAAATTAAACAATGAAACATAGATCAGTTAATAAACTAAAGATGTAATGGGACATTTTTAAACTAATAATATATGCTACTTATCTAAAACTATAGTCAGTAAATTATAACAATTAGAAAGTACATCTACAATACTATACTCAGCAATTTTTTGTTGGTCGAGGGAGTTCAACAATGGACCACTATAAACAAATTAATAATCAACCTGGAGGGCCATGACACCAGTTGTAAATTGAGTCATTGGATGAGCTGTAACAGGTAACGCATCGATGGTTTTAAATACATGATCTGAAACAACCATTAGAGATTATCAATATACTGGCATGCATAGCGCAATCAAAATACAAAAATGACAGTAATAATATACTGCCATAACATGACTATGAACTGTCAGAAACTAAATCACCATCAACATATTTTAAGATTATCGGTCATTTATTTAATGTAAAAGATTTCATGTACCAAGTGTCTGGACCAGCATCATGTGCCTTGGTCATTTACCTGATGTAATATAAAGGAAAAAATGGATCCAACTTATAACAGCAGGGAAAAGAACTATCTGAAAGGAATGCGTACTTTATCAATCCAGCGATTTTTCTATGTATATAAAATTAGATATAATGTATAAACATGCCCTTGGTTGCAAAAGGGGAGTAGGATTTGACAATATTCTTTTAAGTTAGAATTCAGGCAAGTGGCTTATATTTTAAATTTCTAACTCTAATAAAAATAAACGGGTAAAGGAAAGATATACATACTATACAATGAAAAGATCGAAAGAATAAAATCACAATGCAAAACTGTGACTACCCAGCTTTACTACCTTATTCCTTTATTTTTGGTCAACACTCAACGAATTCATGAAGATGATGCATATGTTGACAACTTTAAACGAACAAATACAATGGGAAATTAATTTGGAAAAGTCCATATAGATAAACAGACGAACATATTGACTGTTTGAGAAAACCGTGATATGTAAGGTAATTGCACGAACTAAGAGTCACTTGGATGCACATGCAATGTGTGTGTATATATACTATCAACACTATTAAACATTTGCTCTTATGTAATAAATACTTTTCATATTGATAATGGAATTATGAACCTGGTACAGCAGCACGACATCGCAACTCTGCGGATAATGCATCTACTTGCTCTCTAGTTGGCACCTGTGTATTTAAGGAGGTGGAAATAAGTTTCCTAAGAAGTAAAATGTGTTTCTGTGAGATATATTGCATAAAGTGTCGCATCATGCCATTGCAACTTAAAAACGCAGAAAGCGAAGATGCATCAAAACATAGAGAAAAATAAGTTCCAATTAGGTGACATGCTGATACATAATATATAACCACAGTATAGATAACCACTATAAGAGTAAAGCCAGCAGTTCAGCTAGAACGATCCCTAAAGGAACTCCAGCTTAAACTCACAGATGACACTTATTAGACAAATTCAGACTTCTTATTTCTTTGCCAGCAATATCAGGAATTAACATTATATACTATGTAGCCATAGTTTGTCATTAGAGTATAAGTCTTTACGATATTCTATTTAACTACCTTTCCAGTTAAAAGAAGCCAGAGGAGACCCTCGGGCAAGGGTTCTCCACCAGGCTTTGCTCCTGGTAATAGCTTCTGACATTCAGGTATCGACAAGCCCCTAAAGCGAATCCCCTGATAAAGAGAGAAAATGCTAAATTTCAATACACAAGTAATACAATATTTCCCCCATTTAACATGACACCTGGCTACTAATGAAGGTCTTAAGAACATCAAACCAAACAAGTCAGTCACCATGCATATACCTCTTCTGGGTCAAGTAAAGAGGTTTCCCACAGAAGTCCTGTCATTCCTCTCATACCGCCAAGTACCTTTGCAATTAGGAAAAAGTTACAATGAATGATAGCCATCAGATTTTATAAAGATAGTTGAACAATTCATACAGTACAAGATACTTGCATACACATCTACATATATATTGCAATGGCGAATCAGAAAATTAATATGATATACCATATCAACAGTTATGTTTCCCAGTTGAACCTTTCCATGTTCTGCTTTGAGTTTTTTAATGCGCTCCTGTAGAAAAACACAAATATATGATAAAGAGGAACTTCACAGTCATATTAATTTTAGGAAAGTGCTGGTATTGTTAAAACAGATCAAAATTGGTAAACACCATGAAGCTATATTGGTTTTCATTCCTTATACTGATTCAGATGGGAAATAAATTAGAGAACATATTTAACTTATCAAACTAACTGCTCATTTGGCTAACCTTAAAAAGTTACTCTACCGTTTTTGCTTTTCGAGTTATTTTCTTAACTTCTACGTAAAGGTATTTTCATACTTTGAAGTTAATATCAGTTTGGATATTTTATTAATCATATATACATTAAAATACGATGTAAAATGTAACAAAAAACACTACAAGTTACATTAAAGAATAGTAAATATTAAATTTTTTCAAGTCAAATTTAAGCGAGTAACTTAAAAAAGTACCTTTTTCCTATTTCTAAGAATCAAACTTTGAAGTCGGTTTTATGTTACTTTAAATTTTCACCTTTTTTGCTAATTACTGAGCAGACCATTTTTACTTATAAAGTAAAACAAGAAATACAAAAATTAAAGCTGGCCAAGTTTAGGATGTACAAATGACACAAGCATAACAAAACAATTTGTGTACAGTGATTTATAATACTATTCTAAATTTCTAATCAAATGTACCTGCTGTTCTGGAATCAACTCCTTCAGCTGAGAACGAAGATCCTACAAAATAAATATACATAACATGAGACTATGAGTGATACCACAAATTAAACACTTTTGAGCAGTTTATAGCTGCCCAAACACACTGATGTTCATCGCAAAGTTAGACTTAAAAAAACTTTCTTATACTACTAATTGTTGACTTCTCAATCTGAATAACATCTGACATAATGAAACCACCATCAGTATATCACTCAACTTTATCACAAATTATATTCTTAAGTTTTTCTCTTGTCGACAGAAAAAATTTTTAATCATCACTATGAACACCAAGTATCTCACTCAATGACAAGTATATGAGTTCCAGGGTAACTCTAAATTACAGTGAACAGTTCTAATCCATGTAAAGTCAGCTTTCAGGTATAGTTACTATGCAGACATTATATCAATATTATCACCTTCACACCCTTTGGGATCCTTTCTTTCTATTGACCAACTTAATAGTAATCCCTTAAAAACATATCAATGACAAAGTCAATACACGCGTACTCTTTCATATGTCATATATGTCAATTACAACTAACAACACAGATTATCATTTCTGTGAATACATATACTCTTCAATGCCTCACATATTATTCTGTGTCCGGACAAATTGATTCTTCTATCAATATTTAAATCATATAACAAGGTCATTAAATGATGGCTATCTAGCAATATATAGCAGCGTCTATGAGTTTCATAAGTTAAAATTACTAAACCAAATCGAAGCCACCAACAAAAACTCCTTAAAACAAAATTTCATTTAACTACATTATCATTAACTCTTTAGAACGATAAATTATTCTCAGTTTCTCAAACTCACTCAAAATTATAACGAAAACTTCTAAAAATATAATTTGTGCCAAAACAACTAGCATATATACACTGTCCAACAGCAATTACATAAATGAAACAATTAACGCAAAAGAGAGAATCATTACGAGATCAGAAGCAGAGGTTTGCACTTGAAACCAACGCATTGTATTACTGAGGTTCGATTGCTGAACCTGTCAAAACAAATTCATCATAAAACAACAAGAAAAAATAAATCCAAAAAATCAATAGCGCATCATACAAACACAATCGTATAAACATACAAAACAACAACAATATGTAACTTACAGCACGAGACCGCAGCTTGTTAAGCAGTGAAACACTCCGAAAGAAAACCATTTCTCAAACCAAAACTGCATCGTTTCGTATACAAACACATCAATACACAACTACAGATCTAATATAAACCTAAAATTTTTTACAATTACACACAAACTCATCCAGTGAAAACATAATCAAAATCTCTAGCGATTCAGATAAATATATTAAAAATTAAACAAACCAATCACATAAATACACACACGCACATACATATATAACAGTACAATTAAATTGAATTGTTGCAACGAATAATAAACTTTACTGAAATTTAATCAAGTATAAAAGCGAGAAATCGTACCCGAAGCGAGAGAGAGAGAGAGAGAGAGAGAGAGAGAGAGAGAGAGAGAGCGAATCTGTTTGGGAGAGACGGTGGGAGAGACGTGAAAAATGGGCAGAGAGAATAGTAAGAAAAAAATGATTTCTTTATATAGGTGGTGGCTGATGAAGAGTTTGGAATTTGGATTAGGACGTGTTTTATTGTGTTCTTATCTCTTTCTTTGAGAGTAACTAATACCCGTTGAATAATATTTTAATTATTTATAGTCGGTCTCGTATTATAAAATTTATTTATTTTAATCATTATTTATTTATTTTTGGAGCTAAAACTATTTGACCTTGATTGTTTTTTGATAATTTAGTTATAAAAAAGTTGTTAAATTTTGGTTACAAAGATTTATTTAAGCTGAAGATTCTTTATGAATCCAAAGTTGTAGTAGTTTCTTAGGCAAACGCAGCCCTACATAATAGGCTTGACTATTCTATGGATTGCATAAGGAGGTTTACGTGTCGGTCGTGAGAGCTAAGAAAATAATTTCAATAGAAATTATAAATGGGTCAGAGTTTAGAAATGGTTCAAAGATCGAGTTGCCAGAATATTCGTTTAAAAGATCAGAATTAATACTATATTTAATTTAACAAACAATATGCTAACAAGTAATTAATTAATGTAATTTTTAATTTAACATCAAAAAAGGATACACTTATATAACATATGATAAAAAAAAAATTTGAGAAAATTATTGTTAATTAAAATTAATACAAAGATATTTTACACTAAAATTTAAAATATAATTTTAAAAAAAACCTTATCACATAAAAGAGTTTCAAGAAAGACTAATTTTTAAAAAATTAAGTCATAAAAAAATTTTAACTCTAGATTTTACAAAAAAACATATTTTTAAAGTTTATACTAAGAAAAGTCAACAGAAATCAATAAATTAACATTTTATTATTTTGGAAAGATTTTAGATTCGATATTAAAGTTGTAAATAAATTAAAAAAAACAACGTGAAAATCAAAAATAAAATAATTTGTAGAGAATCTAAATATATTAACCACAAAAAATCCTATAATAATTTAAAAGTTACAAAAATATTTAATAACAATTAAATTTAAAGTAAATTAATAAAGACTAAAACTAATAAAATATTAATCATCAACTTAATTAATTATTATTATAAGTTAACATATTTTACGTAATAATTTTAGTATATATATGTACAAAATACATGCATATTGTTAATTTATCATCATCAAATGTAAAAAACAATTCAAAATGTCATAAAAAAAATTGATAAAAAAAAATCATAACAAAAAATATTTTGTAAAATATTAATAAATCAACCCGTGTATTGCACAGGTATAATGCTAGTTTTTAGAATGAATATAAGTATTTATTGCAGTTTGTAGGGTTGGCTTTTGACTTATACTAGCTTATAACCCGTGTGATGCACGGATTTCTTTTGTTATGTAATAAATTTAATTATATTTTAAAATTATATTTTTATACAATCATTATTTTCAATAATTTATTTTCATTTTAATTTAACTAATTTAATATAAATTTAATTAATAATATGCATGGTTTAAAACTTATTTTATAAAATTTTAAAATAAACATGTCGTTGACAGAATTCGAACCTTGAAATTTTAGTAAATTAATTTAATCATATAATATATCTAATCATTAGATCTAACTGTCTTGATTTTTTACTAAAAATCTAACGGTCATTATTAGTTGTATACTAATAATGGATTAGTGTGAATATTTTTATTTTACGAATGGATCAGCTTAGAAAGTAAAGATCTTGAGAAGTGATGGCATGATTGGATAAAGCTATATAAGGAAGTAATAAGCAAAACGATGGTCTCAAAACCTATAAGAGGAAAAAACCAGTGAGTCTATGATAAACTCGTAATAAGACTGTTGTCAGAGACTAAGTATAGTGTTAATCCAACTCAGTTGAGTGATGAATCAGAAACATTAGATGCAGGTGATTCAGAGGAATATTAATTCTTTTGTTCCCTTGAATGGATTATAGTAGTTACATTAAGTTTACTCCGACACTGAATCATAAATGGATCAAATAATACGATCAGTGGTTAAGAGGTAATGGAAAATGTTTTAAAGGTGAAACCTAAAAGAGCAATTGTATGCCAAGTTCTCAAAGTATGAATTCTGGTCAAATGAAGTTCAGTTATTAGGACATGCGATCAATAGTGAGTAGTGTTGGTTGACCCCGCCGACTTAAAGGTAGTTTCAATTGGGAAAGGCCAACCACACTGACTAAGGTGATAAATTTCATGCGATTCACCAGGAAAATGTGAGAAAATCTTCCTGGAACAGAAGAAGAAAAAGTCAAAACTAAACATCAGTGACAAATTACAAACACAGCCACCCAGTCGACTTAGCAATTTACAAACTCGAGAGTCGACTCAATAATTTACAAACTCGAGAACTCTACTTAGTGAAAAACCCAAAACACAAAACCCAGAAAATTAATTTACAAACTCAGTGAAAAACCCGTCAAAAAGAAAAACACAAAACGCCTAAATACGAACAACTCAAATTCCCTCCCCTAAATCGAAGTTGCAAAAACTTAATTTTGCACTGTCATATTATATTTTAAATATACTAAAAGTTAAAACTTAACTCGACAAGAAAGGATATGTAGAATTTAAGTGATATGTTTAACTCCAGGGATATTTATACTATTATATTAAAGCCGAAAATTAAAAGTTTGTCGGTTGGATTTTCGGTTTGGTTATCATAATTATTAAAATAAATAATAGCATAATATGATTAATGATAATTAGCCGATTGCCTTTTTCACATTTACTTTTAGTTAAAGACATTACCTTTTATAAACACCTAAAAACATCAATCGTACCATATCTTTCGATCATTAATATTTCCTTTCTAATTAAAACAAGTTATCTTTTTGATTTAAAATAATCTTACAATCATTAATATATACCCAAAAATATCACACCATATTTTTTAATTATTAATAAAATATATTAAAATCCGTATACGTTATTTATAATAATGAAACATCTAATATATATATATAATACCACAACATGTCACATTTTATTCCATTCAAATTTTACAAAAATGTCCCTAAATATCAACTTAAGTCAAAAAATATAATGACATAGATGAGAATCGAACCTTTGACATGTTAATCAACTCTTTATGAATTCAAATTTACCATTATGACCATTGAGCTAGATGTATATTTGATTAAAGTTTATGTTTCATTAGATACATGCACCAGTGTCCTATATTATTTACCTATCAATCATATATGTCTTTTGTTTAATATTTTTTTTATAATTTTACATATTATTACTTACATATATTCAAGAATCTCTAAGTGACGCCCCCAGATCCGGGGTCGGAGATCCAGGCGCTCACGGTCCATTATCCATTAATAACATACATGTTCTTGCACATAATGTATATAACAACAATTGATCCCGCAATAAAACTCACACCGCACACATACTCACACACACACAGGTTATTACAGACCAAATTAAATAGTATTTAGGCTACTAACAATGCTTCTACATGAAGCTGTGTTAGCGGCTGGAATAATAGTTGCGGTACACTGCCTTACACAGGTCATACTTATAAATAAAGCGTACTATCAAAAGTTGCAAACCAATCCGTCTAATGGGGCCTACCGGTGGAATCTCAGCTGCTGCCTGAGGTCTAGTCACCTGCTTTCGGACAGTCTGACGGGGTCTTGCCATTTCTCTTAACTGTTGTGTTTGCAATTTTTAAAACAAGCAAAAGTGAGCAACTATAGCTCAGCAAGATATATATATATATATATATATATATATATATATATATATATATATATATATATATATATATATATATATATATATGAGATAAGTAGTGTATGCATTTTATTTGATTTAACAAATATTAAACTTATTTATATCAATAATTTATTGAATCATCCATCATCTTTGAACCATCGCAAAAGTGCACTCGCACGCCCTCAATTTCAAAATAAACTTGCAGTTCTAGATTCTGCATGGAATTAATATCTTTCTTATCAAAATATAACACTATCGATAACTTGGCACTTAGGCCTAAGAAGCAGTGTTCGAGTATTTTTCCAAAGTGGAGGATGGGACTTGAAGAAAACGTAAAACTTGACAAGGATTGACGATGATCAGTCGCCAGACCCAAGTCCAATAATCCGCGGGTCTTTTCTACTAGTAGAAGGATAGAAACTACATCCGTAACTACCCTCGGGTGAAAACTACATCCGTAATCACCCTCGATGTAAACTATATTCGTAATCATCCTTCGGCAACACCTGGGCCGGAATAATTGATGGACCGCCTGGCTCACGGCCGCTTACACATCCCAGGAATCGTTCGTCAACGATTCCCACACCTGCCAGAGTCCCCTTTTTCTGTTCTTACGAAAATTTTTATTTTGATTGAAAATCGAGTAATTGTGGTTCGACCTCAATCTACCAATAATTCTTGAAAAACGTGCAAGTGAGTAAAACCTGACCGGAGGTTTTCAAAAATGTTTTGAGTTCGAAAGAGTTCGAGTTTGAAAGCGTTAGAGGTATCTTGGTTTAGTCTCGTTTTCAAAATAATAATTAATAAGTAATGTTTCGAGATCTAGTAAAAATTAATAAGGTAATTAAATAATTAAAATAATTTTTTAATCTAAGATAAATATTTTAGAATATTTTTGATAACGTATAAATAATTAATTACATAAGCGTACGATACTTCCCGCTTTACCCCGCGGGTCATCGTAACTTAATTGCGACAAAAAAAATATACCGCTCCCCGGTCAATAGTATATTTGGACCGCTACGACCTCTATTGCTAGAGTCGTTGTCCGAAGAGACACTTTTCATTCTAAGTTCATGGGTGTAAGCACATTTACATATATCTCAATCTCAATATAAAGTCTTGCAAAACATAGCACATAATACGTACGGAATCTACAAAAACAACAGTGAAAATCTTTATGTAAGAGTTTTGAAAGGTAAACTTGCCTTGGTGAGGTTGGGGTGCTCGAGCTTGCGTAGTGGAATGAGGATCTATACATAATCAATATTCGCTCGTTAGTACCTTATCAATTCCTCTTAATCACAAGGTTTTTAAAGAATGTAAGACTACCTTAACGACTCCGTCATTTGACCCTCTAACCCTCATATAGGTCCATGTCATCACTCGATTACGCTAATCATTTCTCGAATTAGTTACCACACTCGAAACATAATTACTTATCCTTGAAACCATATCAAACTAACTCCTCGTATGACTTTCTCGCTTGCGCGCACAGAACTCTAACATTTTTATAAACTTGAAAAATACATATTTTAATCCAATTCTTTTTGGGTAATCTTTACCACTGTAAAATCTAGCTACCCTCAATGTTTCATAAAGTTTGCATAATTTTTATGGGTCTAAAGGTGGTTCACAAGTTGACCAAATGGTGCAGCCCGGATCTCAAAACCACTCTGCACTTCTCGGGCCATAACTCAAAACCTAGACATCACCTAGTCATGAACTTTATATTTCTGGAAACTGCATTCAAATACCTTTCTAACCATATGTATTAGGTCTTAAGGAGACAAGTTTAAGGGGTTCCAATCCCTCCTACAAGACAACAAATGCTCCCAGAATTTTCAGCAAGCTCCTTTTTACAACTTCAACACTTCAAATTATCACCACACTTTCTTTTCAACATCAAACCCACCAATATTCATTTCTTAACATACATAGGACTATACCATTCAAGAAAAAGTCTTACCACACAAAGATCAATCATATAACTTCAATATTTCATCATCTATAACTCATACTACCAAGATATGTACTAATACTTGTAGATCTAGCAATATGAATTATAAACAAGTCATGGCTAAGGGTTGAGAGAGTTTATACCTTCCTTGAGTCTCTAGGAACCTTGGGTGAGCTTTATGAACCTTAAGAACACCTTGGATGAGTCTCTACAAGCCTTAAAATTCAAGATCTAAAGGAAACTAAACTTTGGTTACTTTTCATCCAAACTTTAACAATTTATAACTCAAGATTGGATGGATGAAATGCTTTGAAATTGATAACATACCTTCACTATGATACAAGGAAGCTCTAGGAATTATGTTGTGACTTATGGATGAGTGGAAGTTGAAGAAAAATTCATCTTCTTCCCTTGGAAGAGCTTGGGCCGAGAGCTCCTTAAGGAGAGAGAGAGAGAGAGAGAGAGAGAGAGAGAGAGATGGTTTTGGTTTGGTGTTTTGAATAAAGTGATGTGGTGTTGTGTTATGTATTGGTATATGTATTGTTATTGGTACATAATCACATGTTTGCAAGTCTAGTGCTAGCCCCATAAGTGCCAACCATGCTTTCTTGTCCCCTAAAGTGTAGTGCACCAACTAGTTACTATTCCTCTAGTTGGTTTTTGGCTTTCTAGTTTACTTTTCTAACAATCTAGTTACATGATGCCTTGCATGTAATATCTTCCCTATTTTATTCCTCCACCAATGTTGGTCACTTAATCCTTAATTCTTAACGTATCTTAAATAACTTCTCGTAATAACATTTTGTCGCGCAGAGATTTCCTTTGTAATTCATTAAGTACTTAATTGTGCAATTCCCTTAAATGTGCATAACCTCTTGTCATAAGCTCTTAAAATCTTTAATACTCCAATCATTCTCAAGTCCCAAGTTTTTATGAATTTTAATGGAAGTAGGTTCATTGCTTTCAACCACCTTCCCTTCTCCTCACACAGTGAATATAACAGCATTAATTTCTAAGATAATCAATTCCATTAAACAACATAGCTGGTTTAAAAAGGTTCCCAAATCACAATGTCATAAGGTATTACATTCTTAAAAATATTACAAAAATCTGGGTTCTTACAGCCTCCCCTCCTTAAAAGGATTCCGTCCCGGAATCAGGTTGAAAACAGTTGGGGGTACTTTTAACGCATTGCGCTTTCTAGTTCCCATGTTGATTCCTCGACGTTCTGGTTCCTCCACAAAACTCTCACTAGCTTGACAATCTTGTTCCTCAGCACCTGTTTCTTTCTATCCATGATTTCCACGGGTTGTTCCACATAGGTAAAGTCTGGTTGCAGGTCTACCTGATCGTATTCTATCACATGCCGAAAGTCGGTATGGTAGGGTCGTAGCATAGACACATGAAACACATTATACACTTGCTACAAGCTCGGGGGCAAGGCTAGTTCATAGGCTAACTTTCCAACACGCCTCAAAATCTCAAAAGGTCCAATAAATCTCGGGCTTAGCTTCCCCTTCTTACCAAATCTCATCAATCCCTTCCACAGTGATACCTTTAACATCACAAACTCTCCCACCTCATACTCTTTGTCCTTGCGGGTCTGGTCCGCATATTTCTTCTGTCTGTCCTGGGCCGCTACCAGCCGTCCTTGTATAAGTTCGATAGTTTCTCTTATCTGTTGAACCAATTCGGGCCCTATAATCTTTCGCTCTCCAACCTCTTCCCAACACAAGGGAGATCGACATCTTCGTCCGTATAAGGCTTCATATAGGGACATTCCTATACTCGCATGATAACTGTTGTTGTAGGAAAACTCGATCAACGGCAAGTGGTCATCCCAACTTCCCTTAAAGTCTATATCGCAGACTCTCAACATGTCCTCTATGGTCTGGATGGTCCTCTTGCTCTGTCCGTCTGATTGAGGGTGATAAGCAATACTCATGTTTAACTTGGTTCCCACACAATCCTGAAAACTCCTCCAGAACCTGGAGTTGAACCTTGGGTCTCTCTCCGATACAATGCTCACAGGAACCCCATGCCTAACCACGATTTCCTTTAAGTAAATGTCCACTAGTCTATCGACTGTGTACCTTTCATTAATTGGAAGAAAATGTGTTGATTTAGTCAATCTATCAATAATTACCCAAATGGCATCATGATTAGTCTTGGTCTTTGGTAGTCCGACCACAAAGTCCATCGCAATATGCTCTCACTTCCACTCGGGTATCTCTAAGGGTTGCAATAATCCACTAGGCCTTTGGTGTTCGGCCTTCACTCTTTGAAATGGATTAGTGTGAATATTGTCAATAGAAATTCGCCATGGGAAGGCAGGTTTTATAGGTTATTATATTTTGTTAGTGATTAGAATATATGGTGAGATATTTTTGGATATATATTAATTCTTGCCAGATTACGTTTTAAATTAAAAGTTAACGTGTTTTAATTAGAAAAAAATATTATCGATTGAAAGTCCCGATATTTTTGATGTTTCTAAATGGTAATATTATCAATCGTCTTTTAATTAAAAAGACAATTGGCTAATTATCATTATTATATTATTTTATAATTTATTTTAACAATTAGGATGACTCTGCCAAAAACCGAACCGACAAACTTCCAATGCCCGTGCGATGCACGAGTTTCTTTTCTTATGTTATAAATTTTATTTCATATTACAATTATGTTTTTATACATCAATATTTTTAATAATTTTTTTAATTTTAATATAATTTAATATACTCGTATTTACGGATTATACTAATGTTTCCTTATTATAAACAATGTATACGAATTTTTAATATGTTTTATTAATAACTCGAAAATATGGGATGATATTTTCGGTTATATATTAATGATTGCAAGATTAGTTTTTAAAAAGAAGGAACGTATTTTAATTAAAAAGGAAATATTAATGGTTGAAATATACGACACGATTGATGTTTTTAGATGTTTAAAAAATGTAATATCTTTAATTAAAAGTAAATATGAAGAAGGTAGTCGTATAATCTATACTAGTATATAAAAGCCGAAACATTAAAAGTTTGGTTAGTTGGTTGGTTGGTCGGTCGGTCGGTCGGTATGGTACCTGTTGATTTTACTTATTTACCCTTATTCAAATAAAATCCATCCTACTAACTAATCAATTTACTTTTTCAGGTTAAACATATTATATTTTCTATTTTTCAATAACTAAATAATTTCCTTTTCATGTAAAATATAATATCTTTTATATTTTATCTAACTAAAATTTCTCCATTATTAATCAATTTCCTTTTTCAGGTTAAACATATTACCTTTTCTATTTTTCAATAACCTGAAAATACAATATCTTTTACATTTTATCTAACTAAAATTTCTCCTTTTTTTAAAAACACTACAAACAATTTTGTTTAATAAAATAACATAATTACATTATAATTAATATTAACTAATCAATTACCTTTTTCAGTCAAAACACGTTACCTTTTCTATTTTCTCTAACTAAAATCTCTCTTTTTCCAATTATATCATGGGCGGTTACCTTTTTCAGCCAATACACGTTACCTTTTTTCTTTTCTTTTACCAAAACCTCTATTTTTCCAATTATATCACGGGAGTTTCTATTTAATAAAAATAAAATAATAATATTATAATACTAATAATTAACCGATTACCTTTTTCAACCAAAACCTATCATCTTTTCTATATTTTCTAACTAAAATCCCTCTTTTTCTAAAATAGCAGAGATAACATTTATATAATTATTATCAAATCATTTCATATAAAAATTTAAACCTCCAGAATTCATGTATAAAAAAAATTAATTTAAACTAATAAAAAATATTTATATAATATTAAAAAAATCTGTGCATCGCACGGGTTTTAAGCTAGTTATTATTAAAGTACAATATCAACATTCCACCTCTCTTTCCTGTCACTGCAATTCTCCCATCTCATAACACCATTACTGTGATACCTCTAAACATTTACAGAGATTCTGAGGTTCACAATCACTCTTTGGAACCCTTTGGACCCAAGGAAACCCCTATTACTCTCTCAATGACTCTTGAGAAGTATGAATCCATGGTTGGTGAGATAGAGGCACTTAACGAGAGCTATGTCACTTTGAAAACCTCTGTGGATGTGCTTCGTGCCAACTATGAGAAAATCACCACTAAGCTAGACACTCTGAAGAACTACATCAACACCACTATGACTAGAATGACTATGTTTGAGGATAGTCTGTCTCAGTTGATTCAGCTTCAGATTAACATGCATGGTGGTAATAATGTCAGCAATGACATTATCTTGGGTATCCCAGTGCAGAATATCATGAATGGGGGTTCTATGATTGATGAGACTTTCGAGATTGCAGAAAATGAGGTTAAGGAGACTGAGAACAAGGAAAATGAGACTGAGGTCAATGTGACCATCCCTGAGAATATGGACTGTGAGAATTTGGTTGATGCAGTGATCAACAATGAACACTACAATCAAGTGGATTTAGTGTTAGCTTGTGTTGAACTTGACTGGTGGTGGTGCATGTTGAACCTATCTATGATCCTTATCTAAACTGTTTGCTTCTATATGCTTATGTGCTAGCTTGCTATCCTGTGTTGCTCTAGCCTTTATATTAGTACTTATGTTTGTGTTGGTGCTATCAGTTCTATTTCCAACTGTTTTCTCTGTTAGTTCGACTTAGAAGTTGTTGTACTCTGGCTTGGAATTTATAAATGAAGCTGTAGTTGCCTTGTTTAGTGTTTTACTTCTTTCCTTCATCAATATTACATTGTTATGAGTAAAGACACTACACACACTTGCCACTGAACTCATGGACTTCCTGGAAATCCCTGTGAGATTTCCTTGATCTGTTCCTAGGGGTAACTAGCCACTTTATTGCATATAGTTGCATTTGTTAGGACTGCATTGAGCTTTAACAGGAACAACAATGAGGATGTATGCATACCCTGCAAAATTTGGTCAACTCCAAGCTCTGTGATGTATCTCTAACTCTACTTTGTCAATTTTCTTGATACTCACTTAGATTCTTACTAACACGTTTCTTCTTGAGTGCTAACACTGCAGGTTCTACACTTAATCATGCTTTGCAATATCCTTAGCTTTGTTGATCCTCAAGCAATGTACAATGCCAGCCTCTCGATAGTTCACTCAGCTTATGCACTGCAACACCATTTCGGAGCAGCCTCAAGCTTTTGTATTATAACTTGCATTGTATTTTCAACTTATATTGTTGTGGTTTGTGGGGAGAATAAATCTTGTAATTTGGGAAGTGGACTAATTTTTGGAGATATAAGGTGGATTGGTGGAACTCTTGACATGTAATAATGTAGTTAAATCCCCCTCCCCTTATATGTTTTATGTGCTTAGGGTAATAATCCCTCACCTTTATAAATTATTTTTGTATTTTTGATTTTTATCAAAAAGAGGAAGATGAATTATATATGTGTGATTAAATGTGATTAATAGGAACCTTGCCCTTTTCAAAAAAAAATTCAAACTTGTCGAACTACTTTTATCTTAGTTCGAATTCATAAAGTAAGAAGAAGTTATTTTCACACATACTTTATTTCTCGCAAGTAGTTTTGACAAATATCAAATAGGGGAAGATTGTGCGACAGTTCTTTATATCAGATTGAACAGTCTCTCACCTATAAGTTTTGGTGATTTGTCAAAATATGAAAGTGAAAAATTAATAAGGATATTTACTACGCTATCTAGTAAATTCCGTAAGATTATTCGATGTGACGCTTTCTCGTACCAATCATTGATTTAGATAAGGAATGTCGATAAAATGATATTTTCTAGTCAAGATTATTTGTGATACATTTAAAGGTAAAGTCTAAAAGGCACAAATATCGCAATATTCCGAACACTAATTTTACGAACCAAAAATTGCTAGTCTTATTCAAACAATAGTGTTCATCTCAAATGTTTTATCCTCAAATATATTCGATATTCTTTTTAAGATATACTAGCCTAAAACCCGTGCGACGCACGGATTTTTTTAACATTATATAAAAAAATTCATTAATTTAAATTAATTTGATAATAGTTATATAAATGTTATCCATGATATTTATGGAAAGGGATGGATTTTAATTTGAAAATATAGAAAAGATGATAGGTTTTAGTTGAAAAGGGTAATCGATTAATTATTAGTAGTTATAAAATTATTACTTCATTTTATTAAATAGAATGCCCGTGATATAATTAGAATAATAGAGGATTTAGTTAGAGAAAATTAAAAAGGTAATATGTTCTAGGTAAAAAAGGTAATTGATCAGTTTATGGTAATTATAATTTAATTATGTTATTTTACTAAATACAATTGCTCGTAATGTTTTTAGAAAATGACAAATTAATAATGTCCATGATATTTCTATTAAAAGATGGATTTTAGTTAGAAAATATAGAAAAGATGATACGTTTTAGCTGAAAAAGGTAATCGGTTAATTAATAATATTATAATGGTATTAGTTTATATTATTAAATAGAACCGTCCGTGATATAATTGGAATAAGAGAGATTTTAGTTAGAGAAAATAGAAAGGTAACGTGAAGATGACATGATTTATGTGAAAAAAGTAATTGATTACTTTATTGTAATTATAATTTAATTACGTTATTTTACTAAATAAAATTGCTCATAGTTTTTAGAAAATGAGAAATTAATGTTGCCCGTTATATTTCTAGAAAAAAAGAAAATTTAATTAGAAAAAATAGAAAAGATGATATATTTTAGTTGAAAAGGTAATCGGTTAATTATTAGTATTATAATATTATTATTATTTTATTTTTATTAAATATAAACGCCCGTGATATAATTGGAAAAAAAAATGAGATTTTAGTAAGAGAAAAGAAAAAAGGTAACGTGTTTTGGCTAAAAAAGGTAATCGTCCATGATATAATTGGAAAAATAAAGATTTTAGTTAGAGAAAAGGTAACGTGTTTTGACTGAAAAAGGTAATTGATTAGTTAATAGTAATTATAATATAATTAAGTTATTTTATTAAACAAAATTGCTTGAGTGTTTTTAAAAAGGAGAAATTTTAGTTCGATAAAATGTAAAAGATATTCTAATTTATCTGAAAAAGGAAATTATTTAATTATTGAAAAATAGAAAAGGTAATATGTTTAACCTGAAAAAGGAAATTAATTCATAAAAGAGAAATTTTAGTTAGATAAAATATAAAAGATATTTTATTTTACCTGAAAAAGGAAATTATTTAGTTCTTGAAAAATAGAAAAGATAATATGTTTAACCTGGAAAAGGAAATTGATTAGTTAGTATATATGTAATTGAGAAGGGTAAATAACTAAAATCACTGTACCGACCAACCAACCAAACTTTTAATGTTTCGGCTTTTATATAATAGTACCAACTTAAACCCCGTGCGATGCACGAATTTTTTTTAATATTATATGAATTATTTTCATTAATTTAAATTAAGTTTTTAAAACATGATTTTTTGAGGCTAAAATTTTTATATGAGATGATTTGATATTAATTATAAAAATGTTATCCGTGATATTTCTAGAGAATAAGGGATTTTAGTTAGAAAATATAGAAAAGATGATAGATTTTAGTTGAAAAAGGTAATCGGTTAATTATTAGTAATTATAAAATTATTATTTTATTTTATTAAATAGAAAGCTCGTGATATGGTTTCAAAAAAAGGATGATTTAGTTAGAAAAAATTAAAAATGTAACATGTTCTAGGTCAAAAAGGTAGATGATTAATTTATTGTAATTATAATTTAATTACGTTATTTTACTAAATACAATTGCTCGTAATATTTTTAGAAAAGGAGAAATTAATATTGTCCATGATATTTCTATTAAAAGAGAGATTTTAGTTAGAAAATATAGAAAAGATAATACGTTTTAGCTGAAAAAGGTAATCGGTTATTTATTAATATTATAATATTATTAATATATTGTATTAAATATAACCGCCCGTGATATAATTGGAAAAAGACAGATTTTAGTTAAAGAAAATAGAAATGTAACATGAAAATTAAAAAGATGACATGATTTATGTAAAAAAGGTAATTGATTAGTTTATAGTAATTTTAATTTAATTATGTTATTTTACTAAATCAAATTTTTCATGGTTTTTAGAAAATGAGAAATTAATGTTACCCGTGATATTTCTAGAAAAAATGGAATTTAATTAGAAAAAAAATAAAAAGATGATAATTTTTAGCTGAAAAGGTAATCGATTAATTATTAGTATAATTATTTTATTACTTTATTTTTATTAAATAGAATCGCTCGTGATATAATTGGAAAAGGAGATGTTTTAGTAAGTGAAAAAGTAACGTATTTTGGCTGAAAAAGGTAACCACCGTCCACGATATAATTGGAAAAAGAGATATTTTAGTTTGAAAAAAAAAAGGTAACGTATTTTGACTAAAAAAGGTAATTGATTAGTTAATAGTAATTATAATATAATTATGTTTTTTTATTAAATATAATATGTTATTATATTAAACAAAATTGCTCGTAGTCCTTTAAAAAAGGAGAAATTGATTTATGTGAAAAAGGTAATTGATTAGTTTATAGTAACTATAATTTAATTATGTTATTTTACCAAATAAAATTGCTCATAGTTTTTAGAAAATGAGAAATGAATGTTGCCCGTGATATTTCTAGAAGAAAAAAGGGAATTTAATTAGAAAAAATAGAAAAGATGATACGTTTTAGCTGAAAAGATAATAAGTTAATTATTAGTATTATAATATTATTGTTTTATTTTTATTAAATAGAAACTCCCGTTATATAATTGGAAAAAGAGAGGTTTTAGTAGGAGAAAAGAAAAAAGGTAACATGTTTTGGCTGAAAAAGTAAGCGTCCATGATATAATTGGAAAAAGAGAGATTTTAGTTAGAGAAAAGAAAAAATGTAATGTATTTTGACTAAAAAAGGTAATTGATTAGTCAATAGTAATTATAATATAATTATGTTATTTTATTAAATAAAATTGCTTTTAGTATTTTTAAGAAAAAGAGAAATTTTAGTTAGATAAAATGTAAAAGATATTGTATTTTATCTGAAAAAGGAAATTATTTAGTTATTGAAAAATAAAAAAGATAATATATTTAACTTGAAAAGGAAATTGATTAGTTAGTAGGATGAATTTTATATGTAACTGAGTAAGGGTAAATAAGTAAAATCAACAGGTACCGACCGACCGACCGACCAAACTTTTAATGTTTCGGCTTTTATATAATAGTATAGATTTACAAGTTTGCCTTGTTTATTGACTTGCCAAAAGAATGAAAATAGATTTTATCCCGAAAGCCCTAGCAGTTTTCTTTTAAAAGGATAAAAATCTAAAATATTCAAAATAAATATTCCACGGACTTCATAGTCATTAATATTTGAGAAATATTATATTTGAATATATTTCAAGTCAAAACCTTAGCAGAAACGTCGACAAGCTACGATAAACGGCTAATGTATTTTATTCCGTCGCGTTAGTGCATTTTATCGAAATATTTTTGAATAAAATACCTCCACATATTATTTTGACTTGAAATTTTGCGAATGTCACTAAAATAGTCAAAAAGAATTTTAGAAAAGGTTTAATGATTTTTTAATGAATTTTTCCCGGACCCCTAAAATCGATACGTAATTGATTTTTTAGTCGCCTAAAAGTCATAGAAGGTCAACTCATTTCAAGGTGAAATCTTGACCATATTCTTCTGGGAATATTTCTAGTATATTCCCAAAGTTTCATAATTTTTGTGATATTTTTCCATTTATCTCATTATAGTGGGTGTTTCGTGTTAATTCTTGTAGTTTCGGTTTATTCGGGTAAAACGAAACTATTATACAACCTCTATACTTGTATAGTTGGTTAATATATATAGATTGGGGACCAAGTTAGCAAGAATTTCCAGGAAAGTGCCTTTGCTAATTGTGTAACATCCTAGAAGTTTTTTAATATATAAGATTTAATTTATGCTAATAATGTATATAAAAAAAAGTAATTTTTAGATTGGTAACTAATGGGTTTTGATTAATAAATATGATTAGAGTGTAATTAAGAGACAATTATAATATGTCATTAAAGTATGTCATTATAGTGAGTTAAGTATAAGCTGTTACTTTTCTCTAGCCATTGTACATATAGTGCTTCACACACCAAAAGAATAGTAACAAAAAGAAAGTTAGAAAGTTTGGTACTACACCAAAACTGGCCATTAGTAACGGATATATCCGTTACTAATGTCATTAGTAACGGATATATCCGTTACTAATCGTCCGTCACAATTGCTTTTTTTTAAATTTTGTAACAGATATATCCGTTACTAATTAGTAACGGATATATCCGTTACAAATAGATTAGTAACGGATATATCCGTTACAAATTAGTAACGGATATCTGAAATTAGTAACGGATATATCCGTTACTAATTAGTAACGGATATATCTGTTACAAAATAAAAAAAAGCAATTGTGACGGACGATTAGTAACGGATATATCCGTTACTAATTAGTAACGGATGTTGAGAATTAGTAACGGATATATCCGTTACTAATTAGTAACGGATGTTTAGAATTAGTAACGGATATATCCGTTACTAATATTAAAAAAATTTAATAAGCTCTCAGCCTATCAGAGGCTGCCACCAAAGCCGCCCCCACCTCTCAGCCAATCACATTGCGCCATCTGTACTCTCAGCCAATCAGAGGCTGCCACCACAGCCGCCCCCACCTCTCACCCAACCACCTCAATTTTTCCAGATTTGTTGAAGTAAGGTTTCGAACCCCTGACCTCCTCTCAGGTAGTACACCCACTCAACCAACTGTGACACGCGAGTATTTGTGATATATATGGAAATACAATCCTTATACTATGAACTTTTACATGTTTTTTGTTTTATAAATTCGTTTAAAATTATAATTTTTTAAAAAATTCGTTTTAATTTAATTTTACATATTTTTTAAAATTTAATTTTTTAAAAATTCGTTATAATTATTTATTTTAAAAAAATAGAAAATAATTATTTTTTAAAAAAATCGAGAATAATTTTTTTTTTTAAAAAAATCGAAAATAATTATTATTTTTTAAAAAATCGAAAATAATTATTTTTTTAAAAAAAACGAAAATAATTAATTTTTTTAAAAAATCGAAAATAATTAATTTTTTTTAAAAAATCGAAAATAATTATTTTTTAAAAAAATCGAAAATAATTATTTTTTTAAAAAAATTGAAAATAATTATTTTTAAAAAAATCGAAAATAATTATTATTTTTTTAAAAATCGAAAATAATTTTTTTTTAAAAAAAATCGAAATTAATTATTATTTTTTAAAAAATCGAAAATAATTATTTTTTAAAAAAAAACGAAAATAATTAATTTTTTTAAAAAATCGAAAATAATTAAATTTTTTTAAAAAATCGAAAATAATTATTTTTTTAAAAAAATCGAAAATAATTATTTTTTTTAAAAATTGAATATATTTTTTTTTTGAAAAAATTCGAAAATAATTATTATTTTTTTAAAATCTAAAATAATTATTTTTTTAAAAAACGAAAATAATTAATTTTTTAAAAAAATCGAAAATAATTAAATTTTTTTAAAAAATCGAAAATAATTATTTTTTTAAAAAAATCGAAAATAAATATTTTTTTAAAAAAATCGAAAATAATTATTTTTAAAAAAACGAAAATAATTTTTTTTAAAAATATCGAAAATTATTAATTTTTTTAGAAAAATCGAAAATAATATTTTTTAAAAAAATCGAAAATAATTTTTTTTTAAAAATATAATCAAAAATAATTATTTTTTTAAAAAATGAAAATAATTATTTTTTTAAAAATCGAAATAATTATTTTTTTTTAAAAAACGACAATATTTTTAAAATCTTTTTTCGACGATCCACAAAATCTTTTTTGTGATATACACAAAAAATTAAAAAATTACAAGTTTATTTGATGTGATTTTATAATATAAATCTCCAAAAAACAATACTCACGATATCTAGTATCGCCCCGATTGCACAAAACAATATTTTTAAAATCTTTTTTCGACGATCCAACCGTACGGTTGTTAATATCTAATGATTTTAGTGATATACACAAAAAATTAAAAAATTACAAGCTTATTTGATGTGATTTTATAATATAAATCTCCAAAAAACAATACCCCCGATAACTAGTATCGTCCCGATTGCACAAAACAATATTTTTAAAATGTTTTTTCGACGATGCAACCATATGGTTGTTAATATCTAATGATTTTAGTGATATACACAAAAAATTAAAAAATTACAAGCTTATTTGATGTGATTTTATAATATAAATCTCCGAAAAACAATACTCGCGATAACTGGTATCGTCCCGATTGCACAAAACAATATTTTTAAAATATTTTTTCGACGATCCAACCATACGGCTGTCAATATCTAAGGATTTTAGTGATATACAAAAAAAACTAAAAAATTACAAGCTTATTTGATGTGATTTTATAATATAAATCTCCAAAAAACAATACTCACGATATCTAGTATCGTCCCGATTGCACAAAACAATATTTTTAAAATCTTTTTTCGACGATCCAACCGTACGGTTGTTAATATCTAATGATTTTAGTGATATACACAAAAAATTAAAAAATTACAAGCTTATTTGATGTGATTTTATAATATAAATCTCCAAAAAACAATACTCCAGATAACTAGTATCGTCCCGATTGCACAAAACAATATTTTTAAAATGTTTTTTCGACGATGCAACCATAAGGTTGTTAATATCTAATGATTTTAGTGATATACACAAAAAATTAAAAAATTACAAGCTTATTTGATGTGATTTTATAATATAAATCTCCGAAAAACAATACTCGCGATAACTGGTATCGTCCCGATTGCACAAAACAATATTTTTAAAATATTTTTTCGACGATCCAACCGTACGGTTGTTAATATCTAAGGATTTTAGTGATATACACAAAAAATTAAAAAATTACAAGCTTATTTGATGTGATTTTATAATATAAATCTCCAAAAAAACAATACTCACGATATCTAGTATCGTCCCGATTGCACAAAACAATATTTTTAAAATCTTTTTTCGACGATCCAACCGTACGGTTGTTAATATCTAATGATTTTAGTGATATACACAAAAAATTAAAAAAATTACAAGCTTATTTGATGTGATTTTATAATATAAATCTCCAAAAAACAATACTCCCGATAACTAGTATCGTCCCGATTGCACAAAACAATATTTTTAAAATGTTTTTTCGACGATGCAACCATAAGGTTGTTAATATCTAATGATTTTAGTGATATACACAAAAAATTAAAAAATTACAAGCTTATTTGATGTGATTTTATAATATAAATCTCCGAAAAACAATACTCGCGATAACTGGTATCGTCCCGATTGCACAAAACAATATTTTTAAAATATTTTTTCGACGATCCAACCGTACGGCTGTTAATATCTAAGGATTTTAGTGATATACACAAAAAATTAAAAAATTACAAGCTTATTTGATGTGATTTTATAATATAAATCTTTTAAAAGTATTAAATTAGTAATAGATATATTATTCCTTAGTAACGGATATATCCGTTACTAATATTAGTAACGGATATATCTGTTACTAATTCTATGTATTCGTTACTAATTAGTAACAGATATATCCGTTACTAATATTATATATCCATTACTAATTAGTAACGGATATATAATATTAGTAACGGATATATCTGTTACTAATTAGTAACGGATACATAGAATTAGTAACGGATATATCCGTTACTAATTAGTAACGGATATATGTGAATTAGTAACGGATATATCCGTTACTAATTAGTAACGGATATATCCGTTACTAATTCTATGTATCCGTTACTAATTAGTAACAGATATTTAATATTAGTAACGGATATATCCGTTACTAATTAGTAACGGATACATAGAATTAGTAACGGATATATCCGTTACTAATTAGTAACGGATATCCGACACATTAGTAACGGATATATCCGTTACTAATTAGTAACGGATATATCTGTTACTAATGCCATCAGTAACGGATATATCCGTTACTAATTAGTAACGGATATATCCGTTACTAATGGCTTTTTTTATCTGTTAGTAATTTGCCAGTTTGGTGTAGTGGTACTGAGGAAATTTTGAGAGAGAATAAGCACACAAACACATTAGGTCAATTTCAATCTTCCATCGGGTAATTCTTGATTCACTTTTTTTTTTAATATAAACAAGCATGTTTATTTTGCAATATATATATATGTTCATTTTGACTTTCATTTCTGAAGTTGTTCAAAATTATGTTCTGTGATAAATTTTATATTTTGTGTCGTCATAAAAATTCAAGCATATATATTCATGTGTAAAATAATAGTTACATCCATATATATGTTTAATGTCTCTATCTTTTAGTTGCTTTTCTAACCTTACTCATATATGTTAGATTAGTGCTTTTGGAATCTACAACATCTTAAGGTGATCGTACTTGCTAGTTTAGAGAACCTCAGGCCATCAAAAGATTACTACTTCATTAAAAAGAGAATCTACTCGTAGGTGCAATTCAATAAAATTGTATCTTTGTGATTCTTTGCATAATTTTTGCTTTATTTTATTAAGATTATTTAATTATAGTATGTAGATAAATCTTGTCATATTGTTTTTTTTGCCACCATCTTGTCATATTATTTGTTAACCTTAAGCATGCAAATTTTGTGACCAAATATGGTTTCCATGCACAATAGTCTTCGTATAGTAGTTTATGATCTTCATGAATTTTAAAAGTACTTGTGGCTTTTAATTATTTCTGTAACTAGTGATATGTATTTCGAATATGGTAAGGTCTTGATCACGCATGTGTAATTAATTTGGAAGTGTTGTGCGTAATAAAAAAAGAGAGAGAAATATTAGTGTATAAATAGTAGGTCTCAACGTTTGACAATAATGGTTATGTCTGATCATGTTTACTATGCCTCCTTTCGTTTTTATGATAGGCTGTATTTGTGATTGATCAGTTTCGCGAGGTAAGTTTTCTATCTGGACTTTCTAGTAATTTCAAAATTATATTTGTACATTTCAAATTTTGAAATTTTATTTTATTGTCATCGCTCTATTTTATTGTTATAAAAATTTGGGTCAAGTGCAATTATTTTTAAAGTGTATGATTTTAGATTTTCGATCTAATAATAACTTTGAGATCCCAGTCTAGTCTATGATCTGAACCCCTTAGTATCCGCGCATAGTTCCGGAACTAAATTCTGATAACTCTCTAGGGCGCACCGATGTGCAATTTCTGATGCCTTAGTGAGGGACGCAATACTAAATTCTAGGCCGTGTCACCGGTTTATAGTGAATTTCTGAACTTCTGGACCGTGTCACGGTTTTAGACTGGTGGTTAAAAGTTATCATTTTGTAAGTTATGAATTTCTGAAAATTATTATTGTTTTATAATGTATTTTATGTATTGGATTTGACCTGCTGGTTTTTTTGGTTAGTTTGCTTGCTGGGCTTGTTAGCTCACTCTTTTAATATTTCAGGTTTTTGTGATTTTTGATTTTTTTTTTATTTTTTTGTAATTTTATAAAAATAAAAAGGCGAAAAGAGTGAGATACGGGTTACCGAAGCACGCTTCCAAGAATTCCAATTTTTCCAAGCTCCGTGAAAAGATTCCCGAAATTCCAAAATTTCCTACAAAAATGAAATAAAAATAAGGCAAACGAAAGAAAACTAATCTGAAAAATTAAAAATTAAGGTGCGAAAAATAATTACTCCCCGGCAGCGGCGCCAAAAACTTGATATGCCGAAAATAAGACAATTTAATATCGCAAGCGCACGATCTCGTTTTAGTATTTTTAGATTCGATCCACAGGGAATAATTTTATTCACGATCCTTAATAATCGATTTAATCGAATTAGAACAAGTGGTTTTGACAATTGGATCTATGCTGTCTGATTACCAAAAATAAAATGAACCTATTTTTTTCAAAAGAAAAGAAAAGAAAATTATTATTTTACTTTTGAACTAATTAATTAACATTGAAAAGAACAAAACTAATTTATTATTAAAATTAAAAAATTCGAATTTAACTAATTTTAATTAAAATCAAACTAGAATAATTTTTGAAAAAATTAGATTTTTTACTACTTAATTTCTAAAAAAAAGAAAAATTAATCTAATTTAAAAGAAAATTCTATTTAACATAATTTTATTTTACCTAGTTAAAAATTAAAAGAACAGGAAAAATAAATTTTACTTTTAGATTTAAGTCATGCAGAAAATTTAAAAGTGAAAAGAACAAAATAGAAATTTGAATTAAAACTAGATTTTACTCTAAGAAATTATTTACAAAAGATTTTAGAAAACTTTGTCATGAAGTCACAAGCCGGTAATATGATTCTAACACAAGAATTTTATTACGATTCAACTCCAATTTAAACACTGCATAACAAAACAGAAAGCTTCGAACTGCAGTTAAGAAAACAAAACGAAACACTTTAACTCGCAATTTTAACTCAACACTCAGAATTCAGCAACCAAAGACACTGCAGCAACTCAATAACAAGCATATTTCAAATTACCATTACGAACTCGCAGAAAAGAGCATATAGCAGCATCACGAACGACTAGAAGCAGAACAAATCATGGAGATTTAGCAATTAACAACACAAGGCGAGTCAACAGCAACAAACTCAAGGATAAAACTCGACAACCACCTAATTCCGAAACTTAAATCAAAAATCACTAACTCGGTGATCAAATTAACTACAACAGAGACTGGACTACATCGCAGCAACACGGGAAAGATTCAAAACGCAGCAAATGCAGACAAGGAGTTAGCTTAGTTACAATTACAATAACATAACAGTCAAATAACATTACAACTCGGTTTTACAACTCATTTAATCAAACTGAAATCTCAACAAGAATTAAACCAAATGACAAGCAAAAACACTCGGCAAAACCATCCAACCAAAACAGCAAAACTCACCAAAGAAAATAAACTCAACAAGACTCAATAAAATGCAGAAAACTTAATATAACATGATGAACTCGGAAATCATAGCAAGACAGATCCACGAACTCGGCAACTCGGGGTCAACAAACGGCGGCAAAACTCTAACCAACAGCAATTGCAGTAAATGGACTAAATAGATAGATGAAAAGAAAAGAAAACAAATGAACATAACTTGATTCTCATACACGAATTCTAATCAGCAAAAACACACAATCTCCCGTAACACAACCAACGTCTTAAACATAAATTCTATGAGAATGTAACTCGGACAAATGAAATCGACAACTCATATCAACGATCGAGACTCAGCGATTAACAAAACCAGTAATCTCGTGACCAGAACATGAAACTGCAATTAATTTAAACACCGGAAATGCGAATAAAACGGTAAAACAGCGGATTAAGCAAAATAGCACAACAACTCTAAAACGGATTCGTAGACACAGTAATTCGCAAACTCAGAAAAAAAAGAAAAGGGGGTTGGTTTGGTCCGTGGTGAAAGAGACAAGCGAAGCAGCGGCGGAAGGAGTTGGGGATTGATGGTGGTGGGATTGTTTCGATTAATAGAAAGGGAGAGGCGATTGTTTCGATTAACTAGTGTGGGGATGTTTACGTTTTGTGAGGGGAGAGAGAGAGAGAGAGAGAGAGAGAGAGAGAGAGAGAGAGAGAGAGAGAGAGAGAGAGAGAGAGAGAGAGAGTGAGAGAGAGAGATTGTGGTGAATTGAAACTAAACAGGGGAGGGTGTGATTGTGTGTTTGGTTTTGAAAAGAAGAAGGACTTGAACTGGGCTTGGGGAGAGGAACACAAAACAGAGACACACTTCGAATAAAACCAACAACACATACAAAACCAAACTGAAATTTTCTGATTTTTTTTGTGATATTTTTTTTAATTAAAAACGATAACAAAAAAATTAACTATAAATTGAAATTATGCTATACTAAAATGATGATTTGGAATTAAAATGACCCACAATAAAATTGAGATTTAAAGGGGCTCAAATTAAAATTTATAACTAATAACAAGAAATTTAAAATGAAAATTGCATAAGTATGGAAGAAAGTGTTTACAAAATAAAATGGAGGCTACTACTATAATTTAGGTTGAACTAGAACTAACCTAATTTTAAGATGATTTTACAAAAGAAGAATGAGGCTATTTATAGAAAATAATTAGGGTTTTTGGTAGGTTTGGACTAATCTTAGCCATTCACTTGGTTTTGGGTTGGCTAAATCTTGGCCATCCATTTTGTTTTGGCAAAATGTGCACCACCCTCCATTCTCTTTCCATTTTCTTCTATTTTGGTCCTTCTTTTTCTTCTTTTGTCATTTATTTCTTTATTTTGCCATTTCTTCATTTTTTCTCGAATTTCCTGAAATGCAACAAAATAATTTATTAAAATACGAGTTCAAACAATATTTAGGTAATAAAAATATGCAAAAATATGCACTCATCAATGCCTATCCCGAAGGATCAGGTTTCGGATCATATTGCGTGGATACACTCGATTGATGGAAAATACGTGGTGAAATCTGGTTATATCTACTGGCATAAGCACTTTAGTGATAGCAGGCAAGGATCAGCTCATAAGGGATGGTTAAAACCCTGGAATTTAGAGGTTCCCCAGAAAGTGAAGGTCTTTTTATGGCGACTATGTAGAAATAATATGCCAGTTCGAAACTTACTTCGAGGACGTGGAGTAAATACTACGATTCTATGTCCAATGTGTGGTATTGATGTTGAACATTTGCTCCATATATTTCTTGATTGTCAATTTGCAAGAGGTTGTTGGAGGGTTCTAGGGATGGAGTTCGATACTAGTGCTATTGAGTCGTGCCCAGATTGGGTTCTGCAGCATCTAGCCAACGAGACTCATGGCAAATCAGTTCAAATGGCAGAGGTGTTATGGGGCATTTAGGTAGCTAGAAACATGAAGGTCTGGGAGCATAAGAATGTAACTCCGGATTTGGCAATGCAGTGGAGTATAAAACAGGTTACATAGTGGATAGAAGCTCAGTCGTTTAGAACGCAAAATGGGAAGTTAAAGGCTAATGTTCAACAGCAGGTTGTGGTACATTGGAGTAGGCCAGCTGAAGGACAGTTCAAAATTAATGTGGATGCATCTGTTCAGGTCGGAACTTCAGAGTTCAGAGTGGGAATGGTCCTTCGAGACAGTCATGGACAATTTTGTAAAGCAAGAGTTTTATGCCAGGGAGGAGAGGTGGCAGTTTTTGAAATAGAGGCTAGGGGGTGTGGGAGGTTGTTAGATGGGCTATGGACTTAGGCGCATTAAACGTGGTATTTGAGAGTGACTCCCTACTCACAGTACAAGCTATTAACAGGGGTGGAGTGAATTATTTGGAAGTGGGTAATGTGCTTCAAGAGTGTCGTAATTTGATTATTGATCGTCCAGATTTCTCTGTTTCGTATGTTAGAAAGCAGGCCAACATTGTAGCTCACTTGTTAGCAAGGGTGCCATGTGAGGCGTATAACTTTCATGATTTTGTAACTCCTCCACAGATTGTGTTGGAGAATTTGATGTTTGATATTTCTATGAGTTAATGAAGATCACTATTTCAAAAAAAAAAATAGTTACATCCATATATATGTTTAACGTCTCTACCTTTTAGTTGCTTTTCTAACCTTACTCATATATGTTAGATTAGTGCTTTTGGAATCTACAACATCTTAAGGTGATCGTACTTGCTAGTTTACAGAACCTGCAGGCCATCAAAAGATTACTACTTCATTACAAAGAGAATCTACTCTTAAGTGCAAGTCAATAAAATTGTATCTTTGTGATTCTTTGCATAATTTTTGCCTTATTTTATTAAGATTATTTAATTATAGTATGTAGATAAATCTTATAATATTATTTTTTTGCCACCATCTTGTCATATTATTTGTTAACCTTAAGCATGCAAATTTTGTGACCGAATATGGTTTCCATGCGCAGTAGTCTCCGTATTGTAGTTTTACTATGATCTTCAGGAATTTTAAAAGTACTTGTGGCTTTTAATTGTTTCTGTAACTAGTGATATGTATTTGGCATATGGTAAGGTCTTGATCACGCATGTGTAATTAATTTGGAAGTGTTGTGCGTAATAAAAAAAAGAGAAATATTAGTGTATAAATAATAGGTCTCAACGTTTGACAATAATGGTTATGTCTGATCATGTTTACTATGTCTCCTTTCGTTTTTATGATAGGCTGTATTTGTGATTGATCGGTTTCGCGAGGTAAGTTTTCTATCTGGACTTTCTAGTAATTTCAAAATTATATTTGTACATTTTAAATTTTGAAATTTTATTTTATTATGTCATCGCTCTATTTTATTGTTATGAAAATTTGGGTCAAGTGCAATTATTTTGAAAGTGTATGATTTTAGATTTTCGATCTAATAATAACTTTGAGATCCCAATCTAGTCTATGATCTGAACCCCTTAGTATCTGCGCATAGTTCCGGAACTAAATTCTAATACCTCTCTAGGGCGCACCGATGTGCAATTTCTGATGCCTTAGTGAGGGACGCAATACTAAATTCTGGACTGTGTCACCGATTTATAGTGAATTTCTGAACTTCTGGACCGTGTCACCGGTTTGTAGTGACCTTAGTTTAGACTGGTGGTTAAAAAGTTATCATTTTGTAAGTTACGAATTTCTGAAAATTATTATTGTTTTATAATGTATTTTATGTATTGGATTTGACCTGTTGGTTTTTTTTTGGTTAGTTTGCTTGCTGGGCTTGTTAGCTCACTCTTTTAATATTTCAGGTTTTTGTCCGGTTCGTTGGATTTACAAGGAGATTGTTAGTTAGATTTTTTTTGTGGATCGTGTCTCATATTTTGAGTAGCCGCGCTTCTGTTATATATGACTTAACTTGTAATATAATTGTAATAGTTTTCTGCTACAATTTTTGAGATTTATTTTTTTTTTATTTTAATTTTGGCTCGAACTAACATTCCGAAAAAGTGTGGGATGTTACAAATTGTTTATGTGTTGGTGCCAAGTGTCAAGCTCTTGCTCACTTTTTCACCATTTTGGCTATAAATAGCCCTCCACCCCCACTCATTTCTCTTGAGCATTTTGTGTCCTAGAAGTGCTGCTGATTTCTCTCTAGAAACACAGCCTTTTAAGAGTACCAAAATCCTCCAAAAGATTTGGATAACAAAGCTTTGTTGCTCCACTTTTCAACATCTTTAAAAGCTTTGTTGTTAGTCCATTTCTTGCCCACATAAACACCATCCAACCATCACTCTTAGGGCAGCTCTTGAGCTCCTTTTTTACAGTCCCCAAAGTGTTCTTAAGTGTGGTTTGAGTCACCATTTTATCCTCCTTGAATATCATTCAAGTGGTGCTCTTTTAGGCTTTGTTTAGTGATATTTTTGGTCCTCTTTCTAGCACTTCTACATACCATTCAGCCATCACCTTCAAGGCAGCCTCTTGCACGATTTTTGTAGCCTTGTAAGTGTTTGAGTCACCTTTGGTCCTTCCTTGGATACATCTTTTTGGTTCTCAAATCCGGCCACTTTTGGTAGTGTTTTTGGACCCTTTTCTTGCTCATTTCTCTTGCTCTCGGCCAAGCCTCTTTAGACACTCTTTTTGCTCATTTTTAACAGCCTCTTAAGTGCTCTTATTTGTGTCTTTGAGTCACTAAAGTAACCTCATTAAAATATCTTTCTTTTGGTGCTCCTTTGGCTTAAGCTTTCTTGCACTTTTGTCACCAAAATATACTTGTTCTTGAATATTTTCGTGTAGTGTATATTGACAACTTGTAAGAATCTTTTAAGAGCTTCTTGAAGTATTTCTTGGCTCTTCTTTAAGTCCTTAACAACCTCTTGGTGAACATTTGGTTGAAAGGCTAAGAACTATCTTTTGATTTGTGCTTAAAGCGCATAAACAAGTGGTTTAAACTTGTTACCCTTTAAATCAAAAGAAAGCTTCTTATCCTGGTTTATACAAGTCCTTTGAACATTAACTTGAGCTTAAATCTTTAAGGACTAAACCAAGGCATCTTGAACTTGTTTCTTAACCGAAACTTAGTTCAAATAATTCGGAAATTACTCGAATTTTTTTCGGCCGAATTCTTTTGTGTGTTTATATATTTTCTTTCACTAGTTTAACGCATAATAGCAGCCCTCGTTATTTTATAATGAGTTACTTTTACGTACGTATAAGTTGCGTTTATATGCTTGTGTGTGGTGTTTAATTTAACGTTCGTATGTGTTTTACATTCACGCATTTTGTATACTTTCCGCACTAGCATTAACGCATAATTACGTGGCGATAGCCAAATCACTCGTAGTAATATATTTTCTGGCTTACGCCTAGAATATTATATTTGGCCATTGTGTTGTGAATCTTGGCAATATAATATTTTATACGGGTGTTTAATACTTGTATACTTTGAGTTAGTAGCTTGTTAATATTCTACGAAATACTTATTTTTAACTTTCTCTATCTCATATTTATTTGTGTTCTTTAACACAAGTAAATTGTATATTTAATTATATTTATATTCGGCCTCACCAAATATTTATATAAATTAATATACTCGGTATTTATTTATATTAACGAAGGCTAACTCGTTAATCTTTATATTTCCTCCCTTGATCTAGTTTTTATACTAGTTCATTTTTAATAGTCAAATTCAAATGGGATTACAAGTTGTAGTACTTGTATTATATCCTTTGACGTGAGGTGAAGTGAAGTGAGGTGATCGTCGCTCTAAGACCCAAGTCTTAGATATGCCGACGGGGAGTTGGGTATCTTTGCACCGTGAGGAGGAGAAAAGATCCAAGATCTAAGACCTAAGACCCAAGACCGTTAAAGGGTGTAGATACGAAGTCTACGCAAATGATTTGCTTGCATAGTTGTGAGGAAGTAACTTGGAGTTACGTTCCAAGATAAACTTGTAAGTGGTTTTGAGAAGGTAGTGGAGAAGCTACGCTTCAAGATAAACTCGTAAGGTCTTACGTAGTTGTGAGGAAGTAACGGGGAGTTACGTTCCAAGATAAACTCGTAAGGGGTTTACTTACATAGCATTTGAGGAGGTAATGGGGAGTTACGGTCCAAGATAATCTTGTAAGGGGTAGCTATAGTATTTTGAAGAGGTAACGGGTAGTTAGGCTCTAAGATAAATACATAGTGTTTGTAAAGGCTTCTCCACCTACTATAATGAGTGTAATTCTTTATAGTGGAACAAATCTCGAGTTCAGGAGGAGCTCGAGGACTGGAGTAGGGGTGTTCGAATCCGTTAGGGGATTGCTGGCATCGCGAACCATGATTTGTCGATCGTGTCAAACTCTTTACTTTCTCGCTTTTATATTCCGCATTCATATTACTTGTTTATAACTAATTAATTTTTAAAAGGAAAAAGAAAATTTAAAAACGACAAGATCTAATTTTTAAAAAGGGTCATAAGCTATTCAACCCCCCTTCTAGCTTATTTTACCCTCCTTCTAGACCTATCAATTGGTATCAGAGAGGTTACTTTTAATCTCGTTATTTGAACAGTTGTGAAGTTAAAAAACGTAACCAAAAGTAGATCATAAAATGGCATATTTAAATACGATCGGATGTGGTGAAGGTCTTTCGAGTTCTAAACCTTAAATCACGATTTAGAATACGATTTAAAATGGCACAAATTTTGCAACTTGGAAAACACGATTTAGAATTTATGCTAGATCCCAAGGTGTTAAATTTTGGATGGCTATCGAAGGCGGTGTAGTAATTCCCACCAAAATCGTAGATGAAATATCTATCGAGAAAAAGGTGAGCGAATATACTCCCGAGGAAGAAATACGGATGAACATAACCGCGAAAGCGGAAATGGTTCTAACTAGTGCACTTGCGAAAAAAGAATACAAATGTGTTAATAATTGCAAGTCGGCACAAGAAATGTGGAACAAACTAGTTATCACCTACGAGGGTACAAAAGATATTAAGGAATCTCGAATGGATACCTTAATTCATGAGTACGATAATTTTAAACTTCTCGAAGGTGAAACTATCATCGATATAGAAATTAGGTTCACTCGTGTAATCGATGAGCTTGCTCAACTCGGTAAGGTCTGTACGACTAATGAGAAAAATCGAAGGATTTTCAAAGCCTTGCCTCCTAGTTGGAAAGTTAAAGTTACCACTATAAAGGAAATGCATAGTCGTAACGACTACTCCATCGATAGTTTATTTAGAAATCTTTGTGCTTACGAGGAAGATAATATACCAGATAAATTTGTCCCTAAAACGGATGTAAAACGAAATAATATGGCCTTAAAAGCTATATTAATCGATGAAGAAGAAAACGACGATGATTTAAACGAAGAATTGGAAAATCTCGATGAATATGAAATTACTTTATTATCGAGACAACTTCGTCATGTTTTACAAAGTAAAGCTCAAAGGTACGGAAAAGGCTTCCTAAAATCAAATAATCAAAATCGAGTGTTTAACTCAAAAGGAAGACCGAATTATCGAAATAATTCTCCGGCTACGAGCTATACTAAAAACCAAGGTATTCCTAATTCGTATAACAATTCCCTTAATATGAATTATGTTAAAAATCAAGGCGCACCTCAAGGTAACAATTCGTATAATAATCCGAATTATACGAAGAACTACTCAGCACCTAAACCAAAGGAGCCTATAGTAGAAGAAACACAAGATGTTTGCTTTGAATGCAAACAACCTGGTCACCTTAGACGTGAATGTCCAAAGTTACCTAAGGGACGTGGTCTTGTTGCGGAAAATGGATGGGATTTAAGCGAAGATGAAGAAGCACCGGAAGAAACCGAAGAAATTGTCAACCTTTGCTTAATGGCTATCTCCGACGAATCCACACCAATCGAAAAATTGACTACTAACCATGAGGTAACTCTAGACTCAACTTCAAATTTAAATGTTACATCATGTAGTAGTGATAATTTAAATGTACATTTGTCGAGTATGGATTATTCTAGTTTGGATTCATCCGAACTAATTCATTTGGTCAATTCATTAAAATCGAATCTTGACGATATGAATTGAAAATTTGCCACGGTTAGTTCCGAAAGGAATAAACATTGTGAGACAAATATTGAGCTTCCAAAAGAAGTTGCACGTTTAAAGGATATTCATGGCAATGACAAAGAATATTCTGATTTCATTTCTTCACAAAATGATCGCTTGAAAATCGAGATAAAAGAAAAGAATGAAAATATTCGAAATCTCGAAGTTGAGAATATTTCTCTAATTGTTCAAGCCGAAGAATTTGAAGAAGAAAAGATTCAAGTTTCCAAAAAGAATCGTGAGCTTCCTGTTGAAATTTTGAATATAAAAATTCATAATGAGTCTTTAGGACATGAAATTGCTAAACGAGAAAATCGGATAAGTGAACTTGTACGAGCTTCAACGGATGACAAAGAAGAAGAGCTTAGACAAGTTTTAAGAGAATTAAATCTTGACTACCAAATAATCTTAGCCGAAAAGAATAATGAATATGCTAAGTTAAAAGAACAATTCAACATTGAGGCTAACGAGAAAGAATATTTGTTTTTAGAAATGAAATCAAATATTTTGGAAAATGAAAGGCTCAAGAATGAAATGCTAAGCTCATGACTCAAGTTATAGATCATGAAAATGTGCTAAATGACAAGATTAATGTCTTGATTCAAGAAAAGCATAATCTTGATGCTATAGTAAAGAAATTCACTAAGAGCAATACTATGTTAGAAAATGGTATATAACTCCAAGATATCTTCTAATAAAGAAGGTTTAGGATATGATGCAAATGTTCCTCCAAAAAGGGAAGCACATATTCCTACTCACACTAAGAATATTTCTCCTAAAGAACCTATGAAATTATGCGTTTATTGCAATAGAAAAGGACATCAAAGTCTATTTTGCCATGCTAGAGATGGTATAATTAAGGAAAGTATGAGTGGATACCTAAAGGAGCTAACATTGCTCAAAAGAATTCGATTAAAAATGCTAATAAACAACCAAAGCATTTTTATCGTCAAGAGCCGATTAAATTTCAACCAAGGAACTCTAACAATGTTGCAAGTACTAGTACCAAAAATACTAGGCAACCGAATGTTCCTAGAAGAAATTTTGTTGCTCAAATATCGAACAATGATGCCTATATTTGGAGTCAAAATGATTCTATGCTTAGAAATATAAGTCATTTTAATGCTCGATCGAGTTAACATACTAATGTGAGACATCAAGCTTATCCTACAAAGTTAATGCTCATGTTAGAAATGATCATGTGAATTATCATGCTAATAATCATTCTAGAGATTCATTATTACAATATTTCCTCGTAGTAATAATGAACATGCTTTTCGTGGTAATCCTAAGTATATGCCTAGGAGAAATCCTTATCATATATCCAATATGAATCAAGCATCTAGAAATGACATTGTTTACATGAATGATTATCTTATGCCGATATTTGTTTATGAAAATACTCATTTACCCTATGATGTGCTAACACCCGGACCCACAAGAAAAAGGGGCACCAATCGGTTTTATTAATCATTCGTGTAGGTGTGCCTTACTGCTTAGAAGAACTTGTGGTATCTTGATAGTGGTTGTTCACGACACATGACGGGTAATAAATCTTTGTTGAATAACATTAAAAAGGTAACCGCTGGAAGTGTAACTTTTGGTGATAGCAGTCAAGGTATTATTGTTGGTATTGGTAATATTGGTAACGAAAGCTTTAAAATCTCGGATGTACAATTAGTCACTGGACTAAAGTACAAATTCCTTTCGATAAGTCAACTATGTGATGATGGTTGCAATGTAATCTTTTTTCCATCTTAGTGTGCTATTTATGACAAAGAGTGAAAATTGATTCTAAAGTGCCCACGAAATAAGAATGTTTATTCGTGTGACTTAAACGATTACGAAAACATTTGTTTAGTATCCATGAATGAGGATCCTTGGTTATGGCACCGTAGATTGGGTCATATTAACATGAAACTCATTAAGAATATTTGTTTGAAAGAACAAGTTCGAGGATTACCTAAACTAAGTTTCGTAAAAGATCATGTATGTGAAGCGTGTGAAATTGGCAAACAAATTCGAACATCTCATAAAGCCAAATTCATGGTGTTTACTACTGGACCACTTAAGCTTTTACGTATGGATCTTATAGGACCGGTTCCCGTACAAACCCTAGGAGGGTGTTCTTACGCTCTTGTAGTAGTTGATGACTACTCACGCTTTACGTGGACGGAATTCCTAAAAACAAAAAGCGATGCATTTGAATCATTTTTTGCTCTTTCCAAAAGAATACAAAATCAATAAAATAACACGATCGTCTATATTAGGACCGATCATGGTAGAGAATTTGATAATTCGGATTTTGTTAACTTTTGTGAAGAATGTTGTATTGCTCATACCTTTTCTGATCCTTATACGCCTCAATCTAATGGGGTTGTTGAAAGGAAGAATAGAACCTTACAAGAAATGGAAAATACGATGTTGAATGAATATCGTAGACCAAAAGTATTTTTGGGTCGAAGCTATGTCTACGGCTTGCTACGTTCTAAATATAGTTTTACTACGTCCTATCAAAATGAAGACTCCATATGAACTTTATTTTGGTAAAACTCTTAAGATAAGCTACTTCAAAGTTTTGGAAGTAAATGCTTTATTTTGAATTCAAAAGACTACCTAACGAAATTTGACCCAAAATCTTGTGAGGGTGTATTTCTCGGTTATTCAGATACCAGCAAAGCTTATCGGGTATTTAATCTTGGAACCTTAGTTGTGGAAGGAACTTTGAATGTTGTATTTGATGAATCAAAACCACTTTCTAAGTTTAAAGATTTAGTGGAAGAGGATGATGACTCCAATGATCCTAAAAATGGTTATAATACCGAAGTTTAGAATATCATTCGACAAATGGGAACCATGGATCTAGGAACTAAAATTCCTACTAATCCAATTAAAATTAATGAAGTTGAAGCTCGATTGCCTCCGGAAATTCCCTTGATTAAAGATCACCCTATAGACAATGTCTTAGGTGAGAACTAAGTAAAGGCGTCTAAACTCGAGCTCAAGTTCAAAATATCATGAGTAATATAGCATTTTTATCACAAATCGAACCCAAAACGGCTAAAGAAGCCTTATTGGACGAGGATTGGATTGATGCCATGCAACATGAGCTAAATTAATTTACTCGCAACAAAATTTGGGAACTCGTGCCTCCACCACCCGATACTTCCATTATTGGAACTAGATGGGTATTTCGTAATAAATTAGACGAAGGTGGAGAAGTGGTAAGAAATAAAGCAAGATTAGTTGCTCAAGGCTATACTCAAATGGAAGGCATAGATTTTGATGAACTTATGCTCACGTAGCTAGAATCGGGTCCATTCGAATGTTCTTAGCCTACGCTTGCTATAGAGGTTTCAAAGTCTATCGAATAGATGTTAAATCGGCTTTCCTAAATGGTGTCTTAGAAGAAAAAGTTTATGTAAGACAACCACCGGGATTTGAAGATCATAAACATCCTAATTATGTGAACAAATTGTACAAAGCCTTATACGGGTTGAAACAAGCTCCGAGAGCTTGGTATGAGCGGTTAAGCAAATTCCTAATCGCTAGCAATTTTAAAATGGGAATTGCGGATACTACTCTATTCAAATTTACGTAGATGATATTATTTTTGGCACAACCAAAGAATCATTATGTAGCGAATTCTCGGAAAAGATGAGTAAAGAATTTGAAATGAGCATGATGGGAGAATTAAATTTCTTCTTAGGTTTTCAATTTTAACAAACTCAAGATGGCATTCATATTTCACAATCTAAGTATTGTAAAGAAATGCTTAAGAAATTTGAGATGGAAAATGCAAAACCTATAAATACTCCTATGTCAATCTCCGATAAGTTATCTGTAGATAAAGATAGTGTTTCCGTGGATATCAAGAAATATCGAGGGATGATAGGAAGTTTACTTTATATCACGGCTAGGAGACCGGATATACAATTTATTATTGGTAAGTGTGCTCGCTTTCAAGCGGATCCGAAAGAATCTCATTTATACCCGGTTAAACAGATATTTAGATATCTTAGAGGTACTAGGGATTTAGGTCTTTGGTATCCTAAAGGACATCCATTTGATTTAGTGTGTTTTTCTGATTCGGACTATGCGGGGCATTTAATCGATAGAAAAAGCACTAGTGGCACATGCCAATTTCTTGGTGGATGTTTAGTTTCTTGGTTTTCAAATAAACAAAACCCCGTTTCAATTTCTACCACCGAAGCCGAATATATAGCGGCCACAAAATGTTCTGCTCAAATATTGTGGATGAAGCAAACATTAACCGACTATGTTATAAAATTTGATGTTGTATCTATTTTATGTGATAATACGAGTGCACTTGATTTATGTAAAAATCCGGTATTGCATTCGAGATCTAAACATATAGATATTCGACATCTTTTCTTCGTGATCATGTAAATAAGGGCGATATTAAAATGGTATACATAGAAACCGAAGTAAATATTGTGGACATTTTCACGAAACCTTTAAGCACCGAAAGATTCTCTAAATTGCGATTTGATTTAGGAATGATGGAGTGCCCAAATTAATTTGTTAATTTTATTCAAACCTTATACTACCTTACGTTTAATTAACTTGCAAACTGAAGCATTGTTTAAGAGGGCTTTCAAACATGTTTTGAATACTCTGATTTCTTCGACAATGATGCGGGCTGCAAATAATTAAAAACAAGGGTTTTATGTGCTTTGTCTAAAGGTTTTAAATGAATTTGAATAAGTTTCAAATTATTTTTATTACTTTAAAATCAAATTATTTTTGAAAAATTGAAACTTTGTGCACTTTTATATTCTAAAGTAAAATAGCAAATTTTATGGTGGCGCAGGAATTTTTATGGAATTTTTCTGATTTATTTGCTATTTTTAATCGAATTTTAGAATTCATTTTCTAAAAATCGAAAAATGCAAATAAAATACACAAAATTCAGAATTTTGTGAAGGGGCTGTTGCGTGTAAGTAGAATGCATGTGCATGGTCAACAATCAAGTCAAAGGATATTAGAAACGCGCAAAATGATCACAACTGTATATTCAAACATCTACAATGATCTGAGCCCACTACAAGAAAAAATCGACCACACAACGGTTTTTATCCGTCGTCTGAAGCCCTCATTTTCCGTTGTCTATTGGAATGCCGTCTGTTACGCGTATCAAACGACAGCAGCTTAACCGTTGTCTGTGTTGTAGACAGATAACATACGTGATTTCAAAACTGTTGTCTGAAAGCTGGTATAGACAATAGTTTAACAAGAAACGGTTGTCTCATTTCACGTAGCTCAAGTGTTTTTTGGAGTGAAACTATTGTCTAATTTCACGTAGCTCAAGTGTTTCTTGGAGTGAAACTATTGTCTAATTTCACGTAGCTCAAGTGTTTCTTGGATTATTTAAGTCGTTGTAAATAGAAGAAGACCATGGTTTATAAAATATAACCTATTATTTCTTTATGGTATAGACAATGGTCTTTTTGTAACAGAAGTGTTGTGTAAAATTTAGTTAGACAACGTTTTAATTTCATATCAGAAAACGGTATAGAATACGTTGTCTGATGATATTTTCCACAAGTGTTTCTAAAAGATGATAACATTGGCTAATGATAAATGAAACAACACTTTTATTTACAACAAAAATTAGAGTTTATTCGGTACTAGCAACTAACCAATATTCATAACAAAAACTACCAATCAATATTCATCGCTACAAAGCTACTACCGGTACCAATTCCCGACAAAGTACCCCTGCCATCATCTAAATTACAATGTTAGAATGAGATAACTCAATTTCTTTACCTATTTATCTAGCTAGCTCCCTTGCCCTTGTTCTGCTTCTTAACTTTGATCTTCTGCACAATGAACGAACCAAGCTCTTCGATTCTTCTCCAAGTGCATCAACTATTTCCTCATGCATCACCTTGTTTCTCATTCACCAAGCACTTAGTACTGTTGTCTTGAACAACATCAAGACCCTCACCTTCCAAATTGTTTACAGTTTCTAGAGCCACCACATCCGATTTCTCAACTGACTCTTGCAACACCATCACTTCTGCATCAATACCTGCGTAATGATCATATTAGACACACAAACATTAAAAATAAGATTTAAAGAATGCAGCCATCTATACCAAAGGCAAATTTCTATTTTCCAAATAATCATATCATTTCACAATGGCAATACAATTATTCGGAGATAAAGAGAAATTACAGTTCTACCGCTACTACCTATTGAATCTTAAGAGCATTTAAAATTTAATTCAACATGAACTTACTAAATAAACAGACATATCAGACAAGTTCTTATTATCCGAACCATCTTCCAGATCAATTCTCGAAAGCTCTGTAACAAGTGAATCTATCTTCTCTTCTTTCACCTCGCCATCTTTGTTCTCAGTCAACCTTGCAGATCTCCTAGTACTGTAAAGATGTATCATTTTCAAATGTCACCTTAGGGCAATCAGATAAATAGATGTATTATTTTTAATATGTCACCTTTGGGCAAGACTCTGTCCCCAAGCCATGGCAGCTATTGTCTGCAAAGAGAAAAGTAAAGGCAAGGATGAGCAGACTATGAAATGCGGGACCACACTTTCGGACCAATACATAGAACATTTATAAGTATAATCATCTAATACAGTACAAAAATACTTGTGATCCACCAGCTTTAAGTATGTGTGTCACACCAGCTTTCTTGGCACAGTAAAGTACCTCCTACAACATACAGTAGATATTGGAGTTATTGTATAAAAGACAGCTTAATCTTATGATCTATATAAATAAAAATACCTTGCAGATATTGCCAGCGCTTGTAGGAGGAGTATAAATTCCACTGTCTTACTCACGACGCCAACATGAGTGACAAGAACACAAGGAATATAAATTCCATTTCTTTTCCCCCATAATGCAGATCTCAAGTTGCTGATGTTTAAAATGATAAGAGTGAACTATATATTAAACAATGCTTGAACTGCAGAAAAAAATAATAATTAGTATATGAGAAAGTAGGCAATTAGTTTTTTATGCTAGCAAGGTCAGAAGGTGCAATACCAAGGCATTCCTTTCTCGATAATAAATGCTGTAATTCCTTTCAACCGAGCAGCTATATCCATTTTTGCTTACACAACCTAAAAACATACAAAAGAAAAATTCTGACTAATTATAATGCCTGGAAGAGACAAACATAGTGATACCTGAATTATAACACGTCGGCAATATGCATGTAGTTCAAATAATAGACATTAAATCAACTAACAGTGTTTAGTTTAACATAGTAATTATAATATATTCGACATGATATTATACCAGGGCCTGAGCAGTTGGACCATTGGTTCACCACATTTTGTTTCCATTCAAAATATAACCCCCGTCAACCTTATCGGCTTTGCATTTCATGCTAACAACATCTGAACCAGCTGGATTAACAAATTTAAATATTAAGGTCCACAGTACTTGAGCAATCTTGATCAAAACAGAGTGTTAGTTAACCACAGAGCATCATGGATTACCATTAGGTTCACTCATTGCAAGTGCTCCCACATGCTCTCCGCTGATAAGCTTTACTAAACAGAGTTAATGAATTAGGTTTCTAAAGAATATATATAAATATAGTATAAACATCTACACATACTTACTTACATAATACACACAAATCTCACCGGATAAAACCCGACAAATAGAGCTTTCAAGACTTGAACAAATCAATTTAAGCAAATTGATTTGGGTGTTTCGAACAAATCGATTTGATCTTTGAGAGTTGTGAGATTTGAGCGATTTGGGTGTTTCGAACAAATTGACTTGAGCTTTGAGAGTTGTGAGATTTCAGCTTTGAGATTTGAGGGTGAGAGCTGTGGATTTGAGGCTGAGATTGTGGTGATTTGTGGATTGGAGGGTGAGATTTAAGGTTCGCGAGAGAGAGGGGTGAGTGAGAGAGAGGGCTGTTAATTTTATTATTTTGTTCTGTTTTGCCGATGTTTTGTTTTCATTAAGGGGAAGTGAAAAATTAGACTAAGGGGGGAAAAATTGTAAGGCGGGGAATACATTTGGGATAAAGGGGGAAATTTCAAGAAAAATTGGGTTTGTTGAGGAGGGAAAATAGGATACGGAAATGAAAATAAAATCTTTTGTAAAATAACTTTTTTTATTAACTTTATAAAATAATTTTTATTTTTGAAATATTCAGTTAATTAACTTTCTATTAAAATATACCTAATTGAATGATATTCCCAAATTTTCAAAAAATAAAAAATTAATTTTATTGGAGATCTTAGTAAATCACTATATTTTTTAATGATATATTCGGTCACATTTCTCGACGATCCAAATGTACGGATGTCAAGATATATATAATATATTAATATTTCCAAATTTTCAAAAAATAAAAATTGATTTGTTTGGAGATCTTAGTAGATCACTAGTATATTGACTAGTACCCGTAACTAGTGCTTTGTCACGGATTGTTGTTTCTATTTTTTTAAGAAATATTTATCGACAATCCAACCTTAAGGATGTCAAGATATATCTAATATAATGATATTCACAAATTTTCAAAAAATAAAAAATTAATTTGATTGGTGATCTTAGTAGATCACTACTATATTGACTAGAACTCGTAACTAGTGCTTTGTCACTGATTGTTGTTTCTATTTTTTAAAAAATATTTCTCTAGGATCCAACCATACGGATGCCAAGATATATCTAATATAATGATATTCACAAATTTTCAAAAAATAAAAAATTAATTTGGTTGGTGATCTTAGTAGATCACTACTATATTGACTAGAACTCGTAACTAGTGCTTTGTCACTGATTGTTGTTTCTATTTTTTAAAAAATATTTCTCTACGATCCAACCATACGGATGCCAAGATATATCTAATATAATGATATTCACAAATTTTCAAAAAATAAAAATTAATTTGGTTGGAGATCTTAGTAGATCACTACTATATTGACTAGTACTCGTAACTAGTGCTTTGTCACTGATTGTTGTTTCTATTTTTTAAAAACTATTTCTCTACGATCCAACCATATGGATGTCAAGATATATCTAATATAATGACATTCACAAATTTTCAAAAAATAAAAAATTAATTTGGTTTGTAAAATTTAATATTTAATAAACGAAGTGGTCTTGCTAAATGAAGTGGTTATTTGTCAAATACCGTTGTCTCGAGTGATACCAGACAACGATTTTGGACAAATAAACTCTTGTCTGTTAACAGACAACGGTATTTTATTAAATACAGTTGTAATGTGAAGCTTCAGACAACGATATGTTATAAAGATACCGTTGTCTGACACTAGTCACGTTTTTTTTGAACATAAATATAAATTAACATAATAAACCGTTGTCTGATAACATCTAATATTTTCTTAATCTAACGGCTAATATCTAATCTCATTTCAATCAAGGGCTCTTATTTCGCCACCTCAGCAATCCAGGTGAATGATTTTCCACCAATCACGTGATGTCGCTTCAGACAACGGTTTATTTGTAAAACGCTTGTATAGATAAGTTTTTGACAACAGTTTAAATTTGAAAAAGCTTGTCTGAAAGTGTTGAAGACAACGGTTTAATATACAAAACCGTTGTGTGAATATGTATATATATTTTCTTAATCTAATGGCTAATATCTAATCTCATTTCAATTAAGGGCTCTTATTTCGCCACCTCAGCAATCCAGGTGAAAGATTTTCCACCAATCACGTGCTGCCACATGAGACAACGGTTTATTTATAAAATTCTTGTATAAACCATTATCTGATTACATTGTATACAACGTTTATCAAAACACTTGTCTAATTTTAACAACGTTTTTCAAAGCGTTGTTTGAAGTTTCTTCAGACAATGTTTTTAAAATCCGTTGTTAAAATCAGACAATAGTATTTAGTCACCGTTGTGTGACTACATTTGAAGCAATATCTGATAAAAACAGTTGTCTAAGTTTTACAACGGTTTTGAGAACCATTGTAAGACAATATTTTAGACAACACCACTTTCAAAAACCGTTGTAAAATGTATGTCTATTTTGATCTTCTAGACGACAGTTTCTAAAACTGTTGTTAAGTTTATGATCAGACAATACAATGAAAAGCTTGGAAAAAAAACCGTTGTGTGAAACTTTCAGCCAACACTTTTTCTTCGAAGCGTCGTCTGATGTGTGTCGTCTGATAGCAAAATTCTTGTAGTGGCCGTTCGTTTATATTCATAAATATTTCCCAAAAAGGAAAATATATCATACCCTGTTTATTCTCTTCATACTCGACTGTAAACCCTAGTTTTTTAAAACCAAATTCTGACCATATCCGTGATTGTTCAGAAAAACCAACCACAAATTCGTGTTCTGCACACTCAAATACACATCTTATTATAGTATCGATTTTACAAGTTCTTTTTCAGAATTGATTTCCCCAAATCACGTCGATACTTAAAGTTTAACAAAAAGCCTTCGACGAATCGAGAAATCGATTTGTTTGTACCCTTATGTGTGTATTTAAGCCTATAAATTCAATGTCCTAGTAATATGATTTTTAGATGGTGTATAGAGGGTCTTGATTAGTGATATTTTCCAATATTAGGGTTTAACCTCTGTGCACACATATAAAAATCATACTACTGATCGATGTTGCTTACCCTGAGTTTGCATTTGATTCCTCGGTCTCAATATCATGATTTCTATCGTGCAAACAGGAATTGGATGTTGTTGCTTTCGATTTTTACTCCTGGGCGCACAGATAGAAATCATAGTATTTTGGTAGTGATCCTTAGAACATTTGGACTGTTTATCTCTTTGGTTCAGTGTTCTTGTATTGAGATCTTGTTGGTATGACAGAAACTTTGTCTTGATTGGTCTTTGATTTAAGGTTTTTGCCATACCAACAGGCATCTCTTTACATTAATATTCTTTGATTATAGTTGTGATAATCATTCAATTTATTTCATGATGTATGTATTGCTTTTAATACTTCTGTGTTATGCTAATGCTAATGTTCTTGTTTGGTTCATTGTGTTGTGTCACTGTTTTGATGAATTTCAATATGACCTGATGTGCATTGTGATGTTAAGTCTCTGTATTGATATGGTAATATATCTTGCCTAGCATGCTTTGGAATGTATCATGTGTATTTCCACCATGATCAAGGTACATATATCTCAAACCCTTGCAAGATACAATCTGACTGTGATTAGAATGATTGACTAATGCATGTGTGACCTGATATGTTGCTCTAGACTTATGCTCTCTAATTGATTAGGCCTTATGCATATTTAGTGTATTAACTTTCTTGCTTTATGATCTGCATCTAAATGATCTTTTGTGTGCAATTCAGTATGATCATGCCCTGTCTCTAGAGACTAGAGGTATTATTTGTGCATTATACACTTGCTCTGTGCTTTGAGAATAATTGTTATATGTCTTTATGCATTGAGTTGTGTGCTGCCTTTTCAAGTCTAGCTTAGCAATTAGTTTAACTTTGCAAAAAGTTGTTTGTGCTATGTTGCTATTAGATAAGATTTGCTATATTAAAATTGCAAGACTATGCTTGTGCGCATAATCAATCAATTTATGTGTGCATCTTTGTCACATTGCTACAGTTATAATAGATTATGTTGTGTGAATCTTATATGCCAATTTCTTTAAGGATGTAAAGCATGAAACCTTTCTGTGTTCACTTGATTGTATGATTTAAATGTTTAAAATGTTACACTTGCCATGCCTGGACACACACCTAGCTCCTAGACTTATTTTAAGGTTTGATGTGATCATTTAGTACTGAAAAGATTTCTTTTAAAGGTCAATATCTTGATTATATCAGTTCTAGTAGATCTTGTGACTATGCCTGGATTATAATTACCTTAGGTTGCTAGCAATGTATCTTATCTGTGCATGTATGTTATATGTGTCTAAGTTCATTTTGCAATGTATTGACAACATGCCTATTTAAATGATCTTATTTGAATTATCTCTACATGCTTCTAGATAAAGTTACTGATCTTGTTGGTTTATTTGCATTCTCATTGTGATATGTGTGAGTTAACTAAGAGATCTTAGTTACTTGTTTGGTTTGATCCTATCTGTCTTACTATGTACTATTGTAATAACCCAAATTTTTGTACTTGAGAAAAATTTTCATTTGCGGGATGAATATGATTTGCATGGATGAATAGTGAAATTATGGATGAATAGCGATTTTTGAGGATTACGAAATTTTTCATGTCACCCTATGTACGGGATAGGAAATGGATATTTCGAAGTTATATTAGTAATCTACAAGGTAAATATGTGTATGTAAACGCGATCGAAATTCAGAAATTCCAAACTTTATTTTTATGGAATATTTGACCGGGCAGTGAGGAGCATTTCAATACGACCAAGACAAGTGAGTTATTTAAATCAAGGATTCAAGGATTTGATATTTTATTATTTTATTAAAGGTGATTTAAGGTTTTAGAACGAAAACCTCTGAGTTAGTATAACGAACGTTCTAGGAATCGCTAGAACTTTATAACGAGATTAAGCGATAAAGCGAATAAATTATGGATTCTTGATTGAGTTTATAACAAGATTAAACCCCACACATAATCATCAAGAGAATTATATCAAGTGGATTAAAAGATTTAATTCAAGGATTAAAACAAAACAATTTAGGATTTAAGTGATTTAAATCACTTAAATCAAATCCAAAACATAACAAATATCAACCAAGCTTATCCAACACACTTTGCACAAGTATCAAGGGGATCAACACAGCCAATACACATCTGAAATATCAAGATATTATAATCAAAAAGTAGTTGAGAAGTTAAGATTGGAGGTGGAGAAAAGAAAAAGCAAGAACAACCAAGAAAAACACAAACTGCCCAGCATGAGCAACTATGAAAGAAAATTTCATAACTCCACTTCTACCCATTAATAAATCACCAAATTTGAACCATAGCTTCCTCATTATATGGAGAACACACGTTTAAAATTTCATGGCCAACAAAGGAGTGTAGCCTAGTCAAATCAAGGAGTGTAGCCTAGTCAAATCCCTGCTCCAAGTTGGAGAACCAAAACTGTCCTGTCCATGGCAGTTTCGACCTCTCATCTTAGAAAATCAATAAGTCGAGCTTCAAGCATCCCCTGGTGATGAGCCAGGACTCAAAAGAAAACCCTTTAAGAGTATAAAGTGTGGTAAAAATTTGAGAACCAATCTCTAAATTTTCGATTTTATACAGATTTTACAAAGTGATGATGAATAGTAAGGAATAGTGTTTTAAGTTGTTTTTATGATTTGGTCATGGCTTTTTAGGCTTTGTGAAGGCTACCCAAGGCTATTATAAGGTGTATCAAGCTTTGTTATTGTTGTTAGAGCTTCAAGGGAGGTAAAACCCTAAACCATGCTTTGAGTTTTTGTGAGTTTTGATGGAGTTTTGATGTTAGTGTAAAGATAAGATTATGTTAAGTGATTTAGTGATTTGTTATAAGGTGTATCAAGCTTTGTTACTGTTGTTTGGAGTGAACGTAAAATGGAAATGTTCGGTTTATAGCCGTCGTAATGGCGAAATTTTGTAAACCCTTGAAAATAGTTAAGACCCAAGACCATAAAACTACTTTTAGAATCACCACTAGATATGGTTGTAAATATATGGTTGTCTAGTTTATTTTACCGCAAGAATCACATTAAAAAAAATTACGGTTTACGGGTTATGACCATTTTAGTGAAAGTTGTTCGAGGGATGGAACTGCAGAAATGTACCTACTTTGAGGATATAAATGAGACCCTTAATAGTCGATTTATAATATGAAATTTTGAGGATAAATACTAAGGTCAGTTAATTAAGTATTTGCGAAGGTTTGGAGTTAAAAAGATTATTTTCCGATTTTATAAAAATGCGTAAGCCGAGGTTGCGCAAGTGAAAACCCCTAAGAACATGACTTAGAAACCAACCTTATAAGTGTTTGAGTATAACTTGAATTCGAGGATTGGTTTCGAACCAAACTTATGACTTAAGTGGTTGTCAACTAACGTGGACTTAGTACGAGTCTAGAGGGACCCCTTCGTGCCTTATTTGTGATTGGCTTAAGTGTCTGGGCGTTGAGTTATAAGTGGATCGTATAGGGGATTAATCGCGTGTTTTCTTGACTTGTTTAGATGGTCGGATTTCGCCAAAAGCCCCAACTACATTCGAAGTACAAGGCAAGTATACTAAACCTTACTCTATTGTTCAGAGTACATATTTTTCAATGAATGGTATACGTTAGTTCAAAATGTTTTAACTATAAGTTACAAGTATTTTATCTCGTTACTCAAATACCAGATATTGATGCAATTGAATGGATATATATATATATATATATATATATATATATATATATATATATATATATTATTGTTGTGAATGTTATCCGGATAGTATATAAGTATAGTAGTATATGTATAAGAGTTATTGGTCCATATGATTGGGACAAGTATTGAGGTACATTGTTCGTACTCGAAGGAAGATAAAATGTTTTGGAAAACTATGTTGTTATTAAGGGGAGTAATGTTAATTATGGGAGGTGATAAGAGATTTGATCTCGATCATTTTTATTTGAATCCACAATCAAAGCAGTCGTTCATATTTTTTCCTCATGTATTTCGAGAGGAAAGTGATTTATTGGAAATAATAATCGTTCGTTGTTTCCGAGCGATAATAGTTATTATGAATTGAGGTGCATGTGGAATTATACGTGACATCTAAGATGATAAGTATTGAAGGTGGCCAGGGGTACTCTGGTACCCCAGGTTCTGGACTGGAGATAAAGTAAGAGACTGGTACGGTGGCCAGCCCAACATATATGTATGAAAGCCCGGATGCGTCTTAGGGTCCGAGCCAGTCGGCTCATCCTAGGGTGAGGTCCGAGCCAGTCGGCTCATCCTAGGGTGAGGTCCGAGCCAGTCGGCTCATCCTTCTACCGGTAGTAAATTGATAGATGTATGGACTGATCATCCATTACAGCCAACCGGATAAGAATCCCCTGAATATTGTCCATCAGCAGTATTTGATAAGTGTAATTAATACTAAAAGTGGGTACTAATTGCAGTATGAAAGGTATGTCCTCACTCAGTTCTTGTGAGTAAATTTCAGTATGTTAAAGAAAATATAGGAGTTCATTTCTTGAAGAAGTTTTGTTGGTATAAATGAGTATTGTACGAGGTAGGATAATCTAAGGGTTCAAATGTTTATTGAAGTATCAAAAGGGGAAATATTTTCGAAATGATTTTGAATAGTAAATTGATGAAGTCCAGATTATATCTTTGAGTATAAATATATAGGATTCTGGTGTATAAAACTTGGTGGGCAATTTTTGGCTCATTCTTGCTATTTTAAATATTATCAAACAGAGGCGATCAGAGCTGATACTAGTACGATGAACCGTGATAAATGGAAGGGGAAAGGTAACTGATTCAGTGTGTTAGCCTTATAGTACCTGAGGAGGGTGCAAGCTGGGAAGAAGTTGTTTAATGCTTTATTATCTAGTACTTTGAAGTTGTAATAAGATTCTGGAGGATACTCTGATGTGTAAACACTTTTGGATTAATAAGTACTTTTTCTGAGACTATAACCAGTGGAGTAGATTATGGAGTATTATGATTACTGTTGTAGATTATATTGTGAGCAGGTGATTGAATGTTCCGCAAAGGTATGGTTAAGGTTGTGATGATCCGGATTCCTGGAAAGGGATTATGGGGCGTTACAAAGATGGTATCAGAGTAGTAGGTTATAAACCTTAGAACGAGAGTAGGAGAAGTTATGACGAGATAAAAAGTGATGAATGTGCTTAGGTAGAATTTGTGGTTGGACTACTGCGGGTAGTACCAAAGATGAGTTAAGTAAGACTCTTAGTGATTGAGGAAGGTAGTTATGGATTCTTTAGAGATGATATGAGTCAATAATGATAGAGACTGTTTATGTGATACCCTCAAGACAAGAGAAGGAGAGTTAGAAACAAGGAAACAGATATGGAAGTTATATAGTAGAACCTCAAGGGGTAGTTAGGGTGGAGGCACGATGGCCAATACCAGTAGTAGAACCAATTAGGACGAGAAAAATCTTTATCCATGATTTATTTATTGGGTTTTATTTTTTTTTATAAATGAGTATATAGAGATATGTATACATGAATATACATATATATATATATATACCTGCAGTTATATATATATATATAACTGCAGGTATATATATGTATATATATGTATATGTACAGATATGTACTGTTTTGTTTTCATAAATAAATATTTCATGGGTATGCAGTTTTATTAGACAAAACCACATTGGGATAAGTTGAATCGAGTGAGGCTGTGACTTTTGGAGAAATGTAGAAGAGATATAAAAAGTGGATTTTGTAGATGGAAACAAAACAAAAGGAGTATGATGGTATTATGTATGAATTTGAAGGAGGAAGGAGCTAGAAGATTTCAATAGGGATTTAAACAATAAATTGAATATAATGATGCAGTGTTCTAGATAAGGGACTATATGATATGGTTATAAGAAGCAACCATGGTAAAGGCTGAGAGTGAATTGATGCAGGATGATAAAGAATTGAAGAAAGAGGTATATTTGATGATTAGTAAGAGAAAAGAATATGAGGAATTTTAAGGCATAATTGAGATTTACTATTGAGGGTAAGGTGTATTTTGAGGATAGAGTCAGGATGAGGATAAACGAAGGAAGTGGGTATAATTGATGAAGGATTTCGAGGTGTAATAATTACTAGTCGGGGAAGGCCAATGTGGTGGCTAATACCCTAAGTAGGGTAGAGAGATTAAAATAGACATGTGGAAAGAAGCATCTGAGTGAATGTGCAAAATCGGAAGGTAGGTGTTATAATTTTGGTCAAGAGGGGTATCAACAGATGAATAGTCCCAGGATGGGAGTAGTTTGCTACAACTGTGGAAAAGAGGGTCACATCTATAGAGACTGTAAAACGTCAGCAACGGGACCAACGGCATCATAACAAAGCGGTGGAGTGACGGTGGTCGATGGCATGAGAGCGATGGATGAGATAGAGGGCACACATTTTCGTAATATTTTAAATACACATATAAATGATGAGCCGGTATGAAAATAGAGGTATGTTAAGGAATGGGAGAGGAGTATCATAGACGGAATAGACGGTATAGCATGAGAGTTTATAATCGAGATATGAGATCATAAAACTGGTAAAAGCGATGAGGAGATATTGGAGAGTAGAGTAAGAGAAAAGCAACCTTAGTTACTGCCTACGTTGATTCCGAGGACGGAATCCTTTCAAGGAGGGAAGACTGTAATAACCTAAATTTCTGTACTTGAGAAAAATTTTCATTTGCGGGATGAATAGTGATTTGCATGGATGAATAGTGAAATTATGGATGAATTGTGATTTTTGAGGATTAAGAAAATTTTCATGTCAGCCTATGTACGGGATATGAAATGGATATTTCGAAGTTATATTAGTAATCTACGAGGTAAATAAGTGTTTGTAAACGCGATCGGAATTCAGAAATTCCAACCTTTATTTTTATGGAATATTTGACCGGGCAGTGAGGAGCATTTCAATACGACCAAGGCAAGTGAGTTATTTAAATCAAGGATTCAAGAATTTGATATTTTATTATTTTATTAATGGTGATTTAAGGTTTTAGAACGAAAACCTCTGAGTTAGTATAACGAACGTTCTAGGAATCGCTAGAACTTTATAACGAGATTAAGAGATAAAGCGAACAAATTATGGATTTTGGATTGAGTTCATAACAAGATTAAACCCCACACATGATCATCAAGAGAATTATATCAAGTGGATTAAAAGATTTAATTCAAGGATTAAAACAAAACAATTTAGGATTTAAGTAATTTAAATCACTTAAATCAAATCCAAAACATAACAAATATCAACCAAACTTATCCAACACACTTTACACAGGTATCAAGGGGATGAACACAGCCAATACTGTGACGCCCCCAAATCTGAGGTCAAAGGTTCAGGTCGTCACATCATCATCCAACCATATCATACATGTATTAACTTTACAACTCAACAATACATACGTCCAGACCTCAATCTTACGCACAAAGAAGTTAGAGCCTCAGAAACGATACTCAAAAGTAACACTAAATATTACAATTCATCTGTACAATCCAGAGTCTTACGCACTTCCACTTATACAACTATACTTGAAGACAAGTCTTACTATTATAGTTGAAAACCTATCAGACTTACTCTGTAGTATTTATCAGGAACTAAATCATCTCCGAGGTAATTCTTCTACTCCTCTTCTGCTGGTGCGGAGTTAATCGGCCAAATTCTTCTCTTTCTGAAAAGTTTTTATAAAGCAAGAATGAGCTACATAATGCTCAGCAAGTTCACCATTTTGTAAAGTAATAATGTGGTTTATTTCGAAAACATTCCCAACTATATGGGTATATATCTCAGATTTCAAAACATAATTGGACAATGTATATGTCCGAGTTTGAATAAAACATCTATACTCACTAAGGAGCTTTAAGAATAACATATGAACCCTTTATAAGGTTCCAATTTCAATATTTCTCAAGTTTTGAAAATATATACATATGAGTATATCATTTTTGGCAAAACACTCTACGGTTAACATACTGTACCGGGAATACATCTTTGCAAACCTCTTTCCTTCCATTAGCTTGGAAGGTTTCTCATTCAAAAACATTTCGTTCTTTGAAATAATTGCAAGAGTGCACTAACACGTGCCAATATTTATAGAAAATCTTGCAGTTCTAGATACTGCACGATGTCAATATTTTTCTTATAAAAAGCCACACTATCGGTAACTTGGCACTTAGGCCCAAGAAGCAGTGTTTGAGTATTTTTCCAAAGTGGAGGATGGGACTGGAAGAAAACATAAAAACCTGACAAGGATTGACGATGATCAGTCGCCACATCCAAGTCCAATAATCCGCGGGTCTTCTCTACCGGTAGAAGGATAGAAACTACATCCGTAACTATCCTCGGGTGAAAAGTACATCCGTAATCACCCTCGATGAAAACTACATCCGTAATCATCCTTCGGCAACACCTGGGCCGGAATAATAATTGATGGACCGCCTGGCTCACGGCCGCTTACACATCCCGGGAATCGTTCGTCAACGATTCCCACACCTGCCAGAGTCCCCTTTTTCTTTTCTTTTCAAAACTTTGTTTTGATTGAAAACTGAGTAATTGAGGTCCGACATCAGTCGACCGATGATTCTTGAAATCGAACAAGAAGCAAAACCTGATCGGGGGTTTTCGAAAATGTTTTAAGTTCGAAAGAGTTCGAGTTTGAAAGTGCAAAAGGTATCTTGGATTAGCTTTGTCTTTAAAATAATGACCAATAATTAATAAATGATATTTTAAGATTTAATATTAATAATTAATAAAATAATTATTTAATTAAATAAGCTTTTAATCCAAGATAGGTATTTTGAGTATTTACGAAGATATAACGATTATTACTTGAGTATACGATACTCCCCGAAGGACCCTTCGGGTTTTCGCAATTTAATTATGATATAATAATATACCGCTCCCCGGTCAATAGTATATACGGACCGCTACGACCTCTATTGCTAAAGTCGTTGTCCGAAGAAAACATTTCATTCTAAGTTCAAGGGGTGCAAACATATATGTACTTGTACATCTCAATTTCATCGATACTTCGATAAACATAAACATTTGATATGATTGAAAACTACAAACACAACAGTGAAAGTCCTTGTATATGTAAGTTTTGAAAAGTAAACTTGCCTTGGTGAGGTTGGGGTGGTCGAGCGTGCGGAGTGGAATGATCTATACATAAGCAATAGCCGTTCGTTAGTACCTTAACAATATCTCTTTAATTTCGGGGTTTTAGGGGATACAAAATTAACTTAATGACTTCGTCTTATGACACTCTAGCCCCACTATAGGTTCATGTTACCACTCGATTACGCTCATCACTTATTCGACTTAATTTGGTTACCATATCTGAATCACATCCATTACCCCTAAAACTACACTCCACTTACGACTTTTTCCCTTGCGCAAATTTTACTCTATCATTTTTATAAAATTGAAAAATACATATTTTAATCCAATTCTTTTTGGGTAGCCTTCACCACTGCATTTACTAGCTTCTCTAATTTTTCCATGATCCTACATAAATTTTTAGGGGTTCAAACAAGGTTCACAAGGGGACCATTTGGTGCAGTCCAGAATCCAGAAACACATTTCACTTCTCAGGCCATAACTCAAAATCTATACATCACCTAGTCATGAACCTTATATTTCTGGAAACTATCATTCAAATACCTTTCCAACAATATATATTAGGACCTCAGGGGACAATATTTGGGGGTTCAAAACCCTCTTACAAGATAGTTCAAGTTCCTGGAAAAATCTCAGCAGGCTTATATCACTTATCCATTCAAGAATCTTACATACACATCACATCCATCATCTAAACCACCAAGATCATACTTTAAAACATACATGGAGTTACATACACTAACCACAAGCTTAAAAATCACAACCACAACACTTAAACTCAAGATCTACCTCATCCATAACTTATATGTCCAAGATTCACACTAACATCCATGGATCTAACATTAAACACCATAAATAATTCATGGCCAAGAGGGGTTAGAGTTTTATACCTTCTTGATGTTCTTACAATCTCAAACAAGCTTGGTTAACCTTGGGGAAGCCTTACTCTATGCTCACCATCTTCAATCTCACCAAAGAAATCAAGAACATGGAAGTGGGTTTCCTGACTGGAAAAACACACCCCAAAGATCAGCCAAAACGAAGCCCTTGCACTCGTTTCCTGGTCGAGGCTCCTGAATGAAAGTTGTAGAGCGTCTTAACAGATTTCTAAGTTGTAGAGCGTCTTAACAGATTTCTAACCATATAAAGAACAAAAAATTTCATTGAGTAATGAAGGCTCTAGGCCCGTTTTACTGAGAGGTGTTCTGCTGGGCAGAATGGTTTTGTTCTTGGTTTTATGTTCTAATAATGCCATACACTTGATATATATCTATTTTTGGTTGGATGCATCTCATCCTTGCTAGGTGGCAACCTCTCATTGGCTCCTCTAGATTTCTTATCCACTTAAATTGCAACCAAGCCCTTTGCTAATTGCAACCAAGTCCTTGTCTCTTGTTTCTTGCACTTAAGTCCTTTTGTTTTGTTTTCTTTTCCACCGCCTTGATTTCATTGTCGTTTCTTGAATAAAATAAATACGTTACAACTTATACATTGCATATTATTGCTCTAATATAGCACAATACCTCGAACGAATATTAATTCCAACATCGCTTGTTTATATCTCTTTATCTCAGAAAACGTTCTCCCCATTTCTCAAGCATTCTCTTTTCTCAATTCTAGGAGTTTATTCTCAATCCCTTTTTCCTCTCATAATATATCCTTCCTTGGACTCTTAATATACCATATCCTTAATCCATGATTCGTTCGCTCAATCACTTAATCTCATTGTAAAGTTTCAGCGGTTTCTAGAACGTTTGTTTCACTTCCTCAGTGGTTTTCGTTCCAAATTCTCAAATCACTTATAATAAAATTCCAAAATATTAACACCTCAATTCCTCAATTAAATATCTCATTTCTTGATATTACTGATATATAATTCACTGATCGGTCAAATATTACACGACAATAGAATTTGGAATTTCTGAATTCCGATCGCATTTACATACACTTATTTACTCCGTAGATTACTAGTATAACTTCGGAATATCCAAACTACGTCTCGTACATAGGTGGCATGAAAATTTTTCTTAATCCTCAAAATCACTATTCATCCACCAAATCACTATTCATTGATGCACTTCATCATAATAGGAAAAGTTTTAATTCTACCAAAATTTTGGGTTCTTACAAATACACATCTGAAATATCAAGATATTATGATCAAAAAGTAGTTGACAAGTCAAGATTGGAGGTGGAGAAAAGAAAAAGCAAGAACAACCAAGAAAAACAAAAACTGCGCAGCATGAGCAACTATGAAAGAAAATTTCATAACTCCACTTCTACCCATTCATAAATCACCAAATTTGAACCATACCTTCCTCATTATATGGAGAACTCACGTTTAAAATTTCATGGCCAACAAAGGAGTGTAGCCTTGTCAAATCCCTCCTCCAAATTGGAGAACCAAAATTGTCCTGTCCATGGCAGTTTCAACCTCTCATCTTAGAAAATCAATAAGTAGAGCTTCAAGCATCCCCTGGTGATGAGCTAGGACTCAAAAGAAATCCCTTGAAGAGTAGGAGGTGTGGTAAAAATTTTAGAACCAATCTCTAAATTTTCGATTTTATACAGATTTTACAAAGTGATGATGAATAGTAAGGAATAGCGTTTTCAGTTGTTTTTATGATTTGTTCATGGCTTTTTAGGATTTGTTAAGGCTACCCAAGGCTATTCTAAAGTGTATCAAGCTTTTTTAGTGTTCTTAGAGCTTCAAGGAAGGTAAAACCCTAAACCATGCTTTGAGTTTTTGTGAGTTTTGATGAAGTTTTGATGTTAGTGTAAAGATAAGATTATGTTAAGTGATTTAGTGATTATTTGGATTTGTAAAATATGAAAAATGATGGGTGATGGATTTTAGTCTCACCACTGGACTTATAGATGTAAAATGGATATTGGTTGATATTGAGAATGAAAGGGTTTCTTTGGTTGGTTGTTTGTAGTGATCGTAAAATGGAAATGTTCGGTTTATAGCCGTCGTAATGGCGAAATTTTGTAAACCCTTGAAAACAGTTAAGACCCAGGACCATAAAAATATTTTTAGAATCACCACTACATATGGTTGTAAATATATGGTTGTGTAGTTTGTTTTGTCGCAAGAATCACATTAAAAAAGTTTACGGTTTAGGGGTTATGACCATTTTAGTGAAAGTTGTTCGAGGGATGGAACTGCAGAAATGTACCTACTTTGAGGATATAAATGAGACCCTTAATAGTCGATTTATAATATGAAATTTTGAGGATAAATACTAAGGTCAGTTAATTAAGTATTTGCAAAGGTTTTGAGTTAAAAAGATTATTTTCCGATTTTATAAAAATGCGTAAGCCGAGGTTGCGCAAGTGAAAACCCCTAAGAACACGACTTAGAAACCAAACTTATAAGTGTTTAAGTATAACTTGAATTTGAGGATTGGTTTCGAACCAAACTTATGACTTAAGTGGTTGTCGACTAACGTGGACTTAGTACGAGTCTAGAGGGACCCTTAGTGCCTTATTTGTGATTGGCTTAAGTGTCTGAGCGTTGAGTTATAAGTGGATCGTATAGGGGATTAATCGCGTGTTTTATTGACTTGTTTAGATTGTCGGATTCCACCACAAGCCCCTACTACATTCGAAGTACAAGGCAAGTATACTAAACCTTACTCTATTGTTCAGAGTACATATTTTTCAATGAATGGTATACGTTAGTTCAAAATGTTTTAACTATAAGTTGCAAGTATTTTATCTCGTTACTCAAATACCGGATATTGATGCAATTGAATGGATATATATATATATATATATATATATATATATATATATATATATATATATATATATATATATATATATATATATATATATTATTGTGAATGTTATCCGGATAGTATATAAGTATAGTAGTATATGTATAAGAGTTATTGGTCCATATGATTGGGACAAGTACTGAGGTACATTGTTCGTACTCGAAGGAAGATAAAATGTTTTGGAAAACTATGTTGTTATTAAGGGGAGTAATGTTAATTATGGGAGGTGATGAGAGATTTGATCTGGATCATTTTTATTCGAATCACAATCAAAGTAGTCGTTCATAATTTTCCTCTTGTATTTCGAGAGGAAAGTGATTTATTGGAAATAATAATCGTTCGTTGTTTCCGAGCGATAATAGTTATTATGAATTGAGGTGAACGTGGAATTATACGTGACATCTAAGATGATAAGTATTGAAGGTGGCCAGGGGTACTCTGGTACCCCAGGTTCTGGACTGGAGATAACGTAAGAGACTGGTACGGTGGCCAGCCCAACATATATGTATGAAAGCCCGGATGCGTCTTAGGCTCCGAGCCAGTCGGCTCATCCTAGGGTGAGGTCCGAGCCAGTCGGCTCATCCTTCTACCGGTATTAAATTGATAGATGTATGTACTGATCATCAATTACAGCCAAGCGGATAAAAATCTCCTGAATATAGTCCATCAGCAGTATTTGATAAGTGTAATTAATACTAAAGGTGGGTACTAATTGCAGTATGAAAGGTATGTCCTCACTCAGTTCTTGTGATTAAATTTCAGTATGTTAAAGAAAATATGGGAGTTCATTTCTTGAAGAAGTTTTGTTGGTATATATGAGTATTGTACAAGGTAGGATAATCTAAGGGTTCAAATGTTTATTGATGTATCAAAAGGGGAAATATTTTCGAAATGATTTTGAATAGTAAATTGATGAAGTCCAAATTATATATTTGAGTATAAATATATAGGATTATGGTGTATAAAACTTGCAGGGCAATTTTTGGCTCATTCTTGCTATTTTAAATAATATCAAACAGAGGCGATCAGAGCTGATACTAGTACGATGAACCGTGATAAATGGAAGGGGAAAGGTAACTGATTCAGTGTGTTAGCCTTATATTACCTGAGGAGGGTGCAAGCTGGGAAGAAGTTGTTTAATTCTTTATTATCTAGTACTTTGAAGTTGTAATAAGATTCTGGAGGATACTCTGATGTGTAGACACTTTTGGATTAATAAGTACTTTTTCTGAGACTATAACCAGTGGAGTAGATTATGGAGTATTATGATTACTGTTGTAGATTATATTGTGAGCAGGTGATTGAATGTTTCGCAAAGGTATGGTTAAGGTTGTGACGACCCGGATTCCCGGTAAGGGATTAGGGGGCGTTACAAAGATGGTATCAGAGCAGTAGGTTATAAACCTTAGAACAAGAGTAGGAGAAGTTATGACGAGATAAAAATTGATGAAAGTGCTTTGGTAGAATTTGTGGCTGGACTACTGTGGGTAGTACCAAAGATGAGTTAAGTAAGACTCTTAGTGATTGAGGAAGGTAGTTATGGATTCTTTAGAGATGATATGAGTCGATAATGATAGAGACTGTTTATGTGATACCCTCAAGACAAGAGAAAGAGAGTTAGAAATAAGGAAACAGATATGGAAGTTATATAGTAGAACCTCAAGGGGTAGTTATGGTGGAGGCAAGATGGCCAATACCAGTAGTAGAACCAATTAGGACGAGAAAAATCTGTATCCATGATTTATTTATTGGGTTTTATTTTTTTTATAAATGAGTATATAGAGATATGTATACATGAATATATATATATATATATATATATATATATATATATATATATATATATATATATATATATAACTGCAGGTATATATATGTATATATATGTATATGTACAGATATGTACTGTTTTTTTTTCATAAATAAATATTTCTTGGGTATGTAGTTTTATTAGACAAAACCACATTGGGATAAGTTGAATCGAGTGAGGCTGTGACTTTTGGAGAAATGTAGAAGAGATAAAAAAAGTGGATTTTGTAGATGGAAACAAAACAAGAGGAGTATGATGGTATTATGTATGAATTTGAAGGAGGAAGGAGCTAGAAGATTTCAATAGGGATTGAAACAATAAATTTAATATAATGATGCAGTGTTCTAGATAAGGGACTATATGACATGGGTATAAGAAGCAACCATGGTAAAGGCTGAGAGTGAATTGATACAGGATGATAAAGAATAGAAGAAAGAGGTATATTTGATGATTAGTAAGAGAAAAGAATATGAGGAATTTTAAGGCATAATTGAGATTTACTATTGAGGGTAAGGTGTATTTTGAGGATAGAGTCATGATAAGGATAAACGAAGGAAGTGGGTATAATTGATGAAGGATTTCGAGGTGTAATAATTACTAGTCGGGGAAGGCCAATGTGTTGGCTAATACCCTAAGTAGGATAGAGTGATTAAAATAGACATGTGGAAAGAAGCATCTGAGTGAATGTGCAAAATCGGAAGGTAGGTGTTATAATTTTGGTCAAGAGGGGTATCAACAGATGAATAGTCCCAGGATTGGAGTAGTTTGCTACAACTGTGGGAAAGAGGGTCACATCTATAGAGACTGTAAAACGTCAGCAACGGGACCAACGGCATCATAACAAAGCGGTGAAGTGATGGTGGTCGATGGCATGAGAGCGATGGATGAGATTGAGGGCACACATTTTCGTAATATTTTAAATACGCATATAAATGATGAGCCGGTATGAAAATAGAGGTATGTTAAGGAATGGGAGAGGAGTATCATAGACAGAATAGACGGTATAGCATGAGAGTTTATAATCGAGATATGAGATCATAAAACTGGTAAAAGCGATGAGGAGATATTGGAGAGTAGAGTAAGAGAAAAGCAACCTTAGTTACTGTCTACGTTGATTCCGAGGACGGAATCCTTTCAAGGAGGGAAGACTGTAATAACCTAAATTTCTGTACTTGAGAAAAATTTTCATTTGCGGGATGAATAGTGATTTGCATGGATGAATAGTGAAGTTATGGATGAATAATGATTTTTGAGGATTAAGAAAATTTTCATGTCAGCCTATGTACGGGATATGAAATGCATATTTCGAAGTTATATTAGTAATCTACGAGGTAAATAAGTGTATGTAAACGCGATCGGAATTCAGAAATTCCAACCTTTATTTTTATGGAATATTTGACCGGGCAGTGAGGAGCATTTCAATACGACCAAGACAAGTGAGTTATTTAAATCAAGGATTCAAGGATTTGATATTTTATTATTTTATTAAAGGTGATTTAAGGTTTTAGAACGAAAACCTCTGAGTTAGTATAACGAACGTTCTAGGAATCGCTAGAACTTTATAACGAGATTAAGAGATAAAGCGAACAAATTATGGATTTTGGATTGAGTTCATAACATGATTAAACCCCACACATGATCATCAAGAGAATTATATCAAGTGGATTAAAAGATTTAATTCAAGGATTAAAACAAAACAATTTAGGATTTAAGTGATTTAAATCACTTAAATCAAATCCAAAACATAACAAATATCAACCAAACTTATCCAACACACTTTGCACAAGTATCAAGGGGATGAACACAGCCAATACACATCTGAAATATCAAGATATTATGATCAAAAAGTAGTTGACAAGTCAAGATTGGAGGTGGAGAAAAGAAAAAGCAAGAACAACCAAGAAAAACATAAACTGCCCAGCATGAGCAACTATGAAAGAAAAATTCATAACTCCACTTCTACCCATTCATAAATCACCAAATTTGAACCATACCTTCCTCATTATATGGAGAACACACGTTTAAAATTTCATGGCCAACAAAGGAGTGTAGCCTTGTCAATCCCTCCTCCAAGTTGGAGAACCAAAAGTGTCCTGTCCATGGCAGTTTCAACCTCTCATCTTAGAAAATCAATAAGTAGAGCTTCAAGTATCCCCTGGTGATGAGCTAGGACTCAAAAGAAATCCCTTAAAGAGTAGAAGGTGTGGTAAAAATTTGAGAACCAATCTCTAAATTTTCTATTTTATACAGATTTTACAAAGTGATGATGAATAGTAAGGAATAGTGTTTTAAGTTGTTTTTATGATTTGTTCATGGCTTTTTAGGATTTGTTAAGGCTACCCAAGGCTATTCTAAAGTGTATCAAGCTTTGTTAGTGTTGCTAGAGCTTCAAGGAAGGTAAAACCCTAAACCATGCTTTGAGTTTTTGTGAGTTTTGATGGAGTTTTGATGTTAGTGTAAAGATAAGATTATGTTAAGTGATTTAGTGATTATTTGGCTTTGTAAAATATGAAAAATAATGGGTGATGGATTTTAGTCTCACCACTGGACTTATAGATGTAAAATGGAAATTGGTTGATGTTGAGAATGAATTGCTTTGGTTGGTTGTTTGGAGTGATCGTAAAATGGAAATGTTCGGTTTATAGCCATCGTAATTGCGAAATTTCGTAAACCCTTGAAAACAGTTAAGACCCGAGACCATAAAACTATTTTTAGAATCACCACTGCATATGGTTGTAAAGATATGGTTGTCTAGTTCATTTTGCCACAAGAATCGCATTAAAAGAGTTTACGATTTAGGAGTTATGACCATTTTAGTGAAAGTTGTTCGAGGGATGGAACTGCAGAAATGTACCAACTTTGAGGATATAAATGAGACCCTTAATAGTCGATTTATAATATGAAATTTTGAGGATAAATACTAAGGTCAGTTAGTTAAGTATATGCGAAGGTTTTGAGTTAAAAAGATTATGTTCCGATTTTATAAAAATGTGTAAGCTGAGGTTGCGCAAGTGAAAACCCCTAAGAACAAGACTTAGAAACCAAACTTATAAGTGTTTAAGTATAACTTGAATTCGAGGATGGTTTCGAACCAAACTTATGACTTAAGTGGTTGTCGACTAACATGGACTTAGTACGAGTCTAGAGGGACCCCTTAGTGCCTTGTTTGTGATTGGCATAAGTGTCTGAGCGTTGAGTTATAAGTGGATCGTATAGGGGATTAATCGCGTGTTTTCTTGACTTGTTTAGATTTTCGGATTCCGCCACAAGCCCCTACTACATTCGAAGTCCTTACTCTATTGTCCAGAGTACATATTTTTCAATGAATAGTATACGTTAATTCAAAATGTTTTAACTATAAGTTGCAAGTATTTTATCTCATTACTCAAATACCGGATATTGATGCAATTGAATGCATATATATATATATATATATATATATATATATATATATATATATATATATATATATATATATATATATATATTATTGTTGTGAATGTTATCCGGATAGTATATAAGTATAGTAGTATATGTATAAGAGTTATTAGTCCATAAGATTGGGACAAGTATCGAGGTACATTGTTCGTACTTGGAAGGAAGATAAATTGGACTGGAGATAACGTAAGAGATTGGTACGATGGCCAGCCCAACAAATATGTATGAAAGCCCGGATGCGGCTTAAGGTGAAGTCCGAGCCAGTCGGCTCATCGTAGGGTGAGGTCCGAGCCAGTCAGCTCATTCTTCTACCGATAGTAAATTGATAGATGTATGGACTGATCATCCATTACAGCCAAGTGGATAAGAATATCCTGAATATAGTCCATCAGCAGTATTTGAAAAGTGTAATTAATACTAAAGGTGGGTACTAATTGCAATATGAAAGGTATGTCCTCACTCACTTTTTGTGAGTAAATTTCAGTATGTTAAAGAAAATATGGGAGTTCATTTCTTGAAGAAGTTTTGTTGGTATATATGAGTATTGTCCAAGGTAGGATAATCTAAGTGTTCAAATGTTTATTGAAGTATCAAAAGGGGAAATATTTTCGAAATGATTTTGAATAGTACTTTGAAGTTGTAATAAGATTCTAGAGGATACTCTGATGTGTAAACACTTTTGGATTAATAAGTACTTGTTCCAAGACTATAACCTGTGGAGTAGATTATGGAGTTTATTATGATTACTGTTGTAGATTATATTGTGAGCAGGTGTTTGAATGTTTCGCAAAGGTATGGTTAAGGTTTTGATGACCCGAATTCCTGGTAACGGATTAGGGGGCGTTACAACTATCCTAGGATTAGGCCTGTGCATCTATGCTTAGTGCTTTGCGATTGAGAATGTGTATATCTGTGCTTGTGTAAGTCTGTGTGTGAGTTATATATATTTTGCCAGCATGCTTGTGTGAGTTAATGTGTTGTATTCTATGAATGGTACCTGCAAGATGTGATTGTAGAAATGTTTAAAATGCTACTTTTCAGTAAAAGTTTTGTTAATCTTAGTAACTACTCGATTTGAATTTAATGCTCTTGCCGTTTGTTGCTAGAATAAGGTTAGCTGCATGCCTTTTTTGATTGATTAGTTATATATAATTGATTAGTAGCCTTGCTTTTTAGCTTCATACCGTATCCTGCAGAGTACTTACTTGTCCTGTGCTCACTGTTCATGTCCTATATGCACCGTGCTTGCACTGTTTCTCTAATTCTTTTGAACTTATCTCGAGCATGTTTGTGTATTTGAGAGAACTACCTACTGCATTTATGCTTCACACTTGCATTCATATCTCTTGTCGTCTTCTTCTTTATTTGTGACTAAGTGTAGTAATTGTTCTTGCCATGAATCTGGTTGATACTACCTTGTCTTTAAACACACACCACAACACTGCCAAGTTCTCTTCTAATTCTGTTCATAAGAATAAGAAGAAGAAAGCCAAGTCTAACCCTCCAATCTTTGTGTCAAACCATGCTCATAATAGGTCCTTTAATGCCAAGCTTCAAACTGGCTACTTACTAGATTTCGAACCTGATCATGACTTGATCAAGATCATTACTAGGGCCAATCTTGAACCGTTTGTGTCTTTTCCTTTTAAGAGAGTCCTACCAAATCTTGTGGCTGAGTTTTATGCTATCCTAGCCATCAATCCAAGGGTTAATGGGGGTATTTACTTGTAATAACCCTACTTTTTGTACTTGAGAAAATCTTCATTTTAAGAATGAATAGTGATTTACATGGATGAATAGTGATTTCTGAGGACTTAATTTTTTTTTTTTTTCATGCCACCCTATGTACGGGACATGGTATGGATATTTCGAAGTCATATTAGTAATCTACAGAGTAAATGAGTGTATGTAAACGCGATCAGAATTCAGAAAATCCAAACTTTATTTCTATGGAGTATTTGACCGGGCGGTGAAGAGTATATCAATGCGATCAAGACAAGTGATATATTTAAATTGAGGATTTGAGGATTTTATATTTTATTATTTTATTAAGGATGATTTAAGGATTTAAAACGAAAAACCCATGAGTTAGTATAACGAACGTTCTAGGAATTGCTAGAACTTTATAACGAGATTAAGCGATAAAGCGAATGAATTATGGATTGAGTTCATAACGAGATTAAATACCATGCATGATCATCAAGTGCATCATATAAAGTGGATGAAAGGATTAAATCAAAAAGAAAATCATGAACAAGAGGATTAAATCACTTAAATCAAAACAAAATATCACCCAAGCGTCTTAGATACTCTTTGTACAAGAACCAAGGATCAAACACAGCCAATACAACTGATCTTATCTAGTATACATCATCAAATTAGAGTTGAACAAGTCAAAATAGATCAAAAAGAAAGAAAATATCAAGAGCATTCATGGAAAGCTCCATTCGACCCCTTCCTTAATCCCAAGGGCAAAACCCTAGCTCCCAAGGTTTGTTTTCAGTGATCTATAGCTTAAAAGAAAGTTAAGAAGGAGACTAAGGTATTTTCAAAAGATGAGCTTCAAATATTACTCCTAGCTATGTCAAAAATCCATCCAAAAAGGAGGGTGAATAGTGATGAATAGTACTTTAACTTGTTTTTCTTGTTTTGTTCTTAAGGTTTAAGCTTTGTAAGGACTAGCTAAGGCTTGCTAAGTGATTGTGAGCACTTGTTATTGTTGTTAGAGCATCAAGGAAGGTAAAACCCTAAACTATGCTTAAGTTTATATGAGTTTTAATGGTGTTTTTGTAAGTGGTACAAAGATGAGTGCTTAATAAGGATATACATGATTGTTTAGCTTTGTTTTGAGGTGTATATGTTGAGTGGTGGTTATTGGACCTTACCACTGCCCTTAGAGGCCTTGTATGAGTGTTGATTTGTAATATAAGGGTATGGGTTGCCTTGTATGGCATATTCAAGGTGAAACAAAAACGGAAATGCTTGATTAAAGCAGTCGTAATGCGCATTTTTTGTGAACCACTTTGACAGTAGCCACCCAACACCATAGCTTTGTTTAAATGGTAACCACTGCCCATATTGTATAGATATTGTTGTATAGTTTATTTGGCCGCAAAAGTCATGTCAAAAGAGTTTACGGTTTAGGAGATATGACCATTTTAGTGAAAGTTGTTCGAGGAGTGGAACTGCAAAAATGTACCAAATTTGTGGCTATGATTGAGACCCTTAATAGTCGATTTATAATATGAAATTTTGAGGATAAATACTAAGTTCAGTTAGTTAAGTATGTGCAGAGGTTTAGAGTCAAAAACATAATTTTTTGATTTTATAAAAATGCGTAAGCCGAGATTGCGCAAGTGGAAAAGCCCTTTTAGGAGATGATACAATTCATTTCAAACCTCCTGCCCTGTTTTGTAAAATCCGAAAAAATGACTCCTCTGACTAGAGCCAAATCTTGAGTTAGTTACCTTCTAGACATTCTCTAGATCATGCAAGCGAAAACGGTGCGTCATTTGAGTTAACGGTTATCGAGTTATGAATGTTTTAGTAAAAGTGATGCAAATAGTAAAAATCTGCAGTTGACTCAAATTTGGAAATACATTTCACCTATCTAGACTCATGTTTTCGAATCAAAACTTTTAGGATAAATATTAAAAATACCAAGTGTGATTTTAGAAATGGTTTAGTATTTAAATATGTTTCCAATGATTTATTAAAAGTGTTGGTGCAAGTCGCGGAATAGTAATTCTCAGGAAAGTCAACTCTAGAGGTACTGTTTTGACCATTCGTTTTGGTTATGGTAAAAGAGGAATTTCGAGTCGACTGAAACACGAAACTTGTTAAGAATTATCAAGGCAACATATTGGTGTAAAGAACGAGGTTATAAATGGTTAAGTATAACTTGAATTCGAGGATCTATTTTGAACCAAACTTATGACTAAGGTGTTTGTCGATTAACATGGACTTAGTACGAGTCTAGAGGGACCCCTTAGTGTCTTTTTTGTGATTGTCTTAAATGTCTAAGCGTTGTGTTATAAGTGGATCGTATAGGGATTAATCGCGTATTTTATTGACTTTGTTTAGATTGTCGGACCCCGCTATAAGCCCCTACTACATCTAGAGTACCAGGCAAGTATACTAAACCTTACTCTATTTGTTCTGAGTATGTATGTTTCAATGTATGGTATATGTCAGTTCAAAATGTTTTAACTATAAGTTGCTAGTATTTTATCTAGTTCATTAAATACCGGATATTGATGCAATTGAATGCATATATATATATATATATATATATATATATATATATATATATATATATATATATATATATATATATTGTTGTGAATGTAATCTGGATAGTATATAAGTATAGTAGTATGTATAAGAGTTATTGGTCCATATGATTGGGACAAGTATCGAGGTACATTGTGTTAGTATTTCTGCCCTAGAGACAATACTTTTATGTTGAAGGGAAAACATTTTATTATTAGGAATTATGTTTTGTTGATTATTATTAATTTATTTATTATGTCTTTATTTACTGCGTTATAAATGTTAGCATAATAAAAGTCCTTGGAATTATGATACACACTATATATCTTTAAGTATGTGACTTGAAAATGAGATTGTATGAGTAGTATCTTTATTCCTAAATATCCCTAGTCGAGTATTATTATTAAAAGATAATAATAATGCATAGAGACTAGTATGTTTGTTGACTGATGACCAAATCTCATTGGTCATAGGTATAGTGATACTAAAGTCAAAACATAGGTGCATGTAAGAGTACATGGTAATGTATTGACCTGTCGTGAGATTCTACATGTTATAAATGTCATAAGTAATTCTCACAGTGATAATGGTGTAATGATCCTTGGACCTGAAATCATTATATTTCTATATAAGAATTAATTAATATACTTTGATTACATTAAAAGTTACCTTTGACCGGGTGATGATAAAAGTGGACATTGGGTATATTATCAAATCGTATGAGAAATATGAATGATCTATGTGACGACCCCATACCCGGTAACCTGGATTGGGTGCCACCCAACCAATAACAATTACAAATACCTAAATAATAAAACTTAATACAATAATAATTCCTCACTGAGGATCGATTCCAGGTTATGGTATGAAACAAGAATCTAAATCACAACAGCTAATACAACCACCATACCTTCTTATCCGTAGCGCAATCTGATACCAAAATGTCCTGGCTAACACTGAAATCTCTTCTTTATAAAATACCTCATCGCTCACGTTCACATAGGAAGCCAAATCCTTTACCCTAACTGAAAAGGAAGGGTAAAATAAAGCAAGAGTGAGCCAATAATGCTCAGCAAGTTAATAATATAGTGAAACAATAATATCACGATAATTCATTGATGAACAATATCAATGAATACTTTATCTCAAAATATCATTCAATTTCCATCATAGGAATAAAATTTCCATTTTCTTCAAATCATCTTTCCTAAAAACATTTCTTTTCTTAAAACCATTCCATCATTAAAACATTCTTTCCATAAAACATTTTAAAACATTTAAATTGATTGGAGTTTTTCCACGACTCTGGACAATACGGGTGATCAGCCACGTAAAGTCCCCATACCGGACACGAAGTCCCTCTGGACCTTAAGAATTAGGTTCTCAATTAGGAAACACATTGGCCTTTAATGCTGGACTAGGGGAACCACCCCTAGCCTCTTACGCTAAATAAAAAGTGCTGGACTAGGGGAACCACCCCTAGCCTCTTACGCTTCTCCAATCTATAAACAAGTTTATTAAAAATTTAAAACATTTCACTTTCAAGTCCTTATACTCACTAATAATAGATCAGCCCAGTATAAGGAATTTAAAAAAAACATCTTTAATTAATTAATCCATTTCCATTTGAAATTATAAAAGATTGAGGGTCAGGGAAGCATTCAACATATGGAATCATAACAACAAAGCAGTAGGATTAACTAAGCATGGTATAGTTCAACAGAACAAAAACATATATCAATAAAGAAACATTAATCAATTAAGAAATGAAGCAATTACTAAGATTTTAGAATTTGATCAACAATTATTAAAGAAATCATGTAATAGGGAAAATTTGAAGTTTAACCGAAGATTTAAATTACTGCACTGGCTATAACCACTTATTCCAAAGGTTACCACCTGATAAAATTTTTATAGCAAAATTCGAACTTACATAAAAGATTTGAATAGTTTAAAACGAAGATTTAAGAAATTCTCAATTACTCAAATCTCACTCTTGTCGACAAATCACTCATAGGCTTTAGCTGCCAAAATCGGCATGACAATAATAAGTTTGAATAATTAAGAAGATCTTAATTCATTCTCGATTGAAATCGTCACTGAGCAACACATGCCTCAACGACAATCTAAACCTTGAATTAGTTTACAACAATTTGAAGAAAAACTTTCTTTAAAGAATATTAATAAAGACGAGAAATATTGATGTAAAATAATTTTAGAAGAAATCAACACCTGAACAATAGGTGAGGAAAATAAACAATGACAGAATAATTTGAGAATGATTGTTTGTAAATTAATAGAAGAAGAATGTCACTGGGAATAAAATAAAGGATAAAGACACTAGCAAAATGGTTTGAAAGGAATATCATATAATTAACAGATAGGTTGATAAGTGGATTTCATATCTACTTGGTACGCTTCGAATCAGCTTAAATTGATTAACTTGGCCTCAAGTAAGTCGTGTTTTTGATTCGTTTTTAGTGAGATTGTGCAGGGTTAATATCTTGAGGCAGGGAAGATCATTTGCATGTTTTATGGTGGATTCAAGTTCAAGAAATGAGAATTGGCGATGTGCAAAAGAAATGGTAGAGAAAATGAAGAAAACGAAGCAAATCAGCAAAAATCAGCAAAACGGCAGAGGCAAAGCGCGCAGCCACGCGTGTGGAGGGCACAACCGCGCAGGGGAGGTGTAGGATGGCGCGTAGTCTAGGGGCGCAGCCGCGTGATAGCTCGTTGGGAAATTCTTGAATTTAATTTCAAAACGTATTTTTGGATGTTTTCTTGGAGAACAAGACGCCAGGGCTATATAAACACATCTAGACATCATGAAAGCCACGTTTTTACATAGAGAGAGAGCCGAGATTCAGAGATTCATACGTGGAGAAGGATTCCTACGTTCATGACAAGCTTAGGAGATCTAGATCTACTTTTGTATTCTTCTAATTAAGCGATACTCTGGATTTCGGATTTGTTCTTAACTCTATTACTCTAGCATTATTATCATTATTCAGACCTTGTTTTACATCATGTTATCATTAGATCCCATGATGACGAACCATTCGATTATGAACTAATCGTTGTCATGGGATTCTAACGGATTTATTTATGTAGTTTAGTAGTTTGTATGCTTTAAAGATTTGTGTGTGATGAATTATTGATATCCTTATACGGCTGTGCTTATTCTTCTTGGATGCGTAGCTAACATCTAAGTTGTATTGTTAATCTTTATTGAAGCGACAATGGATATTGAGATTTAGAACTTGCCATGCTAGCATAGGTTTATGAATGTTTTAATATCATGATTTGTAGTGTAATTTTAACCATCTTACGCTGCCCTATGTGATCTTAATGGATAACTTGTGCTTAAACCATTATGTGTTCAAATCTTATAGACATATAGGGTCTAAACATAATTGGTTTCTGCTTAACTTCTATCTCTTTTGTGGATGTTTGAGTAGTTTGGTATTCGTATACTGACAGGTAGCCTATACTTGTTTCGTGTTATCCGATCAGTTATCATAACCATCACATGCATTGATTAAAGGCTTCAACTCTAGACGAATTATTTAATGAAGTTAGGAACCCATGTTTTATCTCTTATAAGTAACTCAGTTTCAATCTCGTTAGTCTAATTAATTCTTAGTTAGTTAAATTGTTCTTCTTAGTTTAATTAGTTAATCAAAACCCAAAATTTGTTATTGTCTTAGTAGTGAATAATAATCAAACATTGTATTCTGAAATATACCAGTCTCTGTGGGAACAAACTTAACTTTACCTTATTTACTTGTGACGGCGTACGCTTGCGTGATTTTATGTGAACAAGTTTTTGGCGCCGCTGCCGGGGACTCGGTGTTTACTGTAGTTTATGTGCTTGTCAATAGTGGCCGTTAAAGTTCACTGACTCAGATTATTTTCTTACTTAGTTTGATTTGTTCTGTTTGTTTCAGGTACTTGAGCGTGTATGCGAACACGCTCTCAATCTCGTAGATAGGAAGAAAAAGGACTTGAAGCAACAGTAGATATGGGAGAACCAGCAGTAGCTAAGGATTTAAAGGACTATTCTCAGCCGAAAATCAATGACATTCAATCTAGTATTGTTAGACCAACCATTGCAGCTAATACATTTGAAATCAAGCCTGGTACGATTTAGATGGCACAGAATTCAGTTCAGTTTGGGGGTGCTCCTACGGAAGATCCCAATATGCACATCCGGAACTTTATCGAGATCTGCGACACTTTCAAGTTCAACGGTGTGTCGGAAGATGCTGTGAAATTGAGGCTTTTCCTATTTTCTCAGAGGGATAAGGCTAAAGGCTGGTTACACTCTTTACCAGCCGGTTCTATTACTACTTGGGAGGATCTTGCTCAGAAATTTCTTACTAAATTCTTCCCCATGGCTAAAACAGCAGCAATTAGGAACGCTCTTACTCAATTTGCACAACATTCAGGTGAATCTTTGTGTGAAGCTTGGGAGTACTACAAGGAGATGCTTAGGAAGTGTCCACATCATGGTATGCCAGACTGGATGTAACGCCCCGGCTACCCAAAAATAAACATATACTTTTATAATTAAATTATTGGATTTAATTAAATAAAATAGAATTTGATACAGGGGAATTTTTAAAAATTTCGGCATGAAGTATTCGAAATATGGACTATCCACCTGTATTTTGAACCAACCAAATTCATGAAAGAAAAATAACTGCAATACCAAGTACTTAAGAAACATAACACCTGTTCAACCTGTCCTAACCGATCAGGTGAACCATACCACTATGCCCTCCCGATCATAAAACAAGATCGGGGCACACAACCAAAATTAAATACATACAAGCTGATAACCAGACATTAAATCATAATACAACACCCCACTACTAACCCGGATCTCTGACAGGTAGTGGTATGAAACAAGCAACTACTACTAAGTTATTACATTACAATACTAAATCCTTAATTAAAAGATACATACACTCCACAAATATAAATACAACCAACTATAACTATTACACAATTTTCTACTGATACCCAAAAGTCCAACCTTGTTTTAGAGCCAAACTAGTCTGTCTACAGCCCACAACAAGTTCTTCTCCTGATACAGCTCCTACGTCGTATCTTTTTCTTCCTTAACTGAAAAAGGGTTATAAACAACAATAAGTGAGCCAAATGCTCAGCAAGTAACAATATAGATGCCAAAATAAAAAAATCAACATCAAGAGTACGGATACAACGATATAAGAATCATTCTCTGAGTTTTTCCAAAATTTGGCAATTTGTAATTCATTCCAAAAATAGGGAGAGAGAAAAATGGATTTCTCTTTTTATATCAAATTTCCCACCTTTAAAACATTTTAATTAAATTAAGCATTTTATTAAAATCGGACAATACGGGTGATCAGCCACGTAATGTCCCCATACCGGACACTAGGTCCCTCTGGACTTTGAAAATTGGGTTCCCAATTAGGCAACACATTGGCCTCTATTGCTGGACTAGGACCACCCTAGCCTCTTACGCCAAATTAAAGAGCTGGACTAGGACCACCCTAGCCTCTTACGCTAATTTAAAATAATTAATTAAATGTCCATAAAGTAAAGCAAGTTTCGATGAATGGAATTCTTAGGCAATAATTCAGAGTAGGGGATTTATTCTGTTTAACTTCAAGAATAAGTGACTGAAAGTCAAGTAAGAAATCTAATTTAATTGCATAAGGTTCGCAAGGTAGGGTTCAAGTGTGATTCACAGGTATTTAAAAATAAAGGTTTATCAAGTTATGACCATTTTAGAGGTGTAATACAAGGCGGTATCGAACAAGGTATGGCTCGGGGAAAAAAAATAGGAATTTAAGCAATAAGGAAAATTAATTAATTAGGGACTTAATAAGAATTAGGGATTTGGAGTTTAGTTTCAGGTTTATAAGGTGTATTTAGGTTAGTGCAGATTAAAGAATTAAGCATGAATTAAGGTTTGAGCTAATACAAAAGGTATAACATACAACGGGGTTTATAGTTCAACAAGAATTAATATAAGGAGGGAGTACAGTAGTTGAAAAACAACAATCTATAAGGGTAACAAGAAAGTATAGAGGATTATGCAATAGTTAATAGGGTTTAAACAGTGTACTGCAAAGGATTCAACAATTTCTGGAGAGAAACAACATTAAGTTATGAGAATTTAAACAATGAATAATTAATATGGTTTAAACAATATAGTGCAAGGGATTCTACAATTAACTTGAAGGAAACGACAAGAAATTATGAGAATTTAAACAACAATTCATGTATAATTGAAAGAACCTGAACTGAAATAAAAGGTTCGAGTTACTTGCCTTAACCAAATATTTCCACGCTAGTCACTTGGCTCAAAAACTCTCAGCCTTTGCCTTTCCTTTATCCCTTAAGTCTACGCTCTTCGAATCTACACATATAAAAACACTACTTCAGAATTCTATAAAATACTCGACGTTCGTCTTTGAACATTTACCCTTAATCTACCCTTGCGTTAACCCATGACCACTAACATAAATAACTAAATATATAAATATATATAGATAACTTACATCATACATACTTACCAAACAACTTACCATTATTAGATAAGCAACTAAACACATAGCATCTATGACATGAAATCATATAAACCACTTAAGAATTTAATACATAATACCAGCTTAACTTTAAAGCAACTTAAAATCTTATACTATAAATTTTATGACCTATAATTCTAACAAAAATCGGGCAGAGTTTCCTTTATAAATTGGACTATCCCGTCGGAGTTCAACCGACTCAAATCATAATCAAATACATCCGATGGATTAAAAATCCACCTACAAGCCCAAAGGATTTCTAATTATAATCTCTATGTACCAATAACAAATACAATTGAAATTCTATATCAATTACCAACCGATTTGAACCATCACAATTCATTAAATAAATTATGCAAATCCGATATATAACTCAGCTTACAAATACAAGACTACAATTAAAATTTATACAAGCAAGTAACAATTTTTTTTTTTTTTGGTACCAATTCAGCAAAGTTTCAAATATAATCAACTCAGAACCACCCGAAAATCATTCGATTATATTATTATATCATCACAGAATAATTAACAAGGTACGAAATTGTAACAACAGGATTTTCGAAACATCACAGGAAAACCACAACTATCCTTGTATACATCACAAAAATTATACCCACACACCACGCACACCTTCACCACGCACACACACATACATACGAGCTCACATATACACGCACACATAGTTGTATACACCATATACATACACACTGATACACAGTAAACGCACACACACAGGGTGTTTACAGACCTCACATACAGCAGTGTGTACAACATATACATACCCACAATTTTCAGAACGGAGGCGGGGAGAGACTGGGAATTGATCGCAGCGGCAGGGAAGAGGATGGAAGGGCTGAGCTCACCGTCCACAATAAAACCACGCCGGAGTTTAAACAAGAAAAATAAAGAGGGATTTGATCGAGAGACTGGAAACCGAGAGAGAGCTTTGTTCGATTGAGAGAAACGGGGAGAGTCTAGAGAGTGCGAGAGATTTTTGGAGAACCCAGCTGAACAAAAATGAATTGGGGGTGAATTATTTGTTAATTTAGGGATTTTAAAAGGAATTGGGTATTTTGTAGAGTATTAATAAATTTTCTAATTAAAAACAATTTAAAATTTCCTGGTAAAATGAAAAATAAATAAGTAATTATTGAGAAAATTCTCAATATCATTTTTAAAATGTAGAAAATAAAATTATCTATCTCCCCATATTTTTAAAATATTTTTAGGATCAATAATGGATTATATATGAATTTTACAAAATTAAATCAATAAAATACAAAACAATTCATAAAATCATTTTAAAATCCTTAAAGATCAAAAATAAATCATCAAGTATTTTTAAAAGTCATATAAATTCATAAAGTTAATAATACAAACGATTTTGAAATTTTTACTAATCCCGATGATTTTATAAAATTCTAAGAAGATAAATAAAACATGATTCAAATAGAATTTAATCCCCAAAAATAAAAATACGTAGACTTATCTGACACACATAAATCATCAACTAAACCCACAAAATGAAATCACACATATTTCACTTCCTCAAAAATAATCACGTCACATAATTCACATTTAATATTAAATAAATAATTATAAATATTACAATGATTTCTAAGGCGTTATATCCTTCCCCCCTTAACGGGATTCTGTCCCCAGAATCTCACCTAAGTAAACAGATGAGGATAATTCTCGAGCATCTCGCTCTCAAGCTCCCAAGTTGACTCTTCAACTCTAGGATTCCTCCACAGAACCTTTACCAACTTAACTGTCTTATTTCTCAATCTCTTATCCATTCTATCCTGAATTGCTACAGGCTGTTCTATATACGACAGATCCGGCTGTAACTCAATAGGCTCATACTCGATCACATGACTTAAATCTGGATGATATCTCTTGAGCATTGACACGTGGAAGACATTGTGAATATGACTCATATGTGGAGGTAGGGCTAACTCATACGCGACTTTTCCAACCCGTCTTAAGATCTCAAAAGGTCCTACGTATCTCGTACTGAGCTTTCCTTTCTTGCCAAACCTCGTAACTCCTTTCCAAGGTGACACTTTCAACAACACTTTCTCTCCTTCTTCAAAATTCATATCCTTCCTGGCTTGATCAGCATACTTCTTTTGTCTGTTCTGGGCAGCAATTAGCCGTTTCTGAATGATTTCGATCTTTTCCTTCGTTTGTTGTACTAGTTCCGATCCTAACACCTTACGCTCACCAACCTCATCCCAATATACAGGAGATCTACATTTCCTTCCATATAAAGCTTCGTATGGCGGCATCCCAATACTCGCATGATAGCTGTTGTTGTAAGAGAATTCCACCAAAGGTAGGTGCTCGTCCCAACTTCCTTTAAAATCCAATGCACACGTTCGTAGCATATCTTCAATAGTTTGAATGGTTCGTTCACTCTGTCCGTCTGTCTGCGGATGATAGGCTGTACTCATCTTAAGCTCAGTTCCCAAGCATTCTTGAAATTGTTTCCAAAATCTGGAGTTGAAACGTGGGTCTCGATCAGATACAATAGTTACTGGCACACCGTGACGCATAACCACTTCCTTCAAATACAGCTGTACCAACTTATCTAGTGAGAATCTTTCGTTGATTGGAAGGAAATGGGCAGATTTAGTCAAACGGTCTATGATTACCCAAATCGCATCATGATTAGCTTTTGTTCTCGGTAGTCCCACAACGAAGTCCATAGCTAAATGCTCCCATTTCCACTCAGGAATATCTAATGGCTGTAATAGTCCACTAGGCTTTTGATGTTCAGCTTTGACTCTTTGACATGTGTAACACTTACTAACCCAGTCTGCAATCTCTCTTTTCATATCAGGCCACCAGAAATGTTCCTTCAGGTCTTGGTACATCTTCGTACTCCCCGGATGAATTGAATATCTTGAACTGTGAGCATCCCGCAAAATCTCATTCTTTAATTCTGGCACGTTGGGAATCCAAATCCTCGAAGAAAATCTTAAGATACCCTTATCATCCCTCTGAGTGCAAATCTTTTCACCTGTCAACGTGTTCATATCTTGATTCATGATTTCCTCCTGACATCTTCGTATCTTTTCAAGTAACTCGGGTTGAAAGGTCATGGTATAACACTTACCACTGGTAGGCTCCGAGATCTGGACTTCTAATCTCAACTTTTCAAACTCCTTGAACAATTCCTTTGAGATGGTAAACATGTTCAGTCTCTCCTTTCTACTTAATGCGTCGGCCACTACATTCGCTCTCCCTGGGTGATAATTAATCGTGCAGTCATAATCCTTAATCAACTCTAACCATCGCCTTTGTCTCATGTTAAGCTCTCGTTGAGTGAAGATATACTTTAGACTTTTGTGGTCCGTGTAAATCTCACATTTTTCACCATATAGGTAGTGTCTCCAAATCTTTAGTGCGAATACAATTGCTGCTAACTCCAAATCGTGAGTCGGGTACTTCTGCTCATGAGGCTTTAATTGTCGAGAAGCATACGCAATCACCTTTCCATGTTGCATCAATACACACCCTAATCCCTTGTATGAAGCATCACTGTAGATCACAAAGTTTCCTTGACTGTCTGGTAAGACTAACACTGGTGCTGTTACTAATCTTTTCTTTAATTCCTGGAAACTCTCTTCACACTTCTCATTCCATATGAACTTCTCATTTTTCCTAGTCAACCTGGTCAATGGTGAGGCGATCTTAGAAAAATCTTGAACAAACCTCCTATAATAACCAGCCAATCCCAAGAAACTTCTCACTTCGGTGGGCGTTCTCGGTCTGCTCCAATTCACCACAGCTTCTATCTTTGCGGGGTCAACTCTTATTCCTTCACTACTGATTATATGACCTAGAAACTGTACCTCTTCCAACCAAAACTCACATTTTGAAAACTTGGCATACAACTTCTCTGCTCTCAATATTTCTAATGCAATCCTTAAATGTTCTGCATGCTCTTCCCGGGTCTTGGAATATATCAAGATATCATCAATAAAAACTATCACAAATTTATCCAAATGCTTCCTAAAGACTCTATTCATGAGATCCATAAATGCTGCTGGGGCATTGGTTAATCCAAATGGCATCACCAAGAATTCATAATGTCCATACCTTGTGCGAAATGCCGTTTTTGGAATGTCTTCAGGTTTGATCTTTAATTGATGATAGCCCGATCTTAAATCAATCTTCGAGAAATAAGCTGCTCCCTTAAGTTGATCAAACAAATCATCGATTCTCGGTAAGGGATATCTATTCTTGATGGTCAGCTTGTTGAGTTCTCGATAATCGATACACAATCTCATACTACCATCTTTTTTCTTGACAAACAGCACAGGAGCTCCCCACGGTGATACACTTGGTCTTATGACTCCCTTATCTAAAAGTTCTTGTAATTGTGTTGCTAACTCTTTCATCTCCACCGGTGCCATCCTATATGGTGCTTTGGACACGGGTTCTGCTCCAGGTACTAGGTCTATAGCAAACTCCACTTCTCGATCTGGAGGTAAACCGGGTAATTCTTCTGGAAAAACGTCGGGGAACTCGTTAACAATTGGTATATCTTCTATCTTCGGTGCATGCTTCTCTACATCCGTCACATGTGCTAAATACGCTTCACAACCTTGTCTAAGTAACCTCTTGGCTTGCATAATACTCAGAAATTTCTTCACCTGCCTTTGTCCTTGAAATATCACTTCCTTATCATCCTCCGCCTTTAATCTCACCTGTTTCTTTCTACACTCAATCTGTGCATCATAATCGGCCAACCAGTCCATTCCTAAAATTACATCGAATTCTCCCATCTCGAAGGGTATCAAATTGGCATAGAAAAGGTAACCACCTATCTCTATATTACACTGAGGACACACTTGATTGACAGGGACTTTATCTTGGTTTGCCACCTCTATCACTAAAGCTTGCTCTAAAGGTCGAATTTCACATTGCAATTTACTAACAAACTTGTTGGAAATGAAAGACTTAGTAGCTCCAGAGTCAATTAAAACTTTAGCCTCTATTGAATTCACAGGAAGCGTACCTGCAACAACATCCATTTCTTGAACAGCATCCTGCATAGTCATGTTAAAGGTTCTGGCTCTAGGTTGAGACGTCTGGGTCTGAGATGGAGGTCCAGTTATCCTCAGGGCATTTGCCGATGGGGGTCCGGCTATCCTTAAAACATTTCCTGACTGAACTGCCTCCTTGCAATCCTTAGCAATATGACCAACTTTCCCGCAGTTGTAGCATGTTATCCCTGATTTTGAAGTCGGGCACTCTCCCGCGTAATGTCCCTTCTTGTTGCATTTAAAACAAGTAATACTTAGTCTGTGGCAAACTCCCGAGTGCTTCTTCCCACAAGTTGTACATTCAGGTAAGGCTGGTCTGATTGCAAGCTGCTGATTGGTATTCTGAAGACGTTTACCTTGACCACCGTTTCCATTCTTCGGTTTCTGAAAACCTCGATTCCTGTCAAACCGACCCTCATTCCTTGGCTTGAACTTGTTATTATTATTATTGCTTTTTGGGTTCTGACTTCCCTCAGTACTTTCTATCTTCCTTTTCTTTCCTGCTTTTTCTTTCTGATACAATTCACTTTCACCTTCAACAATCATAGCCTTCTCCACTACCATTGCATAGTTCTCTAACTGAAACACCGCCACCTTACTACGTATCCATGGCTTTAGACCCTGTTGAAATCTTTTAGCTTTCTTTGCCTCAGTATTGACATACTCAGGAACAAACCTTGCTAACTCTGTGAATTTTGCCTCGTATTCTGCCACGCTCATGTTTTCTTGTTTTAATTCTAAAAACTGAATCTCCAGCTGATCTTGCATATACCTTGGAAGATACTTCTCGAGAAATAACTCGGTGAATCTCTGCCATGTGATCACTCCATCACCTTGCAACAGTTTTGTTGACTCCCACCAATAATTTGCTTCAGCTTTCAAGAAGTAACTAGCATATTCCGTCTTCTGATCTTCTCCTACCCTTACCAAAGCAAAAGCTTTTTCCATTTCATTAAGCCAAGCCCTAGCTTCTATAGGGTTGACAGTACCTTTGAACTCTGGAGGGTGTACGGCTTGAAAAGCTTTGAAGGTCACAATTGGTTGGGCGGGTCGTTGCTGAGCTAGTGCGGCTGTCTGTTGTTGAAGAAGTTGGAGAATTTGAGTCATAGTCGGGTCAGCTGGATTTTGGTTGCCAGTGTTCTGGTTTTCAGGATTTGTAGCAGTTGTTTTCTTCTTTGGAGGCATGATTCTGATGAGAAAACAAGAAACTTATTAAGCAACAGGCTAATATATACAAAATAAGGTTTTTCGAATCCTGGATTTGAGTTACCTATGTTCACAAGAATTTTAATGGGGTAAAGAATCAAGGAAGCATAGGTATTATCTTGAACAAGTAATGCTAGCAGGAGATATTTAGGCAACTCAGAAATGTGATAAAAGATGTGCAGATAACGAGAAAATAAAGGTCATGGTACCAACAAAGTTAGTATAATACAACAGTTTCAGAGTTCAAGGTACACTGTTAACCATCCTACTACAAAAATAAATACCGAGGATAATCTCAATCATCCACCATCTGCGATAACGATATAGCGAGTAAAGAAATTATTAAAGCGATAAAAGAATATCCTAAACCTACTACCTACTATCCTAATGATAACCTACATCTATCGCTCCTATCCTATACCTATACCTAATCCTGGCTTGTTTCAGTGACCAAAACCTGGCTCTGATACCAACCTGTAACGCCCCGGCTACCCAAAAATAAACATATACTTTTATAATTAAATTATTGGATTTAATTAAATAAAATAGAATTTGATACAGGGGAATTTTTAAAAATTTCGGCATGAAGTATTCGAAATATGGACTATCCACCTGTATTTTGAACCAACCAAATTCATGAAAGAAAAATAACTGCAATACCAAGTACTTAAGAAACATAACACCTGTTCAACCTGTCCTAACCGATCAGGTGAACCATACCACTATGCCCTCCCGATCATAAAACAAGATCGGGGCACACAACCAAAATTAAATACATACAAGCTGATAACCAGACATTAAATCATAATACAACACCCCACTACTAACCCGGATCTCTGACAGGTAGTGGTATGAAACAAGCAACTACTACTAAGTTATTACATTACAATACTAAATCCTTAATTAAAAGATACATACACTCCACAAATATAAATACAACCAACTATAACTATTACACAATTTTCTACTGATACCCAAAAGTCCAACCTTGTTTTAGAGCCAAACTAGTCTGTCTACAGCCCACAACAAGTTCTTCTCCTGATACAGCTCCTACGTCGTATCTTTTTCTTCCTTAACTGAAAAAGGGTTATAAACAACAATAAGTGAGCCAAATGCTCAGCAAGTAACAATATAGATGCCAAAATAAAAAAATCAACATCAAGAGTACGGATACAACGATATAAGAATCATTCTCTGAGTTTTTCCAAAATTTGGCAATTTGTAATTCATTCCAAAAATAGGGAGAGAGAAAAATGGATTTCTCTTTTTATATCAAATTTCCCACCTTTAAAACATTTTAATTAAATTAAGCATTTTATTAAAATCGGACAATACGGGTGATCAGCCACGTAATGTCCCCATACCGGACACTAGGTCCCTCTGGACTTTGAAAATTGGGTTCCCAATTAGGCAACACATTGGCCTCTATTGCTGGACTAGGACCACCCTAGCCTCTTACGCCAAATTAAAGAGCTGGACTAGGACCACCCTAGCCTCTTACGCTAATTTAAAATAATTAATTAAATGTCCATAAAGTAAAGCAAGTTTCGATGAATGGAATTCTTAGGCAATAATTCAGAGTAGGGGATTTATTCTGTTTAACTTCAAGAATAAGTGACTGAAAGTCAAGTAAGAAATCTAATTTAATTGCATAAGGTTCGCAAGGTAGGGTTCAAGTGTGATTCACAGGTATTTAAAAATAAAGGTTTATCAAGTTATGACCATTTTAGAGGTGTAATACAAGGCGGTATCGAACAAGGTATGGCTCGGGGAAAAAAAATAGGAATTTAAGCAATAAGGAAAATTAATTAATTAGGGACTTAATAAGAATTAGGGATTTGGAGTTTAGTTTCAGGTTTATAAGGTGTATTTAGGTTAGTGCAGATTAAAGAATTAAGCATGAATTAAGGTTTGAGCTAATACAAAAGGTATAACATACAACGGGGTTTATAGTTCAACAAGAATTAATATAAGGAGGGAGTACAGTAGTTGAAAAACAACAATCTATAAGGGTAACAAGAAAGTATAGAGGATTATGCAATAGTTAATAGGGTTTAAACAGTGTACTGCAAAGGATTCAACAATTTCTGGAGAGAAACAACATTAAGTTATGAGAATTTAAACAATGAATAATTAATATGGTTTAAACAATATAGTGCAAGGGATTCTACAATTAACTTGAAGGAAACGACAAGAAATTATGAGAATTTAAACAACAATTCATGTATAATTGAAAGAACCTGAACTGAAATAAAAGGTTCGAGTTACTTGCCTTAACCAAATATTTCCACGCTAGTCACTTGGCTCAAAAACTCTCAGCCTTTGCCTTTCCTTTATCCCTTAAGTCTACGCTCTTCGAATCTACACATATAAAAACACTACTTCAGAATTCTATAAAATACTCGACGTTCGTCTTTGAACATTTACCCTTAATCTACCCTTGCGTTAACCCATGACCACTAACATAAATAACTAAATATATAAATATATATAGATAACTTACATCATACATACTTACCAAACAACTTACCATTATTAGATAAGCAACTAAACACATAGCATCTATGACATGAAATCATATAAACCACTTAAGAATTTAATACATAATACCAGCTTAACTTTAAAGCAACTTAAAATCTTATACTATAAATTTTATGACCTATAATTCTAACAAAAATCGGGCAGAGTTTCCTTTATAAATTGGACTATCCCGTCGGAGTTCAACCGACTCAAATCATAATCAAATACATCCGATGGATTAAAAATCCACCTACAAGCCCAAAGGATTTCTAATTATAATCTCTATGTACCAATAACAAATACAACTGAAATTCTATATCAATTACCAACCGATTTGAACCATCACAATTCATTAAATAAATTATGCAAATCCGATATATAACTCAGCTTACAAATACAAGACTACAATTAAAATTTATACAAGCAAGTAACAATTTTTTTTTTTTTGGTACCAATTCAGCAAAGTTTCAAATATAATCAACTCAGAACCACCCGAAAATCATTCGATTATATTATTATATCATCACAGAATAATTAACAAGGTACGAAATTGTAACAACAGGATTTTCGAAACATCACAGGAAAACCACAACTATCCTTGTATACATCACAAAAATTATACCCACACACCACGCACACCTTCACCACGCACACACACATACATACGAGCTCACATATACACGCACACATAGTTGTATACACCATATACATACACACTGATACACAGTAAACGCACACACACAGGGTGTTTACAGACCTCACATACAGCAGTGTGTACAACATATACATACCCACAATTTTCAGAACGGAGGCGGGGAGAGACTGGGAATTGATCGCAGCGGCAGGGAAGAGGATGGAAGGGCTGAGCTCACCGTCCACAATAAAACCACGCCGGAGTTTAAACAAGAAAAATAAAGAGGGATTTGATCGAGAGACTGGAAACCGAGAGAGAGCTTTGTTCGATTGAGAGAAACGGGGAGAGTCTAGAGAGTGCGAGAGATTTTTGGAGAACCCAGCTGAACAAAAATGAATTGGGGGTGAATTATTTGTTAATTTAGGGATTTTAAAAGGAATTGGGTATTTTGTAGAGTATTAATAAATTTTCTAATTAAAAACAATTTAAAATTTCCTGGTAAAATGAAAAATAAATAAGTAATTATTGAGAAAAATCTCAATATCATTTTTAAAATGTAGAAAATAAAATTATCTATCTCCCCATATTTTTAAAATATTTTTAGGATCAATAATGGATTATATATGAATTTTACAAAATTAAATCAATAAAATACAAAACAATTCATAAAATCATTTTAAAATCCTTAAAGATCAAAAATAAATCATCAAGTATTTTTAAAAGTCATATAAATTCATAAAGTTAATAATACAAACGATTTTGAAATTTTTACTAATCCCGATGATTTTATAAAATTCTAAGAAGATAAATAAAACATGATTCAAATAGAATTTAATCCCCAAAAATAAAAATACGTAGACTTATCTGACACACATAAATCATCAACTAAACCCACAAAATGAAATCACACATATTTCACTTCCTCAAAAATAATCACGTCACATAATTCACATTTAATATTAAATAAATAATTATAAATATTACAATGATTTCTAAGGCGTTATACTGGATGGTGATTAATGGTTTCTATAATGGGCTGGGAGCACAATCTAGACCATTGTTAGATGCAGCATCAAGTGGAGCTTTATAGGCAAAGAACTACGAGGAAGCTTATGAGCTAATTGAGACAATGGCTGCTAATGAATATCAGAATCCAACTCAGAGATTATCACAAGGCAAGGTAGCAGGAATTCTGGAAGTGGATGAAGCTACAGCTATAGTAGCTCAGTTGAAGGCGTTGACTATGAAGGTGGATTCTCTGACTAATTATGGAGTTCAGCAGGTGGCTAGTGTGTGTGAGCTTTGTGCGGGTTCACATGAGACGAATCAGTGTGCCTTATCTAATGAATCGGCACAGTTTGTGAGTAACTTTCAGCGACCTTCGCAACCAGCTCCAGCCACATATCATCCTAACAACAGAAATCATCCTAATTTCAGCTGGAGCAACAATCAAGGTGGTATGCAGCAACCTTATCAGCAGTTTCAAGATCAGCAATACGGAGCTAAGCCATTCAATCCTTCAGGCTATCAGTAGCAGTACGCTCCAAGGCAACAATTTCAACCTCCAGGGTTTCAAAAAAAGCCTCATGCAAGTGCGGGGCAGTCGTCTACTGAAAATTTTGAATTGGAAGAATTGAGGTTGATGTGTAAAACCCAAGCGGTCTCTATCAAAACCTTGGAAAATCAGATTGGTCAAATTGCTAATGCGTTATTGAAAATGCCACAAGGAACTCTTCCTAGTGACACGGAGCCTAATCCAGGAAAGAAAGTTGTTCATGAAAAGGTAAAGGCAGTGACTTTGAGATCTGGAAAAGTTACAACCGATTAGAAATCAGCAGCTACGGAAGATGAAGAAGTTCAGAATCAGCAAGCTGAAAAATCTGCTGGACCAGAAATTGAAAAATCTGACGTGGTGGCTGATCAGTTAGACGGTGAAGTGGAAAAGAGCAAGAGTTCTGTTGAAAAACTTCTCCGGAGCAATCTACAAAGTGCAATGAGATCTACCCTCCTCCTCCATATCCTAAAAGACTCCAGAAGCAGAAGTTAGACAAGCAGTTTGCCAAGTTTCTAGAGGTGTTCAAGAAGTTGCATATCAACATACCTTTTGCGGAAGCTCTTGAACAGATGTCGAGCTATGCCAAGTTCATGAAGGGTATTCTCTCACGGAAGTTGAAGCTCGAGGAGTTGGAAACGGTTGCTTTGACCGAAGAATGTAGTGTTGTATTGCAGAAAAAGTTGCCTCCTAAACTTAAAGATCCGGGAAGTTTCACCATCCCGTGCACCATTGGCAACTTATCTTTCGACAAGTGTTTGTGTGACTTGGGAGCTAGCATCAATCTCATGCATTTGCCTGTCTTCATGAAACTTGGTCTGCCTAATCCAAAATCTACGAACATCTCCTTACAGCTAGCAGACCGATCAATCACGTATCCAAGAGGAATAGTAGAAGATGTCTTGGTAAAGGTGGATGAGTTTATCTTTCCTGCTGATTTTGTCATTCTAGACTTTGAGGAAGATAAGAAGATTCCCATCATCTTGGGAAGGCCCTTTCTAACCACCAGACAAACTTTAAGTGATGTGCAAAAAGGGGAGCTGACTATGTGGGTGTAAGATGATCAGGCAACCTTTAATGTGTTTGCTCCTACGAGGATTTTAGATGATCAAGAAATGTGCTTTTATGTGAAATCTCTTGCTGATGAAATTGATACCCATATTCTCGAGCATAACACTAGTGATTCCCCCGAGTTGTCTCTCCAAGAGGTATCTGGTGATTTAAAATTGGATGCATTGCCTAGTGTTACAAATTTTTCGAAGAACTCTGATTCAGTTAAGATGCTCGAGAAAAGTAATGTTGTTAAATCTTCCACGCAAGACCTCTTGAATGTAGAGCTCGGAAAACTTCCACCACATTTGAGGTATGTACTTTTGAATGATGAGCTAATGATTTTTGAAGTGTGTCATGATAATGTGTTAAGAAGGTGGATCGCGGATGTTGAGGTAGAAGAGTGTTTTATTCAGTCGACTGAGAGGGATAAGCGCCTTAGAGGTGTGAAGAAGAAAAAGAAAAAGAGTAAGTTGATGGGTGGAAAAATCAATGTGAAGAGTGATAGAAGAGATACATTGGAAGTAAGCAAACAAGATGTCAACATTTGTATGAATGGTCCTTCTGATAAGGTTAATTCTATTATTCTCTTGAAACCGCCATGAATTGAGGAAGTAGCGTCCGACTAAATGACGTCAACGACAGGGCTTCGTGGGAGGCAACCCACGCCTTTTATTGTTTGTTTTTTTTTAAAAAAATTGTGTGAACAGTAGCCAACAGCGCAGCCGCGCAGGTTCAAGCGCAGGCGCGCCCTCCCCAACTGCCAGAAAAAAAAATTTACCCGAAAATTTGTTCTTTCTTCCCTAATTCTTTATTCCTACCTTCTAAAACCCTAAATCCTATTCCTATATCTATACCTTCACCCTCTCATCCTCATTACAATCTTTACACACAAACCCTCACTCTAGTTCAAATCTTTAAACCTCATTCAAGCTTCAAAGCATCTCTAATTCAAGTTTGGGGGATTCAAAGGGCAAGTTTGTTTCACATCAACCGCCGATATGCTAAGGATATGACACATGCTCTAGCAGTTAGGTATTGAGGTCCAGTGGCCAGTTTTTGGAGCACATGCACAGTATCCACCACCAGATTCACCACCCGAGGAGGGTGGCCCTACTGATAGTTAGGTATGTCTCTGCTATCCTTTTATTACCTTCAATGGGGACATTGAATATTTTAAGTTTGGGGGTGATTTGAGGATTAGTAGTAGTAGAGTCATTGTTCATGTAGGAATCATGTTGCATGTTAGTAGTAGTTCATTCATATTATTGTATGTTTGTTTCATGTAGAGCATGTTTGTTTGCATATTTGTTAAGTATACCATGTGAGTCCATTTAGTTACATTTGTATAACATATTTCATCATCCCGTAGGACTAGCCATTTCTGTTTGGTAGGTCGATGTTGATTTGGGTGTGGTAATGATGAATAGTGGGTTGATTTAAGTACCTAGGAATTGACTTGCATGCTTCAGAAACAATTCTTTTACACAGTCTCATTGTTTGCTTTTGGGCTAGATTGAGTCATGCTTGTTTGGTTGTTGAGATTTAATCACCTGATTATATTTAGAATGTTCGTTATTCCCTTGATGGTGTGGGAGCACTAAAATATAAGTTTGGGGGAAACCAGGAATTTCATGCTAATTGTTAACAAAAGTTAAGGTGTCAAAAGGCTAATAGCCGCTCATATTTTATGAGTAGTCTAGGGTTGGATGAGATGGAGCGAAACACACTCATTCCAAGTTAGTTGTGTGAAAAGAAAAAAAAAGTATAGAAAAAAAGAAAAAAAAGGGTGTTATGTGAATGTTTAAATGCAGAATTAACCATGGTGAGCTCTTTAATACTCGAGCAATTAAGTTCTAGGGGACTTTGTGCCTAGTGACCTAAGACTTTTTCGGTCTGGGATCCACTAACCTAACGCTCGTTACATGGGTATTATTGTATAAGCCTTTAGGGATCTCATCCATTGCACGGTTAAATAAGCATGTGTTGTTGTGAATAGTATTTTGTGTCATAGTTGTTTAGTAATAAAGCATGAATTATGACTAACTCAAATGATGATGGAGGTGTTTCTAGGTTATGAAGTGTTTACTGTTCATTCTATTTATTAACCTTTGATTGTCTTGGCGAAGAATATGTATGATTTTGATCTAGTGTTAGGAGTATATCTGATGAGCATCGCACACACCCACATTTTTGTTCATGTATTGTTAGTATACGAGGACTTAGTCGAGCTCTGTTTGGATGTAGTTGCATTATTTGAGATATTTGCTTGCTGAGTGGTTTTGGTTAGTCTAAGGGGATCGTTACATTTTTATTTCAGTTGCATTCATGCATTGCATTGTATTTAGAGTCTGTTTATGTTTGAGGACAAGCATCGGTTTAAGTTTGGGGGTGTGATAAGTGGATTTCATATCCACTTGGAACGCTTCAAATCGGTTAAATTGATTAACTTGGCCTCAAGTAAGTCGTGTTTTTGATTTGTTTTTAGTGAGATTGTGCAAGGTTAATATCTTAAGGCAGGGAAGATCATTTGCATGTTTTATGGTGGATTCAAGTTCAAGAAATGAGAATTGGCGATGTGCAAAAGAAATGGTAGAGAAAATGAAGAAAATCAGCAAAAATCAGCAAAACGGCAGAGGCAAGGCACGTAGCCGCGTGTGTGGAGGGCGCAGCCGCGCAGGGGAGGTGCAGGATGGTGCGGGCACGCAGTCTAGGGGTGCAGCCGCGTGGTAGCTCGCTAGGAAATTTCTAAATTCAATTTAAAAACATATTTTTGGATGTTTTCTTGGAGAACAAGATGTCAGAGCTATATAAACATATATAGACATTGTGAAAGCCATGTTTTTACACAGAGAGAGCCGAGATTCAGAGATTCATACGTCGAGAAGGATTCCTATGTTCGTGACAAGCTTAGGAGATCTAGATCTACTTTTGTATTCTTCTAATTAGGCGATACTCTGGATTTCGGATTTGTTCTTAACTCTATTACTTTAGCATTATTATCATTATTCAGACCTTGTTTTACATCATGTTATCATTAGATCCCATGATGACGAGCCGTTTGATTATGAACTAATCGTTGTCATGGGATTCTAACGGATTTATTTATGTAGTTTAGTAGTTTGTGTGCTTTAAAGATTTGTGTGTGATGAATTATTCATATCCTTGGGTTGCGCTTATTCTTCTTGGATGCGTAGCTAACATCTAAGTTGTATTGTTAATCTTTATTAAAGCGATAGTGGATATTGAGATTTAGAACTTGCCATGCTAGCATAGGTTTATGAATGTATTAACATCATGATTTGTTGTGTAATTTTAACCATCTTACGCTGCCCTATGTGATCTTAATGGATAACTTGTGCTTAAACCGTTATGTTTTCAAATCTTATAGACATATAGGGTCTAAAAATAATTGGTGTCTGCTTAACTTCTATATCTTTTGTGGATGTTTGAGTAGTTTGGTATTCGTATACTGACAGGTAGCCTATACTTGTTTCGTGTTGTCCGATCAGTTATCATAACCATCACATGCATTGATTAAAGGCATCAACTCTAGACGAAGTATTTAATGAAGTTAGGATCCCATGTTTTATCTCTTATAAGTAACTAAGTTTCAATCTCGTTAGTCTAATCAATTCTTAGTTAGTTAAATTGTTCTTCTTAGTTTAATTAGTTAATCAAAACCCAAAATTTGTTATTGTCTTAGCAGTGAATAATAATCAAACATTGTTGCATAGGTGCATCTTCTGAAATATACCAGTCTCTGTGGGAACGAACTTAACTTTACCTTATATTACTTGTGACCACGTACGCTTGCGTGATTTTGTGTGAACACTGGTCCACATTATTTAGAATCAAAATGAAGAGTATAATCGCTTGCAAGAAGGGATATCGAAAGAACAAATAATAACACAGTAGGTTTCACATCACTTGAACAATAAGTGAGGTACAGTAAACTTACCTCGATATACAGAGTTTCCATTTCCAATACTTTAACTCCTTATCATTTTACATCCGTCTCTACCTGACTTTTCTTCGATCACACATCCGTTTTTTTTCCTTTATCTCTTTACCAATCCCGATAATTCTCCCCTTCTTCCACATTTTTTATCTACACATGCGCTAGCTTTTAGCTGGCCTCCTATGCGTACATATATACAGGTAAAGTACTACTTCAGTACGCGTATAACCTTAACCGTCTAAATCGTTCTACCCAGACGCGTCCTATAACACTTTACACTTAACACATAAAGCACATACTGATCATATTCTTAAAATAGTACAGTATAACCATATATACCAAATAAGTACTTAGCACGTAATATCAACTTACACTTATACCTTTTTAATAAGTACCTTATATCGATTTACAAATAATTATTATCAAATTATAATAAGAATTACAAAATAATTCTAACAAAAATTGGGCAGCACCTCTTTTATAATATCGTCTAACCTGTCGGAATACAACCAACCCAATCAGCAATCAACCAAACCCATAATCTAGTATCAACGGACGATTTACAATCACTACTCAAATATAAATTCAAAATATAACACTGATTATCCGAAAACCAACATATAACTCTTAGTATATATAAATCAAGTAGCTTACATGTACGACCACTTTTATTCCTCGATTCATATTAACTATTCACAAGTGATATCGAAAAATCACTATATAGCTTTTAAATTAACATATAGGAGTACATATAATCTCTTACTAATTAACATCATAAAAGCATTTACCACTTAACTTCCAAAAATTCAACCCAACAACATCACACACACACACACACACAGATATATATATATATATATATATATTAATTAATAACATATTTTCATAAATTCCTCTCAATCAGCATTTAACGATTCATACATATCGAATTTATATAACTAATAACTCAAAAATTTGAACCAAAATCAAAACACATGCCTGTAGCCCAGATCATCTAACAACTAACACTTGAAACCACACAAACTGTGACGCCCCCCCAACATGGGGCCTAGATCGGAGGGTCACTGACACACTCTAGATGCAAACTCCCTAGTAGGAAATATAAATATAACATGCTGACTGGCCCCAACTCTACTATCCAAGATCTTTCACAGGTAATGGTATGAAACAAGCAAGCCATCGTCTAACTAATTATTATTACAAACCTAAATTCAAAATATAATACATTATTACAAACCAAGTTCTCAAAAGTTCTACTGCCAGTTCACACAACTAACTAAAGATTTCCTCACTGAGCTGTTATTGCATCTACCTCGGGAGCTATCTCAAAACGAACCAACTCAGGGCCACGGTAAGTGCGCCTCCTTGCGGTTTGGATTGTACGAACCATGAATCTTAGATTACTATCAAAAGGGTTAGACAAAATAATAATGAGCCAGCGCTCAGCAACTAACTAAAGATCTCAACTGGAAACAGTGTAACAGTGTATTGTAGAAGATGACAGTAATTTATGATATGACGTAAAAATGCTGGAAACAGTAAAAGCAATACTGGTATTTGGTAATGACAGGATATCAACTGATAATGAGGATAGCAATAGATATTTCAAAACTGTGTAAAGTAATTGACATTTCAATCGGTAAACCAATTTCATTTCATGGTAAATAAAAAGTAATCATCACTTTAAGAAAACTGATTGGAGGTTTTTACTTCATAACAGACAATACGGGTGATCAGCCCATAAAGTCACCGTACCGGACACAGAGTCCCTCTGGACATTAATCCTTTCATTAGGATAGCTTGGGTTCCCAAGAGGCAACACATTGGCCTATAAGGTGTCGAACTGGACAGACCAGAACTACACTAATACATACACAAACTGACGGAACCAGCATTACCCGTTCGCCCCGTCTCTCCAATCGTCAGGAATCCGAGGAAACCATTTAGACGGAGTTCCTAACATTTTTAATAAAAATCTCATTTTAAAACATTAAGCTTTGCATAACTCTTTTTGACTTCGTAAAACATTTTATTACTAAATCTTTTCAAAAACCTTTACTTCGAAGTACCTTTGACTCTCTGATAACAAATCAGCCAGTCTAAGTAATTTCAAAGTATTTTAAGAAAACAACTCATTTTGATATTCAAATATCAATGAAATAGGGATACAAGTCTAAATCAAGAAGATGTAGACTCAAAGGCATCAAGGCAGTTGATCAAATTTCAAGTCTAAAGTATAGTATTATGGGTAAGTAAGTTTTTGAATCAGTGGTTAGGTTATAAAGAAGTTTATAAAATCTTAGGGACAACATAGGTTAAACTGAACACGGACATAGGTCAAGTAGAACACTGGTTTATCTGTCAGTCAAATAGGGTTTAATTATAGCAAGCTATTTGACATATATGGTCAAGAAGCAATTAAAAAGAATTATGCTATTTTAGGGTTTACAGTTTATGAAACAGTCGTGGACAGAATTCTGGTTGCATGAATAGTTAGGTTAAGCAAGATTTATGATTAACATGGTATAAGATAGGCATGCTTGAATCAACAGGATACATCAGTTCAAAAATGAAAACTTTAAGAAAAGACAGAGTTACTTGCCTCCGGTAGAATGCAACAACTAACAGCTCAGTCACTGGTACTCAACCTTAGCTTTTCCTTTATCGCTAGGTCCTACATCCTTCTTATCTACATAAACCATATCACTACTTTAGAATACTATACTTCTAAATCGTCTAATCCTAATCTACCCAAATGATTTTTATAACGCATTATACTTATTATATAACATATGTACCAGATAATATAATAAAACCACCTCGTAAACAGATAACCATTTAAGCACGTAACACCTAGAACATGCATCTCACATATACCACTTATACATTTAGCAGATAAACCTAACTCAGAAGCAGTCATGCTATTAGATATACACTTTACTAGATATAATTTCATGAAAATCGGGCAGAGTTTCCTTTATAATATGGACTATCCCGTCGAAATACAACCGACTCAAATTCACAACCAAATCAATCCAATGGATTTAAGATCCACCTACACTTCCCAATGGATTCTACAAATTTCATAATAGCTCATAATCATACTACTTGCCACTTATATCATATTTTACTTTAAATAAAATCACTAAAGCATATTTACAAATCACCACAATCATATAATTTATCCATATCATGAAATTTCGAATTTTAACTTACATACCTCCGAAAATTTATACATGCAATTATTTTAATTCGAGACTACACATAATCAATCAACAAACATAATCAAGAATTACAATTTCTTAATAAACCGAATATTTCATAATTTAATCCTAAAAATTCGAATTAATAAATAATTAAATCAAGAGATTATGCATGCAGGTCATAATGATTCGAATAATATTTAGAAAATTCATATCAATTATAAACACCATCTCGAGCAATTAACAAATAACTTAACGAATCGATTTGTTCGATTTTATCACATAATTCGAACAAAATTATCAAGAACATATCATAAAAATCTTCGAAATATACATGCAAACTTAAAAATAAACAGAATTTATAATAATTTATAGGCCTCAAGAACATCATTGGCCACCACCGGTTCACCAGAGTTCATCACCGGTGGCGGTGGAAATTCGGGGGTACCCTTATTGGGCCTCCAACCACGAGATTTCCTCCGATTTAACAACTATCAGTTATATATAATCATCACAGAGACTTCAAACCGGACTGGGCTAAAAAACTCCGACCAAAAAATCGACCAACAACTACTGACCAAAACAATACATACACGAATACATACGATTCTGGTATCAAAGAAAGAGGAGGAGAAGGGAAACATAAATATGGTTTTTATTTAAACAAACATGCATGAATCGTCTTTGCATGTAAGAGAGAGAGAGAGAGAGCAGTAGATGAGAGATAGAAAAGAGAGAGATAGTACCGAGTGCTGTGAACAGGAGGAAGGAAATGAACTGGTGGTGGTGATATAGCCCTCAAGGGCAAAACAGTAAATTCACATATGCAAATTACTTTTTAAAAATTCTGATTTTAAATCACTTATTAAATCGAAATAAAATAGGAAATTCAAGATAAAATAATTTTTAAAATTTTAAAATGAAGTTTATGAAATTACAAACCTCTCCATATTTTTAAAATAATTTTGGGCTCAAAAATGAATTTTATATGAATTTTCGAAATAAAGGCTCTTTAAAAGAAATAAAACTTTTTAAATCATTTTAAAATATCAAAGCTCACAATTAAATACTCACACCAATTTTAAAAACTAAATCATATCTCAAAGATGATAATGCAAAAGATTCCAGGATTTAAATCGACTCCATTGATTTTATATGATTTTTGAAAGATTAAAAATGCACTTTAAAAAGAGTTTTAATGCTCTAAAAATACAAATAAAATTCCACGGACATATATGACACATACCAGTCATCACATAATCACATAAACATGATTTCACACATATCTTAACTTCACAAAATTTACCCATCACATAATTCACATAATTTCCACATTTAACAATTAAATAAACATTTATATAATCGCGAAAAATTCTAGGTCGTTATACAAACACGCAGAAACTGACTTTAAACATCAACCAAAGACAATGATTACCGAATCAAACTACTTCCATATTCGAATACACCCCTCAGACCACCATAATTGAAAACATTTTAATAACATGTGTTAACTCGAATAACTCGTAGAAGGGGGGGTTGAATACAAGTTATATAATCGTGTCTGATTTTTGATTGATTATATGAACAAGAATAAATGAATGAATCAAACTTTGTTTGTATTAAAATAATCAAATACAAACTCTACCAAAGGTGTACAATACCTTTAGCAGCTGCTGACAATACAAATCTCTCTCTCTGTTTGTTTCGAACTCTCAAATACAAATCTTACGAACTTACTTGCTCACACACACTTTTTTACAATGATATTGAGAGAGTATTTATATTGCTACCTATCAACTAATAACAGAACTATAATCTATCTATGGCAATGTTCTGCCGTCCAGTTGATAGTTTCCATCAATAGAGAATTCGTTTCCTTCACAAAATCTTCTTGCTTGTTTTCCAAAACAAAGATCCTGTTTTATAGCACTTGCCAGTTTCTGTAGCATCCATAATGACATCATCAGTAACACAACTGACATCATCAGTAACACGACTGACATCATCAGTAACACGATTGATATCAGGATTTCCCATTGCATCAGGATCTGATTATCCTATCAGTATTTGATCAGGATCTGACTTGCTGTATCAGGATCTGCTCCTCTGTTCCTGACATGTAGTCCCCGATACACTGTTCCTGACATGTAGTCTCTGATGTACTGCTCCAGACTAAACTCTACAGATTACTGTCTAACACATATATCCTGTACAAAGTGCTAAATCCTTTATAAGATCAGGATATACAAGAAGTATTAGCAAAATTCTATTCTTAACATCACAACTTATGAATTATTCCTAACAATCTCCCCCTATTTATGCTTTAGAATCTGAAGCATAAATCTAAGTTGTAGATGTCAAAACATATAACAGTACAACCAGAATAGAATTTATGAATTCAAGATTATTAAGTTAAGTACCTCCTTCTTCAGATGTAGACATGTATCTGGTACTTAGAAGAAAGAATTCAACTATTTGATGCTTCTTTTCCTTTACCACTTCCATGATGAAATTTACCAACTCTGTCACCCTTGTTTCTATTCCCAGTCTATTTATGTCCCCCAGTCTGTTGTTGTTTTTGTTTCTGAATTGTCTTTATCTCCCCCTTTTTGACATCAGCAACATGAATTCCAAGAGATTCAGTAACAGAACAAATGAGATTCATCTGAACTGCTTGATTGTCCATGATAGTGACTTGGTTATCTTTAAGAATTTGAAGTCTCAGTTGAATATCTCTTTGAGATTTCTGAATGTCCTTAAGAATTTCAGAATTGACTTCAATGTTGGAAGTGCTTGTTGTATCTTCAGATTCCGATACAGAAAGAACATTATCTTCAAGTCTTGTAGAAGAAGTTGCCTGTTGAGAATGATATTCAAGTAATAATACTTGAGTAGAAGTACAAACATCTTCATCTTTCTGATCTGGAGCTGAAGTATGATCATCCTGCTCTTCACTAGTATTCTGTGTACTAACATCTACAAATCCTGACTCCTCCTTAGATTGATCAGATATTGTTGATGTTTCAATTCTAGCTGAAATTGGAAGTACAAACAAAGGAATACTAGGATCATTAGGAATTTCTTCTGGTACTGGTTGAGTAGAAGTTTGTCTTAGCCTTTCACCTCTTCTGTTAATGATCTCTGCAAGCCTTTCTTTCTGTTTCTGAACTTTAACTTCTGGCTTTGCATTGTGATGTGCTAAGTCATGCTTCTCATACATCTTGATAAAAGAATAAGTACCAGCATCCATACCAAGATTCAGGAAAAACCTGATCCCAGAAATCAAATGATGGCGGTTTCCTAATTTTCTCTCCCTCACTATGGAGTTGATCATCCATACCCTCATTCTCACTTTGACTATCTAAAGTCAACACTCTTTCTACCTCTGCTTTTACCTAGTTAGGAGCCATCCTCTCTGTGTGTGGATCTATATCCATCTTTTCAAGTGTAACACTCAAATTTGGATAAGTGCTCTCATGACCTACAGAAAAATAGGGGTTAGAAGAAGTTTTTATACCTGAACTCACATGGAGAGAGGGTTCCTCATATGGCATGGGGCTTGAGGTTTTCTCCAAGGAGTGAGCTGCTATAGTCTCTGAACCCTTACAAACATCTACTTTCTTTCCAGAAACTACAGGCTCCAGTATACCACTTTCAGGTTTTACACTAGACTCTGATGTCTTCAGTAATACTTCATTAAACACCATAGCTAATATGCCACTGTCTTTAAGTGTTGGTTGCTGAGACACACCCTCAAGGTGGATAGACTCTGAAAGAACAATATTGGTTTGATCTTCAGAAAAATCAATCAAAGTCATTCCTCCCATATCATAGGGTTTCTCACTTGCAATTTCAGTCATCACAGAAGACCTTTCAGCATCATCAATCACAGTTCCTGAGTCATCCAACCTCTGACTAGATGGTTCTTGTGTTGCAGTGGCTGTGATATGATCTATTCTACTATTCACCACTGGTGCAATAGTATCTTCTATTGACTGCTTCCCTCTATTAACTACCTCCTCTTGTTCACCTTGAGCTGAAGCATCTTCAACAATGACATCCCTGTCAAATAGATATGCATGAAGTGATTGAAGTGCAACATGTTTAGGAAGTCCAAATTTCTTGTGTAACTCCTTTCTGACTGATACATAGAAGTATGTCTTCATTAAATCAAGCCTTTGATGTAACAATCCATATTCTTCAGGAAATGAAAGTTTAGGAACTCTTTCAATCTTAAAATCTAGAACAGGCCTGGAAAGCTTCACTTTCAGAGAAATAAGTTCCATAGCCAGTCTGTATGTCAATGTAGTTTCCCATGAAGAATAAAGATCCAGATCTCTCTTGCCAGATAATGACATGGATATAGCATTATTTGTAGAGACCTGCATAATGTTAGTTGGACTTGACACTGTGTGTAGAGGTGACAAATGAATCTTTCTCCTTGTTCTCCTAGTATAGTGAGCAACAGATTTATCTTGAGAAGACTGAAGAGATGTAGACACAAAAGTGATCTTGGGATGAGATCCTTTTTCAATAGACACAGTCTTTTGAGAGACAGTATCCAGTAACTGTTTTCCCTTTTTAAGAACTATAGTCTTTTGGGAGATTGCAGCCTGGCTGTGACTAGGTGTTCCATCTCTTTGTCCTAGCTTAGAAAGTTGAATTGCAGCCTTCAATTCTGCTCTTTCAGCAAGAGATATATTATCATCATCTTCACTAGAACTACTACTTGAAATGACAAATCTTCTCTTCCTTACAACTGATGTTTTTTGAGAAACACCAGAGGTTGGCTTCTTTGAAACAATAGGCTATGGATCAAAATTTGGTTCTAGAATTGTTTCAGAGACTGTAATGTTTTTGTCTACTTGGGTAGACACAGGGGGGTTCTCCTCCAATTGAGATTCCTTAGTCATTTCACCACCAAAGAAAGAAGAATTATAGATAGTAGGAAGATGATTTCTTAGAAGTACCTGAACATGATTTGGATAGTGTAATGCAGGTATTTCATCTAGATTCTTTTCACTGTCCTTCTTTGTAATGTCAGAGAATGTACATAAGAAGAAACACAATACTCTCTACCAAATCTAGATTCAACATCAGGAATGAAATGGTTAATAAACAGTTGCATGAATCTGTGATAATAAACCATATTCCTGTCATGATCTCTTGACCCAAGTTTAATACACATCTGATTTAAGATAATGTGACCAAAATTAATTACTCTGTTATAAAGCAAAGCATATGCAATATGTGATGTAACAGCTGTAATTTGTTGAAAAGAACTACATTTACCAGTAAAGCATTTAGCAATTTGATCAAAGAAGAAAGACCATTCTTTCCTAAGAAAAGATCTATTTAACTGGCTCATGTTATCTAGAGGTCCATCATAACCTAATTTAGATAACATAGTTCTCACATCATCATCAGATGGTACATTCTCAAAATTTGTACTAACAGGTAAGCGAAGTACTGAATTAATAACAGATTCAGTAAGATCAAATGAGTCTTGTCCTAAATGTAGAACAATCTTACCTGATTGACTCTGAGTAGAATCAATTACCTCAGCATTCTCCCAAGCTTGTGAAACAGCTACTTGATTAATTTGTGGAGATGCTGTCAAGGCATAGCATAATGGTCCTTTTGCCATAAAGTCCATTATCAGGTGAAAATCAGTTGACACCCCTTCCTTGTTGGTGATAGCTGCAACATGATTGTTCATCATAAAATCAAAGTCACCAAACTTGAAAGCTATTAATTTTGGTAGTCTTCTTTGAGTCGCCATTTTGATTCTGAAAAGAACTTAAGAAATCTTTGAAATTGATTAGTGATTTTGAGAACTCGAGAGTGTTTTTGCTTTAGAGAATGAAATTAGAGAAAGTAATTACACGATTGGAGTGTCAAAATAATTATATTTCAAAAATCCTTCAGACCCATTATCCCACGTTGACACGTAGGTTGACAGGTGTCAGTCCCTGAAAAATACAGTTACCCATGACTTTTGGAAAATAAAATCCAAAAATAATTTCAAGTAAATAAGTCAAGGTAAAATCAAGAAAAAAAATCAATACTGATCAGCTTCTTTTTGTCTTCTCATCAGGATAATCACACGATTTAATGTGATTTCTGAATAAAAAGAATTACTAATCCTGATGTGAACACACTTGTAGTCCTGATCAATATCATCCTGATTCCAGAGACTAAATGGAGTTTCCACGTGGCATATTCTTTTACCTGTAAAAGAAATAACAAAATCAATTGGTTAAATTCATTCAATATTTCTTGAAAATACAAGAAATACAGTCACACATAATTATGACTGAATGCATTGATATCTCCCAAGTGACTGTTCAGCTTTCCATGTCTTTCTATAAAATAGACCGACGTCTTATGCCATTCTCCAAACCCTTTTCATTCTGTTCTCTTTCCATAATGGCTTTCAACCCAAATCTCCATATGAACCCTAGCTTTTGGTTCATTACCACTGAGAAGTTCTTTACTCTTGATGATCAGGAGCAAGTGAACTACCTCTTAGAAGAGATGACTTTTCTTATCAAGTCAGATACGGTTAATCTTAACCCAGATGATTTCCACGAATCTCCTCTAAAACATCTACCAGTTGGATACAATCCTCCTCTAATCTCTTCACACCTTGAGGATGAAGAATTTGGTGAAGAGTCTGAGGTTGATCTTGATGAAGATGCTATTCATCTTCTTCAATAAGCATGATGATGAGTCAGCTGCTCTCATTCAAGTCGCCCAGACAAGGAATCCAATCTTGAGATGCTCCTTGTCCTGAAGTCGATCGTTGAGAATTGAAGTGGCAACAACTTTAGACAAGAACAGAATCATCAGTAGTAGTTAGACAAAAGAAGAATTGTATTTCATTTTCATGTATGTAATGATTTTGATTAATGAAAATATAAGTTTCCTTAATATCTACTTTTCTATCGTTGTTTATTGACTCGCATGAATAATGACATAAATTATCAGTATGCATGTAATAACACTTGCTAACATAGACTTAACAAAACTCAGAATTGAACTACTAAATAACATGAACTTCATAATTTGAAACAGTAAGACACACAAATTTCACAATCCTGATACTGACGATACTATCCTGATGTCAATACTGATGACGTCAGTATACTGATAGCAATCCTGATGTTTATTAACAAGTCTATCATACTGTAATTTATCAAAGTAAAGTGTTACAGCTTAAGCATTTAATAATCAAGTATAGATCCTGACAAAATATCAAGTCTATAAGCTGAAACAACATACCTTCTACTTGTGCAGATGTTAAAGATCTAAAAATTTAACTTTCCTAACTCACTAACCAATCTAATGAATGTGGCCTCATCAAGTGGTTTAGTTAGAACATCTGCAAGCTGTCTGTCAGTAGGAACAAAATGAAGTTCCACAGTACCATTTTCAATATGTTCTCTAATAAAATGATACCTGACATCAATGTGCTTAGTCCTTGAGTGTTGAACTGGATTTTCTGCAATTTTGATAGCACTAGTATTATCACAAAACATAGGAATATTACTTGTCATACCATAATCCATCAACTGATTTCTTATCCAAAGGAGTTGAGCACAACAACTGCCTGCTGCAATGTATTAAGCTTCTGTAGTTGAGGTTGAAACTGATTGCTGCTTCTTGCTTGCCCAAGAAATCAATCTTTTTCCCAAGAATTGACATGTACCTGTAGTGCTTTTCCTGTCTATTTTACACCCTGCATAATTTGAGTCTGAATAGCCAATTAGGGAGAAATCAGATTCTCTTGGATACCACAAATCAAGATTTGGAGTTCCCTTGAGATATCTAAAAATTCTCTTCACAGCAATTAAATGAGATTCCTTAGGATCACTTTGGAATCTAGCACATAAACAGGTAGAGAACATTATATCTGGTCTACTTGCAGTTAAATATAACAGTGAACCTATCATTCCTCTATAGCTAGTGTTATCAACACTCTTTCCCTTAGGATCAGAGTCTAGCTTAGTGGCTGTTGCCATGGGTGTCTTTGCAACTGCACAATTTTGAAAGTCAAACCTTTTTAAAAGATCTTTGATATACTTTCACTGATTAATGAAAATACCAGTCTCAATTTGTTTGACTTGCAAGCCTAAAAAGTAATTTAGTTCACCCATCATGCTCATCTGATATTTAGACTGCATAAGCTTGCTAAACTTAGCACATAACTTTTCATTAGTAGAACCAAATATAATATCATCAACATAAAACTTGAACTAAAAGCAAATCACCTTTTATCTTTCTAAAGAATAGAGTTTTGTCAATTGTACCTCTTGTGAAGCCATTTTCAAGAAGAAATTTAGACAAAGTGTCATACCATGCTCTTGGTGCCTTCTTCAGTCCATAGAGTGCCTTGTCAAGTTTGTAGACATGATTTGGAAACTTTGGATCAACAAAACCAGGTGGTTGTTCCACATATACTTCCTCATCAATCTTGTCATTTAGAAAAGCACTCTTTACATCCATCTGGTATACCTTGAATTTTGAATGAGCTGCAAATGCAAGAAACATTTTGATTGCTTCCAATCTTGCTACAGGTGCAAAGGTTTCATCATAGTCAATTCCTTCTTCCTGAGAATAACCCTTGGCTACCAGTCTTGCTTTGTTTCTTACAATCATACCAGATTCATCTAGCTTGTTTCTGAAAACCCATTTAACACCAACAATAGATCTATCTTTAGGTCTTGGTACCAGTTTCCAAACTTTGTTCCTCTCAAACTCATTCAATTCTTCATGCATTGCTATTGCCCAATCAGGATCCTGTAAGGCTTCTTCAACCTTCTTAGGTTCATTCTTTGAGAGAAAACAACTGTACAAGCATTCATTTTGAATTGATCTTCTAGTTCGAACACCACTATTTGGATCACCAATAATCAAATCCTCAGTATGATCCCTTGTCCATTTTCTAATAGGTGGTAGATTGCTCCTGCTAGACTCTCCCCCTAAGTTTGTGGTATTTCTTGTAGAAGAACTTTCTCTGCCTTCAAAAGCTCCCCCTTGATCAGTAGAATCAGTGGATTCAATACTGCTGCTAGTTCTTGATCTTCCTTCATTAGACTTTGAAGGATCAGTTCCTGATGAAGTAAACTCTGAATGACCAGTCTGATCCTGACCAGTCCTACATTCTCCTTGATTGAATTGCTCCCCCTCAACAGTTGCATTCCTTTGAGAAGCAATAGAGATTTCCTCTGGAGAACCTTCATCATCGCTGGAGGGAATCTCAGAATACTTAAGATTTTCAAATTCCAGATTGTCATGGCTTTCATCAGTTTGCAAAATTCCAAACTTCTAATCATCGAATGCAACGTGAATTGATTCCATAACAATATGAGTTCTGAGATTGTATACTTTAAAGGATTTTGATGCTGAATATCCTAGAAATATTGCTTCATCCGATTTGGCTTCAAATTTCCCAAGTTGTTCTGGATGAACTTTCAGGACATAGCATTTGCATCCAAAGATGTGAAAGTATTTCACACTTGGTTTCTTTCCTTTGATCATCTCATAGGAAGTCTTACCATGACCATTTACCAAGGTACAGTTCTGAGTGAAACATGCAGTGTTGATAGCTTCTGCCCAGAAATAGGTTGGATGCTTTGCATCTGCAAGCATGGTTCTTGCTGCCTCTATGAGAGTTCTGTTCTTTCTTTCTACTACACCATTTTGCTGAGGTGTTCCAGGTGCAGAGAACTGTTGAGTAATTCCACTGTCTGCACAATACTCCTCCATTGTAGAATTCTTGAATTCTGTACCATTGTCACTTCTGAGCACTTTGACCTTGTACTCAGAGCTATTTTGAATATTCTTGACAAGTTCAATGATTTGCTGAGGAGCTTCATCCCTGTTGTGTAGAAAGAATACCCATGTGAACCTTGTGTAGTCATCCACTATAACTAGAGCATATCTTTTCTTGTTGATAGACATAATGTTTACTGGACCAAATAAATCAAGATGCAGCATGTGAAATGGTTCAGTAATTGAATTTTCTGTCTTGCTCTTGAAGGTGGTTCTTTGTTTACCAAGCTGACAAGCATCACAAAGTCCATCTTGCACATAGTTTGCCTGAGGTAGCCTTTCACCAGATGATGCTTAACAAGTTGATTAAGCTTCTTGAAATTAAGATGTGAGAGCTTCTTGTGCCAGTTCCAGCTTTCCTCATTTGATGCCTTGCTGTAAAGACATCTGACAGTTCCTTTAGATGTGTCACTCAAGCTGGCTTCATATATGTTACCATGTCTCTGACCAGTCAGAACAATGTCTCCATTCTTCATATTCAAGATTTTGCATCCCTTACTGTCAAAGATTGATTGGTAACCCTTATCACCCAGTTGACTTATGCTTAAAAGTGTGCGTTTCAAGCCTTCAACCAGTGCTACATTTTCTATGATGACATTCCCCAAAACAATTGAGCCATATCCCAGAGTTTCTCTTTTGTTGCCATCTCCAAAGGATATTACTGGGCCAGCTTTCCTCTCAAACTTTGTAAGCAGGGACTTCTTTCCAGTCATATGTCCAGAGCATCCACTGTCCATGATAATGGAATGCTTCTTTCCAGTGCCCTGCAAACAAAAAGTAGCTAGTTAGAATTTTTTAAGACCCAACTTTGATTGGATCCTTTCTTACTAAATTTTGGACCAACAGGCTTTGAAGATTTTGCTTTTGATTTACCTGTTGCAGAGTCAACCTTAGACTTAGTTTTCACAAACTGTTTGTGACTAGGAGTTTCAGATTTCAGGGAATAATAGTCATAATACAGTTCATGATATTCCTTGTGGTTGGTATTGAATTCTCTGAGTCTTGGGGAATCTGGACTCAGTTTTCCAAGAAGGTTTTTGATTGCAGTCTAGGGCTAAATGATTATGATTTCCACATTTATAGCATTTCTTCCTAGGTGCATCAGGTACATTCTTGTAATTATTTTCTTTGTTAATACCTTCTTTTCCATTCCTATTTCTTCTGATATTGCTAGACTCTGAAATACTTTCTAGTCTCTGTTTCAACTGAGACTTAGAAAGAAAACCTATGTTGACATTCTTAGGTTTCTCTAACACTCTCTCATCTGAATTACTATTGTTAATTCTTTTGTGCACAACTGGGGTACCTTTAGAATCAACAAATTTAACATGTTTAGGTTCAGAAACTATCTTCTTACCTTCAGACTTAGATGTGCTAGCTTCAGTTTTACTATCATTACTGACAATAGCTACAGTATCTTCTTGTCTAGCCTTATCAAAACCTAAATCATTAACTTTACCCAGAATTTGATTTTCAATGATTTCTTGAGTCTTTTTACCAGAATTGTTAATGGTTTTAATCACATCTCTCTCTTCCTCTAGTTCTTTTCTGACATAGTCATAAGCCTCAAGAATAACACCATAATCATGCTTAGCTCTATCAGAACTTAACTTATATTCTTCCATTTGAATTAACTCAGATTCAAGAAAATTATTTCTACTAACTAATTCATCATTCTTAGCCTTGAGTTCATCTTTTTCACTAGAAATAATTTTGAAATTAGTCATAAGATTCTTAAACTCAACATGAATAGATCTAATATCATCAGAATCTAAGCTATCAAATGAATCAAGAGAGTGAAGTGATACCTTAACAGAAGATGAAGAAGTTTTTTTTGGAGATCCAGGCTTGTCTGAAGCACTTGCCATCAATGCAATGTTGTCATAATCCAATTCATCTTCAGAATCACTGGAGTCTGCCCAATCCTTCTATGTGACCATGAGTGCATTGCGCTTCCCTGAATTCCTAGGCTTCTTACACTCACTAGCAAAGTGTCCAAGCTCACTGCAGTTAAAGCACTTGATCTTGGCTTTATCAAGCTTGATAATTGTACTCTTGCCTTTGTCATTCTTCTTCTCCTCTTTCTTTTGAAAAGTGCCTTTGCTAAATCTTCTCCTGTTGAATCTTCCTCTCTTGAAAGCTTTAGCGAACGTAGAAAAGAGTTCTTGCATCTCTGATTCAGAATCATTATCTTCAGAGTCTATATCTTCAGTCTCTGACTCAGAACTTTCTTTGCTCTTCTTCTTCCTCAAGTCTCTTTCAGTAGATTCAGACTTTTCTTCTGAAAGCTTCTTTGTTTCAGATTGAGCAGTGAGTGCAACAGTTTTCATCTTTCCTTCACTCCTGGTCTTTTTCTGCTGCCTGTCAGTTCATAAGCTCTCAATTTTCCAAAAACTGCTTCTAATGATATCTCATCAAGATCATTAGCTTCCTCAATTGCATATATCTTCTCATTGTAGAAATCAGGAAGAGCTTTCATGAACTTCGTATTCATATCCTCCAAGTCATAATATTTACCATGCATGGCCATCTCATTGATGAGTTTAGTAAACCTATCAAAGGTGACATTAAGTGACTCACCAGACTTGGATTCAAAGTACTCATACTATTGTATGAGAAGTGTCCTCATATTCTTCCTGACAGGTTTCGTTCCTTCACAGTGAACCTTTACATTGTCCAATATCTCCTTAGCAGTTTTACAAGAGAGAACATAGTTAGTGAGAACAGAATCAAGACTGTTGAATAGTATGTTTCTCACTTTAGCATCCTTAAGAACGTTCTCCTTTTCCTTATCTGTCCATTCAGATTTAGGCTTCTCTGCTGTATGTTCTGGAACAACTTTTCCTTCGACAGTTGCTTGAGGAACAAGCCTTGTTGGAACAAAAGGCCCATCTCTGATTCTGTCAAGATAATCAGGATCTGTTGCTTCCAAGTGATGCAACATCTTCACTTCCCATAAAGTATATTCGTTTCTTTTGAGCATAGGGATCTTAGTATTACCATCCTTTTAACCAGACATGATTGCAGATCTTTATGATTACTCGAAATCAACCTGCTCTGATACCAATTGTTAACTCGAATAACTTGTAGAAGGGGGGGGGGTTGAATACAAGTTATATAATCGTGTCTGATTTTTGATTGATTATATGAACAAGAATAAACGAATGAATCAAACTTTGTTTGTATTAAAATAATCAAATACAAACTCTACCAATGGTGTACAATACCTTTAGCAGCTGCTGACAATACAAATATCTCTCTCTGTTTGTTTCGAACTCTCGAATACAAATCTTACGAACTTACTTGCTCACACACACTTTTTACAATGATATTGAGAGAGTATCTATATTGCTACCTATCAACTAATTACAGAATTATAATCTATCTATGACAATGTTCTGCCGTCCAGTTGATAGTTTCCATCAATAGAGAATTCGTTTCCTTCACGATATCTTCTTGCTTGTTTTCCAAAACAAAGATCCTGTTTTATAGCACTTGCCAATTTCTGTAGCATCCATAATGACATCATCAGTAACACAACTGACATCATCAGTAACACGACTGACATCATCAGTAACACGACTGATATCAGGATTTCCCATTGCATCAGGATCTGATTATCCCATCAGTATTTGATCAGGATCTGACTTGCTGTATCAGGATCTGCTCCTCTGTTCCTGACATGTAGTCTCTGACGCAATGTTCCTGACTAAACTCTAAAGATTACTGTCTAACACATATATCCTATAAAAAGTGCTAAATCCTTTATAAGATCAGGATATACAAGAAGTATTAGCAAAATTCTATTCTTAACATCACAACTTATGAATTATTCCTAACAACATGATTTCATATAAACCCACACCATCAAAACCATATAATTAAGAAGCAAAACTTTCGAATACAATCAAAAATTCGGATATGATTAAAACTCAACACCTTATCCACCTTTATTACTACACAGCAAAACAACTCAGCCACATCACCATTTAATCCATTCGTAACACCCGACTAAGCCAAGTCTTCCAGTTTACCACACACAATAGGCCAACACACACACACAATAACTCACGCACACCACTCTGTACACACGCACGCATCACAATCCACGCACGCGCACCCACTTCAATTCGTCACACACACATACGGGTTTGCAGGAGAACAGATGAGAAGATAGGAGCTCTACCCGACATACTCGAACAAAAAAAATAGAGCCGTGAGGGGCTTAAATGGATAAAACCAGAGAGAGCTCGAAAGATTGAGAGAGGCGAAAAGGAGAGAATTTGAGAGAGATTGAGTCCGAGAGAGGGAGAGAGACATGAGAGATTCTCTGGAGAGGCAAAAGAGAGAGAGATGAGAACTCTCAAGAACACTCGGGAAGAACCGAGAGAAAAATGGGGGAAAAAATGGCTGTTGCTAGGTTTATAGCCCCAGGGGTATTTTCGTAATTTCAGGATTCCAGATAATATATATAAAAACTGATTTTAAAACCTGCTTTATTGCTGATTTAAATAATAAAAATTATAAAAAATTCAACTTAAATTTTTTTAAGTAATGAATACAAAATTAGGATCACTCACAAATTTTTAAAATATTTTTAGGATTAAAAATGAATTAAATATGATTTTTACAAGATAAGATCCTTTAAATGCAATAAAACTCTTAAAATCATTTTAAAATACTTAAACACCCAAAATAATTCTTCCAATAATTTTAAAAACTAAATAATATCATAAAGATAATAACACAAAAGATTTCGTGATTTTTATCAACACCAATGATTTAATAAAAATCTCATAATATCAATAATGAATGATTTAAATAGGTTTCAATCGCCAAAAATACAAATAAAAATACACGGATTTACACGGCACACATAAACCATCACATAAGCACATAAATATGACCTCACAATTTTTCACCTTCACCCATTATTCACATAATATAATCCATATTTACATTAAATAAATATTAATAAATACGAAATTTTTTAGGGCGTTATACCCTTCCCCCTTAATTGGATTCTGTCTTCAGAATCGACCGTAAGAAAACATATGACGGTATTCTCAAACATTTTTCTTTCAATTTCCAAGTCATTTCTTTCATTATAGAATTCCTTTATATCAATTCATATCTTACTAGGCTCGTCCTGTAAGCCCGTAAATTCCAACATAAATTTAAACTTTTGGTTTACATGTCTCGTTAATTCTAGATACTTATCACTCACACGTGACGATCCTTTTCTATCGAAAATCGGACATGACCTATTCGTACAATGGACTATACCCTGTACACAACACCTCAATTACTAACCCAATCATCCATAATAATTCATTCATATAAAACAAAACATGCCTTGATTTGCAGCAAACATATAAGTGAAGAAATCTGCCTTGACTTGTAGTAAACATATAAGCGAAGAAATCTACCTTGACTTGCAGTAAACAGGTAAATAATTAAATCTTTAAAACAAAATCCATGCGACTAAAACAATTAATTCAACTTCCACGCTCCTGCTCATAACCATACTGTCTCAGATAAAACTTTGAGAAAAAAAATATCAAGAAATCCCCCAATCATTCTTACTCCACTTTCAACGTACAATGTCACTCGTGAAGGGTATAACTGGGAAACTTCTATCCATCCTTAATCCCATCGTTTTACTGAGTTCCCAATTTTGTCAAGATAGAAAACATCTGACTCTGATATCCACAATTTCGGAACTAATGACCATTTACCTTGAAACATATATATCTTATTTACAATACAAACCATCACGGGGTCACAACCCTCCAATACCATTCATAAATCAAACTTTCAATTCAATTAAGCTCTAGCAATTCTAGCATATGATAATATCAACACTTAACTTAACATACTTAAATCCAAGTATACGTCACCTATAATTAACTTACTGCTTTCAGAACTCCTTTAAAACTTCACCGTATCAAATCCGCGAGAAAATATACTTCTGGAACACTACCCTACATATGCTACAATTCCTCAAGTTTAGGCTCTGCACATAATAACTCCAACATTTACCAATAACATGTCCACCAGTCATTTCCTTAAACTATTCCATTCTTCTACAATCAATTCATTCACATTCTGTTTCATTACGTCGTCTTAGTACTTCCACATTTTCTCTAATAACTCATGTTGAAATATCACGATATAAATCATCTATTTTGCAAAAATCTAGGCATTCGAATCCTCTAACTCCAACTTCTTAAACTCTTTGAACATTTCCTTAAGCATCATAACCATATTCATCCTTTCCTTGTCCATCCGGTTGCACTGACACTGGGACGGTTTTCAATCTCTTCCTTGACTCTTGAAAGCTTTCTCCACCTTTATCCTTTCATTTCTTGATTTGTAGGCTTGTCCGCTACTGTAGCTATCTTGGTAAAATCTTTGAAACCCTTCGATAAATCCTAGCTGGTCCTTCCAAGTTTCGATCTCTGCTAATATCTTAGGCCTTTCCCAATTCATTATCACTTCGTCGTCCTGGTATTCACTTCGATCCTTTCGTCATATCCTGAAAATTATAGTTCTTCCAATTGTAATGCTCGTACTTAGAAATCAAATGCATGTCCTTCTCATATCCTCGAATATCTTGTAACGTCTTCCGATATTGAATCCTTGAAACTGATCACCTATCTAGTAGTAAATAATTCACCGACTTTATATCCCTGTTTGGGGAAAACCCTAGTAATTCATCCATACATACATCCAAAAAATTTAATATTGGAATATGCTCTATTCTAATCGTCTCCTTACTGGTATATCTCACATGTGCAAAATAATCTTTATACTCTTGACGTAACAACCTCTTGGTCTGCGTGATCGTTAAAACTTAATTATCTGCTTGCGGTCTCGAACACAACTTCTACCTTCCTTGGGGATTATAACTTCACTTACTTGCCCTTACAATATTTCTTGCACCTCGTACTAGATCAATCGATTAGGTCCTAGAATCACACCTTGTTCTCCCATATGTACTCATATCCACACTTATTAGCATCATTCGCAGCCTTTTCGAAATTTCCAGCTCTTGAGCAATTTATAGGGGAGGGTTCTGTTGCTTTTATCGTAGTATTTATTCATTGGGACAGACATATTGCAATATTCGACAATACGTCTATCTTCCAGTGCGTATGGCATACCACTTCTAGCTTCTAACTCTGTCGTTCACTACCACACCATTCTTTCCGTTTACTCTCCTAGCTTTCCATATTTAGCGTAGTACAGTTTTAGTATGCTGCTCCTCGAATTCCTTCCTTCTGACAATGGAGGTCTTGTTAGTCTCCATCTTTTATATCATGTGGGTGGCTACCTTGCCTCACTATCCCCATCTTAAATCTTCTTGATCCTGCATTCCTTTCTATCCAAAACTCATATCTTCTATTAATACCATTCCTGTAACTTCCCGATTCTCTATCGTCCTTTTCTTACCATCTTATTCCGTATTGGTTAAATCTCTTTTATTCTTGATATTCGTGATCCTCCGAACTATGTCCATATAAGTTGTTAATCCTAGCACAATCTCTTTACTCCTTTATCCAAAACTTCAATTCATATTGACATCTCCTAGAAACAACTGTCCAGCTCTACTCTGCTTCACTCAATTTTATCCCTGTTCTAAAACTTTTATATTTGACAATTTATCTCAATATCCAAATTCTTGTAATATTTTATCTACTGTATCCATAGTGAAAATATATAATAACAAGTGTTTTTCAACAATCTTTCCTTCACGATAACTATCACATACTAACTATATCCATTCACTCTACTTTCAACTTTAACAAATTAATAATCTCGCATCCTTGTTATCTACTCCTTATTCATATTCAGTTCTCCGTAATATCGAATATTTTATGCATGTTATCAACCCAAGGAGAAATCTAACTTGATATACAATCCTTCTTTTAGCATCAAATCTCAAACCTGACAAACCAATTTCTTCGTCGACGTAGTTATAACTCGGACCACTTGGAATATCATCGTCTCCATCTTTATTGCTTTCCGCCACTAGTAAGTTTAGAAATCATAAGGGTTCATAGCAAAAAGAATCAATGAAATAGACAGGTGATAACATGTATGAATATAAGATGAGTTTTGTTTGATAAGAATTTTTAAAAGAGAATTTAACTGAGAGATCAATATGATCATTGAACTAATTTCAGGTTGCATTTGTCACTTAGGTCAACCGCCATAGCACAAGAAGGGGGCAACCTTCTGTACTTTCATGACAAACACAAGCAGTGGCGTCCCACCAGACTTCTATCACATAGATAAGATGTCCCTGAATCCCCTATATAGATAGGGTTGTCCATCCCAGTTTGAATAAAGAAGGTTAAGTATTCAGGGAGAACAAAAAGAATCCAAAAGTTTATATATATATATATATATATATATATATATATATATATAATGTTGAATAAGGAATATCAAATATTCGGGGGAAATAGAAAGAATTTAAAGGTCTCAATAACTTATATGCATCCTGTTGAATCAATTGATCCCCTATAAAATAGAGGTATCTCTGAAAAATAGGAATGTGTTTAAATGAATCCGAAAAATTCGTCATCAATTGAAGTATAGTTGATTATCAAAGGTGATGGGGTATTACCAAAATAAGAAGTAACAGAAAGAAAGGTTAAATCTCCTTAATCAATAAATTTAATTGAAATCAACGGCTAGTAATGAATAACCACGCCATTCCTCCAACCCATGCCAGTAATCGCGTTTCGCATCTTGCTTACCATCTTTTTGTACCCTCTATAACGTTCACGAGGTAACTAAATTCGTAAAAAAAATTCTGGAAGATACGTAAAGGTTTACAAGTAACATCCTCCAAGCTGGTAGCTCCGGTCGTCTATTTAACGTATGTGGCACCGAATCAACTGCCTTGTCTGGATTCAAATCTTCGGATGAATCGATCTCCTGCTCGCGCGATATCGGATTACTAAATAACGTCGCAACAGTCATCCTAATAACCTAAAGCGAACCTTTTCCTAAATCGTTCTATCTAATGTCTAACCTAAATACGTACACCTAATCACCCTAACTTATTTTAGTGACCATAACCTATCGCTCTGATACCAACCTGTGACAACCCCATACCCGGTAACCCGGATTGGGTGCCACCCAACCAATAACAATTACAAATACCTGAATAATAAAACTTAATACACCAACAATTCCTCACTGAGGATCGATTCCAGGTTATGGTATGAAACAAGAATCTAAATCACAACAGCTAATACAACCACCATACCTTCTTATCCGTAGCGCAATCTGATACCAAAATGTCCTGGCTAACACTGAAATCTCCTCTTTATAAAATACCTCACCGCTCACGTTCAAATAGGAAGCCAAATCCTTAACCCTAACTAAAAAGAAAGAGAAAAATAAAGCAAGAGTGAGCCAACAATGCTCAACAAGTTAATAATATAGTGAAAAAATCATATCACGATAATTCTTTGATGAACAATATCAATGAATACTTTATCTCAAAATATCATTCAATATCCATCATAGGATTAAACTTTCCATTTTCTTCAAATCATCTTTCCTAAAAACATTTTTTTTCTTAAAACCATTCCATCATCAAAACAATCTTTCCATAAAACATTTTAAAACATTTAAATTGGTTGGAGTTTTTCCACAACTTCGGACAATACGGGTGATTAGCCATGTAAAGTCCACATACCGGACACAAAGTCCCTCTGGACCTTAAGAATTGGGTTCCCAATTAGGCAACACATTGGCCTTTAATGCTAAACTAGGGGAACCACCCCTAGCCTCTTACGGTAAATAAAAAGTGCTGGATGTTTACACAAAATCACGCAAGCGCACGTGGTCACAAGTAATATAGATAAAATCGAGTTCGTTCCGCAGAGATCTTGGTATAGGTTTAATTCAGTAGATGTACTTATGCAACAATGTATGGTTTTAACTCACTGCTAAGACAAATAACAAATTTGGGTTTAATTAATTAAATTAACTAAGAAGTAAATTAACAACTAAGAGTTAACTAACTACGAGAATTGAAATCGAATTTCTTATAAGAGAATAAACATGGGATCCTAACTTCATTAAGTACTTCCTTTAGAGATCATGCCCTTAATCAACTTAAAAATTATCAAGAACATATCATAAAAATCTTCGAAATATACATGCAAACTTAAAAATAAACAGAATTTATAATAATTTATAGGCCTCAAGAACATCATTGGCCACCACCGGTTCACCAGAGTTCATCACCGGTGGCGGTGGAAATTCGGGGGTACCCTTATTGGGCCTCCAACCACGAGATTTCCTCCGATTTAACAACTATCAGTTATATATAATCATCACAGAGACTTCAAACCGGACTGGGCTCAAAAACTCCGACCAAAAAATCGACCAACAACTACTGACCAAAACAATACATACACGAATACATACGATTCTGGTATCAAAGAAAGAGGAGGAGAAGGGAAACATAAATATGGTTTTTATTTAAACAAACATGCATGAATCGTCTTTGCATGTAAGAGAGAGAGAGAGAGAGCAGTAGATGAGAGAGAAAAGAGAGAGATAGTACCGAGTGCTGTGAACAGGAGGAAGGAAATGAACTGGTGGTGGTGATATAGCCCTCAAGGGCAAAACAGTAAATTCACATATGCAAATTACTTTTTAAAAATTCTGATTTTAAATCACTTATTAAATCGAAATAAAATAGGAAATTCAAGATAAAATAATTTTTAAATTTTTAAAATGAAGTTTATGAAATTAGAAACCTCTCCATATTTTTAAAATAATTTTGGGCTCAAAAATGAATTTTATATGAATTTTCGAAATAAAGGCTCTTTAAAAGAAATAAAACTTTTTAAATCATTTTAAAATATCAAAGCTCACAATTAAATACTCACACCAATTTTAAAAACTAAATCATATCTCAAAGATGATAATGCAAAAGATTCCAGGATTTAAATCGACTCCATTGATTTTATATGATTTTTGAAAGATTAAAAATGCACTTTAAAAAGAGTTTTAATGCTCTAAAAATATAAATAAAATTCCACGGACATATATGACACATACCAGTCATCACATAATCACATAAACATGATTTCACACATATCTTAACTTCACAAAATTTACCCATCACATAATTCACATAATTTCCACATTTAACAATTAAATAAACATTTATATAATCGCGAAAAATTCTAGGTCGTTATACAAACACGCAGAAACTGACTTTAAACATCAACCAAAGACAATGATTACCGAATCAAACTACTTCCATATTCGAATACACCCCTCAGACCACCATAATTGAAAACATTTTAATAACATGTGTTAACTCGAATAACTCGTAGAAGGGGGGGTTGAATACAAGTTATATAATCGTGTCTGATTTTTGATTGATTATATGAACAAGAATAAATGAATGAATCAAACTTTGTTTGTATTAAAATAATCAAATACAAACTCTACCAAAGGTGTACAATACCTTTAGCAGCTGCTGACAATACAAATCTCTCTCTCTGTTTGTTTCGAACTCTCAAATACAAATCTTACGAACTTACTTGCTCACACACACTTTTTTACAATGATATTGAGAGAGTATTTATATTGCTACCTATCAACTAATAACAGAACTATAATCTATCTATGACAATGTTCTGCCGTCCAGTTGATAGTTTCCATCAATAGAGAATTCGTTTCCTTCACAAAATCTTCTTGCTTGTTTTCCAAAACAAAGATCCTGTTTTATAGCACTTGCCAGTTTCTGTAGCATCCGTAATGACATCATCAGTAACACAACTGACATCATCAGTAACACGACTGACATCATCAGTAACACGATTGATATCAGGATTTCCCATTGCATCAGGATCTGATTATCCTATCAGTATTTGATCAGGATCTGACTTGCTGTATCAGGATCTGCTCCTCTGTTCCTGACATGTAGTCCCCGATACACTGTTCCTGACATGTAGTCTCTGATGTACTGCTCCAGAATAAACTCTACAGATTACTGTCTAACACATATATCATGTACAAAGTGCTAAATCCTTTATAAGATCAGGATATACAAGAAGTATTAGCAAAATTCTATTCTTAACATCACAACTTATGAATTATTCCTAACAATCTCCCCCTATTTATGCTTTAGAATCTGAAGCATAAATCTAAGTTGTAGATGTCAAAACATATAACAGTACAACCAGAATAGAATTTATGAATTCAAGATCATGAAGTTAAGTACCTCCTTCTTCAGATGTAGACATGTATCTGGTACTTAGAAGAAAGAATTCAACTATTTGATGCTTCTTTTCCTTTACCACTTCCATGATGAAATTTACCAACTCTGTCACCCTTGTTTCTATTCCCAGTCTATTTATGTCCCCCAGTCTGTTGTTGTTTTTGTTTCTGAATTGTCTTTATCTCCCCCTTTTTGACATCAGCAACATGAATTCCAAGAGATTCAGTAACAGAACAAATGAGATTCATCTGAACTGCCTGATTGTCCATGATAGTGACTTGGTTATCTTTAAGAATTTGAAGTCTCAGTTGAATATCTCTTTGAGATTTCTGAATGTCCTTAAGAATTTCAGAATTGACTTCAATGTTGGAAGTGCTTGTTGTATCTTCAGATTCCGATACAGAAAGAACATTATCTTCAAGTCTTGTAGAAGAAGTTGCCTGTTGAGAATGATATTCAAGTAATAATACTTGAGTAGAAGTACAAACATCTTCATCTTTCTGATCTGGAGCTGAAGTATGATCATCCTGCTCTTCACTAGTATTCTGTGTACTAACATCTACAAATCCTGACTCCTCCTTAGATTGATCAGATATTGTTGATGTTTCAATTCTAGCTGAAATTGGAAGTACAAACAAAGGAATACTAGGATCATTAGGAATTTCTTCTGGTACTGGTTGAGTAGAAGTTTGTCTTAGCCTTTCACCTCTTCTGTTAATGATCTCTGCAAGCCTTTCTTTCTGTTTCTGAACTTTAACTTCTGGCTTTGCATTGTGATGTGCTAAGTCATGCTTCTCATACATCTTGATAAAAGAATAAGTACCAGCATCCATACCAAGATTCAGGAAAAACCTGATCCCAGAAATCAAATGATGGCGGTTTCCTAATTTTCTCTCCCTCACTATGGAGTTGATCATCCATACCCTCATTCTCACTTTGACTATCTAAAGTCAACACTCTTTCTACCTCTCCTTTTACCTAGTTAGGAGCCATCCTCTCTGTGTGTGGATCTATATCCATCTTTTCAAGTGTAACACTCAAATTTGGATAAGTGCTCTCATGACCTACAGAAAAATAGGGGTTAGAAGAAGTTTTTATACCTGAACTCACATGGAGAGAGGGTTCCTCATATGGCATGGGGCTTGAGGTTTTCTCCAAGGAGTGAGCTGCTATAGTCTCTGAACCCTTACAAACATCTACTTTCTTTCCAGAAACTACAGGCTCCAGTATACCACTTTCAGGTTTTACACTAGACTCTGATGTCTTCAGTAATACTTCATTAAACACAATAGCTAATATGCCACTGTCTTTAAGTGTTGGTTGCTGAGACACACCCTCAAGGTGGATAGACTCTGAAAGAACAATATTGGTTTGATCTTCAGAAAAATCAATCAAAGTCATTCCTCCCATATCATAGGGTTTCTCACTTGCAATTTCAGTCATCACAGAAGACCTTTCAGCATCATCAATCACAGTTCCTGAGTCATCCAACCTCTGACTAGATGGTTCTTGTGTTGCAGTGGCTGTGATATGATCTATTCTACTATTCACCACTGGTGCAATAGTATCTTCTATTGACTGCTTCCCTCTATTAACTACCTCCTCTTGTTCACCTTGAGCTGAAGCATCTTCAACAATGACATCCCTGTCAAATAGATATGCATGAAGTGATTGAAGTGCAACATGTTTAGGAAGTCCAAATTTCTTGTGTAACTCCTTTCTGACTGATACATAGAAGTATGTCTTCATTAAATCAAGCCTTTGATGTAACAATCCATATTCTTCAGGAAATGAAAGTTTAGGAACTCTTTCAATCTTAAAATCTAGAACAGGCCTGGAAAGCTTCACTTTCAGAGAAATAAGTTCCATAGCCAGTCTGTATGTCAATGTAGTTTCCCATGAAGAATAAAGATCCAGATCTCTCTTGCCAGATAATGACATGGATATAGCATTATTTGTAGAGACCTGCATAATGTTAGTTGGACTTGACACTGTGTGTAGAGGTGACAAATGAATCTTTCTCCTTGTTCTCTTAGTATAGTGAGCAACAGATTTATCTTGAGAAGACTGAAGAGATGTAGACACAAAAGTGATCTTGGGATGAGATCCTTTTTCAATAGACACAGTCTTTTGAGAGACAGTATCCAGTAACTGTTTTCCCTTTTTAAGAACTACAGTCTTTTGGGAGATTGCAGCCTGGCTGTGACTAGGTGTTCCATCTCTTTGTCCTAGCTTAGAAAGTTGAATTGCAGCCTTCAATTCTGCTCTTTCAGCAAGAGATATATTATCATCATCTTCACTAGAACTACTACTTGAAATGACAAATCTTCTCTTCCTTACAACTGATGTTTTTTGAGAAACACCAGAGGTTGGCTTCTTTGAAACAATAGGCTATGGATCAAAATTTGGTTCTAGAATTGTTTCAGAGACTGTAATGTTTTTGGCTACTTGGGTAGACAAAGGGGGGTTCTCCTCCAATTGAGATTCTTTAGTCATTTCACCACCAAAGAAAGAAGAATTATAGATAGTAGGAAGATGATTTCTTAGAAGTACCTGAACATGATTTGGATAGTGTAATGCAGGTATTTCATCTAGATTCTTTTCACTGTCCTTCTTTGTAATGTCAGAGAATGTACATAAGAAGAAACACAATACTCTCTACCAAATCTAGATTTAACATCAGGAATGAAATGGTTAATAAACAGTTGCATGAATCTGTGATAATAAACCATATTCCTGTCATGATCTCTTGACCCAAGTTTAATACACATCTGATTTAAGATAATGTGACCAAAATTAATTACTCTGTTATAAAGCAAAGCATATGCAATATGTGATGTAACAGCTGTAATTTGTTAAAAAGAACTACATTTACCAGTAAAGCATTTAGCAATTTGATCAAAGAAGAAAGACCATTCTTTCCTAAGAAAAGATCTATTTAACTGGCTCATGTTATCTAGAGGTCCATCATAACCTAATTTAGATAACATAGTTCTCACATCATCATCAGATGGTACATTCTCAAAATTTGTACTAACAGGTAAGCGAAGTACTGAATTAATAACAGATTCAGTAAGATCAAATGAGTCTTGTCCTAAATGTAGAACAATCTTACCTGATTGACTCTGAGTAGAATCAATTACCTCAGCATTCTCCCAAGCTTGTGAAACAGCTACTTGATTAATTTGTGGAGATGCTGTCAAGGCATAGCATAATGGTCCTTTTGCCATAAAGTCCATTATCAGGTGAAAATCAGTTGACACCCCTTCCTTGTTGGTGATAGCTGCAACATGATTGTTCATCATAAAATCAAAGTCACCAAACTTGAAAGCTATTAATTTTGGTAGTCTTCTTTGAGTCGCCATTTTGATTCTGAAAAGAACTTAAGAAATCTTTGAAATTGATTAGTGATTTTGAGAACTCGAGAGTGTTTTTGCTTTAGAGAATGAAATTAGAGAAAGTAATTACACGATTGGAGTGTCAAAATAATTATATTTCAAAAATCCTTCAGACCCATTATCCCACGTTGACACGTAGGTTGACAGGTGTCAGTCCCTGAAAAATACAGTTACCCATGACTTTTGGAAAATAAAATCCAAAAATAATTTCAAGTAAATAAGTCAAGGTAAAATCAAGAAAAAAAATCAATACTGATCAGCTTCTTTTTGTCTTCTCATCAGGATAATCACACGATTTAATGTGATTTCTGAATAAAAAGAATTACTAATCCTGATGTGAACACACTTGTAGTCCTGATCAATATCATCCTGATTCCAGAGACTAAATGGAGTTTCCACGTGGCATATTCTTTTACCTGTAAAAGAAATAACAAAATCAATTGGTTAAATTCATTCAATATTTCTTGAAAATACAAGAAATACAGTCACACATAATTATGACTGAATGCATTGATATCTCCCAAGTGACTGTTCAGCTTTCCATGTCTTTCTATAAAATAGACCGACGTCTTATGCCATTCTCCAAACCCTTTTCATTCTCTTCTCTTTCCATCATGGCTTTCAACCCAAATCTCAATATGAACCCTAGCTTTTGGTTCATTACCACTGAGAAGTTCTTTACTCTTGATGATCAGGAGCAAGTGAACTACCTCTTAGAAGAGATGACTTTTCTGATCAAGTCAGATACGGTTAATCTTAACCCAGATGATTTCCACGAATCTCCTCTAAAACATCTACCAGTTGGATACAATCCTCCTCTAATCTCTTCACACCTTGAGGATGAAGAATTTGGTGAAGAGTCTGAGGTTGATCTTGATGAAGATGATATTCATCTTCTTCAATAAGCATGATGATGAGTCAGCTGCTCTCATTCAAGTCGCCGAGACAAGGAATCCAATCTTGAGATGCTCCTTGTCCTGAAGTCGATCGTTGAGAATTGAAGTAGCAACAACTTTAGACAAGAACAGAATCATCAGTAGTAGTTAGACAAAAGAAGAATTGTATTTCATTTTCATGTATGTAATGATTTTGATTAATGAAAATATAAGTTTCCTTAATATCTACTTTTCTATCGTTGTTTATTGACTCGCATGAATAATGACATAAATTATCAGTATGCATGTAATAACACTTGCTAACATAGACTTAACAAAACTCAGAATTGAACTACTAAATAACATGAACTTCATAATTTGAAACAGTAAGACACACAAATTTCACAATCCTGATACTGACGATACTATCCTGATGTCAATACTGATGACGTCAGTATACTGATAGCAATCCTGATGTTTATTAACAAGTCTATCATACTGTAATTTATCAAAGTAAAGTGTTACAGCTTAAGCATTTAACAATCAAGTATAGATCCTGACAAAATATCAAGTCTATAAGCTGAAACAACATACCTTCTACTTGTGCAGATGTTAAAGATCTAAAAATTTAACTTTCCTAACTCACTAACCAATCTAATGAATGTGGCCTCATCAAGTGGTTTAGTTAGAACATCTGCAAGCTGTCTGTCAGTAGGAACAAAATGAAGTTCCACAGTACCATTTTCAATATGTTCTCTAATAAAATGATACCTGACATCAATGTGCTTAGTCCTTGAGTGTTGAACTGGATTTTCTGCAATTTTGATAGCACTAGTATTATCACAAAACATAGGAATATTACTTGTCATACCATAATCCATCAACTGATTTCTTATCCAAAGGAGTTGAGCACAACAACTGCCTGCTGCAATGTATTAAGCTTCTGCAGTTGAGGTTGAAACTGATTGCTGCTTCTTGCTTGCCCAAGAAATCAATCTTTTTCCCAAGAATTGACATGTACCTGTAGTGCTTTTCCTGTCTATTTTACACCCTGCATAATTTGAGTCTGAATAGCCAATTAGGGAGAAATCAGATTCTCTTGGATACCACAAACCAAGATTTGGAGTTCCCTTGAGATATCTAAAAATTCTCTTCACAGCAATTAAATGAGATTCCTTAGGATCACTTTGGAATCTAGCACATAAACAGGTAGAGAACATTATATCTGGTCTACTTGCAGTTAAATATAACAGTGAACCTATCATTCCTCTATAGCTAGTGTTATCAACACTCTTTCCCTTAGGATCAGAGTCTAGCTTAGTGGCTGTTGCCATGGGTGTCTTTGCAACTGCACAATTTTGAAAGTCAAACCTTTTTAAAAGATCTTTGATATACTTTCACTGATTAATGAAAATACCAGTCTCAATTTGTTTGACTTGCAAGCCTAAAAAGTAATTTAGTTCACCCATCATGCTCATCTGATATTTAGACTGCATAAGCTTGCTAAACTTAGCACATAACTTTTCATTAGTAGAACCAAATATAATATCATCAACATAAACTTGAACTAAAAGCAAATCACCTTTTATCTTTCTAAACAATAGAGTTTTGTCAATTGTACCTCTTGTGAAGCCATTTTCAAGAAGAAATTTAGACAAAGTGTCATACCATGCTCTTGGTGCCTTCTTCAGTCCATAGAGTGCCTTGTCAAGTTTGTAGACATGATTTGGAAACTTTGGATCAACAAAACCAGGTGGTTGTTCCACATATACTTCCTCATCAATCTTGTCATTTAGAAAAGCACTCTTTACATCCATCTGGTATACCTTGAATTTTGAATGAGCTGCAAATGCAAGAAACATTTTGATTGCTTCCAATCTTGCTACAGGTGCAAAGGTTTCATCATAGTCAATTCCTTCTTCCTGAGAATAACCCTTGGCTACCAGTCTTGCTTTGTTTCTTACAATCATACCAGATTCATCTAGCTTGTTTCTGAAAACCCATTTAACACCAACAATAGATCTATCTTTAGGTCTTGGTACCAGTTTCCAAACTTTGTTCCTCTCAAACTCATTCAATTCTTCATGCATTGCTATTGCCCAATCAGGATCCTGTAAGGCTTCTTCAACCTTCTTAGGTTCATTCTTTGAGAGAAAACAACTGTACAAGCATTCATTTTGAATTGATCTTCTAGTTCGAACACCACTATTTGGATCACCAATAATCAAATCCTCAGTATGATCCCTTGTCCATTTTCTAATAGGTGGTAGATTGCTCCTGCTAGACTCTCCCCCTAAGTTTGTGGTATTTCTTGTAGAAGAACTTTCTCTGCCTTCAAAAGCTCCCCCTTGATCAGTAGAATCAGTGGATTCAATACTGCTGCTAGTTCTTGATCTTCCTTCATTAGACTTTGAAGGATCAGTTCCTGATGAAGTAAACTCTGAATGACCAGTCTGATCCTGACCAGTCCTACATTCTCCTTGATTGAATTGCTCCCCCTCAACAGTTGCATTCCTTTGAGAAGCAATAGAGATTTCCTCTGGAGAACCTTCATCATCGCTGGAGGGAATCTCAGAATACTTAAGATTTTCAAATTCCAGATTGTCATGGCTTTCATCAGTTTGCAAAATTCCAAACTTCTAATCATCGAATGCAACGTGAATTGATTCCATAACAATATGAGTTCTGAGATTGTATACTTTAAAGGATTTTGATGCTGAATATCCTAGAAATATTGCTTCATCCGATTTGGCTTCAAATTTCCCAAGTTGTTCTGGATGAACTTTCAGGACATAGCATTTGCATCCAAAGATGTGAAAGTATTTCACACTTGGTTTCTTTCCTTTGATCATCTCATAGGAAGTCTTACCATGACCATTTACCAAGGTACAGTTCTGAGTGAAACATGCAGTGTTGATAGCTTCTGCCCAGAAATAGGTTGGATGCTTTGCATCTACAAGCATGGTTCTTGCTGCCTCTATGAGAGTTCTGTTCTTTCTTTCTACTACACCATTTTGCTGAGGTGTTCCAGGTGCAGAGAACTGTTGAGTAATTCCACTGTCTGCACAATACTCCTCCATTGTAGAATTCTTGAATTCTGTACCATTGTCACTTCTGAGCACTTTGACCTTGTACTCAGAGCTATTTTGAATATTCTTGACAAGTTCAATGATTTGCTGAGGAGCTTCATCCCTGTTGTGTAGAAAGAATACCCATGTGAACCTTGTGTAGTCATCCACTATAACTAGAGCATATCTTTTCTTGTTGATAGACATAATGTTTACTGGACCAAATAAATCAAGATGCAGCATGTGAAATGGTTCAGTAATTGAATTTTCTGTCTTGCTCTTGAAGGTGGTTCTTCTTTGTTTACCAAGCTGACAAGCATCACAAAGTCCATCTTGCACATAGTTTGCCTGAGGTAGCCTTTCACCAGATGATGCTTAACAAGTTGATTAAGCTTCTTGAAATTAAGATGTGAGAGCTTCTTGTGCCAGTTCCAGCTTTCCTCATTTGATGCCTTGCTGTAAAGACATCTGACAGTTCCTTTAGATGTGTCACTCAAGCTGGCTTCATATATGTTACCATGTCTCTGACCAGTCAGAACAATGTCTCCATTCTTCATATTCAAGATTTTGCATCCCTTACTGTCAAAGATTGATTGGTAACCCTTATCACCCAGTTGACTTATGCTTAAAAGTGTGCGTTTCAAGCCTTCAACCAGTGCTACATTTTCTATGATGACATTCCCCAAAACAATTGAGCCATATCCCAGAGTTTCTCTTTTGTTGCCATCTCCAAAGGATATTACTGGGCCAGCTTTCCTCTCAAACTTTGTAAGCAGGGACTTCTTTCCAGTCATATGTCCAGAGCATCCACTGTCCATGATAATGGAATGCTTCTTTCCAGTGCCCTGCAAACAAAAAGTAGCTAGTTAGAATTTTTTAAGACCCAACTTTGATTGGATCCTTTCTTACTAAATTTTGGACCAACAGGCTTTGAAGATTTTGCTTTTGATTTACCTGTTGCAGAGTCAACCTTAGACTTAGTTTTCACAAACTGTTTGTGACTAGGAGTTTCAGATTTCAGGGAATAATAGTCATAATACAGTTCATGATATTCCTTGTGGTTGGTATTGAATTCTCTGAGTCTTGGGGAATCTGGACTCAGTTTTCCAAGAAGGTTTTTGATTGCAGTCTAGGGCTAAATGATTATGATTTCCACATTTATAGCATTTCTTCCTAGGTGCATCAGGTACATTCTTGTAATTATTTTCTTTGTTAATACCTTCTTTTCCATTCCTATTTCTTCTGATATTGCTAGACTCTGAAATACTTTCTAGTCTCTGTTTCAACTGAGACTTAGAAAGAAAACCTATGTTGACATTCTTAGGTTTCTCTAACACTCTCTCATCTGAATTACTATTGTTAATTCTTTTGTGCACAACTGGGGTACCTTTAGAATCAACAAATTTAACATGTTTAGGTTCAGAAACTATCTTCTTACCTTCAGACTTAGATGTGCTAGCTTCAGTTTTACTATCATTACTGACAATAGCTACAGTATCTTCTTGTCTAGCCTTATCAAAACCTAAATCATTAACTTTACCCAGAATTTGATTTTCAATGATTTCTTGAGTCTTTTTACCAGAATTGTTAATGGTTTTAATCACATCTCTCTCTTCCTCTAGTTCTTTTCTGACATAGTCATAAGCCTCAAGAATAACACCATAATCATGCTTAGCTCTATCAGAACTTAACTTATATTCTTCCATTTGAATTAACTCAGATTCAAGAAAATTATTTCTACTAACTAATTCATCATTCTTAGCCTTGAGTTCATCTTTTTCACTAGAAATAATTTTGAAATTAGTCATAAGATTCTTAAACTCAACATGAATAGATCTAATATCATCAGAATCTAAGCTATCAAATGAATCAAGAGAGTGAAGTGATACCTTAACAGAAGATGAAGAAGTTTTTTTTGGAGATCCAGGCTTGTCTGAAGCACTTGCCATCAATGCAATGTTGTCATAATCCAATTCATCTTCAGAATCACTGGAGTCTGCCCAATCCTTCTATGTGACCATGAGTGCATTGCGCTTCCCTGAATTCCTAGGCTTCTTACACTCACTAGCAAAGTGTCCAAGCTCACTGCAGTTAAAGCACTTGATCTTGGCTTTATCAAGCTTGATAATTGTACTCTTGCCTTTGTCATTCTTCTTCTCCTCTTTCTTTTGAAAAGTGCCTTTGCTAAATCTTCTCCTGTTGAATCTTCCTCTCTTGAAAGCTTTAGCGAACGTAGAAAAGAGTTCTTGCATCTCTGATTCAGAATCATTATCTTCAGAGTCTATATCTTCAGTCTCTGACTCAGAACTTTCTTTGCTCTTCTTCTTCCTCAAGTCTCTTTCAGTAGATTCAGACTTTTCTTCTGAAAGCTTCTTTGTTTCAGATTGAGCAGTGAGTGCAACAGTTTTCATCTTTCCTTCACTCCTGGTCTTTTTCTGCTGCCTGTCAGTTCATAAGCTCTCAATTTTCCAAAAACTGCTTCTAATGATATCTCATCAAGATCATTAGCTTCCTCAATTGCATATATCTTCTCATTGTAGAAATCAGGAAGAGCTTTCATGAACTTCGTATTCATATCCTCCAAGTCATAATATTTACCATGCATGGCCATCTCATTGATGAGTTTAGTAAACCTATCAAAGGTGACATTAAGTGACTCACCAGACTTGGATTCAAAGTACTCATACTATTGTATGAGAAGTGTCCTCATATTCTTCCTGACAGGTTTCGTTCCTTCACAGTGAACCTTTACATTGTCCAATATCTCCTTAGCAGTTTGACAAGAGAGAACATAGTTAGTGAGAACAGAATCAAGACTGTTGAATAGTATGTTTCTCACTTTAGCATCCTTAAGAACGTTCTCCTTTTCCTTATCTGTCCATTCAGATTTAGGCTTCTCTGCTGTATGTTCTGGAACAACTTTTCCTTCGACAGTTGCTTGAGGAACAAGCCTTGTTGGAACAAAAGGCCCATCTCTGATTCTGTCAAGATAATCAGGATCTGTTGCTTCCAAGTGATGCAACATCTTCACTTCCCATAGAGTATATTCGTTTCTTTTGAGCATAGGGATCTTAGTATTACCATCCTTTTAACCAGACATGATTGCAGATCTTTATGATTACTCGAAATCAACCTTCTCTGATACCAATTGTTAACTCGAATAACTTGTAGAAGGGGGGGTTGAATACAAGTTATATAATCGTGTCTGATTTTTGATTGATTATATGAACAAGAATAAACGAATGAATCAAACTTTGTTTGTATTAAAATAATCAAATACAAACTCTACCAATGGTGTACAATACCTTTAGCAGCTGCTGACAATACAAATATCTCTCTCTGTTTGTTTCGAACTCTCGAATACAAATCTTACGAACTTACTTGCTCACACACACTTTTTACAATGATATTGAGAGAGTATCTATATTGCTACCTATCAACTAATTACAGAATTATAATCTATCTATGACAATGTTCTGCCGTCCAGTTGATAGTTTCCATCAATAGAGAATTCGTTTCCTTCACGATATCTTCTTGCTTGTTTTCCAAAACAAAGATCCTGTTTTATAGCACCTGCCAATTTCTGTAGCATCCATAATGACATCATCAGTAACACAACTGACATCATCAGTAACACGACTGACATCATCAGTAACACGACTGATATCAGGATTTCCCATTGCATCAGGATCTTATTATCCCATCAGTATTTGATCAGGATCTGACTTGCTGTATCAGGATCTGCTCCTCTGTTCCTGACATGTAGTCTCTGACGCAATGTTCCTGACTAAACTCTAAAGATTACTGTCTAACACATATATCCTATAAAAAGTGCTAAATCCTTTATAAGATCAGGATATACAAGAAGTATTAGCAAAATTCTATTCTTAACATCACAACTTATAAATTATTCCTAACAACATGATTTCATATAAACCCACACCATCAAAACCATATAATTAAGAAGCAAAACTTTCGAATACAATCAAAAATTCGGATATGATTAAAACTCAACACCTTATCCACCTTTATTACTACACAGCAAAACAACTCAGCCACATCACCATTTAATCCATTCGTAACACCCGACTAAGCCAAGTCTTCCAGTTTACCACACACAATAGGCCAAGACACACACACAATAACTCACGCACACCACTCTGTACACACGCACGCATCACAATCCACGCACGCGCACCCACTTCAATTCGTCACACACACATACGGGTTTGCAGGAGAACAGATGAGAAGATAGGAGCTCTACCCGACACACTCGAACAAAAAAAATAGAGCCGTGAGGGGCTTAAATGGATAAAACCAGAGAGAGCTCGAAAGATTGAGAGAGGCGAAAAGGAGAGAATTTGAGAGAGATTGAGTCCGAGAGAGGGAGAGAGACATGAGAGATTCTCTGGAGAGGCAAAAGAGAGAGAGATGAGAACTCTCAAGAACACTCGGGAAGAACCGAGAGAAAAATGGGGGAAAAAATGGCTGTTGCTAGGTTTATAGCCCCAGGGGTATTTTCGTAATTTCAGGATTCCAGATAATATATATAAAAACTGATTTTAAAACCTGCTTTATTGCTGATTTAAATAATAAAAATTATAGAAAATTCAACTTAAATTTTTTTAAGTAATGAATACAAAATTAGGATCACTCACAAATTTTTAAAATATTTTTAGGATTAAAAATGAATTAAATATGATTTTTACAAGATAAGATCCTTTAAATGCAATAAAACTCTTAAAATCATTTTAAAATACTTAAACACCCAAAATAATTCTTCCAATAATTTTAAAAACTAAATAATATCATAAAGATAATAACACAAAAGATTTTGTGATTTTTATCAACTCCAATGATTTAATAAAAATCTCATAATATCAATAATGAACGATTTAAATAGGTTTTAATCGCCAAAAATACAAATAAAAATACACGGATTTACACGGCACACATAAACCATCACATAAGCACATAAATATGACCTCACAATTTTTCACCTTCACCCATTATTCACATAATATAATCCATATTTACATTAAATAAATATTAATAAATACGAAATTTTTTAGGGCGTTATACCCTTCCCCCTTAATTGGATTCTGTCTTCAGAATCGACCGTAAGAAAACATATGACGGTATTCTCAAACATTTTTCTTTCAATTTCAAAGTCATTTCTTTCATTATAGAATTCCTTTATATCAATTCATATCTTACTAGGCTCGTCCTGTAAGCCCGTAAATTCCAACATAAATTTAAACTTTTGGTTTACATGTCTCGTTAATTCTAGATACTTATCACTCACACGTGACGATCCTTTTCTATCGAAAATCGGACATGACCTATTCGTACAATGGACTATACCCTGTACACAACACCTCAATTACTAACCCAATCATCCATAATAATTCATTCATATAAAACAAAACATGCCTTGATTTGCAGCAAACATATAAATGAAGAAATCTGCCTTGACTTGTAGTAAACATATAAGCGAAGAAATCTACCTTGACTTGCAGTAAACAGGTAAATAATTAAATCTTTAAAACAAAATCCATGCGACTAAAACAATTAATTCAACTTCCACGCTCCTGCTCATAACCATACTGTCTCAGATAAAACTTTGAGAAAAAAAATATCAAGAAATCCCCCAATCATTCTTACTCCACTTTCAACGTACAATGTCACTCGTGAAGGGTATAACTGGGAAACTTCTATCCATCCTTAATCCCATCGTTTTACTGAGTTCCCAATTTTGTCAAGATAGAAAACATCTGACTCTGATATCCACAATTTCGGAACTAATGACCATTTACCTTGAAACATATATATCTTATTTACAATACAAACCATCACGGGGTCACAACCCTCCAATACCATTCATAAATCAAACTTTCAATTCAATTAAGCTCTAGCAATTCTAGCATATGATAATATCAACACTTAACTTAACATACTTAAATCCAAGTATACGTCACCTATAATTAACTTACTGCTTTCAGAACTCCTTTAAAACTTCACCGTATCAAATCCGCGAGAAAATATACTTCTGGAACACTACCCTACATATGCTACAATTCCTAAAGTTTAGGCTCTGCACATAATAACTCCAACATTTACCAATAACATGTCCACCAGTCATTTCCTTAAACTATTCCATTCTTCTACAATCAATTCATTCACATTCTGTTTCATTACGTCGTCTTAGTACTTCCACATTTTCTCTAATAACTCATGTTGAAACATCACGATATAAATCATCTATTTTGCAAAAATCTAGGCATTCGAATCCTCTAACTCCAACTTCTTAAACTCTTTGAACATTTCCTTAAGCATCATAACCATATTCATCCTTTCCTTGTCCATCCGGTTGCACTGACACTGGGACGGTTTTCAATCTCTTCCTTGACTCCTGAAAGCTTTCTCCACCTTTATCCTTTCATTTCTTGATTTGTAGGCTTGTCCGCTACTGTAGCTATCTTGGTAAAATCTTTGAAACCCTTCGATAAATCCTAGCTGGTCCTTCCAAGTTTCGATCTCTGCTAACATCTTAGGCCTTTCCCAATTCATTATCACTTCGTCGTCCTGGTATTCACTTCGATCCTTTCGTCATATCCTGAAAATTATAGTTCTTCCAATTGTAATGCTCGTACTTAGAAATCAAATGCATGTCCTTCTCATATCCTCGAATATCTTGTAACGTCTTCCGATATTGAATCCTTGAAACTGATCACCTATCTAGTAGTAAATAATTCACCGACTTTATATACCTGTTTGGGGAAAACCCTAGTAATTCATCCATACATACATCCAAAAAATTTAATATTGGAATATACTCTATTCTAATCGTCTCCTTACTGGTATATCTCACATGTGCAAAATAATCTTTATACTCTTGACGTAACAACCTCTTGGTCTGCGTGATCGTTAAAACTTAATTATCTGCTTGCGGTCTCGAACACAACTTCTACCTTCCTTGGGGATTATAACTTCACTTACTTGCCCTTACAATATTTCTTGCACCTCGTACTAGATCAATCGATTAGGTCCTAGAATCACACCTTGTTCTCCCATCTGTACTCATATCCACACTTATTAGCATCATTCGCAGCCTTTTCGAAATTTCCAGCTCTTGAGCAATTTATAGGGGAGGGTTCTGTTGCTTTTATCGTAGTATTCATTGGGACAGACATATTGCAATATTCGACAATACGTCTATCTTCCAGTGCGTATGGCATACCACTTCTAGCTTCTAACTCTGTCGTTCACTACCACACCATTCTTTCCGTTTACTTTCCTAGCTTTCCATATTTAGCGTAGTACAGTTTTAGTATGCTGCTCCTCGAATTCCTTCCTTCTGACAATGGAGGTCTTGTTAGTCTCCATCTTTTATATCATGTGGGTGGCTACCTTGCCTCACTATCCCCATCTTAAATCTTCTTGATCCTGCATTCCTTTCTATCCAAAACTCATATCTTCTATTAATACCATTCCTGTAACTTCCCGATTCTCTATCGTCCTTTTCTTACCATCTTATTCCGTATTGGTTAAATCTCTTTTATTCTTGATATTCGTGATCCTCCGAACTATGTCCATATAAGTTGTTAATCCTAGCACAATCTCTTTACTCCTTTATCCAAAACTTCAATTCATATTGACATCTCCTAGAAACAACTGTCCAGCTCTACTCTGCTTCACTCAATTTTATCCCTGTTCTAAAACTTTTATATTTGACAATTTATCTCAATATCCAAATTCTTGTAATATTTTATCTACTGTATCCATAGTGAAAATATATAATAACAAGTGTTTTTCAACAATCTTTCCTTCACGATAACTATCATATACTAACTATATCCATTCACTCTACTTTCAACTTTAACAAATTAATAATCTCGCATCCTTGTTATCTACTCCTTATTCATATTCAGTTCTCCGTAATATCGAATATTTTATGCATGTTATCAACCCAAGGAGAAATCTAACTTGATATACAATCCTTCTTTTAGCATCAAATCTCAAACCTGACAAACCAATTTCTTCGTCGACGTAGTTATAACTCGGACCACTTGGAAAATCATCGTCTCCATCTTTATTGCTTTCCGCCACTAGTAACTTTAGAAATCATAAGGGTTCATAGCAAAAAGAATCAATGAAATAGACAGGTGATAACATGTATGAATATAAGATGAGTTTTGTTTGATAAGAATTTTTAAAAGAGAATTTAACTGAGAGATCAATATGATCATTGAACTAATTTCAGGTTGCATTTGTCACTTAGGTCAACCGCCATAGCACAAGAAGGGGGCAACCTTCTGTACTTTCATGACAAACACAAGCAGTGGCGTCCCACCAGACTTCTATCACATAGATAAGATGTCCCTGAATCCCCTATATAGATAGGGTTGTCCATCCCAGTTTGAATAAAGAAGGTTAAGTATTCAGGGAGAACAAAAAGAATCCAAAAGTTTATATATATATATATATATATATATATATATATATATATAATGTTGAATAAGGAATATCAAATATTCGGGGGAAATAGAAAGAATTTAAAGGTCTCAATAACTTATATGCATCCTGTTGAATCAATTGATCCCCTATAAAATAGAGGTATCTCTGAAAAATAGGAATGTGTTTAAATGAATCCGAAAAATTCGTCATCAATTGAAGTATAGTTGATTATCAAAGGTGATGGGGTATTACCAAAATAAGAAGTAACAGAAAGAAAGGTTAAATCTCCTTAATCAATAAATTTAATTGAAATCAACGGCTAGTAATGAATAACCACGCCATTCCTCCAACCCATGCCAGTAATCGCGTTTCGCATCTTGCTTACCATCTTTTTGTACCCTCTATAACGTTCACGAGGTAACTAAATTCGTAAAAAAAATTCTGGAAGATACGTAAAGGTTTACAAGTAACATCCTCCAAGCTGGTAGCTCCGGTCGTCTATTTAACGTATGTGGCACCGAATCAACTACCTTGTCTGGATTCAAATCTTCGGATGAATCGATCTCCTGCTCGCGCGATATCGGATTACTAAATAACGTCGCAACAGTCATCCTAATAACCTAAAGCGAACCTTTTCCTAAATCGTTCTATCTAATGTCTAACCTAAATACGTACACCTAATCACCCTAACTTATTTTAGTGACCATAACCTATCGCTCTGATACCAACCTGTGACAACCCCATACCCGGTAACCCGGATTGGGTGCCACCCAACCAATAACAATTACAAATACCTGAATAATAAAACTTAATACACCAACAATTCCTCACTGAGGATCGATTCCAGGTTATGGTATGAAACAAGAATCTAAATCACAACAGCTAATACAACCACCATACCTTCTTATCCGTAGCGCAATCTGATACCAAAATGTCCTGGCTAACACTGAAATCTCCTCTTTATAAAATACCTCACCGCTCACGTTCAAATAGGAAGCCAAATCTTTAACCCTAACTAAAAAGAAAGAGAAAAATAAAGCAAGAGTGAGCCAACAATGCTCAACAAGTTAATAATATAGTGAAAAAATCATATCACGATAATTCTTTGATGAACAATATCAATGAATACTTTATCTCAAAATATCATTCAATATCCATCATAGGATTAAACTTTGCATTTTCTTCAAATCATCTTTCCGAAAAACATTTTTTTTCTTAAAACCATTCCATCATCAAAACAATCTTTCCATAAAACATTTTAAAACATTTAAATTGGTTGGAGTTTTTCCACAACTTCGGACAATACGGGTGATTAGCCATGTAAAGTCCACATACCGGACACAAAGTCCCTCTGGACCTTAAGAATTGGGTTCCCAATTAGGCAACACATTGGCCTTTAATGCTAAACTAGGGGAACCACCCCTAGCCTCTTACGGTAAATAAAAAGTGCTGGATGTTTACACAAAATCACGCAAGCGCACGTGGTCACAAGTAATATAGATAAAATCGAGTTCGTTCCGCAGAGATCTTGGTATAGGTTTAATTCAGTAGATGTACTTATGCAACAATGTATGGTTTTAACTCACTGCTAAGACAAATAACAAATTTGGGTTTAATTAATTAAATTAACTAAGAAGTAAATTAACAACTAAGAGTTAACTAACTACGAGAATTGAAATCGAATTTCTTATAAGAGAATAAACATGGGATCCTAACTTCATTAAGTACTTCCTTTAGAGATCATGCCCTTAATCAACATACGTGGTGGTTACGATAACTAATCGGACAACACGAACTAAGTATACGTTACCTTTCAGTACCCGCACAACAATCTACACAATATCCACAAAAGAGATAGACATCAAGTAGGCACCAATTATGCTTAGACCCTATAAGTCTATAGAATTTGAAAACATAAGAGTTGAAGAACAAGTTATCCACAAAGATTACACAAGGTAGTCTGAGATAGTTCAAATCACACCACTATTTATGAAAACAATTCACGAACTTATGCTTGCATGGCAAGTTCTGAATCTAGAGATCCACTGTCGCTTCACAAAAGATTAACAATTCAATTTAGATGTTAGCTACGCATCTAAAAGCATTAAGAACGACCATACAGGGATATCGCAAATTCACCACACATATTTCAGTTAGACAATCAACAACTAAATTCCATAACTAATTCCGTTAGGACCCCATGACGGCGATTATCTCATAATCGAACCGTTCGTCATCATGGGGTTTGATGAAAACATGATAAAGAATAATGAATAAATCAATAGTAACAAGGTTTAGAAAACAAATCCGAATAATGAACAAGCATTCAAAAGATACGCCTAGTAAGAATACAAGAAAAATATGTATAGTTCTTCTTGTTGTCACAATCCTCGCCTTGGCTTCTTGATCTCGTGCTCAAAAGTGTGTATGTGATGTGAATAATCTAATCACTGGTGTACGGTGTTGTGGTATATGATTTTAGACCTCCCAGCATGTGTATTTATAGCTAAATATTGCCTCTTCTCCAAGTAATTGCCTTTCTTGAGTAGGAATCGTAATTGACAAGTTTCCATCTTTGATTATGATGCATATTGCAATTTTCCATGTCATATAATGATTCTAGATCATTCCCACCGTCCAAGAATATTTCAATGTTCAATATGAGAAGAAAACGGCAAATTCCCTTATCAAAATCTGAATCAGAATGCTTTCTGTCGGCCAGGAATCCTGCAGAGCGGTCGCTCTCTCCTGCAGTTCATTTCCCCGTGCGGTCGTGCTACACCAAAGCTGGAAATTTCCTTCAATTTCCTTGGCGCGGTCGCGCTCTCCTGCAGTTTATTTTCCGCGCGGTCACGCTATACCAATACTGTTCCTGCAGATTTTCTTCCCTTGCAATGCTTTGTTCGCGCACCGTTCTAACACGTCTCACTTCTGTTCCTTAGACCACGAAAACACCATAACAATCTGTAAAACATAATTCCTGCACAATCTCCACAAAACACATTAAACCACACAAATACTTGAGAATTAAGCGATCAATTCAAGCCAAAATAGAATGATCCAAGTGGATAAAAATCCACTTATCACACCCCCAAACTTGAACCAATGCTTGTCCTCAAGCATAAACAACCAAAACTATCTATACTAGCTAATACCACTTCCGTAGGTGATCACGGTTGCATTTGGCATATGCAACAAGCCCTTTAAACCCCTAGGCAGCCCTAGTGGGCGAGTAAGGTCTCGTGAGGGCCTATAGCGAATGTACCCACAAAATCCATCTAACTAATGCAATGCATGAATGCAACTAATATGAATGCAACAGATCCCCTTCAAATTAACCAAAACCTACTAGCAAGCAAATATCCTAGAGAATGCAACTAAATCCAAATAGAGCTCGACTAAGTTCCCGTATACTAACAGTACATGACAGAAACGTGCGTGTGTGCAATACTCATCAGAAATACTCCTAACACTAGATCAAAATCATACATATCCTTCGCCAAGACAATCACAGGTTTATAAATAGAATAGACTGTAGACACTTCATAACCTAGGAACACCTCCATCCTTATTCAAGGTAGACAGAAAATCATGCTTTATTACTACTACTACGACACATATATACAACAATGCTTATTTAACCGTGCAATGAATGAGACCCCTAAAGGCTTATACAATAATACCCATGTTGCGAGCGTTGGGTTAGTGGATCCCAGACTATAAAAGCCTTAGGTCACTAGGCACAAAGTTCCCGCGAACTTAATAGCTCGAGTATTAAAGAGCTCACTCTGGTTAATTTTGCATTTAAACATTTAACTATTTACTCTTTTTTTCTTTTTCTTTTTTTCGTTTTCTGTTTTTTTTTCATGCAATCTGGAATGAGAATTCTCATTTCCAACCCTAGACTACTCATATAAATATGAGCCAGCTACTAGCAATTTGACATCTAACAATTATTGACAATTATTTACAATTTAGCATGAAATCCCTGTTTTCCCCCAAACTAGACTTAAGTGCTCCTACGCCATAAAGGGAATAACGAAAATTCTAAATATAATCAAGTGATTAAATCTCAAACAACCAAACAAGCATGACCTCAATCTAGCCCAAAAGCAACCTAATGAGACTGTGTAAATAATTTGTTTCTGAAGCATGTAAGTCAATTTCTTAGAAACTATAAATCAACCCTCTATTTATCATTACCACCCTCAATTAGACATCTACCTATCAATTAGAATCAGCTCGTCCTAAAAGATCATGAAATATGCATGCCATGAAAATGCAACTAAAATGAACTCACATGGTTTACGAAAAATAAAAACTAAACAAAATGTCCTACATGAAACAAACGTAGATAATACAAACATACATGCATGAATTAATACTAATATGCAAAATATGATATCTATATGAACACAATGACTCATTATCACAAATAACTACATATACACTACTTATCCCCCAAACCACCCCGAAACTTAAAAGATTCAATGTCCGCATTGAATGGAAGTAAATACAAGGGATAGCAGGAAACATGCCTAAAAATACCGAAACACGTGGGTTGCCTCCCACGAAGCGCTTCTTTAACGTCAATAGCTTGACGTTACTTCCTCAACTCATGGCGGTTTCAAAAGAATAACTGAACCGTCCTCAATAGAAAGACCATTCATATGATCGTTGACATCTTGTTTGCTTGCTTTCCACAAAACTCTTCCGTTAGTCTTCAACCTGATTTTACCACCCAACGGCTTAATCTTCTTCTTTTTCTTCTTCACACCTCTAAGGTGCTTCTCCAACTCAAACGGCTGAACAAAACTTTCTTCTTCCTTATCATCGGATTTCCACCTTCGCAACACATTATCATGCCCCTCTTCAAAAATCACTAGGTCATTATTCAAAAGGACATACCTCAAATGTGGTGGAAGTTTCCCAAGCTTTACATTCGAGAGATCTCGAATTGAAGAACTGTCCATGAAATCACTGATGTGATGCTTTATCATGTGTGTGTCCGACTTTTCACTCAACAACTGATCAAACTTCTTTCTCTGACCCGTATCAACTATTTCCACACTGCAACACTCTTCATCCTCTGTCGGAAATTTCATGGCCTTGAAGACATTAAAGGTGACATTCTGATGTTGCACCCTCATTGTAAGCTCTCCTTTTTGCACATCGATCAAAGTACAGCCTGTAGCTAAAAAAGGCCTTCCCAAGATTATGGGAATCTTCTTGTCTTCTTCAAAATCTAGAATCACAAAATTGGCAGGAAATATGAGCTTGTCAACTTTCACTAAGACATCCTCCACTATACCCCTCGGATAAGTGATAGATCGATCAGCCAACTGCAAATAGATGTTGGTTAGCTTTGGCTCCGGCAGACCAAGTTGCTTGAAAACAGATAAAGGCATGAGATTGATGCTAGCTCCCAAGTCACACAAGCACTTGCTGAAAGAAAGATTGCCAATAGTGCAAGGGATGGTGAAACTTCCCGGATCTTTAAGTTTGGGTGGCAACTTCTGCTGCAGAACTACACTACACTCCTCCGTTAGAGCCACTGTTTCAAATTCTTCCAACCTTCTCTTTTGTGACAAAATATCCTTCATGAACTTTCCATATCTCGGCATATGCTCCAATGTTTCAACAAAAGGAATGTTAATGGACAATTTCTTGAAGACATCCATAAACTTCTGAAACTATTTCTCTTGACTTTTCTGCAAGCGTCCAGGATATGGAGGAGGAGGATAGATCTGATTATTCTTTGAAGATTGCTCCGGAGTAGACTTTTCAACAGGTTTCTTGCTCTTCTCACCATCAAGCTGATCAGCCACTAAATCAGATTTCTCAATTTCTAGCACTGCAGATTTTTCAACCTGCTGATTTAGGATCCCTCGTGACTTTTCCAGATCTCAAAGTAACTACATTGACCTGTTCTTTACTTTCCCTTCTGCCTGGATTAACCTCCGTATCACTAGGTAAAGTTCCTTATTGCCTACTAAGTAAAGCACTAGCAAGTTGCCCCATCTGGTTCTCCAAGGTCTTTTGAGAAACTGACAGGCTTTTAATCATCATCCTCAACTCATCCATTTCTGATTTTTCATTAGAAGATTGCCCCACATGAGCCTGGGGCTGTTGCTGCTGAAATCCCGGAGGTTGATATGGTGGCCTTGGAGCATATGGCTGTTGATAGCCCTGATTGAATGGCTTCGCTTGCTGTCCATGAAACTGTTGCTGATAAGGTTGTTGAGCACCTTGATTGTTGCTCCAGCTGAAATTGGGATGATTCCTGTTGCTTGGATGATAAGTAGCTGGAACTGGTGCCGCAGGTCTCTGGAAATTACTCACGAACTGTGTTGATTCAGAAGAGATAGTACACTAACTTGTCTCATGTGCGCCTGCACATAACTCACAAATACTAGCAACCTGCTGAATTCCACAATTAGGAAGAGAATCCACCTTCATAATCAACGCCTTCAACTGAGCTGCAATAGCTGAAGCCGTATCCACTTCAAAAATACCTGTTACCTTGCCTTGAGAAAGCCTATGGGTTGGATTTTGATATTCATTAGCAGCCATCATCTCAATAAGATCATAAGCCTCCTCATAGCTCTTAGCCCACAGAGCTCCACCTGATGCTGCATCTAGCAAAGGTCTAGACTGTGCTCCCAACCCATTGCAAAAACCGTTAATAACAATCCAATCAGGCATGCCATGATGTGGACACCTACGAAGCATCTCCTTATAATGTTCCTAAGCCTCACACAAAGATTCACCAGATTGCTGCTGAAATTGAGTTAGCTGGTTCCTTATTGCTGCAGTTTTCGCCATAGAGAAGAATTTAGTAAGAAACTTCTGAGCAAGATCCTCCAATGTAGTAATGGAACCGGCTGGTAAAGAGTGTAAGCATCCCTTAGCCTTATCCCTCAGAGAGAATGGGAAAAGTGTCAATTTGATCGCATCATCCGACACACCATTAAACTTGAAAGTGTCGCAGATCTCAATAAAGTCCCGAATATGCATGTTAGGATCCTCCGTAGGAGTACCCCCAAACTGAACTGAGTTCTGCACCATCTGAATCGTGCCCGGCTTGATTTCGAAAGTATTAGCTGCAATAGCTGGCCTGACAATGCTAGACTAAATGTCATTGATCTTAGGCTAAGAATAATCCTTCAAAGCCTTAGCTACTGCTGGTAAATCTGCCATCTCTTTTGCTGCTGCAAGTTCTTCTTCTGCCAGTTTACGAGTTTGCAAACGTGTTCGCATACACACTTAAGTACCTGAAACACCACGAAACAAGCAAACTGTAAGAAATCCGAGTCAGTGAATGCTAACGACCACTAATGACAAGCACATAAACTAAAATTAAAACACCGATGATCCCCGGCAGCGGCGCCAAAAACTTGTTTACACAAAATCACGCAAGCGAACGTGGTCACAAGTAATATAGATAAAATCGAGTTCGTTCCGCAAAGATCTTGGTATAGGTTTAATTCAGTAGATGTACTTATGCAACAATGTATGGTTTTAACTCACTGCTAAGACAAATAACAAATTTGGGTTTAATTAACTAAATTAACTAAGAAGTAAATTAACAACTAAGAATTAACTAACCACGAGAACTGAAATCGAATTTCTTATAAGAGAATAAACATGGGATCCTAACTTCATTAAGTACTTCCTTTAGAGATCATGCCCTTAATCAACATATGTGGTGGTTACGATAACTAATCGGACAACACGAAATAAGTATACGTTACCTTTCAATACCCACACACCAATCTACACAATATCCACAAAAGAGATAGACATCAAGTAGGCACCAATTATTCTTAGACCCTATATGTCTATAGAATTTGAAAACATAACGGTTAAAGAACAAGTTATCCACAAAGATTACACAAGGTAGTATGAGATAGTTCAAATCACATCACTATTTATGAAAACAATTCACAAACTTATGCTTGCATGGCAAGTTCTGAATCTAGAGATCCATTGTCGCTTCACAAAAGATTAATAATTCAATTTATATGTTAGCTACGCATCTAAAAGCATTAAGAATGACCATACAAGGATATCGCAAATTCACCACACATATTTCAGTTAGACAATCAACAACTAAATTCCATAAGTAAATCCGTTAGGACCCCATGACGGCGATTAGATCATAATCGAACCGTTCGTCATCACGGGGTTTGATAAAAGCATGATAAAGAATAAGATAATAATGATGAATAAATCAATAGTAACAAGGTTTAGAGAACAAATCCGAATAATGAACAAGCATTCAAAAGATACGCCTAGTAAGAATACAAGAAAACTATGTATAGATCTTCTTGTTGTCATAATCCTCGCCTTGGCTTCTCGATCTCGTGCTCAAAAGTGTGTATGTGATGTGAAGTAATCTGATCTCTGGTGTACGGTGTTGTGGTATATGATTTTATACCTCCCAGCATGTGTATTTATAGCTCAATATTGCCTCTTCTCCAAGTAATTGCCTTTCTTGAGTAGGAATCGTAATTGACAAGTTTCCATCTTTGATTATGATGCAAATTGCAATTTTCCATGTCATATAATGATTCTAGATCATTCCCACCGTCCAAGAATATTTCCATGTTGAATATGAGAAGAAAACGGCAAATTCCCTTATCAAAATCTGAATTAGAATGCTTTCTGTCGGCCAGGAATCCTGCAGAGCGGTCGCTCTCTCCTGCAGTTCATTTCCCCGCGCGGTCGCGCTACACCAAAGCTAGCAATTTCCTTCAATTTCCTTGGCGCGGTCGCGCTCTCCTGCAGTTCATTTTCTGCGTGGTCGCGCTATACTAATACTATTCCTGCAGATTTTCTTCCCTTGCAATGCTTTCTTCGCGCACCGTTCTAACACGTCTCACTTCTTTTCCTTAGACCACAAAAACACCATAACAATCTGCCAAACATAATTCCTGCACAATCTCCACAAAACACATTAAACCACACAAATACTTGAGAATTAAGCGATCAATTCAAGCCAAAATAGAATGATCCAAGTGGATAAAAATCCACTTATCACACCCCCAAAATTGAACCGATGCTTGTCCTCAAGCATAAACAACCAAAACTATCTATACTAGCTAGTACCACTTCCGTAGGTGATCACGGTTGCATTTGGCATATGCAACAAGCCCTTTAAACCCCTAGGCAGCCTTAGTGGACGAGTAAGGTCTCGTGAGAGCCTATAGCGAATATACCCACAAAATCCATCTAACTAATGCAATGCATGAATGCAACTAATATGAATGCAACAGATCCCCTTCAAACTAACCAAAACCAACTAGCAAGCAAATAACTTAGAGAATGCAAAAAAATCCAAATAGAGCTCGACTAAGTTCCCGTATACTAACAGTACATGACAGAAACGTGCGTGTGTGCAATACTCATCAGAAATACTCCTAACACTAGATCAAAATCATACATATCCTTCGCCAAGACAATCACAGGTTTATAAATAGAATAGACTGTAGACACTTCATAACCTAGGAACACCTCCATCCTTATTCAAGGTAGACAGAAAATCATGCTTTATTACTACTACTACGACACATATATACAACAATGCTTATTTAACCGTGCAATGAATGAGACCCCTAAAGGCTTATACAATAATACCCATGTTGCGAGCGTTGGGTTAGTGGATCCCAGACTATAAAAGCCTTAGGTCACTAGGCACAAAGTCCCCGCGAACTTAATAGCTCGAGTATTAAAGAGATCACTCTGGTTAATTTTGCATTTAAACATTTAACTATTTACTCTTTTTTTTTCTTCTTTTTTTTCGTTTTCTGTTTTTTTTTTCATGCAATCTAGAATGAGAATTCTCAATTCCAACCCTAGACTACTTATATAAATATGAGCCGGCTACTAGCCATTTGACATCTAACAATTATTGACAATTATTTATAATTTAGCATGAAATCCCTGTTTTCCCCCAAACTTAGACTTAAGTGCTCCTCCGCCATAAAGGGAATAACGAAAATTCTAAATATAATCAAGTCATTAAATCTCAAACAACCAAACAAGCATGACCTCAATCTAGCCGAAAAGCAACCTAATGAGGCTATGTAAAAGCAACCTAGTGATTAAATAATTTGTCGCGTTATACCAATACTGTTCCTGCAGATTTTATTCCCTTGCAATGCTTTCTTCGCGCACCGTTCTAACACGTCTCACTTCTGTTCCTTAGACCACAAAAACACCATAACAATCTGCAAAACATAATTCCTGCACAATCTCCACAAAACACATTAAACCACACAAATACTTGAGAATTAAGCGATTAATTCAAGCCAAAATAGACTGGACTAGGGAAACCACCCCTAGCCTCTTACGCTTCTCCAATCTATAAACAAGTTTATAAAAAATTTAAAACATTTCACTTTCAAGTCCTTATACTCAATAATAACAGATCAGCCTAGTATAAGGAGTTTAGAAAAAACATCTTTAATTAATTAATCCATTTCCAATTGTAATTATAAAAGATTGAGGGTCAGGGAAGCATTCGACATATGGAATCATAACAACAAAGCAGTAGGATTAACTAAGCATGGTATAGTTCAACAGAACAAAAACATATATCAACAAAGAAACATTAATCAATTAAGAAATGAAGCAATTACTAAGATTTTAGAATTTGATCAACAATTATTAAAGAAATCATGGAATAGGGAAAATGTGAAGTTTAACCGAAGATTTAAATTACTGCACTGGCTATAACCACTTATTCCAAAGGTTATCAACTGATAAAATTTTTATAGCAAAATTCGAACTTACATAAAAGATTTGAATAGTTTAAAACGAAGATTTAAGAAATTCTCAATTACTCAAATCTCACTCTTGTCGGCTAAGCACTCATAGGCTTTAGCTGCCAAAACTGGCATGACAATAATAAGTTTGAATAATTAAGAAGATCTCAATTCATTCTCCATTTAAACGGTCACTAAGCAACACATGCCTCAACAACAATCTAAACCTTGAATTAGTTTACAACAATTTGAAGAAAAACTTTCTTTAAAGAATATTAATAAAGACGAGAAATATTGATGTAAAATAATTTTAGAAGAAATCAACACCTGAACAATAGGTGAGGAAAATAAATGATGACAGAATAATTTGAGAATGATTGTTTGTAAATTAATAGAAGAAGAATGTCACAGGGAATAAAATAAAGGATAAAGACAATAGCAAAATGGTTTGAAAGGAATATCGTATAATTAACAGACAGGTCCACATTATTCAGAATCAAAATGAAGAGTATAATCGCTTGCAAGAAGGGATATCGAAAGAAAAAATAATAACACAGAAGGTTTCACATCACTTGAACAATAAGTGAGGTATAGTAAACTTGCCTCGATATACAGAGTTTCCATTTCCAATACTTTATCTCCTTATCACTTTACATCTGTCTCTACTTGACCTTTCATCGATCACACATCCGTCTTTTTTCCTTTATCACTTTACCAATCCCGATAATTCTCCCCTTCCTCCACATTTCATCTACACATGCGCTGGATTTTAGCTGGCCTCCAATGCGTACCTATATATATACAGGTAAAGTACTACTTCAGTACGCGTATAACCTTAACCGTCTAACTCGTTCTACCAAGAGGCGTCCTATAACACATAAAGCACGTACTGATCATATTCTTAAAATAGTACAGTATAACCATATATACCACATAAGCACTTAGCACGTAATATCAACTTACACTTATACCTTTTTAATACATACCTCATATCGATTTACAAATAATTATTAAAAAATTATAATAAGAATTACAAAATAATTCTAACAAAAATTGGGCAGCACCTCTTTTATAATATTGTCTAACCTGTCGGAATACAACCAACCCAATCAGCAATCAACCAAACCCATAATCTAGTATCAACGAACGATTTACAATCACTACTCAAATATAAATTCAAAATATAACACTGATTATCCGAAAACCAACATATAACTCTTTGTCTATATAAATCAAGTAGCTTACATGTACGACCACTTTTATTCCTCGAATCATATTAACTAATCACAAGTGATATCGAAAAATCACTATATAGCTTTTAAATTAACATATAGGAGTACATATAATCTTTTACTAATTAACATCATAAAAGCATTTACCACTTAACTTCCGAAAATTCAACCCAACAACACCACACACACACACACACACAAATATATATATATATATATATATATATATATATATATATATATATATATATATATATATATATATATATCGCTATACTATTAATTAATAGCATAATATCATCAATTCCTCTCAATCAGCATTTAACGATTCATACATATCGAATTTATATAACTATTAACTCGAAAATTCGAACCAAAATCAAATCACATGTATGCAGCTAAGATCATCTAACGACTAACACTTGAAACCACACAAACACGCAGAAATTGACTTTAAACATCAACCAAAAACAATAATTACCGAATCAAAAAACTTCGGTATTCAAATACACCCCTCAAACAACCATAATTGAAAATATTTTAATAACATGATTTCATATAAACCCACACCATCAAAACCATATAATTAAGAAGCGAATACAATCAAAAATTCATATATGATTAAAACTCAACACCGTATCCACCTTTATTACTACACAGCAACATAACTCAGCCACATCACCATTCAATCCATTCATAACACCTAACTAAGCCAAGTCTTCCAGTTTACCACACACAATCGGCCAAGACACACACACAATAACTCACGCACACCACTATGTACACACGCACGGATCACAATCGATGCATGCGCACCCACTTGAACAAAAAAACGCTTTATTACTGATTTAAATGGTTTTTAAATAATAAAATTTACAGAAATTTCAACTTAAAATTTTTAAAATAAAGAATACAAAATTAGGATCACTCACAGATTTTTAAACTATTTTTAGGATTAAAAATGAATTAAATATGAATTTTACAAGATAAGATCCATTAAATGCAATAAAACTCTTAAAATCATTTTAAAATACTTAAACACCCAAAATAATTCTTCCAATAATTTTAAAAACTAAATAATATCATAAAGATAATAACACAAAAGATTTCGTGATTTTTATCAACTCCAATGATTTAATAAAATCTCATAAGATCAATAATAAACGATTTAAATAGGTTTTAATCGCCAAAAATACAAATAAAAATACACGAACTTACACAGCACACATAAATCATCATATAATCACATAAATATGACCTCACAATTTTTCACCTTCACCCATTATTCACATAATATAATCCATATTTAGATTAAATAAATATTAATAAATACGAAATTTTCTTGGGCATTATAATCTAGATGGGATTTAACCCTCCTAGTTATAGGAGTGACATTATTGGCCTCTTATTTGAGTGTGACTATGAAATGCACGGCCGTGCTCAAATATTGATTTGATTTAATAGTCTACTCATCGATCAAGAAAATTAAGATTAAATTTTGAAGAGGATTTACATGCTTCGAGTTTAATCTATAATATCAAGGTTAAATGGATTATATTACATGGAACATTATTCACGGAAGGCTTAATCGAATAACAGATTTATTATTATTATTGGGTAGCATTGATGAATTACTAGATGCCGCTCATTGTTTATAAATTTATATTGAAAATAAAAATTATTGCCAATGTAATAATAACCTATAGGGTCACACACAAGAACGCTTGAAGGAGATTTGATTTAAATTATGAATTTAAATTAAATAGTAATTCATATTTATTTATGATATTAATTAAGTTAGACTTAATTAATTAAATAAATATAAATTTGAATTTATTAATTATTAGAATTTGAATTATATTAGAATATTAATTAAGCGTGACTTAATTAATTATTTAATTAAGAATTCAAATTTTAATAAAAGCCCAATATGATTGGGCCAAAGAAAATAGATTTGTCTCTGTATATAAACATCTTAAAGTCTCAAATTAGCAAGGAAGTTTTTAGAGAAAAACCCTAGACATTTGAGAGCAAAGATGGAGATTGAGAGAAATCAGCTTTTAGATGCTAGTACATCGCTCCTTCGAAGACCAAGCGTTCATGTGGATACCGGTTGAAGGGTTTCAAGCATCAAACGCAATGGAATTAAACGCGAAAAATGAATAAAAATCGAAACCCTACCGCAGGATCCATGCAAAAACATGATATTTAATTCAAAGTTAGATGATTACCTTAAAGAAGCTTTACAAATTGATGACAGATGGAGGTTCAAATCAGTCACCACGTAGCCCTCTTCGAGATCTACGTTGCCAAAGTAGTCCACACGAACGCTTGATCGTCCAACGATCACCACAGCCGGTACTAGTCGAACAACCTGCCTTTCTCTCTCTCTCTCTCTCTCTCTCTCTAGCCTCTCACACGTTTTTCTCTAAAACGAATTGCAAAACTATATCCCTAAACAATACATCATAATGTATTTATAGGGAAGAGAGATTGGGCTAAACCCTAAATCGAATTGGGCTTCTCCAAACCCATTCTTATTTAGTTTTAATATTAAATTCGAATTCTATTTAATTATAATTAAGACCAGCTCAATTAATTAAATATCCAATTTTGAATCTAATAATTCAATTTAAATTCGTAATTTAAATTAAAACTCCTTTTAAACGTTCTTATTGTGTAACCCTTTAGGTTATTATTACGTTAGCAATAATTTTAATATCCAATAATAAAATTATAAACAATGAGCGGCATCTAGTAATACATCATTGCTACCCAAGTAATAATAATAATTGGTGATCCAATTAAAACTTTCGTGATTAATGTTTCCGTGTAATATAATCCCTTTAACCAAATATTATAGATTAAACTCGAGGCATGTCATTTGTCATCCTCTTCAACGTTTAATTCGGATTTCCTTGATCAATGAGTAGACTATTGAAATAAATCAATATTTGAACATGGCCATGCATTTTCATAGTCTCACTCAATCAAGAGGCCAATAATATCTTTCCTAATCATAGGAGGGTTAAATACTATATCTATCATTCATATTTCTCATACGACTCATAATATACCCGATGTCCACTTTTATCATCACCCGGTCAAAGGTAACTTTTAATGTAGTCAAAGTATATTAATCCTCATATAAAAATATAATGATGTCATCACTGTGAGTCTTTCTAATGACCTTATTAACATGTAGAATCTCACAACGGGTTAATCCAGTGCCATGTATAATATTACATTCACCTATATTATTGACTTTAGTATCACTATACCTTTGACCAATGAGATGTGGTCATCTGCCAACAAACATACTAATCTTTATGCATTATAATTGTCCCTTAATAATAATGTTGATTAGGGATATTTAGGAATATAAACACTATTCATATAATCTCATTTTTAAGTCACATACTTAAAGATATAGAATACATGTTCTATATTCCAAGGACATTTATTACTCTAACATTTATATCGCAGTAAATTAAGACATAATAAATTAATGTAAAATAATCCATAGAATATAATCATCAAATAACAAAATAGTCTTTCCTAGAAGCAAAACTACATTGTCTCTAGGGCACTAAAACTATCAATCTCCCACTTGCACTAGAGCCAATCACCCATGTATCTAATACCCATGGAACTAGTGTGACTTTCGTGCTTCAGCTGCAACAAAGCCTTAGTCAGTGGGTCTGCAACATTATCATTAGTATGCACTTTACATATATGTATATCTCCTCTTTCATTAATCTCTCGAAGAAGGTGATATCTTTTAAGTATTTGTTTTGCCTTGGAATGGGACCTTGGTTCCTTAGCCTGCGCAATGGCTCCATTGTTATCGCAATACAGATCAACTGGATCTGCGATCGATGGAACCACACCAAGTCCTGTAATAAATTTCTGAATCCAGACAGCCTCTTTGGCTGCTTCACTGGCAGCAATATACTCAGCCCATTGTAGAATCAACTACTGTCTCTTGCTTTGAACTTTTCCAGCTTACAACACCTCCATTTTAGACAAAACACGAATCCAGACTGGGACACAGTGTGACACCCCCAAATCCGGGGTCAGGATTTGGTGTTACAAACCAATACAATTAAGTATAACTTAATTATACAAACAACCCCTCACCGAGGATCGATCTCAAGTTATTGTATGAAACAAGAATCTACATTACAACATTTAATAAAATCACTATACCTTCTTATCCGTAGCGCAATTCATTATCGTATGAGTCCATGCTGACCCTGAAATCTATTCCTGAAGGAATGCCTCATTGCTCTCATTCAAATTTTAATACGTAGGTAGCCAATCCTTATCCATAACTGAAAAAGGAAGGTAAATAAATCAAGAATGAGCCAACAATGCTCATCAAGTTAATAATATAATGAAACAACAATATCTCGATAATTCACTGATGAACAATATCAATGACCAATTCATCTCATTGAAGTAATTTAATTTCCATCATAAGATTAAACATTTCATTTTCTTTAAAACATAACTTTCATGAAAACATTCCTTTTATTAAAACCATTCCATCATTAAAACATACTTTCCATAAAATCTTTTTAAAATCATTTAAGTTTATTGGAGTTTTTCCACGACAACGGACAATATGGGTGATCAGCCACGTAAAGTCCCCATACCAGACACGAAGTCCCTCTGGACCTTGAAATTGGGTTCCCAATTAGGCAACAAATTGGCTTTTCAAATGTTGGACTGAGCGCTTCCCCAGCCTCTTACGCTAAAAAAATGATGGACCGGCGCCACCCGGCCTCTTACACCTCCAATTTGAAGGAATCCATGGAAAACAATTAAACGAAATTCCCCACATCAAAACCTTTAAAACTTTTCACTTTTAAGTCCTTTATACTCACTGATTACAGATCATCCCAGTATAAGGAATGTTTTTAAAAAAAACATCTTTAATTAATTAATTCATTTTAATGAGGCACAATAAAAGATTAAGGATCAGGGAAGCATTCAATATAAAAAATCATGAACAACACAGCAATAAGATTAAGACTCAGGGAAGCATTCGATATAAGGAATTATAACAACAAAGAAATAAGATTAGACTAAGCAGGGTATAGTTCAGCAAGAACAAGGCATCATTAATAAGTTAAAAAACAAGCAATTATTAAGATTCTAGAAATTGAACAGCAGTTATAAGGAAATCATGGAATAAAGTGATATGAAGTTCAACAATAGATTTGAGTACTGCACAAGCTATAACCACTTATTTCAAAGGTTACCAACTGATAAAATTTTCATGGCAAAATTCGAACTTACATAAAAGATTTGAATAATTTAAAAAGAAGATTTAAGAAATTTTCAATTACCCAAGGTCTCACTCTTGTCAGCTATGCACTCATAGGCTTCAGCTGCCAAACTGGCCTGACAATAATAAGCTTGAATAAATAAGAAGATCTCAAATCATTCTCGGCTTTAACCATCACTGAGCAACACATGCCTCGAATTAGTTTACATCAATTTGAAGGAAAACAAACTTTGAAGAATATTAGCTTAGACGAGGAATATTGAAATATAATAATTTTAAAAGAAATCATCACCAGAACAATAAGTGAGGAAACTAAACAATGATAGAAAAATTTGAGAATGAATGTTTGTAAATTAAAAGAATAAGAATGTCACTGGAAATAAAATTAAATGGGATAGACACTTGCAAAATGGTCTGAAAGGTATATCCTATAATTAACAGAACAGATTCACATTATTCAGAATAAATGTGAAGAGTATAATTGCTTGCAAGAAGGGATATCTCAAGAACAAAAAAATAACACAAAAGGTTTCACATCACTTGAATAATAAGTGAGGGATAGTAAACTTGCCTCACTATACATGGTTTCCATTTCCATCACATTGATTCGTCATTCACTTTACATCAACCTCTCCTTCTTTATACATTGACATTTCTTCGCTCACATAACTGTATCTGTCCATAACTTGTCAGCCTCTACACGAGCACACTCGTCTACTCCGAGCTTATCTTTCTTCACCAATTTATCCCTTTTATGCTTGTACTGGCTCTTATCCGGTCACCGATTCGTACGTATAAATGGTAAAGTACTACTTTAGTATGTTTGTAACTTTAATTGTCTAACTCTGTTCTACCCAACGCGTCCTATAATGCTTAAATATATACAACACGTATTAATCAAATTCTTGAAATAGTACTGTATAACCATATAAACCACATAAGCACTTAGCACGTAATATCCGCTTACACTTATACCCTTTTAATACGTACATCATATCGATTTACAAATAATTATTATCAAATTACTATAAGAATTAAAAAATAATTCTAACAAAAATTGGGCAGCACCTCATTTATAATATGACCTAGCCTGCCAGAATACAACTTATCAAACCAGAAATCAAACATTCCTCGCTTTACAACTAACTCAATAAAATCTCATAATCTTCACAATCATACTAATATACATCATGTTAACTCGAATAACGTGTAAAGGGGGGGGGGTTGAATACAAGTTAAGTAATCGTGTCTGATTTTTGCTTTAGTAAATAACAATAACAAACGAATAATTCAAAACTTGTTTGTATTAATAAGATCAAATACAAACTCTACCAAAGGTGTACAATACCTTTAGCAGCTGCTCTCAATACAAATCTCTCTCTGTTTGTTCACTCGTATACTTACGATGATCGCAAATCTCTCACATATCACAATGTTATAGAGAGAGTATTTATAATGCTATCTATCAGCTAATAACAGAAAGTAATGACTAATACATGGTAATGTTCTGCCGTCTAGTTGATAGTTTCCACTAATAGTCGATTCCTTTCTCCATGCACACTTCTTTCCATCTTCTGAATATCAGATCCTATTGAATAACACTTTCCAATTCTGCAGCTTCAGTCAGGGTCTATCATAGTCCCTAGAAACTAATAGTCAGTGACTCTAGTCTCTGATCGAGTACTGTTCATAGTTCTGCAAATCTTGGATAATTGATTCATCCTTAATCAAATGCTAAACCCTCTATAAGATCAGGGTATTATAAGAAGTGTAATGTTCACATCATAACTCATGAATTATTCCTAACAATCTCCCCTATTTATGCTTTACAAACTAAAGCATAAATCTGAGTTATTGATGTCAAAACCTCTAACAATGTAACCAGAATAGAATATATACAAATCTATTATTTACATGAAGTTGAGTCACACAAGTACCTTAGATACTCAATCTGCCTTAATTCTTCTGAACTACGGGTTATCTCTGAGAAATTCATCAAGTAGAGCATCTTCAGTTTTAGCTAAGACTTAACCAACACTCTGCTTCAGATCTAACATGTCACCATTATCAGTAATGATTTGATAATGTAGAGCTCTCAGCTTATCTGGCCTATATCTGAATTGATCAAGATTTTGCATAGAAACAGAATCATACTTTCCTTCCATAGCTTGATAATAGACAAATGATCCACTATCATCAAAATTGATTTCCAATGATTTCAATTCAATCTCTCTGTCTTTACCATCATCATCAACATAATATAGCTTGAAAGGTGGTACATTCTCCTTCTTCGCTCCATACAATCTCTTCAAAGCTTTATCAATCTCATCAGTCCAGTGCATAAGTGATGTATTATAATTCTGAGTAACTTCTGTTAGTGTATACTGAAAATATCTATTTGAAATATACATTTATCTCTGGCCTATTTTATTGAGAATCATTTAAATGTTTACATACTGTCTAATATTATATATTGTGGACAATCTAGTATGAAATGGGATACAGAATATTAGATTGTTAAATACGGTTTATATAATATAATAAGGTTCACAGCATAGGTGGTGTTGGACAATCCACTGGAATGGCTGTAGTATTATTTAGATTAGTTTATATTGACTATTAAATAATACTAGTATACTTTGTGTATATTGAACAAGATCAAATTTAGAATTGTTCCCTTAAACTGATTAAGAAGGTGAACTAAGATTCTATCTTATTATTAATACTTAGGTTCTTAATCCAGATATAGTAATTGACACGTGTACATTATTTACATGCTTTGATTTATATATGAAATAATTATTTTGAATTATATCATTATATTTTGGGTGATGGAATTATATGCATGGTGGATATTATTTATAGAAGGAATCCATGTCCTGATAATATTCGGGTTAATGATGTCCCCTTGAAAGCTCAAAAAGATTTAATTATGTGAAACCCTGCAGGTGGATTTATTTCGGCATAATGAAATAAAGGTTGAGTGGATGATCAATGATAAAAGATATTAATTAAATAAATTATCAGTAATTTATTTAATTAATGGACATGCGATATTTTAAACATGGGGAATTTAATAAGCAAATAATAAAGGAGCCGATTTAGTTAATTAAATTACCGGAATTAGGTGGGTGGTGCAATATTAATTATTTAGTGGAATTAATAAATATTAATGATAGTGGGCTCGGCCCAAGTTATCATTAGAAGGCCCGACCTAATTTACTCCTTGATCCCTATTGTAGCCTATAAATACTCATTATGTCTCCAAGAATAAGGGTTCTGAATTCTAGAGCTTGGAGGCTAAACCTTGGAGGATCGAAGGCCACGCTTCGTTCAAGGGAGCAAAGGAATACAATAGAAGATTGTGGATTTGAATCGCTTGCGTCGTAGCGATTAAGGTAAATCTTCTAAACCCCCTTTTGTAATCATTAAACGGGTTAAACACAAATCACTATGTTCCAAAGGGACCAACAACTTCAGCATTTTTGTGTAACAAGAATCGAACATAAGCTAACTCTTCCTCCTTTTTATGATATAAGAATGTAGATAAATTCATCCATTTCACTCTACCATCAAACAAGAAGTATAACAGAAAAACTTATTTCTCTTCTTTGTCAACTAACCCTCTTCTTGATTCATACTCTTGATATGTCTTCACTCTATGAACAAGAAATGCAGAAATCAACCTGTTAAGATGTTTCTAAGTCAGCTTTTCACCAACCATGTCCAAAAGTGAATGAGGATCAGCTGGTAACTTTGGAACATCTGTGGTATGTTTATTCATCGAACTATGACCAAGTCCACTCCTTTTTTGAGGAATTAGAGATTGTAAATTTTGACTCTTGGTCCAGTAAGATGGTTCCTTAACTGTTGAACGAACCTACTTGTTTACACCAGAAATATTAGAATGAACATTTTGTGACTTCATCACCTCCTCCTGTGTAAATCCCACATTCTTCAAATTAATAGTAGTCCCTGACACTACATCTTTCACAACTTGTTCCTGTAGAAGAATTGATGCAGTATCCGGTACTTTGAAGAGTTTTAGATTTCTTTGTTACAGACTCTGACTGGTTAGAAACTTGCTTCCCCTTAGATCTTGAAAGAACAGATCTACCAGCTTCAGTGCCTGTACCTATCTTACCTTTTCCTTTTACAACATTCGAACCACCACTTCCACCATTGATATGGGCTGAAAATAAACCCTAAAGACACATTTAATGTGGCATTAATTAGGCCGAGAATAGTCCAAACGTGGGGCCCACCAGCTGGGCCCAAAACCCTAAATATAATATTAATTTCGTAATTAATATTAAGGGTAATAAACAGCTCAGCAAATAAGAGTTGGATAAGGATAATATCCCTTTCAAACTTATCCAATAAGGCATCCAATTCAATATGGAAACTGATTCCTACAAGGAATAGATCTAGAACATTCCTCAAAGACTTATCCATCAAGTCTCCGAATCCTACCATAATTCTAAGGCTTCTCAGCCTATATAAAGGGTCAGACCCCTCACCTCAGAACTACGTTTTATTGGCTTGATTCTCTAATTTACAGAGATACGTAGGCATTCTGTGAGGACCGTTTAAGTCTCGAACGCAGAAGCAGCCATTAAAGCACGAAGCTCACGAACCTTAGCATTAAATATACAAACCCTAGCCGCAATATTTTCAACCTAGTTTTTATTCCACAACATTTGGCGCCGTCTGTGGGAAAAAGACATCAACCATGGTTACCACTCGAAGAACAACACCGATCTCAACCGAGGCTACCTCCGGAACCATCGCTCCACCAATCACTGCTCCTCCTGTTGGTACAGGGCCAGGGTCTGTACCCCCATTGACGGAAACAAACCCTCATAGTCAGGCCTCTCAACCGCAAGGGACGGATCCCCCCGCTGAAAGATCTCAACCTGTAATCGTCCCTCTAGGACAGGAGACTAACCCGCTTCAGATGGTGGTCTCTCCTCTCCCTCTGAGTAGCCGCCCGCCGCTTCATAGTCTCTCCACTTCTTCGCTCCCTGTCAACACCAACCCAATGTATGGGCTACCTAATTACCCCCAAGATCCAAGGGATCCAGGACCAAGCGGTCATGCTCGGTTGATCCATGGGCAACAACAATCCCCTTATCTTAGAGGCCCGGCTCCTCCTGAACCAGAATACTATGATTACTCTGGTCCTTATACCGGAGACTCGTCATCTGAAGACGATGATCGAGACGAAGCCCCAAGGAGGCGACGCGCTAGTAAGGAGCCACTAGGGAGGAATCCATCGAACCGAGATGGTCCTTTAACAATCGCGGAGAAAATTAAGGCTTATGAAGCCGAGATTCAGAAGCTGAAGGACGACCAAGCAAGGGAACTAGAGAGACAGAACCCTAATCAGACTCGACCTCCTCCGACTTCAGGAGGGATTCCCTTCATAGATCTGGAAAGGTCTTCGAGGAGACACCGAAGGGCTGAAGCCCCAACCAGAGGAACTACCAGGGTGGAACTCCCCAAGAATAATCCTAGAGATTTGATGCTACAAGGAGATCTGGATGATCCGACCCCTCCATTCACTGAGGAGGTGATGAATGCACATATCTCCCGAAAGTTTAAGATGCCCACGATCAAAGCTTACGATGGAACGGGGGACCCCGCAACTCATGTGAGAACGTTTACAAGCGCCTTGTTACTGCAGCCTGCCAACGATGCCCTTAAGTGTAGGGCGTTTCCCCAAACCCTGTCGGGCATGGCGCAACGTTGGTATAGTCGTTTACCTCCAAACTCTATTAGCTCTTTCAAGGAGTTGAGTACCGCTTTTGTCAGTCAATTCATTAGCGGAAGAATTCATGAGAAAAGCTCTGCATCCCTTATGTATGTGACACAGGGAAAGAATGAGAACTTAAGAGATTACATCAAGCGATTCACTAAGGAAACTCTGAATATAACCGATTTGGAAAATAAGGTGGCCATGGTAGCCTTGCAGCATGGAACCACGGATCTCTTTTTTAAGAGGTCGTTGGCAAAACACCCCCCTGAAAGCATGGATGAACTTCAACGAAGGGCGGACAAGTATATAAAAGCTGAGGACAGCATCAAGAAAGTAGCCACGTTGGGCAATGGAGGGAACAAGCGGAAGCAAGAACAAGAGTACGATGCTAGGGACAAGTATCCCCGAGCTAGCAGAGACTCTGAATCTGCTCCAAAAAAGAACTCGGGTCCAAGGTTTTCAGAGTATGCCAGACTTAATGCTCCAAGAAGCCAGATCCTGTTGGACATTGAAAAGGAAAAGGATTTCCGATGGCCGAAGCCACTTAGAGGAGACCCAGCTAAGCGAAATAAGGAGCAATACTGCAGGTTCCACAAAGATGTGGGACATGACACCGACGATTGTAGGCAACTCAAGGATGAGATTGAGTTCTTGATACGAAGAGGAAAACTAAGTCAGTTCACCAAGGGTGATGACCGTGGGAACCAGAGAAGGGACAATGACAGAAGAGACAATGAAAGGAGAGATAATAATAGGAGGGATGACAACCATGATCGCAATCCCCAGCCCCGAAGGGCAGTTATCAATATGATCTGGGGAGGCCCGAAAGCAGCTGGCACAACTAAGAATTCTCGAAAGGCTTATGCTAGAGAAGTAATGCACATTGTGGGAGAAGCCCCGAAGCGTGCTAAAACCGAGATGGTAATTGGTTTCGATGATTCAGACTTGGAAGGGGTGAAATTCCCCCATGACGACCCGCTGGTCATAACTCCCGTGATTGGAAACTCCGAAGTAAAACGAGTCTTGATAGACAATGGGGCTTCTGTGGATATTTTATTTCATGATGCATTTGTAAAGATGGGTTACAATGACTCTCAACTGACCCCTACAAACATGCCTATATATGGGTTTAACGGAGTGGAGTCCAACGTTGAAGGGACTATTCAGCTACCCGTGACTATTGGGCAGGAGCCTAAAGAGGCGACTCAGATGTTGAATTTCTTGGTGATCAAGGCAGCATCAACATACAACGCAATCCTTGGAAGGACTGGACTTCATGCGTTTAAGGCTGTGGCCTCTTCCTATCATATGAAAATTAAGTTTCCGACACGGAATGGTGTCGGAGAACAAAAGGGTGATCAGAAGATGGCAAGAAGTTGCTATGTGGCCGCACTGAGGGCCGATGGAGCCGGGGGGCAGGTCCTTCCGATTGAAGACATGGATGTCCGTGATGATGAAGAGCATAGAGGGAAGCCAGCAGAGGATTTGATTCCCATACCTCTAGAACCTAATGACCCTGAAAAAGTTACTTATGTTGGAGCATCTCTGAAAGAACCCCTGAAGGGCAAGTTAATAGAATTCTTACAGAAGAATAGCGACGTGTTCGCTTGGACAGCAGCTGATATGCCAGGGATTGACCCCCGACTCATAACTCATAGGTTAAATGTTGATCCCAAAAGAAAGACAATAAAGCAGAAGAAGAGAAACTTTGCTCCGGAAAGGCAAGAGGCCATTAGGCAAGAAGTGAATAAGCTCTTGGAAGCTGGTTTTATTGAAGAGATTCAGTTTCCTGAATGGTTAGCGAACCCAGTCATGGTCAAGAAAGCAAATGGGAAGTGGAGAATGTGTATAGACTTCACTGACCTGAATGATGCATGCCCAAAAGATTGTTTTCCCCTGCCGAGGATTGATATGTTGATAGATGCTACAGCTGGACATGAGATGTTAAGCTTCATGGATGGATTCAGCGGCTATAATCAGATTAAGATGCACAAGGATGACATACCTAAGGTATCTTTCATAACTGACTTTGGTGTCTTTTGTTATCTTGTCATGGCTTTTGGTCTAAAGAATGCAGGAGCTACTTACCAACGATTGGTGAATAAGATATTCGCCCATCTGATTGGAAGAACCATGGAGGTATATGTTGATGACATGTTAGTCAAGAGCCTACTTAAGGCTGATCATATCAAGCACCTCGGAGAGGCATTTGAAGTGCTGAGGCACCACAAGATGATGTTGAATCCCGCCAAGTGTGCTTTTGGCGTTGGATCGGGGAAGTTTTTAAGGCTGATGGTTTCAAAAAGAGGCATTGAGGCCAATCCTGACAAGATCAAGGCGATTTTAGACATGGAGCCACCACGCTCTATAAGAGATGTGCAGAGGTTGACAGGTCGAGTTGCAGCCTTAGGAAGATTCATCTCCAAGTCTGGAGACAAATGCTTGCCTTTCTTCCAAGCGTTAAAAAAGGTGAAAAATTTTGAGTGGACACCTGAAAGCCAAGAGGCCTTTGAGCAACTAAAGAAGTACATGGTTGAAGCCCCGTTATTGACTAAACCAAGTCCTGGGGAGATTCTTAGTTTATACCTGGCGGTATCCGAACAAGCCCTGGGTGCTGTCCTTATTCGGGAAGAGGAAAAGGTCCAGAAACCTATCTATTATGTGAGCAAAGTGTTGCATGGGGCTGAGTTGAATTACTCACCCATAGAAAAGTTTGCTTTGGGATTAGTAACTGCCTCAAGAAAGCTGCGGCCTTACTTTCAGGCACATAAGATTCAAGTTCTGACAAACCAGCAATTGAGGAACATATTGCATAGCCCTAAGGCCAGTGGAAGGCTAATCAAATGGGCGATTGAGTTAGGAGAGTTTGACATCACATACAAGCCTCGGACAGCTATCAAAGCTCAGGCATTAGCCGACTTCGTGGTTGAATGTACTATTAACAACCAAGAAGTCGGGGGGCAAGAGATAATGACTACCCCTGGGCAAGAGGATAAAGAAGAGAAACTCACACCCGATCTGAAGGAATATTGGGTGCTCTATTTTGATGGAGCATCAAAAACAAAATCTAGTGGTGCAGGTTTGGTTTTGCAAAGCCCCGATGGGTTCACAGTTGAGTACGCTTTAAAGTTGGATTTCCCTACTACCAACAACGAGGCGGAATATGAGGCATTGATAGCTGGTTTGGGCTTGACCAGAATTATGAGGGTCAAGAATCTCAAAGTTTGTGGAGATTCAAGGCTTGTGGTAGCACAAGTAAATGGTGAATTCGAGGCTAAAGATGAGACTATGGCAAAATACTTGAGAGTAGTAAAGGCTGTTATGTCCCAGTTTGAGGAGTGCTATGTTGAGCACATTCCAAGAGAGGAAAACATTAAGGCCGATGCCCTATCTAAGTTTGCTTCTTCTGAAATAGAAAATTATACCGGGAGTGTCTACTTTCAGGTCTTGAAGGCCCCGACTGTTAATGCAAAGTTAGTGGCACCGATTGATATAGGAGGCTCTTGGATAGATCCTATTAAGGCACACCTGGAGACCGGTTGGCTCCCAGACAATGCCATGGAGGCACGAAAACTCTCAGTAAGAGCGTTGAGATATACTTTGATTGAGGGTATTCTGTACAAAAGGTCGTTTGTAATCCCGTACTTGAAGTGTCTAAGGCCTATAGAGGCAAGGGAAGCATTGGAGGAAGTTCATGAAGGAATCTGTGGGCAACACTTGGGGGGCAGAGCCCTAGCTCACAAGATAATTCGTTTAGGGTTTTATTGGCCGGAGATGTTGGCTGATGCACAAAACTATGTCAAGAGATGTGAGAGATGCCAGAAGCATGCCCCAATTGTGAGGCAACCGCCTGAGATGTTGACCTCGATTAACTCTCCCATTCCATTTGCAATGTGGGGGATGGATATACTTGGACCCTTTCCCATGGCTTCAGCACAGAGGAAATTCCTAATAGTAGCAATTGATTATTTCACTAAGTGGATTGAGGCTAAACCCCTGGCCAAGATAACCACCAAGCAAGTTTCCCAGTTCTTTTGGGAGAACATCATCTGCAGATACGGAATCCCACGAATCCTTGTGACAGACAATGGGACACAATTCAACAATGAGGAGTTTAAGAAGTATTGTGAAGAGAATGCAATTGAGCTCCGTTTTACCTCGGTGGCACACCCTCAGGCCAATGAGCAAGCTGAGGTAGCTAATCGAATTATCCTTGATGGACTGAAAAAGAGGGTCGAACGCTCTAGGAATACATGGGTAGATGAGTTGTTGCCCATACTTTGGGCATATCGTACCACTTGTAAGGTAACGACTGGAGCAACCCCATTTTTGCTGGCTTATGGAGCCGAGGCAGTTGTGCCTTTAGAGATCATGCAAGCATCACCTCGAGTTGAGGCATATGAGCCAGAAACTAATGACGAAGGAATGAGACTCGCCCTTGACTTAATTGATGAGGTTAGAGATGGAGCTAATGCGAAGAATGCTGAATATCAGAAGAGAGCATCTTTTCACTACAACCAGAGAGTTAAAGAAAGATTCTTTCGACAAGGTGACATGGTTTTAAGGAAGATTGAAGCCTCAGGAGTTGGCCAGAAAGGAAAGTTAGCACCAAACTGGGAAGGACCATATCTAGTCAGAAAGGTGTTAGGGCAAGGATCCTACAAGTTAGAAACCTTGGATGGGGTTGAGGTGCCCCGAACTTGGCATGCTGTGAACCTCAAAGTTTATTATATCTAAGTTCTTTTGACAAAGGGTTGGACTTTTATCTATTTATTAGGAATAAGGTTCGAATGAAACCATTTCAGAGCATGTTGCTCCCAGTAGAAGATAGAGTATTTATGTAAGGGTTGAACCCATTCTATTGATATCCATTGACAGCATAATGGAATTTATATTGTTTTCTTTATGAGTTACTTCTCTTTGTTAAAATAAACACGAAAGGCAAACGTTGAACTAACTTGTGAGTTTAGTACCAGCCAGGAGGCCAAGTACTTGAGAAATTCTAAAGTTTAACGAACAATAAGCAAAAAATAAGAACATGGAAACAAAAGGAACTACTGCATAAATAAAGTTAAGTCATAAGCCCCGAAGGGCAAAAGTTCAGAATAAATAAAGATAAACAGAAATAAGCCACGCAGGGCCATCTACTCATCTAAGTCCTCAATAACTACATCTCCCTGAGTGGAAGAAGGATCTGCTGTCTCTACCCCAGGAGAAGAAGGTGGATCCTGAGTGGGCTGAGAGTCCCCATCCACTGCTGTCTCTGTAGCGATCTCCAAGGTATCTGTCAATCCAGGGATAGCAGGTACCGGGAACTTCTCCAAGGATACCCCCTCGATCTTCCCACTCAGCTCCTCGATGATCCCCTCCCAACACTCCTTGAAGGTGCCAGGAAAGTTTGCATCATACTCGGCATTCAGGACATCTTGAAAGTCCTTAGAAGCCTTGTAATCAGCAATGATGTGTTCCCTGTTCTGCTGCACCTCCAGCTGAAGCTTCCTGTTCTTCTCCTTCTCAGCAGCAAGCTCCTTCTCCACCTCCCTAAAACGAGCAAAGTTTGCCTCGGAGGCATCAAAGTATCTGTCTCTATCCCTCTCAGCAATGGTCTTTTCAGCACGCACCTCCTTCAGGTTATGAACAGCGGCCTGAAGGTAGGCGTTCATCTGCAAAGGAAACAAGTAAATAAGGGAAAAGTAAATGCAATTAAATTAAAGAAGTTGAATAAGAAATTACCGAAGCAACAGCTTGAGCCCCGAGAAGCTCAATCTGCAAGTCATCAGAGGACTCCACAATGTGGACCCTGTCCCGTGGAGTAACCACGCTCCTGGACCACTCAGCTGCAGCCCTGGAGTCACCTACAGCTGTGTCCCTATTGCATAAACCCCATCCCACTGTAAAGGGAGTGAGGTCTTCCTCAATAGGAAGTGGCTTTTCCTGAAGAAAAGCAGGAACACGCTCCACCGCGGCAGAGGCCTCATCTGTCCTGGCCCTTTTGGCCCTAGGGTTCTCTGTTACCACCCTAGCAGTGGCAGCAGTCTCCCTCTGTTTAAAAATTGCTCCCAGGGCAGTTTTGGCTGCAAAATGATTACAAGAGAGTTAGATAATTATATCTAGCATGAAATATTAACAAAGTAAGAGGTGAGAATTACCCTCAGGGCCCAAATCGCTTAGCCCATAGGCCTGCAACGAATCTTCAGAAATCAAATTTGCACATTGATGCAAATTATCCGATGTTAATAAATTTATGGCGGCCTCTTCTTCCACGCCCAATTTTAAACTCCTAACAGGCCCATCAACGGCTCTGCAGAAGGTGGGCCGAAAATAGTTGTCCCAGTCATCCCCATCCAAAAAGATATAAAACCATTCCCTTTTCCAATTAGGAAGGGAATCAGGAGCGGAATCCGAAACAAAACAAGAACGGGCCAAGGAACGGTGTTGGATTTTGACCCAGCCCGAATTATCAGAAGAATTGACAAATTTGAATAGATATCGAAAAACAGATATGCTGGGCTCAAGCCCATGTTTCTTACATTGGACCAAGAAACAATAGATAAAACGCCATGCATTTGGCATAAGTTGGGTTGGACAAACCCGGGCTTCAGCCAAAAGACGGTAAACGAAAGGAGGAGGAGGTAGGCGAAAACCAACATAAAAAGTTTCTTTATAAATCCTAATGGCCCCAGGCTTTGGGTGACAAGCCCTTTCGTTTGAGGCCGGAGCAACGGCCCTATAAGGCCCATTAATATGAAAAAGTTGGGCTAGAATGTCTACCCTATGTTGTTTATATTTCGATTTATATTCATAAGCATCTAAATGAAGCATGTTTGGAAAAGCTTGACCAAACTCATTTAAAAGATCCCTAAGGGAAAAAACACTGGCATGGACAAGAGATGTTTTAGGGTTCTTACCCCTTGAAAGCCGTGGAGCGGTGGTGGAAGTGTTAGCGAGCTGTGACTGGCCTGAAGAGCTAGAATCCTCCATTGGTATGCTTCCCTTGAAGGCTTGAAACCCAGAAAAGTTGAAAAAAAAGAGGTTGAAGAAGATGAAGATTCAACGATCTTCAAACGGAAACTGGAAAGTAAGGCGGAGTAAAAACGCCGGAAATCGCCTCACGACAGAACCCTAGCAGAGCTTTTTTTGAAAAATATTTGTGATAAGGGAATGATAGTTTTTGCTGAATAGTGAAATGAGAAATGAGGGATGCACACTACTCTTTTATAGAGTTCATGGTTGGTCATTCAACCGGTTATATCCAGTAAATGGGCTGCCAACAGGTGACTGGGCCTTTGAATAGGCGGGAAGCCCATGAAATTCAAATTTTGAAATAATTCTAGAATGTTCTACAACATTTTTAGAAAATAGGATAAAATCCCGTTAGAATTTAAAGGCAGGAAGCCCAATTAAAAGGCTATACCCACGCCCAGGAGACCAAACCTCCTAGGCGTGCCTAAGGAAGGTGTCTCCTTGGCGGGGGTACCCACGCCTAGCTTGATTTTCTCTAAAGAAGGGTATACCCAGGCCCAGGAGACCAAACCTCCTAGGCGTGCCTAAGGAAGGTGTCTCCTTGGCGGGGGTACCCACGCCTAGCTCGATTTTCTCTAAAGAAGGGTATACCCACGCCCAGGAGACCAAACCTCCTAGGCGTGCCTAAGGAAGGTGTCTCCTTGGCGGGGGTACCCACGCCTAGCTCGATTTTCTCTAAAGAAGGGTATACCCACGTCCAGGAGACCAAACCTCCTAGGCGTGCCTAAGGAAGGTGTCTCCTTGGCGGGGGTACCCACGCCTAGCTCGATTTTCTCTAAAGAAGGCTATACCCACGCCCAGGAGACCAAACCCCCTAGGCGTGCCTAAGGAGGGTGTCTCCTTGGCGGGGGTACCCACGCCCAGGAAGCATTTCCAGGGAGAAAGGTCACCCACGCCCAGGAGACCAAACTCCCTAGGCGTGCCTAAGGAGGGTGTCTCCTTGGCGGGGGTACCCACGCCCAGGAAGCATTTCCAGGGACAAAGGTCACCCACGCCCAGGAGACCAAACCCCCTAGGCGTGCCTAAGGAGGGTGTCTCCTTGGCGGGGGTACCCATGCCCAGGAGGCATTTCTTGCCAAGGTGACTTTTTTAAAAGTTAATACTTTAAAAAATTTTTTAAATAATGTTGGGAAATTAAAAAATAATTCCCAAAAAATACCTGTTGGTACATAAAAATTCCTAAATTATTAGGAAAAATTACAAAAAATACCTGTTGGTACATAAAAATTCCTAAATTATTAGGAAAAATTACAAAAAATACCTGTTGGTACATAAAAATTCCTAAATTATTAGGAAAAATTACAAAAAATACCTGTTGGTACATAAAAATTCCTAAAATATTAGGAAAAGTACAGAAAAATACGAGGAAAATTATAGAAATATTTTCTTGACAAGTTGAGCAATAATATATGCTAATAATGCATAAAAACTCTATGAAAGTGCCGAAATTGCTAAAAGCAAGCACAAATTAAAGCCTCGAATAAGGCAAATCGTCGTAAATGTGTAGGTCGCTCCACACTTTACAAGCAAGACGATACTCGTGAAACACTAGTGTAAACCAAAACTCCCATATAAGGGTAGGAAAATTAAGAAGTCCCAGGTAAGGGATAAAAACGACCCCGAGTCTCGATTAAGGCAAATATAACTTCTACGAAAACCTGATCAGTTTTCCTAAGAAGTTGGGGGGCAAATGATATGGGCTGAAAATAAGCCCTAAAGACACATTTAATGTGGCATTAATTAGGCCGAGAATAGTCCAAACGTGGGGCCCACCAGCTGGGCCCAAAACCCTAAATATAATATTAATTTCGTAATTAATATTAAGGGTAATAAACAGCTCAACAAATAATAGTTGGATAAGGATAATATCCCTTTCAAACTTATCCAATAAGGCATCCAATTCAATATGGAAACTGATTCCTACAAGGAATAGATCTAGAACATTCCTCAAAGACTTGTCCATCAAGTCTCCGAATCCTACCATAATTCTAAGGCTTCTCAGCCTATATAAAGGGTCAGACCCCTCACCTCAGAACTACGTTTTATTGGCTTGATTCTCTAATTTACAGAGATACGTAGGCATTCTGTGAGGACCGTTTAAGTCTCGAACGCAGAAGCAGCCATTAAAGCACGAAGCTCACGAACCTTAGCATTAAATATACAAACCCTAGCCGCAATATTTTCAACCTAGTTTTTATTCCACAACAACCATCATCACCCTTGTCTTTCCTATAAGAACTGTCATTAGTAGCATCAGCCTTGCAAGAATCTCTGATGACTATTCCTATTTTCCTCCTCTTAATTGTTTTTATCTCCTCCTTTTTGACATCAGCAACAGTGCCTCCAAGAGTTTCAGTAAGAGAACAAATAAAATTCATTAAAATAGCCTGATTTTCCATGATAGTGACTTGGTTGTCTTCTAACGTTTGAAGTCTTTGATGAACATCTGTTTGAGATTGTTGAACATTCTCAAGAATTTTCTTGTGTGAATACAAATGAACATCAATGTTGAAAGTAGTAATATTCATAGCATCATTGGTAGCCTGAATTGCAGTATCAATACATGCAACTTGAGTAGCAAGACCTTGAACAGACCGATTCACAGAAGAAAAATCAGCATATGAAATATGATGAGAATCAGCACTAAGCTCACTTGCATAAGTAAATTCTGCAATTTCCTTGGCATGAGCTAAAGCTGTAGGATCTGAAATTTCATCTGGATAGATACCATATTTATTAAAGAGTGCTCGTTTGTCCTTGGCCCTTATATTCTCAATCTTTCCAATGTGCTTGATAAGTGTGAAAGAATCAGGATCAGTAGTGAAATGACTATGAACAAGTTCAGTAGAGAACTCTTGATCCCAATAAGTAAATGTCTCCTTCCTTTCAGATTCATCATCAGAATGAACAAATATCGTATCATCAATCTGATTGTAAAAATCAAGATGCAAAGGTGTAGCCTTCTGAAGATCATGATCTCTGTCATTTGCTTGAAGCAATTGAATAAACGTAAAATTCAGAGAATCAATACCCAAAGCATGAGCTTCTACCAAAGTAGTTGGCAATTAAAGTAACCAAATATAGGTTCTGTAACCTTTGCAGATGATGTTGCCTGTGAATCGTGAACTACAGATATAGAATGATATTCAAGTAAAGGTACTTGAGTAGAATGACTTACAGTGACAACCTAAGTATTTGAAACTGAAAAATAATGAATCATAGCCAAATTTCCAATATTACTAACATCCTGACCCTCACCAGTATCCTGTGTGCTAACATCCGTTGTAATAACCCTAACTTTAGAAATGCTACAGTGCTTAAATGAATAGTGATTTTGAGGATTTAGGGAAATGGTATGTAGGTACCCTATAAGTGAAACAGAAAATGAATAATCAGAAACCATATTAGCATCGTACTATGAAAATGAGTTACTCGAAACGATGACGGATTTCAGAAATTCCTGAGTATCGATTTTTAAGATGTTTGATTTCAATTGAGCACTATTGTATTGGATATTAAAGAGTATGGAATATGAAAAGGGAGTATACTTTGAGGAACATGTGAAATTAGGTTAAACCAGGGGATTATTAAGTCAAGGGAATGCCAGAGGAATTTAGATTGTTAAACAATTTAGAACCACTTGGAAATGAGATATTAAATTTGAGGAATTGAGGATTTAATATTTTGGAATTTTATTATATTTGATTTGAGAATTTAGAACAAAAACTACTGAGACAGTGAAACGAACGTTCTAGAAACCGCTGAGACTTTATAACGAGATTAAGCGATCAAGTGAACGAATCATGGGTTAAGGATAATAAATATTAGAAGTATAAGGGAGGATATATTATGAGAGGGAAAGAGGATTGAGAATATAATCCTAGAGAAAAGAGAATGCAACTAGTTTGAGAATGCTTGAGAAATCGGGAGAGCAAATTCTGAAATAAAGAGAATATACCAAGGATATTGGATTTAATATCTACTTGGGGATTTGAACCATCCTAACACATTAATATATTATGTGGGAAAGGATATTATATATACAAGAGATTTACAGAGGAGAAACCACTGAGACAATCACAGAAATCATTAGATGAAGCAAACGACGAGCGAACTTGCACAAAGCCCATCCAAAAGCCCTAAGGCCCTATAAACAAGCCCATGCTTGGCCCAAGCTCTTCAAGGAGCTGCATTTACAAGTTAATTAAGTGAGTGGCTCATGGAATTATGATGGGGCAAGGCTAGAAGAGCAATAAGAACCAAGGGGCAAGGGTACACTAGTCATTGAAAAACAAAATGGAGTAATGTGTTTTAAGCATGACAAGTGGTCCAATAGATTGCTAAAACTTGAACCAATAGATGAGTGACAACCTATTAAGACTAGATGCATCGAATATTAGAGATATATTGTAACACCCCCAGATCCGGGGTCCGGGATCCGGTCGTTACGGTCTCCAATTCTGTCCACAATACTTTAACTTACCTCAACATAAAGTAATTTACATATTTATGACACAACACAACAATATAAAATACACCCGTTATAGTCCCAGAGATGAAATCAGAGTAACAATCAAATTTTATTAAACACATTATGAGTTCTTCCAACCCAAAAGAGTTACAATATGAATACATACTCTTTGCCATACATTTACAAAAGTCATACTAGTCCATATATTTAGTACTGAAAGAATGAATCTATCCTACCAATAGCTTTCTCTTCGGCTCTGGTAGTCTCATCGTCCTCGCCAGCATCGAGTGCGCCTTTTTGCGAATCATCTGGTCTAGCTCTTGTTGTGATATAATAATAAAGCAAGGGTGAGCAATAGCCCACCAACAATAATATTCAACTGAACGATAATATGTAACAGTTCAAAAGTATCTTTCAAACCATATGCCATGCATTTACGGAAATGATGCCAGAATAACATGAACGATGAAGTTACGAGGTAACTCAAAATGCATATATAGGTGGGAATATCTGCTATGTCAAAGATAAGCCAGATATTATCATTTATCATATAAAGAGGAACTTGCAAGGAAAATATTGCAATTCCAGTTATTAACATTTTTCGAAGTCCTACAACCTGAAAGAAGTCTCTTCGATACGTGTTGCGGAAGACACCGTCAACCTGAAAGAAGTCTCTTCGATACGTGTTGCAGGGAATTCCCAATTTGGGAGATGAACCAATACTGGAGTTATCACGCGCCAGCTATCCCACTCCCTGATGATCAGTCGGGGATGGTACAGCCCAATATAGTTTACTACCGGTAGAAGGAAGAACTGACAGCTCCACTTGTCGATTGCCTTTAATAGTAACTCCCTGGCCAATGGTTAGGCCTTGTGATGGACCGCGCGACTCAGCCTCTTACACACGACTCCTAGTTCGAATAAATCCACAGCATTGAAACGTAGAGTTTGACCTCCCTTCCCCAAGTGAAATACTTGTTGATAAGACTCCACAAGTAGTCGTATCTAGTTGGAAAGGAAAATTCACCAAAATTTCCCAAGCTTTTGCTTATTAATGGATATCAACTTGTTCCAACAATCTTACCCCTCGAATGATGAGAAGGTACACACAGACTTAATGAGTCCATAGCAACCAAGTTGCGAGTGAAAAGGATAAATTATGACCGGGAAGTCAACAAGATAAATAACATTTCTCAAGTAGGTTCCCCTATAATATGGAAGTTTGAGCGAGCATTTAAATCCTTTTAAGATAGATTTAAATGAAAAATAAATAGTTGGGAACCTTTCCTTGATAAAATAGTCGTAAAAAGACTCCGAAATATTTTACATAATATTTGGAGGTGAAAGATAATCTCCAAATAATATAAATCATTTTAAAAAGAATTTAAAAGAATAAAATAAATATTCCAAGAATATTTATTAACTCAATAATAATTACGGAATATTATTAAATCATAATATTGCTCGTAAGTAATCCTCGAATGAATATATAGAATTATTTACTAAATAAATCACTCCTTAAATGAATATTCAAAATAATATTCATTAATATTTAGACTCCAATAAGTATTTAAAATAATATTCAATAAATGAGTCAAACTTTAAATGAATATCTGAAAATAATATTCCTTTAATAAATAATCTTCTAAATGAATATCCAAATAATATTCATTTAGTAATCAAAACTTTAAAGGAATATTCAAAATAATATCCCTTAAGTAATTAGAATTTCTAATGAATATTTTAAAATAATAATCATTAAGTACATAAACCTTAAATGAATATTCGAAAGTAATATTCATTTAATAAATAACATTCTAATGAATATCAAAATAATATTCATTAAATAATCAACTCTAAATGAATATTCGAAACTAACATTCATTTAATATCTCTCGATTGAGATAATACTCGAATAACATTCCTCGAAAGATTTCCAAGTAATTGATACTTTATGGAAATATAAATAACGTTTAATAATAACATTCCTCAGATAAATAATAATCTGTCGTTGGAATCCCTCCGGGTTTCCACGACTATCTATATCTCAAAATACCGACTCCCGGTCTATACTAAGAATGAATATCATATGCGCTTCGCTAAGGGTCTTATCAAAACAATCCGGCTTATACCGGATAATTCGTATCTAGTCTATAAGCCAATATCAATTCAGGGAACAGGTATCATAATATAATTTGACAATAGGCATGCATGCTATGGCATATGTAAAATGGCAATCACATATATATAGTATCACAACAACAAGTTCAAAGTTTTGAACACTTGCCTGGTAATCGGGTGTGGGTGGAGATAGTGTGTCCTGGGTCTGCTCGATGATCTATAAACAATCAGAAAATTCGAGATTAACCACTTAACACGTTTTAAAAGTCCAAGTATAACTTCACTTAAATCGAAACACGTTTTCGAATTATCTCGTTATACACCTTTTAGTGTAACTCTTTTTTATTACTGACACGATCCGACATTTGTTCGTTATTACGACATGTCATCATACCCAAACTCGGTATATACTTTAAGTCGTATAAGTTCTAAAGTCGATCGATTACGAACCGAGATTATACCTTGAGTTTTATCGTTCGTTTTCTAAGTGTTTTACCAAAGTTATAACCAAGCGGGTTTTTAGGGGTTCGTTCGCGTTTAACTTTGATTCGAACATTTTTATAAAATCGGAAAACGATCCTTTTGACATGTGGTTTTCTTTCATACCTTCCTTTTGACCTATAGTATTTATTTACCAAGATTCTCCACTGAGTAACATGCCTTACGAGGGTTCAATTGAAGTTACGAACTTTTACTTACGGTTCCGAACCAATTTTAGTAATTTGACTATAACTCCTAAACCGTAAGTCGGAATGTTTCGATTCTCACGCCAAAACGATCTATGGCTCGAGATCTACAACGATCAGTCATAATATTATCAAGGTCAGGAAATTATATTTACTGTCATGCTCGGTTTCTAAGTGTTAACAAAAATTCGGCATTACGACGGCTATATATCGAACGTTCCAAAAATCATACCATTAAAACCAAGCCACACCGAGCATCCATACAACTTTTACACATTTTATTCATCCTCAAATGTCCAAAATCATCTACTTTACCAACATGATCATCATATCTCTTAAATCAAATAATCACTACATAATCATGCTTATAATCATACTAACATCCTAACCATGCTAACAACCATCAAGATCATCCATAAACTTAAAGTAAGAGCTAGAGTTTTGATGAGATATACCTTCTTTGGAGGATGTAGAGACCATAATAATCCTTTACTAGTCCTTAGAACACCTTAATCAAGCTTAACTAACAAGAATCATCAAGCACATAATTATTGATTTTCGGATATGCTATAACGCAGTGGAAAGATCATGAAAAACGAGGTCCTTACCGAGGTTTTTTGGACTAGGCTTCTAAAGGAGAGTTGTAGAGCATCTAACCAGCTTTCCAACAAGCTAAAGAACACCAAATTCCATTGAGTAATGAAGGAGATATGACCGTTTGAAAATCGTCACAAAAACTGTCATGAATCTGGACAGTTTGCTTCTTCAACTTGGGGAGGTGATTTGACTAGGCTATACTCCTTGGATTGCTATGAAATTAGGAGCGAATATTGCCCATGGAGTGAAGAGGCTTTGCTTAAAATTTGGTGATTTTATCATGTATATAAATGGAGATATGAATTTTTATTTCAAGGTAGTTCTTGCTGGGCAGTTTTGAGAAATGGAGTTTCTTTGCTTTGTTGCTTTGTTTTGCTCTCATCCAATGAATTATTGTGGTGTCTTAAGAAAATATCAAGCTTAAAGTAGCTTTATTAAAGTGGTGATGTCATGGATGATGAATTTGGAGAGACATGTGTCTTGTTTTTGTGGTTGGATGAGAAAAGGATGCTAAGTACTAGTTAATCTCTAATGGTTCTAGTTTGTAATGTAACTAGATTGGTTACTAGATATTTATCACTTGCACATGCATGTATCTTGCTTCCTCTGCTTGTTTCTTTGTCCGTTTATTGCTGAATTCATTGATCGTTCGGAGGAATAACTCATTTGTTACTAGTTAGGGTTTTACCGGAAATCGTAATAATATTAGTACTATCATTCTCCATCTTTCTTACTAACTTTCAAATTTATATTCCTTAAATCCCTTCGTTAAATTCTTAAGTCTTTCAATGTCCAGGGAACTCTCGGAGAAAATAAAAGTGCTATTTTTCAGAATCCGACAGCTTTTACATACACTTATTTTCCTCCTGGATCACTAATACGAACTCGGAAATCCGTTCCGAATACTTCTATATAGTGTCATCTCATAATATTCTTACTTCCACCAAAAACACTATTCATTCTTTATTCTTCCTTTATTCCCTATATTTATGACAATGTCCTTGTTCTTTCTCGGGCGGTCCTTAACCCTTTCACGGAACTACTGGACTAATCGTTATCGATCCGGATGACATGAGAATATTCTCCTGCTTGGAATTGCCATATCTTATTCCCCTAGGAGATAGATTATTCTTACCTAAGTTGTCAACCATTAGCATTCTTCATGGCATAAAAACATTTGAATCCAAATCTATTCCTTTCATTCATTATCATCGTAGTCGTAATCACTATTCACTATTACCTCAGTACATAATAAAAAGTTTTAATTATATCCAAATTTTGGGGTTCTTACAGTCTCCCCTCCTTAAAAGGATTCCGTCCCGGAATCAGGTAGGAAGCAAAGAGTCGTTTTCCTGTCGTTCACTTTTTAGCTTCCCGGTCAATTCTTAGTCGTTCTACCCTTTCTCAGCACATCTTCTAGTGCTACAATCCATACTTTATCCTTTTTCCATCAACGTTGCTACTTTTCGTACAACATACTATCCGGGTTATACTCTTACTCAGTCTTATCCTTATTGATACCTGCAGTAACATTGGTATCACTCTCACCCTACGAATTCGGAGGTAACCTCGGTCGTACTGTGCATTTCCTGATCGCTTTAATCTTCGCAATCTCGATCAATATAGAGAAGTGGAAAGATTTATTGAGAGATCACTATGATCAATTGAACATTTGTTATATTGCATAGTTAGTACAGAAGGGGGCCAAGCCTTTAGTACTTGACAAGCAATTAAATAAGTTATGGTATTCCATTTAGACTTCTATCACATAGACAGATAGTCACGTAGCAGTACCTCCCCTCCTTAAAGGGTTGTTCTTCTCAATTCATAAAGAAGATGAATAAAAGAGAAGAAAAGAAAAGAATTCTAAAGGATTATAGAAAGTTTTCATGATTGTAAAATATCATACTCAAAATTTACCTCTAAACTATAGAGGTTCATCAAAGAAGAAAATAATCATAATTATATCCAATACTATTTGATCGCAACCTCATGTGTCAACATATCTTGCTGCTTTGTCCACTATTCTATGGACTTATACTCTGGTTCAACCTTAGCAATGCTCACTTTTGGAAAATCTTTCAACCTCTCAGGTTAAATCTTAGTTTCTCGCTTGACACCATTGTTATTGACATTCCATGTCATGTTACTAGCCCTTTCATATTCATAACAATAACACTATCAGGTGGTCATCCCAAAGGTTTGTTAGAAAACCCATTTATTAATCCATTCATAACATTCCTTGCTTCGCATTCCATAGTTGCTTTTCCAGCCTTTTCTTTATCAATCACATCCTTCTTATTATCTGATTCTTATTCACTTCTATTATTTACCTCCACCGTCATCTCTTTATTGAGGCATCTTTTGCACTGGGCACCTCCTTATTGGTATCCCGTCACATTTATTCTATAATCATCACATTATTTCAATTTAAAACCTCCGAAATGAATCTGGCTGATTTCTTTAACTTAGATCCAATATAATCTTCTTCTGCCAAACTTGTTTCTCATCACTTGTTCTTTTCTACACGTGATTTTCCACAGGTTGTTCTTCGTAAGTCAGACCAGCTCGTATATCTACCTGCTCGTACTCTTATCATCTGTCGGGCATCTGCATTTTGCTGGCGTAGCCTTGCCACATGAAACACGTTACGATCATATTATGAGTTTTGGGGGTGGAGCTGGCTCGAATGCCATCTTCCGAACACTTTCAAACTCTCAGATGGCCCAATAATTCTCGGGCTCAACTGCCCTTCTTCTCTCCAAGTCTCATTAATTCTTTCCACGGGAATACCTTTAGCATCATGAATCATCAACCTCCTATTCTCTATCTTGTTTGCGCAGAAATACACTAACACAAACTTCCTTTTCATTCATCAACATGCCATTTAGTTTATCAATAGCAGCACTTTATTTATCTTTACGTTGTCATCTACTTTCTTAGAAGAATCACTATCGCTAATTGTTTACGTAGTGCATTAATAGCTAACCATACGGGTTTCAAATCCTTTAGGGAGAAAAAGGTAATCCCTATTCCTTATCCATAAGGAACACTTCCTGAACTTGATGTAGATAAAATTACAGAAGAGTTTCAAGCATCGCAGCTATGTCCGGTTGATGAAACTATCACTCATGCATCTTCCATAAAAGACTGGAAACTTAACGGTTTACTTCGTCAATTTTGTATCATGGTCCTGGTTTGCCTCAGAACGGGATCTTCTAAGGTGTGTAGTTCGCTTAAGACGATATCGGGAATCGAATCTTTACTTAAACTATTATTACCGTCGATTCTTGCAAAGTCATCAGAAGGAATGTAATTTCCTCCACTCCGATATGACCTTCAAGGTCCTTATAAATATCATTTTGTTTCTTTGGTATGAACATTTGTAATTATTCCTCTATACTTAGACTATCGGCCACCTCATTGGCCTTTCCTGATAATAATAATTTCGTGTAATCCATGTTCTCTGGATACATTCCAATTCAAATTTTTCTATCTTATTCTTATCACTGTTGGGTGAAAGCATTCTCCCTCAAGCTCTGCTGAAGGAGAAAAATATATCTATAAGTCTTTTTCCATAAGTCATTGCTTCCACCTACCCGTGGGAAATTTATCACATTTATTCCCAATCCTACTTAGGATACTTCTTTTCTTAGTTCTTTCCTTATCTTAGGATAATCTCAACCTTTATAGGTTCAATCCATACTTCCTCAGGGTTTCATACATGCCTCATCTGGCATTATTGTTACTATGTCATACATTCCTTACCAAACTTCCATTTTGAAGTTCGGAATATTACCTTTTTCCTTGTAAGGTTTCTTAGGTCATCCTCATCATTCCTCCTGTATTTTCTGGGTACAGGGTATATCAAAACGTCATTGATCAATACTCTAATAATTCTATCTATGTTCTTTCCAGAACTCTTTTTAATAATCCTTACCGGTCATTGTTGCCTTAGCAAGTCCAACTCATATCATCTGAATTCACAATGTCTTTATTAGGGTTAATGCCATCCTTTGTGCATTCCTCAGGGTTTGTTTTAATTTATGGATATCCTATCCTTAATTCAACTTCCAGGGAATTCTTGCATCCTATAATTGGCAATCAGATCATGTATCCTTAATAAGGGTCCTTTTAACTGCAATGAGATGTGGTTCCCTGGGTTTTGCCTGAAATCTTGCACATAGACAGGTTGCATACATGATATCTGGTCTACTTAGATATAAGAGTGAGCCAATCATACCTCTGTAGTTAGTTACATCTACTTCAGTACCTTGATCAGGATCAAGTTTTGTAGCTGTAGCAATAGGAGTTGAAGCAGTAGAACTGTCTTGCATGTTAAACTTCTTTAACAAATTCTTTGTGTACTTTGACAGATTGACAAAAATCCCAACATCAGTTTATTTAACTTGCAGACCTAAGAAATAGCTCGTTTCTCCCATCATGCTCATTTGATATCTAGACTGCATTATCTTTGAAAACTTCTCATAAAGCTTTGAATTAGTTGACCCAAATATGATATCATCAACATAAATTTGAACTAACAGCAAGTCCTTACCATGATTCAAATAAAACAAGGTTTTATCAATTGTACCTCTTTTGAATCCACTTTCCAGTAGGAATTGAGCCAGAGTTTCATACCAGGCTCTTGGAGCTTGCTTTAGTCCATAAAGTGCTTTATCCAGTCTGTAGACATGATCTAGATATTTAGGATCAATGAAACCAGGAGGTTGCTCAACATATACCTCCTCTTCCAATTCTTCATTGAGAAAAGCACTTTTTACATCCATCTGGAAAACCTTGAACTTCTTGTGGGTTGCATATGCAAGAAAAATCCTGATGGCTTCTAGCCTTGCAACAGGAGCAAAAAGTCTAATTATAGTCTATTCCTTCATGTTGAGAATACCCCTTTGCAACTAGCCTTGCTTTATTCCTTACAATGGTACCATCTGAATCTGTCTTGTTTCTAAACACCCATTTTGTACCCACAATTGACCTGCCTTTTGGTCTTGGTACAAGTTTCCAGACTTCATTTCTTTCAAATTCATTCAGTTCTTCTTACATTGCTGTAACCCAATCAGCATCCTTGAGTGCATCTTCAACTTTCTTAGTCTCCTCCATTGATAGAAAGTTATGATAAAAAAATTCATTTTGAGTTGCACTTATGGTTTTAACACCTACATCAGGATTCCCAATAATTAAATCAGGAGTATGACTTTTAGTCCATTTCTTAGCTGATGGTAAATCATTTCTTGAATTTGATGCTCCTCCTTGATTGGTGTTATCTTCAAAAGAACTAGAATTATTAGAAGCTCCCCCTGAGATAGTGCTATCTCCTCTTGAAGTACTATCAGGATTATCACTTGAATTTGTTTCTGATGAACCTCCTTCTTATGCTTGAGTTGAATCAGTATTGATGGTGTCTTGATGTTGCTCCCCCTCAACATTTGCATTATTGGCCTCACCATCGGTACTTGGTGCATCATCAGGAATGGGTGGATCGTCAGTGTAACATCCCAAAATCCGGGGTACAGATCTGGGACCACTAACCACAAACAATAATATACAACCCTGGATATAAACAACATATAATAATAAAAACCCCTGAACCAAGATCGCATACAGGTTATGGTATGAAACAAACTATCGAATTATAAATTTTACAACCAATCTCAGAATAAACTGCTATACAAGTGTTATAAATACATGAGATTTCTATCTATCTAAATGTCCCACCTTGACCAATTCCCAACCACTATCTGATGAGATTTCATAACTCGATCGTCTCCTCTCGCTTCTGGAAAGCAACACCATTGACCATTACTAGGTCCACTAATCCTCTCTATTAACTGAAGAAAACAAACAAGCAAGAGTGAGCCAACAATGCTCAACAAGTGCAGTGGTGATAACAATTTCAATAACGATAACAAATCTGATAAACAAAGGGGTTTCATTTCATTCTATGAAAGAATTAGTTATATTTACTTTTAGATTGCCACGAGGGCCAACAATTCACATTAATAAGGTGCATCAGAAACTAGAACTGATAAGAATTCCGATATCCAAATGTTATTAAAACAGACTTCCAACGAGTCAAGAACTAAACATCTCAATCTCAGAGTATAGATTAGAATTGGATTTTTATTTATTTTAAAAAAAACAATAAGGTTAGGCTGCTGATCAGTCACGCACTAACCCCGGACAAACGCACACAGCAATGTCCTTAATTGGATCCATGGCACACATTGGCCTTAACTTCCGACCATAATATGGTCTCACCCCGAAGGGTTTTATGCCCCAAGGGCCACTTTTAAAAAAAACATTTCCAATTCTATATCACCCACAATAGGTGTCGGGACAATCGACAACCTTTGCCAACCAATAACTGGAAACTCACGTTCCTGAATAATGACTTATGATTAATAGTCAATGAGGATAGAATAATATCTGCTAGTATCAATGAGTTCGATACGATACAGGGGAATAACCAAATAATCACAATCTTTAACAACTACCGACAAGTTCGGTAATAAGTGGGGTGGAGAATATAAAGAACAGCAGTTAAATAAATATCGACAAGATAAATATAAATAAATGGGGACATAACATCATTAAATTGATTGAAGAGATAATCAACTAGAGCAACAATAGAAGATATAAACCGCGACAAGATTATCATCACTTGAAATTCTAAGTTAGAGCAGGGACATAATGGAGCACTACAAATTTATAAAATCTTTCAACGCGCAATAAGGTTTGATTTCACATAAGCGAGTAAAACAGCTTAAACGATTATTTGTGAAAAGATAGTTTTAGGAAAATAAATTTTCAAATCATTTTGAAGAAATCATTTTAAGAAGAAAGGGGTTCTCTCGTGAAATTATGCTAAAACCAGAAATTTCAGTAACAGGTATTTGTAGATGTTTAAAACATGGATTCTTCCTAATTAGAGAGCCTTTTAACATTTTTAAAAAGATAAAAGAAAAGTCTTCCACTAAGGAAGCTTTAACATCCCTTGGATGAAATAATTTGCAGAAAAAAGGATATTGGTATGGTCCTTTGAAAAATTTGATGCTTGCTCTGGATGGGGAGAATTAACTATATAGCGCAAATTGAAAGAGTGCATCACTTTCTAAACATGCTTGACCATTCTATATTATTCAACCAAGAAATTGAGTTGCATCACTTGAAAAATAAGTGACTAGCAATAACACTTGCCTCGATATACGAAGTTCTCGATCCTAACATTGATCCTCGACCCAATTTCATATCAGCCTTTACTTGCTAGCCTTTTATTTGGCTTTACTTCCATTTGTACTTCGTAACTCACCACTTTCACATCAATTCACCCGTTGGCTTTAATACTTGTCCTCATGTTCGTCTTTCCATTTTCCCACGCACTACTCTTGGCTATGACTCCTATTCAAACGTTTACAAGGTTGGATACTATTTCAGTATGAACTTAAGGAAAACCTTATTGTTTGCTCTATTCTACCCATACGCGTCCTTTAACGCTTATACACATATCATATATAAACATGTATAATTATATTCACAAAATAGCCTTAGTATAACCAACTAGGTCAAATATACACTTCACATAAACACTTAACACAGATGGCCATCTAGTACTTAAATATTAACCAGTGGCAAACACTTCAAAATAATACCACAACTCAATTCTTCACATCAACTAATACATATCTACATAGACCTTTAGAAATCATAACATACTTTCAAATCATCGAAATTAAATAGATTTTAAATAGATTTGCAGGGGAATTTTAGAAAATTTCGGCATGAAGTATTCGTAAATAGGACTATTCCCCTATTTTTCAATTCAACCATTTACCAACCAAATTATATGAAAATAGAGCTACCTCAACTTGTAGCAACATAAAAGTAAACATATAAGAAAAGTACCCGCCCAGACATGCGGCACATAGCACATAAGGAATTCTGCCTCGACATGCAGTAAACACATAATAATTTATATTAGCATTAACTACTACTTACGCTACATCAATAATCCTATCACTCACGCATTTTAATGATACACGTGACACACAATTATTGACATTCGTAAGCCCTAGGGAACAACCCCTAGCATTAACTATTACTTACGCTATATCAATGATCACATCACTCAAGTATATTAATTATACTCGTGATAGTTAATCATTGATATTCGTAAGCCCGAAGAACTAGTTGAAGAGAATTACACAAGTCCTTAAATATTGACACTAAGACTTGTGATCTCATTGCAACTCCTCGCAGATAAACACATAATAAAATGAATCTAACAATTAATCTTTGATAAATAACATTTTAAAACCATACAATTAGGTATTAAATTCTTATTTTAAGAAAACTTTGTGAATTAGCCTTTTTGTAAGTTGGACTATCCCGGGGTCACAACCCCTCAATTTTAATCAAAACTAAATAAAGACATACCACATAGCCTCTAGGGCAAGTGGTACTTTCAGAATTCACCACATTAACATCTACCAAATATAAGGTTTAATTAATTATAAAATACTAAGTCAAAACCATTTTGATCATACGTTTAACTCATCACCATGTAATTGAAAAGTATAGCATTTAACAGATAATATGACTCGACCTATAACATTTAGCACATAGACATTTATAACTAATATAACCACATAACTCCACATATTATATGACAACTAATAATTACCCACTAACATAAAAAAACTAAAACAAATTATCCAACTCGACATATATCCAAAATCCCCAAATTCCACTTCCGAAATTATTACACAATAATAACAATTAGAAACTAAATATCACCAAAACATATAATCGAACCCACAATTAATTAACAATAAAAATCGCTAAACTCGAACATATATCGAATTCACCATTAATCTCAATAATTATAATTAACAACTAACAATAATAATTAACTACATTCTCTGAATTAATTCACAAAAACATAATAATACCCACAATTTACAACTTTAATCTAATTACAAAAATCAACATATGTAACTTGCAATTTAACTCAAATTAAATTACAACAATTAAATAATTAAAATACGAAAGTATACCATTACGGTTCGATCCGACCCACCGAAAATCTCCCCCTTTCTCTTCTACGCTGCTCCCTCTCCCCCCCCCCGCTCTCTCTCTCTCTCTCTCTCTCTCTCTCTCTCTCTCTCTCTCTCTCTCTCTCTCGGCTACAACATCACCCACGCAGTCTACCACGAAGCACACCATTTCCTTCCTCCTCCCCGTTGCTGTCTGCATACCACCATCACCACCACCGCTCGATGGTGGCTCTCCGGCCGCGCCTCCTCCGTACAACTCACCACGCCGCGCCATACATACACCAGACACACAGTTCCACACACTCACACACACACATGTATGTATATATATATATAACCCAATTGATTCAACAATCCAAAACCCCCAATTTCTAAATTAAGAACCCTAATTTCCTCTCCATTTTCCCCCAATTCTCTCTCCCCGATATATCTTTCTATCGGCTGTGTTCTCTCTAATTGGGCTTGGCCCAATTCCCTTTTTAATAACTACTAACAATACTTCTCGGGCCCAATTATACACTAATAAATGACTTCTATAAATCACAATTAAATAGAACATTCATAAAATTACACTTTTCATTTTTTTTAAATAAAGAATATAAAATTACGAGCACACATATATTTTTAAAATATTTTTCGGATAAAAAATGAATTAAATATGAATTTTTACAAATTTTGATCCTTTAAATACAATAAAATTCTTAAAATCATTTTAAAATACCACAACACCCAAATTAATCCACCCAACAATTTTAAAAACTCAATAAATATATAAAGATAATATTTCAAGAGATTTCATGATTTTTAATTCCTCCGATAATTTTATAAAATTGACAGAGGATCAAAAATGCATGATTTAAACATATTTAAATCCTCTAAAATACAAATAAAAATGCACCGACCTTCACAGCCTACCCAAATCATCATATAATCACATAAACACAATTTCACATAATATAATTTATAATTTATATAAAATAAATAATTCTAAATTCGAAATTTCTAGGGCGTTATAGTCAGGATCTGATAGGATATCAATATCTGATACAGATTCATCAGAATTCTTGGTAGCTTCATTTGCAAAAGTCAAGCTATCATGTGAGTCTTCAGCAATTCCTGTTATCTTCTTATCATCAAAAGATACATTGATAGACTCCATGACTGTCTTTGTTCTTAGATTGTAAACTTTAAAGGCTCTTGAAGTTGGATCGCCAATAAAGGTGCCCTCATCAGCTTTAGTCTCAAATTTTCCTAGTTGTTCAGGATGAGGTCTTAGAACAAAACACTTGCAACCAAGCACATGCAGGTGCTTCAGACTTGACTTCTTTTCTTTAATCATTTGATAAGGAGTCACACCATGTCTGTTGATTAAAGTAATGTTCTGAGTATAGCATGTTGTGTTGACTGCTTCTGCCCAGAAATATGTAGGTAAATTAGCTTCCTCCAACATAGTTTTGCCAACTTCAAATAGAGTTCTGTTCTTTCTTTTAACTACTCCATTTTGCTGGGGTGTGCTAGGAGCAGAGAATTGTTGAACTATTCCTTTGTATTTGCAGAACTCTTCCGTTATTGAATTTTTTAATTCAGTTCCATTAACACTTCTTAGAATCTTGACTTTATGCTTTGTGCCAGTTTCAATGAGTCTCACATGGTCCAAAAGTATCTCAGCACCTTCATCTTTTCTGTGCAGAAAATATACCCAGGTAAATCTAGTATATTCATCAACAATGACTAGAGTACACCTTTTCTTACTGATGGACATCATGTTGACTGGTCCAAACAAGTCAAGGTGGAGCATGTGATATGGTTCATCAATTGAGGATTCAGTTTTACTCTTGAATGAAGTCCTTCTCTGTTTAGCCTTCTGACAAGCATCACAGAGTCCATCAGGAGTATACAATGCTTTTGGTAATCCTCTTACCAAATCTTTCTTAACCAACTCATTGAAGTTGTTGAATTTAAGATGAAAAAGCTTCTTGTGCCAATTCCAAATTTCATCTACTGAGGCTTTACTGATGAGACTTGTGGAGGGACCATCAGTATTGGTGTAGATGTTGGCTTCATAAATGTTACCATGTCTTTGACCAGTCAAATCAACTTTTCCTGATGCCTTGTTGATTACTTCAAAATGAGAATTATAGAAGTTGACATGATAACCTCTGTCTGTGATTTGACTAACACTAAGTAGATTGTGTTTGAGTCCTTTCACCAGAGCTACTTTTTCAATGAAGACATTTCCAATGATTATATTACCATATCCTAAAGTTGTCCACTATTGGCATCTCCATAAGACACAGTTGGGCAAGCTTTCTCCTCAAATTCTGATAGCAGGGATTTGTTTCCAGTCATATGTATAGAGCATCCACTATCCATGACTAACACATTTTTCTTTTTACCCTACAATTAGAAACACAGAAAACTTAGTTAGAATTTTTAAGAACCCACACTTGTTGGGTTCTATTTGCATGCAATGTAACATTTTTAGCAGCAGAAGTCTTTTTGACAAAGGCAGTCCTTTCAGGATTGAATCCATTAGAATTTGCCTTGTCAGTATCATATTTAGTAAATGTATGCTTTTTATTTACATTCTTAGCTTTACCGGAAATTGTACTTTTATTGAATTTAGGCAAAGGCTCATAATAATTGTACTACAAATTATGGTATTCTTCACATGTGTAAATAGAATTCCATTTACTACCACAATGAAAATAGGGAATCTGAGGTTTATAAAATACTGATCTATTCCTAATGTTAGACTTAGGAATAGCAGTTTTCTTCTTTTTATTCTTCTTGTCAATAGCAAGATGATTAGAATTACCACAGTTAAAGCATACTTTTCTAAGTGCATTTGGAATATACTTATAATTATTCTCTTTGTTTATTCCAACCTTACCATTTCTGTTTCTCTTAGCAGTAGCTATTTTCTTTCTATCTATGACTTCACAGATTCTCTCTCTCATTTGTGTCTTAGACAAAAGACCTACATTTTTAGGATTTTTCTTCTTAACAGTTTTAGACATACTCTCTGTATTTTGTTTAGTAGAAGTTGATCCCTTTTCAGTAACTGAATTGGAATCTTTACTATATACAAATTTGACAGGTTTAATGTTGGATTTGTTGTTGTCTATAACATGTCTGTGGATCTTTGAATTTGCCTTATCATTCACTACAAATTTCTGTTTTAGTTTCTGATCATTTTCGGCCTTATAACCTAGACATTTTTTCAAGTTTTTATCAGTAATTATTCCATGTGTTTTCTTTCCGGAGTGTGTCCGGGTTCTGAGTTTCTCATTAGCCTCTTCAAGTTCTTTTTCAAGTGCAGCACATCTAAACTCCATTTCTAGTTTCATGTGCCTAGCTTTATCACATTCATTTTGTACTTCTTACATAAAGAGTAACTCAGCTTCTAGATGATCATTTCTCTTAGACAATTTTGACATCTCATATATGATTCCAACATTTTCAAGTGATTGACTTCTAAAGCTAATATGCAGAGACTTTAGAAATGATCTTAACTCAGAAATATTATCAGTATCAAAATCAAAAACAGTTTCAGGTACCTTATTATCAGAAGCAGCAATCTCATCAACATTTACCATCAATGCATAGTTCACCTTTTCCTTTTCAGATTCTAAGGAAGAGTCCATCCAAGCCTTGCTTGATGAGATAAGAGTTTTGGTCTTGGCCTTTTTGCATTCAGTTGCATAGTGACCCATTCCATCACAGTTGTAGCATTTGACCTTTGACTTATCAAACTTGCTGCCTTTGCCTTCATTCTTCTTGTACCTGTTCTTGTCAGCATTGAAAGGTTTCTTCTAAAATTTGCCTTGTCTTCTAGCCTTTCTGAACTTCATCTTCTTGAAGCCTTCGACTATCATAGCAACCATTTCCATCATGTCAGAATCAGTAGAATCATCATCAGTATCATTATCAGTATTGGCATCAGGATCTGATGATGAGTCATCAGTATTTGACTCAACAATTCTACTTCTTCTGCTTCAAACCTACACAGCTTTTCCCTTTGATTTTGACTCAGCATTTAAAGCAACAACCTTTGCTTTGTTGCTCTTCTTGTTCTTTCTCTGTTGAACCTCAAGATCATGAGTTCTAAGCATTCCATACACCTCATCAAGAGACACAGCATTGAGATCATACTGGTGTCTAATGATAGATGTTTGAGTATCCCATTCCTCAAGTAAAGCTCTCAGAAGCTTGGTGTTCAAATCCTCTAGATCATACTCTTTGCCTACTAGGGATAGATTATATAGTAGTTTCAGAAATCTATCATACAAATCAGTAAGGCTCTCATCAGATTTAACATCAAACTGTTCATATTCTTGAATCAACAGAGCCCTTCTGTTCCTTTTGATAGATTCAGTGCCCTAGCATTGAGTTTCTAGAGTTTCCCAAATCTCCTTAGCAGTTTTACATGCTATCACTCTGTTTGACATGACAACATCAAGGCTATTATGAAGGATATTCTTCACCTTTGCATCTCTGAGTACTTCAGCCTTTTCCTCATGAGTCCATTCAGCCTTAGTCTTCTGAACATAGTGTTTAGGCACAGTCTCTTTTCTAGCAACCAGTCTCTTAGGAATATATGGACCATCATATATCCTATCCAGATAGTTAGGATTAGTGGCCTCCAGATACATCAACATCTTTACCTTCCATGTAGGGTACTCAGACTTTTTGAGGACAGGGATTTTAATGCTTTCATACTTGCTCGTCGACATCTTAAGATCGTTTCTGATTGTTATTAATCAGTTTGCTCTGATACCAATTGTTACCCAGTAATGAACAATTGTAGAAGGGGGGTTGAATACAATTGTATAAGATTTTCGACTTTAAAAGAAATGATAACACAAGTATGAATAAATAACAGCTTTAACTCTGATATAAAACTGTTACAAACTCTCTCAAGAAATTTGATGCTCTTGAGAGCTGCTAGGTTATAAGATATCTCGTGTAAGCGATTACACTAATGTAAAACCTAAACTGTGTTTATATACATCACACAGCTACTCTATCAATTACAAGATATGTCAAATCAATTAACAACTGTTTACAATACATATCTTACAATAGTAGGAAAAAGGACCTATATCGTCGGTCAAGTGTCGTAGTATATGTAGGCGACACTATAGGTATGGGTCTGTAGCGTCAGTTATTTAGGCGACACTTAAAATAGTTATAAGCATCGGTTAACTGAAATGCCGACGCTATAGGTATAGTCGTAAGCGTCTGTTAACTGAAACGCCGACGCTATAAGTAAAGGCATAAGCGTCGGTTACCTGAAACACCGATACTATAGGTATAGGCATAAGCGTCGGTTACCTAAAGAACCGACGCTCAAATTCAGGTTATAAGCATCGGTTGCCTAAAGAGCCGACACTTAAAGTTAGGTTATAAGCGTCGGTTGCCTAAAGAACCGATGCTTAAAGTCAATTTTTTTTTAAAAAAAATAAAATTGCAATTTTAGTAACCTTTACCTCATACCAAAAAATACCACATTATAGCATATAACAATTGCAATTATCCCATGCCAACAAATATCAGATTTATTATCTAAAAAACTAATCTCAAACAACAAAAGAGAAGAGACCACATTCAATCTTAATAATAATAGAAAATGTCACATAACCATTCTCTACATCAATTTAATCACCACCAAGTACACATACAATTGAACACCATTAAGAAAAAGTAGTGTTCCTGCATTTTACTAACAATCCTGATAACATGAATCTAACATTTACTAAACTTCCTGCCCAAGCCAATAATTCCTTTATGGTTCTCTTTATATTCTTGGCAATAGTAAACCCATGACCTCTATCTCCATTCTCCAACAGGTATATATATAGAACTAGGCTGACTTCTTTGTGAGCGTTGGATCCAACATGTTCAATGATAATTAATATTTGGTATCAGCCTATCAGGGAACCAGTCGAGTTGCAGATGTGTTAAAACCTTTCTAAAAAACATTACACAAGTTTAACATGTCAGTCCTTTCCGTTTCTACACCAAAATCCATTACGAATAAAACAACTGACAGTAAAAGCATAGATGTAAAGACGCTTCAAAAATTTAAAGGCTGTAAAAGCATACCCGAGATAACCAATAGCACAGATATTGAAAGTGCAACCAGAGAAGATGCTTCAAACATTTAAACGCACGCACAAAAATTTCGTATCGGACAGTAACATGAAGTATCTGTTGCAACAGCTGAACACAACAAAAACTCATGGAGGGATGCAACAAAGGCTAATAGTGAGAAAATGTCATAAATATAGACCTAGAAAATGACCGTGGAACAATTTTCATTGATAACAAATAAAGAAACAAGAAACACAGACACACAGGTAGGATAAAATCTAACAAGGTTTTTATACTAGACTAATCATCAAACTGGAATTTAGAAGAAAAAAAATGGAGTGAGGACTCAAGCACTTGCTACTGTTATTCCTAATTACATGTAATCACAGATTATTGACTCATGTCAACTTAGTTAATAAGTCATCTTTCTGTAGAACAACACCAAAAATGGAGTCAGCTTCATTTCGACAACTTCACAGGGCCAAAGGCTAACACCAAAATGGTATATACACACATTTCAGCCAAGCACTAGTTAGAAAGTTGCGCAGAATATTATGGCACAAACCCGAGCAAGTGTAGAAGCGAAAAGATCACAAACATGCCCTTGGCGGATAAGCTGCTTTACTATTAGAAACCTGCAATTGATTCCATTGTTTACTACAAATAATCATAGTTAATGCATAGGAATAAAATCTCTGAACCATTGTGTTGACAAGTGAAAAAGAAACCTAGACCTAATAAATAACTATTTTCCTCAGATCGACTGGGTAGTGTAAAATGGGATATGTTCAGAATGATAGTTTTATCACTGAAAGACTATAGGTGATCGACCACGATACAGAACAGGGGCACTAGTCTCTGTTTTGGTTCAGGTCATCATAAATATTAATAATGTGATACAAAAGAAGTGAGCAACCGACCAGAGCACAACTAATCTTATATGAATAGAACGATATTAACATATAATAACTACAAAAACAAGGATTAGTAATTGTAAGAGGTGGGACAATAACCCGGATGCTGATGCGTTTCTATATATAACATTTGAAAAACTACATGAGCAGCCTTAGCTTTCTCTTGATGTTTCTCATGGTAGAACTGCAACAGACTAGAAGAGTTTTTAAAGGCTCTTAACTTAAGTTCATTCTCTGCAATTTCTTCCCTAAGGGCCTTTTCAACTTGATTAGTACACATAACCTTATTCTCAAGATGTTTAATTTCTTTCTTAAGGTTTTCTACATGGATAGTAATTAATTCTAGTTCCTCATTTCTCATATTTAACAATTCATTTCTAGCATACAGTATGACAATTTCCTCATTAGCAGCATTCATACTAGTATGAATGTTAAACACCTCAACAAGTAATTGTTCAACAACTTGCTTATATTCAGAGATAGACATGTCTATGGTGGTGAGAGATTGTACCTGAGGGTTGGACGAAGATTCTTCTTCTTTGGAATTGGCCATCAAGGCATAGTTGCAGTGATCTTCTTCATCAGTGTCAGCATCATCCCAACACTTCCCTTCAGCTATGTAGGCCTTGCCTGGTGTTTGCTTTCTAAGAAGGGCTCATACTTAACTTCAAGCTCCAAAAATTCCTTGTCCTTCTTTTTAGGTTTCTTGCATTCACTAGCAAAATGTCCTAGGTCATTGCATCGATAACATCTAACGAATGACCTTTCCACATAACCAATTTTGATTTTTGTTGAGTATTGAATACAGTAAAAGAATACAGAGGGGGGGGGGTGAATGGATTCTTGAACTTTTCTTCGTTCTTGAATCTTTGCAGCAAGATAAGTGATGAGTGTGTGAGATATGAAGATGCGGATAATTAAAGACAAACACAACACAATATCACTTTAATCTAATATCTTATTAGATTAAGATTTTGCTACAATCTGTGAATACAAATGATAGTATTCTCAGCTTCGTTTTTCTCAGAGAGATATTTTCTGGGTATTTGAGAAACTTCAACACCTTAACAGCTAAGGAAGTGAGGCTGTATCCTTATAGACATGGATACACCCACTTACTACAAATGAGGTAGGTAAAACAAAAACACTTTCCAGTCTGTCTATCTCATTTTAGTAAGAGTCCAAACGGCTACAGATTTGACTTTGAAAAGCCTGTTTAGATCCACTTCTTCAGCTCCTTGTCCCTTGTCTTATCTCTCCAAGCTTCTTTGTAGGCTTTCCAGCATGCTTTATAGGACAGAGTCAAATAAAGTATCCTGGCTTGTTGTAGGTTTCTGACTTGTACAATTCTTCAGTATTTTGTCCTCAAGAATGTATTCGAGAAGTGACTAAGTGAGTGATTCGAGAACTGGAGTTGACTTGATCGATAACTCTGAGTTCTCGAATAGTGTTATCTTGACATATCGAATCACTTCTCGAATAGCTCTTTTCTCTGGGACTCCTTGAGATATCGAATAGAGCATTTTGACATATCGAATCCCTGAGATATCGAATAGCATATTGAGTCTTTGAGATATCGAATGTAGCATTGACTTGTTGACCCTTTGAGAACTCGAACTGTTGACTCCTTGAGTTCTCGAACCGTGTAATGGACATATCGAATCCCTGAGATATCGAATAGCATATTGAGAGATATCGAATAGTGTCTTCTGAGATATCGAACTCCAGACTTCTCGAATGCTAGACTTCTCGAATAAACAAATGTACTTCTCGAATTAGTACTTAGGCAATTTCTTCATTTCTTCAATTCTTCAAATCCCAACTGTGATTATTTGACAGTCTTCATTTCCTTGCTTGAGGCATGAACCTTAGAACTTCTTTCAAGCTTTATTCTTGACTTAGTAGGTACAGTTACACAGATAGAATTTGATGCCTATTACATAGTACAAACAAGTAGAAACTCTACAACTAGAGGTTCCCTCAGTTAAGAGGTCATGTAGGTAATGCATAGCATTACGAACCACTTGGGCTTGTTATTAGATGTATTCAGGCATGCCTCTGTGACTAACAATCTCCCCCAAATTGTGAGTAAGACCCTTAGTCACAATTTCATGTCTGATAACAAGCCTAACATACATAAAGATAAAACTTGACAGTACAGGTATGAATTTCCATTAGCAATTTGGATAGAACTACAGAGTGAGCAATCTTACAGCCTATGATGAAGAACTAGCCATTGTCTTTTGATTCCCTTTCCATAGCTTTGGCTTGAAATTCATCATATTCTTTCTCTCTTCTTTCTTTCTCCTTCCTTGTATTCTCATCCATAGCTTTTATTATTTCTGCCATAGCATCCAATTCTTCAAGCAAAATTGAGTCTTTGAAATCTTCAAGTACTGGTTCCAGAATATTTGCAGGATAGTGGTTGAGTAGATTCATTCTGATGTTGACTTGATTTCCATTTCTCCTCCTATACTTTACCATGTAGGGATTGAACTGAACTCTACACAAACCCTTTTTCCTCAGCTTTTCTGCTTCACTTTCCAGTCTCTCAATTTCTCTCTCTCTTGCCAGCCATTTCTCAAAACACCCTTTTCTGACTTTTTCCTCATGATCTCTCTTCATTTTCACAAAATCAATTAGCTCCAGCTTCCATACTCTCTCTACTTTATCTTCTGAGCTCAACAGTGCAATGATTCTCTCTATGTCATATAGCTTGCCCCAGTGTTGACATCCTCCTTGTTTGAATTTCTTCTCCCTTCCATCAGAATATTTAATCTCAAGGCAATTATCAACAATGGCAACATGATAGATTCTTTGAGCTTGCAAAAATTGCAGTTGGTCTACATCATAATCTTCATCTAGTGGTTGGAGTTTTAGGCCTGGATAGATTGTCAGGGTTTTTGATATGGTTGGCTTTGATTTCCTTGCAGCTTGCTTGAACTTGATTCTTTTTACATGATTACTTGGCAGCAGTATGTGACCTTTGTTTGTAGACCATTGTAGTATTCCATTAGCAGTTTGCTTTTTGAAACATACAGATGGTTTCTTGACTTGAATCTTCTTCTCTTCTTGAGGTGGCAAGACAGTTGCAGAAGCCATAGATGCAAATTTTGAAAGGTCACTACTGGCAGCATTCACCCTAGACTTAGAGTCTTGCGTTGTGGTGAGGTTACTGTCAGCAATGCCTGAGGCTTGCTGTCTTCCACTTTTCCTCTCAGAGCCTTTACCTTGATCATCATCATTCTTCCTCTTCTCATCATCCTTTTTCTTCTTCTTGTCTTCATCACCCTTATTACTCCTGTGATGTCTTCCCCTTCCGTCACTTTTATCTTCATCCTTGTCTTGATCTTTGCTTGGGTTGAACTTAGCAGTCTCAGATACAATGCCAGTTGCAATATATGACCTGAGATAAGATATAGCTTCTAATTCTTCTGCTGTTCTTGATCCCTTCTTCTTGATCAGTTTCTCAATGATGGCTATGATGAGATTTTTATTTTGAGGAGTTAGATGCTTAGGAATGACCAGCTGCTTGATATCTTCAATTCTTGTTCCAGCCTGGTAGATAATAGTTCTAGGATCTGTGAAAACTTCAGGTAGCCTTGAAGGTTGACCATTCCTCAAGTCATCATGAAGACTCTTGTTGTTCTCATTTCCCTTCTCAATTAGTCCAAGGAGCACATTCACTTCTGAGTGCTTTAGACTCTGTAGAGTATTGATGGTTAAGTGCCATATCTTGTTCTTTCCTACCATCAATATCTCCTTGAGCCATAGATCATTAAGCCTCCTTGGTACTACAGTGAGACAGTCAATCTGACTCTTCAAACTCTCATGATATAGCAGAGCATCACCAGCCTGTTCTCTAGAGACTTTCAGAAACTCCAAGAGTGCATCATCATGATAGACATTTGAGTTTGCAATTTCTTGTAGCTTGGCCTCAGTGACCACCTTCACTTCTACTGGCTTGGCACTCTTAGATATTGAGATTCGAGGCTTGTCAGATGGCATACTCCCCGCAACCACTGTGGTTGTGATAGACTGCCTTTGACCATCAGGAGTAGTGATGTGCACAGTTGGTAGAGTGACAACTGGCAGAGAAGTGGGAGGCTCATCAACTTTGTCCTTTCCTTTTCCAGGCACATGAGTAGTAGATTTCAAAGTTCTCTGATGGCCACCCTCAGTGATCTTGATGCCCTTTTCTAGTGGTCTCTCCCCCTTTGGATTTGAGTTCTTTGATATCCTCTTCTCCCCCTTAGGCTTGTTGACAGACACAGGGGCTGTAGGAGGCACCTTTGGAGTTGAAGATTCATCAGGTAGAGGGAGACCCATGTGCTTCATCATTGCAGACAACATTGATTGTTGATGCAGAAGAACATCAGCTGTGGTGGTGGCTTGAGTGTTCAACTGCTCAGTCAGAGTTGTCACAGTGTCTGTAAGATGAGCATTGGACTTGTGGAGAGAGACTACCTCCTTTTCAAGAGTATCCACTTTAATGAAGAGTTCATTGGCCTTAAAACCAGATAGGGATTGATCCTTCAGTCTCTGCACTTCGAACCTTGACATCTCATGTACAGGAACCTCAGTGACCAGCTTGTCTCCATATTGATTTGCAAAGAGGGTCCTGAGCATGGCATTGGCATCAGTTGTCTGATCTGATAAGGATTGAAATTTGTGCCCCAGACTTGTGACAGCATCCTTGAGAATAGCCAAACCATTGTCCATCCTGGTGCAAGTAGCATTGCAGGTTCGAATGTCCTTGAGAACAGTCTCCAATTGAGGGAATTTAGCATCAAAAGTCCTCTTGATCTCATGCACCTCCTTGGTTGTAGCTGAACACACTTCATTAATTTCTGTCTTTAAGCCTTTACCAAGATAGTGTGCAGCCTTGAGAATGCCTTTATAGTTGTCATTCACTGCTTCAAACACATCAGTAGGGTTGAGAGATTTGGCATTGGACCCTAGTGAAGTGATGTACTCTTCTCTGAGATACTGGAGACCTTCTGAGAGAGGGATTGAATTGGTTCCTTGCAGCCAAGCATCGATATTCCCATCTCTCTCAGTTTCATCTATGATCTTCTCCTTCTGTAGCTCTACATCCTCTTTGTGACATAGGAGAATAGCTTCATAGTCTGGATTGGGCATGTTTGCAGTGAGAAGGTGCTGAGCAATTTTTGTGAACTCAGGGATCTGATCCACAACTAAGTTTTGAAGTGCTTCAACCGTCAATTGTGGTGGAACAGACCCTGATCCTGAAGCACTGTCATGTTGCACAGGCTTCAGCCATTGAGACAAAAAGTTAGAGCTAGAGCTAGGCTTGCTAGGCTCCTCAGTTACAGATGCAACTTCTGCAACCGGATGAACAGACTCTACTACTGCTGTCTCCACAGAAGTGGGATGAGTTACAACAGTAGTTGACACAGGCACAGAGTCTCTAGTAAGAACTAGTGAATCCTCTGTGTTTGTGATGGTGTCATTAGGATATGCCCCAGCATGCATTCCCTGACCATCCAAATGTGGTACCTGGGTGGTGAGCAAGGTGTCATGCACCAAGTCACTTGAATTCATTGGCTCATCAAAGGAAAAGAATTCTTGATGATCAATGCCTTGCTCCTCAATTGCTTGAGTTGCAGGCTTCAAAGAAATATGAGTGGTAGATTCTGAAAGAGAAGTGTGTTGTAGACAAGATTTTGGCAACTCCCCCTGAGAAATAGAGGGAGTTTCAGTTATGATGTGCTCTCCACTCAGTGTTGTGCCAGCCTTATCACTCCCTTGTGCTGACTCTTTACAGATAGGTGCATTGGGGAGGATGCTTGATTCTATAGATGCATCCTGTTGAGAGGATACATCTAGTGAGCTGTGTGCCCCTGATTTTACAACTTCAGCCATTTGAGTGACTGAAGAGGTGGTTTTAGACTTCTTCTTCTTCTTTAGGCTTATGATAGGTGACTCAGGTTTCTCACTTTCTAACCCTAGTTCTACAGCCAAGGCTGCTTCAGTTAAGATTTCTAAAGGTTCAGAAGCAGCCTGTTTTCTCTTCTTTTTACTAACATCACCCTTTTGAGAGGATGATGCAGTTGGCTCTTTGCTGGATAGAGTGTTTGGCTGAGGGGGTTGGTTAGCAGGCCTTGGGTTAGCACTTTGTTCTCCTTGCTTAGGCTGTGCTAACTGTGATTTTGAATCAAATATTGGCATGTTGTGGGGGTAAGACCTAAACAAACCCTCCATGTGGGGAGTTATGTTAAGTCTTACATCCACATCATTCCTAGTCTCCAAATTACCAAAAATGAGTTTGGTCATGGACTTAGGATAGCCTATTTTACTCTTATCTACTCCAGGCAATTCAATCAAAGAAGCATTTTTAAAGTTAAGCACTGATTGAATAAAGCGAGGAAAGAAAATTTCATTACCTCTCTTGGCTGTGGTCTGACCAAGTCTCCCATAGAGTTCCTGTAGGATGAGAAGTCCAACATCTATCTTTCTCCCATGAGCCAAGGCATAGGCAAGCTGCTGCACGGGTGTACTAATCTGATCAAAGCTTGATTTCCGTGCAGTGAATACTTGAAGGAGTGTAGCAAATACAAAGCTCCATTCTTTCCTCAAGAACTTCCTATTCAACTTTCCCAGCTTGATAGTATCAGAGTAGTTGATGAAGTCAAAGAATTCTTCCAACTCATCATTGGAGGCCAGAGCATCATACGTCTCTTGCTGCATATCCAAGGCTTGATTCATGTCTGCAGTGGTGATAGTGATATCCTCTCCTTGAATCTTGCAGTGAACAATATAAGAGGTGATAGCATTCTCAAGAGCGATGACCTCCACAGTAGCAGTCCTCCAGAATTGTTCCAATAGATCTATGTACAGAGTTGGGTTGGCTGAGAGCGCACTCTTGATGTATGATTCAGACAACCACCGAACAAAGCACTTGAAATTGGCATTCGGTGCTTCCACATCACTGGAGATTGCGATGAAATTAGTTTGGGATGGTATGGTGAGTTGAGTGTTTGCCATTTGGGTAGAGAAGAAAAGAGAATTAGGATTGAAGAAGAAATTCGCAGTTAGGGTTTTTCAGAGGTTTCAGGAGTTGAGATGCTTGAGAAATCGAACGAAATGAATTGAATAGTTGTGAAGTTGTATATATATATATATGAATGTCTTGAGTTGTCGATAGATAAGTGTTCTGTAGCGACAAGTCATTCGAGAAGTATGAAACAACTATTCGAGAAGTCAAGAAAGGCTTATTCGATATCTCAGGCAGTTTTTAACTCACAGCTGGCAGTGATTTAACTCAGAAAATAATTCAAAGTTAAGAATATATTTTTATGAGTGAAATGAAGGTTTGAATATAAATCCAAAAAGCGATTAAGTGTCAGCGAAAAATCAGCCTTTTCAAATGATTCGATAACTCAAATGCAGTATTCGAGAACTCTATCATTAGAGAACTAAAATACTCTATTCGAGAACTCAAAGTGTGCTATTCAATTTCTCTAAAAGACACTATTCGAGAACTCAAGAGGGTTCTAGATAGGCCTATTCGAGAACTCGAGCCAAGACATAACAATGAACCATTCGAGAAGTCTGACTTATCGAACTGTACTTTTCACTCATAAAATTCAATTTCCACTATCCTTTAAAATTTACTAGAAATATTCATTGACGAATATTCTACCAAATTAAATAGTGGTTTACTCAAAATTTTTACAGAAATTTCAAGCTACATATGTATGATTTTTAACATGTGCAGCATTGGAATATTTATACATCATACTCCAGCCAATACTTACTTCAGAAATATTGGGCATTTGATAAAGTAAGTATTTACTGCTGCAACAATCTAGTTGATATATTCACTTAGCCAGAATTCGAAGAATTCAGCATTCCAATCTCACTGACCAGCCTAGTGAAGGTGGCTTCATCTAATGGCTTAGTGAATATGTCAGCTAGTTGTTTTTCTGTAGTGACATAATGCAACTCAATGGTTCCATTAGTTGCATGTTCTCTAATGAAATGATATCTGATGTCAATGTGCTTTGTCCTAGAATGATTGACAGGATTGGCAACTATAGAGATTGCACTTGTGTTGTCACACATGATAGGAATTCTTTCCAACACAAGTCCATAATCTCTAAGTTGGTTTCTAATCCAAAGCACTTGAGCACAGCAACTTCCAGTAGCTATGTATTCAGCTTCAGCTGTGGAAGTTGACACAGATTGTTGTTTCTTGCTGTACCAAGAGACTAACCTTTGTCCAAGAAACTGGCAGCTACCTGATGTGCTTTTCCTATCCACTCTGCATCCAGCATAATCAGCATCAGAATAACCAACCAGATTGAACCCTGTGTCCTTAGGATACCATAACCCCAAGTTTGGTGTGCCTTTCAGATATTTGAAGATCCTTTTTATTGCTATCATGTGTGATTCCTTTGGGTTTGATTGAAACCTTGCACATAAGCATGTAGCAAACATGATATCTGGCCTACTAGCAGTGAGGTAGAGTAGAGAACCAACCATGCCTCTGTAGATTGAGATATCTACCTTTTTGCCCTTAGCGTCATCATCTAACTTGGTGGCAGTGGCCATGGGTGTCTTTGCAGGTGAACATTCTTCCAAATCAAATTTCTTCAGTAAATCTTTAATGTATTTGGTTTGACTTATAAAAATGCCATCCTTCCTTTGACTAACTTGCAGTCCAAGAAAGAATGTTAATTCTCCCATCATACTCATCTCATATCTGCTTTGCATGAGCTTAGAGAATTTTTCACACAGCTTCTCATTTGTAGAGCCAAATATGATATCATCCACATAGATTTGAACTAGGATAATATCATCATCATGTTTCTTGTAGAACAGTGTCTTGTCCAGTGTGCCTCTAGTGAATTGATTCTCCAGTAGAAATTGTGATAGTGTGTCATACCATGCCCTAGGAGCTTGCTTGAGTCCATACAATGCTTTAAGTAATCTGTAGACAAAGTGGGGAAACTGTGGATCTTCAAAGCCAGGTGGTTGTTGCACATATACTTCTTCTTCCAACTCCCCATTCAGGAATGCACTCTTGACATCCATTTGATAGACCTTGAAATTGGAATGTGCAGCAAATGCCAAGAAAATTCTGATGGCCTCTAGTCTAGCAACAGGGGCAAAGGTCTCATCATAGTCAATACCTTCCTGTTGAGAGTATCCTTTTGCAACCAACCTTGCTTTGTTCCTTATGACTACACCATTTTCATCCATCTTATTCCTTAGAACCCATTTAGTTCCAACAACGGTTCTATCCTTTGGTGCAGGCACTAGTTCCCATACTTTGCTCCTTTCAAATTGATTTAGCTCCTCTTGCATAGCAATTATCCAGTCAGGATCCAACAATGCATCATCAAGTTTCTTAGGCTCAACTTGGGATAGAAAGCAGCCATAGAGACATTCATTTATAGTTGCTCTCCTTGTCCTTACTCCTGCATTTGGATTTCCAATTATCTGATCTGCAGTGTGTGATCTATCCCATTTCCTTGTATGTTCAGATTGATTTCTCATCCTTGATGTTGCTTCATCATTTAGATCATGATCATCTACATTTCCTCCCCCTGTGAAGTTGTCACTCCTCACAGGTGTATCTTGGATGCTTGTTTCTTCATTGTTGGTTGACACAGGTTCTTCATTCACTTGAGTTTGTTGGATTATGAGTTCAGATTCACTTTCAATCTCCTCATCAGAATCATCTAGATTGTCAAACTTCAAGGGATCTTTATCTTCATCATTGGCTTCTTCTAATCCACGTAGTTTGCTGTCATCAAATGTTACATCTGTGCTCTCCATTACTTTCTTTTGACAAATGACATAAACTTTGTATGCAATTCTTTCCATAGAATAGCCAAGAAAGATTCCTTCAAATGCCTTTGCATCAAACTTTCCAACATATTCTGAATTATCTTTTAGCACAAAGCACTTGCTTCCAAAAGTATGAACATACTTTAGAGTAGGCTTCTTTCCAGTCATCAAGTTGTAAGGTGTCTTTCCAGTGTTTTTGTTGATGAGGGTTCTGTTTTGGATGTAGCATGCAGTGCTCACAGCCTCAGCCCAAAAACATGTAGGCATCTTTGCATCAAGTAGCATTGTTCTAGCAGCCTCTATCAGAGTCCTATTCTTTCTCTCAACAACTCCATTTTGTTGTGGGGTCCTTGGAGCTGAGAATTGTTGAGAAATACCATTTTCTTTGCAGAATGCTCCAAGCATGGCATTTCTGAATTCTGTCCCATTATCACTTCTTAATGCAATCACACTTGCATTTATGGCCTTTGCTTCTTTGTCAACTTTCTTTATGTGCTCAATGATTACTTGTGGAGCCTCATCCTTTGATGCCAGAAATTCTACCCATGTATACCTTGTAAAATCATCAACCATCACTAGAGCATACTTCTTCCTTCCTAGTGACATAATATTGACAGGCCCAAACAAATCCATATGAATCAGTTGCAGGGGCTTGGTTATAGATGTCACTGTTTTTGACTTGTGGCTTGATCTTTTCATTTTTCCCTTTTGACACGCCTCACACACTCCTTCTTGACAGAATTCAAGTGTGGGAATGCCTCTCACTAACTCCCTTTTGACTAGGGAATTAATGGCTTTGAAGTTCAGGTGTGATAGCTTCTTGTGCCACAGCCAACTGTCTTCATTTGATGCTTTTGAGTAGAAGCAACAAATTGTGTCCTTGCTTGCAGAGTCCATATTGGCTACAAACAGGCTTCCCTTCCTTACTCCAGACAGAGCAAAATCACCAGTCTTCTTGTGAGTGATCAAACATTCATCTTTGTCAAAGTTTACTTTGAAGCCTCTGTCAGTGAATTGACCAACACTCAGTAGATTATGCTTGAGCCCCTTGACCAGTGCTACATTCTCAATGATGACATTTCCAATTTCCAACTTGCCATATCCCAGTGTGTTGCCAATGCTGTCATCTCCAAAAGCAACCATTGGGCCAGCCTTTTCCTCATACTGTGATAGCAGGGCCATATCACCAGTCATATGATTTGAGCATCCACTGTCCAAAATCCACATGACCTTCTTTTTACTTTCTTTGCCCTGCAAACACAAAAGTATTACTTCTCCTTTGGTACCCAAACGAGTTTGGGTCCATGTGACTTAGTGACAGTTTTATCAAAATCAGCATGCTTATCAGTTTTCTTGATGTTGGTCTTCTTGTCACTGTTGGGAGTCTTAGAATCAGGGTTCTTAGACTTAGGTGACAGAGGTACCTTCCTAACTTTATGAGGACTTGAAGACTTTGTCCTTGTGTAGTGTGTGTGAACATTATGATTGATACAGCCCTCCATGAATTGTCTTCTCAAATTAAAACAACTAGTCATCACATTCATGTTACATGGCATACAATCAAGTTTATCACAGAAAGGAGAGTCTCTATGTCTTAAAGGCACAGAGCAATCATAGAATGGTTTAGCAACACTACCAGATGGTTTCTTGCAAGCATGAGTCAAATGATTAGAGCTAAAACAGTTTTGACAAACTTTCCTAGGGGCATTTGGCACATAAGCATAGTTGTTATCTTTGTTAATCCCTAATTTGCCATTCCCGTTTGGTCTCTTATTAGTCACTTTCTTCTTAGTCTCATAATTTCCAGCTGAAACAAAATTTACAGATTTCTCAAGTCTAGGTCTACCTCCTACTGGCTCCTTGGCTTTGGTTTTGACATTCTTACTCTCAGAGGATGCTTGTTGTTCATTTGATTGTGCCTCATCTTCATCCTCCAACATTTGCTTGATGAGTAAGGCATCCTCATCAATCTCAAGTGTTGGTGTTTTAAATATTGGATTCTCAGTCTTTTTCAAAACCTGAGGCACCTCCTCTTGAACAACAATGTCATCTTCAATGACTGCATAGCCTTTCCTCTGTTTAAGAGTGTCATAATCAAGTCCAATGGCAGCCTTAGGTCTAGCTAGATTTTTCTCATGATAAGACTGCAATAGACTAGAGGAATTCTTAAATGTTTTCAACTTAAATTCATTTTCAGCTAATTCATCCCTAAGAGCTTTCTCAACTTGACCAGCACATAGAACTTTGTTCTTTAGATACTCAATCTCTTGTTTAAGATTTTCTATTTGCACAGTAGTTAGCTCTAGTTCCTCATTTCTCTTATTTAACAGTTCATTCCTAGTAGACAGTTTAGCAATCTCTTCATTAGCAGCAGTCATACTAGTATGAATGTTAAACATCTCAACGGATAGTTGTTCAACCAAAGATTTATATTCAGAAACAGACATGTCTATGGTAGTGAGAGATGGTACCTGTGAGTCTGATGCAGATGGTTCTTCCTTGGAATTGGCCATCAAGGCATAGTTGCAGAATTCTTGTTCTTCCCCATCACTGTCAGAATCATCCCAACACTTCCCTTCAGCTATGTAAGCCTTACCTGGTGTCTGCTTCTTTAGAAGGGCCTCATACTTAGCTTCAAGCTCAAGAAACTCCTTATCCTTCTTTTTAGGCTTCTTGCATTCACTGGCAAAATGCCCTAGGTCATTGCATCTGTAACATCTTACAGATGACCTATCCACATAGCTGGTTTTGAATCTGTTCTTGTTTGTTTTCATAGGTGCCTTGCTCTTGTTGAATGAATGATTTTGAGGTCTAGGCTTGAAGGGCTGATTCCTCTTGAATCTGATGTTTGGGAATTTTCTAGCCATAAAAGCATATGATGTATTTTCCATGCCATCCAGCTCTTCAAGAGTGTAGAACTCATCTTCTTCCTTGTCATCAGCAGGTTCAGTCACTACTTCCTCAGTTTCTTCATCATCTACTATCTCTTCTATTCTCAGCTGACTTGCAGATGCTTCCAGGTCTTGAATAGATTTGTTGACAATCAAGGCACAGGATGTGTTTATCATTCTGCCTTGGTTAGCTTGGATAGCCCTCTTTTGAAGCAACTCAAGCTCGTGTGTCTTTAAAACCCCATAGAGCACATCATACGTGACTTTGTTCAAATCTCTTTCTCTTAGGGATATGACCCTTTGCTCTAGATGGTTTGGTGACGATAGTAGAAACTTCATATTTAATTCCTTAGTGCTGTAAACCTTCCCATTCATTTGGAGCTCAGTCACCAGCTTGTGAAATCTTTCAAACATATCAGTGATACTTTCCTTGGGCTGTGCCATGAACGCCTCATACTGTGTAACCAGTATCTGTTTCTTATTTTCTCTTACCTCCTCTGTCCCTTCACATAACACCTCGATGTGATTCCACATGTCCTTGGCTGATCTGCATGATGCTATGTTGGCAAACATCGACATATCCATGGAGTCTATGATTAACAACATGAGGTGGCTGTCTAGGGCAATCTTTTCCTTCTCTGAGTCCGTCCATTTGGATGGCTCTTTTGGAACGTATGATCTAGGAATGACTACTGCGTCCACTGTGGATTCAGCAACTTCTTGTTGTGGTATGAATGGACCATTCTTGAGAATGTCAGGGTAGAGAGGATTGGCAGCTTTGATGAACAACAGCATTTTTATTTTCCAGAGGTTGTAATTCTCTTTGTCGAACTTAGGGACCTTTACCGTACCTGTAGTCTTTGGTGTATTCGAACTCATGATCGTTTTCTGTTTAGATTAAACAGCCTGCTCTGATACCACTTGTTGAGTATTGAATACAGTAAAAGAATACAGAGGGGGGGGTGAATGGATTCTTGAACTTTTCTTCGTTCTTGAATCTTTGCAGCAAGATAAGTGATGAGTGTGTGAGATATGAAGATGCGGATAATTAAAGACAAACACAACACAATATCACTTTAATCTAATATCTTATTAGATTAAGATTTTTCTACAATCTGTGAATACAAATGATAGTATTCTCAGCTTCGTTTTTCTCAGAGAGATATTTTCTGGGTATTTGAGAAACTTCAACACCTTAACAGCTAAGGAAGTGAGGCTGTATCCTTATAGACATGGATACACCCACTTACTACAAATGAGGTAGGTAAAACAAAAACACTTTCCAGTCTGTCTATCTCATTTTAGTAAGAGTCCAAACGGCTACAGATTTGACTTTGAAAAGCCTGTTTAGATCCACTTCTTCAGCTCCTTGTCCCTTGTCTTATCTCTCCAAGCTTCTTTGTAGGCTTTCCAGCATGCTTTATAGGACAGAGTCAAATAAAGTATCCTGGCTTGTTGCAGGTTTCTGACTTGTACAATTCTTCAGTATTTTGTCCTCAAGAATGTATTCGAGAAGTGACTAAGTGAGTGATTCGAGAACTGGAGTTGACTTGATCGATAACTCTGAGTTCTCGAATAGTGTTATCTTGACATATCGAATCACTTCTCGAATAGCTCTTTTCTCTGGGACTCCTTGAGATATCGAATAGAGCATTTTGACATATCGAATCCCTGAGATATCGAATAGCATATTGAGTCTTTGAGATATCGAATGTAGCATTGACTTGTTGACCCTTTGAGAACTCGAACTGTTGACTCCTTGAGTTCTCGAACCGTGTAATGGACATATCGAATCCCTGAGATATCGAATAGCATATTGAGAGATATCGAATAGTGTCTTCTGAGATATCGAACTCCAGACTTCTCGAATGCTAGACTTCTCGAATAAACAAATGTACTTCTCGAATTAGTACTTAGGCAATTTCTTCATTTCTTCAATTCTTCAAATCCCAACTGTGATTATTTGACAGTCTTCATTTCCTTGCTTGAGGCATGAACCTTAGAACTTCTTTCAAGCTTTATTCTTGACTTAGTAGGTACAGTTACACAGATAGAATTTGATGCCTATTACATAGTACAAACAAGTAGAAACTCTACAACTAGAGGTTCCCTCAGTTAAGAGGTCATGTAGGTAATGCATAGCATTACGAATCACTTGGGCTTGTTATTAGATGTATTCAGGCATGCCTCTGTGACTAACAATTTTATTCTTGTTTGGCTTCACAGGTGCTTTGCCTTTGTTGAATGAATGGTTTTGAGGCCTTGCCTTGAATGGTTGTTTCCTCTTAAATCTGATATGTGAAAACTTCCTAGCCATAAAGGTAAAAGATGGGTTCTTCATGGCATCCAACTCTTCTAGGATGTAGAACTCATCCTCCACTTGCTCATTGACAGTTTCAACCACCTCAACCTCAGGTTCTTCACCACTATCTCCTCAATCTTTATTTGGCTTGTAGAAGCTTCAAGATCTTGGATTGACTTGTTCATAATTAAGGCACATGAGGTGTTGACCATCTTGCCTTGGTTGGCTTGAATAGCCCTCTTTTGCGACAACTCAAGTTCATGAGTTTTTAGCACACCATAGAGCACATCAAAAGATATTTTGTTTTGATATCTTTCTTTAAGAGAGATAACTCTTTGCTCAAGATGGTTTGCTACAGTGAGCAACAATTTCATGTTTAGTTCCTTGGTGCTGTAAACTTTACCATTCATCTGTAACTCAATCACAAGCCTGTGAAATCTTTCAAACATTTCAGTAATGCTTTCTTTTAGCTGAGCCATAAAAGCCCCATACTGTGTGACCAGTATATGTCTTTTGTTTTTTCTTTCTTCCTCAGTTCCCTCATAGAGAATCTCTATATGATCCCACATATCTTTTGATGATGTACAAGAAGCAATATTGGCAAACACTGGGAGTTCCACAGAATCTATGATGATCAGCATTAGATGGCTTTCAAGAGCAAACTTCTTTTTCTCAATGTCTGCCACTGGATCTTTGGCTTCATAGGACCTTGGAATCACAACAGTTCCAATCGTCCTCTCTGCAATCTCTTGTTGTGGGATGAAAGGACCATTTTTAAGAATCTCATGGAACAGGGGATTAATAGCTTTGATGAACAACATCATCTTGATTTTCCAGAGGTTGTAGTTCTCCTTGTCAAACTTTGGGACCTTCACAGTTCATGTTGTCTTTGTTGTATTCATGTTGATCTTTCTATGTATTGCTTAACAACATGCTCTGATACCACATATTGAGTATGAAATACACACAAGAAAATACAGGGGGGTGAATATATTTTCAAACCTTCTTTTTTTACTTTTAAAATTGAACTTGTGTGAATCTGTGTTTGATTGTTGTAGCTGAATGTGAAAGTGTTTAATGAATATTAAGTGTGGAAATAAGAACACAAATAATTCACTTTAATCTAATATTTTATTTGATCGAAGAATGCTACAATCTGTGAATACAAATGAGGTATTCACTTTAATATGTGTTTTATTACTCCAAGCGTAATGTAACACCGTCCTTGATTTATTATTATTTTAATTTAAAAAAATGAAAAATTCTATTGGATGCAATTTCAAACTAATCTAACTAATTAGTAAATTACAAATATGTATATATAATTTAAAAGCAAAGTAATTAAAATTATTTATTAGTGATTCGTATAATTCTCTGTTCAAATAACTAATGTGTAAGTTAAAAGATGATTGTGACCTTATCAATCCAATTAGAGTATTGTTTGATATGAGTTAAACGTCTCGTATTTGGAATTCGTGTTTTGTTTCGTTAATTGAGTGTTAAAAATTATTTTTACTAATTAAATAATTAGTAATTAATGAAAATTAAAAAAATGATTTTTAATACGCGAATTAGTAAAAAAAAATACGGATTCCGAATACAAAACCTGTAATTCAGTCAAACGACACTCTATTTGAATTATAAGGTATCAATAATATGTTACTTATAATTATTTCAAATTCTTAAGAATGAATTGTCATCACCATTACTATTATCGTTTGTTTTCAACGAGTGACTATTTCTAGTTTGTACATATCAAGTTATGATTATTTAAGTTAAACATACAACATACACTTTTATTACAAACAAAAATCACAACTAAATATTCAAGTTAAAGTACATTGAATTTTTATTCAAATAGTTGTTTCACACATTTTGAGTATTTTTTGATTTAATTGCCCAAAATTCAAAGTATGTAAGAAATAAAAAACATTTAGTGTTAATGATATTTTGAATTTTAAATGAATTAGCATTCATTTCTAGGTAAATATTTTTAAAAAAAAAACATGTCGCATTGATACATTATAGGTACTTTTTTATATATTGATTCTAATTTATCTAGTGAGCACAATGATTATTTAGTGAATCCATGCCAATGCTCTCGGGCATATCAAATCCTGATGAGGTGCAATCTCCGGAGTACCAGGTAACAACCTCTCTCAGGCCCAATACATAAGAAGCATGATGCACCGTTTAGAGTCGTAGCAATCTCCCCCAGGCCCATTACATATATTTGTTTGAATTTTACTTTATTTTTTTATTAATAATTCAAATAAATATAAATTAAAAATACTTCTGATTAGAATTATAATGGCAATGTTTCAAATTTCAAATTTTTTTAATGGTAATTTTTGTTATTTTTTAACTTTTCAAATTTTTCTTTATTTTTTGTCATTAATACAAATAATAATAAAACGGATTCTTAACTGGAATAATAATTACAATATTTCTAATTTTAATGTCTAATATTTCTTATCTTTTAAAAGTTTTACTTATTTTTTAATTCTAATTATCCAAACTTCCTTAGCTATGAATCAATGCGGCTAGGGTAATGTATCATTGTTTTGCTGGAGCACTGTATCATTGCTCGAGGTACAATGTATCATTGCTCCTGGTGCCATGATACATTGCTCTAACAATACATACATATACATACATACATACATACATACATACATACATACATACATACATACATACATACATACATACATACATACATACATACATACATACATACATACATACATACAATATGTTAAATATATTTTTTTTTTTGCTAAATTGAAAATAAATAAAACGAAAAAAGAAAGATACAGAGGGATTGACCCTTGGTCTATGACAAGCCATAGATGGATCTATCTATAAGCAATCTGAGAACACATATTGCAAAAAGAAAGCAAAAAATACCTGATGCTATACAATTAAATCTGGCCTACTACAACATATTTTTGAAAACCATGTTGAACTAGCTAATCGAGCTCTAGTGTCAGTGATAATAGCTGCCAGAAGATCAGTTGGGCGAAATATTCCCCTATCATGCTTCCGCGCATTTCGCTCTCGCCAAATTAAATAAGTGAAGATTTGGATCATAAGCAGGACTATCCTTCTCTTGGCAACATCCTGAATTCTTAACATATGCTGCTGAAATTCGTACCATGTATGGCCCAAGATGCAAATGTTAAGCAGGGATAAAATCTGAGATAAAACAAACCTGCTATAAGAGCAATTAAGGAATAGATGTGTGTTAGTTTCGCGGCCCAGCACACACAAAAAGCATTGTTGATCCAAGCTGATTCCGAATCTAGCTAACCGAGCTAAGGTGTTTAGACGACCGTGGCTAAGCAACCATTGATGGTGTGCATAACGATCTACTTTAAGATGATGCCAAACCACATGAAACCACTGAACTTGAGATGTCTGATACTCTCCCAAACATGTCTTGTTTTAACTTTACGAATGTCTAAACCATCCCAAAGAATAACATCACGGGAATTTAGATTAAATGTTGGGAAGTTGAAGGTGAGTAGCCAGTGTGTCAACGTAGGATCCAAGTGATGGTGTCGACAGTTTGGTTGTGGCAAATTCCAGGAACCAGAACTAATAATATCACGAAGCAAGGCATTTCGATTCAATCCACATTGGGATATAATAGAGGCAGACCTGCTCGAAGCAAGACAAGATCTATTCCACCAAGGGTCGAACCAAAGGGAGATTGAATTGCCATTGCCAATGGAATAAGAAATATACTGAAGGGCAGTATCACGAAGTCGCAACACTTTTTTCCATATCCAGGAGCAATCTGTGGGTATAGGTAAGCTCCAGAAATTCCTATGTTTTAAAATCGTTTGGTTGACCCAAGATGCCCACAAAGTAGGTGAATCATTGATAACCTTTAGCAGATGGCATAGAATCTGTGCCTTGTTCCATTCAGATGGGTCTTTTAACTCCAGGCCACCTTCTTCCCTAGGCATGCACATAATATTCCAACTCACTTTAGCTCCCCCTTATCATTAGTGTTACCCTTCCAAATAAACTGTGTTAGAAGAGACTGAATAGTGTCGTGGATCGCATTGGGCAGAATGAAGTGGTTGGACCAGAAAGCTTGCATGGAAAAGACAACTGATTTAACAAGCTGTAGTCGACCAGCAAATGACAAGAAAATTGAGGTCCAAACATTAATTCTGTGAGTGAGTTTCTCTATGAGAGGCATACAATCGTTGATACACAGCTGAAAAGATATCAGTGGAACTCCTAGAAAATGAATTGGAATAGAGGCACGGGGAATACCGTATGATTGATCAAACCAGTCAAGCATTTCAGCTGAGCAGTTGCAGAAAAAGCTAGAGCTTTTATTCACACTAGGAGTGAGACCACTCATTCGAGAGAACAAGTCTACAGATGACATAATGTGAGAGACAGAAGTTGGATCCCCGTGGTTGAAAAATAGAACATCATCTGCAAAAAACAGATGAGTAATGTCCAGATCCTTACAACGCCAATGGTGTTTGAAATCCACAGGTTTAGACTTTAACATCTGTGAGAGAACATTCATCGAGAGAGCAAAAATGTAAGGTGACATGGGATCGCCTTGACGGATGCCCTTGGTACCTTTAAAATATCCATGAACAGATCCATTGAGCTTCACAGAATACATAGCTCCACATAAGCATAGCTTTATCCAAGTAATGAAACGACCATCGAAATTCATTTTATGGAGCACTGCAGTAATAAACTCCCACTGAATGGAGTCAAAAGCTTTATGGAGGTCGAGTTTAAGGGCACACCTCGAAGCTCCATTCTCTCTATCATAACCACGAAACAACTCTTGAGCAAGAAGGATATTATCATAAATATGCCTACCCGGAACAAAAGCTGATTAAGCAATGTCAATGACATTAGGTAACAATATTTATTAGTTAATTTTTGCTTCTACAATAATAACGATTGAAACTTATAATGTGTATTTTATTAAAATAAATTTAAAGTTTTGTAATAACCCAGATTTTTGGTAGAATTAAAACGTTTCTTATTACCATTAAGTACATCAGTGAATAATGATTTCAATGATCAATGGTTGTAATGAATGGATATTTCTATGGATAATGATCCCGATACACATGTGTATTTTCTGAACAATGGAATTCAGTGATTGACGACATAGATAAAAATAATCTATCGTCCATTAAATGAGTTAGAGTACTCACAATAATAATTATGAAATGGAAAGATCAAGTATGTACTAGGGAAGTACAGAGAGAATGAATGTATTTGAACGAAGTTAGAATTTAGAGAATCCAAGCATTGTTTATTCCATTATTGACAGGGAAGTCAGGAATATAATAATTGGATTATGAATCGAGGGAATTAAATATTAGAAGTACAAAGGAGGATATATTATAAGAGGGAAATAGAATTGAGAATAAAATCCTAGAGATAAGGGATTGAGAATGCTTGAGAAATCAGGAGAACATTTTCTGAGAATAAGAAATCAAGAGAACAAATGAGGAATATTGGATTTAATATCTATTTGAGGAATTATACCACATCAATGCATTAAAGTGCAACATATAAGGTATAATATATATATATATATATATATATATATATATATATATATATATATATATATATATATAAGATATAACCAATTGGTGCAAGATTTAGAAACCAAAAGGAATAAGGAGCAAGAGTTGAAAACTAGAGCACCAAGTTGCATTTAACCATGGGAAGTGTTTTAGATCATCAACAAGTGGCCTATTGTCATTGGTGGACTTCAAAACACATTACACAAGAGCTACACAACGTATATATTAGGATAGATACAAGGAGATACATGTATTAAGGCAAGAGAAGCTAGCTAAACACAAGAGACACAAAACTGCCCAGCAGAAACACCACCCAAAAAAAATTCATATCTCCACTTCTACTCATTCATAAATCACCAAATTTGAACCATAGCTTTCTCAATATGTATGGAACATTCGTTCAAAATTTCATGGCTAACAAAGGAGTGTAGCCTAGCCAAATCCCTTCCCCAAGTTAAAGAATCCGAACTGCCCTGTTACTTGGCAGTTTCCGGACCGACTTTTAAATGCCAATAAGTAGAGCTTCAAGCATCCCCTGGTGATGAGCTAGGACTCAAAAGAAAGCTTATAAAGAGCACAAGGTGTGGTAAAAATTTGAGCACCAAACTCTTATTTTTCGGTTTGTTATGAATTTTACAAGATGGGGATGAATAGTAACTTCAAGTTGTGTTCTTGTTTTGGTGATCAAGATTTAGCTTCCTAAGGACTAGCTAAGGCTTATTGAAGGGTCATCAAGCTTTGTTAGTGTTATTAGAGCATCAAGGAAGGTATAAACCTCAAGCTTACTTTGTTATATTATGATTTATATGCTATGTTTTAAGATGGTTTCAAGATGTGTTCATGTTAGTGTACTTAGTGATTGGTTGGCTTTGTTTTAATATGAAAAATGGTGGGTGTTGGTTTGTAGCCACACCACTGAATTTAGAGACTTTTTAAGGTTGTTTGTTGAGATTGTCGATGTATGTTATGCCCGGTGTGGCTTGGTTATGTTGTAACAAAATGGAAACGTCCGAGTTATAGCTGTCGTATTGGCAAAATTTGGTTGACCCTTAAAAACAGTTAATGTCCGAGACCATAAAGTCATTTTTTAGCATCACCACTTCCTATGGTTACAAAGATATGGTTTTCTAGTTTGTTTTGCCGAAAGAATCGAGTTAAAAGAGTTTACGGTTAAAGAGTTATGCTAATTTTAGTGAAAGTGCTTCAAAGGATTTTATCGCAGAAATGTAACCACTTTGATGGTGAGTTCGAGATCCTTAATTGTCGAATCAAGATGTGAAATTTTGTGATTAAATGCTAAGGATAGTTAGCAAGGTGTATACGAAGGTTTCGAGTCAAAAAGATTATTTTCTGATTTTATAAAAATGAGTAAGCCGAGGTTGCGCAAGTTAAAACCCCTAGGAACGTGACTTTGAAATCAACTTTATAAGTGATTAAGTATAACTTGAATTCGAGGACCGGTTTCGAACCAAACTTATGACTTAAGTATTTTGACGAGTAACATGGACTTAGTATGAGTCTAGATGACGCCATTAAGGGCTTTGGTTACGATTTGTTTAAGTACACGAGCATTGTTAATAAGTGGATCGTCTAGGGGATTAACCGTATGTTTTTGACTTTGTTTAGATTATCAAACATCGTCGCAGAACCCTAATACGACCAGAGCATCAGGCAAGTTTTCTAAATCTATACTTTTAAGTATTGATTATAATACTACTTTTCCCATGTATAAAGTTGAACTATTTTGCGATATATCTTGTTTCCCATTGAGATAGAATTTGACTTTTGGATTATATATGATCTTCTGAGTAAAGTAATATGAGTCGATATACCTTGTAGCTCTAGAGATAAGAGCATATTCTTTGTTTTCGACTCTAAACCGGGAGTCGCTATTTTGAGATATATAGATAGCCGTGGAAACCCGGAGGGATTCCAGCGGCAGAATACTATGTATTCTGAGGATTGATATTACTAAACATTATTTATATTTCCAGAAATTATTAATTACATGGAAATGATTTGAGGAATGTTATTTGAATATTACCTCATTCGAAGGTTATTATTTGATTATGATTTGATTATTGGCTTATAAACTAGATACGAGATATTAGTTATAAGCCGGGTTTTGCAAAGGCCCTTTGTAATACCCCAGTCCCACATCGAGGAGATTTGGGACTTCTGTTCAGTTTATAAGGTAAAGTACTAGTACTAATTACACCAACAAAATCATGATATTTTGGGGGCCTGTGGTGGGCTTGTGGATTACCCAAGTTGGCTGCATTTGGGCCACTTTACTTTGGCTTATTTCGGATTCGGAATCGGGATTTGACCCGATTTTCGAAAAAAGACTCGGGATTTGACCCGGGTTGTCACACCCTTAGTGTAGGGCGTATGATTCATATTCGTTAATATAGATCGGGAGTCAATATTTCCATATTTCTTGAGATTATTTTCTGATAAAATATCGAATAAATATTATTTATTTATTATTTATTAAATGAATATATTTATTATTTATTAAATTAATATACTTTTGAATATTCATTTAAGGATTATTTATTTAATGAATATTATTTTGAATATTCATTTAAAGGTTTATTTATGTAATGAATATTATTTTAGAATATTCATTTAAGGATTTATTTATTGAATATTATTTTATATATTCTCTCAAGGGTTAATTATGAGCAATTATTTTGACTAAAAATAATACTTGAATATTTATGATTCAATAAATATTATTCGAATATTTATTAAATACTTTTAAATTGGTTTTAAAAATGGTTTATATTATTTAGAACCTATCTTTGATCTTCAATAATTACGTAAAATATTTTTGAGCCTTATTATGATTATTTTCTTTCAAGGGGAGGTTCCCAAAACTCTATTTTCCATTTAAATCTATCTTATAAGAAAGTTTAAATGTTCGCTCAAAACTTCCAAAATATAAGGGAACCTTACTTGAGACTGTTATTTATTATGGTTGACTGCCTGGTCATAGACTTTCAAAAAGTATTATTTTCACTCGTAACTTGGTTGCTATACATTAAAATGAATCTTTTTGTTACTTCCTCAACACTCGAGGAGTAAGATTGATGGAACAAGTTATAATCCATTAACGAGCAATAGCTCGGGAAATATTGGTGAATTTTCCTTTCCAATTAGATACGACTACTTTGTGGAGTCCTATCAACAAGTATTATACTTGGGGAAAGGAGGACGAACTTTACATTTCAGAGTCATGGATTATATTCGAACTAGGAGTCGTATAAGGGGCCGAATAGCGCCGGTCCAACGCCCAACCGTTGGCCAGGGAGTTACTAGAGAGACGGTAGACAAGTAAATCCGTCAGTTCTTCCTTCTACCGGTAGTAAAACCATATCTGTGTTGTACAACTTCGACTGATCATCGTAGGTTAGGACAACTGGCGCTGTGAATACTCCAGTATTAATTCATCATCCAAATTTGGGTATTTCCTGCAACACGTATCGAAGAGACTTCGATCAGGTTGATGGGTATTTCCTTAACACGTATCGAAGAGACATCCAATCAGGTTAGCAGGGGTTTGAAAAGTGTTCAAAACTGTCATTGCAACATCTGTTTTGCAAATTCCCCCTTTTATTATATATGTTCATATTCTGCTTATATTTATATTGCAGATATTTTACGGAAAGGTTATATTGAATTACCTTGTAACTTTATCTTTTATATTATACTAGAACTTTGTTCATAGTATGAATATCAAAAGTTTGTAGAGATATTATGAAATTGATATTTGAAGGACTACAATGGTACGGTTTTTTGGAATATATTACGATAAGGAAATACTTTCGGTAAAAAGATATTTTGACAATTATTGTCTTATACCCGCTTTATTCTGGGTTTAAACTAAAGGTAGAGTTATGCCCTACTTTCATTACCTTGCTGAGCTATTGCTCACTCTTGCTATTGTTTTATATATATTATAGAACAGTGAAGCAGGATGTCAAGGATACAACACATACTTCGCCAGCGAGTGGTAACCGCAAGATGTTTTCCAGAAGCAGCTTCTAGCAGTAATCCCGGGAGTAGTATGAACCAGTCGGATCAGACTGTAGTTTTGTTATTCATCTTATTTATAAATATGAATAGGATGAGAGGATTGTAAGCATCAGAAGACATTTGGGTATTGTAATAATAATCATTTATTCCGCAGTTGTTATATTGTGTCATTTCTGAGACTCTAACCTCTGTGTGTGTGTGTGTGTGTGAGATATATATTGTGGGGTCACAAGTAGTCGAATTGTGTACATTGCAAGTAATAGAGGTAAGGCAAGGAGTAAATTGATCGTGACTACTCTAAATCCCTGACCCCGGATTTGGGGCTGTTACAAATTTTTTATTTTTATTGTATCTTTTACATAAAATTTAATACTTTTATAACTCTAAAATCTTTTAATTTCTTTAATCACTTGTATTCTTTTCACTCAATAACTTTACTATATTTTTAATATTTCTTTTTTGATTTGCTTCCCAAAAAATTGATTGATTTCTTAAAATATATTCGCAACTCTAATATCCCATCCTTTTTTTTGCTAAGTAATATTTGAAATAAAATTTAAATAATTTTTACACAACTATTTGGTTATTTGATCATTTTTAATTTTCACGTTTAAAATGTAGTTTCATATTTTGAAAATTTTTGTATGCATATATATGTTTAATTATTATTATTTTTTTAATTTTCAAAACCAAGCTAGTAATGTGTTTTAGGTTAACATAGAATGTTTTAGAGTATTTTAGCTGATGTATAACACTAACGACCATACCGTTTAATCCTTTTACTCAAATTATATATACTAGCTTATAATCCATGCGATCCACGAAAGATTTTTAATATTTTTAAATTAATGATTAATTATTTATTATATTATTCATAATTTTAATATTTGTTTTTAATTAATAAGAAAATAAATTATAAATAATAATAATAAAATATAATAATACGTATTTGATAGTATTCTAAATGTATATAATTTTTTTCTTGTATATTGAAAATGGATAAATAACTTTTTAAATTTAATATGTTGTTGATGTGAATTGAACCTTGAAACTCTTGATAATATATGGTGAAAACAGTTATTATAAATTTTTAACTAAAATATGTTGTTGACGAGAATCGAATCTAAAACTTTGAGTAATAGTTTGTAAGATGATATAAATATTTAATAATAAAATGTTGTTGACGGGATTAAAACCTTAACCTTAAAGAGTATTTTTTATTATTGAAAGAATATTCGAAGGATATAATTATTTCTTCCTCCTGGACTTTAATATTGGGCTATATATATTAACTAGCATGAAAGCCCGTGCAAAGCACGGGCCACATTTTAATTTGCACAATTTCTTTCGCAAATCATGTTTGCGTCGGTCATATCTTCTTTTCAATCTATTCTATGTGCTTCGATTTATTTAACGCTAACAATTGGTAACCGCTCAATTTTTGAAATATTAATGAATTCTAAATTTTGAGTGTCATACTCACATAGCCAATCCTTAGATTAAGCCGCGCATGCAATAGGGCACCGAGAAGATGATGTAATTTAGGGGCACATCATTTCTAATAAGTACAAAATTTTAAAAGTACGTAGAGGCACAAAAAATGATATTTGGGGCACGTTTTGTTCAATGTAGCACCAAAAATAGTTTCAGATGTTAGGAGTGCCGAAAAATAAATCTCTTGTATGTGATTTTAATTTAAAGTTGAGTACAAAATTCAAATTCACTTGAAACTTTCAATTTCTCAGGGCCAACCTAGATATCATATTTGTAACGTTACTCGTTGAATGTAAGATGAATGACTGATAATAATGATACATAAAAGTTACTCATTAGCGGCCAAGTACTATTGCAACAATAATGTGTGGTTTAGTCTATTTTTAGAAGTAATTTTTAAAAGATTATTACGATAATGATATGTTATTTAGTTTGTTTCCATCCTTTATTATAATACCTGAATCTACCCAATTATAGAGTTAGATGCAGTTAGCCAATCAGAAAATTATGAATTATTTTAGAACAAATCAGAGGTCATTCCTATATTTTAGACCATTCATATTATATTTAAAGTTTTCCTTATTTACCATTCTCATCCTATAATACCAACCATGGTGATATGGGCTAAAAATAAGCCCTAAAGACACAATTAATGTTGCATTAATTAGACCTAACTTGGTCCAGTTACGAAGCCCATTTATGAAAGAACCCCAAATTTTGGATATAATTAAAACTTTTTATTATGTACTGAGGTAATGTGAATAGTGATTACGACTACGATGTAACAATTGAGATAATGAATGAAAGGAATAGATTTGGATTCAAATGTTTATATGCCATGAAGAATACTATTGGTTGATACTTTAGATAAGAATTATCTATCTCCTAGGGAATTGAGATTTGATAATTCTAAAGGAGAAGATTATTCTTATGTCATCCAAATCGATATCTGTTATTGGCCCAGTGGGTCCGTAAAAAGGTTAAGGAACGATCGAAAGATATCAGGGACAATTGTACAACCCTAAGAGGATGAGTAAAGAAAAATGGATGAATAGTGATTTTGGTGGACATAGGAATATTATTAGACGACGCGATATATATGTACGCGGAACGAAATTCTAAGTTCGTATTAGTGATCCAGGGGGAAAAAGAGTGTATGTAAAAGCTGTCGGATTCTGAAAAATAGCACTTTTATTTTCCCCGAGATTTCCCTGGACACTGAAAGACTTAAGGAATTATTGAAGGGATTAAAGGAAGATAGGTTCAAGAATTATTAAAGGGAATGGAGGATGATAGTATAAATATTAAGACGGTTTCCGGTAAAACCCTAACTAGTAACGAATGAGTTATTCCTCCGAACGATCAATGAATTGAGCAATAACCGGACAAAGGAACGAGTAGTGGATCAAGATACATGCATGTACTAATGGAGAAACATCAAGCAACCAACTAGTTACAAGAGAAACTAAAAAGATTAGAAAATCAACCAAGTACTTAGTCCCATCTCATATCATTACCACAAAAATGCAACACATGTCTCTTGATTGCATCATGGATGACCTAGGCACTATAATAAAGCTACTTTAGCAAGATATTATCCAAACACATCACTTTATACTAGATGATTGCAAGAGAAGCTAGCAAAACACAAACTCTCTCAAAACTGCCCAGCAGAAACACTCTCCAAAAACAAATTAATATCTCCATTTCTATCCATTATAAAATCACCAATTTTTAACCACAACCTCTCCACTCCATGTGTAATATTCACTCCAAATTTCATAGCAATCCAAGTAGTATAGCCTAGGCAAATCACCTCCCCAAGTTGAAGAAGCAAACTGTCCAGATTCATGACAGTTTCTGTGACGATTTTCAAACGGCCATATATCCTTAATTACTCAATGGAATTTGGTGTTCTTTAGCTTGTTGGAAATATGGTTAGATTCTCTACAACTCCCCTTTAGAAGCCTCATCCAGAAACCCTCTGTAAGGACCTCGTTTTTCATGATCTTTCCACTATGTTATATTAGATCCGAAAATCACTAATTATGTGCTTGATGATTCTTGTTAGTTAAGCTTGGTTAAGGTGTTCTAAGGACTAGTAAAGGCTTAGTAAGGTCTCTACATCCTCCAAGGAAGGTATATCTCATCAAAACCCTAGCTTTTACTTTGATTTTAATGATGTTCTTGATGAGTTTTTAGATTAGTATGATTATGGTGATGATTAAAGCATGCTTATGTAGTGATTTGTTGATATAAGAGGATAAAATTGTTTATATGAACGGAAAGGCATTGCTTGGCCTTAGTTCTTGGTTAAATGACAAGTATACGTTGTTTGGAGTGGAAACTATGATTATTGGAAAGTTTAGAATTTTGGAAATCGTTAGTTATAGCCGTCGTAATGCCGAATTTTTGTTAACACTTAGAAACCAAGCATGGCAGTTAATATAATTTCCTGTCCTTGGTGAGATTATGACTGGTCCTTGTAGATCTCGAGCTATAGATCGTTTTGGCGCGAGAATCGAAACATTCCGACTTACGGTTTAGGAGATATGGTCAAATTACTAAAATTCGTTCGGAACCGTAAGTAAAAGTTCGTAACTTCAATTGAACCCTCGTAAATCATGTTAATCAGTGGCGAATCTGGGTAAATAAATACTAGAGGTCATAAGGAAGGTATGAAAGAAAACCACATGTCAAACGGATCGTTTTCCGATTTTATAAAAATGTTTGAATCGAAGTTAAACGCGAACGAACCACTAAAAACCCGCTTGGTTATAACTTTGGTAAAACACTTAGAAAACGAACGATAAAACTCGCGGTATAATCTCGGTTCGTAATCAATCGAATTTAGAACTTATACGTCTTAAGTATATACCGAGTGTGGGTATGATGCCATGTCGTAATAACGAACAAATGTCGGATCGTAGCGGTAATAAAAAGAGTTACACTAAAAGATGTATAACGAGATAATTCGAAAACGTGTTTCGACTTAAGTAAAGTTTATACTTAGACTTTTAAAAGGTGTTAAGAGGTTAATCTCGAATGTTCTGATTGTTTATAGATCATCGAGCAGACCAAGGACACGCTATCTCTACCCACACCCGATTACCAGGCAAGTGTTCAAAACTTTGAACGTGTTGTTGTGATAATATATATATGTGATTGCCATTTTACATATGCCATAGCATGCATGCCTATTGTCAAATTATATTATGATACCTGTTCCCTAAATTGATATTGGCTTATGGACTAGATACGAGTTGTCAGTTATAAGCCGGATTGTTTTGATAAGGCCCTTAGCGAAGGGCATATGATATTCATTCTTAAATATAGACCGGGAGTCGGTATTTTGAGATATAGATAGTCGTGGAAATCCGGAGGGATTCCGACGGCAAATTATTATTTATTTTAAGGAATGTTATTATTAAACGTTATTTATATTTCCATAAAGTATCAATTACTTGGAAATATTTCGGGGAATGTTATTCGAGTATTATCTCAGTCGAGAGATATTAAATGAATGTTAGTTTCGAATATTCATTTAGAGTTGATTATTTATTGAATATTATTTTGATATTCATTAGAATGTTATTTATTAAATGAATATTACTTTCGAATATTCACTTAAGGTTTTATATACTTGATGAATATTATTTTAAAATATTCATTGGAAGTTCTATTTACTTAAGGAATATTATTTCGATTATTCCTTTAAAGTTTTGATTACTAAATGAATATTATTTGGATATTCATTTAGAAGATTATTTATTAAATGAATATAATTTTCATATATTCATTTAAGGTTTGACCTATATATTGAATATTATTTTATATATTTATTGGAGTTTAATTATTTAATGAATATTATTTCGAATATTCATTTAAGGAGGGATTTATTTAGTAAATAATTCCATATATTCATTCGAGGATTACTTACGAGCAATATTATGATTTAATAATATTCCGTAATTATTATTGAGTTAATAAATATTCTTGGAATATCTATTTAATTCTTTTAAATTATTTTTTTGAAATGATTTATATTAGTCGGAGATTAAATGCTCGCTCAAACTTTCATATTATAGGGGAACCTACTTGAGCAATGTTATTTATCTTGTTGACTTCCCGATCATAAATCTTGTAAAACTATTCGTTTCACTCGCAACTTGGTTGCTGTTTATCAATTGAATCTGTGAGTAACCTTCTCATCATTCGAGGGGTAAGATTATTGGAACAAGATGGTATCCTCTAACAAGCAGCAGCTTGAGAGATATGATGTTGTATTTTCCTTTCCAACTAGATACGACTACTTTGTGGAGTCTTATCAACAAGTATTATACTTGGGGAAAGGGGGACGAACTTTGCGTTCAGAGTCATGAATTTCTTTTCGAACTTGGAGTCGTGTAAGAGGCCGAGTAGCGCCGGTCAATCCCCTTTGGCCCAACCGTTGGCCGGGGAGAGCTAGTAGGGTGGTAGATAAGTAAAGCAGTCAGTTCTTCCTTCTACCGGTAGTAAATCTAAATTGAGCTGTACAATCTGTGACTGATCATCGTAAGATTGGCAGTGGGCGCGGTGAATACTCCAGCATAAGTTCATCATTCAAATTCATTTATTTTCTGCAACATTGTCATTGTTGGCAGTATTGGAAAAGTATTCATAGTTGGAATTGCAATATTTTCCCTGCAAGTTCCTCTTTTATGATAAATGATGATATCTGGCTTATCTTCGACATAGCAGATTTCCCACCTATATATGCATTTTGAGTTACCTCGTAACTTCATCGTTCATGTTATTCTGGCATCATTTCTGTAATGCATGGCATATGGTTTGAAAGATACTTTTGAACTATTATATATTATCATTCAGTTATATATTATTGTTGGTGGACTATTGCTCACCCTTGCTTTATTATTATATCACAACAACAGCTAGACCAGATGACTCGCACAAGGCGCACTCGACGTTGGCGAGGACGATGAGACTACCAGAACCGAAGAGAAAGCTATTGTTAGGATAGATTTATTCTTTCAGTACCAAGTATATGGTCTAGTATGACTTATGAAAATGGATGGCAAAGAGTATGTATTCGTATTGAAATTCTTTTGGATTGTAAGAACTCATAATGTGTTTAATAAAATTTGGTTGTTACTCTGATTTCATCTCTAGGACTATAACGGGTGTGTTTTATATTGTTGTGTTGGGTCATAAAGATGTAATTTATTGTATGTTGAAGTAAGTTCAAGTATTGTGGACAGAATTGGAGACCGTAACGACCAGATCCCCGACCCCGGATTTGGGGGTGTTACAGAAATGGTATCAGAGCGTACGTTACAAACCCCAGAGATGAGGTGACGTTAAAACATTAAATTCACTAAGATAATAAGAACTCTTGCCAAGTTCATAGTCGGACTACTTAATGTAGTGATGACATATAAAACCCTTATAGGAACTCTTAAGTATCATGATACTAACCTAGCTCAATATCGTATCAACGAGTAAGGCAACAGACCTTGAGGCATACGAGCAGTAGCACGATAATGCTTTATATGCGGAAGATCAGCGGGTAAATTCGATGGAGTACCCTACTAGAGACCCGAAAGAGGTTCCAGCAGATAAGGAAAATCCTATTAGGATAAGGAGCTTACCCTTGAGGAATGAGGGCTGCAGCCAGAAAGACTGTGATGATTAAGGTATGGTGCTCAGAAAAGGGAGCATAAAGAATTGAGTTATTAGCAAGAGAACTGATGATTCATGTTGGATTCATAGTCGGACTACTGGATGTAGTACCAGCAAGTAAGACGGATTGGAAGAATCACTTGAGATCTTATACGGGAATAGATAAGGATCCTTAGAGACTTTCTTATTAACGAAGAAAGAGCTAGAGGGATGTATGATTATCAAAGACATCGATATAAGACGAGGAGCAAAGTCCCAAGAAATAGTTGAGAGGAGGCAGTAAGTGCCATATCATTTGATAAATTAATTATTATGAATATTGTCAGTAATAATTCACCACGAGAAGGCAGATGCCATAGGTTATAATTTACGGAACCAAAGTAAGGTTAATGAGGTGGTTTTATTCAGGGTAATGTTCATGAATGAATCAGTAGAAAGTAAAGACATTGGGAAGTGACAACAATATTGGATAAAGTTATATAAGGAAGTAGTAAGCAAGACAATGATCTCAGAACGTACCGGAAGATAAGATCAGTGAGTTAAGATGAACTCGTAATGAGACTACTGTCAAAGACTGAGTATATGGTTATTTCAACTCAGTGAAATGATGAACCAGAAACGTTAGATGCATGTGATTCAGAGGAATATTAAATTCCTTCTTTTCTTTGAATGGATCATAGTAGTTACCTTAATTTTACTCCGACGCGGAATTATAATGGATCAAGTAATACGATCAGCAGTTGAGGAAAAAAAATGTGAGAAAATCTTCCTGGAGCTAAAAGATGAAATTAGTAATGACCAAGAGTTGGCATTGTTTAATGGAAAAAGGAGACTTTGTGCTTCCAACGACGCTTCGCATAAAGGATTAGGATGTGTGCTTGCGCAACACGACAAAGTACTTGCGGATGCATTCGAATAGCACGGTTCACCAGGTACGGATGGCCTTAGTAGTGCCAATTTTGCGGAACAACCAACTCCGACGGTAATGTTCCTTCTGAGACTAGTGGTTAGGTATACTGACATTTGGTAATATTGAACATCAGGACGTATAGGTATCAGGACGTTGTGACAGGGTTCAGTTTGAAACTGTTGATTCCCTTCTAAGGGATGTATAATTGGTTCCTCTCCAGTGGTTAAACTTCCAACCCGATGACGATTATTTCGTTAACTATGACTGCTTATGGTTCTACCTGCTTGAAGGTTCATAGAACTATTCTTCAGGTTTAAAAACTGGTCTCCTTAATGTTACCATTAGGTGGATAGATTGACCAAAATTTCCCTGATTCTGGAAAGAACTTCAACGAATTTTGGCAAACCTTGTCTTTCTGATTACCAGAGAACATCATGGCAGAGAATGGAAACTTGGCCGAACCCCGTGAATTGGGTAAGGTAGCCGCTATATAGGTTAGTGGATAGACCCCGATTATCGCGATTGATTGTAGGAATATAATGATGAAGTAAGATTGGACGGAAATAGGAAATGTAAGTAAGAATCCAGCCGGACTAAGAAACTCCGGGATTGACTTAAGTGAAAAGGCTGTTATGCCAGGAATGGTAAGCTTGCGTGGCACGTGGGATTGATAAGAATAGTTGAAGAGATAAAAGTAGAGGAAAGGTGACCGGAGACGGTGCTGAGTAGTCGATTAAGACTTATATGAAGTAAAGTTTTGGAAAGGTAGAAAGGTATCAAAGAAGAAGGCACTACGCCGACAATTGCAAGAAAAGTAATGCTATTAGCCAGCCCCTAAAATCATATATTTTTATTTTAGTGTGGCCAGTTGAGGCCAAGTCACAAAGGATTATCAAGTGACTAGACCAGCAATGAAAGGACAAAGCAGGGTTGCTTCTAAGTAAGCACTGACTGCAAGGGCTTCTGATATAAAGGAAATATTAATGAGATCGTAGGAATCTTCCACTGAACACTTTGCAACCAATGATTGGATTGGGAATTTACTAGACTTTTTGGAATGGGGTGACCCGTACTAAAGTGATTCATGTGTATATGATTGCCCAAGATTACGAGTAAAAATGGAAGTTTAATGACTTGAGATGTATGATGTTATGGCATTATAGATACCATGAATATTATGACTAAGGAAATCAAACAACGAAGATCTATGAAGGGAGTATAGAAATGGTCAGAGATTGATCAGTATGCTGTAGAAATTTTGCCTAAGGTAAGTACCTTTGAGAAGAACGATAAACACTAAGAGATTCACGTTGAACTCGACCAATACCTTCTAGAACGTCCTTGCTACCATTACCAAGTTCTGTAAGAAAGCAGATAGACATACGTTGTCTTTTGGAAGGTCAAATAGGCTGACAACTATCTGAAAGAAGAGGTTAGCATTAAGCCACCGATCGATTATCAAATGAGAATGATTGAAAAGAGACCCTTATCAAGGATACATGATTTGATTGCCAAGTATAGGATGCAAGAATTCCTTGGCAGTTGAATTAAGGATAGGATATCCATAAATTAAGACAAACCTTGGGGCATGCACAAGGGATGGCATTAACCGACATTATGAATTCAAATGATATGAGTTGGACTTGCTAAGGCAACAATGACCGGTAAGGATTATTAAAAAGAGTTCTGGAAAGAACATAGATAGAATTATTAGAGTATTGATCAATGACGTTTTGATATACCCTGTACCCAGAAAATACAGGAGGAATGATGAGGATGACTTAAGAAACCTTACAAGGAAAAAGGTAATATTCCGAACTTCAAAATGGAAGTTTGGTAAGGAATGTATGACATAGTAACAATAATGCCAGATGAGGCATGTATGAAACCCTGAGGAAGTATGGATTGAACCTATAAAGGTTGAGATTATCTTAAGATAAAGAAAGAACTAAGAAAAGAAGTATCCTAAGTAGGATTGGGAATAAACGTGATAAATTTCCCACGGGTAGGTGGAAGCAATGACTTATGGAAAAAAACTTATAGATATATTTTTCTCCTTCAGCAGAGCTTAAGGGGGAATGCTTTCAGCCAACAGTGATGGGAATGAGGTAGAAAAGTTTGAGTTGGAATGTATCCATAGAACATGGATTACAAGAAATTGTTAGTATCAGGAAAGGCCAATGAGGTGGCCGACAGTCTAAGTATAAAGGAATAATTACAAATGTTTATACCGAAGAAACAGAATGATATTTGGAAGGACCTTTAAGGTCATATCGGAATGGAGGAATTTACATTCCTTCTGATGACTGTGCAAGAATTGACGGTAATAATAGTTTAAGTAAAGATTCGATTCCTGATGAAGTCTTAAGCATATTACGTACCTTAGAAGGTCCTGTTTTGAGGCAAACCGGGACCATGATACAAAATTGACAAAGTAAAACGTTAAGTTTCCAGTCTTTTATGGAAGCTGCATGAGTGATAGTTTCATCAACCTGACATAGCTGTGATGCTTGAAACTCTTCTGCAATTTTATCTACTTCATGTAATATCTACATCAAGTTCAGGAAGTGTTCCTTATGGATAAGGAATAGTGATTACTTTATCTCCCTAAAGGATTGAAACCCGTATGGTTAGCTATTAACGCACTACGTAAACAATAAACGATGGCGATTCTTCTAAGAAAGTAGATGACAACGTAAAGATAAAGAAAATACTGCTATTGATAAGCTAAATGGCATGTTGATGAATGACAAGCAAGTTTGTGTTAGTGTACTTCTGCGCAAACAAGGTAGAGAATATGAGGTTGACGATTCATGATGCTAAATGTATTCTCGTAGAAAGAATTAAGGGCAGTTGAGCCCGAGATTTGTTGGGCCATCTGAGAGTTTAAAAGTGTTCGGAAGGTGGAATTCGAGCCAGCTCTATCCCCAAAACTTATAGCACGGTCATAACGGGTTTTCATGTGTCAAGGCTACGCCAGTAAAATGTAGATACTCGATAGATGATAAGAGTACGAGCAGGTAGATATACAACCTGGTCTGACTTACAAAGAACAACCTATGGAAAATCACGGATAGAAAAGAACAAGTGATGAGAAACAAGTTTGGCAGAAGAAGATTATATTGGATCTAAGTTAAAGAAATCGGCCAGATTCATTTCGGAGGTTTTAAATTTGAATAATGTGATGATTATAGAGTAAATGTGATGGGATACCAATAAGGAGGTGCCAAGTGTAAAAGATGCCTCAATAAAGAGATGACGGTGGAGGTAAATAATAGAAGTGAATAAGAATCAGATAATAAGAAGTATGTGATTGATAAAGAAAAGGCTGGGAAAGCAACTATGGAATGTGAAGCAAGGAATATTATGAATGGATTAATAAATGGGTTTTCTGATGAATTCTCGGGATGACAACCTGAGAGGTTCAAAGATTTTCCAAAAGTAAGTGTGCTAAGGTTGAACCAGAGTATAGGTCCATAGAATAGTGGACAAAGCAGCAAGATATGTTGACACATGAGGTTGCGATCAAATAGTATTGGATATAATCATGATTATTTTCTTCTTTGATGAACCTCTATAGTTCAGAGGTAAATTCTGAGCATGATATTTTACACTCATGAAAACTTTCTATAATCCTTTAGAACTCTTTTCTTTTCTTCTCTCTTATTCATCTTCTTCATGAATTGAGAAGAACAACCCTTTAAGGAGGGGAGGTACTGCTACGTGACTATCTGTCTATGTGATAGAAGTATAAGTGGAATACCATAACTTATTTAATTGCTTGTCAAGTACTAAAGGCTGGCCCCCTTTTGTACTAACTATGCAATATAACAAATGTTCATTGATCATAGTGATCTCTCAATAAATCTTTTCACTTCTCTATATTGATCGAGATTGCGAAGATTAAAGCAATCAGGAAATGCACAGTGCGAGCGAGGTTACCTACGAATTCGCAGTGTGATAGTGATACCAATGTTACTGCAGGTATCAATAAGGATAAGACTGAGTAAGAGCATAACCCGGATAGTGTGTTGTACGAAAAGTAGCAAAGTTGATGGAAAAAGGATAAAGTACGTATTGTAGCATCAGTAGATGTGCTGAGAAAGGGTAGAACGACTAAGAATTGACCCGGAAGCTGAAAGATGAAATGACAAACAAACAACTCTTGTTTCCTACCTGATTCCGGGACGGAATCCTTTTAAGGAGGGGAGACTGTAAGAACCCCAAATTTTGGACATAATTAAAACTTTTTATTATGTACTGAGGTAATGGTGAATAGTGATTACGACTACGATGTAACGATTGAGATAATAAATGAAAGGAATAGATTTGGATTCAAATGTTTATATGCCATGAAGAATACTATTGTTTGACACTTTAGATAAGAATTATCTATCTCCTAGGGAATTGAGATTTGATAATTCCAAAGGCGAAGATTATTCTTATGTCATCCAAATCGATATCTGTTATTGGTCCAGTGGGTCCGTAAAAAGGTTAAGGAACGATCGAAAGAGATCAGCGACAATTGTACAACCCTAAGAGGATGAGTAAAGAAAAATGGATGAATAGTGATTTTGGTGGACATAGGAATATTATTAGATGACGCGATATATATGTACCCGGAACGAAATTCTGAGTTCGTATTAGTGATCCAGGGGGAAAAAGAGTGTATGTAAAAGCTGTCGGATTCTGAAAAATAGCACTTTTATTTTTCCCGAGATTTCCCTGGACACTGAAAGACTTAAGGAATTATTGAAGGGATTTAAGGAAGATAGGTTCAAGAATTATTAAAGAGAATGGAGGATGATAGTATAAATATTAGGACGGTTTCCGGTAAAACCCTAACTAGAAACGAATGAGTTATTCCTCCGAACGATCAATGAATTGAGCAATAACCAGACAAAGGAACGAGTAGTGGATCAAGATACATGCATGTACTAATGGAGAAACATCAAGCAACCAACTAGTTACAAGAGTAACTAACAAGATTAGAAAATCAACCAAGTACTTAGTCCCATCTCATCTCATTTCCACAAAAATGCAACACATGTCTCTTGATTGCATCATGGATGACCTAGGCACTTTAATAAAGCTAATTTAGCAAGATATTATCCAAACACATCACTTTATGCTAGATGAGTGCAAGAGAAGCTCGCAAAACACAAACTCTCTCAAAACTGCCAAGCAGAAACACTCTCCAAAAACAAATTAATATCTCCATTTCTATCCATGATAAAATCACCAAATTTTAACCACAACCTCTCCACTCCGTGGGTAATATTCGCTCCAAATTTCATAGCAATACAAGTAGTATAGCCTAGGAAAATCACCTCCCCAAGTTGAAGAAGCAAACTGTCCAGATTCATGACAGTTTCTGTGACGATTTTCAAACGGCCATATCTCCTTCATTACTCAATGGAATTTGGTGTTCTTTAGCTTGTTGGAAATCTGGTAAGATTTTCTACAACTCTCCTTTAGAAGCCTAATCCAGAAAACCTCGGTAAGGACTTCGTTTTTCATGATCTTTCCACTGCGTTATAGCAGATCCGAAAATCACTAATTATGTGCTTGATGATTCTTGTTAGTTAAGCATGGTTAAGGTGTTCTAAGGACTAGTAGAGGCTTAATAAAGTCTCTACATCCTCCAAGGAGAGTATATCTCATCAAAATCCTAGCTTTTACTTTGATTTTAATGATGTTCTTGATGAGTTTTTAGATTAGTATGATTATGGTGATGATTAAAGCATGCTTATGTAGTGATTTATTGATATAAGAGGATAAAATTTTTTATATGAACGGAAAGGCATTGCTTGGCCTTAGTTCTTGGTTAAATGACAAGTATACGTTGTTTGGAGTGGAAACTATGATTATTGGAAAGTTTAGAATTTTGGAAATCGTTAGTTATAGCCGTCGTAATGCCGAATTTTTGTTAACACTTAGAAACCAAGCATGGCAGTTAATATAATTTCCTGACCTTGGTGAGATTATGACTGGTCCTTGTAGATTTCGAGCCATAGATCGTTTTGGCACAAGAATCGAAACATTCCGACTTACGGTTTAGGAGATATGGTTAAATTACTAAAATTGGTTCGGAACCGTAAGTAAAAGTTCGTAACTTCAATTGAACCCTCGTAAAGCATATTACTCAGTGGCGAATCTTGGTAAATAAATACTAGAGGTCATAAGGAAGATATGAAAGAAAACCACATGTCAAACGGATCATTTTCCGATTTTATAAAAATGTTTGAATCGAAGTTAAACGCGAACGAACCCCTAAAAAGCCGCTTGGTTATAACTTTTGTAAAACACTTAGAAAACGAACGATAAAACTCGCGGTATAATCTCGGTTCGTGATCAATCGACTTTAGAACTTATACGAATTAAGTATATACCGAGTGTGGGTATGATGACATGTCGTAATAGCGAACAAATGTCGGATCGTAGCGGTAATAAAAAGAGTTACACTAAAAGGTGTATAACGAGATAATTCGAAAACGTGTTTCGACTTAAGTAAAGTTTATACTTAGACTTTTAAAAGGTGTTAAGTGGTTAATCTCGAATGTTCTGATTGTTTATAGATCATCGAGCAGACCAAGGACACGCTATCTCTACCCACACCCGATTACCAGGCTAGTGTTCAAAACTTTGAACCTGTTGTTGTGATAATATATATATATATATATATATATATGTGTGTGTGTGTGATTGCCATTTTACATATGCCATAGCTTGCATGCCTATTGTCAAATTATATTATCATACCTGTTCCCTAAATTGATATTGGCTTATGCACTAGATACGAATTGTCAGTTATAAGCCGGATTGTTTTAATAAGACCCTTAGCGAAGGTCATATGATATTCATTCTTAAATATAGACCAGGAGTCGGTATTTTGAGATATAGATAGTCGGGGAAATCCGGAGGGATTCCAATGGCAGATTATTATTTATTTTAAGGAATGTTATTATTAAACGTTATTTATATTTCCATAAAGTATCAATTACTTGGAAATATTTCGGGGAATGTTATTCGAGTATTATCTCAGTCGAGAGATATTAAATGAATGTTATTTTCGAATATTCATTTAGAGTTGATTATTTATTGAATATTATTTTGATATTCATTAGAATGTTATTTATTAAATGAATATTAGTTTCGAATATTCATTTAAGGTTTTATATACTTGATGAATATTATTTTAAAATATTCATTGGAAGTTCTATTTACTTAAGGAATATTATTTCCATTATTCCTTTAAAGTTTTGATTACTAAATGAATATTATTTGGATATTCATTTAGAAGATTATTTATTAAATGAATATTATTTTCAAATATTCATTTAAGGTTTGACCTATATATTGAATATTATTTTCTATATTTATTGGAGTTTAATTATTTAATGAATATTATTTCGAATATTCATTTAAGGAGGGATTTATTTAGTAAATAATTCCATATATTCATTCGAGGATTACTTACGAGCAATATTATGATTTAATAATATTCCGTAATTATTATTGAGTTAATAAATATTCTTGGAATATTTATTTAATTCTTTTAAATTCTTTTTTAAAAATGATTTATATTAGTCGGAGATTATCTTTCACCTCCAGATATTATGTAAAGTATTTCGGAGTCTTTGTACGACTATTTTATCAAGGAAAGGTTCCCAACTCTTTATTTTTCATTTAAATATATCTTAAAAGGATTTAAATGCTCGCTAAAACTTCCATATTATAGGGGAACCTACTTGAGCAATGTTATTTATCTTGTTGACTTCCCGATCATAAATCTTGTAAAACTATTCATTTCACTCGCAACTTGGTTGCTGTTTATCAATTGAATCAGTGAGTAACCTTCTCATCATTCGAGGGGTAAGATTATTGGAACAAGATGGTATCCTCTAACAAGCAGCAGCTTGAGAGATATGATGTTGTATTTTCCTTTCCAACTAGATACGACTACTTTGTGGAGTCTTATCAACAAGTATTATACTTGGGAAAAGGGGGACGAACTTTGCGTTCAGAGTCATGAATTTCTTTTCGAACTTGGAGTCGTGTAAGAGGCCGAGTAGCGCCCGTCCATCCCCTTTGACCCAACCGTTGGCCGGGGAGAGCTAGTAAGGCGGTAGACAAGTAAAGCCGTCAGTTCTTCCTTCTACCGGTAGTAAATCTAAACTGAGCTGTACAATATGTGACTGATCATCGTAAGATTGGCAGTGGGCGCAGTGAATACTCCAGCATAAGTTCATCATTCAGATTCATTTATTTTCTGCAACATTGTCATTGTTGGGAGTATTGGAAAAGTATTCATAGTTGGAATTGCAATATTTTCCCTGCAAGTTCCTCTTTTATGATAAATGATGATATTTGGCTGATCTTCGACATAGCAGATATTCCCACCTATATATGCATTTTGAGTTAACTCGTAACTTCATCGTTCATGTTATTCTGGCATCATTTCTGTAATGCATGGCATATGGTTTGAAAGATACTTTTGAACTATTATATATTATCATTCAGTTATATATTATTGTTGGTGGACTATTGCTCACCCTTGCTTTATTATTATATCACAACAACAGCTAGACCAGATGACTCGCACAAGGCGCTCTCGACGCTGGCGAGGATGATGAGACTACCAGAGCCGAAGAGAAAGTTATTGGTAGGATAGATTTATTCTTTCAGTACCAAGTATATGGTCTAGTATGACTTATGCAAACGGATGGCAAAGAGTATGTATTCGTATTGAAATTCTTTTGGATTGTATGAACTCATAATGTGTTTAATAAAATTTGGTTGTTACTCTGATTTCATCTCTGGGACTATAACGGGTGTGTTTTATATTGTTGTGTTCGGTCATAAAGATGTAATTGATTGTATGTTGAAGTAAGTTCAAGTATTGTGGACAGAATTGGAGACCGTAACGACCAGATCCCTGACCCCGGATTTGGGGGTGTTACAATTTACGAAGCCCAAAACCCTTATTAAATATTAATTTCATAATTAATATTAAGGATGATAAACAGCTCAGCAATAAGAGTCAGACAAGGAAACAAAATCTTTATGAGTAGCCTCCAAGGCACCTACTTCAACATGGAAACAGACTCCTACAAGGAAGGAGTCTAGAACTTTCCTCAAGGCGGTGGCTTGCCCACCAAGTCTCCGAATCCAACCATAATTCTAAGGCCCCGTGGCCTATATAAGGGACTGATCCCTCATTATCAGAACTACGTCCTGGCTTGATTCTCAACCTTGAGATACGTAGGCACTCTGTGAGGTCCGATCAGTCTCGAACGCAGACACAACCATTAAAGCACGAAGCTCACGAACCCTAGCATTAAATACATATAAACCCTCTTTTTTATTCCACAACATTTGGCGTCGTCTGTGGAAAGACAACATCGACCATGGTTAAAACACGAAGAACAACACCAGTCTCGACTGAGGCCATACCCCTTAGCTCTGCTCCACCCGCCACTTCTGATCCGCCTATCACTACTGAAGAAGGTCAAGTACCCCCATCAATAGGGGGCGATCATTCAACCTCTAGTCTCTCAACCCCCAGGGATAATTCCCCATGTTGAGGGGACTCTATCGGTGGTCGTCCATCAAAGCTAAGAAACCAACCCTCTTCAGATGGTGGTTTCTTCTCTTGATAACGTTAATCGCATGCTACCCCGAGGGGTACGGATCCATGCCAACCAAATGTATAGTCTGCCTAACTACACTCCTGCTACTCGAGGTGTTGGAACAAGCGGTCATGCCTTGCTGATTTAGAAACCTTCTTATAATAGGGGGTCGGGCCGTGATCAGGAATATGATGACTACTCTAGCCCCTATACTGATGACTTGTCATCTGAGGACGATGACCGTGATGAAGCCCCGATGAGGCAACGTGACAGTAGAGAACCTCGGAGGAGGACACAAACTTCCATGATGGACCCCCTTTGACAACTGCCGAGAGGATAAGGGCCCATGAGGCTGATATCTTAAAGCTAAAGGATGACATGGCAAGAGAGCAGGCGAGACAGAATTAGAATCGACATGCTCCAACTTCAAGAGGGATTCCTCTCATTGATTTAGAGAGGTCTTCAAGAAGGTAGAGAAGGGCTGATGCCCCAACTGGAAGAACAACAAGGGAGAAATCCCTAAAGGGAACCCCAAAGATCTGATGCCTCTTGGAGATCCGAATGATCCCACACCCCTGTTTACTGAGGAGGTGATGAATGCTCGTATTTCTAAAAAGTTCAAGATGCCGACAATTAAGGTTTGTGATGGAACGGGTGATCCCGCAAATCACGTTAGGACATTCTCAAACGCGCTGCTATTGCAGCCGGCTAATGACGCTCTCAAGTGTAGGGCGTTCCCTCAAACCCTGTCAGGTATGGCACAACGTTGGTATAGCCGTCTACCCCCGAATTCGATTAGCTCTTTTAAGGAGTTGAGTGCCGCTTTGTCAGCCAATTCAATAGTGAAAGAGTTCATTAGAAAAGTTCTGCATCCCTCATGTATGTGGTACAAGGAAAGAATGAGAATCTGAGGGATTACCTCAAGCAATTCACTTAGGAAACACTGAATATCACTAACTTGGAGAATAAGGTGGCCATGGTAGCCCTGGAGCACGGAACTACTGACCCCTTCTTTAAAAGGTCGTTGGCAAAGCATCCCCCTGAGAACATGGATGAGCTCCAACGAAGGGCTGATAAGTATATTAAAGCTGAGGATATCATGAAGAAAGAGGCCACGGTAGGTAATGACAACGACTCTAGGAAGCGAAAGCAAGAGCAGGAGTATGATGCTAGGGAGTCCCCTCGAGGACTCCGACTCTGCCCCTAAGAAGAACCAAGGACCAAGGTTCACTGAGTGTGCGAGATTGAATATTCCTAGGAGTCAAATTTTGTTGGACATTGAGAAGGATAAGGATTTTCGATGGTCAAAGCCACTCAGGGGTGATCCCGCAAGGAGAAACAAGAATCAGTATTAAAGATTCCAGAGAGATGTGGGGCATGACACTGATGATTACAAGCAACTCAAAAATGAGATCGAGTTTTTGATCCATAGAGGGAAACTGAGGCACTTCACTAAGGGTGAAGATCGTGGTGATCAAAGAAGAGAGTATGATAGGAGCGATGATCGAGATCGCACCCCACAGCCCCGAGGGCCAGTAATCAACATGATCTCAGGAGGCCCAACTACGGCCGGGACAACAAATAATTCCCGAATGGCTTATGCCAGAGAAATAATGCATATTGTTGGAGAAACACCAAAATGTGCAAAAACCGAGGTAACAATCGGATTTGATGATTCAGACCTTGAAGGGGTGAAGTTCCCCCATAATGACCCACTGGTCATAACGCCCATGATTGGAAATTCAGAGGTGAAGCGAGTCTTGATAGGCAATGGATCTTCTGTAGATATCTTGTTTCACGACGCATTTATGAAGATGGAGTATAATGACTCTCAGTTGACCCCCTCCAACACGCCTATATATGGGTTTAATGGAGTAGAATCTAAAGTTGAGGGAACTATTCAGTTGCCTGTCACCATCGGACAGAAGCCAATAGAGGCCACTCAGATGCTGAACTTTTTGGTTATCAAAGCGTCTTCGACCTACTATGCCATCCTCGGGAGGACTGGACTTCACGCTTTTAAGGCTGTGGCCTCAACCTATCACATGAAGATCAAGTTTCCAACCAGGAATGGTGTAGGAGAACAAATAGGTGAACAGAAAAAAGCTAGGAGCTGTTATGTAGCCGCGTTAAGGCCTGACGGAGTCGGGGGGCAGGTCCTTCCGATTGAAGACATGGATGTCTACAGTGATAAGGAACACCAAGAAAGGCCAGCATAGGACATCACACATAAGCCTCGGATGCCAAGGCTAAGGCGCCAACTGACTTCGTGGTTGAATGTACCATTGGCAACCAAGAAGTCAGAGGGAAGGAGATAGTACCCACCCCTGGAGGTAAGGATAAAGATGAAGAGCTATCACCGGATCAGAAGGAATATTGGGTGCTATATTTTGATGGGGCATCAAAAACAAAATCAAGTGGTGCATGCCTAGTCTTGCAAAGCCCCCCACCCCTGGAAGTAAGGATAAAGATGAAGAGGTATTACCAGATCAGAAGGAATATTGGGTGCTCTATTTTGATGGGGCATCAAAATCAAAATCAAGTGGTGCAGGCCTAGTCTTGCAAAGCCCTGATGGGCTTAAATTATACTAGTAGGACTTAGCTTCGTATTTATCTTGTAGAAGTAGAAATAAGGTTTGATGAAACCATCGCAGAGCATGTTGCTCCGAGTAGGACAGTAGTACTCTATGTAAGGGTTGAACCCATTTCAAGTTATTAATGCAATTTTGTTTTCCATTCATTGATTATGTGATTTTATTTATGTACCAAGCACCCAATGTGTGTAAGTCAAAGATGACCAAATACCGAAAATAAAAGAACATATGAATGAAAACAAGCACACGCATAGAAAAGGCCTCGAAAGATCAACAGTTGGATTACAATACAATCAAAATTCAAGTCCATAAAGGACCCTGGATACAAGATAAGATGAACAATTACACCACATGTGGCCGCTTAAGCCATGCAAGGCTAACAACAGACCTTGAATCTCAACCAAGGATCAGGGAATTCCAGGGCATCCTTGATCAAGACCAGGGAGTCCAAGAAAACCAAGAAGGTCCGAAAACTAACTTTGAAACTTGTATTCATATCCCTGATCAAGGCACGATGCCCTTGTTCCCATGAAGAGTTAAGCCAAAGTGCCTTTAACTCCCTTATCAAACTACTCAACCGTTGAAAAGGTTACATATATTTGAGCTTCTTTGAAGGAACCCTTGAAGGGCAGGTTGATAGCATTCTTACAAGAGAATAGTGATGTATTTGCTTGGATAGCAGCTGATATTCTAGGGATTGATCCCCAGCTCATGACTCACAAGTTGAATATCGATCCTGAAAGGCAAGAAGCCATTAAGCAAGAGGTGGATAAGCTCTTAGAAGCTGGTTTCATTAAGGAGATTCAGTTCCCTGAATGGTTGGCTAAGCCATTGATGGTCAAGAAGGCCAATGGAAAGTGGAGGATGTGTATAAACTTCACTGATTTGAATGATGAGTGTACTAAGGATTGTTTCCTTCTACCAAGGATCGATACATTGATAGATGCCACAGCTGGGCATGAGATGTTGAGCTTCATGGATGGGTTCAGTGGTTACAACCAGATTAAGATGCACAAGGATGACATCCCTAAGGTATCCTTCATAACCGATTTTGGTGTTTTCTGTTATCTTGTCATGGCTTTTGGACTAAATAATGCAGGAGCTACTCACCAACGATTGGTGAATAAGATATTTGTCCATCTGATTGGAAAAACCATGGAGGTCTATGTTGATGATATGTTAGTCAAAAGTCTGTTTACGGCAGAACACATTAAGAACCTCAGAGAGGCATTCGAAGTGCTGAGGCACCACAAGATGATGTTGAATCCAGCCAAGTGTGCTTTTGGTGTTGGATCAGGAAAATTTTTGGGTCTGATGGTTTCTAAAAGGGACATAGAGGCCAACCCTGATAAGATGAAAGCGATTTGGATATGGAACCACCCCGCTCTATACGAGACGTACAGAAGTTGACAGGCCAAGTTGCAACCTTAGGGAGATTTATCTCCGAATCTGGTGATAAGTGCTTACCTTTCTTTCAAGCATTGAAGAAGATGAATAACTTTGAGTGGACTCCCGAGAGCCAGGAGGCCTTTGAAGAATTAAAGAAATACATGACTGAAGCCCCGTTGTTGGCCAAACCTAGTCCCGGGGAGACTCTTTACCTATATTTTGTGGTGTTTGAACAAACACTGAATGCCGTCATCATTCGAGAAGAGAACAAAGTTCAGAAACCTATCTACTACGCGAGCAATATGGAGCTGAATTGAATTACTCTCCCATCAAGAAGTTTGCTTTGGTGTTGGTAACAGCCTCGAGAAAGCTACGACCGTACTTTCAGGCACATAAGATTGAAGTCCTGGTGGACCAGCCTTTGAGGAACATACTCCATGGCCCAAAAACCATTGGTAGGCTCATCAAGTGGGCAATCGAGTTAGGGGAATTTGATATCAACTATAAGCCAAGGACGGCCATCGAAGCCCAAGCCTTAGCTGACTTTGTGGTTGAACGTGCCATTAACAACCAAGAAGTCGGGGGGCAAGAGGTATTAACCCAAAAGGGTAAAGGACTAGAAAACAAGAATGAAGATGAAAACATGACCCTGAACGAATAGTGGGTGCTCTATTTTGATGGAGCGTCAAAAACAAAATCTTACTACAAAGAATAGCATGGAGAATACATTCTAAGGCTAAGGATTGAATGCTTGTACCTCAAATCTCAACTCAAAATTTAAGCCTTGATGGCCAATAAGGTTGTCTACCTCCAATCGAGCTTGTCGCTTGAATTCAAGGCCTTAAATTGAGAGTCGTTAGTCAAATTTAAACCTAAGCAAGGTTCTATGAGCATAAGAAGAAGGTTGGAATCCTAGAATCAAGATATAGGTTTGATAACCAGCTAAAGCACACCAGACTTGAGTCAAGCGCTGAAGAGCAAGCGGACTTCCTGAATGATAAACCAAGAAGTAAGACCTCCCCCATGTGAAACGAGGGGGAAACAAGAACTAAGGAACTAAGTTGAAGCCATTGAAGGCTAGTGAAACCCTTGAAAGGAGTTTGAAGCTTCCTCATGGAAGGTCTGAGACCTTTAACAATCAACTAAGGATGTTTCTTTATCAATGTACAAGTCTTCAGATAGGGTGTTCAAATGCTGTTAAACAAGATACTTGCATCACAACAGAGCTATGGAGGCACGACAACAGAGCTATGGAGGCACGACAGCAGAGCTATGGGAGGCACGACAAGGCGCCAGAGGAAGGCCTTGGCCGACCTCCTGGCAGCCGAGCAGGCGCCAGAGGGAGGCCTTAGCCAACCTCCTGGCAGTCGACCAGGAGCCAGAGGAAGGCCTTGGCCGACCTCCTTGCAGCCGAGTAGGCGCCAGAGGGAGGCCTTGGCCGACCTCCAAGCTGCCAACCTGCTGCCAGGGGAGGCTTTGGCCGACCTCTTGGTAACCGGCAAGCTGATAGGTGGTTTCAACCACCTCCAACAACATTCGAACATCTCCAACAAGCTTCAAGATCGAGGTGTTTAGCGATGATTTTCAAGCTCGACCCCAGCCAGGGGCTCTACCCCTTGGACCCCGCCAGGGGCTGCGGCCCCTTGAACCCCGCCCGGGGGCGCAGCACCCGGACCCCCGTTTAACACCGTTTAGTGCCGTTCAGCGCCGTTTAGTGCCGTTTATCATCGTTTAGCACCGTTTAGCACTGTGTAATGTCGTTTAACGCCGTTTAGCATTGTTTAAATGTCATTTAAGGCTAGTTAGCACTGTTCAGTGTCGTTTAGTACCGTTTAGCATCGTTTAACATCGTCGTAAATGCGTCGGTCGCTCCACGCTTTACATCAAAAGATGATACACGTGAAACACCAGTGTATAGCGATAAACCCTGACCCGAGTCTAAAAAAAGGCAATTAAAACTTCAAGGAAAACCTGATCAGTTTTCCTAGAAGTTGGGGGCACATGATATGGGCTAAAAGTAAGCCCTAAAGACACAATTAATGTTGCATTAATTAGACCTAGTTTGGTCCAGATATGAAGCCCATTTACGAGGCCCAAAACCCTGATTAGATATTAATTTCGTAATTAATATTAAGTGTGATAAACAGCTCATCAATAAGAGTCGGACAAGAAAAGAAAATCTTTATGAGTAGCTTCCAAGGCACCTACTTCAACATGGAAACAGACTCCTACAAGGAAGGAGTCTAGAACTTTCCTCAAGGCGGTGGCTTGCCCACCAAGTCTCTGAATCCTACCTTAATTCTAAGGCTCCCACAGCCTATATAAGGGCCTGACCCCTCATTCTCAGAACTACGTCCTGGCTTGATTCTCAACCTTGAGATACGTAGGCACTTTTTAAGGACCTATCAGTCTCGAACGCAGACACAATCATTAAAGCATGAACCTCACGAACCCTAGCATTAAATACATATAAACCCTCGTTTTTATTCCACAACACATGGTTAGTTAACAACTCTAATTTAAATATTTTAGTCACTTGATTTAACATATCCATATGTTATATATCTTTTAATGTCAAAAAACAATAATATTAAATTAATAATAAAAATTAAAATCAATCAGGATTATACAAATACTTAATATTAAGCGATTTTCGTAATATTAATTTTCCACTCTTTTGATTTACAATTAATCATAATTAAATTATTTTGTGTTACAGATTAATTTTTATAAATATATATATATAAGAGACAATCAAAATTTATCACTATAATTAAATTAATCATATCATTCTTATCTTAATTTATATTTTGTGGCTACTTAACAAATTTTTTGAAATAAAAAATTTATTTTATTTAGTACATGCATAAATTATATATTTTTAAAAGTGATAAAATATTTACTAACTTATCAATTTTTTAAATGAAATTCAATCAAAATTATACTATTATATATTACGAGCTACTTTTCATAAATATCAACTACAGTCATACTATATTATACAGTTATTACGGACAAATTTTCATAAATATTTATTAACTAATTAATCACAATATTTGAATTAAAATCAATCACAATTGTATTATTATATACTGGCACATCTGTTCTTCACGCCCCTCTCTATGTATAGAACCATTTTTTAAAATTGTGCATTTATTAATTGATTTTAATACATGAATCTATCTTATCTGTATTATATAATATAATATTTTAATATTTCAAACTATCGATCTTCGATTATAAAATGAAATCAAATTTGAACAAATCTACTGTTATGGAATTAAAATTTTAAAAATTAAAAAATGTTTAGGACACTATTCTAAATACACGTTCAAAATTTAAGTTGTAAATATTTTTAAATTAATCAATTTTAAAAGAAACTAGATTCAACCAATTATAATATTAAAATGAAAGTTTAACTAATTATCTCTAACATTTTACTTATCGATACTTTTTAGTTATGCAATAATTAATGGTGGAAAAAAATTGACCTGACAATATATTTGAATTATTCAAAATACTAAATAAACTCTCAAATAGTATTAGACATTATTTGATGTATAAATTATTATCAAAAAGTAAAATTCATTACAGAGTCAATAGAGATATTATTAGCGAAAATAATCAAGATTGGACAAACACATATTGAAATAGATCATATCAAGTTTTCCTTCATTCAAACTACGATCGTTGATCAGATATAAAATTGTGGTACATCCCTCGCTTATATCACTAAAATATATATCCTTTTTGGCAAGATAATCCAACAATTTACTGTAATCGGGAGGAAAGTATATATATATGATTTGTGAGAACGTATTCGAACAACCAACCATTACTATGATTATATACTATCTAAATCACTGAACTAATATAACAAAATCCTTTAGATCTAAAATCTCGGATGCCAAAATAAATGAACATACTCTTACAAAGAGAAAGAACAAAACCCAATATCTGGATACACAGATCCACTAACTGGGTACTGGACTCTTAATGAAGAGATATATTTATTGAAAAATAAATTAAAACCAAGGAAAAGAAAGGGGAGTTATCATTCAGAAGGAGAAAGGACAAAGTTCAATGTATCAATAGATAAAACCCACCAACAGGGTACTATACTCTCAATTAAGGAGAGATATTTGTTGAAAAACAAAGCAAAATCATGAGGAAAAATAGAATTAGAGATTATCATCAATCAAAATGCTGATGTCAGCCCAAAAATTTTAGTTTAATATTTTTTGGGAGAGGAGGAAAGAGGGGAACAAATACAGCCTTCGTTATAAAAAATAACTATTTTTGATAACTAGACAGATCGATACTAAAAATTATATTTTGTTTCTAATATAAAATGGTGCCCTTTTTAATTTTGTATTCTTGAATTAAAGTAATAGTTTTCAATTCTCATATCCTAATCTAAGAGGAGATACATCGAATTTGCTTGATTGACTGATAATATTTATTTTTTAATATCAACAAAACCTTAAATATATGCTTTAAAAAAAACCTTAAATATAGGTAAAAAAACAAAGCTTAATAACTTGGTAGATGGATTCTAAACAAACAGGGATATTTATTAACAACAAACAAAATAAATAAGAAATAAAAAAAAGAGGGCTTCATTTTATGTATTCTACTCTTGGTTTTTTTTGTTAATATTTCAATGTTGTTTTCAGTTATATAGTAACATACTTAGATTATTTGGACATAGAGTAACATTACATGTAATTGTCATATTTTTTTTCGTGTATTATTTTCGTTTCGTATACAAAAAAAATCGTGTAGTTTAGTTACATTTTGTGTTCGAATTTTGGATGCACAAAACAATTTCATGTCATTTTCATGCAAGACCTCAAATACACTCGGCATTAATGTACACAACACAAACAATTTACCCGGTCTACTTAAGCGCTTTCTTCTAATATATGTCAGAAAAATATACTTTATTTTAAAGAAAAATGAATTTCATGTTTTTTAGCCCGATAATTAAATTACAAGAACGCGTATATAGTAATGTGATTACATTTTTATATATTAGACATTTAATTTTAATTTCATGTATAGCTTTCTGTTTTAACATGTTTGTCAAAGGAAAAATATAGGTGATATTCATTTTCAGATGTCTTATTTTATGCGTAAAGATGACATCAGGTTGGCTTCGATCCGAATTTTGTAAAATCCAAACCCATATCCAAATATTTTTTGAATTTTAAAAATAAACTCAAATCCAAAACTCAGTATCCAAAATCAAATTCATCGGGTTTCGGATTAGATCTGGTTTTTTCGGGCTTCCAAAATTAGTAATTATTTAGTTAAAATTGTTACACGCAAACAATATTAAATATATTTATACAATAATACAAACTTAAATTGATCAAGTTAAGTAAGTAGTCAAATACAATACAAATTAAGTAAAATTTAAAATATATTTAAAAAAAATTCTTTGTATACAATACAAATGAAAATTTTATGTAAAGCAAAAAAATATTACATCTTAAATATTCCAATAAAACTTGATATTGAGAAATAGAAGTTGTAATTACTAAATCAGTTTTGACTATTTCTAATGAAATATTTGAATAAAAATAAATAAATTATATGTCTTACATCTAAAATATAACATATAATAATTTCAAATTATAATATTATATTATTCATTTATCGGGTTTCGGATTAGATATCGGTTAGGTACAACTAAAATTCAAATCCAAATCAAAAATATTTTGAGTTTAAAATTTAAATCCAAAAATTCGGGTTCGGTATATCCAAAATTTTGGATTTCAGATCGGGTATCATCAGATCAAATTAATTGTCATCCCTATTTATGGGTAAAGAAAACTAATATTTTTTTAAAAAAATCTTCGTATACAACACAAATGAAAATTTTATGTAAAGCAAAGAAAATTACATCTTAAATATTTCAATAAAACTTAAGATTGAGAAATAGAAGTTCTAACTACTAAATTAGTATTGACTATTTCCAATGAAATATTTGAAAAAAAGTAAATATATTATATGTCTTACATCTAAAATATTATTATATCCTTATATATAATAAGCATAAGAGGGATCTTCTCCAAATTTTTTGTTTGGTCTGGTCACTGTACTACTAAAATCATATGATCCGTTGGATTAAAAATAGACGATCAAGATTAGATCGCACTACAAAGAAAATTATAATCTAAAAAGGATATGATTAGAAAAGGTTACATTAGACGTGAATTCTAAAAAGAAAATTATAATCTAAAACAGGTATAATTAAAAAAGCTTGTTTTATAATTGAATTTTAAAAAGAAAATTATAATGTGAAAAGGAAATAATTAAAATAAAGTTTTATTAGAACTGAATTTTATTTATTTTTTTATTAGTATTAAAAAAATTCATATTTACTATTTCGGTTTGGGTTAAATGGCAGTTAGGTCACTCAACTGACTGAAAACTTTCAGTTGGGTCATCCAACTCAAAAAACTTTCATCCAGGTCACTTAACAAATAAAAACTTTCAATCAGGTCATAAAGCATGTTAAATGACCTGATTTTAACGTGTTTAATGACATGATTTTAACGTGTTTAATGATCTGATTGAAAGTTTTTAACGTGCTTAATGACTTGATTGAAAGGTTTTATTTGTTAAGTGACCTGATTGAAAGTTTTTTGAGTTGGATGACTTTACTGAAAGTTTTGAGTCAGTTGAGTGACTTAACTGCCATTTAACCCATTTGGGTTTTATGTTGAGATCTAGAATTCAGATTTAGATGATTTTACAATCCACGCGAATCTCATAAATTTTTCTTTAATTTATTGATGATTTAATAATTATTATTCAAATGGAAATACTCAGAATCTCAAGAGAAAATATAATTACGAATTTTTACATTAATCCTATTCAATGGAGAAGTCCTACATTGATAATGTTATTCAATGTAGAAAACCTAATTGTATCTATACTATTATATAAAAGCCGAAACAATAAAAGTTTGGTCGGTCGGTCGTTACGGTACTTATTGATTTACTTATTTACCTTTACTCAATTACAGATAAAATCCATCATTCTAACTAATCAATTTCCTTTTTCAGGTTAAACATATTATCTTTTTTATTTTTCAATAACTAAAAAAATTCCTTTTTCCGATAAAATATAATATCTTTTATATTTTACCTAACTAATATATAAAAGTATGGTCGGTCGGTCGGTCGGTACGATACCTATTGATTTTACCTATTTACCCTCACTCAATTACAGATAAAATCCATCCTAATAACTAATCAATTTCCTTTTTCAGGTTAAACATATTATCTTTTCTGTTTTTCAATAATTTCCTTTTTTAGATAAAATATAATATCTTTTATATTTTATCTAACTAAAATTTCTCTTTTATTAATCAATTTACTTTTCCAGGTTAAACATATTACCTTTTCTATTTTTCAATAACTAAATAATTACATTTTTAAAATACAATATCTTTTACATTTTATCTAACTAAAATTTCTCCTTTTTCAAAAAACACTACGAGCAATTTTGTTTAATAAAATAACATAATTATATTATAATTACTATTAACTAATCAATTATATTTTTCAGTCAAAACACGTTACCTTTTCTCTTTTCTCTAAATAAAATCTCTTTATGTCACTTTTTTCAGTTATATTATGGACGGTTACCTTTTTCAGGCAAAACACGTTACCTTTTTTCTTTTCTCTTACTAAAACCTCTCTTTTTCAATTTATATTACGGGCGTTTCTATATAATAAAAAATAAATAATAATATTATAATATTATAATACTAATAATTAACTGATTACCTTTTCAGCTAAAACATATCTACTTTTCTATTTTTTCTAACTAAATTCCCTTTTTTTCTAGAAATATCACGGGCAACATTAATTTCTCATTTTCTAAAAACTATGGGCAATTTTATTTAGTAAAATAACATAATTAAATTATAATTACTATAAACTAATCAATTACCTTTTTCACATAAATCATGTCATCTTTTTAATTTTCACGTTACCTTTATATTTTCTCTAACTAAAATCTCTCTTTTTTCAATTATATCACGGTTGGTTCTATTTAATACAATAAACTAATAATATTATAATATTAATAATTAACTGATTAACTTTTTCAACTAAATGTATCATATTTTCTATGTTTTCTAACTAAAATCGCTCTTTTAATAGAAATATCATAGGCAATATTAATTTCTCCTTATCTAAAAACATTACGAGCAGTTGTATTTAGTAAAATAACGTAATTAAATTATAATAATTATAAACTAATCAATTACTTTTTAAGAATTTACCAAAAATACTATGTTTAAAGTTTCTTTTTGCAAAAATACCATCTTCTTGAATTAATTGCATATTTAATGTTTTTTAAAACCAAAGCTTCCAGATTTTCAAAAATACGGTTCTACTTTTTCTTCCATACACTATCCCCTATTTTTATTTCTTCGAATCAAACCCAGCCCAGTCTTTTCTTTCCTCTTTCTTCTGTTTGTTGCAATTGAAGGAAATGGGGCGGCTGAAGTTGTGAACGGAGGGGAAAAGAAGAAGAGTAGTAGTTGGTGAGTTTGAAGAGGAAGGGAATGGAGTGGTGTAGAAGAAGAGGAGATAGGTGAAGTCGCGAATTGGGTAGTTGCAGAAGAGGAAAAAAAGGGAGTTGGGCGTAGAGGAACGTAGGGAATGGGGGACTTCGCGAGGTGAAGGAGGAGAAAGGTGAAGGTTCAGATGATGAGGAAGAGTTGTAGAAACGGTCGAAAAGCTTTGGGATTCGAGAAGAAGTGGTTGGAGAAAAAAAAAATTCAACTAAATAGAGATTGTTCTGGATGTTTTGATCCGGTAAATGGGTATGAAAAAGAAAGGTTTGTAAAAGTTAGGGGTAAAAATGATTTTTTTGATTGATGATGTACTGGAATTAGGAAGTGGGGGAACAAGAACTAGATTTGATATTGGTGGTAGGTCTGGAACTTTAGTTGCTAGAATGGCAGAAAAGAATGTAACTATTGTAACCGCTACTTTGAATGTAGATGCACCGTTTATTGAGTTTATTGCAGCTAGAGGGCTTTTTCCAATGTACCTTATCTTAAATCATAGGTTTCCTTTTTATGATAACACGTTTGATTTGGTTCATGTTGCAAATGGGCTGGATATTGGGGGCTGGCAGGAGAAATTAGAGTTTTTAATGTTTGATATTGATAGGATTTTAAGGGCTGGTGGTTTGTTTTGGTTGGACAATTTTTTGTGCACCAATGATGAAAAGAAAAAGGTTCTAACCCGACTTATTGCACAATTTGGATATAAAAAGTTGAAATGGGTTTTGGGTTAAAGGCGGACTTGAAGGTTGATTTAATTAATTACTTTTTCAAATTAATTACGTTTGGTTGATTTGAGTTGATTTTGGGTTGCAATTAATTGAATTGGGTTGCCTGTGGTTGGATATGAGGTTGATAAGCTTAGTATACTTTTTTATTAGGGTTGATTTCGGTGGATTTGGGTTGTAAGGCCCCGCCAGGTGTTGGGTTTCGAGCACATAAATGCAACGGAAAAACGTAAAATAAATTAAAAACATCGAAACCCATCACAGGATCCATGCGAAACAAGACGTTTAATTCATAGAAAGAATCCTTACCTTAAAGAAGCTTTAACAGTTATGAGGGGGAAGAATAATGGAGGTCCAAAGCTTTCACGATCACCACGTATCCCGCTCTCGCGATCTACGCTCTACGGTATCCACACGAACGCTTGTACTTGAAGGATTGATGTGTACTAGCACCCGAAAGCAGCTTCTCGCTCTATCTTCTTCGCTCTCTCAATGCGGATAGGGTTTTAGAATATGTTTCTTATCTTCTAAAATCAGCCCATAAAGAGATATATATAGAGAAAAGAATATGTTTTTCTAATTATAATCCAATTAAAATTAATACTAATCTGAAATTCCAATTTATTAATTAATTAAGTCTCACTTATTTAATTAATAACTAATTTCAGAATTAGTTTAAGTAATTCTGTTTTTCTATTTATTTAATTAATTAAGTCATACATAATTAATATTATAAATAGAAAAAATCAATTATTTAATTTAAATTCATAATTTAAATTATTTTACCTTCAAGCGTTCATGTGTGTGACCCTGTAGGCTATTATCACGTTGGTAACAATTTTAAATCTAATTTAAAATCATAAACAATGAGTGGCATCTAGTAATACATCATTGCTACCCAAGTAATAATAATAATAATTGGTGATCCAATTAAACCTTTCATGATTAATGTTTCCGTGTAATATAATCCCTTTAACCAAATATTATAGATTAAGCTCGTGGCATGTAATCAGTCATCCTCTTCAACGTCTAATCCGGGTTTCCTTGATCAATGAATAGACTATTAAAACAAATCAATATTTGAGCATGATCATACATTTTCATAGTCTCACTCAATTACGAGGCCAATAATATCTCTCCTACAAATAGGACGGTTAAATCCTCTATCTATCATTCATATTTCTCATACGTCTCATAATATACCCGATGTCCACTTTTATCATCACCCGGTCAAAGGTAAATTTTAATGTAGTCAAAGTATATTAATCCTCGTATAGAAATATAATGATCTCAAGTCTAAGGATCATTGCACCACAATCACTGTGAGTCTTTCTAATGACATTATCAACATATAGAATCTCACCGTGGGTCAATCCAGTGCCATGTAGAATATTATATGAACCTATGTTCTTGACTTTAGTATCACTATACCTATGACCAATGAGATGTGGTCATCAGTCAACAAACATACTAATCATTATGCATTATAATTGTCCCATATTATTAATGCTCGATTAGGGATATTTAGGAATATTAAGACTATTCATATAATCTCATTTTTAAGTCACATACTTAAAGATATAGAACACGTGTTACATATTCCAATGACATTTATTATTCTAACATTTATTTCGCCTTAAATAAAGACATAATAAATCAACATAGAAATAATCTATGGAACATAATCATTAAATAACAAAATAGTCCTTCCTAGAAGCACAACTACATTGTCTCTAGGGCACTAACACCATCACCAGGGGCACTCATCCAATATTTTTTTTTTCTAGTTGCATGTGGTTGCATAAGAAATTTCCATTTTTTTTCCAACTTTCAGTTGTATATAAGGGCTGCGCCAGCAGCAGAAAAATTGTAATTTCAATTTTTTAGTTGCATTCAGTTGCATAAGTGGTTGCATTCAGTTGCATGTGGTTGCATTCAGTTGCATAAGAAATTTCTATTTTTCAGTTGTCATTCAGTTTTTTGATATATATCAAAAAACTGGTCGAAAATGACAACTGAAAAATGGAAATTTCTTATGCAACTGAATGCAACCACATGCAACTGAATGCAACCACTTATGCAACTGAATGCAACTAAAAAATGAAAATTACAATTACAATTTTTCCAATATATATCTATATATATATATATATATATATATATATATATATAGAGAGAGAGAGAGAGAGAGAGAGAGAGAGAGAGATTTCAAAAAGCTGGTCGAAAATGAAAACTGAAAACTGGAAGTTGCATATGCAACCACATGTAACTAACCTTACAATTGAAATTTGAGTTTTCAAATGCGGCTGCGCCGCCCTTATATACAACTGGAAGTTGGTAAAAAAAATGAAAATCCCACTTTTAATTTTCAGTTGCATTCAGTTGCATATGAGGTTGCATCCAGTTGCATATGCAACCACATGCAACTAGCAACAGCAGTAAAAAAAATAGTTGCATATGCAATTGAATACAACCTGCTTACAACTAAGATAGTATTTTTGCAAATAGCTTTTCTTAACAAAAGTAAAATTGCAAAATTTTACTTTTTTATATATATATTTATGAAAAAAGCCCTTGCTTTTTTCACTAGGAGCATGTTACCTTTATAATTTTCTCTAACTAAATCCTCTCTTTTTCTAATCATATCACGGGCATTCTATTTAATAAAATAATAATTTTATAATTATTAATAATTAACCGATTACCTTTTTCAACTAAAACCTATCATCTTTTTTATATTTTCTAACTAAAATCTTTCCTTTTCTAGAAATATCACGGATAACATTTATCTAATTATTATCAAATCATCTCATACAAAAATGTAAACCTCCAAAATTTTTGTTTTAAAAAAATTAATGTAAATTAATGAAAAAAGTTCTTATAATATTAAAAAAAAATGGTGCACCGCACGGGTTTTAAGCTAGTATATATAATAGTCTCAAATTATGCTATTATATTATTTTTTGTATCGGGTTTCAGATTCCGGATTGGATATCGGTTTGGTACAACTAAAATCCAAATCGAAACGAATTTGGGTTTAAAATTTAAATCTAATTCCAAAAATTTGGGTTCAGTATATCCAAACTTTCGAGTTTCGGACTGGGTATTATCAGATCAAATTAATTTGTCATCCCTATTTATGAATAAAAAAACTAATATTTAATATACCATTTTCTAATATAAAAAAATTAACCTACAAACTCCCAAACTGAATATACACATTTTAAGTTGTCATTGAAAACACACTGAGTGCAATCACCATAAACACTAACAGTCATATCTTACTCTAAGAACGTGATATATTGGTCATGTTTGGTTCACTGATAATGTATATCTTCCTACAGTGAATCAGTTCACAAAAAAAAGAACATACAATTTGTAAAAATGATATTGAACGAACACCTAGGAAACTAGATTAGACGAAAGTTTCTTTTATTATAATTACGTTCATTTACTGGATTGCACAGTAGAGATCCTTTCTCATATCGTTGAAATATGCAACTTTTTTTTGAGAGAAAATCTAATAATTTATAACAATTACGAGAAATAAGTGTTTATGAACTTTTAATATGTACTCGAAAATTTGATCGTGACCCATACAAATTTTTTGACAAAATGAATATGATAAAAATATAGAAACCGAAAGTACTGTACATTTAAATTTTACCAAATTTTCAAAAGAACAAAACTTAAAATATACTTAAAAAATTTATAAAATTGGTATAAAGATTCTAAAAAATTAGAGAAATCAAATGAAAAACAAAATTAAGAAAAAAGAATAAAGTGGGGCTTAGAACGTTTCAGCGGGGATGTGAATGTTATGATAATTATTTCATAATATTGAAATTAAAGCAATTGGTATATATATGACGAATAAATAATTAATTTTGTACTTAAATTAATTGCATTCTAGTGAAATTATCTTTTTTCTAAATAGTAATTAAAATAATTTATTTATATTAACTAATTAAGAAATTTTACCGTTCGATGCGTAGCACGGGTAGAACGCTAGTTAGCAATAGTAAACCAGCAAGTGGAGATAAGTAGTTCATTACATATGTGCTAGGAGATGTATTATGGTAGCAACAGCAAAAATTATTTTAATATTAGGAAAAATCAATTAAAACGTATAATGTATCTATATAAACTAATACACACTATAGTGAAAAAAACATTTATTTTTATACAGCATTAAAATATCACTAATTGATCATTATGTTATGGATAGTCATATATAATTTAACATCCTTGTTTAGTATATATAATATTGTTTATAATACTACATTACAATTCAACTATGCATTTTATTCATTTATTTAATCGATAACTCATATAGAGTCCAAATTTAACATATCAGCTAATTATGATTATATATATATATATATATATATATATATATATATATATATATATATATATATATATAAGTGATAGTGTTAGTGCCCTAGAGACAATGTAATTGTGCTTCTAGGAAAGACTATTTTGTTATTTAATGATTATGTTCCATCGATTATTCTAAGTTGATTTATTATATCTTTATTTACTGCAAAATAAATGTTATAATAATAAATGTCCTTGGAATATGAAACATGTATTCTATATCTTTAACTATGTGACTTAAAAATGAGATTATATGAATAGTGTTAATATATTTAAATTTCTCTAATCGAGCATTAATAATATGGGACAATTATAATGCATAAAGATTAGTATCTTTATTGACTGATGACCACATCTCATTGGTCATAGGTATAGTGATACAAAAGTCAAGAACATAGGTGCATGTAATATTCTACATGGTACTGGATAGACCCACAGTGAGATTCTACATGTTAATAATGTCATTAGAAAGACTCATAGTGATAATGGTGTAATGATCCTTAGACTTGAGATCATTATATTTCTATACGAGGATTAATATACTTTGACTACATTAAAAGTTACTTTTGACCGGGTGATGATAAAAGTGGACATCGGGTATATTATGAGATGTATGAGAAATATGAATGATAGATAAAGGATTTAACCCTCCTATTTTTAGGAGAGATATTATTATCCTCTTCATTGAGCGAGACTATGAAAATGTATGGCCATGCTCAAATATTGATTTGTTTTTAATAGTCTACTCATTGATCAAGGAAACCCGGATTAAACGTTGAAAAGGATGAATAATTACATGACTCGAGTTTAATCTATAATATTTGGTTAAAGGGATTATATTACACAGAAACATTTATCACGAAAGGTTTAATTGGATCACAAATTATTATTATTACTTGGGTAGCAATGATGTATTACTAGATGCCGCTCATTGTTTATAATTTTATTATTAGATATTAAAATTATTGTCAATGTAATAATAACCTAAAGGGTTACACGCAAAGAACATTTTAAACGGAGCCTTATTTAAATTACGAATTTAAATAAATTATTATTATTATTTTGATTTATAGAATTGATTAAGTGGGACTTGATTAATTACAATATATTCGAATTAATATTAAAACCAAAATCAGATTGGGTCTTAGGAAGCCCAAAACGGATTTGGCTTTTAAGCCCAAACTCCTTCTCTATAAATACAAAAGGATGTATTGTTTTTGGGTTAATCTTTGCAAAATTGTTTTTAGCAAAACCCTAGCAGCTCTACATCAAGAGAGGCTAGAGAGAGAGAGAGAGAGAGAGAGAGAGAGAGAGAGAGATCGAGGGTAGTTTTCGGCTAATATCGACTCCGGTGATTGTAAAGACAATCGGGCGTTCGTGTGGACTGATTAGAGACACGGATCTTGCTAACAAGGGCTACATGGTGATTGCATCTTGGACCTCCAACTATCAGAAACGTAAAGCTCTTTAATAGGTATGATTTCGTTTCTCCATAATTAGCCATGTCTTGTACACGGATTCTAGGGTTAGGCTTTCAATTTTTTTATTATTTTAACGTTTTTCGCTGCATTTTATGCCTCGAAACCCAACATTAAGGATCTGTTTGATATCAATGTTGCAGACCGCAACAACAGTTTTTTTTTGTAGAAAACTTGGTTCAAAACAGCTTATTAAATCGGAATTTTTTTTTTATAAAAAATAGCGATTCAAATTAAGTTTTTTATAATAAAAGATGAAAGATATAACTAAAATTATTAAAATTAAATTTTACTTTATCATTTCTTTGTGAAATTTTAAATTTATCAAAATTTTATTTTTTGAATTTGATTTATCGTTAATAATCTAGTAAATATAATATTTCCTTAATCCCCGATAATCGGCCGAGAACGTGAATTGGGGATCGGGTCAGGATACCTTAATCCCTGATCCCATTCTCATATGCCGAATTTCTATTTTATAATATTCCATGTTTCCCATACTAAAACAGAAAAATTTCCCAAATCCCCAACCCGAATGGGAAGGGGATCATATCGGGATGAGTTAAATGCTCATCCATATGTGTACCAAGTGAATTTGTTTTGTGTTTGTCATGGGCATAACAAACATGAAAAAATATTATAATTTATGATTTCACAAAAAATACTATTATACATGTACCAGAAATCAAATTTTGAATTTTTGTCATTTCGTATACAATGTGAATTTGTGTCTTATTTTCGTACCACATACATAATACAAAAAGAATACTTTATAGTGTTAATAAATAATGAAATATAATATTAATATTAATAATAATAATAATAATAATAATAATAATAATAATAATAATAATTGTTGTGGAATAAAAAGTATGGTGTAATTAATTCGCGTATTGATTGCTAGAGATTGAGAGCTTCGAGTTTTAATGGAGGCTACTCCTTCTATCGGGACTAGTAGATCCTCGCAATATGCCTACGTACCATGATGAACATTAAGAATCAAGCCAAAACGTAGTTCTTGGTGATGCCCTCAGGGGCTATGGTGGCAGGGGCACACCAAGGACGTAGTGGCTTGTATGTCCTTATTCGAGGATTAAGCCTAAAACGCAAGTGACGTATGGAGCTGTGCCCAAAAATGTTGTTTAGAGAATGAGGGGTCAGGCCCTTTATACAAGCATTGGGTGCCTTGGAATTAGGGTAGGATTTGGTGTCTTGATGGACAAGTTACCCTCTTTAGATAGAATTCTGGATCCTTCCATGAGGAAGGCTGATTCCTATTGGACTCGGATGCCTTGGGGGCTACTCCTTGAATGGATTGGTTCCCTTTTGGACTCAATAACGGAGTATTTTTTTTAGTTGATTTATCAACTACTAATTTATTGCTTTAATTAGGATTTCGGGCCTCGTTAACGGGCTTTAACCTTGGACCAATCTAGGTTTATTTAATGCCACATTAAATGTGTCATTAGGGCTTATTTTTGACCCATATCATTTGCCCCCCAACTTCAAGGAAAACTAATCAGGTTTTAGTTGAAGTCACAATTGTCCTATTGCCAAGATTAGGGTCCAATTTATCCCTTACAGGACTACATATCCTAATTCGGGAATTTTTATACACTAGTGTTTCACGGGTATCGTCTTGATTGTAAAGTATGGAGCGACCTACACAATTACGACGATTTGCCTTATTCGAGGCTAAACAACAATTTTATCTCATTTGGGAATTTTCTTGTACTCACAAGCACTTTTCCTTATTTTTGATTAATTTTATCAAAAATATTTTGGGCTTATTGCCTTTGGAAATAATTTTGTCAATTATTCCCCATTTTTCCCGAATTTTTGAAATTTTGTCTCCCAATTTTCCTCAAAAAATATTATTTTTGCCAATTTTTCCAATTTCTACTGAAAAATCAATTTAAAATGCAAAATTTTCGATCAGGATTCCTTGTCTTCATTCAACCAGGATCCTGGTCGAATCATGGCCTATTTTTGCATCCTGGTCTAATTATGGATCTTTTTTGCATCCTGGTCTCATGATTTTAGACCAGGATTCCTGATTGATTTCGATAGGATCTTGGTCGAATTCTTTTATTCTCTTTGTATTTTTATTTGGGTTTTTCCGCTCTGGTCCTCTTATTTTTCTGTACTTTTCCTAATTTTTTAGGATTTGTTATGCACTCATAGCTATTTTCCTTAATTATTCCTAATATTTTAGGAATTGTTTAGTACCCACGGGTATTTTTCTTAATTATTTTTAATATTTTAGGAATTTTCTGGTACCCACAGGTATTTTTCTTTTGGTACCCACTGGTATTTTTCTTAATTATTCCTAATATTTAAGGAATTTTTTGGTACCCACAGGTATTTTTCTTAATTATTCCTAATATTTAAGGAATTTTCTTTTGGTACCCACATGTATTTTTTTTAATTATTCCTAATATTTAAGGAATTTTTTGGTACCCACAAGTATTTTTATTAATTATTCCTAATATTTAAGGAATTTTTTGGTACCCATAGGTATTTTTATTAGCATATAAAGTGCAGGAGCTTTCCATAATGTCTGCGTAACATGGGGTGTCAAATTTCATTTTTGCCAAAAAATATTAACTTCGCCAAGGTTTGTGGTCGACTTAAGTGTCATTTAAGCAGTCTGGTCAACGTCCTTTAGAGCAGGAATCCTGCTCTCGAAATTGAGCAGGATTGAGGTTGAATTTTTTTTTCCAGTTCTTATCTTTTTTTTTAAATATTATTATTTGATAATAATATTTGTTTTGTCAGAATTTTGGATAATTTCGGTCCCCAAATCGGAGGTGTCCCACTCGGATAAAATTTTACTCGAATAATATTCGATCCGAATTTTATTATTATTTGTTTTTATATATTATTATAAAAAATAATATATTTGTAATTTTAGAGGGGCCCTCAACCCTAATATTTTCGTAATATAAGATCGTATTTTTGGCCTTATTTGCTCCAAAATCTACGAAATTCGTCCTGAATTGAGGTCATTCATGACTCTAGGCACATATAAATTTCATTATATACCTCTTTTTTTTTGCAACATGCATAAATATAATTCATTTTCAAAAAATATTTATTTTAAAAATGTTTCCTGACCATTTAGACCAGGAATTCTGATCCCGTAGATTAGGATTCAGATCGAATTATGGGTGTTTTGTGCATCCTGATCGATGGATTTTAAATCAGGAATCCTGAGCCCTTCGATCAGGATTTTTGACTTGGTATCCTGACCTCTTAAATCAGGAATCTTGTCCCCTCGGACCAGGAATCCTAACCTCTTAGATCAGGATTCTGGTCGAATTACAGGCTTTAAATGTAGTCCGGTCGATGGCTTTTCGACCACGATCTTAGTCGAACTTCGATCGGGATTCTGGTCGAATTATGGGCCATTTTTACAGTCTGTTCGATGCAATTTCGATAAGGAATCTTGACCCCCTAGATCTGGAATCCTGACCCCTTAGATCAGGAATCCTGACCCCCTAGTTCAGGAATTCTGATCCCTCATACCAGGATTCCTGACCTCTTAGATCAGGATTCTGGTCGAATTAATATCATTTTCTTCGTTCTGGTTGATGGCTTTTCGATCAGGAATTCTAACTCCTTAGATCAGGATCCTGGTCGAATTAAGGCCACTTTCTTCACTCTGGTCGAAGGCTTTTCGATCAGGAATCCTGATCGACTTAGACCAGGATCCTGGTCGAATTAAGGCCATTTTCTTCACTCTGGTCGAACACTTTTCGATTAGGAATCCTAATCCCCTAGACCGGGATTTTTGACCCCTTAGATCGGGGATTCTAACCCCTTAGATCAAGAACACAAAAATATTCATAACTTTTTACTCGTTGCTCCGATTTGATTTTATAATATATCGAATTGAATCTCATTCTGTGGTTTATCTTTTTGTGATAGCTTTATTGCTCGCATTTTTCGAGCCTTCAATTGCATGGAACGTGGCCTATTCGACCCTTCAATTGCATGGAACGTTGCCTATTCGAGCCTTCAATTGTATAGAACGTGGCCTATTCGAGCCTTCAATTGTATGGAGCGTGGCCTATTCCAGCCTTCAATTGAATGGAGCATGGCTTATTCGAGCCTTCAATTGCATGGAACGTGGCTTATTCGAGCCTTCAATTGAATGGGATGTGGCCTATTCGAGCCTTATTTCTACTAAGTCTGATCAGGTGGTGTGTCATAACCGGATGTTCAGATACGATAAACCTTGAGGTTTGGGGAGGGCCAAGTCTAGGCACAACATTTCTTTCAAACGTTTCTAGCTTGTAAGAGCATCATTTTTAATTGTCATCCATTTTTGGCTACCAGGATTGGTGGAAGTCCATACCATCGTATTTACTTGGTGGTTATCTTGCCTTGGAGTTTGGCCTTAGTCTATTTCATGAAGGAATCAATTGCAACTATTAGGAACTTCTTCTAGGCATTTGCCACTGGGAATGGGGGAACTGATGGTTTTTAACATTTCGGGGGATTGATCAACAGTTGCGTGTTTTTGGATATCGATCGCACATAACTTTTGGCATCAGCCATCATGTCAGGCTAGTAGATTTTCATATGAGTTTCTTTACAGGATAAATTCGCGTTTTGAGGCCTTAGTGTTCTTACTAATAACTTTCGTTCCTCCAAGGCATTATCGGGTAACCAACCGGTTTCTTGGTGAGCCTTTGTAGGATCTATCCAATGGCTTTTCATACCTGCAGGTGTTATCATCTTTTCTATTAACGCTTCGGGTCTCCAAGACTTGGAAGTAAGAATGTCCAACATAATTCTCTATCTCTGAGGAAACAAATATGAATAGGACATCAACCTTTACATTTTCCTCCCTCGTGACACTCATTGAATTGAGTCAAGTTTCAAGTATTTTGTCACGGTTCCAGACCTGGCCTCTAACTCACCATTCACTTTTGGTACTACCGATCTTGAGTCTCCACAAACTTTAAGGTTTTGACCCACGGGGCTCCGGCCAAACCTAGTATGGCTATCACGTCTTTGCATTCAGCCTCATTGTTTGTCGTTGGGGAATTATGAACCCACCGGGGTATGTTCTCACTTAATTTTGTTTTTGATTCTCCATCAAAATTGATCCAATACTCCTTGAGTACCGCTTCTGGATTCCCCTTCTCTAATCCTTTGCCCTCCTGGGGTACTACCTACTGCCCCCCGACTTCTTAGTTGTCAATGATGTATTCAACCATGAAGTCAGTGAGTTCTTGGGGATTTATTGTGGTTACTCTATCTCATACAAGACCTTTCTCATGTAACAGATGGGTTTCCGAACCTTGTCTTCCTCTTTCACGAGGGGGACACTCAAGGCCGTATCACCCAAGTACAGATAAAGTAACTTTCTGTAATTTGGTTATGTCAACACGTGGAGGTTCCGTGTTAAGGATTGTTCTACTCTTATTGGGGTTGGCCTCAATTTCCATGTTTGGAGACCATAAAACCCAAAAAATTTCCTGATCTTATGCTGAAGGCGCATTAGTCAGATTCAATATCATCTTGTGGTGCCTTGACACCTCAAACGCCTCATAAGAATGCTCGATGTGATGTGCCTTATCGAGGCTCTTGATCAATATATCATTTCCATGGAATTCTATAGTCTTCCCACTAAGATGCTCAAAGATCTTATTCATCAATCTTCAATATGTCGCCTCTTTGGGTTGTCACCTTTGTTGCACTGGTCAATGTATCGTTCTTTGGTAGAGGAAAGTAGTCATTGAGACATGCATCTTTCATATCAATGAAGTCAATACACATCCTTCTTTCTCCATTGACCTTCCTGCCTCTTGGAATCAAAATTTCTTTTCTTTTGTTTCATCGTATCCCTATTCGGGTGGACGTTTAGTTTACGTAATTAATTGGGGATTGACCCCTGGCATATCAGCTACTGTCCAAGCAAATAGAACAATGTTCTGTTGTAGGAATGCATCAAATTTACCCTTCAAAGGTTCATTCAGTAATGCACTACATGGGTAGCTTTTTAGGTTTTTCAGGAACTCTGGGAGTGGTGACTAAGTCCTTGGTAGGTTTTCCTCTTTGTTTCTCATCTTCTCGGACATCCACGTTGTTGTGGAATAAAAACTAGGTTGAAATTATTGCGGCTAGGGTTTGTGTATTTAATGCTAGGGTTCGTGAGCTTCGTGCTTTAATGGCTGCTTCTGCGTTCGAGACTAAGCGGTCCTCACAGAATGCCTACGTATCTCTGTATTAGAGAATCAAGCCAAGAAAACGTAGTTCTGAGGTGAGGGGTCAGGCCCTTTATATAGGCTGAGAAGCCTTAGAATTATGGTAGGATTCGGAGACTTGGTGGGCAAGTCACCTCCCTGAGGAAGGTTCCAGATCAATTCCTTGTAGAAATCAGTTTCCATATCGAATTGGATGCCTTGGTGGCTAAGTCTAATGGAAATAATATCCTTATCCAACTCTTATTGCTGAGCTGTTTATTTCCCTTAATATTAATTACGAAATTAATATTAAAATAGGGATTCTGACCTCATTAATGGGCCCCACGTTTGGACCATGCTGGGTCTAATTAGTGCAACATTAAATGTGTCTTTAGGGCTTATTTTTAGCCCATATCATTTGCCCCCCAACTTCTAGGAAAACTGATCAGGTTTTCGTAGAAGTTATATTTGCCTTAACCGAGACTCGGGGTCGTTTTTATCCCTTACCTGAGACTTCTTAATTTTCCTACCCTTATATGGGAATTTTGGTTTACACTAGTGTTTCACGAGTATCGTCTTGATTGTAAAGTATGGAGCGACCTACACATTTACGACGATTTGCCTTATTCGAGGCTTTAATTTGTGCTTGCTTTTAGCAATTTCGGCACTTTCATAGAGCTTTTATGCATTATTAGCATAAATTATTGCTCAATTTGTTAAGAAGGTATTTCTATAATCTTCCTCGTATTTTTCTGTACTTTTCCTAATAATTTAGGAATTTTTAATGTACTCACAGGTATTTTTCGTAATTTTTCCTAATAATTTAGGAATTTTTATGTACCAACAGGTATTTTTCTAAATTATTCCTAATAATTTAGGAATTTTTATTGTACCCACAGGTATTTTCCTTAATTATTCCTAATAATTTAGGAATTTTTATGTACCAACAGGTATTTTTCGTAATTATTCCTAATAATTTAAGAATTTTTATGTACCAACAGGTATTTTTCTAAATTATTCCTAATAATTTAGGAATTTTTATTGTACCCATAGGTATTTTCCTTAATTATTCCTAATAATTTAGGAATTTTTAGGTACCCACGGGTATTTTTCGTAATTTTTCCTAATAATTTAGGAATTTTTATGTACCAACAGGTATTTTTCGTAATTATTCCTAATAATTTAGGAATTTTTAGGTACCCACGGGTATTTTTCGTAATTTTTCCTAATAATTTAGGAATTTTTATGTACCAACAGGTATTTTTCTAAATTATTCCTAATAATTTAGGAATTTTTAATGTACCCACAGGTATTTTTCTAAATTATTTCTAATAATTTAGGAATTTTTATTGTACCCACAGGTATTTTCCTTAATTATTCCTAATAATTTAGGAATTTTTAGGTACCCACGGGTATTTTTCGTAATTTTTCCTAATAATTTAGGAATTTTTATGTACCAACAGGTATTTTCCTTAATTATTCCTAATAATTTAGGAATTTTTAGGTACCCACGGGTATTTTTCGTAATTTTTCCTAATAATTTAGGAATTTTTATGTACCAACAGGTATTTTTCTAAATTATTCCTAATAATTTAGGAATTTTTAGGTACCCACCGGTATTTTTCGTAATTTTTCCTAATAATTTAGGAATTTTTATGTACCAACAGGTATTTTTCTAAATTATTCCTAATAATTTAGGAATTTTTAATGTACCCACAGGTATTTTTCTAAATTATTTCTAATAATTTAGGTTTTTTTTTTTTTTTTTTAGCATCAGGGACCATTTTGCAAATGGCCAAAACTTCAGGTACCTAATTGCACTTTAGCCATTCAACCATGAAATAGAAGCTGGGCGGGGGTGCACCCGCGTAGGAGACCCATTTTGCTTCCCACGCCCAGGAATGTTGCTTGGGTGGCGTGGGTGTTTTCTTGTTTTTGTTTTTTGTCTTTTTTTTTTTTGTCTTTTTTTTTTTTTTTAACCATCAGGTTTTATACATTTTATTTTCGATAATTTTTACCAAAAATAAAATGTTGAGCCTCATGCCTTAGAAATAATTTTATAAATTATTCAAACATTTTTTTGATTTAATAGGTATTTTTACCCTTTTTATCATCACTTCTAGCCTATTTTCAGAATTTTTAAGGATTTTATTCCTTTTTTAATTTCTGAAAAATGGCTTGTCGTTTGAAGAGGAGCCCTGGGCGTGGGTACCCCCGCCAAGGAGACCTTCTCCTTAGGCACGCCAAGGAAGTTGGTCTCCTGGGCGTGGGTATTTCATGCCTTCAATTTTCAAAATTTATTCTGGGCGTGGGTACCCCCGCCAAGGAGACCTTCTCCTTAGGCACGCCAAGGAAGTTTGTCTCCTGGGCGTGGGTATTTCATGCCTTCAATTTTCAAAATTTATTCTGGGCGTGGGTACCCCCGCCAAGGAGACCTTCTCCTTAGGCACGCCAAGGAAGTTGGTCTCCTGGGCGTGGGTATTTCATGCCTTCAATTTTCAAAATCTATTCTGGGCGTGGGTACCCCCGCCAAGGAGACCTTCTCCTTAGGCACGCCAAGGAAGTTAGTCTCCTGGGCGTGGGTATTTCATGCCTTCAATTTTCAAAATTTATTCTGGGCGTGGGTACCCCCGCCAAGGAGACCTTCTCCTTAGGCACGCCAAGGAAGTTGGTCTCCTGGGCGTGGGTATTTCATGCCTTCAATTTTCAAAATCTATTCTGGGCGTGGGTACCCCCGCCAAGGAGACCTTCTCCTTAGGCACGCCAAGGAAGTTGGTCTCCTGGGCGTGGGTATTTCATGCCTTCATTTGTACAACCACTCTAGGCGTGGGTATCCCCGCCTAGGAGATGTTTTTGCCAACCACGTTTAGGAGATATGGCTTCTTGGGCGTTGGTGTTCTAGGCTCCTATCCTTTGGGCCAATTTTTATTTGTGGACCGTTTCTTTGGTTTTTGTCGGGCTCTCAGCCTTATTATTTTCGAATTTTTGAGATTCCTACAGAACCTTGAAACGACCCGTTTCTTAGCTTTCGTGACCTTCAGGGCCTTAATTCGTTTGTTGAGTCCTTGATTCGAAAACGAGAATTCATTCGTGGTTGTTGGTTATCATCAACCATTCAACCTTTAACTCTCATTCTAAGATGTTGAAATGATGGAGTCCCTTAGTTTTTGCCCTCTTGCTTCATATAGTGGGGGTCTTGCTTCTCGGTTGATCGTTCAAGAAGTTCACTTGCCACTGAGCACTTGACTTCAAGTCTGGTGTGCCTTGGCTGGTTGTCAACCCTCTATCTTACTTCTAGGTTTCCAACCTTCTTCTTATACTTGTAGAACCTTGGCTAGGTTTTAAGTAGCCTGATGCCTCTTGTCAGGTTCGTTTGGAGGCAGATAACCTTGTTGGCCGGCAAGGCTTGAATTTTGAGATTTGAAGTTCAAGACCTCAAGTGTGGAATTGTAAAGGACTTCTTATCTCAACACTCTCATTAACAGTTTCCGTGCTTTCAGGAAATATCAAGGAGCCAACCAGTCTTAAGATGAGCTTTGATAGGGTCTATCTGACAGCTTCCTACATCAAACGGTGCCACCAACTTCGAATCGATGGTGGGGGTCTTCGGGACTTGGAAGTAGACGCTCCCAGAATGGGTCTCGACCCTTGAATTGAGATAAGGCATTGACCTTTGTATTCTCTTCCCTTGGGATATACCTGGCACTCATCTAACTGGGCTATCGCAGCTTTCACAATCCTCAAGTATTTGGCCATATTCTTTTCTCTAACCTCAAAGTCTCCATTGACTTGTGAGACTACCAACTTTGAGTCTCCACAGACTTTCAGGTTCTTGACCCTCAGGGCTCTTGTCAGTCTAAGGTCGGCTATCAGATCTTCATACTCCGCCTCGTTGTAGGTTGTTTGGAAGTCCAACTTCAAGGCATACTCGAGTGTGAACCCATCGGGGCTTTGCAGAACTTAACCTGCACCACTGGTTTTTGTTTTTGACGCCCCATGAAAATAGAGCTTTTTGTTTTTGATGCCCCATCAAAATAGAGCATCCAATATTCCTTCTTCTCTTCCAGGGGTTCCTCACCTTGTTGACCTTCCTGGTCTATTACCTCCTGCCCCCCGACTTCTTGGTTGTCAATGGTATATTCAACCACGAAGTCAGCTAGAGCCTGGGCTTTGATGGCCGTCCTAGGCTTGTAATTAATATCGAATTCTCCTAGTTTGATTGCCCACTTTATGAGCCTTCCATTGGCTTTCGGGCTATGCAATATGTTTCTTCAACGGGTGTTCCATCAGGACTTCAACGTTTGTCTTTATCCAGGGTCCTTCGAGGACTTAAACTCTTATCTGCTGTAACCTAACTCTACCACTCGAGGTATGCATTCGTTTGTTTTCATTCGTGTATTCTTTTACTTTCAGTACTTGGTCCTCTTTGACTCACACATCAGGTGCTTGGCACATAAATAAAATCACAATCAATGAATGGAAAACAAACTTGCATTAATAACTTGAAATGGGTTCAACCCTTACATAGAGTACTACTGTCCTACTCGGAGCAACATGCTCTGCAATGGTTTCAACGAACATTATCTCTACTTCTACTATATAAATATGAAGCTAAGTCCTACTAGGATAACTTTAAGCCCAATCGGGGTTTTGCAAGACTAGGCCTGCACCACTTGATTTTGTTTTTGATGCTCCATCAAAATAGAGCACCCTCCACTCCTTCTGGTCTCCTCATTCTTATTCTGCAGTTCACTTCCTGCTCGGGGTACTACCTCCTGTCCCCCAACTTCTTGGTTGCCAATGGTACACTCAACCACAAAGTCAGTTAACGCCTTAGCCTCAATGGCTGTCCGAGGCTTCTGTGTGATGTCCTCTGCTGACCTTTCTTTGTGTTCCTTACCACTGTGGACATCCATGTCTTCAACCGGAAGGACCTGCCCCCCGACTCCATCAGGCCTTAACGAGGCTACATAACAGCTTCGTGCCATCTTCTGATCACCTTTATGTTCTCCAACACCATTCCTGGTAGGGAACTTGATCTTCACATGATAGGTTGAGGCAACAGCCTTGAATGCATGAAGTCCAGTCCTTCCAAGGATAGCGTTGTACGTTGAATCCGCCTTGATTACCAGGAAGTTCAACATCTGAGTGGCCTCCTTGGGCTCTTGCCCGATAGTTACAGGCATCTGAATAGTCCCTTCAACTTTGGATTTTACTCCGTTAAATCCGTATATAGGCATGTTATTGGGGGTCAACTGAGAATCAGTGTATCCCATCTTCGCAAACGCATCATGAAACAGAATGTCAACGGAAGCTCCATTGTCTATCAAGACTCGCTTCACCTCCGAGTTTCCAATCACAGGAGTTATGACCAATGGGTCGTCATGGGGGAACTTCACCCCTTCCAAGTCTGAGTCATCAAAACTAACTGCTACCTTAGTTTTTGCACGCTTCGGGGCCTCTCCCACGATGTGCAACACCTCTCGGGCATAAGCCTTTCGAGAGTTCCTAGTTGTCCCGGCCGCAGTCGGGCCTCCTGAGATCATGTTGATTACTGGCCCTCGGGGCTGTGGGTTGCAATCTTGATCGTCATCCCTTCTATTATAGTCTCTTCTCTGATTATAACGGTCTTCACCCTTAGTGAAGTGTCTCAGCTTCCCTCTACGGATCAAAAACTCGATCTCATCTTTGAGTTGCTTGCAATCGTCAGTGTCATGCCCCACGTCTCTATGGAATCTGCAATACTGATTCTGGTTTCTCTTTGCGGGATCACCCCTGAGTGGCTTCGGCCATCTGAAATCCTTATCATTCTCAATGTCCAACAAGATTCGACTCCTAGGAGTGTTCAACCTTGCATACTCAGTGAACCTTGACCCTTGGTTCTTCTTAGGGGCAGAGTCGGATTCCTCGCTAGTTCGGGGATACTTGTCCCTAGCATCATACTCTTGATCATCATAGTCCTGGTATTGCTTTCGCTTCTTGGAGTCATTGTCACCTCCCCCTCCACCTACGGTGGTTTCTTTCTTCAAGCTATCCTCAGCTTTAATATACTTATCAGCCCTTCGTTGGAGCTCAGCCATGTTCTCCGGGGGATGCTTCGCCAATGATCTCTTGAAGAAGAGGTCAGTGGTTCCGTGCTCCAGGGCTACCATTGCCACCTTATTTTCCAAATCAGTGATATTCAGGGTCTCCTTAGTGAATCGCTTAAGGTAATCCCTCAGATTTTCATTCTTTCCCTGTATTACATACATAAGGGATGCAGAGCTTTTCTCATGAATTCTTCCGCTAATGAATTGACTGACAAAAGCGGTACTCAACTCCTTGAAAGAGCTAATCGAGTTAGGAGGTAAACGACTATACCAACGTTGCGCCATGCCCGACAGGGTTTGGGGAAACGCCCTACACTTAAGGGCATCGTTAGCAGGCTGCAGTAACAATGCGCTCGTAAACGTTCTCACATGAGTTGCGGGATCACCCGTTCCATCATAAGCCTTTATTGTAGGCATCTTAAACTTCCTAGAGATGTGAGCATTCATCACTTCCTCGGTGAACGGGGGTGTTGGATCATCAGGATCTCCGAGAGGCATCAGATCTTTGGGGTTTCCCTTGGGAATTTCCATCCTTGTGGTTGTTCTTCCAAATGAGGCATCAGCCCTTCTTTGTCTCCTTGAAGACCTCTCCAAATCAATGATGGGAATCCTTCCTACAGTTGGAGGAGGCTGAGTTTGATTTAGCCTAGCTTGTTCTCTTGCCATATCTTCCTTCAATTTTAAGATCTCGGCCTCATAAGCCTTGATCCTTTCACCAGTTGTCAAAGATTGTCCATCATGGATGTCTTGAGTCCTCCTTCGAGGTTCTCTACTAGCACGTCGCCTCCTCGGGGCTTCATCACGGTCATCATCCTCATCGTCGGAGGAGGTTTCATCAGTATAAGGACCCGAATAATCGTGATACTCTCGATCTCGGATCTGCAAAGCGTGACCACTTGGGCCTGTCCCTTGGATAGGAGGATAATTAAGCAGCCCGTATGTCGGGTTAGTACTCACGGGGAGATCTGTAGTGTGGATCTGGACCCCATGCAATGGGTTGTTCGGATCAATCAGAGGTGAGACCACCATCTGAAGAGGATTGGTTTCTCGTCTTGTACGGGTAATCGGAGGTAATGTACTCTCAACGTGGGGGATCGCCCCTGATTGTTGAGAAACTTGAGATTGGGTGATCGCCCCTGATGCTGGCGGAGCTTGTTGGGCAATCGCCCCTGATGCTGGGGGAACCTGTTCGGTGATGGGTGGAGCAGATCTGAGAGGTATGGCCTCAGTTGCAACTGGTGTTGTTCTTCGTGTTTGAACCATGGTTGATGTTGTCTTCCCACAGACGGCGCCAAATGTTGTGGAATAAAAACTAGGTTGAAATTATTGCGGCTAGGGTTTGTGTATTTAATGCTAGGGTTCGTGAGCTTCGTGCTTTAATGGCTGCTTCTGCGTTCGAGACTAAGCGGTCCTCACAGAATGCCTACGTATCTCTGTATTAGAGAATCAAGCCAAGAAAACGTAGTTCTGAGGTGAGGGGTCAGGCCCTTTATATAGGCTGAGAAGCCTTAGAATTATGGTAGGATTCGGAGACTTGGTGGGCAAGTCACCTCCCTGAGGAAGGTTCCAGATCAATTCCTTGTAGAAATCAGTTTCCATATCGAATTGGATGCCTTGGTGGCTAAGTCTAATGGAAATAATATCCTTATCCAACTCTTATTGCTGAGCTGTTTATTTCCCTTAATATTAATTACGAAATTAATATTAAAATAGGGATTCTGACCTCATTAATGGGCCCCACGTTTGGACCATGCTGGGTCTAATTAGTGCAACATTAAATGTGTCTTTAGGGCTTATTTTTAGCCCATATCACACGTCTTTAATCAGGAGGACCTGCCCCCCGACTTCATCAGGCCTCAAGGCCATTCCTTGTAGGAAATTTGATCATCAGGTCTTATCTTGAGGCAACCGCCTTAAGGGTATACAAGCTTGTCCTCCCAAGGATAACATTATAAGCGGAAGTTGCTTTAACCACCAAAAGGTTCAACATCTAAGTGGCCTCCCTAGGCTCCCATCCTATTATCATGGATAGTAGAATAGTTTCTTCAACTCTTGGCTCAACTCTATTGAACCCATAGACGGGCATGTTGGAGAGGGTTAATTGAGAATCGTTGTATTCCATCTTCGAGAATGTGAGATATCCACTGATGTTCCATTGTCTATCGAGACTCCTTTCACTCACGAGTTTTCCATCACATGTGTTATGACCAACGGGTAATCATGGAGGCACTTCACCTCTTCCAAGTCAGAATCATCAAAGGCAATCGCCATTACAGTATTTGCTCGCTATGGAGCTTCTCCTATGATGTGCATAACTTCTCAAGCGTAAGTTTTATGAGAGCACCTTGTATTCTCGACCACTATCGGGTCTTCAAAAATCATGTTCATCATTTGCCCCCTAGGGCTATGGATTGCGATCTCGATCACCTTACTTCCTTTAATAATCTCTACTTTATAATCCTGCCTTAGGTTACCCTGTTGGCCATCCTTGGTGAACTTATTCAACCTTGCACTTCGGATCAGAAACTTGATCTTGTGTTTTAACTATCTTAAAACGTGAGTGTTATTTTGCACATCCTTATGGAACCGACAATATTGGTTCTTGTTTCTCAGTCTTTAGTGGTTTCGATCATAGGAGATCCTTGTCTTTTTCAAAGTCCATCAGGATTTGGCTCTTTGGAGTATGCAATCGTGCATAACCAGTCAACCTCGGTTCTTGATTATTCTTCTTCGGGGGAAAATCAGAGTCTTTACTTGTTCGAGGATACTTATCCTTAAGATCCTACTCTTGACCCCATTAGCTTCATGTTGTTACCTCCATTGCCTCCAGCAGGGGTTAAGGTTTTCTTTAAACTTTCCTCTACCTTGATGGCTACCCTATCATCCAGGTTCGGGACCTTCAAGGCTTCCTTGGTGATTCGCTTCATGTAATCCTTCAAGGATTCATTCTTTCCTTGTTTCACGTTAATGGGGATGCAAAATTTTTCTCATGAACTTTCTATCAATAAATGGGGCGATAAGTGCCCTACTTAGTCCTTTAAAGGAGCCGATCGAGTTCGGGGGCAACCAACTATACTATCGTTGTGTCATGCCCCCTAGGGCTTGAGAGAACGCCCAACACTTGATTGCGTTAGTCACAGGTTGAAATTAGTAGTGCATTAAAAAATGTCCTCATATGATTAGTGGGATCTTCGGCCCCATCACACACCTCGATAGTGGGCGTCTTGAATTTCCTTGAGATATGAGCATTCATTATCTTGTTGGTGAAGGACAAGATTAGATCATCATGATCTCCTAGAGGCATCGAGCCATCGGGATTAGCCCTTTGTGAATCAACCCTTCTCCTCCTAGGGGTATCACTCGCGTTAATAAAATAGGGGATCCTAGCCCTTGGGGGTTGCCTAGTGAAAGGCAGAGTGTATAAACTTGTAACACTATAACTAATGTAACTCAAACTAAAGGAAAAGATACTTAACCAGAAGACAATCAAGAACAGGAAGTCACAAGAAATCAACACTAAATGAAGACAAGGTAATTGATACAATTAAACATGCTAACTATGATCAAGCCAAGAAGAAATCATTGAGAGAAGTTCAAGTTAAAGTTGTTCATGCCTCAGTGATTTGATTAATCAAGAATCAAGATCATAACTATCAGTATCAACAAGACCAATTGATTTCAAGTGAAGAAGAAGGAAAGCAAATATTGGAAAGCCAAGTTATTCAGTGAATATGGTAATTTATTCAAGAAGCAGAAACACTATCAAGACTAGTCACTTATGAACCAGACCTGTGCATCAAGTGTCAGGACATTGATAGCAAGTTTATGTCAGTAATAAAGAACCATGTTCAAGAGCTTGTTGAAGAATAAAGAAGACATGAAGATATCACAAGTTCAAGATGTGCATTGAAGTTTCAAGTTGAAGACCAGAATATTTTCTAAGTACTAAATGTTCTGGATGGCTAAGTAGAAATTCTCAAGTAGAAGTTCTACTTAGGAATTTCGAGATAGCCAAGTAGAAGTTCCACTTAGGAATTTCGAGATAGCCAAGTAGAAATTCTCAAGTAGAAGTTCTACTTAGGTGCAGCTTCAACATGACACATGGCATCTTCTGATTGGCAGATTTGCAAGCTTTCAAGATAAGGCAAGAATTATGTGGACATCATTGGGCCACGTACATCTTAGTCTTTGAAGACTACAGGACATAGATTACATGTAGTATAAATAGAAGTACTTGTGTAATGTTTTAGTAAGTGAGCAATTCTAGAGAAAAACACAAGAGAAAAAGAGAGAGTGCATTCACAGAGCTTAGTATCATTCACTTCTCTCTCAACTTCTGTTATACTTTGTAATGAATGTTGTAGCAACCCTTTCAAGTTATATATAAAGAAATATATTCCTTGAATCTGTGTGTTCATTTATTGCATCGTTTTTATTGCTTCTCATATTCGAAAAGTTGTATTCACCCCCCCTCTACAACACATTTGGACCTAACAATTGGTATCAAAGCTATATGTTTAACATACAAAACATAGATCCTTGTGTTGAGTAGAAGAATCGTGAGTTTTTCATTTTTCAGATCTAATTTTCATTTTCTCGAAAAGTGTGTTTTAATTCGTTTGTATTGAAAAACTCATCTGAAAAATTATTTAAATACTCCAGGTGTGATTATTTAGCTTGGGTGTATTTTAATTAATTTTTGTGAATTTATCTGGGTTAGTTCATATTTGGTGTTCTTGAGTGTTCATCATCTGTTCTTATCAAAGAATACAACCCAACAACTTTTTGATCTCCTTTTCAATAGTAAAAGAATAAAAAGGTGGTTTTTGGACTTTTTGATTTACTTTATTCAGCCGAAAGTAAAAGACATACTCAGTACCTAGCATGTGGGTTAGGTGGGTTAGGTGAGTAAAGCATTCAAAGTCAAAAGGTGTTAAAGAGATAATATTGTTTATTCAATATTTAAAGTAATCTGCAGAAAAATTATTCTAAGGCAAAAATTTCTACATAGAATTTCTACTTGAGAATTTCTACATAGAATTTCGACTTGGACAATTTCTACTTGGTGATTTCGACTTGAGCAAAATTTCTACTTAGAGAAATTTCGACTTAGGCAAAAGTTCTACATAAATATTCTACATAGCCTAGTCTTGGGTACTTAGAAACTTTTAGTGACCAGAATTGAGATGGCTCCTAAAAATGCATTCAAGATCCCAATGTTCAACAAAGATCACTATGAAGAATGGGTTTTCAGAATGAGACTATATCTAGAGACTGTTAACCCTGAATATCTGGAAGTCCTTGACAAGGGTAAATTTGTCCCAATGGCAGTTATTCCTTCACATACGGAAGGAGGAGTGGTTATACCACCTCGGTCTGAGCCTAAAAAGGTCTCGGAGTTTTTGGATGCTGACAAGGAACAAATAGCATGTGATACTGCCGTTCGACAAACCTTGATGGAATCTCTTGATCATGAAATGTTCAACATAGTCAAAGGTCTGACTACAGCGAAGAAGATTTGGGACAAGATAGAAGTTGTCATGGAAGGATCTGCAGAGGTCAGAAGCAACAAAACACTCATACTCAAGATGGAGTATGACACCTTTAGAATACGAAAAGGAGAAGGCATAACAGACGTCTACCTACGATTCAGTCAGTTGGTATTGGATTTGAATCTGAGAGGTGTGACTCTCCCCATGGTTGAAACAAATACGAGATATCTGAGGAACTAGCCAAAAAGCATTGAACATAGGGTCTACGCAATCAGAGAAACCAGAGATTTGCATACAACTTCTCTGGAAGAGTATTATGGAATATTAAAGACCTATGAGCTGGAAAATCTTCAAGATCAAGCATGGGACAATGATTCAAAGGGAAAAGAAAGTGCATCAGGATTAGTTGCTGATGAGGAAGAGTCTAAGAAGGCAATGGTTGCAGCAAAGCCTAAATCATCACTTGCACTACATCAAGTTGATAATGATGACGAGTGCGCATCTGACAGTGATGATGACTACTACACCCAAGAAGAGCTGGACAACATGGACGATAGTGTCGTGGCATACATGGCAAGGAAGTTCAGCAACATGAGATTTAGAAAGAGCAACCGACCACAGAGAAAATCTTCATCTTATTATCGGGCTGCTAAGGGTGGTGGTAGTTCGTCAGGCTACAAAGGAAAAGGCAAGAATACCAGCTACAAATCTCCTTTGGATTTCAAAATGAAGTTCAAATGCTATAATTGTGGTGAAGCTGGACACTTTGCCTCGGACTGCAAAAAGCCTAGACAGACTTATCCAAAAGAAACATTTGAAGCTCTCAAAAGCAACTATGAAGCACTGTTGAAGGAAAGACATGGAAAACGAGCTTTATTGGTGACAGAAGGAAGAGCTTGGGATGATTCAGATGAGGAAGACGTTACTCATGTAGCGAACTTTGCGCTCATGGCTGAGACATCAGAAGAACCAGAGGTACCAGTTCTGACTCTTAAAGTAGAAATGTCTATTGATGATTATAAAGAACAGAACGGGGCTCTTAGTGAAGAGATCTATATGTTGTGCAAAAGCCTAGACTCTTCTCAAAAGGAACAGAAAACACTTGTTGCCAAATGCAGAATGCTTGAGGCAAAAGTGGAAGAGCTAGAGGCTGCTTGCACTGTAGATACTTCTCTAAGAGACTTTATTAAATCTCTGGAACACAAGCTCGTCCTTAAGGAAGAAGTAGAAGCATGTCTTAGGAACAATCTAGCTGAGTTAGAAACAAAATGCGAAGCTTACAAACTAGCTGCTAGTAAAGTGTATGTAGATAATGACACATTTAAGAAGATAACTGGAGTAGGTATAGGGCTTGATTATTCTGACCTTCCTAAGAAAGAAGGAAAGAGACCTATTGACCCTAGTTCCAGTGACCTTAAACAGGAAACACCTAGAATTCTTAAATCGGCTGTCAAACCTATCTACAAACATCTTGTTCCTAGAATAGAAGAAGAAGAGACTGAATTGATAGCTAGATATGAGATTGAGATGGAAGATCGCCAGAAAGAACAACCTGTAACTCCTATCAAACAAGTTAAAATCAATTTCCCTAGAGATGAATCTAGACTTGGATTAGGAGCTAAGGCTGTTAAACAACAAGGAAAGAAAGAAAAAGGCATAAAAGAGGTTAAGGCTGAACGAATAAAGAAAGCATGTTATCATTGTAAATCTACTGAACATCTTTCTTATGCATGCAAAGCTAACATGAATGTTCCTGCTGCACATGCCATGCCTACCACACATACAATGAATAATCTGCATCAGAATCATGCACAGTGTGGTCAACCTAACTGTATGCCATGCACTTTTAATATCATGCAAACTTTTGTGCATTTAATGAATGCATCTAGCCAGTCATGCTCAAATACTGTTGCTAGTTCAAATATCAAGAAAAAGTATGGTAGAGCCAAGACTGTCAGTCCTCCTAAAGTTAGGAGTGACAAACCTTCTCCTAAGACTGACAAATCTGTCAAGTCTGAGAAAGGAAAGGAGATAGTCGAAAGCTCTAGTAATATAAAGAAAAGTGCATCTCCTGTTGTTAAATCTGTTGATTCTCGATCTTATCGAAAAGCCGGGCCCAATCAAAGTTGGGTTCCGAAGAATGTCTAACCAATCTGTCATTGCAGGGCATTAAGCAGAATAGAAATAAAGTTATATGGGTGCTAGACAGTGGAGCATTGAGGCATATGACTGGTAACAAGTCCCTGCTTACAGAGTTGGTTATGAAGGCTGGCCCTTATGTTACCTTTGGAGATGACAGCATAGGTGTGACTAAGGGATATGGCAAACTGAAAACTGGCAATGTCATCATTGAAGATATTTCCTATGTTGAGGGACTAAAGCACAATCTGTTGAGTATAAGTCAATTCTGTGACAAAGGTTACGAAATTGTCTTCAACAAGAAAGGTGTCTCAATCACTCACATCAAGGAAGGCTCACTAGCTTTAAGAGGAGTTCGAAAGGCAGATCTTTTTGTTGCAGATATGGATTCAGCAAATCAGGATGAGGTCACCTGTTTCTACAGCAAAGCCTCGGATGATGAAAGCTGGTTATGGCACAAAAAGCTATCTCACTTAAACTTCAAAACGATGAATGCTCTCGCGAGGCGAGAATTGGTGAGAGATCTACCTCAAATGGAGTTCGCTCCGAAAGGACTCTGTGAAGCTTGTGAAATGGGAAAGTCGAAGCGAGCATCGCATAAAAGCAAAGAAATTTCTAGTATTACTGAGCCTCTGCAACTTCTTCATATGGATTTGTTTGGCCCAGTGAATGTCCTATCTTTGTCTAGGAAAAGATATGCTTTGGTAATCGTGGATGACTTCTCCAAGTATACATGGGTATTGTTCGCAATGACGAAAGACGAAGTACCTTTCTTAATCATTGATCACATCACTCAAATTGAGAATGTTTCAACACTTACTGTGAAGACGATTAGATCAGACAATGGCACTGAATTCAAAAACGCAGTGCTAAATGACTTCTGTGTATCTAAGGGAATACGTCGTCAGTATTCAGCCCCGAGAACTCCACAGCAAAATGGAGTAGTTGAAAGGAAGAATAGAACTTTGGTTGAAGCAGCAAGAACTTTGTTGTATGATTCAAAACTTCCTTTGTATTTCTGGGCCGAAGCAGTGAGTACCGCTTGTTACACTCAAAATAGAACCTTGATCATAAAAGATAAAGAAAAGACACCATGTGAGCTAATGAACAGCAGAAGACCAACAATCAAATACTTTCATGTCTTCGGAGCAAAATGCTATGTGCTTATAGATGATGAAAATCTAGGCAAGTTTGCAGCAAAAGCTCGTGAAGGAATCTTTGTTGGTTACTCTACAGACGTGGTGGCAGCTTATAGAGTGTTCTTGGTGAATGATCGAAAAGTGACTGAAAGCTACAACGTCAGATTCGACGATACCAAACTCTCATCAATTTCAAGAGATTCTAGTGAACCTGAGTCCCTAAAATTTCAGAATCTGGACTTAGAAGATCTTGAAGATGAACCTGAGTTGGTTGTTCCATTAAATGTTCCAAGCGTACATGAAGAACCTGAGTCTAGTGAACAAGCTAATTCTACAAGATCAGGAGAGACTTCTTCAGTACCAACCGGCAACAACTCAGGGGGAGTAAATAGCAGCTCAAGGACTACTGTTCAAGGCTCGAGTCGAGTTGACTCTAGTTATGTAGGAGCTGGCACTAACTCAGGGGGAGTTAGTGAAAATATTCAAAGTAGTCAGCACCCCAACTCAGAAAGTCAAGCTGAATCATCTAGACAATTTCCAGGTGAACGGGTATGGAATAGAGACCATCCGTTTGAGTTAATTATTGGTGATCCAGATGCTGGTGTGACTACTAGAAGAACTGCAAGAGCTGACATGGCTAATATCTCCTTATATTCTGGGTTCTTATCCAAGCTTGAACCTAAAGAAATAGAAGAAGCTCTTGGCGATGCTGATTGGGTGATTGCAATGCAAGAGGAACTCAATCAGTTTGAAAGGCAGAAAGTTTGGAAACTGGTACCCCGACCAAAGAACAAATCCGTAATTGGAGCTAGGTGGGTATTCAGAAATAAACTGGATGAAAACGGACTTGTAACACGAAACAAGGCTCGTTTGGTTGCAAAAGGTTATTCTCAACGAGAAGGAATTGATTATGATGAAACCTATGCACCGGTTGCAAGACTTGAGGCAGTCAGGATGTTCTTGGCATTTGCAGCACATAAGAACTTCAAGGTATTCCAGATGGACGTGAAAAGTGCCTTCCTGAACGGAGAGTTAGAAGAAGAAGTGTATCTGGAACAGCCGCCCGGCTTCGTTGATCCAGAACATGCAGATTTTGTGTATCTACTCTTCAAATCTGTCTATGGCCTCAGGCAATCCCCAAGGCGATGGTATGAAACCCTATCTCTATTCTTAATTGAAAATGGTTTTGTTAGGGGAGTAATTGATAAAACATTGTTCTATAAAGTTGTGAGAAATGACTTAATACTTGTTCAAGTATATGTGGACGATATTATTTTTGGGTCATCAAATGAGCGCTTGTGCGAGAAATTTGCCAAGCTAATGCAGGAAAAATATGAGATGAGCATGATGGGAGAGCTGTCCTTCTTCCTTGGATTACAGATCAGTCAGAGAAAAGATGGTATCTTTATCTGTCAATCCAAGTACGTCAGAGATTTACTCAAGAAGTATAATCTAGAAGATGCATCAGCAGCTAAGACTCCCATGGCAACAGCCACGAAGCTTGATGAAGACAAATCAGGTAAATCAGTTGACATCACAAGCTATCGAGGTATGATTGGCTCACTCCTCTATTTAACTGCAAGTAGACCAGATATAATGTTCGCAACTTGTTTATGTGCAAGGTTCCAAGCGGATCCTAGAGAATCACATCTCGTAGCCGTCAAAAGAATTTTTAGGTATCTCAAGGGCACACCAAATCTAGGGATTTGGTACCCAAGAGATACAGGTTTTAATCTTATTGGCTATTCGGATTCAGACTATGCAGGTTGCAGGATTGATAGGAAAAGCACATCTGGTGCTTGCCAATTTCTTGGCAGAAGATTGGTGTCCTGGCAAAGTAAAAAGCAACATACAGTATCTACTTCTACTGCTGAAGCTGAGTACATTGCTGCTGGAAGCTGTGTAGCTCAAATACTGTGGATGAGGAACCAATTGAAGGATTATGGCATAGAGCACAAGAAAATTCCAATCATGTGTGACAACACAAGTGCCATTGCCATAACCAACAATCCTGTAGATCACTCAAGAACCAAGCATATTGACATCAGGTATCATTTCATAAGAGAACATGTCGAGGAGGGGACTGTGGAGCTACATTTTGTGCCCACAATGCAACAAATTGCAGATATATTCACCAAACCTCTTGATGAAGTAACATTCAATAGGTTGGTTGGTGAATTGGGAATGCTTAACACAAGTTAGTAAAGCCTTCTATCTGTAAAATCCATGTTTATGTTTGTATGTGCAAGCTAATCAATCATTATGTGCTTAGACTTTAAAATGCCTTATTAATGATTGTTATAGGTTGCATATAGTATGATTTTGCATGAATTCATTGTGTTTTAAGTGTCTTTTATAGCACAAATCTGTGAATTTATGCTTGTTAGATTGCATGATCATAGGGGGAGTTAAATTCATAATAGTCTAAATATTGCATGATTTTTAGATGAATTTACCTGTGTTTTTCATGTAATTAGAGGCCTTAGAATTATCAAGGAATGTTTTAATTATGTCATATATTAAAATCCTTGAATTGATATTTATATTAATTTGGCAAAATTAATTGTTGAGTTTTTCAAAGAAAAATTGTCAAATTATTCTAAGTATCTTCAAAATTTCGAGTTAGTCTCTATCTCGAAACTCATGTAGAAATTCGACTTGAATTTCGACTTGAGCTTCCAGGGTGAAGTTTTGAAAATTCTAAGTCTGGGAAGAATTTCGAGTTAGTACCTATCTCGAAATTCATCTCGAAATTCGACTTAGAGTTCGAGTTCGAGTTACCAGTGTGCCTAGTTCTATCTTCAAAATATTCGAGATAAATTATATCTCGAATCTTATCTCAAAGGTTGAGATGAGGTTTCCATTAAGGGAATATTTTGAAAAGAACTGAGAATTAACTTCGAGTTAGTCTATCTCGAACTTTATCTCGAAGTTCGACTTGATGTTCGAGATAGAGTTCTTAGTCTATCTCGAAACTCAACTCGAATTTCGACTTGGTGTTCGAGATAGAGTTCTCAGTTAAGCAAAAGGGAATTTTTCGAGTTACACTCCTAACTCGAAACATATCTTGAATTACCCTGGACTTTTTGATTCAAGGAAGTATTTTGGAAAGAATTTGAGATTAACTTCGAGTTAGTCTATCTCGAACTTTATCTCGAAGTTCGACTTGATGTTCGAGATAGATTCTTAGTCTATCTCGAAACTCAACTCGAATTTCGACTTGATGTTCGAGATAGACTCTAACTCGAAAAGTATCTTGAATTTTCTTTTTCCCAAGTTTACTACACATCAATAATGTTCAAGATAGTATTTCCCTATAGTTTCTGCTGTAATTTTGGTTAAAGTGCTTCTTTGTGCATAATTGTTCGAGTTAACCTCTATCTCGAACTTTATCTCGAAGTTCGACTTGAAGTTCGAGATAGAAAAGTTCGAGATAGAGTTCGACTTAGATGTCCCCTGTATGGACTTAGTACTTTTCACACTTTTTTAACAGGGACATTTTTGTCATTCCACATTAATGTCTATATATACTTCTCTAACTCGATCTATTCTTTCACTTTTACCTAATTGAGTTTTACAGCCGCCCCATATACATACAGGCGATTTTGACTTACAACCACTGATTCGTGATCTTTGTGACTAATCTCATACGGACAACGAATTACTGCCCGATTTTTTACTGCCATTATCTGAGTGACCAGTAATATCTGAGTTTGTGTGTTTGTGAATTTGTTCTTCTTTCTCGACATATATACATACGTATATACACACACCGCTTCACAGTCATATACACACGATTTCACTGGTGTGTACACACATAACTTCACTGATTTCACTGGTATAAGATTCTGTTAATTGGTTGTTGATTTTCGCCTCTCACAGTGATAATTATCTATAACCCGTAGTTTAATTTTTCAAGAGTGACTTTTGGTCTTTTTGTTAAATTAAAAGGGATATAACTGATAATTCCTTAATTAATTGTTTTTCGAAAATTAAAATTAAAATTCACATTTGTTAAGGAAAAACATTTTAATTAAAATGGCTCACCAATTTTCCCTTGCTAAAAACAATTTTTATAATATTTCTACGGAAATTGGTGATCAACTCCCGCGGTTTAAGTTTTGGATACGATTTCTCAATTTGTATTCCAAAGCTAGCCAAGCTTTTACTGCTAAACCTACACTAGTACATGATGCTTTACAGCAATTATGGACTAGTGCGGTTACTTTTGGGAGTAAATCAACCCCCTACGGTTTCAGGTTTACCTTAGCGGGTCAGGAATATGAGGTGACAGAACAAATTGTCAACAGGGTTCTAGGATTCCCAATTAAAGATGCCTATGATCCAGAACCAACTGCTGCAGAACGCCTCAGATTCTTTGAAGAAATTGGATGTTATCCTACAAAAGGCCCAATCACGGGAAATATCCAAAAGCAATTCTTCCATGCGGAATGGAATTACTTTTTCGAGGCCATCACAAGATGTTTTCGGGCACGCGAAAAAGACTTTCATCAAATTCCGATTCCCATGCAAACCTTTGCAGTAGCCCTAGCAAGAGAACTGGATATAAACTATTGACGCATAGTTCTCTCTGAGATAGTGGCCTCAATGGGATCCCTTGCAAGCAGAGACCTCTCTACCACTGATGTCGTCTGCTGGTTTCCTCGGTTTCTTCAAATGCTAATCAATGACTTAATACCGAAGGATGCTCTTGCTATTAGACAGGGATTTGCCAGAAGCCCCACATCTGAATCGCTGGGGATGGGCACTAAGTCACTTGCAACCATTGCAAATCAGGATAAACATCAAGGTAAGCCGATGTCTACTCCTGAAAATATTCAAATGTGGCTTAGATATGATGCAGGAGTTACCAATTTGGAGGCATCATCACAAGTCTCATCACATGCTCAAAATCCATCTGTTCATGCCGAGGCATTTGATGAGATTCCTGATGAGGAAAGCGATGATGCACAAGGTAAGCAATCAGGTAATCCCTCTCTGCATACTATTCATTCCTCCTCCTATGTTTCTGATTCCACGACCCGAGAGACTGCTAACCCGCAGGATCTATCCCAGGGTAAGAGCCATATTTCTGACTCTGAGTCTGATACACATTCCTATTCTTTATCACCCCTGTTAACGGAAGTCAGAAAACCAGCACGTATATTTATACAAGATGATGAGGAGAATGAACCCGAAGAGCAGCAACTTATTCGCAAGAAAGCCAAACTTTTCCACGCTGCTACTTCACAACCACAGTCAAACCCTAGCGTGTCACACGCAACCACTCCACCTCACGCGAGTGGTTCACCCCTTGAACATTCTGCACATAGGGATTTTGAATTTGGTGAGGATGATGTGCCTCTTGATGATACTGTTGCTTCAAGAGGACATGAAGTATTAAGAACTTCAGCCGTACCTTCACCGGTACGTACTGATGCTGCAAAGAGGATCGGTTCTGATGTCGTACAAGGACACTTTGCAGCCTCTCAGACTGAGATTCCAACTCAGGAACAAACAGAATTTGATCCTATAACTGTCAACAACATTTCTTATCAATTTTCTGCAGGTACTGCTTCACTATTTGGATCAATCATTGAAGACATACACGAGTGTGAGACAGGGAGTGTGTGTGAGAGGTTAGGGAGAGAGGGACCTTCATTTTTAAGGCCCGAAACCGAGCGCCAAATACCAACAGAACGCGTATTAGAGCGAGGTCACCTAAACCAAACACCGTCCCTTAATATTGAAAATTTTGATACTCGTATGACTTCAATGGAACATCAGATGAGGCAGTTCGGGCAGACAATGGGGCAGTTCGGGATCAATATTGGAAACAACCAAAGGGCTCTAGACGACTACGCAGCAAGAATGGCAAGTCAAGCTACAGCTTTTGAGGATTTGACAAATAAGGTCAATGACTTGGGCCATGCTGGTGGAGTCTTGGGAAGCACTCTCAATGAGAGGATGGGGGCATTGGAGTCTACAATGCATACAATGACTGTGGAGATCAGTAGAATGATGTTCGCAGTCAGGAGTTTTGTGCCCCCGGAGTGCTTCGAGTCGGAACAACCTCCCCCCGATGCTGGAGCAGGTGGTGCAGGTGGTGCTAGTGGAGCGGGAGCCTCTGGTTCTGGTTTTGGAGGTTCCTATGCAGCTGGTGGATCTGAAGACCATGGTGGAGCTCAGGATAACTCACCTAAGGGGGAGAGTGGAAAGGAGACGAGACAGCAGGCAGTTTACATCGAAGAAATTGAAGAACCCGCTGATCTTGTCAAGGAGACGGAAATTGAGCCTGCTGTTGTTAAAGAGGCTCTGAGGACAGAAATTGAGCCTGCTGTTGCTGAAGAGGCTCTGAGGAGGAGAAAGGGTAAGGCAATAATGGTTGAAGAAGATGAACCAGTTATTGACCTGAGTCATCAGGACACAGTACAGGAGGTACTAGACTCAGATTCTGATATGGAAGACGTACCTTTCGCACATGCTGTAAAGCGATCTTTGAAGGAACAAGGTGGAGGTGCTGGTATGTCTTTCGGAATGCCTGAAGAAGATCCTGTTGATGAAGAAACCCTGCAGTCTCAACAGTTAGCCTTGGAACAAGCTCAGTTCCATAAAATGAAGATGATGCAAGAACATGCTGCGTTCCTAGAACAGAAGGTGGAGCTACAAGGGAAGCAGTATGAGTATGAGCTTGCAAGGCTAGCCAATCCTCAAGTTGATCTGGACAAAAGAAGGATAGGGCAGAAATGGGATGAAGCAAGGAAGATAATGATGGGACCATGTGCAAAAGGAGTTCATAACAAGGATGCAGATGATCTGTTCTACAACTTGAATTTGCAGAATCCAATGACTGGGGACTATATAAATGCTTTGAAGAGATTAATTTCTAAAGTCAGGGTTGGATACAATGCAAATCTTAAGGAGTGGCAGGTTATCTTGTCTTTGGTAGAAGGAGTCCCAACATCTTTCCTATATGTGGATGACCAATTCATAATGAGGAGATCTGCGTCAGAGTTGTTCTTGCTAGCGACTAAAATTCAGTACTCTCAATCTGAGGAGCTAAGCATTCTGTACAGGGATCAGTTAATGCAGCTAGCAGAGGACAAGGGTCCAGAATTCTCAGCTTATCCAAATTTTGTCCAGATGGTGGTTCAAGGAAAGATGAAGAGGGTGAGCATGGAGGAAAAGGACTTAATGGAACTTTCAGTGGAATCTTTTAAAGCTGTATGTAGACAAATGATGGGTAAGGGATTCGCCTCTGAGCTTAAAGATAAATCCGTGAGGATCATTGAAAGAGTCATATTCTTGAAGAGCAATGAGGTGTGGAAGTGTGATGTCATTGCTCCAAACCCTCTCGACAACGTGAAGATTGAGCCGGAGCTGATAGAAAAGAAATGGAATATTCTTCAAGCAATGAAGAATGTAGATGAAGCTTTGACTCTTCCTTCTGGAGAACTGGAACAAGGAGAAATAAGGGAGGCAGTTGGCGTTCCAGGGAAAGATAGTGTATACTGGATACACTCTTATGCTGATGATACAGCTGATGCCTTAGCATACATAGATGCAGACCAGAAACAAACACTCTTGCATATGAGTAGACAATGGCTGCTACAGACTCAAGATGCTGCATTTCTAGAGAAAGTGTTATATGTGTTCAAATGGGGCGAAGTGGAAGACAAGTTTGTTGAAGAAAAGCAGAGACTCGTGAGTTACCTGTCTGAAGTAATTGTGGAGAAGAAGTGAATGGAGCGAGATGCGGCTAGTGTCTATAATACTGACCGTGTCAAGGGCTACCCCAAGATGATATATCGTTATCTCAAAGCCACTAAATCTCATTGGAAACCTCAGCTCATAATGAAGAACTTTGAGGAAATTCCAAAGATCAGGACTACTCAGGAGGTTGATAAACTCAGAAGGCTTTTCAAACATCCTAACCCAGAGCCCAGGAACCCTCTAGAAATGGAAGCTGTAAGTCTGTTGAATGCTAGGTGGAAGCAGCTTCACGATCCAGTGTACAAGAAAGAACAGCAGCAGAAGGAGAAGCGCAAAAGGCAGAAAGAAGAGAGAGACCAAGCTGCTGAAGCTAGAAAGAGGAAACGGAATTAGGGTTAAAGGTCAGAGTGGTGTGAACTTGAAGTTGGAAAAACTTCATGTCTTTCGGTTGCTTTAACTCACTTGAGGAAATTCACCTTAGAGTGAATCCAATAAGGTGATATAAGTTTGACTAGAAGGTATGAAATAATCCAGGTAATAGGAATCATTCAAATGATCTTTAATTCGAGGTTCGAATTCTGTTTCTAGTTTTTATGTTCATTGTATTGTTTTCAAGTTCTTTTCAATTGTATATTATTCAAGAATGTAATGTTAATTATCTTTTCTCGTCTCATTGTTTAGTTGAGTTATCCTTCATTAATTTGAATGTCATTGTTAGACAATCAAATTGGGGGAGATTGAAAGGCAGAGTGTATAAACTTGTAACACTATAACTAATGTAACTCAAACTAAAGGAAAAGATACTTAACCAGAAGACAATCAAGAACAGGAAGTCACAAGAAATCAACACTAAATGAAGACAAGGTAATTGATACAATTAAACATGCTAACTATGATCAAGCCAAGAAGAAATCATTGAGAGAAGTTCAAGTTAAAGTTGTTCATGCCTCAGTGATTTGATTAATCAAGAATCAAGATCATAACTATCAGTATCAACAAGACCAATTGATTTCAAGTGAAGAAGAAGGAAAGCAAATATTGGAAAGCCAAGTTATTCAGTGAATATGGTAATTTATTCAAGAAGCAGAAACACTATCAAGACTAGTCACTTATGAACCAGACCTGTGCATCAAGTGTCAGGACATTGATAGCAAGTTTATGTCAGTAATAAAGAACCATGTTCAAGAGCTTGTTGAAGAATAAAGAAGACATGAAGATATCACAAGTTCAAGATGTGCATTGAAGTTTCAAGTTGAAGACCAGAATATTTTCTAAGTACTAAATGTTCTGGATGGCTAAGTAGAAATTCTCAAGTAGAAGTTCTACTTAGGAATTTCGAGATAGCCAAGTAGAAGTTCCACTTAGGAATTTCGAGATAGCCAAGTAGAAATTCTCAAGTAGAAGTTCTACTTAGGTGCAGCTTCAACATGACACATGGCATCTTCTGATTGGCAGATTTCCAAGCTTTCAAGATAAGGCAAGAATTATGTGGACATCATTGGGCCACGTACATCTTAGTCTTTGAAGACTACAGGACATAGATTACATGTAGTATAAATAGAAGTACTTGTGTAATGTTTTAGTAAGTGAGCAATTCTAGAGAAAAACACAAGAGAAAAAGAGAGAGTGCATTCACAGAGCTTAGTATCATTCACTTCTCTCTCAACTTCTGTTATACTTTGTAATGAATGTTGTAGCAACCCTTTCAAGTTATATATAAAGAAATATATTCCTTGAATCTGTGTGTTCATTTATTGCATCGTTTTTATTGCTTCTCATATTCGAAAAGTTGTATTCACCCCCCCTCTACAACACATTTGGACCTAACACCTAGCCTATTTTATTTCCAAGTTTTTCTTCAATTTTCGGATATGCGCTTCATGAGCGAGTATCGTCCCTCCTAAAGTCTTGGGAGCCAATCCTTTGGTTCCATGGGGCTGAGAAGGCCCTAACCCTCCTTCAAACTCGTTACCTGGTCTTCTCCTTTTGAGAAATCTATCCTCATTAGTGGATAATGAATCGTCAATAGTATAAGATCTGGAAAAATCATGACCCGCTCATGGGCGTTCTAGGCCTTGAATGCATTGAGGCACATATGCCTCGTGTTGTTGACCACTTCCACCATTGATGAACGACATCCCATTGGTGAGAACCTAATTTCATTGTGTAATGACAGAGATGGACATCTCTAGTCCCAACGGTGTACTAGATGGGCAACACCACCATTCGGAGGGGATTCGTCCCTGAATTCATTCAACCCACAACCGGCTGCTGCGGATTAGTAATTTTAGCCCCCAAATCCTTTCTTCTATGGCCTGAAGAGCCGTTCCTTGAGTCCCTCGGGGTTGAGAACGTCCTGCTCCTTCGGTGGACTCCTTACCTTAACGTCTTTTGCTAGAACGGACGTCCTCTTCCTCATCTTCTTCAGACGAGGAGTCATCTTTGGCATATGACCCGGAGAAACTTTGGTGTTCTCCAACAAGGGGAACAGGCCTTCAATGTATTGAGGCACATAATTTTCAAGAGTAGATTGATGGTTTCATCAACAGTTGGGAATAGTGACGACCCATAAATGGGGTTTTGAGTTATTGGGGTCAGCATGACGGTGGTGGCGATCCCTGCTCCTTGTGCTCCATTAGATAGAGGTAAAACAACCATATGCAATTGGGGATTCTCTCCTTGAGTTAGTGGAGAGAATCCCCAATTGCAATTGTGCTATAATGATGATGAAAGAACAATCGGACTGATGATTCACTCCCCTCGACTTCCAATAAAGGAACGACTCCCCCAAAGACGCGTCTCCAAGGGGTGATCCCCAAGGGGCGATTCTCTCCTTGAGACTATCGATGATCTATGGACAAAAAAGTGTATGTAAATGAATCAGATTTTGAAAAATAGCACTTTTATTTTTCCCGAGATTTCCCTGGATACTGAAGAATCTAAGGATTTAATGAAAAGATTTAAGGAATTTAAATTCAAGGATCATAAAGGAGGATTGAAGATGGTAGTAAAAATACCAAGAAGGTTTCTAGTAAAACCATATTAATAAATACTTGAGATATTCCTTCGAACAATCAGTGAAATTGAGCAATAACCGGGCAAAGATACAAGCAGAGAACCAAGAGATGAGCATGTGCAAGTGGGTGGAGTCAAGGAACAAAGTTGGTTACAAAGAAAATAGCAACATTAGAAACTAACCAAGCTAGTTAGCAACCTTGCATCATCCTCACCATAAAACACCAACACATGGCACTTGGATGAGATCACCACCATGACATCATCACTTTATTAAAGTAGTATGGCTAGATATTATCTCAATTATTCACTTTATGCTAGATTAACCAAGCAAAAGAAAAAGAACAACACCAAGAACTCCATGAAGAAGCTCTCGGCCATGCTCTAAATTCAAGGATCAAAGTCCCACTTCCCACCATTCAAAAATCTCAAGATTAATTAGGTGAGTTCTATAATTCATAACTAAGTTATCCTATGAATTTGATCCATAGATTCCAAGTTTGCATGGTTAATAAAATCATCAAAGTTGAGAGTGAATAGTAACCTCAAGAACTAACTTTGGCTTTCTTGATTTCTTTGGATGATCCAAGCTATATTAAGGTTATATAAGGACAATACAAGGCTTACTAAGTTTTTAGACACTCCAAGGAAGGTATGACACTTGAAACTCTTTTATGGATCTTGAGTTTTTATGAAGTTTTGATGATTATACGCATGTGTAAGACCTTAGAGACATGATTGGGTTTTGATATATGTTAAAATGGATTATATGAACGGAAAGGCAGTGCTTGGCCTTAGTTCAGTGTTAAATAACATGCATGTGTGGTTTGGAGTGGAAACTATGATTATTGGAAAGTTTTAATTTTGGAAATATCCAAATTATAGTCGTCGTAATGCCGAAATTTCCTTAATCCTTAAAAACCGTGCATGACAGTAGCCTTAGGTCTCTGATCTTGATGAGTATGTGACTTGTCCTTATAGACCTCGAGTCATAGATCATTTTGGCGTGAGAATCGAAATAATTGGACTTACGGTTTAGGAGATATGGTCGATTTAGTAAAAGTTGTTCGAAACCGTAAGTGCGAGTTCCTAACTTCAATTGAACCCCCTTAACATGAGTAATTCGGTTGCGAATCTTAGTAATTAAATAATAGAAATCATAAGGAAGGCGGGAGAGAAGAACTCATGTCAAAAGGATAGTTTTTCGATTTTATAAAAATGTTCGAATCGAGGTTAAGTGCGAAGGAACCCCTTTGAAGTAAACTTAGTATAACTTTGAAAAACCAATTAGAAAACGGACAAAAGATCTTGAGGTATAATCTTTTCAAGTAAACGACCAACCCTAGAACTTATACGACTTAAGTACCTATCAAGTGTAAGTATAATGACATGCCTTGATAACAAGCAAGTGTCGGATCATAACGGTGTCAATGGGAGTTACGTTAGAATGTGCATAGCGAGATAATTTTAAAATGTGTTTAGTTTAAGTAAAGTACATACTTAGCTTTTCAAAGCGTTAAGTGATTAATCTCGGATATTTTGACTATTTATAGATCACCGGACCGACCCGAGACACACTACCCCTACAGGATTTCCAGGCAAGTTTCAAACCTTTAACAAACTGTTGTTGTGATTATACATGATTTCTGTTATTTATGTACATAGCATGCATAACTGTTTTCGAGAACATATATTGTGATACATGAGCAATGATTTGATTATTGGATTATAAGCTAGATACGAGATATTAGTTATAAGTTTGCAAAGGCCGTTAGTGTAGGGCGTATGATTCACATTCTTTAATTTAAACCGGGAGTCGATATTTCTGCATTACTTGAGATTTTTTCTGATAAAAATATCGATTAAATATTGATCAATTATTATTTAGTAAATGTATATAATTTTGGAATATCTACTTAATGATTTATTCAGTGAATATTAGTTTTGAATATTCATTTAAGGGTTTATTTATTTAATAAATATTACTTTGGAATATTCTTTTAAGGATTTATTTATTGAACATTATTTTATATTCTCTCGAGGGTTATGTGTGAGCAATTATTTTGACTAAAAATAATATTTGAATATTTATGAAAGAGACATAATATATGTAATAATAAATGAAAGAGACATAATTTCTTTTATTTCCTTTGAAATTATTTCTAAAATAAATGTCAAATAAAATGTAGAATTTAGTGGATGAGTTCCAAATTTTCATGAAGTAGGACTTCTAGCATGATGGTCATGATGTGACCATAAAATAGATTACTAGCAAGAGATCATGGGTTCAATCCATGGTAATGATAGTATCTTTAATATATATATAAATAAAATTTGGAAGTATTTTAGTAAATTACTAAATGGCATGGAAAGCCATGTTAACATATAATATATATAATGGACTTGTCCACTCATTATTCCATTAATACTACCAAATTTAGGTGCACTTACAAAATTTCAAGCCCAACACATTCATTTCTAAGGCCCATTTTATGTACAAATTCTCCTTGCCAATACGCTTTAATCAGTCCCGCAACCTTTTCTTAAACGGCTTTTATGCTTAGTTGTTCTTTTTTTTTTTTCACCCCAGTCCCCAATTAATCTACATTTTACATTTTTTTTTGCTTATTGTCATTAATCTATTTAATACTTAGATTCAGTAATTTCAAATACTGAACTCAACACTTGGAACCATTTTCCGAAAATGTATATAATAATATACACATATTCAGTAATACTTATATAAATATATAGCTAAAAAAAATTTGTAACTTAACTAATTAAAATTTTGGTTCAGGATATTATAGAGCATGGTGGTTAAGGATGACAGAGGCCGAATTGTAAGAGGGACATGTATGAAGATGGAAGGCCTGGTGTTTTTGTTTGATGCAGAGACGTTCGGGGTTAATGAACGAAGTTCTTTCCTGGATCATTTGCAGGATTTTCACCAACCAATAAATATCGAAACGGATTCGCTCCAAACAATAGTGGCTTCAAAGAATGAAGTTCACTATCAGCTTAAGCTGGAGATATTCTATATTGGTGTCAAAATGCTTTTGATAGTACGAATAAAGTCTTGGTTAATTTTGTTAAAAAACAAACGAATAAGGTTGTTCATTTAATGGTTACTTTATCGTTAGAATATTTGTTTTATTAAATTTTTAAAATAATTTCATATCTTTTTCAAATATTTTGTCACTGGAGACGCTTATGTTAAATTTTGCAAAAAGTTAACAAAATCAATTTTATTTTCAAAAGAAAAAGAAATTTATCACAATAATGCAGTGTTATGAAAAGCGCTTTAAGCGGCCGCTTAAGCGGAATCGGGGAATAAACGACTAGCTTTTAGTAAAATCGGGGTTTTAAGCGGTTTTTGGGTTTAAGCGGATTTAAACGGGTTTAAGCGGGATTATGCGGGTCAAAGACGGATTAAGCGGATGAATTAAAAAAAATTATAAAATTATAAAAAAAATTATAAAAAATATAAAAAGTTATAAAAAGTTATAAAGGATGGTGAAAGAATACATATGTTTCCGTTTTTCTGAAAGAATGCTAAAATCTATCTTTCTATCTTTCGGATCTTGTATTATGATAATTATGATGTTTGTATTTTCTAAGTTCATTATAACTAAGTATGACTTTGTGAATGTAGAGGTTACTAGTTTTAATTTTAATCATAATATGTTATATCATATGTGAATGTTAGCTTTTTTAAAAAAAATAATATTATATTTATTTCTATAAATATAAAATTATTTATAATCTGATTAATGATCCGTTTTTAAAACCGCTTAAGCGTCTGCTTAAGCGCTAGAAGGTCATCCCGCCGCTTAGATCCGATTTGCACTTTTTATAACACTGCAATAATGTATCAATTTTTTGTTATCGAAAGCGTGGGATTATATTCTCCTCGAAAAATTGAAAACAAACGTAAGTTTAAAATTATGCTCAGTCGTGTATGTGTTAGTGGTGAATCAGCTAGTTCACTAAGTTTCTTTAGTGGATATTACACTCGTTTATAAACTCGACTAGTTGATCTTATGGGTGTTTTGGTAAGTTTCTTCTAGAAAAGTTGACATATTTAAAAAAAAAACTAAGATTTTTAGCTTTTTCTAAAAAAGTACTTTCTTTTTGTAATTTATGTGTGACATTCCAAAAACATGATATATACCTGAATTTAAGTCAAATATAATAATAAAATACTCCTGATCCAAGATCGCATATAGGTTATAGTATAAAACAAACTGCTAAATTGCATCGTTACAATCCAATCTCGGAATAAAAATATTATACCAATTGATGCTCTTAGAAACTTTCTTCACGTCTCTCTTGTTCATTCAACATTTTGTTCCCACTGGTAAACTCGATTACTATTGTAGCTATCTGGATAAAGCCTTTGATAACCTTCAGTAGTTCCTAGTTAGTCCTACAAAACTTCCGACCTCTGCTGGCATTTTGGGACTTTCCCAATTCATAATTGCTTCATCTTTACGGAATTCACTTTGATTCTTTCATTACTAACAACATGTGTAAAAAAATTGTATTCCTCCCAATTCGAAATTCGTACATAAAAATCTTGTGCATAATTTTCCTTTCTTAAAATTTCAAAGGTTTTCCTCAATTTATCTGCATACTCTTCACATGTCTTTGAATATCTTGGGATGTCATCTATAAACATAATCGAAAATTCTATTAAAATACTTCTTGAAATCTTATTCATCGTATCCATAAAGCGATAAGCTCTCGTCCAACCAAACACCATCACTAATAACTCATAATTTCCGTATCTACTCAAAATGTTGCTTCAAGAATATTTCAAAGTTTCTCTCTTTAAATGATGTTAGTCTATTCATAGATCAACTTTATGCAAAACATACGACACCATTCAACTGGTTAAGTAAATTATCCATCCTTGGTAAAGAGGTCCTCATTACTACTTGTCCACTTATTCCATTTTTAAAGATCAATGTATAACTTCGAACTACCTTCCTTCACACGAATAGTACTAGTGCACCCTTCTAAGATACGTTGGGCATTATTACTCATTTTCTTACAAAGATTTTTTAATTAAATTGCTAACTCCACCTTTTCTATTGATGTCATCCGATATTAAACTTTTGAAACTGATTCTATATATAGTAGTAAATAACAACCAAACTTTATATCCCTGTCTGGTGACAATCCTAGTAATTCGTCAAGACATACTTCTGAAAATTATTAACCACTGGAATCTGCTCCGATTTAACTATCTTCTTACTGATATCTCCCTCATGCAAAACAACTTTATAATCTTGGTATAATAATCTCTTAGTCTGCATGATCGTTACAACTCCTTTGTCTGCTTCCGGCCTCAAAACACAACTTTTGTATCTTTTGAGAATCATAATCTCACTTTCTTGTCCTCACAATTTGCTTGTTCTTTGTAGTTAGCTAATCAATCCAATCCTAAATCACAATTAACACTTTTTACTTCCATCACATTCATATTCTTAATAACGTCATTCATAATCACATTGAATTTCTAGCTTCCGAGTGATTTATAGAAAATTGTTCTGTTACTCTCATCATAGGTTCCATCGAGACTGATATACTACAATCTTGCAAAACGTCCTATCTTTCCATGCCTTATGGCACAATCTCTGGCAAAACGACTCTACCACTTATTACCATACTATTCTTTCCGATTACACTTGTAACTCCCTGTATTCACCTCAGCACAATCTCAATAAGTTTTCTCTCGAATTCTTATCTTCCGACAATGGGGTCTTGTCAATCTCTTCTAATTCTCATGTTGTGGGAAACTACTGTGCCCCCACTCTCCTGGCTCCAGATCTTCTAAATTCTACATTCTTCCCTTGACTGAATTACATGTCTTCTGTTTAAACACTTCTAAAAACTTCATGTTTCTCTGTCTTCCTCTTCTTATCATCTTGTTCCATCTTGGTCAACTCTCTTCCACTCTTAATAATCACGACTCTTTAAACTGGGCCCACATAAGTTATTAGCTCCAACACAATCACCTTGCTTCTTATTCAAGTTTTAGTTCCTTCTGATAATTTTTACAAACAAAGCTATCCTGCTTCACTCTGCTTTACTCAAGTTATCCCGCTTTGGATTCTAAAATTTATATCCAACCATTAGCCTCAAAACATTAAAAATATTATCTTATTCCTTCTACTATATCTAAAGTGCAATATGTATTAAACAAGTGTCCATAAATGATCTTTCATCAACACTATCTATCACATACCAAGCATATTCATCATCATTCTATTTTTCAACCTTAACAGAATCCGTAATCTTGTGCCTTTGATACCTGCTTCTTATCTTTACTAAATTCTCAGCAATATCAAATATTGTGCATGTGTTATCAATCTAATAATGTAGCCAATTTGATATACATTCTCTGTTTTAACATCAATTTCTCCAACTTGTTCAACCAATCCTTCGCTAACATAAGTACAGTTTTAACTACTTAGATGTCGTCGCGTCTATCCTTGCAGCTCTTCTTCACTATTAATTCTAAAATCATTAGGGTTTCAAACAAAGAAAGTAATAGAATGAATAGGTATCAAGTATGAATATACACTGGGTGTTGTTTGATAAAACTTTTTGTAAAAGAGTTTAATCGAGAGATCAATATGATCTTTGAACTATTATCAGGCCGTATTTGTCAATTAGGTCAACCGCCATAGTACAAAAAGATGGCCAGTCTTTAGTACATTCATGACAAACACAATCAGTAGCATCCCACCAGACTTCTATCACAGAGATAAAATGTCCCTGAATCCCCTATATACATAGGTTGTTCATCTCAGTTTGAGTAAAGAAGATCAAGTATTCGGGGAAAATAGAAAGGGTTCAAGAGTCTCAAAATTTGGTATATAAAGTTGGATCAAGTATCCTCTGAAAAATAGGGATATTTATGAAAGAATAGGGATGTGTGTAAATATATCTGATTTACAAAGCTCATCATCAATTGAAGTATAGTTGATCACCAAACGTATGCATCAACTATCGATTAAACAAAAGTTCAAGAAATTCCTAATTATTCATAATCTCACTCTTGTCGACTAAGCACTAATATACTTAGCTGCCAAAATCGGCATGACAATAATGAGTTGCATAAGTAAGAAGATCTCAATTCATTCTCGATTTTAACCGTCGTTGCACAACAAATGCTTCAGCGACGATATAAACCGTGAATTAATATACAACAATTCATAGCGAGAATAAGAATCAATTCATTTCTAAAACCATTCCATCTCAAAGCATTTGACAATTCCCTCAGATAATGAGATCAATGGCTATAAAAGTTCTAGATGGTACGTGAAAGTCTCAAGATAGTGTTCCTTAACCTGGAAGCTCCAACTATCCAATTAGCTTATGCGATTTCGGATTAGCTGTCTCGCTCATAGCCAAATCTTCAAACGAATTGAACTCCTACTCGCGTGATATATCGAAAGACTGTATAACGTCGCAATACTCGTCGTGATAGCCTAAGGCAAACCTTGTCCTAAATTGTTCTACCCAACATCTATCTTAGACACGTACACCTAACCCTCTTAATCTGTTTTAGTGACCATAACTTGTAGCTCTGATACCAACTATGACATCCCAAAAATCTGAGGTACAGATTTGGGCCCACGAATCTCATGAGACATACATGAATTTAAGCCAAATATAATAATAAAATACCCCTGATCCAAGATAGCATACAGGTTATGGTATGAAACAAACTACTAAATTACATCGTTACAATCCAATCTCAGAATAAAATTATTATACCAATTGATGATAAACTAAGTCCGTCTGCCGAACTAGTTAACCAACCTCTGACAAGTCAACAACCTGAACGTCACCTCTCGCTGCAGGAACAGGTCACTTGACCACAAGGTCTACTCAACTTCTCCATTAACTGGAGAAAGAAAACAACAACAATGCAAGGGTGAGCCAAAATTGCTCAATGTGGGTATAAATATTCGTCAATGTCAAAAATAGATAAAAGTTGTGATCTATAAGAATCATCATCACATGCTGTGAAAGGATACAATTGAAGAATTCAATTATCATAATGCGAAGTTGAGTCAACAGTGCTCCGTGAGAATATAATGCATCAACAGTAAGAATTGATATAAGTTTTGTCGAACATCGGATAATCTCATAAGTACTGTAAAGATCTGGATATGAAACAAATCAAGTTCTGTATTTAGATTAGAATTGGATTTTTGTATATACACATTAAAAACAGCGGAGTTAGGTGGTTGATAAGTCCCGCACTAACCCTGGACAATGCACATAGCAAAGTCCGTCTAAATGGATCCACGGCACACTTTGGCCTTAATTTTTGACCATTAATTTGGTCTCCCCAAAGGGACTCTACCTATAAAGGTCTCTTTTTTAAAAAAAAATCCCAATTCTATATCCAATGCACTAGGTGTCGGAACAATCGACAACCTCTATCAACCAAACAATCTGGAAAACTCACGTTCCAGAACAACAACTCAACTAGTAGAGTGAAAAGAGAATCAATAGTTCTATCCTAGATATAGACGAGATCTATATAATAAATATGGTGATAATTGAATAAACAAGAATAACAATAAATGTCAACGAGATCGACAATAATTGGGGTGATAATTGAATAAACAACAATAACAATAAATGTCGACGAAATCGATAATAAATGGGGTGACATCATAATCAGAATAATTAAAAATAATTTCACTTGAACAAGAAGTGAAAGGAAAACACTTGCCTGCAAACCATGCTAAACTCGTCTAACTGCTCGGCTGACCACTCGACTATGGACCTCCCTTTGTCCCTCTTGCTCGACTCTACAATATTAGAGCACATTAATACATCTAACTTTCATTAATCGACTTTAAACACTACCCATAACACATCAGACTTAAATAGAGAATTTAAGACCCTCTAGCATCTAAATTCCACAAAACAGCTCATATAACTCAAACCTATAATTAACTGGACTCAAGAAATATTTTTAAAACAATCTTAAATCTTGGTTCTTGAATAAAACCCAACTCAGAATATTTGAAAGTATTTTTAAAACATTTTCTGGATTTTTAAACAATTTTCTACTATTTTTAAAGCATTTAAAACTATTAAATAAGAATTACATAACCTTAATTAAATTAATTAAAATCAATCAACAATAAATTAATAAAATTATTTAATAAATATTTACATTTATTGAAATTAATTAAACTAATTAAAGTATTTAATTCTTAATTAGTTTTTAAATTAATTAAAACATACAAATAAATAAAAATGATTTTTGACTTTAAAATACTTAAATAATAAATTCAGAAATATTTCTGAATTTAAACTTCAATTTACAAAACAATTTTCTAATTTTAAAAGAAAATTAAACCTTTTAAAAGAAATATCAAAAATCAAATTTAGAAAAGGTAAATAACATTTTTACCACACCAAAATAAAAGTAAATTCTTTTCTTTTCTATTTTTATTAATTATTGCCATGGTAATTAGCATTGGGGATAAAACCATTTTTTTTACCAATAATAGTTAAAACAGATCAAACCCACTTAAGTAATTAAAACAGAATGAAGAAAATCAAGAACATGAATGAAAAAATCAAGAACAGTTTGAATGTTCTTGATTTTTAGTAGATTTCTGGCAGCCTCCGATCTGCCTCAAAAACGCACCATTCCACTTGGTTTACAGCTGCTTTCAATCTAATGCTAAGCCCAAGCATTTCTAACTCTCCTCTGATACCACATTTTGCCAGAACAACAAAATTCAATAAACGCCGACGAAACCAACGTAAATCCCGGCAAAAACACGACTTCACGATATACTAAACCAAATCGTACGTTACATATATCAAATCAAAGCTGGGTTTGTATAAAATCTACTTACGGGTTCAGTTTTAACAACCAAGTAGTATCAATTACGGATGAACGATTTTAAAAACTAAGAAAAGAATACTTACCTCGTTACATATCAAAACTTAAACAATTAATGAAATTTGCTTGCTAAAAAATTCATACATCACTGTAGGAAGCTATTAAGATCCTCAGATTCACCAAACAACTTACTGATAGCAACAGAATATATTGATAGAGAAATGAACAAATCTTATTAAAGAACAAGAATGATTCAACTGTTACATCCAGAAAGCTAGCCACTTAAGAAAGGCAGCTTTGAAGAAAATAACAAGGAGACATTTAGAGTCTTTGGCAACAAGAAAGGAAATGAGATTACAATTCAGATGATCCAAAAAAACCCATGACTAGGCATATAAATCTAATTAGGGAAATGCAAATGAAATGACAGCTATAGGCACATGAAATGCCAATGATTGAGGAGAGAATATTCCACGTGGTTCTTGTTACTAACCACCATGCTCAATCCCCAATCATTATCCACTACTACTGATGTTTCCTTCCTAGCCACCTTTATTCTTGCCAATAGCCTTGTCACCCTTCTTGTCAGCATTCTTGCGGCCCACCTCGTGACTGTAGACCAGCTCAGCTCGAGTCATTGTAGTGTGTATTGTATCAATACTCCCCCCATGAGCTGATCCTTGAACCCAAGGATCGAATTCTGGAAATTTGGACATTATGCTATTAACATCTTCCCAGGTTGCCTCTTCTAGGGGTTTTTGAGCCCACTGTACTAGCCATTGAACCACAGCAGCATTACGTCTCTTGATTGTTCGAATCTCTAGCACTGATCTTCTCCTCGGAGCTGTCAGGATCATAGGTTTGAGGGACTGAGTTATCAAGCTCCACGGGTACTGGTCCATAATGTGTCTTTAGCAATGACACATGGAAAGTTGAGTGAATTCTGGAATGTGGGGGCAGTTTCAGTGAATATGCAACTGCACCTACTTTCTTGAGTACTTGGTATGGACCAAAGTACTTAGCAGCTAGCTTGGGAGAGGGTCTGTTGGTGATTGAAGATTGTTTGTACTGCTGCAATTTAAGATAGACCCAGTCATCTTCTTCAAATTCCCTTTCTGATCTCCTCCTATTGGCCATCTGTTGCATTCTGTTCTGAGCCTTGCACAAGTTGTGTTTCAGTAGTGCTATAGTCTCCTCCCTTTGTTGCAGGCTCCTTTCCAAAGCCTCCACTGCTGTTGTTCCCTGGATGTAAGGTCTATGAATTGGTGGAGGAACCCCATACACCACCTCAAAGGGCGTCTTCTTTGTTGCGGAGTGGAAGTTGGAATTGTACCAGAATTCAGCTAAAGGCAACCATTTTGCCCATTCGAGCGGGGTCTCATGACATATACACCTTAAATAACCCTCCACACATCTGTTTAAAACCTCAGATTGGCCGTCGGTTTGAGGATGATATGCCGTTGACATTTTCTGTTTGACCCCTTGCAGCTTGAGGAACTCAGACCAGAACTGACTTATAAAAATCTTATCTCGGTAAGAGATTATAGACTTTGGAGAGCCATGAAGCTTGTACACTTGATCCATGTAGATTTGAGCCACCTTAATCGCAGAGAACGGGTGTGAAAGTGCCATGAAGTGTGCATATTTACTTAACCGATCAATGACCACCAATATCACTTCTTTTCCATGTGATTTGGGTAATCCTTCTATGAAGTCCATCGTGATTTCTTCCCAAATATTGTTTGGAATTTGTAGGGGTTGGATTAAGCCCGGGTACGTATTCAAGTCTGACTTACATTTTTGACACGTGATGCACTGCTTGATGAAGTCAGTAACCGAGTTCTTCAGTTTCGACCTGTAAAATAAACTCTGAATGTTTCTTGTAGTAACTTCGATTCCAGAATGTCCCCTTGAGGAGATGAATGCATCCATGACAATATAGAAGTTTTAAGATTTTGGTCATCACCCACCACCAATTTTCCCTTCCTAGTGAGGATTTCTTGTTGCCATTTGTACCGTGGATGGGATGCAGGGTCCTTTTGCAGATCTTAAATAATTTGTTGTACATGTGAGTCTGTTTTCCATTGCTGCTTCAATTCCTCCATCAAATCAGACTGCACATCTGAAATTGCAATTGCTAGGAGTTGTGCACATGGGATCCTCGATAGTGCATCTACTACATTGTTTTCAGTGCCTCTTTTATACTCAACTATGAAGTCGAATCCCGCCAATTTTTACAACCATTTTTGTTGGAATGTTGTTGCTAGCTTCTGATCTAGGATGTATTTAATACTCTGCTGATCAGTTCGAATTGCAAACGGTTGTATCATTAGATAATGATGCCACTTTTGCAAAACAAAGACCACTGCTAGCAATTCCCTTTCGTATGCTGATAACGTAGAATTCTTCGTCAAAAAAGCCTTGCTAATGTAGGCAATAGGGTGTCTCTCTTGCATTAATACCACTCCCATACCCTGATTTGACGCATCCGTTTCTACCACAAAGGGTTTATTGAAGTTAGGCAAGGCTAGAACTGGGGTTCAGTCATCTTTTGTTTGAGTTCTACAAACGCTTTCTCAGCTGCATCATCCCATTTGAAAGCTTCTTTCTTTAAAAGACTGGTAAGGGGTCGACAAATCTGACCATACCCCTGAATGAAGTGTCTGTAGTAACCAGTAAGACCCAAGAATCCCCATAACTACTTCAAGTTTGTGGGAGCAGGCCATTCGATTACAGCTTGCAACTTGGCCGGTTCCGTCCTTACTCCTTGATCAGATATAATATGGCATAAATAATGGATTTCTGTAACTCCAAACGAACATTTCTTTAGGTTTGCATGAAGGTTATTCTATTGCATAAGCCTTAAAACCTCTTGCAGGTGCTCCAAATGCTCAGCCCAAGACTTGCTATATATAAGTATATCGTCAAAGAAGACCAATACACCTTTTCTTAGTAAGGGTTTAAATATCGAATTCATAAGTGACTGAAAGGTGGAGGGGGCGTTTGTTAAGCCAAATGGCATTACCAAGTATTCAAAATGACCAAAGTGCGTTTTAAACGCAGTTTTGTAGATGTCAGCTTTGTGCATTCTCACTTGATGGTATCCCGATTTCAAATCAATCTTCGAAAAGAACTGAGTACCTTGTAGTTCATCAATAAGCTCCTCGATTATAGGGATAGGAAACTTGTCTTTTATAGTTCTTTGTTGAGACTTCTATAGTCGACACACATCCGCCAACCACCGTCATTCTTCTTCACCAATACCACAGGAGCTACAAACTGGCTATTGCTGGGTCTGATCACCCCCTGTTCTAGTAATTCTTGTACCATAGCTTCGATTACATTCTTCTGTACCACTGGATGTCTGTAGGGTCTTAAGTTGACAGCATCTGTACCCATCTTAAGGGGAATTTGATGATCAAATTGCTGTCTACAAGGAGGTAACCCTTTAGGTTCTTGGAACACACTCTCAAATTTCTAGAGAACAGCTTGTAAATCAGGGTCATCGACTTGTTGTTCTGCTGCCAGCATTGCTAACCAGTTTATCTAGTTGTTTTGACTGAATTCCTTTAATCTTTTTAGACTGTACTCCTCTGAGTTTCACCTTCCTGCCCTTATACATAAATTGCATAGTCAAATTTAGAAAATCCCATACTACTGGTCCTAACTGTGAGAAGCAATGTATGCCTAACACCATGTCGCTTCCACTAAGAGGGAGGAGTAACACGTCAGCTTCGAAGTCCACCCAATGTAATTTCCATTTGAAGTTTTTTATCCTGCTGTCACATTTAAGTTGGCTCCCATCAGCTACCTTCACCCACATTGGTGCTATAGATTCCACCTTACAATCCATCTTCAACGCTTTGCTCACATCCAAGAAGTTATGAGTGCTCCCACTGTCAAGCAAAATTTTTAAATCCTTCTTACCATGATGACCAGTTACTCTCATTGTTTGGTAGGTACTGACTCCATCCATTGCTTGAATTGAGATTTGAGCACACTCTGTATGTATTTCTGGTTCTTTTTCTCCAGGGCATTCTTAATTCTCCTCTTCCTCTTCATCCTCCATCTCAATGTGATAGAGCTGGGGTTTCTTCCCTTTGCATTTGTGACCCGGTACATACATCTCATCACACCAGAAACAGAGATTTTTAGCCCGCTTACCATTGAACTCTTCTGGTGTTAGTGTTTTTCTGTTGTAGTTTTGAAAAGTACCAGTTGGTTTAGGTGCAACTGACTTAAGAGATGAAATTATTGTTGGCTTAACAGAGGGTGTAGGTAAAAGAGGAGGTTTGTAGTTGGGTTTAGCCTTTTTTGCCTTATGAGCTGCTTCTTGTAACTTCGCCAAACACAAGGCTTGTTGGACAGATTTCGGACAAAACATTCGTACTGCCAATTGAATCTCTTCGTCTAGACCCCCCAAATAGCAGCTTAGTAAGTGTTCTTCTGATAGCTGCAATCTTCCGGCCAATGCATCAAACATGTCGTGATATTCTTGTACTGATCCAGATTGTTTGAGAACCTTTAAGTCTGCCATGGGATCATCGTATAACTCCCTAAATCTAGAGGTTATTGTTAACTCGAATAACTTGTAGAATGGGGGGTTGAATACAAGTTATATAATCGTGTCTGATTTTTGCTTGATTATTTGAACAAGAATAAACGAATGAATCAAACTTTTTTTATATTAAAATAATCAAATACAAACTCTACCAAAGGTGTACAATACCGTTAGCAGCTGCTGACAATACAAATCTCTCTCTCTGTTTGTTTCGAACTCTCGAATACAAATCTTATGAACTCACTCGCTCACTTACGCACGAACACTGTTTACAATGATAAAGAGAGAGTATTTATAATGCTACCTATCAACTAATAACAAAATTATAATCTATCTATGACAATGTTCAGCCGTCCAGTTGATAGTTTCAATTAAATAGAGAATTCGTTTCCTTCACGATATCTTCTTGCTTGTTTTCCAAAACAAAGATCCTGTTTTATAGCACTTTCCAGTTTCTGTAGCATCCATAATGACATCATCAGTAATACGACTGACATCATCAGTAACATGACTGATATCAGGATTTCCCATTGCATCAGGATCTGATTATCCCATCAGTATTCAATCAGGATCTGACTTAACGTATCAGGATCTGCTCATCTGTTCCTGACATGTAGTCCCCGATACACTGTTCCTGACATGTAGTCTCTGACGCACTGTTCCTGACTAAATTCTACAGATTACTATTTAACACATATATCCTAAACAAAGTGCTAAATCCTTTATAAGATCAGGATAAACAAGAAGTATTAGCAAAATTCTATTCTTAACATCACAACTAATGAATTATTCCTAACAATCTCCCCCTATTTATGCTTTAGAATCTGAAGCATAAATCTTAGTTGTAGATGTCAAAACATATAACAATACAACCAGAATAGAATTTATGAATTCAAGATCATGAAGTTAAGTACCTTCTTCTTCAGATGTAGACATGTATCTAGTACTTAGAAGAAAGAATTCAACTATTTGATGCTTCTTTTCCTTTACCACTCCCATGATGAAATTTACCAACTCTGTCACACTTAGTTCTGCTCCCAGTCTGTTTATCTCCCCCAGTCTGTTGTTGTCTTTGAATTGTCTTTATCTCCCCCTTTTTGACATCAACAACATTAATTCCAAGAGATTCAGTAACAGAACAAATGAGATTCATCAGAACTGCTTGATTGTCCATGATAGTGACTTGGTTTTCTTCAATAATTTGAAGTCTCGATTGAATATCATTTTGAGATTTCTGAATGTCCTTAAGAATTTCAGAATTGACTTCAATATTGGAAGTGCTTGTTGTATCTTCATATTCAGATGCAGAAAGAACATTATCTTCAAGTCTTGTAGAATAAGTTGCTTGTTGAGAATTATATTCAAGTAATAATACTTGAGTAGAAGTACAAACATCTTCATCTTTCTGATCTAGAGCTAAAATATGATCATCATGTCCTTCACCAGTATTCTGTGTACTAACATCTACAAATTCTGACTCCTCCTTAGATTGATCAGATATTGTTGATGTTTCAATTCTAGCTGAAATTGTAAGTACAAACAAAGGAATACTAGGATCATTAGGAATTTCTTCTGGTACTGGTTGAGTAGAAGTTTGTCTTAGCCTTTCACCTCTTCTGTTAATGATCTCTGCAAGCCTTTCTTTCTGTTTCTGAGCTTTAACTTCTGGCTTTGCATTGTGATGTGCTAAGTCATGCTTCTCATACATCTTGATAAAAGAATAAGTACCAGTATCCATACCAAGATTTTCAGACCAAGATTCAGGAAAAACCTGATCCCAGAAATCAAATGATGGTGGTTTCCTAATTTTCTCTCCCTCACTATGGAGTTGATCATCCATACCCTCATTCTCACTTTGACTATCTAAAGTCAACACTATTTCTACCTCTCCTTTTGCCTGGTCAGGAGCCAGCCTCTTTGTGTGTAGATCTATGTCCATCTTTTCAAGTGTATCACTCAAATTTGGATAAGTGCTCTCATGACCTACAGAAAAATAGGGGTTAGAAGAAGTTTTTATACCTGAACTCACATGGAGAGAGGGTTCCTCATATGGCATGGGGATTGAGGTTTTCTCCAAGGAGTGAGCTGCTATAGTCTCTGAATCCTTGCTAACATCTACTTTCTTTCTAGAAACTACAGGCTCCAGTATACCACTTTCAGGTTTTACACTAGACTCTGATGTCTTCAGTAATACTTCATTAGACACCATAGCTAATATGCCACCGTCTTTAATTGTTGGTTGCTGAGACACACCCTCAAGGTGGATAGACTCTGAAAGAACAATATTGGTTTGATCTTCAGAAAAATCAATCAAAGTCATTCCTCCCATATCATAGGGTTTCTCACTTGCAATTTCAGTCATCACAGAAGACCTTTCAGCATCATCAATCACAGTTCCTGAGTCATCCAACCTCTGACTAGATGGTTCTTGTGTTGCAGTGACTGTGATATGATCTATTCTACTATTCACCAATGGTGCAATAGTATCTTATGTTAACTGCTTCCCTCCATCAACTACCTCCTCTTGTTCACCTTGAGCTGAAGCATCTTCAACAATGACATCCTCATCAAATAAATATGCATGAAGTGATTGAAGTGCAACATGCTTAGAAAGTCCAAATTTCTTGTGTTATTCCTTTCTGAATGATACATAGAAGTATGTCTTCATTAAATCAAGCCTTTGATGTAACAGTCCATATTCTTCAGGAAATGAAAGTTTGGGAACTCTTTCAATCAAAAAATCTAGAACAGGCCTGGAAAGCTTCACTTTCAGAGAAATAAGTTCCATAGCCAGTCTGTATGTCAATGTAGTTTCCCATGAAGAATCAAGATCCAGATCTCACTTGCCAGATACTGACATGGATATAGCATTATTTGTAGAGACCTGCATAATGTTAGTTGGACTTGACACTGTGTGTGTAAGTGACAAATGAATCTTTCTCCTTGTTCTCCTAGTATAGTTAGCAACAGATTTGTCTTGAGAAGACTCAAGAGGTGTAGACACAGAAGTGATCTTGGGATGAGATCCTCTTTCAATAGACACAGTATTTTGAGAGACAGTATCCAGTAACTGTTTTCCCTTTTTAAGAACTACAGCCTTTTGGGAGACTACAGCATGGCTGTGACTAGGTGTTCCATCTCTTTGTCCTAGCTTAGAAAGTTGAATTGCAGCCTTCAATTCTACTCTCTCAGCAAGAGATATATTATCATCATCTTCACTAGAACTACTACTTGAAATAACAAATCTTCTCTTCCTTACAACTGATGTCTTTTGAGAAACACCAGAGGTTGGCTTCTTTGAAACAATAGGCTGTGGATCAAAATTTGGTTCTAGAATTGTTTCAAGGACTGTAATGTTTTTAGCTACTTGGGTAGACACAGGGGGGTTCTCCTCCATTTGAGATTCCTGAGTCATTTCACCACCAAAGAAAGAAGAATTATAGATAGTAGGAAGATGAGTTCTTAGAAGTACCTGAACATGATTTGGATAGTGTAAAGCAGGTATTTCATCTAGATTCTTTTCACTGTCCTTCTTTGTAATGTCAGAGAAGATTCTCTTTTGCTGTACATAAGAAGAAACACAATACTCTCTACCAAATCTAGCTTCAACATCAGGAATGAAATGGTTAATAAAAAGTTGCATGAATCTGTGATAATAAACCATATTCCTGTCATGATCTCTTGACCCAAGTTTTATACACATCTGACTTAAGATAATGTGACCAAAATTAATTACTCTGTTATAAAGCAAAGCATATGCAATATGTGATGTAACAGCTGTAATTTGTTGAAAAGAACTACATTTACTAGTAAAGCATTTAACAATTTGATCAAAGAAGAAAGACTATTCTTTTCTAAGAAAAGATCTATTTAACTTGCTCATGTTATCTGGAGGTCCATCATAACCTAATTTAGATAACATAGTTCTCACATCATCATCAGATGGTACATTCTCAAAATTTGTACTAACAGGTAAGTGAAGTACTGAATTAATAACAGATTTAGTAAGATCAAATGAGTCTTGTCCTAAGTGTAGAACAATCTTACCTGATTGACTCTGAGTAGCATCAATTACCTCAAGACCGAGACTTTGCCAAGACAGCAGCCCCTTTGACCAGACTAACTCGCAAGACCGAGAAGTTTGTGTGGACTGAAAAATGCGAAGAGAGCTTCCAAGAGTTGAAAAAGAGGTTGGTGACAGCACCAGTACTAGCCCTACCTGATGATAAGGGAGATTTTGTGATTTATAGCGACGCATCCCATAAAGGTTTAGGGTGTGTGCTTATGCAGCACGGTAAAGTGATTGCGTATGCGTCGAGACAAATTAAGGAGTACGAGATAAGATACCCCACCCATGATTTGGAATTAGCGGCGATAGTTTTCGCCTTGAAGATCTGGAGACATTATCTTTACGGAGAAAAGTGTGAAATCTACACGGATCACAAGAGCTTAAAGTACATATTCACTCAGAAAGAGTTAAACATGAGGCAGAGGAGATGGCTAGAGCTAATCAAAGATTATGATTGTGAGATTCATTATCACCCAGGGAAGGCCAACGTGGTGGCCGATGCACTTAGCCGAAAGGAGAAACACAAGATGATAATGTCAGTGGACGAATTGATCAAGGACCTCGAGAAACTGGAGATTGAAGTGAGGTTACCAGGAATTGGACAAGAGAGTCTAATGGAAATAAGAGTCCAACCACCGCTATTGGAAAAGATTAAGTTATGCCAAGAAAAGAAGATAGAAGAAGAAAAGAATTCGATGGAGAAGATTTTGACTGGCGAGGAAATTAAGTGTGAAAAGGACGGGAATGGAGTTATGAGGTACGCATCTAGGATATGGATCCCGGACGTTCAGGAATTAAAAGACGAGATTTTGCAAGAGGCCCATAGTTCAAGGTACTCAATTCACCCTGGAGGCACTAAGATGTATAGAGACCTGAGAGAATACTATTGGTGGCCAAATATGAAGAAGGACGTGGCAGAGTGGGTAAGTAAATGCTTGACATGTCAAAGGGTAAAGGCCGTACACCAGAGGCCCAGTGGATTATTGCAACCCTAAGAGATACCCGAGTGGAAGTGGGAGCATATTGCGATGGACTTTGTGGTCGGACTACCAAGGACCAAGACTAATCATGATGCCATTTGGGTAATTATCGATAGATTGACCAAGTCAGCACATTTTCTTCCAATCAACGAGAGATACACTGTCGACAAGCTGGTGGATATTTACTTAAAGGAGATTGTGGTTAGGCATGGGGTTCCTGTGAGCATTGTATCTGATAGAGACCCAAGGTTCAACTCCAGGTTCTGGAGGAGTTTTCAGGATTGTGTGGGGACCAAGTTAAACATGAGTACTGCATACCACCCCCAATCAGACGGACAGAGCGAGAGAACCATCCAGACCATAGAGGACATGTTGAGAGTATGTGCCATCGATTTTGAGGGAAGTTGGGATGACCACTTGCCGTTGATCGAATTTTCCTACAACAATAGTTACCATGCGAGTATAGGGATGCCCCCATATGAAGCTTTATATGGACGAAGATGTCGATCTCCTTGTGTTGGGAAGAAGTTGGAGAGCGGAAGATTTTAGGGCCTGAACTGGTCAAACAGACAAGAGAAACTATCGAGCTCATAAGAGGACGGCTGGTAGCGGCCCAAGACAGACAGAAGAAGTATGCGGACCAGACCCGCAAGGACAAAGAATATGAGGTAGGAGAGTTTGTGATGTTAAAGGTATCACCGTTGAAGGGATTGATGAGATTTGGTAAGAAGGGGAAGCTAAGCCCAAGATTTATTGGACCTTTCAAGATCTTGAGACGAGTTGGAAAGTTAGCCTATGAATTGGCTTTACCCCCAAGCTTGCAGCAAGTACATAATGTGTTCCATGTATCCATGCTACGACCTTACCATACCGATTTTCGGCACGTGATAGAATATGACCAAGTGGATCTGCAACCAAACTTAACCTATGTGGAGCAACCCGTAGAAATCATGGATAGAAAAGAACAGGTGCTGAGGAACAAGGTTGTCAAACTAGTGAGAGTTTTGTGGAGGAACCAGAATGTCGAAGAATCAACATGGGAACTAGAGAGCACGATGCGTGAAAAGCACCCCCAACTGTTTTCAACCTAATTCCGGGATGGAATCCTTTTAAGGAGGGGAGGCTGTAAGAACCCTAATTTTTGTAATATTTTCTTTTATATAATATCATATGACATTGTCAATTTGGAACCTTTTTAGTCATCCCTGTTGTTTAATGGAATTGATTGTCTGAGAAACTATGTTGTTACATTCACTATGTAAGATAAAGGGAAGATTGTTGAAGGCAAGAATCTTATTGTTAGTAAAATTTATAAAACTTGGGATTTGAGAGTGATTAGAGTATTAAAAGATTTATTAAGAATTATGACGAGGAGTTAAGGATATTCGAGGAATTTACACAATTAAGTACTTAAGGAATTACAAGGGAAATCTCTACGCGACAAAACATTATTACGAGGAATTAATTAACATACGATACGAATTAAAGATTAAGTGACAAGCATTGGTGGAAGAATAATGATACAAGGAATGATATTGCATGCAAGTCCCATGCAACTAAGTAGTCAGGAAAACAAACTAGCAATGCAAAGATAGCAAGAGGAATAGTAACTAGTTGGAACATTGTCCAAGGAGACAAGGAGGTATGGTGGTCTAGACACTATACTTGTACCATGTGATACATGTACATACACTTAATACATATCAACCACACAATTCACTTTATTTCAACCAACACCAAAAAGCAAAACAAAAAACTCTCTCCTCCCCCCTTGCCATTGTTGCTCTCGGCCAAAGCTAGAAAAGGGGAAGAAAAATTTTCTTTCTTCCACTTCTCTTCACTCTTAATTCAAGGCAAAAATCCTAGGTACTCTACATCATATAAGGAAGGTATACTATGAATTCCAACCATTTTCATCCATTAGTTTTCAAGTTATAAATTATTGAAGTTTTGTTGAATAGTAACAATGTTGAGTTTCCATTTAGATCTAGAGTTGTAAGGATTGTAGGAGCTCATCCAAGGTGTTCTTGAGACTTGTAAGGCATACCCAAGGCTCCTAGATACTCAAGAAGGTATAAAAACCCTAACCCCTCTTGGCCATGTAGTATTTGTGATGTTTAATGTTAGATCCATGATTATTGTTGTGAATCTTGGACATATAAGTTATGGATGATGTAGATATTGAGTTTAAATGTTGTGGTTGTGATTTTTAAGCTTGTGGTTAGTGTATGTAACTCCATGTATGTTATAAAGTATGATCTTGGTGGTTTAGATGATGGTTGTGATGTTTATATAAGATTCTTGGTTGGTTAAGTGGTAAAAGCATGCTGAGTATTTTTCCAGGAACTTGTACTGTCTTGTAGGAGGGTTTTGAACCCCTAAATCTTGTCCCCTGAAGTCCTAATATATATTTTTGGAAAGGTATTTGAATGTAGTTTCCAGAAATATAAGGTTCATGACTAGGTGATGTATAGATTTTGAGTTATGGTCTGAGAAGTGAAATGTGTTTCTGGAATCCGGACTGCACTAAATGGTCCCCTTGTGAACCTTTTTTAAACCCCTAAAAATTTATGTAGGATCATGGAAAATTTAGAGGAGCTAGTAAATGCAGTGGTGAAGGCTACCCAAAAAGAATTGGATTAAAATATGTATTTTTCAATTTTATAAAAATGTTAGAGTGGTAAAAGCATGCTGAGTATTTTTCCAGGAACTTGTACTGTCTTGTAGGAGGGTTTTGAACCCCTAAATCTTGTCCCCTGAAGTCCTAATATATATTTTTGGAAAGGTATTTGAATGTAGTTTCCAGAAATATAAGGTTCATGACTAGGTGATGTATAGATTTTGAGTTATGGCCTGAGAAGTGAAATGTGTTTCTGGAATCCGGACTGCACTAAATGGTCCCCTTGTGAACCTTGTTTAAACCCCTAAAAATTTATGTAGGATCATGGAAAATTTAGAGGAGCTAGTAAATGCAGTGGTGAAGGCTACCCAAAAAGAATTGGATTAAAATATGTATTTTTCAATTTTATAAAAATGTTAGAGTAAAATTCGCGAAAGGGAAAAAGTCGTAAGCGGAGTGTAATTTAAGGGGGAATGGTTATGATTCGGATGTGGTAACCAAATTAAGTCGAATAAGTGACGAGCGTAACCGAGTGATGACATAAACCTATAGTGGGGCTAGAGTGTCATAAGACGAAGTTATTAAGTTAATTTTATACCCCCTAAAACCCCGCAATTAAAAGAGATATAGTTAAGGTACTAACGATCGGCTATTGATTATGTATAGATCGTTCCACTCCGCAAGCTCGACCACCCCAACCTCACCAAGGCAAGTTTACTTTTCAAAACTTACATATACAAGGACTTTCACTGTTGTGTTTGTAGCTTTCAATCATATCAAATGTTTATGTTTATCGAAGTATTGATGAATTTGAGATGTATAAGCACATATATGTTTGCACCCCTTGAACTTAGAATGAAATGTTTTCTTCGGACAACGACTCTAGCAATAGAGGTCGTGGCGGTCCGTATATACTATTGACCGGGGAGCGGTATATTATTATATCGTAATTAAATTGCGAAAACCCGAAGGGTCATTCGGGAAGTATCGTATACTTAAGTAATTATTTTTATATCATCATAAATACTCAAAATACCTATCTTGGATTAAAAGCTAATTTAATTTAATTTTTATTTTTATTAATTATTAATATTAAATCTTAAAATATCATTTATTAATTATTGTTCACTATTTTAAAGACAAAGCTAATCCAAGATACCTTTAACACTTTCGAACTCGAACTCTTTCGAACTCAAAACATTTTCGAAAACCCCCGGTCAGGTTAGCTTCTTGTACGATTTCAAGAATCATCGGTCGACTGATGTCGGACCCCAATTACTCAATTTTCAATCAAAATCAAGTTTTTAAAAGAAAAAGAAAAAGGGACTCTGGCAGGTGTGGGAACCGTTGACGAACGATTCCCGGGATGTGTAAGCGGCCGTGAGCCAGGCGGTCCATCAATTATTATTCCGGCCCAGGTGTTGCCGAAGGATGATTACGGATGTAGTTTTCATCGAGGGTGATTACGGATGTAGTTTTCACCCAGGGATAGTTACGGATGTAGTTTCTATCCTTCTACCGGTAGAGAAGACCCGCGGATTATTGGACTCGGATGTGGCGACTGATCATCGTCAATCCCTGTCAGGTTTTATGTTTTCTTTAAGTCCCATTCCTCCATTTTGGAAAATTCTCTAACACTGCTTCTTAGGCTTATGTGCCAAGTTGCTGATAGTGTTCTATTTTGATGAGAAAGATGTTGACTCTATGCAGTATCTAGAACTGCAAGTTTATTTTGAAAACAAGGGCACGTATTGGTGCACCTTCGAAATTTATCAACGATGACAAATGATTTTATAACTGATTGATATAAACGAGTTTAGTAACTGCTAAACACATGTAATGTTATATTGCTTACCTTATAAATATATTTCTTGGGATTAATGACCTTTTAGCCCTCGAAGTTTTATACGAAATACCTATCAACCCTCAATGTTTCAAAACGTTCCTTTTAGCCCCTGAAGTATCCGTAAAGGTCCAATTAACCCTTGTACCGGTACGAAAAATTGTAACGGTACGTATCGGATGGGTAAAATGGACATTACATGTGTCCGTTACAGTTTTTTTTTTAATTTGTACCGGTATAAGGGTTAATAGGACCTTTCCGGATACTTCAGGGGCTAAAAGGTATAACGTATTAAACTTGAGGGTTTGATTGGTACAAAAGGTCCTTACTATATCTAGCTTTCTGGTTTCGAGTTTTGATCTGAGGGTGTTTGTCTCTGTTGCGTACGTTTAAATTGTAATTAGAAAATGCTTCTTTTATGGAATAAGTTAAACCGACATCCGGAAATTATCGTGTAGCTTGCAGTTTGATACTTTAATTTAATGTCCTGTTTTTTTTCCAGTGAAAACAAAACTATAACCTACCTGACATATAGCGTAAGAATCTTAATTAATTTTATTATATATAAACTATCTTATAACCCGTGCAATCTTTTCAAATATTTATAATTATATGAATTTTTTATGTCAATATTCAGATTATATATCTAAAAATATATCTAAAAATTACAAAAAATGAAATATTTTTTCTAAAAGAATATTTAGAAGGATATGAGTACTTTTCTTTAAAAAAATCCACTTATTAATATTTGTAAGGATACTTAAGATTCCGTTAAGTGATTCGATAAAAATATAATTATTCTTTAAAAATTTGATCAATAAATATTTATCAAAAACTTAAGGGATCTCACATTGCCAATGTGTATTAAAAATATTTTAATGAATTTCACTATAAGTCTAAAAACTACAAAAAATGAAATCTATTTTCCAAAAAAAAATTCAAAAGATATGAATACTTTCCAAAAACGACAAATATTTATGATTATACGAGATTCTCTTAAGTGTTATATTAATTTTTTATAACCTTTTACTAACTTTTTTTCCAAAGTGTTTTTAAAAGTATATATGACTATATTTTAAAATAATCATATAATATTTAAAATATTAAAATTTCATAAAAATTCTATTAAGTGTTTTTAAATTTATTGCAACTTGATTTTCTTACGTATTTAATTTCATATCAATTTGATCTGCTAATAGTCTAATAACGGAGCAAAGTACACAAGCGCCGCGTAAACTGAATCCCAAATATTGAATTGAAATATCAATTAAGCTAATCTAATTAAACCAGATTCAAGACCATGTCTATTATCCTACAAATTGTCTGTGATACGATGAATATAATCAAACGATGATGATGACTGAGTCATTTGGCTGCTGATGTTTAGATGATTTTAACAAAATAAATTGACTGGTCAAATATTACGAGATTCTATAAAGTGTTCTAAGTATTTTATCGAGTACCGTGTCTTTCATTAATTTTTGAATTTATTATTACACACTTCCGAATAAATAGTGGGTAATGAAAAATATTAAAAAGAATAGTTATGAAAAATTTAAATTAAGATTGTGTAGTTAAAATATTAATTGTGGGTGATAAAAAATATGGAAAGAAATACTCAAGAGATTAGATATGTAATCTTTTATATAAAGAATTGAAAAACGAGTGCATGAATTATGGGATTATATAATTTAGAAATCAATTATAAAAATTAGATTGATAATTGATATATGGAAAGACTATATTTAAAAGTAACAGTATCTCATTAAATCATTACAAAAATGACCTTCCGTACCCATCAAACCCTCAAGTTTAATACGTTGTACCTTTTAGCCCCTGAAGTATCCGGAAAGGTCCTATTAACCCTTATACCGGTACAAATTAAAAAAATGTAACGGACACATGTAATGTCTATTTTGGCCATCCGATACGTACCGTTACAATTTTTTGTACCGGTACAAGGGTTAGTTGGACCTTTACGAATACTTCAGGGGCTAAAAGGAACGTTTTGAAACATTGAGGGCCGATAGGTATTTCGTATAAAACTTCGAGGGCTAAAAGGTCATTAAGCCTATTTCTTGCTGAGCTATAGTTGCTCACTCTTGCTTGTTTTCAAATTTACAAACACAACAGCTAAGAGAAATGGCAAGACCCAGATAGACTGCCCGAAAGCAGGTGACTAGACCCGAGGCAGCAGTTGAGATTCCACCGGTAGGCCCCATTAGCCAGATTGGTTGGCAACTTTTGTTAGTACATTTTATTTATAAGTATGACCTGTGCAAAGCAGTGTACCGTAACAAACATTCAAGCCGCCATCTCCGCTTCATATCGAAGTGTTGCTGGTAGCATAAATGCTATTTAATTCGGTCTGTAATAACTCTGAAACTTTTACTTCTGCTTAATCAATTGTGTGACGTTTCTGAGACTCTAACCTGTGTGTGTGTGTGTGTGTGTGTGTGTGTGTGTGGTGTGAGTTTTATTGTGGGGTCGATGGCTGTTTTATATATTATGTGCAAGAACAGGTATGTTATTAATGGAAAATGGACCGTGAGCGCCTAGGTCTCCGACCCCGGATCTAGGGGCGTCACACCACGTCTTTCTATAAAAGAAACCGATGTCTTATGCCATTCTTCAAAACCTTTTCATTCTTTTCTCTTTCCATCATGGCTTTGAACCCAAATCTTCATATGAACCCTAGCTTTTGGTTCATTACCACTGAGAAGTTCTTTACTCTTGATGATCAGGAGCAAGTGAACTATCTCTTAAAAGAGATAACTTTTCTCAACAAGTCAAATATGGTTAATCTTAACCCAGATGATTTCCACAAATCTCCTCTAAAACATCTACCAGTTGGATACAATCCTCCTCTAATCTCTTCACTCCTTGAGGATGAAGAATTTGGTGAAGAGTCTGAGGTTGATCTTGATGGAGATGCTATTCATCTTCTTCAATAAGCATGAAGATGAGTCAGCTGCTCTCATTCAAGTCGCCCAGACAAGGAATTCATTCTTGAGATGCTCCTTGTCCTGAAGTCGATCGTTGAGAATTGAAGCAGCAACAACTTTAGACAAGAATAGAATTATCAGTAGTAGTTAAACAAAAAGAAGAATTTTATTTCATTTTAATGTATGTAATGCTTTTGATTAATGAAGATACAAGTTTTCTTAATAGCTACTTGTCTATCGTTGTTTATTGACTCACATGAATAATGACATAAATTATCAGTATGTATGTAATAAAACTTGCTAACATAGACTTAACAAAACTCAGAATTGAAACACCAAATAACATGAACTTCAGAATTTGGAACAGTAAGACACACAAATTTCACAATCCTGATACTCACGATACAATCCTGATGTCAATACTGTTGACGTCAGCATACTGATAGCAATCCTGATGTTTATTAATAAGTCTATCATACTGTAATTTATCAAAGTAAAATGTTACAGCTTAAGCATTTAACCATCAAGTATAGATCCTGACAAAAATATCAAGTCTATAAGCTGAAACAACATAAGCTGCTGCAATGTATTCAGCTTCTGCAGTTGAGGTTGAAACTGATTGCTGCTTCTTGCTTGCCCAAGAAATCAATCTGTTTCTAAAGAATTGACATGTACCAGTAGTGCTTTTCCTGTCTATTTTACACCCTGCATAATCAGAGTCTGAATAGCCAATTAGGGAGAAATCAGATTCTCTTGGATACCACAAACCAAGATTTGAAGTTCCCTTGAGATATCTAAAAATTCTCTTCACAGCAATTAAATGAGATTCCTTAGGATCACTTTGGAATCTAGCACATAAACAGGGGGAGAACATTATATCTGGTCTACTTGCAGTTAAATATAACAGTGAACCTATCATGCCTCTATATCTAGTGTTATCAACAATCTTTCCCTTAGGATCAGAGTCTAGCTTAGTGGCTGTTGCCATGGGTGTCTTTGCAACTGCACAATTTTGAAAGTCAAACATTTTTAAAAGATCTTTGATATACTTTGACTGATTAATGAAAATACCAGTCTCAGTCTGTTTGATCTGCAAACCTAAAAAGTAATTTAGTTCACCCATCATGCTCATCTGATATTTAGACTGCATAAGCTTGCAAAACATAGCACATAACTTTTCATTAGTAGAACCAAATATAATATCGTCAACATAATCTTGAACTAAAAGCAAATCACCCTTTATCTTTCTAAAGAATAGAGTTTTGTCAATTGTACCTCTTGTGAAGGCATTTTCAAGAAGAAATTTAGACAAAGTCTCATACCATGCTCTTGGTGCCTGCTTCAGTCCATAGAGTGCCTTGTCAAGTTTGTAGACATTGTAACACCCCCAAATCCGGGGTCCGGGATCCGGTGGTTACGGTTTCCAATTCTGTCCACAACACTTGAACTTTCCTTAACATAAAATAAATTACGTCTCTATAACCCAACACAATAATATAAAACACACCCGTTATAGTCCCAGAGATGAAATCAGAGTAACACTCAAATTTTTATTAATCACATTATGAGTTCTTACAATCCAAAAGAATTTCAATATAAATACATACTCTTTGCCATCCATTTACATAAGGCATACTAGACCATATTCTTGGTACTGAAAGAATAAATATACCCTACCAATAGCTTCTTCTTCAGCTCTGGTAGTCTCATCGTCCTCGCCCGCGTCGAGTGCGCCTTGTGCGAGTCATCTGGTCTAGCTGTTGTTGTGATATAATAATAAAGCAAGGGTGAGCAATAGCCCACCAACAATAATATATGACTGAACGATAATGTATAACAGTTCAAAAGTATCTTTCAAACCATATGCCATGCCTTTACGGAAATGATGCCAGTATAATATGAACGATGAAGTTACAAGGTAACTTAAAGTATTTGTTTGTAGAAATATCTGCTACATCAAAGTAAGCGAGATATTCTTATTGTTATTAAGAAGAGGAACTTGCAAGAAAAGGTTGCAATTCCAGTTATGACCCTTTTCCAACTCTGCCAACAGTAATCATGTTGCAGGAAATAAATAAATTTTGATGATGAACCAATGATGGAGTATTCACCGCGCCCGCTGTTCCAATCTTGATGATCAGTCGAGATCGTACAGCTCAATTTAGATTTACTACCGGTAGAAGGAAGAACTGACGGCTTTACTTGTGTACCGCCTTACTAGCTCTCCCCGGCCAACGATTGGGCCAAAGGGGATGGACCGGCGCTACTCGGCCTCTTACACGACTCCTAGTTCAAATAGAATTCATGATTCTGAATGTAACGTTCGTCCCCCTTTCCCCAAGTATAATACTTGTTGATAAGACTCCACAAAGTAGTCGTATCTAGTTGGAAAGGAAAATTTACCAATAACTCCCAAGCTATTACTTGGTAACGGATATCAACTTGTTCCAGTGATCTTACCCCTCGAAAGATGAGAAAGTAAGCAACGACTTAATAAGTCAACAGCACCCGAGTTGCGAGTGAAGGGAATACTTTATGACCGGGAAGTCGACAAGATAAATAACATTTTCCAAGTAAGGTTCCCTTATTATTAAGGAGGTAGACTCAAATAAGAATGATGTCTGAGAACCTTCCTTGATATAGGATTAATAATAATATGACTCCGAAATATTTTTCGTAATAATCGAAGAAGATAAACCTTATTGAGGTTATTCTAAGTATGGAATAAATATTCAGAGAATATTTATTGAATTAAAAATATTTAAAGAATATTCAGGAATATGAAAGAATATCTTTAATCAGAGTATTTTTCAAATAATTCTTGAAGAAATATCGAGAGAATATTTATTGCATAATTAAATATTCAAATGAATATTCCAAATAATATTCATTAATCAATAAGACCTGAAAGGAATATTTAAAATATTTAAAATAATATTCGATGATTAAATAGAACCCTGGATGAATATTCAAAATAATATTCATAATTAATTAGGAATTTAAATGAATATCAATAAAGTAATATTCATTTAATAAATAATATCCTAAATGAATATCAAGTAATATTCATTTAGTAATCCAAGCTTTAAAGGAATATTCGATATAATATTCGATAAGTAATTCAAGCTTCAGATGAATATTGAAGATAATATTCATCAAGTACTTAATACCTTAAATGAATTTTCAAAAGTAATATTTATTTAATGAAATAATATTCTAAATGAATGTCCACATAATATTCATTTAGTAGTCTCATCTTTAGAAGAGTATTCGAAATAATAATCGATAATCAATTCGACTCCGAATGAATATTGACGAATATTATTCGTCGAATGATTACGTTCAAATAATTATTTGAAGTAAGGATCGTTAAAATAATTAGTCTCGAACGAATATTCAAATAATATTCGTCGCCCAAATAATAGAAAATATTTACTTAAATATTTTCCTCCGAGGTAATCTCGATATATCAAGGAATATTGACTCCCGGTCTATTTTTGATTAATAAGATGTATACGCCCTTCTATGAGGGTCTTACAATAATCGGCTTATAACTGATATATAACTATCTAGCTTATAAGCCAACAATAACATTCAGGGAACAAGTATATCACTTCAACTTGAAAGTAGGCATGCATGCAATGGCATATGTATATCAGCATATATATATATATTTATTCAATCACAACAACAGCCTAAAAGAAGGGAATTGGAACTTGCCTGGTAGTCGAGTACGGTAAGGGGTAGTGGTAGCGGGTCCCGGTTCAGCTTGGTGATCTATAAATAGCCAAGGCATTCGGGATTAATCACTTAACATATTAAAAGTTAAGTTATACTTAATTCGAAACACGTTCTCGAGTTATCTCGTTATACCCCTTTTTGTGGATTACTTTTATCACTGATCCGACCCGACATTCGTTCGTTAATACGACATGTCATTGCATTTATACTTGGGACATACTTAAGTCATATGAGTTCTAAGGTTGATCGTTACGAACCAATATTATACTCCGAGTTTTATCGCCCGTTTTCTAAGTGTTTTACCGAAGTTATAAAAGAGTCGTCTTTTAGGGGTTCGTTCGCGTTTAACCTCGACTCGAACATTTTTAATAAATCGAAAAATGATCTTTTTGACATACGGTTTTCTTTCACGCCTTCCTTTTTACCTCTAGTATTTATTTACCAAGATTCGCCATGACGTTACATAGTTTACGAGGGTTCAATTACAGTTACGAACTTTCGTTTACGGATTCGAACTACTTTTAGTAATTTGGTCATAAATCCTAAACCGTAAGTCCGTTTCATGCGATCTTTATATCAAAACGAAGCTTGAACATAATCTATCCTATCATGGCAGAAAATGAAGCTGTACAGTGAGTTATAGCTACTGTGATGCTCGGTGTTTAATAGTCTAACGAAAATTCGGCATTACGACGACTATAAATCGAACGTTCTAAAATTCATAACAATCAATCCAAGCCACACCGGGCATACTATACATGGTTTTCATCTTAACCAGTCCAAGAAGGTTTCAATTAACCATCATAATCATCAAAACTCTTAAATCATCACTACTAACTACATAATCATGCTTTTATGCATATAACAACACCATAATCTTAACTAATCTAAAACCATCAAGAACATATATAAAACTCAAAGTAAGATCTTGGGTTCTTAAGAATTATACCTTCCTTGGAGAGTGTACAAGCTATAATAACCCTTATATAGTCCTTGTATGGCTTTAACAAAGCTTAAATCATCCAAAGAAACCAAGAAATCAAAGTTAGTTTCTTGAAAACACTATTCACCCTCATCTTTGAGGATTTATTTGAAAATGGAAAACATGGAGTTTGAAGCTAAGATTTCTAGGAGATCATTTTTATGAAATATAGGACTCACCATAAAAATTTGGAGATCAAACAATGGTTGGAAGGTGGATTTTGAAATCTTAAAACTCCAAAATTCGAAGTGCCTTGGTTTTGGGAAAAAAAAAGTGAACTTCTCGAATTTATTTACCCATCCAAACGATCTTCAAAAATTATGAAATTAAATCCCCAACTTCACCTTGATGTGTAGAAGCTCCATGAATTTTTTCATGATTTTTAGATGAGTAGATCTAGGTGAAAAAAAATGGCAAAGACCCCTGCCCTGGAAAATGCAACTGCTGGAAAAATGGGGGAGAGGTGGTGTTTGCTTGGCTAGTTGTCAAATGATATTTGTGATATGTATAAGTGGGTATAGCTGCTAATACTCCTCTTAATACAAGTGTCAAAGGTTTATGGTGTGTTAGAAAAATTGATGATGTGAAGCCTTGTTGTTTTCTTCTTGTCCATCCACCTCATTACTTCCTTTCTCATTTCTTTTCTTCATTTCATTTCCACCAAATATTCTTATATATAACCCCAGCTGATCAAGTAGGGTTTTTTTTTTATCTCGTTACGTATTTAATCCGTAATTTCTTTCGCGTTTGCTTGATCGCTTAATCTTGTTATAAAGTTCTAGCGATTTCTAGAACACTTGTTATTCTAACTCAAAGGTTTTCATTCTAAATCCTCAAATCATACTTAATAAATAAAATCCTTGAATCCTTAACATTATAATACTCTTGTCTTGATCGTATTGATAGGCTCTTTACGGTTCGGTCAAATATTGTACCGAAAAAGAATTTGGAATTTCTGAATTCCGATCGTCTCTGCATTCACTTATTTCCTCCGCGTATTACTAATATGACTTCGAAACATCCATAACACGTCCCGTACATAGGGTGGCGTGAAAAGTTTTCCAACTTACAAAGTCACTATTCATCCACCAAATTACTATGCACGTACAGGAAACACTATGCACGTACGGGAAATACTATGCACGTACTCATTTCTCTTCAAGGATCCATTAGCTCCTTCCTGGATGGTAGATTATTCTTATCTAGGTCCTCAACCATCGAATTACTCTATTCTGACAATATACCAATGCATCAGGATCATTGTCCAAAGCAATATCCATTCATTACAATCATTGTTCTTTGAAACCACCATTCATTAGAGCTGGTGACCTTGTTGTTGGAATCATTGTTCCTCATTTTATCATTACTTAATAAAAGTTTTAATTATATCCAAAATTTGGGGTTCTTACAGACATGATTTGGAAACTTTGGATCAACAAAACCAGGTGGTTTTCATCTTAACCAGTCCAAGAAGGTTTCAATTAACCATCATAATCATCAAAACTCTTAAATCATCACTACTAACTACATAATCATGCTTTTATGCATATAACAACACCATAATCTTAACTAATCTAAAACCATCAAGAACATATATAAAACTCAAAGTAAGATCTTGGGTTCTTAAGAATTATACCTTCCTTGGAGAGTGTACAAGCTATAATAACCCTTATATAGTCCTTGTATGGCTTTAACAAAGCTTAAATCATCCAAAGAAACCAAGAAATCAAAGTTAGTTTCTTGAAAACACTATTCACCCTCATCTTTGAGGATTTATTTGAAAATGGAAAACATGGAGTTTGAAGCTAAGATTTCTAGGAGATCATTTTTATGAAATATAGGACTCACCATAAAAATTTGGAGATCAAACAATGGTTGGAAGGTGGATTTTGAAATCTTAAAACTCCAAAATTCGAAGTGCCTTGGTTTTGGGAAAAAAAAAAGTGAACTTCTCGAATTTATTTACCCATCCAAACGATCTTCAAAAATTATGAAATTAAATCCCCAACTTCACCTTGATGTGTAGAAGCTCCATGAATTTTTTCATGATTTTTAGATGAGTAGATCTAGGTGAAAAAAAATGGCAAAGACCCCTGCCCTGGAAAATGCAACTGCTGGAAAAATGGGGGAGAGGTGGTGTTTGCTTGGCTAGTTGTCAAATGATATTTGTGATATGTATAAGTGGGTATAGCTGCTAATACTCCTCTTAATACAAGTGTCAAAGGTTTATGGTGTGTTAGAAAAATTGATGATGTGAAGCCTTGTTGTTTTCTTCTTGTCCATCCACCTCATTACTTCCTTTCTCATTTCTTTTCTTCATTTCATTTCCACCAAATATTCTTATATATAACCCCAGCTGATCAAGTAGGGTTTTTTTTTATCTCGTTACGTATTTAATCCGTAATTTCTTTCGCGTTTGCTTGATCGCTTAATCTTGTTATAAAGTTCTAGCGATTTCTAGAACACTTGTTATTCTAACTCAAAGGTTTTCATTCTAAATCCTCAAATCATACTTAATAAATAAAATCCTTGAATCCTTAACATTATAATACTCTTGTCTTGATCGTATTGATAGGCTCTTTACGGTTCGGTCAAATATTGTACCGAAAAAGAATTTGGAATTTCTGAATTCCGATCGTCTCTGCATTCACTTATTTCCTCCGCGTATTACTAATATGACTTCGAAACATCCATAACACGTCCCGTACATAGGGTGGCGTGAAAAGTTTTCCAACTTACAAAGTCACTATTCATCCACCAAATTACTATGCACGTACAGGAAACACTATGCACGTACGGGAAATACTATGCACGTACTCATTTCTCTTCAAGGATCCATTAGCTCCTTCCTGGATGGTAGATTATTCTTATCTAGGTCCTCAACCATCGAATTACTCTATTCTGACAATATACCAATGCATCAGGATCATTGTCCAAAGCAATATCCATTCATTACAATCATTGTTCTTTGAAACCACCATTCATTAGAGCTGGTGACCTTGTTGTTGGAATCATTGTTCCTCATTTTATCATTACTTAATAAAAGTTTTAATTATATCCAAAATTTGGGGTTCTTACAGTCTCCCCTCCTTAGAAGGATTCCGTCCCGGAATCAGGTAGGAAGCAAAGAGTCGTTTGCCTGTCGTTCACTCTTTAGCTTCCCGGTCAATTCTTATTCGTTCTACCCTTCCTCAGCACATCTTCTAGTGCTACAATTCATACTTTATCCTTTTTCCATCAACGTTGCTACTTTTCGTACAACTCACTATCCGGGTTATACTTTTACTCAGTCTTATCCTTATTGATACCTGCAGTAACATTGGTATCACTATCACCCTACGATTCGGAGGTAACCTCGCTCGTACTGTGCATTTCCTGATCGCTTTAATCTTCGCAATCTAGATCAATATAGAGAAGTGGAAAGATTTGTTGAGAGATCACTATGATCAATTGAACATTTGTTATATTGCATAGTTAGTACAGAAGGGGGCCAGCCTTAAGTCTTGACAAGCAATTAAACAAGTCATAGCATTCCACTTAGACTTCTATCACATAGACAGATAGTCACGTAGCAGTACCTCCCCTCCAAAAAGGGTTGTTCTTCTCAATTCATAAAGAAGATGAATAAGAGAGAAGAAGACAAAAGAGTTCTAAAGGATTATAGAAAGCTTCCATGATTGTAGAATATCATACTCAGAATTTACCTCTGAACTATAGAGGTTTATCAAAGAAGAAATTAATCATAATTATATCCAATACTATTTGATCGCAATCTCACGTGTCAACATATCTTGCTGCTTTGTCCATTATTCTATGGACAAATACTCTTGTTCAATCTTAGCGATACTCACATTCGGGAAATCCTTCAACCTTTCAGGTTAAATCTTAGGTTTCTCACTTGGCATCATTATTACTGACATCCCATATCATGTTACTAGCTTTTTCATAACTATAGTATTGACACTATCAGGTTGTCATCCTGAGAATTCATTAGAAAACCCATTCATAACACTCCTTGCTTCTCATTCCATAGTTGCTTCCCCAGCCTTTTCTTTATCAATCACATCCTTCTTATTATCTGATTCTTATTTACTTCTGTTATTTACTTTCACCTTCACCTCTTTATTGAGACACCTTTTTGCACTTGGTACCTCCTTATCGGTATTCCGTCTCATTTACTCTATAATCATCACGTTATTTCAATTTAAACTTTCCGAAATGAATCTGGCCCGATTCCTTTAACTTAGATTCATATAATCTACTTCTGCCAACCTTGTTTCTCATTACTTGTTCTTTTCTATCCATGGTTTTCCACAGGTTGTCTTTCGTAAGTCGGACCAGGTCGTATATCTACATTCTTGTACTCCTATCATCTGTTGAACATTTGCATTTTACTGGCGTAGCCTAGCCACATGAAAACCCGTTATGACCGTGCTATAATTTTGGGGGTAAGGCTGGCTCGAATACCACCGTCCGAACATTTTAAACTCTCAGGTGGCCCAATAAGTCTCGGGCTCAACCGCCCTTCCCTCCAAATCTCATTAATTCTTTCCATGGGAATATCTTTAACATCATGAATCATCAACCTCATATTCTCTATCTTGTTTGCGCAGAAGTACACTAACATAAACTTGTTTGTCATTCATCAACATGCCATTTAGTTAATCAATGGCAGCACTGTCTTTATTTTTACATTGTCATCTACTTTCTTAGAAGAATCACCATCGCTTGTTGTTTACGTAGTGCATTAATAGCTAACCCTACGGGTTTCAAATCCCTTAGGGAGACAAAGTGATCACTATTCCTTATCCATACGAAACACTTCCTGAACTTGATGTAGATATAACATGAAGTAGATAGAATTGCAGAAGAGTTTCAAGTATCGCAGCTAGGTCCGGTTGATGAAACTATCACTTATGCATCTTCCATAAAAGACTGGAAACTTAACGGTTTACTTCATCAATTTTGTACCATGGTCCTGGTTTGCCTCAAAACGGGACCTTCTAAGGTACGTAATATGCTTAAGACTCCATCAGGAATCGAATCTTTACTTAAACTATTATTACCTTCGATTCTTGCACAATCATCAAAAGGAATGTAACTTCCTCCACTCCAATATGACCTTCAAGGTCTTTCCAAATATCATTTTGTTTCTTCGGTATGAACATTTATAATTATTCCTTTATACTTAAACTGTCGGCCACCTCATTGGCCTTTCCTGATAATAATAATTTCTGGTAATCCTTGTTCCTTGGATATATTCCAATTCAAACATTTCTACCTCATTCCCATCATTTTTGGGTGAAAGCATTCTCCCTTAAGCTCTGCTGATGAAGAAAAATATATTTAACAGTCTTTCTCCATAAGTCATTGCTTCCACCTACTCGTGGGAACTTTATCACGTTTATTCCCCATCCTACTTAGGATACTTCTCTTCTTAGTTCTTTCCTTATCTTAGGATAATCTCAACCTTTATAGGTTCAATCCATACTTCCTCATGGTCTCATACATGCCTCATCTGGCATTACTGTTACTATGTCATACATTCCTTACCAAACTTCCATTTTGAAGTTCGGAATATTACCTTTTTCCTTGTAAGGTTTCATAGGTCATCCTCATCCTTCCTCCTGTATTTTCTGGGTACAGGGTATATCGAAATGTCATTGATCAATACTCTAATAATTCTATCTATGTTCTTTCCAGAACTCTTTTTTTTTTCTAATAATCCTTACCGGTCATTGTTGCCTTAGCAAGTCCAGCTCATATCATCTGAAGTCATAATGTCGTTATTAGGGTTAATGCCACCCCTTGTGCATTCCCCAGGGTTTGTCTTAATTCATTGATATCCTATCTTTAATTCAACTGTCAATGAATTCTTGCATCTTATAATTGGCAATCAGATCATGTATCCTTAATAAAGGTCTCTTTTCAATCATTCTCATTTGATAATCGATCGGTGGCTTAATGCCACCCTCTTCTTTCAGATAGTTGTCAGCCTATTTGGCCTTCCAAAAAGGCAACGTATGCCTATCTCCTCTCTTACAGAACTTGGTAATGGCAGAAAGGATGTTTTGGAAAATATTGGTCGAGTTCAACGTGAATCTATTAGTACTTATCGTTCTTCTCAAATGTACTTGCCTTAGACAAAATTTCTACAGCATACTGATCCATCTCTGACCATTTCTATACTCTCTTCATAAACCTTCGTTGTTTACTTCCCTTAGTCGTAATATGTTCATGGTATTCATGATACCCTAACATCATGCATCTCAAGTCACTATACTCCCATTTTACTCAAAATCTTGGACAACCATATACACATGAGTCACTTTAGTACGGGTTACCCCATCCCAAAAAGGTCTAGTAAATTCCCCATCAAAACATGGGTTGCAAAGGGTTTAGTAGAAGACTCCTACAATCTCATTAATATTTCCTTTATATCAGAAGCCCTTGCAGTCGGTGCTTACTTAGAAGCAACCCTGCTTTGTCTTTTCATTGCTGGTCTAGTCACTTTATAGTCCGTTGTGACTTGGCCTCAACTGGCCACACTAAAATAAAAATATATGATTTTAGGGGTTGGCTAATAGCATTACTTTTCTAGCAATTACCGGCATAGTGCCTTCTTCTTTGATACCTTTATACCTTTCCAAAACTTTACTCCATATAAGTCTTAATCGACTACTCGGCACCGTCTCCGGTCACCTTTCCTCCACTTTTATCTTTTCAACTATTCTTATCAATCCCGCGTGCCACGCAAGCTTACCATTCCTGGCATAACAGCCTTTTCACTTAAGTCAATCCCGGAGTTTCTCCGTCCGGCTAGTTTCTTACTTACATTTCCTATTTTCGTCCAATCTCACTTCATCATATTATCACTACCGTCGATTGTAATGCTCAGGGTCCGTTTACTAACCCATTTTATAGCAACCTTACCCAAATCACAGGGTTTGTTCCAGTTTCTACTCTCTTCCATGACATTCTCTGATTATCAGAAAGACAAGGTTTGCCAAAATTCACCGAATTCCTTTCCAGACTCAGGGAAATTTTGATCAATCTACCCACCTACTGGTAACATCAAGGAGACCAGTTTCGAAACCTGAAGAATAGTTCTATGAACCTCCAAGCAGGTGGAATCATAAGCAGTCATAGTTAACGAAATAATCATCATCGGATTGGAAGTTTACCCACTGGAGAGGAATCAATTATATCCATCCCTTAGAAGGGAATCAATAATTTCAAACTGAAACCTGTCACAACGTCCTGATATTCAATACTACCAAATGTCGGTCTACCTAACCCTTTATGCGAAGCGTCATTGGAAGCACAAAGTCTCCTTTTTCCATTAAGCAATGCCAGCTCTTGGTCATTACCAATTTCACCTTTTAGCTCCAGGAAGATTTTCTCACATTTTTCTCTTTAACTGCTGATCGTATTACTTGATCTATTATAATTCCGTGTCGGAGTAAACTTAAGGTAACTACTATAATCCATTCAAAGAGAAGAAGGAATTTAATATTCCTCTGAATCACATGCATCTAACGTTTCTGGTTCATCATTTAACTGAGTTGAATTAACTCTATACTCAGTCTCTGGCAGTAGTCTCATTACGAGTTCATCTTGACTCACTGGTCTTATCTTCCGGTAGGTTCTGAGATCATTGTCTTGCTTACTACTTCCTTATATAACTTTTACCCAATCATTCTATTACTTCCCAATGTCTTTACTTTCTAAATGATTCATTCATAAAATGAACATTTTCCTTAATAAAACCACCTTATTAACCTCAATTTGGTTCCATAATTTACAACCTACGACACCTGCCTTCTCATGGCAAATTATTACTGACCATATTCATACTAATTCATTTATCAAATGATATGGCACTTACTGCCTCCTTCTCAACTATTCCTAGGGACTCTGCTCCTCGCCCTATATCACTGTCTTTGATAATCATACATCCCTCTAGCTCTTTCTTTGTTAGATGAAAATCTCTAAGGATTCTCATCTATTTCCGTATAAGATCTCAAGTAATTCTTCCAATCCTTCTTTCTTGCTGGTACTACGTCTGGTAGTCCGGCTATGAATTCAACATGCATCTTCAGATCTCTTAATAATATATCAGTTCTTTATACTCACTTTTCTGAGCACCATATCTTAATCATCACTTTCATTCTGGCTGCGACCCTCATTACCCATGGGTAAGCTCCTCATCCTAACAGGATTTTCCTTATCTGCTGGAACCTCTTCCGGGTCTCCAGTAGGGTACTCCATCGAATTACCCGCTGATCTTCAGCATATAAAGCATCATCGCGCTGTTGCTCGTATGCCTCAAGGTCAGTCACCTTACTCGTCGATACGATATCGAGCTAAGTTACTATCATTATACTTACGAGTTCCCATAAGGGTTTTATATGTCATCACTACATTAAGTAGTCCGACTATGAACTTGGCAAGAGTTCTTATTATCTTATTGAATTTATTGTTTTAACGTCACCTCATCTCTGGGGTTTATAACGTACGCTCTGATACCACTTCTGTAACACCCCCAGATCCGGGGTCCGGGATCCGGTGGTTACGGTTTCCAATTCTGTCCACAACACTTGAACTTTCCTTAACATAAAATAAATTACGTCTCTATAACCCAACACAATAATATAAAACACACCCGTTATAGTCCCAGAGATGAAATCAGAGTAACACTCAAATTTTTATTAATCACATTATGAGTTCTTACAATCCAAAAGAATTTCAATATAAATACATACTCTTTGCCATCCATTTACATAAGGCATACTAGACCATATTCTTGGTACTGAAAGAATAAATATACCCTACCAATAGCTTCTTCTTCAGCTCTGGTAGTCTCATCGTCCTCGCCCGCGTCGAGTGCGCCTTGTGCGAGTCATCTGGTCTAGCTGTTGTTGTGATATAATAATAAAGCAAGGGTGAGCAATAGCCCACCAACAATAATATATGACTGAACGATAATGTATAACAGTTCAAAAGTATCTTTCAAACCATATGCCATGCCTTTACGGAAATGATGCCAGTATAATATGAACGATGAAGTTACAAGGTAACTTAAAGTATTTGTTTGTAGAAATATCTGCTACATCAAAGTAAGCGAGATATTCTTATTGTTATTAAGAAGAGGAACTTGCAAGAAAAGGTTGCAATTCCAGTTATGACCCTTTTCCAACTCTGCCAACAGTAATCATTTTGCAGGAAATAAATAAATTTGGATGATGAACCAATGATGGAGTATTCACCGCGCCCGCTGTTCCAATCTTGATGATCAGTCGAGATCGTACAGCTCAATTTAGATTTACTACCGGTAGAAGGAAGAACTGACGGCTTTACTTGTGTACCGCCTTACTAGCTCTCCCCGGCCAACGGTTGGGCCAAAGGGGATGGACCGGCGCTACTCGGCCTCTTACACGACTCCTAGTTCAAATAGAATTCATGATTCTGAATGTAACGTTCGTCCCCCTTTCCCCAAGTATAATACTTGTTGATAAGACTCCACAAAGTAGTCGTATCTAGTTGGAAAGGAAAATTTACCAATAACTCCCAAGCTATTACTTGGTAACGGATATCAACTTGTTCCAGTGATCTTACCCCTCGAAAGATGAGAAAGTAAGCAACGACTTAATAAGTCAACAGCACCGAGTTGCGAGTGAAGGGAATACTTTATGACCGGGAAGTCGACAAGATAAATAACATTTTCCAAGTAAGGTTCCCTTATTATTAAGGAGGTAGACTCAAATAAGAATGATGTCTGAGAACCTTCCTTGATATAGGATTAATAATAATATGACTCCGAAATATTTTTCGTAATAATCGAAGAAGATAAACCTTATTGAGGTTATTCTAAGTATGGAATAAATATTCAGAGAATAATTATTGAATTAAAAATATTTAAAGAATATTCAGGAATATGAAAGAATATCTTTAATCAGAGTATTTTTCAAATAATTCTTGAAGAAATATCGAGAGAATATTTATTGCATAATTAAATATTCAAATGAATATTCCAAATAATATTCATTAATCAATAAGACCTGAAAGGAATATTTAAAATATTTAAAATAATATTCGATGATTAAATAGAACCCTGGATGAATATTCAAAATAATATTCATAATTAATTAGGAATTTAAATGAATATCAATAAAGTAATATTCATTTAATAAATAATATCCTAAATGAATATCAAGTAATATTCATTTAGTAATCCAAGCTTTAAAGGAATATTCGATATAATATTCGATAAGTAATTCAAGCTTCAGATGAATATTGAAGATAATATTCATCAAGTACTTAATACCTTAAATGAATTTTCAAAAGTAATATTTATTTAATGAAATAATATTCTAAATGAATGTCCACATAATATTCATTTAGTAGTCTCATCTTTAGAAGAGTATTCGAAATAATAATCGATAATCAATTCGACTCCGAATGAATATTGACGAATATTATTCGTCGAATGATTACGTTCAAATAATTATTTGAAGTAAGGATCGTTAAAATAATTAGTCTCGAACGAATATTCAAATAATATTCGTCGCCCAAATAATAGAAAATATTTACTTAAATATTTTCCTCCGAGGTAATCTCGATATATCAAGGAATATTGACTCCCGGTCTATTTTTGATTAATAAGATGTATACGCCCTTCTATGAGGGTCTTACAATAATCGGCTTATAACTGATATATAACTATCTAGCTTATAAGCCAACAATAACATTCAGGGAACAAGTATATCACTTCAACTTGAAAGTAGGCATGCATGCAATGGCATATGTATATCAGCATATATATATATATTTATTCAATCACAACAACAGCCTAAAAGAAGGGAATTGGAACTTGCCTGGTAGTCGAGTACGGTAAGGGGTAGTGGTAGCGGGTCCCGGTTCAGCTTGGTGATCTATAAATAGCCAAGGCATTCGGGATTAATCACTTAACATATTAAAAGTTAAGTTATACTTAATTCGAAACACGTTCTCGAGTTATCTCGTTATACCCCTTTTTGTGGATTACTTTTATCACTGATCCGACCCGACATTCGTTCGTTAATACGACATGTCATTGCATTTATACTTGGGACATACTTAAGTCATATGAGTTCTAAGGTTGATCGTTACGAACCAATATTATACTCCGAGTTTTATCGCCCGTTTTCTAAGTGTTTTACCGAAGTTATAAAAGAGTCGTCTTTTAGGGGTTCGTTCGCGTTTAACCTCGACTCGAACATTTTTAATAAATCGAAAAATGATCTTTTTGACATACGGTTTTCTTTCACGCCTTCCTTTTTACCTCTAGTATTTATTTACCAAGATTCGCCATGACGTTACATAGTTTACGAGGGTTCAATTACAGTTACGAACTTTCGTTTACGGATTCGAACTACTTTTAGTAATTTGGTCATAAATCCTAAACCGTAAGTCCGTTTCATGCGATCTTTATATCAAAACGAAGCTTGAACATAATCTATCCTATCATGGCAGAAAATGAAGCTGTACAGTGAGTTATATCTACTGTGATGCTCGGTGTTTAATAGTCTAACGAAAATTCGGCATTACGACGGCTATAAATCGAACGTTCTAAAATTCATAACAATCAATCCAAGCCACACCGGGCATACTATACATGGTTTTCATCTTAACCAGTCCAAGAAGGTTTCAATTAACCATCATAATCATCAAAACTCTTAAATCATCACTACTAACTACATAATCATGCTTTTATGCATATAACAACACCATAATCTTAACTAATCTAAAACCATCAAGAACATATATAAAACTCAAAGTAAGATCTTGGGTTCTTAAGAATTATACCTTCCTTGGAGAGTGTACAAGCTATAATAACCCTTATATAGTCCTTGTATGGCTTTAACAAAGCTTAAATCATCCAAAGAAACCAAGAAATCAAAGTTAGTTTCTTGAAAACACTATTCACCCTCATCTTTGAGGATTTATTTGAAAATGGAAAACATGGAGTTTGAAGCTAAGATTTCTAGGAGATCATTTTTATGAAATATAGGACTCACCATAAAAATTTGGAGATCAAACAATGGTTGGAAGGTGGATTTTGAAATCTTAAAACTCCAAAATTCGAAGTGCCTTGGTTTTGGGAAAAAAAAAGTGAACTTCTCGAATTTATTTACCCATCCAAACGATCTTCAAAAATTATGAAATTAAATCCCCAACTTCACCTTGATGTGTAGAAGCTCCATGAATTTTTTCATGATTTTTAGATGAGTAGATCTAGGTGAAAAAAAATGGCAAAGACCCCTGCCCTGGAAAATGCAACTGCTGGAAAAATGGGGGAGAGGTGGTGTTTGCTTGGCTAGTTGTCAAATGATATTTGTGATATGTATAAGTGGGTATAGCTGCTAATACTCCTCTTAATACAAGTGTCAAAGGTTTATGGTGTGTTAGAAAAATTGATGATGTGAAGCCTTGTTGTTTTCTTCTTGTCCATCCACCTCATTACTTCCTTTCTCATTTCTTTTCTTCATTTCATTTCCACCAAATATTCTTATATATAACCCCAGCTGATCAAGTAGGGTTTTTTTTTATCTCGTTACGTATTTAATCCGTAATTTCTTTCGCGTTTGCTTGATCGCTTAATCTTGTTATAAAGTTCTAGCGATTTCTAGAACACTTGTTATTCTAACTCAAAGGTTTTCATTCTAAATCCTCAAATCATACTTAATAAATAAAATCCTTGAATCCTTAACATTATAATACTCTTGTCTTGATCGTATTGATAGGCTCTTTACGGTTCGGTCAAATATTGTACCGAAAAAGAATTTGGAATTTCTGAATTCCGATCGTCTCTGCATTCACTTATTTCCTCCGCGTATTACTAATATGACTTCGAAACATCCATAACACGTCCCGTACATAGGGTGGCGTGAAAAGTTTTCCAACTTACAAAGTCACTATTCATCCACCAAATTACTATGCACGTACAGGAAACACTATGCACGTACGGGAAATACTATGCACGTACTCATTTCTCTTCAAGGATCCATTAGCTCCTTCCTGGATGGTAGATTATTCTTATCTAGGTCCTCAACCATCGAATTACTCTATTCTGACAATATACCAATGCATCAGGATCATTGTCCAAAGCAATATCCATTCATTACAATCATTGTTCTTTGAAACCACCATTCATTAGAGCTGGTGACCTTGTTGTTGGAATCATTGTTCCTCATTTTATCATTACTTAATAAAAGTTTTAATTATATCCAAAATTTGGGGTTCTTACAGACATGATTTGGAAACTTTGGATCAACAAAACCAGGTGGTTGTTCCACATACACTTCCTCATCAAGCTTCCCATTTAGAAAAGCACTCTTTACATCCATCTGGTATACCTTGAATTTTGAATGAGCTGCAAATGCAAGAAACATTCTGATTGCTTCCAATCTTGCTACAGGTGCAAAGGTTTCATCATAGTCAATTCCTTCTTCCTAAGAATAACCCTTGGCTACCAGTCTTGCTTTGTTTCTTACAATCATACCAGATTCATTTAGCTTGTTCCTGAAAACCCATTTAGCACCAACAATAGATCTATCTTTAGGTCTTGGTACCAGTTTCCAAACTTTGTTCCTTTGTCCATTTTCTAACAGGTGGTAGATTGCTCCTGCTAGATTCTCCCCCTAAGTTAGTGGTATTTCTTGTAGAAGAACTTTCTCTTCCTTCAAAAGCTCCCCTTGATCAGTAGAATCAGTGGATTCAGTACTGCTGCTAGTTCCTGATCTTCCTTCATTAGACTCTGAAGGATCGGTTCCTGATGAAGTAGACTCTGAATGACCAGTATAATCCTGATCAGTCCTATGTTCTCCTTGATTGAATTGCTCCCCTTCAGCAGTAGCATTCCTTTGAGAAGCAATAGAGATTTCCTCTGGAGAACCTTCATCATCGCTAGAGGGAATCTCAGAATACTTAAGATTTTCAAATTCCAGATTGTCATGACTTTCATCAGTTTGCAAAATTCCAAACTTCTTATCATCAAATGCAACGTGAATTGATTCCATAACAATGTGAGTTCTGAGATTGTATACTTTGAAGGCATTTGATGCTGAATACCCTAGAAAGATTGCTTCATCCGATTTGGCTTCAAATTTCCCAAGTTGTTCTGGATGAACTTTCAGGACATAGCATTTGCATCCAAAGATGTGAAAGTATTTCACACTTGGTTTCTTTCCTTTGATCATCTCATAGGAAGTCTTGCCATGAGCATTTACCAAGGTACAGTTTTGAGTGAAACATGCAGTGTTGATAGCTTCTGCCCAGAAATAGGATGGAACCTTTGCATCTGCAAGCATGGTTCTTGCTGCCTCTATGAGAGTTCTGTTCTTTCTTTCTACTACACCATTTTGCTGAGGTGTTTCAGGTACAGAAAACTGTTGAGTAATTCCACTGTCTGCACAATACTCCTCCATTGTAGAATTCTTGAATTCTGTACCATTGTCACTTCTGAGCACTTTGACCTTGTACTCAGAGCTATTTTGAATATTCTTGACAAGTTCAATAATTTGCTGAGGAGCTTCATCCTTGTTGTGTAGAAAGAATACCCAAGTGAACCTTGTGTAGTCATCCACTATAACTAGAGCATATCTTTTCTTGTTGATAGCCATAATGTTTACTGGACCAAATAAATTAAGATGCAGCATGTGAAATGGTTCAGTAATTGAATTTTCTGTCTTGCTCTTGAAAGTGGTTCTTCTTTGTTTTCCAAGCTGACAAGCATCACAAAGTCCATCTTGCACATAGTTTGCCTGAGGTAAGCCTCTCACCAGATGATGCTTAACAAGTTGATTAAGCTTCTTGAAATTGAAATGTGAGAGCTTCTTGTGCCAATTCCAGCTTTCATCATTTGATCCCTTGCTGTAAAGACATCTGACAGTTCCTTTAGATGTGTCACTCAAGCTGGCTTCATATATGTTACCATGTCTCTGACCAGTCAGAACAATGTCTCCATTCCTCATATTCAAGATTTTGCATCCCTTACTGTCAAAGATTGATTGGTAACCCTTATCACCTAGTTGACTTATGCTTAAAAGTGTGTGTTTCAAGCCTTCAACCAGTGCTACAATTTCTATGATGACATTCCCCAAAATAATTGAGCCATATCCCAGAGTTTCTCCTTTGTTTCCATCTCCAAAGGATATTACTGGGCCAGCTTTCCTCTCAAACTTTGTAAGCAGGGACTTCTTTCCAGTCATATGTCCAGAGCATCCACTATCCAAGATAATTGAATGCTTCTTTCCAATGCCCTGCAAACAAAAAGTAGCTAGTTAGAATTTTTCAGGACCCAACTTTGATTGGATCCTTTCTTACTAACTTTTGAACTAACAGGCTTTGAAGATTTTGCTTTTGATTTACCCGTTGCAGAGTCAACCTTAGACTTAGATTTCACAAACTGTTTGTGACTAGGAGTTTCAGATTTCAGAGAATAATAGTCATAATACAGTTCATGATATTCCTTACACATATAAATGGAATGAAGTAAACTACCACAATGATAATAGGGTTCTTGTGGTTGGTATTGAATTCTCTGAGTCTTGGGGAATCTGGACTCAGTTTTCCAAGAAGGTTTTTGATTGCAGTCTAGGGCCAAATGATTATGATTTCCACATTTATAGCATTTCTTCCTAGGTGCATCAGGTACATTCTTGTAATTATTCTCTTTGTTAATACCTACTTTTCCATTCCTATTTCTTCTGATCTTGCTAGACTCTGAAATACTTTCTAGTCTCTGTTTCAACTGAGACTTAGACAGAAAACCTATGTTTACATTCTTAGGTTTTTCTAACACTCTTTCATCTGAATTGCAATTGTTGATTCTTTTGTGCACAACTGGGGTACCTTTAGAATCAACAAATTTAACAAGTTTAGGTTCAGAAACTATCTTCTTACCTTCAGACTTAGATGTGCTAGCTTCAGTTTTACTACCATCACTGACAATAGCTACAGTATCTTCTTGCCTAGCCTTATCAAAACCTAAACCATTAACTTTACCCAAAATTTGATTTTCAATGATTTCTTGAGTCTTTTTACCAGAATTGTTAATGGTTTTAATCACATCTCTCTCTTGCTCTAGTTCTTTTCTGACATAGTCATAAGCCTCAAGAATAACACCATAATCATGCTTAGCTTTATCAGAACTTAACTTATATTCTTCCATTTGAATTAACTCAGATTCAAGAAAATTATTTCTACTAACTAATTCATCATTCTTAACCTTGAGTTCATCTTTTTCACTAGCAAGAATTTTGAAATTAGTCATAAGATTCTTAAACTCAACATGAATAGATCTAATATCATCAGAATCTAAGCTATCAAACGAACCAAGAGAGTGAAGTGATACCTTAACAGAAGATGAAGAAGTTTTCTTTGGAGATCCAGGCTTGTCTGAAGCACTTGCCATCAATGCAATGTTGTCATAATCCAATTCATCTTCAGAATCACTGGAGTCTGCCCAATCCTTCTGTGTGACCATGAGTGCATTGCCCTTCCCTGAATTCCTAGGCTTCTTACACACACTAGCAAAGTGTCCAAGCTCACTGCAGTTAAAGCACTTGATCTTAGCTTTATCAAGCTTGATAATTGTACTCTTGCCTTTGTCATTCTTCTTCTCCTCTTTCTTCTGAAAAGTGCCTTTGCTAAATCTTCTCCTGTTGAATCTTCCTTTCTTGAAAGCTTTAGCAAACATAGCAAAGAGTTCTTGCATCTCTGATTCAGAATCATTATCTTCAGAGTCTATATCTGTAGTCTCTGACTCAGAACTTTCTTTGCTCTTCTTCTTCCTCAAGTCTCTTTCAGTAGATTTAGACTTTTCTTCTGGAAGCTTCTTTGATTCAGATTAAGCAGTGAGTGCAACAATTTTCATCTTTCCTTCACCCCTGCTCTTTTTCTGCTGCTTGTCAAGTTCATAAGCCCTTAATTTTCCATAAACTGCTTCTAATGATATCTCATCAAGATCATTAGCTTCCTCAATTGCAGATATCTTCTCATTGTAGAAATCAGGAAGAGCTTTCATGAACTTCGTATTCATATCCTCCAAGTCATAATATTTACCATGCATGGCCATCTCATTGATGAGTTTTGTAAACCTATCAAAGGTATCAGTAAGTGACTCACCAGACTTGGATTCAAAGTACTCATACTGTTGTATGAGAAGTGTCCTCATATTCTTCCTGACAGGTTTCGTTCCTTCACAGTGAACCTTTAGATTGTCCCATATCTCCTTAGCAGTTTTACAAGAGAGAACATAGTTAGTGAGAACAGAATCAAGACTGTTGAATAGTATGTTTCTCACTTTAGCATCCTTAAGAACGTTCTTCTTTTCCTTATCTGTCCATTCAGATTTAGGCTTCTCTACTGTATGTTCTGGAACAACTTTTCCTTCGACAGTTGCTTGAGGAACAAGCCTTGTTGGAACAAAAGGCCCATCTCTGATTCTGTCAAGATAATCAGGATCTGTTGCTTCCAGGTGATGCAACATCTTCACTTCCCATAGAGTATATTCATTTCTCTTGAGCATAGGGATCTTAGTATTACCATCCTTGTAACCAGACATGATTGCAGATCTTTATTATTATTCGAAATCAACCTGCTCTGATACCAATTGTTAACTCGAATAACTTGTAGAAGGGGGGGATGAATACAAGTTATATAATCGTGTCTGATTTTTGCTTGATTATATGAACAAGAATAAACGAATGAATCAAACTTTATTTGTATTAAAATAATCAAATACAAACTCTACCAAAGGTATACAATACCTTTAGCAGCTGTTGATAATACAAATCTCTCTCTCTGTTTGTTTCGAACTCTCGAATACAAATCTTATGAACTCACTCGCTCACTTACGCACGAACACTGTTTACAATGATATAGAGAGAGTATTTATAATGCTACCTATCAACTAATAACAGAATTATAATCTATCTATGACAATGTTCTACCGTCCAGTTGATAGTTTCCATCAATGGAGAATTCGTTTCCTTCACGATATCTTCTTGCTTGTTTTCCAACACAAAGATCCTGTTTTATAGCACTTGCCAGTTTCTGTAGCATCCATAATGACATCATCAGTAATACGACTGACATCATCGGTAACATGACTGATATCAGGTTTTCCCATTGCATCAGGATCTGATTATCCCATCAGTATTTGATCAGGATCTGACTTAATGTATCAGGATCAGCTCCTCTGTTCCTGACATGTAGTCCCCGATACACTGTTCCTGACATGTAGTCTCTGACGCACTGTTCCTGACTAAATTATACAGATTACTGTTTAACACATATATATCCTAAACAAAGTCCTAAATCATTTATAAGATCAGGATATACAAGAAGTATTAGAAAAATTCTATTCTTAACATCACAACTTATGAATTATTCCTAACAGTTATCTCCTCTGTATACTTAACCCAGGTTGGTAGTACATCCTGACATTTCTTCATATAGTTTTGATGCCATAGTAATGCTCGTCCCTCCAAATGGATAGCTGCCAATCGCACCCTCTGAGCATCTTCAATATCATCTAATTGAAAGAACTGGTTACATTTGTAAAGCCACGAACGCAGGTCAGTGCCTTCAAACCTAGGGAATTCCACTTTAGTCATCCTAGATGTAAAATTATGGTGTCTAAAGGGTATCTCATTAGATCTAGTGACCGAAACCTCACCCTCAGCTGTTCTAGAAGACCCAAGTGTTCCATCATGAGATACTAGTTTGTTTATTTGCATCGAAAGACCCACAATCAAGTCATTCAAGGCAGAAATAGACTTAGCATTTTGACTAATATTCTGAGCATTAGCAGAACAAGAATTAATCAAACTTTTATTCTGCTCCTCTAAAAGATGACGAACAGTTACCTCCAACCGTTGTAGATCATTACCTTCATCGTCTGAGTGCTCTGTGGATCTGTTTGTTTTCCGCTGCGCCATGAGTCCAAGGAGCGATTGGCTCTGATACCAGTGATGAAAACAGAATATATTGATAGAGAAATGAACCAATCTTATTAAAGAACAAGAATGATTCAACTGTTACATCCAGAAAGCTAGCCACTTAAGAAAGGCAGCTTTGAAGAAAATAACAAGTAGACATTTAGAGTCTTTGGCAACAAGAAAGGAAATCACTACACCATAAAACGGCTATTGCAACGACAGGAAAACATTGCCTTAAGGCCTATATTTGTTGCAGTAGAGTCTATGGAAACAAATTTGCAAAATTTGGGCGTTGCATCCGGTTGCCTTGCAATAGGTCGATTTAGCAACGTTTTTGATACCATACAGCAACAAAATTAAATCATTGCAATAACTTTCAGTAGCAACATTTTAGACTCTATAGCAACAATTAAAAACTAATGCAGTAGCATAAGAAGGTAATTTATTGACACTTAAATGCAACATTTTTCAGACCAATTGCAATGATTTTTTATAGATTAATGCAACGTATTTTGACCCTATTGTAACATTTTTTCAAAAAAAAAAAATTGGTAGGAACATGCTGAAAATACAGTAAACCGGGCCATTTATAGCCACAATCCAAGCATCATTTGCATTTCATAAACCAGGGCAACTTAATGCCAAATATCCAATTACATGTGTTTGTTCAAAGTCAAATAAAATTACAATTCTTTACATCAAATTTTCCTAAACAATTATTATATTGGAAAACCAAAATAAAGTTAAAAACTACATATGCCAATTGCTTTTTCCATATATTTGGCTTGGCTTTTGCAAATCAACAACGAGAAATCCGTGATGAGCTTATAAAAGTATTGCACCTTGTGTCCTATAATGCATACGCCTGCAAGTACAAAAGTTACTAATTATGAGCAAATTAAACTCTAAAAATTGCGAATATTGCGAATTTGCAACAAAGATCATTCTCTATGAATAAATAAAATTGCGAATATTGCGAATATGAACCCAAACTTATTACTTTTAGACATGGGACGTATAAAATCTTCCATCAACTTGTCAAGCATTGTTTCCAGCCCAAAGTCATCCAGAACAGCACCATATGCATTCATTGTGTTCGGTCGCATAATTCTGAATTTTGTATCACGGACCCAACACTCAAAGTGTTCTACCTATGCAATCAGAACCTGATGAGAAAACATAGAAGCTAAACTACAAAGCAATTGAAGGAGTAGATCAGAATTTGAACAACAGTAGATGGTACCTCATCTTGCAGCAATTGACAGAAACGCGGCTGCAGCATTTCGAATGTTAAAACCCCTGGAGAAGGTTCTGATATTATACTTCGATAAGCCTCCTCTGCGTTCTCACTGATTGCCTTGGTAAAAGATGGTACGAAAAAGGTTGCGGGATTCATGTGATAAAGCTCGCGATGCATAGGCTTCCAAAGAAACAAGGTTACCACAAAAGGAACAGATATACTTGTGTGTAGACTGAATGATCTACGGACTACAGCTTTTCTAGCTTAAACTTTACGGTGTTAATGTTTGGCCGCGTGTTTATAGAGTAGTACAGTAGTGCTGCTTATTTAAATATTGCAATTATACTTCAAAAATATAAAATAACATATAAAACTTTATCCCCAGCACCTTCCAGAACTCTTCAGGACAAATTCAATACAACCCTTCCCCTTTCTTTCAATAATTTTGCACAGGGTTTCAACCGAAGCTTTTTAGGATTAAAGAGATATCAAATTGTAACAGGTTCACAGCAACAAAAAAAAGTCCTGGCACGAGTAAAACTAATAAACTTTCTAGTACGACACAAGCAATACTGTCTAACAGTACCCAGCAAAATATCAACATGAATCATACCTGATAGTTGGACATGATTTTATCCTTGTATTCCTTGTTCTTTTTTATTTGTTAAATAGCAATAGATGAACGTCAAACCTTAATTGTTCAAAAGATGCAAGTATAAATATTCCTAACAGAAAATACAGCAAAACGAGGTAAAGGCAGTACTATTTTCATTCTCTATGAATAAACAAACTCTATGGTACAGAGCTATAAGAAAATGAATCAAAACCTTACCACAGAAATAAGCACCATTATACCAAGAAGGTATAATTGACAAGGGCTGAAACCACCTGCAGATGTCATAGCAGGTTCTAGAGTTCATGTGTCTTAAAAAAAGGGTGAGGACCATTTTATAGTTGATTGCTATCATAATTTTGACAAAGAAACAGAAAACCGGTTGACCTTGCAGATATGGATTGGGGATCCGCACTTGCTATGTTAAGGAGTGTACATGTCAGAGAATCTTGGTAACTTGGATGAAACTATCAAGCCAGTGCTGTTAAAAGATCCCGGAAACCAAAATGACTTCAAACCATTAGCATCCAGTGTGATGGAGATATATAGACTTACGTTTCAATACTTGAATTTCTTTCCATGTAAGATTGAAGGAAAAGATCCCTGCACCTTTGAGTTCAGGAATGTTCGTAGTACGCGTACTATAATTTTGAACAACATTTGTTCTATCTATAAGGTTTACAGAGCCCAAACAGATGGGCACTCCATCCTTCGTCATCTGAACTGGACAGTCAATAACATCAGCACCATCTGTGATTGCTGTTTCATACGCCAAATCAATACAGCCTGGGTAGTCTCCACTTGCTCCTTCATGACTGATAACCAAAGGTTTCACTGAATCAAGTGTAGGCCACATGGATTAAAACACGTCGATGTACCCATTAGTTGATACAAAAGAATATCACATTTAGGCACACTGATGATAAGCAATAATTAAGTAAAAAAAAGGAGAAGGCGCAAGTAAAAGGCACACACAAAAGGACATACCCGGACCTGAATCATTTTTATCCATGTGGGAGTAACATCTTACAGAATCACAAGAAAATAACAATCAAAAGGTCTGAGTGATGCATACCTAGGAACTTTCAGATGTCTAAAGGTCAACACACATAATGTTCAGCAGTTCAGGCAATGATGCATAAGAACATTTAAGAGTGATGCGTTGTTTCATAGTAGTAAATTAGTAAAAAATAAATGGATTAGATTTCACAAAAACTTTAACTAAAAAAGTTTATAAAACAATAACATAACATAAGTAACTTAAGCAGTTATTCGAAAAACAAAAATAAAGCATTATTGTTCGTAAAAACTTCTATCTGTATATTCACAAAACAGTTAAAACACACCTCCAACCTTTTAGACGATGAAATGCATCATGATTAGCAGTAAGCAACATCAAATATGTATCAGCCTGGTACGGAAAACTAAAAATCTTAGTCCTTGCAATATTTGGGAAAGCATGACACTTTCATACTCTAGTTATATCATCGATTAAGAAAATATTACTACACTCCACACATAAGTAAAATTGGTCCTCAAATCTAGCCATACTCATATCAAGATAATACACATAAGTATATGAAAATGCCATTGGATTGTATCTCGGAAGACAGATTGGAGAGAAAGATTCAGATGTCCTGCAATGAATCAAGAAAATGTCAAGACTGGAATATTCTAACAAGTCATACGTTTAAGAAAGGACTTAAAAATAATAAATTTAAGATAATTAGGGCAAACATCAAACTAATAAAGATGTTGAGTCGGTCACCGCAGTACATAAAATCATAATACTACGTACCATGATCGACTGCAGGGTGCTGGACAAGTACTCATTGCAGTCCGTTTTGTTATATAGAACGATGCTGAACAACAAAGATGAATTTATGTTATATATTGTCTTAAGTGTAGATTATAAAATGGAGAGAACTATAAAGAAAGTACAGGAATCCATGTGCATTATCTTCCCCACCTTCATCTCTCGCAGTTCTTTATAAAGAATCTCTCCTTCATTCCCTGATAAACCTTTATATAAAGCGAATTACAACACGGAAAAGGACTAAAAATTAAAGCTAAATCATAGTTTAAAGAACAATATAAGTTACCTAAACTTGTGTTGCTATGGGTGACAAGAACATAATCAAACATCTCCACCCTGCCTGTGCCCACCATCACTTGCTAATTACCAGTGCAATGCAAATTCAAATCTGTTACTTCCATTTCCTGATTTTATCTTACCCTCCCCGCATTGCGAATTATATAATCTAACAATAAACACACATATACAAAAGTACAGAACCCTCAATTTAAAAAGGGCATAACAAAAAATAGAAATTAAAGATATACCCCTGCTTGTCTACCCATGTGTGTCTACCCCTGCTTTCAGTGCCGCTTCTTCCTCTCTTGTCCATTTCATAATTGCACACTCACCTCTCCAATTACCTTCACAAGACAGAAAATAAGAGAACAAAGCACTTATAAATATATGTTCTAAACAAAGTATTAAACAAAAAACTCTCAAATTGAAACATAGTCAAGAACTTCAAATTAAAATACAAAATTATGAATACAAACTAAAACCCATACATATGTAAATTTAAAAACCTACATTAAACCGTAATTAACAATATAATCTGCAATTAAAACAAAAAAATTAAGAACCCTAACTGAAACTCGATCTATTTAAAACTACATTTGGGGAAAAAGAATGATGGGGAATATACCTTCTTCATGCTTTAATCTTCTTCGCTTTTGTGTTTTCTACAACCTAATTGTCTTCTTCAATTTAGTTTTCTTTGATTTAATGGTGAATGTGTACCGTGTATGTTTGTATGTCTTTGTGTATGTCTCTGTGCGTCTGTGTGTTGTTATTGTCCTTTTTTCTTATTTTGATTTTATTAAGCCGGGCAAACTTTTGGAAGGCCGCTCAAATTTTCGAGGAGCCCGCCTAAATTTTGGGCCCAAAAGTCAAATTTATTGCAACAATTTAAGAAAATTGTTGCAATAGACAAAATGTTTTTAACTCTATTGAATTTTTTCAATGCTATTGCAATGTTTTTCAAAGGCGTTGCAATTTGTGTGATTTGGTTTCTCAATAGCAACGTTTTTCGACAAACCTTCAAAAATATGGTTGCAATAGGCATTATATGGTGTAGTGAATGAGATTACAATTCAGATAATCCAAAAAAACCCATGACTAGGCATATAAATCTAACTAGGGAAATGCAAATGAAATGACAGCTATTGGCATATGAAATGCCAATGATTGAGGAGAGAATATTCCACGTGGTTCTTGTTACTAACCACCATGCTCAATCCCCAATCATTATCCACTACTACTGATATTTCCTTCCTAGCCACTTTTATTCTTGCCAATAGCCTTGTCACCCTTCTTGTCAACATTCTTGTGGCCCACCTCGTGACTGTATGCCAGCTCAGCGCTAGTCATTGTAGTGTGTATTGTTTCACTTACAATAAAAAATGCCTAAATTCAAAATTAAGAACCCTAAAAGTTGAATTTTTAAATTAAAATTTATAAAAATTCAAGAAATTACCCTGGGTGATTTTCGTTGGCAGATTATAAATCTTGATTTCTAGAGCTTCATTTTGGATATTTGAGCATCAAAATCAGAGTCGAATAACGCCCTCAAATTGACGACCAATCCTCAAGAACGATTGAGAAATTATATTTTCTTTTTAAAATTAAAAGTTTTTAATATTGTTAAAAGTTGTGGATAAGGTTTTGTGATAAGATCATACTGATTTTTAACTGTAAAAGTTATATCCACAAAACTCTCGAAACCCTAATTAACTTTTAATGATTCTGAAAGTACCAATCAAATCAATTACAGGTCTGAGACGAACGAAAATATTTTTATGAAAAATAACGAATTATATACTGAAAATTTATAAAACTTATAAAATGGATAACATACGAGTTTCGAATGTTTTGAGATTTATCTAATGAATATTGATATGAAAATAATTTTTAAATCGAAGCCCCAAGATTTTTGAAAACGGGTTTTATCGGATGAAAACGAACTACGAATTACGAAAAAGACTTATGTCCCTGTCTAATAACACAGAGCACATAATAAACACATACGGGGATCTTTTCAATCATTTTAACACATATCCTCAGATACCGGTCAACATATAACACCTTAACTTGTCAAACTGGCATAAAATAATTTAAAATACTTTCATTCAATTTACGAAACATAGTAATTATATGAATTTAATATATGTGATTCTTACATTATGGAATCTCAAACATATATTAAATACTTATATAAAAAAATTATTAAAATATAAAATTTTTATTCAAAAATAAACCTATAAAAACTTATTTTAAGATGAGTCAAATAGTACTTTAATCTCAATTATTACAATATCACTTAGTGGTACACATTTGTCAAGTGCTTAAATTATACTCAATTTACAAGTTTGATAAAACACAACTAAATTCACATGCTATTATAAATTGAAGGATAACGAAAATAGTAGAACTTTTAAATGCCTAAAGGATTAATAAGAATTTTTCTATAATCTATCTATACTATATTATAAAATATCAAAACATTAAAAGTTTTGGTACGATACGGTACTTACCTTATTTAATTGTTTTACTTTATTACCTTTGATTATTAAAATATCTCATTTTCTCCAAAATAATAACTAACCAATTACCTTTTTCAACTATTACCTTTTATAAATTTTCTAACCAAAATATTTTTTTTCCAAAAATATGGTCATTCTAATTAATGAAATAAACTAATAATATTATAATTACTAATAACTAACTAATTATCTTTTCTAGCTTTTAATATCACGGCCATTCAATTTAATGAAATAAACTAATAAAATTATAATTACTAATAACTAATTGATTACCTTTTTCAGCTAAAACATAATAACTTTTCTATATTTTTTAACTAAAATATCTCATTTTCAAATTTTCGTTAATTATCCTTACTTAAATATTTATTATTGGTAAAAAGATGTTACCTTTTCTATTTTTTAATAAATAAATAATTTCATTTTTAAGAAAAAGACGTCATCTATCTATCTATACTATCTATACTATATTATAAAAGATGAAACATTAAAAGTTTTGGTACGGTATGGTATAACGCCCTAGAAATTTCGAATTTATAATTATTTATTTTATATAAATTATAAATTATATTATGTGAATACTGTTGGAAAGGTGGAATGTATGTGAATTTGTGTTTATATGATTATATGATGATTTGGGTAAGCTGTGAAGGTCGGTGTATTTTTATTTGTATTTTAGAGGGTTTAATTATATTTAAATCATGCATTTTTGATCCTCTGTCAATTTTATAAAATTATAGGAGGAATTAAAAATCATGAAATCTCTTGAAATATTATCTTTATATATTTATTGAGTTTTTAAAATTGTTGGGTGGATTAATTTGGGTGTTTTAGTATTTTAAAATGATTTCAAGAGTTTTATTACATTTAAAGGATTAAACTTGAAAAATTCACATTTAATTCATTTTTTATCCTAAAAATATTTTAAAAATATGTGTGTGCTCGTAATTTAATATTCTTTATTTTAAAAATGAAAAGTTTAATTTTCCGAAGATTTTATTTAATTGTGATTTATAGAAGTCGTTTATTGGTGTATATTTGGGCCGAGGAGTATTGTTAGTAGTTAGTAACAAAAGAAATGGGCCAAGCCCATTAAGAGATATCAGCAGACAGAAAATCGGGGAGAGAGATTGGGGAAAAGAATTGGGGGAAACTCAAATTAGGGTTCATAGAAGAGATTTGGGGGTTTTGCTTTTTGAATCAATTGAAACATACACACACACACAATATATATATATATATAAGCGCGTGTGTGTATATGTCTGTGAGGTGTGTGTGTTTATAGTCGTGTGTCTGTGTGTGCGTAGCAGGAGGGAGGTCGCGCGCGGGGGTAGCAACGGCCGGAGGGGTCGCCGGCGAGGGACCGTGGCGAGCTCACGGTGGCAGGTTTTTCCGGCGAAGTCGAGTGGTGGTGAGGAGTGGTGATAGTAACAATAGTAGAGAGAGAGAGAGAGAGAGAGAGAGAGAGAGAGAGAGAGAGAGAGAGAGAGAGAGAGATATATATATATATATATATATATTTTGGGGAGAAATCGGAATCGGAAGGTATATCTTTAATTATTTATTTAATTATTTTTCGATGTAAATATTTAATTTTCCTTTTAGTTGTAAATTGCGATTTAAGTATTTAATTGTTGTAATTTAATTAGTTTAGATTGAAAGTTAGATATGTTGATTTTCGTAAATAGATTATAATTGTTAAATATGATTGAGGGGTTAAATTGGAAGATTATGTGTTAATTTTCATAGTTGGATTAACTGTAAATTATGAATATTGTTTTAATTCTGTGGTTTAATTCGAAAAAGTTTATAGTTGCTGATTATAATTGTTGAGAAAAGATGTGAGTCCGATATATGTTCGAGTTAGTGATTGTTACTGGTAGTTATTATTGTTGCGTAACAATTGGAGTTCATTTGGTTTTAATTATTGAAGAAAATGGTTCTGGTAATGTTTATGTGCTATAAGTGGAGTCGTAGTATTTGTTGGAGGACATAATTGTCAATTACTTGGTGCTGGTCTATATGTGGTTAAATGACTGTCAGTTACTAACTATTATATGTCGTATAATGTTAGAGTTTATGTGACCTTATTTATTGTAAATGGTTTATATGGGTTAAATGTTATAGGTCGAGTCATGTTATCTGTTAAATACTATACTTGTCAATTACGTGGTGATGAGTTAAACATATGGACAAAATGGTTTTGACTTAGTATCTTATAATTAATTAAACCTTATATTTGGTAGATGTTAATGTGGTGAATTCTGAAAGTACCACTGGCCCCAGAGGCTGTGTGGTATGTCTTGATCTAGTTTTGATTAAAAAAATTGAGGGATTTTGACCCCGGGATAGTCCAACTTACAAAAAGGCTAATTCACAAAGTTTTCTTAAAATAAGAATTTAATTCCTGATCGTATGGTTTTAAAATGTTATTTATCAAAGATTGATTGTTAGATTCATTTTATTATGTGTTTATCTGCGAGGAGTTGCAATGAGATCACAAGTCTTAAGTGTCAATATTTAAGGACTTGTGTAATTCTCTTCAACTAGTTCCTCGGGCTTACGAATATCGAGTATAATTAATATACTTGAGTGATGTGATCATTGATATAGCGTGTAATAGTTAATGCTAGGGGTTGTTCCCTAGGGCTTACGAATATCAATAATTGATTGTCACGTGTATAATTAAAATGCGTGAGTGATACGATTATTGATGTAGCTTAAGTAGTAGTTAATGCTAATATAAATTATTATGTGTTTACTGCATGTCGAGGCAGAATTCCTTATGTGCTATGTGCCGCATGTCAGGGCGGGTACTTTTCTTATATGTTTACTTTTATGTTGCTACAAGTTGAGGTAGCTCTATTTTCATATAATTTGGTTGGTAAATGGTTGAATTGAAAAACAGGGGAATAGTCTTATTTACGAATACTTCATGCCGAAATTTTCTAAAATTCCCCTGCAAATCTATTTAAAAATATATTAAATTTATTTGATTTGATGATTTGAAAGTATGTTGTGGAATTGCTGTGAAGTGGTTGCCTAGATGGTATCTAAGTATCGAGTAACCATATGTGTTAAGTAATTATGTGAAGTGAGTATTTGACTTAGTGGTTGTCTTGAAACTATATTATGAATGTGATTAAGTATGTTTGTATATGTTATATAAGTAAGCGTTATAGGACGTGTATGCGTAGAGTAGGGCAAAACAATAAGATTTTGCTTAGTTGGATAATAAAATAGTATTTGACCTTGAAAAGGTTCGAATAGAAAACCTAGCCAAGGACTGTACGGGAGATCTGAAAGAGGAACAGAAGGACAAGTATCAAGCCGACGGGTGAACTGATGTGGGAACTGGTAAAGTGCAAAGGATGAAAGTGAGACCGAGTGAGAAGTCACATGTAAATGAAAGAGACTGACGAGAAGATAAGTTGAGTATCGATGTGGAATCAGGAACTGTGTGAATCGAGGCAAGTGTTTTGCTTTTCACTTATTGTTCAAGTTATGCAATTCAATACTTTTGTCGTATACGATAGATTGTTCAAGTATATTAGAAAGTGATGTACTTCTTCATTTAGCGTGGAATAAATTGTTTTCTCCACTCATAGTCCAAACATCAAACTTTTCAAAGGACCTTACGAATAACCTTTTTCCGCAAATTATTTCATCCAAGGGATGTTAAAGCTTCCTTAGTGGAAGATTTTCCTTTTATTTGCTTGAAAATGTTAAGGGGCTCTCTAAATATGGAGAATCCATGTTTTAAACCTCTACAAATACCTGTTACTAAAACTTCTGGTTTTATCATAATCTCACCAGAGAACCCCTTTCTTCTTAAAATGTTTTCTTCAAAATGATTAAAAATTTATTATCCTAAAACCATCTTTTCCCAAATAACCGTCTAAGCTGTTTTACTCGCTTATGTGAAATCAAACCTTATTGTGCATTGAAGAATTTTATAAATTTGTAGTACTCAATTATGTCTTTGCTCTAACTTAGAATTTCAATTGATGATAATCTTATCGCGATTTACATCTTCTATTGTTGCTCTAGTCGATTATCCCTTCGGTGACGCCCCTAGATCCGGGGTCGGAGACCTAGGCGCTCACGGTCCATTTTCCATTAACAACATACCTGTTCTTGCACATAATATATAAAACAGCCATCGACCCCACAATAAAACTCACACCGCACACACACACAGGTTAGAGTCTCAGAAACGTCACGCAATTCATTAAGCAGAAGTAAAAGTTTCAGAGTTATTACAGACCGAATTAAATAGCATTTATGCTACCAGCAACACTTCGATATGAAGCGGAGTTGGCGGTTTGAATGTTTGTTACGGTACACTGCTTTGCACAGGTCATACTTATAAATAAAACGTACTAACAAAAGTTGCCAACCAATCCGGCTAATGGGGCCTACCGGTGAAATCTCAACTGCTGCCTCGGGTCTAGTCACCTGCTTTCGGGCAGTCTGTCTGGGTCTTGCCATTTCTCTTAGCTGTTGTGTTTGTAAATTTGAAAACAAGCAAGAGTGAGCAACTATAGCTCAGCAAGAAATATATGTATAAGGTAAGCAATATAACATTACATGTGTTTAGCAGTTATTAAACTCGTTTATATCAATCAGTTATAAAATCATTTGTCATCGTTGATAAATTTCGAAGGTACACCAATACGTGCCCTTGTTTTCAATATAAACTTGCAGTTCTAGATACTGCATAGAGTCAACATCTTTCTCAACAAAATAGAACACTATCAGCAACTTGGCACATAATCCTAAGAAGCAGTGTCAGAGCATTTTCCAAAATGGAGGAATGGGACTTAAAGAAAACATAAAACCTGACAGGGATTGACGATGATCAGTCGCCACATCCGAGTCCAATAATCCGCGGGTCTTCTCTACCGGTAGAAGGATAGAAACTACATCCGTAACTATCCCTGGGTGAAAACTACATCCGTAATCACCCTCGATGAAAACTACATCCGTAATCATCCTTCGGCAACACCTGGGCCGGAATAATAATTGATGGACCGCCTGGCTCACGGCCGCTTACACATCCCGGGAATCGTTCGTCAACGGTTCCCACACCTGCCAGAGTCCCTTTTTCTTTTTCTTTTAAAAACTTGATTTTGATTGAAAACTGAGTAATTGGGGTCCGACATCAGTCGACCGATGATTCTTGAAATCGTACAAGAAGCAAACCTGACCGGGGATTTTCGAAAATGTTTTGAGTTCGAAAGAGTTCGAGTTCGAAAGTGTTAAAGGTATCTTGGATTAGCTTTGTCTTTAAAATAGTGAACAATAATTAATAAATGATATTTTAAGATTTAATATTAATAATTAATAAAAATAAAAATTAAATTAAATTAGCTTTTAATCCAAGATAGGTATTTTGAGTATTTATGATGATATAAAAATAATTACTTAAGTATACGATACTTCCCGAATGACCCCGGTCAATAGTATATACGGACCGCCACGACCTCTATTGCTAGAGTCGTTGTCCGAAGAAAACATTTCATTCTAAGTTCAAGGGGTGCAAACATATATGTGCTTATACATCTCAATTTCATCAATACTTCGATAAACATAAACATTTGATATGATTGAAAACTACAAACACAACAGTGATAGTCCTTGTATATGTAAATTTTGAAAAGTAAACTTGCCTTGGTGAGGTTGGGGTGGTCGAGCTTGCGGAGTGGAACGATCTATACATAATCAATAGCCGATCGTTAGTACCTTAACAATATCTCTTTTAATTGCGGGGTTTTAGGGGGTATAAAATTAACTTAATAACTTCGTCTTATGACACTCTAGCCCCACTGTAGGTTTATGTCATCACTCGGTTACGCTCGTCACTTATTCGACTTAATTTGGTTACCACATCCGAATCATAACCATTCCCCCTTTAATTACACTCCACTTACGATTTTTTCCCTTGCGCGAATTTTACTCTAACATTTTTATAAAATTGAAAAATACATATTTTAATCCAATTCTTTTTCGGTAGCCTTCACCACTGCATTTACTAGCTCCTCTAATTTTTCCATGATCCTACATAAATATTTAGGGGTTTAAACAAGGTTCACAAGAGGACCATTTAGTGCAGACCGGATTCCAGAAACGCATTTCACTTCTCAGGACATAACTCAAAATCTATACATCACCTAGTCATGAACCTTATATTTATGGAAACTACATTCAAATACCTTTCCAAAAATATATATTAGAACTTCAGGGGACAAGATTTGGTGGTTCAAAACCCTCCTACAAGACAGTACAAGTTCCGGGAAAAATACTCAGCATGCTTTCACCACTTAACCAACCAAGAATCTTATATAAACATCACAACCATCATCTAAACCACCAAGATCATACTTTATAACATACATGAAGTTACATACACTAACCAAAAGCTTAAAAATCACAACCACAACATTTAAACACAAGATCTACATCATCCATAACTTATATGTCCAAGATTCACACTAATAATCATGGATCTAACATTAAACATCACAAATACTACATGGCCAAGAGGGGTTAGGGTTTTTATACCTTCTTGAGTATCTAGAAGCCTTGGGTATGCCTTACAAGTCTCAAGAACACCTTGGATGAGCTCCTACAATTCTTACAACTCAAGATCTAAATGGAAACTCAACATTGTTACTATTCAACAAAACTTCAATAATTTATAACTTGAAAACTAATGGATGAAAAGAGTTGGAATTCATAGTATACCTTCCTTATATGATGTAGAGTACCTAGGATCTTTGCCTTGAATTAAGAGTGAAGAGAAGTGGAAGAAAGGAAATTTTTCTTCCCCTTTTCTAGCTTTGGCCGAGAGCAACAATGGCAAGGGGGGAGGAGAGAGTTTTTTGTTTTGCTTTTTGGTGTTGGTTGAAATAAAGTGAATTGTGTGGTTGATATGTATTAAGTGTATGTACATGTATCACATGGTACAAGTCTAGTGTCTAGACCACCATACCTCCTTGTCTCCTTGGACTATGTTCCAACTAGTTACTATTCCTCTTGCTATCTTTGCATTGCTAGTTTGTTTTCCTAACTACTTAGTTGCATGGGACTTGCATGCAATATCATTCCTTGTATCATTATTCTTCCACCAATGCTTGTTACTTAATCTTTAATTCGTATCGTATCTTAATTAATTCCTCGTAATAATGTTTTGTCGCGTAGAGATTTCCCTTGTAATTCCTTAAGTACTTAATTGTGTAAATTCCTCGAATATCCTTAACTCCTCGTCATAATTCTTAATAAATCTTTTAATACTCTAATCACTCTCAAATCCCAAGTTTTATAAATCTTACTAACAATAAGATTCTTGCCTTCAACAATCTTCCCTTTATCTTACATAGTGAATGTAACAACATAGTTTATCAATTCCATTAAACAACAGGGATGACTAAAAAGGTTCCAAATTGACAATGTCATATGATATTATATAAAAGAAAATATTACAAAAATTAGGGTTCTTACACCTTTAATCAATTTAATGATGTTACGTTCCCATTTATTTATACTTATCTTGTCAATATTCATTCAATTGCTGTCCTTTATATTCTCCACCCCACCTAGTACCGAACTTGTCGGTATTTACTTAAGATCTTGATTATCTGGTTATTCCCTGTGTTGTATCGAACTTGTCGATACCAGACAATGATGTCGTTTCTTATTAACTCCTAATCTTGAATTGTTATTCTGGACGTGAGTTTCCAGTGGTTGGATATCAGGGTTGTCGATTGTCCCGACACCTAATGCGTTTGAATTAGAATTGGAAATGTTTTTAAAATAGATGTCCCTTCGGGGAGACCATATTATGGTCAACAGATGTCCCTTCGGGGAGACCAGATTAATGGTCTGAAGTTAAGGCCAATGTGTGCCGTGGATCCATTATAGGACATTGCTGTGTGCGTTTGTCCGGGGTTAGTGCTGACTGATCAGTAGCCTAACCTTGATGATTTTTTTTAAAATAAATAAAATTCCAATTCTAATCTATACTCTGAGATTGAGATGTTCAGTTCTTGATTTCTTGGAAGTCTGTTTGGATAATAGTTTGATATCGGAATTCTTATCAATTCTAGTTTCTGATACACCTTATGAATGGTGAATTGTTGGCCCTCGTGGCAAGCTAAAAGTTGATATAATTGATTCCTTCATAGAATGAAATTAAACCCCCTTGTTTATCAGATTTGTCATCATTATTGGAATTGTTATCACTATTGCACTTGTTGAGCATTGTTGGCTCACTCTTGCTTGTTTGTTTTCTTCAGTTAATAGAGAGGATTAGTGGACCTAGTGATGGTCAGTGGTGTTACTTTCCAGCAGCGAGAGGAGACGATCGGGTTATGGAATCTCGCCGGATAGTGATTGGGAATTGGTCAAGGTTGGACATTTAGATAGACAGAAATCTCATGTAGTTATAAAATTGTATAACAGTTTTATTCCGAGAATAGTTGTAAATTTATAAGTTGATAGTTGTTTCATACCATAACCTGTAAGCGGTCTTGGTTAAGGGGTTTTTATTGTTTTATGTTGTTTATATCCAGGGTTGTATAATATGGTTTGTGGTTAGTGGCCCCATATCTGTACCCCCGAATTTTGGGATGCTACGAGTTGGTATCAGAGCTACCGGTTATGGTCACTGAAACAGATTAGGAGGGTTAGGTGTACGTGTATAGGATAGATGTCGGGTAGAACGATTTAGGACAAGGATTGCCTTAGGGTACTTCGACAAGTATTGCGACGTCAAACGATCTTTCGGCGTATCGTGCACGAGTAGGAGTTCGAATCATTTTAGGATTTGGCTAGAAGCAAGATAGCAAACCCGAAGCAGCATAAGCTAAGCGGGCAGCTGGAGCTACTAGTTTGGAGGACGTCATCTTTAGATTTTCGCGTATACTTTAGAACCTTTCTACGATATTAGTTATGATGTGAATGTCATGGAGAGAATACGAGAAAGTTGTGAACATAATGCGGGAAGTGATTATTAGCAAGAATTGGAAGTTGAGCGTAGTTGTGCACCCGTAATCGTTGATTCATTCAAATTCATTGCTTAAAGGAATTTCTTGTTCTTTTGAATTGTCGTAAATTAATTCTCGGTTGGTATCATTGATGAGGCATTCGTTGCGCAGTGATGGTCCAAAATCGAGAATGAATTGAGATCTTCTTATTTATTCAACTCATTATTGTCAGGCCGGTTTTGGCAGCTAAGTATATTAGTGTTAATTTGACAAGAGTGAGGTTATGAATAATTAGGAATTTCTTGAATGTTTGCTTGATCAATCATTGAAGCATCTATTGAAAAGTCTTTTATACCTCAATCGATGATGAGTTTCGTATTCAGATTTAGTCGATTTCAATCTCGTTCTTTTGGAAATACCTGAATTTTTCAGAGAGTACATGATTCAATTTTACATTAAGATTTTTGAAACTCTTGAATCCTTTCCATTATCATGAATGCTTGAATTTCTCTATTCCAACCAAGATGAACAACCTATGTAGATAGGGATTCAATGACATCTTATCTTTGTGATAGAAGTCCAGTAGGACGCCACTGATTGTGTTTGTCACGAAAGTACTAAGGACTGACCATCTTTATGTACTATGGTGGTTAACCAAGTGACAAATACAACCTGATAATAGTTCAAAAGATCATACTGATATCTCGGTTAAACTTCTTTATAAAAGCTTTATCAAATAAACTTAGTGTATATTCATACTTGATGCCTTTCATTTTATTGACCTCCTTTGTCAGGAATTCGATGTTTTAAAAAAATTCCTAATGATGAAGGAATGCGAAGATGGGCGTGAGGACGTCTTAAATGATAGAAACTGCAAATGCACTGACGAAGAATTGGTTATGCAAGTTTAAGAATTTGGTGATTAAGACAGATATATCGTGTCAAATTGGAATATGTATTGGACCGATAAAACATGGACAAGGATTGAGACTAATGAGGAATGGAATGAAGGAAAAGAGCAGTAAATAAGGGCACGTGATGGTTGATATGGTTAAAGGGCGAAAAGAGAATGGTGACGGAGATGTTTGGTATCAGATGTTCAATGCTAAGAAAGATCATTTTGGATACCTAGTGAATGGCAGAGGTAGTAAATGGAATGTTATCAGATTTTGAATGTTTGGAATTCGTCGTTAGACATAAGATTTTAGAATCAAGGAAGCTAACTTGAATAAATCAGAGTGGAGCAGAACGGAAAGGTTTGTAAGAATTAACAAGAAGAACCAAGACTTAATGAGGGGTAAGGTGAATATGTGGAGTAAATAACTTATGCAAGCCAGTGTAGAAAGTCATGATTATCAAGGATGGTGGAAAGTTGACCAAGATGGAATAAAATGTCAATAAGGAGGAAGGCAGAGAAACTAGAAAGTTTCCAAAAGTGATTAAATAGAAGACATATAAAATTTAGTTAGGAAAAAAATGTGAAATCCCGAAGATTTGGAGTTAGAAGAGCAAGGGCACCGTAGATGTCTATATAATGAGAATTAAGAGGGATTAATGAGACCCCATGATCAGAAAATAAGATTTCGGGAGAAAATCCCTAGAGATTTTATTAAGATAAATGTGGGAAGCTGTGGCTGTAACCAGAAAGGCAGTGTGGTGACAAGTAGTAAAATCAGAAGTTAAAGCTATGTGTTATGAGCTTGGAAGGATGGGAATTTTTGCCAAAAATAGTATCATATTAATTTTAGTGGAATTATGAAGAGAGTAATAAGACTACTGCTATGATTATCAAGAATCTAGAAATTCAAAATGATTATGAAGGAAGTTAGTAGGAAGTGTTTGTAATAACTAGAAAAAGAACTAAATACGATCCAGGATTAGATTTATTTCCTAACAACGAAATGCGAGCAAATTGTGAGGACCAAAAAAAGGGAGATTTTGACTTTGAGAAAGATAAAGGCGGTGTTTTGAGGTCGAAAGCAGACATTGAGGTCTTAACAATTAAGCAAATCAAGAAGTTGTTGTACCAAGGGAATGGAATTGTTTTGTATAAGGAGACAATTAAGTCAAAGCATATTCCGATGAATAAATTTCAAACGACATTCAGACGAAGAATTTAATATGATCGTAGGTCACATATCAAGATGATCGAAGGCTCATGAAGCGTATGCAAATCAATCAAGAGCAATTTTAAGAGTTTCCAAGAAAAGGAGAAAATTTGGCACAAGGATTTTAATATGAATTTCGAAAGTCATGATTTTATGGTTAATGTGAGTGGTGTAAATGTTGAAGTTGTAATGTGTAGAGTCAAATTCGAGGACTCGTCAAGTATGCAGATTTGCGATTCGAAAGTTGATTTCAGAGGACGCGGGGTAGTGTATTTTGAATAAGATATATATACGATTTAAGGAAAATGGTCATCAGTTCGAAATGGTTACTCAGTAAAACAATGAAATTAAGGATGGATTGAAGTTTTCTGATTATTTCCTTCTTTAGTAACATTGCACGTGAAAGAGGAGTAAGATGATTGGGAATTTCTTAATATTCTTTTCTCAAAGTTTTATTTGAGGAAGGTTTCGTTTAGGATATGTAAATAAATGGTGAAGCGTTATAAGTTGAATATGCATGTTGATAAAAGCGGGAGCTTGTTGGGAATTGTTAAAGTAAGAATTGTTTCATGGTTTGTATCTAGTGAGGTTGTGACCTCGGGAGAATTGATATTACAGATTGATTCCATTTCAATTTTGTTCTTGTATTGAGTGAAGTCACAATTAAGGTGACGGGTATATTAGCTATCAAAAGCTTTAAATAATCGAGGCTATGTTTCACAAAGACTTAGCAAACCAAAATATTTTATAAGATTGAGAATCGAGTTGTTAATTGAATTATGCTTGATGTGCATCTAAGGACGTATGTGTTGATTGTAGTATCCGATTGCCAGGATGCGACTGAGAATGGACAGTATGATGTTAAGTTTCCAAATTAGGTACTCGATAGAATGATGGGACTAAAGTCAGATAGGAATTTCTTAATTATTCCCTTCTCGATCGACATAGTCCGTGAAAATGAAGTAGAAACGATTGAAGGATTTTTTTTTGAGATTTCTTTTTCGAAGTTCTATCTGAAACCGTGTGATTGCGAGTAAGAGATGGAGAATGGTGCCAAGTGTAGATTGTTGTGAATTATGGCAAATTGCGCGATTGCATTATTACGAAGGATTGGCATGGTGATATAAGTTTTGATGTGGGGTATAGTTTATTATATGGAAAAATCATATGAATTCCAGAAATAAGATATTCGGCTACGTGGGATAAACATTTAGAGTTAATAAGATTGAGAAACCAAAGCTTAAGGCTATTTCGGAATTTGAGGGCTCGCAGAATGAGCTTATTTATGAATGAGTTGGTATGGGAGAAATCCTAGAGTTGAAAGATACAACCTGGGAGGTGGAAGCAAGATGTTTGAGAAGAACTGTTACTCATGTCCTTAGGATTGATTCTGAGGACAGAATCCTATTAAGGGGGAAGGATATAACGCCTTAGAAATTTCGAATTTATAATTATTTATTTTATATAAATTATAAATTATATTATGTGAATATTGTTGGAAAGGTGGAATGTATGTGAATTTGTGTTTATATGATTATATGATGATTTGGGTAAGCTGTGAAGGTCGGTGTATTTTTATTTGTATTTTAGAGGGTTTAATTATATTTAAATCATGCATTTTTGATCCTCTGGCAATTTTATAAAATTATCGGAGGAATTAAAAATCATGAAATCTCTTGAAATATTATCTTTATATATTTATTGAGTTTTTAAAATTGTTGGGTGGATTAATTTGGGTGTTTTAGTATTTTAAAATGATTTCAAGAGTTTTATTGCATTTAAAGGATCAAAACTTGAAAAATTCATATTTATTTCGTTTTTTATCCTAAAAATATTTTAAAAATATGTGTATGCTCGTAATTTAATATTCTTTATTTTAAAAATGAAAAGTTTAATTTTCCGAAGATTTTATTTAATTATGATTTATAGAAGTCGTTTATTAGTGTATATTTGGGCCGAGGAGTATTGTTAGTAGTTAGTAACAAAAGAAATGGGCCAAGCCCATTAAGAGATATCAGCAGACAGAAAATCGGGGAGAGAGATTGGGGAAAAGAATTGGGGGAAACTCAAATTAGGGTTCATAGAACAGATTTGGGGGTTTTGCTTTTTGAATCAATTGAAACATACACACACACACACACACACATATATATATATATATATATATATATAAGCGCGTGTGTGTATATGTCTGTGAGGTGTGTGTATTTATAGTCGTGTGTCTGTGTGTGAGTAGCAGGAAGGAGGTCGCACGCGGGGGTAGCAACGGCCGGAGGGGTCGCTGGCGAGGGACCGTGGCGAGCTCACGATGGCAGGTTTTTCCGGCGAAGTCGAGTGGTGGTGAGGAGTGGTGATAGCAGCAGTAGAGAGAGAGAGAGAGAGAGAGAGAGAGAGAGAGAGAGAGAGAGAGAGAGAGAGAGAGAGAGAGAGAGAGAGAGAGAGAGATTTTGGGGAGAAATCGGAATCGGAAGGTATATCTTTAATTATTTATTTAATTATTTTTCGATGTAAATATTTAATTTTTCCTTTTAGTTGTAAATTGCGATTTAATTATTTAATTGTTGTAATTTAATTAGTTTAAATTGCAAGTTAGATATGTTGATTTTCGTAAATATATTATAATTGTTAAATATGATTGAGGGGTTAAATTGCAAGATTATGTGTTAATTATCATAGTTGGATTAATTGTAAATTATGAATATTGTTTTAATTCCGTTGCTAATTATAATTGTTGAGAAAAGATATGAGTCTGATATATGTTCGAGTTAGTGAGTGTTATTGTTAGTTATTATTGTTGCGTAACAATTGGAGTTCATTTGGTTTTAATTGTTGAAGAAAATGGTTCTGGTAATGTTTATGTGCTATAAGTGGAGTCGTAGTATTTGTTGGAGGACATAATTGTCAATTACTTGGTGCTGGTCTATATGTGGTTAAATGACTGTCAGTTACTAACTATTATATGTCGTATAATGTTGGAGTTTATATGACCTTATTTATTGTAAATGGTTTATATGGGTTAAATGTTATAGGTCGAGTCATGTTATCTGTTAAATGCTATACTTGTCAATTACGTGGTGATGAGTTAAACGTATGGACAAAATGGTTTTGACTTAGTATCTTATAATTAATTAAACCTTATATTTGGTAGATGTTAATGTGGTGAATTCTGAAAGTACCACTGGCCCTAGAGGCTGTGTGGTATGTATTGATCTAGTTTTGATTAAAAAAATTGAGGGATTGTGACCCCGGGATAGTCCAACTTACAAAAAGGCTAATTCACAATGTTTTCTTAAAATAAAAATTTAATTCCTGATCGTATGTTTTTAAAATGTTATTTATCAAAGATTGATTGTTAGATTCATTTTATTATGTGTTTATCTGCGAGGAGTTGCAATGAGATCACAAGTCTTAAGTGTCATATTTAAGGACTTGTGTAATTCTCTTCAACTAGTTCCTCGGGCTTACGAATATCAATGATTAACTATCACGAGTATAATTAATATACTTGAGTGATGTGATCATTGATATAGCGTAAGTAATAGTTAATGCTAGGGGTTGTTCCCTAGGGCTTACGAATATCAATAATTGATTGTCACGTGTATCATTAAAATGCGTGAGTGATACGATTATTGATGTAGCGTAAGTAGTAGTTAATGCTAATATAAATTATTATGTGTTTATTGCATGTCGAGGCAGAATTCCTTATGTGTTATGTGCCGCATGTCAGGGCGGGTACTTTTCTTATATGTTTACTTTTATGTTGCTACAAGTTGAGGTAGCTCTATTTTCATATAATTTGGTTGGTAAATGGTTGAATTGAAAAACAGGGGAATAGTCCTATTTACGAATACTTCATGCCGAAATTTTCTAAAATTCCCCTGCAAATCTATTTAAAAATATATTTAATTTATTTGATTTGATGATTTGAAAGTATGTTGGGGAATTGCTGTGAAGTGGTTGCCTAGATGGTATCTTAGTATCGAGTAACCATATGTGTTAAGTAATTATGTGAAGTGAGTATTTGACTTAGTGGTTGTCTTGAAACTATATTATGAATGTGATTAAGTATGTTTGTATATGTTATATAAGTAAGCGTTATAGGACGCGTATGGGTAGAGTAGGGCAAAACAATAAGATTTTGTTTAGTTGGATACTAAAATAGTATTTGACCTTGAAAAGGTTCGAATAGAAAACCTAGCCAAGGACAGTGCGGGAGATCTGAAAGAGGAACAGAAGGACAAGTATTGAAGGAATTTATGACCGTAGCGGAAGCGTAAATCACATTTACTTGCATAAAAACCTAATTAATCATGTATATAGATTTAAAAATACCTTGATAGCTTTCCTGAGATTATTATGAATGTGTCTTTGATTTCCAGCAATCACCCCTCAAGTGTGGAGTGCTCTAATGGTATCCACCAAGATCAAATATCATATAGTAGATGAAGAACAATTGAGAAAATTAATTAAATGGTTTGGAATGATTTTGATGAACTTCAAAAGCTCTCCATGATCTTCTCAACCCCCTGGGATGTTTTGTGTTGTGTGTTTGTGATGTCCTCCAACTCTTGGAAATGTTTGATATTTAAAGAAATAAAGTCTTTACTTTATCTAATTAAATAATCATTTAATAATTAAAACCTTTTTAATTATTAATCCCATTCTGAAAATAATTCTCTCATAAAATTTAATTTCTCAAACTAAATTTTGTAATTAATAATTATTAAGAACTTTTCTTAATTTATTTATAATCTATTAAATCTCATTTAATAAATTATAAATAATTGCTAATTAATTATTTATTCAATAAATAAATAATTTATAGCCATTATTAATTATTCTCATCATCTATAAATATTTAACCTTTTTATGGTGTGACCCTTTAGGTTCAATATTAAGCCGGTAGTAGAAATAAATAATAATAAACTATTTATTATTACTTATACGAATTACTAATTAATTCGTTAAATATAATTACATAAGTAATTAATATTTATTCTACATCGTGAGTGATACTTTTGAATATATCGCGACTATCCGGATAATATGAATTCATTGCTTAGAATATATAAAACCTATTCAGCAAATGGTTACCGTACAATCAATTCCTTCTACCCGACAATATCCCGATTAAATACAAGGCATGGATCGCGTGTCAAGCCTATTTAATTTAAGAGTAAATTGCACCATGGTGGCCGGTAAGATTAAGTTTTTGCACTTTGATGGCCAATGTTACAAATCTTGCACTATGATCGCTCGAAATTGTTTTTTTGAACATTTAAATGACTTCCATCTATTTACCCTAAACGGAGTTAGTTTTGACAGGGGTATTTTGGTCTTAAAAATCTTCATATCTAATAAATTTCCAAAATATCCAAAATTTCCACTTTTAATAAATTCTTGACAAAAGCATTTAATCTCTCTCAATTCTTTCTTCACCTCTTTTCTGTGTTGTGGGGGTGAAATGGGGCAGTGGTGGTTTGATGATTTGAGGAGGCGGCAGGATTTGGAGAAGGGGAGGAGTACGGAGTTCGTGGTGATTAGGCGGATTAAGGGTGGCGGTGTTAAAGGTCGGAGGAGTGTCCAAGTAGTGCTAATGATCAGTGTTGTAGTCGTAGAGAAGATTTGTTTGGCTTGAAACCATATGCTAGCCTTTTGCCACCTCTTGAAAGAATCTCATTTGAAATTGAATAAATTCTCATTACAAAACGAAGGAGAGTGCAAATAGAAAAATAGAGACCAAAATACCCCTGTCAAAACTAACCCCGTTTAGGGCAAATAGACGGAAGTCATTAAAATGTTCAAAAAAACAATTTCGAGCCATCATAGTGCAAGATTTGTAATATTGGCCATCAAAGTGCAAAAACTTAATCTTACTGGCCACCATGGTGCAATTTACTCTTAATTTAATCATATAATTTCTTATACATTATGTCTAGTTCATTTGAATTAGAAACTCTTTCTAACTTCAATTACTCTGGTCAGAGATTCCAGAACTAACATAGTAAGAACATCATAGGATATTCACTTTCTTTTACTGAAAGGGGTAGATTCTTTATCGATCGTTAACTATCTTCATATACAAATTCCTATACCCGGAATAGAACTAATGATTGTCCCTTGAGGACTTAGAACTAAACCAAAACATAGTTCATTGTATATAAGATTACTTTAACGGTCTCAAGTCTAAGGACACTTGTACCACCATCAACTTATGAACAACTATTAACACGTGAGTAAACTCCATTAGTCGTTCATTAGATCAAGTCACGTTCAGTGAACTTATTCTCCAATAAGCACCTACATACTAGCTATAGTGTCACCACACGAATGTCTTTGAGAACAGACATCCTTCCGAGGAAGCAAGCATAGTATGTACCGATCTTTACGGATTGACTAACTCCCAATTAGTTATCCTACGATCGGGAACTATTTAAGTTTAGTGTTATCATCTTCTAGATCTCATTATTATAATCTCATTATAATTCTAGAAGCTTTACTCTAAACTATGGAATTTCTTATTTAAACACTTTAAATAGATAAAGCCCGTAATAAAAACAACAAGTCTTTTATTAATATAAATAAAATCAAATAAGATTACATGAAAGTATTTCCTAACTCATCATACATGATTGGGTTTAGGACAAAATACTATCAAACTCCCACTTGTACTAAAGCCAATCACTCTGGTATCTTATACCCATCTTATCTCTATGTCGATCAAAGTGAGCCTGAGACAATGCCTTAGTAAATGGGTCCGCTATGTTGTTATGTGTGTCAATTCTTACGATGTTGACATCCCCTCTTTCTATGATCTCTCGAATCAGATGAAAGCGCCGCAACACGTGTTTGGAATTCTTATGGGATCTTGGTTCCTTAGCTTGAGCTATCGCAGCATTGTTATCACAATACAACACTATAGGATCCTCAATGCTAGGAACTACTCCCAAATCAGAAACAAGTTTCCTCATCCAGACAGCTTCCTTTGCAGCTTCACATGCAGCTATATATTCTGCTTCCGCTGTGGAGTCAGCCGTTGTAGGCTGTTTGGAACTCTTCCAACTAATCGTTCCCCCATTTAGAGTAAATACATACCCTGACTGGGATCTGCTACCATCGCCTTCTGATTGAAAACTAGAGTCAGTATAACCCTCAATTTTCAATTCAGATCCACCAAAAACAAGAAAAACATCTTTAGTCCTTCTCAAGTACTTCAATATGTTCTTCACTGCTTTCCAGTGTTCTTCACCTGGGTTAGACTGATATCTGCTCGTCACACTAAGTGAATGAGCAACATCAGCTCTAGTACATAACATCGCATACATGATGGATCCTATTGCCGAGGCATAAGGAATCCTACTCATGCGCACCCTTTCCTCATATGTCTTAGGAGACATCTTCTCGGAAAGAGTAATCCCATGACTAATAGGAATGAGACCTCTTTTCGAGTTCTCCATGCTAAACCGTTTTAGCACTTTATCGATGTATGTACCTTGGGATAGGCCAATCGTTCGATTAGATCTATCTCTATAGATCTTCATCCCTAAAATATAGGATGCCTCTCCCAAGTCCTTCATAGTGAAGTTCTTTGATAGCCAGACCTTGACTGATTGTAACATCGGTATATCATTTCCTATTATAAGTATGTCATCCACATACAATATAAGAAATGTTACCGCGCTCCCACTAACCTTCTTGTAAACACATGGTTCATCTAAGTTTTTGATAAAATCAAACTCTTTGATTGTCTCATCAAAACGGATGTTCCATCTTCGAGAAGCTTGCTTCAAACCATATATGGTTCGCAGCTGTCTACATATTAGATTTTCGTTTCCACTAGAAACAAAACCCTCTGGCTGTGTCATATACACTTCCTCTTCAAGTTTCCCATTGAGGAAGGCCGTCTTTACGTCCATTTGCCAGATCTCGTAGTCATAGTAGGCTGCAATCGCAAGCAAAATCCTAATGGATTTGAGCAAGGCTACATGCGAAAAGGTTTCATCAAAGTCAATCCCTTGTCTTTGTTTGAATCCTTTTGCCACAAGCCTGGCCTTATAGGTCTCCACCTGGCCATTTGCTCCTAACTTTCGTTTGTATATCCATTTGCACCCAATGGGTTTAACTCCTTCAGGTGCCTCAACCAAAGTCCACACTTGGTTTATATACATCGAGTCCATTTCGGATTTCATGGCATCCTGCCATTTCTCTGAGTCATTACAACTCACAGCCTCTTCATAAGTCATAGGGTCCTCATCATCAACAAATGACAAATCATCATCATTTTCAATGACAAGCCCGTAATATCTTTCGATTGGGCGGGACACTCTCTCTGACTTACGTAAAGGTTGTTCTACAGAAGGTTGTTCTTTCTGAACAGGTACTTCTTCTCTAATCGTTGCATTTTGTGGTTCTTGAACTTCATCAATTTCAATATTTCTCCCACTGTTTCTATCAAGGAGGAACTGTTCCTCTAAGAAGTGTGCGTGTCTAGAAACAAATATCCTTTGATCAGAAGGATCATAGAAATAATATCCATGACCTTCTTTAGGATATCCCACAAAACTGCATTTCACGGATCTAGGTTCCAACTTATCATGTTCAACTTTCTTGACATAAGCTGGACACCCCCAAACCTTAACATGTTTAAGACCTGGTTTCTTCCTACTCCACATCTCATGTGGGGTCGTGAGAACCGATTTAGAAGGCACCTTGTTCAGTAAATACGCTGACGTCTCTAAAGCATAACCCCATAGTGATACTGGAAGATCAGTAAAGCTCATCATGGACCTCACCATATCTAATAGAGTACGATTCCTTCTCTCAGATACTCCATTTAATTGTGGAGTATAGGGAGGGGTCCATTGAGAAACTATACCATTTTCTTTAAGATAACCTAAAAACTCTCCGCTTAAGTACTCACCTCCTCGATCTGATCGAAGAACTTTTATACTACGTGCGGTTTGTTTTTCTACTTCATTTCTATATTCCTTGAACTTTTCAAAAGCTTCGGATTTGTATTTCATAAGATATACATATCCTAACCTGGATCGATCATCCGTAAAAGTAATGAAGTATGAAAATCCTCCTCTAGCACTTGTTGACATTGGTCCACATACATCTGTGTGTACCAAGTCTAACAACCCCGCAGCTCTCTCTCCATGTCCAGTAAATGGAGATTTAGTCATTTTACCCATGAGACAAGACTCGCATGTAGGATATGATTCAAAATCAAAATGTTCTAGTAACTTATCCTTATGTAATGTGCGAAGTCTGTTCTCACTAATATGACCTAGTCTGCAGTGCCATAAATAAGTTGGATTTTTATTATCTCTTTTCTTTTATTATTTGGTTGTTCAATTTGAAACAAATTATGTTCTAAGTCACATATATACAAACCATTATGTAATGTACCGTATCCATAAGTAATATTATTTCTCTTAATTAAACATTTATTATTCTCAACAATAAATGTAAAACCATCCAAATCAAGTACAGGAATAGAAACAATATTTCTTACAATTGATGGTACATAATAACATTTATTCAACACAATAGTTTTGCCCGTAGGCATATGCAAAGGAAATGATCCTACAGCTGCAGCAGCAACTCTTGCTCCATTGCCCATCAATAGAATCACTTCATCTTCCCTCAGAGGTCTACTTTGCTTTAGTCCCTGCAACGAATTGCAAATATGAGACCCACAAGCAGTATCCAATACCCAAGTAGAAATCTGACTTAAAGACATATTTAGTTCAATCATGAACATACCTGAATCTGAAGCGGTAATCTCATTGCCCTTCTTATTCTTTAACTCTGCAAGGTAAACTTGCAGTTCCTCTTCTAGTGTCCCACCTTGTTACAGTGGAAGCAAACTGCTTTGCTTTTTGGGTCAGCCTTTGGTGGAACAGGCTTATTCTCACCCTTTTTCTTATTCTTCGGCTTCCAGTTCCTCTTCCTCTTAGTAGAGGTACTGGCACCGATCATAAGAACAGAACCCCTTTTGGAGGGAAAATTCGCCTCAGCAGTTTTCAGCATGTTGTGGAGCTCAGCTAAGCTGACATCCAGCTTGTTCATGTGAAAGTTCATAACGAACTGCGAGAACGAATCCGGGAGTGACTGCAAGACTAAATCTTGGCATAACTCCCCATCCATGACAAAACCTAACTGCCCTAGATGCTCAATCAGATTGATCATTTTAAGCACATGGTCATTCACAGACGACCCTTCGGCCATTCTACATTGGAATAGCTCTTTCGATATATCATATCGAGCGGTTCTCCCTTGTACATCATAAAGCTCCTGTAGAGGTATCAGAATGGTAGGAGCATCCATTTTCTCATGTTGCTTCTGTAACTCAGGTGTCATGGATGCTAGCATGACACATTGAGCAACATTAGCAGCATCTAACCAATCATTATACACTTCTCATTCCTGGAAAAGTGCATCATCAGAAGGAGGTACAGGTAAAGGCGAGTCAAGCACATAATCCTTCTTCTCAGCCCTGAGAACGATTCTCAGGTTTCGAAGCCAATCAGCATAATTGGGACCAGTCAATTTGTTCGCATCAAGTATGCTACGGAGTGATAGAGTAGAAGACATGATCTATAAATCTGAAATTTGTGAACACATAACAACATTAGTAGATATCCAATTTTATTATAACACCTTATGAATCGGGTCTTTATTCATAGGTGGCTCCCACAGTTTTATTAAAATTATACAACCCTCAAATGTATAACTTAAGCATTCTCAATGCATGTGAGAATAGGGATCCTACTTTCCATTATATAACCTCGGCTGTAGCACGAAACGCTATGTTATGTTCCATAGGCAGATAACTCTTTATCAATTACATCTCCTGTAATTCCCTAATTCCATTTAGCCTCTTGAATCATTGAATCACGGCTGTAGCACGTCTAAATTCAATATTCTAAGTCAAGTGAGACCCAACATCTCGTTAAATTAATAAGATCTCAATAGCCCACGGCTGTAGCACGTAACGACAATTGGATTCTAATTAATTATATGCATCTCATGTAATAGACAAGTAATTCCTATTTTTGAAAACGAAGCCCTCGGCTGTAGCACGAAACGACAAAGCTCAAAACTAAGAATTACTTTCTACCATGTTGGAAGGCTATGACCGACACAAGCCCGTTGTGACATTGGCCATTTTATTACTTGATATTAAATAACGAGGGATTTTATATTATTTAGGTTGCGAAACGTTTTCGTTAAAACCTAAATTCAAACATGCATTTTATATACGATATATAAAACTATATATATTATCTCATGGCATTTCTATGCACACATATATATAGGCAAACATGTTATATCATGTTAAACATTGTTAAACATCTATATGAAACAATATTAGTATTTTAAAGCATTTTAACACAATTAAAACGGGCTTTAAAACACTTCCGGAAGCTATAACCATTTTAAAAATAATTTTTAAAATTTATTTGTCCACTCCATTAGATCCGTCTCGGAAAAACGAATCCAACGATATATTATACGCCTCAAACGGAGTTACGGATCAACGGGAAAAATCAAAATACGAATCAGGGTCATTTCTGTCATCTACAGACCCTGTAACGCATTACCAGAATGCGTTACAGGCCAAAAATACCATTTTTACACTGTCACGCATTCAACAGATGCGTTACGCAGTGATGACGTCATGCTGACGTCATACTGACGTCATGCTGACGTCAGCATCCCGACCCGACCCGAGATCCGACCCGACCCGTCTGACCCGACCCGGCGCGTGCGCTACACGCGCGGCGCGTGACGCCCACGCGCGGAGCACAGTCATGCGCAGTGAATTCCTTTTTTTTTTTTCAAGTCGACAGAATTCAATAAAAATCTTAGTGTTCAGTCGACCAGTCTTTTCTTTCAGCCCACCAGCCCAACTTTAAAACTCTTTTTGGGCCCCTAACTTTAACTACCCATCTTGATATTTTATAAATAATCTATATATTTATAAAACAGATTATTATTTATTAATTTCTAAACTCTTTAAAAATCAATAATAAATAATCTATCCATGGGAAAATTATGAAACTTTTTCTGGGACTTCTACAACACTTGTAGAAAATATATCAGTGATCAAAATTATTTTAAAAAATAATTTATTAATTAATTCGTAATTAATTTGATTATAGCCTCCTAGAACTTCAAAAATTCATAACTAATTCATACAAGCTTGAAAAATTCCGAAATTTTTTCTGGGATCTATATACATGCAACCTATGCTCTGATACCATTGAAGGAATTTATGACCGTAGCGGAAGCGTAAATCACATTTACTTGCATAAAAACCTAATTAATCATGTATATAGATTTAAAAATTGTATGAACACAAGAAAAATACCTTGATAGCTTTCCTGGGATTGTTATGAATGTGTCTTTGATTTCCAGCAATCACCCCTCAAGTGTGGAGTGCTCTAATGGTATCCACCAAGATCAAATATCATATAGTAGATGAAGAACAATTGAGAAAATTAATTAAATGGTTTGGAATGATTTTGATGAACTTCAAAAGCTCTCCATGATCTTCTCAACCCCCTGGGATGTTTTGTGTTGTGTGTTTGTGATGTCCTCCAACTCTTGGAAATGTTTGATATTTAAAGAAATAAAGTCTTTACTTTATCTAATTAAATAATCATTTAATAATTAAAACCTTTTTAATTATTAATCCCATTCTGAAAATAATTCTCTCATAAAATTTAATTTCTCAAACTAAATTTTGTAATTAATAATTATTAAGAACTTTTCTTAATTTATTTATAATCTATTAAATCTCATTTAATAAATTATAAATAATTGCTAATTAATTATTTATTCAATAAATAAATAATTTATAGCCATTATTAATTATTCTCATCATCTATAAATATTTAACCTTTTTATGGGTGACCCTTTAGGTTCAATATTAAGCCGGTAGTAGAAATAAATAATAATAAACTATTTATTATTACTTATACGAATTACTAATTAATTCGTTAAATATAATTACATAAGTAATTAATATTTATTCTACATCGTGAGTGATACTTTTGAATATATCGCGACTATCCGGATAATATGAATTCATTGCTTAGAATATATAAAACCTATTCAGCAAATGGTTACCGTACAATCAATTCCTTCTACCCGACAATATCCCGATTAAATACAAGGCATGGATCGCGTGTCAAGCCTATTTAATTTAATCATATAATTTCTTATACATTATGTCTAGTTCATTTGAATTAGAAACTCTTTCTAACTTCAATTACTCTGGCCAGAGATTCTAGAACTAACATAGTAAGAACATCATAGGATATTCACTTTCTTTTACTCAAAGGGGTAGATTCTTTATCGATCGTTAACTATCTTCATATACAAATTCCTATACCCGGAATAGAACTAATGATTGTCCCTTCAGGACTTAGAACTAAACCAAAACATAGTTCATTGTATATAAGATTACTTTAACGGTCTCAAGTCTAAGGACACTTGTACCACCATCAACTTATGAACAACTATTAACACGTGAGTAAACTCCATTAGTCGTTCATTAGATCAAGTCACGTTCAGTGAACTTATTCTCCAATAAGCACCTACATACTAGCTATAGTGTCACCACACGAATGTCTATGAGAACAGACATCCTTCCGAGGAAGCAAGCATAGTATGTACCGATCTTTACGGATTGACTAACTCCCAATTAGTTATCCTACGATCGGGAACTATTTAAGTTTAGTGTTATCATCTTCTAGATCTCATTATTATAATCTCATTATAATTCTAGAAGCTTTACTCTAAACTATGGAATTTATTATTTAAACACTTTAAATAGATAAAGCCCGTAATAAAAACAACAAGCCTTTTATTAATATAAATAAAATCAAATAAGATTACATGAAAGTATTTCCTAACTCATCATTCGTGATTGGGTTTAGGACAAAATACTATCAAGTATCAAGCCGACGGGTGAACTGATGTGGGAACTGGTAAAGTGCAAAGGATGAAAGTGAGACCGAGTGAGAAATCACATGTAAATGAAAGAGACTGACGAGAAGATAAGTTGAGTATCGATGTGGAATCAGGAACTCTATGAATCGAGGCAAGTGTTTTGCTTTTCACTTATTGTTAAAGTGATGCAATTCAATACTTTTGTCGTATACGATAGATTGGTCAAGTATATTAGAAGGTGATGTACTTCTTCATTTAGCGTGGAATAAATTGTTTTCTCCACTCATAGTCCAAACATCAAACTTTTCAAAGGACCTTACCAATAACCTTTTTCCGCAAATTATTTCATCCAAGGGATGTTAAAGCTTCCTTAGTGGAAGATTTTCCTTTTATTTGCTTGAAAATGTTAAGGGGCTCACTAAATAGGGAGAATCCATGTTTTAAACCTCTACAAATACCTGTTACTAAAACTTCTGGTTTTATCATAATCTCACCAGAGAACCCCTTTCTTCTTAAAATGTTTTCTTCAAAATGATTAAAAATTGATTATCCTAAAACCATCTTTTCCCAAATAACCGTCTAAGCTGTTTTACTCGCTTATGTGAAATCAAACCTTATTGTGCATTGAAGAATTTTATAAATTTGTCGTACTCAATTATGTCTTTGCTCTAACTTAGAATTTCAATTGATGATAATCTTATCGCGATTTACATCTTCTATTGTTGCTCTAGTCGATTATCCCTTCAATCAATTTAATGATGTTACGTTCCCATTTATTTATACTTATCTTGTCAATATTCATTCAATTGCTGTCCTTTATATTCTCCACCCCACCTAGTACTGAACTTATCGGTATTTACTTAAGATCTTGATTATCTGGTTATTCCCTGTGTTGTATCGAACTTGTCGATACCAGACGATGATATCGTTTCTTATTAACTCCTAATCTTGAATTGTTATTCTGGACGTGAGTTTCCAGTGGTTGGATATCAGGGTTGTCGATTGTCCCGACACCTAATGCGTTTGAATTAGAATTGGAAATGTTTTTAAAATAGATGTCCCTTCGGGGAGACCATATTATGGTCAACAGATGTCCATTCGGGGAGACCAGATTAATGGTTAGAAGTTAAGGGCAATGTGTGCCATGGATCCATTATAGGACATTGTTGTGTGCGTTTGTCCAGGGTTAGTGCTGACTGATCAGCAGCCTAACCTTGATGATTTTTTTTGAATTAAATAAAATTACAATTCTAATCTATACTCTGAGATTGAGATGTTTAGTTCTTGATTTCTTGGAAGTCTGTTTGGATAATAGTTTGATATCGGAATTCTTATCAATTCTAGTTTCTGATGCACCTTATGAATGGTGAATTGTTAGCCCTCGTGGCAAGCTAAAAGTTGATATAATTGATTCCTTCATAGAATGAAATGAAACCCCCTTGTTTATCAGATTTGTCATCATTATTGGAATTGTTATCACTATTGCACTTGCTGAGCATTGTTGGCTCACTCTTGCTTGTTTGTTTTCTTCAGTTAATAGAGAGGATTAGTGGACCTAGTGATGGTCAGTGGTGTTGCTTTCCAGCAGCGAGAGGAGACGATCGGGTTATGGAATCTCGCCGGATAGTGATTGGGAATTGGTCAAGGTTGGACATTTAGATAGACAGAAATCTCATGTAGTTATAAAATTGTATAACAGTTTTATTTTGAGAATGGTTGTAAATTTATAAGTTGATAGTTGTTTCATACCATAACCTGTAAGCGATCTTGGTTAAGAGGTTTTTATTGTTTTATGTTGTTTATATCTAGGGTTGTATAATATGGTTTGTGGTTAGTGGCCCCATATCTGTACCCCCGGATTTTGGGATGCTACATATGGTACGGTACTTACCTTATTTAATTGTATTACTTTAATACCCTTAATTATTAAAATATCTCATTTTCTCCAAAATAATAACTAACCAATTACCTTTTATAACTTTTCTAACCAATTTTTTTCTTTTCCAAAAATATGGTCATTCTAATTAATGAAATAAACTAATAATATTATAATTACTAATAACTAATTGAATACCTTTTCCAACTAAAACGTAATATCTTTTGTTGAGACATACATGTCTAAAGATGAAGATAACAAATACCACAAGGCAGAAAATGAATCAAGGAATCGAAGCTGACAAATAAATCAGGAAGCTAACTGAAATGCAGATCAACTAAAGCTACATTTTGAGAATGGAACTCTGCAAACAGTTATAGAGTATTTCTGTAACAAGCCATGAGATGCTATAATCAAGTATTTGTAATCAGAAGAGAGTTTGCTATTACCATTTAAGTAAATTCGAGAAGTCAAGAAAAAAAGAGTTCGAGAAGTCAGAATACTGCTATAGCTCTATTCGAGTTATCTTAGACTTGGTGGATTCGAGAACTTTACAAAAAGGGTTATTCGAGAAGTCCCAGTTCGAAAAGTCAGGCTGCTATCTCTATTCGAGAAGTCTGCAATATATGCTATTCGAGGAGTCTACAAAATAGGCTGTTCGAGAAGTCATTCTAGAACTCAATAAAAGGGACTATTCGAGAAGTCAACATTCGAGAATTCAAGATCTATCAGTTCGAGAACTCATCCTGGATTCTTAGTAATGCCGGAGTTCTCTAATGGAACATATCGAATGGTGAACAAACCCAAAATTACTTTGCAACCCGTGACTTATAGATAGTGATCAATTACACAAAGGATGTTACGAGTAAGGTGTCAAATTGTAAATATTTGAAGGCTCAAACTCTTCCAAGTGATCAAAGGTGAAATCATTCACTGTTTATCCGACTTCAAGGGCAAGAATAAGAGTGGAAGCAACCTCCAACATGATTACATTACTACTGAAGAATTCAAAGGATATCTTAATGAATGCAGAAGGATTAGTTGTTTTATCTGGGAAGTTCAAGCACAGCTCAATAAGCAGAAAAACTTATTGACTTTCGAAAAGATTATCTTTTTGCTAAAGCTACTTTTCATAGATGAAGATTCAAATCAAAAAGATCTTTTGCATAAAGCATCACGTGGGCTTGGAAGCTAAGTCAATTCAAGAACTTTGTAACTTATGAAGAAAGAAACATACACTTACTTGAAGCATGCTGGAATTGTCCAAATCAAGAAAAAAAGACCTTCAAGACACTTCCAGAAACGGCTATCACTTCAAGCATGTGTGTGTGACAAGTTATACAAAAAATGTATCTTTATATTTTACGTATTTTACTTGTCTTCATATAGTTTAAATAAGCTGTATGAGCAACATAGTTTTAGTAGAGAAGAAAACACAGAGCATAACGCATATTGCATTAGGTTTTCTTGTAAACACTAAGACATTGTAATCCACAGCTGTGTATTTCTACACATATTATTTTCTTCAAATACAACCATCAGGTGGACCATTCAAACCCACCTAAAATTATTATATCTAGCTAGTGTTGTATGTGTCTTATAACTTATTTACTTTCTGTTCTCATAACAATCTGTTTAAGACATCACCAATTCGAAAAAATTTAGTCAAGATTGTATTCAACACCCCCTTCTACAATCTCGTGGTGTATAACTGGGAAATAACATCTTTTCTATATTTTCTAACTAAAATATCACATTTTCAAACTTTCTTGAATTATCCTTACTTAAATATTTATTATTGGTAAAAACATGTTACCTTTTCTATTTTTTAATAACTAATTAATTTCATTTTTAGGAAAAAGACGTTATTTTTTATATTCTAAAAATACTACGAGCAATTATATTTAATAAAATAAAATAATATTATTATGATTACTAATACCTAACAAATTACATTTTCAGCTAAAACACGTTAATTTTTTATATTTTCTCTTACTAAACATCTTTTTTTCCAATATTATCACGAATAATTATATTCAATAAAATAATATCATAATAATTAATTGATTACCTTTTCAGCTAAAACGTATCATCTTATCTATATCTTATAACTAAATTTTTTTCTTTCTTAGAAATAATATGGCCATATGTATATGTAATTATTATCATATCATATTATTTAAAAATTTATTTACAAAATTTATATCATAAAAAATTCATTCAAATTATTGTAAAAAAATCATATAATATTAAAAAAAAAATCCGAACATCGCACGGGTTTTAAACTAGTAATTAATAATAATTGGCTACGTAAACGTTTTTAACACATTAAAGGACTCCAAAGGGATTATTTTTTTTTACAGGCTCTATGTAGTAATACTACACTAATTATAATTACTCTGATTTTTTTAAAGTTTTTTTGTTATTACTTTTTCGATTTTACGACGTGTTAGGTTTATTATTCAATATCGAATCCTTAAAATATTTATTATATTAATTCATTGAAAATATTTATATGGTCGTGGTTAATTTTTCGATTACATATTAAAAATGTATAGAAACTTAATCCTCACGACTCCAATAAATCATTAGACTATCTATCGAAAAAAAGGTTGCATGTTTCAGCAATATGTGAAAGGATATCTACTGTGCAAGATACATGAAACGAACGTAGTTATAACAACAGAAACTTTCATCTAATCTAGTTTGCTATGTGATCGTTCAATATCATTTTTACAAATTATATGTCCTTTTATTAATAAATTGATTTACTATAGAAACATAAATATCATCAACTAACCAAACAAAGTTAATATATCGCACTCTTGGAGTAACGTACGATTGTTAGATTTTTTGGTTATTGACCTTAGCTTATTTGTAAAGACAACTTAAAATGTGCATTTTCAGTTTTGAAGTTGGTATTTTGGTTTTTTTATTTTTTTCTAGTAAAACATGGAATAATAAATTTTAGTTTTCTTTTATTCTTAAAATAAGACATATAAAAATGAGTATCACCTATCTTTTTTTAATTTGACTAACTTGTGAAAATAAGCTACTATCTATAAAACTGAAATTAAGTGTGTAATATATAAATACATAATAACACTAAACTACACGATTTTTTGTGTACACGAAATTAAATGAAATACGCGAATAAAAAAATATGACAATTACATGATTCAAAAAAAAAATATGACAATTACATGAAATATTACTATGTATCAAAGTTATGTAAATATATAATTATATGTCTTAGAACAACATTGAGATATTACAAAACAAAACTAAGAGTAGTATGCATGGTGTAAAGTCTCTCAAACAAAATGAAACTCTCCTTTTTATTTTTTCTTATCTTGTTAACAACTATTTCTCTTTATGTATAATCTTTCTACCAAGTTATTGAGTTTTCTTACCCATATTTCATGCTTTGTTGATACTAAAAAAAATTATAATCAACCAACGAAGTAAATTCAAAATATGCTCTTAGATTAAGATATGGGAATTGATATTATTACTTTAATTCAAGAATACAAAATTCAAAAAGGCACCCTTTTAAACTAAATTTAGGAGCTGATATCAGCTTTTTGAGTTTTTTTATATTTTTTATATCTTTTATATTTTTCTTTATTTTCCAATAAATATATCATTGAGAGTCTAGTACCCTGTTGGCCGTTGGTGGATTTTATCTACCAAATATTAGATTTTGTACTATCCCTTATAAGCCCCATTTTCTTTTCCTTTATTTTACTTTGGTTTTCAATAAATATCTTTCTTTACTGAGAGCCTAATATCCTGTTCGTGCATTTTATCTACCCATATATTAGATTTTGTTATATTAGTTCATTGATTTGGATAGTATAGAATCATAGTTCTGTTCGGTTGTTTGAATACGTTCTAACAAATCAAATATATATATTACTCACGTTTATAACAAATTGTTAGATTATCTCGCCGAAAAGGCTGTATAAGCGAGGGATGTATCATAATTGAAGATCTGTTCAATGATTGGATAAAGCAAATTAGTGATCAATTTACTATGTGCTTGTTCAATTTTAATTGTTTATGTAGATGTTTTATGCCATTTTATTTATATTTTTTTCAGGTTTGATTATTTTTGTGGATGACATATGTCCTTTTATTGATGAATTAATTATCTATAAATAAATAGTTATTTATAAGAAAATTTGTGCTAAATTGACCAATTTATTATGAAAATATTCACTAACAATATTTTCATTGACTCTGTAATATTTTTTTTATTTTTTGATTTATAATTTATACACCAAATAATGTATAGTACTATTTAAGAGAATATTCAATATTTTGAAAAATTCAAATATTTTGTCAAGTCAAATTTTTTTCTTATTAATTATTGCATAGTTAAAAATTTTAGTAATTAAAATGTTTAAAGGTGATTGGTTTAAAATTAATTCTAATATTTAAATTGGTTGATCCTAGCTTTTTTATGACCGAATTTAATATTTTACATAACTTAAATTTTAAATGTGTATTTTGAATAGTGTGGTAAATAGATTTATATTGTTAACAATTTTTAATTCATAATTTTGATTGTACCTTATGATTTTGAATTGAGAGTTTAAGATATCAAAATATGTATTATAGATATAATAGATTCATGTATTAATGTATTATTTTTTAAATTAAATAATATTTGTATTTAGAATAAAATTTTTAAGTAATCACTAAATAACATTGACAACCCAACACTATAAAAAAATATTTATCGATAGGCACGCCTAATATTGTCAACAAATTAGTGTAATGTAATAAGGATTGATGCCTACAATTTAGTAAGTCGCAAAATTATTGTAGTTTGATACTGAATATTCTAATGGGAAGTAACTATGGGAGAATCTGATTGGGGATGATGATAACATAAATCGTTTTTTTTTTTGTTAGAAACTTTTTTCTGTTGAATTTACTGGACAATTAAAACAAGAAACATACGATACATATATATAATCGAAATAAAAAAAATAATCTATCCAAGTATAATATGTCATATAATAAAAAGATATAAAGTAGTACCTTAACCGAATGATGTAGCCATGAGGAGAATTGATGCATACACATAGTTTATCAAAGTTTGCTAGGTCTGATGGAAAATAGGGAATAAGCGACTTAAATTTCCTATAATGTTTAAATTGATATAATAATTATAATTTTTAATTTGTAAGAATTTTATTTTATATAAACTGTTTATTAGTTAATCGTTAAAATAAAAATTAGTAGTTATTATGTTTAGCTAATTGATATGTGATATGGGCTAAAAGTAAACCCTAAAAATACATTTAATGTGGTATTTAATAAGCCTAGATTGGTCCAAGGTTAAAGCCCTTTAGTGAGGCCCAAAACCTTATTTATGATAATAAATTCGTAATTAATAAATCAGCCAGTTTCAATCTTCAAGATTGAGTCTTAAAAGGAAACTAAATCATACTAGGAGTAGCCTCCAAGGCATACACCTTCAATACTTATCTCCTTATCTCTTGGAAGGCTCTAGAATTGGGCCAACTGAATAACTTGCCCACCAAGTCTCCTATTTCAACTCTAATTCTAGGGTTTTCAACACCTATATAAGGACCTGTTCCTTCACATTTAGGACTACGTTTTTTGGCTTGATTCATGATATTTACAAGATACGTAGGCATCTTGTGAGGACCCGAGTTAAGTCACGAAACACTTGATCAGCCATTGAAGCTCGAAGCTCTCCCTAACCCTAGCATTCAATACGCAATAAATACACCCAAGGGACTGAAGCGCAACCTCATGAGTCGTTACCCCTGGTGACGAATCCCACCACCCAAGGGACGAATCCCCTTCAGATGGTGGTCGCCCCTCTCGGAGGGTAGTCCGCTCCACCCACCGCTCAGATCTCTACTACAGTGATCCCCGCAAGCACGAATCCGATATATGGGTTGCCTAATTATCCCCCGTATCAGGCCGGACCAAGTGGTCACGCCCTCCAGATACACGAGCCGTACAATCCACCTTACATCAGGGGTTTAGGACCCAATCAAGGCCAGCAATACTATGACTACTCAGGCTCGTATTCTGATGATTCATCCTCGGAAGAAGATAGGGATGAAGCCCCGAGAAGACGTTGCCCAAGTAAGGAACCAGTTGGACGCCGAAGAACCCATGACCGACCTCCCTTAACGGCTGCTGAAAAAATCAAGGCTCACGAGGCCAAGATCCAAAAATTAAAGGAGGACATAGAAAGGGAACAGCGAAGACAGAATCAGAATCGACCCCCACCAGTGACGGGAGAAGACATTCCTTTTGTTGATTTGGAAAGCACCCCAAGGAGAGAGAGAAGGACCGAAGTCTCTAGAGGTAGAACCACGAGGGTCAAAACCCCCAGAGGCAATCCTGAAGACTTGATGAAACTTGGAGATCCTGATGATCCAACCCCTCCATTCACTGAGGAGGTGATGAATGCGCATATATCACGGAAGTTCAAGATGCCTATCATAAAGGTTTACGATGGAACGGGAGATCCCGCTAATCATGTAAGGACGTTCTCTAACGCATTGCTGTTACAACCCGCCAGTGACGCCTTGAAGTGTAGGGCGTTTCCCCAAACATTAACGGGCATGGCACAACGTTGGTACAGCCGCCGACCACCAAACTCCATTGCCTCCTTCAAAGAACTAAGCAATGCTTTTGTCAGCCAGTTCATAGGAGGAAGAATTCATGAGAAAGATTCCGCATCTCTCATGACTGTGATACAAAGAAAGAGTGAAAATCTCAGAGACTATCTCAAGCGATTCACAAAGGAAACACTCAACATTACAAACCTGGAAAACAAGGTAGCCATGGTGGCATTGCAGAATGGAACTTCGAATGTTTATTTCAAAATGTCTTTGGCTAAGAATCCCCCTGAAAATATGGTTGAGCTCCAACAAAGGGCGAGCAAGTACATCAAGGCGGAGGATAGTCTGAAGAAAGATCCAGGAACGGGGAACACCGGAAACGGTGACAACTCTAAGAAGCGGAAGTTGGAACAGGAATATGATGCTAAAGATAAGTACCCGCGCACGGGCAGGGACTCTGATTCAGCCCCTAAAAAGGGGAGTCCCGGGCAAAGGTTTACGGAATACGCAAGACTGAATACTCCAAGAAGTAAAATCCTGATGGAGATAGAAAAAGACAGGGATGTGAGATGGCCGAAGCCACTAAGGACTGATCCTGAGAAAAGAAACAAGAATCAGTACTGTCGGTTCCATAAGGATGTGGGTCACGATACCGACGATTGTAGACAATTGAAGGATGAAATTGAGTTCTTGATCCGTAGGGGAAAATTGAATAAATTCTGCAAAGATGGGGATCGAGGAAACCCAAGGCGGGATTATGATAGGAAAGATGAGGATCGTAATCACAATCAGCAGCCCCGGGGGCCAATAATCAACATGATCTTCGGTGGCCCGACAGCGGCCGGGACAAGTAGAAATTCTAGAAAGGCGTATGCGCGAGAAGTAATGCACATTGTAGGGGAAGCACCAAAACGTGCAAAGACAGAAGTCTCGATTGGATTCGATGATTCGGACCTCGAAGGGGTGAAGTTTCCCCATGATGACCCCCTGGTTATCTCACCTGTGATAGGCAATTCCGAAGTAAAGAGGGTCTTGATCGACAATGGAGCATCGGTGGACATCTTGTTTCATGATGCCTTCTTAAAAATGGGATATGCCGAGTCTCAGTTGACGCCGTCAAACATGCCCATATATGGATTCAACGGAGTAGAGTCGAAGGTCGAGGGAACAATTCAGCTACCCATGACTATAGGGCAGGAGCCACGAGAGGCAACTCAGATGTTAAATTTCTTGGTTATCAAAGCTACATCCACATACAATGCTATCCTAGGTTGGACGGGACTACATGCTTTCAAGGCGGTTGCCTCTACCTATCATTTAAAGGTTAAGTTCCCAACCAGAAATGGAGTAGGAGAAGAGAAAGGGGATCAAAAGATGGCAAGGAGTTGTTATGTGGCCGCACTGAGGCCGGATGGAACCGGGGGGCAGGTTCTCCCAATCGAAGATATGGATGTTCGGGAGAATGAAGAGCGCAGAGGAAAACCAGCAGAGGAATTGCTTCCCATACCTTTGGAGCTGGGAGATTCTGAGAAGGTTACTTACATCGGGGCATCTTTGAAAGACCCCTTGAAGAGCAAATTGATCTCCTTTTGCAAGACAATAGTGATGTCTTCGCATGGACAGCAGCTGACATGCCAGGGATAGATCCCCAATTGATAACACACTGCCTGAATGTGGATCCAAACTGGAAGACAGTGAAACAAAAGAAGAGAAATTTTGCACCTGAGAGGCAAGAAGCCATAAAATAGGAGGTTGACAAACTCCTAGAGGCAGCGTTCATTGAGGAAATCCAGTTCCCGGAATGGTTGGCCAATCCTGTAATGGTCAAGAAGGCTAATGGAAAGTGGAGGATGTGCATAGACTTCACTGATTTGAACGACGCATGCCCAAAGGACTGTTTCCCCTTGCCAAGGATCGATACGCTGATAGATGCCACGGCTGGGCATGAGATGTTAAGCTTCATGGATGGCTTTAGTGGCTATAATCAAATCAAGATGCATAAGGATGATATTCCAAAGGTATCGTTCATCACCGACTTCGGTGTGTATTGTTACTTGGTCATGGCTTTCAGACTGAAAAATGCAGGAGCTACCTATCAGAGGTTGGTAAACAAGATCTTCGCTCATCTCATTGGAAAGACTATGGAGGTTTATGTGGATGATATGCTGGTGAAAAGCCTACACATGGCAGATCACATTGAACACCTACGCGAGGCATTTGAAGTGCTGAGGCACCATAAGATGATGTTGAATCCGGCCAAGTGCGCTTTTGGTGTTGGGTCTGGAAAATTTTTGGGTCTTATGGTCTCAAAACGGGGAATTGAGGCCAACCCCGACAAAATCAAGGCTATTTTGGACATGGAACCACCACGTTCTATAAGGGATGTACAGAAGTTTACTGGGAGGATTGCTGCGTTAGGGAGGTTCATCTCCAAATCCGGGGACAAGTGTTTGCCGTTCTTTAAAACTTTGAAGAAGGTAAAAACTTTGAGTGGACTGAAGAAAGCCAAGAGGCCTTTGAGCAGGTGAAGAAGTATATGTCTGAGGCCCCGCTGTTAGCTAAGCCAAGTATGGGAGAAATCCTTTATCTTTACTTGGCTATTTCAGGTCAAGCTGTGAGTGCGGTGCTGGTAAAGGAGGAAAACAAGGTTCAGAAACCCGTATACTATGTGAGTAAAGTTTTACACGGAGCAGAGTTGAACTACTCCGCTATTGAGAAGTTTGCTTTAGCATTGGTAACTGCCTCTAGGAAACTAAGGCCCTATTTTCAGGCACATGAAATTGAGGTCCTTACAGGACAGCCGTTGAGAAATATTTGGCACAGCCCTAAGGCCAGTGATAGGCTCATCAAGTGGGCAATTGAGTTGGGAGAATTCGATATTAAGTACAAGCCAAGGACGGCCATCAAAGCTCAGGCACTTGCTGACTTCGTGGTTGAATGTACCATTGACAACCAAGAAGTCGGGGGGCATGAGATACCTCAGGAAGGCAATAAGGAAGACAAGGAACCCATAGTAGAGGAGAAGGAATTCTGGGTGCTCTATTTTGATGGGGCATCAAAAATGAAAACAAGTGGCGCAGGTCTTGTCTTACAAAGTCCCGATGGATTCATGATTGAATACGCCCAGAAGCTAGACTTTCCAACAACCAATAATGAGGCAGAATATGAAGCTCTAATAGCTGGACTTGGCTTAGCAGGAGCCCTAAGGGTCAAAAATCTTAAAGTTTGTGGAGATTCAAGGTTGGTTGTGGCTCAAGTCAATGGAGAGTTTGAGGCGAGGGATGAAACCATGGCTAAATACTTAAGGCTTGTGAAGGCAATAATAACTCAATTTGATGAGTGCTACATTGAGCACATTCCGAGGGAGGAGAACACCAAGGCTGATGCCTTATCTAAGTTTGCCTCCTCTGAGATAGAGAATTACTCTGGAAGTGTCTACTTCCAAGTTCTGAGAACCCCTGCCATCGATTCAAAGTTAATCGCACCTATTGGAGTGAGGGAATGTTGGATAGATCCCATAAAAGCACACCTCGAGACTGGTTGGCTCCCGACTAATGCCATGGAGGCACGAAAATTATCTGTGAGAGCGCTAAGGTATGCTCTGATTGAGGGGATACTCTACAAAAAATCTTTTGTAATTCCGTATCTAAAGTGTTTAAGGCCCGAAGAGGCCAAATCAGCTATTGAGGAGGTCCATGAGGGAATTTGCGGACAACACCTGGGGGCCAGGGCCCTAGCTCACAAGATAGTCAGGCTTGGATTCTATTGGCCTGAGATGATGGCTGATGCCAAAGAGTATGTGAAAAAGTGTGATCGGTTCCAGAAACATGCACCAGTGGTTAGACAACCACCAGAGATGTTGACATCCATTAGCTCCCCCATCCCGTTTGCTATGTGGAGGATGGACATTCTTGGGCCATTCCCTATGGCCACTGCTCAAAGGAAGTTTCTAGTTGTAGCTATTGACTACTTCACAAAGTGGATTGAGGCCAAACCTTTGGCTAAAATCACAGCCAAGCAAATCATGCAATTCTTCTGGGAGAATGTCATGTGCAGATACGGAATACCACGAATTCTCGTTACGGACAATGGTTTACAATTTAACAACAAAGAGTTCAAGGACTATTGTGAAGAGAATGGAATTGAGCTTCGATTCACCTCAGTTGCCCACCCTCAAGCTAATGGTCAAGCTGAGGTTGCCAATCGAATCATCCTCGATGGACTGAAGAAAAGAGTGGAACGCTCCAGAAATACTTGGGTAGATGAGTTACTACCCATACTCTGGGCATACCGAACCACATGCAAGGTGACTACTGGAGAAACTCCATTCATGTTAGCCTATGGGGCTGAAGCTGTAGTACCCGTGGAAATCATGCATGTATCTCCACGGGTGGAGGCCTTTGAACCAGACACCAATGAGGAAGGGATGAGACTAGCCCTCGATTTGATCGACGAAGTAAGGGATGAAGCCCATGCTAGGAATACGGAGCATCAGAAGAAAGCTTCCTTCTACTACAACCTAAGGGTGAAAGAAAGGTTCTTCCGTCAAGGAGACTTAGTGCTCAGAAAGATTGAAGCATCCGGGGTTGGACAAAAAGGAAAGCTGGCATGAAATTGGGAAGGCCCATATCGGGTCAAAAGCACACTGGGTCTATGATCATACAAGTTGGAGACTCTGGAAGGAATCGATGTGCCTCGCACTTGGCATGCATCGAATCTCAAGGTCTATTATGTTTGATTATCCTATGAAGGACGTAGCTTATATCTATTAGGAAAGTAGAAATAAGGTCGACGAAACCATTTTGGAGTTTTTTAAACTCTGAGTAGGAAGTAGAGTATTATGTAAGGGCTAGGCCCATTTCAAGTTTTAATGCAATTTGGTTTTCTCCTCCTTTAGTTGTTGTTTTATGTCTGTTATGTGTCAAAAGCATATTTAGAATTTCTAGCTAAAGTAAGCCAAAACACAAAAGGCAAAGCAACCAAATAGAAGGAAAAACCAGAAAATGCATAAATCAAATAAGCAAAGCCCGGAGGCCATAGTTTCAAGGTTGCTAATTTAAAGAAAGCAAAACATCAAAAGACATGCCACGCAGGGCCAACATAAATAAAATCAAGGTGCCTTAGTCTTCCCAGTATTCCTAGCAGGAGAATCTCTGTCAGTGCTGGTATGGGTAGTCGAATCCCCAGGAACTGAACCGCCAAATTTAGCACGGAGAGGGGAGCGAGCAGGGTTCAAAATCCTGTCAGTAGCATCCTCCCCTTCCTCCTCTTCCTCCTCATCCTCCTCCATGGGGGTGATTCTCTGAGACTCCAGCAACTTGGCCAGCTCCAACGGGGCCTCAGGGCAAGGAATATCACCAATCTGGAACAGCCCGGGGTGTCTCTCGGAAACAGCATCTAGTGCCCCCTTCCAGCCACTAAAGTAGTTGGCTGGATAGATAAGATCATCATGCTTAGCCATAAGCCTCTGAAAGTCCTCGGAGTCCATATAATCATCTATGATATCCTCCTTGCCCTGGCGAAGCTCAGCAATGCTACCATAGGCTTTCTCCAGCTCCTCCTCCTCCGCCTTCAACTTCTCTTCCAAGCCTGTAACTTGGGCCCTCGACTGGTCAAGATCCTTCTTGTGAGTCCTAGCCTGAGTTCGCCAAGACTTGGCATGATGCATGGCTGCCTGGAAATAGGTGTTGCCCTGAAAAACAACAAGTTAAAAATAGGCAAGAAGTAAAAATCGAAGGTAACGAGGTAAAAACAAATACTTACGGTGGCAAGAGCCTGAGCACCCATTAGCTCAACACCCTCCAAATCGCGGGAAATGACAATATCGCGATAATCAGCAGGGGTGATTGAGTGGTAGGACCAATCCTTGGAGTGTTTGGTGCTTCCTACAACCGAGTCCTGTTTTCTGATGCCCCAAGCAGGACGGAAAACAGAACTCTTAGCAGAGGAGGCAGCCCCACTGACCTCTTCTACATCAGCAGCATCATGAGGCCTTAGAAAGGCAGGCTCTGCGGGCTGTCCCCTAGGGTCCTTTGTAGCTCTTCTCCTCTTCATACGGGGTGTTTCCCCAGCCAAATGTTCCTGGAGCTCATTAATGGCCCTCGCAGCTGAAAAATCAAAAGACAAAATTAGTAACAAATGAAACGTAACATGCAAAATGAATGAAAAACTAGGTAAAAGAATGGAGGGGTTTACCCTTATCAGTAACAGAAGAAAGACCCACAGACTTGAGGGAAAATTCCTCAAGGAGAGTGAAGAAGTGAGTTTCCCCTTTGTCGGCAGTAAGGGTGTTGAAAGCAGCTCTTTCGGCATCAGTTAGCTCGATGTCATCTGAATTCCCATCAGTTACCTTCCCAAAGGAGCTGCGAAAGAGGGTGCCCCAATCACCCCCCTCCCACACAAGGTACATGAACTCCTCTTTCCATTTAGGGTTACTATCGGGAATTGAAGATGGATCGTAGATATTTGGGATCGTAGCACGAAGGCTGATATATACCCAGCCAGGATAAGTGATTGCACTATTCTTAAATTGAAAAATCTTCCTAAAAAGAGAAACAGATAGTGGAAAGTTATTTTTTAAACAAAGGACCATGAAGCAAAGAATGGCCCTCCAAGCGTTTGGAACTAGCTGACAAGGGTTTATTTGAACATCCGCCAATAAGGTGGGGATGAAATCATGAAAAGGAAAACGAAGCCCAGCCATGATAGCATCCTTGTATATGCACAAGGCATGGGGCTTCCAATGACAAGAACGATCCCCTAGTTCAGCTGGGACTAATTTTAAGGGGGAACGAACATTGAAGAGTTTGTTGAATTTTTTAATTTTCTCGGCATCAAAAAATCTCGAATGATGATTATAAGAATCTAATGCAGAAACAGAGGGATATTCATCCCCCCTTTGATTAATCATGTCTATCAAGGAAGTATATTTTGAACGGCTAGGAGGGAAAGAGGTACCTCGCGATGATGCACTCATCTTGCTCAACCTCCTAGCTTCTCTGTCATCCGCCATTGATATTCTTGGGATGAAAGCTTCAAGAAATGATCTTCAAAGAAACCCAGAAAACCGCCTTGGGGAGAACTTTGGCCGGAATTTTCTGCCGGAAAATGCTTGAGAACTACGAGCTCTTGAGAGAAATTTTTGGTGAAAAGTTGAAAGTGAAGTGAGAAATGAGGTTCACTCCCCACTCTTTTATGCACAGCACAGCCGGTTGCTTAACCGGTTACCTGTCATGGCAACCGGTGATAACAGGTCAAGGCCCAAAGCCCAAACCAAAGCCCAAGATCTAGAAGCTTATAGAAGCTTTTAGAAACTAAAAGAAGAATTGAGAATTCTTTTTTAAAAATTAATAATAATAAAAAAGTCTTCATATCCTTACGACCTCGATCCAGGTCGAGCAATGAGTTAGTAAAATTTACGACATGCCCCATTTGCCGTCCATACACGACGTCGATCCACGTCGCAGAACGAGGTCGTGGCTTAACGATCTGCTTCATTTGGAGTCCATACACGACGTCGATTCACGTCGTAGAACGAGATCGTGGGCTCAACGATCTGCTCCATTTTGTGTCCTTATACGAACTCAATCCACCTCGTGGATTGAGGTCAGGAAAAGTACGACCCGTCTCTCCTGGTGACCTTGTACGACCTCAAATCAGGTCATAATTTGAGGTCGAAAGTGTCACGACCTGCCTCATGCATCGCCCTTACACGACCTGGACCCATCTCGTAGATTGAGGTCGAGTCTCACACGACCTGGCTGTTTAAGAAGCCATACACGACCTCGTTCCTGTTCGTGGGAGGAGGTCGAAAAACCCACGACCAGGCCGCCTTGGAAGCCTTGTACGACCTCGATCCTGGTCGAACCACGAGGTCGCCAGCCTCACGACCTGGGCAATTTTGAGGCCATACACAACCTCGTTTCAGGTCGGAAAAAAAAAAAATTTGAGAAAAGTTGGAGATAAAATTCCAAAAAATTCCAGAAATATGGAAAAATAATTTTATGCTCGAAGCGCAATTTAATATTTTCGAATTAGTGATAATTAGTGCCGTTTAGCGCCGTTTAATGCCGTTTAGCGTCGTTTAACATCGTTTAAACGTCGTTTAAGGCTGTTTAGCACCGTTTAGTGACGTTTAGCGCCGTTTAATGCCGTTTATCGTCGTTTAACATCGTTTAAACGTCGTTTAAGGCTGTTTAGCACCGTTTAGTGACGTTTAGTGTCGTTTAGCGCCGTTTAACGCCGTTTAATGTCGCTTAACATTGTTTAAACGTCATTTAAGGTTGTTTATCGCCGTTTAGTGCCGTCTAGCACCGTTCAATATTGTTGGCATAATCTAACATCGTTGTATACGCGTCAGTCGTTCCACGCTTTACATCAAAACGATATCTAAGATAAACCCTAACCCAAGTCTCGAATAAGGCCGTAATAACTTCAAGGAAAACCTGATCAGTTTTCCTAGAAGTTGGGGGGCAAATGATATGGGCTAAAAGTAAACACTAAAAATACATTTAATGTGGTATTTAATAAGCCTAGATTGGTCCAAGGTTAAAGCCCTTTAGTGAGGCCCAAAACCTTATTTATGATAATAAATTCGTAATTAATAAATCAGCCAGTTTCAATCTTCAAGATTGAGTCTTAAAAGGAAACTAAATCATACTAGGAGTAGCCTCCAAGGCATACACCTTCAATACTTATCTCCTTATCTCTTGGAAGGCTCTAGAATTGGGCCAACTGAATAACTTGCCCACCAAGTCTCCTATTTCAACTCTAATTCTAGGGTTTTCAACACCTATATAAGGACCTGTTCCTTCACATTCAGGACTACGTTTTTTGGCTTGATTCATGATATTTACAAGATACGTAGGCATCTTGTGAGGACCCGAGTTAAGTCACGAAACACTTGATCAGCCATTGAAGCTTGAAGCTCTCCCTAACCCTAGCATTCAATACGCAATAAATACACCCTACTTTTCGTTCCACAACAATATGAAAAAAATAAAAATTAACTGTTATTGATAGTAACTTGATTTGAGTTTAATCTTTGCTTAAACGTAGAATCTAGATCCAATAGAGAAACATGTTACATTAAATTTAATTAGTCTAAAATTTAATAGATTATGATTGATATTAAAATAATTCACAAGTGATTAGTTAACTAATACAAGGTAGATTCGGGTATCCTCTATTAATAAAGGATGTTAAAAAAAACAATTCATAACTAAAAGATATATAAACATATGTAATATACTGTTATGTGGATTTATAGAAAATAATATTTACGATTAGCAGAATTTTTTTAAAATTAAAAACCATGTGATATGCGAAATTATTAAATACATATATTTTTATATTTAAATTTAATTTAACTGCGATTAGTAAATTAGAATAAGCATGGTAAATAATAAAAATTTTGTATATGATTGATTGATTTAAAGTTTAGAAGTAAATTCTGATTGCTTCTAAAGCAATTTAAATTTTTTGACTGGTTATTTATTCAACCAATAATAATACTCTTATAGCGGGATATTTAATAATTAAAGTAATTAAAATATATGTAGTGTTCGTTTATATGAATTCAGTAATTATTTTATTAACAAATTGTGAATAAATATATTTTTGAGCCTTTCAAAAAATCGAGTCTTTGAAGATATGGATTTTATTCATGCTATTTAAAATTTGATTCAAATTCGATTTTGTAGTGTTAGCTTATATACATTTATTAATTAATTTTATTAATAAATTATGAATAAATATATTTTTGAACTTATAAAAAAATCAAAGTTTTGAAGGTATGGTTTTATCCAAGTTATTTAAAATCTGATTTCAAATCCGATTTTTTCAGATTTTCAGTTAAGTTAGATTATAATTATTTAATATTGATTATAATTGTACAAAATATATTATAAAAATCAATTTATAATGTACGTTAATAAGATTGTAATTGCTTTATATTAAAAGAGTGGGTGATTAATGAATGATTAATTATGAAATTTAATTTAAAATATATAACAGTATATCGTGATTGATTTCAAATTAAAATTGTGATTTTCTGGTAAATATTTTTTGATTTAAAAAATATGTATTTATGGATATGTTTAATAAAATCATTATTGTATTTAAATTAGAAGTGTTAATTAACCGTGGTTAAAGAGGTAGGGTAAGATTGTAAATAAGAAAAATTCTTAATATGACATGATTGGTCTAAAATTTAGGAATTAGCTCTGATTAATTCTAAAATAATTCATAATTTTCTGATTAATTAAGTACACATTGGTAGACTCAGGTATTATAATAAAGAATTTTGTTTGATATTGCGTACATCTATATATATTATTATAAGCGAAACAGGGTATAATTGGTTGGTTGGTTAGTTGGTTAACACCTTCCCAAAACATTTGCTAACACTTTCAAAAAATGAAAAAATCAATTAAAAAATATATAAAATTTTATTTTACTTAATAACAAACTATTTTAATTACACTCCAATTAATATTCAATTACATACTCTTTTAGTTATATTTGAATTAAAATTACCTACACCCAAGTTTTTTAGATTCTTTCAATTACATGGAAATCAAAAATATTTTTAAAATCAATTTAAATAAATTTAATTTGACATATTTATTAATAAATTTACAACAAATTATAAATCAACAAAGTGAAAACAAACTAAAACTATATAATAAACAATAAAAATTTCGCACAATTACAAATTAATATTAATTCTATTTTAGACAAACATTACATTAGGAATTACTACACTATTATAAGCGAAACAGAGTATAATTAGTTGGTTGGTTAGTTGGTTAACACCTTCCCAAAATATTTGCTAACACTTTCCAAAAATGAAAAAATCAATTAAAATACATATAAAATTTTATTTTACCTAATAACAAACTCTTTTAATTACATTCCAATTAATATTCAATTACATACTCTTTTAGTTATATTTGAATTAAAATTATTCACCTACACCCAAGTTTTTTAGACTCTCAATTACATGGAAATCAAAAATATTTTTAAAATCAATTTAAATAAATTTAATATGACATATTTATTAATAAATTTACAACAAATTATAAATCAACAAAGTGAAAACAAACTAAAACTATATAATAAACAATAAAAATTTCACACAATTAAAAATTAATATTAATTCTATTTTAGACAAACATTACATTAGGAATTATTATGAAATCATAATTTGAATATGATAATATCAACAAAATTTTATAATTAATAATAAAATTTATTAAAATAAATTAAAATTTTATATTAAATTAAATAGTTAAAATATTAATTAATAATAAAAATATATGATAGCCTATACTTTGCACGGGTTATATGCTAGTATAATTTTAAATTCAAATACAAGAAAAACGGGATTTTTCGTTGAATCATTTACTATCGAGCAATTCTTTAACAATTTTGAAGTTATTTCCTACGGCACTTGAGCTCATCACTCATTTCCCATCTAAGTCAATCACTCATTTCCCATCTAGTCAGGGGTGTTTGGGGAACTTTTTTCCGGAATAAGTCAACTGATTTTAAGACAAAATTAGAGATTCCTAACTTTTACCTGAAAGAAGTTAACTTTTTTTTAATAATTTATAGAATCTCAAACATACATTAAATACTTGTATAAATTTTTTTATCAAAATATTAAATTTTTACCCGAAAATAAGTCCGCAAAAACTTAATAAAAACTGAGCCAAACAAGCTCGCTGTAAGAAATGAGTTGAACGGAATTCACAATTTTACGTCAAAATTGTCAACGTATCTGATTATTTCGGTGAAATCATTTACTACCAAAAACAATTTTTACTTAGACAATTTTTATCATACGATATCGATAAAAAAAATCGATTTAAAACCTTTTTCTACCAATTTGATGGTAGAAAAATCCCATTTTTATTATAATGTTTAGAAGAGCAAAAGCCAAGAATGTCTCTGGTAGGATTTGTCCCATTCGGAGTAGTCCATCAATCATCATCGCATGAGTCTACTTCGGTATAACTGTATCATTTTGCTAGAGATTAGTAACATCAATAATCAATTTGTGTACGAGTTCCTTCCTCATTTCACTTTATTGGATCTTTTTTTATACGCATTTTAAAATTTATAAACATGTTAATATATAATAAATGTTTTTCAAACTTTTTATTATGTATTAAATTATTAAATTTATAATTTTATACAAAAGGGAAAATTTTAAAAAATATTTCTACAATTATCTCTTACAAAAACATTTACATGTGTTAAAAAAAAATTAGAAAATCGATTTATTGAAACATAACATTCCCTCAGTACCTCCCATTTGTTTACAAATGAGTAGGGTACGGAGATTAAGAAAAAGTGTACTCCCTCCGTCTCTCAAAATTCTTCTCGTTTGAAATGTCGGGACTGTTTATAACATGAGACAAATTACTAATTTACGTCTAATTTATAAGACCAAATATAGTCATGAATGATATTGTTGGATTCGTATTTATGAGTACTTTAATACAGTGAAGTTTTTATATTTAAAACTAATACGAAACTAAAGACATTAACGATCAAAAGTGTGCGTTGGCAAACATGTCCAGGAGAAATAGGAAAAGTTTTTTGGGACAGAGGGAGCGACATGTTAGAGAAAATTAAGAAAAATGAGTAAAATTGTGGGAACAATCAATATTTAATGTATAAAATGAGTATAATGGGGAAAAGTGGTGAGTATATTTATTTTTAAATTTTAATATTTTGGATAAGTTTTGAAATATAAAAAATTGAGAGAAACATCTCGAAAATAATAATATAAAAAAGTGAGAGGAAAATAGAAGTAGTACTAGTTTGAGATCGTCGGGGGATTTTACGATGTATAGATATGACAGATTAGTATATTTTTAAAATCGTTAATATTTAAACATATATTTAAAAGAAAGATTCTTCCTTAGCAGTTGAATACTACTCAATGGGGTGTTAAAATGATCAATAAAATGGAGGTAATATATCAATTTATTTACTGTTATTAACCGAATATCATTTAAATCATTTAATGTATAATAAATATCAAAAAAATACATTTATATATGTACTCGAGAAGTAAAAATAATTTTTTATTGAGGACTACACATTTTCCTGGATGGAATGATACTATAATGAAATGAATGATTATGAATTTTAGTATTTTTGATAATATAATTAGATATTTAGAAATTTATTTACTATTTACTTTTAATTAAATCAAATAAAATATTTATAAATTTTAAAATATATAGTAAATAAATTTTTTAAAATTTAAATATATTATCAAAAATACTAAAATTATAACCTTTCAATTGGTTATAGTATCATTCCAGAAAAATGTATAGAACTCAATGAAAATTTATTTTTACTTCCCGAGTACATATACAAAGGTATTTGTTTGACATTTACTATGACTTTAATGATTTAAATAATACGTTGTTGAGATTAGTGAATGAATTGATCAATTTAATATTTAACCCCTACTCTACGTGCCTTGAATTCTTACTATAAAATTCGGTCCTCAAATTAAAACTTTTAAATTTTTTTAACTATCAATTTCTTTTATAACTAATACATTCACACACTCTTTTATATATAGTAGATTTCTATAACATCCAAATCCATAACATATTAAATCCAACAATCCACCATAAGTTAATAAAAAAAAACTAGAAAATTAATATACATTAATTATTAACTTGTCAATACAAAGAACCCGAATATTCTTATTAGTATCCATTTTGGATGCTACAAATATGGTCAACATCCTCGTTGAACCCATACACAATTTTATTAAATCTGGGTAATGCATATGTGCTTTCGGTCGATTAAACCTCTCACACTATTTATAACATTTAAGCCCATAACTAAATGCATATCGTACCAATAACCCACCATAAATCAATTAAAAAGAGCTAAAAAAACTGGTACACATTAATTAATAATTAACTTGTATTTATAAAGGCACCAAACACGTTTGTTCTAATCGGCGTGAGATATTACAATTTTGAATTTTCAAACATTTTGTGAAAGCAGTAAAAAAGATAAGTTTACACCAAAAAATCACCGTAACTTAAGATCATCCAATACTCTTTATTCACTTGAAAAACTGGTTAAATATCAAATTGGTCATTGAAGTGAAATTCATATATCATTTTACTCACCAATCTCAACGGAATATCATATGAACACTACAATGATTATAAATATCAAACAGATAACTCTAAATATGTGTTCGAAAAATTAAAGTAATCTTTTGTTGATCCTGCACATTGTTCTTGAATGCTAACGCAACCAAATAAAAATTTGTTAAATTCTAGTATTTCAGATAATAAATTTAGATTTTTAAAAATTCATTTAGTATTTATTTTTAATTTCATAATTATTTACCTTGTTTTAATTAAAAATAAATAGTAAATGAATTTTTAAATATATTATCTGAAATACTAAAATTTAACAAATTTTCATTTGGTTGCGGTAAAATTCAAGAAAAATATGTTGAATCAATAAAAGATTACTTTAATTTTTCGAACACATATTTAAAATTATCTGTTTGATATTTATAATAACTTTATAAGTGATTCAAATGATATCTCGATGAAATCGGTGAGTAAAAACTAAAATGATATATAAATTTAACTTGAATGACCACTGTTGTGGAATAAAAACTAGTTTACGATTTGTAATTAATGCTAGGGTGGTTGAGTTTCGAGCTTTAATGGCTGTTCTTGTGTTCGTGGCTGAATCTGCCTTCACAAGATGCCTACGTACTTTGATGAATATCAAAGATCAAGCCAAAAACGTAGTTCTGAGATGAGGGGTCTGGCCCTTTAAATAGGCTGCAGGAGCCTTAGAATTATGGTAGGAGTCAGAGACTTGGTGGACAAGTCTTTGAGGAAGGTTCTAGATCTATTCCTTGTAGGAATCAGTTTCCATATTGAATTAAATGCCTTGGTGGCTAAGTCTGGTGGAAATAATATCCTTATCCAACTCTTATTGCTGAGCTGTTTATTTCTCCCAATATTAATTACGAAATTAATATTATAATTGGGGTTTTGGGCCCATCTGGTGGGCCCCACGTTTGGACCATTCTTGGCCTAATTAATGCCACATTAAATGTGTCTTTAGGGTTTATTTTCAGCCCATATCATTTTCCCCCCAACTTCTAGGAAAACTGATCAGGTTTTCCTTGAAGTTCTACTTGTCTAATTCGAGACTCGGGTCAGGGTTTATCTTTGATATCGTTTTGATGTAAAGCGTGGAGCGACCGACGCGTTCACAACGATGTTAGATTGTGCCAATAGCATTGAACGGTGCTAAACGGCACTAAACGGTGCCAAACAGCCTTAAACGACGTTTAAACGATGTTAAACGACGCTAAACTGCGATAAACGGTGCTGAACGGCACTAAACGACACTAAACGGTGCTAAACAGCCTTAAACGACGTTCAAACGATGTTAAACGACGCTAAACGGTGATAAACGGTGCTGAACGGCACTAAACGACACTAAACGGTGCTAAACAGCCTTAAACGACGTTTAAACGATGTTAAACGATGCTAAACGGTGATAAACGGTGCTAAACGGCACTAAACGACACTAAACGGTGCTAAACAGCCTTAAACGACGCTAAACGGCGATAAACGGTGCTAAACGGCACTAAACGGCACTAAACGGTGTTAAACGGCACTAAACGATGCTCTGAAAACCACCCGAAAAAATCGAGATTTAGGTCCAGAAACTACCCGAGATTTGCTGAAAAATCAAGATTCAGGACCACGAACTAACCCGCGATCGCCCGGATCGAGGGCTAGCTCGTGGTCGGCTAGCACCTGGTCGGCCGAAGGGCCTCGAACCAAGGTGGTGGGCTGACACCTGGTCGGCCGAGACCTTGTCGGCCGAGAGGCCTTGATCCCAGGTGGTCGGCCGGCACCTGGTCGGCTGCGGGCTGGTCGGCCGGGGCTCCTTGGCGCGCCTTGGTCGGCCGGTTCGTGGTCGTTTAGCTCGTGCTCGGCCGAGGCATCCCAAAACGCCGTGGTCGGCTACGAGGTGGTCGGCCACTTTCAAGGATCCAGAAGCTCGATCTCGATCCCAGGGATCCAGAAGCTGGATCTCGATCTCTAATTTAGTATCTTGGTCACCCGTGACTTTCAAGGATCCAGAAGCTCGATCTTGATCCCAGGGATCCAGAAGCTGGATCTCGATCTCTAATTTAGTATCTTGGTCACCCGTGACTTTCAAGGATCAGAAGCTGGATCTCGATCCTAGGGATCCAGAAGCTGGATCTCGATCTCTAATTTAATATCTTGGTCACCCGTGACTTTCAAGGATCCAAAAGCTGGATCTCGATCCTAGGGATCCAGAAGCTGGATCTCCATCCTAGGTCGTCAGTTTGGTCATTCGTGACTTCTATCGGTATTACACCTTAATTCAGGATTAGCACTACTAACCTTGTGTTTAAGACTAAACTCGTTGCTTATCTTCTTAAGTGCAAACATCCATGCAGCAAATATTCCAGCTATTTCTTTTCCGACAGATATGAATTATAACGATTCTTTCTGTATAACGCAGATAATTTCTGTCCTTTTTTCGTCTATAAACGATAGATGACTTGTAAACACGAACCAAGCCGAGATTCAACCTGATGTACCTGGTCATGTATTTTCTATAAAAGAGGAGAAGTAGCCTTCATTTCAATTCACTTCTTCATTTCTGAGCTCTCAAATTCTTAAGTTCTCTAGGTTCAACTTGCAAGATCAAGTTTGAGCTTCAAGATCAGGTTTCAGATCCAACATCAAGTTTCAGCTTCTGTATCAAAATGTCGGAAGGTGATGAACCAATGGCTCCCCCTATCTCCATGATGGAAGCTATGTCGAAGAGGAGTAAAATGAGGACCGCCAAAGGTAAAGAAAGAATCAAACCTCCTACATATGTTGAACATAGATTTGAATCCTTGCTAGAACTTCTAAATATTATGAGGGATGCATTTCCCAACTGTTCTAACCTAGATTCTTTTAATAGTCCCAGTAAGTTTTCGGAACGAGATGTCAAAATGATAAGGGAATCCTATCACTTTCCAAGTGCCATCAAGGTTCGTCTCCCAAATCCATCAGATAAAACATGCAACTGGCATCCTGAGAGGATCTGTGTTTACTAGGGTGCCTTAGATGCTGGGTTCAGATTCCCGGTTGATAATTTTATCATTAGACTGCTGGCGGAGTATCAGATCCACCCCTGTCAGTTGTATCCCACTGCCTGGAGGTACATTTCTATTTTCTTGATAAAGTGTCGGGAACTGGGGATTCATCCGACAACCACAATGTTTCAAAGTATCTTTGGGGCTAGCAACTCTTCTGACTCCAAGAAAGGATGGGTGAGCCTCAAGCACCGAGCCAAACTTCCACACATGGTGAATCCCTTCTCCTTTCCAGATTCACAGCATTTCTGGGAAAGGGAGTTTGTAGTTCTTGAGTGGAAGGGTGGTGACTGGGGCAACTTCTTTGTGAAGAAATTCGGGTCTGTGGAGGATAGTTCACATTTCGTGTGTGACCTTACTGATTCAGAATTGTTGGATCGAGATAGGCTTCTTGCTGACGACGGCCGCACACACTATAAAACTTTTCTAAATGAAAAGAATCTCATTGGGGCTGGCCTTAGCTTTCTTTCCATTGAGGGTAAGTTTCTTACTTGAACTTATTATGAACTCTGTTTGTTCTTATACCGATATTTCTCTCTTTGTATTTCAGCTTCTGAGGAGATTGATAATCATCCCGAGAACCGGCCAGCTGTTACCAAGAGGATGAAGAAAAGGGCTGAGGAGAAGCTGAATCCAACTAAGCCTCACATCCCTAATTTCTTGGAGCGTTGTTCTCAAGGTGGTAAACGATCCCGAAACGCTGACGGGGATGTCCGGACTCCTTTCATACCTCCTTGGGGCATATGCGAACAAGACTCGGTCTTTGGGAGTCCTCATTTGGCCCTAGACTGGTCCAAGCTTTCAATCACTCCTCCTGACCAAGCGACAATGCATGCGGGTGACAAAATGGATGAGTCTCAGCTCATGGGCGCCCAGGCCTTGTATCAGGTATGAAATTCCTTCTGTTAAGTTTGACATTGTTATTGATTTCAACTTTGCATATTCCTCGTGGCTCACTCATTTCCTTGTTGCAGGCCAACGCTTATTTTCAAACTGTTTCGACCCAAGGCCGGGCCTTTAGGGACGAAAATGTTCCTCATGCATCAGGGTCCGGCTCCTAAGGCAGTCATCGACGCTCTGGATCCAACTCAAAGGGGGCTGTTCCAGCTGCTAGCCAAGACTCATCTTCTTCTGGCTCCCGTGGGAAGAAAATCCCGCCTGCAAAGAAAGTTGGAGTAGTTCGCCAACCCATCCCTGGGAAGAGACTAATCCGGAACGAGGGCAGTTCTACTTCTTCTTCATCTTCCGAGGAAAAAGGAGCCGAAGTTGCTAGAGTTCAGCCAATGGTGATTGCAGAGCCCGGAGGTGACTCTAGTGAAGACTCAGAGGAGGAGAGTGAGGAAGAGGAGAACGGCGGAGAGGAGTCTAGCGAAGAGGATTCTGGGGAGGAGTAGCTGGAGTTAGTTCGTGGCCTTGCATGGCCTTGTTAGCCGTATGTGGCTTTATCTGTCTAGATTTCATTCAAGGTCCTTTGGGACCAAACTCTTATATGTCTTATTGATATAACCTAACTGTTGGCCCTTCGGGGTCTTTATTTATGCATTTGTTTCCTCATTTGTTTGTTTACTTGCTTTCGGTACTTGGCCTTTCCAGACTCACACTCAACAGGTGCTTGGTACATAAACAGAATCACGGAATCATTGAAGGGAAACAAACTTTACATTAATAATTTGAAATGGGTTCAACCCTTACATAACTTATTGTTGTCCTACTCGGGGTGTTAAGCCCTGGAATGGTTTCATCGAACCTTATTTCTACTTCTCCTAATAAATAGATAGAAAGCTGAATCCATGCAAGGATAGCTTATACATAATAAACTTTGAGGTTCAAGGCATGCTAAGTACGGGGCACCTCAACCCCGTCCAACGTCTCCAACTTATATGATCCTCGTCCCAACGTCTTCTTGACTCGATACGGCTCTTCCCAATTAGGGGCTAGCTTTCCCTTCTGGCCAACTCCAGAAGCCTCGATCTTCCTTAGAACCAGGTCGCCTTGTCGAAAGAACCTTTTCTTAACCCTATGGTTGTAATAAAAGGATGCTTTCTTTTGATGCTCCACATTTCTAGCGTTTGCCTCATCCCTGACTTCGTCAATCAGGTCTAGGGCGAGTCTCATGCCCTCTTCGTTAGTTTCTGGTTCAAAGGCCTCAACTCGAGGTGACGCTTGCATGATCTCCAAAGGCACAACTGCCTCAGCTCCGTAAGCCAGCAAGAACGGGGTTGCTCCAGTGGTCACTTTACAAGTGGTACGGTATGCCCATAGCATGGGCAGCAACTCATCTACCCAAGTGTTTCTAGAGCGTTCGACCCTCTTCTTCAGTCCATCAAGGATAATTCGATTAGCTACCTCAGCTTGCCCGTTGGCTTGTGGATGAGCCACAGAGGTAAAACGAAGCTCAATTGCATTCTCCTCACAATACTTCTTAAACTCTTCATTATTGAACTGTGTCCCATTGTCTGTCACCAAAATTCGTGGGATTCCATACCTGCAAATTATATTCTCCCAAAAGAACTGGGCAACTTGTTTGGTGGTTATCTTGGCTAGAGGTTTAACCTCAATCCACTTAGTAAAGTAATCAATGGCCACTATCAGAAACTTCCTTTGTGCTGAAGCTACGGGGAAGGGACCAAGTATATCCATTCCCCACATCGCGAATGGAATAGGGGAGTTAACCGATGTTAACATCTCAGGCGGATGCCTTACTATCGGAGCATGCTTCTGGCATCGATCGCACCGCTTGACATAGCTTTGTGCATCGGCCAGCATCTCTGGCCAGTAGAATCCCAAACTAGTTATTTTGTGAGCTAGGGCTCTGCCCCCCAAGTGCTGCCCACAAATACCTTCATGAACTTCTTCCAAAGCTTCCCTTGCCTCTTGGGGCCTCAAACATTTCAAGTACGGGATAACAAAAGACCTTTTGTAAAGGACGCCCTCGATCAAGGCATATCTCAATGCTCTCACTGACAGCTTTCGTGCCTCCGAGGCATTGTCAGGGAGCCATCCGGTTTCTAGGTGAGCTTTGATAGGATCTATCCAACAGCTTCCCACATCAATTGGTGCCACTAATTTCGAGTCAATAGTCAGGGCCTTCAGGACCTGGAAATAAACACTCCCTGTATAGTTTTCTATCTCGGAAGAAGCGAACTTAGATAGGGCATCGGCCTTAACGTTCTCTTCTCTCGGAATGTGTTCTACATAGCACTCGTCAAACTGAGTCATGACAGCTTTCACAACTCGCAGATACTTTGCCATAGTTTCATCCTTGGCCTCAAATTCACCATTTACTTGAGAGACTACTAATCTTGAATCTCCACAAACATTGAGATTCTTGACTCTCATGATTCTGGCCAAGCCTAAACCAGCTATCAAGGCCTCATACTCAGCTTCATTGTTGGTTTTCTGGAAATCCAACTTCAAAGCATATTCAACTTTGAACCCATCGGGGCTTTGCAATACTAAGCTTGCGCCACTAGATTTTGTTTTCGATGCTCCATCAAAATAGAGCACCCAATATTCCTTCTGATCAGGTTCAAGTTCTCCATCTTTATCTTGCTTCTCAGGGGTTGTTATTATCTCCTGCCCCCCGACTTCTTGGTTGCTAATGGTACATTCAACCACGAAGTCAGCCAATGCCTGAGCCTTAATAGCTGCTCGAGGCTTATACGTGATGTCAAATTCTCCAAGTTCGATCGCCCACTTGATTAGCCTTCCACTAGCCTTTGGGCTATGCAATATGTTTCTCAACTGTTGGTCCGTCAGGACTTCATTCTTATGTGCCTGGAAGTACGGGCGTAACTTCCTCGAGGATGTTATCAAAGCCAAGGCGAACTTCTCAATGGGACAGTAATTTAGCTCAGCCCCGTGCAACACCTTGCTCACATAATAGATAGGTTTCTGGACCTTCTTTTCTTATCGAATGAGAACGGCGCTCAACGCTTGCTCAGATACCGTCAGGTATAGATAAAGAGTCTCCCCGGGACTAGGTTTGGCCAGCAACGGGGCTTCAACCATGTACTTCTTTAGTTGTTCAAAGGCCTCTTGGCTCTCAGGAGTCCACTCAAAATTTTTCACCTTCTTCAATGCTTGAAAGAAAGGCAAGCATTTGTCACCAGACTTGGAGATGAATCTTCCTAAAGCCGCTACCCGGCCTGTCAACTTCTGCACATCTCTTATAGAACGCGGTGGCTCCATGTCTAAGATCGCCTTGATCTTGTCAAGGTTGGCCTCTATGCCTCTCTTTGAAACCATCAGACCCAAAAATTTGCCTGATCCAACGCCAAAGGAACACTTGGCTGGATTCAACATCATTTTGTGGTGCCTCAGCACTTCGAATGCCTCTCTGAGGTGCTTAATGTGGTCTACCTTGAATAGGCTCTTGACTAGCATGTCATCAACATAGACCTCCATGGTTTCTCCAATCAGAAGGGCGAATATCTTATTCACAAGTCGTTGGTAAGTAGCTCCTGCATTTTTTAGACCGAAAGCCATAATAAGATAGCAGAAAACACCGAAGTCAGTTATGAAAGATACCTTAGGGACGTCATCCTTGTGCATCTTAATCTGATTGTAGCCGCTGAAACCATCCATGAAGCTCAGCATCTCATGTCCAGCTGTGGCATCTATTAACATGTCTATCCTTGGTAAAGGGAAGCAATCCTTAGGGCATGCGTCATTCAAGTCGGTGAAGTCTATGCACATCCTCCACTTACCGTTGGCTTTCTTGACCATCACAGGGTTAGCCAACCATTCTGGAAACTGAATCTCTTCAATAAACCCAGCTTCTAAGAGCTTTTCCACTTCTTGCTTTATGGCCTCTTGCCTTTCAGGTGCAAAATTCCTCTTCTTCTGCTGTATTATCTTCCGATTAGGATCGACATTCAATCTGTGAGTTATGAGTTGGGGATCAATCCCTGGCATATCAGCTGCTGTCCAAGCAAACACATCGCTATTTTCTTGCAAGAATGCTATCAACTTTCCCTTCAGGGTTTCCTTTAAAGAGGCTCCTATATAAGTCACCTTCTCGGGGTCACCTAGCTCCAGAGGAATATGTATTAAGTCCTCTGCTGGCTTTCCTCGGTGTTCATCATCACCACGAACATCCATGTCTTCGATCGGAAGTACCTGCCCCCAATTCCATCAGCCTTTAACGCAAATACGTAACAACTTCTTGCCATATTTTGATCACCCTTTTGTTCTCCAACACCATTCTTGGTTGGAAACTTAATCTTCATGTGATATGTGGAGGCCACAGCCTTAAATGCATGAAGTCCAGTCCCTCCTAGGATCGCGTTATAAGTCGAGGATGCCTTGATCACAAGGAAATTCAGCATCTGAGTAGCCTCTCTAGGTTCCTGTCCAATTGTCATGGGTAACTGAATAGTCCCTTCAACCTTGGAATCTACTCCATTAAATCCGTAGATTGGCATGTTGGTGGGGGTCAACTGAGAATCGGTGTATCCCATTTTCACAAACGCATCGTCAAACAAGATATCAACAGAAGCTCCATTGTCTATTAAGACTCGTTTCACCTCCGAGTTCCCAATCACAGGAGTTATGACCAACGGGTCGTCATGGGGGAACTTTACCCCTTCGAGATCTGAATCATCAAACCCAATAACTATTTCAGTCCTAGCACGTTTTGGGGCTTCTCCCACGATGTGCATTACTTCTCTGGCATACGCTTTTCGAGAATTTCGAGTCGTGTCGGCCGCTGTCGGGCCTCCCCAAATCATATTAACAACTGGCCCACGGGGCTGTGGGTTACGATCACGATCACGATCGTTATCTCTTCTGTCATTGTCTCTCCTGTCATAGTCCCTTCTTTGGGTTCCACGATCATCATTCCTCGTGAACCTGCTTAGCTTTCCTTTTCGGATCAAGAACTCAATCTCATCTTTCAACTGTCTACAATCATCTGTATCATGACCCACATCACGGTGGTACCTACAGTATTGATCCTTGTTTCTTTTCGTGGGATCACCCCTAAGTGGCTTTGGCCATCGGAAGTCTTTATCCTTCGCAATATCTAGCAAGATCTGACTCCTAGGAGCCTTCAGCCTTGCATAATCAGAAAACCTCGGTCCCAAACCCTTCTTTGGTGGTGACTTGGAATCCTTGCTAGTCCGGGGATACTTGTCCCTAGCATCGTACTCTTGCTCTTGCTTTCGTTTCTTCGAATCATTAGAACCCTTGCCATTGCCTCCTGTGGTTTCCTTCTTCATGTTGTCCTCAGCCTTGATATATTTGTCGGCCCTCCGTTGGAGCTCGGCCATATTTTCAGGAGGATGTTTTGCCAAAGATCTTTTAAAGAAGAGATCAGTGGTTCCGTGTTCCAGGGCTACCATGGCCATCTTATTTTCCAGATCAGTGATATTCAGCGTATCCTTGGTGAACCGCTTGAGGTAATCCCTCAGATTCTCGTTCTTCCCCTGCACCACATACATAAGGGATGCAGAACTTTTTTCATGAACTCTCCCACTAATGAACTGGCTGACAAAGGCGGCACTCAGCTCTTTGAATGAGCCAATTGAGTTTGCAGGTAAGCGGCTATACCACCTTTGAGCCATGCCAGATAGGGTTTGAGGGAACGCCCTACACTTTAAGGCGTCGCTCGCAGGCTGCAACAGCAGTGCATTTTAGAATGTCCTAACATGGTTTGCGGGATCGCCCGTTCCATCATAGGCCTTAGTCGTCGGCATCTTGAACTTCCTTGAGATGCGAGCATTCATTACCTCTTCAGTGAACGGAGGTGTAGGATCATCAGGATCCCCAAGGGGCATCAGATCCCTAGGGTTACTTTTGGGGGTCTCCACCCTTGTCGATTTTTTAGTTGGGGCTTCGGCCCTTCGTTGTCTCCTTGAGGGCCTCTCCAGATTTATAATGGGAATCCTCCCTGTAACTGGAGGAGGTTGAATCAGACTTCGCCTTGCTTGCTCTCTAGCAATATCATCCTTCAGCCTTTGGATCTCAGCTTCATGAGCCTTAATCCTTTCCTCAGCCGTTTGTGGAGGTCCATTATGGATTCTTTGGGACCTCCTTCGAGGTTCTTTACTAGCACGTCGCCTCCTCGGGGCTTCATCACGATCATCGTTGTCATCCTCAGACGTTGAATCATCAGTATAGGGACCAGAGTAATCATCGTACTCTCGATCTCGGATCTGTAAGGCATGACCGCTCGGTCCAGGTTCCCTGTGTTGAGGGGGATAATTAGGCAGCCCATACATCGGGTTGGTATTCAAAGGGAGATCCGTGGTGTGGATCTGTACCCCCGGAGGCAGCGTACGACCAGCGCTATCAAGAGGAGAAACCACCATCTGAAGAAGGTTGGTTTCTTGGCTTTGAGGGATAGTCACAGGTAAAGTTCCCTCAACATGGGGAATCGTCCCTGAGGGTTGAGAGGTTAGAGGTTGAATGACCGTCCCTGTTGGTGGGGGTAATTGTCCTTCTTCAGCGGTGATGAGCGGATCAGAGATGGCAGGCGGAGCAGAGCTAAGGGGTATGGCCTCAGTCGATGTTGTTCTTCGTGTTTGAACCATGGTTGATGTTGTCTTCCCACAGACGGCGCCAAATGTTGTGGAATAAAAACTAGTTTACGATTTGTAATTAATGCTAGGGTGGTTGAGCTTCGAGCTTTAATGGCTGTTCTTGTGTTCGTGGCTGAATCTGCCTTCACAAGATGCCTACGTACTTTGATGAATATCAAAGATCAAGCCAAAAACGTAGTTCTGAGATGAGGGGTCTGGCCCTTTAAATAGGCTGCAGGAGCCTTAGAATTATTGTAGGAGTCAGAGACTTGGTGGACAAGTCTTTGAGGAAGGTTCTAGATCTATTCCTTATAGGAATCAGTTTTCATATTGAATTGGATGTCTTGGTGGCTAAGTTTGGTGGAAATAATATCCTTATCCAGCTCTTATTGCTGAGCTGTTTATTTCCCCCAATATTAATTACGAAATTAATATTATAATTGGGGTTTTGGGCCCATCTGGTGGGCTCCACGTTTGGACCATTCTTGGCCTAATTAATGCCACATTAAATGTGTCTTTAGGGCTTATTTTCAGCCCATATCAACCACTTTGATATTTAATCGGTTGAAAAACACTCTCTGCCAATATTACACAGCAGTCGATACAAAAAACCATTAATTTTTTTAAAAAAAATTTACACAGAGGATTTTACTATCATTTATCCACGCCCGAGTTATAATTTTTATATTTTTAATTCTGATATTACTTGTTGGATAGCTAGACTTTCTATTTTTTTTGGTGCATAGCTAGACTTTCTATTTAATTGCACAATGAAAAATATAATTAGCTGTTTTTCGATAAATACTGCATGAATTTATTTTTAAGCACAATTTAATTGCTTAGACTTCAGAAGTTATTATTTAGTTTTGATATGAAATGTGAGTGGACATATAATCAATCATCTGTTCAAGCCAAACACTAACATCTCGAGCAATATATCTTATATAATGCCATAGTCTAGTCGTTAATTATGAACACGTTATCTGACAATCAAAATACCAGTAAGACTTCCGATCATATAGAACAACACCCTCTATCTTTACATAAACGATATATGTAAATAAAAATAGCTCATGTTTAAAGCCATTTTTGATTTTATGTTAAAAAATGTTTGTTTAACAAGAATCGATTTAAAATTAAAAAAATAGTTTAAAGTTAAAAGTTGTTGGAAGATATTTTTTCAAATGATTTATTTTATTTGATAAAAGTTAATATTATCATTCAAATAAAAAATTTATCAAATTTATTTTAAATTTCATAAATTACTTATAATATAAAATTATCCAAATAAATATTAACTTAACATTTTCACTATTCATTTATCATTAAAGAAATTTTAAATCATGAGCAATAATTTTAAGTATAATTGGAAGTGAAATGAAACGAATAGAATGAATGATATTACAAAATATATTTTTTGAACGAGCACTTTAATGGGGATTAGAAAAGAGTAGAATGAAAGAATGAACGTATTTATTGAGGATCACAAGAAAGCTGCTTTTGATGAATATTGAAGATAAAATTGATGGCTTTATATAGAAGATGGCTTCTATCGAAAGCATAAATAACAAAAATGACTTGGTGGACAAGTCGTCCCCTAGTACTGTAGCATTTTCTACTAATTAACCTCCACTTCACTTGATTAAGGTTAGCTAAAGAAAGGCAATGCATGATAGTTTTCTAGGCCGAAAGAGAGCAGAGGATAGACTATTCAGTAGACTACATACAATCTGGCAGCTGTAGAGATAACATAGATCTTAAAATAAATTTCGTAATATAAACGGACTTATAAGTGAAGTGGAGGTTAATTAGTAGAAAATGCTACAGTACTAGGGGACGACTTGTAGTGAACTTGTTAAAAACGTTAAGGGGAAATTAATAAGTGTATCCTCTACGGCTGCAATTCCGAAACGTTAAAGTACAATAGTCCGTTTGTAGTACAATAGTGCAATTGCAATTCCGAAAATTGTACAGTGGTGAAAATGTCCTTTTACCCCTTTTAAGTGAAAGGTAAATTATAAATAATAAGTAAATCAGAACTTATAAGTGGGTAGAGTGTTTGATAAATTAGAACTTATAAATCAATCGAGTATTTGGTAAATCAGAACTTATAAATTATAAAAAAATTAAGACTTGCAAACTTCCAACTTACGTTAAATTAAATAAGAGATTTCTCTTATTTTGCCCAACAAATAACATGAGCTGCAAATCAATTTTTGATTCATTTAAGTCCACTTTAAGTGGAGCCAAACACACACATAATAAGAAGAGTCTAGTAGTAGTATATATATTGTACTTGGTATCTATTGGATCCAACATGTGGCTTGGTCCAAACCCCAATAATATCCACCCGGTAACTTGTCTTTGAAGAATCAGAAAAATAACACTTTTTCCTCTTCATTTTTTTGGTGCACCTGGCATTATATCATAACATTCTCGATCTTCTAGAAATTATGTTTACTCCAGAATAAAAAAAAAAAATCGTTCTTTTGTCCTATTTCACTATTACAATAAGTTCTTTTGGCATATCTTAATATTTTTCAAAAATTTTGTTATTAATAATAAAAAGTACTTCACTCAAATTGGAAAATTTATCATTCATAAAAACTTACTTACCAGATAAAATAATCCAAACTTGGGTCATATATTAGAGGTAGTTTAGTTTTGGTAAAAATTTAGTTAAGTAATGTTATATCAAATAAATATTCTTAATATGTTGATGGCATAACTAAATTCTTGATAAAAATCTTTTGATTTTTTTTAAAATTGATTTAAATATTAAAATTCTGACAACTGATTGTTCAACGAAAAAGGAGTGAAAGTCAGCATGAAAGTCTATGATATATGTCTGATATTGGCTAAAAGTAAGACTTGAAGACACATTTAATGTGGTATTAATTAGACCCGGAATGGTCCAAACGTGGGGCCCACCAGATGGGCCCAAACCCTATTTATAATATTAATTTCGTAATTAATATTAAGGGTAATAAACAGCTCAGCAAATAAGAGTCATACAAGGATATTACTCTTGCCTAACTTAGCCTCCAAGATACATATTTCAACATGGAAACTGATTCCTATAAGGAATAGATCTAGAACCTTCCTCAAAGACTTGTCCACCAAGTCTCCGAACCCTACCATAATTCTAAGGCTTCTCAGCCTATATAAAGGGTCTGACCCCTCATTCTCAGAACTACGTTTTTTGGCTTGATCTTTGATATTCATCAAAGTACGTAGGCATCTTGTGAAGGCAGAGTCAGCCACGAACACAAGAGCAGCCATTAAAGCACGAAGCTCACACACCTTTGCATTAAATACACAAACCCTAGCCGCAATACTAGTAACCTAGTTTTTATTCCACAACATTTGGCGCCGTCTGTGGGAAAACAACATCAACCATGGTTCAAACACGAAGAACAACATCAACCGAGGCCGTGCCCCTTAACTCTGCTCCACCAGCCACTTCTGATCCGCTCATCGTCACTGAGGAAGGACAAATACTCCCATCAACAGGGGCGGTCGTTCAACCTCTACCCATTCAGCCCCCAGGGACGACTCCCCATGTAGAGGGGACCCACTCAGTGATTGTCCACCAAAGCCAAGAAACTAACCCTCTCCAGATGGTGGTTTCTCCTCTTGGTAACGTTGATCGCACGGGGGTACAGATCCATACTACGGATCTCCCTTTGAACACCAACCCTATGTATGGGCTGCCTAACTACCCCCCTCGACGAAGGGAACCTGGACCAAGCGGACACGCCTTACAGATCCGGGATCGAGAATATGATGACTACTCTGGTCCCTATACTGATGATTCATCATCATCTGAGGATGATGATCGAGATGAAGCCCCGAGGAGGCGACGTGCTAGCAAGGAACCTCTAAGAAGAACACGAAGAATCCATGATGGACTCCCCTTGACAACTGCTGAGAAAATCAAGGCTTATGAGGCAGAGATCTTAAAACTGAAGGACGATATTGCAAGAGAACAAGATAGAATGAATCAAACTCAGCCTCCTCCAACTGCAGAGAGGATTCCCATTATAAATTTGGAGAGGCCTTCAAGAAGGCAAAGGAGGGCTGATACCCGAACCGAAAAATCGACAAGGGTGGAGACCCCCAGAAGCAACCCCAAAGATCTGATGCCACTTGGGGACCCTGACGATCCCACACCTCCGTTTACTGAGGAGGTGATGAATGCCCACATCTCAAGGAAATTTAAGATGCCAACTATTAAGGCCAATGATGGAACGGGCGATCCCGCAAACCATGTCAGGACATTCTCAAACGCACTGCTGCTGCAGCCTGCTAGTGATGCCTTAAAGTGTAGGGCGTTCCCTCAAACTCTGTCAGGCATGGCTCAAAGATGGTATAGCCGTCTACCTGCAAACTCGATTGGCTCTTTTAAGGAGTTGAGCGCTGCCTTTATCAGCCAATTCATCAGTGGAAGAATTCATGAGAAAACTTCTGCATCCCTTATGTATGTGGTGCAGGGAAAGAATGAGAACTTAAGGGATTATCTCAAGCGATTCACCAAAGAGACGTTGAATATCACCGATCTGGAAAATAAGGTGGCCATGGTAGCCCTGGAACACGGAACCACTGACCTCTTCTTTAAAAGTTCCTTGGCAAAACACCCTCCTGAGAACATGGCCGAGCTCCAGAGAAGAGCCGATAAATATATCAAGGCTGAGGACAGCATGAAGAAGGAAACCACAGGAGGCAATGGCAAGGGTTCTAATGATTCAAAGAAACGAAAGCCAGAGCAAGAGTACGACGCTAGGGACAAGTATCCCCGGGCTGGCAAGGACTCCGAGTCATCACCCAAGAAGGGTTTTGGGCCGAGGTTTTCTGATTACGCAAGGCTGAACGCTCCTAGGAGTCAAATTTTGTTAGATATTGAGAAGGATAAGGACTTTCGCTGGCCTAAACCACTCAGGGGTGACCCCGAAAAGAGAAACAAAGATCTGTATTGTAGATTCCATAGGGATGTGGGACATGACACAGATGACTGCAGACAGTTAAAGGATGAAATTGAATTTTTAATCCGGAAGGGAAAGTTAAACAAGTTCACCAAGGGTGAAGATCGTGGAGCCCAGAAAAGGGATAATGATAGAAGAGACAATGATAGGAGGGATAACGATCGTGATCGTAACCCACAGCCTCGAGGGCCATTAATCAATATGATTTGGAGAGGACCAACAGCGGCCGGCACTACCCGAAACTCTCGAAAGGCCTATGCCAGAGAAGTGATGCACATCATAGGAGAAGCCCCGAAGCGTGCTAAGACTGAGACAGTGATTGGTTTTGATGATTCAGACCTTGAATGGGTGAAATTCCCCCATGACGACCCGTTGGTCTTAACTCCTGTAATTGGAAACTCAGAAGTGAAGCGGGTCCTGATAGACAATGGAGCTTCTGTCGATATCTTGTTTCATGACGCTTTTGTGAAGATGGGGTATACTGACTCTCAACTAACCCCGACTATCATGCCTATCTACGGATTTAATGGAGTTGAGTCTAAGGTTGAAGGGACCATTCAGCTGCCCATGACAATAGGGCAAGAACCTAAGGAAGCCACCCAGATGTTGAACTTTCTAGTAATTAAGGCTGCCTCGACGTACAATGCAATCTTAGGGAGGACCGGACTTCATGCATTCAAGGCTGTTGCCTCTACCTATCACATGAAGGTCAAATTTCCAACCAGGAATGGTGTTGGGGAACAGAAAGGAGATCAGAAAATGGCTAGGAGTTGCTATGTGGCTGCTTTGAGAGCTGATGGAACCGGGGGGCAGGTATTCCCGATTGAAGACATGGATGTCCGTGGTGATGATGAACACCGAGGAAAGCCAACAGAGGGCTTAATACCTATCCCTCTGGAGCTAGGCGACCCTGAGAAGGTGACTTATATAGGAGCCTCTTTGAAAGAACCCCTGAAGGGCAAGTTGATAGAGTTCTTACAAAAGAATAGCGACGTTTTCGCTTGGACAGCAGCTGATATGCCAGGGATTGATCCCCAACTCATAACTCATAGATTGAATGTCGACCCTAATCGGAAGATAATACAGCAGAAGAAGAGGAATTTTGCTCCAGAAAGGCAAGAGGCCATTAAGCAAGAAGTGGATAAGCTCTTGGAGGCTGGTTTTATTGAAGAAATTCAGTTTCCCGAATGGTTAGCAAACCCTATGATAGTCAAGAAAGCGAATGGGAAGTGGAGGATGTGTATAGACTTCACTGACCTGAATGATGCATGTCCAAAGAATTGTTTCCCCCTGCCAAGAATAGATATGTTGATAGATGCCAAAGCTGGACATGAGATGTTGAGCTTCATGGATGGATTCAGCGGCTATAATCAGATTAAGATGCACAAGGATGACATCCCAAAGGTATCTTTCATAACTGACTTTGGTGTTTTCTGCTATCTTGTTATGGCGTTTGGTCTAAAGAATGCGGGAGCTACTTACCAACGATTGGTGAATAAGATATTCGCCCATCTGATTGGAAAAACCATGGAGGTCTATGTCGATGATATGCTGGTTAAAAGATTGGTCAAAGCGGACCACATTAAACACCTCAGAGAGGCATTTGAAGTGTTGAGGCACCACAAAATGATGATGAATCCAGCCAAGTGTGCCTTTGGCGTTGGATCAGGCAAATTTTTGGGTCTGATGGTTTCTAAGAGAGGCATAGAGGCCAACCCCGATAAGATCAAGGCGATCTTAGACATGGAACCCCCACGCTCTATAAGAGATGTGCAGAAGGTGACAGGCCGGGTAGCGGCTTTACGAAGATTCATCTCCAAGTCTGGTGACAAATGCTTGCCTTTCTTTCAAGCATTGAAGAAGGTGAAAAATTTTGAGTGGACACCTGAGAGCCAAGAAGCCTTTGAACAACTGAAAAAGTACATGGTTGAAGGCCCGTTGTTGACCAAACTAAGTCTTGGGGAGACTCTTTGTCTATACCTGGCGGTATCTGAACAAGCCCTGAGTGCTGTCCTTATTCGGGAAGAGGAGAAAGTCCAGAAACCTATCTACTATGTGAGCAAAGTGTTCAATGGGGCTGAGTTGAATTACTCACCCATAGAAAAGTTTGCTTTGGCATTAGTAACTGCCTCAAGGAAGTTGCGGCCTTACTTCCAGGCACATAAGATTCAAGTTCTGACGAACCAGCAGTTGAGGAACATATTGCATAGCCCTAAGGCCAGTGGAAGGCTAATCAAATGGGCGATTGAGTTAAGAGAATTTGATATCACATACAAGCCTCGGACAGCCATCAAGGCTCAGGCATTGGCTGACTTCGTGGTTGAATGCACGATTAACAACCAAGAAGTCGGGGGCAAGAGATAATGACTACCCCTGGGCAAGAGAAAAAAGAAGAGGAACTTACACCTGATCTGAAGGAATATTGGGTGCTCTATTTTGATGGAGCATCAGAAACAAAATCTAATGGTGCAGGTTTGGTTTTGCAAAGCCCCGACGGGTTCACAGTTGAGTACGCTTTAAAATTGGATTTTCCTACTACCAACAATGAGGCGGAGTATGAGGCATTAATAGCTGGTTTGGGTTTAGCTAGAATCATGAGGGTCAAAAATCTCAAAGTTTGTGGAGATTCAAGGCTTGTGGTATCACAAGTAAATGGTGAATTCGAGGCTAAGGATGAGACTATGGCGAAATACCTGAGAGTAGTAAAGGCTGTTATGTCTCAGTTTGAGGAGTGCTATGTTGAGCACATTCCGAGAGAAGAAAACATTAAGGCCGATGCCCTGTCTAAATTTACTTCTTCCGAGATAGAAAATTATGTTGGGAGTGTCTACTTTCAGGTCTTGAAGGCCCCGACCGTTAACTCAAAGTTATTGGCACCAATTGATATAGGAGGCTCTTGGATAGATCCTATCAAGGCACACCTTGAGACCGGGTGGCTCCCAGACAATGCCTTGGAGGCACGAAAACTTTCAGTAAGAGAATTGAGATATACTTTGATTGAGGGCATTCTGTACAAAAGGTCGTTTGTCATCCCATACTTGAAGTGTCTAAGGCCTCAAGAGGCAAGGGAAGCATTGGAGGAAGTTCATGGAGGGATCTGTGGGCAACACTTGGGGGGCAGAGCCCTAGCTCACAAGATAGTTCGTTTAGGGTTCTATTGGCCAGAGATGTTGGCTGATGCACAAAACTATGTCAAGAGATGTGAGAGATGCCAGAAGCATGCCCCAATTGTGAGGCAACCGCCTGAGGTGTTAACTTCAATTAACTCTCCCATTCCATTTGCGATGTGGGGGATGGATATACTTGGACCTTTTCCCACGGCTTCAGCACAAAGGAAATTCCTGATAGTGGCCACTGATTACTTCACTAAGTGGATTGAGGCTAAACCTCTGGCCAAGATAACCACCAAGTAAGTTTCCCAGTTCTTTTGGGAGAACATAATTTGCAGATACAGAATCCCACGAATCCTTGTAATAGACAATGGGACATAGTTCAATAATGAAGAGTTTAAGAAGTATTGTGAAGAGAATGCGATTGAGCTCCGCTTTACCTCAGTGGCACATCCACAAGCCAATGGGCAAGCTGAGGTAGCTAATCGAATTATCCTTGATGGACTGAAGAAGAGGGTCGAACGCTCTAGGAACACTTGGGTCGATGAATTGTTGCCCATACTTTGGGCATATCGTACCACTTGTAAGGTAACAACTGGAGCAACCCCATTTTTGCTGGCTTATGGAGCCGAGGCAGTTGTGCCTTTGGAGATCATGCAAGCATCACCTCGAGTCGAGGCATACGAGCCAGAAACTAATGAAGAAGGGATGAGACTTGCCCTTGACTTAATTGACGAGGTTAGAGATGAAGCTAATGCTAGGAATACTGAATATCAGAAGAGAGCCTCTTTTCATTACAACCAGAGAGTTAAGGAAAGATTCTTTCGACAAGGCGACATGGTTCTGAGGAAGATTGAAGCCTCAGGAGTTGGCCAAAAAGGAAAGTTAGCACCAAACTAGGAAGGACCGTATCTAGTCAGAAAGGTGTTAGGACGAGGATCCTACAAGTTAGAAACCTTGGATGGGGTTGAGGTGCCCCGAACTTGGCATGCTGTGAACCTCAAAATTTATTATGTTTAAGTTCTTTTGACAAAGGCTTGGACTTTTATCTATTTATTAGGAATAAGGTTCGAATGAAACCATTATAGAGCATGTTGCTCCCAGTAGGAGATAGAGTATCTATGTAAGGGTTGAACCCATCTTATTGATGTCCTTTGACAGCATAATGAAATTTATTTTGTTTTCTCTATTAGTTATTCTTCCTTGTTAAAACAAACGAAAGACGAATGTTGAACCAACTTGTGAGTTTAGTACCAGCCAGGAGGTCAGGTACTCGAAAATTCTAAAGTTTAATGAACTATGAGCAAAAACAAGAAAAATGAACAGAAACTAACTGCATAAATAGTTAAGTTAAAAGTTACACAAACAAAGGCCCGAAGGCTGCTATCAAGAGTTCAGATAAACAAAAGATAAATAAATAAAGTTTAAGGGGCCTTAGGGGCCTCCTTAGCAGGAAAAGCATCCTCAGAGCTAGTGTCAGTAGTGAACCCATCATTAGCAGAGTTAGCAGCACCAGACTGAACTAGAGGAAGCTCGGGATCCAAGGATGAAGTGGTGGCGGTAGCATGCTCCTTGACCAAAGCATCATCCTCCCCGAATAGCTCTTCACTGGAACCAGGCTCATGTATCAAGGTACTGGGAAGATGAGGGCTAGGAAAAGCAGAAGGCAAGAATAACCCTGGATGCTGCCTCAGAACTGCTTCAAGGGCTTTGGTCCACCCATCAGTAAACTGGCTAGGAAAGAGCATCTCATCATGCTGATCCATGAGAGTCTTGTACTCATCCGAATCCAGATAGTCATCAATCTACTTCTCCTTGTCATCCTTCAGAGCAACTAGCTCTGCATGCATCCCAACCATCTCTTCATCCTTCTTCTTTAGCTGCTCTTCCAGTCGGTTAATGTGGAGAGTCTTCTTCTGGGACTCAGACTCAAAACCATTGGCCTTCTCCTTCCAAGCTTTGGCTTTATGAACCAAGCTTTGGAAATGGACGTTAGCCTGCATGAAAGGTTAGCATTAAAATCAAATAATGAATCTAAGCCGTTAAGGTATTGAAAAGACAAAGTTCGAGACTCACCACAGCAATAGCCTGAGCACCGAGCGCCTCTGACTCTCCAATACCTCTATTAAGGACCATGTCCTTATAGTCAGGAGTGGTGATTGAGTTCAAAGACCAATCCATGGAATGCTTGGTAGAGCCCACCACAGAATCCTGCTTTCTGAAGCCCCAGGGAGGCCTAAAAATTGTCGACTGGACGTTAACCTGGGAGCTCCCCTCCAATCCAGCTATGTCACCATACCTCAGGTCTCCTTTCTGGACCTTGTGAGGGCGTAGAAAAGGAGGCTCCGTATTTTTCCCTCGAGGGTCAGCAGTCCTCTTAGCTCGAGCCATCCTGGAAGTCTCTTCATCAGGAGAGGGCGCAGCCTCCACAATCAACTTCGCAACTGCAAAAATAAACAAAAACGAGTTGGAATAAATTCAGTAAAAAAGTAAATGGCAAAGATTAGTAAGAAAATTACCCCGTTCAGAAACTCTGGAAAGGCCTACTCTCCTTAGAGATTCCTCATTTAAAAGGCTTAGGCACGTAATAGAACTGCCATCTGCCTGGGTCAGAGTATTATAAGCGGCCTGTTCCTCGGTATTAAGGACGATTCCCTTAGCGCTTCCGTCTGAAACTCTCGAAAATGTCTGCCTAAAGAGAGTGCCCCAATCACCTCCGTCCCACTCTAAGTATGCAAACTCATTTTCCAGCCCGTATTATTATCAGGGATTGACTTGCCATTAAAAAGTGGGGGAACTCTAGGGCGGAGTTTAACATATACCCAACCAGGGTTCGTGGCAGGACTATTGTAAAATTGAAAAATTTTGCGAAAAAGCGCTACAGATAAAGGGAGTTGTTGTCTGAGACACAAAACCATGAAGCACAATATGATCCTCCACGCATTTGGCGGGAGTTGACACGGACTAATTTGAACATCAGCTAAAAGTCTAGGAATGAATTCATGAAACGGAAAGCAGAGACCAGCTACTAAACTCTCCCTATAAACACACAAAGAATTGGGTTTCCAGTGACAAGGTCTGTCACCTGGCTCAGCTGGGACAAGTTTATAAGGTGACTTGATCTTAAAAAGTTTGTTATATCTAGTGATTTCCTCAACATCATGATATGAGCTACAGCAGTCATACGCATCTAATTCAGACAAAGAAGGGTAATCGTCTCCACGTTGATTTAACATGTCTACTAGAGATGTGTAAGAAGAGCGAATGGTGATCGTACCTTTGGAGGAGGCAGAATTCATTTTTGCAAGACGGGACTTAGCTTTGTCCTCCATTGATGCTCCTGGAAAAAAGGTCTGAAGCTCCACTAAAACCCAGAAAATATGAAGATTTGAAGAAATCTTCAAAGAAAACCCAGAAAATATGAAGATTTGAAGAAATCTTCAAAGAAAACCCAGAAAGTATGAAGGTTTGAAGAAATCTTCAAGGAAAAACCCAGAAACCACCATGAGGGGGAGGAGCTTCGCCAAAAAACTCTCGCCGGAAATCGCCTTAAAATAAAAAGAACTATAGAGAGAATCTCTAGTGAAGTGTTTGAATAGAAGTGAGAATGAGAAAGTGAACTCTCCACTCTCACTCTTATATACAACTATTCAGCCGGTTAAAATTCCTCCAAACGGTCAGAAAACCTACAGTGACAGGTCAAAATTTCGAAGTTGACCTAGTAAAAGCCCATGAAACCGGCCCAAATTAAGGCCCAATTCTAGGACATTCTTAGAAAAATATCTTGGAAAAATATCATAGATATATTGAAAAAACATCACAGATATTTTGAAAAATATCATAGACAAAAGATCCTAAATTTGGATTTGAATTAAGAATAGCCTGGACAGGCCCAATAACAGCCATGAGGTCAAGCCCATTCTGAAAAGAAAAAAGGTATTTTTATAAAATACGCAATAAACCTATGAGGCCCAATAAGAATAGGCCCAAAGCCAAAGTGGCCCTTATTTCGACCAGAATCCTGGTCGAAACGACCAAGAATCCTGGTCGAAAAACCCTTCGACCAAAGCGTTGGAAACGCCCTTATTTCGACCAGAATCCTGGTCGAAACGACCAAGAATCCTGGTCGAAAAACCTTTCGACCAAAGCGTTGGAAACGCCCTTATTTCGACCAGAATCCTGGTCGAAACGACCAAGAATCCTGGTCGAAAAACCTTTCGACCAAAGCATTGGAAACGCCCTTATTTCGACCAGAATCCTGGTCGAAACGATCAAGAATCCTGGTCGAAAAACCCTTCGACCAAAGCCATTCTGAGGCCCTTATTTCGACCAAGATCCTGGTCGAAACGACCAGGAATCCTGGTCGAAAATCCCTTCGACCAAAACAAAATTGGACGCTTATTTCGACCAAGATCCTGGTCGAAACGACCAAGAATCCTGGTCGAAAATCCCTTCGATCAGGAAACTAAAGAAGGCCTTATTTCGACCAGAATTCTGGTCGAATTCCTGGTCGAATTCTTGGTCGAAAAGGCTCAATCCTGGTCGAAATTTGCTATAAAAATTGATTCTTTGGCAGCAAATCTTCACGGACATGGAATTTTGATACCTGTGGGTACCATAATAGGATAAATATGGAAATACGAGGAATTTCATAGATAATTCCTTGAGAAAAATATTCTGTAACTGAAGTTATGGAAGATAAATTGCTTAGCCTCGAATAAGGCATATCGTCGTAAACGTGTCGGTCGCTCCACACTTTGCATCAAGACGACATTTGTGAAACACTAGTGTACAAAACCCTGACCCAAGTCTCAAGAAAGGCAGTTAAAACTTCAAGGAAAACCTGATCAGTTTTCCTAGAAGTTGGGGGGCAAATGATATGGGCTAAAAGTAAGCCTTAAAGACACATTTAATGTGGTATTAATTAGACCCGGAATGGTCCAAACGTGGGGCCCACCAGATGGGCCCAAACCCTATTTATAATATTAATTTCGTAATTAATATTAAGGTTAATAAACAGCTCAGCAAATAAGAGTCAAACAAGGATATTACTCTTGCCTGACTTAACCTCCAAGATACATATTTCAACATGGAAACTGATTCCTATAAGGAATAGATCTAGAACCTTCCTCAAAGACTTGTCCACCAAGTCTCCGAACCCTACCATAATTCTAAGGCTTCTCAGCCTATATAAAGGGTCTGACCCCTCATTCTCAGAACTACGTTTTTTGGCTTGATCTTTGATATTCATCAAAGTACGTAGGCATCTTGTGAAGGCAGAGTCAGCCACGAACACAAGAGCAGCCATTAAAGCACGAAGCTCACACACCTTTGCATTAAATACACAAACCCTAGCCGCAATACTAGTAACCTAGTTTTTATTCCACAACAATGTCATTTGAAATTTTATTTTTTTGAAATTTCTTCTATGCTTCTCTAGTGTTTTTTTTTGACAAATATCATTATCTAGTGTTGATCTACTCAAATTTATGTTTTTTTTTTCATATTTTTATCGAGCTAATTAATTATGGAGCACCTAAAAATTATTCTTCTCGAAATTCAGACTATTGTGTTTTTTGGCGAATGCATGTCTTACTTGAAAAATTATAATAAAATATATTTATCAAAAAATAGGAACAATATTGCAAAATTGAACGTCACATTTTTTTTGGTAACCAAACTTTAGGTGGCATTAGTTCACCAAATCACAAATGAATACTAACAGTATGAAAGTTTAGATTTCTTTCCATAGAAAAAGAAAACTTGCTTATGTAAATTAGTTAAACCTATTGAAAATGAAAGTTCATTAATATTTCCGTTCCGGTCATTTGTTTATTTTTATGTGAAAGTATCGGCACACATACTCTCATACACATTATTTTAAGTTGCATATAAAATATAATTTATAATTTTTTAATTTTTTTTTAATGAATAAAAATTTAAACATTCAATTTTTTTTCAAAATCATAAAATTATAAAAATAAATTAAAAAACTATATTTTATATATACCTTAAAATAATTGTCTTTAAAATGTAAACAAATGCATGAGACGGAAAGAGTAGTGTTTAAACTACCTAATTCCGTTTTAAATAGACATGTCAACTTATGCTAATCTTATGATACATGACACTTGCCATTAATTACTCTTGAAAATTAAAAGCATGCAGAATGATGCTTAATCACAAATCTCACTCGCACACATTATTCCTTTTATATTTGTGAAGCAGATTTTATATTCTTATAATTTGTTAAGTGGAAATTGACCACAATTAAATTATCTGTATCTACTACCTGGTATAATCTGCTGCTAGTTATTTAAGACTTGCTACCTGCTTCCTAGAAAAGAAAAAAAAAAATCAATTCATAGAAGCTGTTTTATAGATGGTAGTTTGACAAATTTTTTTTTTTGAAAGCAGTAGTTGACAAAATTTGTAAACAAAGTACTCCGCCTCCGTTCCATTCTTTTTGGGTAACCGAACTATTTCATCACTGTATTATGCAAAAAAATTTAATTAAATCATCGATCCAAAAAAACTTTAAATCGCATACTAAAACGACCATTTATTACCAATCGTAACATTGTACATTTTAAAAATTTCACTACCGTTAAGTCAGAATTGACTTTAACGGTCAAACGTTAAAAATGACCCAATCAGCGCCACGTCTGAAGAACCCAATCAGCCCTACCCTACCCGACCCGACCCGACCAGGCCCGACCCGACCCAAAACCCGTTTATTAAAAAAACAAAAAACATTAATACTAAAATTAATGGCTTAATGATCTTTTAGCCCTCGAAGTTTTATACGAAATACCTATCAACCCTCAATGTTTCAAAACGTTCCTTTTAGCCCCTGAAGTATTCGTAAAGGTCCAATTAACCCTTGTACCGGTACAAAAAATTGTAACGGTACGTATCGGATGGGCAAAATAGACATTAAATGTGTCCGTTACAATATTTTTTTTTAATTTGTACCGGTATAAGGGTTAATAGGACCTTTTCGGATACTTCAAGGGCTAAAAGGTACAACGTATTAAACTTGAGGGTTTGATGGGTACAAAAGGTCATTACTATATCTAGTTTAATTCAGTTACCACTATCTCCATACCACTCGAGTAAGACTTACATACACTAACGTTTAATTCAGTTACATGCTATTAATTTGAAATTTTAAAAAAATAAAATTTTATTATAGATATTTGAAAATTGTAATTCGATATTTGAAGTATTAAGTATTTAAATATTCTATTTTAATAATGTCTATTTTTTATAAAACTCTCGTAGCACTAATGTGTACTACGCTCATGCGATTTTAAAGAAGTGTGTATATCCATATGTATATATTTGTGTATATATATTATACAATTACAATGGATTACAAATAATTCTAATGATTAATTATGTAATTATTATTAAATAAAAATAGAGAAACATTAATTAAACTAATATCTTATGTATATTAATGATCAATTAAAATTTATTCTTATATAATTATAAGTTAAATATTACTAATTATATCCTATTATTCTTATATAATAAGAGTAATATGGATAATAAACGTGTACTATCATACGTCAACAGGTTCGACTCTACAAATTACATAATAAAAAAATATTTAATTATATACAAATATATCCTATTATTATACATAAATATAAGAAGGCTAATAAAAAAAATGATACAATACATCTTTGTATATCAAGAATTCTCATCTAAAATATGTTATTACAAGATAAATTTTGGGTTTTTTAATAATATATCCAATTTTAAAACATGGTTTGTAAATATGTCCTATATCCATTGTACCCTTTTTAATCAAATTTATTTTAAAATATAATGTCTCACAAAAACATGATTTGTTTAATTTAAATTATAAATTTTAATATTTTATTTGGTTAAGGGTACCCCTGGCGGGGCCTGTGTAAGAAAAAAGCAAAATAAAAAATTTATTTTATGGTTAAAATTAAAAAAAGCACCCCTGACTGGTTTGTACTAAAAAATATAAAATAATATTTTTTTTTAGTTATTAAAATTTTAAAATTTTAGTATACTTATAATAGTAATTAATTAATAAAAAAGGGTATATTGTTCTCTCTAAAAATTAAAAACTGATAATGGGACATATAATTAATAAATCAATAAGATGGGACATATTTGCAAAATGATCTATTAATTTGGGACATGTCATACAAATTTTCCATAAATTGTTTTACCTCCAAAGCACTATTACAGTGTAGAGTTTAATTCGAATAAAAAAAGATTAAATTTTCGATAAATTCACCGTTGCAGCTTGCAAGTTTTTAGATGGAGTTTATGATTACCTTTTTTCATTTAATAAAAAAAATTATTGATCTTTGAAATATACATTCGAACATGTGTTCTTCAAATTTTAATAATTTTGTTTTTCTAATACAGTAGCTTAAAACCTGTGCGATGCACGGATGTTCTTTAATATAATGGAAACTTTTTTTTAATTTGAATTAAAAAATTTACGACATGAATTTTGCACGATTAAAATTTTAAATGATATGATTTGATAATAATTATATACTAGCCGATAACCCGTGCAAAGCACGGACCATCATATATTATTATTATAATTTAATATATTAATTTTTGATTTAATATAAAATTTAATACCTTTTGTACCCATCAAACCCTCAAGTTTAATACGTTGTACCTTTTAGCCCCTGAAGTATCCGGAAAGGTCCTATTAACCCTTATACCGGTACAAATTAAAAAAAATTGTAACGGACACATGTAATGTCTATTTTACCCATCCGATACGTACCGTTACAATTTTTCGTACCGGTACAAGGGTTAATTGGAACCTTACAGATACTTCAGGGGTTAAAAGGAACGTTTTGAAACATTGAGGGCTGATAGGTATTTCGTATAAAACTTCGAGGGCTAAAAGGTCATTAAGCCAAAATTAATTAACATAAACCATTCGTTTATATACGCACAGAGAGGAGAGAATAGGGGGAATTTTGGGCGATCAAGAACTTAGGACTTTGCTGAAGATCGAAGCTGCGATTAACTACATACCAGAATCATGTAAGTATATTCTATATTACGCTATTTGTATGCTTCGTTTTGTATGTATTTGTATGCTTCGTTTGTGTGTATTTGTATGTTTTGTGTGTATTGATCCAAAAACCCTAATTTCTGTATTTGTATGTGATATGGGATGAAAATAAGCCCTAAAGACACATTTAATGTGGCATTAATTAGGCCAAGAATGGTCTAAACGTGGGGCCCACCAGGTGGGCCCAAAACCCCAATTATAATATTAATTTCGTAATTAATATTAGGGGTAATAAACAGCTCAGCAATAAGTGTCAGATAAGGACATTATCTCTACAAGACTTAGCCTCCAAGGCATCCAATTCGATATGGCAACAGACTCCTACAAGGAAGGAGTCTAGAACTTTCCTCAAGGAGGTGACTTATCTATTAAGTCTCCAACTCCTACCTTAATTCTAAGGCTTCTCAGCCTATATAAAGGGTCAGACCCCTCACCTCAGAACTACGTTTTTTGGCTTGATCTTTGATATTCATCAAAGTACGTAGGCATCTTGTGAAGGCAGAGTCAGCCACGAGCACAAGAGCAGCCATTAAAGCACGAAGCTCACACACCTTTGCATTAAATACATAAACCCTAGCCGCAATACTAGTAGCCTAGTTTTTATTCCACAACATTTGGCGCCATCTGTGGGAAGACAACATCAACCATGGTTCAAACACGAAGAACAACACCAGTTGTAACTGAGGCCGTGCCACTCAGCTCTGCTCCACCCCTGACCGAACAGGCTCCCCCAGCATCAGGGGCGATCATCCAACAGACTCCCCCAGCATCAGGGACGATCATTCAACAGGCTCCCCCCAGCATCAGCTGTCTTCATCCACTCTCAAGTTTCTCAGCAACCAGGGGTGATCCCCCATGCTGAGAGTACGTTGCCTCTGACCAATCAGGCAGGACAAGCGACCAACTCTCTCCAGATTGTTGATCCGAACAACCCGCCACCAGGGGTACAGATCCATACTACAGATCTCCCCTTGAACACTAATCCCAGGTACGGTCTGCCCACTAATCCCAGGTACGGTCTGCCCAACTACCCCCCGATGACTCAAGGTTCAGGACCAAGTGGTCATGCCTTACAAATCCGGGACCGAGATTATGATGACTACTCCGGCCCTTATACTGATGATTCATCGTCTGAGGATGATGATCGTGATGAAGCCCCGAGGAGGCAACGTTCTAGAAGAGAGCCTCAAGGAAGGACTCAAGGGATCCATGATGGACCTCCACCAACGGCTGAGGAGAGGATTAAGGCTCATGAGGCTGAGATCCAAAGGCTAAAGGATGACATAGCAAGGGAGCAAGCAAGACAGAATCAAACTCGACCTCCTCCAACCTCAGGAACGATTCCCATCATTGATTTGGAGAGGTCTTCAAGGAGACAAAGAAGGGCTGATGCCTCATTCGGAAGAACAACCACAAGGATGGAAATTCCCAAGGGAAACCCCAAAGATCTGATGCCTCTAGGAGATCCTGATGATCCAACACCCCCGTTTACTGAGGAGGTGATGAATGCTCATATTTCTAGGAAGTTTAAGATGCCGACAATTAAGGCTTATGATGGAACGGGTGATCCCGCAAATCACGTCAGGACGTTCTCAAACGCACTGCTACTGCAGCCTGCAAGTGATGCCCTAAAGTGCAGAGCGTTCCCCCAAACCCTATCGGGCATGGCTCAGAGATGGTATAGCCGATTGCCTGCGAACTCTATTGGCTCTTTTAAGGAGTTGAGTGCCGCTTTCGTTAGCCAATTCATTAGCGGAAGGGTGCATGAGAAGAGCTCTGCATCTCTTATGTATGTAGTGCAAGGAAAGAATGAAAATCTGAGGGATTACCTCAAGCGATTCACTAAGGAGACCCTGAATATCACTGATTTGGAAAATAAGGTGGCAATGGTAGCCCTGAAACACGGAACCACTGACCTCTTCTTCAAGAGATCATTGGCGAAGCATCCCCCTGAGAACATGGCTGAGCTCCAACGAAGGGCTGATAAGTATATTAAAGCTGAGGATAGCTTGAAGAATGAAACCACCGTAGGTGGAGGAGGAGGTAACAATGACTCCAAGAAGCGAAAGCAAGACCAGGACTATGATGATCAAGAGTATGATGCTAGGGACAAGTATCCCCGAACTAGCGAGGACTCCGACTCTGCCCCTAAGAAGAACCAAGGGTCAAGGTTCACTGAGTATGCAAGGTTGAATACTCCTAGGAGCCGAATCTTGTTGGACATTGAGAATGATAAGGATTTCAGATGGCCGAAGCCACTCAGGGGTGATCCCGCAAAGAGAAACCAGAATCAGTATTGCAGATTCCATAGAGACGTGGGGCATGACACTGACGATTGTAAGCAACTCAAAGATGAGATTGAGTTTCTGATCCGTAGAGGGAAGCTGAGGCACTTCACTAAGGGTGAAGACCATGCTAATCAGAGAAGAGACTATAATAGAAGGGATGACGATCAAGATCGCAACCCACAGCCCCGAGGGCCAGTAATCAACATGATCTCAGGAGGCCCAACTGCGTCCGGGACAACTAGGAACTCTCGAAAGGCTTATGCCCGAGAGGTGTTGCACATCGTGGGAGAGGCCCCGAAGCGTGCAAAAACCGAGGTATCGATTAGCTTTGATGACTCAGACTTGGAAGGGGTGAAGTTCCCCCATGATGACCCGTTGGTCATAACTCCTGTGATTGGAAACTCGGAGGTGAAGCGAGTCTTGATAGACAATGGAGCTTCCGTTGACATTCTGTTTCATGATGCGTTTGTGAAGATGGGATACACTGATTCTCAGTTGACCCCCAATAACATGCCTATATACGGATTTAATGGAGTAAAATCCAAAGTTGAAGGGACTATTCAGCTGCCTGTAACTATTGGGCAAGAGCCCAAGGAGGCCACTCAGATGTTGAACTTCCTGGTAATCAAGGCGGATTCAACATACAACGCTATCCTTGGAAGGACTGGACTTCATGCTTTCAAGGCTGTTGCCTCAACCTATCATGTGAAGATCAAGTTCCCTACCAGGAATGGTGTTGGAGAACATAAAGGTGATCAGAAGATGGCACGAAGCTGTTATGTAGCCTCGTTAAGGCCTGATGGAGTCAGGGGGCAGGTCCTTCCGATTGAAGACATGGATGTCCACAATGGTAAGGAACACAAAGAAAGGTCAGCAGAGGACATCACACAGAAGCCTCGGACGGCCATTGAGGATAAGGCGTTAACTGACTTTGTGGTTGAGTGTACCATTGACAACCAAGAAGTTGGGGGGCAGGAGGTAGTACCCCGAGCAGGAAGTGAACTGCAGAATAAGAATGAGGAGACCAGAAGGAGTGGTGGGTGCTCTATTTTGATGGAGCATTAAAAACAAAATCAAGTGGTGCAGACCTAGTCTTGCAAGGGCTCGATTGGGCTTAAGTTATCCTAGTAGGACTTAGCTTCATATTTATATAGTAGAAGTAGAAATAAGGTTCATTAAAACCATTGCAGAGCATGTTGATCCGAGTAGGACAGTAGTACTCTATGTAAGTGTTGAACCCATTTCAAGTTATTAATACAAGTTTGTTTTCCATTCATTGATTGTGTATGTGCCAAGCACCTGATGTGTGAGTCAAAGATGACTATGTACCGAAAATAAAAGAATACACAAATGAAAACAAACGAATGCATACCCCGAATGGTAGAGTTAGGTTACAGCAGATAAGAGTTTAAGTCCTGGAAGGACCCTGGATAAAGACAAACGTTGAAGTCCTGATGGAACACCCGCTGAAGAAACATATTGCATAGCCCGAAAGCCAATGGAAGGCTCATCAAGTGGGCAATCAAACTAGGAGAATTCGATGTTAAGTACAAGCCTAGGACAGCCATCAAAGCTCAGGCTCTAGCTGACTTCGTGGTTGAATATACCATTGACAACCAAGAAGTCGGGGGGGCAGGAGGTAATAGGCCAGGAAGGTCAGCAAGGTGAGAAACCCCTGGAAGAGAAGAAGGAATATTGGATGCTCTATTTTGATGGGGCATCAAAAACAAAAAGCTCTATTTTCATAGGGCATCTAAAACAAAAACCAGTGGTGCAGGTTAAGTTCTGCAAATCCCCGATGGGTTCACACTCGAGTATGCCTTGAAGTTGGACTTCCAAATAACCTACAACGAGGCGGAGTATGAAGCTCTGATAGCCGACCTAGACTGACAAGAGCCCTGAGGGTCAAGAACCTGAAAGTCTGTGGAGACTAAAAGTTGGTAGTTTCACAAGTCAATGGAGAGTTTGAGGTAAGAGAAAAGAATATGGCCAAATACCTGAGGATTGTGAAAGCTGCGATAGCCCAGTTAGATGAGTGCCAGGTATATCCCAAGGGAGGAGAATACAAAGGTCGATGCCTTATCTCAATTCAAGGGTCGAGACCCATTCTGGGAGCGTCTACTTCCAAGTCCTGAAGACCCCCACCATCAATTTGAAATTGGTAGCTGAAGGATAGACCCTAAAGCTCATCTTGAGACTGGTTGGCCCCTTGATAATGCCTTGAAGGTACAGAAACTGTTAATGAGAGTGTTGAGATAAGAGGTCCTTTACAGTTCCACACTTGAGGTCTTGAACTTCAAATCTCAAAATTCAAGCCTTGATGGCCAACAAGGTTATCTGCCTCCAAACGAACCTGACAAGAGGCATCAGGCTACTTAAAACCTAGTCAAGGTTCTACAAGTATAAGAAGAAGGTTGGAAACCTAGAAGTAAGATAGAGGATTGGCAACCAGCCAAGGCACACCAGACTTAAAGTTGAGTGCTTACTGGCACGTGAACTTCTTGAGCGATCAACCGAGAAGCAAGACCTCCACTATATGAGGCAAGGGGGGCAAGAACTAAGGGACTGCATTATTTCTACATTTTAGAACGAGAGTTAACGGTTGAATGTTTGATAACCAACACCGAACGAGTTCTCCTTTTTAAATCAAGAACAACAAGTAGTAACAAAAGCTATGAAAGCCACGGTGACAAACAAGGTTTCCAAGAACTATATCTTGACTCCAATGCAAAGAATTTGGGCTCAAAAACAAGGAACTCGGGAACTTAAGAAATTTCATTCGATCTAACCAAGGCCACAAGGCTGAGGCACCTCAAGGAAGCCTCAAGGCCGAGTAGCCCTAACCGAAGTCCCTCGCGAAGGGCAACAGCAGAGCTCGCCCGACCGAGCACCTCCCGAAAGGCCATAGGCCGAAGTCACAGAGTCGAAGACACCTGAAAGCCATTAAGAGGCCCTTATTTCGACCAAAATCCTGGTCGAGACGACCAAGAATCCTAGTCGAAAAATCATTCGACCAAGCGAAAAATTGGCCCTTACTTCGACCAAGATCCTGGTCGAAACGACCAGGAATCCTGATCGAAAATCCTTTCGACCAAGAGGCTGGGAAGGCCCTTATTTCGATCAGAATCCTGACCTACGGGTCAGCATTCCTAATCGAAAATCCTGACCTAAGGGTCAGCATCCTGATCAAAAATCCTGACCTAAGGGTCAGCATTCCTGATCGAAAATCCTTACCTAAGGGTCAGCATTCCTAATCGAAAATCCTGACCTAAGGGTCAGCATCCTGATCAAAAATCCTGACCTAAGGGTCAGCATTCCTGATCGAAAATCCTTACCTAAGGGTCAGCATTCCTGATCGAAAATCCTGTCCTAAGGGTCAGGATTCCTGATCGAAAGTCCGTTCGACTAAGTGAAAGTTGGCCTTTATTTCGACCAAGATCCTGGTCGAAACGACTAGGAATCCTGATCGAAAATCTGTTCGACCAAGAAGCTAGGAAGGCCCTTATTTCGATCAGAACCCTGACCTAAGGGTCAGCATTCCTGATCGTAAATCCTGACCTAAGGGTCAGCATCCTGATCAAAAATCCTGACCTAAGGGTCAGCATTCCTGATCGAAAGTCCATTCGACCAAGCCAAAAGTTGGCCCTTATTTCGACCAAGATCCTGGTCGAAACGACCAGGAATCCTGATCGAAAATATGTTCGACCAAGAAGCTAGGAAGGCCCTTATTTCGATCAGAATCCTGACCTAAGGGTCAGCATTCCTAATCGAAAATCCTGACCTAAGGGTTAGGGTCAGCATTCCTGATCGACAATCCTCACCTAGGGGTCAGCATCCTGATCGAAAATCCTGACCTAGGGGTCAGCATTCCTGATCGAAAATCCCGACCTAGGGGTCAGCATCCTGATAGAAAATCCGGATCTAAGGATTAGCATTTCTGATCGAAATCCTGATCTAAAATACCACGAATCCTGGTACAAAAAAAAGGGGGTTATATAATGAAAATTTTTATGTGCCTAGAGTCATGAATGACCTCAATTCGGGACGAATTTCAAAAATTTGGGAGCAAATGAGGCCAAAAATACGATCTTAAATTACGAAAATATTAGGTCTGAGGACCCCTCCAAAATTACAAAAATTAATAATAATAATAATAATAATAAAATCCCGGTCGGATTTTATTCGAATGAAATTTTATCCGAGTGGGACATCTCCTATTTGGGATCGAAATTATCCGGGATTTGGACAAGAGAAATATTATTATTAAATAATAATATTAAAAAAAAAAGGGTTGAAAAAAAAAAAGAAAAAAAAAAGAAAAAAAGGTTCGATCACAATCCTACTCGAATCGAGCAGGATTTGTAGTCGAACTTTCCTTCGACCAAAACAAACTAAGGTGCTTAATTCGACCAGGCCTGGTCGAAGTCGAAGGTGGTTATTAGTTTTAGCAAAAAATGCAAGTTGGTACCTCAGGTTTTGCTGAATCTATGATAAGGTCCCTGTGGTTTATAAAATTATAAACAAGCACCTGAACTTTATAAGTTAACAAGAAAAATACCTGTGGGTACATAAAATTCCTAAATTACTAGGAATAATTAAGGAATAATACCTGTTGGTACATAAAAATTCCTAAATTATTAGAAATAATTAAGAAAAAAAATACTTGTGGGTACATAAAAATTCCTAAATTATTAGGAATAATTAACGAAAATACCTGCTGGCACATAAAAATTCCTAAATTATTAGGAAAAATTACGAAAAATACCTGTGGGTACAAAAAAAATCCTAAATTATTAGGAATAATTTAGGAAAATACCTACTGGTACATAAAAATTCCTAAATTATTAGGAAAAATTACGGAAAATACCTGTGAGTACATAAAAATTCCTAAAATGTTATGAAATGTACAGAAAAATACGAGGAAAATTATAGAAATATTTTCTCGACAAATTGAGCAATACTTTATGCTAATAATGCATTAAAGCTCTATAAAAGTGCCGAAATTGCTAAAAGCAAGCACAAGTTAAAGCCTCGAATAAGGTCAATCGTCGTAAATGTGTCGGTCGCTCCACACTTTACAATAAGGCGATATATGTGAAACACTAGTGTAAACCAAAACCCCCATGTAAGGGTAGGAAAATTAAGAAGTCCCAGGTAAGGGATAAAAATGACCCCGAGTCTCGATTAAGACAAATATAACTTCTACGAAAACCTGATCAGTTTTCCTAGAAGTTGGGGGGAAAATGATATGGGCTGAAAATAAGCCCTAAAGACACATTTAATGTGGCATTAATTAGGCCAAGAATGGTCTAAACGTGGGGCCCACCAGGTGGGCCCAAAACCCCAATTATAATATTAATTTCGTAATTAATATTAGGGGTAATAAACAGCTCAGCAATAAGTGTCAGATAAGGACATTATCTCTACAAGACTTAGCCTCCAAGGCATCCAATTCGATATGGCAACAGACTCCTACAAGGAAGGAGTCTAGAACTTTCCTCAAGGAGGTGACTTATCTATTAAGTCTCCAACTCCTACCTTAATTCTAAGGCTTCTCAGCCTATATAAAGGGTCAGACCCCTCACCTCAGAACTACGTTTTTTGGCTTGATCTTTGATATTCATCAAAGTACGTAGGCATCTTGTGAAGGCAGAGTCAGCCACGAGCACAAGAGCAGCCATTAAAGCACGAAGCTCACACACCTTTGCATTAAATACATAAACCCTAGCCGCAATACTAGTAGCCTAGTTTTTATTCCACAACAGTATGTATGTGTGAATCGTTGTTTATGCTTTTTTGTACGGCCATGTGATTTAGTTGTATACTATGGGGGTCATTTTATGACTTGCTTGAAGTATCAATATAGTGGCCCCATGAAGAAGCAGTTTAGACGACTTGAAGTTGAAAATCTGAGTGTGAGGGAGATTAAGGATATGGTTAGTGATGTTATTAATGATGATGATAGGTTGTACTTTCCAAAAGATGGTGTTACACCTGACAATGGGTTTAAATTATTAGTCACTAAGAGTGATGTTCTAGAAATGGTGAATGCTAGTAAACTGTCTGGGACTGGGGTTTGTAGAATACATGTGTTTCATTCATGGTCCAAGGCTGATCCACCAAATGTAGATGAAGGGGATGAAAACAATCTTGTTAAAGAAGAGGCTGAAGATGCAGTGAACTTGGAAGGACTAAGGAGATGGTGAAGATGTAGTTAAGTTGGGTGAAGAGGATGAAGACTGTGAGATAATTGAGAGGTTTGAAATTGTAAATGGGGGTGACAGGGAAGACAGTGGACATATTAATGAGGATAATGTCAATGCAGATGAGAGTGACAAAGGGAATGAAGTTAAAGCTGGGAGAATAAAAAAATGAACTGCTAGGAAGAGAGAGTCTACAAATAAAGGCAAAGAAAAGATTGTAGTAAAGGAAGGTGAGGATGACAGTAGTGATGACAGTTGGCATGATAATGGGGAGGATAGTTCAGAAGATAGTGATGAGTTGTTGGAGGATTTTAATGGAAGTTGTAGTGATGAGGAGCTTGTTGACATGAGAAAAATAAGAGCAAATATAAGGAGGGAACAGGAGCAACTTGCAAGAGAGCAAAGTCAGTTCATTAAAGATAGTTTGGTGGGGTTCAGGGAAACAGATCTGGTGGTATTTAATAATGGAGAAAATAATTCAATATGTAGTGGGTCAGTACATGGAAGTGAAGAAGAAAGTGAAGTAGATGAGCATTATGCATATGTTGAAGCAAGCTGCATGGGTAAAAAGAAGGGGGTAAAAGTGCTTTTTAACCTATGATAGTTGTTGAGACAGAATCCTATGACAGCTGGAAATGGTTCTTGATGCTTGTTGGTGATGACCTTCAACTTGACACTGGCTATGCTCACACCTTCATGTCTGACTAGCAAAAGGTATTAACATTATGTCTGATTGTATCTTATGTATGTTTGTATATAAGTTTATGTGTAATTGTAACTTATGTCTAATTGTAGGGGTTGTTAAAAGCTATTAAGGAGCTATTTTCCCATGCTGAGCACGGAAACTGCACAAGGCATATTTACTCAAATCTCAGAGGCTAGCATGGTGGTGAAGCTGTCAAGAATGCCTTGTATGAAGCTAGCACGGCAACCCATCCTCAAGCTTTCAAAAAAACTATGAAGGATCTTGAGAAGGCATCTAAAAAGTCTTATCAGAAGATGGACAAGTTTGAACCAAAGGTGTGGAGCAAGGCCTACTTTGAGACCCACTCAACAACAGACAACACTGAAAATAATATCTCTGAATGCTTCAATTCATGGATCCTCAGAACAAGGTACATGCTTATTATTGACATGATTACTGAAATACATGACAATATAATAGAAAGGTTGCATGTAAAAAGAGATGCCATGTTGCAAGTAGACTGTATTGTGTTGCCTAGGATTAAAAGAGTTTTAGATGATTGTGTTAAAGAGAGTTCTGAATGTACTGTACTTTGGGATGGGAGACAAAATTTACAAGTAAAATGGATGGGCATAGGATTTTGTGTCAACTTGGCAGAACAGTCATGTAGTTGTAGGGTTTGGGAGTTAATAGGGATCCCTTGTGCTCATGCTATTGGTGCTATACAAAGGATGAGACTGGACCCTTATGATTATATATCCCATTACTTTAAAAAAGATGCATACATGAGAACATACTCACACTGTCTAGAAGTTTTAAGAGGAAAGCCATTTTGGGAAGAGGTAGATGGTGATGATGTATTGTCATCTCCAATTGTCAAGCAATTGAGAGGAAGGCCCAAAAAAATAGAGAAGAAGGGAAGGATGGGAGGGAAGGGATGGAAGGGCACCTAGTGGAAAATTGACCAAGGTTACTAGGCATGGTAGGGTGATGCATTGCTCAAATTACAACAAATCTGGGCACAACAGAGCAAAATGTCCTGATCCTCCTAGAACAAGTGCACCTAAAATAACAACAAAGAGGGGGAAAAAGAGGAAGGCTACTGAGGAAGAACAAGAAATAGCAGCTTAAATTGAGAGAAATGAAAGAGAAATGCAAATAGGGGAAGCAGAGTTGATGGAAGAGGCTTTGATGAATGAGACCCCGGCACCAGCTACTCCAAGAAGGAGCCAAAGGCTTACCCAAGGGACCCAGAACACAGGGGAAAACACTAGAACTACAGAGAACACTATTTTTGTAAGTATAATTATCATACTTTCTCTTTATTAATGAGTTTGAACTACATTAATCACAATGACTTTGTATGCAGATGCCTACATTTGGTTTGAGAGTTCACTTGGGAAACAAAGGTGGCACAATGCAGACAAGCCAGGGACATCAAAGAGGAAGGGTAAAGGCCCAGTCAAAGGTTTCAAAGTCCCAAGAAAGAAGTAGTAGTTTAGTAACAACTAGTGCTTATCCAGTGCATCTTTTGAGAGATTCAATGAAGCATAGACTTGGCATTACTTTTCCTTTTGTTGGGTTCCGAGGCATAAAACGTAGCGGATAAACGTAAATAAAACAAAAAAAAATTCGAAACCCAAACCAGGATCCATGTATAATTTTGGGCAGATTATGGAGATCAGAATCTGTACCTTAAGAAGCTTTACGATTCGGTTGATAGATGGAGATCCTATCTTGATTGAACACCACGTATCCCGTATGCAACGATCTACGCTCTATCAGTATCCACGCAGAAGCTCGAACAGAGGATACTGTGTACTAGCACAATAATCTGTTTTTTCTTTCTCTCTTTTCTCTCTACCTCTCTAGCAGCTAGGGTTTTTAATAAAACGTGTAACCCTTTCCAAGCCACAAAAAGATATTATATAGGAGAGACAAAAACGAAATCAACCCTAATCCCAATTAGAGCCCATATTAATTCAGTTTTTTTTCTAATCATTATCTAACTAAGATTTTCTCAATTAAATAATAACTGTATTTCTGAATTAATAAATTCGAAATTCCATTTATTACATTAATTAAGTCATACTTAAATTAATAATAAATAATTCGAATCCTATAATTTAATTTAAATCCGAATTCAAATTAAATAATCCTCCGAGCATTCTTTGTGGGTGACCCGATAGGTTATTATTACGTTGGCAACGATTTTAAAATCTTAATTTAAAATCGTAAACAAAGAACGGCATCTAGTAACACATCATTGCTACCCAAGTAATAATAATTTAAATGGTGATCCATATTAAACCTTTCGTGATTAATGTTTCCATGTAATATAATCCTTTTAACCAAATATTATAGATTAAACTCGAGGCATGTATTTAGTCATCCTCTTCAACATTTAATCCGGCTTTACTTGATCCATGAGTAGACTATTAAAAAGAAATTATTATTTGAGCACGGTCATGCATTTTATAGTCTCACTCAATCAAGAGGCCAATAATATCTCTCCTAATTATAGGAGGGTTAAATCCTTTATCTATCATTCATATTTCTCATACGACTCATGATATACCCGATGTCCACTTTTATCATCATCCGATCAAAGGTAACTTTTAATGTAGTCAAAGTATATTAATCCTCGTATAGAAATATAATGATCTCAAGTCAAAGGATCATTACACCATTATCACTGTGAGTCTTTCTTATGACTTTATTAAACATGAAGAATCTCACTGTGGGTCTGTCCAGTACCATGTACTCCTACATGTACCTATGTATTGACTTTAGTATCTCCATACTTATAACCAATGAGATGTGGTTATCTGTCAAACAACATACTAGTCTATTTATGTATTATTATTGTCCTATATATATAATAATACTCGACTAGGGATCTTTAAGAATATGATATATTATATAATCTCAAGTTCAAGTCATGTACTTAAACTATACAATGTTTATCATGATTCTAAGGACATTTATTATGCTAACAAATATATCGCAGTAATTAAAGTCATAATAAATAAGTTTATTGAATAATCAAATGACATAAAGGTTTATTAAAGGAAACAATTTATTGCCTCTAGGGCACCTACACTAACAGCTTTATCGTTGTGGGAAACATTATTGGACCCATGTGCTTGTTTTATGACTGTTTTTATGACTTGTAAGGAATCTTAAGCTTTATTCTATGACAAAGTTGTCGGCATTTATATCTTTGTTGCAATAATGTGTATGTATCTCTTTGTTGCATCTAAATACAATGAAGCAATATCAATGAAAACATAACATTTATAGTGAAACTGCAAGCAACTTCTTTTCTCATTTCAACTAAAAATCACCATTACAATTACACTTGGAAGCAAGCAGATTTAACTTCAATACAACAAACATCATCCAAAACATAACCACCAAAACTAACACATTCCTCATTGTTACACCTCCCAGCTTTTTTTATTAATTTATTTGCTTCTTCATTCTTCTTTCGAAGGAACATTACTTCTTCATCCAAAACCAACATTTTCTTCTCTAAAAAGTTCATATCAACTTTAACATTTTTCAGATCATATTCTTTCCTATTCAATTTCATCTTCAACTCTTTAATAACGTCCTTGGCTCTTTTCGGGTATGTTGGATCGACCCATAAAAAAAATTACATCTTCTTCTAGGATCCTAACATCAAAACAGAAAATTCATGAAAATGAACAAAGAAGGAATTTCTAATTAGTTTTGACAAATGTATGTAAAATATCAAACCTTGTATCGGCTACAACCGAATAATCGTCTACCCGGGTCAAGTATGCCTTCCTTCCAAGCTTCATGACAAGGCGTAGGAAGATCACATTTGCATTTTACTCCAACAAATTCATAGCCAAAATCCGAGCTTTTGTTTTTTGCAGGCCTGTACATGTTCGAACTATAACCACCATATGGGTTCCTAACTGAAGCAGAGGAACTTCTTGAAGTAGACATTGGAAAAGTTAAAAGATGGAAGAGAAGAGATGAAAGAGAGAAATTAATTCAAAAACCCTAATTGAAACTAATATATAAGGGGGGGGGGAAGAAGATAGGGGTTTAAACAAATGGGTGGGTTGAATTGGACCAATCAGCTGGTGAATTGTCTGCCATATAGGATTCCACATCAGCCTCATGTTAGTCATTTAAACGGAAGTAATGGCTACAATCTAATTGAAATATTGTTAGTGTTTTAGTATGCGATTGAAAGTTTTTTTGGGTTGGTGACCCAATTGAAAGTTTTTGCATAGTACAGTGCTAAAATAGCTCGTTTACCCCATTCTTTTTTTTTCGCATTCAGTTAATATAGTAAATTAAATATTAATTAAACTAACTTATTTAAAAAATAACATAATATTTTGGTAATGATTAATTTATTTAATATAATTACATAAAATATAAAAATCTGGGTAACAAAATTAATGGAACAGCGGGAGTATAGTTTTTTTGAAGTGAAACAAAGTATGTTTTACTGAAACTACTATAAAATTAGTTTACCCACTTATTAATTTAAATTTTAAATATTATGGTATAATATAATTATAATAATATTGCTTTTGCCTATTGTTGTGGAATAAAAATGAGGGTTTTAGATTGCGGCTAGGGTTCGTGCGTATTTAATGCTAGGTTGATGAACTTCAAGTTTTAATGGATGTTCATGCATTTGGTGACCTAAATCGGGACTCACAAGATGCCTACGTATCTCAAAGTTGAGAATCAAGCCAAGAAGTAGTTTTGAGAATGAGGGGTCAGACCCTTTATATAGGCTTTGGAAGCCATAGATTTAGAGAAGGGTTAGGAGATGGTGGACAAGTCACCTCTTTGAAGAAGATTTTAGATTAGGAGTCTGTTTTCTTGTACGATTAGGTGCCTTGAAGGCTACTTCTTGTGGAAGTAATATCCTTATTTGACTCTTATTGCTGAGCTGTTAATCACCTTTAATATTAATTACGAAATTAATATTGTATTAGGATTTTGGACCTCATTAATGGGCATCGTATTTGGACCAAACTAGGTTCATTTAATGCATCGTTAAATATGTCTTTAGGACTTATTTTTAGCACATATCACCTATTATAAATAGTGTAAATAAAACTTAGTTCACATTAAGGTTTAAAATATTAATTATGATTTATCACCTTTATTTATATTGTAAACCATTATTCATAATATACATTTTTTAAAAATAAATAAATTAAAATTCCCGATTTTTCGTAAAAATATCTATTCCTTATTTGGAACAAAGGTCTAGAAGTAAAATAATAATTCTTAAGGACAAATTCGGGAACAAATTTTAGGTTTAAAAATTGTAAAATTTATGCAATGACGTCGTTATACTGTACTAGATAAATATAAAATTATGCATATGTTATATTTTTCACTGGGTAAAGGCCCCATTTATCCTTTTTTGGGTGATAGTTGCCCAATATACCCCTCGTGCAAAAGGGTGGCCCAAAATACTTACTTAACACGTGATTTTCAGAGACATATCACTTGATGCGTCACTACTAGCAACGTATATGACATACACGCTATTTATAAGGGCGTATTATCTCAAAAACAGTCTAAGAAAATAATGTCATCTGAGTCAATACGCCAGACCGGATGCCGTATCAATGTGATACACTGTCACTTGATGCGTATCCACTTATTACGATGATAGGATAAGTGTGTATTGTCCATCCTCGTGTATTGGTTTAGTTTTTGTTGGTGGGTGTGGCATATCGTTGGGTGATGTCAAGGGAGGAGAGAGGGGTAAGTATGAAACTCAGGGGAGAGAGATGTATTGTATGTGTGAATTATTTTTTATGGTGGTGATATGTGAATGAAAAAGATCGATATTATGGTGTGTTGTATACTTACATAACTACAGATGTGTCTACATAACTACATAAACAGTCACACACATTGGGAGAGATGAGATTTAGGAATAAATAAAAATTGCAAGATTTGTTAATTTGCAAATACGTTGTTACAAGAGGCGTTTTATGTGGGTAAATAAGACCAACTTCGCGACAGTGGGCAGATCGGGCAAGACCTAAGTAGAAAATGGGTATTTTGGTTATTATCTCTTTTTCAGCTGAGTATTGATTGTCACTTAAAGTGTTAGCATATTTTTGCAAGAATTGTTGGACGATTCGTTATTCAGTTTACTACCTCAAAGAAACTCTTTTAATCTTAAAAAGGATGTCAACTACCTAAAAATAAATAAAATGAATAAATGAATACACCAAAATAATAATAATTCAAAAGTTGAGAGAAAAATAGAAAAATTTCTTAGGATCGCATCCACTATAATCAAACATAAAAACATAATAACAAATACGAAAGTAAGGAACACAACAATTTAACGTGGAAATCCCTTAAGGGAGGGTAAAACTATAAATCGTGGAAACCCTTTAAGGGAGGATAGAACCACAAATCCACTAAATATGAATGTATTACAAAATTGGAGTCGCTCGCTCACTCAACACTTTTGAATACAATCACCTCACCTTGATTATAAAAGCTCTCTCTTGTGTATCGCACACAACTCTCTAACTTTTGCAATTCACCAAAATCCCTACAAATATCTATATTTATAGGCATCACAAATATTCTAATCCTATTATATTTCAAATCCTATTTATGATAATTACCATTTTTTCTTATCTTGGATAAAAATCTTTCCACAATTAATATTCCTACAATAATAAGAATTATCTCAATTATCACAAATTAGAATTCTGTTCATAATAATATTTTTAACTTAATTAGAATTTCGGGTTGGATCCCAAAAAAATTAATAATAGTGGTGGGAAAACAAACAAATTGTATATATATATGGTTTGAAAACTAAAAAACGGTGGGAGACTTGAATGATTCCTTACAAAACCATCTGACATAAAACACACTCTTCTCTCCCCTGAAAAGTCATTCACTCTTCTCTCCTCTCTCATTTATTCACCCAATCAAACCATTCATGCTCTTTTTTTTTTTTATTTCAAAAACACTCATACAACTCCATTCTTTCGTTGCATGATCAATGTGTAAATACAACAATGTATAGTAACACAATCAAGAAAATGAAGAAACAAAGTTACATTTCAGTTCCTTCTCAACTCATCAACTCTCTTTCCTCTACTTCACTTCAATCTCTTCTTACTTCACCTAAAAAGTCTTCTACACCCTCCAAATTCACTCTTTTCAAGAACCCAAGATTTTATTTTTCTTTCATTTTTTTATATGGGATTCTTGAATTTTGCAAGATGTGGTATAATCTTGATCCTTTAGTGCCTTTTTCACCGTACCCCTGTTCTATTTCATCTGGGGTTTTGTTTTCTCATCAAGAATCATCTGTTTCAGAGGGGAGTTTTACTTCTCAACTTAATGTTAGGCCAAAAGTTGAAGAAAGTGATCAAGAAATAAGTGAGTTTTGGAAGAAAAATGATGGTTTGGGATATGGGTCATGTTTGGATTTTAGTAAAGATTATAAGAAAGAGAGTTCTAGAATTTTGAAGGATAGAAAGAATTATTTAGTTGTGGTTGTTGCTGGTGGGATTAATCAGCAGAGAAATCAGATTGTTGATGCTGTTGTTATTGCTAGGATTCTTGGAGCTGCTTTGGTTGTTCCTATTTTGCAAGTTAATGTTATCTGGGGAGATGAAAGGTTCGAAAATTTTCGAAAAAAGTGATTTTTGTTACTTTTTCTTTCTTAGATTTAATTAAGGTTTAAATCTTCTTAGTAAACCTTTCTCAATTTGGTCTGGAAAATTTGGAGAAATATGAACTACTGAGTGAAATTTCTTGGCCCATGATATCAGTTTATATATAGCAATAAAACATGTTTAATTGCCTATCACATTGTTATTCCTACTTTACTAAGAAAAAATATATTGATCATGTTAAGTTACTTGTAACGAAAAATAGTGTTATGATTTTTATACTATGTGTTTATGATTTTGTTTTTCTCCTGGTGCATTGAATTTTCTGATATATTGTTATCCTGTAGTCATGTTCAATTGCTTGTACTGGATACCAGTATGTGATTGTTATGATATATTTATAGTTTTTTTTATGTTTTTTGGCACAGTGAATTTTGTGATATTTTTGATTTGGAACACTTCAAAAGTGTTCTGGCTAATGATGTGAGAATTGTTACATCACTACCATCAACTCATTTAATGTCCAGGCCAGTTGAGGAAAAAAACACTCCCTTGCATGTTTCCCCTCAATGGATTCGTGCTCGCTATCTCCGACGAGTAAGCTACTTCCCATGTTCATAATGTTCTTGTTTTAAAATTTCTGGTTATGATGTATGTCTGGTGTTGAAGAAATTAGGAAATTAACCAAACTTAGGCGACTGTCTGCTTCAATTGTTTTATGAGGTTTAACAGCTGTATTTTCATTTTGTAAAATTTTTGTTTTTAGCTTCGTGAATGTTTGGTTGGTTATATTGATAATATCATATGGTATCAAACATATACCTAAGGTAGATTATATGTCGTGATTGACTAATTGTAGAAGATTATATCAAAGTTTGAAGCAAAAAAACAAGTTTTCACTTATATATGTTAGGACTGTGATTCCATATATATTTGGATCATTTTATAAAAGTTATTCAGTAAAGCATACTGGTTGCTGTATGGATGAAACATGGAACACTATTAGATCACTTGTTATTTGTGTATTTATTTATTTGCTAAGTGTGAGTTTTTTTAGATTAGACTTATTGAAAAAACCATTTTTTTTGTTGCAAGCTGCTGCAGCGTTTTGGTTGCATGATTTGTATTGGTTTTTGTAGATGAGAAGGGAAGGTGTTCTGCTATTACGCGGTCTTGATTCAAGACTTGCTAAGGATCTTCCTGGTGATCTCCAGAAACTTAGGTGCAAGGTAAAAAAAGGGTTTTTTCAGTTCTTGTATTTGAATTGGATCTATTTACAGTCTCACATAATATTAACAGTAGTTATGGAGGAGTTGACAAAGCAATTTAAGTAATAGATATATGTTACCTTAATACCTGACTCTTTGGAGACACACCAACTACTCAAAAGTAGTTTAATCATTCACCTACTTTGCTATATTTATTTGTTTTGTTAACAAGTTATTGCATCCTCTTTTCTTCTAATTGTTTTATTTAATTTTCAATAATTTTGTTGCTTATTCAGTTACGTACTACTCATCTTTTACAATGTTAATTTTTTTTCCCTGTCTGATTGATCTTTCAGGTGGCGTTTCACGCACTTAAGTTTGCACCATCAATTCTGCATCTCGGTAACAAGCTTACGGAGAGAATAAGAAGCAAGGGACCTTACCTTGCTCTTCATTTGCGCCTAGAGAGGGATGTATGGGTCAGAACAGGCTGTCTTCCTGGTTTAAGCCATGCTTATGATGAGATGATACGAGATGAAAGAAAGCAACATCCCAAGCTCTTAACCTCAAGATCAACTATGAGTTACCATGAAAGGAAGCTTGCTGGTCTCTGCCCCTTAAATGCCTTGGATGTCACCAGGTAAAACATTTTTCAAGCACTGTTTTTTTTTTCTTTAGTGGATTCCCATTTCCTGAACACTTTTTCTATAGCATTTCCAGTGAATGAGTTTACTTGATTTTTTGAAGATTGCTTATGGCCCTTGGCGCTCCCACAACTGCTCAGATCTTCTGGGCTGGAGGAACACCATTTGGCGGAAAGGAAGCGTTACTACCATTAACCAAAGAATTTCCACATCTATATAATAAAGAAGACCTTGCATTGCCTGGAGAGCTTGAGCCATTTGCAAAAAAAGCCTCCATGATGGCTGCTATTGACTACATAGTTTCTGAAAACAGCGAAGTTTTCATGCCTTCTCACGGTGGCAATATGGGCCATGCTATCCAGGTGATCCGCTTTTACCTAACAAAGTAGGAACATTTTGACTTTTATCTGAACTAACAGTTTGTTTGTAATACACTACAGGGAAGCAGGGCTTATGCAGGGCACAAGAAAACCATTATACCAAATAAGAGGCAAATGGTTCCCTTTTTTCTAAACTCTTCCATACCTGAAGAAGACTTCAGTAGGATCATAGTGGACTTGCACCGTGATTCCTTGGGACAGCCAAAGCTAAGAACATCTAGCAAAGCAGGGAGAGATGTTACAAAGTATCCTATTCCAGAGTGTATGTGTAACGATTCTCATAGGCATTCAACCTTGTGATAATGACTAGGAAAATTACTTCAAAAGATGAAATGTTTGTAAAGTCTCAGCAACATTTGTTGTTACAAATTCGCCATTTTGTATAGTTTTCCAGGTGGATTTACTCACACGTGCAGTATCATGGTTCTCGGATACCCTTGTGTATGACAGCTGTTTTCCATGATATTGGCAGTCTACACGAACATCAAGAATACAGAAATTTAATACATTTACAATAGAAGAAATATTGATTGTTTTTCTCTTCTGTCTTGGGCTTCTGTAGAAATTCAACTCTTAATTAAGCAATAATTTTGTGTTCAGCAAATTAAATATAATATAAAAAGACAGGGTAGTTTCTTAAACGAAGATAATGCTAATGCTTCTCAATAAGTAACCACAGTAACACTTAAAACAGTGGGAGTAAAAACGTGAAAAAAAAAATGACAACGTCATTGATACTCGGATGACCTGGTGAAAGACACCACCTCTTTACTCCCTGACTAAAATCCTTTGCAAGACATGTTTAATGAAAATGTTCGTGAATATACTGAACTCTTAATAATTTGAAACGCTAATGGCATAGAGAAGTAGAGAACATTTCTCTAATTACTCACAAAGCATCTTCTTACTGTGTAGTTGCAATAGCAATTCCAACTTTAAGTGCATCCGTGCAGGCCACTGCACAAAAATTGGCACATAAGTCACAATAATTCAGTGTGTTAAAGAAGCATAGAGCAATCACTATGTTGGAGGCCGCAGTAGGTAAAAACAATATGGAAATAAGAAATTAACTGAAAAGAATGTCGGATTACTTTAGGATGATTATAAAGGACTTGCAAAGCTACTGCTCTTGCAAATTTTTTATTTATGCTTTTAATTTTTCTGATACAATCTCATATTACATGATGCATGAATTTATACTTAAAAGGATTATTCTAGAGAATTGATCAAACTCCAGACTTTCAACATTTCACTGACTTTCTAGAATACATAATTATAAATGCTAGTCTGATTAGTTTCCAAGACGTGCTCCCAAATTCACTGAATCTCTTATAATTACAAATTAATTAACTTCTCAACACCCCCTCTTAATTTGTAATTTTCAAAAAATTTCTGAACTGATTCAGCTTGTCAGATGTGACTGCTTTTGTAAGAACATCAGCTGGCTGATCCAGAGTATGAGTGTACTTCAGGAGAATTTCATTACTACTGACCATGTCCCTGATGAAATGGTGACGAATCTCAATGTGCTTTGACCTTGCGTGGAACACGGGATTTTTTGTCATAGCAATAGCTGACATGTTATCGCACAAAATTACTGTTGGTTTTGAGATATCCTGTAACAAATTTGAAAGAATGCGTCGCAGCCATATAGCTTCACATGTTGCTTCACTTGATGCAACATATTCTGCCTCTGATGAAGATAATGCCACGCTTCTTTGTTTTCTTGAACTCCATGAAATTGGCTTGGATCCAAAACAGAAAATATAGCCAGATGTGCTTTTTCTATCGTCAAGACTTCCTGCCCAATCGCTATTCGTGTATCCAATGAGCTTAGAATTATCCTTTTTCACATACTTAATGCCATAATGTTAGGAATCTGCCTGATTCCCGGCGAATGCGGAAGCGATTTGGTAAATATGTGTGCTTAGATCCCACAAATATACTTGATAGTAATAAAGCAACAAACCAACAGTACAGTAAAAGAGACAAGAGATTTAACGTGGTTCGGCCCAGCCTACATCCACAAGAGTAACAACTTCACACTAGATAAAAGAGATTACAATATCCGGGTATCCGGCCCCTGAATTTTATACACAAATTCAGCCCTACGATACCTATTATGTATATCCCCAACTCACTGAAGTGTTTATCTCAAAACCTCCCCTATCATTGTTTCCCGACAACCTTTCCTTCTCTCCCTCTCCCAACCCGGATAGTGCCACACAACCTGATAGAAAGACCTCTACAGCGGGACCACCTCCGATGGCTGCAGTCAGACCAAAGTACCCTAAGGAATAGTTTAGGCACGAGGACCTTCTATCCCGACACTTCCTGAAAGCGGGCTAAACCGGCTTTCCTACTAGACGGACTATCTAGCAGCTATATAGAGAGAGAAGAGAGAATTTGGTGTAATAAGTAATGAAGGGGGAAGGGGGTATTTATAGGAGGTGGAAGTGTAGTAGGTGGGGGTTGGTGGAGGTGAGGTTGGTGGTGGTAGGTGAGGTTAGAAAGAAAGAAAAAAAAAACTTCTGCCTAACAATCTCCCCCTCTTTCCAAACTCACAGCTCTTCACTTGCACTCCATCCCTGCGCCCTGTTGGCACAACTCCAACTTTCCCTTGATCCGTATCATTTCCTACGACAAAACTCCCCCGAGTCCAAGACTCCAAACTATACCCTAGTTTGCACATTCATTCTCGAATGCCCATTTGCTATACGCACAAGTGTACCATTGACCTCTATTTGTCCAACTACATACATGTGAATCAATCTGTTGTATACACACATACTCACTTGATTCACGTCGGTCAATCCCATATGTAGTCCATCACACACGCAAGTGTGACCATCACCCACACAAGTGTGACCATCGATCTTTCATTTACTCCTCAACTGCATATCAAACAAATCAATCTGTTGCATGGTTCACTGCTCACTTGATTCGTGTTGATCGATGCCCATATGCAGCTGCAACACACCAACTACTCGTTGATGTCGTGGAAGCCCTTCGACCAAGCATCCATCCCAGCAGTCTTTGCACCATCGTCTAGACTGGAAGGCAATATAACCGCAGCAGTATCCTTCAAGTCAATCTTCCCTCGTGCACGAGATAACCAGATTTTTGAAGTTCCAGTACGTTCTGGCCACGTACTAATCAGACGATATATTCCCCCACGTAGCTCTCCCTTCATCCGAACCACACGGCCTCTTTTGATATTCATAGCTCCCCCTACTACAGAGCATCTGTAGCCTTCTGAAGCTAACCAACCGACAGATATTAGATTCTTCTTCAGCTTAGGCACATATCTTACCCCATTCAAGCTGCGAACTATTCCATCGAACATTTTGATTTTCACAATTCCAATCCCCTTGATCTCACAAGTAGATCCATCAGCCAAAGAAACTGTTTCATTCTTTGTATCTTGGAATTTGTCAAAATGCCCCCTCTCGGAACATACATGGTAAGATGACCCTGAGTCTAATATCCATTCTCTTGGGGAACTAGTGCCTCGATTGAAGATGGTGCAAACATCTTCACAATCGAGAGTAACCACAGCCAATGATGCATCTGGATCCTTCTTATTAAGCGGACAATTCGACCTAATATGACCCCACTCCTTGCAACCAAAGCACTGCATGCCCTTTTCACTGTATCTGGATTTACCCCTGCTATTGGTAGATCCTCTCACAGCACCCCTTCCTCTATTATTTTGGCTACGCAAAGCCAAAACTGTCATTCCGTCCTTGTCACCATCCTGGTTCTTCCTTCCAGCATTTGACAAAAGTGCTGACTGAACCTCTTCCATTTTTAACGTGTCCTTTCCGTACAAAATGGTTGTGACCAAATGATCGAATGACTCCGGAAGCGAAGTAAGAAGAATAAGGGCCTTATCTTCTTCCTCCAATTTTACATCAACCTTTTCAAGTTGATTAACAATACCATTAAACACATTCATGTGCTCAATAACATTGCCTTAAGCTGCCATCTTCAGCTTGTATAATTCGCGCTTCAGATTTAACTTTGTAGTCAAGTTCTTCCCGAGATACAATGTCTCCAACTTTGACCATAATTCCTTCGGCGTGCTTTCGTCAACAATATTATTGATAATATTATCTGCAATGCATAGTCTGATGGTACTCATGCATTGCGACTCAACATCCTCCCAATCTTCAGCGTTCATTATTGTTGGCTTTCCCTCCTTCCCCTTCAAAGCCCTTGCTAGCTTCTGTTGGGTTAGGATATCCTTTACCCTTCTCTGCCAAAGAGTAAAACTTCCTTTACCATCATATGGAGTCACATTGAATCCTCTAATACTTGTCATGATCTCCGTTTGTACACACAAACCAGTCCAAACAACTAAATCAATTGGCCAGGTAAGTGTAAGAAACAATGGGAGCACTTCCGTAAAAACGGCGCCTTATTAGACAACCACTTTTCTTAACGACTTTCCTTCGGCACCAATAATTTAGACACAACTAGCTCTGATGCCAACTGTTAGGAATCTGTCTGATTCCCGGCGAATGCGGAAGCGATTTGGTAAATATGTGTGCTTAGATCCCACAAATATACTTGATAGTAATAAAGCAACAAACCAACAGTACAGTAAAAGAGACAAGAGATTTAACGTGTTTCGGCCCAGCCTACATCCACAAGAGTAACAACTTCACACTAGATAAAAGAGATTACAATATCCGGGTATCCGGCCCCTGAATTTTATACACAAATTCAGCCCTACGATACCTATTATGTATATCCCCAACTCACTGAAGTGTTTATCTCAAAACCTCCCCTATCACTGTTTCCCGACAACCTTTCCTTCTCTCCCTCTCCCAACCCGGATAGTGCCACACAACCTGATAGAAAGACCTCTGCAGCGGGACCACCTCCGATGGCTGCAGTCAGACCAAAGTACCCTAAGGAATAGTTTAGGCACGAGGACCTTCTATCCCGACACTTCCTGAAAGCGGGCTAAACCGGCTTTCCTACTAGACGGACTATCTAGCAGCTATATAGAGAGAGAAGAGAGAATTTGGTGTAATAAGTAATGGAGGGGGAAGGGGGTATTTATAGGAGGTGGAAGTGTAGTAGGTGGGGGTTGGTGGAGGTGAGGTTGGTGGTGGTAGGTGAGGTTAGAAAGAAAGAAAAAAAAACTTCTGCCTAACACATAATTCTTAGTACCTTGTAGATACCTTAGAATTCTCTTTGCTGCAGCAAAATGAAGTTTGCTTGGTTCATTCATGTATCTCGATACCATGCTAACAGAATGTATTAAATCTGGTCTTGTGTTTGTCAAATATATCGGAGAACCAACAAGATTCCGATATATTTTTTGATCAAATTTTTGTGCTTCATCATCCTGCTGCAATTTCTCATTAACTGCCATATGTGTCGCAACTGGTTTGCAATTCTCCATGTGAAATCTTTTTAACAAGTCCAGAATATACTTCTCTTGAGAGATAAAAATCTCCCCTTTGGATTGTTTCACTTGTATGCCAAGAAAATATTTCATGATTCCAAGATCAGTTATCTCATATTCTTTCATCATAGCCTCCTTAAAGTCATCCAGCATTTGATCATTAGTTCCCATGTAGATAAGGTCAACATATAAACAAACAATCATAAAATCAGTACTCTCTTTCTTGATATAAAGTGATGGTTCAGATGGACATTTTAGGAACTTATTTCTTTGGAAATAAGAATTGATTTTGTTGTTCCAAGCTTGGGGGGCCTGCTTTAATCTGTATAACGCCTTGCGAAGACGATAAACATAATCTTCTTTTCCTTTAACAACGTAGCCTTGAGGCTGCTCAACGTATATTTCTTCTTCTAAGTCTCCGTTGAGAAATGCCGACTTTACATCGAGCTGATATACCTTTAGTTCCAATTGCGCAGCTAAAGCCAACACCAGCCTTATGGTTTTCATGCGAACAACTGGTGTGAAAGTTTTGTTAAAATTTATCCCAGATTGTTGTGAATAACCTTTGGCGACAAGACGTGCTTTATGTTTTTGTACGCTATCATCCTCATTGAATTTCGTTTTGTAAACCCATTTAACTCCAATTATATCTTTTTCTTTGGGACGTTCCACCAAGTCCCAAGTGTGATTTTTCTCGATCATTTTTATTTCTTCATCCATTGCCTTTCGCCAAGATTTTTCTTCTAAAGCTTCCTCAAAACTTTGAGGTTCAGCTGAAAGTAAGGCCATGTTGCAGTTCTGATATATATCATCCAAAGATCGAGTCTTGCGTGGTGGAAATTCTGAGTATGCATCCACATCTTCGGGTCGAATACTGGTTCCTTCACTTTCTTGAGTTTCTCGTGCATTTTGTTGCGTAGATAATGGCTCAATGTAGTCAATTTTTGGAGAATAACTGGCTGACTCTTCCTCCCATTTCCATTATGCCAATTCATCAAAAATAACATCTCTGGAGACCACAAGCTGATTGTTTTTAGGATTAATCAATCTGAATCCCTTCGATTCATCACTATAACCAACAAATATAAATTTTTTTCCTTTCTTTTTAAATTTATCTCTATTTCCTGAAGTAATTAGACTATACGCAACACATCCAAAAACTTTCAAATGACTTACATCTGGTTTCGTTTTGTACCATGCTTTGTATGGTGTTTTGTTGCGGACTGCCTTGGTAGGAGATCGATTGAGAATATAAACAGAAGCATTAACAGCTTCAGCCCACAAATTGTTTGAAAGACTTTTTCCTTTTAACATGCTTCGTGCCATCTCCACAATGGTTCTATTTTTCCTTTCTGGGATCCCATTTTGTAGGGGAGTATGTCGAACCGTGAGTTGCCTTTTGATCCCATTCTCCTTGCAATACTTGAGAAATGGTTGATAAATGAACTCTCCTCTTCGATCAGTTCTTAGCATCTTCAATTGACGTTTGCTTTGTCTTTCTACAAGAGCTTAAAATTGTAGAAAACATGAAAAAGCTTCTAATTTTTTTTGAAGAAAATAGATCCAAATCATCCTGGTATAATCATCAATAAAGAGTAAAAAATATCTGTTGTTACTCAATGATGGTGTGCGAGTTGGTCCACAAATATCTGCATGAACAAGCTCAAGTGGAGCACTTGCTCTCCAAGCTGTCTTTGGAAAAGGAAAACGATGCATTTTTCCATATATGGATCTTTCGCAATTTCTGGTTTCTCTTTTAATTTGTGGAAGTCCAGCAACCATATTCTTATGCTTCAGAAGTTACGATAAGAAAGTCCAGCAACCATATTCTCTTTTAATTTCTGACTTGAATACATGTTAACTCTTTTTTCATGAGCTTCAAGAGATCCCATGAGTTCGTGGAGAGAAAGTTGTGACAAATCCTTTGTCTCTTCAATGACTGCTACTATGTGCTCAAATTTCTGCGGTAGGCTTCTAAGAACTTTCTCAACAATTTTCTTTTGTGGGATGGTGTCCCCATAACTCTTTATCTGATTAATAATTTCAGCAACTCTTGATGAAAAGTCTTTAACAAGATCTGAATCTTTCATTGTCAAATTTTCAAATTTTCTCCACAAGTTTTGTAACTTAATGGAGATAATTTTTTCTGAACCTTGGAATTCATTCTTCAAGATTTTCCATGCATCCTGAGCCTTTTTTACTCCGAAATTCTGGGGTATATGGATTTACTTACTCCTTGTTGATTGATCATCAATGCGGTGGCATTTTTCTTGACATTCTTCTTGTATTCGTCTTGATCTTTAGCTGTCCAGGTTGCTTCTGTAGCTTTGGGTGGTTCTGCAAAACCATCTTCAATAATCTCCCATAAATCTTTTGAGACAAGATTGTTTCCATCTGTGAACTCCAGTAGTCATAGTGTTCTCCACTGAAAATTGGAATCTGACTTTGTGAGTATGTGAAGAAAGTGATCTGACTTGAACCTTGCTCTGATGCCATATTTGTTGGAGGCAGTAGTAGATAAAAACAATATGGAAATAAGAAATTAACTGAAAAGAATATTGGATTACTTTAGGATGATTAAAAAGGACTTGCAAAGCTACTGCTCTTGCAAATTTTTTATTTATGCTTTTAATTTTTCCGATACAATTTCATATTACATGATGCATGAATTTATACTTAAAAGGATTATTCTAGAGAGTTGATCAAACTCCAGACTTTCAACATTCCACTGACTTTCTAGAATACATAATTATAAATGCTAGTCTAATTAGTTTCCAAGACCTGCTCCCAAATTCAATAAATCTTTTATAATTACAAATTAATTAACTTCTCAACACACTCAAGGGCTGAGGGTACAATTTGTCGCTCTTGGTCATTCCTGTTAGTCCCGTTCTTAGACATTTCTACAGTAGAAGAGCAAGCAAAAATATATTAAGAATTATGAGAAATAGAGTGAAGATGGTGTAACTCTCAGATAAAGTAGCTGCTAAATTTATACCATAATTTTTTTTTTGTTTTAAGCATTTGACAATTTAAACTGCATTATATCATCGGGACTTATGGGGACTAAAGCCTTATTTCTTATAGAGATTACAAAGGAGAAGAATGGATACTGGTCAAGGTAATAATTTGATTCTTTTACAGGAGTAATATACAAAAATTTACCTGTATCACAAAGAACTATACATATTCATTAATTTAATAGGGTAGTTTGATGAACCTTTCAACACTCGGTGAATCCTGCAATATGCACCGCTAATAAGGTATAGTATTCTTATCTTTGTGTGTGTGTGTAAATTTGTCCGCTTAAAACACTCCTTAGCAAGCTACCCTACTCATTTGTCACATTTTTTTTTGACTCTCTTTCTCCTTCCATTTTTGAAATGGAAGGTGTTATAGGGAGAATGTTGTATAAAAATATTTTGAAGGTTGCTGGATTTACGGAGTAAAATACGGATATTCTGTTAAGAACACGAAGAATACTGAGGAGATTTGTAACTGTTTGTGGCTGATCTTGTTTGTTGATATTTCAGGGGTGAACTGTTTCTCAAAAATAACACGATGCCTATGTACCCTATTTATCGGGATCAAGCCATACGTAGTTCTCTTGGAGAAGAAGTTATTTAGACGGGTTAGGGTTTCTATGGGCTCGACTTGACCCAAATCCACTAGACGTCTTCTTGGGCTGATATATTTTACCCATTTTTCCTGCTCATGACTCACGACCCATTAAAGGTTGCCTATGGAAAGCATAATGCTTAAATCAACCAGCCTCGCTGATGAGGTGAATGGAGAAACTGAGTGGCCTCGCATGCGGCCTCGCTGGGCTAGTCATGCGAGGTGGTCCACGCTGTACGGAGATGATCACGCTCACGCGACCTCGCTGGGCCTGACCGTAAGCCGTCACAATAAATATATTCTAGGCCTTGCTGGACCTCTAGGCCTCGCTGGACCTTGTAGACTGCGACCCTTTAGGGATCGTTGGCGAGCTCAATCAGTGGTTTGATAACTCATTAAATTGATTCCTGATGGTGGACTTTAATGACCCATTATTCATTTCCAGGCCCATTAGGAGTGATGTATCATTATTCCATCCCACTAAGCCTGTTTAGGACTTATGCCGAATTCGGACGGAATAAGGATAAAAGCAAGATAAGAAATTTGACGTTCATAAGAAATCAAGACGGTTATTTCGACAAGGCTTCAGAGATAAAGGACTAAATTATGTAATTATGAGATCTTTTGGTTAAAAGAGTTATAAGGCCTAGTGTGTCCCTGTAGGGAGCACCAGTGTTGTTTGTTAAGGAGAAGGGTGGAAGCATGAGATTATGTATTGATTATAGAGAGCTTAACAAGTTGACCATTAGGAATAAGTATCCACTATAAAGGATAGATGACTTGTATGACCAATTGAAAGGAGCTGCTTATTTTTCATAGATCGATTGGAGATCAGGATATAACCAGTTGAAGATTAAGCTCGAAGATGTTTCCAAGACTGCTTTTCGCACAAGATATGGACATTAAGAGTTTTTAGTAATGGCTTTTGGATTAACGAATGCGCCAGCGGTGTTTATGGATTTAATGAATCGAGTATTCAAGAAGTATTTGGACAAGTTCGTGATTGTATTTATTGATGACATCCTAATATACTCAAGGTCTCCCGAAGGGCATGCCGAGCACCTGAGGATCGCATTGGAGACCTTAAAGAAGGAGAGGTTGTATACCAAGTTTTCTAAATGTGAGTTTTGGATGGAAGAATTTAAATTTTTAGGACATGTTATTAGCCGAGAAGGAATCAGAGTGGATACCGCAAAGATTTAAGTCGTAGTAAATTGGAGTAGACCAAGGACTCCTACTGAAGTGAAAAGTTTTCTAGGATTGGCTGGTTATTACCGGAGAATTATTCAAGATTTCTCGAAGATAGCCACACCTTTGACTAAATTGATTATGAAGAATGAGAAGTTCATTTTGGAGTGATAAGTGTGAAGAGAGTTTTCAAGAGTTGAAGAAGAGATTGGTTTTAGCACCAGTGTTAGTGTTACCAAATGATCAAGGAAATTTTGTTATCTATAGTAATGCTTCACATAAAGGATTAGGATGCGTTTTGATGCAACATGAAAATGTTATCGCATATGCTTCGAGAAAATTTAAATCCCATGAACAGAAGTATCCGACATACGATTTGGAGTTAGCTATGACATAGAAATACGACATCATTTTCTTCGTGATTATGTCAATAAAGGTGATATTATTATGGCTCATGCTGACACGGAAAATAATGTTGCCGATATATTCACGAAACCGTTGCATTCCGAAAGATTTGCTAAATTGCGATTACTCTTAGGAATGTTGGAATGTCCAAATAATTAAATATAGGTTTTCTCTATATTTAATTATAATTAAAATTGAAATATAAATCGTGTGATTTTCTAGTCAACGTACTCAAGCTTATTGTGTGAGAGGATTTTCTTGAGACCTCGGTACTCGAAAATTCAGATTTCTCTGCAATAATTTTTTTAAAAAATAAATATTAATATGTTTTGTCTATGTTTTGGATAAAAACCATATTGAAATATTTCAATACGAATAAAATTTAATTGGTTTTAATTTTTGCATGGCCTTGAAATGATGTTGTTTCAAAACTCGGAGCAAAAATATAAAAACTAATTAAATATATGATCTTAAATTTTAGAATTCATTTTTAAAATTTGGATCAAATTTCTATCTCTCTAGGAATTATTTTTATGTGATTTTTGCATTTATATATCATTATTTACAGATTTTTGATATATTATAAAATCACTAAAATGATTTTAGGAGATTAAATTGATTATTCAGCAAAATCAGTTTTTATTCGGATTAAATCTGGCTATTGATCTCTAGTTTGATTAATCTCAGCCATTTATTTTAGGTCATATTTAATCTACAGTGTATCATTTTTAATCACAATGTTGTACGTCCTCTTTTACATATCTCTCTCTCTCTCTCTCTCTCTCTCTCTCTCTCTCTCTCTCTCTCTCTCTCTCTCTCTCTCTCTCTCTCTCTCTCTCTCTAAATCCTACCGGCGATTTGCCGATTCTGGTCGAGTCCGACATCATCTGTTAAAATGAATCACATATTCGTGATCCTCTCTTCAAAATACACAACCCTACGGTCTCAGTTTTCATCCGATGATCTGATTTTAAATACTCACAAACCCTAAAATTGCCTTTTGGTTTTCTGCATCAATTCAATAGCTTTTCGATTGATTCGTGGTTGATTTGTGTTATTTATGATGTTCTAAACATCATATCTTGAAAGCCCTTTGATTGGTTTCAATTTTCTTTGAAACCCTAGTTCTCAATTTTTGTTAATTGATTGTGTTTTATGAACGATTTAACGTTTTTGTGTAGTGTTTCAGATTACTCAAGATGATTTGTGATGATTACAAGGAGTTTTGACACTAACTCGGTACTGACTCAGTGAGTCCGGTGACTCGATTGGACGATTCTCAGTTTCGTAAAGTGGTCTGCTTGTTTTATTGCCTTGTTTAATTGATTTTGTTGGATGCGCTATGTGTATGACCACCATAGCTAAGGTGCACACAATCTAATCTTGTATTACGAAGTGTGATTTATGTGTGATTAATGATTATGAGAGTAAGACATTGAGTCTTCTGCATTTTTTGAGATGAGTCGAGTCTTATTGAGTCTTGTTGTGTTTGTATGAATCATTATTATATGTTGATTGTTTACACAATTGTCTGCATTTGAGTGTAGTGATTTTGCCTTGATACAGTCTTTGTTGATTAATTCTTGCTTATCTGTATGCTTTAGTTTTTTTTTCTAAGTTCACTTACTCTATTATGTGTATAATGTCATATGTCCTTGATTCTAAGATAGTTTGTAAGTCTATATGTGACTACTTGTATCTGCATTGCCTTGTTAAATGATTCTTGTGTCTTATAAGGTTGAAAGGTGTTCACCTTGCTGGAAATGAATGTGTTAAGATTGTTCTTGGTTGATATTTGTTGTGTATGAGTATGAAATGGTAGAGAGAAATGGTAGAGATATATTACTCTTGGGTATTGGAACATCAGACTTTTACTTAGATATCTTGTGTATCTCTGTAATGAGCTTCTAGAACTCTAATTTTTTTTTAAATTCTTGAGTTTATCTTTGTGCATTGTGCCTTATCCGTTTAAGTGATGTCTATCTAGACAGTCTATTTGGTTCAGTGTTGCATTGTATGGTCACTTAGATATTTTCTATTCTAATTGATTTTGAACTAAGCTTCTAGAAGTTCAATTCTTTGCTCAGATTTTTATGTAATATATGTATACATTGCTTGTATAATCTGTGCACAACAGCATGCTTGAGATTTGGATTGATTTTAATTGTACAACTTTATGGAGTTGATATGACTTTCTTTGCTTAAGTTAATATTAGTCTTGAACAAATATTTTCTCTTTGCTGCATGGTTCAACTTTGCATTAAATGTGATTACTGTTTTAAGAAATGGTTTCTATTTTTACCACCTTATCTATGCTGGTATTTGGTAGTTGTCCTTATTGTTAGTTGTGATTTGCAGCTTTACAATATGACATATTGATTTGATATCAGTACTTTTCTGAAATTCTGTGTACTTTCTGTGTACTATTTAGTCCTTTTTCTGATAATTCAGTACTACTTCAGTATTAGGTTGTACTGTGCATTACTGTTCACTATTAGATATCTGTGTTTGTTTGTGTATTTAAGAGTGTGCTCACTGCTGTGTTTACTTCATTTTTGTTGTGTTCATTTACTTCTTACTTGCTATAAATATACACACATTTGCACAGCATGTCTCACACACCAGTTGACACCACCCTTAACTTGTTTTCACCTCCTTCACATTCTGATAACCCTAGAAACAAGAAACACAAAAAGCCCAAACACAACTCTCCAATGTTTATCTCTAGTGATGCCCAAAATAAGTTTGTTAGAAGTAAGTTGCAATCGGGTAAGATTGTTCAACTGGCTAGAGAGTCTGAACTTTATGGTCTGTTTGTTCATGCTAAGTGAAACCCTTTGTTAGTCAGTCCCACTAAGAGAGTTCTACCAAACTTGTTGGCGGAGTTTTTCTGCAACATGGGGGTAGGGAGTGGAGTTGGTGGAGTGTCCTACCTGACTTCTGTGATTAATGGGAAGCCCATTTTCCTTGATCATGTGTTGTTGGGAAAGATACTTAAGCTAGATCCTAAGGTTTTGTCTTTGAGTCCAGTTGATGTGACTAAGACTTACACTTTTAACCCTCATGAACTAAGGTTGTTTATCTCTATTTTCTATGGAGTTGAAGTCCCTTCAAATGTCTTTAACACTGATAGGGGTATTGACTCTAAGCATTTCACTCCTTTCTACCAAACCCTAGCTGAAATCATTAGGGTGAATATCTTTCCTTCTCAAACTGCTGGCATGTTAACTCGAATAACTTGTAGAAGGGGGGTTGAATACAAATTAAATAATTCTGTCTAATTTTTTCTTTAGTAAATAACAATGACAAACGAATAACTCAAAACTTGTTCGTATTAATAAGATCAAATACAAACTCTACCAAAGGTGTACAAATACCTTTAGCAGCTGTTCTCAATACAAATCTCTCTCTGTTTGTTCACTCGTATACTCACGATGATCACAAATCTCACCCATATTACAATGTTATAGAGAGAGTATTTATAATGCTACCTATCAACTAATAACATAAAGTAATGATTAATACATGGTAATGTTCTGCCGTCTAGTTGATAGTTTCCACTGATAGTCGATTCCTTTCTTCATGCACACTTCTTTCCATCTTCTGAATATCAGATCCTATAGAGTAGCACTTTCCAATTCTGCAGCTTCAGTCTGGGTCTGTCATAGTCCCTGGGAACTCGTAGTCTGTGACTCTAGTCTCTGACTGAGTACTGTTCACAGTTCTGCAAATCTTGGATAACTGATTCATCCTTAATCAAATGCTAAACCCTTTATAAGATCAGGGTATTACAAGAAGTGTAATGTAATTCTATTCTACACATCACAACTCATGAATTATTCCTAGCAATCTCCCCCTATTTATGCTTTACAAACTGAAGCATAAATCTGAGTTGTTGATGTCAAAACCTCTAACAATGCAACCAGAATTGAATATATACAAATCTATTATTTACATGAAGTTGAGTCACACAAGTACCTCAGATACTCAATCTTCCTTAATTCTTCTGAACTGTGGGTTATCTCTGAGAAATTCATTAAGTAGAGAATCTTCAGTTTTAGCTAAGACTTCACCAACACTCTGCTTCAGATCTAACATGTCACCATTATCAGTAATGATTTGATAATGTAGAGCTCTCAGCTTATCTGGCCTATATCTGAATTGATCAAGATTTTGAATAGAAACAGAATCATACTTTCCTTCCATAGCTTGATAATAGACAAATTATCCACCATCATCAACATTGATTTCAAATGATTTCAATTCAATCTCTTTGTCTTTACCATCATCATCAACATAATATAGCTTGAAAGGTGGTACATTCTCCTTCTTTGCTCCATACAATCTCTTCAAAGCTTTATCAATCTCATCAGTCCAGTGCATAAGTGATGTATTATAATTCTGAGTAACTTCAGCATTTTTGTGTAACAAGAATCGAACATAAGCTAACTCTTCCTCTTTTCTATGATATAAGAATGTAGATAAATTCATCCATTTCACTCTACCATTAGACAAGAAGTATAACAGAAAAACTTCTTTCTCTTCTTTGTCAACTAACCCTCTTCTTGATTCATACTCTTGATATGTCTTCATTCTATGAACAAGAAATGCAGAAATCAACCTGTTAAGATGTTTCTAAGTCAGCTTTTCACCAACCATGTCCAAAAGTGAATGAGGATCAGCTGGTAACTTTGGAATATCTGTGGTATGTTTATTCATCGAACTATGACCAAGTCCACTCCTTTTTCGAGGAATTAGAGATTGTAAATTTTGACTCATGGTCCAGTAAGATGGTTCCTTAACTGTTAAATGAACCTGTTTGTTTACACCAAAAAGATTAGATTGAACATTTTGTGACTTCATCACCTCCTCATGTGTAAATCCCACATTCTTCAAATTAATAGTAGTCCCTGACACTACATCTTTCACAACTTGTTCCTGTAGAAGAATTGATGCAGTACCCGGTACTTGAAGAGTTTTAGCTTTCTTTGTTACAGACTCTGACTGGTTAGAAACTTTCTTCCCTTTAGATCATGAAAGAATAGATCTACTAGCTTCAGTGCCTGTACCTATCTTACCTTTTCCTTTTCCAACATTCGAACCACCACTGCCACCATCATCACCCTTGTCTTTCCTATCAGAACTGTCCTTAGTAGCATCAACCTTGCAAGAATCTCTGATGACTATTCCTGTTTGCCTCCTCTTAATTGTTTTCATCTCCCCCTTTTTGACATCAGCAACAGTGCCTCCAAGAGTTTCAGTAAGAGAACAAATAAGATTCATTAAAATAGCCTAATTTTCCATGATAGTGGCTTGGTTGTCTTCCAACATTTGAAGTCTGTGATGAACATCTGTTTGAGATTGTTGAACATTCTCAAGAATTTTCTTGTGTGAATACAAATGAGCATCAATATTGGAAGTAGTAATATTCATAGCATCATTGGTAGCCTGAATTTCAGTATCAATACATGCAACCTGAGTAGCAAGACTTTGAACAGACCGGTTCACAGAAGAAAAATCAGCATCCGAAATATGATGAGAATCGGCACTAAGCTCACTTGCATAATTAAATTCTGCAATTTCCTTGGCATGAGCTAAAGCTATAGGATCTGAAACTGCATCTGGATAGATACCATATTTATTAAAGAATGCCCGTTTGTCCTTGGCCCTTATATTCTCAATCTTTCCAATGTGCTTGATAAGTGTGAAAGAATCAGGATCAGTAGTGAAAAACTTGATCCCAGAAATCAAAAGATGGTTCTTTCCTTGTAATCTCTCCCTCACTATGGGGTTGGTCACCCATACTCTAATTCTCACTGTGACTTACTAAAGTCAACACTCTTTTACCTCTCCTTTTTCCTGGTCAGGAGCCAGCCTCTCTACATGTGGATCTATGTCCATATTTTCAAGTATTTCACTCAAATTTGGAAAAGTGCTCTCATGACCTACAGAAAATAGGGTTTAGGAGAAGTTGTTATACCTGAACTCACATGGTGAGAGGGTTCCTCATTTGGCAAGGAGCTTGAGGTTTTCTCCATGGAGTGAGCAACTATAGTCTCTGAACCCTCACAATCATCTACTATCTTTTCAGAGACTAGAGGCTTCAGTATACCACTTTCAGGGTCTACACTAGACTCTGATGCCTTCAGTATGACTTCATTAGGCATCACAATTTATGCGTCACCGTCTTTAAGTGTTGTTTGTTGTGACACACCCTCAAGGTGGATAGACTCTGACTGAACAAAATTTGTTTGATCTTCATGAAAATCAATCAAAGTCATTCCTCCCATATCATTGGGTATCTCACTTGCAGTTTCAGTCATCACAGAAGACCTTTCAGCATCAGCCATCACTGTTCCTGAGTCATCCAACCTCTGACTAGATGGTTCTTCTATTGCAGTGACTGTGATCTGATCGGTCCTACTATCCACCACTGGTGTAATAATATCTTCTGTTAACTGCTTTTCTCTAAGTACTACCTCTATTTGTTCACCTAATGCTGGAGCATCTTCAACAATGTAGTCTTTATGAAAAAGATATGTGTGAAGTGATTGAAGTGCACCATGCTTAGAAAGTCCAAACTTCTTTCTCCTCTGATTGATTGATAGAAATACATCTTCATAAGATCAAGTCTTTGATATAGAATTCCATATTCTTCAGGATGAGAAAGTTTTGGTACTCTTTCAATCAAAAAGTCTAGAACAGGCCTGGAAAGATTAACTTTAATAGAAATTACATTCATAGCCAGCCTGTGTGTCAATGTGGTTTCCCAACGTGAATCAATATCAAGGCCTCTCTTGTCAGATTTTGACTTGGATACAGCTTTAGTTGTAGAGACCTGCAAGATTTTAGTTGGACTAGACTCTGTGTGTGTAGGTGACAAATGAATCTTTCTCCTTATTCTCATGGTATAGTGAGCAATAGATTTATCTTGAGAAGACTCAAGAGGTGCAGACTCAGTAGTGATCTTGGGTTGAGATCGTTTTTCAATAGACACAGCCTTTTGGAAGACTGTACCTAGTAACTGTTTTCCTTTTTTAAGAACTATAGTCTTTTATGAGACTGTAGCTTGGCTGTTACTTGGTCCTTCACCTCTTTCTCCTAGTTTAGAGAGTTGAATTGCAGCCCTCAAATCTGCCCTCTCAGCAAGAGGTATATTATCATCATCTTCACTAGAACAACTAGAACTAGGAGCTACATATCTTCTCTTCCTTACAACTGATGCCTTTTGAGAAACATCAGAGGTTGATTTCTTTGAAACAATAGGTTGAGGTTCAAGAGTTGATTCTAGAATTGTTTCAGAGACCGTGGAGTGTTGGGTTACTTGGGTAGACACAGGGAGGTCCTCCACCAATTGAGGTTCCTGAGTCATTTCACCATTAAAGAAAGAAGAATTATGGAGAGTAGGAAGATGAGTTCTGAGAAGTACCTGTACATGTTGAGGATAACACATTGTATGTATCTCATCTGAATTCTTCTCACTGTCCCTCTTTGTAATATCAGAGAAAATTCTCTTTTGCTGTATATAAGAAGGAACACAATGTTGTCCCCAAACCTGGTATTAGCATTAGGAATAAAATGGTTAATTAATAACTGCATAAATCTATGATAATAAACCATCTTCCTTCCATGATCTCTTGACCCAAGTTTGATACTCATCTGATTTAAGATAATGTGACCAATGTTAATTACTCTGTTATAAAGCAAACTATATCCAATGTGAGAAGTAACAGAAGTAATTTGTTCAAAAGAACTACATTTACCAGTAAAGCATTTATGTTAGGTCCACTATGATTGTAGAAGGGGGGTTGAATACAATCTATATCAATTTCTCAAAATTTATTCGTTAAATAATTTTCACTTAAACGAATATTTTGTGAGGAATAAATTGACACAGATTTCAAGTTGAATATAACTATATATTAACTTGATGTGGTGTTACAAAATCAATCCAAACTATTATCAAGTGTTTAATAACTAATTAGAAAATTCGACATGAACTTTTCTAATTTAGTTAATAAATCTCAAGATAAGTATTAGGAAACTTAATTCGCTAGTAATACAAGAATCACAAGTAGACAAATTCTGTCGGATAGAATATTACAAAGATGATGAACTTGAATTTATGTGAATTAATTTGTTCTTGGTGTTCTTGATATTTTAGAGAGAAAGCTGCTGTGTATTTCCTGGATTTCTGCTGTGTTCTGTTCTATGTTTCATTCTGCTGCTTCTGCTGTGTTATATAGGTCTGTACTCATTAGATATGACTTTTAAACTGCTTCAAGACCTATTAAATCAGCTGTCAGCATGACTTAATCTTGCTCCAAGACATAATTAAACCTTAGATATGACTTATTTTCTGTCGGTATGACTTAGAAAATGTGTCGGTATGACTTAATCTTCAACAGTGTGGTCGGTTTGACCTAAACACTTTTGTCGGTATGACCTAACACCTTTCCAGAAATATCTTGCTTCGGTATGACTTAATTCCCTCGGTATGACCTAGCAGCTTTGAGGTCGGTAAGACATAATTCCTTGCAGCAGCTCGGTATTACTTAAATCTTCTGCTCGGTATGACTTAGACTTAAGTCATGTCGGTATGACTTAACTTAAGTCATACCGAACCAAACTCAGTCAAGACATAATCTATTCAGCATTTAATTAAGTCATATTGATCCTTTTAATTAATTAATGATTAACTAATTCATGATTAATTGATACAATAATTAACTTAATAAATAAATTAATGCTATTAGAATTAATTCATTTAATTAAATCAATTAAATGATTTATATCAATTACAAATGAATTAAATTAAATCAATAACTAATTAATTTAATTCTCCCAAACCACGGAAAATAATAAAGAATTACTGACTTATGTTGACGTACGATGTACTGTCTGGTTCATGAACGACTAACTTCAATGATGCTTCTTCACTTTTGACTTTAAGCTGTGGTTTATTTCTTCTCTCAATTTTCTTGTACTTTGATTGATTTTCAATCTATCACTCGAAAAATCTCTGTCACTGTAAATGAATCCATTCACTTCAATGTTATACTGAGGCTTGATCAGATACCTGATACGTTTTCCAGTGTGAAACATCAAAACTATAGATTGACTTCCTTCTTTCTTCTGACAGATATTGCTTCCTGAGATTCCTGTGACAGATCATACGGATATTTACTTATTACAATTTGGTTTAAGTTGATTAGGATCCTCGAACTACAAATAGGCTGATTCATATGCCTTTCAATCTCCCCCTATTTGTTTGTTAGACAATAACAACCAAATACCTAGAGGATACCTCAACTAATTCAACTTAACCAAATGAAAGATAAACTATTAAATGTAAAGCAAATATCAAACAGTTCTGGTTTATATTAAACATTTCCAGATTCAAACAAAATGATAAATACAAGATAGATGATCCTTTAGCCTGATCATATCTAATAATACATGTAGAGCTGTTCTTCAATTACTGTCTTCTCGTCTAAATTCTCCTTCTTCTGGCTCATCTGTGACTTGAAGTTTCTTGTGCAAATCAGAGTCAACAAGACGCTCTCTTCTTGATGACAATCCTTGAGGAAAGATTAAAGGAATTCCAAGCTTCTTTCTCAGTTCACCTTGAAATTTCTTGTAATCTTTTATATTTGTTTGTGCATAGGATCGAATGTGATCTGCAGCTATTACCTTTTCTTCAGTCAAGAATCCATGATTTCTGAGAGCAGATTCAGCATATACCAAGTGTTTTGCATGATGTTCATATAACTCATCTGTCTGAAGATTGATTGAATGAAATACCTCTCCCTTAAGAAATTTTACTTGTGGAGGATCTTTAATCACTTCTGGTCCAGCTCTTTCAGCAAATTCTTTGAACTTTTCATGTAGCAAAACACCTAGCTCAGACGATGTTCTCACCTTAGGTCTAAGTACCAAAATCTCTGTCAGCGATCTGTCATAAAAGAACTGAATAGATACTCTGAAAGTTCCAACATTATGACAATCCACAAATATTACCAGCTCATCAGATTTGGGATCAAATGTAGTAGTTATCCTGATGACTTCTACCTTTAAGGCCCTTATATACATATCATGAATTGGATTTGCCAGTTTGAATTCCTTGAGAATTTCTCCAAGACGACGATCTTCATTATCAGAACTCTGAGGTGAATCAATTGCTTTTTGAGCACGTTCCCATTTGTCACCGCTCTTGAGTCTGATATATGTCTTTCTCTTCTCAACATTTATAGCATGTAATCGTTGTAGTGCTTGCTGTTCAGCTTTCTAAAGCTCTTCATTTCGTGCAATTTGCTCTAATGACTTTTGAAGCTTTTCTTCTCTCATCATCAAATTAGCTTCCCTCTGAGCAAATAACTCTTCAGATTCTTTCTTTGTTTGTTGAGCTTCATATTCAGATGTCACTGGTTCTTCTCCTTCCCAGTGACTTAAATCTGGTTCAGGTAATTTCTCACCTTCATCAGAAAAATCAAAGTCATCAAAAACATCAAAATTATCCTGTACACCCGTGTAGTAATATTTTGTGTCTTTGACTTGATCATCTACAACAGCTTTCTTCTTCCCCTTATTCCTCCTGTCTTCACTGTCTGTATCAGATTAATCTCCTTTTCCCCTTGTGATTTCTGTGCCTGTTGTGATTTCTCCCCCTTAGTTGAGGAATCCTCTACAGATTTACCAGTTGCACCTGCTCCAGGATCTCGCTCATCATCATCACCACCTATTCTTGCAAAGAATTCTCTTTCTTCAATTGTTGGTGTGCGATTTTGACTTATCAGATTAAAAAAATGCCTTAATCCTTTAGCTTGATGTGCATTTTACTTCTCAATTTGATCTAGTCGAAAATTAGTAGAACGCTGACTTTCATGTACTTCTTCCTGTAGATTGTCAACCTTGTTGGAGATTTCAGCAATTATTTTATCTTGTGCCACAGTGACCTCACCAGAATCATCAAGAGTTTTTTCATAAGAAAGTTCGAGTGTGTTGATTTTATTAGTGAAGAATGTCTTCAAGTTGTTGATGTCTCCTTTTATCGAAGTAAGCTGATTATCAACAGAGGTGGATGGAGAAGACTGTTTATCCACTTGTGCTCGAAGTAGTCTAGCTTCAGCTTTACTTGATTCCAGTTCCCTTTCCAGATTTTGTATCTTTTGTAACAATGAGAGAGTGTATGTGTCTGTGTGTGCACTCACATGAGTTTCACTCTGAATTTCACTCACCTGATGTGCATGTGTATCACTCAATTTTGTGGTGATCCTCACATCACTCCTCTAAATTTCCTTAGCTTTTGCAGAAACGGTACCTGCAGTTAAAATCACCCTAGCCTCCTCTGGGAAGGTCAGTGGTGGTGCAATGGGAGTTCGCAAATCCCTGTCCTCAATCAATTTTACTTGTACATTTGGATTTGTAATCTGAATTGCTTCAGTAGTAGATTGATCAAGTTGCCTTCCACTTTCTCCAGTCGAACTGTGAGTGGAAACTCCCTTGAGGGATCTAGGAATATTTCTCATAGGAGGGGAGATGATGGTTCCATTAAAGTTGGCAAGGAACCAAGATTTCCCTCAGAAGTCTGTGAAGACTCTTCTACCGTAACTATGGTAGGCACTGTTTCAGACTCGATGTGCTGTGCTGTCAATGTGTCCCTATTTTCATCATAATCTATATGTTCTCCCATTGTTAGTAATAACAAAGGGGTTGTGCTTGACACATTACAGGATGCCATGGCCCTATGGCGAATTTCAATAGTATCATCCTGTTGAGAGGATGATCCTAGTAACTGTTGCATGGCCATATCAATGTCCATATCTTGTTGGGAAGATACGGATGGGCTTACAGTTGCCTCTGAATCAGTTCTACTTTTCTTTTGTAGAGGCAGAGCTGTGGGTTCACTCATTATATTACTTCTCTTCTTTGCTCTTTGAAAGGGAATTTTCTTTCTGGAATGGAAAGTTTTAAGTGATGTAGATTGAGTGTGTGGCTCTATGACCGGGGTTCGAGATTGCGGTCTTACAATCCCTTGGTCAGCCCTATCAACCACTTGGGTTCCAGAAGTAGATTGTTCAGCAATAGAAGTTATAGAGAGATTAGAAGTCAATACCTGGTCAGCAGGTGTCGAAGAGATTGCAGCTTGAGTGGTTTGAACCAGTTGTTCTTGAACAGGTTCAATTTGCTGAATAGGTACCTCTTGTTCAGCTTCAGGTTCCACTACTGGTTCTGCTTGCTCAGGTAGTGGTTCATTTTCCTCGGGTAAAGGTACAGGTGCAATGATGGGTAGTTGTATAAAGTTTGACATGTATTGAGTGACAACCACTCGCACATTTGAAAATTTAGGTTTGACACCGTACTCAGTGAATAATCTTGTCGAAGGTTTACCCGACACCATTGCTTCACTATTCAGAAATGGAGCATGATATTGTAATTCTACCAAATGATTAAAAATCAAAGAAAGGAATCTTGGGTAAAAGCATTGAACTTTATCGCCCCTGTCAAAATTCCTTTTAGCGTTGATTACTCTTCTAACCATAGGTCCACACAGAAGGCTGCCAATGTTGATTCTTCGATTATAAGCAACTGGAAATCCAATATACTGCATAAAGGAAGGTAATACTCCGAAATTGCTTTTTGTAGAATTGGCAAACACCTTGGCTAGTGTGTCGAACACATAATCCCATTCCTGAACTAGAAACTTTTTATTAAAGACAGGAAGATCCGCTCTGTCTTGATAATGAATACCAGCAAAGAAATTAGTTAATTCCTCATCTGACGGATAATCCTCAAAATTGTCATTTGGAAAGTTTAAGACCGTATTAATGACAGATTCATCCACTGTGTACTGATTGTCTCCAAGAGTGAAAACAAACGATCTGTTATCGTTAGAAATGATAGAAGTAGTACACATAATTCGCAGGGGTTCAATTTTTAAAGGAGTATCTAAACTCAAAGCAGTGCGAACTAGTGAATGATCATTCAAAAATCGAATCCACGGTCGAAAACGTTCGAGTGAACATTTTTCAGGATATCCGATCAAATTATGCTTAACTATTTCAAATCGATCATTGTTATTACCAGCCATTTTTATCAAATTTTAACACTTTGAAAATTTCAGATTTTACAAAATAATTAATTAAATTTATTTATTTCGAATTAATAATTAATTAAAAATTCAAAAATAATCAAAGTTGTTCAAAAATTCTGAAAAATTCACACAATGATCTTGACACACCCACGAACACTCCAGTATTTTTAGTTTTTGCAAAATCAAAACCAAAAGTCCGATTTTTCAGATCAAAAATTCGATTTTTTGAAAATTAAAATCTTAAAAACTGATCGAAATCTTCGATTTAAACCGTTAATCAGCAGATATTAACACAAGGAATCGATTAACGACTTAGGAACTTGATTTCAGTGAGATTTGAGTGAAAAATCGGGCATGAATTCGTTACCAGTCGCGTGTGTATATGTATGTATCGGTAAAATGTTCTCTATGACTTAACATGAGAGAATGACATAAAATGAAATATGACTTAACATATCTACTCTCTTGAATATATATACAAACGTGTGAATATGACTTAAAATGATTATGACTTACTTCTATATATAACAGACTCGATTATGACCTAATTAAAACTAAGACTCGATTATGACTTAAAATATGTACAGACATAACTGATTATGACTTAAATTAAGTAGACAAGACTTAACATTAATAAGACTTAACTAATTACTAACGAATATGACTTAACTGTTAAGACATAATTCGCTATGACTTAAACTAACACGACTAAATCTGATCAATATAACAAATAAGTCATACCGACCAGAAAAACGATTAAAAAACAAGTCATATTGCAGTTTAGATTTAATTTTAAGTCATATCTACTTAAAATAAATTAAAGAAAATACAAATAATTTAATTAAACACACAAATGATTACAACTAATAATACAGAAAAATATATTATAAATAATATTATAAATCAAACAAATAATAAAAATAGAAATAACTAATATAGATTAATCTGTTAATGGAAATAAAACAATATTAACAGGACAAACATTACAAAACATTAAATAAAATATTCTAAACAAATAAAATAAATACATACAATTATTTTAAAATTATAGAAATATGGAATAACAAATATTTAATTAAACAAAGTGATAAATACAATAACAAACAAGAAAAACAAGTTGATAAAATAATTAAACAAGTGATTTTTTTTAACAAATATTCATAAACTAATCACTTGTTAATTATTAAAGATCAAACCTCAGATATTAACTAGATTAATTACTAGGACTGTTCAACATACCCAATTCACCAACAATTTTGGTGAATGTGGATTCGTCGAGCGACTTAGTAAAAATATCTGCTGTTTGTTCTTCAGTGGGTACAAACAGTAATTCCACTGTACCATTCATGACGTGCTCTCTAATAAAATGATACCTGATATCTATATGCTTTGTCCTTGAATGCTGCACAGGATTGTTGGAGATTGCTATGGCACTTGTATTATCACACAAAATATGAATATTTTGTAATACAAAGCCATAGTCCATCAGTTGATTCCTAATCCACAAGATTTGAGCACAACAGCTTCCAGCAGCTTTATATTCAGCTTCGGCTGTAGAGTTGGAAACTGTTTGTTGTTTCTTGCTGTACCATGAAACCAATCTACCACCTAGGAATTGACAACTCCCAGAGGTGCTTTTTCTATCTACAACACTTCCTGCATAATCAGAATCTGTATATCCAACAAGATTAAAACCAGAATCTTTAGGGTACCATATACCTAAATTAGGCGTACCCTTAAGATATCTCAGAATTCGTTTAACAGCAATGAGATGAACATCTCTAGGATCCGATTGGAACCTTGCACACAAGCACGTAGCATGCATAATATCAGGTCTACTTGCAGTAAGGTAAAGTAATGAGCCTATCATACCTCTGTAGCTTGTAATATCTACCTTAGCAGAATTTTCACATGCTCCAAATTTGACAGCTGTGGATGATGATGTCTTTGCTGAAGAAGAGTCCTCCATTTGATATTTCTTGAGAAGCTCTTTGATGTGCTTGGATCGACAAATAAATATACCATCTTGCCTTTGACTTATTTGTAATCCAAGAAAGAACTTCAGCTCTCCCATCATGCTCATTTCGAATTTACCCTGCATTAACTTTGAAAATTTCTTGCAAAGAAGATCATTAGTAGACCCGAATATTATATCGGCCACATAAATTTGAACTAATATTGTATCATTCTTATGTTTCTTTGTGAAGAGAGTTTTGTCTATGACACCTCTAGTAAATTCATTTTCAAGTAAAAATTCAAAGAGAGTGTCATACCATTTCCTTGGTGCTTGCTTAAGACCATAAATGGCTTTGAAGAGAAAGTAAACATAACCCAATAGATCCGGATCTTCAAAACCAGGTGGCTGTTCTACATATACCTCTTCATCCAGTTTTCCATTCAGAAAGGCACTCTTGACATCCATTTGATAAACATTAAAGTTAGAAAATGTTGCGAATGCCAAGAATATCCTAATGGCCTCAAGTCTAGCCACTGGAGCATAGGTCTCATCATAGTCAATGCCTTCAGATTGTGAGTAACCTTTTGCTACCAGTCTTGCTTTATTTCTTGTTACTGTACCATCTTCATCAAGTTTGTTTCTGAATACCCACCTAGTACCAACCACTGTTCTATCTGTAAGTCTGGGTACCAGCTTCCATACTTCTTGTTGTTTAAATTGATTGAGTTCATCTTGCATAGCAATCACCCAATCAGGATCTGAAAGAGCTTCTTCAATTTTCTTAGGTTCCATTTCAGATAGAAACCCTGAATAATTACATTGATTTTGAAAAGCTCTTCTAGTCTTTACACCAACATCTGGATCACCAACGATTAGCTCAAAAGGATGAGCTCTATTCCAAACAGTCTGTTTGGGAAGATTTAGTCTTGATGATTCACCTTGTTCTTCATTGTGATGTTGAGTATGACTAGTAGATCCTTCATTAGCTCCCCCTGAGTTGTTGCCAGGGTGATTAGATGAGTGTTCAGAAGTATGAGTGGTGTTTTCAATATTATCATTATTTTCACCACCATTATTCTGATTAGACTCATCATTGAGATTGTTGTCATTTGCATCAGCAAAAACATCAGGTAGACTATCATCATCTGAATCTAGATCTGTCATATCTTCAAAAGATAGCTTTTCAGATGAATCTTCAGTTTGGATACTAGGGAGTTTAGTGTCATCAAATGTAACATTGACACTTTCCATCATCTTCTGATGTTCAATCAAATACACCTTATAAGCTCTTCTTTCATAACCAACAAAAATTGCTTCATGTGCTTTGGCTTCAAATTTTCCACCTTGATCATCTCCTTCTTTAAGTACAAAGCATTTTGCTCCAAATACGTGAAAGTATTTGAGTGTTGGTTTCTTTTCATTCATAGCTTCATAGGGTGTTTTCATCAAGTCTTTGTTGATAAGAGTTCGATTCTGAGTATAGCAAGCAGTGTTGACAGCTTCAGCCCAAAAATACAATGGAAGCCTTGATTCACTTAACATAGTACGTGCAGCTTCAATCAAGGTTCTATTCTTTCTTTCAACTACCCCATTTTTCTGAGGAGTTCTTGGAGCTGAGTATTGTCTGGTTATACCTTTTTCAGTACAAAAGTCATTCAGAACTGCATTCTTGAATTCAGTTCCATTATCTGACCTTATAGCCCTCACTGGATACTTGGAATCCAACTCAATTAACTTGATGTGATCAATAACCAGTTGTGGACTCTCATCTTTAGAATTCAGGAACAAGACCCATGTGAACTTTGAAAAATCATCAACAATCACAAGAGCATATCTTTTCTTTGACATAGACATCACATTCACTGGACCAAATAGATCCATGTGAAGTAACTGTAAAGGTTCAGTTATTGAAGACATATCAGTACTTCTGTGAGTTGCCCTTTTTAGTTTGCCTTTTTGACAAGCATCACATAGTCCTTCCTGTGTAAATTCCATAGAAGGTAAACCTCTCACCAATTCTCTCTTGACCAGAGAGTTCATCGTCTTGAAATTTAGGTGAGAAAGTTTCTTGTGCCATAGCCAACTTTCATTTGTGGATGCTTTAGAATAGAAGCAATTGATTTCTTCGGTGCTTCTAGTGTTCATGTTGGCTACATACAAGTTTCCTTTTCTAACTCCCGTTAGAGATGGTTGTTCACTTCTTTTATGTGTAATCAGACAATTCTTTTTGTTAAAGTAGACTTCAAATCCCTTGTCACAGAATTGACTGATACTGAGCAAATTATGCTCAAGTCCTTTTACAAAGGACACTTTTTCAATGATAACATTTCCAGCTTCAAGTCTGCCATATCCATCAGTTCTACCTTTGCTGTTATCTCCAAAGGTAACTACTGGGCCGGCCTTCTCCACCACATTTGTCAGCAGGGTTCTGTCTCCAGTCATATGCCTTGAACATCCACTGTCCAAGATCCAGGTTACTCGTTCAACCTGTTCAATACCCTGCAATGACAAATGGATTAAACCTTCTTCGGGACCCAAATTTGATTTGGTCCTGCGGATTTAAAGTATTGACGTTTATCAGGCAAAACAACATTTTTAATTTTAACCTCTTTAGTCAATAAACATTTAACCTTATAAACAGATTTGAAAATCTTTCATTTTATCTTGGGTATCCATGTTTCTGTAGCAGCAATAACACTTGTGTTGACTGGACATTTGACCTAGTAAACATTCTTGGTAACCTTTTGTTTAGTCTTAGGTACAAATGTCTCTCTCCTAACTTGAGGAGGAAAAGCAGTCTTTGATCGAACATAATTGTTCCTGTTCATGTGCTGTCGAGGAGCAGTCTGTTTAACACATGCATAACTACCATTAAAATAAGCACGCATACTGTTAAAAGCACAAGTCATACAATTGATAACACCACATGCTTTATGATTAGAATCAATGATAGGCATGGTATTTTTCTCTTTCAACTTATTACCACCTAATCCAGTCTTAGAAGAACTAGCTGATTCAACAACTTTGACTAGCACTTTAGGTACATCTTTCTTGGATGAAACATTCGTTGTATTAGTGTCCTCAACTGATTTAGCCTTAACAAAGACTGTGACATCTTTCTTGGATGAAACATTCTTTGGACTAGTGTTCTTAACAAATTTATCCTTAACACATTTATCCTTAACAAAGACTGTGCCATTTGCACTATCCTCATTTCTCATTTCTTCTTGGATAACCATAGAAAGAATATCTGGTGGTCCAGCATCAGATTTTTTAAATAGAGGTTCTTTAACATTTTTGAGCACATGTGGTATTCCCCTTTCTTTAGCACTAACAGGGTTAGGGGAATTTATGCCCAATGATCCAACAGCTTCATTGTAACCATACCCTATACCTGTTGTTCGTTCTACAACTTGATTGTTAAAAAACTCTTTGGAAACTTTAACAGAATTATAACAAGCCCTGACCTGTGTTTCAAGCTCAGTAATTCTAGCCATTTGTTTGCCTACAACTTCTAGAATAGCTTTCTCCTTTTTATTAAGCATTGTTATTTCATCTCTTTGTTGATCTTGATTAATATGCACCTTTTTCAATTCTGACACTTCATTGCCAAGTTTAGTTCTTAGCAGATCTAGTCTTCTATATTTAGTTTGTGCATTATCTAAGGAATTATAAAGACTACGAATCAACTCAGGGTCAGTAACAATTACCGGTTTGTTATGATGATCAGATGCTTCATCATTTGCCACCAACGCAAATTTTCCATACTCTTCATCTTCGCTGTCCGTGTCATCCCAACTCTTACCAGCCGCAACATAGGCTTTTCCAGGTTTCTTCTTCTCAGCAGCAAAATCTCTTCTTTGAGTTTGCTTGGGTTTCTGACATTCAGTGGCAAAGTGCCCCAATTCATTACTGTTGAAGCAACGAATCTTGCTTCTGTCAACAGCTCCAGTTTTGTATCCTCCCCTGTTACTTGAGGAAGAAGAGCCTCCTCTCTGGAATCTGTTATTTGACATGAACCTGTACTTCAGATTTCTTCTGAATCTGAAGTTGCAAAATTGCCTTACCATCAATGCCAGGGATTCATCTTCCAGTTGATCTAGATCTTCCATTGAGTAAAAGTCTCCACCATCCTGAGTAGGTGATGTCTGACCAAGCTCTACTTCAGTTTTTTCCTTGTCTGAGTTGTAAGGTAGAACAACCTTAGCTTCCACTTCCTTAGGTGCCTCAACTACAAGAGCTGTAGACGAACTTGGCACTCTTCCTTTACCAGAGACCTCCCTCTGCTGTACTTGTTCCAGTTCATAGGTTTTCAGAACACCAAACAACCTTTCAAGAGAAACCTTATTCAAATCTCTTGATTCTCTGATGGCTGTAATCCTATGTTCAAGATGAGTGGGCATAGTCAACAAAAACTTCATATTAATCTTCTTCTGTGTATATTGCTTGCCATGAACTTGCAAGTTGGTGATTATTTTGTTATACCTTTCAAACACTTCCTGAATACCTTCATTAAGGCCAGCTCTAAAGTGTTCATACTCAGAGGTTAAAATCTGAAGTCTGTTTTCCCTGACTTCATCAGTTCCTTCATTGATAGTCTCAATAGTTTCCCACATGTGTTTTGCAGTTTTACAATTTATCACATGACTGTACATCACAGCATCCAGGGAATCTATAGAATAAGTCTCAAATTCTTATCTAGTCCTGCGTCCTCTTTTTCAGCAGGAGTAAAAGAATCAGCAGGCTTTGGAAAAGATGATGCAGGTGTTACAACAATTCCTCCAACAATAGATTCAGATACATATTCGAGTGGAATTATAGGTCCGTTTTGTAGAACACCCAAATATTTAGAATTTGCGACATCAAGAAACAACTCCATTTTATTTTTCCACATTGAATAATTGTCCTTGTTAAACATGGGAATCTTAACAATGCTTTTTGAAGACATGATGAATTTTTAAGTGAGTTATAAATTCGAGATAGATTTTTGACGGAATAAAATTAGGATCTTGATTTGCGTATCAATCAATAGGCTCTGATACCAATTGTTAGGTCCACTATGATTGTAGAAAGGGGGTTGAATACAATCTATATCAATTTCTCAAAATTTATTCGTTAAATAATTTTCACTTAAACGAATATTTTGTGCGGAATAAATTGACACAGATTTCAAGTTGAATATAACTATATATTAACTTGATGTGGTTGTTGTGGATCAAAAACTAGGCTACTAGTATTGCGGCTAGGGTTTATGTATTTAATGTAAGGGTGTGTGAGCTTCGTGCTTTAATGGCTGCTCTTGTGCTCGTGGCTGATTCTGCCTTCACAAGATGCCTACGTACTTTGATGAATATCAAAGATCAAGCCAAAAAACGTAGTTCTGAGGTGAGGGGTCTGACCCTTTATATAGGCTGAGAAGCCTTAGAATTAAGGTAGGAGTTGGAGACTTAATAGATAAGTCACCTCCTTGAGGAAATTCTAGATCTATTCCTTGTAGGAATCAGTTTCCATATAGAATTGGATGCCTTATAGGATAAGTCTGAAAGAGATATTATCATTATTCAATTCTTATTTGCTGAGCTGATTATTACCCTTAATATTAATTACGAATTTAATATTATAAATAGGGTTTGGGCCCAACTGGTGGGCCCCACGTTTGGACCATTCCGGGTATAATTAATACCACATTAAAGATGTCTTTAAGGCTTACTTTTAGCCCATATCATTTGCCCCCCAACTTCTAGGAAAACTGATCAGGTTTTCCTTGAAGTTTTAACTGCCTTTCGTGAGACTTGGGTCAGGGCTTTGTACACTAGTGTTTCACAAATGTCGTCTTGATGCAAAGTGTGGAGCGACCGACACGTTTACGACGATATGCCTTATTCGAGGCTAAGCAATTTCCATAACTTTAGTTACAGAGTCTTTTTCTTCAAGGAATTATCTATGAAATTCCTCGTATTTCCATATTTATCCTATTATGGTACCCACAGGTATCAAAATTCAATGTCTGTGAAGATTTGCTGTAAAAAAATCAATTTTTATAGCAAATTTCGACCAGGACTGAGTATTTTCGATCAGAAATTCGACCAGGAATTCGACCAGGATTCTGGTCGAAACAAGGCCTTCTTTTTCTTCCTGATCGTAGAGATTTTCGACCAGGATTCCTGGTCGTTTCGACCAGGATTCTGGTCGAAATAAGGGTCCAATTTTGCTCTGGTCGAAGGGTTTTTCGACCAGGATTCCAGGTCATTTCGACCAGGATTCTGGTCGAAATAAGGGCGTTTCCAACGTTTTGGTCGAAGAGTTTTTCGACCAGGATTCTTGGTCGTTTCGACCAGGATTCTGGTCGAAATAAGGACGTTTCCAATGCTTTGGTCGAAGAGTTTTTCGACCAGGATTCTTGGTCGTTTCGACCAGGATTCTGGTCGAAATAAGGGCGTTTCCAACGCTTTGGTCGAAGAGATTTTCGACCAGGATTCTTGGTCGTTTCGACCAGGATTCTGGTCGAAATAAAGGCGTTTCCAACGCTTTGGTCGAAGAGTTTTTCGACCAGGATTCTTGGTCGTTTCGACCAGGATTCTGGTCGAAATAAGGGCGTTTCCAACGCTTTGGTCGAAGAGTTTTTCGACCAGGATTCTTGGTCGTTTCGACCAGGATTCTGGTCGAAATAAGGGCGTTTCCAACGCTTTGGTCGAAGAGTTTTTCGACCAGGATTCTTGGTCGTTTCGACCAGGATTCTGGTTGAAATAAGGGCGTTTCCAACGCTTTGGTCGAAGAGTTTTTCGACCAGGATTCTTGGTCGTTTCGACCAGGATTCTGGTCGAAATAAGGGCGTTTCCAACGCTTTGGTCGAAGAGTTTTTCGACCAGGATTCTTGGTCGTTTCGACCAGGATTCTGGTCGAAATAAGGGCGTTTCCAACGCTTTGGTCGAAGAGTTTTTCGACCAGGATTCTTGGTCGTTTCGACCAGGATTCTGGTCGAAATAAAGGCGTTTCCAACGTTTTGGTCGAAGAGTTTTTCAACCAGAATTCTTGGTCGTTTCGACCAGGATTCTGGTCTACTTTGGCTTTGGGCCTATTCTTATGGGGCCTGATACCTTTCTTTTCAAAATGGGCTTAACCTTATAGTCATTATTGGGCCCATCCGGGCTATTTGAAACCAAATCCAGGTTTTGTTGTCTATGATATTTTTCAAAAATATCTATAATTTTCTTTAAAATATCTAAGATATTTTTCAAAGGTATTTTCCTAAGAATGTCCTAGAATTGGGCCTTAATTTGGGCCGGTTTCTTGGGATTTTCTGACCTGTTACTGTAGGTTTTTTGACCGTTTGGAGGAATTTTAACTGGCTAAAAGGTTGTATATAAGAGTGAGAGTGGAGAGTTCACTTTCTCATTCTCACTTCTACTCAAACACTTCACTAGAAATTCTCTCTGTAGTTATCTCTATTTCAAGGCGATTTCCGGTGAAAGTTTTCTTCGAGCTCCTCCCCTTCACGGTGGTTTCTGGGTTTCTTTCTTGAAGATACCTTCACTCCTTCATAGTTTCTGGGTTTTCTTTGAAGATTTTCTTCAAATCTTCAAACTTTCTGGGTTTTTCAAGAGCTTCGAATCTTTTTTCAGGAGCACCAATGGAAGACAAAGCTAAGTCCCGCCTTGCAAAGATGAATTCTGCCTCCTCCAAAGGTACAATCACCATTCGCTCTTCTTACACATCTCTAGTAGATATGTTAAATCAACGTGGAGATGATTACCCATCTTTGTCAGAACTAGATGCATATGACTGCTGTAGCTCTTATCATGATGTTGATGAAATCACTAGATATAACAAGCTTTTCAAAATTAAATCACCTTATAAACTTGTCCCAGCCGAGCCAGGTGACAGACCTTGTCACTGGAAACCCAATTCTTTGTGTGTTTATAGGGAGAGTCTAGTGGCTGGCCTTCGTTTTCCATTTCATGAATTCATTCCTAGACTCTTAGCTGATGTTCAAATTAGTCCATGTCAACTCCCGCCAAACGCGTGGAGAATTATATTATGTTTTATGGTTTTGTGTCTTCGACAACAACTCCCTTTATCAGTTGCGCTTTTTCGCAAACTTTTTCAATTTTACAATAGTCCTGCCACGAACCCTGGCTGGGTATATGTTAAGCTCCGTCCTAGAGTTCCCCCAATTTTTAATGGCAAGTCAATTCCTGATAATAATGCGGGCTGGAAAAATGAGTTCGCATGCTTAGAATGGGATGGAGGTGATTGGGGCACTCTCTTTAGGCAGACATTCTCGAGAGTCTCAGATGGAAGTGCTAAGGGAATCGTCCTTAGTACCGAGGAACAGGCCGCTTATAATACTCTGACCGAGGCAGATGGTAGTTCTATTGCCTGCCTAAGTCTTTTAAATGAGGAATCTCTAAGGGGAGTAGGCCTTTCCAGAGTTTCTGAGCGGGGTAATTTTCTTACTGGTCTTTGCCATTTACTTTTTATTACTGAATTTATTCCAACTCTCTTTTTGGTCGTTCTTGCAGTTGCGAAATTGATTGTGGAGGCTGCACCCTCTCCTGATGAAGAGACAGCCAGGATGGTTCGAGCTAAGAGGGCTGCTGACCCTCGAGGGAAAAACACGGAGCCTCCTTTTCTGCGCCCCCACAAGGTCCATAAAGGAGAGTTGAGATATGGTGACATAGCTGGACTGGAGGGGAGCTCCCAGGTTAATGTCCAGTCGACGGTTTTCAGGCCTCCTTGGGGCTTTAGGAAGCAGGATTCTGTGGTGGGCTCTACGAAGCACTCCATGGATTGGTCTTTAAACTCGATCACCACCCCTGACTATAAGGATATGGTCCTTAGTGGAGGTATTGGGGAGTCAGAGGCACTCGGTGCTCAGGCTCTCGCTGTGGTAAGTTTCGAACTTTTATCTTTCAATACCTTAACGGCTTTAGATTCACTACTTGATTTCAATGCTAACCTTTCATGCAGGCTAACGTCCATTTCCAAAGCTTGGTTCATAAAGCCAAAGCTTGGAAAGAGAAGTCCAAAGCTTTTGAGTCTGAGTCTCAGAAGAAGACTCTCCATATCAACCGTCTGGAGGAGCAAATAAAGAAGAAAGATGAAGAGATGGTAGGGATGCATGCGGAGCTGGTTGCTCTGAGAGATGACAAGGAGAAGCATATTGATGAATATCTGGATTCGGAGGAGTACAAGACCCTCATGGATCAGCATGATGAGATGCTCTTTCCTAGTCAGTTTTCTGATGGGTGGACCAAGGCCCTTGAAGCAGTTCTGAGGCAGCATCCAGGGTTATTCTTGCCTTCTGCTTTTCCTAGCCCTCACCTTCCCAGTGCCTTGACACAGGTGCCTGGTTCCAGTGAAGAGCTGTTCGGGGAGGATGATACTTTGGTTAAGGAGCATGCTACTGCCACTACTTCAGCTTTGGATCCCGAGCCTCTTCTAGCTCAGCCTGGTGCTGCTAACTCTGCCGACGAGGGGTCTACTACTGAGACTAGCTCTGAGGATGCTTCTCCTGCTAAGGAGGCCCCTAAGGCCCCTTAGGCTTCGTTTATTTATCTTTTGCCTTTCCGAACTCTGGGTTTCAACCATTTTACTTAATAGCCTTCGGGCCTTTGTAATTTTTAACTTAACTATTTATGCAGTTTATTTCCGTTCATTTTTCTTGCTTTTGCTCATAGTTTGTTAATACTTTAGAATTTTTGAGTACTTGGCCTCCTGGCTGGTACTAAACTTACAAGTCGGTCCAACATTTGTCTTTCGTTTGTTTTAGCAAGGAAGGATAACCAATAGAGAAAACAGATTAAATTCCATTATGCTGTCAAAGGACATCAATAAAATGGGTTCAACCCTTACACAGATACACTATCAACTACTGGGAGCAACATGCTCTATAATGGTTTCATTCGAACCTTATTCCTAATAAATAGATAAAAGTTCAAGCCTTTATCAAAAGATCTTAAACATAATAAACTTTGAGGTTCACAGCATGCCAAGTCCGGGGCACCTCAACCCCATCCAAGGTTTCCAACTTGTAAGATCCTCGTCCTAACACCTTCCTGACTAGATACGGTCCTTCCCAGTTTGGTGCTAACTTTCCTTTTTGGCCAACTCCTGAGGCTTCAATCTTCCTCAGGACCATGTCGCCTTGTCGAAAAAACCTTTCTTTAACTCTCTGGTTGTAATGAAAAGAGGCTCTCTTCTGATACTCAGCATTCCTAGCATTAGCTTCATCTCTAACCTCGTCAATTAAATCCAGGGCCAGTCTCATCCCTTCTTCATTAGTTTCTGGCTCATATGCCTCGATTCGAGGTGATGCCTGCATGATCTCCAAGGGCACAACAGCTTCGGCTCCATAAGCCAGTAAAAATGGGGTTGCTCCAGTTGTTACCTTATAAGTGGTACGATACGCCCAAAGTATGGGCAGCAGTTCATCTACCCACGTGTTCCTAGAGCGTTCGACCCTCTTCTTCAGTCCATCAAGGATAATTCGATTAGCTACCTCAGCTTGCCCATTGGCTTGTGGATGTGCCACTGAGGTAAAACAGAGCTCAATCGCATTCTCTTCACAATACTTCTTAAACTCCTCATTATTGAACTGTGTCCCATTGTCTGTCACAAGGATTCGTGGGATTCCGTATCTGCAAATGATGTTCTCCCAGAAGAACTGGGAAACTTGCTTGGTGGTTATCTTGGCCAGAGGTTTAGCCTCAATCCACTTAGTGAAGTAATCAATGGCCACTATCAGGAATTTCCTCTGTGCTGAAGCCATGGGAAAGGGTCCAAGTATGTCCATCCCCCACATTGCAAATGGAATGGGAGAGTTGATAGAGGTCAACATCTCAGGCGGTTGCCTCACAATTGGGGCATGCTTTTGGCATCTCTCACATCTCTTGACATAGTTTTGCGCATCAGCCAACATCTCCGGCCAATAAAACCCTAAACGAATTATCTTGTGAGCTAGGGCTCTGCCCCCCAAATGTTGCCCACAGATCCCTTCATGAACTTCCTCTAATGCTTCCCTTGCCTCTAGAGGCCTTAGACACTTCAAGTACGGGATGACAAACGACCTTTTGTACAGAATACCCTTAATCAAAGTATATCTCAACGCTCTTACTGAGAGTTTTCGTGCCTCCATGGCATTGTCTGGGAGCCAACCGGTCTCCAGGTGTGCCTTGATAGGATCTATCCAAGAGCCTCCTATATCAATTGGTGCCACTAACTTTGCATTAATGGTCGGGGCCTTCAGGACCTGAAAGTAGACACTCCCAGCATAATTTTCTATTTCAGAAGAAGCAAACTTAGACAGGGCATCGGCCTTAACGTTTTCTTCTCTCGGGATGTGCTCAACATGACACTCCTCAAACTGAGACATAATAGCCTTCACCACTCTCAGGTATTTCGCCATAGTCTCATCCTTAGCTTCGAATTCACCGTTTACTTGGGATATCACAAGTCGTGAATCTCCACAAACTTTGAGGTTTTTGACCCTCATGATTCTAGCTAAACCCAAACCAGCTATTAATGCCTCATACTCTGCCTCATTGTTAGTAGTAGGAAAATCCAGCTTTAAAGCATACTCAACCGTGAACCCGTCAGGGCTTTGCAAAACCAAACCTGCACCACTAGAATTTGTTTTTGATGCTCCATCAAAATAGAGCACCCAATATTCTTTTAGATCAGGTGTAAGTTCCTCTTCTTTTTTCTCTTGCCCAGGGGTAGTCATTATCTCTTTCCCCCCGACTTCTTGGTTGTTAATAGTACATTCAACCACGAAGTCAGCCAATGCCTGAGCCTTGATGGCTGTCCGAGGCTTGTATGTGATATCGAATTCTCCTAACTCAATCGCCCATTTAATTAGCCTTCCACTGGCCTTAGGGCTATGCAATATGTTCCTCAACTGTTGGTTCGTCAGAACTTGAATCTTGTGTGCCTGGAAGTAAGGTCGCAATTTCCTTGAGGAAGTTACTAAAGCCAAAGCAAACTTTTCTATGGGTGAGTAATTCAACTCAGCCCCATGCAACACTTTGCTTACATAGTAGATAGGTTTCTTGACTTTCTCCTCTTCCCGAATAAGGACAGCACTCAGGGCTTGCTCAGATACCGCCAGGTATAGATAAAGAGTCTCTCCAGGACTTGGTTTGGTCAATAACGGGGCTTCAACCATGTATTTCTTCAATTGCTCAAAGGCCTCTTGGCTCTCAGGGGTCCACTCAAAATTTTTCACTTTCTTCAATGCTTGAAAGAAAGGCAAGCACTTGTCACCAGACTTGGAGATGAATCTTCCTAAAGCCGCTACCCGGCCTGTCAACTTCTGCACATCTCTTATAGAGCGTGGGGGTTCCATGTCTAAGATCGCCTTGATCTTGTCGGGGTTGGCCTCTATGCCTCTTTTAGAAACCATTAGACCCAAAAATTTGCGTGATCCAACACCAAAGGCACATTTGGCTGGATTCAACATCATCTTGTGGTGCCTCAGCACTTCAAATGCCTCTCTGAGGTGCTTGATATGGTCTGCCTTGACCGAGCTTTTAACCAGCATATCATCGACATAAACCTCCATGGTTTTTCCAATCAGATGGGCAAATATCTTATTCACCAATCGTTGGTAAGTAGCTCCCGCATTCTTTAAGCCAAACGCCATAACAAGATAGCAGAAAACACCAAAGTCGGTTATGAAAGATACCTTAGGGATGTCATCCTTGTGCATCTTAATCTGATTATAGCCGCTGAATCCATCCATGAAGCTCAGCATCTCATGTCCAGCTGTGGCATCTATCAACATATCTATCCTTGGCAGAGGGAAACAATCCTTTGGGCATGCATCATTCAGGTCAGTGAAGTCTATACACATCCTCCACTTCCCATTCGCTTTCTTGACCATCACTGGGTTTGCTAACCATTCGGGAAACTGAATTTCCTCAATAAAACTAGCCTCCAAGAGCTTATCCACTTCTTGCTTAATGGCCTCTTGCCTTTCCGGAGCAAAATTTCTCTTCTTCTGCTGTACTATCTTCCGATTAGGGTCGACATTCAATCTATGAGTTATAAGTTGAGGATCAATCCCTGGCATGTCAGCTGTTGTCCAAGCAAAAACGTCACTATTCCTTTGTAAGAACTCTATTAATTTGCCCTTCAGGGGTTCTTTCAAAGAGGCTCCAATATAAGTCACCTTCTCAGGGTCGCCTAGCTCCAGAGGGATAGGTATTAAGTCCTCCACTGGCTTTCCCCGGTGTTCATCATCATCACGGACATCCATGTCTTCAATCGGGAGTACCTGCCCCCCGGTTCCGTCAGCTCTCAAAGCAGCCACATAGCAACTCCTGGCCATTTTCTGATCTCCTTTTTGTTCCCCAACACCATTCCTGGTTGGAAATTTGACCTTCATGTGATAAGTAGAGGCAACAGCCTTGAATGCATGAAGTCCGGTCCTCCCTAAGATTGCATTGTACGTTGAGGCAGCCTTAATTACTAGAAAGTTTAGCATCTGGGTGGCCTCCTTAGGTTCTTTCCCTATTGTCATGGGCAGCTGAATGGTCCCTTCAACCTTGGACTCAACTCCATTAAATCCGTAGATTGGCATGTTAGTCGGGGTTAGTTGAGAGTCAGTATACCCCATCCTCATAAAAGCATCATGAAACAAGATATCGACGGAAGCTCCATTGTCTATCAGGACTCGCTTCACTTCCGAGTTTCCAATTACTGGAGTTATGACCAACGGGTCGTCATGGGGGAATTTCACCCCTTCAAGATCTGAATCATCAAAACCAATCACTGCCTCAGTCTTAGCACGCTTTGGGGCTTCTCCTGTGATGTGCATCACTTCCCTGGCATAAGCCTTTCGAGAGTTTCGGGTAGTGTCGACCGCTGTTGGTCCTCCCCAAATCATATTGATTACCGGCCCTCGAGGCTGCGGGTTACGATTGCGATCGTTATCCCTCCTATCATTGTCTCTTCTATCATAATCCCTTTTCTGGGCTCCACGGTCTTCACCCTTGGTGAACTTGTTTAACTTTCCCTTCCGGATTAAAAACTCAATTTCATCCTTCAACTATCTGCAGTCATCTGTGTCATGCCCCACATCCTTATGGAATCTACAATACAGATCTTTGTTTCTCTTTTCGGGATCACCCCTGAGCGGTTTAGGCCAGCGAAAGTCCTTATCCTTCTCAATGTCCAACAAAATTTGGCTCCTAGGAGCGTTCAACCTTGTGTAATCAGAAAACCTTGACCCAAAACCCTTCTTAGGTGATGAATCAGAGTCCTTGCCAGTCCGGGGATACTTGTCCCTAGCGTCGTACTCTTGTTCTGACTTTCTTTTCTTTGAATCATTAGAACCCTTGCCATTACCTACTGTGGTTTCCTTCTTAATGCTGTCCTCAGCCTTGATATATTTATCGGCTCTTCTTTGGAGCTCGGCCATGTTCTCAGGAGGGTGTTTTGCCAAAGACCTTTTGAAGAAGAGGTCAGTGGTTCCGTGTTCCAGGGCTACCATGGCCACCTTATTTTCCAGATCGGTGATATTCAACGTCTCCTTGGTGAATCGCTTGAGATAATCCCTTAAGTTCTCATTCTTCCCCTGCACCACATACATAAGGGATGCAGAACTTTTCTCATGAATTCTCCCACTGATGAATTGGCTGATGAAGGCAGCGCTCAGCTCCTTAAAAGAGCCAATCGAGTTTGCAGGTAGACGGCTATACCATCTTTGAGCCATGCCTGACGGAGTTTGAGGGAACGCCCTACACTTTAAGGCATCACTAGCAGGCTGCAGTAGTAGTGCGTTTGAGAATGTTCTGACATGATTTGCGGGATCGCCCGTTCCATCATAGGCCTTAATAGTTGGCATCTTAAACTTCCTTGAGATGTGGGCATTCATCACCTCCTCAGTAAACGGAGGTGTGGGATCGTCAGGGTCCCCAAGTGGCATCAGATCTTTGGGGTTACTCCTGGGGGTTTCCACCCTCATAGCTTCTCTTGTTGGGACATCAGCCCTCTTCTATCTTCTTGAGGACCTCTCCAAATCTATAACGGGAATCCTTCCTGAGATTGGAGGGGGTCGAGTCAGACTCTGTCTTGCCTGTTCCCTTGCTATATCATCCTTCAACCTTTGGATCTCAGCCTCATGAGCCTTAATCCTCTCCTCAATTGTTTGTGGACGTCCATCATGGATTCTTCGTGTTCTTCTTAGGGGTTCCTTGCTAGCACGTCGCCTCCTCGGGGCTTCATCTCGATCATCATCCTCAGATGATGATGAATCATCAGTATAGGGACCCGAGTAGTCATCATATTCTCGATCCCGGATCTGTAAGGCGTGTCCGCTCGGTCCAGGTTCCCTTCGTCGAGGGGGATAGTTAGGCAGTCCATACATAGGGTTGGTGTTCAAAGGGAGATCCGTAGTGTGGATCTGTACCCCCGTGCGATCAACGTTACCAAGAGGAGAAACCACCATCTGGAGAGGGTTGGTTTCTTGGCCTTGATGGACGATCACTGAGTGAGTCCCCTCTACATGGGGAGTCGTCCCTGGGGGTTGAGTGGGCAGAGGTTGAATGACCGTCCCTGTTGATGGGAGTATTTGTCCTTCCTCAGTGACGATGAGCGAATCTGAAGTGGCTGGTTGAGCAGAGTTAAGGGGCACGGCCTCGGTTGACGTTGTCCTTCGTGTTTGAACCATGGTTGATGTTGTCTTCCCACAGACGGCGCCAAATGTTGTGGATCAAAAACTAGGCTACTAGTATTGCGGCTAGGGTTTATGTATTTAATGTAAGGGTGTGTGAGCTTCGTGCTTTAATGGCTGCTCTTGTGCTCGTGGCTGATTCTGCCTTCACAAGATGCCTACGTACTTTGATGAATATCAAAGATCAAGCCAAAAAATGTAGTTCTGAGGTGAGGGGTCTGACCCTTTATATAGGCTGAGAAGCCTTAGAATTAAGGTAGGAGTTGGAGACTTAATAGATAAGTCACCTCCTTGAGGAAAGTTCTAGATCTATTTCTTGTAGGAATCAGTTTCCATATAGAATTGGATGCCTTATAGGATAAGTCTGAAAGAGATATTATCCTTATTCAATTCTTATTTGCTGAGCTGATTATTACCCTTAATATTAATTACGAATTTAATATTATAAATAGGGTTTGGGCCCAACTGGTGGGCCCCACGTTTGGACCATTCCGGGTATAATTAATACCACATTAAAGATGTCTTTAAGGCTTACTTTTAGCCCATATCAGTGGTGTTACAAAATCAATCCAAACTATTATCAAGTGTTTAATAACTAATTAGAAAAATTCGACATGAACTTTTCTAATTTAGTTAATAAATCTCAAGATAAGTACTAGGAAACTTAATTCGCTAGTAATACAAGAATCACAAGTAGACAAGTTCTATCGGATAGAATATTACAAAGATGATGAACTTGAATTTATGTGAATTAATTTGTTCTTGGTGTTCTTGATATTTGAGAGAGAAAGCTGCTGTGTATTTCCTGGATTTCTGCTGTGTTATGTTCTATGTTTCATTCTGCTGCTTCTACTGTGTTATATAGGTCTGTACTCATTAGATATGACTTAAACTGCTTCAAGACCTATTAAATCAGCTGTCAGCATGACTTAATCTTGCACCAAGACATAATTAAACCTTAGATATGACTTATTCTCTGTCGGTATGACTTAGAATATGTGTCACTATGACTTAATCTTCAACAATGTGGTCGGTATGACCTAAACACTTTTGTCGGTATGACCTAACACCCTTCCAGAAATATCTTGCTTCGGTATGACTTAATTCCCTCGGTATGACCTAGCAGCTTTGAGGTCGGTAAGACATAATTCCTTGCAGCAGCTCGGTATGACTTAAATCTTCTGCTCGGTATGACTTAACTTAAGTCATACCGAACCAAACTCAGTCAAGACACAATCTATTCAGCATTTAATTAAGTCATATTGATCCTTTTAATTAATTAATGATTAACTAATTCATGATTAATTGATACAATAATTAACTTAATAAATAAATTAATTCTATTAGAATTAATTCATTTAATTAAATCAATTAAATGATTTATATCAATTACAAATGAATTAAATTAAATCAATAACTAATTAATTTAATTCTCCCAAACCACGGAAAATAATAAAGAATTACCACTGACTTATGTTGACGTTCGATGTACTATCTGGTTCATGAACGACTAACTTCAATGATGCTTCTTCACTTCCGACTTTAAGCTGTGGTTTATTTCTTCTCTCAATTTTCTTGTACTTTGATTGATTTTCAATCTATCACTCGAAAAATCTCTGTCACTGTAAATGAATCCATTCACTTCAATGTTATACTGAGGCTTGATCAGATACCTGATATGTCTTCCAGTGTGAAACATCAAAACTATAGATTGACTTCCTTCTTTCTTCTGACAGATATTGCTTCCTGAGATTCCTGTGACAGATCATACGGATATTTACTTATTACAATTTGGTTTAAGTTGATTAGGATCCTCGAACTACAAATAGGCTGATTCATATGCCTTTGAATTTAGCTAATTGATCAAAGAAGAAAGACCATTCTTTTCTGAGAAAAGGTCTTTTTAACTGGCTCATGTTATCTAAAGGTCCACTATAACCTAATGCAGATAACATAGTTCTAACATCATCATCAGATGGTTCACTAACATAATTCACATTAACAGGTAAGTGAAGTACTGAATTAATCACTGATTCAGTAATATCAAAAGAATCTTGTCCTAGGTTTAGAAAAATCTTACCTGGTTGACCCGGAACAGGATCAACTACCTCAGCATTCTCCCAAGCTTGTGAAACAATAGCTTGATTAATCTCTGGAGATGCTGTCAGTGCATAACGCAGAGGTCCAATAGCCATAAAGTCCATAACTGGGTGAAAATCAGTTGATACCCCTTTCTTGTTGGTGATAGCTGCAACAAGATTGTTTGTCATAAAATCAAAGTCACCAAACTTGAAAGCAACTGACTTGGGTAGCTTCCTTTGAGCAACCATTGATTTTTGATCTGAAACGAACTTGAGAAATCTTTAAAATTGATTAGAAATTTTGAAAACTAGAATCAGTTTTTGCTTTAGAAAATTCAAATATGAAGAAAGCTGTTAGATATAATTGATGTGAATAATAATCAGTGTTTAAATGTTATAGTGAAATATCAGAGTTTAGCTGGAAGCAGTCAGAGTTTAGTTAAATGATGACAGATGGAAGCTCGACAGAGTTTGTTAAACTCTGTCTGGAGGAAGCGTCTACTGGTCAACAGTGTTTGAAGAATTATTGAAGATAATTATGGAAGCAATATTTTTGAAGATTGGATAGCTGTCAAAGAGATTGAGTTGTCTAAGGAGACGTGTAGCAATCGTAATTGATATCAATTGTATAGCTAATTTATAGGAGTATCAATTATCGATTGTATAGCAGCTGTATATCTTATAAATATAGTTAGGTTAACCCTAGAAGGGTATCGTGCAATGCAATATTATTCATTGTAACCTAAGCAGCTCTCTGTGATATTTTACATCACTGAGAGAGGAGTTATTAATTCCAAACAGTTTTTAATTGTTTAAACGTGTGTTTAATTGTTAATCTCTCATACAATCTTTATTATAATTCTGTATTCGGCCTAACAATTGGTATCAGAGCAAATTTGTTACTCTATACAGTTTAAGATCCACACACAGCTATAATCAATGGCAGAGATACCTCCTCCATCAGGTTCAAGTGCAAATACTGAGAAGGCTCAACCTACTACTATGAGTCGTTATGAGACAATTAGGGTTCCTATTCTCAGGCCGGCAGAGTATTCAATCTGGAAGGTGAAGATGACCATGTTTCTGGAGGCTACAGATCCAGAATATCTTGACAAAATTTATGAAGGTCCTCATAAACCTATAAAGCTATGTGTTGCTATTGCTGGTCAAGAAGCTAAAACAGTTCCAAAGGAGAAGTAAGATCTGACTCCTGAAGATCTTTCATCTATTGCTAAGGATGCAAAAGTTAGGCATCTACTTCATAGTGCCTTAGACAATGTTATGTCTAATAAAGTGATTAACTGCACTACTACCGAAGAAATCTGGGATGCCCTTGAGGTTAGATGTCAAGGAACTGCTGCTATCAAGAAGAATAGCAGGAACATACTCACACAGGAGTATGAGCATGTTAACTCGAATAACTTGTAGAAGGGGGGGTTGAATACAAGTTATATAATTGTGTCTGATTTTTGCTTGATTATATGAACAAGAATAAATGAATGAATCAAACTTTGATTGTACTAAAATAATCAAATACAAACTCTACCAAAGGTGTACAATACCTTTAGCAACTGCTGACAATACAAATCTCTCTCTCTATTTGTTTCGAACTCTCAAATACAAATCTTACGAACTTACTTGCTCACACGCACTTTTTACAATGATATTGAGAGAGTATTTATATTGCTACCTATTAACTAATAATAGAATTATAACCTATCTATGACAATGTTCTGCCGTCCAGTTGATAGTTTCCATCAATAGAGAATTCGTTTCCTTCATGATATCTTCTTGCTTGTTTTTCAAAACAACTATCCTGGTTTATAGCACTTGCTAGTTTCTGTAGCATCCATAATGACATCATCAGTAACACGACTGACATCATCAGTAACACGACTGATATAAGGATTTCCAATTGCATCAGGATCTGATTATCCCATCAGTATTTGATCAGGTTCTGACTTGCTGTATCAGGATCTGTTCCTCTATTCCTGACTAAACTCTACAGATTACTGTTTAACACATTTATCCTATACAAAGTGCTAAATCCTTTATAAGATCAGGATATACAAGAAGTATTAGCAAAATTCTATTCTTAACATCACAACTTATGAATTATTCCTAACAATCTCCCCCTATTTATGCTTTAGAATCTGAAGCATAAATCTAAGTTGTAGATGTCAAAACATATAACAATACAACCAGAATAAAATTTATGAATTCAAGATCATGAAGTTAAGTACCCCCTTCTTCAGATGTAGACATGTATCTAGTACTTAGAAGAAAGAATTCAACTATTTGATGCTTCTTTTCCTTTACCACTTCCATGATAAAATTTACCAACTCTGTCACCCTTGTTTCTGTTCCTAGTCTATTTATCTCCCCCAGTCTGTTGTTGTTGTTTCTGAATTGTCTTTATCTTCCCCTTTTTTACATCAGCAACATGAATTCCAAGAGATTCAGTAACAGAACAAATGAGATTCATCAGAACTGCTTGATTGTCCATGAGATTCGGATACAGAAAGAACATTATCTTCAAGTCTTGTAGAAGAAGTTGCCTGTCGAGAATGATATTCAAGTAATAATACTTGAGTAGAAGTACAAACATCTTCATCTTTCTGATCTGGAGCTGAAGTATGATTATCCTGTCCTTCACCAGTATTCTGTGTACTAACATCTACAAATCCTGACTCCTCTTTAGATTGATCAGATATTGTTGATGTTTCAATTCTAGCTGAAATTGGAAGTACAAACAAAGGAATACTAGGATCATTAGGAATTTCTTCTGGTACTGATTGAGTAGAAGTTTGTCTTAGCCTTTCACCTCTTCTGTTAATGATCTTTGCAAGCCTTTCTTTCTGTTTCTGAACTTTAACTTCTAGCTTTGCATTGTGATGTGCTAAGTCATGCTTCTCATACATCTTGATAAAAGAATAAGTACCAGCATCCATACCAAGATTTTCAGACCAAGATTCAGGAAAAACCTGATCCCAGAAATCAAACGATGGTGGTTTCCTAATTTTCTCTCCCTCACTATGGAGTTGATCATCCATACCCTCATTCTCACTTTGACTATCTAAAGTCAACACTCTTTTTACCTCTCCTTTTGCCTGGTAAGGAGCCAGCCTCTCTGTGTGTGGATCTATATCCATCTTTTCAAGTGTATCACTCAAATTTGGATAAGTGCTCTCATGATCTATAGAAAAATAGGGGTTAAAAGAAGTTTTTAAACCTAAACTCACATGGAGAGAGGGTTCCTCATATGGCATGGGGCTTGAGGTTTTCTCCAAGGAGTGAGCTGCTATAGTCTCTCAACCCTTACAAACATCTACTTTCTTTTCAGAAACTACAGGCTCCAGTATACCACTTTCAGGTTTTACACTAGACTCTGATGTCTTCAGTAGTACTTCATTAGACACCATAGCTAATATGCCACCATCTTTAAGTGTTGATTGCTGAGACACACCCTCAAGGTGGATAGACTCTGAAAGAACAATATTGGTTTGATCTTCAGAAAAATCAATCAAAGTCATTCCTCCCATATCATAGGGTTTCTCACTTGCAGTTTCAGTCATCACAGAAGATCTTCCAGCATCATCAATCACAGTTCCTGAGTCATCCAACCTCTGACTAGATTGTTCTTGTGTTGCAGTGGCTGTGATATGATCTATTCTACTATTCACCACTGGTGCAATAGTATCTTTAGTTGATTGCTTCCCTCTATTAACTACCTCCTCTTGTTGACCTTGAGCTGAAGCATCTTCAACAATGACATCCTTGTCAAATAGATATGCATGAAGTGATTGAAGTGCAACATGTTTAGAAAGTCCAAATTTCTTGTGTAACTCCTTTCTGACTGATACATAGAAGTATGTCTTCATTAAATCAAGCCTTTAATGTAACAGTCCATATTCTTCAGGAAATGAAAGTTTAGGAACTCTTTCAATCAAAAAATCTAGAACAGGCCTGGAAAGCTCCACTTTTAGAGAAATAAGTTCCATAGCTAGTCTGTATGTCAATGTAGTTTCCCATGAAGAATCAAGATCCAGATCTCTCTTGCCAGATACTGACATGGATATAGCATTATTTGTAGAGACCTGCATAATGTTAGTTGGACTTGATACTGTGTGTGTAGGTGACAAATGAATCTTTCTCCTTGTTCTCCTAGTATAGTGAGCAACAGATTTATCTTGAGAAGACTCAAGAGGTGTAGACACAGAAGTGATCTTGGGATGAGATCCTTTTTCAATAGACACAGTCTTTTGAGAGACAGTATCCAGTAACCGTTTTCCCTTTTTAAGAACTACAGCCTTTTGGGAGACTGCAGCCTGGCTGTGACTAGGTGTTCCATCTCTTTGTCCTATCTTAGAAAGTTGAATTGCAGCCTTCAATTCTGCTCTCTCAGCAAGAGATATATTATCATCATCTTCACTAGAACTACTACTTGAAATGACAAATCTTCTCTTCCTTACAACTGATGTCTTTTGAGAAACACCGGAGGTTGGCTTCTTTGAAACAATAGGCTGTGGATCAAAATTTTGTTCTAGAATTGTTTCAGAGACTATAATGTTTTTTGGCTACTTGGGTAGACACAGGGGGGTTCTCCTCCAATTGAGATTCCTGAGTCATTTCACCACCAAAGAAAGAAGAATTATAGATAGAAGATGAGTTCTTAGAAGTACCTGAACATGATCTGGATAGCGTAATGCAGGTATTTCATCTAGATTCTTTTCACTGTCCTTCTTTGTAATGTCAGAGAAAATTCTCTTTTGCTGTACATAAGAAGAAACACAATATTCTCTACCAAAACTTGCTTCAACATCAGGAATGAAATGGTTAATAAACAGTTGCATGAATCTGTGATAATAAACCATATTCCTGTCATGATCTCTTGACCCAAGTTTTATACACATCTGACTTAAGATAATGTGACCAAAATTAATTACTCTGTTATAAAGCAAAGCATATGCAATATGTGATATAACAGCTGTAATTTGTTGAAAAGAACTACATTTACTAGTAAAGCATTTAGCAATTTGATCAAAGAAGAAAGACCATTCTTTCCTAAGAAAAGATCTATTTAACTGGCTCATGTTATCTAAAGGTCCATCATAACCTAATTTAGATAACATAGTTCTCACATCAACATCAGATGGTACATTCTCAAAAGTTGTACTAACAGGTAAGCGAAGTACTGAATTAACAACAGATTCAGTAAGATCAAATGAGTCTTGTCTAGAGTGTAGAACAATCTTACCTGATTGACTCTGAGTAGAATCAATTACCTCAGCATTCTCCCAAGCTTGTGAAACTGCTACTTGATTAATTTGTGGAGATGTTGTCAAGGCATAGCTTAATGGTCCTTTCGCCATAAAGTCTATTATCAGGTGAAAATCAGTTGACACCCCTTCCTTGTTGGTGATAGCTGCAACATGATTGTTCATCATTAAATCAAAGTCACCAAACTTGAAAGATACTGATTTGGGTAGTCTTCTTTGAGTTGCCATTCTGATCTGAAAAGAACTTAAGAAATCTTTGAAATTGATTAGTGATTTTGAGAACTCGAGAGTGTTTTTGCTTTAGAGAATGAAATTAGAGAAAGTAATTACACGATTAGAGTGTCAAAATAATTATATTTCAAAAATCCTTCAGACCCATTATCCCACGTTGACACGTAGGTTGACAGGTGTCAGTCCTTGAAAAATGCAGTTACCCATGACTTTTGGAAAATAAAATCCAAAAACAATTTCAAGTAAATAAGTCAAGGTAAAATCAAGATAAAAATCAATACTGATCAGCTTCCTTTTGTCTTCTCATCAGGATAATCACACGATTTAATGTGATTTCTGAATAAAAAGAATTACTAATCCTGATGTGAACACACTTGTATTCCTGATCAATATCATCCTGATTCCAGAGACTAAATGGAGTTTCCACGTGGCATGTTCTTTTACCTATAAAAGAAATAACAAAATCAATTGGTTAAATTCATTCAATATTTCTTGAAAATACAAGAAATACAGTCACACATAATTATGACTGATTGCATTGATATCTCCCAAGTGACTGTTCAGCTTTCCATGTCTTTCTATAAAAGAGACCGACGTCTTATGCCATTCTCCAAACCCTTTTCATTCTTTCTCTTTCCATCATGGCTTTCAACCCAAATCTCCATATGAACCCTAGCTTTTTGTTCATTACCACTGAGAAGTTCTTTACTCTTGATGATCAGGAGCAAGTGAACTATCTCTTAGAAGAGATGACTTTTCTCATCAAGTTAGATATGGTTAATCTTAACCCTGATGATTTCCACGAATCTCCTCTAAAACATCTACCAGTTGGATACAACCCTCCTCTAATCTCTTCACACCTTGAGGATGAAGAATTTGGTGAAGAGTCTGAGGTTGATCTTGATGGAGATGCTATTCATCTTCTTCAATAAGCATGAAGATGAGTCAGCTGCTCTCATTCAAGTCGCCCAGATAAGGAATCCAATCTTGAGTTGCTCCTTGTCCTGAAGTCGATCGTTGAGAATTGAAGTAGCAACAACTTTAGACAAGAACAGAAATATCAGTAGTAGTTAGACAAAAGAAGAATTGTATTTCATTTTCATGTATGTAATGCTTTTGATTAATGAAAATACAAGTTTCCTTAATATCTACTTGTCTATCGTTGTTTATTGACTCGCATGAATAATGACATAAATTATCAGTATGCATGTAATAACACTTGATAACATAGACTTAGCAAAACTCAGAATTGAACCACTAGATAACATGAACTTCAGAATTTGAAACAGTAAGACACACATATTTCATAATCCTGATACTGACGATACAATCCTGATGTCAATACTGATGACGTCAGCATACTGATAGCAATCCTGATGTTTATTAACAAGTCTATCATACTGTAATTTATCAAAGTAAAGTGTTACAGCTTAAGCATTTAACCATCAAGTATAGATCCTGACAAAATATCAAGTCTATAAGCTGAAACAACATACCATGCTACTTGTGCAGATGTTAAAGATCTAAAAATTTAACATTCCTAACTCACTAACCAATCTAATGAATGTGGCCTCTTCAAGTGGTTTAATTAGAATATCTGCAAGCTGTTTGTCAGTAGGAACAAAATGAAGTTCCACAGTACCATTTTCAATATGTTCTCTAATAAAATGATACCTGACATCAATGTGCTTAGTCCTTGAGTGTTGAACTGGATTTTCTGCAATTTTGATAGCACTAGTATTATCACAAAACATAGGAATATTACTAAGTGTCATACCATAATCCATCAACTGATTTCATATCCAAAGGAGTTGAGCACAACAACTGCCTACTGCAATGTATTCAGCTTCTGCAGTTGAGGTTGAAAGTGATTGCTGTTTCTTGCTTGCCCAAGAAATCAATCTGTTTCCCAAGAATTGACATGTACCTGTAGTGCTTTTCCTGTCTATTTTACACCATGCATAATCAGAGTCTGAATAGTCAATTAGGGAGAAATCAGATTCTCTTGGATACCACAAACCAAGATTTGGAGTTCCCTAGAAATATCTAAATATTCTCTTCACAGCAATTAAATGAGATTCCTTAGGATCACTTTGGAATCTAGCACATAAATAGGTAGAGAACATTATATCTAATCTACTTGCAGTTAGATATAACAGTGAACCTATCATGCCTCTATAGCTAGTGTTATCAACACTCTTTCCCTTAGGATCAGAGCCTAGCTTAGTGGCTATTGCCATGGGTGTCTTTGCAATTGCACAATTTTGAAAGTCAAACCTTTTTAAAAGATCTTTGATATACTTTGACTGATTAATGAAAATACCAGTCTCAGTTTGTTTGACTTGCAAGCCTAAAAAGTAATTTAGTTCACCCATCATGCTCATCTGATATTTAGTCTGCATAAGCTTGCTAAACTTAGCACATAACTTTTCATTAGTAGAACCAAATATAATATCATCAACATAAACTTGAACTAAAATCAAATCACCTTTTATCTTTCTAAAGAATAGAGTTTTGTCAATTGTACCTCTTGTGAAGCCATTTTCAAGAACAAATTTAGACAAAGTCTCATACCATGCTCTTGGTGCCTGCTTCAGTCCATAGAGTGCCTTGTCAAGTTTGTAGACATGATTTGGAAAATTTGGATCAACAAAACCAGGTGGTTGTTACACATACACTTCCTCATCAAGCTTGCCATTAAGAAAAACACTCTTTACATCCATCTGGTATACCTTGAATTTTGAATGAGCTGCAAATGCAAGAAACATTCTGATTGCTTCTAATCTTGCTACAGGTGCAAAGGTTTCATCATAGTCAATTCCTTCTTCCTGAGAATAACCCTTGGCTACCAGTCTTGCTTTATTTCTTACAATCATACCAGATTCATCTAGATTGTTTCTGAAAACCCATTTAGCACCAACAATAGATCTATCTTTAGGTCTTGGTACCAGTTTCCAAACTTTGTTCCTCTCAAACTCATTCAATTCTTCCTGCATTGCTATTACCCAATCAGGATCCTGTAAGGCTTCTTCAACCTTCTTAGGTTCATTCTTTGAGAGAAAACAACTGTACAAGCATTCATTTTGAATTTTTCTTCTAGTTCGAACACTACTATTTGGATCACCAATAATCAAATCCTCAGTATGATCCCTTGTCCATTTTCTAACAGGTAGTAGATTGCTCCTGCTGGACTCTCCCCCTAAATTAATGGTATTTCTTGTAGAAGAACTATCTCTGCCTTCAAAATCTCCCCCTTGATCAGTAGAATCAGTGGATTCAATACTGCTGCTAGTTCCTGATCTTCCTTCATTAGACTCTGAAGGATCAGTTCCTGATGAAGTAGACGTTGAATGACCAGTCTGATCCTGACCAGTCCTATGTTCTCCTTGATTGAATTACTCCCCCTCAATAGTAGCATTCCTTTGAGAAGCAATAGAGATTTCCTCTGGAGAACCTTCATCATCGCTGGAGGGAATCTCAGAATACTTAAGATTTTCAAATTCCAGACTGTCATGGATTTCATCAGTTTGCAAAATTCCAAACTTCTTATTATCAAATGCAACGTGAATTGATTCCATAATAATATGAGTTCTGAGATTGTATACTTTGAAGGATTTTGATGCTGAATATCCTAGAAAGATTGCTTCATCCGATTTGGCTTCAAATTTCCTAAGTTTTTCTGGATGAACTTTCAGGACATAGCATTTGCATCCAAAGATGTGAAAGTATTTCACACTTGGTTTCTTTCCTTTGATCATCTCATAGGGAGTCTTACCATGTCCATTTACCAAGGTACAGTTTTGAGTGAAACATGCAGTGTTGATAGCTTCTGCCCAGAAATAGGTTGGAAGCTTTGCATCTGCAAGCATGGTTCTTGCTGCCTCTATGAGAGTTCTGTTCTTTCTTTCTACTACACCATTTTGCTGAGGTGTTCCAGGTGCAGAGAACTGTTGAGTAATTCCACTATCTGCACAATACTCCTCCATTGTAGAATTCTTGAATTCTGTACCATTGTCACTTCTGAGCACTTTGACCTTGTACTCAGAGCTATTTTGAATATTATTGACAAGTTCAATGATTTTCTGAGGAGCTTCATCCTTGTTGTGTAGAAAGAATACCCATGTGAACCTTGTGTAGTCATCCACTATAACTAGAGCATATCTTTTCTTGTTGATAGACATAATGTTTACTGGACCAAATAAATCAAGATGTAGCATGTGAAATGGTTCAGTAATTGAATTTTCTGTCTTGCCATTGAAAGTGGTTCTTCTTTGTTTACCAAGCTGACAAGCATCACAAAGTCCATCTTGCACATAGTTTGCCTGAGGTAGGCCTCTCACCAGATGATGCTTAACAAGTTGATTAAGCTTCTTGAAATTAAGATGTGAGAGCTTCTTGTGCCAGTTCCAGCTTTCCTCATTTGATGCCTTGCTGTAAAGACATCTGACAGTTCCTTTAGATATTTCACTCAAACTGGCTTCATATATGTTACCATGTCTCTGACCAGTCAGAAAAATGTCTCTATTCTTCATATTCATGATTTTGCATCCCTTACTGTCAAAGATTGATTGGTAACCCTTATCACCCAGTTGACTTATGCTTAAAAGTGTGTGTTTCAAGCCTTCAACCAGTGCTACATTTTCTATGATGACATTCCCCAAAATAATTGAGCCATATCCCAGAGTTTCTCCTTTGTTGACATCTCCAAAGGATATTACTGGGCCAGCTTTCCTCTCAAACTTTGTAAGCAGGGACTTCTTTCCAGTCATATATCCAGAGCATCCACTGTCCAAGATAATTGAATGCTTCTTTCCACTGCCCTGCAAACAAAAAGTAGCTAGTTAGAATTTTTTAGGACCAAACTTTGATTGGAACCTTTCTTACTAACTTTTGGACCAACAGGCTTTGAAGATTTTGCTTTTGATTTACCTGTTGCAGAGTCAACCTTAGACTTAGATTTCACAAACTGTTTGTGACTAGGAGTTTAAGATTTCAAGGAATAATAGTCATAATACAGTTCATGATATTCCTTACACATATAAATGGAATGAAGTAAACTACCACAATGATAACAGGGTTCGTGTGGTTGGTATTGAATCCTCTGAGTCTTGGGGAATCTGGACTCAGTTTTCCAAGAAGGTTTTTGATTGCAGTCTAGGGCTAAATGATTATGATTTCCACATTTATAGCATTTCTTCCTAGGTGCATCAGGTACATTCTTGTAATTATTTGTTTTGTTAATACCTTCTTTTCCATTCCTATTTCTTCTGATCTTGCTAGACTCTGAAATACTTTCTAGTCTCTGTTTCAACTGAGACTTAGAAAGAAAACCTATGTTGACATTCTTAGGTTTTTCTAACACTCTTTCATCTGAATTGCTATTGTTAATTCTTTTGTGCACTACTGGGGTACCTTTAGAATCAACAAATTTAACATGTTTAGGTTCAGAAACTATCTTCTTACCTTCAGACTTAGATGTGCTAGCTTCAGTTTTACTATCATCACTGACAATAGCTACAGTATCTTCTTGTCTAGCCTTATCAAAACCTAAACCATTAACTTTACCCAGAATTTGATTTTTAATGATTTCTTGAGTCTTTTTACCAGAATTGTTAATGGTTTTAATCACATCTCTCTCTTCCTCTAGTTCTTTTCTGACATAGTCATAAGCCTCAAGAATAACACCATAATCATGCTTAGCTCTATCAGAACTTAACTTATATTCTTCCATTGAATTAACTCAGATTCAAGAAAATCATTTCTACTAACTAATTCATCATTCTTAGCCTTGAGTTCATCTTTTTCACTAGAAAGAATTTTGAAATTAGTCATAAGATTCTTAAACTCAACATGAATAGATCTAATATCATCAGAATCTAAGCTATCAAATGAATCAAGAGAGTGAAGTGATACCTTAACAGAAGATGAAGAAGTTTTCTTTGGAGATCCAGGCTTGTCTGAAGCACTTGCCATCAATGCAATGTTGTCATAATCAAATTCATCTTCAGAATCACTGGAGTCTGCCCAATCCTTCTATGTGACCATGAGTGCATTGCCCTTCCCTGAATTCCTAGGCTTCTTACACTCACTAGCAAAGTGTCCAAGCTCACTGCAGTTAAAGCACTTGATCTTGGCTTTATCAAGCTTGATAATTGTACTCTTGCCTTTATCATTCTTCTTCTCCTCTTTCTTCTGAAAAGTGCCTATGCTAAATCTTCTCCTGTTAAATCTTCCTTTCTTGAAAGCTTTAGCAAACATAGCAAAGAGTTCTTGCATCCCTGATTCAGAATCATTATCTTCAGAGTCTATATCTTCAGTCTCTGACTCAGAACTTTCTTTGCTCTTCTTCTTCCTCAAGTCTCTTTCAGTAGATTCGGACTTTTCTTCTGGAAGCTTCTTTGTTTCAGATTGAGCAGCGAGTGCAACAGTTTTCATCTTTCCTTCACTCCTGCTCTTTTTCTGCTGCCTGTCAAGTTCATAAGCTCTCAATTTTCCATAAACTGCTTTTAATGATATCTCATCAAGATCATTAGCTTCCTCAATTGTAGATATCTTCTCATTGTAGAAATCAGGAAGAGCTTTCATGAATTTCGTATTCATATCCTCCAAGTCATAATATTTACCATGCATGGCCATCTCATTGATGAGTTTAGTAAACCTATCAAAGGTGTCAGTAAGTGACTCACCAGACTTGGATTCAAAGTACTCATACTGTTGTATGAGAAGTGTCCTCATATTCTTCCTGACAGGTTTCGTTCCTTCACAGTGAACCTTTAGATTGTCCCATATCTCCTTAGCAGTTTTACAAGAGAGAACATCGTTAGTGAGAACAGAATCAATACTGTTGAATAGTATGTTTCTCACTTTAGCATCCTTAAGAACGTTCTCCTTTTCCTTATCTGTCCATTCAGATTTAGGCTTCTCTGCTGTATGTTCTGGAACAACTTTTCCTTCGACAGTTGCTTGAGGAACAAGCCTTGTTGGAACAAAAGGCCCATCTCTGATTCTGTCAAGATAATCAGGATCTGTTGCTTCCAAGTGATGCAACATCTTCACTTCCCATAGAGTATATTCGTTTCTCTTGAGCATAGGGATCTTAGTATTACCATCCTTATAACCAGACATGATTGTAGATCTTTATGATTACTCGAAATCAACCTGCTCTGATACCAATTGTTAACTCGAATAACTTGTAGAAGGGGGGGTTGAATACAAGTTATATAATCGTGTCTGATTTTTGCTTGATTATATGAACAAGAATAAACGAATGAATCAAACTTTGTTTGTATTAAAATAATCAAATACAAACTCTACCAAAGGTGTACAATACCTTTAGCAGCTGCTGACAATACAAATCTCTGTCTCTGTTTGTTTCGAACTCTCGAATACAAATCTTACGAACTTACTTGCTCACACGCACTTTTTACAATGATATTGAGAGAGTATTTATATTGCTACCTATCAACTAATAACAGAATTATAATCTATCTATGACAATGTTCTGCCGTCCAGTTGATAGTTTCCATCAATAGAGAATTCGTTTCCTTCATGATATCTTCTTGCTTGTTTTTCAAAACAACTATCCTGTTTTATAGCACTTGCCAGTTTCTGTAGCATCCATAATAACATTATCAGTAACACGAGTGACATCATCAGTAACACGACTGATATCAGGATTTCCCATTGCATCAGGATCTTATTATCCCATCAGTATTTGATCAGGATCTGACTTGTTGTATCAGGATCTGTTCCTCTGTTCCTGACATGTAGTCCTCGATACACTGTTCCTGACATGTAGTCTCTGACGCACTGTTCCTGACTAAACTCTACAGATTACTGTTTAACACATATATCCTATACAAAGTGCTAAATCCTTTATAAGATCAGGATATACAAGAAGTATTAGCAAAATTCTATTCTTAACATCACAACTTATGAATTATTCCTAACAGAGTACTTTGAGACTAAATCTGAAGAAACCATGACAGAAACATTTGACAGATTCTGTAAAATGCTCAATGATTTTTCACTGGTTAATAAAGAATATGATCTAGAAGACTCAAATCTCAAATTTCTTCTTGCCTTACCTGAAAAGTGGGATGTGAAGACAACCACCATAAGAGATAACTATGATCTTGCTGAAACTTAGATTGATGAAATTTATGGGTTGCTCAAAACTCATGAACTGGAACTGGAATAGAGAAATAGGAGATCAAGCAAGAAGACAAAGTCTGTTGCTCTTAAGGTTGAAGAAAAACCCTTGAAGAAGGAAGCATCAAGGAAGAAAGCTAAGGGAAAAGCTTTGGTCATACATTCTGAAAGTGAGTCATCAAATTTTGATGTTGACTCAAACACTGATGAATCATCTGACTCTGAGGATGATGAAGAAGAAATGATGCAAATGGCTGCTTTGATGGTGAAGACCTTCAAGAAAATGGGTTTCAAGAACTTCAATAAAGGAAAAATGTACTCTAAAGATTCAAATTCAGACAGGAAGAGTTTCAGAAAGTCTGAGAGAAAGGAGACTAAATCTGGGAAGAAAGACAAGTCTGAGATTCAATGCTACAAGTGCAAGGAGATGGGTCACTATGCTCCTGAGTGCAAGAAGGGTAAAACTGGAAAAGCACTTATCATAAAAGGCAGAGACTGGGCAGACACTTCAGATTCAGATGAGGATGTTAACTATGCTCTCATGGCTTCTATTGAGAATGTTTCTGAAGACTCTGAAAACAAGGTACCTCTAACTACCTATGCTTATAATACTGATAATATAACTGAATTAAGAATCTATCTTAAGTCTTTGCATATCAGTTATAGGGATCAGACTTTAGAGAATGAGAGAATCAAATCTGAGAATTCTGAACTTAAAGAGAGAAATAAAATTGTTGAAGAGAAACTTGAAAACATGCAACAAGTTCAGAAAGAAAGAGATGATGCTGTTTATCTAGAATAGGATTTGCTAGGAAGATATAAGCAACTAGAATCTGAATTGGAGAAGGCAAGTCACATAATTAAAACTTGGACTCATTCTCGAAAAGACACTCAAGAGGTTTTTCAGTCAGACAGAGTTGGTTTAGGTTACTGTGTGGATGATGAACTTAGTTTTCAAAATAAGGTCAAAGTTAAAACACATCTTCCATCTACAAAATTTGTTCATGGAATAAATAAACCTAAGTCTGAAGCTGAAAAAGGAGCTGTTAAGAAAGAACCAGTAAAAACTAGTGTTAAACAGGTTAATAATTGGTTCAATGACAGATAAACAACTCAAGCATAAGCTTAAGGAGTTAAAATCTGTTAAGAAACAGAAAGTGTCTAGGAAGACTATAAATGGTAAAGTAGGCATTACTCAAGGTAATTATCCAATGCTTGCTACTTTCGCTCCAAGAAAGACATGTCATAACTGTGGTAGCACTAATCATCTTGCTAGTTTCTGCAGGAAGAATAAAAACATTAATTCTTTACCTTCCAAGTCCGAAGTAAAGAAAGATTATGTTAGAACTAGACCACAGACTTTATGCAAACATTGTGGAAGTATTTGGCATTCTATTTATACTTGCAGGGATTATCATGCTATTTACCATAATTACTATGAACTTAAGCCCAATTTGAAATGGGTTAAGGTTAATTCTGCAAGTGTAAACTCTGAAAATGTTAGCTTAAACTCTGATAATGTGAATTCTGCTGCTAAAGCTAACAAAGTTAAGATAGCCAAAGGATCCAAGAAAGTCTGGATCCTTAAATATGACCTTCAGTGAATGTTTGTGATTGCAGGGCATCAGGGAGAGTACCCTAGTCATGGACAGTGGATGTTCAGGACACATGACTGGAAATAAAGCCCTGCTATCAGAGTATGTGGAAAAGGCTGGCCCAAAAGTTTCCTATGGAGATGGCAACATAGGACGTACTCTGGGATATGCCAATACCAATCTTGGAAGTGTCATCATCACAAATGTAGCTCTGGTTCCAGGACTCAAGCATGATCTGCTATCTGTGAGTCAAATTAGTGACAGAGGATATCATGTAGATTTTCAGCCTGAATACTGTGAAATCATCAGTAAATCTACAGGGAAAGTTGTTCTAGTTGGACACCTGCGCAATAATTTCTATGAAGCAAGTTTGTTGACAAACTCTGATGGAAAAGCTGTGTGCCTGTCCACAAGAATGTCTAGTGAAGAGAGTTGGAAGTGGCGTAAGAAACTCTCTCATTTGAATCTGAACAACATTAATGAGTTAATAAGAAAGGATCTTGTAAGAGGACTTCCAAATTCTTTATTAAATGTTGATGGCCTGTGTGATTCCTGTCAAAAGGCCAAACAAAGGAAGTCATCTTTCAAGAGCAAGTCTGAATCTTCAATTGTTGATCCTTTTCATCTTCTACATGTTGATCTCTTTGGACCAGTGAATGTCTTGTCAATTGGAAGAAAGAAATATGCTCTAGTCATTGTTGATGAACACACCAGATACACTTGGGTGTATTTTTTAGCAAAGAAGGATGAAACTGCATTAACTCTGATGGAGCATGTAAAGATGCCGGACAAAGGATCAAAACACAAAGTCAAAATAATCAGGAGTGATAATGGAACTGAATTTAGGAATGCAACAATGGAAGAATTTTACAAGAATAGAGGAATGAGGCAAGAGTCTTCTGCACCTGGTACACCACAGCAAAATGGTGTAGTTGAGAGGAAGAACAGAACCTTGATAGAAGCTGCCAGAACTATGCTTGATGAAGCAAAATTGCCAACCTATTTCTGGGCAGAAGCAGTTCAAACAGCCTGTTTTACTCAGAATGCCACACTGATCAACAAGCATGGGAAAACACCATATGAGATGGTGAAGGAAAAGAAGCCAAACCTGAAATATTTTCATATTTTTGGGTGCAAATGCTTTGTGTTGAAAACTCATCCTGAACAGTTGACCAAATTTGAGTTAAAAGCTGATGAAGGAATTTTTGTTGGCTATCCGCTGTCAACTAAGGCATTTAGAGTTTATAATCTGAGAACCAAGGTGATCATGGAGTCAATTCATGTGTCATTTGATGATAAGAAAATAACTGGACTTGAAGATGTAAATGAACATGATCAACTGCACTTTGAAAACGAAGACTTAATCTCTGATGAAGTAAACTCTGATGAAACTGATCTGACAAACTCTGTTGAAGCATACTCTGAACCTCTACTGGTAAACACTGAAGAAACTTCTCAGTCAGAACAAAGGGGAGAACCAGTTGAGGGGGAGCATGATCAAAATGATGACTCAAATTCTGATAGTGAGTCAACTGAAAAATCTGGATCAATCTCTGATGACTCAAACTCTGAAAGTGCAAAATCTTACAGTTCAAACTCTGAGCAATCAAATTCAGGGGGAGCCTTAGAATCTGATGAAAGGCAACAAGAAAATCAGGAGAACATGGATCAAGGGGGAGGATCACACACTGATAGAAGCCATTTACCTTCTGCTAGGAAATGGACAAAATCTCATACACCTGATCTAATTATTGGAGATCCAGATGTAAAAGTAAGGACAAGGAGTGCTACAACAAATGAATGTCTGTTTCATGCATTCCTATCGAAATCAGAACCAAAGAAGGTAGAAGAAGCTCTATAAGATGCTAACTGGATAACAACAATGCAGGAGGAGTTAAATGAATTCGAAAGAAATGAAGTATGTACCCTTGTACCTAGACCAAAGAATAGATCTGTTGTTGGTACTAGATGGGTTTTAAGAAATAAAACTGATAGTGAGGGAATTGTTACAAGGAACAAGGCTAGACTTGTGGCAAAAGGCTATTCACAGCAGGAAGGAATAGACTATGATGAAACTTTTGCTCCAGTTGCAAGATTGGAGGCAATAAGGATTTTTCTAGCATATGCCTCTCATAAGAAATTCAAGGTTTTTCAGATGGATGTAAAAAGTGCTTTTCTCAATGGGAAGCTTGAAGAAGAAGTGTTTGTTGAACAACCACCAGGATTTGTGGACCCCAAATATCCAGACTATGTCTACAGGCTGGATAAGGCTCTCTATGGACTTAAGAAGGCACCAAGAGCATGGTATGAAACTCTGGCTCAATTTCTTTTAGAAAGTGGGTTCAATAGAGGTACAATTGACAAAACCCTGTTCTATTTTAAATCTGGTAGTGACTTGCTTTTAGTTCAGATATATGTTGATGACTTAATTTTTGGGTCTACTAATGATAAACCCCGTAAGAAGTTTGCCAAGCTCATGCAGTCCAGGTATCAAATGAGCATGATGGGAGAGCTTAGTTATTTTCTAGGTCTACAAGTGAAGCAAACAGATGATGGGATTTTTATAAATCAAGCAAAATATACCAGAAATTTTCTCAAGAAATTTGGTATGCTTGACTGTTCATCTGCAACAACTCCCATGGCAACAGCAACAAAGTTGGACAACGACACATGAGCTCCAGTAGATATGACAAGCTACAGAGGCATGATAGGGTCACTTCTTTATCTAACAGCAAGCAAACCTGATATCATGTATGCAACTTGTCTCTGTGCAAGGTTTCAGGCAGACTGTTAATGTAATATCTGGGAATTTCGTACTCTATAAATAATATTATTTGGCATTAAAATATTATTATGTGCCTTAATTGATGAGTCATTACATGTTTGTGTGATTGTGAATATGTGTTACGTGTCTAATTGCTAGATGTGTTGACGTGAAATTTTATTAAAATTCTGTATAGCTTTTAAATGTTAAAACATGATTTTTGTTCACTTAAACATTTTTATAAAATTCTTGGAGTTAGTAAAAATCATGAAATTTCTTGTTTTATTATCCTTATGCATTTAAAGACTTTTTAAAAATAAAAGTTTAATTTATTTTCGCATTAAAATATTTTACAAGGATTTTTCCAATTATTTTCCTTTTTAAAATATTAAAACTTGTAAAATTCAAATCTTTTCATAAAATGATTTTAAAAATGTTTTAAAAATATATTGCGGAAGAGAATTTCATATTTTAATTTTATGTGTCAATAAATTATTTTTGGATCCAAAATATTTTTTTTTTCAATTAGGATTTAATTGTTAAGTCTTTTAATTAATTAAAAGATGTATCATTAAAATGTGATTAAATTACATGTGTGTGTGTGTAGGCTAGACAAAAACCCTCCCCTCCCCTTTTTTCTTTTCACGGCCGAGCACCCCCCCCCCCCCCCCCCCGTGTCTTCATCTCTCTCTTTTCTCTCAAAATCTCTAAACCTCCATTGATTCTCAAGCTTTAGTCAAGGTAATTCCTCCATTAAAACCACACACTATTATACATAAAATTACTCCTCTTTTCATCCTCTACACCCTCATGTTTGTGGATTTCAATTTCATTCACTTTTTAAACTAGGGTTTTCGAAAATCAAGCATAAAAGGTGAGTTTTGTGGGTGTGTATGATTGGGTGTTAATCCTTGGTAGAGACCCACGAATTTTGGGCTCTCCGGAGAACCCCAAACCCTCGGCTATGATCGAAAGTGAGCCAAAGGGTTACATGCATGACTCAATTTCTTGATTTCATTTAATTGCTAAGTGTAATATGGATGCATGTGAGTTTTTTTCAAGTCATTAAGTTGAGTTTGATGATGGGTTTGAGTTTTTATAAGATTTCAAGTTGTGGGTATGCTTGTTTTGTTAGTTGATGATTGTTAGTAGGTGTCAAATTAAGAAGGTTAGTGATTTTGATGATTTAATGTTATGAACTTTGATGGATTAAGTTTATAATTTGATTTTGATTGTAAAATTTATAAGTAACATTGGTGGGTATGTGAGATTATGATTTTTTTGAATTGATATGCATGTAAGTCATTGTGTAAGTATTGTTGTGAGGGTTTGTGTGTGATTGTTGGTGATGAAGAGGGAGAGGCCGAGAGAGAGATTGAGAGAGAGGGAGAGAGACCGAGAGGGAGGAAGAGAGAGATAGAGAGGGAGAAGCCGAGAGAGAGAGAGGAGAGGGAGAGAGAGAGGCCGAGAGGCCGAGAGAGGGAGGAAGAGAAGAGAGATTGTGGGACTTGTGTGAATTATTGTGAGTTACTTGCTTGGATTGTTTAAGTGCTAATTGATTAAATTGTTACATGAATTAATTGGTTGCATGATTGAATTGCTATGTGAATTTGAGTTATGAATTGCTTAATGAGTCATCGTGGAAAGAGTAGGATAGCCTAGGATTGCTTGGTGATTGTAGTAGTCGATTGATGATGAAGTTGTAGCCATTGGAGGTGCATTGTGTTGTTTTGTGATTGATTGAGACCGATTATATTCGGTATGGTTTGACGACGATACAAAGGAGATGCCGCCGAAATGTCTAAAAATATAATAAGTGATTTCCAAAACCCTAAAGGCACATCTCCAATGTTAAGTCGTAGAATCATTATAGTACTATATCATACTACATTGTATGTTAAGTGAATTACGTGCTAAGTGACTTACATGACTTATGTGTTTACATGTATAAATGTATGTGTATAACATGGTTATATCGATGGGGCGTTAGCATTATTAGTATTGCTTTGTGATATGTAAACAAAAGAGGGGAAAATAAGATATTGTTTATTATTATTATTATAGGTCCGAGTAGGAGGCCTGGCAAGGAGCCGATTGAGGAGGACGCTATCTAGTTTGATCTCGTGATTTAAGGCAAGTGTACTATCTTACCTTGTTGATACCATATATTGAATGCCATGAAATATCGAATTGTTAAGTTGTCACAAATTAGTACCTTATTCTTTCCGACCTTAATATTGTCGTATACCTTGTGATTGATTCATATCCTTTGAACTTGAACTTGACTTGTCTTGTTAATCATGACCACATTGCGTGGAAACCTTTTTGTATTTTCTTGAACTCTTGAACACTTGAATCAACTATATAAACGCCATCTTGTTTGATGAATTCTTTTCTACCTTAAAACACTGATTCATTCTTGACTTATTTTCTTGACTTAACCAAGTACTTTAAATATAACCCCAACTTCTAAGAATCCGAAATGATTGATTTTCTTCATTTGACCCTTGTCATTTATTCGAAATTTGAGAATTCTATTCTTGTTGATTAACAACTTGATATAACATTGATATTCTTGTTTCGTTGAGATGAATTGAATTTGATAAACATTGTTTGACCTAAATGGAATTGGATGGAATGTTACTTTGACCGAGGCGCCGGTCCAAATCATGTTACTATTATAGGCCAATGTGTGCCTGGGATCCCCTTATATTTGATGAACACCGTATTGGATATGCGGGTTCGGAGCTCTGTCGTGGGCTGATCACCCAGCGTTGCTCGTAGCGTCTTATCAGATATTCCAATTCCTTCTCATTTTATTTTGATATTGATTCAGTTGATACAGTTCATTTGCAGATTTCATATCTTGCTTTACAGTTGAATTATTTTGCCAGTCTTATATTGTTGTTTATGCACTTGCTGAGCAATTGGCTCAATGATATTATTTTTCCTTAACCTTTCAGTGAAACTCGAAGATGGTAAGGACTCTTGAGACTGCGCGTAAGAATTGTGGTGGTTCAGGTGTAGCCTATAGGAGGCAGTTCCAGGTAGAAGGGAGTGGCGATCAGATGGATCATGTTTTGCTAGACTTTTGACTTAGTCTATAATCTTTTGAACTTAGAATAATTTGTGGTCTGTAATAAATAATTGGTTTTGAATTGGTAGTTTATATTGCTTCAAACTCTTACCTGTTGGCGATCTAGGCATGGGAGTGGTAATGTCTAAATAATTAATATGCATGCTTTACCATTATCTAGTTAATTTTGATTAAGGAATTTGGGGCCGTCACAGGTTTGGTATCAGAGCCACAGGTTTGAGTCACTGAACAATATAGGTTTAGGTAACAAGATAGATCACATTTTCAATAATCACTTAGGATTAAAATAGAAACTCACTTAGAATGTAAATAGTATGATATTTCTAAAAGAATAGGATACATTGACCCCTATTATCGAGAGTGTTTAAGTAGTATGCTTCTAAGTTTTATCTGACGTTTATATATATATATATATATATATATATATATATATATATTATATTATTATTGGCAGCGACAGCAGGCACCAGGACCTTCAGCTCTACCTCCGGCCGAGACAGCAGATACTGTACCTTTGCCCGTTTATCAGGAGTTACTTAGGGAGTGTGATCAGCTTTATGATGAGAACGCTAAGCTTCAGAGGAGAGTTGATGCATTGTATGGCGATGGTGAGGATATACCCGAGGATCATGTCCCGACTTTTGCCTCCAGGCTTCAGTCACTCACCGAGATGGCTAACGAGAGGCTTCGCGCTATGGTACCTTATCGAGATTGGGAGAGTTATGCTATGGTTCAGATGATGGTGGACGAGCTTCAGCGTGTGATCAGCCAGTTGCTGGATAACTAGTTTTATGTTATGGGTTTTATGAGATGGCTTATAGTATAGCCATATGATTATCAGACTTATGTTGTTAGACTTTATCGTATTTTCAGTTTCGGTTTTCGAACTTTATGTTGGTTGGTACTTTGAACCTTTGGATTTGGGTTATCGATGGATGTCATCGGTGCCGTATCGTTTATTATTATCGTTCTTTTTATCGTATTATTTGGCCGCGTGAGATGGTTTAAATTTTAGGTTGTACCATGTCATATTAGAACTGTTAGACTATATTGTGCCATGTTGTGGTTAGATGTATGTTTGTGGATAAATAGATGCTTGTTTAATATTCAGAAAGATGCCTCCAAGAAGGAGCAATACTAGAGCTAATCAAAATAGGAATCAAGATGATCAGAATAGAGATGATAATCAAGGCAATATGGATATGGCCTAACTTTTGGGACTTTTGCAACAGCAGACGACTACTTTGGCTCAGCAGCAGCAGCTACTTCAGCAACAATATCAACAATTGCAACAGCAACAAGGACAGCAACAACCAGCCCAACCTGCGGTAACTTTTAAATCTTTTCAGGCTGTGAAACCCCCAGATTTTCAAGGAACAAAAGATCCAGTTGAAGCCCAGATATGGCTTAAGGAAATGGAGAAGGCCTTCGCATTGGTGAGAGTTAGTGATGAGCAGAAGGTAGAATTTGCTAGTTATTTTCTTAAGGGTGAATCTAATTATTGGTGGGAGTCGGCTAAAGCATTGGAAGCAACAGAAGTGATTCAGTGGGATAGGTTTAAAAGGATTTTTCTGGAGAAGTATTTTCCTAGGTATATGCAAAATCAGATGGAGTTAAAGTTCTTTAATCTTAAGCAGGAAAATATGAGTGTTGATGAGTATGAGAAGAAGTTTACCGAATTAGCAAGGTTTGTAGGAGATTATGTGGATACAGATGAAAAGAGAGCGAAGAGGTTTCAACAGGGATTGAAGCCATGGTTAAGGAGCAGAGTTGCAGCTTTTGAGATCAACTCGTATGCAGAAGTGGTTCAGAAGGCTATGATAATAGAAGGTGAGAGTGATCAGAATCAGAAGGAAAGGAGCAATTTAAAGAGGAAAGTGGAAGCAATAGAAAGGAATCAGGATCAAGGAAAGTCAACTAATCAGATGGATAGGAAGCCCGGATTTCAGAACCAGGGAAGAAATTTTAAAAGGAATGTGCCCAGAAACAGGAACTCAGAAACCCTTCCTCAGAACCCCAATCAACCAAGATTTCCCCGACCCTCAATACCAGAGTGCAAGAATTGTTCTAAGAAACATACCGGAGCGTGTGTAAAAGCTGATATTATTTGTTTCAAGTGTAATCAGAAAGGTCATTATGCAAACGAGTGCAGGAATTCGAAGTCGAGTGTGACTTGTTACAAGTGTGGTAAGGTAGGACACATGGCTAGGGAGTGCAGATCACCTGTTCCAAACCACAACTTGATGAGATTGACTACCTCTACCCCAGTGAACCAAATGGCAACATCTCAGATTCCAACTCAGATTCTAAATCCACCTGTACTTCAACAAGTTCCAGCCCTTCAAGCTCAGAGTTATCAAGCGTCAGCATATCCGATTCATGCCCGGACCTTCAACATGAATATGAACGATGCAGTGAGAAGTTCGGATGTAGTGGCAGGTACGCTTTTTGTGAACGCCATTAGTGCAAAAGTGTTAATTGATTCGGGTGCTACTAGATCGTTTGTTGCTAAAGATTTTGTGAATAAATTGAAGTGTGGTACTCATATGTTAAGAGAAGTTTTGAATATTGTGTTAGCTAATCAGGATCAGATACCAGTAGATAGGGTATGTTCACCTTGTGCAGTAGAGATTTCAGGTTATCTTTTTCCCGTCACCTTGATACCTTTTCAACTAGGAGATTTTGACATTATTTTAGGAATGGATTGGCTTGCCGAGTATGATGCGCATATCGATTGTAAGAGTAAGAGAGTGTCATTGAGATCTCCAGAAGGCGATAGAGTTATCTTTAAGGGGCGTAGGCAGACTAGTACGTTTCTTACCATGATGCAAACCAAGAGATTGTTAAGGAAAGGATGTGAGGCTTATCTTGCTTATGTGATAGATAAGAGTCGAGAAGGAGTGGAATTAGAGGATATTCCTGTAGTCAATGAGTTTCCCGATGTGTTTCCCGAAGAACTACCCGGATTACCTCCAGATCGTCAGATTGAGTTCGCGATTGACTTAGCACCAGGAACAGAACCTATTTCCAAGGCTCCATACAGAACGGCACCGTCTGAAATGAAGGAACTCGCCAATCAGCTTCAGGATTTATTGAATAAAGGAGTTATAAGACCAAGTGTATCACCCTGGGGAGCGCCAGTATTGTTTGTAAAGAAGAAAGATGGAAGTATGAGACTTTGTGTCGACTATCGAGAGTTGAATAAGTTGACTATCAAGAATAGATACCCGTTACCAAGGATCGATGATTTGTTTGACCAGTTGAAAGGAGCGACATGTTTTTCGAAGATAGATCTAAGATCAGGATATCACCAGCTGAAAATCAAACCAGAGGATATACCGAAGACTGCTTTTCGAACAAGGTATGGTCACTATGAATTTTTGGTTATGGCTTTTGGATTGACGAACGCACCCGCAGCATTTATGGATTTGATGAACCGAGTGTTTAAGAAATTTTTGGATAAGTTGGTGATAGTCTTCATTGACGATATTTTGATATACTCTAAGACGAAAGCAGAACATGCAGAGCATTTAAGGATAGCATTGGAGATATTGAGAAAGGAGAAGTTGTATGCCAAGTTTTCCAAGTGTGAGTTTTGGTTGAAGGAAGTCCAATTTTTGGGACATATTGTGAGTAAGGAAGGAATTCGAGTCGACCCAGCAAAGATTGAAGCAGTTGTGAATTGGGAAAGACCAAGGACACCAACAGAAGTAAGAAGTTTTATGGGATTAGCAGGATATTATCGCAGATTTGTTAAGGATTTTTCTAAGATTGCTGTACCATTGACCAAGTTGACCCGGAAGAATGAAAAGTTTAAATGGACTGATAAGTGTGAAAAGAATTTTCAAGAGCTTAAGCAAAGATTGGTAACTGCTCCAGTGTTAGCATTACCGGATGATAAAAGAGAGTTTGTAATCTACAGCGATGCTTCGCATAAAGGTTTAGGGTGTGTGTTGATGCAGCATGGAAAAGTGATTGCGTATGCTTCAAGGCAACTGAAACCTCATGAACAGAGATACCCTACCCATGACCTCGAGCTAGCAGCGATCGTATTTGCATTGAAATTGTGGAGACATTATCTTTATGGTGAGAAGTGTGAGATATTCACGGATCATAAGAGTCTTAAGTACATTTTTACTCAGAAGGAACTCAACATGAGACAAAGAAGATGGTTAGAACTGATAAAGGATTATGATTGTACCATTAGTTATCACCCGGGAAAGGCGAATGTCGTAGCTGATGCGCTAAGCAGGAAGGAAAGATTGAATACGTTGACAATGACTCAAGAATTGTTTAGAGAGTTTGAGAAGTTAGAAATTGAAGTTTGTGCAACAGAGATACCAGCAGATCAAGTCTATACCATGACATTTCAACCAGTACTATTGGACAAAATTCGGAAATGCCAAGAAGAAGTGATGAATCAGAGATTGAATGAATTGACCGGAGAAGAAATTTGTACGCAGAAAGATAACCAAGGTATTTTAAGAATTTCCTCAAGGATATGGATTCCTGATGTGAAAGAGTTGAAAGAAGAATTGTTGTGTGATGTCCATAGTTCTAAGTTTTCATTACATCCTGGAAGCACGAAAATGTATCAAGATTTGAAGAAAAACTTTTGGTGGCCAGACATGAAAAGAGAAATTGCAGAGTGGGTAAGTCGTTGTTATACATGCCAAAGAGTGAAAGCAGAACATCAAAGACCAAGTGGATTAATTCAACCATTTGAGATACCTGAGTGGAAGTGGGAGCACATCGCAATGGATTTTGTAGTAGGTCTACCAAGATCGAAGGCTAATCATGATGCGATTTGGGTTATAGTTGATCGATTGACGAAATCAGCTCATTTCTTGCCGATTAACGAGAGATTTTCGCTAGACAAGTTGGTGCATTTGTACTTGAAAGAGATTGTGACTCGTCATGGAGTTCCAGTATCTATAGTATCTGACAGAGATCCACGTTTTAACTCAAGATTTTGGAGACAGTTTCAAGAACATCTCGGAACGCAACTCAGAATGAGTACTGCTTATCATCCTCAGACAGATGGTCAGAGCGAAAGAACGATTCAGACAATTGAAGACATGCTTAGAGTTTGTGCAATAGATTTTAAAGGCAATTGGGACGAGCATCTACCTTTGGTGGAATTTTCTTACAACAACAGCTATCATGCTAGTATTGGGATGCCTCCGTATGAAGCTCTCTATGGAAGGAAGTGTAGATCTCCTGTGTGTTGGGAAGAAGTTGGTGAGCGAAAGATAGTCGGACCAGAATTGATTCAGCAGACGAAAGAGACAGTGGAAATAATTCAGAAAAGATTGCGAGCTGCTCAAGACAGACAGAGAAAGTATTCGGATCCAACGAGAAAGAAAGTAGATTTTGAAGTAGGTGATCCAGTATTGTTAAAAGTTTCGCCATGGAAAGGATTAACCAGATTTGGGAAGGAAGGAAAGCTAAGTCCAAGATTTGTAGGACCTTTTGAGATTCTGCGACGTGTAGGCAAAGTAGCTTATGAATTAGCTTTACCGCCTCAGATGCAGCATATTCATAATGTTTTTCATGTATCGATGCTTAAGAAGTTTCATCCTGACACTAAGTGTGTAATAGAGTATGAGCCAATAGAAATTCAGCCAGATTTGTATTATGTAGAGCGGCCGATCAGAATAGAAGATCGCCGAGAGAAAGTGCTTAGAAATAAATCAGTTGCTTTAGTTAAAGTCTTGTGGAGGAATCCTAAGGTTGAAGAGTCAACCTGGGAGTTAGAAAGCGATATGTTAGAACAGTACCCTCATTTGTTTACATAGCTGATTCTGGGGACAGAATCCTTTTAAGGGGGGAAGGATGTAATATCTGGGAATTTCGTACTCTATAAATAATATTATTTGGCATTAAAATATTATTATGTGCCTTAATTGATGAGTCATTACATGTTTGTGTGATTGTGAATATGTGTTACGTGTCTAATTGCTAGATGTGTTGACGTGAAATTTTATTAAAATTCTGTATAGCTTTTAAATGTTAAAACATGATTTTTGTTCACTTAAACATTTTTATAAAATTCTTGGAGTTAGTAAAAATCATGAAATTTCTTGTTTTATTATCCTTATGCATTTAAAGACTTTTTAAAAATAAAAGTTTAATTTATTTTCGCATTAAAATATTTTACAAGGATTTTTCCAATTATTTTCCTTTTTAAAATATTAAAACTTGTAAAATTCAAATCTTTTCATAAAATGATTTTAAAAATGTTTTAAAAATATATTGCGGAAGAGAATTTCATATTTTAATTTTATGTGTCAATAAATTATTTTTGGATCCAAAATATTTTTTTTTTCAATTAGGATTTAATTGTTAAGTCTTTTAATTAATTAAAAGATGTATCATTAAAATGTGATTAAATTACATGTGTGTGTGTGTAGGCTAGACAAAAACCCTCCCCTCCCTTTTTTTCTTTTCACGGCCGAGCACCCCCCCCCCCCCCCCCCGTGTCTTCATCTCTCTCTTTTCTCTCAAAATCTCTAAACCTCCATTGATTCTCAAGCTTTAGTCAAGGTAATTCCTCCATTAAAACCACACACTATTATACATAAAATTACTCCTCTTTTCATCCTCTACACCCTCATGTTTGTGGATTCCAATTTCATTCACTTTTTAAACTAGGGTTTTCGAAAATCAAGCATAAAAGGTGAGTTTTGTGGGTGTGTATGATTGGGTGTTAATCCTTGGTAGAGACCCACGAATTTTGGGCTCTCCGGAGAACCCCAAACCCTCGGCTATGATCGAAAGTGAGCCAAAGGGTTACATGCATGACTCAATTTCTTGATTTCATTTAATTGCTAAGTGTAATATGGATGCATGTGAGTTTTTTTCAAGTCATTAAGTTGAGTTTGATGATGGGTTTGAGTTTTTATAAGATTTCAAGTTGTGGGTATGCTTGTTTTGTTAGTTGATGATTGTTAGTAGGTGTCAAATTAAGAAGGTTAGTGATTTTGATGATTTAATGTTATGAACTTTGATGGGTTAAGTTTATAATTTGATTTTGATTGTAAAATTTATAAGTAACATTGGTGGGTATGTGAGATTATGATTTTTTTGAATTGATATGCATGTAAGTCATTGTGTAAGTATTGTTGTGAGGGTTTGTGTGTGATTGTTGGTGATGAAGAGGGAGAGGCCGAGAGAGAGATTGAGAGAGAGGGAGAGAGACCGAGAGGGAGGAAGAGAGAGATAGAGAGGGAGAAGCCGAGAGAGAGAGAGGAGAGGGAGAGAGAGAGGCCGAGAGGCCAAGAGAGGGAGGAAGAGAAGAGAGATTGTGGGACTTGTGTGAATTATTGTGAGTTACTTGCTTGGATTGTTTAAGTGCTAATTGATTAAATTGTTACATGAATTAATTGGTTGCATGATTGAATTGCTATGTGAATTTGAGTTATGAATTGCTTAATGAGTCATCGTGGAAAGAGTAGGATAGCCTAGGATTGCTTGGTGATTGTAGTAGTCGATTGATGATGAAGTTGTAGCCATTGGAGGTGCATTGTGTTGTTTTGTGATTGATTGAGACCGATTATATTCGGTATGGTTTGACGACGATACAAAGGAGATACCGCCGAAATGTCTAAAAATATAATAAGTGATTTCCAAAACCCTAAAGGCACATCTCCAATGTTAAGTCGTAGAATCATTATAGTACTATATCATACTACATTGTATGTTAAGTGAATTACGTGCTAAGTGACTTACATGACTTATGTGTTTACATGTATAAATGTATGTGTATAACATGGTTATATCGATGGGGCGTTAGCATTATTAGTATTGCTTTGTGATATGTAAACAAAAGAGGGGAAAATAAGATATTGTTTATTATTATTATTATAGGTCCGAGTAGGAGGCCTGGCAAGGAGCCGATTGAGGAGGACGCTATCTAGTTTGATCTCGTGATTTAAGGCAAGTGTACTATCTTACCTTGTTGATACCATATATTGAATGCCATGAAATATCGAATTGTTAAGTTGTCACAAATTAGTACCTTATTCTTTCCGACCTTAATATTGTCGTATACCTTGTGATTGATTCATATCCTTTGAACTTGAACTTGACTTGTCTTGTTAATCATGACCACATTGCGTGGAAACCTTTTTGTATTTTCTTGAACTCTTGAACACTTGAATCAACTATATAAACGCCATCTTGTTTGATGAATTCTTTTCTACCTTAAAACACTGATTCATTCTTGACTTATTTTCTTGACTTAACCAAGTACTTTAAATATAACCCCAACTTCTAAGAATCCGAAATGATTGATTTTCTTCATTTGACCCTTGTCATTTATTCGAAATTTGAGAATTCTATTCTTGTTGATTAACAACTTGATATAACATTGATATTCTTGTTTCGTTGAGATGAATTGAATTTGATAAACATTGTTTGACCTAAATGGAATTGGATGGAATGTTACTTTGACCGAGGCGCCGGTCCAAATCATGTTACTATTATAGGCCAATGTGTGCCTGGGATCCCCTTATATTTGATGAACACCGTATTGGATATGCGGGTTCGGAGCTCTGTCGTGGGCTGATCACCCAGCGTTGCTCGTAGCGTCTTATCAGATATTCCAATTCCTTCTCATTTTATTTTGATATTGATTCAGTTGATACAGTTCATTTGCAGATTTCATATCATGCTTTACAGTTGAATTATTTTGCCAGTCTTATATTGTTGTTTATGCACTTGCTGAGCAATTGGCTCAATGATATTATTTTTCCTTAACCTTTCAGTGAAACTCGAAGATGGTAAGGACTCTTGAGACTGCGCGTAAGAATTGTGGTGGTTCAGGTGTAGCCTATAGGAGGCAGTTCCAGGTAGAAGGGAGTGGCGATCAGATGGATCATGTTTTGCTAGACTTTTGACTTAGTCTATAATCTTTTGAACTTAGAATAATTTGTGGTCTGTAATAAATAATTGGTTTTGAATTGGTAGTTTGTATTGCTTCAAACTCTTACCTGTTGGCGATCTAGGCATGGGAGTGGTAATGTCTAAATAATTAATATGCATGCTTTACCATTATCTAGTTAATTTTGATTAAGGAATTTGGGGCCGTCACAGTTAACACAATATCACGCAAGTATACGTGGTCACAAGTAATACAATTAAAGTTTATTCCACTGAGATCTGGTTAAGTTCTTTTCAGTTAATGCACCTATTCAACAATGTATGATTTTAATTCACTGCTAAGACAATTAATAAATTGAGGTTTTAATTAACTAAATTAAATTAAGATGCAAATTAAGAAATTAAAAATTAGTTAATTAACGAGATCTAAAATCAAATTACTTATATGAGAATAAACATGGAATCCTAACTTCATTATCTACTTCACTTAGAGTCGATGCCTTTAATCAATACATGTGATGGTTTTGATATCTGATCGAATAACACGGAACAAGTAAAAGTTACCTCTCGGTATACTAATACCAAACTACGCATGCATCCATAAAAGAGATAGAAGATGGGTTGACACCAATTATGTTTAGACCCTATATCTCTATATAATTTGAAAACATAAAGGTTTAAGCACAAGTTATCCACTTAGATCACATAGGGTAGCATAATATCTCTATTTACGACACAAATCATGATGTTAAAACATCAACCTATCCTATGCTAGCATGGCAAGTTCTAAATCTCAAGATCCACTCTCGTTTCGCAAGAGATTAACAAATTAGATGTTCGCGACGCATCTAAACACATGAAACACAACCATACAAGGATATCAAGAATTCACCACACATAAATCTTTAAAGCATGCAAACTACTAAGCTACATAGATAAATTCATTAGAATCCTATGACAACGATTAGTTCATAATCGAACCACTCGTCATCATGGGATCTGATGAAACCGTGATATAAAACAAGATATGAATGGAAGAAGTAATAATATTAATAAAACAAAGAGTTAAGAAAACAAATCTAGAATCCAGAATAACACAAAAGATGAAGTAGATCTAGATCCGTTGCTTGTCACGAGCGTTGAATCCTTCTTTCCTTTTCTCCCTTGCAGATCTAAGCTATGATACATTAATAAAAACGATCAAAATTACAATGCTAAGATGTGTTTAAATAGGCTCTAGATTTCTTTCCCAGTAAGAAATTACCTTCTATTACAATTAGAATTCGATTAAGGTACTAAAAACTGCCCGAAATACAATTAGAATTAGAAAAAGGGCAAAACTGTAATTTCCTGCTCCCATCAGTCTGTTTGCCACGCTGCCTGCGCCCACCGCACGCAACCTGCGCATGTGAATCCTATCCTAAGTTGTATAAAATCTCTCAGGCTTCGCGTGGACAGTAAGATCGCTGAAAACGGACTTCTAGAACTCCAGATATGGCCAAAACAGTGTAGACTGCGCAACCTTCCCGGAAAATCCGAATTTTAATCAATTTATCCTCCAAAAACGATAGAAGCATCAACTATCATCGACATTCTTGCAACCCTGCACACCTAAGAAAAACACATCAAAATCTAGAATCACAAAATTATGGGAATCTTCTTGTCTTCTTCAAAATCTAGAATCACAAAATCGGCAGGAAATATGAGCTTATCAACCTTCACCAAGACATCCTCTACTATACCCCTCGAATATGTGATCGACCTATCAGCCAACTGCAAAGAGATGTTGGTTGGCTTTAGCTCCGGCAGACCATGTTGCTTGAAAACAGATAACGGCATGAGATTGATGCTAGCTCCCAAATCACACAAGCACTTGCTGAAAGAAAGGTTGCCAATAGTGCAAGGGATGGTGAAACTTCCCGGATCTTTAAGTTTAGGTGGCAACTTCTGCTGCAGAACTGCACTACACTCCTCCGTTAATTCCACTGTTTCAAATTCTTCCAACATTCTCTTTCGCGACAAAATATCCTTCATGAACTTTGCATATCTCGGCATCTGCTCCAATGCTTCAACAAAAGGATTATTAATGGATAGTTTCTTGAAATCATCCATAAACTTCTGAAACTGTTTCTCTTGACTTTTCTGCAAACGTCCAGGATATGGAGGAGGAGGATAGATCTGATTGCTCTTTATAGACTGCTTTGGAGTAGACTTTTCAACAGACTTCTTGCTCTTTTCCACTTCATCATCTAGCTGATCAGCCACCAAATCAGATTTTGCAATTTCTGGAACTGTAGATTTTTTAACCTGCTGATTATGAACATCTTCATCTTCCTTAGCTGCTGAATGAGGATCTGATATAACCTTTCCCGATCTCAAAGTTACTGCATTGACCTATTCCTTGACTTCCCTTCTGCCTGGATTAGCCTCCGTATCGCTAGGAAGAGTCCCCTGTTGCATGTTCAACAAGGCACTTGCAAGCTACCCCATCTGGTTCTCCAAGGTCTTTAGAGAAACTGCCTGGCTTTTAACCATCATCCTTAACTCATCTACTTCAGATTTTTCATTCAAAGATGGACCAGCATTCCCATAGGATTGTTGCTGCTGAAATCCCGGAGGTTGATATGGTTGTCTTGGAGCATATTGTTACTGAAAACCTTGATTGAATGGCCTCGCTTGCTGACCCTGAAACTGCTGATAAGGCTGTTGTTGTTGAGCACCTTGATTATTGCTCCAACCGAAATTGGGATGATTCCGATTATTAGGATGATAAGTGGCTGGAACTGGTGCTGGAGGTCTCTGGAAATTACTCACGAACTGTGCTGATTCGGAAGAGATAGCATAATGATTCGTCTCATGTGCGCCCGCACATAACTCACAAATACTCTCCACCTACTGAACTCCGTAATTAGCAAGAGAATCCACCTTCATAGTCAACGCCTTCAACTGAGCTGCAATAGCTGAAGCTGCATCCACTTCAAAAATACCTGCTACCTTGCCTTGAGAAAGCCTCTGGGTTGGATTTTGATATTCATTAGCAGCCATCGTCTCAATAAGATCATAAGCCTCCTCATAGCTCTTAGCCCATAGAGCTTCACTTGATGCTGCATCTAGCAAGGGTCTAGACTGAGCTCCCAACTCATTATAAAAACCGTTAATAACCATCCAATCAGGCATGCCATGATGTGGACACCTACGAAGCATCTCCTTGTAACGTTCCCAAGCCTCACACAAAGATTCACCAGATTGCTGCTGAAATTGAGTTAGCTGGTTCCTTATTGCTGCAGTTTTCGCCATAGGGAAGAATTTAGTAAGAAATTTCTGAGCAAGATCCTCCCATGTAGTAATGGAACCGGCTGGTAAGGAGTGTAACCAACCCTTAGCCTTATCCTTTAGAGAGAATGGGAAAAGTCTCAATTTGATCGCATCATCCGGCACACCATTAAACTTGAAAGTGGCGCAGATGTCAATGAAGTCCCTGATATGCATGTTAGGATCCTCCGTAGGAGTACCCCCAAACTGAACTGAGTTCTGCACCATCTGAATTGTGCCCGGCTTGATTTCGAAAGTATTAGCTGCAATAGCTGGACTGACAATGCTAGACTGAATGTCATTGATCTTAGGCTGAGAATAATCCTTCAAAGCCTTAGCTGCTACTGGTAAATCTGCCATCTCTTTTACTGCTGCAAGTTCTTCTTCTACCAGTTTACGAGTTTGCAAACGTGTTCGCATACACGTTGAAGTACCTGAAAACACCACGAAACAAACAAACTAAATAAGAAATCCGAGTCAATGAACGCTAACGACCACTGATGACAAGCCCATAAACTAAATTAAACACCGATGATCTCCGGCAGCGGCGCCAAAAACTTGTTAACACAATATCACGCAAGTATACGTGGTCACAAGTAATACAATTAAAGTTCGTTCCACTGAGATCTGGTTAAATTCATTTCAGTTAATGCACCTATTCAACAATGTATAATTTTAATTCACTGCTAAGACAATTAATAAATTGAGGTTTTAATTAACTAAATTAAATTAAGATGCAAATTAAGAAATTAAAAATTAATTAATTATCGAGATATAAAATCAAATTACTTATATGAGAATAAACATGGAATCCTAACTTCATTATCTACTTCACTTAGAGTCTATGCCTTTAATCAATGCATGTGATGGTTTTGATATCTGATCGAATAACAAGGAACAAGTAAAAGTTACCTCTCGGTATACTAATACCAAACTACGCATGCATCCACAAAAGAGATAGAAGATGGGTAAACACCAATTATGTTTAGACCCTATATCCCTATATAATTTGAAAACATAAAGGTTTAAGCACAAGTTATCCACTTAGATCACATAAGGTAGCATAAAATCTCTATTTACGCCACAAATCATGATGTTAAAACATCAACCTATCCTATGCTAGCATGGCAAGTTCTAAATCTCAAGATCTACTCTCGTTTCGCAAGAGATTAACAAATTAGATGTTCGCGACGAATCTAAACACATGAAACACAACCATACAAGGATATCAAGAATTCACCACACATAAATCTTTAAAGCATGCAAACTACTAAGCTACATAGATAAATTCATTAGAATCCCATGACAACGATTAGTTCATAATCGAACCACTCGTCATCATGGGATCTGATGAAACCGTGATATAAAACAAGATATGAATGGAAGAAGTAATAATATTAATAAAACAAAGAATTAAGAAAACAAATCTAGAATCCAGAATAACACAAAAGATGAAGTAGATCTAGATCCGTTTCTTGTCACGAGCGTTGAATCCTTCTCTCCTTTTCTCCCTTGCAGATCTAAGCTATGATACAATAATAAAAACGATCCGAATTACAATGCAAAAATGTGTTTAAATAGGCTATAGATTTCTTGCCCAGCAAGAAATTACCTTCTATTACAATTAGAATTCGATTAAGGTACTAAAAACTGACCGAAATACAATTAGAATTAGAAAAAGGCCAAAACTGTAATTTCCAGCTCCCATCAGTCTGTTTGCCACGCTGCCTGCGCCCACCACACGCAACCTGCGCATGTGAATCCTATCCTAAGTTGTAGAAAATCTCTCAGGCTTCGCGTGGACAGTAAGATCGTTGAAAACAGACTTCTAGAACTCCAGATATGGCCAAAACAGTGTAGACTGCGCAACCTTCCCGGAAAATCCGAATTTTAATCAATTTATCCTCCAAAAACGATAGAAGCATCAACCATCATCGACATTCTTGCAACCCTGCACAACTAAGCAAAACACATCAAAACTACAACAAACTTGAGTCCAAGACAATCAATTTAAGCCGATATGGAATGCTCCAAGTGGATATAAAATCCACTTATCACAGACCCCAGAGAACCACATCTAACAGCTGTGAAGAGGATTTTTAAGTATCTCAAGGGGACCATAACCTTAGGTCTGTGGTATCCTAGAGAATCAGATTTCAAGCTACTTGGTTACTCTGATGCAGACTTTGCAGGCTCTAAGATAGACAGAAAAAGCACCAGTGGAAGTTGTCAATTTCTGGGTGATAGACTTGTTTCTTGGTACAGCAAGAAACAGAAATCAATTTCTACATCTATATCTGAAGCAGAGTATAATACTGCTGGTAGCTATTGTGCACAGATTCTGTGGATGAAGAATCAATTGCTGGATTATGGATTGAGGTACAGTAAAATACCTATTTACTGTGATAATCAAAGTGCTATTGCTATGACAGGTAATCCAGTACAGCATTCAATGACCAAGCACATCAGCATAAGGTACCACTTTATCAGAGAACGTGTAGAGGAAGGGAATATTGAGCTTCATTTTATGTCTACAGAACAACAGCTTGCAGATATCTTTACCAAGTCATTGAGTGAAGCTATATTTACAAGGCTGGTAAATGAACTAGGAATGGTCTCTGGTTTTGACTAGAGATATTGGTTAGACTCAAAATTTTACTTATGTACTGTGTTGCTCATATTTCTGTGATATGTTAACTGCTATGTAAACTCTGTTCGTTAACTGTTAAACTCTATTAGCATGCTCTGTAGGTCATACGCTGTTGACATGTTGGATAAACTCTGAGAAACTCTGACATTATTATTGTCTGAATGTAAACACCGATGAAGAAATATATATGAAGCATGATTCTCAGTAAATAATCATGAATCCTTCTAAGTTATTTGTGATCTAATCTTAGACTGTGCAGAAAATTAACACAGCATGATACTGTTTCATATTTATAGCATCTCTTAGTTTATTTATCCTAAACTCTGTGTAACACCCCAGATCCGGGGTCAAGGATTGGGTCGTTACGGTCTAATAACTTATACATAATACTTGACTTGAGTCCAAAATCAATAAGTAGCATGCTATGACCCCACAATAATAACCACTCACACACACACCGTTATAGTCCCAGAGATGAAATTTAAATAAGTCTTACATGAAAGGGTTTACGAATAAAAGTTATTACAATCCCAAAAGGATAACATCATAAGTTTAACAGTTTTGCCGTTGATTACATTAATTATACATATAGTTAAACAGGAAACAAAAGCTGTCTAACTAAGCTACCTCAGCAATGGCGGCTAGCATCTCTGCGGGGAGTCCGGTGGGTCGGGTAACCCGCTTGCACCGAGTGCACCTGACGCGAGCCATCTGTCCTAGCTTTTATTGTGACATAATATGAACAAAGCAAGGGTGAGCGAAAGCCCACCAACAATAATATAACTGAACAGTGATACATATATACAGTAGTTCAAAATATCCTTTGTAATCATATGTCATGCATTAATGAAGTTATTGCCAGTATAATATAAAGGATGAAGTTACCAGGTAACTCAAAGTATTTGTTTGTAGAATTGTCTGCTACATCAAAAGTAAGCGAGATATTCTCATTGTCATTAAAAAGAGGAACTTGCATGAAAAGATTGAAATTCCAGTTATGAACACTTTTCCAGCTCTGCCAACAGTAATCATGTTGCAGGAAATAAATAAGTTTGGATGATGAACCAATGATGGAGTATTCACCGCGCCCGCTGTTCCTCAACTGTTCCAATCTTGATGATCAGTCGAGATCGTACAGCTCAAATTAGATTTACTACCGGTAGAAGGAAGAACTGACGGCTTTACTTGTCTACCGCCTTACTAGCTCTCCCCGGCCAACGGTTGGGCCAAAGGGGATGGACCGGCACTACTCGGCCTCTTACACGACTCCTAGTTCAAATAGAATTCATGATTCTGAATGTAACGTTCGTCCCCCTTTCCCCAAGTATAATACTTGTTGATAAGACTCTACAAAGTAGTCGTATCTAGTTGGAAAGGAAAATTCACCAATAACTTCCAAGCTATTGCTTGGTAACGAATATCAACTTGTTCCAACAATCTTACCCCTCGAAAGATGAGAAGGTAAACAACGACTTAATAAGTCAATAGCACCTGAGTTGCGAGTGAAGAGAATACTTTATGACCGGGAAGTCGACAAGATAAATAATATTTTCCAAGTAAGGTTCCCTTATTATTAGGGAGATAGACTCAAAGAAGAATGATGTCTGAGAACCTTTCTTGATATAAGATTAATAATAATATGTCTCCGAAATATTTTTCGTAATAATCGAAGAAGATAAAACTTATTGAGGTTATTCTAAGTATGGAATAAATATTCAGAGAATATTAATTGAATTAAGAATATTTAAAGAATATTTAGGAATATGAAAGAATATCTTTAATCAGAGTATTTTTCAAAATAATTCCTGAAGAAATATCAGGAGAATATTTATTGAATAAATAAATATTTAAATGAATATTCAAAATAATATTCATTAATTAATAAGACCTGAAAGGAATATTTAAGATAATATTCATAGTTAATTAGGAATTTAAATGAATATTCAAAAGTAATATTCATTTAATGAATAATATTCTAAATGAATATCAAGTAATATTCATTTAGTAATTCAAGCGTTAAACGAATATTCGAGATAATATTCGATAAATAAATCAAGCTTCAGATGAATATTAAAATAATATTTATCAAGTAATTAATATCTTAAATGAATATTTAAAAGTAATATTTATTTAATAAAATAATATTCTAAATGAATATTCAAATAATATTCATTTAGTAGTCTCATCTTTAGAAGAATATTCGAAATAATAATCGATAATCAATTCGACTCTGAATGAATATTGACAAATATTATTCGTCGAATGATTACGTTCAAATAATTATTTGAAGTAAGGATCATTAAATAAATAATCTCGAACGAATATTCAATAATATTCGTCGCCCGAATAAGGGAAAATATTTACTTAAATATTTTCCTCCGAGGTAACCTCGATATATCAAGAAATATTGACTCCCGGTCTATATTTGCTGAATAAGATATATACACCCTTCTCTGAGGGTCTTACAATAACCGGCTTATAATTGATACGTTAGCTATCTAATTTATAAGCCAATAAACAATCAGGGAACAAGCATAATGATATAACTTGAAAGTAGGCATGCATGCTATGGCATATGTATAATAGAAAACATATATATATATATATATATATATATATATATATATATATATATATATATATATATATATATATATACAATCACAACAACAGACTAAAAGAAGGGAATTGAAACTTGCCTGGTAGTCGAGTACGGTAAGGGGTAGTGGTAGCGGGTCCCGGGTCAGCTTGGTGATCTATAAATAGCCAAGGCATTCGGGATTAATCACTTAACATCTTAAAAGTTAAGTTATACTTAAATCGAAACACGTTCTCGAGTTATCTCATTATACCCCTTTTAGTGGATTCCTTTTATCATCGATCCGACCCGACATTCGTTCGTTAATACGACATGTCACTGTACTTACACTTGGGACATACTTAAGTCATACAAGTTCTAAAGTCGATCGTTACGAACCAATATTATACTCCGAGTTTTATCGCCCGTTTTCTATGTGTTTTACCGAAGTTATAATCGAGTCGTCTTTTAGGGGTTCGTTCGCGTTTAACCTTGACTCGAATATTTTTAATAAATCGAAAAACGATCCTTTTGACATACGGTTTCGAACTACTTTTACGAATTTTATCATAACTCCTAAACCGTAAGTCCGTTTCACATGATCTTTGTATCAAAACGAAGCTTATAACATAACCTATCCTATCATGGCAGAAAAGGTTTCTGGACAGTAGCGTATTGATATGAAAAATGGCACACAAAACATGATATTGTAAAATCGGACATTATAACGGCTATGTTTACGCGTTTTCGAAAGTTTTTACACTTTACTATGATCTAACCGTGATCAATTCAACCATCCCAACACATAATAAACATCATGACTAGTCTATCAACAACTCATCTTAACCATTACATGGTTCATAAACCAAATCATAATCATAACAACTAATAACAAGGATCTAAGCACACCATAACATACTAATCACTAAATCATCCATAAAACTTATAAAATCTCAAAACTCTGTAGTAAACAGTTTATATACAGTAATATTTAATTAATCTATAACCCCCAAATTTTTTTATTTTTTTATTTTGGTTTTCTCCAGTAATCAGAGGTTGAAACTAGTCACCAAAAATCCTATAATTTTAGCCCTTATCAATTTGATAAGTTCTTGGATATTCCTAGCTTTCGACTAGTCACCAAAAATTAGAGAATTTTAGCCCTTACTATATACCAGTAAGTTCCTGGGTCGTCCTAGTTACAAACATGATCTCAAAGGAGTTATAACAGTCTATATATTAGCTTTGGGGTTATTCTAATAACAGAATCTAATTTAACAGTGTATAACTAATAGATTTTAGAGCTCATCAACATGAGAAATTATTTATGAGAGGCAATGCACACAGTATTTACAGACTCAGAGTTTAGGATGAATAAACTAAGAGATGCTATAAATATAGAACAGTATAATGCTGTGTTAACTTTCTGCACAGTTTAAGATTAGATCTCAGATAACTTAGAAGGATTCATGACTAATTACTGAGAATAATGTTTCATACATGTATCTTCATCGGTGTTTATGTTCAGAAAGAAACATTATCAGAGTTTGTCAAGGTTTATCCAACAGTCAACAGTGTATGACTTAAAGAGCATGCTAACAGAGTTTAACAGTCATTGAGCAGAGTTTGCATATCAGAGTTTAACATACCACAGAAATATGAGCAACACAGTACATAATTAGAGTTTTGAGTCTAACCAATATCTCTAGTCAAAGCCAGAGACCATTCCTAGTTCATTTACCAGCCTTGTAAATACAGCTTCACTCAATGCCTTGGTGAAGATATCTGCAAGCTGTACCTCAATCCATAATCCAGTAATTGATTCTTCATCCACAGAATCTGTGCACAACAGCTACCAGCAGCAATATACTCGGCTTCAGCTGTAGATGTAGAGATTGATTTCTGTTTCTTGCTGTACCAAGAAACAAGTCTATCACCAAGAAATTGACAACTTCCACTAGTACTTTTTCTGTCTATCTTACAGCCTGCAAAGTCTGCATCAGAGTAACCAAGAAGCTTGAAGTCTGATTCTCTTGCATACCACAAACCTAAAGTTATGGTGCCCTTAAGATATTTGAAAATCTTTTTACAGCTGTTAGATGTGGTTCCCTTGGGTCTGCCTGAAATCTTGCACAAAGACATGTTGCATACATGATGTCAGGTCTGCTAGCTGTTAGATAAAGAAGAGACCCGATCATTCCTCTATTGTGACGCCCCGGGATCCGGGGTCAAGGATCCGGGCCGTCAAGGTCCAATTTCCGATCAATATCAATATCTCTGTAGTTTTTTTTTTTTTAAATAAATAAATAAATATATCAGCAGTTGACCCCACACTAATACACACACACACCAGTCATATGCTCATAGAACAACAACCACAATATTTAAAAGTTTTAAAGTTAACAGTTATTACAAGCCCAGAATTTACTAAGTACATTGTTGAACAAAGCTTCTACAGGAAGCACTTCAACAACTAAAGTTTATTACAACTTACACACTTAATTTACATAAGTATACTAAGCCCCTTCGCTTGTCACTACCTCGGGGATGGTCGCCAGCACTCGCTCAAAAGGTCGCCTTTCCCTTACCCTCTTGCGGGGTGTGGTACGTAGTATCGGCATGGGACCTAGCTGCTATATACATAAATAGCAAGAGTGAGCTATAATAGCTCAGCAAGATCATTCTGTAACTAAAATTTAGAATGTAAACAAGTATACATATATGTATAGGCATATGTAATAGCAGGAAACAAATAAATTCCTTAAGGAAGAGTAAAGCTCTTATTTAATAATACATCATCCACTCACTATTATAAGAAAGTAATCTATATTAATATAATATCAGTTTTTCTTCATCTGTATCCATAATACCATCATCTCATATCAATATTCTGTTTTCAGTATAGAAATCTGAAATAATATAATATCAGTTTTTCTTCATCTGTAATCTATCATTCCATCATCTCATATCAATATTCTGTTTTCAGTATAGAAATCTGAAAACCATTGTTTACACTTTCTTTTCAAAAACGTTGGGGATATCTGCTGTCGCCTGATACGTTAGGACGATGATCAGTCGCCTAATCGTACCTGCTCTCTTTTTACTACCGGTAGAAGGAATGAAGACCATCCCTGGAGGAAGGCCACCTGCTAACATCCTCCCTTGGCATCTTCGTGCCGTAATAAAATAATAAATGCTGGACTGTGTCGCACACAGCCCTGACACAGCCACTTACGCAAGTCTGTTGCAATCCCCCTCTTTATCACATCATTATTCTCTTTTCAAAATATCGTTTCCATTCTCGCACATTACTTCTATAAAATATCATAATGCTTTGATTATGATTCAGACCTCTCTTTCAAATTCAGAAATCAAATATACTTTTATATTCGTAAAATATTCCATCTATTTTAAGAGTGATGCATGTTAATCAAATAATGTTTATTAAACCACTGATACTCAATAAGAACATTTTTAATATGATATTATAACCATATAACCCTCGATAACAACTGATACCATTCTCCCTTATTCTCTTAATCATAAGGCATGTTCAATTCATGCATAATCATCTTTATACATATCCATCTCATACTCTCATTCATATTCATATACATCTTCAGATATCTTTCTTCTCAATATTAATACTCAAGGAAGACAATTTCTTCACAATATAGTAAGAATAGCATCACATATATATTTCACAAAAATCAAGTTTCTTTGTGAAGATAAGTAGTTTTACAAATAAGGATAGAAGGAATCTTGCCTCGGTTTCGATATCCTGACGGTATGGCTCGTCCCTCTTCCGGAGTTTCTATAAACACAAAAGGACCGTCGTTAGAACCACATCTCTTACTCACTACACTCTTGTATAACATTACCTTTTGAAACTTTAATATATGTTTAAAGTATTCTTATTACCCCAAAGGTTCAAGGACTTAACCGTTTATAACCTAAATCGAAGTTTCAGGGGTTTTCACCATTTTCCTTAACGACCACACTTAACTGTAAAAATTCTCAGAAAATATGGATTTCGAATTTTAACGTAAGGTCAACTGGAAATAGTTCTTTGACCACACTACTACCATATCCCAAAATTTCGTGACTTTTAACAATGTTAAAGTATGGTAATTGTAACCTCAAGTTTGATACATTTACAGTTTCTCGGTTTCTGAACCGCTTTCACTAAAACTGACTTTGCTCCTAAACCGTTCATCAGATTTTAACGCACCTTATATCAAAACGATCTATGAACTAAGCTCTATCATTTCATAGTTAATTAGGGACCTGGACAGTAGGGTACCATACGGATGCAGGGGGTCCAAAACAGGGCAATTTACATCCTAACGAAAATCGGGCATTATAACGGCTATAATTTCGTACTTTCCATAAATCCAACTCCTCCAAATCAATTATCAAACACCATAATCATCACCTACACCATGTGGTATTCTTCACCAGCCATGGTTACAAGTCCACAACACAATTTTCACATCAAAACAAACCACTTATAACACATAATCATCATAAACATTACATTAACACCACTTAACTACCAACCACTTCAATATCTACCATAAATATAAAAGGCCAAGCATGTTTATACCTTCTTGAAGCTTTATCAACACTTAATAATCCTTAGCTAGCCCTTAAACAACCTTACAATGGCTTGAATCAACTAAAAGAACCATGAAAAATCAAGTTAGTTCTTAGAAACTACTATTCATCACTATTCCTCAAGCAACTTTCATGAATTTATTACCTATGAAGATGATGATGGTTGGCCTTGAAATTTTGTGGGTATCTCTTTCTAGTCTCCAAGAACCTCCATGATTTTTCTCTTGATTTTATCTTGAAGAGAACTAGGGTTTTGATTTTGATTTTTCTTGTTTTTTCTCCTTTTGGCCGAATGGGTGTTCTAAGGAAAGGGGAGAGAGTTTTTGTGGTTTTTCTTTGATCTTATCTCCTAATTACTTGTTAACTTAGAGTCTTGTAGAAGCTTGCAAGATATTTGTGGTTAAAACCATACTAAATTACTAATTCACCCCTTAAAACAAGTTAGTGGATGATGACATCACCCTAATGACCTCATAATCTCTTTTCTTGTTTTTCTAAATATTATGTTAGTAATTTTGGTAAGTAAAAATGTGGTAAATGTCCTTTTTATATTACTAATCTTGGTTGCTTAATCTCCATACTCGTCTAATTGTAATTCGTTTCGAGTAAACCTCATTATCTCAGTGGTTTTTGAAACCATTTAACAATCTAAATTCCATTGGTATTCTCTTAACTTAATAATCCCTTGGTTAAATCTAAATTCACTATTTCCTCAATATATAATTCTTATAATGTTTCCATGCTCCTTAATATCCAATAGAAGCTTATTCGAAATCAAAATCCTCAAAATCCATGCTTCAGGAATTTCTGAAATCTAACGTCATTTCGAGTCACTTATTTCCATTGTACAATACTAATATGGTTTCTGTTTATTCATTTTATGTTTCCATTATAGGGTACCTATATACCATTTCTCTAAATCCTCGAAATTTACTATTCATGTGACCACTGTAGCATTACTGAAGTTAGGGTTATTACATCCTTCCCCCCTTAAAAGGATTCCGTCCCGGAATCATGTTGGAAATGTCCATAAGTATCTTTCTCATTCACATCTTCTAACTTCCACACTACTTCCTTTATCCTTTTTCCCTCTATAATATATCTATCTTGTTTGCGCAGAAATATACTAATCATAACTTCCTTGTCATTCATCAACATGCCATTTAGTTTATCAATAGCAGTCCTTTTTACTGTCTTTTCCTCACAAATCTCCTCTTGTTTCAAGTCATTCCAGGTTATCTCGTCTCTCCTTTCTCTTTTGACGAAGATATCCGCCACTACATTGACCTTTTCTGAATGGTAGTGTATCTCACTTATGGTTTGACCATCTTCTGATCTCTATCATGACATAAATATTAATTCCCCAATATTCCTATAGCTCCTCTCTGTAAAATTTTCCAGAAAATAAGCTCTAATAATATTCTTTAAAACAATTGTAAGAAATACTACCTATAATATATATTTCCTGTTCGTCTCAACGAGCTTGTGTTTTCCCAAAACACTCCTACTTTTCTTTTCATAACGTTTCCTAGCCCTTAACAGATACTGATTTTCCTTATCTATATTATTAACTTATTTATTCCATTAATTGATTAAGTCGATCCTTAACCAAAGACTTACACACCAAATTTAAATCAAAAAGTAAGTACCTGTATCCGCATCTGGTTTTGTCAACGCTTCCCCTAAGGTCATGTTGTACACTCTAGCAGTAGGCCTATTTGAAGCAGCCCCACTCTGTCCTGACGCGTATGACCCACCTGAACGGCAATCTCTAGCAAAGTGTCCTAGTTTCCCACACTGGTAACACTTAACATCTCTTTTTGGGTTTGCATCAGTTGATGGGCACTGGTTAAAGTAGTGTCCTTTTTGTCCACACTTAAAACAAGTTACTCCCAGCACTCTACAGACTCCTATATGCTTCTTACCACACGTCTCACAATCTGGTAATGGTGGTCGTGATTGATTGGACTGAAATGTTCCCGAAGATTTTCCACCCTGACTCACCGTCACACTAGTAGTCTTGTTACCCCCCGATTTTCCCACAAATTGAGATTTTTGTCCTTTACCTCCTTTGTTGAAGTAGCTTCCCTCACTTGAACCTCCTTTTGGGCCCTCAAATCTTCTTTTCTTATTCTCTCGACCTATTTGAGCCTGCTCACTCTCGGCCTCTATAATTGATGCCTTTTGAACCACTGCAGCATAATCAGTTAACTCAAATGGGGCCACTCTCGTTCGTAACCAGGGTTTTAACCCTTGTTGAAACCTTTTTGCACGTTGTTCTTCAGTACGCACAAACTCGGGAACAAACCTCGACAGTTCTGAGAATTTATTTTCATACTCTGCCACTGTTAGGTTATCCTGTTTTAACTCCAGAAACTTTAATTCCATTTGGTTTTCTAGATACCTAGGAGAATACTTTTCTAGGAACACCCTAGTGAAACGCTCCCAGGTTATCACTCCCACTTCCTCTAGGTTCTTCCTAGCTTCCCACCAGTAATTTGCCTCTCCCTTTAGGAGATAGGCTGCAAAAACTGTTTTCTGATCTTCCTCTATCCTCAGTATTTCGAAAGCTTTCTCCATTTCTTTTAGCCATGCCCTGGCTACTACTGGGTTAGTGGTTCCCTCGAATTCTGGGGGCTTTAATGACTTAAAGGCACGAAAGGAACTAGCTGCCTGGTTGGGGAGAACAGGTGGTGGTTGAGGATTCTGTGGATTTGCTAAATTCTGCCTTAATAAGTCCATGAATTGGGCAAAGGGATCACCTCCCGGATTCCTTTGTTGGCCAGTTGATTCCTCTTCTCCTTCTTCATGATTTTCTTCATTATGAGCATTTTCGTTCAGTCTAGTACCTTCGATATTTCGACTTCTTTCGTCTCTCTCATTTTCCCTTGCATTCGCTCTACTGTCACGTCTAGGCGGCATAGTTCTGTACATAACAATAGTCCTTATTAATTACCCGAATTTGGGTTACCATATACATCATTTCTATATACACAATTATATCATTAATTAGCTCATTTGCATATCACAATATCTTTATCATGCGATTTACATCTAGTTATACCATAACTTTAGTAGGTAAGTGTATCGCCCTTAACACGATAGCCTTTTCATTAAGTCAATCACCTTTTATACATCAATATTTCTGAGTCTCAACATTTATTATATTATAAAAAAAATGCAGCAAAAATTTAGATAGAAATGCACAAACTTCATTAATGTACATAAATATTTTACAATTTGGTTACAACATCTTTTACTGCTAATAATATACATCATCTAATACAAGGTTCGAAACCCAAAACATAGTCGTACATACTAATCCGATATCACCAAAAGTACTACTAGCTGTCCTCTAATCAGACTGGGATTAAAACAGTGAACAACTAAACTAATCTCCAAAATGACATCAGCAAGATGACTAGTCTGATTAGTGACGAACTACTATCCCGGCTCACACCCCTGCCCTGACAACATCCCGTATCTGGACCACCATGGTAGTAACCGTATCAACTATCTGGGCCCTCCATGCCGGATCTCCCCTATCACCCAACAACCTCCTAATATCTCCTAATGCTCGTAGCTCAATACTGATCATCCCCAGAGATATCCCATCCGGGATAACCCCTCCTCTCCCTCTCTCTAACCTCTGTAGAAGGGTGTCTATAGTCCTGCGGGACTCCTCCAACTGTCCCTGAAGAGCAAAGTACTCGGTCAATAAGGTAGCTGAAAGTGAGTCACCCGCCGGTAAGGGTGCCTCCTGAGGGGGTACAGCTAGGGGAGGTGCATCCACAGGTGGAGGTGGTGGTGGTGCAAAGGGTGGGGATGGAGGAACCGACTCTGTCTCAGCATCCTCTGAAGGATCCTCCTCCTCCTTAAAGAAACCAAAATGCCCTGGAGGGGTAAACTGCTCAAAAGGATCATCTATAGGGTCAGGACTAGGTAGGGGGGATGGAACTGGTGACGGCACCGGGATGGGTCGGACAGGAGTGGGAATCATCTGAATATCCCTCCACTCAATCGGCTCCTCAGGTATAACTGACAACCTAGGCCTCTTACGCAGTGGCCTCTCCTCCTCAGGGATCTCCGATCTCACTCTGGAAGGACCTGCCTCGTCAGATCCTGTAGAAGGTCTACCCATATATGGCACTAGGGCCACAGCATCTCTCCGTCTCTGCTCCTCTGCCTCATCTCTCTCTAATCGCTCTCTAGCCGCCGCCCGGCGTCTCTCCCTGAGGTCCTCAACTGCATACTCGGGGACCTCTACCCCGGCCAGCTGAAGATCTAATAGCTCCTGCTCTGACCTCCCTAGCCACTGGGGGTCCTGAATCGGCTCACCCATCTCCGCTCCCTATAATAAAACATAAAATTCTATTAGTAACAGTCTAATAAATTATAATATATGCTTAAAGTAAATACTACCTGCGATATACCACCCCTGAACTTGATGGAAGTTCACAATTTATATTATAACTGATACATTTATTATTATCACTTTTGTTTATGAGCATATGACTCTTAGCTCTGATACCATCTGTGACGCCCCGGGATCCGGGGTCAAGGATCCGGGCCGTCAAGGTCCAATTTCCGATCAATATCAATATCTCTGTAGTTTTTTTTTTTAAAATAAATAAATAAATAAATCAGCAGTTGACCCCACACTAATACACACACACACACACCAGTCATATGCTCATAGAACAACAACCACAATATTTAAAAGTTTTAAAGTTAACAGTTATTACAAGCCCAGAATTTACTAAGTACATTGTTGAACAAAGCTTCTACAGGAAGCACTTCAACAACTAAAGTTTATTACAACTTACACACTTAATTTACATAAGTATACTAAGCCCCTTCGCTTGTCACTACCTCGGGGATGGTCGCCAGCACTCGCTCAAAAGGTCGCCTTTCCCTTACCCTCTTGCGGGGTGTGGTACGTAGTATCGGCATGGGACCTAGCTGCTATATACATAAATAGCAAGAGTGAGCTATAATAGCTCAGCAAGATCATTCTGTAACTAAAATTTAGAATGTAAACAAGTATACATAAATGTATAGGCATATGTAATAGCAGGAAACAAATAAATTCCTTAAGGAAGAGTAAAGCTCTTATTTAATAATACATCATCCACTCACTATTATAAGAAAGTAATCTATATTAATATAATATCAGTTTTTCTTCATCTGTATCCATAATACCATCATCTCATATCAATATTCTGTTTTCAGTATAGAAATCTGAAATAATATAATATCAGTTTTTCTTCATCTGTAATCTATCATTCCATCATCTCATATCAATATTCTGTTTTCAGTATAGAAATCTGAAAACCATTGTTTACACTTTCTTTTCAAAAACGTTGGGGATATCTGCTGTCGCCTGATACGTTAGGACGATGATCAGTCGCCTAATCGTACCTGCTCTCTTTTTACTACCGGTAGAAGGAATGAAGACCATCCCTGGAGGAAGGCCACCTGCTAACATCCTCCCTTGGCATCTTCGTGCCGTAATAAAATAATAAATGCTGGACTGTGTCGCACACAGCCCTGACACAGCCACTTACGCAAGTCTGTTGCAATCCCCCTCTTTATCACATCATTATTCTCTTTTCAAAATATCGTTTCCATTCTCGCACATTACTTCTATAAAATATCATAATGCTTTGATTATGATTCAGACCTCTCTTTCAAATTCAGAAATCAAATATACTTTTATATTCGTAAAATATTCCATCTATTTTAAGAGTGATGCATGTTAATCAAATAATGTTTATTAAACCACTGATACTCAATAAGAACATTTTTAATATGATATTATAACCATATAACCCTCGATAACAACTGATACCATTCTCCCTTATTCTCTTAATCATAAGGCATGTTCAATTCATGCATAATCATCTTTATACATATCCATCTCATACTCTCATTCATATTCATATACATCTTCAGATATCTTTCTTCTCAATATTAATACTCAAGGAAGACAATTTCTTCACAATATAGTAAGAATAGCATCACATATATATTTCACAAAAATCAAGTTTCTTTGTGAAGATAAGTAGTTTTACAAATAAGGATAGAAGGAATCTTGCCTCGGTTTCGATATCCTGACGGTATGGCTCGTCCCTCTTCCGGAGTTTCTATAAACACAAAAGGACCGTCGTTAGAACCACATCTCTTACTCACTACACTCTTGTATAACATTACCTTTTGAAACTTTAATATATGTTTAAAGTATTCTTATTACCCCAAAGGTTCAAGGACTTAACCGTTTATAACCTAAATCGAAGTTTCAGGGGTTTTCACCATTTTCCTTAACGACCACACTTAACTGTAAAAATTCTCAGAAAATATGGATTTCGAATTTTAACGTAAGGTCAACTGGAAATAGTTCTTTGACCACACTACTACCATATCCCAAAATTTCGTGACTTTTAACAATGTTAAAGTATGGTAATTGTAACCTCAAGTTTGATACATTTACAGTTTCTCGGTTTCTGAACCGCTTTCACTAAAACTGACTTTGCTCCTAAACCGTTCATCAGATTTTAACGCACCTTATATCAAAACGATCTATGAACTAAGCTCTATCATTTCATAGTTAATTAGGGACCTGGACAGTAGGGTACCATACGGATGCAGGGGGTCCAAAACAGGGCAATTTACATCCTAACGAAAATCGGGCATTATAACGGCTATAATTTCGTACTTTCCATAAATCCAACTCCTCCAAATCAATTATCAAACACCATAATCATCACCTACACCATGTGGTATTCTTCACCAGCCATGGTTACAAGTCCACAACACAATTTTCACATCAAAACAAACCACTTATAACACATAATCATCATAAACATTACATTAACACCACTTAACTACCAACCACTTCAATATCTACCATAAATATAAAAGGCCAAGCATGTTTATACCTTCTTGAAGCTTTATCAACACTTAATAATCCTTAGCTAGCCCTTAAACAACCTTACAATGGCTTGAATCAACTAAAAGAATCATGAAAAATCAAGTTAGTTCTTAGAAACTACTATTCATCACTATTCCTCAAGCAACTTTCATGAATTTATTACCTATGAAGATGATGATGGTTGGCCTTGAAATTTTGTGGGTATCTCTTTCTAGTCTCCAAGAACCTCCATGATTTTTCTCTTGATTTTATCTTGAAGAGAACTAGGGTTTTGATTTTGATTTTTCTTGTTTTTTCTCCTTTTGGCCGAATGGGTGTTCTAAGGAAAGGGGAGAGAGTTTTTGTGGTTTTTCTTTGATCTTATCTCCTAATTACTTGTTAACTTAGAGTCTTGTAGAAGCTTGCAAGATATTTGTGGTTAAAACCATACTAAATTACTAATTCACCCCTTAAAACAAGTTAGTGGATGATGACATCACCCTAATGACCTCATAATCTCTTTTCTTGTTTTTCTAAATATTATGTTAGTAATTTTGGTAAGTAAAAATGTGGTATATGTCCTTTTTATATTACTAATCTTGGTTGCTTAATCTCCATACTCGTCTAATTGTAATTCGTTTCGAGTAAACCTCATTATCTCAGTGGTTTTTGAAACCATTTAACAATCTAAATTCCATTGGTATTCTCTTAACTTAATAATCCCTTGGTTAAATCTAAATTCACTAATTCCTCAATATATAATTCTTATAATGTTTCCATGCTCCTTAATATCCAATAGAAGCTTATTCGAAATCAAAATCCTCAAAATCCATGCTTCAGGAATTTCTGAAATCTAACGTCATTTCGAGTCACTTATTTCCATTGTACAATACTAATATGGTTTCTGTTTATTCATTTTATGTTTCCATTATAGGGTACCTATATACCATTTCTCTAAATCCTCGAAATTTACTATTCATGTGACCACTGTAGCATTACTGAAGTTAGGGTTATTACATCTATAGTTTGTCATATCCACTGGTGAGCCTGTGTCTCTCTCCAACTTTGTTGCTGTTGCCATGGGAGTTGTTGCAGATGAACAGTCAAGCATGCCAAATTTCTTGAGAAGATTTCTGGTATATTTTGCTTGATTGATAAAGATTCCATTATCTGTTTGCTTCACCTGTAGCCCTAGAAAATAGCTGAGCTCTCCCACCATGCTCATTTGATACCTGGACTGCATGAGCTTGGCAAAGTTCTTACAGAATTTATCATTAGTAGATCAAAAAATTATGTCATCTACATATATTTGAACTAATAACAGATTACTACCAAGATTGAAATAGAACAAGGTTTTATCAATTGTACCTCTGTTGAACCCACTTTCTAAAAGAAATTGAGCCAGAGTTTCATACCATGCTCTTGGTGTCTGTTTAAGTCCACAGAGTGCCTTGTCAAGCCTGTAGACATAATCTGGATACTTGGGATCTACAAATCCTGGTGGTTGTTCAACAAACACTTCTTCTTCAAGTTTTCCATTCAGAAAAGCACTTTTCACATCCATCTGAAAAACCTTGAATTTCTTGTGAGAAGCATATGCTAGAAAGATTATTATTGCCTCCAACCTTGCAACTGGAAAGTTTCATCATAGTCTATGCCTTCTTGCTGTGAATAGCCTTTGGCCACAAGTCTGGCCTTGTTTTATTGTAACAACCCCATCACTGTCAGTTTTGTTTCTGAAAACCCATCTAGTACCAACAACAGATCTGTTCTTTGGTCTAGGTACAAGGGTCCATACTTCATTTCTCTCAAATTCATTTAACTCCTCCTGCATTGCTGTTATCCAGTCAGCATCTTGAAGAGCTTCTTCCACTTTCTTTTGTTCAGATTTGGATAGAAATGCACGAAACAGACATTCATTTGTTGTAGCACTTCTTGTCCTAATTTTTGCATCTGGATCTCCAATTATTAAATCAGGTGTATGTGATTTTGTCCATTTCCTAGCTGTAGGTAAATGACTTCTGTCAACAGTTGATCCTCCCCCTTGATCAATGTTCTCCTGATTATCTTGATGCCTTTCTTCATTCTCTGAGGCTCCCCCTGAATTTGATCGCTCAGAGTTTGAACTGTCAGAATTTGGACTTTCAGAGTTTAGTCATCAGAGTTTGAGTTTGATCCCGAATTTTCAGTTGACTCACTATCAGAATTTGAGTCATCACTATGATCATGCTCCCCCTCAACTGGTTCTCCTCTTTGTTCAGACCGTACTATTTCTTCTATGTGTACCCAGTAGAGGTTCAGAGTTTACATCAACAGAGTTTGTTGGACTAGTGTCATCAGAGTTTATTTCATCAGAGATTAGATCTTCATTTTCGAAATGCAACTGATCATGTTCATCAACATCTTCAAGTCCAGTGATTTTCTTGTCATCAAATGACACATGAATAGATTCCATAATCACCTTTGTTCTCAGATTATAAACTCTGAATGCCTTGGTTGACACTGGATAGCCAACAAAAATTCCTTCATCTGCTTTCAACTCAAATTTGGTCAACTGTTCAGGATGAGTTTTCAATACAAAGCATTCGCACCCAAAAATATGAAAATATTTCAGGTTTCGCTTCTTTTCCCTCACCATCTCATATGGTGTTTTTCCACGCTTGTTGATCAGTGTTGCATTTTGAGTAAAACAAGCAGTTTGAACTGCTTCTGCCCAGAAATAGGTTGGCAATTTTGCTTCATCAAGCATAGTTCTGGCAGCTTCTATCAAGGTTCCGTTCTTCCTCTCAACTACACCATTTTGCTGTGGTGTACCAGGTGCAGAAAACTCTTGCTTCAACCCTCTGTTCTTGCAGAATTCTTCCATTGTTGCATTTCTGAATTCAGTTCCATTATCACTTCTGATTATTTTGACTTTGTGTTTTGATCCTTTGTCCAGTATCTTTACATGCTCCATCAGAGTTAATGCAGTTTCATCCTTCTTTGCTAGACAATACACCCAAGTGTATCTGGTATATTCATCAACAATGACTAGAGCATATTTCTTCTTTCCAATTGACAAGACATTTACTGGTCCAAAAAGATCAACATGTAACAGATGATATGGGTCAACAATTGAAGATTCAGACTTGCTCTTGAAAGAGGTCTTCCTCTGTTTGGCCTTTTAACATGAATCACAAAGACCATCAACATTTAACAAATACTTTGGAAGTCCTGTAACAAGATCCTTTCTTATCAGCTCATTGATGTTGTTTTCAGATTCAAAGGAGAGAGTTTCTTATGCCACCTCCAACTCTCTTCATTGGACATTCTTGTTGACAGGCACAATGTTTTTCCATCAGAGTTTGTCAACAAGCTTGCTTCATAGATATTGTTGCGCCTTTGTCCAACTAAAACAACTTACCCTGTGGTTTTGTTGATAACCTCATAGTATTCAGGTTGAAAATCTACATGAAAACCTCTGTCATAGATTTGACTCACAGATAGCAGATCATGCTTGAGTCCAGGAACCAGAGCTACATTTGTGATGATGACACTTCCAAGATTAATATTGCCATATCCCAGAGTTTGTCCTATGTTGCCATCTCCATAGAAAACTTTTGGGCCAGCCTTCTCCACATACTCTGATAGCAGGGCTTTATTTCCAGTCATGTGTCTTGAACATCCACTGTCCACGACTAGGATACTTTCCCTGATGCCCTGCAATCACAAACAATTACTGAGGATTAGATTTAAGGATCCAGACTTGCTTGGATCCTTTGGCTTTCTTAATTTTGTTAGCTTTAGCAGCGGAATTTACACTATCAGAGTTTAAGCTAACTTTATCAGAGTTTACACTTGCAGAATTAACTCTAACCCAATTCAGATTAGGTTTCAGTTCATAGTAATTATGATAAATAGCATGATAATTTCTGCAAGTATAAATAGAATGCCAAGTGCTTCCACAGTGTTTGCATAAAGTCTGTGGCCTAGTTCTAACATTATCTTTCTTTACTTCAGATCTGGAAGGTAAAGAATTAATGTCTTTGTTCTTCCTGCAAAAACTAGCAAGATGGTTAGTGCTACCACAGTTATGACATGTCTTTCTTGGAGCTAAAGTAGCAAGCATTGGATAATTGCCTTGAGTAATGCCTACTTTACCATTTCTATTCTTTCTAGACACTTTCTGTTTCTTAACAGATTTTAACTACTTAAGCTTATGCTTAAGTTGTTTATCTGACATTAAACCAATATTAACCTGTTTAACACTAGTTTTACTGGTTCTTTCTTAACAGCTTCTTTTCCACCTTCAAACCTAGGTTCACTTATTCCATTAACAAATGTTCCAAACTTCTTAGGTGGAAGAGGTGGTCTAATCTTGACTGTATTCTGAAACCTAAGTTCATCTTCTTCAGAGTAACCTAGACCTACGGCGTCAGATTGAAAAACTTCTTGAGTGTCTTTTCCAGAGTGAGTCCAAGTTTTAATAATATTATTTGCCTTTTCCAATTCAGATTCTAGTTGTTTATACTTACTTAACAACTCCTGTTCAAAATAGACAGCATCATCTCTCTCCTTTTGAACTTGCTGCATGTTATCAAGTTTCTCTTCTACAACCTTATTTCTCTCTTTTAGTTCAGAATTCTCAGTTTTGATTCTCTCATTCTCTAAAGTCTGATCCCTATAACTGATATGCAAAGCTTTAAGATATATTCTTAATTCAGTTATATCATCAGTATTATAAGCATAGGTAGTTAGAGGTACCTTGTTTTCAGAATCTTCAGCTTCATCAACAGTAGTAGCCATGAGAGCATAGTTCACATCCTCATCTGAGTCAGATGTGTCTGCCCAATCTCTGCCTTTAGTGAAGAGTGCCTTCTCAGTTTTACCCTTCTTGCACTCAGGAGCATAGTGACCCATCTCCTTACACTTGTAGCATTGAATCTCAGACTTGTCTTTTCCCAGATTTGGTATCCTTTCTCTCAGATTTGCTGAAATTCTTCATGTCAAACTTTGAATCATTCTTGGAGAATCTCTTTCCTTTCTTGAAGTTCTTGAATCCCATCTTCTTAAAAGTCTTTACCATCAAAGCAGCCATTTGCATCATTTCCTCATCATCTTCAGAATCAGATGATCCATCTGTATTTGAGTTAACATCAGAGTTTGATGACTCACTTTCAGAATGAATGACCAAAGCTTTTCCTTTTGCCTTCTTCCTTGATGCTTCCTTCTTTGAGGGTCTTTCTTCAACTCTTAGAGCAACAGATTTTGACTTTCTGCCTGATCTTCTGCTTCTCTGTTCCATTTCTAGTTCATGAGTCTTGAGCAACCCATAGATCTCATCAATATCAGTATAAGCCAGATCATAGTTGTCTCTAATAGTGGTTGTCTTAACATCCCACTTTTCAGGTAGAGAAAGAAGAAACTTGAGATTTAAATCTTCTAGATCATATTCTTCATTAACCAGTGACAGATCATTGAGTAGTTTACAGAATCTGTCAAAGGTTTCTGTCATTGATTCTTCAGATTTAGCCTCAAAGTGTTCATACTCCCGTGTGAGTATGTTCCTTCTATTCTTCTTGATTGCAGCAGTTCCCTAACATCTAACCTCTAGAGCATCCAAATCTCTTTTGTAGTTTTACAATTGATCACTTTGTTAGACATAACATTATCCAATGAACTATGAAGCAGATGTCTAACCTTTGCATCCTTTCCAATGGATGAAATGTCCTCAGGAGTCAAATCTTTCTTCTCCTTTGGAATTGATTTAGCTTTCTGTCCAGCAGCAAAAACATATAATTTTGTAGGCTTATGAGGGCCTTCCTAAATTCTGTCAAGATATTATGGATCTGTAGCCTCCAGAAACATAGCCATTTTCACCTTCCAGGTTGAGTATTCTACTGGCTTAAGAATAGGAACCCTGATTGTTTCATATCAACTCACAGTTGCAGGTTGAGCCTTCTCAGCACTAGAGCCTGATGTTGGAGGAGGAATTTCGGCCATTGATTATAGTTGTGTGTGTGTGGATCTTAAACTGTATTTAATTAACAGATCAAGCTTTCATACCAATTGTTAGGCCGAATACACACTTATAATCAACTAAGTATGAGAGAATAACAATAAATTCTTTAAAAGCTTTAAAAACTGTTTGAAATTAACTCCTCTCTCAGTGATGTAAAATATCACAGAGAGCTGCTTAGGTTACAATGAAAGATATTGTATTACACGATCGATACCCTTCTAGGGTTAACCTAACTGTATTTATAAGATATACAGCTTCATACAATCGATAATTGATTCGCCTATAAATTAGCTATACAATTGTTATCAATTACGATTGCAACACGTCTCCTTAGTCAACTCAATCTCTTTGACAGCTATCCAATCTTCAAAGATATTGCTTCCATAATAAATCTTCAAACAATGTTGACCAGTAGACGCTGCCTCCAGACAGAGTTTAACAAACTCTGTCGAGCTTCCATTGTCAGCGTATAGCAAACTCTATTCAGCTTCCAACTGTCAGAGTTTAACTAAACTCTGACTGCTTCCTGTTTCAAGTTAAACTCTGTTTTTCCCTGTAAAACTTAAACAATGATATTAACCATATCAATTATATTTAACAGTTAATTTAAATGCTATTATTAGACTACCCCCAAAGAAAATGTATATAGGTTGCTAAAACTCCTTTGAGATTATGTTGGTGTCTAGGACGACCCAGGAATTTGCTGGTATATAGTAAGGGCTAAAATTCTCTAATTTTTGGTGACTAGTCAAAGACTAGGAAGACCGAGGAACTTATCAAAATGATAAGGGCTAAAATTGTAGGATTTTTGGTGACTAGTTCCAACCTCTGATTACTGGAATGAACAGAATAAAACAAAATAATAAATAAAAAAAAATAAATAAATATAGATTAGTTAAAAGGGGGTATAAATTAATTAAATGTTACTGTATATAAATTGTTTACTACAGAGTTTAGCATTCATCATACATTCAGTGTTTACTATGGGAGTTTGTGCATCCAGTGTTTACTGATTTACTTTATGGATTTTATGAAAATTAGATGCTCTAAAAATTGAATTGTTAAACTCTGCTATACACACACATATATTCACACCTGTGCAGTTTTTGAAAGGATTATGGTAATAAAGTTGGAGAATTGACAAACGCTGACGAATTTTGTCTAATACTCTAAGGTATATTTTCTTTCAAATAATTTACATACTTGGGGTAAAAAGAGTTTTGCCAACTGTTAATGAGTGTTGGAGTGTTAAAGTGTGTTGGTAATGGGAGAGAGACAGTACCGGTAATTATTGCTATAATTACTGAGCGTGCATAGTTGTTTCATTGCATGTGTGCCACGTGTCCCACTCACCCACTAATGTGTCCCACTCACACATTAATCAAGAAACTATTGCGTGTATTACTGCTTAAAACGATTGAGTTTTAATTTTTAATTACATCTCTAATCATTTTACATACACGATTCATATTTACACACTTCCACTCACAGTTACTCTTCACATAACCACTCAGTTACTTCGTTCTTTCACTTGGGCATTTTTGCAAACACCTTGCATAAATATCACTTTTAACTTCTATTCTTCTCACATCGATTCTAATGGCCACCAAAGCTTTTACTGCTAAAGGGTTATTGTTTGTTCCTAATAATTATGCAGCCCCATTGAACAATGCAAACGTTCCAGAGGCATTTCATTTGATTCAAAATTTCTTGAGAGATTCAGAGATAGGTCAAGCTCTAGTCGAACCACCAACGCTTTCTGCCACGCAGATTGCTACTTTCTGGGAGAACTCTATTTATGACGATGGAGGAGAGAATGGGACTCCTTCAATCATTTTTACAAATGACGAGACAGAGTATGTGATTACTCTAACTACAGTCAGAGAAACCATGGGTTTTGATACACACACTTCCTATAGTGTTGCTTCTGAAAATACCCTGAAAGAGATGTTGCAGCAACTTGGGTATTCAGGTCCTTTAAAGAAACTTGGTAATGTGAAAAGGCCAAAGCTAAGGAAGGAGTGGAGTTTCTTTTTCGATTACATCACAAGGGCAATTGGAAAGAAAGTCACAAACTGGGATGCTATCCCTACTGACAGTCTACAAATTGGGTATTCTCTTTTCTATGGAAGTAATTTTGATTTTGGTAGACTTGTTTTAATGAACATAGGTGATAGATTGTCAGAGTCTACTACTGTCTACTTTGCTAGATTCTGTCAATTATTGTTTACTGCTTGTGTGCCTGGTATTGCAATTGCCGAGGATGATCTTATTCAGCCTTTTAAAGTCAATAAGAGGATATTCTCTGATTTGACTAACAAGGATATCAACAAGGAGCAATTACCTGACTTGGTTTTGCCTCTTGCTCTTCAAAATTTCCTACATCAACCTCAAGAACCACAACAGCCTGAACCACAACAGCATGAACCTGTAAACACTAAACCCATACAACAACCTGTAAACACTGAACAAAATCGAAACACTGCACCACAACCTACAAACACTCACACTCAAACTCAACCCCAACCTCAACCTGAACAATAACCACCACCTACACAGACCAAATCAAAACGTGGAGGTAGAACAAAGCACACAGCAGAAAATACACAGCATAGATCTGCTAGAGCTAAAAAGGAATCTGCTAAAGCTAAAAAGAAGTCTGTCAGGCCTAGAAAGGAAAGAGCAAACAGACCTCCATCACCATCTGTTGTTGAAGATGAGTCTACTAAAAAAGAAGTGACAGTTGCGGTGCCTCAATCTAAGAGGAGAAAGTTGATAATTAATGAATCTGATGAAGAGTTGAATGTTGAAGCTCCAGAGGTGATTTCTAAGGAAATACCTACTGTTGAGATACATACTGCAGAAGAAGCTAACCATATAACTGAAAATGTACAAATGGATGAGGTAAACATAGATGGTTTTGTTGCTATGGATGATTTTGTTGAAAAATTTATACCATTATCTGATCACATTGATATTCCTACTTCACCTATTGCTGCTAATTCTGGAGAAACTGGTGCAGTTGATCAGCCTACTGTAGTACTTGATGAAACAGTAGCGTCACACACTGAGCTATTCTCTGATGCTCACTAGGTTTCTGAAAAAGGTGAAGAAGTTGAGAAATCAACCAAGGCTGTACTTACTGAGCCTATGGATGCAGTTCTTGAAGTTGCAAAGTCTGTTGATAAGACTGTTGAGTCTGCAGAGAAACCTGCCTAGCAAGTTGATGTTGAAACTGCAGAGAATGTTGTTGATGAAACTGCAGAGAATGTTGTAGAAACTGTTGCTGAAAATGTTGCAGAGCCTATTGATCCAGTTGAAGGTGCAACTGCTGATGCTGAAGATGAAGGAAGTGCAGAGTCTAACTCTTCTCAGAGTATACTAGTGCAAACTGATGGAAAGCACACACCTTTTTCTCAACCTTCACATGTACATAACATTGAAGCAGAACATTTTGCCAAGTATTCAATGGATTGGTATAAAGCAGATTGCATTTTTCCTACTGGAAGAACAGCTAAGTTTGTGCATCAGACTGCTAACACGATTTCAAATCCAGACATTCTCTCAAGTCTGAAAGAAACTATTGTTCAAGTCAAGACACTGAATGAAAGGTTTGATGAGTCTCAAATGGCAATTACTGATCTGAGAGCTGATGTTGTTGCTCGAGACATGAATATGAAGAGAGATAATCAACTAAAGTTTCGGACCTTTTCTAAAGCTCAAGAAACTCTATTTCAAAGTCTAGGTCAAGTTGAACAGAATCAGACTGTCTTGTCTGGTAAGATTGATTCCATTGCTACCTCCTTGGAGCTGATTACATCAATTTTGATTCTTGATGATATCAAAAAGGGGGAGAGAGTTGCTTAGTCTAAATGCAGGCAATCTCAAACTCTGACTAAGAAGGATGATACTGAAGATGGAGGAGCAAATGACAAAGGCAAGAGATTAAGAGCTGATCAAAATCTAAGTCTGAGATCTGGCAAGTCTTCTAAATCAAAGTCTGATGGAATATACACTGATACTCAGGGTACTTCAAAAACCAGGAGTTTGTTATTCACTGAAAATCCACAAACTGATGAAGAATTGGCTGCTAGATTGTTTCTTGAGGAAATGAAGAATGAGTTACCATTGAAGATATTCAAGCTGAAGAAAAGAATCTACAAGAAGAACATCAGAAAGCTTTGAAGTCTGGAAAATTCAAGAAGCAAGAAACAGTTCCTAGGCCTGTTCTTAAAGGCATTATTATTAAGGAAAATGTTGGTGGTGATCAAAGGTTACAAGTGTCTAAGAAACCAACAGAAGTAGTGTGACATCCCTAGATCCGGGGTCAAGGATCCAGGTCATCACGATCCAATTTCCATTTAAACATACTATACTCTTGATACTTAATTAATTTAATGACATTATATACACACTATTGACCCCACACTTATAACAACACACACCATTCATATGCTCAGAGAACAGCATCCATCATTAAAAACAGTTAAAGTAAAGTTATTATTATAAACTCAGAATATTTAAGTAGCATTGTTGAAAATACTTCTGCAGGAAGCATATCAACAACCAAAATATATTACAACAGACTTTTGATTAACTTACACACGTCTACTCATACCCTGGATATATATATATATATATATATAGGCTACCTCAAGAATAGGCGACAGATCCTATCATATATCCCCGCCTTTACCCGCTTCCGGGGTGTGGTGCAACGTATCGGCGGCATCTGCTATAGCTGTGATATAAACATAGGCAAGAGTGAGATAAAATAGCTCAGCAAGATAAAGTTTTAAATCCTGTTTGAAGTAAAACAATTTATAAAATATTTAGAAGTGTTGGTTGTTCATTTAACAAAGTTGTTCCAATAAAGACTAAATGATGAAGTTATAAAGTAAAGTATGGAAAACATTTTCAGAAATATCTATATTTTGTTTACGCAGCAATACACCAACATAAACTTGCTTGTTATTCATTATAAAGATATAATATCAGTTTCTCTTCTAATTCCTTGATTCCATTCATTGTTTCATACCATTTCATTCTTTTCCAACATACTAATGCAATGAAATTTTCAGTAATTATTTAAGAGTTTAGGGGATCTTCATCATTTCCAGATACGACAGGACGATGATCAGTCGCCCTATACGTACCTGTTCATGTTTACTACTAGTAGAGTTTAGGGTCGGAATAAAATATTTCATGCTGGACTGCATTGAACTCAGCCCAAAGATAGAATCCCCATTATCGAAGTTCTTATTCCATTTATTCCGAAAATTTCCTTTTCATAATTCCATTTACCAAATTACCATTTTTTTATCCATAAAGTACCTTGCATTATTTGTATTCATGAATGATTTCAGAAATCAGAAACATGTCCATTGCAATGCAATAATATGAAATCATGTATATATATATATATATATATATATATATATATATATATATATATATATATATATATATATATACATTTTCAACAAAACCATTTTCCTGGAATTTTATAATTTAATAAAGTAAAGATAAAAGAACTCTTGCCTGGAAGGGTCGTAGGGGTAACGTGTCTCCTATCAGTCCGGTGATCTATAAACAATCCCAAAATTATTCAAGGTTAATCATTTAACATTTTTGAAAAGCTAAGTATATACTTTACTTAGGTTAAACTTATTTTCAAGTTAACTCATTGGACATCCCCCTAACATAACTCTTTATTATCATCATTATAATCAACACTGGCTCAATATCAAGGCATTGCATGGTACTTATGCTTGGAGTACTTAAGTCATATAAGTTCTAGTGTCGATCGTTTACTATAAAAGATTACACCTCGCGAGTTATTGACCGTTTTCTAAGTGATTTCCCAATGTTACTACTAAGTACGCTCTTAAAGGATCCGTCCGCACTTAACTTAGATTCGAACATTTTTATAAAATTGAAAAACGATCCAATTGACATGAGGTTTTCTCTCACACCTTCCTTATGGTATCTAGTATTTAATTACCATGATTCGTAACTAAATTATTCATATTAAGGGGGTTCAATTCCAGTTAGGAACTCGTACTTACGGTTTTGAACCACTTTTAGTAATTCGGTCATAACTCCTAAACCGTAAGTCCGTTTGTTTCGATTCTTTCGCCAAAACGATCTATGACTTGAGAACTACAAGGATAGGGCAGGTTCTTGTTAAGGTCAGAGGTTATTTGTCTCGGGTATGCTCTGTTTTAAAGGTTAATGAAATTTCGGCATTACGACGGCTGTAAATCGGATATTTCCAAAATCAAATCTTTCCAATAACCATGGTTTCCACTCCAAATCACACATACATGGTAATTACCTTTGAACTAAGGCCAAGCACTGCCTTTCTGTTCATACAAACTACTTTAACAATTATCAATACCCAATCATAGTTTTCATGCTCTAAACATACATAATAGCACTAAAACTCAAACAATTCTCATAATCCATCAAGGGTTTCAAGTATTATACCTTTGTTTCAAGCTTTATAAGGCTAATATCCTCTTACAATCCTTGAACCTTGCTTATAATATCCTTTAGAAGTCATAAAACAACAATCAAAAGAAAAGAAAATTGGTAAGTTACTATTCATCATCACTTTCAACAAACTTTTGAACATGCTAACCTTAAAGAATGATGCTAAGGTTTTGAATATACCTTCTCCTAATCTCAAGATTTGTTTTAAGCTCTAGATTGTAGCAAGAAAATGGTGGCAAGTCCTCCCCCCTTTTTCTTCTTCCTTAACCGAGAGTTGTCTTAATAGTGGTTGTGTTTTGTTTTCTTTTTGTTTTATGAATAATGATCATTTAATCCTTGTATTATTGATATATCTCTTGGATAAATGTCTTTTAATGTGTTGTTAACTTATCATTGGTCCACTTGTTTGCACCACAACATGCATGTCCAATTTTGGTTAAGTGCTAAAAGATCATCCTAGTTTTAATTGACTTACACTTAAGTCACTTAATTCCTCCTTTTTCCATTAATTTGATTCTCTTCCTTCCATAAAGGGCCTCGTAAGGCGGCATCCCTATGCTTGAATGAAAGCTATTGTTGTAGGAGAATTCAATCAATGGCAAATGGTCATCCCAATTTCCTTTAAAGTCTATAGCACAGACTCTCAACATATCTTCCAATGTTTGAATGGTCCTTTCACTTTGCCCGTCTGTCTGAGGGTGATAGGCGGTACTCATGTTCAGTCTAGTTCCTACACACTCTTGAAAGCTCTTCCAAAATTTGGAGTTGAAAGCTCTTCCTACACACTCTGATGCTCTGCTTTTACTCACTGGCAGGTCAAGCATCTACTTATCCACTCTGCTACATCCTTTTTCATGTTAGGCCACCAGTAGTACTCCTTCAGATCTCTATACATCTTAGTACTACCGGGGTGCACTGAGTATCTTGAGTTGTGTGCCTCATATAAAATCTCGTCCTTGAGTTCTTGAACATTTGGAATCCATATCCTCCATACATACCTCATGATCCCTTCTTTATCTCTTTCACACTTAATTTCTTCTCCAGTCATTATCTCTTCCTTCGAGTTCTTTTCTTCCTCCATTATTCGTTCTTGGCATAGTCTAATCTTTTCTAACAATGGGGGTTGAATTCGAATTTCCATCAACCTTTCTTGACCATATCCTAGTATCCTTACCTCGATTTCCAACTTCTCAAAGTCTCTTATCAACTCTTTCTCTAAAGTCATCATCTTTAGCTTCTCTTTCCTACTAAGGGCATCAGCCACCACATTGGCCTTACCCGGGTGATAACGGATCTCACAATCATAATCCTTGATCAACTCTAGCCACCTTCTCTGGCGCATGCTAAGCTCCTTCTGGGTGAAGATATACTTAAGGCTCTTATGGTCAGTGTAAATCTCACACTTCTCTCCATATAAATAATGTCTCCATATTTTCAACGCGAATACTATGGCAGCTAACTCCAGGTCATGGGTAGGGTACTTTAACTCATACTCCTCCAATTGTCTCGACGCATATGCAACCACCTTGCCATGTTGCATAAGTACACAACCTAAGCCCTTATGGGATGCATCACTGAAAATTACAAAGTTCCCTTTTTCATCTGGTAAGGTTAGTACTGGAGCTGTCATTAATCTTTTCTTTAGATCCTGGAAACTCTCCTCACACTTATCCATCCACACAAACTTCTCAATTTTATGAGTGAGTCGGGTTAATGGTATCGATATCTTGCCAAAATCCTGAAAAAACCTCCTATAATATCCAGCCAATCCCACAAAACTTCTTACTTCCGTTGGAGTCTTTGGTCTTTCCCAATTTGAAATTGCTTCTACCTTCGCAGGATGAACTAACACTCATTTCTTGCTTATCACGTGTCCTAGAAACTGGACTTCACGCAGCCAGAATTCACACTTCGAAAATTTAGCGTATAACCGCTCCTGCCTCAGGGTTTCTAAGATTATCCTCAAATGCTCCTCATCTTCTTTCTGAGTCCTTGAATAAACCAATATATCATCAATGAAGACTATAATAAACTTATCCAGATATTTCTTGAAGATCCTATTCATTAAGTCCATGAAAGCTACCGGCGCATTAGTTAAACCGAAAGACATCACCAAGAACTCATAATGCCCATAACGTGTGCGGAATGCCGTCTTGGGAATATCCTCAGGTTTAATCTTTAGTTGGTGATATCCGGACCTTAAGTCTATTTTTCAAAAGTACTCGGCACCCTTCAATTGGTCGAACAAATCATCTATTCTTGGTAATGGATATTTATTCTTGATCGTCAACTTGTTCAGCTCTCTATAATCTATGCACAGCCTCATACTCCCGTCCTTCTTCTTAACAAATAAAATAGGTGCTCCCCACAGAGATACACTAGGTCGAATAAAGCCCTTATCAAGAAGTTCTTGCAATTGGGAGGCTAATTCCTTTAGCTCAATCGGGGCTAGCCTATACGGGACTTTTGAAATTGGTGCTGCTCCTGGCACTAAGTCTATAGCAAACTCTATCTCCCGATCAGGTGGCAATCCAGGAAGATCTTCTGGGAATACATCTGCAAACTCATTAACTATAGGAATCCTACTTAGGTCAGGTGCTTTCTTAGTGGCATCTATCACATAAGCTAAGTACGACTCACATCCTTGGCGTATCAATCTTTTAGCTTGTATGTCAGTCAGAAATTGTTTACTTTGTCTTTTCCCTTTGAACACCAACTCTTTACCTTTAGGTAACCTTATCCTTACTTTCTTTCCCTTGTAGTAAATATTAGCATCATTCTTTGATAACCAATCCATTCCTAAGATAACATCAAATTCTCCTAATTTCAGAGGAATCAAATCTACTTGAAGTTGACATCCTTCGAATTCTAGGTCACAGTTTGGATATACTTGATTAACTGGAATGACTTCCTGATTAGCTATCTCTACCCGTAATGGTTCTTGTAATAATTATGCCTTAAGTTTCATTTTACTAGCAAAGTCTTGGGATATAAAAGATTTGGTCGCCCCCGAGTTGAATAGAACATTTGCACTTAAAGAGTTGAGTTGGAGCGTACCTGCAATCACATCTGAATGCCTCACCGCGTCCCTCAATGTCATATTAAATGTTTTGGCAGTAGGAGATCTATTCGAAGCACTACCACTTTGCCTTGTTGCAGATGAACCACCAGGACGACAATCTCTAGCCATGTGTCCCAGTTTTCCACATTGAAAACATTTAAGGTCTCTCTTGGCATTGGTGTTAGTTTCTTGACACTTGTCAGAATAGTGCCCTTTCTGTCCACACTTGTAACAAGTTATTCCTGGCAGTCTACAGATGCCCGTGTCCTTCTTACCACAAGTATTACAATCAGGTAGAGGTGGCCTTGATTGATTAGGCTGAGATGCTCTTAATGGTTTACTTCCCTGATTGACTGTCTCACCTTGACTTCTACTGAATCCTGGATTCCTTGCGGTTTGAGACCCCTGTCCTTTACTGAATTTGCTAGGAACATTCCTTCCACTTGAACTTCCTTTCTGACTTTCAACTTTACTTTTCCTATTCTCTCGGTCTCTTTGCACTTATTCGCTTCCTGCCTCTATTATCGATGCCTTCTGAACTATCACGGCATAATCAGTTGATTCGAAGGCTGCCACTCGAGTCTGTATCCATGGTTTCAACCCTAACTGAAATCTTCTTGCTCGCTTCTCTTCGGAATTTATGAACTCTAGTACAAACCTAGACAGTTCCGTAAACTTAGATTCATATTCAGCCACTGATAGATTTTTCTGCTTTAGCTCCAGGAATTTTGTCTCCATTTGGTTTTCCAGATACTTAGATGAATACTTGTCTAGAAACATCCTGGTAAATCTCTCCCAAGTTATTACTCCTGCTTCTTTTAAGTTCCTTTTTGCCTCCCACCAATAACTAGCTTCTCCTTTTAGGAGATAGGCAGCAAAGATCGTTTTCTGTCCTTCATCTACATTCAGTATTGCAAAAGCTTTCTCCATTTCCTTCAACGATGCCCTGGCTGCAACTGGATCGGTAGTTCCTTCAAATTCAGGAGGTTTCAATGACTTAAAAGCACGAAATGAATTGGCTACAGGATTTGGTGGAACTGGTGGTGGTTGAGGGTTCTGATGCATAGCTAAATTCTGCCTCAATAAGTCCATGAATTGATTTAAGGGATCTCCTCACTGGTCCCCTTCTTGATCAGCAAATTCATATTCTTCTTCTTCATAATCTGATTCATCAATAGCCCTTTCATTTTGTCTAATATTCTCTACGGTATGGCTGCCTTGGTCCGCAGCATTTGGATTTGATCTTGTATTTCTTCTAGGCGGCATGATTCTGTAAATAACAATATTCTCCATTAATTACCGAAATTGGGCACAATATTCATTATTCCATTATTCCATAATATATCACTAATTAACAAATTTATATACCGCCATTTTAATTAACAAGGTATAAGATGACTTAAACGGAATATAAGTAAACTGCACTGGTTAAGATAAATACATCACAACCTGCGAATAACATTTTCATTACCATATATTCTTCATAATGTACACAGTTTAAGCCTCAAAAGATACTGATACATGCTGATTCTGATACAACAAAAGTACTACCAACAGTCCTCTAATCAAACTATGATTATTACAGTAAACATACTAGACTAATCCTCAAAAATGACACCACTAAGGTGACTATAGTCTGATCAGTGACTGAGAACTACGAACTACAGATCATGGCAATCCTGCTCTGATAATATCCCTCAGCTGAACCATAGCAGACGTAATGACCTGATCTACCTCATCTCTCCACTTTGGTGCCCCTCTCCCTGCCGTCAACTCCCTAATACGAACAAGTGACCGCATCTCTACGCTGATCAGCCCTACAGATATCCCCTCTGGAATCTGGGCTGCCCTGCCCGTAGGTCCACCCAACCTCTGCAACAACATATCCACCATACAGCGGGACTCTGACAACTGTCCCTCCAAAAGCTAATAATCTGGCAATAGAGTAACATGAATAGCATCTCCTGCAGGTGGGTGGGCCTTTGGTAGGGGTGCCTCTACAGGTGAAGGTGGAGCTACAGGTGGGGGTGGATCATCAAAGGGGACTGTATCTGCCTCTGAATCCTTCGAAGGATCTGAATCCTCTAAAGGGTCTACCTCCTCCTCAGGGTCGTCCAATGGGTCTGGACTCGGTGCCGGTGATGGCACTGGAGCAGGTGGAACAGGAATCATCTGAATATCTATAAACACTGGCTGCTCCTCTACCTCAGTCTCAATCCTAGGACGTCTAGCTGGTGGAACGTCCTCCTCCGGAATCTCTGGCCTCACCCTAGAGAGACCTGCCTCACCCAACCCGACTGCTGGTCTCTGTCCCCTCACATATGGCACTACTGCCATAGCCTCCAAATACTGTTGTCTATGTCCGACCCGGACTCTCCTCCTCAAACCTGCTACGACATGCGAGGGAATCTCAATACCGCGCTCCTCTAACTGTACAGCCTCCTCCTCTGTAATCCCTCACCACTCATCATGACTCGCCTCACCAGTCCGCTCCTCCTCCTATAATAAAACATAACTCTTATTAGTAATAATATATAAAATCTTAATCCCTACTTCGGGTCAGTACTATATCCAATAGACTGACCTTGAACTCGATATGAGTTCACGAATTTTATCATATATTGTTAAAAATAATTGATGTGAATATTAATCAGTGTTTAAGTGTTACAGTGATAAATCAGAGTTTAGCTGGAAGCAGTCAGAGATAAGTTAAATGCTGACAGTTAGAAGCTCGAGAGAGTTTGTTAACTCTGTCTGGAGGCAGCGTCTACTGGTCAACAGTGTTTGAAGATTTATTATAGAAACAATATCTTTGAAGATTGGATAGCTGTCAAAGAGATTGAGTTGACTTAGGAGACTTGTAGCAATCGTAATTGATAACAATTGTATAGCTAATTCATAGGAGTATCAATTATCGATTGTATAGCAGCTGTATATCTTATAAATACAGTTAGGTTAACCCTAGAGGGGTATCGATTATTGTGAAACATTATTCATTGTAACCTAAGCAGCTCTCTGTGATTTTTTACATCACTGAGAGAGGAGTTATTAATTCCAAACAGTTTTAATTATTTAAACGCGTATTCTATTGTTAATCTCTCATACGATCTTGATTATAATTGTGTATTCGGCCTAGCAATTGGTATCAGAGCCAATCTGTTACTTTATACAGTTTAAGATCCACACAAACAGCTATAATCAATGGCAGAGATACCTCCTCCAACAGGTTCAAGTTCTGAGAAGGCTCAGCCTACTACTATGAGTCATTATGAGACAATCAAGGTTCCTATTCTCAGGCCAGCAGAGTATTCAATCTGGAAGGTGAAGATGATCATGTTTCTGGAGGCTACAGATCCAGAATATCTTGATAGAATTTATGAAGGTCCTCATAAACCTACAAAGCTATCTGTTGCTACTGCTGGTCAAGAAGCTAAAATAGTTCCAAAGGAAAAGAAAGATCTGACTCCTGAAGATCTTTCATCTATTGCTAAGGATGCAAAAGTTAGGCATCTACTTCATAGTGCTTTAGACAATGTTATGTCTAATAAAGTGATTAACTGCACTACTGCCAAAGAAATTTGGTATGCTCTTGAGGTTAGATGTCAAGGAACTGCTGCTATCAAGAAGAATAGAATGAACATACTCACACAGGAGTATGAGCACTTTGAGGCCAAATCTGAAGAAACCATGACAGAAACATTTGACAGATTCTGTAAACTTCTCAATGATTTGTCATTGGTTAATAAAGAGTATGATCTAGAAGACTCGAATCTCAAATTTCTTCTTGCTTTACCTGAAAAGTGGGATGTGAAGACAACCACCATAAGAGTTAACTATGATCTTGTTGATACTGAGATTGATGAAATCTATGGGCTGCTCAAAACTCATGAATTGGAATTGGAGCAGAGAAACAGGAGATCAGGCAAGAAGACAAAGTCTGTTGCTCTTAAGGTTGAAGAAAAACCCTTGAAGAAGGAAGCATCAAGGAAGAAAGCTAAGGGAAAGGCTTTAGTCATACATTCTGAAAGTGAGTCATCAAACTCTGATGATGATTCAAACACTGATGAATTATGTGGCTCTGAGGATGATGAAGAAGAAATGTTACAAATGGCTGCTTTGATGGTGAAGACCTTCAAGAAGATGGGTTTCAAGAACTTCAAGAAGGGCAAAAGGTTTTCTAAGAAAGATTCAAATTCTGACAGAAAAAGTTTCAGAAAGTCTGAGAGAAAGGATACCAAGTCTGGGAAGAAGGACAAGTCTGAGATTCAATGCTACAAGTGTAAGGAGATGGGTCACTATGCTCCTGAGTGCAAGAAGGGTAAAACTGAAAAAGCACTCTTCACAAAAGGCAGAGACTGGGCAGACACTTCAGACTCAGATGAGGATGTTAACTATGCTCTCATGGCTTCTATTGAGAATGAATCTGAAGATTCTGAAAACAAGGTACCTCTAACTACCTATGCTTATAATACTGATGATATAACTGAATTAAGAATTTATCTTAAAGCTTTGCATATCAGTTATAGGGATCAGACTTTAGAGAATGAGAGAATCAAATCTGAAAATTCTGAACTTAAAGTGAGAAATAAAATTGTTGAAGAAAAACTTGAAAACATGCAACAAGTTCAGAAAGAAAGAGATGATGCTGTTTATCTAGAATAGGATTTGCTAGGAAAATATAAGCAACTTGAATCTGAATTGGAGAAGGCAAATCACATAATCAAAACTTGGACTCATTCCAGAAAAGACACTCAAGAGGTTTTTCAGTCAGACACAGTTGGTTTAGGTTACTGTGAGGGAGATGAACTTAGGTTTCAAAACAAAGTCAAAATTAGAACACATATTCCATCTACAAAATTTGTTCATGGAATAAATGAACCTAAGTCTGAAGCTAAAAAAGAAGCTGTTAAGAAAGAACCAGTAAAAACTAGTGTTAAACAGGTTAATATTGGTTCAATGACAGATAAACAACTCAAGCATAAGCTTAAGGAGTTAAAATCTGTCAAGAAACAGAAAGTGTGTAGGAAGAATAGAAATGGTAAAGTAGGCATTAATCAAGGTAATTATCCAATACTTGCTACTTTTGCTCCAAGAAAGACATGTCATAACTGTGGTAGCACTAACCATCTTGCTAGTTTCTGCAGGAAGAACAAAAACATTAATTCTTTACCTTCCAAGTCTGAAGTAATGAAAGATAATGTTAGAACTAGACCACAGACTTTATGCAAACATTGTGGAAGTACTTGGCATTCTATTTATATTTGCAGGGATTATCATGCTACTTATCATAACTACTATGAACTTAAGCCCAATTTGAAATGGGTTAAGGTTAATTCTGCAAGTGTAAACTCTGATAAAGTTAGCTTAAATTCTGATAATGTAAATTCCGCTGCTAAAGTTAACAAAATTAAGAAAGCCAAAGGATCCAAGCAAGTCTGGATCCTTAAATCTAATCTTCAGTAATTGTTTGTGATTGCAGGGCATCAGGGAAAGTACCCTAGTCGTGGACAGTGGATGTTCAGGACACATGACTGGAAATAAAGCCCTGCTATCAGCGTATGTGGAAAAGGCTGGTCCAAAAGTTTCCTATGGAGATGGCAACATAGGACGTACTCTGGGATATGGCAATATTAATCTTGGAAGTGTCATCATCACAAATATAGGTCTGGTTCCAGGACTCAAGCATGATCTGCTATCTGTGAGTCAAATCTGTGACAGAGGATTTCACGTAGATTTTCAGCCTGAATACTGTGAAATCATCAGTAAATCTACAGGGAAAGTTGTTCTAGTGGGACACAGGCACAATAATATCTATGAAGCAAAGTTATTGGCAAACTCTGATGGAAAAGTTGTGTGCCTGTCCACAAGAATGTCTAGTGAAGAGAGTTGGAAGTGGCATAAGAAACTCTCTCATCTTAATCTGAACAACATTAATGAGTTGATAAGAAAGGATCTTGTAAGGGGACTTCCAAAGTCCTTATTAAATGTTGATGGCCTCTGTGATTCTTGTCAAAAGGCAAAACAAAGGAAGTCATCTTTCAAGAGCAAGTCTGAATCTTCAATTGTTGATCCTTATCATCTTCTACATGTTGATCTCTTTGGACCAGTGAATGTCTTGTCAATTGGAAGAAAGAAATATGCTCTAGTCATTGTTGATGAACACACCAGATATACATGGGTGTATTTTCTAGCAAAGAAAGATGAAACTGCATTAACTCTGATGGAGCATGTAAAGCTGCTGGACAAAGGATCAAAACACAAAGTGAAAATAATCAGGAGTGATAATGGAACTGAATTCAGGAATGCAACAATGGAAGAATTCTGCAAGAACAGAGGATTGAAGTAAAAGTTTTCTGCACCTGGTACACCACAGCAAAATGGTGTAGTTGAGAGGAAGAACAGAACCTTGATAGAAGCTGCCAGAACTATGCTTGATGAAGCAAAATTGCCAACCTATTTCTGGGCAGAAGCAGTTCAAACAGCCTGTTTTACTCAAAATGCCACACTGATCAACAAATATGGAAAAACACCATATGAGATGGTGATAGAAAAGAAGCCAAACCTGAAATATTTTCATATTTTTGGGTGCAAATGCTTTGTATTGAATACTCACCCTGAATAGTTTACTAAATTTGAGTTAAAAGCTGACGAAGGAATTTTTGTTGGCTATCCACTATCAACTAAGACATTCAGAGTTTATAATCTGAGAACTAAAGTGATCATGGAGTCAATTCATGTGTCATTTGATGACAAGAAAATAACTGGACTTGAAGATGTAGATGAACATGATCAACTGCACTTTGAAAATGAAGACTTAATCTCTGATGAAATTGATCTGACAAAATCTGTTGAAGCATACTCTGAACCTCTACTGGTAAACACTAAAGAAACTTCTCAGCCAGAACAAAGGGGAGAACCAGTTGAGGGGGAGCATGATCAAAATGATGACTCAAATTCTGATAGTTAGTCAACTAAAAAATCTGGATCAAACTCTAATGACTCAAACTCTGAAAATGCAAAATCTGACAGTTCAAACTCTGAGCAGTCAAATTCAGGGGGAGCCTCAGAAAATGAAGAAAGACAACAAGAAAATCAGGAGAACATGAATCAAGGGGGAGGATCACATACTGATAGAAGTCATTTACCTTCAGCTAGGAAATGGACTAAATCTCAAACACCTGATTTAATTATTGGAGATCCAGATGCAACAGTAAGGACAAGAAGTGCTACAGCAAGTGAATGTCTGTTTCATGCATTCTTGTCTAATAATGAACCAAAGAAGGTAGAAGAAGCTCTTCAAGATGCTGATTGGATAACAGCAATGCAGGAGGAGTTAAATGAATTTGTGAGGAATGAAGTATGGACCTTTGTACCTAGACCAAAGAATTGATCTGTTGTTGGTACTAGATGGGTTTTCAGAAACAAAACTGAAAGTGAGGGAGTTGTTACAAGGAACAAGGCTAGACTTGTGGCAAAAGGCTATTCACAGTAGGAAGGAATAGACTATGATGAAACTTTTGCTCCAGTTGCAAGATTGGAGGCAGTAAGAATTTTTCTAGCATATGCCTCTCACAAGAAATTCAAGGTATTTCAGATGGATGTGAAAAGTGCTTTTCTGAATGGGAAGCTTGAAGAAGAAGTGTTTGTTGAACAACCACCAGGTTTTGTGGATCCAAAATATCCAGACTATGTCTACATGCTGGAAAAGGCACTCTATGGACTTAAGCAGGAACCAAGAGCATGGTATGAAACTCTGGCTCAATTTCTTTTAGAAAGTGGGTTCAACAGAGGTACAATTGATAAAACACTGTTCTATTTTAACTATGGTGATCACTTGCTTTTAGTTCAGATATATGTTGATGACATAATTTTTGGGTCTACTAATGATAAACTCTGTAAAAAGTTTGCCAAGCTCATGCAATCCAGGTATCAAATGAGAGTGATGGGAGAGCTTAGTTATTTTCTAGGCCTACAGTTGAAGCAAATAGATGATGGAATTTTCATAAATAAAGCAAAATATACCAGAAATCTTCTCAAGAAATTTGGTATGCTTGACTGCTCATCTGCATCAACTCCCATGGCAACAGCAACAAAGTTGGACAAAGACACAGGAGCTTCAGTTGATATGACAAACTACAGACGTAACACCCCCAGATCCGGGGTCCGGGATCTAGTCGTTACGGTCTCAATTTCCATCCACAAACTCAACATAAATATTAAATTACAACCTTGTGACCCAAAACAACAACATAAAACACACCTGTTATAGTCCCAGGGATGAAATCAGAGTAACTACCAAATTTTATTAAGCACATTATGAGTTCTTACAATCCAAAAAGAATTACAATGTGAATACATACTCTTTACCATCCATTATCATAAGTCATACCAGCCCATATATTTGGTACTGAAAGAATGAATCTATCCTACCAATAGCTTTCTCTTCGACTCCGGTAGTCTCATCGTCCTCGCAAGCATCGAGTGCGCCTTGTGCGAGTCATCTGGTCTAGCTGTTGTTGTGATATAATAATAAAGCAAGGGTGAGCAATAGCCCACCAACCATAATATAACAGGACAGTGATAGTATATAACAGTTCGAAATATCATTATTTCCATATGCCATGCATTAACGAAGTTAGTGTCAGTATAATATAAAGGATGAAGTTACAGGGTAACTTAAAGTATTTATTTTGTGGAAATATCTGCTAAGTCAAAATAAGCAAGATATTATCATTTATCATATAAAGAGGAACTTGCAAGGAAAATATTGCAATTCCAGTTATTAACATTTTTCGAAGTCCTACAACCTGAAAGAAGTCTCTTCGATACGTGTTGCGGAAGACACCATTAACCTGAAAGAAGTCTCTTCGATACGTGTTGCAGGGAATTCCCAATTTGGGAGATGAACCAATACTGGAGTTATCACGCGCCAGCTATCCCACTCCCTGATGATCAGTCGGGGATGGTACAACCCACTATAATTTACTATCGGTAGAAGGAAGAACCGACGGCTCCACTTGTCGATTGCCTTTAATAGTAACTCCCTGGCCAATGGTTAGGCCTTGTGATGGACTGCGCGACTCGGCCTCTTACACACGACTCCTAGTTCGAATAAATCCACAGCATTGAAACGTAGAGTTTGTCCTCCCTTCCCCAAGTGAAATACTTGTTGATAAAACTCCACAAAGTAGTCGTATCTAGTTGGAAAGGAAAATTCACCAACATTTCCCAAGCTTTTGCTTGTTAATGGATATCAACTTGTTCCAACAATCTTACCCCTCGAATGATGAGGAGGTACACACAGACTTAATGAGTCCATAGCAACCAAGTTGCGAGTGAAAAGGATAAATTATGACCGGGAAGTCAACAAGATAAATAACCTTTCTCAAGTAAGGTTCCCTTATAATATGGAAGTTTGAGCGAGCATTTAAATCCTTTTAAGATAGATTTAAATGAAAAAAAATAAAGAGTTAGGAACCTTTCCTTGATAAAATAGTCGTAAAAAGACTCCGAAATAATTTACATAATATCTGGAGGTGAAAGATAATCCCCAAATAATATAAATCATTTTAAAAAGAATTTAAAAGAATTAAATAAATATTCCAAGAATATTTATTAACTCAATAATAATTACGGAATATTATTAAATCATAATATTGCTCGTAAGTAATCCTCGAATGAATATATAGAATTATTTACTAAATAAATCACTCCTTAAATGAATATTCAAAATAATATTCATTAATAAATATACTCCAATAAGTATTTAAAATAATATTCAATAAATGGGTCAAACTTTAAATGAATATTTGAAAATAATATTCATTTAATAAATAATCTTCTAAATGAATATCAAAATAATATTCATTTAGTAATCAAAACTTTAAAGGAATATTCGAAATAATATCCCTTAAGTAATTAGAACTTCCAATGAATATTTTAAAATAATATTCCTTAAGTACATAAACCTTAAATGAATATTCGAAAGTAATATTCATTTAATAAATAACATTCTAATGAATATCAAAATAATATTCCTTAAATAATCAACTCTAAATGAATATTCGAAACTAACATTCATTTAATATCTCTCGACTGAGATAATACTCGAATAACATTCCTCGAAATATTTCCAAGTAATTGATACTTTAGGAAATATAAATAACGTTTAATAATAACATTCCTCAATATCAATAATAATCTACCGTTGGAATCCCTCCGGGTTTCCACGACTATCTGTATCTCAAAATACCGACTCCCGGTCTATATTTAAGAATGAATATCATATGCCCTTCGCTAAGGGTCTTATCAAAACAATCCGGCTTATAACTGATAATTCGTATCTAGTCTATAAGCCAATAGCAATTCAGGGAACAGGTATCATAGTATAAGTTGACAATAGGCATGCATGCTATGGCATATGTAAGATGGCAATCACATATATATATTATCACAACAACAGGTTCAAAGTTTTGAACACTTGCCTGGTAATTGAGTGTGGGTGGAGATAGCGTGTCCTGGGTCTGCTCGATGATCTATAAACAATTAGAACATTCGAGATTAACCACATAACACCTTTTAAAAGTCTAGGTAAAAACTTCACTTAAATCGAAACACGTTTTCGAATTATCTCGTTATACACCTTTTAGTGTAACTCTTTTTATTACCGCTACGATCCGACATTTGTTCGCTATTACGACATGTCATCATACCCACACTCGGTATATACTTAAGTCGTATACATTCCAAAGTTGATCGATTACGAACCGAGATTACACCTCGAGTTTTATCGTTCGTTTTCTAAGTGTTTTACCAAAGTTATAACCAAGCGGGTTTTTAGGGGTTCGTTCGCGTTTAACCTCGATTCAGACATTTTTATAAAATCGGAAAACGATCCGTTTTATATGTGATTTTCTTTCATACCTTCTTTATGACCCCTAGTATTTATTTACCAAGATTCGCCATTGAGTAACATGCTTTACGAGGGTTCAATTGAAGTTACGAACTTTTACTTACGGTTCCGAACCAATTTTAGTAATTTGATCATAACTCCTAAACCGTAAGTCGGAATGTTTTGATTCTCATGCCAAAACGATCTATGGCTCGAGATCTACGAGGACCAGTCATAATATTATCAAGGTCAGGAAATTATATTTACTTTCATGCTCGGTTTCTAAGTGTTAACAAAAAATCGGCATTACGACGGCTATAAATCGGACGTTCCAAAAATCATAACAACACAACCAAGCCACACCGGGCAAACCAAACATCGTACATTCATGATATACACCTCATAAGTCCAGGAACATCTCAACTCATCCTCTTAATCATTATATGGCTAAATCAACTAAATCAACTACATAATCACGCTTATATGCTTAAAACCACATTATCATCAAAACTAATCCAATAATCACAAAAACTCAAAATAAGTTCTAGGGTTTCTTAAGAGTTATACCTTCCTTGGAGTATCCTAATACATGACTAAGCCTTGGTTTGTCCTTGTATGGCCTTAGGATTGCTTAGATCATCCAAACAAAACAAGAAATCAAAGTTAGTTCATGAAGGTTATTATTCATCAGTTCAAAGATCTGAAAAAACGAGGCCCTTACCATGATTTTCTGGACAAGGATTCTAAAGGAGAGTTGTAGATCATCTAACCAGATTTTCAACAAGCTAAAGAACACCAAATTCCATTGAGTAATGAAGGAGATATGGCTGTTTGAAAATCATTACAGAAAACTATCAAGAACGGGAAGTTTGGTTTCTTCAATTTGGGAAAGGTATTTGACTAGGCTACACTCATTAGATTGCCATGAAATTTTGAACGAATGTTTCCCATGAAGTGGAGAAGCTATGGTTAAAATTTGGTGATTTTATCATGGATAGAAATGGAGATATGAATTTTCTTCTTGGAGGAGGTTCTGCTGGGCAGTTTGTTCAAAATGGAGAGAAATGGAGTTGCTTGGTCTTGCTTGCATCTATTGCATTATTAGGAAAATATCTACCATAAAGTTACTTTATTAAAGGTATTAGGTCATGGCATACATCATCTTGGTGGACAAGTGTTGATTTTGGTGTGGGTGGATGAGAAAGAATGCTAAGTACTTGGTTTGATTGCTAAGATTACTAGTTAGCTTTGTAACTAGCTTGGTTTCTTTGATCTTATCTTGCATAAAGTGATTATGTCACCTTCCACTAGCTCTTCATACCTCTTGGATCTCTACTTGTTTCTTTGTCCGTTTATTATCGTTCGGAGGAATAACTCAATCGTTTCTAGTTAGGGTTTTACCGGAATCTGTCTTAATATTTATACTATCATCCTCCATCCTCTTTAATAATTCTTGAACCTATTTTCCTTAAATCCCTTCAATAATTCCTTAAGTCTTTCAGTGTCCAGGGAAATCTCGGGGAAAATAAAAATGCTATTTTTCAGAATTCGACAGCTTTTACATACACTCTTTTTCCCCCTGGATCACTAATACGAACTCAGAATTTCGTTCCGGGTACTTCTATATAGTGTCGTCTAATAATATTCCTATGTCCACCAAAATCACTATTCATCCATTTTTCTTTACTCCTCCTCTTAGGGTTGTACAATTGTCCCTGATCTCTTTCGATCGTTCCTTAACCTTTTTACGGACCCACTGGACCAATAACAGATATCGATTTGGATGACATAAGAATAATCTTCTCCTTTAGAATTATAAAATCTCAATTTCCTAGGAGATAGATAATTCTTATCTAAAGTGTCAACCAATAGTATTCTTCATGGCATATAAACATTTGAATTCAAATATATTCCTTTCATTCATTATCTCAATCGTTACATCGTAGTCGTAATCACTATTAACCATTACCTCAGTACATAAGAAAAAGTTTTAATTATATCCAAAATTTGGGGTTCTTACAACAGAGGCATGATAGGGTCTCTTCTTTATCTAACAGCTAGCAGGCCTGATATCATATATGCAACTTGTCTCTGTGCAAGGTTTCAGGCAGACCCCAGAGAACCACATCTAACAGCTGTGAAGAGGATTCTTAAGTATCTCAAGGGAACCATAACCTTAGGTCTGTGGTATCCTAGAGAATGATATTTCAAGCTACGTGGTTACTCTGATGCAGACTTTGCAGGCTGCAAGATAGACAGAAAAAGCACCAGTGGAAGTTGTCAATTTCTGGGTGATGGACTAGTTTCTTGGTACAGCAAGAAACAGAAATCAATTTTTACATCTACAGCTGAAGCAGAGTATATTGCTGCTGGTAGCTGTTGTGCACAGATTCTGTGGATGAAGAATCAATTGCTGGATTATGGATTGAGGTACAGTAAAATACCTATTTACTGTGATAATCAAAGTGCTATTGCTATGACAGGTAATCCAGTACAACATTCAATGACCAAGAACATCAGCATAAGGTACCACTTTATCAGAGAACATGTAGAGGAAGGGAATATTGAGCTTCATTTTGTGTCTACAGAACAACAGCTTGCAGATATCTTCACCAAGCCATTGAGTGAATTTGTATTTACAAGCCTGGTAAATGAACTAGGAATGATCTCTGGTTTTGACTAGAGATATTGGTTAGACTCAAAATTTTACTTATGTAATGTGTTGCTCATAATTCTGTGGTATGTTAACTGCTATGTGAACTCTGTTGTTAAACTCTGCTATGCAAACTCTGTTCGTTAACTGTTAAACTCTGTTAGCATGCTCTGTAAGTCATACACTGTTGACATGTTGGATAAACTCTGAGAAACTCTGATAATGTTCTTGTCTGAATGTTAACACCAACGAAGAAATTTGTATGAAGCATGATTCTCAGTAATTAATCATGAATCCTTCTAAGTTATTTGTGATCTAATCTTAGATTGTGCAGAAAATTAACATAACATGATACTGTTTCATATTTATAGCATCTCTTAGTTTATTTATCCTAAACTCTGAGTCTGTAAATACTGTGTGCATAGCCTCTCATTAATATTTTCTGATGTTGATGAGCTCTAAACTCTGTTAGCTATACACTGTTAAGTTAAATTCTGTGATTAGTCTACCCCCCAAAGTAAATGTATAATAGACTATTAGAACTCCTTTGAGATTATGTTGGCGTCTAGGACGACCCAGGAACTTACTGGTATATAGTAAGGGCTAAAATTCTCTAATTTTTGGTGACTAGTCGAAGACTAGAAAGACCCAGGAACTTATCAAACTGATAAGGGCTAAAATTATAGGATTTTTGGTGACTAGTTCCAACCTCTGATTATTGGAGAAACAAAAAAAAAAAGAAAAGGGGGTATAAATTAATTAAATATTACTGTATATAAATCGTTTACTACAGATTTTAGCATTCATCATACATTCAGTGTTTACTATGAGAGTTTGTGCATCCAGTGTTTACTGATTTACTTTATGGATTTTATAAAAAATTAGATGCTCTAAAATTTGAATTGGTAAACTCTGCTATACACACACATATATTCACACCTGTGTAGTTTTTGAAAGGATTAGGGTAATGCAGTTGGAGAATTGACAAACGCTGACGAATTTTGTCTAATACTCTAAGGTAACTTATATCACACAAATTACATACTTGGGGGAAAAAGAGTTTTTGAAAAATGAAATAAATTATTGCCAACTGTTAATGAGTGTTGGAGTGGTAAAGTGTGTTGGTAATGGGAGAGAAATTAGCAGTAATTATTGTTATAGTTACTGAACGTGCATAGTTGTTCCATTATATATGTGCCACGTGTCCCACTCACCCACTAATGTATCCCACTTGCAGAGTAATTGAGTAATTGGTTGAGTGTATTAATGTTAAAACGATTGGGTTTTATTTTTTTATTACAACACTATTATTTTTACTTACACGGTTATTTTCTTTGCACACAATGCATTCACAGTTTATTGCTATCTCATTTGCACATTTTCACAAACACCTTTGCTACATATCTTTTTCACTCATATTTTCTTCTCAAATCAATTCTAATGGCCACTAAAGCTTTTACTGTCCAAGGATTATTGTTTGTTCCCAACAATTATGCAGCCCCTTTGAACAATGAAAAAGTTCCAGAGGTGATACACTTGATTCAAAACTTTTTGAGAGATTCAGAGATTGGAACAGCTCTAGTCGAACCACAAATATAACGCCCTAGAAAATCGTGTATTTATAAATGTTTATTTAATATTAAATGTGGATTATAAGAGGTGAATTTTTTTAGGATTAAATATGTGTGACATCATGTTTATGTGCTTATATGATGATGTATATGTGAAATGTGGGTCCGTATGATTTTATTTGAATTTTTGACGATTTAAGTTTATTTAAATTATGCAATTTTGATCTTCGAAAACTTTTATAAAATCATCGGAGTTATTAAAAATCACGAAATCTTTTGTGTTATTATCTTTATGATATTATTTAGTTTTTAAAATTAGTGGCAGAATTAATTTGGGTGCTTAAGGATTTTAAAATAATTTTATATATTATTTTGCGTTTTATGGATTTAAACTTGTGAAATTCATATTTAATTCGTTTTTGATCCTAAAAATATTTTAAAATATGGAAATGTTCGAAATTTCATGATCTTTATTTTAGGATTTTTAAATTTAATTTTCTGTTAATTTTCGGTGTACTTCGATTTAAAAAGGCTTAATAAATTTTTAAATCGATTTTGCCATTGTTTTTTTTTCAGCGTGATGAAATTAGAATCTTGCTTTTTTTTTTCTTATCCAAAGCCCAGCTTCTTCTCGAGTATTCTGGGTGCTCTGTTCTTTTCTAACATCCAATAATCTCTCTCATTTCATTTCCAATCTCTCTCATTTCTCCTTCACCTCCCTTCTTCTCTTTCTCTCAAATCTCTTCAATCCCGTATCTATCCCACTGCAACCCCAATTCTTCCTTGATTTTCCACCTTGGTTCTTGATGGCTAGACAACTCTTTTCCTCCTCCATCCCCTTTGCAACCGATGCGTGTGTCATTGTGTGTGGCTGCGCCGGTATGGCAGTGGCGGCGTGTGGTCGTGGGCCTTGGTTGTGATGGTGTGTTGCTGTGTGAATTCAACTGCTCTATCATCTTTCTATCTTTACTATTGTGGCTTGTATTTTGATGCTGTGTTCAAAGTGTGTGTATTGTGCAGTGTGTGTGTGTGCAGATTGGGTAGTGGGTCTTTACAGTTTTTGCTAAAGTCCTTGTAGTCGTTTTTGATGTTGGTGTCTGTGATGTGTGATTTTGCTATCGAAAGGTCAGTTGCTGCGTTTGAGTTTACTGTCACCGAATTGGAGGTGCGGGGTTATTGTGTTTGCAATTTATTGAGTTGATTCGGTTGTTCAGTCCTGAGCTTGCAGGATAGTTAAGGTGAGTGACGATTTATTTGAAGTAAAATTTGGAAATGTAAAGATATGTTCTTGTTCATTTTTTTTATTCCTGTTAATTGCCTGCTATAGCCGGTGTTATGATAATGCTAGATGGGTCAAGCTAAGTTGACTGTTGGTTTTGTGTGGATGCTCGGCAAGTAGTTGCTTCTCGGTCATGTTTTGTTTAAATACCGAAGTTATGAAACTTTTGATTTAAGCTTGAATGAGTTGATTGCATATATGGTGTTAAATTTCTGAGTGGGTTATGCATTGGTCGAGTTTTGGTTCGGTTGTCGGAATTTTTGGAAACTCTCCGACCGGTCTATGTAAATGGGTTGCTGATTGATTGCACGCAGGTTGTGGTGATTTGGAGAGTGTGTATGTTAAGGTGTAAGTTGTGGCAGCGTGTATATATCGATACGGTTGTGTTTGAGAGAATTTTGTGAATGTTGGTGATGGCGTGAATAGCATCTCAGATATAACATAATCCGTGAACAGAAATTGCAATGTCTGCAAGGGTAGTATTCCGAGATTTCAACAAAGGAGGTGCTTTGGTAATGATTATTTAGCAAGTCTTCACCAGAGAAATGAAATAACGAAGTGGCCCTGAAGTTGTTATAGCATAGTAAGGAGGGTTGAAGGCAAAAAATTTAATAGATAAGCTGGAGGATTAATTATGCAGGATTAAAGAACTAGAAAGTATTTGGGTTCGCTACATGTTATGCAGGTAGAAAGGTTTATGGTGTTGATCTGGCTTATTTTTGTTCAAATTTTTGAAACAAAAGGAGGAAATTGGTATTTAAAAATTTTAGATCCTTGGTTGGTAAAATTTTAAAATTGTGAAATATTATGAAGCTGTAAAGTACTGTTTGAGATTGTGATTTGGTTAGTATGTGGATTTTTAAACTTATAATCGAGTATATGTGCCAAGGAAATTACGTGGTTTGGTTGGGTCGGTTGCATTCCGACAGGTAGTGTACCAAAACAAAGGAGATGCTGTCGAAAATTCTTTAGAAACCATATATGATTATTAAAGTATTTGAATAATAGCGATCTTTATATAAATATATATGTTTTACGTATTCACTATAAATGATAAGTGCTATGTGACCATATGTACTACGTGTTTACTCGACTTATTTGGTTATACTAAAAGAATTTTGTAAGTATAATTGTATATGCTCCACGTGTTATTGTGTTTACACGAATTAAGAAGTGTATGGGTAGACTAGAACAGTGAAGTAGTGGTTGGTTTCGTACTGAAGTAACACTTTACCTATATATAGGTACCAGTAAGTGGCCGGTTGAGAGCTAGCGCAGGTGTAAATGGAATCTTGAGGGATGATAAATTATCGGAGATGACGAGTGTGCTCGTATAGAGGCTGACAAGAGTTAAAAGAAAGACGAATGTGTATGAAGTAGAGACGGATGTAAAGTGAGTAAAGAATCGAGATGTTGGAATTGGAAACTCTCTGTATTAAGGCAAGTGTACTATTCCCTACTTAATTGTTCAAGTGGGATAAGTTTGTTTATGTTATTTATACAACGTTTCTGTCAAATTAGTTTGCAAGTTACTATCCCTCACTTATTGTTCAAGTAAGTGAAATCCTCTTGTATTAATTATCTGTACTTTCAAATTTCTTTCTTGCAAGCATCTATACCCTCTCTTTTAGTTTCAATAATGAGAATTTGTTCTATTAATTTATGATATTCCTTTTAAATCATTTTGTTAGTGCCTTTACTCTTTATTTTTATTTCCTGTGACATTCTTCTTCTGTGAATTATAAACATACATTCTTAGATTTTTCTATTATTGCTTATGCTCCTCACCTATCGTTCGGGTGATGATTTCTTTTAAAATCCTTTTATTGCAATATTCCTCGTCTATGCTAATATTTTTCAAAGGATGTTTTCTTTTAAATTTATGTAAACTAATTCGAGGTTTATACTGTTGTTGAGGCATGTGTTGCTCAGTGACGGTTAAAACCAAGAATGAATTGAGATCTTCTTAATTATTTAAACTCATATTTGTCATGCCGGTTCTGGCAGCTGAAGCCTATAAGTGCTTAGCTGACAAGAGTGAGACCTTAAGTAATTGAGAATTTCTTAAATCTTCGTTTTAAACTATTCGAATCTTTCAGGTTAGTTTAAACCTGGTAATGGATTTTCACCAATGGACCCCTTTAGGAGAGGTTTTCTTCAACCTGTCCTACAATTTTATTGTCTTGGAGTTATTTTACAAATGATCATTTTAAAACTACTTAATTCGCATATGTTGATTCAACTTGGCAATGTGTTGGTAAATTTATTAAATGCTTAGCACTTGACTATACCCTTGCTTTATCTTATAATTACGATTGTTGTTATTCATGTTGCAAGTAAATCATTTCACTCAAATGAACCATGCTTTTCGTCACTTGATCATTATATTAATTCGATTTGTCGTTGATATTATTGCTCTTAAATTTTCAATAAATATGAATATCTGTTTATCATACCCCAAGCAATAGTGCTGAATTTGTTGTCCCTGTTCCATTGATATATTATGAAATAATACCCTTCTCTATATCGAAATTGTTGATGTCTAGGTCAAAATTTTTCTAGACCTCATTTCTTCTTGAGATTTGAGTTGTTAACCTGGAACGTGAGTTGCCAGGGTGCTTGGTTGGTCGAGGTGGTCGATTGTTCCGACACCTGACGTTCAGATTATAGGATTGGACTGTTTTTTTTTTTAAATGTGGACCGTAAAGGGTCGGACCAGATTCGTGGTCAGAAGTTAGTAAGGCCAATGTGTGCCGTGGATCCATTAAAGGACATTGCTGTGTGCGTTTGTCCGGGGTTAGTGCGTGACTGATCAGCAGCCTAACCTTATTGTTTTTATTAATAAAATGTAAAATAGTCCAATTCTATTCCATTTCCTGAGTTAAACAAAATGTTAAATCTTTAAAGTTCTTGAGCTTCTGTAATTGTGAATTATTCCTTTGAGATAAGTTGGTCAGTGACATGTTCGTCAATGAATCATTGTAGTATTATTGTTTCACTATACTGTTAACTTGCTGAGCATTCTTTGGCTCATTCTTGCTTTATTTTCCTAATCTTTCAGTTAGGAATAAGGGTGGATGTCTACATTGTACGAGTCATATGAGAGCAATGAGGCAGCCTTTACAGGATAGATCTCGAAGCTAGAGCGGTAAGCACAGTTTGGAGTTAAGCTACAGATCAGACGGTATAGTTATTGAAATCAGAATAGTAGAGGAAATTGTAATAATTTGTATAGCTTAGATTCTTGTTTCATACCATAACCTGGTATCGATCCTCGATGAGGAATCAAGGGTGTAATAAGATTTTATTATATTTGTTAAATAGGAATTTGGTTTGGGTTGAATAACAGGTGGATAATCCGATTTATGAATACATCATGTCAAAATTTTCTAAAATTTCCCTGTATTAAAGTCTAGTTTATCTACATAAATTTCAATACTGAATATTTCATTTCAAAAAGGTATATTTTAGTGGTGGGTGTTACAAGTTGGTATCAGAGCGACAGGTTATGGTCACTGAAACAAGTTAGGATGATTAGGTGTACGTATTTAGGTTAAACGTTGGATATGATGATTTAGGATAAGGTTCGTCTTAGGATATTAGGACGACTGTTACGATGTTATTTGGTATTTCGACTTATCGCGCGAGCAGAAATTCGATTCATCCGGAGATTCAATTTAGGACGAGGTAGATGATTCAGAACAACATACGCTAAATAGACGACTAGAGCTATCGACTTGGAAGACGCTACGTGCAGACCTTCGTGTACCTTCTAGAGTTTCTTTTCCGACTTTAGTTACCCCGTGAGCGATATAGAAAGTACGAAAGGATTGTAAGCAAGATGTGAAATGCGATACCTGGCATGGGTTGGAGGAATGGCGTGGTTATTCATTACTAGCTGTTGATTTCATTGACTAAGGAGATTTAAACTTTCTTTCTGTTTCTTCTTATTTTGATAATACCCCATCACCTTTGATAATCAACTATACTTCAATTGATGACGAATTTTTCAGATTTATTTAAACACATTCCTATTTTTTGAGATACCGCTATTTTCCAGGGGATCACTTGATTCAACATGACGCATATAAATTATGGAGATCCTTGAATTCTTTCTATTTTCCCCGAACCTTTGCTATTCTTTATTCAATATTATATATATATATATATATATATATATAAACTTTTGAAACTTTTGAATTCTTTTTGTTTCTCTCTGAATACTTAACCTTCTTTATTCTAACTGGGATGAACAACCCTATGTATGTAGGGGATTCAGGGACATACTATCTATGTGATAGAAGTCTGGTGGGACGCCACTAATTGTGTTTGTCATGAAAGTACTGAAGGCTGGCCACCTTTTTGTACTATGGCGGTTGACCTAAGTGACAAATGCAACCTGTAAACAGTTCAATGATCATTTTGATCTCTCAGTAAATTATTTTATAAAAAAAAAAAAAAAAAATTCATGTCAAACAAAACTCATCTTATATTCATACATGTTAATACCTGTCTATTCTATTGATCCTTTTTGTTATAAATCCTTGTAATTTCTAAAAGTTATCAATGCTTGAGAGCAGTAAAGATGGAGATAATGAAATTTTGAGTGGTGTAAGCTACATTTACGTCGAATGGAAATTGGATGAGCGGGTTTGAAAATTGAGGTTAAAGTAGAGATTGAATTTCGAGTTAGATTACATAGTGGATTCATAACACACGTACAAGATTTGATAATACGGAGAAACTAATTATCGTTAAGGAGCAGCTGATAAGGACATGAAATGATAACAGTGTTAAAGTCGGAAATGGAGCGATGATTGATATAACTGGTATGAGATAGTTATCATGAAGGAAAGATTGTTGATGAACACTTGTTTATTGTACATTTGGCTGAGGATATAGTAGAAGGGATATTATGAGATCTTAAATGATTTGAGACCAATGGTCGGATATGAATTTTAGGACCGTAATGGGATACTTTGAGCGAAGCAAAGTAGAGTTAGACATTTCGTTTTTTTAAAAAAAAAAATTTAGTAGGAATTGAAGCTTTGGATAGAGAAGTAAAGAGATTGTGTTGGAGTTAACAAATTATGTGGACATAGTTCGAAGGATCACGAATATCAAAAATTAACGAGACATGCAAACCACAGGATTAAGTTTGTGTTAGAAATTCGAAGGCCTACCGGATAAGCTTATCGATACGTGAATTGATACAAGGGAATGCTAGTGTGGACGGAATTCGAGAAGAAGCATACTGAAGTTGTACTATACTAAATTTGGAAAGTTAGGAGCCAGAAGTTGTACGCAATAAGCGCGAGAAGTTAAGACGTTTCACCGGGTTTTATAATGTCAGTCCCAGCGAATACTACGATAAAGGCAACAGGACCCTCCCCTATAAATCGCTTAGGAGTTGGAAAATTCGAAAAGGCTACGAATGACGCTATTAAGTGTGGATATGCTTACAGTTACGAGAATAAGGTGTGATTCTAGGATCAAATCGATTGACTGATTATGAGGTACAAGCAAGGTATCAGGACAAGAAAGTGAAGCTATGATTCCCAAGGAATGTAGAAGTCATGTTTCAAGACCAAGGCCAGACAATGGAGTTTTAACGATCATGCAGACTAATAGATTATTATTACAAGGTTTAAAGTTATCTTATACATGTGAAAGATCAATAAATAGATGAATAAATTGGAGCAGATTCCAGTAAGCATATATGTGATTTCTAAGTACGAGCTTTGTAATTGGAAGAACTACAATTTTTAGGATATGATGACAGGATCGAAGTGAATGTTGTAATGACGACGCAGTAATGAATCGGGAAAGGCCTGAGACGCCAGCATAGATCGAAAATGTTGAAAGACCATCTAGGAATTATCGAAGGTTGTCAAAAATTTTACCAAGATAGCTACAGCAGTAGACAAGCCTACAAATCAGGAAAATGAAGGGATAAATGTGAAGAAAGTTTTCAGGAGTCATGAAAGATTGAAAACTGAACAACCGTCCCAGTGTTAGTGCAACCGGACGAACAAGGAAAGATTGAAACTACCCCAGGAATAGTTTGATTTGCGAATAAGATATATACGTTTCAAGGTAAATGGTTATTAGTTTCGAAAAGGTTACTCAGTAAAACAATGGGATTGAGGATGGATAGAAGTTTCTCAATTATTCCTTCATCGAGTAACATTGTACGTGAAAGGGGAGTAAGAATGATTGGGGGGTTTCTTGATATTCTTTTTCTCAAAGTTTTATCTGGGGCAATCTGATTTATGAGTAGGAACATGGAAGTCGTATCAATTGTTAGTCGCGTGGATTTCGTTTTAAAGATTTAATTATTTACCTGATTATTTGAAGTCAAGGTAGATTTCTTCACTTTTATGTTTGCTGCAAGTCAAGGCAGGTTTTGTTTTAGTATTGTATATGAATGAATTGTTTATGGATGATTGGCTTAGTAATTGAGTTACTTTCATGTAGGCTATAGTCCATTATACGAATAGGTCATGTCCGATTTTCGATAGAACAGGAGCGTCACGTACGAGTGATAAGTATCTATCATTAATGAGACATGTATGCCAAAGGTTTAAGTTTATGTTGGAATGTACGAGCCTACAGAACGAGCCTAGCGAGATATGAGTTGATATAAAGGAATTCTAGAATGAAAGAAATGACTTGGAAATTGAAAGAGAAATGTTTGAGAATACCGTCATACGTTTTCTTACGATCGATTCTGTGGACAGAATCCTATTAAGGGGGGAAGGATATAACGCCCTAGAAAATCGTGTATTTATAAATGTTTATTTAATATTAAATGTGGATTATAAGAGGTGAATTTTTTTAGGATTAAATATGTGTGACATCATGTTTATGTGCTTATATGATGATGTATATGTGAAATGTGGGTCCGTATGATTTTATTTGAATTTTTGACGATTTAAGTTTATTTAAATTATGCAATTTTGATCTTCGAAAACTTTTATAAAATCATCGGAGTTATTAAAAATCACGAAGTCTTTTGTGTTATTATCTTTATGATATTATTTAGTTTTTAAAATTAGTGGCAGAATTAATTTGGGTGCTTAAGGATTTTAAAATAATTTTATATATTATTTTGCGTTTTATGGATTTAAACTTGTGAAATTCATATTTAATTCGTTTTTGATCCTAAAAATATTTTAAAATATGGAAATGTTCGAAATTTCATGATCTTTATTTTAGGATTTTTAAATTTAATTTTCTGTTAATTTTCGGTGTACTTCGATTTAAAAAGGCTTAATAAATTTTTAAATCGATTTTGCCATTGTTTTTTTTTCAGCGTGATGAAATTAGAATCTTGCTTTTTTTTTCTTATCCAAAGCCCAGCTTCTTCTCGAGTATTCTGGGTGCTCTGTTCTTTTCTAACATCCAATAATCTCTCTCATTTCATTTCCAATCTCTCTCATTTCTCCTTCACCTCCCTTCTTCTCTTTCTCTCAAATCTCTTCAATCCCGTATCTATCCCACTGCAACCCCAATTCTTCCTTGATTTTCCACCTTGGTTCTTGATGGCTAGACAACTCTTTTCCTCCTCCATCCCCTTTGCAACCGATGCGTGTGTCATTGTGTGTGGCTGCGCCGGTATGGCAGTGGCGGCGTGTGGTCGTGGGCCTTGGTTGTGATGGTGTGTTGCTGTGTGAATTCAACTGCTCTATCATCTTTCTATCTTTACTATTGTGGCTTGTATTTTGATGCTGTGTTCAAAGTGTGTGTATTGTGCAGTGTGTGTGTGTGCAGATTGGGTAGTGGGTCTTTACAGTTTTTGCTAAAGTCCTTGTAGTCGTTTTTGATGTTGGTGTCTGTGATGTGTGATTTTGCTATCGAAAGGTCAGTTGCTGCGTTTGAGTTTACTGTCACCGAATTGGAGGTGCGGGGTTATTGTGTTTGCAATTTATTGAGTTGATTCGGTTGTTCAGTCCTGAGCTTGCAGGATAGTTAAGGTGAGTGACGATTTATTTGAAGTAAAATTTGGAAATGTAAAGATATGTTCTTGTTCGTTTTTTTTATTCCTGTTAATTGCCTGCTATAGCCGGTGTTATGATAATGCTAGATGGGTCAAGCTAAGTTGACTGTTGGTTTTGTGTGGATGCTCGGCAAGTAGTTGCTTCTCGGTCATGTTTTGTTTAAATACCGAAGTTATGAAACTTTTGATTTAAGCTTGAATGAGTTGATTGCATATATGGTGTTAAATTTCTGAGTGGGTTATGCATTGGTCGAGTTTTGGTTCGGTTGTCGGAATTTTTGGAAACTCTCCGACCGGTCTATGTAAATGGGTTGCTGATTGATTGCACGCAGGTTGTGGTGATTTGGAGAGTGTGTATGTTAAGGTGTAAGTTGTGGCAGCGTGTATATATCGATACGGTTGTGTTTGAGAGAATTTTGTGAATGTTGGTGATGGCGTGAATAGCATCTCAGAGATAACATAATCCGTGAACAGAAATTGCAATGTCTGCAAGGGTAGTATTCCGAGATTTCAACAAAGGAGGTGCTTTGGTAATGATTATTTAGCAAGTCTTCACCAGAGAAATGAAATAACGAAGTGGCCCTGAAGTTGTTATAGCATAGTAAGGAGGGTTGAAGGCAAAAAATTTAATAGATAAGCTGGAGGATTAATTATGCAGGATTAAAGAACTAGAAAGTATTTGGGTTCGCTACATGTTATGCAGGTAGAAAGGTTTATGGTGTTGATCTGGCTTATTTTTGTTCAAATTTTTGAAACAAAAGGAGGAAATTGGTATTTAAAAATTTTAGATCCTTGGTTGGTAAAATTTTAAAATTGTGAAATATTATGAAGCTGTAAAGTACTGTTTGAGATTGTGATTTGGTTAGTATGTGGATTTTTAAACTTATAATCGAGTATATGTGCCAAGGAAATTACGTGGTTTGGTTGGGTCGGTTGCATTCCGACAGGTAGTGTACCAAAACAAAGGAGATGCTGTCGAAAATTCTTTAGAAACCATATATGATTATTAAAGTATTTGAATAATAGCGATCTTTATATAAATATATATGTTTTACGTATTCACTATAAATGATAAGTGCTATGTGACCATATGTACTACGTGTTTACTCGACTTATTTGGTTATACTAAAAGAATTTTGTAAGTATAATTGTATATGCTCCACGTGTTATTGTGTTTACACGAATTAAGAAGTGTATGGGTAGACTAGAACAGTGAAGTAGTGGTTGGTTTCGTACTGAAGTAACACTTTACCTATATATAGGTACCAGTAAGTGGCCGGTTGAGAGCTAGCGCAGGTGTAAATGGAATCTTGAGGGATGATAAATTATCGGAGATGACGAGTGTGCTCGTATAGAGGCTGACAAGAGTTAAAAGAAAGACGAATGTGTATGAAGTAGAGACGGATGTAAAGTGAGTAAAGAATCGAGATGTTGGAATTGGAAACTCTCTGTATTAAGGCAAGTGTACTATTCCCTACTTAATTGTTCAAGTGGGATAAGTTTGTTTATGTTATTTATACAACGTTTCTGTCAAATTAGTTTGCAAGTTACTATCCCTCACTTATTGTTCAAGTAAGTGAAATCCTCTTGTATTAATTATCTGTACTTTCAAATTTCTTTCTTGCAAGCATCTATACCCTCTCTTTTAGTTTCAATAATGAGAATTTGTTCTATTAATTTATGATATTCCTTTTAAATCATTTTGTTAGTGCCTTTACTCTTTATTTTTATTTCCTGTGACATTCTTCTTCTGTGAATTATAAACATACATTCTTAGATTTTTCTATTATTGCTTATGCTCCTCACCTATCGTTCGGGTGATGATTTCTTTTAAAATCCTTTTATTGCAATATTCCTCGTCTATGCTAATATTTTTCAAAGGATGTTTTCTTTTAAATTTATGTAAACTAATTCGAGGTTTATACTGTTGTTGAGGCATGTGTTGCTCAGTGACGGTTAAAACCAAGAATGAATTGAGATCTTCTTAATTATTTAAACTCATATTTGTCATGCCGGTTCTGGCAGCTGAAGCCTATAAGTGCTTAGCTGACAAGAGTGAGACCTTAAGTAATTGAGAATTTCTTAAATCTTCGTTTTAAACTATTCGAATCTTTCAGGTTAGTTTAAACCTGGTAACGGATTTTCACCAATGGACCCCTTTAGGAGAGGTTTTCTTCAACCTGTCCTACAATTTTATTGTCTTGGAGTTATTTTACAAATGATCATTTTAAAACTACTTAATTCGCATATGTTGATTCAACTTGGCAATGTGTTGGTAAATTTTATTAAATGCTTAGCACTTGACTATACCCTTGCTTTATCTTATAATTATGATTGTTGTTATTAATGTTGCAAGTAAATCATTTCACTCAAATGAACCATGCTTTTCGTCACTTGATCATTATATTAATTCGATTTGTCGTTGATATTATTGCTCTTAAATTTTCAATAAATATGAATATCTGTTTATCATACCCCAAGCAATAGTGCTGAATTTGTTGTCCCTGTTCCATTGATATATTATGAAATAATACCCTTCTCTATATCGAAATTGTTGATGTCTAGGTCAAAATTTTTCTAGACCTCATTTCTTCTTGAGATTTGAGTTGTTAACCTGGAACGTGAGTTGCCAGGGTGCTTGGTTGGTCGAGGTGGTCGATTGTTCCGACACCTGACGTTCAGATTATAGGATTGGACTGTTGTTTTTTTTAAATGTGGACCGTAAAGGGTCGGACCAGATTCGTGGTCAGAAGTTAGTAAGGCCAATGTGTGCCGTGGATCCATTAAAGGACATTGCTGTGTGCGTTTGTCCGGGGTTAGTGCGTGACTGATCAGCAGCCTAACCTTATTGTTTTTATTAATAAAATGTAAAATAGTCCAATTCTATTCCATTTCCTGAGTTAAACAAAATGTTAAATCTTTAAAGTTCTTGAGCTTCTGTAATTGTGAATTATTCCTTTGAGATAAGTTGGTCAGTGACATGTTCGTCAATGAATCATTGTAGTATTATTGTTTCACTATACTGTTAACTTGCTGAGCATTCTTTGGCTCATTCTTGCTTTATTTTCCTAATCTTTCAGTTAGGAATAAGGGTGGATGTCTACATTGTACGAGTCATATGAGAGCAATGAGGCAGCCTTTACAGGATAGATCTCGAAGCTAGAGCGGTAAGCACAGTTTGGAGTTAAGCTACAGATCAGACGGTATAGTTATTGAAATCAGAATAGTAGAGGAAATTGTAATAATTTGTATAGCTTAGATTCTTGTTTCATACCATAACCTGGTATCGATCCTCGATGAGGAATCAAGGGTGTAATAAGATTTTATTATATTTGTTAAATAGGAATTTGGTTTGGGTTGAATAACAGGTGGATAATCCGATTTATGAATACATCATGTCAAAATTTTCTAAAATTTCCCTGTATTAAAGTCTAGTTTATCTACATAAATTTCAATACTGAATATTTCATTTCAAAAAGGTATATTTTAGTGGTGGGTGTTACAACAAACGCTTTCTGCCACGCAGATTGCTACTTTTTTGAATAACTCTGTGTATGATGATGGAGGAGAGAATGGGAATCCATCAATTGTTTTCACTTATGAAGAGACAGAGTATGTGATTACTCCTGTAACTGTTAGAGATACTATGGGTTTTGACACTCACACTTCATACACTGTTGCTGGTGAGAATCAATTGAAGGAGATGTTGCAGCAGCTGAGGTTTTCTGGTTCTTTAGACAATCTTGGTAATGTAAAAAGGCCAGGGCTCAGGAAGGAATGGAGTTTCTTCTTTGATTGCATCACAAGAGCCTTTGGCAAGAAAGTCACCAACTGGGATGCCATTCCTACTGACAGTCTTCAAATCGGGTATTCTCTTCTCTATGGAAGTAATTTCGATTTTGGTAGACTTGTCTTAATGAATTTAGGTGATAGGTTGTCAGATCTAGTATTGTTTATTTTGCTAGATTTTGTCAATTATTATTCACTGCTTGTGTTTCTGGTGTTGAAATTTCTGAGGATGACACCATATTAGCCCTTTAAGGTTAATAAGAGAATATTCTCTGATCTAACCAACAAAGATGCTAACAAGGAGCAGTTACCTGATTTGGTGTTACCTCGTGCAATTAAAAATTTCCTACACCAACCTCAAGAACCTCAAGAACCTCCACAATCTAACCCTGAACCTACAAACTCTGAGCCTCACCAAAATCTAAAACCCATACAACCACCTACACACACTGAACCTCAAACTCAAACTCAAACCACTGAACCACCACTTACCCAATCTCAACCTGAACAACAATCACCAATTAACCAACCCAAACCAAAACATGGAGGTAGAAGAAAACACACAGCAGCAAATACACAGCATCGATTGGCAAAAGCAAAAAGAGATTCTGCTAAAGTTCAAAAGGAGTCTGCTAGACCTAAAAGGGCTAGAAAGGAAATGGCAAACAGACCTCCATCACCTTCTGTCTTAGATGATTCTACTGAAGAAGAGACAGTTGAAGTGCCTCAGGTTAAAAGAAGAAGATTGATTCTTGTTTATTCTGATGAAGAAATGAACATTGAAGCTCCAGAGGTGATTTCAAAGGAAATACCTACTGTTGAGACAACTACTGTAGAAGAAGCTGCCAATGTACAAATGGATGAGGACAATAGAGAAGATTTTACTGCTATGGATGATTTTGATGAAACATTCATACCATTCTCTGATAACATTAATGTTCCTCTCTCACCTGTTATTGCAAACTCTGAAGAAACTGGTGTAGCTGATCAGCCAACTGTAGTACTTGATGAAACAGTGGCATCATACACTGAGCTATTCTCTGATGCTCACCAGGTTCCTGAACAAGGTGAAGAGGTTGAACAAGTTGAAATTCCAAAGTCTGTTGAGGCTAGAGACACAACTGCAGAGATTGTTGCTGAAATAGCAGTAAATGTTACTGAAACTGCAGAGATTGTTGCAGAGAATGTTGCAGTACATACTGATCAATTTGAAGATGCAGCTGTTGATGTTGAAGATGAAGGCAGTGCAGAATCAAACTCTTCTCAGTGTATACCAATTCAAACTGATGCTAAGCACACACCTTTTTCTAAACCTTCAGAACAACATGACATTGAAGCTGAGCACTTTGCCAAGAATTTAAGGGATTGGTATAAGTCAGACTGTATTTTTCCTATTGAAAGAGCAGCTAAATTTGTTCATCAATCTGCTACAAAGATCTCAAATCCTGATATTATCTCAAGTCTGCAAGCAACCATTGTTCAAGTAAAGACTCTGAATGAAAGATTTGATGAGTCTCAAAAATCAATTAATGAACTAAGAGTGGATGTTGTTGCTAGAGATATGACTATGCAGAGGGATAATAAAATAAAGTTCAAGACCATTTCCAAAGCTCAAGAAACTCTGTTTCAGAGACTGGGTCAAGTTGAACAGAATCAGACTATCTTGTCTGGAAAGATTGACTGCATTGCTAACTCCTTGGAACTGATTACTTCTATCTTGATTCCTGATGATGTCAAAAAGGGGGAGAGAGTTGCTAAGTCTAAGTGCAGGCAATCTCAAACTTTGACTAAAGAGGACGAAGATACTGAAGATGGAGGAGCAGGAGCAAAGGACAAAGGGAAGAAAATATTAAGAGCTGATCAAAGTCTGAAATTTAGTAAGTCTTCTAAGTCAAAGTCTGTTGGAATATACACTGATACTCAGGGTACTTCAAACACCAAGAGTTTAATATTCACTGAAAATCCACTGACTGATGAGGAATTGGCTGCTAAGTTATTTCTTGAAGAAAATGAAGAAGGAGCTAATATTGAAGATATTAAAGCTGAAGAAAAGAACTTACAAGAACAACATCAGAAAGCTTTAAAGTCTGGAAAGTTTAAAAAGAAAGAAAAAGCTCCTAGGCCTGTTCTTAAAGGCATTGTGATTAAAGAAAATGTTGGTGCTGATCAAAGATTACAATTATCTAAGAAACCAACAGAAGCTGAAGCTAGATTGAAGCTCAAAGGAATTGCTAAAGAAGAAAAGATTCAAAGAAGAAGAATACAACCTCTGTTTCTACACAAATTGTACAGAGACCTTTATCTACTCAGATGCAAATGGTTTTCGGAAAACCAACTCTTCATGATCCATCTTTGATGACTGGAGGTACTACTACTGATTTTCTACATGGTAGAACTTTAAGAGGAAAACAAGGTCGAGATAAATCTGGATTGGGCTCTCATAAAGAAGTCAGAATGAACACTGGTCCTAGAAATCCTTCATCACTGGTTGTTCCAGGTCTTGGTGTTACTCAGGAGAGTTTGGACAGACTGGAGTCAGTTCAGTTGATTCATCAAAGAAGTTTGGATAAGGACTTTCTATTGTATTTCATGGAAGATGGTACTGTATACAAAATTGGTGAGTATGATCTTGATTTAAAGCTATGGGAGGAATTAGAATATGTTCTATATCTTTTCAAGGTGAAAAATGGAAGGACTCAACAAGCTGCAAATGTGCTAAGAAATAAAATGCTACATAATTTGCCAGTTAGAGGAATGAAATACAAAAGTAAATGTCCCAAAATACAGAGATTATCCTGGGAATATTGTTGAGATGAAGAAGGGTAGTAGCATTGTTGAAAATACTTCTGCGAGAGCTCGAGGGTGAGAGGAGAAAAACAAAATCTAAGAGAGTTCTTGGATCCAAGAAAAGAAAACTCATACGAGAGCTCGTGGAGGCGAGAAAAAAAACATATGAGAGATCGTGAGGAAGAAAAAAAATGTGCAAAATTTATTCGAGAGGTTGTGGGGGCGAGATTAAAAACCTGTATGAGATTGTGGGTGAAAAACAAACTGCGATAGTTCTTGGATATGGAGAAAAAGAAATCTTGAGTATGAAGTTGAAGACAAGATGAAAGAACAACGATGATGATGGGATTGTGGAAGAGCTATTATCCAAATCAATGCCAACTAAAAGAGGGATTTTGAGAAGAATCTTGATAGATCAATAATGATGGCCGCAAACACAAAGATGGTAACGATGATAGAGATAATGAAGACGCGGATGAAGATTTGATTATACCGAATTTTGATGAAAATTGAGACAGAAACTATAATGATGATAATGAAGACGAGGATGAATAAGATTTGATTACACCAAGGAAGTTGATTACGGTGGGTGATTATGTTCGATGTAGCGGGGACGAGACGATGTGTGATTGAAGAGGGCGATTTTTTTTTTTAAATTTGGAAAACTCTCAATTTTGAGGATCGTGAGTTTGAGGGGGGATCGTTACATCTATACTCTTTATTAATGTGGAAAACCATGTTTTAATGGTACACAATAGTACCAAAGTACCAAAATAAAAAATTTGGTTATCACTAAATTCGGGTTCGATTCCTTACAATTACATAATCATACAAGATTTATTTACTTTATTTTTTTTAGCTTTACCTCGGGTTCGATTTCTTACAATTACATAATCATACAAGATTTATTTACTTTAATTTTTTTTAGCTTTACCTCGAAAATACTTCTGCAGGAAGCATATCAACAACCAAAATATATTACAACAGACTTTTGATTAACTTACACACGTCTATTTATACCCTGGATATATATATATATATATATATATATATATATATATATATATATATATATATATATATATATATATATATATATATATATATATATATATATATATATAGGCTACCTCAGGAATAGGAGACAGATCCCTATCATATATCCCCGCCCTTACCCGCTTCCGGGGTGTGGTGCGACGTATCGGCGACATCTGCTATAGCTGTGATATAAAAATAGGCAAAAGTGAGCTAAAATAGCTCAGCAAGATAAAGTTTTAAATCTTATTTGAAGTAAAACAATTTATAAAAGATTTGGAAGTGTTGGTTGTTCATTTAACAAAGTTGTTTCAATAAAGAATAAATGATGAAGTTATAAAGTAAAGTAGGGAAAACATTTTCAGAAATATCTATATTTTGTTTGCGCAGCAATACACCAACATAAACTTGCTTGTTATTCATTATAAAGATATAATATCAGTTTCTCTTCTAATTCCTTGATTCCATTCATTGTTTCATACCATTTCATTCTTTTCCAACATACTAATTCAATGAAATTTTCAGCAATTATTTAAGAGTTTAGGGGATCTTCATCATTGCCAGATACAACAGGATGATGACCAGTCGCCCTATACGTACCTGTTCCTGTTTACTACTAGTAGAAGGAATGACCCTCTCCGGTAATCATCCCTGGAGGAAAGTTCTCCACAATCCCCCCTCGGCAACACATGGGCCGGAATAAAATATTTCAAGCTGGACTGAACTGAACTCAGCCCAAAAATAGAATCCCCATTATCGAAGTTCTTATTCCATTTATTCCGAAAATTTCCTTTTCATAATTCCATTTACCAAATTACAATTTTTTTATCCATAAAGTACCTTGCATTATTTGTATTCATGAATGATTTCAGAAATCAGAAACATGTCCATTGCAATGCAATAATATGAAATCATGTATATATATATATATATATATATATATATATATATACATTTTCAACAAAACCATTTTACTGAAATTTTATAATTTAATAAAGTAAAGATAAAAGAACTCTTGCCTGGAAGGGTCGTAGGGGTAACGTGTCTCCGATCAGTCCGGTGATCTATAAACAATTCCAAAATTATTCAAGGTTAATCATTTAACATTTTTGAAAAGCTAAGTATATAATTTACTTAGGTTAAACTTATTTTCAAGTTAACTCATTGGACATCCCCCTAACATAACTCTTTATTATAATCATTATAATCAACATTGGCTCAATATCAAGGCATTGCATGGTACTTATGCTTGGGGTACTTAAGTCATATAAGTTCTAGTGTCGATCATTTACTATAAAAGATTACACCTCGCGAGTTATTGACCGTTTTCTAAGTGATTTCCCAATGTTATTACTATGTACGCTCTTAAAGGATCCGTTCGCACTTAACTTAGATTCGAACATTTTTATAAAATTGAAAAACGATCTAATTGATATGAGGTTTTCTTTCACACCTTCCTTATGGTATCTAGTATTTAATTACCATGATTCGTAACCAAATTATTCATAATAAGGGGGTTCAATTCCGGTTAGGAACTCATACTTACGGTTTTGAACCACTTTTAGTAATTCCGTAATAACTCCTAAACCGTAAGTCCGTTTGTTTCGATTCTTTCGCCAAAACGATCTATGACTCGAGAACTACAAGGATAAGTTAGATTCTTGTTAAGGTCAAAGGTTATTTATCTTGGGTATGCTCTGTTTTAAAGGTTAATGAAATTTTGGCATTACGACGGCTGTAAATCGGATATTTCCTAAATCAAATCTTTCCAATAACCATGGTTTCCACTCCAAATCACACATACATGTTAATTACCTTTGAACTAAGGCCAATCACTGCCTTTCCGTTCATATAAACTACTTTAACAATTATCAATACCCAATCATAGTTTTCATGCTCTAAACATACATAATAGCACTAAAACTCAAACAATTCTCATAATCCATCAAGGGTTTCAAGTATTATACCTTTGTTTAAAGCTTTATAAGGATAATATCCTCTTACAATCCTTGAACCTTGCTTATAATATCCTTTAGAAGTCATAAAACAACAATCAAAAGAAAAGAAAATTGGTGAGTTACTATTCATCATCACTTTCAACAAACTTTTGAACAAGCTAACCTTAAAGAATGATGCTAAGGTTTTGAATATTCCTTCTCCTAATCTCAAGCTTTGTTTTAAGCTCTAGATTGTAGCAAGAAAATGGTGGCAAGTCCTCCCCCCCCTTTTTCTTCTTCCTTGGCCGAGAGTTGTCTTAATGGTGGTGGTGTTTTCTTTTCTTTTTGTTTTATGAATAATGATCATTTAATCCTTGTATTATTGATATATCTCTTGGATGCATGTCTTTTAATGTGTTGTTAACTTATCATTGGTCCACTTGTTTGCACCACAACATGCATGTCCAATTTTGGTTAAGTGCTAAAAGATCATCCTAGTTTTAGTTGACTTACACTTAAGTCACTTAATTCCTCCTTTTTCCATTAATTGGATTCTCTTTGTAACTCGTTAATAAAATCAATGCGAACTTAGAGATCTGTTCTTGGTAGTTCTATATAATGTCGTCTAATAATATTCTCATTTCCACCGAAAACACTATTCACACTCTATTCTCTTTTTATTCCTTATATATAATAAAAATGTCCTCGTCCCCTTTCGAGCGTTCCTTAACTCTTTCTCGGAACCACTGAACTAATAATAGATATTGATTTGGATGACATGAGAATATTCTTCCCCCTTGGAATTACCATATCTTACTTCCCTGGGAGATAGATTATTCTTATCTAAGTTGTCAGTCAGTTGCACGGTTCATGACATATAAGAAATTGAATCCAAATCCATTCCATAATCATTCATTATAACCACCGTAACATTAATACTCCATTACATAATAAAAGTTTTAATTCTTCCAGAAATACAGGTTCTTACAAGCAGAAGCTAAATTGAAGCTGAAAGGCATTGTTGAAGAAGGGAAGGTTTCAAAGAAAGTGAATACAACCTCTGTTGCTACACAAGTTGTACTGAAACCTTTGTCTACCCAGATGCAAATGGTTTTTGGAAAACCAACACTTCATGATCCAACTCTGATGACTGGAGGTACTACTGATTTTCTACATGGCAGAGCCTTAATGGGTAAGCTAGGAAGAGATAAAGCTGGCTTGGGCTCACATAGAGAAAATAGGATGGATACTGATCCTAGAGATGTTTCATCACTGGCTGTTCCAGGTCTTGGTGTTACTCAGGAAAGTGTAGACATACTGGAATCAGTACAGTTAATTCATCAAAGGAGTTTGAACAAAGATTTTCTTCTGTACTTCATGGCTGATGGTACTGTGTACAAAATTGGTGAGTATGATCTTGATTTGAAGCTATGGGAGGAATTAGAATATGTTCTATATATCTTCAAAGTGAAAAATCGAAGGACTCAGCTAGCTGCAAATGTGCTAAGAAAGAAGATGCTGCATAATTTGGCAGTTAGAGGTATAAAATACAACAGTCAGTATGTCCCAAAGTACAGATATTATCATGGGAATATTGTTGAGATGAAGAAGAATAGTGCTAAACTGAAGACAGATCTGGGTATAACAGTTCTTGATTTTAACTCAGAGTCAGAGAAAGCACAATTCATCTGACTGGGTAATCAAATGAGAAGAAACAAAATCTATTCTCTGATATCTGCTATCTACCAAACTGGTGAAGATGATCCTAAGCTGAAAGAGATCAAGGAAGTTATGCAGACAGAACTTGAAAATGCAGAAAGAAGATTACTTATAGACTATCTCAAGACAACACCAGATGTTGAGGAAATTAAGGAATAAAGCTCTGTAAGAATTTTCTTGTTTTTTTTAGATTTTGTTAAGTAGAAGTTTACACTCTGTTTGTATATTAAACACTGTATTTGTTTATTTGTTTTGACATCATCAATTATTGCAAACTTGTGCATTTTTGCTAATGAACAAGTTGGGGGAGATTGTTAGATATAATTGATGTGAATAATAATCAGTGTTTAAGAGTTACAGTGAAATATCAGAGTTTAGCTGGAAGCAGTCAGAGTTTAGTTAAACGCTGACAGATGGAAGCTCGACAGAGTTTCTTAAACTCTGTCTGGAGGAAGCGTCTACTGGTCAACAGTGTTTGAAGAATTATTGAAGATAATTATGGAAGCAATATCTTTGAAGATTGGATACCTGTCAAAGAGATTGAGTTGACTAAGGAGACGTGTAGCAATCGTAATTGATATCAATTGTATAGCTAATTTATAGTAGTATCAATTATCGATTGTATAGCAGCTGTATATCTTATAAATACAGTTAGGTTAAACCTAGAAGGGTATCGTGCAACGCAATATTATTCATTGTAACCTAAGCAGCTCTCTGTGATATTTTACATCACTGAGAGAGGAGTTATTAATTCCAACCAGTTTTTAATTGTTTAAACGTGTGTTTAATTTTTAATCTCTCATACAATCTTGATTATAATTGTGTATTCGGCCTAACAAAATCAATAAACAATTAGAGTCTCAAAATAATAATATACTCAAAATTCCTTCAGACCCACTAACCCACGTTCCCACGTAGATTGACAGGTGGCAGTCCCTGAAAAAGTGTAATTACCACGATTTTTGAAAATAAAATCCAAAACTGATTTTAATTAAAATCAGGGTCTAAGTTGAATTTGAACCGATTTTCAGAGACTAAAATGGAGTCACATATGTGGCATGTCAGATATTATCCTGAAAATAAAAACACCAATAATCCAAGCAAAATATTTTGGTTAGATTTCAAAATATTTTGGAAATATGGGAAGTCCAGTCACGCGCGAAGTAATAATGATATAGGTGCATTGAACACTTCAAAAGACTGTCCAGCTTCTCACTCTTTCCTATATAGTCACCTGGTGTTTCTTGCCTTTCTTCATTCCAAAAACCACTTAAACATTCTCTGTAAACACGAAGAATCATTTAAACACAATGGCCTTCAACCCAAATATTCACATGAACCCTAACTTTCGATTCCTGTCCTCTGAGGAGTTAAATGCTCTTGATCATCAGGAGCAAATGGACTACCTCTTTGAGCATATGACTTTCCTTCTTGAGTTAGAAATTGCTGGAATCGATCCAAATAATGTCGAAAACCGTCCAAATGATCAAAACCTTCCTCTTGAACAAAACCCTCCCCCTGAACAAAATCCACCTCCTATGCTTGAGGATGAAGAATTTGATGAAGAGGATGAGGCTGATTTTGATGAAGATGCACTACCTCCTGCTTCAACATGCAAAGTGCAGGTTGGAAAGAGAAAGAGGGATAATGATTTCGACCCTTCTCTTGGAGGATGTCGAGTCTTCGTTCCTCTTCCTGTCATTCTTGCTCAATAAACATGGGGCTATAGGATGCCAAGGGTCACCATTTGAAATTGCTCAGAGAAGGAATTCCAGAGCAGATGGTTGATCCTGCATCCCCTAATGGATTTTGGCATGCCCGGGGAGTTGATGAATTGATTGTTGAAGACTCGTGGAAAAGACAACTCCAGCAACCACAATATTAGGGAAGAACAAGATTATTAGTAACTATTAGGCAAAAAGAAAAAAAAAGTGTATTTCATTTCCATGTATGTATTGCTTTTGATGAATGAAAATACAAGCTTTTCTTTTTATTAATCTTGTCTATTTCCTGTTTATTGCATTCTCTTGTTAGTATAAATATGTTGAATTAACAAAGACATGCAACAATCATTAGAACTAAACAACTAAGTAATTCAGAACCTAAATTACTAAATCAGAGACTAAAAGTTCAGAGCCTAGTTCTTAATGACAGTTTACTCATACTACAGTTTACCAAGGCAAACTTTTATCAGCTTAAGAGTCTAAATGAGAGATATAGACACTGATAAGATTATCAATTCTATAAGCTTAACAACATACCTTGCTACTTTTGCAGATGTTAAAGATCTAGAAATTTAACATTCCTAACTCACTAACCAACCTAATGAAAGTGTTCTCATCAAGTGGTTTTGTTAGAATATCTGCAAGCTTTTTCTCAGTAGGAACACAATGAAGTTCCACAGTACCATTTTCAATATGTTCTCTAATAAAATGATACCTGACATCAATGTGCTTAGTCCTTGAATGTTGAACTGGATTTTCTACAATTTTGATAGCACTAGTATTATCACAAAACATAGGAATATTAATAATTGTCATACCATAATCCATCAACTGATTTTTTATCCAATGGAGCTATGCACAACAACTGGCTGCTGCAATATATTCAGCTTCTGCAGTTGAGGTTGAGACAGATTGCTACTTCTTGCTTACCTAAGAAATTAATCTGTTTCCCAAGAATTGACATGTACCTGTAGTACTTTTTCTGTCTATTTTACACCCTGCATAATCAGAGTCTGAATAGCCAATTAGTGAGAAATCAGATTCTCTAGGGTACCACAACCCAAGGTAAAACGACCTAGAAAATCGCGTATTTAAAATTTATTACTTAATATTAATTGTGGATTATATGATGTGATTAATTGTGAGAAGGTCAATATATGTGATATGGTGTTCATGTGTGTATATGATGATTTGTGTGTGCCGTGTCAGTCTGTGTATTTTTATTTATAGTTTTGAAGATTTAAATGTATTTAAATCATGCATTATTTGATCTTCTGGGATTTTTATAAAATCATCGGAGTTGTTAAAAAATCACGAAATATTTTGTGTTATTGTCTTTATGAAATTATTTAGATTTGAAAATTTTTGGGAGAATTATTTTGGGTGTTTCGGTACATTAAATTGATTTTACGAGTTATATTGCATTTAAAGCATCAAAACTGGTAAAAATCATATTTAATTTGTTATCGACCCTAAAAATATTTAAAAAATATGGGGGATAGCTAATTTCAATCTCTACATTTTAAAAATAATATTGAGATTTTTCTCCAATTTATTTATTTATTTTACAATTTACAAAAGCTAAGCTAAATTGTTTTTAAGTAAAATTTGAAATTGTAATGACTAAACTACTTTTTATCCCCAAAATCCAGTTCCCCCATTTCATTATCTCTCATCTCTGTTCTTGTTGTCTCTCGAAGTTTCTCTCAATCTCTCGCTGTTTCTCTCTATTCTGTCTCGCGTCTCACCGCAATCTCTCTATCTCTCTCGAGTATTTCTTCCTCATCCATTTGCTCTTAAATACGTGTGCGTGTATATAGTGTATGTGTGTGTGTATTGCTGTCGAGTGTGTGTAACCAGCGGGTGTGCACAGCCGAATTGGTGGTGTGCTGAGTTAAGGGATTTGTTTTATAAGGTGCAGAGATGATGTTTATTAGCAGTAGGTTGGTGTGTACAAGAGAAGGTATGGAGTTGGTGATGTGAGAAACGATGGTGAGAGGGAGACAGGGGAGCGAGTAGGTGTATGAGCGTGTGTGGGTATACAATGCAGGTGGGTAGGCTGTGGTGTTTACAGGAGTTATATTTGGAGGAGAAAGGGGGACGAGTGCAGAGAGATGTAGAAGGAGGTGAGATGTGAAAAATGGAGAAAGGAGAAGAAGAGGTGGGAAAAAAATAAAATAAAATTAGTAGGATGTGTGGAGGTGGGTGTGCCTCGGGTGTGTTTTGTGTGTGTTTACATCTGGGCTGGTGTATATCTGTGAGAGTGGGTATGTCAGTGTATGTGGATGCCGAGCAAGAAGAAAAGCAAGGGCTGTGTGTAGGTGGCCGAAGGGTATGTGTGTGCATCTGGTGCGTGGCTGAGTGCGTGCTGGTAAGGTGAGGCCGAAAGAAATAAAGGGGGAAATAAAGAGAGAAATGCTGGACAGAGGCTTGGTTGATATGAAGATGTTATATCAAAATTGTATAAGTGTTGATTGTGTTTTAATTTGTATAGGTCGTAATTCGGGGCGTAATTGGCATATGTGCATAATGCTAATAATTGAAGTGGTTACTTATACTTAGAATGATATCGTTGTAATAACTCAAACTTGAAAGTTGTTAGTCTAATGTTAAGTGGTCGTATGGAGTATGTATTGTAGTTCAAGAAGTTGATTCGAGGTATATAAAAGATGAAAAGCTTGATTGATGGTTTGGGGTCGGCTGTATTCTGACCGGTAGTATAATAATACGAAGGAAGTGCTGCCGAAATTTCGGTAAATCATTATATAAGTTATAAAGAACTTTAGTAAGAATAGTATAGATGTATGTTTACTTTTTAAGTATTAAGTGTTAATCGACAATACGTGTTTTTGTGATTTATCTTATTGTACTAAAATATTTGAGAATATGATCACTATGTGATATATGTGTTATGTGTAAGGCGTTATAGGACACATATGGGTAGAATAGAGCAATCAGTAAGGTTTTGGTTGGTGTGGTTCTGAGGTAGTACTTTACCGTGTATAGGTATGAGTAGGAGATCCGGCCAAGAGCAGTGCACGGGTAAATGGAATTCCGAGCAGGAAGATATTTATCGAAGCTGACGAGTGTATTGACATGAAGATTGATGAATTTCGAAGGAAAGATGGAAGTAGGGCCGAGTAAGGGATCAACGTGAAGAGAAGTAGAGATTGACATGAAGCTGAGTTGAGGATCCATGTTAGGATCGGGAACTTCGAAATCGAGGCAAGTGTTTTGCTCTTCACTTATCATTCAAGTGATGCAGTTCAATTCCTTTGTTATATGATAGGATGTGGTCAAGTATATTTAGAAAATGATGTATTTCCTCAATTAGCGTGAAAGCGTTTATTTTCCCCACCTCGATTCAAATACCAATTTTTCAAAGAACCTTACCAATAGTCTTTTTCCGCATATCATTTTATACATGGAATGTTATTGGGCTCCTCAGTGGAATGCCCTATCTTTTATTTTTCTCGAAAAATGTTTAAAGGATTTTCTAAGTAGAGAGAATCCGAGTTTTAAAATCCCCCTAAATACCTGTTAATGAAATTTATGATTTTTAACATAATTTCTCCAGTGAACCCCTTCTTGAAATGTTTTCTTCAAACTAATTTGCAATTGATCATCCTGTAATCATTTTTTTATAAATAGACGTTTAATCTATTTTACTCGCTTACGTTGATTCAAACCTTACAGTGTGTTATAAAATTTTATTAAATGCGTAGTGCTTGACCATGTCCCTGCTCTAACTTAGAATTTCAATTATTGATAATCTTGTTGCAATTTATAACTTTTAATGTTGCTCTAAGTTGATTTTCCTTTTCTTCAAGTTAATGGTTTTATGTCCCCAATTATTCATCTAGTTGATACTTATTCGAATTGCCATTCTTTATATTCTCCACCCCTGTGTGGTATCGAACTTGTCGATATCAGTTGAGAATCTTGGTTGTTCGTTTGCTCCCTGTAGTTTTATCGAACCTGTCGATACCGTTTGAGATTGTTGTTATATATATTTATCACCCCTTTTATCGTGTCGAACTTGTCGACACTTATTGATCTTGAATCTTACATTGACTCTTGGATTATGAGTCATTATTCATGAAACGTGAGTATTCCAGTTATTGGTTGGTAAAGGTGGTCGATTGTTCCGACACCTAGTGTGGACGATTTAGAATTGGAATGTTTTTAAAATGTGGACCGTGAAGGTCAAATGTTTTTAAAATGTGGACCGTGAGGGTCGGACCAGATTCGTGGTCGGAAATAATTAAGGCCAATGTGTGCCATGGATCCAAATAAGGACATTGCTGTGTGCGTTTGTCCGGGGTTAGTGCGTGACTGATCAGCAGCCTAACCTTGATGTTTTATTTTAAATAAAAAATAAAATAAAATTCCAATTCTAATCTATACTCTGAGACTGTGATGTCTAGTTCTTGACTCCTTGGAAGTCAGTCTTGAAAATATTTCGATATCAGAACTTTTATCAGTTTTAATTTCAGTTACTCTTTATTAATGGTGAATTGTTGGCCTTTGTGGCAATTTAAAAATAATATCACAGATTCTCTCATAGACTGAGTTGAAATTCTTTTGTTATCACTTTTTTTACACTTGCTGAGCATTGTAGGCTCACTCTTGCTTTTGTTGTTTTCTCCAGTTAATAGTGGAGTATAGTAACCCAGTAGTGGACAGTGAGTGTTGATCTTCGGACAGCAAGAAGAGGCGATCGGGATGCGGATTCTCATTGGTTAGTGGTTGGGATTTGGTCAAGGTTGGATATCTAGATTGATAGTGATTTTGTTTATTCATAGAAATTGTATATTATTTTATTTGGATTCGGGTTGTAATAGTTAATCAGTAGTTGTTTCATACTGTGACCTGTGAGCGGTCTTGGATAGTTAGAATTTATATTTTGTATAAAGTTGCTATTAGTATGTAAGTGAGCAGGATTGATTTGAGATTGATGGATTTGTTGATTTGGACAGGTGGTTAGTCCTATTTGCGAATACATCATGTCAAAAATTTTCTGGAAATTTTCCTCTGAAAACATTTATTTTCTCATAAAAGCCTGTTTATTAATATAGTAAAGTGAGGGTGTTACAAGTTGGTATCAGAGCTACAGGTCACAGTCACTGAAACAATTAGGTGGGAATTTGGGATAGAGTAATAGAAAGGTTAGGGTGTGTGCATAAGATAGATGTCGGGTAGAACAACTTAGGATAAGGATCGCGAAAGGATACTTCAGCAAGCGTTGCGACGTTGAACGGTCTTTCGACATATCGCGTAAGTAGAAGTTCGAATCGTTTAAGGATTGGGTTATGAGCGAGACAGATAATCCAGAGCCGCCTAGGCTAAGTGAGCAATTGAAGCTACCAGTTTGAAGAACATTATCTTGAGACTTTCGTGTACCTTCTAGAATATTTCTACGACTTTAGCTACGATATGAATGTTATAGAGAGAATACGAGAACACTAGGAATAAGATGTGGGAAGCGATTGTTGACATGAGTTGGAAGTGTGGGCATAGCTGTACGCTATTAGCCGTTGATCTCGGTTGAATTCTTAATTGATTCCCAATTTGGGCAGTTGAACTGATTCTTGTTCTTGCTCTGAATTGTTGTAAATGAATTCATGATTTATATTGTTGCTGAAGCATTTGTTGCGCAGTGACGGTTAAAAATCGAGAATAAATGGAGATCTTCTTATTTATTCAACTCATTATTGTCAGGCCGGTTTTGGCAGCTAGGTATATTAATGCTTAGCCGACAAGAGTGAGATTATGAATAATTATGAATTTCTTGAACATTTGTTTCATCGACTATACTTTAATTGATGATGAGTTTCGTATATCAGATTCACTTGAATTCAATCCTATTCTTTCAGAAATATCCCTATTTTTAAAGGACACTTGATCCAACTCTATACTTGAAAATTTTGAGACTCTTGAACTCTTTTCATTTTCTCCTGAATATTTAATCTTCTTTATTCAAACTGAGATGAACAACCTATGTATATAGGGGATTCAGGGACATTTATCTCTGTGATAAAAGTCTGGTGGGACGCCACTGAATGTGTTTGTCATGAAAGTACTAAAGACTGGCCATCTTTTTGTACTAGGGCGGTTGACCTAAGTGACAAATACAACCTGATAATAGTTCAAAGATCATATTGATCTCTCGGTTAAATCCTTTTATAAAAAGTTTTATCAAACAAAAATCCAGTGTACATTCATATTGATACCTATTCATTCTGTTGATTTCCTTGTCCGAAAAACCTTGATGATTTTGGATTACCAGTGATGAAGAGCCACGAAGATAGATGCGACGACATTCTTAGTGGTTGAAACTGTGATTACGTGACGAAGAATTGATTAAGCAAGATTGAGAAGTTGATGTTAAAACAGAGATTAAATATTGGAATGAGAACACATGTACAAGATTCGAGATTAATGAAAATTGAGTCAAGAAAGGAGCATGTATCAAGGGCACAAGATTGAGGATTTATTAAAGGTTGAAAAGAGAATGATGATGAAGATGTTGGGTATAAGACAATTTGTGTTGATGAAAGATTTTCGGGACACCTGTTTAATTTCGGAGGTAGTAAGTGGAATATCATCAGACTTGAATGTTTTGAAAATCGTTGTTGGATATAAGAGTTTAAAATCGAAGACGAATAATCTGAGTAAATAGAGTGAGGCATGATGGATTTGTTTGTGGGAACTATCAGAAGGAAGTGAAAGTTGAATAAGAAGTAAAATGATTGTGTGTAATTATTGACTTGTGTGAACTTAATTTGAAGGTTCGTGATTATTAAGAGTGGAAGAGAGTTGACTAATATGGAACAAGATGATAAGAAGAGGAAGATAAAGACCAGGAAGTTTCAGAAGCGTTTAACAGAGGACGTGCGATTCAATTAAGGAAGAATGTAGAATTTGGGAGATCTAGAGCCAGAAGAGTGAGGGCACGGTAGTTGTCTACAGGATGAGAATTAGCAAGAATTAAAAAAAAAAAACCCTTTAGTCGGAAGATTAGATTTTGGGAAAAGCTAAATTGAGATTGTGTTGAGATTATGCAGAGAGTTGCAAATGTAATCGGAAGGAATAGAGTGGTAATAAAGGACAGAGTCAGAAGTCAAGGTTGTGTGTCAGAAGCATGGGAGGATATGTTGTTTTTCCAGAGATTGTATCTTATCAATCTCAGTGGAACCTATGATGAGAGTAACAAGACTATTTTATGTAATTACGATCAAGCTAGAAATTCAATTTGATTATGAATGAAGTTATCAAGAATTTGATTGTGATGTCAGTAAAAAAAGAGTTAAGTGCGATACAAGATTTGATTGAGTAGCTAAGTACGAAGTATAAACAAATTGTGAGGGCAAGAAAGTAATATTATGATGTTCAAGGGATGTAAAATGGTGCTTTGAGGTCGAAAGCAGATAAAGAAGTCTTAACGAGCATGTAGACTAGAAGATTATTATACCAAGATTATGGAGTTGTTTCGCACAGAAAGAAATATTAGAACGAAAATAGTTAGATCGAAGCAGATTTCAGTAATTAAAATTTTCGAATGCATAATTTGATGGATTACCAGGTTGTCACCAGGTAGAAATGTAGAGTTGTTTTTTTTGTTTCAAGGAGTCAATATTGAATGACATCAATGGAAATGTTGGAGCTAGCAATTTAATTTAAGGATTCTGGCAAGAGAATGAGTGATGATACTCAGCGTATTGTAGGAGGATGTACAAATATCGTTTGTGAAAAGGAAGAAGAGTAGTTTGCAGTTATATGGTGATCTTTGAAAATGAAATAAGTGGACAAGTAGTAATGAGAATCTTTTTACTAAGGTTGAATGAGTTGTTTACCCAGCAAAAAGGTGTATGTTTGTCTAAAGTTGAATTATGCAATGAATAAGATTTAAGAAGTATTTGGATAAATTTAATCGTGTTTATGATAGCGTCCCAAGATATTCGAAAACTTGCGAAGAATATTCAGATAATTTGATAATAACCTTAAGAAATTTCAAGAAGAATTTTGCACGATAATTTTGAATTTGAATTTTTGGGTGAGAAGGAACCAAATTTTAAGACATGTGGTTAGAAAGGAAAAGAATCAAAGTGAATTTTGTGAAGATGAGGTTGTTTATTTACATAAAATGGAAAGGAATTTGTGGATATTCAGGAGCATTTAATACATGAGTTGGAATCGACCGTAATGGTCTTCGCCAGGAGCTGAGAAGTCAGATGAGGAAATTCAAAAGCCTAGTCTACAACAAAGATGATTCATTTTGTATTATTTTAGCAAAAGTTATCATGAAATTAAGAGGTGCCGAGATGAGGTGACGAACCAGAATGTGAATGAATTGACAGAAAAAGAATTGAATAGTCAGGAGGACAAGTGGTGAACATGTATTTGTTCAGAATAGTTCCAAATGCAAGTGATGGTTAAATGTCATGGTTCCGTGGTTAATTTGAGTAGTGTTAAAACGTTGAAGTTGTAATGCGTAGAGTCAAATTCGTGACCTTGTTGAGTATGCAGAGATATGATTCGGGAGTGGATTTCATAGGACACGGGATAGTGATGTTTAGACGCTTCCGAGGATTGTGAGCTCTCCTTTGAAGACGTACGATTGACTTGACGTATCTTAAGTCGAATTTCATGTTGTAAAAGTTAGAGTTTATGGGGAAGTGTTGAATTGAAAGTTGTTTTGTGGTCGATATTGAGGGGGCTGTGACCCCGGGATAACGATGTTACAAGCCAGTTATTTAAAAAATTTATTCTTGTGGTGGATTATGTCGAAGTCAAGGTTAAATGTTTCGGAGATATTTTATTTCAAAAGCTTTAACAAAGCAAAATATTTTTATAAAAGTGAGAAATGAGTTGTTAATCGAATCATGTTTGTTGTGTATCTAATGACGTATGTGGTTGAATGTAGTATGCAATTTCAAGGACACGATTGAGAATAGATGATATAAAGTTTGGGTGACAGATTGAATCAAGGTATCATGGATTGTTCAAATTGTCGGGTTACTACAAGTCAAGGCAGATTTCTTATTAGCATAGTATATGATTAAATTAAGATGGTGAATAAATAGAGATGAATTGGTTGTGAATGATTGGGTTGGAGCATAGTCCATTATACGAAAAGGTCATGCCCGATTTTCTATAGATCAGGCATTTGTTTAAGAGTAATAAATGTTTCGAATTAACGAAATTTGTAAGGGTCAGGTTTAAGTTTATCTTGGAGTTTGAGGGATTACAGGATAAGCCTATTGAGGTATGAGTTGATATAGAGGAGTCCTAGGGTTGAGATTACAACCTAGGAAATTGGAAGCGAATGTTTGAGAAGAACCATTACTTGTGTCCTTAGGATTGATTCTGAGGACAGAATCCTTTTAAGGGGGGGAGGATATAACGACCTAGAAAATCGCGTATTTAAAATTTATTACTTAATATTAATTGTGGATTATATGATGTGATTAATTGTGAGAAGGTCAATATATGTGATATGGTGTTCATGTGTGTATATGATGATTTGTGTGTGCCGTGTCAGTCTGTGTATTTTTATTTATAGTTTTGAAGATTTAAATGTATTTAAATCATGCATTATTTGATCTTCTGGGATTTTTATAAAATCATCGGAGTTGTTAAAAAATCACGAAATATTTTGTGTTATTGTCTTTATGAAATTATTTAGATTTGAAAATTTTTGGGAGAATTATTTTGGGTGTTTCGGTACATTAAATTGATTTTACGAGTTATATTGCATTTAAAGCATCAAAACTGGTAAAAATCATATTTAATTTGTTATCGACCCTAAAATATTTTAAAAATATGGGGGATAGCTAATTTCAATCTCTACATTTTAAAAATAATATTGAGATTTTTCTCCAATTTATTTATTTATTTTACAATTTACAAAAGCTAAGCTAAATTGTTTTTAAGTAAAATTTGAAATTGTAATGACTAAACTACTTTTTATCCCCAAAATCCAGTTCCCCCATTTCATTATCTCTCATCTCTGTTCTTGTTGTCTCTCGAAGCTTCTCTCAATCTCTCCCTGTTTCTCTCTATTCTGTCTCGCGTCTCACCGCAATCTCTCTATCTCTCTCGAGTATTTCTTCCTCATCCATTTGCTCTTAAATACGTGTGCGTGTATATAGTGTATGTGTGTGTGTATTGCTGTCGAGTGTGTGTAACCAGCGGGTGTGCACAGCCGAATTGGTGGTGTGCTGAGTTAAGGGATTTGTTTTATAAGGTGCAGAGATGATGTTTATTAGCAGTAGGTTGGTGTGTACAAGAGAAGGTATGGAGTTGGTGATGTGAGAAACGATGGTGAGAGGGAGACAGGGGAGCGAGTAGGTGTATGAGCGTGTGTGGGTATACAATGCAGGTGGGTAGGCTGTGGTGTTTACAGGAGTTATATTTGGAGGAGAAAGGGGGACGAGTGCAGAGAGATGTAGAAGGAGGTGAGATGTGAAAAATGGAGAAAGGAGAAGAAGAGGTGGGAAAAAAATAAAATAAAATTAGTAGGATGTGTGGAGGTGGGTGTGCCTCGGGTGTGTTTTGTGTGTGTTTATATCTGGGCTGGTGTATATCTGTGAGAGTGGGTATGTCAGTGTATGTGGATGCCGAGCAAGAAGAAAAGCAAGGGCTGTGTGTAGGTGGCCGAAGGGTATGTGTGTGCATCTGGTGCGTGGCTGAGTGCGTGCTGGTAAGGTGAGGCCGAAAGAAATAAAGGGGGAAATAAAGAGAGAAATGCTGGACAGAGGCTTGGTTGATATGAAGATGTTATATCAAAATTGTATAAGTGTTGATTGTGTTTTAATTTGTATAGGTCGTAATTCGGGGCGTAATTGGCATATGTGCATAATGCTAATAATTGAAGTGGTTACTTATACTTAGAATGATATCGTTGTAATAACTCAAACTTGAAAGTTGTTAGTCTAATGTTAAGTGGTCGTATGGAGTATGTATTGTAGTTCAAGAAGTTGATTCGAGGTATATAAAAGATGAAAAGCTTGATTGATGGTTTGGGGTCGGCTGTATTCTGACCGGTAGTATAATAATACGAAGGAAGTGCTGCCGAAATTTCGGTAAATCATTATATAAGTTATAAAGAACTTTAGTAAGAATAGTATAGATGTATGTTTACTTTTTAAGTATTAAGTGTTAATCGACAATACGTGTTTTTGTGATTTATCTTATTGTACTAAAATATTTGAGAATATGATCACTATGTGATATATGTGTTATGTGTAAGGCGTTATAGGACACATATGGGTAGAATAGAGCAATCAGTAAGGTTTTGGTTGGTGTGGTTCTGAGGTAGTACTTTACCGTGTATAGGTATGAGTAGGAGATCCGGCCAAGAGCAGTGCACGGGTAAATGGAATTCCGAGCAGGAAGATATTTATCGAAGCTGACGAGTGTATTGACATGAAGATTGATGAATTTCGAAGGAAAGATGGAAGTAGGGCCGAGTAAGGGATCAACGTGAAGAGAAGTAGAGATTGACATGAAGCTGAGTTGAGGATCCATGTTAGGATCGGGAACTTCGAAATCGAGGCAAGTGTTTTGCTCTTCACTTATCATTCAAGTGATGCAGTTCAATTCCTTTGTTATATGATAGGATGTGGTCAAGTATATTTAGAAAATGATGTATTTCCTCAATTAGCGTGAAAGCGTTTATTTTCCCCACCTCGATTCAAATACCAATTTTTCAAAGAACCTTACCAATAGTCTTTTTCCGCATATCATTTTATACATGGAATGTTATTGGGCTCCTCAGTGGAATGCCCTATCTTTTATTTTTCTCGAAAAATGTTTAAAGGATTTTCTAAGTAGAGAGAATCCGAGTTTTAAAATCCCCCTAATACCTGTTAATGAAATTTATGATTTTTAACATAATTTCTCCAGTGAACCCCTTCTTGAAATGTTTTCTTCAAACTAATTTGCAATTGATCATCCTGTAATCATTTTTTTATAAATAGACGTTTAATCTATTTTACTCGCTTACGTTGATTCAAACCTTACAGTGTGTTATAAAATTTTATTAAATGCGTAGTGCTTGACCATGTCCCTGCTCTAACTTAGAATTTCAATTATTGATAATCTTGTTGCAATTTATAACTTTTAATGTTGCTCTAAGTTGATTTTCCTTTTCTTCAAGTTAATGGTTTTATGTCCCCAATTATTCATCTAGTTGATACTTATTCGAATTGCCATTCTTTATATTCTCCACCCCTGTGTGGTATCGAACTTGTCGATATCAGTTGAGAATCTTGGTTGTTCGTTTGCTCCCTGTAGTTTTATCGAACCTGTCGATACCGTTTGAGATTGTTGTTATATATATTTATCACCCCTTTTATCGTGTCGAACTTGTCGACACTTATTGATCTTGAATCTTACATTGACTCTTGGATTATGAGTCATTATTCATGAAACGTGAGTATTCCAGTTATTGGTTGGTAAAGGTGGTCGATTGTTCCGACACCTAGTGTGGACGATTTAGAATTGGAATGTTTTTAAAATGTGGACCGTGAAGGTCAAATGTTTTTAAAATGTGGACCGTGAGGGTCGGACCAGATTCGTGGTCGGAAATAATTAAGGCCAATGTGTGCCATGGATCCAAATAAGGACATTGCTGTGTGCGTTTGTCCGGGGTTAGTGCGTGACTGATCAGCAGCCTAACCTTGATGTTTTATTTTAAATAAAAAAATAAAATAAAATTCCAATTCTAATCTATACTCTGAGACTGTGATGTCTAGTTCTTGACTCCTTGGAAGTCAGTCTTGAAAATATTTCGATATCAGAACTTTTATCAGTTTTAATTTCAGTTACTCTTTATTAATGGTGAATTGTTGGCCTTTGTGGCAATTTAAAAATAATATCACAGATTCTCTCATAGACTGAGTTGAAATTCTTTTGTTATCACTTTTTTTACACTTGCTGAGCATTGTAGGCTCACTCTTGCTTTTGTTGTTTTCTCCAGTTAATAGTGGAGTATAGTAACCCAGTAGTGGACAGTGAGTGTTGATCTTCGGACAGCAAGAAGAGGCGATCGGGATGCGGATTCTCATTGGTTAGTGGTTGGGATTTGGTCAAGGTTGGATATCTAGATTGATAGTGATTTTGTTTATTCATAGAAATTGTATATTATTTTATTTGGATTCGGGTTGTAATAGTTAATCAGTAGTTGTTTCATACTGTGACCTGTGAGCGGTCTTGGATAGTTAGAATTTATATTTTGTATAAAGTTGCTATTAGTATGTAAGTGAGCAGGATTGATTTGAGATTGATGGATTTGTTGATTTGGACAGGTGGTTAGTCCTATTTGCGAATACATCATGTCAAAAATTTTCTGGAAATTTTCCTCTGAAAACATTTATTTTCTCATAAAAGCCTGTTTATTAATATAGTAAAGTGAGGGTGTTACACAAGGTTTGGAGTTCCCATATCTAAAAATTCTCTTCACATCAATTAAATAAGATTCCTTACGATCATTTTGGAATCTGGCACATAAACAGGTAGAAAACATTATATCTTGTCTACTAGCAGTTAAGTATAATAATGAGCCTATCATGCCTATATAGCAAGTGTTATCAATACTCTTTCCATTATGATAAGAGTCTAGCTTAGTGGCTGTTGCCATGAGTGTCTTTGCAATTACACAGTCTTGAAAGTCAAACCTTTTTAAAAGATCTTTTATATACTTAGACTGATTAATGAAAATACCAGTCTCAGTCTGTTTGACCTCCAAGCCTTAAAAGAAATTTAGTTCACCCATCATGCTCATCTGATACTTAGACTGCATAAGCTTGCTAAACTTAGCACACAACTTTTCATTAGTAGAACCAAATATGATGTCATCAACATAAACTTGAACTAAAAGCAAATCACATTTTACCTTTCTAAAGAAAAGAGTTTTATCAATTGTACCTCTTGTGAAGCCATTTTCAAGAAGAAATTTAGATAAGGTTTTATACTATGCTCTTACTGCCTAGTTTAGTCCATGGAGTGCCTTGTCAAGTTGGTAGACATGATTTGGAAATTTTGGATCAACAAAACCATGTGATTGCTCCACATATACTTCTTCATCAAGTTTTCCATTTAGAAAAGCACTCTTCACATCCATCTGGTATACTTTGAATTTTGAATGAGCTGCAAATGCAAGAAACATTTTGATTGCTTCCAATCTTACAACAGGAACAAAGGTTTCATCATAATCATTTCCTTCTTCTTATGAGTATCCTTTGGCCACCAGTCTTGCCTTGTTTCTTACAATCATACCAGATTCATCTAGCTTGTTTCTAAAAACCCATTTTGCACCAACAATAGATCTATCTTTAGGTCTTGGCACTAATTTCCAGACTTTGTTCCTCTCAAACTCATTTAGCTCTTCCTGCATTGCAATTACCTAATCAGGATCCTGTAAAGCTTCTTCTACCTTCTTAGGTTCATTCTTTGAGAGAAAGTAGCTATACAAGCATTCATTGTGAGATGATCTTCTAGTTTGAATACCACTATTTGGATCACCAATAATTAAGTCTTCAGTATGATCCCTTGTCCATTTTCTAACAGGTGGTAGATTTCTCCTGCTAGACTCTCCCCCTAAGTTAGTGGTATCTCTTGTAGAAGAATGTCAATTACCTTCAAAAGTTCCCCCTTGATCAGTGGAATCAGTAGACTCTATACTGCTGCTAGTACCTGAACTATCTTCATTAGACTCTGAAGAGTTAGTCCCTGAAGGAGTAGACTCTGAATGGTTGTTCTGCTCCTGACTGGTACTAGGTTCTCCTTGATTGTTTTGCTCCCCCTCAACAGTAACATTCCCTTGAGGAGTAACAGAAATTTCTTCTGGAGGACCTTCATCATCACTAGAGAGTATCTCAGAATCCTTAAGATTTTCAAATTCTAACTTGTCATGGCTTTCATCAGTTTGCAAAATTCCAAATTTCTTATCATCAAATGCAACATGAATTGATTCCATAACAATGTGAGTTCTGAGATTATAAACTTTGAAGGCCTTTGATGTAGAATATCCTAGAAAGTTTGCTTCATCCGACTTGGCTTCAAATTTTCTTAATTGTTTTGGATGAACTTTCAGGACATAACATTTGCATCCAAAGATGTGAAAATATTTCACACTTGGCTTCTTTCTTTTGATCATCTCATAGGGAGTCTTTCCATGACTGTTCACCAAGGTGCAATTTTGAATGAAACATGTAGTGTTGACAGCTACTGCCCAGAAGTAGGTTGAAAGCTTTGCATCTGCAAGCATGGTTCTAGCTGCCTCTATGAGAGTTCTGTTCTTTCTTTCCACTACACCATTTTGGTGAGGTATTCCAGGTGCAGAGAATTGTTGAGAGATTCCATTGTCTACACAATACTCCTCCATTATAGAATTCTTAAATTCTGTTCCATTGTCACTCCTTAGTATCTTGACTTTGTACTTGGAGCTGTTCTGAATATTCTTGACAAGCTCAATGATTTGTCGAGGAGCTTCATCTTTCTTGTGGAGAAAGAACACCCATGTAAACCTTGTGTAATCATCCACTATAACTAGAGCATATCTTTTCTTGTTGATAGACATAATGTTCACTGGACCAAATAAATCAAGATGCAGCATATGAAATGGTTCAGTAATTGAATTTTCTGTCTTGCTCTTGAAAGTGGTTCTTTTATGTTTACCAAGCTGACAAGCATCACAAAGTCCATCTTGCACAAAATTCACCTGAGGTAGGCCTCTCACAAGATTATGCTTAACAAGTTGATTAATCTTCTTGAAGTTGAGATGTGAGAGCTTCTTGTGCCAATTCCAGCTTTCATCAGTTGATGCTTTACTGTAAAGACATCTGACAACTCCTATAGTTGAATCTCTTAAGCTGGCTTCATAAATTTTACCATGTCTCTGACCAGTTAGAACAATGTCCCCATTCTTCATATTCATGATTTTACATCCTACACTGTCAAAGATTGATTGGTAACCTTTATCACCTAGTTGACTTATGCTTAAAAGAGTGTGTTTCAAGCCTTCAACTAGTGCTACATTTTCAATGATGACATTCCGCAAAACAATTGAGCCATATCCCAGAGTTTCTCCTTTGTTGCCATCTCCAAAAGATATTACTGGACCAGCTTTCTTCTCAAACGTTGTAAGCAGGGACTTTTTTCCAGTCATGTGTCCAGAGCATCCACTATCCAGGATAATTGAATGCTCCTTTCCTGTGCCCTGCAAATAAAATAACTAGTTAGAAATTTTTGGGACCCAACCTTGATTGGATCCTTTCTTACTTGATTTAAAAACAACAGGCTTTGAAGATTTTCCTTTTGAGTTACCTGTTTTAGAGTCAATTTTGACCTCTGATTTCACAAACTGTTTGTGACTAGGAGTTTCAGATTTCCAAGAATAATAGTCATAATACAGTTCATGATAATCTCTACACATGTAAATAGAATGGAGTAAACTACCCAATGATAACAAGCTTTTTGTGGTTGGTACTAAATTTTCTCTTTATTAATACCTTCTTTTCCATTCCTATTTCTCTTGGTTTTGTTAGACTCTGAAAGACCTTCAAGTCTCTCTTTTAACCGAAGCTTAGACAGAAAGCCTATATTAACTTTCTTAGGTTTATCTAAAACTTTACTATCCGAATTAGTGTTGTCAATTCTTTTGTGCACAACTGGGGTACCATTGGAATCAACAAACTTAACATGCTTAGGTTCAGAAACTATCTTCTTACCTTCAGATTTAGATGTGCTAGCTTCTACTTTTCTATCATCAATGACAATAGCTACTTCATTAGCCTTGTCAAAACCTAAGCCATTAACCTTACCAAGATTCTGATTGTTAATAATGTCATGAGTCTTCTTGCAAGAGGTATTCCATGTGTGAAACCTATCTCTCTCTTCCTCTAGTTCTTTTCTAACATAGTCATAAGCCTCAAGAATAACACTATAATCATGCTTAGCCTTATCAGAATTTAACCTGTACTGTTCCATTTGAACTAGCTAAGACTCTAGAAAATTATTCCTATCAACTAATTCATCATTCTTAATCTTAAGATCATCTCTTTCACTAGGAAGAATTCTGAAGTTAGTCGTAAGATTATTAATATCAACATGGATAGTTCTAATATCATCAGAATCTAAGCTATCATATGAATCAAGAGAGTGAATTGATACCTTAGAAGTTGAAGAAGTTTTATTTGGAGAACTAGGTTTGTCCGAAGCTTTTGCCATTAAAGCAATGTTGTCATAATCCAATTCATCTTCAGAATCACTGGAATCTGCCTAATCTTTCTGAGTGACCATGAGTGCATTACCCTGTCTAGAACTCCAAAGCTTCTTACACTCACTAGCAAAGTGTCCAAGCTCGTTGCAATTAAAGCACTTGATCTTTGCTTTGTCAAGCTTGATGATTATACTTTTTCCCTTGTCATCCTTCTTCACTTCTTTCTTTCGAAACGGCCCTTTGCTAAATCTTCTCCTGTTGAATCTTCCTTTCTTGAAAGCTTTAGCAAACATAGCAAAGAGTTCCTGCATATCTATTTCAGAATCAGTGTTGTCAGAGTCTATATCTGTAGTCTCTGACTCAGAATTTCTTTGATTTTCTTCTTCCTTGTATCTTTTACAGTAGGTTCAACATACTGTTCTTCTGGAAGCTTCTATGGTTCAGATTAAGTAGTGAGTGCCACGGTTTTTAACTTGCCTTCATTTCTGCTCTTCTTTTGCTGTCTATCAAGTTCATAAGCCCTCAATTTTCATTAAATTGCCTCTAATGATATTTCATCCAGATCATTAGCTTCCTCAATTGCAGATATCTTCTCATTGTAGAAATCAGGCAAGGCTTTCATGAACTTAGTATTCATATCCTCTAAGTCATAATATTTACCATGCATGACCATCTCATTGATGAGTTTTGTAAACCTATCTAAGGTATCAGTAAGTGACTCACCAGACTTGAATTCAAAGTACTCATACTGTTGTATGAGAAGTGTCCTCATATTCTTCCTGACAAGTTTAGTTCCTTCACAGTGAACCTTTAGATTGTCCCATATCTCCTTAGCAGTCTTACAAGAGAGAACATAGTTAGTGAGAATAGAATCAAGACTGTTGAAAAGTATGTTTCTCACTTTAGCATCCTTAAGAACATTATCCTTGTCCTTATCTGACCATTCAGATTTAGGCTTCTCTGCTGTGTGCTCTAGAACAACTTTACCATCGACAGTTGCTTGACCAACAACCTTTGTTAGAACAAAAAATCCATCTCTTATCCTATCAAGATAATCAGGGTCTGTTGCTTCCAGGAACATCTTCACTTCCCAATGAGTATACTCGTTTCTCTTGAGCATAGGGATCTTAGTATTGCCATCCTTGTAACCAAACATGATTGCAGATCTTTTTAATTATTCGAAATCAACCTGATCTGATACCAATTGTTAACTTGAATAACTTGTAGAAGGGGGGTTGAATACAAGTTAAATAATCGTGTCTGATTTTTGCTTTAGTAAATAACAATGAAAAATGAATAACTCAAAACTTGTTCGTATTAATAAGATCAAATACAAACTGTACCAAAGGTGTACAAATACCTTTAGCAGCTGCTCTCAATACAAATCTCTCTCTGTTTGTTCACTCGTATACTCACGATGATCACAAATCTCACCCATATTACAATGTTATAGAGAGAGTATTTTTAATGCTACCTATCAACTAATAACAGAAAGTAATGATTAATACATGTTAATGTTCTATCGTCTAGTTGATAGTTTCCACTGATAGTCGATTCCTTTCTTCATGCACACTTCTTTCCATCTTCTGAATATCAGATCCTATAGAGTAGCACTTTCTAATTCTACAGCTTCAGTCAGGGTCTGTCACAGTCCCTGGGAACTCGTAGTCCGTGACTCTAGTCTCTGATCGAGTACTGTTTACAGTTCTACAAATCTTGGATAACTGATTCATCCTTAATCAAATGCTAAACCCTTTATAAGATCAGGGTATTACAAGAAGTGTAATGTAATTCTATTCTACACATCACAACTCATGAATTATTCCTAACATGGCAAACTTATGAGTTTTGTGGAAATGAAAATCATGTATAAGTTGGCTTGCAAGAAAATTGACTTTAACTTGCCCTATATGATAATCACCAAAATGATTTCTGCTGCTAGATTGGGGTACATGCCTTATGGTCTTTTACTCACTCAAGTGTTTGAGCACTTCTCTTTTGACATAAACTTTCCTCCTTACTTTTCTGTGTCACACACCATTTATGATAGAACTAATAACTACCTTGCCCTTACCTAAACTGAATGTTATGCCTGCTGCTTTGAATGTTCAATTTGGTACTTTACATGCAGTGTCTCTTGCCATGCCTGATGTGACTATTGCCATGCCTGCTATTTTTGCTATACCTGCTCATGTTGATCATGATCCTGTTATGCCTACTGTGATGCCTGCTATCTCTAGTGCAAATGTGTTGCCTATTTCTACTGAATCTGTTGTTGGACCCTCTGTGGTTCCCTCTGCTGTCTCTGTTTCTAACATATCTCATGCTCAGTTATCTGCTTATTTCTCTGTACTTGTGAAACTATCCTCTAAGAGTGAAGAGTTGGGAAATGAGTATAATGATTTGAAAAACCAGTTTCTTGTTTTAAATGAGAGATACACTCAGTTACTTGAAAGGATTGATATAGTGATGACTGTATTGGGATCTGCTATGGGAAGGTTGAGTGTCCTTGAGAGTAATTTATCTCAACTTATTCAAATTTAAATTGATGCTAACACTCCCCCTCCCAAACCAGTTACTCAATCTGTTGTCATTGAGGATCTTGATAAAGAGGTAGTTGATGTTACTGTGAAACCTGAGGTTGTTGGGAATGGTGATGGTTCTGGGAATGTTGCTAATGATATTAGTGCTGATATGATGGATGCTGTTATCAACTCTGATTCCTTTAATCAAGTTGATTAGTTTAATTTGCTTATTATCATGCTTGTTTTTGTTGTATGAGTGCACTATCTGGTTTTGTGCCTTAGTTAAGTGATGAATGTTCTAGTTTGTTGTTGTTTCCTTTTGGGTACCAGTACCAAACTAGCTTGTATGGTTGGTTTTCTAAGTGATGTTGGCTGTTTTAATGGTTCCAGTAACTGTTATGATGATTTCCTTTCAATTTAGTACTTTCTTTTAAGTACTTTGTTCTAGTAGTTATAAAACTTGCATTGTAGTTTATACATTGCACAACTAGGACACTTTGGCCTCACTATACAGCTGATTCCATGGACTGCCTGAATTCCCTTAGAGAATTCTTGATCTGAACCCAGTATGAACCAATCACTTCTTAGAAAGCATACATTTTGCATTCTTAACTAACCTTGCAGAGTGTTGAGATATTTAATATCTCTTGAGGTAAATTGATATATCCTAAGGTTGGGTGAGATCATGGCCAAATGATGCCAGTCTCATGACTCATATTATTTGAGCAAGATGAGACTGCTGACGGCTTTCCAAACTTGCAAAAAGAACCCATACTAACTTGGTTTTCTTTGTTTGTTTTGCAGGTACTCCCCTTCCTAGGGGTGGCTAAGTGATGTCAAACATGACCCTTACTATGACTTAGCTCTGATTAATTTTATTATACTGATAGCCACTATAATCTCATCATGATCCATACTAATTGTCTTCTTTTGGTTATCTGTTTTGCAGGTACTCTCTTAAAAAGAGGGTGGCTAAGTGATGTTGAAAATCATTGCACTGTAGTTCTGATCTAGCTATGATTCAAAATATCATTCAGCTGATAGCCACATATTTGCTAAAACTTCTTAAGTGAAAGTATTTAGCCTATATGACCACTACAAGTTACTTATCTTTGATAAGATCATCTCTGCACTTGATCTTAGTTTTCTTGTGCCTTAGTGGTGTTTTACAATATTGGCTGATTGGAATGTGTCTTGGATTTGAGCATGCCTGGTCATGGCTCTCCACTGCACATGTGCACTGTTTCTTCTCTCTGTCATGTGCTGTTTGTTCTCTCTGTCTTAAATTGATTACATAATAATTTACTTTGAATTATCTCACTACAGGAAATTTGATCTTTACCTACTAATAACTTACCTACGAATATATATTAGTAGCTAAAAGTTAAGTTTACCTACTAATAATTAATTGTTAAAAGAATCGGTAGATAAAAAGCAAATTTTTACTTTTGGGACCAAGTATTAATAACAAATATAATGTGTGACAGAGTTAAAATTTGCTCTAAACATGGAGGCAAACAATTGGCGCCCAAATATTCCCAAATTACATCAAGTTTTAAGATTACTATCCCAATTATTGATTATACATGCTGACATGTCAAATAACAACCCACCTACTAGCTTGCAAAAATATCTCTAACTGATTGTCCCAATTTTTTAGCAAAGATTGTGTGTAACATTACATCACGTCATTACAAATGTTTTTCAGGGCACTTTTATACATGTTAGTGTTTTTTATAACTAAATGTATACGTTAACATTATGTAGTCGTAGTGAACAAATTAATATTAAAAATTAATTAAATTGCAATGAATAATTTTACCAATATATTTTATAATAATAAAAAAGTATATCAATGATTGACTAACATGCTGGAAATTTTAATAATCAGTTGTTCTTAATTTATACTTTATATGGATAAATGTTTATGAATATAGTATTTTATGAATATTTACGTGTAAGTTGATTAATGATTATTGACATGTCAAAGATAATATTAATGAATTTAAATTATTTTCTACCCCACTAGATTGCCAGTTTGCCCCCATGGTAACTGGTAGTATACAACAACTGACTGGACACTTTAAAAGTTAAAACTTATAAATGGCCAAGCGCAAATTATTAAATTGGAGAAGATAAGAACATTATAAAATTACAGAAATACAATTTGTAACAAATAGTATTTCCTGGTTGAATGGCGTTGATCTGTTGATCCAAAAATGAATGAGAAGCGCGAGCACATGAGCTCGATTCCCCATATTATTTTTAAAGTATAGAGATTTAAATTAGCTGTATTCCCATATTTTTAAAATAATTTTAGGATTAAAAATTAATTACATATGAATTTTACAAGTTTTGATATTTTAAATGTAATATAACTCATAAAATCATTTTAAAATTCTTAAATACATAAAATAATTCTCCTAATAATTTTAAAACCTAAGTAAATATATTAAGGTAATATTGCAAAAGATTTCATGATTTTTTATAACTCCAATGATTTTATAAAATTCCCATAAGATACATAATGCATGTTTTAAATAGATTTAATCACAAAAAATGCAATTAAAATACACAGACACTCACTAACTCATATAAAGTGATTTAGTCACAATAATAGTACTTTTACACACATTTATATTAATATACAGTGATTACATAACCCATATAGAATTAAAGCACTATTTGTATTTCTTTAATTTAAGAATTTTTCATTTAAAAATAATTTTTTTATTTTATCTTCGATCAAAATATTACAATATTAATTTAACAAAACTTATTTCTACAATATTATTTGTTTGAACATTTTATAAAAGGAAAATTTATTTATATAATTATATAATATATAAAAAATTTTAATTTTTAACTAGTTAAAAATGGGGAAATAATAAAAAAATGGAAAATTAGTAAAATTAAGGTAACATTCATCACACAAATAGTGAGTATGACTACTTTGGTATGTATAAATTTATTTTCAAAAATTGTCATTTTTCCTATTTTTATTTAATTTTTTGATTTTATTTTACAAACTAGTTAAAAATGGGGGAAAAAATAAAAAAAATGGATTTTTTTTGAAAATAAGGTAACATTCATCACAAAAATAGTGAGTATGACTACTTTGGTGTGTATGAATTTAGTTTAAAAAATTGGCATTTTTTTCCTATTTTTGTTTAATTTTTTTTAATTTTTTCCTATGGGCTACACCAATAGCGTCGTCCTTTTAAGTGCGACGCTATAAGCTACACTTATAGCGTCGCCCGCTAAAATGCCGACGCTATAGTTATGTTCTATAACGTCGCCCCTCAAATGGGCGACGCTATAGGTATTCCTATAGCGTCGCTTTTTACTGGGCGACGATATAGGCTATATCTATGGCGTCGCCTTTTAATGGGCGACGCTATAGGTTATACCTATAGCATCGATTGATGCAAATAATTGACGCCATAGCTTCTGGAAGAAGTTAATAAGCGTCGGTTAATGAAAACAACCGACGCAGTAGGTAAAGTGGCGAAGCTATAGGTCAATACCCGACGCAATAGGTCCAGTTTGTCCTAGTGTGTGCCTATATTTTATGTTATAATCGGTTCAAAATTCATTTTTTTTATAAATCGATCAAAAATCGGTTAATTTCGTCATTAATCGGAATTAATCAGTCAATTGATTTTGTTATATTTGGTTCAAAATTCATTTTTTTTATAAATCGATCAGAAATCGGTTAATTCGATCATTAATCGGAATTAATCAGCCAATTTTTTTTAAGAAAAACAAAATGTAAAAAATTCACAAAATTATAATAAAATTAGAAACAACAAAAAACTTATAAATTGTATGTAAAAATAATTCTCATGTTTTCTTAGTTCTCGAAATTGAAGTATAGGAGAAATCTTCAGCGTCTACTGTTGAATACTTTTATACTATTTTGAACATTTTAATGTATGTAAGTGGATTAAATTATTTGTTTTATAATTTTGTTTTTTTGTGTTTTAAATTTACTTAAAATTTTATAAATAGTTTCTTAGGTCTATATTACATTTATAATAATAATAATAATAATATATATATGTTGATGAGTGGATTTCATAACAACTTTTGTGAGGTTTTCGGTGAGTTGTAAAGGCTAACGATCAACTGTTCAATGGAAGATTTGGGTTTTGTTTGTGGGGGTGAGCTGAGCTCGAGGGTGTCTCCAATAATCTCAGGTGCCTTTAGAGAAAATTAGAGGAGCTGAATTCGTCTTACCCTCAAGGTGCCTACGTATCCTTTATATAGGAATCAAGCTCACGTAGTTCTAATGCGAAGCTGATTCTGCTGGACTAGCTGTATTCGGTTGTCTAGTTCGTGTTGGACTCAGGTTCCTTTAGAGTTTACCACGAACTAGTTTGCTAAATAGAGTATAACTCGAGTTCGTACCCTACTATAATTCTCTCGTCTATTAGAGGCATCCTAGGATCAACTGCGCCCTAGAAGTACACTCCAATAATAAGTCTATATCTATTTTAGATGGCTTCTAGAACTTTCTGTCGGTTGCTCTTAGGAACCTGGTGCTCAGGAACCTATATCTCAGGAGCTTGTTTCTCAGGAACCTTCTCATCTCGGGACCTGTTACTCAGGAACCTCTTTCTAGGTATCTGTACCTGCACAAATAACAAACTCGTTAGGCTGGATAACTCTTTTGATGTCTTCATATGCTCTTGACTCTCTCTGTGGCTATTGCTATGCTAATTTGAACTCTTCTGGGAGGAGGAACCTAGTCTTTTAGTAATCTGCTCAGCTTCTTGGCCTTCGGGAACCTCCTAATATTCATGGTTTCTTGGTCATTTCTCTGCCTGATGCTCATTTCTTCATATCTGATCTTCATGGCTCGTACTGGATCTATCTTCTTGCTTGTACGGATTGAACCCACTGGCTTAATGGGCCTAAATTTAGCCCATGGTAATTTTGGGCACAACAACTACCCCCCGGTTCCTTGAAATCATGTAAATGTGAAAGGTACCTATTCTATTTTCTGATCAGGGGTTCAATATTAAATCGTCCCTCTTATAATACCTTGCTTCAATGTCATATATCCAAGCATACATGAGCTAACTCGGCGTAGGAAACAGGACATAAAATATTTTCAGCTAGTATAACCTTGATTAGCTTCCTTCCTACTAAGGAGCCTGTTCTTCTGTTATTCTCTTCTTCAAACTTTGAATTTTGAAATAAACTCAATATCTGCATTTAACTTCCCAGGGAATCTGACTTGTTGCTCATCATTTCATCACGTCTCTTTGAATTTTCATAATTTAAAAATTCGGGAGAAGATAATGGTTGGCAGTAAATATCTTCGAGAGATAATTTAAAATTTGAATTATTTTTATCAATTACCAAAGCTGTAGTTAATGCGTGAGTTCCCAAGGTTCATACGCCTCTCACGCGTGTATCTCATTTCTTGCTGCTCCAATCGCTTTCTGCTACGTATATACGACTGTCTCCTAATTACCCCAATTATTTAATCACATCTGCTCCTTTAGGTTCATTTTTACCTTTACCAAAAACTTACCAAAACCCTTGGAGAGAGAAGGAGGAGAAGCCCGACGGTCATCCACTCAATCCAGCCTCCTCGTCGCTATTTTCTTCAATCCAAGATATGATTCTTAACCATTGCTCTCTGTTCTTTCGTAATCTCGGTTTTATCTTCAACTATCTGCTTTCGTAGGCTTTGCATGTCGACGTTTTCTCTGTTTCTGTTCGTCTTTCATGGCTGTATCTATTCTTCACACTGTATGTTGCACACACAAACTTTCACCATTATTAATCGTCTATTTGTCTGTTCACAATCGTATTGTCATTATCTTATCATAGCTCTCGATTGTCTGCTCGTCTCTTGCCCTTCTATTCTTATACTCACACTATCGTTGATATTCAATCTCTGTTGAGGTCTCTTAGATTATTGAATATTTGGTAATCTTTGGACCTTTACTCTTTTTCTTAGATGTCCTTGAACCTGACCATTCTCCATCTGTCTTTGCAGATGTCCTCCGACTCCACACACTTTGACCACCTATCATCAATTCAACCCGCTATCATGCCGATAGGTGAAAGAACTAGGTTTAGGGTTGTCATCCCTAACGTAGATGAACCTTAAAATATTCTCATCAAATTGGTTTCACCATCCACAAACCCTCCCATTCCCACATTCGTGGATCTGGGGGATGATTGGCCCACTGATGAGGAGGAGTTATCGGAACCTGATCCCGAATATGAATCCCTCTTGGAACCTGATCTTCTAAATGAGGTGTCTGTAGAGAAAGAATTATACAAACAGGATATTACGCCTTTCTGTGAGAATACCGATTCCATCATGACCTCTGTGAAGCTAGAGAAATTGTTTGAGGAATGCCATCGCCCCATTTGTAGTTTTTTAAATCTGGAACCTAGTGAAAGAGCTCACAGGTTCGATATTAAAGTTCCTGAACAGGGAATTCCCAATGCCGTTATTTCTGCCACTTTTCTGAGAGTAGGTGTCTCTATGCCCCTTCATCCTTTTCTAAGGGAGGTTTTGGAGTTTTATAACCTTACTCCAATGCAATTAACTCCTAATTCTTATCATCTGGCTATAAGTACCTTCATTTTATACTCTAGCAAATTCACAACTCCTTTGTCTGCCCCTGAGCTAGGTTACTTCTTTAGGTTGAAAGATACTGGGAGGAGCTCAGGTTGTTTCTATTTGTCAGCATGGCCTTGTCATCAGGGTCAACGCATAAAAAATGTAAAAAAAATTTCGAACAATGGCCAGAACTATTTCTGTACTGTTATGATTGCCCGTATGTTAGATGGGAGTTTAATCGTCGGCCCAATATTCCCAGGCAAACTATCCTAACCGGAGTTTGTTTGGAAAGAGCTAAAGAAATCCTGAAACTATCAGCTTCTACTAGAGATGGCGTGATTTTGTTGACCTTCGATAACCTCACTGCATTAGGTTTTACCCCTTCAACTTCTGGTATGAGCTTTCTTGTCATTATACTTCCTCTTTGACTGTATCCTTGTGATTGTATCTGTTTACTTTATACATGTTTCTCTAATCTTGAATTGTTTACTTATGCAGATATGGCTCCAAAAATACCATCTTTTATAAAAAGATCCAAGAACGTGGATGAAGTTTTCAAGATTGAGGATAAGAAGGTTCAGCTTACTGCAACTTCTATTAGCCAAGTTCCTACTCCTGCATCCACTCTGAACCACCCATCAAACTCCTCCAAACGCAAGCTTGCACGGGCTACTTTGGATCTCTCTGGAAGCTCTCAATCGAGGTCCTTAAGAAAGGATAAAGCGGTAAAGGTAGATCCAGCTGCTGCCCAGAATCAATTTAAAGATCTGATCGATACCCATGTTCTTCCGGAGGCTGTGACTAGCTGGGCCAAGATGGATGATGTTGAGGCTATGAACGCCATGAGGTTCTTAGCAGCTCAAAATGCATTCTTCACCCTCAGATTCTGTGATGATATTGCTGAGAAAACACAATACGATCTCCGATTGCAAGGAGAGGTTTCAAAGCTCAAGGAGGAGCTAGCTGTTACAGAAGAGAAGGTGAACCTCACCACTGCTGCTGTGAGAAGGATGAAGTCTGTTGAAACATCCTTGAAGAATGAGAAGGAAAAACTCCAAGCTCAAGTTAAAAGTCTGAACGATGAGAAGCTATCAATGCTAGAAAAGATGAATGAGCTGGAAGCTCAGGTTGATGCCTTGAACGCTGTCGCTGATGCTGTCAAATTCTCCATACTTACAAAAGAAAAGGCCAGGTATGATGAAGGTTATGATGAGGGCATTCGTGACTATATGCGTTCAACCTGGGAGAAGCTTCCTAACATTGATTGGCCCATCCTTTGGGAGGATGTCGTAAACATGATTGAAGACTTTAAGAAGGAAGCAGCTGAAAAAACACCCGTACCTCCCGCTAAAGCGGTTGAGATGTCATTAGGATCCACTCCTGTGACTGCGGAAGCTATTAATCATTCTCCTTAAGAGACTCCCAGATTGTTCCTCCTGCTGCTCCAAAAATGCCAGACTCTACTAAGCTTCCTGAAGCTTAAACTTTTATTAATCATCCTTTTGAACTGGGTTTATCTGATAACTTTCGATGAGGTTGCGGGCCCCTCGTATTGCCTAGCGTGATGTATTTTTAACTTGGTTTTTATGGCCTTTTTGCCTGATAACTTTGAATTGTTGGTTTCCCAGGGTCGGGGTACCCTATAACTCTCATTTCTAGTTTCCAATGATAATTATTCACTTTTGCCATATCTCTTGTCTTAATTTCTCCCTTATACCTTAGCTTAATACTATGCACTTTTTCCTCAAATCTTCACAAAATATTTCACTGTTACGCATCCTAAAATATAACTCAGTTTCCATACTTGTGTATTCAAGCTTACACAGGCTAACCCATTGTAAGAAACAGAACACACTTATACTTCCACTTATATTTCCTCGAAGTAAATGTAACAAAACATAACAGTATCACAACAACTTACTTGTAAATAAGGAATCTCTTTACAATATACTTCGAGCATTGTTTCCAAAACCATAATCTGAAACATAACCTCTCTTGATAACCTCTTAACTTTTCATTGTTGAATAATTAGACCAGGTCCTTATGAATAACCATTTACAACTACTAATCCTGCAAAACAAGAAACATGAAAATAGAAAGTAGTTAGTGTTAGTGAACTAATCCTGTTAAGTACAGGCCAACTCGAGGAAAGGTCGCCTGCTGGGTTTCCAATCCTAAAATTCTAGGTTCCAACATGCCAGTCTAGGTTCCATGTTGGTTCCTCTTGGCTTGAGGCGTCTCTATGAACTTGTGCGCCGTTCTAGGAGTCCATACAGATTCCTCTTCTTTATGCACCTGTCTCGGCTCTGCATAAAGGGGAAGCTTATAGCCTCCTTAAGGAGTGATATGTCGTCTGGGTTCCATACCATTTCTTTCTTCATGCGTCATACTAGACATCTTATGAAGGTAAATGCTAAGGAATCGAGTCCCTTCTTCCCATATGCCAGAGGCAGCTCCACAAGAGGGAAAGCTTATTAGGCTTCTCTTTAAGAACAAGTGTGCCGGTCTGGGCTCCACACAATTTCCCACTTCCTCTCGTGCCAGAGGCGGCTCCACGGAGGGGTGAGACATATATTCTCATGTTCCTGTATGCCAGTCTCAGCTCCATACAGGTTCCTTTAAGGTGCCTTTCATCAGGGCTTCAGGTGCCTTTCAACAGGGCTTATTAATCATATGCTCAAGGAATCTGAGGCCTTTAGCTAAAATGTCTTGCTCAGTCAGCTGAGGCTTTTAAATCAATCTTGCTTAGGAAGCTACCTGAGGCTTAAATCAATGCTTACTCAGGAAGCTGCCTGAGGCTTAACTCAATGCTTGCTCGGGAAGCTACCCGAGGCTTAATTCAATGCTTGCTCAGGAAGCTGCCCGAGGCTTAATTTTCAATACTTGCTCAGGAAGCTGCCTGAGGCTTATTTCGTGCTCAGGAAGCTGCCTGAGGCTTAATAAAATGCTTGCTCAGGAAGCTACCCGAGGCTTAATTTTCAATACTTGCTTAGGAAGCTGCCTGAGGCTTATCTCGTGCTCAGGAAGCTGCCTGAGGCTTAATACAATTCTCAAGACAATCTGTCAATGTAAAGCATAATGTAATGTAATATGTAATAGAGGATATATATAACTCAACTAGGATAAAAGATAAATAATATTAACTCTATACAGGGATCGTGAAATTTGAAGAACAGGCATCAGCAAGGATCAAGTCGCTGAAAGAAGTTCATTAACATGATCAAGCCTCAGTGACAAAATAAGATGTACAGATGATTTAGTTGAAGGGCCAAAATATTCCAGTGATAAAGTTTTTATGGTTACACAATTCTTAGCAGTGTTCTTAAAAGACATGATACGAAGACCATGAGTGAATGTTAGTCATCTGTGAACCAGACCAGTTGCACTAGGCGTCAACACTTCACAAAGGAATCGAAGTATCTAAATCAGAAAACTGTTAAGAGGTATGATTGAGTTTAGAGCAGTATTGATATCCTCCATTTTGGAAGCTGCATATTTAAGGATGTCAAATTAAGAGGAAAATGAATAATATCCAAAATCACTATTCATATAAATAGTAACCGAAATCACTATTCATATGAATAGTAACCAAAATCACTATTCACATGAATAGTACTATTCATATGAATAGTAACCGAAATTACTATTCATGAATATTACCCAAAAGTACTATTCATCAGGTGGAGCCCACATGAATATAAATGTTGAAAGATTCGTGCAGAATGTTTTGAAAACCAAAAGTCAGCAGGCGGCTGAACTGATAAAATAACGTCATTAGTTACGTTATATTAAGCAGCATAGTAACTTTCTAAAGTCTATAAATAGGCCTGTTGTATTTCATTTCAAAACACACCTCAACACCCAACTCTCTCTTCTCTCTCTTATATCTTCTCTGTGTAAGCTGCTAGACAGTCCATCTAGTAGGAAAGCCGGCTTAGCCCGCTTTCAGGAAGTGTCGGGTAGAAGGTCCTCGTGCCTAAACTATCCTTAGAAGTGTTCTGGTTTTTAAACTAATCCATTGGATTAGAAGTTGTAACACTCCTTCGGGTTTATTATCAATAAAGATATATTCCTGAAATTATGTTTCGTTATTTTTGATTTCAAGATCTGAAAAATTGTTATCCGCAAAAATCTTGAAAACCGAAATATTTTGGTAGTATCGTATTCAACCCCCCTTCTACGATACTTCGGGACCTAACAATTGGTATCAAGAGCAAGCTTCTAACATACAAGAAGTCTAAAGATCAAAACCATGGGAAGAAAGGATACAGGTGTGAAGATTCCAATGCTTGACAAAGATAATTACTTTCACTGGAAAGTAAAGATGCACCTTCATCTCTCAGCCATTGATGAAGGCTATGTAGATTGCATAGAGAAAGGACCTCATGTTCCAATGAAGGCCAACTCTGGGATTGGTCAAGATGCTGCCACTGTAGCTGCTGGAAGGCCTATTCCAAAGAATCAAACTGAGTACACAGATGAAGACTTGGAGGAGATTCATAAAGATAAGAAGGCTATGAACATCCTATTCAATGGCATCGACCAAGATATGTTTGATTGTGTTATAAACTGCACTACTGCCAAGCAAGTGTGGGACACTATTCAAACAATCTGTGAAGGAACTGAGCAAGTCAGAGAAAATAAAATGCAGCTCCTAATACAACAATATGAGCATTTTCACTACTCCTCTGGTGAAAATCTAACAGACATATTCAGTAGATTTCAAAAGTTACTGAATGGTCTAAAGTTGTATGGGAGAAAATATGAAACCAAGGACTCCAATCTAAAGTTTCTGAGATCTCTTCCTAAGGAATGGAAGCCAGTGACAGTCTCGTTGAGGAACTCTCAGGACTACAAAGATTTTACACTTGAGAGACTGTATGGCATCCTGAAGACCTATGAGCTTGAAATGCAGCAAGATGAGGAAGTGGAGAAAATCCAGAAGAAAGGTGGATCTGTTGCCTTGGTGGCCAATATTCCAACAATCCAAGGTGGTGGAAGAATGAAGAGTGTAGAAGCAACACTAAGTTCAAAAACTTGTGAAGGTGAAGCTGAAACTAGCAAAGGTAAAAGCAAGATGATTGAAGAACCTGATGCATTAAGTGAGGATGAAGCTGAAGATCTAGATGAGTATTTGGCATTTCTGTCAAAGAGATTTTCGAAGCTAAGATTCAGGAAGAATCCAGCAGGAACCGGGCAATTCAAGAAAAGCTATCAACCGAACAAGGATGTGGTTGAGAGATTAAAGATCAAATGTTATAGCTATGGAATTGCTGGTCACTTTGCCAATGAATGCAGAAAATCCCAAGCTGAGAAAGAAAAGAAGCAGTTTGAAGCTGTTGATTACAAGAAGAAATATTTTGATCTTCTCAAGCAACAAGGGAGAGCATTCCTGTCAAAAGATAGTGACTGGGATGCTGGAGGTGACTCAGATGCAGAAGAGGAGTTTATCAATCTTGCACTCATGGGAAACGAAACTGATGAAGAGGCTAGTTCAGCAAGCAACCAGGTATACTCTACAAACCTAACTGAACTTTCCAAAGATGAATGTGATAATGTTGTTAATGAAATGTCTAATGAACTTTATAACATGCATGTCACATTAAAATCGCTTAACAAGAAGAACAAAAAGATTAAAGATCTCAATGCTAAGATAGGTGATAGGAATATTCTGTTAGAAACTCAACTAACTGATTTTGAAACAATGAAAAGAGATTTCCAGGATGCTAAGAATGAGTTACTTGAGGCTCTGAAAAGAGAAGAGTGTTTAATAAAACAGTTAAAAGAGGAACAAGACTTAATTGCTAAGTGGAAGGGATCAAAGACTAAAACTGAAGAAATTTATAGTAAACAAGGAGTTGATTCTTTTCACAAATTAGCAGAAGTCAAGTTAGATGTTGATAGGGAAGTTGCTTCAGATAGTGAAAAAGAATATTCATTGAGACTTAAGCCTGTTAGCAAAGCAACTTTAACTAAATTGAATAAAAAGTACGGCCCTGTCAATAAGAACTTTGTTAATGGAGAGTGTAACAATACCACGTCAGTTGAACAAGGAAACATAGGCAACTTGTCAATCAAGAAATTGAAGGATAAGTTAGAAAAGACTGAACCTAAGGCTAAGGCTAATAAGAAGAATAGAAATGGCAAGGTAGGAATTAACAAACATAGTAATTACACACCTGATAGATATGCTCCTCGAAAGGAATGTGTGAACTGTGGTAGTGTTAATCATTTATTTGTCAACTGTAAATCTGTTAAGAATGCTTCTATGCCTAGTATGCCTAAGTCAGTACCTATGCTTGCTATGAATGTTATGCCAAACATGTTTGTCCAGCCTGCTCATGCATCTAGTTATTATGCTAACATGCCATTCATGTATAATTCATATTACAATGCTTTTAATATGCCTCAGTTGCCATGGATGATGAATAACATGTTTGCACAGACTATGCCAAATTATACATCAAGTTTTAATGCAAGTGAGCAAGTGAAACAACCTATTTTTCAGAAACCTACACCAAGAGTTAATGTTGATTTAACTCAATCAGAACCCCTAGGTAGTAAGGGCTTGAAAAATAAGAAAGAGGCTAACAAGGCAGGACCCAAGAAAACTTGGGTACCAAAATCAACTTGATTTTGTTTTGATGTGTGCAGGGAAACAGAAAGAATCTTTGGTATCTGGACAGTGGTTGTTCTAGGCATATGACTGGAGATTCTACCCTGCTCACTAAGCTTGAGGAGAGAGCTGGCCCTAGCATTACCTTTGGAGACAATAGCAAAGGATATACTAGAGGATATGGCTTGATTTCACAAGGGAATGTTGTCATTGAAGAAGTAGCACTGGTTAATGGACTTAAGCATAACTTGCAATGTAACACCCCCAGATCCAGGGTCCGGGATCTGGTCGTTACGGTCTCCATTTCTGTCCACAATACTTGAACTTACTTCAACATAAAATAAATCACATCTTTATGACCCAACACAACAATATAAAACACACCCGTTATAGTCCCAGAGATGAAATCAGAGTAACCATCAAATTTTATTAATCACATTATGAGTTCTTACAATCCAAAAAAATTACAATGTGAATACATACTCTTTGCCATCCATTTACATAAGTCAAACCATCCCATAAACTTGGTACTGAAAGAGTGAATCTATCCTACCAATAGCTTTCTCTTCGGCTCTGGTTGTCTCATTGTCCTCGCCAGCGTCGAGTGTGCCTTGTGTGAATCATCTGGTCTAGCTGTTGTTGTGATATAATAATAAAGCAAGGGTGATCAATAACCCACCAACAATAATATATAACTGAACGATAATATATAACAGTTCGAAAGTATCTTTCAAACCATATGCCATGCATTTACGGAAATGATGCCAGTATAATATGAACGATGAAGTTACAAGGTAACTCAAAATACATATATAGGTGGGAATATCTGCTATGTCAAAGATAAGCCAGATATCATCATTTATCATAAAAGAGGAACTTGCAGGGAAAATATTGCAATTCCAACTATGAATACTTTTCCAATACTGCCAACAATGATAATGTTGAAGAAAATAGAAGAATTTGAATGATGAACTTATGCTATTCACCGCGCCCACTGCCAATCTTACGATGATCAGTCGCAGATTGTACAGCTCAATTTAGATTTACTACCGGTAGAAGGAAGAGCTGACGAATTTACTTGTCTACCGCCCTGTTAGATCTCCCCGGCCAACGATTGGGCCAATTGGGATGGACCGGCGCTACTCGGCCTCTTACATGACTCCAAGTTCGAAAAGAAGTTCTTGACTCTGAACGTAAAGTTCGTCCCCCTTTCCCCAAGTATGATACTTGTTGATAAGACTCCACAAAGTAGTCATATCTAGTTGGAAAGGAAAATTCAACATCAAATCTCCCAAGCTGCTGCTTGTTAGAGGATACCATCTTGTTCCAATAATCGTACCCCTCGAATGATGAGAAGGTTACTCAAAGATTCAATTGATAAACAGCAACCAAGTTGCGAGTGAAACGAATAGTTTTACAAGATTTATGACCGGGAAGTCAACAAGATAAATAACATTGCTCAAGTAGGTTCCCCTATAATATGAAAGTTTGAACGAGCATTTAAATCCTTTTAAGATAGATTTAAATGAAAAATAAAGAGTTGGGAACCTTTCCTTGATAAAATAATCGTAAAAAGACTCCGAAATATTTTACATAATATCTGGAGGTGAAAGATAATCTCCGAATAATATAAATCATTTTAAAAAATAATTTAAAAGAATTAAATAAATATTCCAAGAATATTTATTAACTCAATAATAATTACGGAATATTATTAAATCATAATATTGCTCGTAAGTAATCCTCGAATGAATATATGGAATTATTTACTAAATAAATCCCTCCTTAAATGAATATTCGAAATAATATTCATTAAATAAATAAACTCCAATAAATATTTAAAATAATATTCAATAAATAAGTCAAACCTTAAATGAATATTTGAAAATAATATTAATTTAATAAATAATCTTCTAAATGAATATCCAAATAATATTCATTTAGTAATCAAAACTTTAAAGGAATATTCGAAATAATATCCCTTAAGTAAATATAACTTCCAATGTATATTTTAAAATAATATTCATCAAGTACATAAAAACTTAAATGAATATTCGAAAGTAATATTCATTTAATAAATAAAATTCCAATGAATATCAAAATAATATTCATTAAATAATCAACTCTAAGTGAATATTCGAAACTAACATTCATTTAATATCTCTCAACTGAGATAATACTCGAGTAACATTCCTCGAAAGATTTCCAAGTAATTGATACTTTATAGAAATATAAATAATGTTTAATAATAACATTCCTCAAGATAAATAGTAATCTATCGTTGGAATCCCTCCGGGTTTCCACGACTATCTATATCTCAAAATACCGACTCCCGATCTATATTTAAGAATGAATATCATATGCCCTTCGCTAGGGGTCTTACCAAAACTATAACGCCTTAGAAATCTTTGTAATATTTATAATTATTTATTTAATATTAAATGTGAATTATGTGATGTAATTATTTTTGAGGAAGTGAAATATGTATGATATTTTATTTTTGAGTTTATTTGATGATTTATATGTGTCAGATAAGTCTACATATTTTTTATTTTTAATTTGGGGATTAAATTCTATTTCAATCATGTATTATTTATATTCTGAGAATTTTATAAAATTATCGGGATTAGTATAAATCACGAAATCTTTTGCATTATTAATTTTATTAGTTTATTTGAGTTTTAAAGATATTAGATGGATTTATTTTGATTTTTAAGGATTTTAAAATGATTTTTATGATTTGATTTGTGTTTGATTGATTTAATTTTTTTTTTTTTTAAAATTCATATTTAATCCGTTTTTATCCTAAAAATATTTTAAAAATACGGGGAGATAGATAATTTTATTTTCTACATTTTAAAAATAATATTGAGATTTTACTTAAACTTATTCATTTATTTTGTAATTTGCAAAGTGGGATTAAAGTGTGTTTATTTAGAAAATCCTTATAAAAATTCTTAAACTACCTTTGTATTTCCTTTTAATCTATTAAAATTTCTAAAAGCCTTAAACAGTTTTTCCCCAAATCAGATAACATCACTCTCTCTCGTTCATTCTAGTCTCTCGGTTCTTCCCGAGACCTCTCTCCCCTCCCTTCTTCCGCTCGAAATTTCAGCGGTTTCGTTTTCTTTCCTCCTGTTAAATTCCACTCCGTGACTGTGTTAATTGGTGATTGTGGGTAAGCCATGTCTCCTCTATTCTCCCATTTGCTTCCTCTATCGCTGTTTGTGCGTGTGTACGGGCGAGACTACGTGCGTAGTGTGTGTGCCTGTATGGCACTGTGTGTGTCGAATTATGAGTGTGTGGTTGGCTTAGTGTGCTGGTGACCTCAATCACAATACATCCCTCTCCCCTATTTCGTTATCAGCTATCTGTGTTATGCGATGGGTGTGTGTGTATATGTGAGCTCGTATGTATGTGTGTGTGCGTGGTGAAGGTGTGCGTGGTGTGTGGGTATAATTTTTGTGGTGTAGGTATATATATGATGGTGTCTCTAAGTCAGTTGGGTCCTTTACTTTTGTGATGTATACAAGGATAGTTGTGGTTTTCCTGTGATGTTTCGAAAATCCTGTTGTTACAATTTCGTACCTTGTTAATTATTCTGTGATGATATAATAATATAATCGAATGATTTTCGGGTGGTTCTGAGCTGATTATATTTGAAACTTTGCTGAATTGGTACCAAAATTGTTACTTGCTTGTATAAATTTTAATTGTAGTTTTGTATTTGTAAGCTGAGTTATATATCGGATTTGCATAATTTATTTAATGAATTGTGATGGTTCAAATCGGTTGGTAATTGATATAGAATTTCAGTTGTAATTGTAATGTGAATATTATTGGTTGGTTATGTCGGTTATGTTCCGACTGGCAGTCATCCGTATAGAGGGGATGCCGTCAAAATTTTCTAAAAATGCTAGATTTATTTTCTCGAGTATATGTATATATGTATGTACTATTAGTACGAAGTGGTATTGGATTACATTTTGTTTACGTGATTAATTGTTAAATGTTTGTCAGGTCTAATTATATATATTTATTTATTTATTTATGTCAGTAGTCAGAGATTAATGTTATATGATTTAAGTAAATAAATTTAGGCTATTATCGTAAGGGTAGATTAAGATTAGACATTCAAATGATGAACGTCGATTATTGAATAGAATGCTGAAGTAGTGTTTTTTATATGTGTAGGTTCGAAGGACGTAGACATAAAGGATAAAGGAAAGGCAAAGGCTGAGGGTTTTTGAACTAGGTGACTAGCATGGAAATATTTGGTTAAGGCAAGTAACTCGAACCATGTATCGAAGTTCAGTTTTTTTTTCAATTATCCATGAATCGTTGTTTAAATTCGTATAACTTATTGTTGTTTCTTTCAAGTTGATTGTCGAACCTCTTGTACTATACTGTTAAATCATATTAACTATTGCTTAATCCTTAATACCTTCTTGTTTACCCTTATAGACTGCTGTTTAAACTATTGTACTTCCTTGCTTATTTTAAATTCTCGTTGAACTGCAAACCTTGTTTTATGACATACCTTTTGTACTAGCTTGAACCCTATTTCATATCTATTTCCTTAATCCACACTAGCCTAATTATACCTTGCAACCCTTGAATTAAATTATAAATCCCTAACCCTTGTTATGTTCTTAATTAATCAATGACCCTTATTGCTTATATTCCTATTTTCCCCTTAGCCATACCATATTCGATATCACCTTGTATTATGCCACTAAAATGACAAGAGTTTGATAAACCTTTATTTTTTTAAATACTTGTGAATCACACTTGAACCCTACCTTGCGAACCTTATACAATTAAATTGGATTGCTTACTTGACTTTCAGTCACTTATTCTTGAAATTAAATAGAATAACCCCCTGCTCTGAATTATTGCATAAGAATTCCATTCATCGAAAACTTGTTTTACTTTATGGACATTTATTTAATTATTTTAAATTAGCGTAAGAGGCTAGGGTGGTCCTAGTCCAGCTCTTTAATTTGGCGTAAGAGGCTAGGGTGGTCCTAGTCCAGCAATAGAGGCCAATGTGTTGCCTAATTGGGAACCCAATTTTCAAAGTCCAGAGGGACCTAGTGTCCGGTATGGGGACATTACGTGGCTGATCACCCGTATTGTCCGATTTTAATAAAATGCTTAATTTAATTAAAATGTTTTAAAGGTGGGAAATTTGATATAAAAAGAGAAATCCATTTTTCTCTCTCTCCCTATTTTTGGAATGAATTACAAATTGCCAAACTTTGGAAAAAACTCAGAGAATGATTCTTATATCGTTGTACCCGTACTCTTGTTGTTGATTTTTATTTTGGCATCTATATTGTTACTTGCTGAGCATTTGGCTCACTTATTGTTGTTTATAACCCTTTTTCAGTTAAGGAAGAAAAAGATACGACGTAGGAGCTGTATCAGGAGAAGAACTTGTTGTGGGCTGTAGACAGACTAGTTTGGCTCTAAAACAAGGTTGGACTTTTGGGTATCAGTAGAAAATTGTGTAATAGTTATAGTTGGTTGTATTTATATTTGTGGAGTGTATGTATCTTTTAATTAAGGATTTAGTATTGTAATGTAATAACTTAGTTAGTAGTTGCTTGTTTCATACCACTACCTGTGAGAGATCCGGGTTAGTAGTGGGGTGTTGTATTATGATTTAATGTCTGGTTAGCAGCTTGTATGTATTTAATTTTGGTTGTGTGCCCCGATCTTGTTTTATGATCGGGAGGGCATAGTAGTATGGTTCACCTGATCGGTTAGGACAGGTTGAACAGGTGTTATGTTTCTTAAGTACTTGGAATTGCAGTTATTTTCTTTTATGAATTTGGTTGGTTCAAAATACAGGTGGATAGACCATATTACGAATACTTCATGCCGAAATTTTTTAAAAATTCCCCTGTATCAAATTCTATTTTATTTAATTAAATCCAATAATTTATTATAAAAGTATATTTTTAGTATTGGGAAGTCGGGGCGTTACAGGTTGGTATCAGAGCTGTCAGGTTTTGGTCACTGAAACAAGCCAGGAATAGGTATAGGATAGGTGTAGGATAGGATTTGAACCATTATAGGCATAGGATAGGAGCGATAGGTGTAGGTTATCATAAAGATAGTAGGTAGTAGGGTTAGGATATTATTTTATCGCTTTAATAATTTCTTTACTCGCTATATCGTTATCGCAGATGGTGGATGATTGAGATGATCTTCAGTATTTATGTTGTGGTAGGATGGTTAACAGTGTACCTTGAACTCTGAAACTGTTGTGTTATATTAACTTTGTTGGTACCATGACCTTTATTTTCTTGTTATCTGCACATCTTTTATTACATTTCTGAGTTGCCTAAATATCTCTTGTTAGCATTACTTGTTCAAGATAATACCTATGCTTCCTTGGTTCTTTACCCCGTTATAATTCTTGTGAACATAGGTAACTCAAATCCAGGATTAGAAAAACCTTATTTTGTATATATTAGCCTGTTGCTTAATAAGTTTCTTGCTTTCTTATCAGAATCATGCCTCCAAAGAAGAAAACACCTGCTACAAATTCTGAAAACCAGAACACTGGCAATCAAAATCCAGTTGACCCAACTATGACTCAAATTCTCCAACTTCTTCAACAACAGACAGCCGCACTAGCTCAGCAACGACCCACCCAACCAATTGTGACCTTTAAAGCTTTTCAAGCTGTACACCCTCCAGAGTTCAAAGGTACTGTCAACCCTATAGAAGCTAGGGCTTGGCTTAATGAAATGGAAAAAGCTTTTGCTTTGGTAAGGGTAGGAGAAGATCAGAAGACGGAATATGCTAGTTACTTCTTGAAAGCTGAAGCAAATTATTGGTGGGAGTCAACAAAATTGTTGCAAGGTGATGGAGTGATCACATGGCAGAGATTCACCGAGTTATTTCTCGAGAAGTATCTTCCAAGGTATATGCAAGATCAGTTGGAGATTCAGTTTTTGGAATTAAAACAAGAAAACATGAGCGTGGCAGAATACGAGGCAAAATTCACAGAGTTAGCAAGGTTTGTTCCTGAGTATGTCAATACTGAGGCAAAGAAAGCTAAAAGATTTCAACAGGGTCTAAAGCCATGGATACGTAGTAAGGTGGCGGTGTTTCAGTTAGAGAACTATGCAATGGTAGTGGAGAAGGCTATGATTGTTGAAGGTGAAAGTGAATTGTATCAGAAAGAGAAAGCAGGAAAGAAAAGGAAGATAGAAAGTACTGAGGGAAGTCAGAACCCAAAAGGCAATAATAATAATAACAAGTTCAAGCCAAGGAATGAGGGTCGGTTTGACAGGAACCGAGGTTTTCAGAAACCGAAGAATGGAAACGGTGGTCAAGGTAAACGTCTTCAGAATACCAATCAGCAGCTTGCAATCAGACCAGCCTTACCTGAATGTACAACTTGTGGGAAGAAGCACTCGGGAGTTTGCCACAGACTAAGTATTACTTGTTTTAAATGCAACAAGAAGGGACATTACGCGGGAGAGTGCCCGACTTCAAAATCAGGGATAACATACTACAACTGCGGGAAAGTTGGTCATATTGCTAAGGATTGCAAGGAGGCAGTTCAGTCAGGAAATGTTTTAAGGATAGCCGGACCCCCAGCGGCAAATGCCCTGAGGATAACTGGACCTCCATCTCAGACCCAGACGTCTCAACCTTGAACCAGAACCTTTAACATGACTATGCAGGATGCTGTTCAAGAAATGGATGTTGTTGCAGGTACGCTTCCTGTGAATTCAATAGAGGCTAAAGTTTTAATTGACTCTGGAGCTACTATGTCTTTCATTTCCAACAAGTTTGTTAGTAAATTGCAATGTGAAATTCGACCTTTAAAGCAAGCTTTAGTGATAGAGGTGGCAAACCAAGATAAAGTCCCTGTCAATCAAGTGTGTCCTCAGTGTAATATAGAGATAGGTGGTTACCTTTTCTATGCCAATTTGATACCCTTCGAGATGGGAGAATTCGATGTAATTTTAGGAATGGACTGGTTGGCTGATTATGATGCACAGATTGAGTGTAGAAAGAAACAGGTGAGATTAAAGGCGGAGGATGATAAGGAAGTGATATTTCAAGGACAAAGGCAGGTGAAGAAATTTCTGAGTATTATGCAAGCCAAGAGGTTACTTAGACAAGGTTGTGAAGCGTATTTAGCACACGTGAATGATGTAGAGAAGCATGCACCGAAGATAGAAGATATACCAATTGTTAACGAGTTCCCCGACGTTTTTCCAGAAGAATTACCCGGTTTCCCTCCAGATCGAGAAGTGGAGTTTGCTATAGACCTAGTACCTGGAGCAGAACCCGTGTCCAAAGCACCATATAGGATGGCACCGGTGGAGATGAAAGAGTTAGCAACACAATTACAAGAACTTTTAGATAAGGGAGTCATAAGACCAAGTGTATCACCGTGGGGAGCTCCTGTGCTGTTTGTCAAGAAAAAGGATGGTAGTATGAGATTGTGTATCGATTATCGAGAACTCAACAAGCTGACCATCAAGAATAGATATCCCTTACCTAGAATCGATGATTTGTTTGATCAACTTAAGGGAGCAGCTTATTTCTCGAAGATTGATTTAAGATCGGGCTATCATCAATTAAAGATCAAACCTGAAGACATTCCGAAGACGGCATTTCGCACAAGGTATGGACATTACGAATTCTTAGTGATGCCATTTGGATTAACCAATGCTCCAGCAGCATTTATGGATCTAATGAATTGAGCTTTAGGAAGCATCTGGATAAATTTGTGATAGTTTTCATTGATGATATCTTGATATATTCCAAGACCCGGGAAGAACATGCAGAACATTTAAGGATTGCGTTAGAAATATTGAGAGCAGAGAAGTTATATGCCAAGTTTTCAAAATGTGAGTTTTGGTTGGAAGAGGTGCAGTTTCTAGGTCATATAATCAGTAGTGAAGGAATTAGAGTTGACCCCGCAAAAATAGAAGCTGTGGTGAATTGGAGTAGACCGAGAACACCCACCGAAGTGAGAAGTTTCTTGGGATTGGCTGGTTATTATAGGAGGTTTGTTCAAGATTTTTCTAAGATCGCCTCACCATTGACCAGGTTGACTAGGAAAAATGAGAAGTTCATATGGAATGAGAAGTGTGAAGAGAGTTTCCAGGAATTAAAGAAAAGATTAGTAACAGCACCAGTGTTAGTCTTACCAGACAGTCAAGGAAACTTTGTGATCTACAGTGATGCTTCATACAAGGGATTAGGGTGTGTATTAATGCAGCATGGAAAGGTGATTGCTTATGCTTCTCGACAATTAAAGCCTCATGAGCAGAAGTACCCGACTCACGATTTGGAGTTAGCAGCAATTGTATTCGCACTAAAGATTTGGAGACACTATCTATATGGTGAAAAATGTGAGATTTACACGGACCATAAAAGTTTGAAGTATATCTTCACTCAACGAGAGCTTAACATGAGACAAAGGCGATGGTTAGAGTTGATTAAGGATTATGACTGCACAATTAATTATCAACCAGGGAGAGCGAATGTAGTGGCTGACGCATTAAGTAGAAAGGAGAGACTGAACATGTTTACCATCTCAAAGGAATTGTTCAAGGAGTTTGAAAAGTTGAGATTAGAAGTCCAGACCTCGGAGCCTACCAGTGGTAAGTGTTATACCATGACCTTTCAACCCGAGTTACTTGAAAAGATACGAAGATGTCAGGAGGAAATCATGAATCAAGATATGAACACATTGACAGGTGAAGAGATTTGCACTCAGAAGGATGATAAGGGTATCTTAAGATTTTCTTCGAGGATTTGGATTCCCAATGTGCCAGAATTAAAGAATGAGATTTTGCGGGATGCTCACAGTTCAAGATATTCAATTCATCCGGGGAGTACGAAGATGTACCAAGACCTGAAGGAACATTTCTGGTGGCCTGATATGAAAAGAGAGATTGCAGAGTGGGTTAGTAGGTGTTACACATGTCAAAGAGTCAAAGCCGAACATCAAAGGCCCAGTGGACTACTACAGCCGTTAGATATTCCTGAGTGGAAATGGGAGCATCTGGCTATGGATTTCGTGGTTGGATTACCAAGAACGAAAGCCAATCATGATGCGATTTGGGTAATCATAGACCGTTTGACTAAATCTGCCCATTTCCTTCCAATCAACGAAAGATTTTCACTAGATAAGTTGGTACAGCTGTATTTGAAGGAAGTGGTTATGCGTCACGGGGTGCCAGTAACTATTGTATCTGATCGAGACCCACGTTTCAACTCCAGATTTTGGAAACAGTTTCAAGAATGCTTGGGAACTGAGCTTAAGATGAGTACAGCCTATCATCCGCAGACGGACGGACAGAGTGAACGAACCATTCAAACTATTGAAGATATGCTACGAACGTGTGCATTGGATTTTAAAGTAAGTTGGGACGAGCACCTACCTTTGGTAGAATTCTCTTACAACAACAGCTATCATGCGAGTATTGGGATGCCGCCATACGAAGCTTTATATGGAAGGAAATGTAGATCTCCTGTATATTGGGATGAGGTTGGCGAGCGTAAGATGTTGGGATCGGAACTAGTACAACAAACGAAGGAAAAGATCGAAATCATTCAGAAAAGGCTAATTGCTGCTCAGAACAGACAAAGGAAGTATGTTGATCAAGCCAGGAAAGATATGAATTTTGAAGAAGGAGAGAAAGTGTTGTTGAAAGTGTCACCTTGGAAAGGAGTTACGAGGTTTGGCAAGAAAGGAAAGCTCAGTACGAGATACGTAGGACCTTTTGAGATCTTAAGACGGGTTGGAAAAGTCGCGTATGAGTTAGCCCTACCGCCACATATGAGCCATATTCACAATGTCTTCCATGTGTCAATGCTCAAGAAATACCATCCAGATTTGAGTCATGTGATTGAGTACGAGCCTATTGAGTTACAGCCGGATCTGTCTTATATAGAACAGCCCGTAGCAATCCAGGATAGAATGGATAAGAGATTGAGAAATAAGACAGTTAAGTTGGTAAAGGTTCTGTGGAGGAATCCTAGAGTTGAAGAGTCAACTTGGGAGCTTGAGAGCGAGATGCTCGAGAATTATCCTCATCTGTTTACTTAGGTGAGATTCTGGGGACAGAATCCCGTTAAGGGGGGAAGGATATAACGCCTTAGAAATCTTTGTAATATTTATAATTATTTATTTAATATTAAATGTGAATTATGTGATGTAATTATTTTTGAGGAAGTGAAATATGTATGATATTTTATTTTTGAGTTTATTTGATGATTTATATGTGTCAGATAAGTCTACATATTTTTTATTTTTAATTTGGGGATTAAATTCTATTTCAATCATGTATTATTTATATTCTGAGAATTTTATAAAATTATCGGGATTAGTATAAATCACGAAATCTTTTGCATTATTAATTTTATTAGTTTATTTGAGTTTTAAAGATATTAGATGGATTTATTTTGATTTTTAAGGATTTTAAAATGATTTTTATGATTTGATTTGTGTTTGATTGATTTAATTTTTTATTTTTTTTTTTAAAATTCATATTTAATCCGTTTTTATCCTAAAAATATTTTAAAAATATGGGGAGATAGATAATTTTATTTTCTACATTTTAAAAATAATATTGAGATTTTACTTAAACTTATTCATTTATTTTGTAATTTGCAAAGTGGGATTAAAGTGTGTTTATTTAGAAAATCCTTATAAAAATTCTTAAACTACCTTTGTATTTCCTTTTAATCTATTAAAATTTCTAAAAGCCTTAAACAGTTTTTCCCCAAATCAGATAACATCACTCTCTCTCGTTCATTCTAGTCTCTCGGTTCTTCCCGAGACCTCTCTCCCCTCCCTTCTTCCGCTCGAAATTTCAGCGGTTTCGTTTTCTTTCCTCCTGTTAAATTCCACTCCGTGACTGTGTTAATTGGTGATTGTGGGTAAGCCATGTCTCCTCTATTCTCCCATTTGCTTCCTCTATCGCTGTTTGTGCGTGTGTACGGGCGAGACTACGTGCGTAGTGTGTGTGCCTGTATGGCACTGTGTGTGTCGAATTATGAGTGTGTAGTTGGCTTAGTGTGCTGGTGACCTCAATCACAATACATCCCTCTCCCCTATTTCGTTATTAGCTATCTGTGTTATGCGATGGGTGTGTGTGTATATGTGAGCTCGTATGTATGTGTGTGTGCGTGGTGAAGGTGTGCGTGGTGTGTGGGTATAATTTTTGTGGTGTAGGTATATATATGATGGTGTCTCTAAGTCAGTTGGGTCCTTTACTTTTGTGATGTATACAAGGATAGTTGTGGTTTTCCTGTGATGTTTCGAAAATCCTGTTGTTACAATTTCGTACCTTGTTAATTATTCTGTGATGATATAATAATATAATCGAATGATTTTCGGGTGGTTCTGAGCTGATTATATTTGAAACTTTGCTGAATTGGTACCAAAATTGTTACTTGCTTGTATAAATTTTAATTGTAGTTTTGTATTTGTAAGCTGAGTTATATATCGGATTTGCATAATTTATTTAATGAATTGTGATGGTTCAAATCGGTTGGTAATTGATATAGAATTTCAGTTGTAATTGTAATGTGAATATTATTGGTTGGTTATGTCGGTTATGTTCCGACTGGCAGTCATCCGTATAGAGGGGATGCCGTCAAAATTTTCTAAAAATGCTAGATTTATTTTCTCGAGTATATGTATATATGTACGTACTATTAGTACGAAGTGGTATTGGATTACATTTTGTTTACGTGATTAATTGTTAAATGTTTGTCAGGTCTAATTATATATATTTATTTATTTATTTATGTCAGTAGTCAGAGATTAATGTTATATGATTTAAGTAAATAAATTTAGGCTATTATCGTAAGGGTAGATTAAGATTAGACATTCAAATGATGAACGTCGATTATTGAATAGAATGCTGAAGTAGTGTTTTTTATATGTGTAGGTTCGAAGGACGTAGACATAAAGGATAAAGGAAAGGCAAAGGCTGAGGGTTTTTGAACTAGGTGACTAGCATGGAAATATTTGGTTAAGGCAAGTAACTCGAACCATGTATCGAAGTTCAGTTTTTTTTTCAATTATCCATGAATCGTTGTTTAAATTCGTATAAATTATTGTTGTTTCTTTCAAGTTGATTGTCGAACCTCTTGTACTATACTGTTAAATCATATTAACTATTGCTTAATCCTTAATACCTTCTTGTTTACCCTTATAGACTGCTGTTTAAACTATTGTACTTCCTTGCTTATTTTAAATTCTCGTTGAACTGCAAACCTTGTTTTATGACATACCTTTTGTACTAGCTTGAACCCTATTTCATATCTATTTCCTTAATCCACACTAGCCTAATTATACCTTGCAACCCTTGAATTAAATTATAAATCCCTAACCCTTGTTATGTTCTTAATTAATCAATGACCCTTATTGCTTATATTCCTATTTTCCCCTTAGCCATACCATATTCGATATCACCTTGTATTATGCCACTAAAATGACAAGAGTTTGATAAACCTTTATTTTTTTAAATACTTGTGAATCACACTTGAACCCTACCTTGCGAACCTTATACAATTAAATTGGATTGCTTACTTGACTTTCAGTCACTTATTCTTGAAATTAAATAGAATAACCCCCTGCTCTGAATTATTGCATAAGAATTCCATTCATCGAAAACTTGTTTTACTTTATGGACATTTAATTAATTATTTTAAATTAGCGTAAGAGGCTAGGGTGGTCCTAGTCCAGCTCTTTAATTTGGCGTAAGAGGCTAGGGTGGTCCTAGTCCAGCAATAGAGGCCAATGTGTTGCCTAATTGGGAACCCAATTTTCAAAGTCCAGAGGGACCTAGTGTCCGGTATGGGGACATTACGTGGCTGATCACCCGTATTGTCCGATTTTAATAAAATGCTTAATTTAATTAAAATGTTTTAAAGGTGGGAAATTTGATATAAAAAGAGAAATCCATTTTTCTCTCTCTCCCTATTTTTGGAATGAATTACAAATTGCCAAACTTTGGAAAAAACTCAGAGAATGATTCTTATATCGTTGTACCCGTACTCTTGTTGTTGATTTTTATTTTGGCATCTATATTGTTACTTGCTGAGCATTTGGCTCACTTATTGTTGTTTATAACCCTTTTTCAGTTAAGGAAGAAAAAGATACGACGTAGGAGCTGTATCAGGAGAAGAACTTGTTGTGGGCTGTAGACAGACTAGTTTGGCTCTAAAACAAGGTTGGACTTTTGGGTATCAGTAGAAAATTGTGTAATAGTTATAGTTGGTTGTATTTATATTTGTGGAGTGTATGTATCTTTTAATTAAGGATTTAGTATTGTAATGTAATAACTTAGTTAGTAGTTGCTTGTTTCATACCACTACCTGTGAGAGATCCGGGTTAGTAGTGGGGTGTTGTATTATGATTTAATGTCTGGTTAGCAGCTTGTATGTATTTAATTTTGGTTGTGTGCCCCGATCTTGTTTTATGATCGGGAGGGCATAGTAGTATGGTTCACCTGATCGGTTAGGACAGGTTGAACAGGTGTTATGTTTCTTAAGTACTTGGAATTGCAGTTATTTTCTTTTATGAATTTGGTTGGTTCAAAATACAGGTGGATAGACCATATTACGAATACTTCATGCCGAATTTTTTTAAAAATTCCCCTGTATCAAATTCTATTTTATTTAATTAAATCCAATAATTTATTATAAAAGTATATTTTTAGTATTGGGAAGTCGGGGCGTTACAAAAACAATCCGGCTTATGACTAATAATACGTATCTAGTCTATAAGCCAATATCAATTCAGGGAACAGGTATCATAATATAATTTGACAATAGGCATGCATGCTATGGCATATGTAAAATGGCAATCACATATATATATTATCACAACAACAGGTTCAAAGTTTTGAACACTTGCCTGGTAATCGGGTGTGGGTGGAGATAGCGTGTCCTAGGTCTGCTCGATGATCTATAAACAATCGGAACATTCGAGATTAACCACTTAACACCTTTTAAAAGTCTAAGTATAACTTCACTTAAATCGAAACACGTTTTCGAATTATCTCTTTATACACCTTTTAGTGTAACTCTTTTTATTACCGATACGATCCGACATTTGTTCGTTATTATGACATGTCATCATACCCACACTCGGTATATACTTAAGTCGTATAAGCTCTAAAGTTGATCGATTATGAACCGAGATTATACCTCGAGTTTTATCGTTCGTTTTCTAAGTGTTTTACCAAAGTTATAACCAAGCGGGTTTTTAGGGGTTCGCTCACGTTTAACTTCGATTCAAACATTTTTATAAAATCGGAAAACGATCCGTTTGATATGTGGTTTTCTTTCATACCTTCCTTATGACCCCTAGTATTTATTTACCAAGATTCGCCACTGAGTAACATGCTTTACGAGGGTTCAATTGAAGTTACGAACTTTTACTTACGGTTCCGAACCAATTTTAGTAATTTGACCATAACCCCTAAACCGTAAGTCGGAATGTTTCGATTCTTTCGCCAAAATGATCTATTACTAGAGATCTACGAGGACAAGTCATGTTCATAACCAGTTAGGGCAATTAACCCTACTGTGATGCATAAATTCTTTAAGGTTATCGAAAATCGGGTATTACGACGGCTATAATTCGGACGTTCCAAAAATCATAATCACCCAACCAAGCCACACCAGGCATAAATACAATTTATAAACATTATTCTCATCTCAAAAAACCCTAGAACCACTTATCTTAACCTCAAAATCATCATGCTTCTAATATCACATAACTAACTACATAATCATGCTTATAATCACCACTATAATCATACAAAGCTAAAACCATCAAAAACATATATAAATCTCAAATCAAATGCTAGGGTTTCAAGAGGTCTACCTTCCTTGGAGTATGTTCTAGCCTCACTAAGCTTTTTATGATCCTTGAGTGGCCTTAAGCTAGCTAAATCAACCATAAAAATCAAAGAAAACAAGATTAGTTCTTGAAGAACACTATTCATCACTCAACTTGTAAAAATCATAAAAAATCGAAAAACAAGAGTTTAGCTCTCAAATTTTTACCACATCTTGGGTTCTTCATAAGATTTGTTTTGAGCTATAGATCATGAAATTTGAAGCTTGGAAGCTATGGTTTTGAACCCATTTTTCCTACTGGACAGAAACTGGTCAGATTTGGTTTCCCAACTTTGAGCATGGATTTGACTAGGCTATACTACTTAGATTTTAATGAAATTTTGAAAGAACTTGCCCATGGAGTGGAGAAGCTATGGTTAAAATTTGGTGATTTTAGACTCTTTAGATTGGGAGATATGAATTTTTATTTAGCTTTTGTTTCTGCTGGGCAGTTTAGAGAAAATGAGAGAAATGGAGTTGTTTGGCTTGATTTTGATCTCATCCTTGCATTATTGTGTAGTCTTGGATAATATCAAGCTAAATTTACTTTAATAAAGTGATTTGCTCATGCATGATGTAATTCAAGTGGACAAATGTCATGTTTTAGTGGTTTGATGATAAGATTAAGCTAAGTACTTAGTTTGCTTTCTAATTGTCCAAGTTCCTTTGGTAACCAACTTAGTTACTTGATCCTATCCACTTGCACATGATTGTCTCTTGGCTCTCTGCTTGTTTCTTTGTCCGGTTATTGCTCAATTCATTGATCGTTCGAACGAATATCTCAATCGTTTTTAGTTAGGGTTTTACCGGAAACCTTCTTAACATTTATACTACCATTCTCCATCATTCTTAATAATTCTCGAATCCATTTTCTTTAAATCCTTTTAATAATCTCTTAGGTCTTTCAGCGTCCAGGGAACTCTCGGAGAAAATAAGAGTGCGGTTTTTCAGAATCCGACAGCTTTTACATACACTTATTTTCCCCCTGGATCACTAATACGAACTCGGAAATCCGTTCCGAATACTTCTATATAGTGTCATCTCATAATATTCTCATTTTCACCAAAAACACTATTCATTCTATATTCTTCTTTTATTCTCTATATTTATGACAATGTCTTTGTTCTTTCTCAGGCATTCCTTAACCCTTTCACGGAACCACTGGACTAATCGTTATCGATCTGGATGACATGTGAATATTCTCCTACTTGGAATTGCCATATCTTATTCCCCTATGAGATAGATTATTCTTACCTAAGTTGTCAACCATTAGCATTCTTCATGACATATAAGTATTTGAATCCACATCCATTCCATTCATTCATTAGAGCTGGTGACCTTGTTGTCGGAATCATTGTTCCTCATTTTATCAATACTTAATAAAAAGTTTTAATTCTACCAAAAATTTGGGTTCCTACATGCTAAGTGTCAGTCAACTGTGTGACAAAGGCCAGAATGTCTTGTTCACATCTGAAGCTTGTGTCATTTTCAAGAAAAATGACAACAAGGTAGTGTTGACAGGAGATAGAAGAGGAAATGTGTACATTGCTGACTTCAATTCAACAAATGCAAACATGACTACATGTCTTCTCAGCAAGGCAAGTGTAGATGAAGGTTGGCTTTGGCATAAAAGACTATCACACTTGAGTTTTAAAGCAATGAATGAGTTGGTAAAGAAGGATTTTGTTAGAGGTATTCCAAAATTGGATTACTCCAAGGATGGATTGTGTGATGCATGCCAGAAAGGGAAGCAGAAGAAGATGAACATGAAAACTGTCTGATGCTGACTGGAAGAAGATGAACATGAAAACTATCAGTCTCATTCATTGATGGATTGATAATTCGGAGTATCATCATGTCTGATGTCTCTGAAGAAGAAGACGCTTATACGCTTTGGACGACATTAGAGTCTACGTTCCAAGAGAAAAGTTCACAAAATGTAACTTTTCTAGTTCGTTAGCTGGTGAACATGAGGTACTAGGATGGGAACAACATGTAAGAGCATATGAGCGAATTCCAAGGGTTGTTAAATCAACTATCTGCATTGGTATTCTTTCCTCGTGGTATCTGATCTAACTTCACTTCTCTGAACTTTGCAAGCAACTCTTGGGAGTACCTCAAATACAATTCTATCCGTGGACCTCTTGCCTGTAATCCACCACGAATCTGCCAAACTACTAACGTTGAGTCACTGAACACTCTGATATTTTCGACTTTCATCTCTAAAGCTAGCTTGAGACCTGCAATCAACGCCTCATACTCTGCATCGTTAGTGGCTCTAAAAGTAAAAGGCTTAATGACCTTTTAACCCTCAAAGTTTCCACTGATATACCCATCAGCCCTCAATATTTTAAAACGTTCCTTTTAACCTTCGAAGTATCCATAAAGGTCCTAATAACCCTTAAACCGGTACAAAAAATAAAAAATAAAAAAATGGTATAACTCGGATGGGCAAAAGAGACATTTCACAAACCGATACCGAGGGTTAAAAGGTATACTTTATATACTTTGGGGGTTAAAAGGTATACTTTAGATACTTTGGAGGTTAAAAGGTATAACTCGTACAAATGAAGTTATTCTAGAAAAATGTCACAACAATGTCCATCAGGCTTATGAGAAGCTGAAAGAGCTGTATCCCTGGGCTGAGAATGGTTTAATGGAAGATATCATGGAAGCTGTTAACAATGACATTGATAAGGCCTCAGAACTGTTAAAAGAAATGGTTTCTTCTATGAGCCTACGTGATAAAAAGGAAACAGAAGTTACGGATTTCAAATATAATGCTGAGAATTTTTACTCAGAGAACAATACCTTTTGGCTGATATAGATCTGACTTTACGTGAGACCCAAGATCTTGTTAGACTTAGCTATGCGCATCAAAACGGTATTGTATATAAGAATAAAAAATAGACAGATGTTAATGCTGCTTTAGAAGAAGGCCATCCTGATCATTCAACTAGTGAAATGCGTAGTCTGCATAGCTTGTCTAATATTCCTGTTGAGCCTGAATGGGAAGAGGATGATGTTTACTTGATCAATCGGAAAGATGCAGTGAGAACGCGCATTTTTCTTTCATTTTATTGTGTTATCATTTTTAGTCCCCAAGTGATTTCTTAAATTTACATAAAAAATAATTTTATAACTCTACTAACTTATATTTTGTGCGATGCATGTGTTATTTTAATATTTATAATTTATTTTTATTATGAATTCTAGTAATTTTTTAATAATTTATTTCATCAAAATGCATTTTAGAATAAAAAATTATGGAAATGTGTTTAAATTAAAGCATTACATATGTTTTAACTATAATGAATTTATAAAATAGTTTATGTTTTAACTGTAATGAATTTATAAAATAGTTAAGCTAGTTATGATAAATATTAGTAAATGAGTAAACACTAAACAAATTATGTATTATATTTTGGATTTAATAAAATAATAGTAGCAACGAAACCCTAGTATTAATGTGACAATCCACCCAGATTAAATTTCGACTCTTTTTCGAAATTTGAAAATCGGGTCAAGTATTGTTGAAGTATATTGAGTCAAATGCAGTCAAATTTCCTAAAATATTATGATCTATTGGAATACTTAGTAGTAGTATTTTTGCTTATATACTACATTAAAGTTTCTACATTAAAGCTTATATACTTGGTTATTCCTTACTCAATATAAGTCAATCTAATTATATAGTTGCTCGACGTCGCCTTGCGGTGCCGTCTCGCATTTTAAAATATGAAATTTAAAATTATAGTCGGACTAAAAATGAATTATATATAATTAATTTCAATTATTGAGCTATAAATTTATATAAAGAAAAGAAATTATCCCATCATATTTGTTTATCGATATAAAACTCTAAACGATGAGTATTCAATATCTATATTCAATAATCATCTTCATAAATTTTATTAAATATAAGATTTGTATATATTTTATTTAATTCATTGAGTTTTAATTGAAATGTCATCCAATAAGGTGTAGTAAAAATATTATTGCAATTTTGATAATTATTCACTCAATATAAGTTAATATTCTTATGTACTATAACATTATTCGATAGTCGCCATGAAAAAAAGTTATTATTTTAAAGGAAAATCATATCATGAATAAATTAAATTATTGAGAAATAAATTTTTAAAAAATAAATAGAGTACTTCTACCAAGTATAAATATTAAACGGTGAAAATACTACTACTACTACTACTAAGTATAAATATTAAATTTTTGATGACATAACTTATTTCCCTCATGTACTGTACACTTGTATAAACATTTTCTGAGGTATACCTTTTTGCCCCCAAAGTATCTAAAGTATACCTTTTAACCCCCAAAGTATCTAAAGTATACCTTTTAACCCTCGGTATCGGTTTGTGAAATGTCTCTTTTGCCCATCCGAGTTATACCATTTTTTTATTTTTTATTTTTTGTACCGGTTTAAGGGTTATTAGGACCTTTATGGATACTTCGAGGGTTAAAAGGAACGTTTTGAAATATTGAAGGCTGATGGGTATATCAGTGAAAACTTTGAGGGCTAAAAGGCCATTAAGCCAAAGTAAAATGAATTGAACTATGAAGTCTATGTCCTTCTGGGCTAACTAGCTCTATGCCTGCTCCGGCTCCATTGCTGTTAGCAGCTCCATCCACATACAATGTCCACCATGGTGCACAATTATCATCTTCTATCTACTATTTCATCAACTCTCTTGGTTCCTCCTGACCAGTAACCTCCACATGAGGTGGAAACTCAATTAAGAAGTCTGCTAAAGCTTGAGCCTTGATTGCTGTCTTTGGCTTGTATTCTATATTAAACTATCCCAATTCTACAGCCCATTACAACATTCTACCTGAAGTTTATGGCCTGTGCATCACTTGTCTAAGTGGATAGGAAGTCCTCACTTCTATCTTGTGAGCCTGAAAATAAGGTCGTAGCTTCCTAGAAGCTAGAATCAAAGCATAAACCAGCTTCTCCATTCCTGTATACCTTGTTTCAACATCAAGCAATCTCTTACTGACATAGTAGATTGGGCTCTGCTGTCCATCTTCCTCTCAAACTAACACTACAATGATAGAATACTCCAACACAGCTAGGTAAAGTATTAACGTCTCTCCGTCTACTGGCTTAGCTAAAAGTGGAGGGCTTCCCAAATGCTCCTTTAGCTTTCCAAAGGCTATCTCACATTCTTCTGTCCATTCAAACTTGCTTCCTTTCTATATTGCTTTAAAGAACTCTTGGCACTTATCCGTAGACCTCGAAATGAATCTGTTCAACGCTGCAACTCTTCCAGTAAGGGATTGAACCTCTCTCATAGTCCTTGGTGACTTCATATCAATCAGTGCTTTAATCTTGGCCGGATTGGCCTCTATACCTCTGTGATTCACCATGACGCCTACAAATTTCCCTGATTCTACCCCAAACACACACTTCTGAGGGTTCATCTTCATTCTGTACTTTTATAAGACTCCAAACATCTCTTCCAGGTGCTTCTCATGATCAGTAGCTTCCTTAGACTTAACTAGCATATCATCCACATATACCTCCATGGTATTACCAATTTGCTCTTTAAACATCATGTTAACTAGCCGTTGATATGTGGCTCCAGCATTAATCAATCCAAATGGCATGCATACATAGCAATAAAGACCTCTATCCGTAATAAAATAATTATGTTCTTGATCAGGTTCATACATAAGGATTTGATTGTAACCTGAATATGCATCCATGAAGCTGAGCAGGGCGTGTCCAGCTGTTGCATCCACTAGCTGATCAATTCGTGGCAGTGGGAAGCTGTCCTTTGGGCATGCTTTGTTGAGATCTGTGAAGTCCACACAAGTTCTCCATTTTTCATTGGGTTTCTTCACCAAGAAAGGATTCGCTAACCATACAGGATAGAAAGATTCTTTGACCAATCCTGCATCTAAAAACCTATCAACCTCTTCCTTCAATGCTTGAGCTCTCTCTCCACTAACTGGTCTTCGCTTCTGTCTCACACCTTTCTTTTCTGGATCAATATTCAGCTTGTGGCACATGACCCTTGGATCTATTCCTTCCATATCCGCGTGGCACCATGCAAATACATCCAGGTTCTTGCTCAAAAAGGAAATAAGAGATTCCTTCAAGGTTGGTTCAAGTTGAGCTCCAATCTTCAACACTTTCGTACCATCCTTATCATTTATCTTCACATCCAATGTCTCGCTAGCTGGTCCAGCCTTGACCACTATTTCTGGCATTCGAGGATCTAAGTCTATATCCATCTCTGCTACTGAATCTCCTTGAGGTTCCACAATAGTAGGTGGTACATACGTTTCATGCATAACATTCCTTCTCTTAGTTGCTGGCTGACTGTCCTCACTGCTTCCACTATGCTTCATTTTTCGAGATTTTTCATCATCCAATTCTTCTGCCATACACACATCGCCATCCTTGTCCATAGGGGGTGCATTTTCTAACAACAAGTAAGGGGTATCTGGTCCCTGAAAAATTGGGATCTCAGCATGAGATTCCTCTTCTGTGATCTCTTCAATTCTTACTGCTCTGCAGGATGCTGACACAAAACCCTCTAATGGCTGACTTCGTAGATCGACTATTATATCATCTGGATTCTTGCCTGGAAAGTCATCAGGAACCTCATCCATTGGTTCAGGCAGCTTAGCAGCCTTAGAAGCATGTTGAAAAGCTTTAGTGTAGCATTCTCTAGACTCATATTGGCATCCTCGAACTATACCAGTACCACTTGGTGTTGGAAACTTCATAGTCAGATGATAAATCGAGGTAACCACCCTCATCTCCTTTAAGATTGGTCTCCCAAGGATAGCATTATAGTTCATGTTGTCCTCTATAACAATAAATTCTGCTAACTGTGTAATGCAACATGGTTTATCGCCTAAAGTCACTGGTAAATGAATCTTACCTTTGATGGGAACCTGATTGTTGGTGAAGCCATACAAAGTGTCCTTTGTTGGAGTTAGGTCCCTATCCAGAAAATGCATCTTCTTGAAAGCTGAATAGGATAACAAATTCAAAGAGCTTCCATTATGAAAGCTGAAAGCATCCTCTTCTGTAAAAGTGATATCTGCATCTTCACCTTCGAACAACTTGGGAGACCTCTGCGACATATTGCAAACATTAGTCAAAGGATGCTCTTTAGCTTCACGAGTATACCTTTCCATGGCATTTCTGCTATTTCCTCCGATGTGGGGACCTCCAATAATAGTTCGAATACACCCAGCTTTAGGTGGTCCTTCCATCACAACAGGTTCTGGTGCTTTCTGAGTCTTCTCTTCTCTATACCTCTTTCTTTCCTGAGCTACCCATTCAGGTAACTGCCCTTGCCTGATTAGAGTTTCAATTACATCCCTTAGATGGCGACAGTCTGCAGTATTATGCCCATTGTTATCATGAAAATCAGAGTATGGGCGCTCATTCTTATTCCTTGGTGGTCCATTCCTGACAGGTTTTCTGAACCACGGAGACTTCTCATTCACTGTATATATGTGATCAATTGGAGCAACCAGAGGGGTGAAGGTTTCATAAACTGGCCTCTCTCGTCTGTTGTAGGAAGTTGGTGGCGGAACCTGGTTCATAGCAGGTCTAACAGGATTCACAGCTTCAGCTTCCGGCTTCACCTGAGATGTGCGACTAACAACCTTTCTATTGTCTCGGTTATTAGGACTCCTAGGCCTTGTCCTCTTGTTTCCTGACCATCCACCTTACTTCTCAAAATCTGGATCTCTCTTCAAATTAGCCAAAGATTCTTCCACGAGATGAAAAGATTCTCCCTGAGCATAAAAGTCTGCCAACGTTTCAGGTTCCCTCCCTTGCAGTGCTTTCCAGAAATCTGAACCTGTTTTGACTCCAACAATTAAGAAATTCTTCAAAGTTTCCTCAGATGCTTTCCTAACCTTCGGAACCTCCGCATTAAACCTCTTGAAAAATTCTATCGATGTCTCATTAGGTCTTTGTTTGATGTTGGCTAGAGTATTAGTAGGAGGCGCAAATGCAACAGATGCCCTGAATTGAGTAACAAAAAGCTTTCCCATGCTCTCCCAAGAGCCAATAGAATCAGTAGGTAACCTGTTAAACCATTGATGAGCACCACCTTGCAAAGTTGCTGCCAACAACCTACATCTTGTAGCTTCCTTAACTTGATAGACATCCATTTCTGTATCGAAACGACTCAAGTACTCAATTGGATCATTGGTCCCATCGAATTTCAACTCATTCGAGGGCCAGTAAGACCTAGGTAAGGCTGACTTTTGAACCTTTATATTAAAAGGAGAAGCAACCATAGGTTTAGAAGCAAGATATTTTTCATCCTTGAGTTGGGCTAGTATCTTCTTAATATCCTCAACAGTTACTTCTCCAGTAGCTTCTGCCTTTGTCTTTTTACTTGTTCCTTCATCCTCCTGTGACTCTGCAGTACTAGATTCCTCAGTAGTCTTCTCTGAATTTGTTTCATCATCTTCAATTTTCTCAATAGATAACTCCTTGTCTTTCTTCTTTTTCTGCGAGGAACCTCCAGTTTTAACCTTCTTCTTTCCCCTGGACTCTATATGACCATGGGAGTGTCCCTTCTTGGTAGGAGTTTTATTCTTCTCAGGATTCTCTAGTTCATCATCATCATCATCATCATCATCATCATCATCATCATCATCCTGTTTTGGTTCTTCCTCCTCCTCCTCTTCGGATTCCTCTTCGAGTTCAGGTTCTTTTTCCTCAAAATTCAATTGTTTTGGGGTAACCTTCAATTTCTTACCCTTCTTTGTTTTCTTTTTCTTCTTCTTACTTGATGCCTGTTCCAGAGTCGACAATATTTCTCCAATGGATTTTAGGACTTCCAGCACATCTGCTGAGGTAACTTTCTTCACTTGATGAGACTGTTCTCCGTCATTAGGTGTTTTCTCCACAGAATGGGTTGCTTCGCTATCCAAGTCGCCTGCCATCTTTCCACTCTTTAGATGTTAACTCCCCTCCTTTTAGCGTCAATGTTGATGAGTGGATTTCGTAACAACTTTTGTGAGGTTTTCGGTGAGTTGTAAAGGCTAACGATCAACTGTTCAATGGAAGATTTGGGTTGTGTTTGTGGGGGTGAGCTGAGCTCGAGGGTGTCTAAAATAATCTCAGGTGCCTTTAGAGAAAATTAGAGGAGCTGAATTCGTCTTACCCTCAAGGTGCCTACGTATCCTTTATATAGGAATCAAGCTCACGTAGTTCTAATGCGTAGCTGATTCTGCTGGACTAGCTGTATTCGGTTGTCTAGTTCGTGTTGGACTCAGGTTCCTTTAGAGTTTACCACGAACTAGTTTGCTAAATAGAGTAGAACTCGAGTTCGTACCCTACTATAATTCTCTTGTCTATTAGAGGCATCCTAGGATCAACTGCGCCCTAGAAGTACACTCCAATAATAAGTCTATATCTATTCTAGATGGCTTCTAGAACTTTCTGTCGGTTGCTCTTAGGAACCTGGTGCTCAGGAACCTATATCTCAGGAGCCTGTTTCTCTGGAACCTTCTCATCTCGGGACCTGTTACTCAGGAACCTCTTTCTAGGTATCTGTACCTGCACAAATAACAAACTCGTTAGGCTGGATAACTCTTCTGATGTCTTCATATGCTCTTGACTCTCTCTGTGGCTGTTGCTATGCTAATTTGAACTCTTCTAGGAGGAGGAACCTGGTCCTTTGGTAATCTGCTCAGCTTCCTGGCCTTCGGGAACCTCCTGATATTCATGGTTTCTTGGTTATTTCTCTGTCTGATGCTCATTTCTTCATATCTGATCTTCATGGCTCGTACTGGATCTATCTTCTTGCTTGTACGGATTGAACCCCATGGCTTAATGGGCCTAAATGCAGCCCATGGTAATTTTGGGCACAACAATATATATAAAATATTATTACATTGATACCGATAATCACTCCTATTAATCGCAGTTTAATGACTTTACCGAACAATTCCAATATCCGGTTTTTATAACACTATATTTGATACGAAAATAGTTCTCTCTATCATAGCAAAAAGATTTTAACTCATACTGGAATGGTTACGGATGAGACAAAAATTCCATCCAATTGATGCCCGATCCATTTTGATCCAATTAAATTTTATCGAATTCGAAATTTTGGATTTGGATTTATTTTTTAAACGCAAAAGAGTTTGAAATTGAATATTAGACATTCCGATTCGAACCAAACCCAAAATTCAAAACCTGATCCAAATCCTATCCAGACCTGCAATCAGAAAAATATTCAATATCGTGTATATGACATATAAATATACTTTAACAATTTTTCTAAATTTTAATTTGTCCTTTCCTTTTTAATGATAAAAATAGGATTTTAATTATTTTGTTATACTACTGATGACCGACGTGTCCATAACCCAATATCTTGTAATGAATTAAATTGTTATGGACTCCATCTTTCCTAATTTTTGTTCTAATATCTTGCATTTTCAATTTGAAAACTAAAGTTTTAAAGTTTGAGTTTTATTTGTGATTCTTGATAATCAATAATGTTTTTGGTTTATAAAGCCAAACCTTTTGTTTAAACTAATATTCCATAAATTTCAGGTTCAATAAAAATGATGCACAACTAATTTTTTTTTTAGTTTCTTAGGAGTTTTGAAATTTGGGTTTGGATCAACTCGAATCAGTCCAAAATTTGATGGATCAAGTTTGGAATTCGATTTTAAAATTCTACTGAATTTAGATTTGGAATTGGTGAAAAGATCTGAATTTGATTTATAACTTACTTGAGATGCAAGTGTTTTCTAGTATAAAATAGTAATGGTATTTTTGTAAATGTATATAATTTTCTATAATTACAATAACACCCTTGTGTATTTACATGAGAAATTTTTTTAATCTCAGAAAATTTATGTGAGATAGACTCAGGAAAACTAATCTCAATATAATATATTAAAATAAAATTGGCAAAAATATAAAAACAATTTTCATTTTATTCCTTAATCGTGTCATCGTGTATTCGTGTGTTAGGCGCTCTATGAAAATTTTCTAATCTCCCGGTTAATTTTTCCAAAATTTTCAATTTTGCAGTATACGAGCATATATGGCTAATTGGAGAGCTCACCACTTTCATATAGGCCATGTTTGTTTTACGGGATTAGGTGGAGGATAGTATTATAATCATTTAAAATATTTAATCCCGTGTTTGTTTCGTAAAAACATATTTAGGATTAACAAAAGGATAATAGTCCTTTAAAATATTAATTTTTTGTTTGTTTCGTTGAATTAGAAGGGATAGGATTATAATCCCCACTAATACTTGGTTGAAGGAGGTATTACATAATCCCCTCTAACAAGTCATTTTTTAAAGGATTATAATCCCTTCACTATAATCCTATGTCAAACAAACATGGGATTAACAATTTTGAAGGATAATAGTCCAATCCTATGTACTATCCCTCAAAACAAACATAGGATAAAAATTTTAAGAATCATAGTCCAATCCTCCATTTAGTCCTTCTAAACAAACATGATATTGGATAATTTAAAGGATTATAATCCTTGTGATTAAATTGAAAGAATTATAATCCCGCGAAACAAACATGGACTTTGTGTATTAGATATGTATCATTATCTCTCTTTCAGGGTTTTGGATTAGAAAGATGTAAAGCATCCTCAAGCTGGCTATTCTTCATATTAAGAGATGATTAGAGTTTCGCTAAGACTAATGGTCTCTCTCTCTCTCTCTCTCTCTCTCTCTCTCTCTCTCTCTCTCTCCTCTTCCCCTCCCTCCTCTCTATCTTTTTCAATTTCAGTGGTGTAAGTTGTTACTTATTTTGTTGATTTGGTGTAGATGTGTTTGAATGTTAAAAGCTAATTATTTCTGTTGGTTTGCATCTTTTTAATTAGATTTTGTAGATTGAATGAACTAGGTCAGTGAATGATAAGGTGGATAAGTTAGTTTGTGTATTTGTTCTATGCCAGCTTGTGCTAATGCAGAAGCTTGTTGTAAGAGGCCATACAGGTGATTGCTTCAGAGCTTATGAACTTTAATACCCATATGTATTGTCAAATAAAATACAGTAACATTTTTAACACACAGAATGTGTAGAAAATCTACATGAGTATCAAAGGCTTGTGGGGCATATAATTGTGCATGTAATTATGTAAATTGAGCATGCTATAAAAATAAGTCCAAGTTCAATTTTTAGAGTACATGTACATTTTTATAGATATGAAATTGGTATTCAACTTCACTTTTCAAAAATACCCTTTTGTACATTGTGGGTGCAGGGTGCTAGCATATGGTACATAGGTAGATGCATAATAAATTTTGGTATTTATGTTTTATCATGTGAAATTTTACATTGTTTTGTTCAAATCAAAGTTAAGGCTCTTGGGTACATGTTAAGACTTAAAAAGAACCTCTTTTTGATGTGTCATGGTATGGTTTTTTTGCCCTCAACCCATGTTGCGTTTTGCTTAAATCTTGTTATGTTTTGCAGTTCATTAAATATGGAACTGAGCGAGGCATAAAACATTTTTGTGCTCTAGACCTGCTTTGAGCAATAAAGTATTCAGTGGAAAGGCTATAAGAAAATCCAACAGAAACTTATATTGGTATCGAGTTGTACTATCTGATTAAATGAATGCTTCTATTTTTTTTAAGAAGAATGCATATGTTTCATTTTGCAAACTGTTTCCTATAACCTGCACATTATGTTTAGCTATCATTTTCCTGCAATCCATAATTTACTATGTTGTATAGCTTTTATCTAATTCTGTATATTTTTTGCACTATGTGCTCTATTATTTACTATAATTTTTTGTATCCTACAATTTTATATTTATTCAGAAGTTATTATAGCAACCATGTATCTTATTTTCTTTATATATGTAATTGTTATTAGGATCAAATTAAGGCTACGAGGGATCACCATTCTCTTGAAGATTTGTCTGACAAATATCTTGTAGAACATGTACTTGGTGGTTGTTCAATAGCGAGGATGGGGACATCTTTATAATGATACAAATTTCTGATTAACTCATCGAACATTTGGAGCTTTGAATCCTATAAGCGGCACTGGTGCAAAGATGGAACATTGAGGCAGCTAATAAAATTTTCGAATTCGAGATGATTCACGAATTATTGTAATTTATTTTTTTATTATTGTAAACTAACTGTTTGTGATCAATATAATATTGATTTCTTTTACATTTCTAAAAAGTAAATAATAAAGTTTATTTTAAGTTTTTTTAATTCTCGTATGCATCTGAAAGTCATTCAATATCTTTACCTACCATTACGACCATTCCAATTACTAAGTGCCACATAGACAATTTTTAAGATGCCAAGTGGATGGCTGGGGAGCTGCCACATGGACCACTAACAACTACCACGTGCACCATTCAAATGTTGCCACGTGTGTTGTTATGTGACGCTACGTGGATTGTTGTGTCCACGTAGACTAATGACACATAATTCAATGACTTATTAACTATTCCAAATTGTGGGGTCCACTAAATATTTTATCTATTAATAAATAAATGTGTAGGTAAAGACTCTTTCTCCACCATTTTTTACCTACCAATCGCTACCAATTTTGTATTGGTAGGTATAGTGTTTTTCCTACCAATAAAAGATTTTTACCTACTTTTATAATTAGTAGGTAAATGTCAAATTTCTTGTAGTGTCTCTGCAATTATCTTTATCTCTTGAGAACATTACTAACAATTTACTTGTGTAGAGACCGATGATGAGAATTGCTTGAGCTCTGCCCCAAAATAATCATATTTTCTGTGGTTCATTGTCCTTATAATTGATCGAAAATATTGATATTCTAACTCAATTGCTTGTGTGCAGGAAATGAAGTAAAACCTCTAGTCACTTGGTCTATTTCGAGAAGCTTCAAAGTTTCTCAACTTCAATAGATAAATTAGTTGTTGATTACTTTCTGCATATACATTTCATAATTTGTGCAACAGGATAACTCGTTTACACTATGAAATGTTGTATAGTTAAATTTCGCACAATTTGGCTTATAATTGCTTAAATAGTTCATTAACTGTCATGTATCTAAGTTACTACTTTGGTACAATTCAGTTAAGAGATATATTTTGCTTATATGCTCAAATAAATTTTCTGTAGGATCTTTAATTCGAGCTTCTCAAAATTCGAAACATTCTCTTGGATTTATAATTCGAGTACTATGAATTCTTTAAAAGCAAAATCTTTCGAAATGATCTAACTTGGTAAAATCTTGCAGAAATTCTTGAAAGGGCCATAAGAATTCGAATTGTATGCAAAAATTCGAAATCTCTCAACTCAAACCTTTAATTTTGCTAATTAAAATTGTTATATGCATATTGAAATTCTACTCTAACAATCTATATATATTATAATGCCTGGAGATCGGAAATGCATCAGAACAGTTTAAGGTATTTTTCTTGAATTTTCGTTTTTTTGATTTTTTTATTAAAATTCTTTTCTAACATTAAATAGCTATTAATGACAATTTAATTAGTCATTAATTACACCTATTAAAAATATATTAAATTAACTCTATTTAATTTGTTTAAAAATTAACAAACTTTATTTGAATATTATAGTTATTATTTCAATATTAAATACTAAATATATATAGTTATGTTTATTTTTAGGTAAAATGACAAATAACAATTGTTTATATTACGTTATTTTTTATTCCCTATTCAAGATCATTATAATTTCTTTTCAGATGATTATAGGATAGACGACCTTAACTTCTCAAACAATTTTTATTATCAATAATTGTAAAAGTCGTAATAAATTATGGAAGTTCAAGATATTTACTTCATTTCTGGAATTGTATACAAACAATACAGACAGATTTTTAATTTTGCACATGAATAAATTATACATGAATTATGATCAAATCGATTAAATTTAACAAATCCAACCATTTATCGGAAGATAAAATCGATAAACAAGCTAACCTTTGTTTCATTATATTTTGTCGAAATAAATTAATAATCTAATTAGAGATAGATGTGCCTGAGGATGACCTCATGTAGCACTGTGAGATTCAAAGCTTTATAAACATAAATATAAGGGCATTTAAATAAATTAAAGCGAAAAGAATTAATATTTACAACATTGTCACTCAGAATTTGTACTGCAAACACATATAACCTCAGGGAAAGCCCTAAGGCCATCATCAGGAACAATTTTCTCTTCTAATTAAATAAATTTTTACATTATTATTTAATATGTATATTATGATAGGGGTGTCGGCTTTAATAAACGTTGTTAACCTTAACTTTTCAAGCAATCTTTATTATCAATGGTTGTGGAAGTCGTAATAAATTATGGAAGTACATAGATCTTATCTTAATATCTGAAATTTGTATATAAATAATACAGACAAATTTATACTTTTGCACATGAATAAATTACACATGGGTTATGATCAAACTAATTAAATTGAACAAACCCAACCATTTGATCGGAAGATTAAATTGATAAAAAATTTGTACACCCGTTATTTCATTATATTGTGTCAAAATAAATTAATATTCTAATTAAATAAATTTTTACACTATTACTGAACTTGCATATTACGAGAGGGGTGTCAGTTTGAAAAAATGTTATTAAGTTATATTTAATATTTGTAACTTTTGATTGTAAAGACTACGCTCATATTGTAATTTTTATTTTTTTTATATATATGTTTATGATATTTTAAGATTATCAATACTTTAGATATATAATAAGAGTATTTTTCCAACTAATAATTTATATAATTGTTTTTAAATCAATTTTTTTCGGAAATTCATAATAGACCAATTAATTTTTAAAAGTGATAAAAATAAATTTATATATTTTCATTACTTTAAAATAAAAATATATAAACCGCGCGAAGCGCGGATAAATTGACTAGTTTAAATAATTGCAGAATAATTGACCATTAACGATCAATTTGGAATTCCTTTAAAAAGGGCCATATCACTTTCAAGGAAATTGCATGGAAATACAAGATAGTTTTAACTAAATTATATCTATTATTCTTGTATAAATGGGGAGATCTATTTGTATTTATAGGCTAGTCCTATTAAAATTTTAATTAATTAAAACCAGTCCAAATATGTGAAGATTTATGGACGTTTGACTGGTTTCGGAGTGATAAAGAGATTGTTGGTAATTATTTGTAATAATTAGGATTTATCACCTAAATCCCCTTCCTTTGTTCCCTCCCTTAATATTAATTTCACTTTTGGCATTATGTCAAAAAGGGGAAGAGAATATTCTATCGGAATATTAAAAAGAAAAATATTTGTGTGCTATTACTAACGATATTTTTGCGGAAAAGCAAAGACGGATTTGGAAGTTCGTGATAGGTACCGACACTTATCACATGGGGTAAACTCTAATTTACAATTAGAAGGGTCGATTTGAATTTATTTTGAATAATTATGTTCAAAATTTGATTTGAACAATTTAGAAGGATCGATTTGAATCTAGTTTGAATAATTATGTTCGCGAATTTTATTTTAAATTTTTTGATATTCATCAAATTCTTAATAATAAATAATTTTTTGGAATATTCCATTTGGTACCATTGTACAATTGGCTTTTCCATTTGGTACCACTCGAAGTTTTTGACTTCCAAATGGTACCATTGTACAATTGGTTTTTCCATGGAATACCATTCCATCAGCCAAAACGTTAGTATCTGTAATTTCAAATGGTACCATCGTAAGTTAATTAGTGAATGGTACCACATGGAAAATGGTACCAAATGGAAAAGTCATTTGTATAATGGTACCATATGGAATTTCCCTAATTTTTTTATACACAATCTAGTTATTATTGGATGATAAAGAATAAATTTAACATATATATTTTGATCCATATTTTGTACAAAAAATTATATCATTTATAATCGTGATTATGCCAATAATATTTAAATGATAATTATAATTTTTGGCGGATCTATGAGATTCATGTACTTTCGTAATTACGTTTTTAACATCATAACTAATATATCCCATAAACATAATGTTTTTAACATTATAGCTAATATATGATCCCACAAATATTAAAATAAGTAATTCATAAAATTTTCACATGATGAATCGTCTCACAATATAATATGGTATTTATCAATTTATTTTAAAATCATCTTTAAATTAAGTTAATAACGTTAAATAAAAAATAATAATAAACGTTACTCCAAACTCAAAATACTTTGGAAATCAAAGGTTGGTCGCACAACAACATCAGCAGCAGCAGCAGCAACAATAATAATAATAATAATAATAATAATAATAATAATAATAATACCTGCACCTCGTTGCCAGCTTTTTCAGAGTTCCTCTGCTCCATCTTCTTATTATTACATACATACGTACATACAATACAAACACACTCTCTGTCTCTTCTCCTTCTCTCCAGATCATTCCCGGTATTCTTTCCACACATTTCATCTCAAAACTGTACAGTTCTGCCTTCTCCAAAAATACCCGTTTCATCTTTTTTTAAGGTACACTCATTCCTTTCATATTATATGCCTTTTGCTCTGCTCATGTTAAAAAAATAATGGGTTTAACGGTTTAATTTTGTGTATGTTCTATCTTGGGTTTAAGGGTTTTAAATTTGTCTATGTTTTTTCTTTGAAATATATAAATGACATGTACAATGTTATCTCTGTTTTTTTCTATTTTCTTCAACACCATGTAAAGCTTAAGTTTAACAGAGGTACATATATTTCATATGTTGAATGTTAATAGATCAACACACACACACACACACAGCGTTATATATGTGTTTTTTGTATGTGTTTTTGATTTTGTACATGAGTGTGTGTCTATATATTTTGAGATGCTATGAGTCCTTTTTCAAATTTGATTAGATTCCTGAATATTTCATAGTTGGGGTTTTCTTTTGTTTTAAATGTTATTATCAAAAAAATTAAAATGGGTTTTATGACATACTTTTAAGGAGAATATTTAAAAGCTGAAGATATGTAACGTTCCATGTTATCTTCTTGGGTTTAATGCTTGATTTTATCCCATGTTTGTAGGGTTTAAGTTTCAAATTTCTATTTCTTTCTAAACCCATTCATTTACATACTAATTATATAGTAGTACTTATGTTTACTGTCTATTTGTTTTCAGTTTAATTTTAAGCATCAATGGGGAAGCACAATCATGATCAGAACAAAAACCCTAATCAAAACAACAATAATAACCCTAATCAAAACCAGTCCCAGAACCAAAAGTTTAATCCTAGACCACAGTCAAACCCAAATGAGGAATTTGATCTTAGAGAGACTGCGCCACGTCTTGGAGGCGGTAGGTTTCCGGGTAACGACAGGGTTGGGACTGCATTTGATCTTGTTGAGCAAATGCATTATCTGTTTATTAGGGTGGTTAAGGCCAAGGAGCTTCCGAAAAAACAGAATGATCATTTCCCTGACCCTTTTGTTGAGTTGCAGCTTGGTAATTTTAGGGGTACTACCAAACATTTTGAGAATGTGAGTGATCCTGAGTGGAACCAGGTGTTTGCGATTTCGAAAGATCAGATTCAGGCTACGAGTATTGGGTTTTTTGTGAAGGATAAGGATGATAAGAACAACGATCATTTTATTGGGAATGTGTGTTTTGATATTTTTGAGGTTCCGAAAAGGGTCCCACCTGATAGTCCTTTGGCACCGCAGTGGTATAGATTGGAGAATAAAGAGGGAAAAAGGTCTCAAGGAGAGCTGATGTTGGCTGTTTGGATGGGGACACAGGCGGATGAAGCGTTTCCGGAAGCTTGGCCTTTGGATGCTACTGCAGTTAGCGGTGATGGTGTTGCAAATATAAGATCAAAGGTTTATTTATCTCCGAGGCTTTGGTATGTTAGAGTCAATGTGATTGAGGCGCAGAGTTTGCAAATAAGTGATAGAAATTTCAGGCAACTGGAGCTTTTTGTGAAGGTTGAGTTGGGAAAAGTGGTATTAAGGACTAAAAGTTCTTCTAGCAGGACTCCGTTATGGAATGAGGATTTGATGTTTGTGGTGGCAGAACCTTTTGAAGAGTCCTTGAGTTTGAGTTTAGTGGATAGACAGTCAGCTAATAAGGATGAAGTACTGGGGAAATGTTTTGTCTCTTTACAAAATGTGGAAAAAAGGGTGGATCATAAGTTCGCCACAAGTAGGTGGTTTAATCTTGAGAAGCATGTGACGGGAGAAAATGGGTCGAAAAATGGAGGGAAGTTGAATAGTAAGATACATTTAAGGATTTGTTTGGAAGGGGGCTACCATGTTCTAGATGAGTTAACTCATTACAGTAGTGATTTCAGGGCAACGGCTCGGCAGTTGTGGACACCCAACATTGGCATACTGGAGTTGGGGATTTTGAGTGCTCAAGGACTTTCAACCATGAAGCAGAAAAGTGGTAATGGAACCACAGATGCTTACTGTGTGGCCAAGTATGGACAGAAATGGATTCGCACTAGGACAATCATGAATAATGATAGTCCTAAATGGAATGAGCAATACACATGGGAGGTTTTCGATCCATGCACTGTCATTACGATAGGTGTTTTTGATAATCAGCATCTACAAGGGGTCGACAAAGGTGGGGGTGCAAAGGATTCAAAATTAGGGAAGGTAAGGATTCGGCTATCTACTCTTGAAACTGACAGGGTATATACACATTCTTATCCACTTATAGTTTTGGAGCCTTCTGGAGTTAAAAAAATGGGGGAGATCCAATTGGCTGTTCGGTTTACTTGCACATCTTTGGTCAATTTGCTGCAAATGTATACCCAACCTCTGCTGCCCATAATGCATTATATCTACCCCCTATCTATGCATCAGATTGATTCTCTAAGACATCAGGCTACACAAATTGTCTCCACCAGGCTGAGTCGTGCTGAGCCACCACTGAGAAAGGAGGTTGTTGAGTATATGCTTGATGTTGGTTCAACAATGTGGAGTGTACGAAAGAGCAAGGCCAACTATTGCAGGATCATAGAAGTTATGACTGGCTTTACTACGTTTTGTCGATTGTTTAATCAGATATGCATGTGGAAGAGCCCTTTCATTACAGTTCTTGTTCATATACTTCTTCTGGTACTTGTTTATTATCCACAGATGATTTTGAGCACAATGTGCCTTATTATTTTCATGATCGGGATCTCTAAGTACAGGTTCCGGCCAAGGCACCCTCCCCACATGGATATTAAACTCTCTCTTGCTCATACAGCGCATGGAGATGAGTTGGACGAAGAGTTTGATACATTTCCAACATCTAAGCAAGGTGACGTCCTTAAAATGAGATATGACCGATTGAGATGTATTGGTTCGAGGATACAAGTTGTTATCGGTGACTTGGCTACTCAAGGGGAGAGGGTGCACAATTTGCTCAGCTGGCGAGATCCCAGGGCAACATCTCTCTTTCTAATACTCTGCTTCATTTCTGCTATTGTTCTGTATGTTACTCCCTCTCGCGTTATTTCTGTTACAATGGGTTTTTATGTTTTGAGGCATCCACGATTTCGCCATAAGCTTCCCATGACTCCTTTAAGTTTCTTCAGAAGATTACCTGCAAGATCAGATAGCTTGTTGTGAAACTTTTTGCTTTTTTTTGAGGTCATGCTGACAGAAGCTGGTTATTTCTATATCATACTTGCCAATTCTTATTCAAACTGGATGAGTGGTGGATGATACTGAATATACTTAATCTTGTTCAAGCAGAAAAGCTTTGGATTTTTATATTACTTGTCATACTTTGTCCCATACTGCTATATCAATTATGCATAGCCAGTTGCTAATTTGATTTCGAATTGAACGGTATGAACCATCTGTTCTAGTTTTATAGTGCTTCTAATGTTCCAAATCTTTACTGCTGATGTGCATACGTAAAACATATCAATCTATGGCATATGATCCCAGTTGTCTTATCATAGTTATCTGTATTGTTTTGTAATTTTTCTGCGACTGTTTTTGAATTTCAATTTATCCTTCTAATGCAATGGCAAAATTGGTTTTGGTATGGACCATAATATTATATCTGTTTTGTCCCCCCTGATGTAAGGCCACCTCATATCAAGCAGGAATTGAACTATTAGAAGTTGGTACAGTCCCTATTGAGTGATCCTTTGTTGATTAGTATTTTTCCTGGAATTACATTTATGGGAGAGTAGTAGGCTAGTAGCACAGTTCTGTATAAAATTGTTATTGCACGTTTAGCTATTATGGTTCAAACTCTGAAAATAACTGCTACAAATGAATCCTAGGATGATTGTCTGAGAAAATTTATTTCCTCAGTAGCAGGACCTCAAATAGTTGGCTGGATGGTGTCATAGATAACGATTAACTTCAAATTTAAGTTTGACAGTACTTTCTGCTGTTTGTTAGTCAATTAATCGCAGAAAGCTTTATCCCGTGCTAGTTGTCTTGCACAAGTCAGTTGAATATATGCCTTTAGCGAAATATAGTTTACACAGTGCGCATATATAACTTCTAATCTTGCATGCAGCTAAGTTCTAAGTTACTGATTGTCAAAGAGATCAGGTATTTAACAACAATATCTTAAAAAAAATGGTGCAGTCATTGAGTATATATATAGACCCGCACAACAGATTTACGTTACTCCTCGAAAACTTTTAAGTGTCTCCTACGCAATCAAGTAGTTTACATATATATATATATATATATATATATATATATATATATATATATAATATATATTTCAAGTTTTTATCGATGGAACTAAGAAATATATAATTAAAACGCATTGATATTGTTCCGTGTGTAATAGTAGCATCTATGGTTGATGAATGTGCAACAAGAATTGATAAATGTAGTTGTGATGTAGTTGTCGAAGTGGACAGCAAGCTGAGCACACGGATCCAAAGTTTAGCCAGCAATAGTATGCTCTTGAAAAGTCAGCCAATTGCATACAATTCTAATTGACAGGATTTATATCCTTCACACCTGAAAAACTGGCCCCTTAATTGATGCTGGTAAACTTTAACAATGTCATGCCTATAATGTACAGAATGTCAGGTAAGTAGATAATTATTGATTTGTTTTGTTCAACAGAATTCATGGCCATTGATACAGCCGGTGCACAATTACAAATCTTAGCTTGTGCCTGAGGAGCAAATTTGACCGAGTTTGTGTTGTTTATACATAGGAATGTCCTCATTTAAAGTTGAAAAATCAAGGAAAAAGGTACAACCTTGGAGGATTTTGCCTACTGTATATTCTGTTTAGTACGCAAACACCATTATGTACTCCATTGTGTGTGGAGAGATTTTAGTACGCAAATTGAGCGCAGTGTTCCTTGACATCTTGTGTTTCTCTGGAATAGCATGCACATGCCTTTTTACACTCTCACTGGAAGCTACCCATGTATTAGGTTAAAAAGACTTACACGTACGTGCTTCCGGTCTGTATGGTAATCATATTCAAAGAATCTCCTGGGAAAGGATAACATGTATTGCACAAACGCCATAGGTAATGCACAAGTCATCTTGTAGCGAGCACGTGCTATCCAATCTGAACTCAACCATAGAGCCTATAATAAATGCATTATAGAACAACAAGATCAGTAAGCGTTAGAGAGTATCAAAAACTATTTTTACACAACATAGATGTTTCTACTATATAGGCTGACAAAATGCAAACTAATAGTGTGTGCGTCTGTATGTGTTAACATCTACACACTGCTTGACAATATTAGTATGCAACCACTACCTGACTATATACTGAAATAGTGAATTCTTTAAAAGAGTTTCAAAATATGCAGGACAATGGCAAAGCTTATCGACTGAGATCAGCGATGAATATCAAAACATTCGCTGAACCCACATGTAAAACTCATACATCAAGTGGGTCACCAAATTCAAAATGGTCTCTCTTGTCCTAGAAAACGTATCACTCTGCTACAACTTTTGGCAAAACGAAATACAGGTTAGAGTGTGGCCAAAAGGACAAGTTGGAGACTGATGACAACAAGATGTCATATTACATCACTACAAGAAATCTGGCAATAGACGACACGTATCAGACAATACCCATGGAAAAAAGTGTTGCCCGAAATGATTAGACAACTGTTATTTTCCTACTCGAGAAAGTATTGTGTAATCCGACATTCACACAATGGGTCAAAACCGTTGTGTGATAAATCTTACCAGACAAGCATTTCTTGACCAGAGGTGTTGTGTAAATGCATAACTATTTTTAAGATTAGACAAACGTTAGCAAATAAGTGTTGTGTGAATGCCTGCAACACAATATCCCGGAAATCCATTGTTGTATTCAGACAAGTGTTTTTAGGTCTGTTGTCTAAGTAGCAGTCATACAATATGTTATCCAATATGTTATCCATAGTGTTGCGTGACAGTGAACCAACACACAACATTTTTTAGAAATATTAAGCGTAGACAATACTTCGTAAAAAGTATTGTTAGAATGAGACAAGTGGTTTCCAATAGTGGTATTGTGTAATGATATTTAACACAAGTGCTTTACATAGTGTTGTATGAACTTAATCCAACATTTTTAAGAATAACAACATTTTTAGAACTCAGACTTGTTTTTAAGCATAACTTGACTCCAAATATTTTTAAATACCTCCACATCATTTTCTAGATTTTTAGAAAATTTTCTAGAATTTTTAAATCATTTTCTACATTTTAAAACATTTTTATACTATTTTTAAATCATTGGAAACTATTAAACAATAATTATAAATTAAATAACTTTAATTAAATTAATTAAAATCATTTAACAATCAATTAATAAATTATTTAATAAATATTCACATTTATTAAATAATTAAATTATTTAATCATTATTTGAAATTAATTAAAGTAAATAAAACTATTTAATCCTTAATTGTTTCCGATTAAAATAAATAGATAAATGATTTTTAAAACACTATAATCAATCTCCAATACTATTTGTTAACACAATATCACGCAAGTATACGTGGTCACAAGTAATACAATTAAAGTTCGTTCCACTGAGATCTGGTTAAGTTCTTTTCAGTTAATGCACCTATTCAACAATGTATGATTTTAATTCACTGCTAAGACAATTAATAAATTGAGGTTTTAATTAACTAAATTAAACTAAGATGCAAATTAAGAAATTAAAAATTAATTAATTAACGAGATCTAAAATCAATTTACTTATATGAGAACAAACATGGAATCCTAACTTCAATATCTACTTCACTTAGAGTCGATGCCTTTAATCAATACAAGTGATGGTTTTGATATCTGATCGAATAACACGGAACAAGTAAAAGTTACCTCTCGGTATACTAATACCAAACTACGCATGCATCCACAAAAGAGATAGAAGATAGGTAGACACCAATTATGTTTAGACCCTATATCTCTATAGAATTTGAAAACATAAAGGTTTAAGCACAAGTTATCCATTTAGATCACATAGGGTAGCATAATATCTCTATTTACGCCACAAATCATAATGTTAAAACATCAACCTATGCTATGCTAGCATGGCAAGTTCTAAATCTCAAGATCCACTCTCGTTTAGCAAGAGATTAACATATTAGATGTTAGCTACGCATCTAAATTCATGAAGCACAACCATACAAGGATATCAAGAATTCATCACACATAAATCTTTAAAGCAATCAAACTACTAAGCTACATAGATAAATCCGCTAGGATCCCATGACAACGATTAGTTCATAGTTGAACCTTTCGTCACCATGGGATTAGATGAAAACATGATATTAAACAAGATATGAAAGAAAGAACCAATAATATTAATAAAACAAGAGTTGAGAGAACAAATCTATAATCCAAAGTATACAAAAGATGAAGTAGATCTAGATCTTTGCTTGTCACGAGCTTTGAATCCTTCTCCACTTTTCTCTCTTGCAATTCTACGTTATAATAATAAAAATCTGATACAAATTACATGGTAGGATGTGTTTAAATAGACTCTAAAAGTCTTGCCCAACAAGGAAACACCATAAAATACAATTAGAATTAAATTTAGGTGCAAGAAACTACCTAAAATTCAATTAGAATTAGAAAAAGGACAAAACAGTAATCTTCTAGCCTGGTTCACAAAGAATACGTGCGCGATTTTGACCAGCACGTCCACTGAATCTGCTATCTATCCCACGTTGTAGAAAATGTCTCAAGCTTCGCGTGAGCTATAAGATCACTGAAAACGGACTTCTAGAACTCCAGATATGGCCAAAATAGTGTAGACTGCGCCACCTTCCCGGAAAATCCGAATTTTACACAAATTTGCTCTTTTCTCCTCCGGTTCTTTTGCATTAGCTAACATCTTCAATACCATGATGCATGTAGCTCCTTGGTAGCATAACACAAATGTCCAATCTTCATTCCAATGCTTAATTCCGCTCTAATAACGGTTAGAAACACCAACACTAACCAATAGCTACAACCCTGCATAACTACACAAAATACATCAAAAATACAACAAACTTGAGTCCAAGTCAATCAATTTAAGCCGATATGGAACGCTCCAAGTGAATATAAAATCCACTTATCACACCCCCAAACTTAAACCGATGCTTGTCCTCAAGCATAAACAACTAACACTACCTAACTAGTACCACTTCCGTAGGTGATCACGGTTGCATTTGGCATATGCAACACGCCCTTTAAACCCCTAGGCAGCCCTAGTGGACGAGTAAGGTCTCGTGAGGGCCTATAGCGAATGTACCCACAAAATCCATTTAACCTAATGCAATGCATGAATGCAACTAAAATGAAAATGCAACGATCCCCTTCAAACTAACCAAAACCAACTAGCAAGCAAATATCTTAGAGAATACGAATAAATCCAAGCAGAACTCGACTAAGTCCCCGTATACTAACAGTACATGACAGAAACGTGCGTGTGTGCAATACTCATCAGAAATACTCCCAAAACTACGTCAAAAAAAATCATACATATCCTTCGCCAAGACAATCACAGTTTTATAAATACAATAGAATGTAGACACTTCATAACCTAGAACACCTCCATCCTTATTCAAGTTAGCCAGGAATTCATGCTTTATTACTACGACACTATATACAATACGCATGCTTATTTAACCGTGCAATGAATGATACGCCTAAAGGCTTATACAATAATACCCATGTAGCGAGCGTTAGGTCAGCAATCCCAAACCACAAGGGCTTTAGGTTACTAGGACTAAGTCCCCTCAGACTTAATTACTCGAGTATTAAAGAGCTCACTCTGGTTAATTTTGCATATAAACAATTAACTTATTGACTCCTTTTTTTTTTTCTTTTTTTCACTCTTTTTTTTGCTGATTTTTTTATATATATATATATGCAATCTGGAATGAGCCTTTCTCATTTCCAACCCTAGACTACTCATATAAATATGAGCCGGCTACTAGCCATTTGACACCTAGCCATTATTGACAATTATTTACAATTAAGCATGAAATCCCTATTTTCCCCCAAACTTAGACTTAAGTGCTCCTACGCTATCAAGGGAATAACGAAAATTCTAAATATAAACAGGTGATTAAATCTCAAAGCATCCAAACAAGCATGACCCTAACCTAGCCCAAAAGCACCCAATGAGTTTGTGTAAAAAATTTTGTTCCCGTAACATGCAAGTCAATTCCTAGGAACTATAAATCAGCCCTCTACTCATCATCACCACACTCAATTAAACATCTACCTAACAATCAGAATCAGCTCGTCCTAAGGGATCATGAAATATGCATGCCATGAAAATGCAACTAAAATGAACTCACATGGTTTACGAAAAATAAAAACAAAACAGAATGTCCTACATGAAACAAACGTAGATAATACAAACATACATGCATGAACTACTACTAATATACAAAGCATGATATCCTATATGAACACGTAATATAACAACAAATACAACTACTAATCCCCCAAATCACCCCCAAACTTAAAATATTCAATGCCCTCATTGAATGGAAGTAAATACGAGGAAAAGTAGAAAACATACCTACTCAACAGCAGGGACACCCTCCTCGGGTGCATCAGGTGGAGGATACTGTGTACGAGCTCCTTAAACAGGCCACTGGGCCTGAATACCCGCATTACTCAAAGCTACAGCCATATCCTCAGCATATTCCCGGTTACTAGCATGAATAGCATCAATACGCCTAGTCAAGCTGCGGAAATGCGCATCCAACCCTGACATATTAACTCCTCTATGGCGAGGACCTGCTCGAACAACTCTAGGAGCACCCACTCCCTCATCATCAGCACCATGAACCAGGTTACCTAAACCATGGGCATGTGGAATGCCGCCCGGCCACTCCACCATCGCATCAATAGTAGCATCAACAATTGGATTACACGGCATCTGCAACGGCTCATCTGCATCCCAACTAACTCCGGCCGCCATACATAAACCCGCTACAATAGAACCATGCGGAATAGCTGACTGCCTACCACTTTGCAAAAACCGAAGTATGTTCTGATGTACTAAATAAGCCACATCAATATACTTTCCTTTAAGAACGCCCCACAAAATAATAGCTCTCGGTACAGTCACATCGGCCGGATGAGATGAAGGCAACATGTTAGCACAAATAAACGTGTTCCACGCCCGTGCGAACTTGTTCATAGCAGAGGCAGGAAAAGTAACCTGCTCAAAAGTGCCCGACCTTAATTTCCAAACTGTACCCGGTACACAAATCTCAGCCACCATAGCATCCAAATCAACATCCTCTCTAGTTATCTTTACCCAATTTACGACCCCCCTCGACTTTGGAGGCTGTTCCACAACCCGGCAAATAGCCACCGGCCGATAGTCTATTGTCTTACCTCGAACCATACAAATACCACTCTTCTCCATCTTGGCATTAGCATAAAACTCCCTAACAACACCCAAAGGAACTGGAGAAGGTGCCTCGCAAAACCTTTCGAAACCATGCCCTCGAATCATACGAACCAACTCCGAATGGTTAACCGGCAAAAACCCTCTTTCTTTAGTAATCGACCTCACCATCAATTTATCATACTCGTTTTGAGCTTCCACCGACACAAATTTCTCCCCATTACCTCCACTAGCTTCCTCATCCAAGGTTGGACGGGTACTAGTACTACCTCGTTGACGCTTAGGTGCCATATAAATCAATACCCAACTCACAAAATTCACCAAAATCCACAAAAAAATCGAATATAGAAATACCCCCAAATAATCAAGAATACACAACCCTAATAATGCAAGAACACAATTCGTAATATCAAAATAAAAGGAAGAAGTATACCCCAAATACGAACCGGAGAGGTGAAGCTTGCAATTAAAAATCTCCCCAAACTTGAATCTTGAAGCCTTGAAATTGATTGTTGGAAAATATAATTGGAATAGGGTAGGATTGGTGTGTATATATAGGGGTTTAATTGTGCAGATTTGGGAAAGAAATATAAAATAGGAGATGGATTGGGAATGAATTTGAATTAATATAGGACTAGAATTAGGATTTTAGGTGAGAAGAATAATTAGAAAAGGGATTGGAAAAGATTTTTTTTATAAAATATGTGTTAAACACACATACCTCGGACAAAACCAATGGCCGTGCAGAAAAAATTTTAAGATGAGGCGCCCTGTTGGCGCTACAGCGCGTGGTTGAAATTTTTTTTTTCTATGCGTTAACACACATGCACGGGAACAACCTGGACAGAAAAGTTTGGACGCGGGGTCGCCAGATTGGCGCTGTGGCGCGCGGAAATTTCTGCTGAACACATTTTTTTTTTTTTAAACAACCACACACTACTCTTGTATTACACCTCCTGGACAGAAAATTTGCCCCGCTGCATCCTCCAGAGTATGCCATGTCGCGTAATTTTTTTTTTGGAAACAAGCCTACCCCCCTAATAAAATATACAACCAAATTCGGGTTGCCTCCCAAAAAGCGCTTCTTTAATGTCATTAGCTTGACATTCTTCCGAAAAATCATGAACAAGATAAAACTACGGCAACCTTCTCACGGTTCACCATTCCTCAATAATACGGCTTAAGTCTCTGTCCATTTACCTTGAAAGCATCATCAATAGAACCCCTATATATCTTCACTGCTCCATATGGAAATACCGACTTAACCGTGAACGGTCCCGACCACTTTGACTTGAGCTTACCCGAAAAAAGTTTAAGACGAGAATTATAAAGCAAAAGCTGTTGGCCCGGCACAAACGGCTTATGCACCAACTTCCTATCATGCCACCTCTTGACCTTCTCCTTGTACATCTTAGCATTCTCGAAAGCCTGCTCACGAAATTCCTCGAGCTCATTTAACTGAAGTAGACGTTTCTCACCCGCAGCTGAAATATCTAAGTTTAACTTCTTCAACGCCCAATAGGCCTTGTGCTCTAACTCGGCTGGCAAATGACAAGCCTTACCAAAAACCAACTGATAAGGAGACATACCTAGGGGTGTCTTGTAAGCAGTTCTATACGCCCAAACCGCTTCGTCTAACTTCAAAGACCAATCTTTTCTTGATGGATTTACCACTTTCTCAAGAATTCTCTTGATTTCACGATTCGAAACCTCCGCTTGACCATTAGTTTGAGGATGATTAGCTGTGGCAACACGATGAGTCACATTATACCTTGCCATCATAGCAGTAAATTGACGATTACAGAAGTGTGTTCCCTCATCACTGATTATAGCTCGTGGAGTCCCAAAACGCGTGAAAATCTGCTTGTGAAGAAAATTCAGCACCACCTTAGCATCATTGGTCGGTAAAGCCTTCACCTCGACCCATTTAGACACGTAATCCACTGCTAAGAGAATGTACTGATTGTTGCAAGACGAAACAAACGGACCCATGAAATCCATTCCCCACACATCAAATACCTCAACTTCAAGAATCGTACTAAGAGGCATCTCGTTCCTCCTAGTAATATTACCAACCCTTTGACATTGATCACAACTCATCACGAACCTATGAGAATCTTTAAACAGAGTTGGCTAATAGAATCCCGCCTGAAGTACTTTCTGAGCTATTTTATCACCACTGTAGTGGCCTCCATATGCAGTAGAATGACAATCATGCAAAATACCTTCCGTTTCACTATACGGAATGCACCTCCTCAAAATCTGATCCATACCAAGCTTGAACAAGAATGGCTCGTCCCAACGATACCACTTCACATCATGCAGAAACTTCTTCTTTTTAGCATAAAAAAATTCTGGAGGAATAACATTGCTAACCAAATAGTTCACATAATCTGCAAACCATTGCACTCCAAAAAGCTGCTCATCTGGAAAAGATTCATTAATAAGAGATTTGTTATGCGAATCCTTACCGTGGTCCTCTAAGCGTGAGAGATGATCCGCTACTTGATTTTTCGTGCCTTTCCTATCCTTGATTTCCACATCAAATTCTTGAAAAAGAAGCACCCAACGAATCAATTTAGGCTTTGAATCCTTCTTCGGCATGAGATATCGAATAGCAGCACGATCCGTGTACACAATCACCTTAGTACCAAGCAAATAAGATCTGAATTTCTCAAAAGCATAGACAACTGCTAGCAACTCCTTTTCCGTAGTAGTGTAGTTAAACTGAGCATCATTAAGGGTTTTACTAGCATAGTAAACCACATGAAAAACTTTCTCCTTCCTTTGCCCAAGCACAGCTCCCACAGCATAGTCACTAGCATCACACATTAGCTTGAATGGTTCTTCCCAATTGGGTGCGGTAATGACAGGTGTGGTTATCAACTTCTTCTTTAACAACTCAAAAGCTGCTAAGCAATCATCATCAAACTTGAAAGGAACATCCTTCTCCAAAAGATTGCACAAAGGTTTAGAAATTTTCGAGAAATCCTTGATGAATCGCCGATAGAAACCCACATGACCAAGAAAACTGTGAATTCCTTTAACTGAAATAGGTGGAGGAAGATTTTCAATTGTTTCCACCTTAGCCCTATCCACCTCAAGTCCTCTACCAGATACCTTGTGCCCAAGAATAATTCCTTCTCGCACCATGAAGTGACATTTTTCCGAATTAAGCACCAAATTAGTCTCCACACACCTTTTCAATACCAAGCCAAGGTTATGCAAACACTCGTCATAAGAAGTACCAAAAATAGAGAAGTAATCCATGAAAACCGCCACATTAGTGCCAATCATATCTGAGAAAATAACCATCATGCACCTTTGAAAAGTGGCAGGAGCACCACATAACCCAAAAGAAACTCGACGAAAAGCAAAAGTGCCAAAAGGACATGTGAAAGTAGTCTTCTCTTGATCTTCCGGAGCGATGCAAATCTGATTATATCCGGAATAACCATCAAGCAAACAATAGTACTCATGACCAGCCAATCTGTCTAACATCTGATCAACAAATGGAAGAGGAAAGTGGTCTTTTCTTGTGACTTTGTTGAGCTTCCGATAATCCATGCACACTATCCATCCCGTGACTGTCCGAGTAGGGATGAGCTCATTCTTCTCATTAGCAACAATAGTCATGCCACCTTTCTTTGGCACACACTGAACTAGACTCACCCAAGAACTATCCGAAATAATATAGATAATACCTGCATCTAGCCACTTTAGAATTTCCTTCTTCACCACCTCTTTCATGATAGGATTTAGTCTTTGCTGATGTTCAACAGTAGGCTTAGCTCCTTCCTCCAGCAAAATTTTGTGCAAGCAATAAGAAGGGCTGATTCCCTTTATATATGATATGGTCCACCCAATTGCCGACTTGAACTCCCTCAGAATTCGCAAGAGCTTTTCTTCTTCACTACTTGACAAGTTAGAAGCAATAATAACAGGTAATGTAGATGCATCACCAAGAAACGCATACCTCAAGTGCTCGGGCAATGGTTTGAGCTCAAGTGTAGGAGCTTCCTCAATAGAAGGATTAAGACGCTCCGTAGAATTTTTCAACTCTGCTAACCCAAGAGATTCAAAAGGCATGTCAACTCTCCTTCTCCAAAGAGCTGAATTTAATTGCTGTAGCTGTTCGGCTATGTCTTCTTCTTCAAAATCAGAGTCACCAACTAGAACCCTCTCCAACGAATCAGACTTTAACAACTGCTCAATCTCTGTATTGACTGCAGAATCAACCCAATCCACCTTCAAGCATTCTTCTTCATCTGTGGGAAATTTCATTGCATTGAACACATTAAAAGTGATATTCTGGTCTTGCACCCTCATGGTGAGCTCCCCTTTCTCCACATCGATCAAGGTTTTACCAGTAGCTAAGAACGGTCTACCCAATATTATGGGAATCTTCTTATCCTCCTCGAAATCCAAGATAACAAAATCAGCTGGAAAGATAAGCTTGTCAACTTTCACCAAAACGTCCTCCACTATGCCCCTTGGATATGTGATAGATCGATCAGCCAACTGCAAAGAGATGTTGGTTGGCTTTGGCTCTGGTAGACCAAGTTGCATGTAAACCGACAAGGGCATGAGATTGATGCTGGCCCCCAAATCACATAAGCACTTGCTGAAAGAAAGATTGCCAGTAGTACACTGGATGGTGAAACTTTCCGGATCTTTAAGTTTAGGTGGCAACTTCTGCTGCAGAACTGCACTACACTCATCCGTCAAAGCAACGGTCTCCAATTCCTCGAGCTTCAACTTACGAGAGAGAATACCCTTCATGAACTTGGCATAGCTCGGCATCTGTTCAAGAGCTTCCGTAAAATGAATGTTAATCTGCAACTTCTTGAACACCTCTAAGAACTTAGCAAATTTCTTATCCCACTGTTGCTTCTGGAGTCTTCTATGATAAGGAGAAGGAGGATAGATCTGAGTATTCTTCATAGACTGCTCCGGATAAGCTTTTTCAACAGGTTCCATGCTCTTTTCCACTTCACCATCTTGCTGATCAGCCACCAAATCAGATTTAGTAATTTCGGGCACTGCAGATTTTTCAACCTGCTGATTCTGAACATCTTCATCTTCTTCAACTGCTGATTTAGGGTCTGCTGTAACTTTTCCCGATCTCAAAGTCACAGCCTTCACCAGTTCCTTGTTGTCTCTCCTACCTAGATTTGCTTCCGTATCTCTAGGAAGAGTTCCTTGTGGCCTACTAAGTAAGGCACTTGCAAGCTGTCCCATCTGGTTTTCCAAGGTCTTTTGAGAAACTGTCAGGCTTTTAATCATCATCCTCAATTCATCCATTTCTGATTTTTCATTAGAAGATTGCCCCGCATGAGCCTGGGGCTGTTGCTTAAATCCCGGAGGCTGATATGGTTGCCTTGGAGCATACTGCTGTTGATAACCTTGATTGAATGGCCTTGCTTGCTGACCCTGAAACTGCTGATAGGGCTGCTGAGGTTGTTGAGCACCTTGGTTGTTGCTCCAGCTGAAGTTAGTGATTCCTATTGTTTGGATGATAGGTGGCTGGAACTGATGTAGCAGGTCTTTGGAAATTACTTACAAACTGTGCTGATTCAGAAGAGATAACACACTGATTCGTCTCATGTGCGCCCGCACATAGCTTACAAATACTAGCAACCTGCTAAACTCCATAATTAGCAAGAGAATCCACCTTCATCGTAAGAGCCTTCAACTGAGCTGCAATAACTGAAGCTGCGTCAACTTCAAGAACACCTGCTACCTTGCCTTGAGAAAGCCTCTATGTTAGGTTTTGATATTCATTAGCAGCCATCGTCTCAATAAGATCATAAGCCTCAGCATATCTCTTAGCCCACAGTGCTCCGCCTGATGCTGCATCTAACAAAGGTCTAGACTGTGCTCCCAACCCATTGTAGAAACCGTTAATGACCATCCAATCAGGCATGCCATGATGAGGACACTTTCGAAACATCTCCTTGTAACATTCCCAAGCCTCACACAAAGATTCTCCAGATTGCTGCTGAAACTGAGTTAGCTGGTTCCTTATTGCTGCAGTTTTCGCCATAGGGAAGAATTTAGTAAGAAACTTCTGAGCTAGATCCTCCCATATAGTAATAGAACCGGCTGGTAAAGAGTGTAACCGGGCCTTGGCCTTATCCCTCAAAGAGAATGGGAAAAGCCTCAATTTGATCGCATCATCCGGTACGCCATTAAACTTGAAAGTGTCGCAGATCTCAATGAAGTCCCTGATATGCATGTTAGGATCCTCCGTAGGAGCACCCCCAAACTGAACTGAGTTCTGCACCATCTGAATCGTTCCCGGCTTGATTTCGAAAGTATTAGCTGCAATAGCTGGCCTGACAATGCTAGACTGAATGTCATTGATCTTAGGTTGAGAATAATCCTTCAAAGCCTTAGCTGTTGCTGGTAAATCTGCCATCTCTTTTGCTGCTGCAAGTTTTTCTTCTGCCAGTTTACGAGTTTGCAAACGTGTTCGCATACACGTTCAAGTACCTGAAACACCAAGAAACAACAAACTAAATAAGAAATCCGAGTCAATGAACGCTAACGACCACTGATGACAAGCACATAAACTAAATTCAAAACACCGATGATCCCCGACAGCGGTGCCAAAAACTTGTTAACACAATATCACGCAATTATACGTGGTCACAAGTAATACAATTAAAGTTCGTTCCACTGAGATCTGGTTAAGTTCTTTTCAGTTAATGCACCTATTCAACAATGTATGATTTTAATTCACTGCTAAGACAATTAATAAATTGTGGTTTTAATTAACTAAATTAAACTAAGATGCAAATTAAGAAATTCAAAATTAATTAATTAATGAGATCTAAAATCAATTTACTTATATGAGACCAAACATGGAATCCTAACTTCATATTCTACTTCACTTAGAGTCGATGCCTTTAATCAATACATGTGATGGTTTTGATATCTGATCGAATAACACAGAACAAGTAAAAGTTACCTCTCGGTATACTAATACCAAACTACGCATGCATCCACAAAAGAGATAGAAGATAGGTAGACACCAATTATGTTTAGACCCTATATCTCTAGAGAATTTGAAAACATAATAGTTTAAGCACAATTTATCCAATTAGACCACATAGGGTAGCATAATATCTCTATTTACGCCACAAATCATGATGTTAAAACATCAACCTATCCTGTGCTAGCATGGCAAGTTCTAAATCTCAAGATCCACTCTCGTTTAGCAAGAGATTAACATATTAGATGTTAGCTACGCATCTAAATTCATGAAGCACAACCATACAAGGATATCAAGAATTCATCACACATAAATCTTTAAAGCAATCAAACTACTAAGCCACATAGATAAATCCGCTAGGATCCCATGACAATGATTAGTTCATAGTTGAACCTTTCATCACCATGGGATTAGATGAAAACATGATATTAAACAAGATATGAAAGAAAGAAGCAATAATATTAATAAAACAAGAGTTAAGAGAACTAATCTATAATCCAAAGTATAAAAAAGATGAAGTAGATCTAGATCTTTGCTTGTCACGAGCGTTGAATCCTTCTCCACTTTTCTCTCTTGCAATTCTACGTTACAATAATAAAAATCTGATACAAATTACATGGTAGGATGTGTTTAAATAGACTCTAAAAGTCTTGCCCAACAAGGAAACACCCTAAAATACAATTAGAATTCAATTTAGGTGCAAGAAACTACCTAAAATTCAATTAGAATTAGAAAAAGGACAAAACAGTAATCTTCCAGCCTGGTTCTCAAAGAATACGTGCGCGATTTTGACCAGCACGTCCGCTGAACCTGCTATCTGTCCCATGTTGTAGAAAATCTCTCAAGCTTCGCGTGAGCTATAAGGTCACTGAAAACGGACTTCTAGAACTCCAAATATGGCCAAAACAGTGTAGACTGCGCCACCTTCCCGGAAAATCCGAATTTTACACAAATTTGCTCTTTTCTCCTCCGTTTCTTTTGCATTAGCTAACATCTTCAATACCATGATGCATGTAACTCCTTGGTAGCATAAAACAAATGTCCAATCTTCATTCCAATGCTTAATTCCACTCTAATAACGGTTAGAAACACCAACACTAACCAATAGCTACAACCCTGCACAACGACACAAAACACATCAAAAATACAACAAACTTGAGTCTAAGTCAATCAATTTAAGCCGATATGGAACGCTCCAAGTGGATATAAAATCCACTTATCACTATTCATGATTAAAACATTTCATTTTTTACCTTTTTACCAAAACATGATTAAAACAATATTATTCATCACCATCTTCAAGCTTTCATTCCAAGAACACCAAGAACACGAAGAACACTATAATCAATCTCCAATTTCTATATGTTATGGACTCAAAATCCAACATATGATATATGAAATTGACCAGAAAAACAAGATCTACAACATGGCATCTTCAGATTTCACAGCAAACACTTTTTGCAATTTTTTTTATTTTTAATCATAATAATTTCCAAAATAAATCGAATTTTAGAAAAAAATTGAAATCACCAGCACCACATCTGTTGTCAAAAATAAGTAGGGTTCGTTGAGAGCTTCGATTCAACTATTGGAGTGTCAAAATCCGAATTCAATAACATCTTCGAATTGGACTTTGATCTTCAAGAATAATATTTACCAGAATCTATATCATTACAACGTTTTCGTTTTTGCTAAAATCTCGTACCACCCGACCTTTTTATTTTTTGATTAATTTTTTCCAACACTAAAATGAGTGTTTATTAACATCCGTACGGTTGGATCATCGAAGAAATCATTCAAAAAAATTATTTAGTGAATCTGGATTGTGCCTCGTTATAGGGAGCAGCACTTTTACTGCGTTTTTGTTAAAATCTCATACAACCAAACCTTTTTATTTTTCGATTATTTTTTTCCAACACTAAAATGAGTGTTTATTAACTTTCGTACCATTCAATCATCGAAAAAATCGTTCAAAAAAATTATTCAGTTAATCTAGATCGTGCCTCGTTTCTAGAAGCACCACTTTTACTACGTTTTTGTTTAAATCTCGTACAACCGGGCCTTTTTATTTTTCGACTATTTTTCCCCACTCTAAAATGAGTGTTTATTAACATCCGTACAGCTGGATCGTCGAAGAAATCATTCAAAAAAAATTATTCAGTGAATCTGGATCGTGCCTCGTTATAGGAAGCATCACTTTTACTACAATTTTGTTAAAATCTCGTACAACCCTACCTTTTTATTTTTCGATTCTTTTTTCCCAACACTAAAATGAGTGTTTATTAACTTTCGTACGGTTCGATCATCGAAGAAATCATTCAAAAAAAATTATTCAATTAATCTAGATCGTGCCTCGTTACTAGAAGCACCACTTTTACTACGTTTTTGTTTAAATCTCGTAGAACCCGACCTTTTTATTTTTTGATTATTTTTTCCCAACACTAAAATGAGTGTTTATTAACATCCGTGCGGCTGGATCGTCGAAGAAATCATTCATAAAAATATTCAGTGAATATGGATCATGTCCCGTTATATGAAGCACCACTTTTACTACGTTTTTGCTAAAATCTCGTACAACCCGACCTTTTTATTTTTTGATTATTTTTTTCAACTAAATAATGAGTGTTTATTAACATCCGTATGGCTGGATCATCGAGAAATATTTTTTAAAAAATCGAAATATGGATCAGGGATGAAACTTTATTTAATGTACTAGTCAAAGTACTAACTAGTTGACCGTTAAATTAACAAATCAAATACATTTATTTTTTTTGAAATTTTAGCAATAACATTAAAAATGATGGATCTTGACCTCCGTACGGTTGGATCCTCGAGAAATATTTCTAAAAAATCGAAATATGAATCTGGCATGAAACCCTATTTTCGGAGTATGTACTATTACAACGTTTTCGTTAAAATGCGGCACGCCCAAACCTTTTTATTTTTTGGTTATTTTTTTTCAACACTAAAATGAGTATTTATTATATTAACATTCTAAAAATTTGAGATTTTTTTTTATTTCAAATCAAATTTCTAAAATTTATTAAAAGTTCATGATCCAAAATCTCAAATTTCACTTCTTCCCTCTATCTAATTCATATTGCCGTTTGTTAAAATATTTGATTTCCCCCCTTTATTTCACTTCCCTCTTTACTAAAATTTCACTTCCCTCTTCACTAAAAATATTAGTCTCTCGGCTATGTTTTCCCCCCTTTCCTAATAAAAAGAGCACCAAATTCACTAACCCTAACATCTCTTTCAATCAGCCGACTCCCTCCTTCTTCAGCCAACCCCATATGCTGATGTTCCCCTCACACCAAATCTCTCTCTCTCTCCCTCTCTCTCTCCCTCTCCCCCCCTCCCTCTCTCACTCTCTCTCTTCAGGCGATAACGCCGTCCTTCACCACCACACACAGCGGCACAACCGGATCTTTTGGTTAGGGGCAGACACTTTTGGTTCCACAAACCTTCGGCCAGATGGAATGTTTCCAAACCACATACCAAACCCTGAGGACAAAGTTGCAATGGCCTTAACAAGATCTGCTGTACTAGAAAATTCAGCTGATCTTGGCATTGTTTTCGACACTGATATGGATCGTAGTGGTGTGGTTGATAAAGAAGGAAATCCAATCAACGGTGATAAGCTAATTGCCCTCATGTCTACCATTGTTCTAAGGGAACACCCTGACTCAACTATTGTGACTGATGCTCGGACAAGCATGGGTCTTACAAAGTTCATCACTGAAAGAGGGGGTCATCATTGCTTGTATCGAGTTGGATATCAGAATGTAATCGGTAAAGGTGTTGAGCTTAATAAGAATGGAATTGATGCTCATCTTATGATGGAAACTTCTGGACATGGTTCTCTGAAAGAGAATTATTTTCTTGATGATGGTTAGCTTTATTCTAATGTGTTTGATGATTATGTTATTATTAGCGTAACCCTCTGTTAGCAGTATGCAATATGTCATTACCTGTGTCAAATGATATTAGCAATATATCTCATATTCCCATAATCAATTTTATAGGTGCGTATATAGTGGTAAGAATTATAATTGAAATGATAAGGATGAAGCTGGAGGGCTCAGATGAAGGAATTGGGAGTCTTATAAAAGATTTGGAAGAGCCACTAGAATCTGCAGAACTAAGAATGGATGTCTTGTCGGAGCCTAAATATGCAAAGGCAAAAGCTGTTGAAGTTATTGAAACATTCAAGAACTACATCGAGGTAACTACTCTATCATAAAGCAAATTGACGGTTAAATATGATTGATATTTAAGTCTATCCATTGATTGCAATATTTGATCTTTGAACACATTCTTTTGTGAAAATGCTTGGAAGGAAAGCTAGGAGGGTGGGAATTAGACTCTTGTGGAGACAGCTGGGTAAGCGACGGCTGCCTTGTGGATGCTACTGAAGCTCCAACTATCATCGATGCACATATATTGATATACTTATGTAAGTACTTGAGCCTCTAAACTTTTGTGAATTTTCCTCTTCTGAATTAACCACACTTGATGGTAATGCAAACATATATTGATATACTTATGTTAATTCGGATAAATTGCTGGTATATTTGGTTGTGCACAAGTTTTTCTGAAAAAATTCCCCAGGGAGCAGCAACGACCTGCTATTTGGCATTGAGTCCTAAAGTCAATGGTGTAAGCGACAAATATTTCATGGACAACAACAAAGCTAAAGCTAGCTCGATGGCCAGAGTTCCAGAACTGGAGAATATTGCAAGTATAATTATGGTTGCCCTGCTTTTGAGAGATGTTATATACTTATGCTATATGTTTTATGTACTTATTTAAGATGTTTTATGTTCTATATCTTGCTAATTTCACCTTTTCTCTTCCACCAAAGTATGTAGGTCTGCAGAATCTTATACAACGAAATGAGCAATTATACAGCTCTGGGGATGTGCCTACTGGTGGTGTGGCCTTACCTTTCATATTAGTGCAGGTATACTTGGATGTCAGATTTCTTGTTTAGTTTTGTACTTCTGGTGATTCTCATTTCTATTACCATTAGTATAGTTGCTCCACCATCATATAGTTGTTTAATAGTTGTTCTAAGAAGGAATTGTTGTTCTATCAAAAAAAGGAAAATGTCTTTAGTATCTATCTGATTTCAGCATTATGCAGCCCCCTCTTATAATTTATATAAACCTATGTGCAACCTTAATAAGGCATGAAAGTAAGATGTTAAATTAAGAGCCACATCCCACCACCATCACACGCTAGTACTTGAAAAACTAGACAGGGGAGGGGGCAGGCTAGAATTTTGAGTGTTTTTTTATGGTTACTTGGGGTGTGTTATCTGGTCTACTTTGTGGTAAAAGAATTAGACATTTCTCAATATCATAAAATTGGAGCAAGAATGAGAAGTGTCTTTGCTACAAGTATTGGCATGTCCTGTATTGCTTAAGTTGGTGAATATTATATTTATGCTTAGGTATTTTTGTTAATGTTATATTTATGCGCATGACTATAATTATGCATGTTCCTGCTGCTATCAAATAGGAGCATATGAAGCTGAAATCCTGTAAAACTAAAGTTTCTTTTAAGACTTTTACCATTTCGAGCTAGTCCTGAAGCTGGTGTTATCCAAAAGGTATACCTAAATATGCTCAAATAGTTATCATCTATTTATTGTTGCACCATATTGTGAATTTGTGTATCTGAACTCATATGCATACTTGTATTTTGTCGTAAATGAAGGGGATACCGTGGAACCAGGAACCAAGATTGCTATTATATTAAAATCAGGTGAAGGTGTTGCTTCATCTAAGAAGACATCTGATGAAACTTCTTCTCAGCCTCCTACCACTGAAAAGAAAATAGAGAAGAACATAGAGCTAGAGACGTAGGTAAAGAAATTGAGTTATCTCATTCTAACATTGTAATTTAGATGATGGTAGTGGTACGTTGGTGGGAATTGGTACCTGTAAAACCCCGTTAATTTTTAATTTATTTTATTATTAGATATTAGATTTTAAGTTATTTTAGTTATGTTAATTAGTAATTTATAGAATTATTTTGTTCAAGATATTTTGAATAAGGATGATATTTATTATTAGAGGAAAGAAGTGTGAAAAGATTTTAGAAAATCGATATCATTAATTTAAGATATTTGTGTGAATAAGAATATTTTAATTTTAGAAATTACTTGGAGATGTTGTAAATAAATTAGTAGCAAGTTTTAGAATTACCTTAATTAAATTTAGGGTTATTGTGCCTATATAAGATCCCCATCAATAACGATTATGACTCGTACAGCCTTCACAAATTCACCGGTACGTTCTTTTTCTTTTCCTCTCAATTTTTCAGAATTTGTTTTATGTTTAATATGCCGCATGTGTTGGTGACTCTTCATGCTTGTCTCTGTTTTATATGTATAACATGCAAATTTAGATGTTCCGTGTAGTATTGTAAATTAGCATCATACATAGATTTATATGTTTACTTCTTGGTCGAGTACATGCATGACACATATAGTACTATTTATTGATATAAATTGTCTACATATTATCTCACGCTAATAGATTAATTTAGTCGATGATTTTCTAGGTTTGATGAAAGAGTATGAATAATGTAAGGTTAATTATAAATTGGTACTGACTTAATTATTTATGAAATCATTAGTTATAATTAGTTAATTAATTATTAATCAGCATGTTTTAATAATAGTACAATAATAGCTCGGTACCTACATAGTATGGAAATTTGGTTACTTACAGTATGTTGTTACAAATTGTGTGTTAATATTTTATTTAAATAATATTTTTAGCACAAGAATTGGTTTACATGTGATTGATGGTGTGCATTACCTTGTGTTAACTTTAAAAAAGATAAGTGGTTATATTGCACTTTTACCAATCTGAACTTGTTTCATCCGTAGCTAATTTAATTGGGTCTAATTTAATTGGGCTAGTCAAGTGTCATGTTGAGCTAATCCCATCAGAGTTTGTTTTATGTAATTTGTTTTGTTTTAAGTAACTAATACCTTGATGTTTTCAAAAAAAAGAAAGTAACTAATACCTTGGTTTTCTTGGTATAATGTTAGTTTTACAAATTTGTCCAGCCAGTTCCTATATGATTCGTGTGATGTGAGTAATTGTTAATTTGTTGTACAGACTATCCGTAAATACTTGATTAATTGTTTTGGTATTTACTATTTAATTATAGGATCAGTTCGAGCAATTATTTTCGGTATTTAGTGTCGACTTTGAGGTAAGTACTTTTGACTTACTTTTAAATTCCGAAAAGATATTTTGATATTGTGATTTCAGATTTTCGTATAAGATATAAGAATTCTGTTTTGAACTGTATAAGATATAAGTATTTGATTTTAGAACCCAGTCTCTACGTTTCGAACCCGTTCGTAATTTACGCTATAGTTCCGGAACTAGCCTTAGATACCCTTAGTAGGCGCACAAGTGTGCAACTTTAGATACCTATTAAGGGCGCGTAATTATTGAACTTTAGATGCCGGTCACTGGCAAAGTGTGATAAAAGAATAAGAATAAGAATAAGATGCCGGTCACTGGCAAAGTGTGGCCGTAGAGCAAGACTGTGGTATTTTCGATTTTCGTTTCGTGTTATTTCTGTTTTCTGCTTCTGTTTCTAGTTTAAATTCTGTATTTTAAAAATATAAAACTTTGGGTTGGAATTGTTTTCGTAAATGTTTTGTAAACTTATATTTGATTCTGAAAATTGTTTTATTAAAACGCCCATTGATTTTTAAGAATGTCTGCTAGTCGATTGTACTTGCTGAGCTGTGTAGCTCATTCGTTTCTAATATTTCAGGTTTCAGTCTTGGAAGCTTAATGAGAATAAGGATGTGAATTTTGTGGACTTTCATGCTAGCTGTTAGATGCCTTTATTGAATTAGACTCTTTAAATTATTAGAATAAAGATTGTTATTGAATATTGGGTTTATGGAGCTGCGTCTCCGAATTTATCTTTTTGAATTATTGAATTTGACCGCTGCGTTGACTTTCGTGGAATTTTGATTTATTTGAATAAAGAATTCAGTTTATTTAAGTTTCGTAATTAGAATTAATGTCCCGAAAAGTCGGGGTGTTACAGTTGGCATTAGATCCTAGGTTTTCCTTCGGAGTGTATTAGGTATGGGACTAGTACATTCCCTAGGATGCGATCCTACAGATTATTGTATAGGTTTTGACCTTTAAGTTTGTAAACTATTTTGAATTTAGGGCACTTGTTTGTGTGATTATTTGACCTATTTGACTTTTGTGGTTTTTGATCATTGATTATAAGTTTGAAAGTTTGTTGTTTTTAGAAAAGATGGACGGAGAAGGCAACAACAATGGCAATCAGGGCATCAACAATCAGAATGGCAACAACAATAACAATCAAGGCAACGACAATCAGAATGGCAACAACAATGGTGATGGTGGAAATGTATTCGACCAGCTAGCCGAGACTCTAGCTACACTCGTGAATCAGCAACCCAGACAGCAGAATATCGTCTCTCAGTTCAAGCGTTTGAACCCACCAACTTTCGATGGGGTGACTGATCCGGCCATAGTCGAGATGTGGATACAAGAGATGGAGAAAGCTTTCGGACTGCTAGGGAGCAATGAAGAACAGAAGGTTACTTTAGCTGTGTATCAACTGCAAGGAAGTGCTTACGATTGGTGGCTCATGGAACAAAGAAAGAACGAGACTGCAACCACCGAGGGAGATCCTGAACCGTATACATGGGCAAAGTTCAAGAAGGCCTTGGAAGATAAGTACTTTCCGAGAACCATTCGTCTGCAAAAGGAGCGGGACTTCATTCGGCTCGAGCAAGGTGGAAAGACTGTTACCGAATATGAGGCAGAATTTGCAAAGCTCTCGAAGTACGCACCGACCTTAGTGGCAGATGAAATCAGCCGAGCAAGAAGATTGGAAGAGGGACTTCGAAGTGACATCAGGAATTCGGTGGCATCGTTCGAACTTCAGACGTATGAGGCTGTGCTCAACAAGGCATTGGTGATCGAGAGGGGTCTGACAGAATCTGAAAAGGCAACAGGTAATTGGAACAAGAAGAGGTTCGCTCCAACAGGTGGATTTTCGTCTCAAAGAGGAACTTTCAAGAAGCCACACGTATACGATAATATCGGAGGGCAGCGTGATCGAGAAACGTGTTCAAGGTGCGGTAAGAACCATCTAGATAAAGATTGCCGATGGAACACGGGTGTCTGTTTTCACTGCGGGGAAGTAGGACACAAGATTTCGGAGTGCCCGCATAATCCACCACCAAGGAAGGAAGCTGATAAGAAAATTGGCATTGGACGTGTGTTTCAGCTCACTGGAAGTGGCACCAACTATTAAGGTATGATTTATTTCCTTCGTGATTTATTTTATTATTGTGAATTTGGGGACCAAATTCTTTTAAGGAGGGAAGAATGTAAAACCCCGTTAATTTTTAATTTATTTTATTATTAGATATTAGATTTTAAGTTATTTTAGTTATGTTAATTAGTAATTTATAGAATTATTTTGTTCAAGATATTTTGAATAAGGATGATATTTATTATTAGAGGAAAGAAGTGTGAAAAGATTTTAGAAAATCGATATCATTAATTTAAGATATTTGTGTGAATAAGGATATTTTAATTTTAGAAATTACTTGGAGATGTTGTAAATAAATTAGTAGCAAGTTTAAGAATTACCTTAATTAAATTTAGGGTTATTGTGCCTATATAAGATCCCCATCAATAACGATTATGACTCGTACAGCCTTAACAAATTCACCGGTACGTTCTTTTTCTTTTCCTCTCAATTTTTCAGAATTTGTTTTATGTTTAATATGCCGCATGTGTTGGTGACTCTTCATGCTTGTCTCTGTTTTATATGTATAACATGCAAATTTAGATGTTCCGTGTAGTATTGTAAATCAGCATCATACATAGATTTATATGTTTACTTCTTGGTCGAGTACATGCATGACACATATAGTACTATTTATTGATATAAATTGTCTACATATTATCTCACGCTAATAGATTAATTTAGTCGATGATTTTCTAGGTTTGATGAAAGAGTATGAATAATGTAAGGTTAATTATAAATTGGTACTGACTAAATTATTTATGAAATCATTAGTTATAATTAGTTAATTAATTATTAATCAGCATGTTTTAATAATAGTACAATAATAGCTCGGTACCTACATAGTATGGAAATTTGGTTACTTACAGTATGTTATTACAAATTGTGTGTTAATATTTTATTTAAATAATATTTTTAGCACAAGAATTGGTTTACATGTGATTGATGGTGTGCATTACCTTGTGTTAACTTTAAAAAAGATAAGTGGTTATATTGCACTTTTACCAATCTGAACTTGTTTCATCCGTAGCTAATTTAATTGGGTCTAATTTAATTGGGCTAGTCAAGTGTCATGTTGAGCTAAGCCCATCAGAGTTTGTTTTATGTAATTTGTTTTGTTTTAAGTAACTAATACCTTGATGTTTTCAAAAAAAAGAAAGTAACTAATACCTTGGTTTTCTTGGTATAATGTTAGTTTTACAAATTTGTCCAGCCAGTTCCTATATGATTCGTGTGATGTGAGTAATTGTTAATTTGTTGTACAGACTATCCGTAAATACTTGATTAATTGTTTTGGTATTTACTATTTAATTATAGGATCAGTTCGAGCAATTATTTTCGGTATTTAGTGTCGACTTTGAGGTAAGTACTTTTGACTTACTTTTAAATTCCGAAAAGATATTTTGATATTGTGATTTCAGATTTTCGTATAAGATATAAGAATTCTGTTTTGAACTGTATAAGATATAAGTATTTGATTTTAGAACCCAGTCTCTACGTTTCGAACCCGTTCGTAATTTACGCTATAGTTCCGGAACTAGCCTTAGATACCCTTAGTAGGCGCACAAGTGTGCAACTTTAGATACCTATTAAGGGCGCGTAATTATTGAACTTTAGATGCCGCTCACTGGCAAAGTGTGATAAAAGAATAAGAATAAGAATAAGATGCCGGTCACTGGCAAAGTGTGGCCGTAGAGCAAGACTGTGGTATTTTCGATTTTCGTTTCGTGTTATCTCTGTTTTCTGCTTCTGTTTCTAGTTTAAATTCTGTATTTTAAAAATATAAAACTTTGGGTTGGAATTGTTTTCGTAAATGTTTTGTAAACTTATATTTGATTCTGAAAATTGTTTTATTAAAATGCCCATTGATTTTTAAGAATGTCTGCTAGTCGATTGTACTTGCTGAGCTGTGTAGCTCATTCGTTTCTAATATTTCAGGTTTCAGTCTTGGAAGCTTAATGAGAATAAGGATGTGAATTTTGTGGACTTTCGTGCTAGCTGTTAGATGCCTTTATTGAATTAGACTCTTTAAATTATTAGAATAAAGATTGTTATTGAATATTGGGTTTATGGAGCTGCGTCTCCGAATTTATCTTTTTGAATTATTGAATTTGACCGCTGCGTTGACTTTCGTGGAATTTTGATTTATTTGAATAAAGAATTCAGTTTATTTAAGTTTCGTAATTAGAATTAATGTCCCGAAAAGTCGGGGTGTTACAGTACCGGTAGTTGTTGGAATTGATATCCTTGTGTTTTGTGGTGAAGATATATGACTTCCAATACATGTTCCATTTTGCAGTGGCGATGCAGAAGCAACTTGAACTATGGCATGGCTGAGCTTAATTATATAAGGACTGACTTGGCGAAGTATATGTTGAAGCACCTGGCTCGTTGAACTCTGTCATATTTTATTGAAATTGGTATTTTGAGTTGAACATGTACTTGGTAGTAGCGTAAATTAAACTATTAGTCCGTCTCTTTTGTGGATGTGTTCACCTAAAAATATGACTTACGTATTAGTTGTTTTGGATGTGGATAGACTTTAATTATGTACTTGGTTGGTTGGTTGTGTACGTTTGTTGGTGGTGTTGGCGTTATAAGGTGAAAAATTTCTTTTGTAGTTTTGGTTGATGGTATGGTGAATATTGGTCGTAATGGATGGGTGGATTGAATTGGTTTATATTGTTTGTTTCTGGAATTTTCATTTCATAGTGTAGTTTGGTTTTCTTTACATGTCCAGAACCATTGTTTAAGTTACTTTTAGCCAATGTCCACCAATGATTAACACTTGTTGTATTATATATCAAGCAATGCTTTTATTAAAATCCCTTATGAGAAAATGACTCACACAACAGGAAAATAAAAACTACTTAATGTTAATAGTTGTAAAAAATGCAATCAAACAACATGTACCATTTAACAAAGTAATGTGGGAGAAGAATACACACTGCAAGTTAAAACCATAAAACTGTTGTCTCTTTTAACAAATAACAACATGTTATACTCTGCAAAACCATTGTTTGAAATAATTTCAAACAAGAATTATATACTAAGAAAGTGTTATCCTTCCTACTGTACAACAACATGCCATATGAGATAACATGTTGTACATCTAACCATAAAACAAATGGTTTTTGCTAAGAAACCATTGTCTGTAGTGACATACAACAACAGCCCTGATCAAGTAAAAGATTGTATCTTTTGCACTTAAACAATAGGTTTTCTTTTAAAAACCATTGTCTTTACTGCTTAATAACAACAATATATTCGTTAAAAAGTGTTGCGGAGCTTTGACAAGAGGTTTCCAAAGAAGTGTTGTTGTTTCTGGGTATCAGACAACACTTTTCAGGTGGCTTTTACTTGTCTTTCAACTTTCACACAACAGCTTGCTGTGTGTTGTCTGAGATGTGTATCAAACGACTTCTCAATAATCAATAATTTTTGGTATATTCAGACAAAACGTTTTGCCTGTTGTCTAAAGTAAAAATCCTTGTAATGCATGTTAAACTGCCCTTGTTGTCGATTCCTCGAGTCACTCTGAAGTTATATGTAATTGATCCATCCATTAAAAACATTCTTATCCGTGCATGGAATAATATACAAAAATATCAAAGAATTTCCTAACATATATCTAGGAACTTCTGCAACTTACTATCAACATAAATATGCAATTACACTCTACATAGCAGCTACCACGATAAGATAGCAAACTGAATCTTCTAACCTAGCTATATAATTGCAATAAAATTAAAAGTGAATTCTTTGACTATAAAGCTAACAATTCCAGTTATTTAGTTGCCCCAACATCTTGTTACTTAATACATACTATATGATCTTAACATTGGAGGCTTGAGACTGTACTATACTGTAAAACCTCTATAAATTAATAATGTTGGGACGGGCATATTTCGGAAAATTTTATTAATTTATAGAGATTATTAAATAATCGAGATAAAATTTATATTATTACTATTATGTTGGGACCAAAAATCTGCATTCAAAATATTAATTTATCGTGGTATCGAGTATTAATTTAACGAGGTTTTACTGTACTATAGAACAGAATATAGAACAGAATATAAATTAAAACCAAGGAGACCAAGTAGGCCATTTACCTATTAGAAACTTCAAGCACAAATTATGTAACTATATTCCAGGAAAAAACATTATGACACAAGCTGTAGAAATTCAGGAATCATATGTGAGAAGTCGAGTATTGGTTGAAAATATTTGAGTACCGAAGTAAAGTTTTTTACATTTAAACAATGTAATTTGGCAATTTCTTGCCCTAAAAAAAATGTAATCTGGCAATCTCTTTAGCTCATTTTCAATCTGTTCTTAAAATAAAGTACGTGGCTTTGTTTGATTAAACAATAATCTTGCACTACAAGAAAACGGCTTTAAACCGACCGTCACAAAACCGACCGTCACAAATTCAATGGTTATAACCGACCGCTGCCGTAGGTAGTCGGTTTTATGATAAAACCGACCATCTAAAACTGACCGGGGCGGACTCGGGCCCATTTTGCTGACTCACATTTTCGGTCTCTGTGACACGTCATCTAAAACCGACCAATACCACTACGGTTGGTTTTAGGTGGTCGGTTTTAAGTGGTCGGTTATGCAAATTTCTAAATTTCGAAAATACCGCCCAAATGAAAAAATTTAAATTTTTGATCAAACTCATAACCGACCACATATCGGTCGGAAATAAGCCATGATTTTACAAAATTTTAAAAATGGAGCCCAAACTAATTTTTTTTCGAAAATACCGCCCAAATGAAAAATTCAAATTTTTGATCAAACTCATAACCGACCACATATCGGTCGGAAATAAGCCATGATTTCACGAAAATTTTAAAAATGGAGCCCAAACTAAATTTTTTTCGAAAATACCGCCCAAATGAAAAATTCAAATTTTTGATCAAACTCATAACCGACCATATATAGGTCGGAAATAAGCCTTGATTTCACGAAAAATTTAAAAATGGAGCCCAAACTAAAAAAAATGAATTTTTTTTCCAAATTTCATTTAAACAAACCACTTCACCAAATTTCATCTCTATCCCTACATCCACTTCACCAAAATTCCTCTCCCTTTTAACTTTCATTTTCTAAATTTGGAGTAAAAAAACTATTTCTCCAAATCATCCTCCTTATACATGGATCAATGGTTTTGGATTTCGAATTTTTTTATACTTATCATTGTTATCGTTGTGTTTTACTGCATCGAAATCCTACAATGGTATCCTAACTACTTGCATCAAATGATGATTTGGTTATATCTCTGGTGTATTTTGATGATAATGATTGTTTAAGAAGAAGAAGAAGAAGGTGAAGAAAATGAAGAAGAATAAGATCATATTGTCTGGTGATGCTGAAGACGATGATGGTTTTGACGAAATTGAATAATGTTTGTAAACTTAGTTTTGATGTTTTTCACGAAGTTGAGTATTAATGTTGTTTGTGAACATTAAATTCGTAGCATTTATGTTTGTATGTTTAATTATTTTTTATGAAGTTGAATGGTATGGTGAATCTGTAGTTTGTTAATGTTGAATGGCTTGGTGGTGATTGCAATATTGAAATGTAATGAAGTGGAATGGCATAACCTGCAATTTTTTCTTTAAAAACCCAGAAAACCGACCGAAATAATACATAACCGACCATTTTTTACAATTCCATTCCCAGAAAACCGACCGAAATAATACATAACTGACTGTTTTTTACCATCTCATTTCCAGAAAACCGACCGTCTCCTTTATAAATGGTCGGTTTTAAATAAATAAAAAAATGAATAATGGCTAAAAAATTAAATGAAATAGAAAAAAAACAAAAAAAAAATTAGAATTTATACATACCCACGTAGTCAAGCAAAGTTATTTTTCTTAATGTTATTTAATTTTTTAATTTATTTTACAAATTAGTTAAAAATGGTTACAATATCATAAAAAATGAAACATTAGTGAAACATATTTTTTCCCCTGAAATTTTGGAAATAACATTATAAAGGATGGATATTGACTTCCGTAAGGTTGGGTCGTCGAGAAATATTTTTAAAAAAATCGAAATCCTAAATCCCGACGAAACCCTTTTTAAAGGTTTTAGTCAACGTACTAGTTGACTGTTAAATTGCCAAACCAAATAAAATTTTTTTCACTAAAATTTGCCAATAACATTAAAAAGGATGGATATTGACTTTCGTAAGGTTGGGTTGTTGAGAAATAATTTTAAAAAAATTGAAATCCTAAACACTGACGAAACCCTGTTTAAGGGTTCTAGTCAACGTAAAGTTGACCGTTAAATTGTCAAACCAAAATTTTTTTTTCATTAAAATTTTGCCAATAACATTAAAAAGGATCGATATTAACTTCCGTAAGGTTGGGTTGTTGAGAAATAATTTTAAAAAAATTGAAATCCTAAACCCTGACGAAACCCTGTTTAAGGGTTCTAGTCAACGTACTAGTTGACCATTAAATTGCCAAACCAAAAAAATTTTTTTTCATTAAAATTTTGCCAATAACATTAAAAATGATGGATATTGACTTCCGTAAGGTTGGGTCGTCGAAAAATAAAATTTGAAACCCTAAACCCTGACGAAACCCTGTTTAGGGTTCTAGTCAACGGATACGGGTGATGAAGGAAGGGCAACGGACCCGATGATTGGAAACATGACAGCTACAGAGGCACGCCAGTGGCGAGAAAGGAGGGCTCGATCACATTCAAGTGGATTTTATGGAGCTAATCAGCCTCGTGAACCAACACGTATCAATATCTCTGATGGACAGTAAGCCTCGTTATCCACTGTTATGTTTCTTTCACTCTGTCAATGTAGTGCAATTAATCTTAATATATATGCTCAATTAATCTTTCACTCTGTCGAAAAAAAACTGATTTCTTTGATATATTATGAAATCACATTGCAAGCCAACTGATGTCATTGACATATAATTGAAATATCAATGACATCGGTCAAAACACAACTGATGTCTTTGACATACTATGACATCGGTCAAAACACAACTGATGTCTAAGATATTGGATTTTATAAATCAATATATATATATATATATATATATATATATATATATATATATATATATATATATATATATATATATATAAAGGAGGATAGCGGGAGTTTAGGTGGCGCTCTAATATCGTCTCAATCGATTTTTTTTAATTTTCTAGAATTTTAAACACTAATAAATATAAAAATATCAATTAGCATATTAGAAGTAGAATAGGTGTTCGAATTTATAAAGGAGAAGAGTTCGAATTTATAGGGAAGACATATGATTAGAAGTTTTATTGGAAGTATAATAAGTATTTATAAGGCATACGATTAAAAATTCTATTGGAAGTAGAATAGGAGTTCGAATTTATAGAGAATAAGAGTTCAAATTTATAGAAAAGATATATAAATAAAAGTTCTACTAGAACTAGAATAGGTGTTTGAATATATAGAGCAGACATATAATTAAATATTTTATAGAAAGTACGATCTTCTTAAAATATATTTTTAATATAAGTTAATTATATTTATATATTAGGAAAATTTATTCATAAATCCAATACTATTGTCATGAGAAAATAAAATTTGTTTTCATTTTCTAAAACTCCAAAAATTTTAGAAAATCTAGAGAAAGTATAAATTGGAATTCACTCTATTTTTTAGGTTTTGATTTCAAGGAAAAAAATTGTTGTGTAAGATAAGTATCATCAAAAATATGTAATGAAGTTAGAATTTAGATCCCAAACGAGAGCGGCTCGAAACGTGTTTAACGGGAAGATGGCTCACTATAAAAAATTGTACTAGCTATTAAAATATCATATGATGTTATAAATTATATTTTATTTTTAGGATTTGATTTTTATGGATAAACATTATCATACAAGTAATATGTGTAAAAGTTAGGTTTTTGGTCTTAACGAGAGAGCGAATCAATAGTAATAACTGTGTTTAACAAGAAAACCGTTCATTAGATAAGACCCTATAAAAGATGTTTAAATATATAATTAATACAAAAAATAAAATGTTTTATTGAAGTAGAATACGAGGACGGTGGAGACGTCTTATACGATTTTTTAAAACTATACATCTTTTTTCCTAGAAATCCTTTATTTTAACTTTTTTATACAATTTAATTATACTTGCGTTACAAAAATATATCCATAAATGTAATATTATTCCCGTAACGAAAAGTCTTAGTATTTTAACTTTTTTTTTTGATGTGTTAACATAACAAAAAGATATTCCCATGCGAAAACTGTAAATAAATACAAGAATATCTATAATATACAGAAAATATAAGATGTATTTTCATCTTTTAAAACTCCATAAATATTAGAAAGTTTAAAGAATATAAAAATTGGAATTTACTCTCTTTATATAATGAAGTTAGAATTTCGGTTTCAAATAAGAGCGGCTCGAAACGTATTCAACGGGAAGACGGCTCGCTAGAAAAGATTGTATTAGCTTTAAGAATTTGATATTGAAGTCATAATTTTTTTTTATTTTTACGGTTTGATTTTATAGATAAAAAATATTATATAAGTCTTTATAATATATGTTAAAAATTGGGATTTCCGTTTTAACGAGAGAGCGGCTCAATCGAAAGAATCGTATTTAACAAGAAATTGATTCATTAGAGAAGATTATTTAATTATAAAAATTTAATATTAATATTATAATATAACGTAAATGTATTGAATTTTTTTAAAAATATTGTAACGCCGCCGCGAAGCGCGGCTTTATCAACTAGTTTATAAGAAATTTAGGATATTTGAATTTTGTAAATAAGATATTGGATGGTATACAAATTTTACAAATAGTAAATTTATAAAATTTTAAACTAAGAATTTTAAAAGTAATAAAATTTTAAAATATGAATTAAAAATAATATTGATAGAAGAATAATATGAATCTCATCCACCTTTAATAATATATCTATGAAAAAATGAAAACAGATTACAAAAGAGAACGGCACAATATCAATGGCAAGAGCGGTAACTTTTCCGCCCAAATTTTTAGAACTCCCTCCCCCAAATTTTCACAACTTCCTCCCTCTTATTCTCTCAGTACATCTTTCTTTCACTTGCTTCCAAATGACCTAATTTACCTAGTACTCTTTCCCTCGCCGCTCTCGATTATCTCTCCCTCTCCTCGCCGCTCTCAATATCTCTTCCCCTCAATATCTCAAACCTGCGCTATTCAATCGCTATTTCATCTTCATCGAGCCATCCCGGGTTTTTTGGGTTCAATCACTCTTTACGACTCATTGGTTTTATCTTCTCTGCGATTTTACAGTTTTAGCATCTCCTCAACAACGACTTCTAGGGTTTCGATTTGGGAATTTCCTGCTACTTCTCTGCAATTTTAGGGTTCTATCGTTTCTTCTGTATTCGATTTAACTGATGTGCTACTTCTCTATTGCGATTTGGGAATCAAACTTGCCACTTCTCTACCGTTCGCTTAAGGATTAAAGTTATTTTAAGATAATTCGAAATTAATTTCGAGTGTAAGGTATTTTGGTAGCTGCTACAAATTTTGGATTTGGGACTCAAGCTGTCATAATCTCTACTCCACTATGTACAGGTAGAATTATCAAGATATGCTAGTTTTCTTGGGGAAAAAATCACTTGTTCAGTAGCTAATTAATTATATGACTGTTTTATGCTAATTACTTATCTCTTAGTGTGTAAGGGAAAAGTGTTCTATGCTTTTCCGAGAGAGAGAACAAATTCTGAAACTATGTAGATGTGTTATTTTATTCATTTTTGTAGCAATCTGCCCACATCTTGCATTCTCTTATTCATTTGGGAGGATTTTATTCATTTACTCTTGTTCAGTAATAAATATTTACATTCTTATTCTCAATGATTTGTTATTATTCAGGAGAGAAGGGGATTAGTATGAGCAGCAAAGGTGGCTTGTGTACTGGGCAGGTTAGTAGTACTGATGAATGATGATACTTTTTATGGTAGTATGTGTTTTGATTTTAGCGTTTTGTCATGGTGTTAGTTCCAAGTTTTGTGATTGATCATTTGTGTTACATGTTCCAGAACTTGTGTCACTCATTGCCTTTTGTTATACTATCATTAGTCATAGTATTATATCTTTAATGTGCACCAAATTTACAATATATGTTGGGGCTATTTTTGTAATGCTAGTATGTTTCTTGTGGTTAGGAATTTGAATGGGCCTTTTCAAACAAACATATGTAATGAATGACTGTGAAATAGTTGATTAATTGATAATTTAATTTCTGTGATTGACTCCCCTTTCTTGTGATTAAATTTCTGTGATTTATGTCAATCCCCAGCTCTTAATTGGAATTATTTAATAATGCCCTTTTCTTTTATATTCCCATTGCTCAAACTATGTATCGATTGCAGCATATGGATCTTTCAGTGTTGCAGAAACCTTTGCGGACAAGCTCATCAGTGCTACTAACCTGCCCAGTACACAAGCCACCTTTGCTGCTCATACTGCTCCAGCATTGTCACGGTATGGGTATGTTTTATACTTTTTTAGCTTTTAAGTTGTTACTAATCATGTGTTAATACTTTAGCTCGCCTTTGAAAGTGTTTGATTTCTGCTTCTTGTAGGCAAAGTCTCATTATGGATATGAGATCGTCCAGACACTGATAGTTGATATTGAACTTAATGAGCATGTCTATTAATATGTCCATTGTTTAATGGTACAATAGTTCTACATGGCTAAGATGCAGGGGCAGACCCATGACATATATCCTCGTTCCCAGACTAAGTTTGTGATGTTGCTACCCAGATTCGTGATGGGCTTCTTCTGCCCAGTAATAACTTTCCCGCCCTCTTAAACATGTATCCCGAAATTCGGATTCGGTCTATACTTAGCTTTGATAACTGAAACATGTATAGTTTTAGGAGAAATATGAAAGTGTATGATATCTGACACTTAGATTTGTTTGTATAGTTTATACTTTTTTCTTTGAATTAATGATAATTACAGTTTAGAGTTTGATTATATATTTGGCATTTGTTTGTTTTTCGTTGTATTTATGAATTCTTAAAGATTTTAACAGGTAAAGATATGGAAGAAAAATAAATAAATTATGAATTTTCAAAAATTGTTTTATTTGCATAGCGTTTTTCTAAGTGCTATAGAAGTAGTAGTGCATTTAGATGGCATTATAAATAGTGTTTTATTTGGATTACAATCAGTATTTTGAATTATATGTTGAAATGGAATGGCAGGTTGCAGTACTGGCAAAACCTGCAATTTTTTTTTAAAAAAAAAAAACCAGAAAACCGACCGACGAGCCTTAGAACCGACCATTTTTTACCCTTCAATTCCCAGAAAACCGACCAAAACAAGACATAACCGACCATTTTTTACCATTCGATCCCTTCGAAGGTGGTCGGTTATATTATGGTGGTCGGTTATAAGTGGTCGGTTATACAAATTAGCACAGCTACTGGCATGAAATCGACCGATTGTGCACGTTTGACTATGGTCGGTTATGTGTGCCAGTCAAAATGTATTTTTCTATTTTTTTAAGTTATAACCGACCACTGTCGGTCGGTTATGTGTTGGTGACGTCTGTCGACAGCTGTCGCCACGTGGTGACACGTGGTGCCACATGTCCAATTCGGACCCCACATTAGAGAATTTGTAAACACATATAACCGACCAAATTATTGGTCGGTTATGTGTGTTAAACCCGACCAAATGACATAACCAACCAGGCTTAAATCGACCAGCGTTTTTGGTCGGTTTTAGTGGTTAAACCGACCGATTCCTTTTATAACCGACCATTTTTGACGGTCGGTTTAAAACGATTTTCTTGTAGTGTTGGATCGTAGTAACTAAATTTTAAATATCTTTATTTCAAAAAAAAATATATCTTTATATTACTTCCAAATAGAAAGCTCCAAATATATAATTGATTAAACAATTATACCTTTATATAGCTTCCAAATTAAATAGAAAAATCGTTAATTGTATTTAAGTGGATTATAATTCTATACAAAATGAATATCAGTTTAATAGATTTATTCTATGATTTATAGTGCCGTATAAACAAACCAAAGAAGAATATAATTACAAGCAAGATACCTCTAACTATTTCAGTCATCAGAGCAGATCAAATAAAATGATGAAATTGTAGGATGCTTCAAACTATAGGCAAATAGTAAAATTGGACAAGGTTTTAAGAAAACAACTACCCCTTCTTATTCTTCTAGGATGATCCCTTTATGCTGCAGCTGATATTCCTTTCCAACCATTGCTAGAAATGCTACCTGCAGATTTAACAAACCCATAGACAAATTAAAAGCAACAAACCCGCCATAGACAAATTAAAAGCATGTCGACTGATAGCATAAATATAGCCTTCACATGCGAATCCTAATTAAAGAAAGTGCTTCAGTTGTGCCATGATTTAAACAATACATATCCAAGCCAATTTGTCAAATCAGAGAACCATGTAACTAACATGCAAGAATCAATCCCATCTAGAGCTTTATGCAGACAATCGCCCAACTATCTATATCTTACTTTTCTTAGGATTGTCATGATCAAGCATAACATGGTATATACCTCTGTCTTATGCGGAGACCTGCCAGTGACACCAGAACACAATCAAAACTTACTTTATTGTGATAAAAAAAACAAAATGAATTCAAATCCGCACCTTTTTCTTTTGTACTTTGTTTTGCATGGGTTTCAAATGTGAAGAGGTTTCCCGAAGTGCAAGGGTTTAGGAGGAAAGAGTCAGCAGCAAAAAAAATTTGAGGGTCGATCAACTGTTGATTTCATGCTGAATAACTTGTCTCAGCACTTCAGTAATTAATTTGCGCATAATTTTGAGCCATTCATTAACGTGTTGGATATATTGAATTCATCTCTGCGGTTAGTAGGAATGAAACATGCCTACTGTAAAGGAGAGACAAAATCGTTCGAGGGGTATGTTTCTTAGATAGTACTATAAGTGATTGTACATAATAATTTTCAGTGACAAACATTCCTAAACACTAAACTATAAATTCACAGTAACAAACCCAACCGAAGTGATATTATCCTAATTTTCTTCTCATAATCCACATTTGAGTAATGCACTCTAGGGACCAAAGAGAGGAAAGAGTTTTTCTATATACTATGAGCTTTGCATGTTATTTATCAAATTTGCACTGTCCCAATTTAGAATCCTGTGATGCACTGGTACCTGGGTTTTCATTGTTTGGTACCTGGGTTTTCATTGTTAGGCAGCCAACCTGCCTACTTTTGTTATTTTCAAACTCACAACAACTCCCCCACCTACTACACCCCCTCCTATAAATACCCCTCTCCCCTTCAATTTAAAACACACCAAAATCTCTTCTTCCTCTCATACTTCTCAGTATATATAGCTGCTAGATAGTCCGTCTAGTAGGAAACTTACCTTGTGGTAGTTTCAAGCAGGTCAGGATAGGGGGCCCTCGTACTACTCTATTCTTTCGTTTCGAGGGAGTCTGTGTGAATGTCAGGCTGCAGTCATCGGAATCTGTCCCGCTGCAGCATTAGGAGTTCGTCCAGCTGTTGTAGTTGCTACAAAGGGTGTTCGTCCAGGCTATCCGGTCAAGTACCGAAGGAGTAGGGAATCGTTGTATTTATATACAGTTGTGTCTCAAGTGTTACTTCTTAAACTTGAGAGAGAATATTGTAACCATTGTTATCATTATAGTGGAAACATTCGGAGCTGGTCCCGTGGCTTTTACCTCTTTACTTTAAGGGGATTTTCCACGTATAAATCTTGGTGTTCATCTATCTTTATTATTGACTATTATAATCTCCGTATTTAATTTACGCAAAGACAGGAAACGGGAATTCCTAACAAGTGGTATCAGATCTGGGGCCCACGTTGTTGGTGTCTAGGAAAGTGCTTTGTGCGCAGTGGTTACTTGATAACGCGCCGTACTAATACGGAAGGCTCCCCAAACACATCCACTTTCCTGGCCAACTTGTGTGGTTCTAAGTGAGATTCCCATAGTCTTTGGTAAATTAAAATGGATGATTCTTCCAGTGTAATGGTAAGCCCAACAGCTTCAAATTATCCGATGTGGAAAAGTAAGGACTGGTTTATCCGGTGGAGCTGAAAGGAGTTAAACTTGCAGCAAAGTCTAATGCTGACTGGAAGAAGATGAACATGAAAACTATCAGTCTCATTCGTCGATGGATTGATAATTCGGAGTATCATCATGTCTCTGAAGAAGAAGACGCTTATACGCTTTGGACGACATTATAGTCTACGTTCCAAGAGAAAAGTTCACAAAATGTAACTTTTCTAGTTCGTCAGCTGGTGAACATGAGGTACCAGGATGGGAACAACATGTCAGAGCATATGAGCGAATTCCAAGGGTTGTTAAATCAACTATCAAATATGAAGATGGAGTTTGAGCAGAAATTCCAAGCAATATTTCTTCTCAACACTTTACCATCCAGCTGGGATACGCTAGTGGTGACAGTAACTAATGCTGTACCAACTGAGCAACTAACGCTGAGATCAATTAAGCAGAGTATCCTTAGTGAATCCATGAGAAGAAAGGTACAAGGAGTCAACCACGATTCCCAGGCTCTTGTTACTGAGAACAGGGGCAGAAGCAACTATAGGGAGACAAACCGAGGACGTAGTAAAAGTAGGAATTTTGGTAATTCCGGTGGCAAATCAAATGCCAATGTTGAATGCTACTATTGTAAGAAGAAGGGTCATTACAAAAAGGATTGTAGGGCCTGGCTCAAGCAACAGAAAAATGGTCAACAAGGGAAACATGCCGAGAAAAGTACAACAGCTGCTATGATAGAAGATGTTGTGATCCTTTCTTTTGGGGAAGAAGAATGCTTACATGTTGATGATCAGAAGGTCGAATGGGTGATAGATACTGGAGCAACGTATCATACAACACCCACTTAGGAATTCTTTACGACGTACAAGTCAGGGGACTTTGGTACTGTAAGAATGGGTAACTCAGATCAATCAAAGATCGCAGGCATTGGTGACATCTATATTGAGACAAACACGGGTTGTTCAACGACTTTGAAAGATGTCAGGAATGTTCCGGAGTTACGGTTCAACTTGATTTCCGGCATGGCGCTAGACAAGCAGGGGTACGTAAATACCTTCGGTGGTGGAAGGTGGAAGCTTACTACGGGTTCATTGGTGGTTGCAAGAGGATCCACTTGTGGCTCTTTGTACAAGACACAAGTGAAGATGTGTTCAAATGGTTTGAATACAGTTGAAGATGAAGACTCGGCAAAATTGTGGTACAAGAGGCTCGGCAAATTGAGAGAGAAAAAGCTGCAGATTCTAGCAAAGAAATCCCTCATTCCATTTGCTAAAGGAACTGCATTGCAGCCGTGTGAATATTGTTTATTCGGGAAACAACATAGAGTATCTTTTAGCAGTCCACTGAAGAAAAAGTTGGGGCTGTTAGAAAGAGTTTATTCTGATGTATGTGGTCCGTTTGAGGTGGAGTCCTTAGGCGGAAATAGGTACTTTGTTACCTTCATTGATGAAGCATCTCGAAAGGTGTGGGTTGAGATACTCAAATCCAAAGATCAAGTGTTTGAGTACTTCTAGAAGTTTCATGCCATGGTTGAAAGATCAACAGGGAAACAACTAAAATGCCTTCGTAGTGACAACGGAGGGGAGTACACTTCAAAAGAGTTTCAAAAGTACCTTACAAAGCATGTTATCCGACATGAAAGAACCGTTCCTGGCACCCCACAACAGAATGGCGTTGTGGAAAGAATGAACCGCACCATTGCTGAACGAGTCAGATGCATGTTGAAAATGGCTAAATTTCCAAAATCATTTTGGGGAGAAGCTGTAAGAACAGCTTGCTACTTGATCAATCGATCTCCATCGGCACCTCTAAATTTTGAGATTCCAGAGAAGATCTGGTTAGGAAAGGATGTTTCCTATTCCTACTTGCGGGTGTTTGGATGTAAGGCTTTTGTACACATCCCAAAGGAGCATAGAACAAAGCTTGAAGATAAAACAACTCTGTGTATTCTCGTTGGCTACGGGGATCCAGAGTTCGGGTATCGATTGTGGAATCTTGAATCGAAGAAGATATTCAGGAGCTGAGATGTGGTTTTCCATGAGTCTCAAAATTATGAGAATTTTGGGAGCACTCAACAACCAAGGCAAGCTAGAAATCCAGATACATTAGAAGATGATAGAGAGGATATGGTAGATGATAAGGCTGCTGAGCAGGGGGAGCTACCGCCTCAGCCTGAAGCTGAAGAAACTCAGCCACGGCATTCTACGAGAGAACGGAGACCATCAGGAAGATATCTTTCATCCGAGTATATCTTAATTGCTGATGAGGGGGAGCCCGAGACCTTTGAGGAAGTCAAGACTCATAAAGAAAGCAGTTGCTGGCTGAAAGCAATGCAAGAGGAGATGGATTCTTTAAACAAGAATGAAACTTATGAGTTGACTACACTTCCGAGAGGACGGGAGGCTTTGAGGAACAAATTGGTATTTAAAGTAAAAAGGGATGATAAAAAGCTTGTAAAGTATAAAGCACGTTTGGTGGTTAAAGGCTTTGCACAGAAGGAAGGCATTGATTTCGATGAAATCTTTTCTCCGGTTGTAAAGATGACATCAATCCGAACAGTTCTCGGATTAGCGGCTAGCATGGATCTTGAGCTTGAGCAGTTAGATGTGAAAACTACATTCCTTCATGGAGATTTGAAGGAAGAGATCTACATGCACCAGCCAAAAGGATTTGAAGTGAAAGGGAAGGAGCACATGGTTTGTAAACTCAAGAAGAGTTTATACGGGCTTAAGCAAGCGCCAAGACAGTGGTACAAAAAGTTTGATTCATTCATGAGGATTCATAAGTTCAAGAGAACTGCATCCGTTCACTGTGCTTATGTGCAGAGGTTTCCTAACGGTAACTTCATTATCCTGCTGCTTTATGTTGATGATATGTTAGTGGTCGGCCAAGATGCTAACATGATCCGCAAGCTGAAAGAAGATTTGTCCAAGTTCTTTGATATGAAAGACTTGGGTCCAGCAAAACAAATCCTAGGGATGAAGATTGTTCGTGACAGAACAACTCGGAGGTTGTGGCTTTCACAATAGGGATATATTGAACGGGTATTGAAAAGGTTCAATATGGATGATGCTAAACCTGTTAGCATACCATTGGCGGGACATTATAAACTGGATAAGAAAATGTGTCCGTCAACAAACAAAGAGAAGGAGGATATGGAGGACGTTCCCTACTCATCCGTAGTGGGGAGTCTTATGTATGCATTGGTTTTTACAATACTAGATATTGCTCATGCTGTTGGAGTTGTGAGTAGATATCTGTCAAATCCAGGAAGAAAGCACTGGGAAGCTGTTAAGTGGATTCTCAAATATCTTAAGGGCACTTCCGGGTTATGCTTAAAGTATGGACACGGTGAACCAGTCTTGGAAGGTTTTACAGATGCTGACATGGTAGGACATCCAGATGGGATGAAGTCCACGTCAGGGATGCTTTTCACTTTTGCGGGGGGAGCTGTAGCATGGCAGTCCAAGTTGCAAAAGTGTGTTGCGTTGTCAACAACCGAATCAGAGTATATTGCTGCTTGTGAAGCAGTCAAGGAGCTGGTTTGGTTAAAGCAGTTTCTCCAAGAATTAGGTTTGAAACAAGATAACTTTGAGTTATACTGTGATAGTCAGAGTGCTATGGACTTGACCAAGAATGCTACTTGTCACAGTCGTACTAAGAATATTAATGTACGTTACCATTAACTACGGGAACAGGTTGAAGATGGGGTGATACAGATAGAGAAGATACACACGGATTAGAATCTGGCTGATATGATGACGAAGGTCGTTCCACGGGAAAAGTTGGAGCTATGCAAGGGGGGTGCCGGTATGGAGTGCAAGTGATTAACTGTGAGTTTGGAAAGAGGGGGAGATTGTTAGGCAGCCAACCTGCATACTTTTGTTATTTTCAAACTCACAATAACCCCCCCACCTACTACACCCCCTCCTATAAATACTCCTCTCCCCTTCATTCTAAAACACACCAAAATATCTTCTTCCTCTCATACTTCTCAGTATATATAGCTGCTAGATAGTCCATCTAGTAGGAAACTTACCTTGTGGTAGTTTCAAGCAGGTCAGGATAGGGGGCCCTCGTGCTACTCTATTCTTTCGTTTCGAGGGAGTTTGTGTGAGTGTCAGGCTGCAGCCATAGGAATCTGTCCCCCTGCAGCATTAGGAGTTCGTCCAGCTGTTGTAATTGCTACAAAAGGAGTTCGTCCAGGTTATCCGGTCAAGTACCGAAGGAGTAGGGAATCGATGTATTTCTATTCAGTTGTGTCTCAAGTGTTACTTCGTAAACTTGAGAGAGAATATTGTAACCATTGTTATCATTATAGTGGAAACATTCGGAGCTGGTCCCGTGGTTTTTACCTCTTTACTTTAAGGGGGTTTTTCACGTATAAATCTTGGTGTTCATCTATCTTTATTATTGACTGTTATAATCTCCGTATTTAATTTACGCAAAGACAGGAAACGGGAATTCCTAACATTCATTCCCCTAGTGTATTTGTTTTGTCTCCCAGTGGTTATCACATTTTTACATACGATTTTTGATGAGCTGCAGGAGGCTGATAATCAAATTGATAGCTATCGAATTCTGGAATCTTGTGTTGCGCTTGTACCTGCTCTTATGTGTTCCAAGTCCAGCAAATGTGAAATTATCGATAACTCGCAGTTTCAACACCCCTCTTATGTATTCGTCTGAGAGAGGTCTTTGACCTGAATTAGGTTCCAATGAGTGTCCCCTGATAGCATCTAGCCCGACAATGGTACACACTGGACGATTATAGGGGAGGAGGAAAGGTGAGGGCGAAATCATGGTGGCAGGTCAGAGGTTGATATCAGTTCAATCTGATGAAGCCTTCTTAGACGCGTGGCACTCCAATGAATCGATAATTCCAAGTCCAAGCGTCTGAGAAGGCTTCATCAGATTGAATTCATATCCACCTCTGACCTGCCATCATGATTTCACCCTCACCTTTCCTCCTCCCCTATAATCGTCCAGTGTGTACCATTGTCGGGCTAGATGCTATCAGGAGACACTCATTGGAACCTAATTCAGGTCAAAGACCTCTCTCTTAAAGTAGTCATGTATTACCACCATCTATTTGTTTTTTACAAAACCTTCTAGCTTCTAGGATTGACGATTGAATTTACTCTTTGGAAAATTCAATCCCTAATTTGACTCATTGTTCATTGTCTAAGATCACTTTTAAGTAGATATCCCGCTAAATCATGCATAAATATAATAGGTTGGCTCTACTAGGTCAAAAATGATGCTTGGAAATTTTTCACTGCCAATAATCCTCTTCCACTAAATGCTCCAGAACAAGTCCACCACTAACCAATTTTGTGTAGTCGTGTCAGCCAAATCAAAGGGTTTTTGTCAGCTTGGATGAGGCTCATGATTAACTTGATACTACATTGCTAGAAAAGTCTAGGCCACCTATATGATGCAGTTTTTATTGGTTTTTGAAAGTTTTTTATTTTGAAACTCTCTGTCTGGTTATTTTCCTTGTGTGTAAACTGAAAGAAAAAGCCAAGTAAACACATGCACCTACAAATTCAAGAAACAGCTTCATGCTCCTTTTCTCTTTTTGCATGCTTTCCTGATGTGAAAGATATCTTAAACTCAAATCATATGCAAGGATGTCATTGATGAATGACGGGAAAGCATCTCGTGATTAGTGTCAATATTCGACGAACGCAAGATTATATTTTTTGTAAAGAAGGCGCTGGTTAATGATATAGTTACTGTAAACTACATATGATGAAGTGCAAAAGAAAGGCTGCAATGGATGAAGTTTCTGACTTGACCCTATCGTGGAAACGGGAGGGAGAAAGCATTTGTCATTAGTCTATCCTTAAATCATATCTTCTGCTCATATCAAACAAGAGCCTAGAGTAAAAATTAATCTAGCTTTCACTGCTTTGCAGAAACGATTATTCATATAAAAATGACAACACAGAGGAATTTATGTATACATTTTATTCATAGAGCATACTAAGGTTTACATGGATCAAGAGGAGCTCCACACAAGCAGCGATTGTGAAAAAATGATGAATTATCAAATCCATCTTGACGATACTTTAACTTCCACCCTTTTGGTATCTCTCCACACAGTCTATTGTGTAACTCATGTTCAACTGTTGCAACAAAAAAGCATCTGTAATCTTCGATGGAATATTACCATATATCTTATTATGAGATATATCAAGTGTTACCAACTCTTCATTCATAAAACCAACGGTTGAGAAATCAAACTCAAAGTTATTTCTAGATATATCAAGAAGTTGACAACCTTTGTCTTCACAAAAAAGCATTGATGCATCTCCTGAGAAATTATTTCTAGAGAGATCAATTCTTGAGAAATCATAGTACCTAAGGAAACTGGCAGTTTACCCGAAATCTTGTTATGAGATAGTACAAGGACAGGTAGGTCCAATGTAGAGGGAAAATGACCATAGGTTTCGGGTAATGATCCAGTAAGTTGGTTTCGACTAAGGCTGATAGCAAAAATACTAGGTAGTAAAGGAAGTGAAGGTGGAACTGAGCCATTCAATTTATTGAAGGAGAAATCAATAAATTGTAGATCTTTGAGGAGAGATTATTTGGTACAAGTCCGGTGACATTGGTCCAATTTATCACCAAGGACGTTAAGTGTGTCAAACTTTCGATTGACAGAGAAATTTCACAAACAAGAAATGGCAGTTTGTGAGGCATCAGTGTTGGTAGTATTTCTATGTATAAGTTAGTTCGCAGGGAAGGACTATTAATTCAAGTTCAAGTTTTAATCTCTTAATATTTAGAAGTGTGAGAAATAATTGGTGTGTTTATTATTAACTAGATTAAACTAATTATAAGCAAGTAAAACTAAGATTTATTGATGGGGAAAAGCAACCCGAGAACTAGGGTTCTTCAATTGGTTCAATGATGTTGTTGTAACGCGATATATATATTTCTCATACTTTGCTAAAAACAATTCTTCTAACCTTTATGATGTTCTCTCCCAAGATACAAGATAGTGTCTACAACCATATCTCAAAAGTCACTCTCATGATCAATTGAAATACAATTATAGACTATTACGACCCAAGAATTATAAGTTTCATAGTCCTCTTATTAATCTCCTGATTCAATAATTGAACTATGTCTATAAAATCATGAACAAGAATTATGATTCATCTCTCAATTTATCATAATCCCTATGAATACAATTAAAGGTTAGCTACTCCCTTAATTGGGTTAAGCCCTCAATGATAGATTAGCAAGGTAAAGATTCACATCACAATCAAACAAATATATATCACCAATGAATACTACGTAATTCTCGGATAATAGAATTAGTTACACATGCTAGATAAAGAAAATAAGCATATATTAATGGGTAAAATCATGATTAAAAGAGTTTAGAGTGAAGAAAGTACAACTTGAAGAATCTTCCCGAAATAGTTTCCAATAAAATAAAGGAGCACTCCAAGTAATCCCCCTACAATCTTCACCCAAAATAGAACTTGCAAAAAATTAAAGTGTATGAATTAAAACTAAAATTACAAAGAAAGCTGAGGAAAATTTAAGAGAATATAACTGAACATTCAGTTCAGGGGTCATTTTATTCTATGCAAATCACTTCCTATTTATAGGAGAAATAAGCCCACGTTTAGCAGCAAAGAATTCGGCCGAATGCAGCAAAACATGACTAAAAAAATAGCGCGTTGTCAAACCCCGCCGCCAACTTTCACGCGGCTGCCTACTCTTGTTTACTTTTATCAAATGAATAATACACTAGCTGCCATGCTGGAAACCAGTCTCGGACAGGGGGGTGAATATACGCGGGCTCTGTTTTATCATTTTCCTTCAGGCGCGTGGCCGCCACGCGCTTACAGGCACGTCAGAAACTTGCCTACAGCTTGCACTGCCAGACATGCCTAACTTTTGATTTACTAAAACAATTCAACATTCCACTTTATTACTTTTGCTTTACTTTTCTAATTCAATCAAACAAACAACTCGACCATTCAATTTTGAGGGCTTATTTTGTTTTATATGGAAGGTCTCCGTATAAATGCTTTTGACCCGCATAGCTTATAATCTTTAATTAATAAATAATTAATTTAATCCAGAAATTATAAAAATAAATATCTAATATTATTAGATATTTATAAATATAATTTTCTAAATAAATAAAATATTTATTAATATAAATAAATCCTTAAGTCCTAAGCTGCGGTCTATTGAGGGCCTGGAACCGGACTCCTTTTACTTAACAAAAATTATATTAATTCCAACCGGGATTCCCGCTTTAAGAATATATCACTTTCCATATTTTTGTGACAATTCTTATTTCCTCATTGATCGTCCAGGTCTAAGCTACGGTCTCTTTATTATCTGAAACCGGGCTCCTTTTGCTTCAAAAATTATCCTATAAACATAAAAAATCTTCTTAGCATCCAAAATAATTAAAATGCTACTAACAAAGCTAATCAAGGACAAAATTATTACAAACTAAGGATAAATGAGAGATTACATGCTACAAAATGTACACAAAATTAGCATGTATCAAATACCCCCCAACTTGACCTTTGCTCGTCCTCGAGTAAACCAATATAAAATAACTACCTACTAATACCACTTCCGTAGGTGATCACGGGTGCATTTGGCATATGCAACAAGCCATTTAAACCCCTAGGTTGCCTTAGTGGACGAGTGAGGTCTCGTGAGGGCCTATATTGAATGTACCCACAAAATCCATCTAGCTCATGTAAAAGATCGAATGTCAACACAACACCACACATACAAGTCCTCTCATGCCACATCAACTTAAGAATTAAAGTGAATAATGCAATGCCTTTGTGTCAAAGGTACAAGTATTCACTTAGTTTTCTCAATGAATATGAATAAGTTCTCAAAAATTCATGTCAAATGTAAGAATAAGTTGGTAATCATGCTAAGCCCACAAGAGTACATCTTTGAGTCAAAACTTGGGATCTCATATGCAAAATACAAGTAATAACTCACCTTTCACTCATAAAAGAATATTCACTCAAAAACAAGGGTAAATGTATCACTCAATTCTAACAAAATCATAAGTATGCTTGACATTTGGTATCAATCTAACTCTAACACAAAACATACCACTAATGATAATCAAAAGGTCTTTATTCGTGTTGTAATGGGGCTAGGGATAAGGTATGTCAAGTAAAGCCAAAGAAGGTGAAATGTCAAAAGCTAGTACCCAACAACATAAATCATTCAACTCCCTATCTATCATCCCCACACTTGGATTTTTTTCCCCAACAATTAACTTCATTAGTCGAACAAAGAAGGATCAAACAAACATAAGTATGCTCTCAAATAAATAATAATTTTTTTCCTTTTTTTCCTTTTCGAGAGCTAAATATAAACAAGTACAATGATCCCATGATATTAATACCAAATTCGACTAAAAAGTAAACAACCATACCCCATATTCTTCCAAAGTAATGACCATCAATAAACCCCTCTTTTGCACACCTGTTTACTCCCTCAAACATTCTACTATCCTTTGACAATTTGGGTTCAAGTTAAAGTAAGGCGAATACAAGAAAAAGGTATAGGCAAGTAATGTGGTGTGTCACCGAAAAATAAGATTAAGCTCAATGGGGTAACTAATTAATCATATTTAAATGGTGTGGCAATATAGGAATTATGAGGTTATATCTAAATGCCTTTATCATGTTATCATCAAATAATGTCATGCATTTTAAGAAATGTCTCAAACAAGTGCTAGCAATGCAAACAACATGTGGATACTCAAGCAAACGAATATAAGATGCAAAAGATATGCATATAGGCTCAAAAGCTCACTTGGTGGCAAAACATAATCAATCCCAAGTAAATAGTCTCTCTAATGTACCTACTTGTACTCAAAGCATGCAAACCAAATCATCTTGCACATATTCTTGTCCTTTTAATTACTTACAACATTCAAAAAGTCTACCAGTTTCAACTTGCTAGTGTATGCGTGTGCACAAGAACAAAAGCATATCACTTCTCAATCAAAAGCGTCAATAACACAAGATTCTTTTAGCATTCATGGGTGCATCAAGCTAACTTACAAGTAATCTTCACAAGACTAGAATTATTTTTATGATTTTTAATTTTTAATTTTTTTTTTACTATTACTACACCACCACATAACCCAATAAGGTTTTATATAAATGAACACACCCCCCAACTTATCACGTTTCTCGTCCACAAGAAACAACCACTATCCACATATAACCTAAAGAAACAAACTATATGTATATATATATATATATATAAATGACAACACAATGGACTAATATGCAAGGAAGAATAGAAATAACTCCCCTGAATCATGGTCAAGGTGGTGGTGTGCAACCAAGATATGCCATTGTGGCATCCATCTTGAAATGAAGATCCTCCTGCATAGTCCAAACACACAAGAATATTATACAAATCTTAACACATAACTTACTACATAATTAAAACAACAAAATTCCTTGGGTTGCCTCCCAAATAGCGGTTGTTTAACGTCGTTAGCTTGACGCCTCTCATGATGAACTTAAGCTTGAGGATTGGAGAGAAGCCAATTGACTCCTCTTGGAATGTCATCACCAATTAAATATGGCTTAAGTCTTTTCCCATTCACTTTAAACACCTCGGAACCATCTCGAGTGATGTCCACAGCACCATACGGATATACCTTGACAACTTTAAACGGACCAGACCATCTTGACTTCAATTTTTCGGGAAAGAGTTTCACCCTTGAGTTGAACAGTAGCACCTGTTGGTCAACTTCAAACTCTTTAGGTCTAATGTGCCTGTCATGCCACTTCTTTGTCTTCTCCTTATAAATTGCAGCGCTTTCATAGGACTTAAGTCTTAACTCATCAAGTTCACTTAGTTGCATCAGCCTGTTAAGTCCAGCAGCTAGTAATTCCATGTTCAAGAATCTTGTCGCCCAAAGTGCTTTGTGCTCCACTTCTATGGGTAAATGACATGATTTTCCAAACACCAACCTATAAGGAGACATGCCGATATGTGTCTTGAATGCCGTCCTATAAGCCCATAAAGCATCATCAAGCTTCTTTGCCCAATCATTTCTGGAGCTAGACACTGTTTTCTCAAGAATTTGTTTAAGCTCTCGATTTGAAATCTCCACTTTCCCGCTAGTTTGAGGGTGATAAGGTGTAGCAACTTTTTGAGTCACTCCATACTTTTACAAAAGATCTTCAATTAATTTATTACAAAAGTGAGATCTTCCATCATTGATGATGGCCCTAGGCACTCCAAAACGTGTGAAGATATGCTTCTGTAAGAACTTTTTAACCACTCTACCATCATTTTTAGGACTAGCAATTGCCTCCACCCACTTAGAGACGTAATCAACTCCCACCAAAATAAATTTGTTCCCATAAGACGATAGGAACGGACCCATGAAATCTATCCCCCAAACATCAAATAGCTCAACCTCAAGAATAGGTTGCAAAGGCATCTCATTCCGTCTTGCAATATTTCCTGTTCTTTGACATCGATCACAAGTTGCAACAAAGCTTCTGGCATCTTGATACATTGAAGGCCAATAAAATCCAGACTGCCAAATTTTTGCCACCATTTTTGCGCTACTATTGTGACCACCATACTCTAAAGCATGACAATGATTTAAGACATTAGGAATTTCCTCGTATGGCACACACCTCCTCATGATACCATCAGCATATTCCTTATAAAGAAGTGGTTCTTCCCAGAAGTAGTGTTTTACATCAAATAAGAATTTCTTCTTTTCTTGATAATTCAATTGACTTAGTATAATGCCACCCACGAGATAATTTACAAAGTCCGCATACCATGCTGTAGACAAAGATACTGCAAGAAGTGTTTCTTCCAGAAATGCATCATTGATAGGTATATTAACTCCTACCACTCCATCTCCTTGGTCCAACCTGGATAAATGATTAGCTACCAAGTTTTCAGAACCTTTCTTATCTCGAATTTCAAGATCAAACTCCTGGAGTAAAAGAATCCAACGGATTAGACGAGGCTTGGCATCCTTTTTTTTCATTAAGTAACGAATCACAGCATGATCCATATAAACAATCACCCTAGACCCCACAAGATAGGATCTAAATTTGTCAAAGGCGAAAACCACAGCAAGTAGTTCTTTTTCAATAGTGGCATAATTTATTTGTGCATCATCAAGTGTCTTTTTTGCATAATATATCACATGCATGCGTTTTCCCTTCTTTTGTCCCAAAACAGCGCCCACGGCATAGTCACTAGCATTACACATGAGCTCAAAAGGCAAGCTTCAATCAGGGGCTGACATTATAGGTGCAGAAGTAAGTTCCTTCTTCAGCCTGTTAAAAGCAACAAGACATTTCTCATCAAAATCAAACACGCGATCCTTTTCAAGTAAATTACATAAAGGACGAGAAATTTTAGAAAAAATCTTTAATAAAATGGCGGTAAAAACCAGCGTGTCCAAGAAAACTTCTAATCCCCTTTACGGATGAGGGTGGTGGTAATTTCTCAATCACTTCAATTTTTGCCCTGTCCACCTCGATGCCTTTACTAGAAATCTTATGCCCAAGCACAATCCATCCTTTACCATATAATGACACTTCTCCAAATTAAGAACAAGATTAGTGTCTTCACATCTCTGCAACACTTGAGACAAACTAATTAAACAAGAATCAAAGGAAGAACCATATACAGTAAAGTCATCCATGAAGACTTCCATGGTTTTTCCTATAAAATCTGAGAATATGGCCGTCATGAGCCGCTGAAAAGTGGATGGGCCATTACACAAACCAAAGGGTAGTCTATGATATGCAAAGGTACCATAAGGATAAGTAAAGGTTGTCTTTTCTTGATCCTCGGGAGCAATAGGAATATGAAAATATCCCGAGAATCCATCTAGAAAATTATAATACTCATTACTCTCAAGTCTTTTGAGCATCTGATCAATAAATGGGAGAGGAAAGTGATCTTTGCCAGTAGCGTTATTTAACATCCTATAGTCAATACAAACTCTCCAACCTGTTACAGTCCTAGTGGGGATTAATTCATTCTTTTCATTATTCACGACAGTCATCCCACCCTTCTTAGGTACAACATGTATTGGACTAACCCAGTTACTATGTGGAACAGAGTATACAATGCCAGCATCTAACAACTTAGTTATCTCTTTCTTAACCACATCTTGCAAATTAGGATTTAATCTTCTTTGTCCCTCAATCACATGTTTATGATTATCTTCTAATGAAATCCTATGCATGCAAAGAGCGGGGCTAATTCCCTTGATATCTTTAATTGTCCAACCAATTGATGATTTAAATTGCCTAAGCACATGTAATAATTTATCTAGTTCATCATCATGGAGCAAAGCGGACACTATCACAGAATATGTATCATTAGGACCAAGAAAAGCATACCTTAGATTAGAAGGAAGAGGTTTGAGTTCTACCTGAGGTGCCTCTGAAATTGAAAGTGCCATCTCAATTGTCGGCGTACCTATTTCTTGCATATCAAGTGCAAGTGATTCTTCAACTTCTTTATCATCTAAGGCTTGTTCCACTTCTGCTAAGTCTGCATCTTCAAGACTTACGATCTCATCCACTATGTCAAAAGTGAAACATGTAGCATCAAATGAAGGCATCTTCATAGCTTTATTGAGATCAAATTCAACCTTTTCATTACCAACATTTAATGTCAATTTTCCAGCTTTGACATCAATTGTGGTTCCAGCAGTAGCCAAAAATGGCCTTCCCAAGATAATGGGCATCTCAACATCTTCATCCATCTCGAACACCACAAAATCACAAGGGATAAAGAATTTATCCACTTTGACAAGTACATCCTCAATGACTCCAGAAGGATACTTGATAGTACGATCATCCAACTGAAGTGAGATTCTTGTCTTCTTGAGCTCTCCAAGACCAAGTCTTCCACAAATGGAGAGTGGCTTTAAACTCACACTAGCTCCTAAATCACACAAGGCTTTAATATTCCCCATTGTTCCAATAGTGCATGACAAAGAGAAGCTTCCAGGATCTTTTAACTTCTGCGGAATTGATTTTTGTATGACTGCACTACACTCCGCATTTAGAGTAATAGTTTCCACATCCTCAAGTTCCCGCTTTCTAAACGACATCTCCTTCAGAAATTTGGTATAGAGTGGCATTTGGGCCAAAGCATCAGCAAAAGGAATATTTATATGCAATTGCCGAAAACTTTTCAAGAATTTCTCGTACTGTTTCTCCAATTGCCTGTTATGAATCCTTTGTGGGAAAAGAATTGGAGGCTCGTATGGTTTCACTGGTACTTTTGGTGTGACCTCTTCTTCTTTTTGCTCATCATTCACCATCTCTGAAATTTCTGCTTTAGCTTCTACTAACCCATCTTCTTTTGCACGGGTCTTTTCACTAGGCTTGATAGCCTCAATTTCTGGCAATTCTCTTCCGTTCCTCAGAGTGATGGCCTTGCAGTGTTCTTTACCATTTAGGTCTGGTTGACTAGGAAGTGATCCTTGCTCACGAACACCAACCTTATTAGCAATTTGGCCAATTTGCATTTCCAACATATTTTGAGATGAAGCCATCTGATCAAGCCTCGACTCGACCTTCTCAAATTTGGTATCCATGTTGGCAAACGCCCCAGTAGTTCCTTGTATCATTTTATCGAGCGCAACCTCCCAATCCGCAGGTTCTTTCTTTTCCCTTGGTTGTGGTTGATATTGTTGTTGTGCCTGATACTGCTGACGTGGTTGAAAACCAGGAGGTTGATTTTGATTAGGAAATGCATATGATGGATTTGCCGCATGATTGCTGCTGTATGAAAGATTTTTATTGGGCCTCTGATTTGGATTGTAGTAGGAGTTATTCTGAATAGGCCATGATTGTCTTCCCTGAATAAAAGATGCTTTCTCTTGGAATTGTTGTGAATAAGAACACTGATTAACACCATAATCATTGTACCTTTCCATGGGAGAAGAAATAGCATTTACATTCACCTTTTGTCCACGTACCTCTTGAGTAAGAGCATCCAATTTAAGAGTCAGCAAGTTCATCATCTCTGTATCTTGTACTGATTTAACTGAGCTCGTCCCATTAGGTGCCCAAGAATAGTTATTTGCTGCCAATTGCTCAAGAAGTGCTTTTCCTTATGAACCGGTGTTTTCTTGAAATTTCCACCAGCTGCCACATCCAAACTTAAGCGAATATCTGCATTCAAAGATCCGTAAAAAGTGCTCAGAATCATCCATTCTGTACAACGGTGATGTGGACATTTTCTCAACAATGCCTTATATCTTTCCCATGCATGCTACAAGCCTTCTCCTGGTTGTGTTTTGAAACTTAGAATGATTGTCCTCATTTGTTGAGTCTTGTCAGAAGGATAATATTTGGACAAGAACTCGGTAGAAAGACTCTCGAAGTAGCAACTGCAGTTTCTGGAAGCTGTTGGAACCATTCCATGGCTCTCCCTTTGATCGAGTAAGGAAACATGTGAAGACGAATCTGATCTGTAGTAACTCTAGTGATTTTGAATAAACCACACATCTGCACGAAGCGCTCAAGATGACAATATGGATCCTCTCGCTCAATGTCCCCTTCAAAAGCTGAATTTCTCACCATCTGAATTAAGCTCGAATTGATGTTGTACTGAGCTGCGCTAATCTGAGGAGTCATGTACATGCAATTCGCAGGATTGGGAGTCTCATGATCCCAAATAGAAGTCTCATTAAGAACAACTTGTGGGTTAGGAGGATTTACAACTTGACGATCTCTTGGTTCCTCCATATGCTTTCTTTCTTTCCTTTCCTTTGTCTCTCGCCTTAAAGATCGAAAAGTGCGTTCAATTTCTGGATCAAACTTAAAATCTCCCGCACTTGTAGAACGTCGCATACAAGAGTTATAGCACCTAAAAAGAAAACACCAATAAGATAGATCTTGGAAACAAATTTGATAATATCTAAACAATAAGAAATAATTAACCTGAACTTAATATTGCTGCCTTTCCCGGCAGCGGCGCCAATTTGTTGGTAGTATTTCTATGTATAAGTTCGTTCGCAGGGAAGGACTATTAATTCAAGTTCAAGCTTTAATCTCTTAATCTTTAGAAGTGTGAGAAATAATTGGTGTGTTTGTTATTAACTAGAGTAAACTAATTATAAGCAAGTAAAACTAAGATTTATTGATGGGGAAAAGCAACCCGAGAACTAGGGTTCTTCAATTGGTTCAATGATGTTGTTGTAATGCGATATATATATTTCTCATACTTTGCTAAAAACAATGCTTCTAACCTTTATGATGTTCTCTCCCAAGATACAAGATAGTGTCTACAACCATATCTCAAAAGTCACTCCCATGATCAATTGAAATACAATTATAGACTATTACGACCCAAGAATTATAAGTTTCATAGTCCTCTTATTAATCTCCCGATTCAATAATTGAAATATGTCTATCAAATCATGAACAAGAATTATGACTCCTCTCTCAATTTATCATAATCCCTATGAATACAATTAAAGGTTAGCTACTCCCTTAATTGGGTTAAGCCCTCAATGATAGATTAGCAAGGTAAAGAATTCACATCACAATCAAACAAATATATATCACCAATGAATACTACCTAATTCTCGGATAATAGAATTAGTTACACATGCTAGATAAAGAAAATAAGCATATATTAATGGGTAAAATCATGATTAAAAGAGTTTAGAGTGAAGAAAATACAACTTGAAGAATCTCTTCCCAAAATAGTTTCCAATAAAATAAAGGAGCACTCCAAGTAATTCCTTTACAATCTTCACCCAAAATAGAACTTGCAAAAAATTAAAGTGTATGAATTAAAACTAAAATTACAAAGAAAGCTGAGGAAAATTTGAGAGAATATAACTGAACATTCAGTTCAGGGGTCATTTTATTCTATGCAAATCACTTCCTATTTATAGGAGAAATAAGCCCACGTTTAGCAGCAAAGAATTCGGCCGAATGCAGCAAAACATGACTAAAAAAATAGCGCGTTGTCAAACCCCGCCGCCAACTTTCACGCGGCTGCCTACTCTTGTTTACTTTTATCAAATGAATAATACACTAGCTGCCATGCTGGAAACCAGTCTCGGACAGGGGGGTGAATATACGCGGGCTCTGTTTTATCATTTTCCTTCAGGCGCGTGGCCGCCACGCGCTTACAGGCACGTCAGAAACTTGCCTACAGCTTGCACTGCCAGACATGCCTAACTTTTGATTTACTAAAACAATTCAACATTCCACTTTATTACTTTTGCTTTACTTTTCTAATTCAATCAAACAAACAACTCGACCATTCAATTTTGAGGGCTTATTTTGTTTTATATGGAAGGTCTCCGTATAAATGCTTTTGACCCGCATAGCTTATAATCTTTAATTAATAAATAATTAATTTAATCCAGAAATTATAAAAATAAATATATAATATTATTAAATATTTATAAATATAATTTTCTAAATAAATAAAATATTTATTAATATAAATAAATCCTTAAGTCCTAAGCTGTGATCTATTGAGGGCCTGGAACCGGACTCCTTTTACTTAACAAAAATTATATTAATTCCAACCGGGATTCCTGCTTTAAGAATATATCACTTTCCATATTTTTGTGACAATTCTTATTTCCTCATTGCTCGTCCAGGTCTAAGCTACGGTTTCTTGAGTATCTGAAACTGGGCTCCTTTTGCTTCAAAAATTATCCTATAAACATAAAAAATCATCTTAGCATCCAAAATAATTAAAATGCTACTAACAAAGCTAATCAAGGACAAAATTATTACAAACTAAGGATAAATGAGAGATAACATGCTACAAAATGTACACAAAATTAGCATGTATCGATCAGCCTCTTTAGGTATGTAAAACCAGCAAATGCATCTGGTTTTATCGAACCGATAGTCCTAATTTAAATATCGAGAAATTAGTGACACAATTATTTTCGCAGTCAAATATGTGACAAAATCCATATCGGACGACAAAGTATGCAAGATATCTCCGTTGGAGAAATAGAAACTGTTTTTGAAAGCTAAGATGGAGAATATGTCATCAGGGTGGCAAGGCTCGGATGAAATGACTCCAGGGAATACTAGGACCAAGGACAAGAGTGCTAGCATTTCTTTGATCCCTTTTTTTAATGATAAAAGCAGAATGTGGATGTCATATGGTTCGATGAAAAACATTGAAGTGGCCTAACATATAAATTTGGTCAATTTTGGTGTGTGTTGAAATTATTTTAGTGGTTCATATGTAATTAGATTACTGGTGATGGTCCCGGGTACGCCTGATGCCTGGTCTGGCAGTCTGCCTAACAAATCCACTAGTTAAAATTCAGAGGGTTCTTTTTAGCTTGGCTGAGGCTTATGATTGTCTTGGCCACCATTATGTTGCTATAGACTTTTGGTGTTGAAAATTTGTGTATTCTCTACAGTTTTCATTGTTGCAGGTCTCTGTCTTGTTCTTATCTTCAAGTGTGAATTGAATGAAAGCAACAGCCTTTTATTTTTTTTGTACAAGAGTCAAGTACTGCAATAAACATAAGCATTATAGACCGTCTACAATGGTCATCATGGCTTGAAGTGGGCCAAAAAATAGCAACTGTCTACCGAATATACTAGCTATTAGCATGCATGTATTACCATAACTCTATTCGCCTCTAATCTTAGTTGTATGAATTGCTTAGTCATCTGACACTTAGAAAGAACATTAGTTTGCAGGTGATTTTTTAATGAATATTTCTCGTTCTATCGTCACAAATAATTTTAAGCAAAGCATGTATAGTTGAAAATGGTTCTAAGTTGAGAAGTAGAACTTCTAAGAGGCAAACTAGTAGGTAAAAAGCGGTTGAGAAAATGGTAGGAAGATTTTAAAACTGCAGATGCAGAATCTTAACTGTGAAATATTTCACTATATCTGAGCATTACATAGTGAGCATCTATAACTTTAACTAACAACTTCATACTCCTGTTATCTATAGTTTCCCTGATGTGAGAAACCAACGAGAATCAACTACCCGGAAAGATACATTTAAAGGTGCATTTGAAAAGAGGTTGTTTGTAGGAACGCATCAGGTGAATTATATCATTTTTGGTGAATGGAAAGAATTTTCTAGTGGAATAGGTGGTAGGTAATGCCATATTTACCATAAATCAAAGTTGGTGAAGAGCAAAAGAGAGTATCCAAACACATGACCTTTTCATAATGTCATCAAAAGGGGTGGCAGAAAGCATATGTCACAAGGCCAAGAACTTTTTCAGCTCATATTTCTGCTCATATATCACATGATTTTAAAGAGTAAAAAAGATTATTTAGCTTTCATTGCTTTCAAATAGAAAATTAAAAATAAAAAGACAATTAGAGGATTTTATTTATACATCTAGTGCATAGAGAAGATTAAGGTTTACAGGGATTAAGAGGAGCTCCGCACAAGCACCGATTATGAGAGAATAATATGATCAAGAACAAGAGCACTAACATTTCTTTGATCCTTATTTTGATAATGAAAGAAGTGGAAGATAATATGGTTTTATATATTGTACAAAATATGGTCAATCTTGGTGTGTGCAGCAATGGATATTTTTCTGGGGTTCAATGTATTTGGATAATGGCAATGGTCCCAGGAAAGCATAAGTCCTGGTCTGGCCATCATGCACAATCTTATTTGATTTATGAGTTATTTTTTCTGTATTATTCTTTAATTATAAACATTAAAAATTTATTTTACAAGGCAGGTGGATTTATGACAGGAGATACATATGCTGCAAGCACTGGTGGACAAGATTGCTGCAACATCTACATCGAGAAGCTTTCCCAAAGGATTAAGTGCATTAGAACTTTGTTCTGGTTCCGGGTAAAGGGTAACCAAGCCTAGACGATAGATAAAAATAGAATAATCGCTCCCATGACTGTACGTAGTAGATACTTCTCACAAGCAAGGATAATAAGCACTTATCAGACTGCTAGCGCCATGGTATTTTAGTACACTGCACGAAAAGTCTATTATTGCAAAACATATGGAAGCAATCACATCATCCAAACAAAAACACATTGTTAGTCCAAGAATGCAATCAAGCATCCAGGGATCATAGGTGCAACTTGTTAGCAGTTGTCTCACATCGTTTGTGGGAAGGACACAACCAGTTAATTCCATTAGTATGAGGCTTTTTGGGAGTGACCCAAAAACAAATCCGTGAGGGCTTGACCCAAAGCGGACAATATCATACTATTGTGGAGTTAAGGCCTGCTTAGCAAAGCCCAACAAGTGGTATCAGAGGTTCAGGTTATAACGGTCCATAATAACAATCTCAAAAAGATCCAGGAAGAGGTAGAAGGGCTATCCCAGAATGGGCTTAAAGAGGAGGCAGGTGGGCCTTCCATTGTGGGCATAGGGGGATCTAGATAGCCAAGAACTTCCAGTATGGTCAAAGGGGAGCAGATCACACAGAATGGTGGCAGATCGGCAGGTGTCGATCCCGATGTGTGAAGGGGAGATTGTTAGGAGTTGTCTCACATCGTTTGTGGGAAGGGCAGATTGCTAGTTAATAATCAGCCAGTTAACTCCAATAGTTATGAGTCCTTTTGGGAGTGACCCAAAAATAAATCCATGCGGGTTTGACCAAAAACGGACAATATCATACTATTGTGGAGTTAAGGCCTGCTTAGCAAATCCCAACATAACCACCTAGCAACAGGATTGAGTTAAAAATTCAAGACTTTTCAATACCACGGAACTGAAACTAATTTTTGCAACAAAAGTCAAGCCTAATGAGTACATAAAATGTCGGGCTGATCTAAGCATCACTTCCTATCCATCCGAGGATTGGATTAGGCTTATAAATGAGACCCTCTACCTCTAAGTCTTCAGAAGAACAAATAACTTCCCCAACTGTTATATGATAGACCCTGTGATTTACTATACTAGCATCATCACAGGTACTGTCCAATTATAAATCCACGGTAGTTGGATCATCTAGAAACATTAAACGTAATTTAGAGGTATTAGCACACTATGGCATCCTAAAAGGAAAGATACCCCATACTTGTAAAGTTTCAGACAACAAAAGTTTATAACTCTCCTCTATACTCTGAAATGCGCAATGGTAGTCATGGATAACCATCGCTGGTTAAAAAACCCGTAAATTTAACCTAGAAGACTAGAGACTATAGAATTTACCTTTTAAGCATGAATGCCAGTTCAGGAAAACAGATGTGTTTGCACTAATACACGCAAGCGTACGTGGTCACAAGTAATATAGATATAAGTCAAGTTCGTTCCCACAGAGATCTGGTTAGGTTTTAATTCAGCTAATGTACCTATGCAGCAATGTATGGTATTTACTCACTGCTAAGACAATTAACAAATTTGGGTTGTGATTAACTAAATTAACTAAGATGCAAATTAACAAAAATTAGAGCTAATTGACTAATGAGATTTAAAACTGATTTACTTATGAGAATAAAAACATGGGATCCTAACTTCATTAAATACTTCGCTTAGATCTGACGCCTTTAATCACTATACGCAATGGTTATGATATCTGATCGAATAACACGAAACAAGTACACGCTACCTGGCAGCATACGTATACCAAATTATCCATACATCCACAAAATAGATAGAAGATGAATAAACACCAATTATGCTTAGACCCTATATGTCTATAGAATTTGAAAACATAACGGTTGAAGATCAAGTTATCCATAAAGATCACATAGGGCAGTATAAGTATTTTCATCTTACACTACGAATCATAATGATAAACTATCATGAACCTATGCTAGCATGGCAAGTTCTAAATCTCAAGATCCACTTTCACTTCACAAGAGATTAACAGGTTAGATGTTTGCGACGCATCTATCAATTAAGCATAACCACACGAGGATATCAATTATACATCACATAAAGATCTTTTAAAGCATCAAGATACTAGAGATCCATAAATAAATCCGTTAGAATCCCATGACAACAATTAGTTCATAATTGAACCGCTCGTCATCATGGGATTTGATGAAAACATAATATGAAACAAGGTATGAATGAAAATAATAATATTAATAAAACAAAGAGTTGAGAAAACAAATCTAGAATCCAGAATAGCGCCTAAGAAAAGAATACAAAAGATGAAGTAGATCTAGATCCGTTGCTTGTCACGAGCGTTGAATCTTTCTCCCCTTTTCTCCGTTGCAAATCTATGCTATGATATGTAACGATACAAATTACAATGATACAATGTGTTTATATAGGCCCTAGAGTCTTGCCCAACAAGAAAACATCCAAAAATCTGATTAAAAATCGAATTCTGGACCAATTTAATATTTAATTCCCGTCAGGCTCAGGCCCTGAGCCTCAGACCTCAGGTCCTGAGTTTACTTTAAAAACATCCCTGATTCCCTCAGGCCCTGAGCCTACCAGCTCAGGTCCTGAGTTTACTCCTTGAAATATCCCTGTCCAATTCAGGCCCTGAACCTACCAGCTAAGGTCCCGAGTTTCCTTTAATTTCTTCTGTCATCATGCATTCTTCTCTCTAGCACCTTGTTTTTTCCATAATTCATTAAAAAACACCAATTACTCATGGAAAAGTAATTTCCTGCCTGTACTAGTAGTCCTGCACAAACTTCACTAAAACACGTCAAAATACCACACACTCGAGGTCAAGAAATCAATTTAAGCCGATATGAAGCATTCCAAGTGGATATAAAATCCACTTATAGGCCCTAGAGTCTTTCCCAACAAGAAAACGTCCAAAAATCTGATTAAAAATCGAATTCTGGACCAATTTAATATTAAATTCCCGTCAGGCTCAGGCCCTGAGCCTCAGACCTCAGGTCCTGAGTTTACTTTAAAAACATCCCTGATTCTCTCAGGCCCTGAGCCTACCAGCTCAGGTCCTGAGTTTACTGCTTGAAATATCCCTGTCCAATTCAGGCCCTGAACCTACCAGCTAAGGTCCTGAGTTTCCTTTAATTTCTTCTTTCATCATGCATTCTTCTCTCTAGCACCTTGTTTTTTCCATAATTCATTAAAAAACACCAATTACTCATGGAAAAGTATTTTCCTGCCTGTACTAGTAGTCCTGCACAAACTTCACTAAAACACGTCAAAAATACCACACACTCGAGGTCAAGAAATCAATTTAATCCGATATGAAGCATTCCAAGTGGATATAAAATCCACTTATCAAGATGCCCATATAAAATTTATAATCACCTGTTGTAGTTACTTTTTGATGAGTTCTCCAGTTTCCCATTGTTGTATCCACAACCTTTTTATCAAGAAGATTAATATCTTTGTCATTACCAATATGCATTTAAGTTCTTTGATATTGCCTTCCTCATATATCTGATTAAGAGTACTATCTAATACTGCAAGTTCATCTAAAGAAATATGTAATAAAAACGTCAACTGCGACAGATCTGAAGCAAGAAACAACTTTTCCTTATAATAAACTAGCATTATGAGATACTGCCATTCAACCAAGGAAGCGAAGCAGAGGATAGGAAAAGAAGCAAATATAGGTATTTTTTGTATCCAGACAGAAGGAGTAACCCGGTTCTGTTCATAATCGGAGGCCATTGAAGATACCTATGGGCTTATATGGTCCTTCATCACCACTTGAAGCAGCCACTAGGGTTTGAAATAGCTCCAAAGCGACATTATATCTCATGCACTTTGACCTTATCTAAGTATCTCACAGCAGATTACCTTCTTTGAACTGAGTTAAAAAATAATGTTGGAAGAAGTATTTAGGACTGTTGACATGGAATATCAATTTAGTATGTGTGAATCCCTGATTATTTCCTTTCTTTGATTTCGTTATGTTGGAACAATGTCTAAGATTTTGGCTAATATCAAGGCTGAGATCATGGAATGTTATTAAGACAATTATGTAGTTTGCTATTTTAATATTTTCAACCTTTAATGTCTGAGTGTGCAAGAAAGACACATTTGAATCAATAAGATTTGTATTCTACTGCTTATGATGATAGAAGTATTGAAATATTGAAATTGTCCTGCATTTTAAAATTCATATAACCAACAATTGGTATCAAGAGCTAATTTCTTAAGGGATCTGTGAAATGGAATCAAAATCAAGTCTTACTCATCTTGCTCCACCTATATTTGATGGTGAAAACTACCAGCTTTGGGTAGTACGATGGAGGCCTATTTGGAAGCTTTAGATCTTTGGGAAGCTGTTGAAGAGGATTATGCAATCCTTCCGCTACCTAATAATCCTACGATGGCTCAGATCAAACATCACAAGGAAAGGAAAACCAGAAAGTCAAAGGAGAAAGTAACTTTGTTTGCGGCTGTCTTAACAAGCATCTTCACCAGAATCATGTCTCTCAAAATAGTAGAACAAATATGGAATTATTTGAAAAATGAATATGCTGGTGATGAAAAGATACGAGGTATGAAAGTCTTGAATTTGTTAAGGGATTTTGAATTGCAAAGGATGAAGGAGTTAGAAACAATGAAAGAGTACTCAAACAGATTGCTTGGAATTGCTAATAAAATTAGATTGCTCGGCACTGATTTCTTGATTCGAGAATTATGCAACAGCTTCTTGTAACTATGCCAGAAAGATACGAGGCATCACTCACCACATTGGAGAACACGAAGGATATGTCGAATTACCTTGGCCAAGTTGTTAAAATGCCTTTCAAACTCAAGAGCAACGAAGGTTAATGAGATAAGATTAGATCGTTGAAGATGCTTTATTAGCCAAGTATCAAAATGCCGAAAGGAATAAAAGAAATCAGATTTTAAACAATGAAAATGCAGCAAGCAGTCAGTTCCAAAACCAAGCAATATGCTGTTAGCAAGGTGGACACACAAGGAGAAACTTCCCACCTTGTCAACACTGTGGGAAAAAGGGACATCCTCCATTCAGATGTTGGAGAAGGCCCGATGCTAAGTGCATCAAGTGTAATCAAACTAGGAATGAAGCTGTTATATGTAGAAACAGAAATTAGCAATATGAACAAGACACAAAGACTGCTGATCCAGAGGAGGAGGATCACCTATTTATTGCTATGTGTTTCTCAAGTACTAAATCAACTGATAGTTGGCTCACTGATAGTGGTTGTACTAACCACATGACTTTTAACAAGGATCTTTTCAGGGAACTATACACTGCAAATTCATCTAGATTCAGTGTAATAACCCAAATTTCTGTACTTGAGAAAAATTCTCATTTTAGGGATGAACAGTGATTTGCATGGATGAATAGTGACTTTATGGATGAATAGTGATTTTCGAGAACTAAGAAATTTTTCATGTCACCCTATGTACGGGATAGGAAATGGATATTTCGAAGTTATATTAGTAATCTACGAGGTGAATAAGTGTATGTAAACGCGATCGGAATTCAAAAAATTCAAAGTTTATTTTTATGGAATATTTGACCGGACAGTAAGGAGAATTTCAATGGGACCAAGACAAGTGATTTATTTAATTTGAGGATTCAAAGATTTTATATTTTATTATTTTATTAATTAAAGGTGATTTGAGGATTTAGAACGAAAATCCCTGAGTTAGTGCAACGAACGTTCTAGGAATCGCTAGAACTTTGTAACGAGATTAAGCAATTCAGCGAACAAATTATGGATTATGGATTGAACACATGACAAGATTAAATACCATGCAAGATTATTAAGTGCAACATATCAAGAGAATTAGTGGGAAACCAAGCAAGATGCAAGTGGTTTAAGAATAGTACTAGGTGATGTGTTCTTGTTAAAACCATGCAATAAAAACACCTAAACTCTCCCATTACTTGACACTTGTGTGGAGGAAGGTTATGAAGAGTAGCCCATCTGATTACGTAGCAAAATATCACACATTAGCTAATTAAACAAGTGGAGAGAAAAAGAAAAGCAAGAACAAACACCATCACCCCATTTTCTTCCATTCGGCCCCTCCCCTAAATTGATTTTCAAAACCCTAGCTAGCAAGCTTTGTTTTTGGTGATCTATAGCTTAAAGGAAAGGTCTTGATGAGACTAAGGTATGGTTAAAATATGAGCTTCAAATATTATTCCTAGCTTTGTAAAAAATGCATCCAAAGAGGAGGATGAATAGTAGTGAATAGTAACTCGCCATGTTTTCTTGTTTTGTTCTTAAGGTTTAAGCTTTATAAGGACTATCTAAAGTTTTTTAAGTGTTTATAAACACTTGTTAGTGTTGCTAGAGCTTCCAAGAAGGTAAAACCCTAACCCACCTATTAAGTTTATATGAGTTTTGGTGTAGTTTTGTTAATGTAAAGATGAGTTCATATTAAGTGATTTAGTGATTTTTGGCCTTGTATAATGTGTAAAATGATGGGTGTTGATTTTGAACCCCACCACTGGTCTTAGAGAAGTATAATGGATTTTGGTTGATATTGAGGATGTAGGGGTTGCCTTGATGGTTTGTTTGGAGTGTACGTAAAATGGAAATGTCCGAGTTATAGCTATCGTAATGGCAAAATTTTGTTAGCTCCTAAAAACAGTAGCCACCCGAGACCATAACATTGTTTAAATGGTAACCACCACCCATATTGTGTAGATATTGTTGTCTAATTTATTTGGCCGGAAGAATCATGTCAAAAGAGATTACGGTTTAGGAGATATGACCATTTTATTGAAAGTTGTACAGGAATGGAACTGCAGAAATGTACCTACTTTGAGGCTATGATTGAGACCCTTAAAAGTTGATTTATAATGTGAAATTTTGAGGACAAATACTAAGGTCAGTTAGAAAGGTTTTTGTGAAGGTTTTGAGTTAAAAACATTATTTTTCGATTTTATAAAAATGCGTAAGCCGAGATTGCGCAAGTGGAAAAGCCTTTTAGAGGAGGATACTATTCATTGCAAACCCCCTACCTTGTTTTGGTAAATTCCAAAAAATGAATCCTCTGACCAGAGACAAATCTTGAGTTTGTTATCTTCTAGACATTCCCTAGATCGTGTACGTGAAAATGGTGCGTCATTTGAGTTAACGGTTATCGAGTTATGAAGGTTTTAGTAAAAGTGGTGCAAATATTAAAAATCCGTAGTTGACCCAACTTTGAAAATACATTTCACCTATCTAGACCCGTGTTTTCGAATTGGAACTTTTAAGATAAATATTACAAATGCCAAAGATAATTTTAGAAGTGGTTTCGTATTTAAATAGGTTTCTAGTGATTTATTAAAAGTGTTGGAATGCAAGTCGCAGAATAGTAATTCTCAAGAAAGTCAACTCTAGAGGTACTTCTTTGACCATCCATTTTGGTTAATTTAAAAGAGGAATTTCGAGTCGACTAAAACACGAAACCTGTTAAGAATTATCAAGGCAACATATTGGTGTAAAGAACAAGGTTAAAAATGGTTAAGTATAACTTGATTTGAGGAACAATTCCGGACTAAACTTATGACTAAGGTGTTTGTCGATTAACACGGACTTAGTACGAGTCTAGAGGGACCGCTTAGTGCCTTGTTTGTGGTTGGCATAAGTGTCTGAGCGTTGAGTTATAAGTGGATCGCATAGGGGATTAATCACATCTTTTCTTGACTTTGTTTAGATTGTCGGACCCCGCTACGAGCCCCTAACACATCCGGAGTACCAGACAAGTATACTAAACCTTACTCTATTGTTCAGAGTATATACGTTTCAATGTATGGTATATGTCAGTTCAAATGTTTTTTATAAGTTGCATGTATTTTATCTCGTTACTCAAATACCGGATATTGATGTAATTGAATGCATATATATATATATATAATATTGTGAATGTTTTCCGGATAGTATATAAGTATAGTAGTATGTATAAGAGTTATTGGTCCATATGATTTGGACAAGTATTGAGGTACATTGTTCGTACTCGAAGGGAGGTAAAATGTTTTGGAAAATTGTCTTGTTAATTATGGGAGGAGATGAGAGATTTGATCTGGATCATTTTATTCAAATCCATGATCAAAGCAATCGTTCATATGGTTCCACTTATCTTTCGAGAGGAAAGTGATTATTGGAAGTAGTAATTGTTCGTTGTTTCCGAACGATAATAGTTATTATGAATTGAGGTGCACGTGGAATTATACATGACATCTAAGATAAAAAGTATATTGAGGTGCACGTGGAATTATACGTGACATCTATGATGGTAAGTATTGGTGGCCAAGGGTACTCTGGCACCCTAGGTTCTGGACTGCAGATAACGTAAGAGATCGGTACGACGACCGACCCAATAAAGGTGTATGAAAGCCCGGATGCGACTTAGGGTGTGACAGGCGGATCATCCTTCTACTGGTAGTAAATATATAGATGCATGGACTGATCATCCATTACAGCCAAGCGGATAAGAATCTCCTGAATATAGTCCATCAGCAGTATATATGAGTAATATTCAAAGTAGGAGGATCTAAGGGTCCAAATGTTTATTGAAGTATCAAATTGAGAAATATTTTCGAAATGATTTTAAATAGTACATTGGTGAAGTCCAAATTATATCTTTGTGTATATATATATATAGGGAGATGATCAAATGAGAACCACTCTTAAAATGAGAACTTAGTCCACAAAGCAAATCATCAAAATCCAGAAGAATCACCAAATCGTTAAAATTAATAAAAAAAATAAAAAACAACATCACTGCTTACATCAACATGATGACGTCACTGCTGACATCAACAGGCTGACGTGGCAGGAATTTTCCCGCCAAAAATTTTTCCCCTCAAAAAAAAAAAATTCCCGCCAAAAAAATTATGAATTTTTTTTTGACCACCTTTTTCCCGCCCAAAAATTGGTGCTTTGCCAGTTTTTCCGCCAAAAAATGGTGTTCCACAAATCACTAAGACTAGCGTTTTCCCTAAACACAACAGTTAACCTTTGGGGTTCAACAGTTCCATTTTGGGTTTTAGAAATATTCAGAATGACGAATAAACCGTATACGGACTTAGGGTTTAGGGTTTGGGGTTTAGAGTTTCCTAAACCCCAAACCCTAACTTATCTTGATTTTAAAAAAATCGGGGCTGGCCCCCGATTTTTTAAAAATCAGGCCGCCAAACTTAGTGAAAAAACATAATTTGGAAAATTTTCCCCCCAAAAAATGGTGATTTGGCAGATTTTTTCGCCAAAAAATTGGTGATTCGGCAAAATTTCCCGCCAAAAAATTGGTGATTTTGAAAATTTTCCCGCCAAAAAATTGGTGATTTGCCACGTCATCATGCTTACGTCAGCATGATGACATCAGCAGTGATGTGTCAGTGGGAAATAATAAATTTTTGTGATTTGGTGATTCTTCTGGATTTTGGTGATTTGTTTTGGGGACTAAGTTCTCATTCTAAGAGGTTCTCACTAGAGTAGCTCCCTATATATATATATATATATATATATATATATATATATATATATATATATATATTTATATATATATATATATGATTCTGGTGTATACGTTAGCCTTCAAGTATCTGAGGAGGATATAAGCTGGAAAGAAGTGGTTTAATGTTGTATTACCTAGTATTTTGAAGTTGTAATAAGATTCTGGAGGATACTCTGATCTGTAATAACTTTTGAGGATTTATGTTATGTTCTAAGACTATAACCCGTGGAGTAAATTATGGTATTAGTTATGAATATTGTTGTAAATTATATTGTGAGCATGTGATAGAATATTCCGCAAAGGTATGTATGAGTATGGTTAAGGATGTGACGACCCAAATTCTCGGTAAGGGAATATGGGGGTGTCACAGTCAGAGTTTGGAATGGCAAGGACATTTCGGTAAAAGGTATAGGTAAAGTTGCAATCTCAACGTGTTCAGGTACAAAATTTATTGCAGATGTATTGTTTGTTCCTGAGATTGATCAGAACTTGCTAAGTGTTGGACAACTAACTGAAAATGGTTATAAAGTTATATTCGATGATCAAAGCTGTTTGATTAAGGATGCCAAAGGCAATGCCATATTTAAAGTTAAAATGAAGGGAAAAAGCTTTGCTCTAAATTTGTTGGAGGAAGAACAAATTGCTTTCTCAAGCAAAGAAATAACTTTCTTTTTGCCCAACCAAACCAGAATAACTTAGGTAAAGTAGGACGGATTCGTTTGTATGAACTAGCAGGAGGAGTTGAGACATGAATCTGAAGTAAGGTGATTGTATTGGAATTAACAACTTGTGTGAGCCCAGTTTAAAGAATCATGATTATTAAGAGTAAAAGAGAGTTGACCAAGATGGAGCAAGATGATAAAAAGAGGAAGGCAGAGGACCAGAGAATTTTCAGAATTATTTTAAAGAAATGTGACAGTTAAGGGGGAGAATGTAAAATTTGGGAGATCTAGAGCCAGAAGAGTAAGGGCACAGTAGATGCCTATAGGATGAGAATGCGCAGAGATCAACGAGACCCCATGGTCGGAAGATAAGATTTCGAGAGAATGCATATTGAGATTGTGTTAAGAAAAATGCAGAGAGTTGTAAACTTAATCGGGAAGGTAGAATAGTAACAAATGACAGAGTCAAAAGTTAAAGTTGTGTGTCAGTAGTGTGGGAAGATAGGACAGTTTACCAGAGATGGTATCAAGTCATTCTCAGTGGATCCTATGATCAGAGTAACAAAACCATTTTCTATAAATTACTAAGAAGCTAGAAATTCATTATGACTATGAATAACGTTATCAAGAATAAGAGTTAAGCATGATTCAGGATTTGATTGATTAACTAACTAGAAGTACAAGAAAATTGTGAGGACCAGAAACTGAGATTATGATTTTAAAGAGATATAGAAGTAGTGTTTTGAGGCCGGAAGTAGACAAAGAAGTTTTAAACGATCATGCAAACCAGTAGAATATTATATCAAGATTATGAAGTTATTTTGCACAGAGGGAGATGCCATAAAGGAAACAGTTAAATCAGAGTAGATTTCAATGGTTCATAATTTTTGAATGTATATTTTGATGGATTACCAGAATTGTCACTAGATAAAGATGTACAGCTTGTGTGTTATTTATTTCCAAACATGGAATCGGTTTCAAGGAATACAATATCGGATGACTTTAATGGAAATGCTGGAGCCAGCAATTTAATTAAGGGGATTTCGCAAGAGCAAGAGTAGTAATACTCGATGTATCTCAGAAGTATGCACCAATACTATTCGTGAGAAGGAAGAAGGATAGTTTGAAGTTATGCATTAATCTTTAAAAAAAATGGAATAAGTGGACAGTAGTAATGAGAATCTTTTACCAAAGTTGGATGAGTTGTATGACCAGTGAAAGGTGTATATTTTGCCTAAAGTTGATCCATGAATAGACTAGGATTATTGAAAAATAGAAACCTTAATATATTCTTGAAGCAACATTTTGAGTCGATATGGACACGATGAGTTGTTAGTGATGATGTTTGGTTGGACGGGAGCACTTATCGCTTTATGGTTACAATGAATAAGATATCAAGGAGTATTTGGATGAAATTTTAATTATGGTTATAGATGATATTTCAAGATATTTGAAGATTTGTGAAGAGTATGCAGATCATTTGAAAAGAATTTAAGAAATCTCAAGAAGAGGAAGATTATGCACAAAAATTTTTGATATAAATTTTGGATGGAAAGAAATCTATGCCAGTAGAGGTCGAAAATTTTGTGAGAGTAATCAAGAATTTCTGAAGATTATCGAAAGCTTTTAACTAGATGAGTAAGGAAACTTTGTGATGTACTGTGATGTTTCGTATAAAGTTTGAGGTTGTGTATTGCCCTAAGAAGGTATTTGTTTGTATTCCTGAGCAGAAGTTTTCAACACGTGAGTTGGAGTTGATCGTGATACATGGTCATTAGTTTTGAAATTGTGGATATCGGAGTTAGTTGTTTTCTCTCTCAATCAAAATTGGGTGCTCAGTAAAACAATGGGATTAAGGATGGACAAAAGTTTTCCAGTTATTCCCTTCTCGATCGACTTTGTACGTTGAAAGTGGAGTAAGAATGATTGTGGGATTTCTTGATATTCTTCTTCTCAAAGTTTTATCTGAGGTAGGTTTCGTTTTAATATTATATATACTTTCATCTTTCGTTCTTTTAGAGAAGTTCGGCAAAACTTCTTTCTTAGATAAAGAGAAAGAACAGTTGATCGAGCCGGTTAGCTAAATTGAAGATATATATATACAGCAAAGATGGATAATTTATATTTAATAATAAGATTACTGGTGTACACCCTAGTATGGTAGCCCCATTGTACCAATACTCAGGTACACATGTGGTGCGTCAAAAGTACTCAATCTTATACTTGTAATGGTAGATTAGCTATTGAACCGCAATTGACAAAAACTTCATGGTTTCTATAGAGATAACTAAACATTGAGATTTGGACTTGAAAAGTATTTTGTGTACTTTTGAGTGTCGACAACTAGTATCGGCAGGACTGGTACTAAACAGAAAAATGAACTCCTCAAAAGGAATCAAACACTATATTTTAAATTTACAAGTAATCGTCTTACCTTCTGGAAAGTAAGAACATTGTAAAGCATGTTTCTTGAGGTATTACTTCACCTAGGTTCTCTCAATATGTAAATCGTGCAGCTTTAAATTTAGGATGCTATTCTAGAACTGGTGTATAGTGATATTATCAAAGACATTTTATACACAACATGCTAAGCACAATTACTAAAAAGATACATTAAGATTTGAAAATCGCACATAATTTTACGGAAAGTAAGAAATTGAAATAGTAAAACAGAATATTGCATGAGTCATATCTTTGGTCTAAATATGTGTACCGAAGGAGGGTGTGTTCTTTTATGTTTATTAAGCAACTAATGTATCCTAAAAATTCAGTGTAGAGGAAACTTAGCATGAGCAATTAAAAAGTACTGTTATTGCCATTATTCTGGCTTTTAATATAGTTCACTATGTGCAACCCTCCCGCACCTTAATTTTGCCATACCACTTTTTTTTAATATACAATTACATTTTTCATTTACCTTGGTTGCGGGAAAAAAATTTCTTTTTTCCACATCGCAGTATTATTTGTATCATTTTTATGAATTTCAACCTATAGTTGGATAACATGGGGAATTTTATGTACTCTAGCACAAAAGTATATCACATAGGCTAAACTTATCTTGCATAAATAACGAAATCATTCTAAAACATAAATACGACAAATTTCAACAAACAAAACAAGTACATTTGCATATATAATCATATTGCATTACATCACTAACCTACTCTACACAAACAACAATCCTAAACCATACAAATACAAACATAAAAACACATAATCTTTGTGAATGTAGATTATAACTTTGCATACCTCTTTCGAAAGAAATAACGAAATGGGGTTTTCGGAATTATCATTCTTGGAGCTTTGATTAACTGCTTTGGTAATAAATAAAGGGCTAGCAGTTCTTGTGGGTATAGAGAAAATGCGTTTACAATGAAGTACAGCAGGGGATTTTCCGGCGCCGGCGGTGAAAGTGTTGAAGCAGCAGGTTGTAGCTGAAACATGACCCATTTTAAAGAAGAAAGGATAGGGGCTGAGAGGGTTTAGAGGAAAGGGTTTTACTAGTAATTTGAATGGCAAGGAGATGGAAATAAATAATGGAGTTGACTCATCATGTTTTTACCAAATTCTAGTTTTCCAGCTAGGCGGTCCAGGATGGTTGGGATACCCTCTAACATCTACTCGGGTATGTGGAGATTAATCGGACGGATTAGTCGAAGCATTAATCGGTTGTATTTAAATATTATTTTTAATAATTTTATTTATTAAATATTTTTATCAAATATTTTTGCCGATTTTTGAATTTTTCTACATATTTTACTAATTTTTGTCGATTTTTGACCGCCTAGGCCGGTTTTTTACCGATTTTTGACCGCCTAGGCCGATTGTTTATCACCTTTTGACCGCCTAGGCCGATTTTTGACCGATTTACAAATAAAACGTTTCTTTAACCGCCTAGATCCGCAAGGCGTTTTGGGGGCGCCTGGGCACCGCCTAGGCGGCCGCTTAGGCCGATTTTTACAACACTACCTTATCCTCATAAAGGCCCATTTTCTACTTGGTTACTTTCTATTTGGATTAAATATCTTGTTGGTCATTGAAGTCAGCTTAATGTATCAAGTTGGTCACTGAACACAAAATGGTATCAATCAGGTCACTGAAGTCAGCAAGGATTATCAAGTTAATCATTTTTTTGACGAAAATTATTGTCCGCAAAATTTTGTCCGAAAAATCTTCACCAAATTTTGTGAAATTAAAATGTGTTAATCTAGATGCTATGGGTCTCATAAAACTTGTTTAGATTTTCATTATGAGCTCTAGATTTATATGAATCGAAAAAGAAAATTCAAGAACTAGAATTGTTCTTCTTCAAAAACTGAAATAAAACTTATCAATATTGTATCTATTTTGAAGAGAATAATCTGGGTAACACAAATATGGTCTCGGATTTTTTAAATGTTAAGTGAATCTCCAGTTATAAGCGTTTATGTCAATCTGCAGTCTGTTTCCGTAAAAAAAACGAAGACTTAGACTGACTTGATACATTAGGCTGACTTCAGTGACCTGATTGATACCGTTTTGAGTTCAGTGACCAACTTGATACATTAGGCTGACTTCAGTGACTAACAAGATATTTAACCCCTTTCTATTTTGGATATGACCCTGTAGTATAAAAGCAAGTCAATATTGGGGTTAACAAAATTCTTCTTCTTTTTTAAGGGATTTAAATAATTAATTCAATAATGAAAAATCGTATGATATTTATAAAAATAATTAAATTAAATAAATATAAAATAGATGATATCGTTGAAACAAATATAAAATAAATGATATCGCTGATTAATCTATTCTTCATATAGAGATAATCAAGTTATTTATTGAAGTTGATATATGTACATGTATCCATTTCACCATGATCAATTTGCTATAGACCATAATTGCATTTCCATAAAAATCTTTATCACTGAATCTTAATCTTATAATTTCGCAAATCTAACATCCCGGACATTAAATAACACTATGAAAAATTTTACTTGAAAAAGAAAAATTGATTAGTATTGAAAAACTATAAAAAGTAAAATGTTTTTTCTTGAAAATAGAAATTGATTACTTGTCTAGAATTATATTTTGTTTTTATAATTTTGTACATTTTATAATTCATTAATGAATAAATTTCCCTTTTGACAAAAAAAAAAAAAGAAAAAAGAGAGAAAAAATGCTTTGAAATAAAAATAATTAGAGAGGAAAATGGGGCATTCCGAGAATTGAACTCGGGACCTCTCGCACCCTAAGCGAGAATCATACCACTAGACCAAATGCCCTTATTTGCTTTGCTGCGCAAAAGTAAACAATATCACCGTTTTTCTACTTCTAAAACATGTTTTAAGTTATGAACCCTAGAACCTAAATTCATCTGAGCTCTTGCAAATTTCTCCTCTTAATCAAATTGGTCTGGTAATTATCCTCTGTTTATCATTGTTGTTTATTTTAATGCTTCTATTAATCGAAATTATATAACTCTTTTTAGTTTTAAATGTTGTATGTTGTTTGAATTTCATTTCTACTAGTATCTAATGTGTTTAGATTTGTGTATGTATGTATTATAGAGTGAACACGTTGCTAATATTTAACTGGGTTAAGTGTTTTTCAAGATTGAGTCTTCCATGTTGTTGCGTAAAAATGATAGCTTTGTGATACTTATAAGGTTAAGGTGTAGGGAGAGGGAGAGAGAGAGAGAGAGAGAGAGAGAGAGAGAGAGAGAGAGAGAGAGAGAGAGAGAGAGAGAGAGAGAGAGAGAGAGAGAGAGAGGGAGGGAGGGAGGGAGGGAGGGAGGGAGGTAGAGAGGGAGAGGGAAAGAGAGAGAGAGGGGGGGGGGGAGGGAGGGAGGGGGGGGAGGGAGGGAGAGAGAGAGGGGGGAGGGAGGGAGGGAGAGAGAGGGGGGGGGGGAGAGAAGATGTTGATCAAATGGACTTGATGAGTAGATGATACAGAGGAATTAGTAAATGTCAAACTAATGTAGACTTCTAGTCAAATTCTAGGTTGAGTTGATATGAAACTGAGTTGTATTTTATTTTGTCACGGTGGCGGATTATTATGAAGTAGCAGCTATTGATGGACATTGGTAAGGAGCAATTTCTTTATTGTGTGGATTAGTTTTACGTACTCCTCATGTAATTTAGGACTTATGATCCATAATCTACCCTCTCTTTTGCGGTTGCCAAAACCCGGCGTGGTGGATTTTCTGCACTTAATCTACCAAGCTTATCTTATATTTCTATTCAATGATTATTCTTTTTATAATTCCTTACTATAATTATTGTCCTGCATCGCTTGTTATCACTTATAAAGATTTCTTGCATTTTTGAAGCTTGGCTGTGAGGGAAAACTATGGTGGCCCCAAGAAAAAATAAGAAGAAAATAAGAAATGTTTCTGAATCTGCTCGACCGGAGTTACCATCTGAACAGAAAACTCTGCAATCTCTGAAGCCTGAAGACAAAATCGTCAAGAAGTCAGCTAATCAAAAGTCTGCAGGTAAAAATAGATTAAAGAAAGGATTAAAAATTGGTCAAGATCAATTTGAAGACAATGGAAAAAGGTTAAATGAAGAAGAGAAGCAAGCTAATAATGATAGGAAAATAAGAAATCTTGCTGAATCCACTAAAATTCCCATGCTTATTAAAAAACTAACCCCAAAGAAGAAGTCCAGAATTCAAAATTCTTCTCGTGAGAAAGGCGTAAAGATTACTGACGTCCAAGGTGGAGACCGTGAAAAGCCTATAAATAAAAAAGACAATCAAATTAAGAAAGACAGTAAGAGAGACACCGTAAAGAATCCGAGGCGCGAAGAACACACCTGGAGGGATCATAAGGCGGAGAGAAATCTTGGTGGGCTGATATTTATGTGCAATGGGAGAACTAAACCAGACTGTTTTCGGTACGGGGTGATGGGTGTCTCAACAAACAAACAAGAGGTCGTAATGGGTATCAAACCTGGACTCCCGCTTTTCCTTTATGATTTTGAATCCAGGCTTCTGTATGGAATGTACAAGGCATCTTCTGTTGGTGGCATGAAGCTTGAACCAGCTGCCTTTGCTGGGGCTTTCCCTGCTCAGGTCTGTTGTATATTTTTTTTACCTTCTGCAGGTCTGATCCTCTGGAATCCTAAACTCATTTGTTGCTTTAATTGATTTTTTAGGTTCGGTTCAGCATTCACAAGGACTGCCAGCCATTACCCGAGAATGCATTTAAGAAAGCAATTAGGGATAACTATGATGAGAAAACACACAAGTTCAAGACTGAGTTGACTGTTGAGCAAGTGCTACAGCTCCTTTCTTCATTTGCTATTTAATATTATATGTGCTTCTTTTTCTGTCTGTCGAAATGTAGTAGTTGATCTTTGGCGAAGTTTTAACCTCTCTTCCCCTGTTTCATGTAGGTGACGAAATTGGCATGCCTGTTTAAGCCTGTCCCGCTATTGCAATATGAAGCAAATTCTTCTCTTCATGGTCCTTCAGAAAATATCTACTTTCAACCACCAGCCTCACGTGAAGAGGCGCCTGCTGCAACAGACCATGTGGCTTCTCCTAGTTCACTGTTTCTTTCGGAAAAAGAATACAGAAGCTTTGGGCTTCTGGGAGAAAAGCCTAACTCTTCTATTCCAGGACATGCTTCTGATCCTTACAGAGCTAATCGGGAATGGGAGCAGCAATGGAGGGACCCTGCTTCCTTAAGTGGGTTTGGAACTTTAGTGCCTAGAGGGAGTACTCATTCTGATGAACTCTTTCTCAGCGAAAAAGATTATCGAACTTATGGACTCAGGGGGCGGAATGAAGTACCTCGAAAGAGTGACACACTGGAATTTAGACCTCCTTTAGATAGTTACCATGCGGAAACATATAATTCCTACCAGGATAGCACCAGTTCGTTGGTTAATCGGTATCTGTTTTTGCCGCCAGAGCCTGTACGTAATATGCAGTGGAGAGAGCCTTATGCCAATGATAGCAGATGGAATTCAGGCAGAATAGTTTCTGATGCAAGCGAAAGGTTGTATTCAAGATATGCTTCTGGTGCCCTATCAATTTACAATAGATAACACCAGCTTGGGGATGAATCTGAATCAAGTTCTACACCAGTTTCTTCTCGGTATTCTTTTGCAGGGCCTTCTGTGTCATATTGCTAACACAAAGCTGCATCCGAATGTAAGGTTTCTATGGGTGTAATTTTAGAGCATTTTGCAATCTGGTAAGCATAGCCTGGCCACTTATCAGAAATCACTGTAGAAGCAACGTTGTAGCTTGTAAACTCTGTCCTCTTCCTACCTAATGTCTGTTTACATTTACTGTAACTTTGTTAGCAAGTTTGTAGTAAACAATGCATAGCTCCTCTAAAAACCAGGTAGTATACCTGCTAATTGTTCTCAAGATACAGTCTTTTCTGGTAGTAAAATGATAGCCTGCAGCTCTATTATAAATACAAGGTAAAAGCTTTTAATTATTTGATGACTATTGCATTGGTAAACATTGTCATATGTTCTAATGCCTAAATAATAAACATTCTTTGTCACAGTTCACTCATTACCTTTCAGATATTAGAAACTTTGAATATATGAAGGCATGATTCATGTTAAGGTGAAATTTGATAGAATATGTAGTACATGATGATAATGCACTAATATTCTTGCAGGCATGTTAATTTAGTACTGAACCCTGAGGACTTCTTACTGTGTCGCGAACTTAGGTCTGAAACTGATGAATCTTTTGTTTAATGTCGCAACAAGGTTGGATAATAATATTCTTGAATCTTGAATCCTGATGGTGCCAACTTTGGTTGTAGATAAATAAATGTTTCCGCTACTATATTGTGTTTTGTCTTTAGATTCCTACATAATTCTTCCATGCGTGATACCGAATACAAATATAGATACATTTATTTATCTAGACTATCATACTTGTGATGAGATAGCTATTGTGTTTTCTCTTTAGATTCCTACATGATTCTTCCATGCTTGATACTGGATACAAATATAGATACATTTATTTATCTAGACTTTCATACTTGTGATGAGATAGCAGAATTAATCCTTTGCGTTAATGTTACTGCCTGCTGAATTTAATCATAGTGCTGGACCTACAATCATCTTCAGAGATGCTTCTTATTATTAAATCCTGTAAATAACATGAACTTCCACATGTTTAAGACAAAGAGCCTTGGGAGTCTAGCTGGTATTGCCTTCTGTATTACTTAGTATTAGTTACGATAATATTAGATCTTCTTTTCCTTGTATTTGGAGAATTCATTTAGTTACTGTGCTAGTATATGTTGTTCTTTGGTGCATGAAATTATGTATTTCTTACTGCATTATTGTCTTCCATGACTTTTTCATTTTGTTCTGTACATGGAGACGTAGCATTGTACTTGCCTAGAAAAACTCATTTCACTACCTGTACTGAAACTCTTTTGGTTTTGTGATCTTCTGGATCACCCCGAAGTTATTATCCAGAGGAAAAACAATCTCAGGTAGCGAAATGTTCAACTCCAAGGAGGATGAAGTGGAGATGGTACATTCCCATCAAACACTTGTGACTAATGTATAGTCAGGCATAAAAAAGGAGCCCAGTTAGCAATATTCTGCAAGTCCAATTTATGTTATGGTCGCTAGAGACAGGCCTTCAAGTTGGAAATTAGCTGCTGTAAGTGTTGTATGTTTCGGAATACAATTATGAGAGTATATCATATAGTTTAGCTGTTTAGGTAGTACTCTGGAAATTGATTGAGCTGTGGGTTGTATGTTTCGTTTCACTTCCCTCTTGGGCCGAGCTAACTAGTAAAGAATTGGTTGATATTAATAAGAAACTAGTGTTTTGTAGGGTTGTACGCGGTGCGGTTGCGGGTGGTTTTTGGCGATTATGGCGATTTTTCGATTTTGGCGTTTTTTGAAATTTCCAACCACAGTCGCACTTGCGGTTGTGATTATCCGCACTTGCGATTACAGTTAAAGTCGTGGTTATGCGATGTGGTTTGCAATTCAACCACTTATTAAAATTTGTATATAAAAATATATTTTTTAATTGAAAAAATTTGATGTTTTTTTGTGACTAAAATTTTCATAAATAATTGGTGATATTTCAAGATTAAAAGTCATGAATACAAAAAAAAATGTAAACCAACTGAATATAAAGAAATATGATGTATAAGCCCAAGACAAGAAAAGACAATGGAATAAGTCCATGACAAGAAAAGGAAATGTAAAATTAACATAATTCAAAGAAATATGATGTAAGACCCGAACATCAATGTTAAAGAATTAGCACAAAGACTTCTAATTATATAATATAATATATGATTTATTAATTTATATGTATGAAAATATATAACATAAAAAATTATATTTTTAATAATATATATATTGCAGTTTGCGGTTGCAGTTGTGATTTTGCGATTTTTCAATATTCAAATTTGCAGTCAACCCGCAAGTGTGCGAGTGGTTGCGTACGGTTAAGATTTTGCGATTTTTTGATTATGACGGTTTTTGCGGTTGTGATTGCGAGTGGTTCGCGGTGCGATTAAGGTTTGCGGATGATTTGTACACAAACACTGTTTGGAGAGTAGTTTTGTTTTGTCATGCATAGGGCTGTAAATGAGCTGAGCCGAACACTGACCAGGCTCGGCTCGAGCTCGATTAAATAGTCCGGGCTCGAGCTCGGGCTCGAGCTCGATCGAGTCATAAATTTCAAGCTCGAAGCTCGGCTCAACACATATGTGCTATGTTCGAGCTCGGCTCGAAATCTAGAATCAATTTCACTAATTATCAACAAAAGTTCGAATATCTTAAGTTCGGCTCGAGCTCGACTCTATTAATATATAAAAATATTAAATATTTACATAATAATATATAAATAACATAAAAATAATATATAAATAATAAAAAATATATACAAATAATAAAATATATATAAGTTCGATTAGGCTCGCGAGTCATACGAATCGAGTAATATGAAGCTCGAGCTCGGCTCGGTCAACTATTCGAATAGCTCGAGCTTGGCTCAATTATTATCGAACCGAATTTGAATATTTTACGAGTCGAGCTCGAGTAGCTCATGAACAATTTGACTCATTTAGACGCTCACTCATGCATCATGTGTAACCAATTCGGAAGAAACTGTGCCGCAACGGTGAATATCATGTTGTTGAATAAATTGACGTATATTGTTCATGTTTACTATTACTAGCTTATTATCTATGCAAAACAGGGATAATTTTAATTTTTTTAATTAATTTATAATGTAATATAATATTATAATATTAATTTTAATATGTTATTGGAAAAATTTGAACCTTATATTTTTGTATATATTAATTTTTAATATTAAATATCAATTAATATGTTGTTGACGGAAATCGAACCTTTGATCTTTATATATAACAACTTTTAATATTGTTATGAAAAATTTGAAAAAAATTAGGAAAAAATTGAAAAAATTTAAGAAAATTCGAAAGTTTTTGTTCAAGGGTTCATGTATGCAACATTTCATACTTTTGGGACCAAAATGTAATTAGGTATTCTAAATTTACCAAATTATCAGGGACAATTTGAGTTGATAATCTAATAGTTATGAATAAGGGATAACTAAAACCAAAATTGAGGATAAACAAATTACAAATTATACTCTTTCGCTTATTATAGATTGTATATACAGTAGAAGCCTTTCGCTTATTATCCTTTATTATAATACCTGAGTCTACCAATGTTCAGTTAACCAATCAGAAAACTATGAATTATTTTAGAACCAATCAGAGACAATTCCTAAATTTTAGACCAATCATGTTATATTAAGAGTTTTCCTTATTTACAATCTCACTCTACCTTATTAACCATGGTTAGTTAACACTTCTAATTTAAATACAATAATGATTTTATTAAACATATCCATAATTACATATTTTTTATATTTGAATATCCATAAATACATATTTTTAATTAAAAAATTACTAAAAACTTACTATTTTAAATTGAAATCAATCACGATATCCAATGACATATTTTAAATTATATTTCATAACTACTCATTCATTAATCAACCACTTTTTTAATATAAAGTCAATCACAATCATATTATCATACATTATAAATTGATTTTCATAATATATAATGTATAATTATAACCACCATCCAGTTAATTAACCATATTATTCGGTTAACCAATCAAAAAACTATAAATTATTTTAGGACCAATCACATGTCAATTCCAAAATTTTAGACCAATCAAATTATTTAACATAATTCCTAATATAATTTTACTTCCTATTTTTTTAATCATAGTTAAATGTAAATTCATCAACTATTCTATATTGGAAATTCCTAAATTTTAGATCAATCTAACCTAATTCCTAATGTAATTTAACTTCCTATTTTTTTAACCATAATTAAGTCGATGACCATTCTTTAAAATGAAATTGAACACAGAAAAGTTGAAAGTAGGACGTGGTACCAAACTGCAACACATCCTTACAACGAAGAGAATTTAGAATAAAAATTAAGTTGCTACAAAGCCTACAATTTCGTGAACCGAGGTTAAACTTACATCATTAATAATTTTATTAATAATTTTAGGTAAAAAGTTTAGAAAATAGGGAATAAGCGTATTATAATTATTGTTGTAATTGTTAAAATATTATATTGCATAATTTTAACTTTTTATTTATTTAAGAGTTTTCCTTATTTACAATCTCACTCTACCTTATTAATTATGGTTAGTTAACACTTCTAATTTAAATCCAATAATGATTTTATTAGACATGTCCATAAATACATATTTTTTATATTTGAATATCCATAAATACATATTTTTAATGAAAAAATTACTAAAAACTTACTATTTTAAATTGAAATCAATCACGATATACAATTACATATTTAAATTATATTTCATAACTACTCATTCATTAATCAACCACTTTTTAAATATAAAGTCAATCACAATCATATTATCATACATTATAAATTGATTTTCATAATATATATTGTATAATTATAACCACCATCCAGTTAATTAACCATATTATTCTGTTAACCAATCAAAAAACTATGAATTATTTTAGGACCAATCACATGTCCATTCCAAAATTTTAGACCAATCAAATTATCTAACATAATTCCTAATATAATTTTACTTCCTATTTTTTTTAATCATAGTTAAATTTAAATTCATCAACTATTCTATATTGGCAATTCCTAAATTTTAGATCAATCTAACCTAATTCCTAATATAATTTAACTTCCTATTTTTTTAACCATAATTAAGTAGATGACCATTCTTTAAAATGAAATTGAACACAGAAAAGTTGAAAGTAGGACGTGGTACCAAACTGCAACAAAGCCTTAGAGCGAAGAGAATTTAGAATAAAAATTAAGTTGATACAAAGCCTACAATTTCGTGAACCGTGGTTAAACTTAAATCATTAATAATTTTATTAATAATTTTAGGTAAAAAGTTTAGAAAATAGGGAATAAGCGTATTATAATTATTATTGTAATTGTTAAAATATTATATTGCTTAATTTTAACTTTTTATTTATTTATGAGTTTTCCTTATTTACAATCTCACTCTACCTTATTAACCATGGTTAATTAACACTTCTAATTTAAATACATTAATGATTTTATTAGACATGTCCATAAATACATATTTTTTATAAATTTTTTTCAAAAAGCATATTTTTTTTAATATTTTTTTTAATTTTTTATATTTGAATATCCATAAATACATATTTTTAATTAAAAAATTACTAAAAACTTACTATTTTAAATTGAAATCAATCACGATATACAATTACATATTTTAAATTATATTTCATAACTACTCATTCATTAATCAACCATTTTTTTAATATAAAGTCAATCACAATAATATTATCATACATTATAAATTGATTTTCATAATATATATTGTATAATTATAACCACCATTCAGTTAATTAACCATATTATTCGGTTAACCAATCAAAAAACTATGAATTATTTTATGACCAATCACATGTCAATTCCAAAATTTTAGACCAATCAAATTACAGTAGAACCTCGATAAATGAATGTTCGATAAATGAATAACCTCGTCTAATGAATAAAATTTTTCGGTCCCAACTTGGTCCAATGGGCTTAACAAATAACCTCACTTAATGCATTAACGAATAAATACAAATGAAGCCTTTATAGTCCATATGTAAATATAAATGAATAATCACTATATTTCAAATAATATATTTTTATTTATATAATATATCATTTATCCAATTACTAATTTTCAAACACATTACGTAATAAGTCATATTTTTTCGAAAAATGACTCCAAAATTGATTGTTTCTTTCCCCCCCCAAAATGCATCTGATCCTTGATTTTGTGTAAAGCATGCACCACTTCTGGAATATTTTGATCATGTTGCAGCGGGTAATTTTGTATAATGACAATAGCTTGAACTTCAATGCTTTCTTCGTTCGTAGGAGATTTCATAACCGCCTTATTCTCTTCACTATAGTTAATAAGATGTTCAACATCCATCACATTTCTATAGCTCAATTTAGAAATGAGTTTAGTTAAATCAAGTTAAAAAGTCTAAAAATATCATCTAAATGAACTATTATTCATTTATCGATATATAAATATTATATTCATTAATCGATAAATAAATAATCTCGTCAAATGAATATTTTTTTTTGATCCCAAAGATATTCATTTATTGAGGTTCTACTGTATCTAACATAATTCCTAATATAATTTTACTTCCTATTTTTTTTAATCATAGTTAAATTTAAATTCATCAACTATTCTATATTGGCAATTCCTAAATTTTAGATCAATCTAACCTAATTCCTAATATAATTTAACTTCCTATTTTTTTAACCATAATTAAGTCGATGACCATTCTTTAAAATGAAATTGAACACAGAAAAGTTGAAAGTAGGACGTGGTACCAAACTGCAACACAACCTTACAACCTTACAGCGAAGAGAATCATCAATATATATATATAAAGAAGGATAGCGTGAGTTTGGGTGGCGCTCTAATATCGTCTCAATCGATTTTTCTAATTTTCTAGAATTTTAAACACTAATAAATATAAAAATAACAATTAACATATTAGAAGTAGAAATAGAATAGGTGTTCAAATTTATAAAGGATAAGAGTTCGAATTTATAGGGAAGACATATGATTAGAAGTTCTATTGGAAGTATAGTAAGTATTTATAAGGCATATGATTAAAAGTTCTATTGAAAGTAGAATAAGAGTTCGAATTTATAGAGAATAAGAGTTCGAATCTATAGAAAAAATATATAAATAAAAGTTCTACTAGAACTAGAATAGGTGTTTGAATATATAGAGCAGACATATAATTAAATATTTTATAGAAAGTACGATCTTCTTAAATTATATATTTTTTATATAAGTTAATTATACTTATATTAGGAAAATTTATTCATAAATCCAATACTATTGTCATGAAAAAAGTCACCGTATTTAAAAAGAAAAGAATTGATGTGTTAACATAATAAAAGAACAATGAGTAAAAGAACAATCTCATGCAGGAATCCTAAATAAATACAGGAGTATCTATAATATAAAGAGAAAATAAGATGTGTTTTCATTTTCTAAAACTCCAAAAATTTTAGAAAATCTAGAAAGTATAAATTGGAATTCACTCTATTTTTTAGGCTTTGATTTCAAGGAAAAAAATTGTTGTGTAAGATAAGTATCATCAATAATATGTAATGAAGTTAGAATTTCGATCTCAAACGAGAGCGGCTCAAAATGTGTATAACGGGAAGACGACTCACTATAAAAGATTGTACTAGCTATTAAAATATCATATGATGTTATAAATTTTATTTTATTTTTAGTATTTGATTTTTATGGATAAACATTATCATACAAGTAATATATGTAAAAGTTAGGTTTTTGGTCTTAACGAGAGAGCTAATCAATAGTAATAATTGTGTTTAACAACAAAGCGGTTCATTAGATAAGACCGTATAAAAGATGTTTAAATATATAATTAATACATAAAATAAAATATTTTATTGGAAGTAGAATACGAGGACGGTGGAGACGTCTTATATGATTTTTTAAAACTATACATCTTTTTTCCTAGAAATCCTTTATTTTAACTTTTTTATACAAGTTAATTATACTTGCATTACAAAAATATATCCATAAATGTAATATTATTCCCGTAACGAAAAGTCTTCGTATTTTAATTTTTTTAATATGTTAACATAACAGAATGACATTCCCATGCGGAAACTGTAAATAAATACAAGAATATCTATAATATACAGAAAATATAAGATGTATTTTCATCTTTTAAGACTCCATAAATATTAGAAAGTTTAAAGAATGTAAAAATTGGAATTCACTCTCTTTATATAATGAAGTTAGAATTTCTGTTTCAAATAAGAGCGGCTAGAAACGTATTTAACGGGAAGACGGCTCGCTAGAAAATATTGTATTAGCTATTAGAATATGATACTGAAGCCATAATTTTTTTTTTTATTTTTACGGTTCGATTTTATAGATAAAAATATTATATAAGTCTTTATAATATATGTTAAAAAGTTTGAATTTCGGTTTTAACGAGAGAGCGGCTCAATCGAAAGAATCGTATTTAACAAGAAATTGATTCAATAGAGAAGATTATTTAATTATTAAATTTAATATTAATATTATAATATAACATAAATGTATTGAATTTTTTTAAAAATATTGTAACGCCGCCGCGAAGCGCGGCTTTATCAACTAGTTTAGAATAAAAATTAAGTTGCTACAAAGCCTACAATTTCGTGAACCGAGGTTAAACTTACATCATTAATAATTTTATTAATAATTTTAGATAAAAAGTTTAGAAAATAGGGAATAAGCGTATTATAATTATTATTGTAATTGTTAAAATATTATATTGCTTAATTTTAACTTTTTATTTATTTAAGAGTTTTCCTTATTTACAATCTCACTCTACCTTATTAACCATGGTTAGTTAACACTTCTAATTTAAATACATTAATTATTTTATTAGACATGTCCATAAATACATATTTTTTATATTTGAATATCCATATATACATATTTTAAATTAAAAAATAACTAAAAACTTACTATTTTAAATTGAAATCAATCACGATATACAATTACATATTTTAAATTATATTTCATAACTACTCATTCATTAATCAACCACTTTTTTAATATAAAGTCAATCACAATCATATTATCATACATTATAAATTGATTTTCATAATATATATTGCATAATTATAACCACCATCCAGTTAATTAACCATATTATTCGGTTAACCAATCTAAAAACTATAAATTATTTTAGGACCAATCACATGTCAATTCCAAAATTTTAGACCAATCAAATTATCTAACATAATTCCTAATATAATTTTACTTCCTATTTTTTTTAATCATAGTTAAATTTAAATTCATCAACTATTCTATATTGGCAATTCCTAAATTTTAGACCAGTCTAACCTAATTCCTAATATAATTTAACTTTGTAACGCCCCCAAATCCACCCTGACAGGGGACCCGGGTCGTCACATTGTCTCAATATCCTGTAGCACGAGTTACGCAATAACAAAGCAAAATATATAATACAACGGAGCATAAAATGTCCCACTCCGCAGGTCCAAGATCGTCTTCACAACATAGTACAAAACAACTTGATACATCTCGATTTAATATGTTACAAAAGTTCACATCAATAGAAATATAAAGATTCCAGTTGGATCTTCTAATTGTTGTCGCCATAGCCTTGCTCCCTTTCACTTTATAGCCCTGGCTGGACGTCTCGCCTTTCTCCGTCTTGACAGCTGAACAAAATGTTGAAAGCAAGAATGAGCAACTATAGTGCTCAGCAAGTTCTCTTCTCGCTCGGTAAATAAATATAATAAGGTTTACCGAAATTAATACTCAAAATTTTAATATTGAAAATCACAATAAGATTTGACTCAAATTCATCTGGAAAAAAATCATACTCGAAAGGCTCAAACTCATCTCAAAACAGAATACTCAAAAGACTCATTACTCATCTCGAAACAGAATACTCGATAACTCATTATTTAATAATGAACTGGTCTTCCACCTCTCCGTATCTCGGTGGGGCGATCAACTAACCAACCAAGAATACCGGCCTCCGATGACACCGCACTTCGCCCGATCACGGCTACAATACGATATCAACTATAATATATATGTATGAATACTAGCATCATAATGGTTATCAATTCAACCAAGGCAACGAATGCCTAAATATTCTCGGGTCCGTAAAACGGTACACGAGTCTCTCTTTCTCTATAATGGGCCTCTTGCCCAAAATTGACCAGTAGAATACAGAATTCCCGAATATTTGGGGTACAGATAACTTGAGATAACTCTTTTCAGAAAATATTTACAAATCTGGCGGACTGCCAGTATGACTCGATTTTACCACCAATCCGAACAATAGACTGATGTAAATTCTCAATAATAATTTATCGGTTGACATGAACAAAATGCCAAACCTTGACAATAAAATCGACTATCTCGAATCTATGAGAATAGTCCTAAGATTAAAGTAATTGGGAGTCGTACTGAACAAATAGTACTTCTCGATATTTATAATACTCAACATTGATGAACGTGTAAATAGAATATTTTTCACTTGATCGACGAATAAAAATCTCTAATAATTATAATTTTAAACTCCTATCGATTAGTTCAAACGAGGAACTAACTGAAAGATAATCAATAAATAACGATTAAATTTGTACAATAAATTCAATCGAAAAGAATAAATTTAACTATCTCGGACGAATGAGATTAGTTTCACTGAATAAAATAATAGTCGTCTCGAATTAATGAGATCGACCCGATATCAATTAAATTGTTTCTACGCATATAGGGATTATAATTCTCAAAAGAAATTATTGCATCATATAGAGCAACAGATAATCTCAATATATAACATCTCAAAAATAATTAAGAAAATAAATAACACGAACAGAAATTCACAGTTTCCAAAAGTTAGGGTAAGAACGAACTTGCCTCGATCTCGAAGTGCAAATGAATGCAGATAAAAATTATACTCTACCCGTGAACTCGGCTTCGGTCTACGGCTCGGGGATTATTCTCTAAAAATGGCAACCAGAAATACGTGAGCGATTCTTCAAAATAAAATACTCCCGATCCGATAATCTAATTAATAATAATGTAATATCTCATAAAATATCTGGAATAAATAACAGAAATCAATTCCGGGATAAATAAATATTTCTTCGAACACAGGATTTAAATCTGGAGAATATATCCTATTTTTAATCTCTAGAAATCTAAATTCTTACTCAAAATGAAAAATTCAAACATCCGTTTTTATTCAATTTAAATCCAAATAATTATTCTCATTTTTAAAATAATTCATAATAAACCTCACAAATTCTAATTTATTTTAATAAAATATTAATCTCTAAATCAAATCTAACTCGATCCGGTTAATTAAAATAAATCGGAAAATATTAACAACAGCTTTCCAGAATAAAATCATATATTATTCTATTTATTCACAAATATACCCTTTTTATTATAAATTAATAAATCTCTAATTTGTTTTCAAAATCATAATAATACTTATTTAATTAAATAATTAACTAAACCATTTTAAATAAATTATTAATTACAAACCAAATTAATTAATATTCCATTTTTAACAAAATTTATTGAATCCCGTTTTATTCGTTTAACAAGAATCCCGATTATAAACCCGAACATCTACGTTAATATTTTAATATATTTAACAACAATTACACCTCGGTGTGGGTCCCACCGTGTGGGCCCCACCTGTTTCCTCCTCCCCTGCATCACTCTCTTTAACCGAACTCAATCTCCCCAAATCTCTCATCTCTCAATCTCTTCCTCTCTCTCTCGTACCAATCTCTCCCACAATCTCTCCCCTCCTCTCTCCTTATCTCTCCCCTCTCTCCCTCCGTCGAAACCACCATCGATTACAACCCCGGCAAAACTCCCTCCTCCTGCGTCTCTCATCTCTCCGTCTCCCTCTCGACATCTCCATCTTCATCAACAATAATCTCCCTCACCCTTTACTCTCTCCGCTCCATCCTCTCTCTCCCCGTCGCCCTTAACCCCCTTCGATTAATCACCCCTGCCCAGTACACCACCACTAGTGACAACAATTCCACAAATCACAACACAAATATCCACACTCCTTTCTCCCCTCATCTCTTCTCTTGTTCCAACAACAATCAAATAACCACAAACATCAAAATCTCTCTCTGCAAACTCGACCTCACTCTCTCCCTCTCTCCACTCATCTCTTCTCTTCTCTCTCACGACAACACCCACCCTCACAGTCGACCCCCTCCCCTGTTCTCCGATTTAACACAACAATCATCTCATCCACTAGTAAATCCAAGAGGCAATATTGAACAATTAATACAATGGAAACAAGAAATCGGAAAGAAAAAAAATGTATAACTACCTGCAGTTTGGACTCGGGTTTAAAAAAATATGGCTGGGTTTTTGTATAGATAACTCGAGCTTGTTTGGTTCAATGAAAAAAAGGCATGTGCTGTGTATAGAAGTGTTTTGAGATATGCTAATAATATTGTAGGTGATGAATTAGGACTAAACTGCAACCTGTTTTATAAGACTATACCACTCCTAATAATCAATATGTAGATAATGCTTGTTATAAAAAAAAAAAAAAAAAACTAAGACACCGGGGGGCAAAATCATTGTAGAAAAATTTAGTGGTGTAACATAATTATTGTTTTGGTAAGTGGTGGTTATTAAATTAAAAGAATTAAAATATGGGGGACAAAATGAAATGGTATAATGATGAAAATATTTAATGTAAATATTTAGTAAAAGATTTCGTTTTTTTTCTCCCGCTAACTAATTAAAACGAGACTCTAAAATTCGGCTCAAAATATATTTCGAAAATTTACGGTTATTACAAACTTCCTATTTTTTTAACCATAATTAAGTCGATGACCATTCTTTAAAATGAAATTGAACACAAAAAAATTGAAAGTAGGACGTGGTACCAAACTGCAACACAACCTTACAGCGAAGAGAATTTAGAATAAAAATTAAGTTGCTACAAAGCCTACAATTTCGTGAACCGAGGTTAAACTTACATAATTAATAATTTTATTAATAATTTTAGATAAAAAGTTTAGAAAATAGGGAATAAGCGTATTATAATTATTATTGTAATTGTTAAAATATTATATTGCTTAATTTTAACTTTTTATTTATTATAATAATTGAGTCTACCTCAATAAGCTAATATGCAATTAACAAATAAAAAACATTATGAATAATTTTGGGACCAATTTGGACGTATTCCTAAACTTTATATTAATTATATTATATTCATAATTTTACTTACTTAACATACCTAAATTTTAGATAATTCATATTATGTTAAGAGTTTTGTTTATTTAACATTCTCATCCTACTTTATTAACATGGTTAGTTTGCGACTCTAATTTAAATACAATAATGATTTTATTTAACGTATCCGCATAACATAGTTTTTAAATCACAAAATATTTACAAAAAATTCATTTTTTTAATTTGAAAGCAATCACTATACACTATCAAATATTTTAAATTAACTTTCATGATTAACATTTATTAAATAATCACTCTTTTAATGTAAAATCAATCACAATTATATTATAATGTACTATAAATTTATGTTCAATATATATATATATATATATATATATATATATATATATATATATATATATATATATATATATATAACCGATTTGGAATTTATAATTTATGCAGTATGGTAACATATAGATAGTCAGATTTCTATACGTAAGTAGATTTCCAAACATATTTACTAGAAGATTGCATATGTTTATATATTTTTTAGTTATGATTTTTTTAAAATATCATTTATTAGAATATCATACTTTATCACATATTAGTTAACCAATCAAAAAATTAAGAATAATTTTATCACGAGTCCACCTAAATTTTATACCAATCCAATTATATATGACATGCTTTTGTATTTTAATTTAGATTTTACTTTTTCACCACGATTAAAAACAATTCGAATTAAACTCGATAAAATTGATTTTTCTTATATCAATTAATTAAATTAATAACTACTAATTTTTATTAACGATTAACAAATAAAAAATGTACATTAAAAAAAGTACATAAAATATGAAAATTTTATTATAATCCAGAACAAACTCAATTACGGTATTATTAAACCAAATAAATCATTACACCAAATTTAAGCGCTTCTTTCTGTCTTTTATTTGACCTAGCCAACTCCGATAAATTAAGTGCGTGCATCAATTCTCCTCCTAATTAAATAATATCAATTTCAGTTAAGTTACCACTTTGTATCTTTTTATTATATGGCATAGTATACTTCGATAGATTATCTTTTATATTTTGATTATATACATATGAATCATATATTTTGTGTTTTAATTATCTAATAAAATTGACATAAAAAACATCCAAAAAATAGAAAATGACCTATATTTTCATCATCCCCAATCTAAATCCTTCTAGAATTACTTTTTATACGATTATTCAATAAACAATTCCAACAATTATGCAACTAACTGAACTGCCGACATAATCATTCCACATTCTAATACCGATTTGTCCACATTATTAGGCGTGCCTCTGGATAAATGCTACTTTTTATAATATTGCCAGTTTTATCATTCATAACTTACATAGATAACCAAAATATCAATTGTATCATTGTCTATACATTTGAAAGTAATAATACCTTTTTAGAGGAGTCAATACCCATAAAAGAATAGTTTCTCAATTACTGTAAAGTAGAATTTTCATAGATCCTTGGAAGTTGTTTTCTTTTTGGAGAAAACACACAAGTCACATTTAATGAAAATGCATTCAGTATTTTTAATTCTTCGATACATTAATCAAAATTCTTTATTTACCAACAACTTAATTGCTAATGGAGTTAGATGAATAACTAAATATATGTATATTTGATGTGATATATGTGTACATAAAATGTTGATTTCATAGGTGTATTTTTTTTAAGGTTTAAAAATTTATATTCTCTTATGTCTCATATTCTTCTCCACTTCTAACCTTTTTCACCTTCATCTTTTATAAACTTATCAAATTGATGTATATGAGACATATGCGTGAACTTAACAATTTATAACAAGTAGAAGCTATTTTATTATAAATTTTGTTTATGACATTTTACAAGGCCAACAAACAAATATGCTACAAAAATCACTCTCTCTACTTCTTTGATATTATATCACATCACAGTTAGCATCCGTATCCCTCCCCAAAACTAACCATGACTACCGTATTTATAAAATTATGAAGTATTTTTATTTGAAAATTTGAATTATTAGATTGAGAAAATCTCAATGTTTATGAACTCTACTATTGCTTACTCCCTCAAAAAATGTTCAGTTTTAATCTTTTCTTATATTTTATGGATCTATACAATAGTTAGTGAATTTTAAATGTGAGTGAATTCAATGTCATATTTAATGACTGTCACAACCTGCCCGAGAATATAATGTGAATTTCATTTGTACCTGTTTAGAAAACAAAATTTTCACTTTATTTTATTAGCAGGTCACCGAAATATACTCAAGGAAGGATATGGCACTAATAGGATATGTACTCTCTATAAAGTAATTTATGATTTGGCTACAAACTTTTGTTACCGCAATTGCATTCGAAAATGTAAAAAATAAATGATAACATGACCATTTGACCTCTGTCTTTAGCAAAATTAATAATACTTTTTTGACCTCGAAGATCGAACACAATATTTTCTTATAAATAGTTTGAAGATTACTGAATAATAAATAAATATATATATATATATATATAACTTTTTTATTTGATTAAAATCTATATTATAGTCTTTTTATATTGGTTAGTGACATAACAAACATCTCTATGAGCTTGAAGGTAATATTTATTTTGATATCTGACACATTATGGGAGAAAATTAACTGATTATATGTATGTTTATTAGGATTTTAAAGGTCTTATAAATAGGGGTGTTCATAGGTCGGATTGACAGAATTAGAGGCATTTTTCAACCCAAAGTAATTAAATCGGTTTGAAAATTTGTAATTAAACCCGTAAAAAATAAAATCGTAACCCAACCCTACCAGTTGTATATTGGTTTAGATCGATTTGAACGGATTGAATGATTTTATTAAAAGAGTTTAAAGACTATGAAATATTGTTCTTTTTGAAAATTTAAGTAAAACTAAAAGAAATAACGTACAATTTTAGCGCTAATAATTAATTTTGGTTGATGACATAATTTTTTTTATAAATTATATTGTTAGTCATATGCATTTGCACAAAACGTGTTCATACATCTATAAATAAAAGCATGATATGTTGTAAAATGTACAATTGTAAATAATATATCAACATAAATAAAATTATTGAACAAAATTTGTAATTTAAATCGGGTTGGGTTGGGTTGGTCGAAAAAACATAAAACATACCCAACCCATTTAAATCGATCTGATATTTTTTTAATCCAATCAAATGTCGGGTTTATTAGTTTGGTCGGCTGAAAAACGATCGTGTTGGTTTAGTTTGATCGGCTTGGTAACCCATAAACACCCATATTTATAAAATTATGAAGTATTTTTATTTGAAAATTTGAATTATTAGATTGAGAAAATCTCAATGTTTATGAACTCTACTATTGCTTACTCCCTCCAAAAATGTTCAGTTTTAATCTTTTCTTATATTTTATGGATCTATACAATAGTTAGTGAATTTTAAATGTGAGTGAATTCAATGTCATATTTAATGACTGTCACAACCTGCCCGAGAATATAATGTGAATTTCATTTGTACCTGTTTAGAAAACAAAATTTTCACTTTATTTTATTAACAGGTCACCGAAATATACTCAAGGAAGGATATGGCACTAATAGGATATGTACTCTCTATAAAGTAATTTATGATTTGGCTACAAACTTTTGTTACCGCAGTTGCATTCGAAAATGTAAGAAATATATGATAACATGACCATTTGACCTCTGTCTTTACCAAAATTAATAATACTTTTTTGACCTCGAAGATCGAACACAATATTTTCTTATAAATAGTTTGAAGATTACTGAATAATAAATAAATATATATATATATATATATATATATATATATATAACTTTTTTAATTGATTAAAATCTATATTATAGTCTTTTTATATTGGTTAGTGACATAACAAACATCTCTATGAGCTTGAAGGTAATATTTATTTTGATATCCGACACATTATGGGAGAAAATTAACTGATTATATGTATGTTTATTAGGATCTTGAAGGTCTTATAAATAGGGGTGTTCATAGGTCGGATTGGCAGAATTAGAGGCATTTTTCAACCCAAAGTAATTAAATCGGTTTGAAAATTTGTAATCAAACCTGTAAAAAATAAAATCGTAACCCAACCCTACCAGTTGTATATTGGTTTAGATCGATTTGAACGGATTGAATGATTTTATTAAAAGAGTTTAAAGACTATGAAATATTGTTCTTTTTGAAAATTTAAGTAAAACTAAAAGAAATAACGTACAATTTTAGCGCTAATAATTAATTTTGGTTGATGACATAATTTTTTTTATAAATTATATTGTTAGTCATATGCATTTGCACAAAACGTGTTCATACATCTATAAATAAAAGCATGATATGTTGTATAATGTACAATTGTAAATAATATATCAACATAAATACAATTATTGAACAAAATTTGTAATTTAAATCGGGTTGGGTTGGGTTGGTCGAAAAAACATAAAACATACCCAACCAATTTAAATCGATCTGATTTTTTTTTAACCCAATCAAATGTCGGGTTTATTGGTTTGGTCGACTGAAAAACGATCGTGTTGGTTTAGTTTGATCGGCTTGGTAACCCATAAACACCCATATTTGCAGATATATTGAGCTAGAAAGTTACATCCGTGTGTAACGTGATTGATCAGTTAATAGTGTGTTAAGGTCAGGAGCGTAGCCAATGTATTGCTAGCGGTGCAATCGACCCCACTGAAATTTTTAAAAATGAAATTTTTTTGTGTATAAATTTTTTATAAATATATTTATAGTGAAAAAATTCAAATTTCACCCCACTAAAAAATTAATTTTGCAGTAATAAATATAAATTTGACCCTATCAAATTGTATGGGTAGTTAATTTTGTTCTTGATAATTCTAATTTTAAATTAATATATTCATTCTTATAAAAATTTTGCACTCTATCATTTAGTTAGAAATTTTTTTGACCCCGCTGACTCTCATTTCTGGCTACGCACTTAAGGTCACTGGCAATGAGCTAATTTAGTATGATGAAATTTTTATTTAATTTAATTTTATATAAGAATATTAATTTGTCATGGGTTCAAATGCTTCCAAGAGTTATGCCTTGAAATATTAGTCATCCAATTTTGTTTCTTAAATTTTACTATTATCCTTAATATAATTTCTTCATTGCACAAAGGAAAAAAAATACAAAAAAGCCTTCGATGCTTTTGAGACTTTACTTAAATTCAAACAAGATTTTTTATGAAATTGATAAAGGAAAAACTAAACAAAAAATCAATTGGAGATATTATGCATAAAGAGGCCCAATTAAAAATTAACAGTATAGCGAAACCATTTAGCATACTTCAAAAAATTGATCACTTTTTGTTTTGTTTGAATTTATAGAAGAAAAAATGTGCACTTGCTTAATTTTTCTATTAATTATATATTTTATTGTTTTTTATGCTCGATTTTCAGGACAAGTCTATATTGAACTGAAGTTTATGTAAAAGTAGCATAAAGTGTAGTAAAATTATTTGGGAAGAAAAACAAAATATAACAAAATATTTTATTTTTTGAAAATTATAAATGTTTTTCTAATTATTTGAAATTTTAAAATTGTGTCTTTCGATGCGTAGCAAGGGTAAAATTCTAGTATAAATAGTATAGAAGTATAGATAAGCTGCATCAAAACGTTCAGCTATTTGACACATAAGATTTATCGAAGTCGTAGTTGAACGTACAAGTAGTACCATATTTTATAGCAAAATGCTGGAGTATCTTCCACCTTCCTGTTTTCTCTCGATTCTAAAAGCCTTCTCTTAATATTTTTACTGAATATGGACGATGATCGATAAGAGAAATTTAAATTGATAAGTATTAATACTGTTGAGGTTCGAGTTTAAAATCGAATCTCACATTATTTTTAGAAAATTTTGGTGTGGTCACAAACTCACATGTCAGTATTCAGGGGTTACTCCCTCCGTTCCAAATTGTTTGATATTCTTTGACTTTTACACAGATTAAGAAAATGTAGTCGAAAAGAGTAAAGTTAGTTGAAAAGTGGTTAAATTGGTGGGATCTATTAATATTTAATAATAGATTTGAGATAGTGGAGGAAAGTAGTGGATGTAATAGTGTAAAAAAAGTATAAAATGGAGAAATAGTTGGTGTAACAATGAAAAATAGTGTTAAAAAATAATAAGCAAAGTAGGTTCATTAGTTTTGGAACGTCCCAAAAAGAAAAATGTATCAATTTTTTTGGAACGGAGGAAGTATATGAGAGTGGGTGACTACCTATGACTTTGATACTAGATGACAAGATCGAAATCCGCGAGAACGTACTATTGGGCTCATTTGGATAACACGAAAGTGATGTAGACATGGCAATTGTGTCATGTCCTGTAATTTCATTTTATGTATTTTTATTTCGTGTACTTTTCTGTTTCGTGTATTAAATTTGTATTCACCCGAAATGAATTTGTGTAATTTTGCGTCATGTTTCGTGTATATATTATATAAAATTAAAAATTTAATTAAAATTTATTAGCAAATATTCTATTCATATGAAATATACATAAAATATTTTACATTTCCATATATAAATTTAAATTCGATTCAATAAAAACTTGTAAATATGTATATTTTTGTGTAAAATATATTTCTTTATAAAAATAATATTAATATATACATAAAATTTATAACTAGTAAATTATAAACATCTTTATTTCATGTACTTTCGTGTATCCGAAATGAAAACCCATATTCGACACTAAATATTTCGTGTAATTTCGTGTTCGTGTACTTTCGTATTTCGTGTACCAAAAATCAAAATCCAAGACTATATTTTTAATGTCGTTTTGTGTCGTATTCACATGTCACGTGTCACGTATCACTGTCAAATTGTAAGGCCTACACAAAACTAGTACGTACATATAGGGCTCTAAAGTTTGGACAACCTATAGCAGGATATTGGACCTTCTTAGCTAGGTCCTTTCGTCAGAAATAAATCAACTAAATTTAATTCATTCTTTTTTTGCATTTTTACCTTAAAACAATTTTATATTGGTTTAAATCATTAATTTTAAAATTTATGTTAAATTCTAGCATAAATATTTGGAATGTATGGGTACTTCCGCCTATAAAAGTTAATATGAAATGTAATAAAAATTATTTTTATTAATTTATCTAAATGGATTTATTGATATATATTAAAAATGAGTAGCAACATTTTAATCTTTTTGAGTTATTATTAGCAACAGATGATAAATTAAGATTCAAATTAGTTTAGCAATAGAATAAAATTCTTTTAAAATAATATATAATTTTTATGAAACAAAGTTTTTCAGGTGGTAATAATTTAAATGAAAATACACAACGAGTCGTAATAAATTTAAATTAATATATAATGTCCAAATCCATCATTTTCGAGTCACATGTTGGAGGAATACGAAACCAAAAATTCTAATTATAATTATTATAATGCGGTTTTTATATTCATGAGTGTAAATTGTCAAAGTAATAAACAACACATTTTTCTCTTGTGGACTCAATAATGGCGTGGTTTTGTCAAAATTAGCATTATAATTGCATAACATATTCTTCACTTTGTTTCTAATTTTAAATGTTTTTATGTTCTTGTTGATTTAGTCCAACAGGGTTTATTAAGAAAGAGATGTCCAATATGTATTTTGTACATGTGTTGGTCATGTCTATCACAATTTGAAAATAAATGATCCTAAATATTATAGTTCAAAAAATTGGTCTTAAATATCACTCCAAAACACAATTAGTTGTAGGGTTTTGATTTTTTGGAGTAAAAGTGCTCAATGCTAATTAATAGTGTGTTGGGGGGACGCCAGTGTGGCGTTCTTTCTTCTTCTTTTTTTTTGTTTTTTTTTTTTGTTTTTTTTATTTTCTCTTAAATATATATTTGAAAAAATTATAAAAAATGTATTTAAAAATAGCCAATTAACATATAAATTTATATTTTTTTTAAGTTCGTATGCCGTTTATTCATCGTTCCGATTATTTCTAAACCCAAAATGGAACTATTGAATCCCAAAGATTAACTGTTGAAACCCAAGACAATATTTATAAAATTTAAAAATTTTAATTAAAAAATTGAATTTGGCGGCCTGATTTTTAAACGCTTACGCGTTTAAAAATCAAGATAAGTTAGGGTTTAGGGTTGTTTACAATCCTAAACCCTAAGTTCGTATAAGGTTTATTCGTTGTTTCGAATATTTCTAAAACCCAAAATGGAAATGTTGAACCCCAAAAGTTAATTGTTGAACCCCTAAATTTAATTAAAATTGTTTTTTCTAAATTTAAAAATTTTAATTAAAAAAGTGAATCCGGCAGCCTGATTTTTAAACGCTTAGGTGTTTAAAAATCAGGATAAGTTAGGGTTTAGGGACCCAAAACTCTAAGTTCGTATATGATTTATTCGTCGTTCCGAATATTTCTAAAATCCAAAATTGAAACATTGAACCCCAAAAGTTAATTGTTGAACCCCTAAATTTAATTAAAATTGTTTTTTAATTAAAAAATATAATTTTAATTGTAAATTAAAAAAGAAAATAAAAAAGCACCAAAACGCCATATAAAATGGTGTTTGAACTGAAAACATAGCATGGCCTAGCGTTTCAAAAAAAAAAAAACAATCACCATAACGCTAAACGCATTGGCATCTTGGAAATATATATATATATATATATATATATATATATATATATATATATATAGAAACGCTATATTATAATATGTTTTGTAGTGATATTTGGGGCCAATATTTTTGAACTGTGATATTTGGGACCATTTACTTTCAAATTGTAAGATTGAGGGTCTTTATTCCTTTGTACAATCCATCTAGAATTATGTGATTTTCGGATACAAGCTTTAATTGGGGATAAATTATCAATTTATATTATTTTTATAAACTTGATACAATAAAATTTTGAAATTTTATATATTTTTAAAATTGATAATGTCTATTATATTTTAATATTATTAACATAATACGAACCTTGTATTTTTATAATTGGGATGCTCTAAATATAAGATTTAAAATTATTGTTAATAAAAATATGAAACACTCATGCTATAAATTTACTAATATTTTCATTTGCTTATTATATATCTATTTATATATAATATGCTATTATAAACAAAATATAGAAAACGTTAATTGTTAGTTTGGTATACTAAATTTGTTGGTACAATGTTAGATTTTAAGATAAATAAAAATGAATTATTAAAAAATAACTTTTATGTAATATTTTTATATGTATGTATTTTAAAGTAATAATTAAAAATATAATTATAATAATATTTGCATGCATGAGATTTTAAAAATTAAAAAGCCTACTTCAATAATAATATATATATATATATATACATAATTTAAAATTTAAAATAAAAATAATTAACTAAAAAATTTACAACAAGCAACCCTTGTAGTTAGTATAAAATTAATTATGTTTTCAGGTGACTCGTACTTGTGCAGTTAAAAATGAACATTACAATTATAATTACAAAATTCGCGTGTCCTATATATATATATAGGTTTTTGCTCAGGTGAGAACCAATAATTTTGGTGAGATTTGAGATTTAATCTCAGCCATTCAAATATATGTTATTTCAATTAATCTCAGCCACACAAAATTATAAAATTAAAAAAACGGTTAGAGACAAAACAGACAAAGATTACGCAAATTAATTTCATTCTGTTAGGCCTCTCTCTCTGCTCCTCTCTCTCTGCTCGTCTCTCTATCTCTATCTCTCTCTCTTTCTGTCTATCGCCTCTCAGTACGAATTTATCTCGATAAACTTGCTTTAGTTTGAAGTATTCACCAGAGATTTCGCTGACGAATCTCACCGGAGTTTTCACTGTAGTCTCAATTTGAATTCAAAATTTACGTTTTTTCATCATGATTACTGAGGATTTACTGAAGATGAGCTCAAATCAAGGTATAGTAATCAATTTTGTTTATAGTTATATTTGTACTACATATTTGACTAATTTGATTGTTGTGTATTTGTAATTCGATTCAGTTTTGTACTCAACGATTTTGATTTTTGTGTTGAAGTTAGTGATTTTGTTCATTATATATTTATTTGTACTTTTTAATTTCACATGAATTCGTAAACAAACTGTACTATACTGCTATGTGTTGATTTTTACTGTAAGTTAGTGATTTTCTGTATTTTTTTTATTATCTATATTTCTAGATGTTCTATTGTTGTACTTGTTGTTCTTTTTATGTAGTTTAGTGATTTTATGTCTTTTGCAGTTAGTTAGTTTGCTTTAGTGATTTTTTGATGTAGTTTAGTACTATACTGCTATGTGGTGATTTTTACTGTAAGTTAGTGATTTTCTATATTTCATATTTATTCTGTATATTTTTAGATGTTCTATTGTTGTACTTGTTGATTTTTTGATGTAGTTTAGTGATTTTATGTCTTTTGCAGTTAGTTAGTTTGCTTTAGGTATTTGATTATGTTTTTAATTTTGTTCTTAGTGATTTTCTGTACATTTAAGCAATCTGTTATTGTATGATCTTCTTGTAGTTGTCAGTTGTGGCGAAGATATTTCCGAAGTGAGTAACAGTTTGAATGATAATGAAGAATTTGATTCTGGTTATACGGTTAGTCCTGGTGGTCATAAGTACTATGTTCCTTCTGTTGAAGACAATGTAAAACCTTTTATTAACCAATCTTTTCAATCTTTGGAATCTGGTATTAGTTTTTATAAGGAGTATGGAGTGTTGAGTGGTTTTACTTTACGTCGTAGTGCGGAGAAAACACATTCCGATGGTACAATAATAAGTAAGTACTTGTTATGTAATAGATCTGGTTATAGTGAAGTTAAGATTACTACTTCACAGGATAAAGTAGGTAAATCAGGTAAGCGGAAGAGAACAATGTCGGGAAGATGTGGTTGTGAGGCGAAGTTGGTGTTAAAGTTTGCTCCAGGAAATATATATTTTGTTTTTAATTTCATTGAAGCGCATAATCATCCTCTGGTTCCTGAAGATTGTAGGTATTTGTTGAAAGATAATCGTCAAATGTCGACATGTTGCATGAAATTTGTCTTTGATGCTAGTAAAGTAAACATTGGAACAAGTAAGTCATTTAGAATGATGAAAGAGATGGTTCAGGGTTATGAAAATGTTGGAGCTACATCGAGAGAATTTAGGAATTTTGATCGAGATTTGAAAGCCTACGTTGGTATAGCTGATGCTCAAATGATTATTGAGAAATTCAAGGTTAAACAAGAAACAGATCCTTCTTTTTTCTATGACTATGATGTCGACTCTGCTGGTAATCTTACAAAGCTTTTCTGGGCTGATTCGATTGCGAGAAGAAATTATGAGCTATATGGAGATGCTGTTTCTTTTGATCCCACATTTAATACTAACAAGTGAGTAGGATTTATCTAAGTTTGTTTTTTATTTTCTTTTTTGCATTGCACATTGTTTTATTTGTCAACTGGTGATTTGTTTTATAATTGGTGATTTTATGTCTTAACTGGTGATTTTAACAATCTGCTATGATGTAATCATTTCTTTGTGTTAGGTACAATATGGTTTTTGCCCCATTTACTGGTGTGGATAAACACAATAAATGTGTCACATTTGCATCTACTCTTCTTTCAAAAGAAGATGTGACACATTTTGATTGGGCGTTTGAAGCACTCCTAAAAGCTATGGGTCGAAATCCGGTGTGTATAGTGACCGATCAGTGTCCAGCTATGAAACAATCTATACCCAACTGTTTTAAAGCAACAACTGAATTCCCTGCTTCTAGGCACCGTCTGTGCATGTGGCATATCACAGAAAAGTTTCCTGCCAAGGTATAGTTTTCTATGATTTTGGTTTCCTTTTTTGCATATTATGCCCTAACTGTTAACACAGTGGCACATTTAAAGATAATTAAAGATAATTAAATAAGTGTATTGTGTGATGATTATGTATAATAACTGTGATTAATTATCTCCTTATACTTTTTTTGTGTGATGAATAATTAAAGATAATTAAATAAGTATATTGTGTGATGATTATGTATTTGGCATGGATTCTGAACTAATAAATAGTGCAGTAGTCTAATCATTTGTATATTTTGTTTTTGAGCAACTTGTACTATTTTTCCCTTGTCATTTGATTTACTTGTATTGGTTTTCACATAAATAATATAAGATTGATTATTTTACTATCATGCCGTCGGTCATTAAATGGATTATTTAGGAAAATTAATCCAAAAGAATGGAAATTGTTTAACACTCTGCATTGAAATTAAAATAAAAAAGAATAATAATCTGAATATGTCATTGGCATGCTTTACATTTTTGTTTGTACTTCCTTACAGAAATTCAATTATTCAGATGCCACATCTTTCGGCTACAACTTAAACCTGTGACATCTTGTTTTAAGAAAAGTAGAGTGGTATATGTGGAGGAAAATCATTGTTCTGTGATAAAATTGAGAATCGCCATAGTTAGAGTGATTAAATGAAAGTAAAGTATGGAGGTGCTGGTCAGTAGTGGCAGAAATATTAAGCACATGATGATTAGGAGCAGAAATAACATAGTATTCAGTATACTAAGGACTCATGGAATTGGATGTCAATAAAGTATACAGTACAACCACAATTTAAGACATTTTAAGTTATGGTATATAGTACAACCACAATTTAAGTTGCACACTTTGGAAGAATATTAGTTATGAGTCTTATGACCTTTTTGTTAGTTTAAGATGTTTTTGGTGATTAGTTTAATTAATGTTAATGATACATAAATGTTCTTATACGTCATTTTTTCTAGTCTTCCTTCCAAGTTTTACTTTATGGTTCTGCTAAGTGTTTTTTTTTTACTTTTTTTAGCTCGGCCACTTCTTGTGCAAAGAAACAGATTTTATGGAGAAGATTAAAAAGTACATATGGTCTTCAACTATAGATCCAGAAGAGTTTGAGGAGGGCTGGAATTCAGTAATGAAAGAATTTAAGTTGGAAAAACATGTTTGGTTATCACAAATGTATGATATGAGGAAGTCATGGATCCCTGCATACTTTCGTGATAAACCAATGTATGGGTTGATTCGGACGACTTCGAGATCTGAAAGTGAAAACTTTTTTTTTAGCCAGTTCCACCAAAGTGGTAGTACTTTGTCCGAGTTTTACATTAGATTTGAAAGCGCAATGGACAAGCAACGTAACGAAACAAAGAGATTGAATCATGAGGGTGCATCTGCTAAACCATCTACAGTTTCTAAACTTTTCCTCGAGGATGATGCTGCTGAGTTATACACTCGTGCAATTTTTTACAAAATTCAAGAAGAAATTTTGGCGGCTCGTGATGATATGCGAATCCAAAGTATTGGCCCGGAGATAAATGGTATCAAGTCTTATGAAATGAAGGATGTCAAAATGAAAGACAAGCTTTTTAAGGTAACTGATGTTGCATGAGGTTTTATGATTAGTCTGCATTTATATAATATTTTTGTAAAAAAAATTAGTGTTGTTTTGGTGATTGTTCAGTAATTTAATGCATATATAAGTTTTGATATGTTCTCATCTGTTGTAGGTTGAAGTGAGCAAGACTCATGCTAATTGTAGTTGTAGAAAATTCCTCATGTGTGGCATCCTATGTAGGCACGCGTGCACTTAATCATTTTGAAGTGGTAAAGATACCTAGGCGTCTTGTTCTTAATCGATGGATGAAAAATGCTGAAAATACTTCTTCGTTGAAAATATCTGAGTTATTGGATGAGCATCAGAATAAAGAAGCTGTTTCTGCAGAATTGGCAAATGTATGGTTTCATTTTCACAAGTGTGTGACAGTTGTAGGGACTGATCTTGAAAAACTTAAGCATATCACTAAAACAGTAAAGGGATTACATGCTTCTTTTGTTGATGGAGGTGCAAGCTTTGACAAGAGTGATTTTCTTGGGAATTTGATAGGCAAGAAACCTACTGGTGAGATTACTATTCATCCACCAATACAAAGTAAGAATAAAGGGTCTGGTCTAAAGAGGCTTCTTAGTGAAAGGGAGAAAGGAATAAACAAATCCAAGAAAAGGAAGAGGCAGTGCACAAAATGTGGTTCTCTGGTTCATGATCTAAGAACCTGCCCTGAAAAGAAGAAAGGTGTAGGAGCAGAGGACGAGAACAAAGTTGCAGGTGCGGAGGTCGAGAAAGAAGTGGTTACAAATATGGAGATGGAAGGGGCTACAAATATTTGAATAAATGTAAAAACTTTAATCAGCATACTTTTTTATTTTCATTGTTTCAGTTGCTTGAATGTTGAAGTAGTTACAGCTACAAAGCTAAGTGATTTTTCAGTGTAGTTGGTGATTTTTTACATAGCTAAGTTTTTTTAGTGAATCAACTGTGGAAAATATTATAGTGAAGTGTTTTAGTTAAATCTTATTTTGTTGAAATTATGATGTTTTTTTATTATCATTTAATTTATTTACTTTTGTCAACTTTGTTTGAAGAATATGACTTCCATTTTTTAATACCAAGTTACATTCTCTTTTCCCAATAAAATATTAAGATCTTAGTAAAATGAACTGAAGTTGGCCATTATTAACTGATGTAAATTATTGATTTTATTAGTAAAAAAGTGGTGATTTTGTGAAAATAAAGGTGATTATATTAGCACAATATGGTGATTTTATAAAGAACATAACTCAAATATCACAATTTTAAATTACATGGTTTAAAATTTCAATTAGTTTTATTTTTACATGTACAAAGTGGTGATTTTATTTGGCAGACTGTGGTGATTATTGTTAAATATTTATACACCATTGGTAACTATCATATGATACAGTCTTTGTATATGAAATAGAACTTCAGAATTCATTTCTTCACTGAATGATCATTCAAACTGTCAACATATCATACATTTCCAGCATAAATTCTAAAACTTTATACAAAGACAATTTTTCAGTTTTATGACATTGCAGGTCATTGAAATAGTAATGAAAAGAATACTACAATTTAGTCAGATTTTTTAGTGGTCATCTTCCGGGGTGTCATCTTCTGCGAACAAAACCTTCCCTTTAATATCCTTTGTTCCACGGACAGCTATACTCTTTCCTTCACTCGCAGCAAGCACTATACTCAACACTTTATCTGATGTCATTTTGTTATACAAAGTCTTTGCTTCCTTTAATATTTCAAGTCTTTTCTCGTTCAGAGGAGAAGCCAAAATGGCATGACAGTACTTTGCACGGATCTTTAATAACTGCGCTTTTTGGGGAATCTATTTTGAAAAAGACACCAATAAAATAGATTTCAGATTCATAAAAAAGACAAGATTATTTGCAAATATATTAAGTACGTTTAATGACCTATTTAATATACTTACGCTTTCATGTTTTAACTCAGTAATCCAATTTTTTGGATCCCCCTTGTAAGTTTCCATATGCCTCATCAAAAATATTCCACAATCTTTGTAGTTGCTGAGTGTTTGCCAGGACATTAGCATGTAATAAACTTCTACATTCTTCAGTTCATTTGCTATCAACTCTAACTTTTTTTCCTTCAAGTATGTCACAAAGTGTCGGCGCTACATAGTTATATATATTAGTTATAGATGTATTAGAAAGTATCAAGTGTAGGCGTGCCTAAACCATGTACTTTTTATCCTCCACTTACCAAAAGTTTTAGCTTTGGACCGTACTCCTTTGCAGCACTTTTCCCTCTCCTGATGTTATCAATTACATGGAATGCTGGTTTTTTTATGTTGAAGCTGACCATGTACAAATGTTCATATGCAAGCACAGGGAAAAAAACCTGCAAATTAAGTCGTGTAAATAATTAAATTGGCAGTGGTTATCTAATTTTATTACCAAACTACCATTGAAATAATATAGTTTACAGGGATCTCAGACATACCAAATCAGCATTTTCTATTTTTCTGTTTGGGTATCTTTCAAAGAAGTGATTCATTTCGCTCTTAAAAAGTTCATATTGGACTGCAGAAGTCTTTTTCTCATCCAAAGGAGCAATCTGTTCATTTCATACTCTACTAAGTTAATACATGAACTGAGTCATTAGAAATGTTGTTACAACTAACTAGAATAAAAGTTACTTACTGAACAACCAATGTCCATAAAGATCCGCATTGGTGCTTCCGTGGATTTGTAATTCTCTCTAGCATTCAATAAAATAGACCACATATCTATAACTGCATATGACAGCCTGTTTTCTGGCATGAGTGTCCTGACGACCTCTCGGATGAATGTATGCTGTCCATATACAAAAATATGCTCCCTGTAACATATTATTGATTAGTGCTTTTGTAAAAGCTGATTAATTTTTACACATGTAGCTAGTGATTACTGCATTTCTATTAGGTGATTAGTGTAGGGACTGGGTGATTAGTGTAGGGACTAGGTGATTAGTATAATACATGTGGTGATATTTTTTGTGAAACTTACATGTCATTCTTTCCATCTTGAATCATCCACCTATAGACGGCAATTTCTTGCTTGGAGTAACTTGAATTGATATCAATGTTTCTTTGAATGTATGGTGACCTAAAAGCTGGGCCCACTTTGATGTCCCTCTTTATCCTTTTTTCGGGTTCTTTTGGTGGCAATGGTGTTTTATATTCATCTCCTTTGTTATTATCCGTGCTCTTCCATCACCTCTTCATCTCCTTTCTTATTATCTTCTCTGCCATGTTCTTCCATCACCTCTTTGCATATTTGACTTATTCCAAGTGAGAATGATGGACACATCAGATCGTCTGGACATGGCTGATTTTCAAAATCTTTTTCAAGCTCCAATATCCCTTCCGGAGATTTCAGCCAAGCTATAATATCAAGGTGGTCATCGTGATCTGGTGGTAATTCATTCTTTTCAGCTTCGTCAACTAAATCAAGGCCTGCTTTCTCTTCTTGATTTGGAAATTGTGAAATGTCTCCAGCTTTCTCTTCTTGACTTGGAAATTGTGAAATGTCTTCAGTATTGCGAACATCTTCTTCGAAACTATCACTATCCATCCATTTATTTGCTTTGAACAGATCCTTGATTTGTTTTTCGATTTTGACAATCTTCTCGTCATTTGGATGCAATTCTTTCGCATTAGCCAATTGGGATTCATACTGACTCTTTGCTTGAATTAGTTGAATATTGGCATCAATCAACAAAGTTGCATATTGATTCAGCGTCTCCCACCAATCCTGATCAACAAAAGATATTATAACTTGGCTGAAAACAAACACCATACCATGATATCTTATAAATGATTAAATAACAATGAGACATTTCATGATGTGATATATGTGGAGATTAATGTAGTGGTTTGTGGTGGTTAGTTTGTTATATGTGGTGGTTATGTGCTTATGATACCAGAATGCACTAATATACCTCATCTGGTCCATGATTTGCATCTTGTCTGTTCACATCTTCTATGTCTTCTTTTTCCTTTTCTGCATATACCTCGTATGGTCCATCATTTGTATCATGTCTATTCCAATCTTCTAGATAATTTTCAATTTCAGTAGCAGTTTTTTCCTTTTCTGCATCATACTTTACCTACATGTTCAAATAAATTATTTTCAGATATAAATAGGTTTTATACTATGTGCTTTTAAGTTTTGTGCTTTACGTGTATACCTTCCAAAATAATTTCTCATTTTCTTCCAGTTCTTCTGTAGTTACCACTTCAAGTATACTTCCGGAACCAAACGCATGCTCTTCTGCCAATTCCATCATTTCTCTTTGCTTTAATTTTTCTTTTGTCCATCCTCTGAAAGCTGGATACAGTCTTGGTACAAGCTCTTTGCCTTGGTGACAGACTCGATCAACGTAGAAAATCTGCCATATTTTGATTAATTAGTCAAATCACTAAAACAAGTTTGAACCAAGAGTGAATATAAACAAAATACTACTTACAAGTAAAAAAATCATTGGCCCAGTATAAAAAAGTGAGGCTGTGCGCATCCATCTTCGCTTTGTGATAACTAGACTTTTTAGCAAATATTGTGCCCAGTTGTACTTGCTGCAGTTGTCAATAATATCATCCAAAGTCAGAATTGTCTGGGCAACGGAATTATTCGTGTTTGACCTTATCAACACGTTTGTCATAAGCACTAAGAAATTCATCTTAAACAATTCATCTACGTCCCCCGTCTGTTTCATTATATCAACCACTTCACTTGCTTTCACCAAACTCTGTCCTTCAGCCAATTCGAACTGGGATCTCCATTGATTAATTCTTTGAGTAGTCCTTTCATCTTCTTTAAACTTGATTTCAGATCCTCGACAAGGCAGTCCAAGCACATCATGCACAGCCTGCTCAGTGATTTCTACATCCCCACTTTTTAAAACTAATTTGCAGCTTCTTTCATCAAACACTTCAAGTATCCTATATGCCAGTCTTTGCGGCATCTCTACCAACTCAAAATTAAGTAGACTACCAAAACCAGCATCTGTCACCCATTGTTGTTGCTTATCTGACAGTGCATATATCATCTCATTTAGTATTCTTACAGAGTTTCTACTTTTAGCAATTTCATCCTCCTGCACAATTTCAGAAATTCAATTTCACGTATGTACGACTATATAGTGGTGATTTTAAATACAAAAATGGATGTTGAATGTACCTTCTTTACAATCTGATTTCTTTCCTCTATTTTCTGTCTCCCTCTCCTTCTTTCAGCTTTATCATCTACAACTTGCTTTATCATCTTCGAACAAAAAACATATATCATATATATGATATATGTACAATACAATAGCTAATTCCTAATCATAGTTTAGACAAGTATATATAGGTCTGACTTTGTTCTTTTAAATAGTAAATGTGGACATTTGAAGGTCTAAATATAGGCAGCCCTGACTTAGTTCAGGCCATGATGCATTTTTTCATAGTGATAATTGCTGCATTTGTAAAAATAACAAGATTCTCAAGTACTTTTACCCAAGATTCTTAATAATTTCTACCATGCAATATGCTTCAAACATGCATTCCTAAAACTGAACATCTCTTTTCCACCATCGATATTTGGCATATGCTTAAGTCACGCCTACATTATTCTTGCATCCACTTTTAACCCTGTGAAGTTTAATGATTAACTTCACCAATATTATATGTAACAGATAGCCAAGCTTCCATAGTGCAAGATGGTACCAATCTAGTTGTTTCCAACACTACATTTTGTACTCTATATGTTATGCTTAAAGAAGAGTAGAGCAGAGATATAAAGAATTGTTGCTGGCTGCTGCAGTATATATGATATAAAGAAGTGCTAGCTAGAGCATATTCTAGTAGTATGCAGTTTGTTAATTACCTTTTTAGCCGGCCTCTTTTTGCCCTTTATTTGAGCTTCCTTCTCAAATAACACAAGTCTTTGTCCACCTTCTGTTTTGTCATTTTTCTTTTTCCCTTTTCTTTTTTTAGCTTGGAAATCATCACTTTTGTCCTAGATTTTGTATTTCAAAAAAGAGTTAAAACAAGCATTTAAATTTATTGAAAACAAGAATTTATTACTATTATAATGTAATTACCTCCATTAGAAGCTTTCTTTTAACAATTCGTGTATCTTCCTTCACTGGTGCTTTACCTTTCCTCTTTGACCATGGTGCGGGATTTACAAAATCATCATCAGAGTCATACACATAATCTGCAAAAAAACTATACATCAAACAATATAAATCAACACAAATCAAATTGTACAAAAAGAGAAAGAAAAAAAAATACCTGTCAGAGGTACGTTATTTTGTTCATCAGTAATCATCTTCTCCTGCACATTTTGATTTTCCGTTCCAGTTTCTCCAACATGTTGATTCTCTTCATTTTCTGGACCAATGACTACATTTTCAGCATTATTATTTACTTCCATTTGATCACCACTACTTTCCAAATCAATAAAAATTGGACCGGTGTTTGGTCTCCTAAGACTGTGTAATATGAGACGTGCACTCCTACGTACCGAGTTTGCTGCGAAAAATGGAAAGTATTACACCTGAATTATCATGATGCAGACTAGATACATAAAAATTATCCAGACAATAAAAACAGAGACAACAAAAATATCACGACGACTAAAATATCACCAACTAATTCTTAAAAGGACCAGAAAATCAACATAAACACTCATAATTTCTATTTTTTGAACTTATGTAAAAAAACAGGACAAGGCCACAACTGTCATCTTATTAACCAAAAACCACCACAAAATGTTCCTAATCACTGCAAATAACTAGTCTCTCAGCTCCTCTAATCATCGGAACAGTCCTCCTCTAAAAACGACAAAAATTATCCAAAAGAAATCGTAAAAAAACAGGACAAGGCCACTACAATCACGTTATTAACCAAAAACCACCACAAAATGTTCCTAATCACTGCAAATAACTAGTCTCTCAACTCCTCTAATCGTGGGAATAGTCCTCCTCTAAAAACGACAAAAAATATCAAAAAGAAATCGTAAAAAAACAGAACAAGGTCACAACAGTCATCTTATTATCCAAAAACCACCACAAAATGTTCCTAATCACTGCAAATAACTAGTCTCTCAGCTCCTCTAATCGTCGGAACAGTCCTCCTCTAAAAACGAAAAAAATTATCCAAAAGAAATCGTAAAAAAACAGGACAAGGCCACAACAGTCATCTTATTAACCAAAAACCACTACAAAATGTTCCTAATCACTGCAAATAACTAGTCTCTCAGCTCCTCTAATCGTCGGAACAGTCCTCCTCTAAAAACGACAAAAATTATCAAAAAGAAATCGTAAAAAAACAGGACAAGGCCACTACAGTCACGTTATTAACCAAAAACCACCACAAAATGTTCCTAATCACTGCAAATAACTAGTCTCTCAACTCCTCTAATCGTGGGAACAGTCCTCCTCTAAAAACGACAAAAAATATCAAAAAGAAATCGTAAAAAAACAGAACAAGGTCACAACAGTCACGTTATTAACAAAAAACCACCACAAAATGTTCCTAATCACTGCAAATAACTAGTCTCTCAACTCCTCTAATCGTCGGAACAGTCCTCCTCTAAAAACGAAAAAAATATAAAAAAAAAATCGTAAAAAAACAGGACAAGGCAACTACATTCACCTTATTTACATAAAACCACCACAAAATGTTCCTAATCACTAGTAATAACTCGTCTTTTAAAATCGATCATAGATAATGATTTACTTGTTCAAAACAAAACAAAAAAACACAAAACAATACAAAAAATCACTACAATCAGTAAGATATACTCATACCTTGTTGTTTCTCAGCCATTACTCCTTCTGAACAAACTTCGAATAACAAAAAATAGAATATAAACCCTAAAAAATATCAAACACAAACATGCAATTAAAAAACGCCCAATTAAATCTATAAATTTCAAAATTAAGGTGATTATTACCTTAATCTCAGCTGGAGAATGAATAATCGAAGTTCATAGTTCGTAATCGAAGTTTAATCAGTGATGATTTTGAAATTGAACGTGAGAGAGATAGATAGAGAGAGAGAGAGAGAGAGAGAGAGAGAGAGAGAGAGAGAGACAGTTAGATAGCAGTAATTGTGCGTGAGTTGTTGGTGGTTGTTTTAATTTTTGTAGAATGGTTATATCCTTACAGTAATTGCCACCAAACTTTGCAATAATTACAAAAAAACCACCGTGTCTTTTTTGTTTTTTTAGTTAGATGATTTAACAAATGGATGGTTGTGATCGAATCTCAGATCTCACAATAATAATGGTTCTCAATGGAGCGCGACTCTATATACATATATATGAAACTAGTTCCCAAACCCTGCAACATCGATTGACAGACAGTAGAGATTTTCACTTTTCAATCATGTTGATGTGGTTCTTTACAGGAACACCCTTGGGTAGGCATCTTATTGCTCCTAACACTAATTATTATGCTATCAAGGTTATTCAAATAACTATCTTAAGTCTTAACTGTTCCTAATGTTCAAATCAGACAAAAGTATGATGTTGCAGGTTGAAGCAAATTGGAAATAACACATAACTATAGCCTTCAATTCAACTATATCTTAAACTCCATCTTCTTTAAAGTTCCTCAAGGAACGCTTGAATTTCTAGCAAACTAAACTTTTCATTTGGAAACTTATAGTAAGAATTTATGTATTAAACTTGAAATCAACTGTTGCATAAGCAGAGAGACTACATCTGCACCAAATCTTACTTTGTACTTGGATTAAATAGCATACTTGATACTACCATAAAAAAAAGACAACTATTATACCAAGCCTTCTCATAAACTCCACACACACATCTAACAAGACCACAAAGCAGGTGTTCTGGGGGACTATTAATTTTCCATTCATAAATTACATATATAGAGGGTACATTGATTTTCGGGATCTTTGTACTTGTTTAAACAAATAAAAACACAGTGACCACTATAAAACCTAGAGTCCCTATCTAAGAAATGTAGTTAGGAATCAAACACAAATTACCTCCTCAGGAAGGGCTTTGCAGAATAAAAGAACTTCAGAAGTTCATGCAAATCTAAATCATTTGACAGTAAATTTTGGCTTATCTAAAATAAGATTTGTAACTTATTATGTATAAAAACTAATAATATACAATAAAGTACTAAAAGTTACCTTTTCAAGGGATTGTATGCATTTCGAAGTTAAATTACAAAAATTAAAAAAAAAGTAACTGAAATAAGTACACATTTTCTAATTTTCAGACTTCAACTTATAAGTTACTTATAAGTAACCTTTACTTATTACACAAACAGTTCAAAATAAGCTGATGTTAACTTATAAGCCATATGCTACTAGTTGTTAAGCTGATTTTAACTTATAAGCCATAAGTTGACTTACAAGTTGTTGCCAAACAGACCCTAGTAGAAACTTAAGAGTTGTAGAATAGAACAGTCCTAAGCAAATTATTCATACCGGACGCAGAGGTAATCCTACGTGGCTGAGAACGCAATTCGTCTTTGATACAGCCCAGTCTGGTGGATGGTGATACTTGCAAGAAGATCCAAATTTACAGTCCCCGTTTTTCATGTAGTACTGACATTCAGGTTGGCCAGGTCGCTCCGGAAATAGGTGTTGAGTCTGGCTATTGCTTGACATACCAGCAGAAGAAGGAAAAGGAGCATAAGGTCCTGCAAATGCAGGAGCAGAAGAAGATAGTGGTGTCACACCATACAGAGATGCTGGTCCGACTGAAGTTTGAGCACCAGGAGACATTACGGGGCTTACAGGTCCCTGCATCATGTTGTTCAGCACACAATAAGGATAGTCATAAATGTGTTATATTCTCAAAGCAATTAACAAACAAACCTACCGAATAAGGACTCCAGTTCGGAATAGGCATCACACCTTGTGGAAGCAGCAGGGGACCATAAGCACCTGATACATACGACCCTGGCAACAATGGGGGTCTCGGAACCCTGTAGTTGGTTGCTCCTCCAAACTGTTCAGGAGGGGGTGAAGACTGCACAGTTGGATAATATGGACGTACAGATGCCGGCACTGATGTACCAGGCAGCTGAGGATGATGAAATTTACATGTTAAACCAAATTTGCACTGCCCCGTTTTCAAATAGTAGGAGCATTCTTTCTCACCCTGTTTGGAAAGATTAGGAGCAAATACCAAGCTTTATCAGGGTCGTTTTTAGGCAATCAAATTTTCATATATAAACATGCTTTTCACAAAGTGCGGAAACTAACATAAAGCGAAAAGATATTTACCGGTCGTAATGGGTATCCATATATATTTACTGGTACATTGCTCAATGATCCACCTCCATTTCGGGGGTGATGAAATTTACAAGTAGCACCAAATTTACAAGTCCCAGTCCTTAAATAATACTGCAGAATAAGACTATAGCTCATTATGTGGATAGTGAAAACCAAAACTTGAGGAATAATAAACGGGGACTCAAATTTATCAAGAACCACTTGATCTTAAAAGCAATTTAACCTGGCAATCAGGTTCCCCTATTCTCTCTGGAAATTCACTTCCTTCAGTCCTTGTAACTCCACCAATCTGAACCATATATGCCTGTATTATTCAAAAAAATCCAAATGTAAAGATATGAGCTCGCAGACCGCCCGTGTCAGTATAAAAGATAGAAGCAGGGGAGTATGCACATCAAAAGAACTATATCTTGCTAACTGCAGTTGTAAATACTAAAATTTATAGAACGGCTATATTTTCTCTTGTAAAATATGTACAGGGAAATGAGGAGGTTTGCCTCTGTTATTTTTTATTTTTGACTTGGATGATGGGAAACAAAAATACAAATTAAGAATGATACTCCCTCCCTCCCCTTTTAATAGTCTATTTCGGAAACTTCATGCAAATTAAGAAAATTTAACTTCTATATTTGTTTCCCACTTTACCCTCAATTATTGCATTAATTCAATGTGTATGTGAAGAAGAGCCAACACTGGACTTAACAAATAATAGGATAATACTGGAATATTGTTTCCATACTTGTATTGAAAGTAAGCATATGGGACAAACAATCTCTAAAAACGACTAATATTAGGGACAGAGGGTGTACTTTGTTATACTTATTAGCAGTAAATTGATTGTAGTTATAAGAACAATCTAATTTTAGGCACTGTGGAGATTTAGGAAAGTATGAAGCATAATAAAAAGAGATATTGAGATATGCATATGACTCAAGCTAGACAACCATGAAAATTGAACAGCCAACTAAGAGATTAGAAATTTAAATACTGTTTGGTATCAACAGTAAATAAGAGATAAAAATGTGGGGCCTTCCTTTAGATGGGGGCCTGAGGTAGGTGCCTCAATAGCCTTAAAGCAAGCATAAAAAATAATAAAGACAAATCTGATAAACAAAACTCGTTGTAACCGAACATTAAGCATGTACGTTGCATTAATTAGATATTATATATACTAATATCTGGTTGACATGTTTTATTTTTCCAAATAAGACCAAACCCAACCTAGCACAGGATCAAGTAATTAGTTACTTTCCCTTTTTCAATTATTTAGTTACTTCTATCTTTTCATATATGTCATAGGCTGTGTTAATTTTGTGATTTGTTTGTGGAATAAGGAAAGAAATAAAAGTTATTTTAGATTTTGGATGTGGATAAACATATAAATTAAATGGAAATATCAATACAAAGGGTTCAAATAAAATGTGGGGAGTAAAGGACAAAATATACATGGGAAAGTGTGTACACGAGCCCAGTGAAACCGCACATTGTACAAATATTTTATGCATGAAATAAATGAAAAGATAACCGATATAGCATCAGCTAAATATACTATTTCCTTGAGACAAAATCCCACTGAACACTTTTTGACCTTCAACTTAACACTAAAACCTTAACATAAAACTGCAAATTAGACAATAACAAAGGTACCAAGAATTAACTCAACTACAAATAGCAATTATAACCAACTCACATATTTAGATTTTACATAGATGGATTGGATTACACGCACATGCGTGCACGTATATATATATTGGGTCTGGAATAAATACAAACTTTTTAAAAATATAAGCAATACAACACCTGTTGAATCTTAATAATATATGTGCTAAACCTTTATGCATTTATATGTGTTTGAGTTTAATAAATAATATTTAATTTCTAACTATTCTTTTGGAGTTCACTGTTTCAAAATTAGGGGCATAGAGATCTGAAATTAATCTAATATACTTTACTTAGTTTTAATTGTTAAAACATTTATATACTAAAGTTCAACACTATTACAACTACCGTGCAACACATGTATTGAAGCCTAGTTATATATGTTTATATATGTTGAACCCTAGTTATATATGTTTATATATGTTGAACCCTAGTTATATGAGAAATTCACTTTTTTGACACTTTTTTGTGCCTACGCCTATGTATATTATATATAATGTATTCAATGGCAAGATCAGTGGAAAGAGCTTGAATAAAAAGTGGTCTCATAATTAGATCTACAACCAAATAATAGGCTTGAACGACAAAATAAACATGAAAAACTAGGTACACAAGCCCATTGAAACCACACATTGTACACCTAAATAGACAAAAATTTATTCAAAATTGTTTTAAATGCCACACATAAATATGCACGAAATAAATGCCATAGACAAAAATGCACGAAACACTTTATGAGTTTCTTTATGACCTTTAACTTAACACATAATTTAAACACAAAACTGCAAATTAGGTAATAATAAAGGGATCAAGTATTAACTCAACTACGGATAGCAAATCAACACCAACTCACACATATAGATTACATACATGGATTATATAAATTTTGAATTTGAACACACAAACACATTTCAAATAGAAAAATCAAAACTAAGGCCTTGAATAAAATGCAGTCCACTTAGATCTACAATCTAATAATAGGCATACACGAACGAGTAAACGACAAAACATTAACACGAAAAACCGGTTGCACAAGTCCATGGAAACTGCACATTATACCCCTATTTCTGCATGAAATAAATGCTACAGATAACCGATACTTCATCAGCAATGCATAATTTTCCGTATGAAACAAAATCCCACCGAACACTCTTTGACTTTAAACTTTAGACTAAAGCTAAACACAACACCGGAAACTCAACAGTATAAAGGTAAAAAATATTAACTGAACACACATAGCAAATTAAAGCCAACAGCACAAAAATAACAACATCACATCCCCTAAATGCAACCATAGACTTACCGAATTCCGATCACGGGGATGATTGTACCGACATTTGTTACCATATCCACAAGAGCCAGTTCGCATATAGTAAGCACAATTAGGCACACCTCCTCTCTCCGGATAGAACTCTCTGCCTAACAACCCTAACCGCATCATAGATTCTACATTCACAAAACAAACACAAATTACCACAAATTTCAAAACCCTAGACACACACACACACACTACAATCACAAACAAAAAAACACAACATAAATTCGAAAACAACCCGAAAACAAACCTTCAAGTCCAGTTTCCTGACCCGGTGTAGCCCATTGATCCGTCTGTGACCCATTTCTACCATGTCCGTACAACTCCATACAAATATCTAGCCCTTCTCAACCTTTCTCTCTCACACACTCACACACACTACCTTTACAAATAAACACTAAAAATATATATGTACACAGAAACACACACTCACACAGTAATTTTAAACGATCGGAGATGGAGAAAGTGATTGATATGTATGTACAGTGAGAGAGTGAGAATAGAATTATAGAAAGATACAAGGTTTCAATTTCTCTCCCGAGAGAGAGAGAGAGAGAGAGAGAGAGATTGTTTTAATTTGTTTTAGTTTTGGTCTGTTTTAATGTGAACTCCAAACACTTTGGTTCTTTTTAGTCCAAGTTTGTTTGTGTACCCGCCAAACATACGAGATACTTACTGTATTAATTAATGTATTTTCGGAACTTGTTTAAGTTACCGACACTCTTTTTCATCTTTATTACGTTTTCGCCCCTTGCCATCTGATAAAACTGGTTTTGTATGTAGACCTGCTGGGCTGGGCTCTGACAGTTTCAGTTTTCTGATTACGGAATTATGGTAGAAAAATTGCACTCAATACCTAATATTAGTAGGATCACAATAATTCATTGAAAATGATATTTTTTGCTAGTTTTTTTGTTGAAAAAGACATTCGGTGAAATATTTATGTAGAAAAAATTGAGGATGAAGGCCAAAATTGAGGACGAAGTTAGTTCAGCAAGCAATCAGGTAATCACTACAAATCTAGCTGAGTTTTCTAAAGATGAGTACTATTAATGAAATGTCTCTCTAATTGTACAACATGCATGTCACTCTCAAATCACTTACACTGTGTTTCAGAAAAAAAAATTTGGAAAGAAAAGAAAAGAAAATTAATAAGTAATTTCCACACCTTGTTCCAGAATGATTATTTTGGAAAGAAGAGAAAAGAAAGCTAAAGATTAGGGAAGAAGTTGTCTTTATATTTGTCTCCAAAATCTTCTTCCCACTTTTGGAAAGATTTGAGAAAAAGAGAAAATTAGTCATTTTCCATTCTTTTCTTTTCTTTATAAAGTTTTGGAACACAGTGTTAGTAGAGAAAACTCTAGAATTAAATGTTTGAACAGTTTGTTAATTGATAGAAATGTTGTGTTAGAAACTCAATGTATTGAATTTGAGAAAATGAAGAGAGATTATCAGATTGCTAAGGATGAACTTATTGATGTCTTATAGAGAGAAGAAATTCTCAAAAAGCAATTAGAAAGAGAACGAAATTTAATTGTTGAGTGGAAAAGTTCTAGGGATGTTGCAACACTATAATCAAAGGTCAAGGGATAGAAACCTTCTGTAAAGAAACCTGAAATGAAGAAAAGAAAAAGTTGGAAATTGATGGAGAGGTTGCTTCAAATAGTGAATCAACGGATGCTAACCATTCGTTGAAAGATGATAGCTCAACGGATGAGAAATATCCGTTGAAGGTCAAGTCTGCTAGCAAGAAAACCTTAGACAAACTGAATAAACAATATGAGTCTGTCAATAAAGAACTTCGTTAGTGGAGAAAGTAGCAACTCTAAAAAGGTTAAAAAGGCATGTTGAAATATGACTTGAAATTGGTTTCTGTTTTGCTGTCTGTTCTGTAGCCGCCTAGAGAGTACTATATAAACTCTCTAAGGGCATAACCTTAGAGGATGTCTGAAATCTGAGTCGGAAAATCTGAGTCTGTAAGTCTGTAATCTGAATCATATCTGTTATCAATTAAGTCTTTCAGATCTAAAGTCAATTAGATCTGAATCTGAATCTGTATTCTATAATCTCAATCCTCAAGATTAATAAAACTTTTCTCTTCTGCCAATCTGTGTTCTTCCTTTTACGTTTATTATAATCTTTCCTGCTTCCGTTATAACAAACTGGTATCAGAGCTTGGTGTTCGGTGAGAAAGATGTCTGGTGGTTTTAACGTGAAGGTCGACAAATTTACTGGGAGGAATAGTTTCAGTCTGTGGCATATCAAGATGCGTGCTTTGTTAAAGCAATAGGGGCTCTGGGCGCCGTTGAATCAGAAATCGGCTGCTGCTGAAATTACTGAAATCGCGGAGGAGGATACCGCATCTGGTTTGTGGTTGAAGCTTGAAAGTCTCTACATGACAAAGTCTTTAACAAACAAGTTGCTTCTGAAGCAACGTCTGTTCAGTCTACGAATGCAGGAAGGTATGCCTCTTCGAGATCACTTAGATCAGTTAAACACAATGTTATTAGAATTGCGTAATATTGATGTTAAAGTTGAAGATGAGGATGCGGCATTGATTTTGTTAGTTTCTTTACCATTATCGTATAATAATTTTGTACAGTCTTTTATTGTTGGTAAAGATACTATTTCTCTAGAGGAGGTTAAATCTTCTCTCCATAATAGAGAGCTGCGCCACAAGGCGGCTAGTACAGGTGCAGATAATCAGGCTGTTGGGTTGGTAGCTAGCGGGAGTACCAGACATAAAAAGTCGGGGAAGAATAAATTCAAGAAACCAGCTCCGAAGGGTCCAAAACCTAATGATATCTGCAATTACTGTAAAGAGAAGGGACACTGGAAATCTGACTGTCCCAAGAAAAAGAAGCAACATGATAAATTGGCAGGTACTGGTGCTTCAGGTACTGCTGCTGTAGCTGGTGCTACTACTGAAGAAGATATTGTTCTTGTTGCTGCTAATCACACACATCACTCTGATGTGTGGATTCTTGATTCTGGAGCATCTTATCATGTATGTCCGCGCAGGGAGTGGTTCACAACCTATGAGCAAATAGACGGTGGCGAAATTTGTATGGCTAACAGTTTTGTTTGTGAGACGGTTGGAATAGGCTCGGTTAAACTTCGGACACATGATGGAAATTTCTACACATTGAATGATGTTAGGCATGTTATACTTATGACAAAGAATCTTATATCTTTGAGTATGTTAGACAGCAAGGGTTTCAGTTTTCAAGGTGAAGGTGGAGTTCTACATGTCTGTAAGGGTTCTAATGTGGTTTTGAAATGTGTTAAACGTGGTACCTTGTATCTTCTTCAAGGTTCTACGTTATCAGGTTCTGTTGTTGTCGCATCCTCGGAGATTGATAAGATATACATGACTCAGCCATATGGGCTTCAGGTTCCTGGTAAGGAAGACTATGTTTGCAAGTTATTGAAGGATTTGTATGGACTGAAGCAGTCTCCGAGGCAATGGTACAAGAGAATTAAGGTGAGCAAAATGGGTATTGTTGATAACCCATATGATATGCTCACCAATCCAGTTCCACATAGCAAGTTTCAACATTGTTTGGACTTGCTAAATGTTCGGAGTTGTTGATTGCCCTTTGAGGGCAAAATCTGAGGTAGAAAAGTTTTATATAGTACATCTGGCATTAATATGGTGCGTCTGGTACATCTATTTTTCTGGTACATCTGGCATAATTATGATGCGTCTGGTACATTTGTTATTTCTGAGAGGATTCAAGTCAAGGTGGAGATTTGTTGAAATATGATTTGAAATTGGTTTCTGTTTTGCCGTCTGTTATGTTTTATCTGTTTCCTAGTCAGTTTCTGTTTTGTCTTCTGTAGCCGCCTAGAGAGTATTATATAAACTCTCTAGGGGCATAACCTAAGAGGATGTCTGAAATCTGAGTCGGTAAGTCTGTAATCTGAATCATATATGTTATCAATTAAGTCTGTCAGATCTAAAGTCAATTAGATCTGAATCTGAATCTGTATTCTGTAATCTGTATCCTCAAGATCAATAAAACTTTTCTCTTCTACCAATCTGTGTTCTTCCTTTTACGTTAATTATAATCTTTCCCGCTTCCATTATAACAAGGCAAATATAGGTCACTTGTCTCACAAGTAACTGAAAGACAAGTTAGAAAAAATTGAAATCAAGGTTGAGGTTAAAAAGAAGAGTAACATAAATGAAAAGATAGGGATTAACAAACATAACAACTACACACCTAATAAATATGCTTCCAGATAATAAATATGCTTCCAGAAGAACTTGTGATAAGTGTGGTAGTATTAATCACCTGTCTACTAATTGCAAATTTGTGTAAAATTCTTCTATACAAAATATCAACTCAACTCGTTTATAGCCATAAAATCGAGGAATTAAAAATTCTACATTAGCACTATCGTAATGACAAAATGTTTATTCCAAATATATATACATATTTGAATACTATTATCCATATATATGTATTTGTGTATATATATGATAAAAAATATAGAAAGGATCATAAAAAAGAGAAAGTTGGATTATAACACATAAAAGTGATGCAAATGATTTTGCGAAAAGAAAAGGGACACAAATGAGAATAAGAGAGTAATAGATAATGCAATAATCTTAGATGAAAAATAGGAAAAAATGCAAAATAGAAGAGTAAGTATTCCAAAATTCTTAGGAAAAATCATAAATTTGGAATACATTTTGATAAAAATATTTTTTGAAACAAACTTAAAGGTATTGTATATATAAATTTATTTAAAATTTTATGTTAATACAAAATTTCATTTATTTAAATTTAATTAAAATTAGAGCCGGCAATTTCGTACACGACACGAAAACGACAAGAAAATTACGGGTTTGGGTTGACCTTTGCGGTACACGAACACGAAAGTACACGAACACGAAATTACATGGATGAATTTAGTGTCGGTTTTGGGTTTACCTTTGGGTACACGACACGAAACGAAAATACACAAAATAAATAAATATTTAAATAATTTTATTAAAATTATATGAATACATATTTTAAAATAATATTTTATATATAATTTTAAATAATATAATTGCAAAATAGTTTCAAATTTTAGTTTCACAATACTTGAGCACACTTGATTCTTTATGAAATATTGACTTCATACTCGATTAGTAAAAATTTAATATTTAAATATTTTTATTTTTATTCAAAAATTACACGAAACATGACACGAAATGTACACGAAATGAAGGTACACGAACACGAAACGAAACGAATCCTTAACGGGTCGGTTTTCGATTTGACATTACGTACACGAAACATGAAAGTATACGACACGGAAGTATGCGAAACGAACGAATTGCCAGCTCTAATTAAAATCAATGAATATGTGGCAATAACCACTTTGAATTAGGGCTGAAAATGAATTCGAGTTATCCGGGTTCGAATCCAGATTCAACTCGTTAAAAATGAATATTATACGTATTCGTACAATAAATGAGCGAATTCAAATATTATTTTATAATTCAAACGAATATCGAGTCGAATCTCACTACTTCTGTATTCGTTCATTTTTATACAGAATAATAATTTTAGAGTACTCGATAATGTGTTTATTTTACGTATTCCATTAGAATTCGTAAATTTTGTATGTATTATATCTTATAAAAAAAATATATAAAAGTAATATTTTACAAATTAGCATATTTTAGGTTTTTTTAAAAATAATTGATCCAATATTCTTAATTTTTTAAGATTATTTTGAACGAATTCGAATATAAAAAAACGAGTAGTTCGATTCTCAATCGAGCCAAATCGAATCAAATACGAACATTCATATTCGAGTCAAATGTGAGCAAAATATAAACATATTAATTCGAATCTGGACCATATTCAAACAAGTAATTATAAATTCTAGACGAATCTGATCATACTACTGTTCGCATGTTTGCGACTCATTTTAACCCCTACTTTGAATCTACTTAAAAAATTTGGGAAATGTTATTTCCAGAAAAGAAATTTAACTTCCAGAGCAAATTTGTTCAGAAAGACATACAATGCCCCTTTCTTTTATTTCCAGTGCTGCAACTTAATTTCCAGAGCTATAAACAATAACTACATTTAACAGGCTAAATCATATATGTATATACTCATCCTTTGTTCCTTCCATAGGATGTCATCTTAATATTAATATTAGTCAAGAATCCATACAAAATATTACCAGGAGCAACAATATTAAACCAACCATCTTAAATCTTGCAAAAAATGCATAATCCACCAAAAAACAACTAAGGTGTAACTATAAACAAAAAGATTCTTGCATCACAAAAGGCATCAAGTAGATGATGTAGATAAGCAAGAAGTCTCCAGATGGTCACTAACAAAATGAAGTCTCCTGCTTCATTCTAGGAATGACTCTAACAAAAATTGATACAAAAAATGAGTGAAAACTTATTAGTAAAATATGTAATATAAAATATTAGACATAAATTATATCATCTTCTATATATAATAGCAGAACAAGGGGATAATTTTGAGCCAATAAACCCCCTGTGAAAGTACAATTTTACCCTTAGATTTTAGAAAATTACATGAAGTTGCCACTACTCTTTTATTCACACAAAAGATTATGGGGAATTGAATTCATGTCCTCCTGAAAGAAACTCATCCTTATAACTGTTATGCCCAAAATTCGGTTCGGGTATTTTAAGATGAATTCGGGCCAAATACAGGTTCAATTTGGGGAATTCTAGGATTAATTAGGGTTTTGGCAGAAAATGGAGAAGCCAGGACGCGCCCTCTCTTTCTCTACAAAGAGGGCGCGCCCTAAATACTAAAACATGATAAAGACTTATATTTACGTTTATTTTCCAAGAAGTCACTGAAGAAATCTCTCTTGGGATTCTACTCAAGTTGGGATTCTACTCAGGTTGGGATTCTACTCAAGTTGGGATTCTACTCAGGTTGGGATTCTACTCAAGTTGGGATTCTACTCAAGCTAGGATTCCAGAAGTTGAAGAATTCCCTCATGTCGTATCTCAGGAGGGGGAAGTCCGTCGTAGAAGGCCTCCAGGGGTTTGCCTGGATATAAGGACCCTTCTTAGACACTAAGGGCGCGCCCTAAGGTGGAAAGATGGGGACTTTTTGGTGTGTGTTTTGGGAGCTCTGTTCCTGTAGCCAATGGGCGCGCCCTCATTGGGGAACTTTGGAGTAATCCTGCACTTTGCACCCAAAAGCTCTGGATCACCTGTCCTGCTATCTGGTGGGTGCTTCTCATTCGGGGGACAGGGATGCGTTCTGCACTTGGGGTAAACCACGGCTATACCTGCATCCTTGAAATCAAGAAATAGCTGGTAGCGGATAGGACTAGTCCTCGACGGGGGAAGTTTCCTTATCCATGAAGTCTTGAGATCCTGGATGAGCCTTGGGCCTTTGTGGTTAGGCCTCATAGTAGAACATTCCGGAAGCTAGTCCGTTATTCAAGCCCATTTGGGTTTCTTGCTCTCCAAGAACTACGTGGGCTTGATCCTCTATAAATATAGAGGTACGTAGGCAAATTGAGGGGGATGGAAGCAAAGAGCTACGAGCCACCACCAAGAACCCTCTCAATCTCAGCCCCCAATTCATCACAACCACCACACTCCGGCGACTCATCCGGCGAAGAACCACCGTCATAGATCTTGATTCCGGTGACATACCTCAAACTTTGTTGTTACCAAATTCCTCCGTCAACAAATTGGCGCTAGAAGGAGGGCAGCCAATCAAGATCTTCATCTTAGGAGGAAAAGATGTCTTACAATTAAGGTGGAGGTTCTCATTAAGAAGATTATTACGATTCTGAAGATAGCTTGGGGGGTAATCAAGCTCGACACGAAGCTTATGTTCCGGAGGAAATCTCTACTTCTCTCCACCACCATGGAACTCAATCCACCACCGGCGGATAGCCGCCCGTTCTTATCAGTAATTCGGAGTTAATGGAGCAACTTTATCGTATGAGAGATTCTATAAATAACTTCGGGTCAGGATTGAGTTCTGCGGAGAAAGTGCAAGAAAGTAGGTGAAAATCTCGGAGGATCCCACGAAATCATCGCCGAACAAGGAAAGCCCTCCAAGTTAGGAAAGTTCTCGAAGTGGTTCTTGGATCCTCAAGAGAGGGCGCGCCCTCATCCCCACCGCTCTGGGCGCACCCTTAGTGAGATTCGATGTGATGAAGAAAAGATGGTTCTAAAGATGATTTTCATGCTACTGTTGTAAAAGATAGTTCCGGGTATTTTCAAGAATGGTGATTTCCGGTCAATGACGTCGAACTAGGTTTTCCATGGGGCGATTTCAAATATGATTCGAAGAAGGATGTTCCAGAGAAGAGACGCAATTATCGAGAACTCGTCCACCATTAGGGCGTGCCCTCACCATCAGGATGTGTCCACAAGGTAACCCTTGACTTGTTTTGTTGAGATTTTTGTTGTTTGCTTTTTGGACTTTTGTAGGAGAATCCGCGAGTTAAAGATGGAATTAAAGATGGTGAGAGAGAATACCCAATAACCCTCAGGGCGCGCCCTGAGGGTGGTAGCCAAGGCTCAGATGATTTCCAACTTCTAGGAAAATTCGATGGTTGAACACGTCCTCATCTACAGGACGCATCCTCTAGAGAGGGCGGCTCCTTACCCATCTGGTGAAATCCAACGAATTAAGGAAAACATCGCTACTATGAGGAGGAGCTTTGCTAGCTTGAAGGAACGCCTAGGAATAAGGCTCGGGAGCGAGGCCCCATGATCCACAGCGCGTGCCCCCTGATTACAGGTCGAGGCCCCTTGGACATGAGTGAGCCCTTCCATGGAGTGATAGTCCACAGCGCGTGCCCCCTGATTACAGGTCGCGGCCCCTTGGATTCGAACAAATTCTCCCTCGCGATAATACTAGAAGAAGAAATAACCGTGATAATGGTGACAAGAGAATGAAGTTGTATAGAGGTTATGCGCAACCTCACAATGATGAGGGCGCGCCCTCAAGATTGCGACCTCGCATTCATCAAGTTCATTCAGGCAGCTCCAGTGAATCCAGGTCAAGGACGCGCCCTCATACAGGCGGACAGCGTCAGGAAGCCTCTCAAGGAAATCTATAATCCCAATAAAATCCAGCAAAATGAAGAGAACCTTGCTGGCATGCGAAGGCCTCCAGGGGTTTACCTGATGAGAAGGCCTCCAGGGGTTTACCTGATGAGAAGACCTCCAGGGGTTTACCTGATGTGAAGACCTCGAGGGGTTTACCTGATGAGAAGGCCTACAGGGGTTTGCCTGGCTAAGAAAACGAAGAACACTTGGAATCAAGGCCCCATGATCCACAGCGCGCGCCCGCTGTTGATAACAGGTCTGGGCCCCTTGGACATGAACGCGCCCTTCCACGAAGTAATAATCCACAGCGTGCGCCCGCTGTTAATAACAGGTCTGGGCCCCTTGGACATGAACAAGTTCTAGCATGAAAAGATAATTTATAATGCGCGCCCCCTGTTGATAACAGGTCGCGGCCCCTTGGATTTGAACAGACTCCTCGTCGAGATAATACTGAAATCCACAGCGCGCGCCCGCTGTTGATAACAGGTCTGGGCCCCTTGGATTCCTTGAGATTCTTTGGAAGATAATGAAGCTAAGGAAAATCCTCCAACATAGGATGCGCCCTCAAGGAACTTCCTTATCAGAGGACATTTCTGGTTAGGGCGCGCTCTTAAGGAAAGATGCAAATTCTCAAGTTGGAATTTTCCGAAATCTACAAGGATAATTTACTGCTGGGACTCTAGAAGGAAAGAAGCTGTTGAGTTGCGGCCCCACGAACCATAGTGTGTGCCCCCTGATTATCAGGTTGAGGCCTCAAGGTCGTGAGTGAGCCCCTCTATGAAGAAACAATACTTTGCAACAAAGGACGCACCCTCGTGTCTACAATGACTCGAATGATAGGCATCAGGGCGCGCCCTAACTCATCAACCTCATGTTATGGCTTTGTCTGCACGTATGATCGCAACGATCCATGGCATATCTTTTGCTTGAAGAAAATTGTATTGATATGTGGCCCCATGAATCTTAGAGTGTGCCCCCTGATAGGTAGGTTGAGGCCCCAAGGTCATGAGTGAGCCCCTCTACACAAGAATGACTTTCATTCAGACTAGAAGAGACTTTGTCGTTGCCCTCGTCCACATAGGGCGCGCCCTAAGCAACAGGGCGCATCCTCAGCAACTCCAACGGCTCTCTTTTAAAATTCCCCTCTTGGGATGCTTCTTTAAGAGATGCTTCTTTAAGGAATGATATTCTGATGCTGGGGGGTAGTACTGATGCACCTCCCTAGCCCTACATATACATGTATTTCAGGACAATTTTTGTGAACAGCGGAATACCCCCATGGGGATGCCTCTTCGCGAGATGCCCTTTATAGGATGCCTTAGTTTGAGATGCCCCTTCATGGGATGAAATTTGAAGTAGTCCGTGACCGGAGAATGCACTCTTTCTACTAGAAGTTGATTAAAGTAGGGCAATGCCTGAATAGTAGACTACAAGGTAAATTAATTACCTCCTAGTCTAGGGGGGTAGTCCATGTACACTTTCCCTAGTCTTAGTTGAGTGAAATTTTTAACTTTTTCGAGAACATGCCTTAAAGGCAAAATAATATGCATGCGTGAAATTTGGAACAAAAATACAAGGCATGTTCCCCACTATTATCGAAGAAAGAGTACCCTATGTTGAGCATCCTGATGAGGAATTCCGTAACCGTATGATGCTTGCTATTCAAAAGAAGGTGCCCCCTCATCCACATCGTTCACAAAGCACCCGTAGTGAAATCCTAAGGGATGAAGAGAGGATAGCTAGGGAAACGAGGGAGGAAGATCTCATATTTTTCAGATTTCATCCCGAAGTACTTCTAGAGAAGATAAGGTGCGCCCTCTATCTAAGGGAAATCCCCAGACTCAAGAAAATCGTCAATCTCAGGGGAATCTACGGCCTCAAGGGAATCCACGAGGTTATAACCAATTCCAGCCTCAAGTTGGAATTCCATATTCAAGTTGGAATTCCAGATTCAAGTTGGAATTCCAGACTCAAACACAGACTCAAGTTGGGATCCCAACATGATTCAAGAGAGTGTTAATCAGAGGAAATAGTTTTAAAGGAATCATGAATGCTATCCCGGGAGAGGTTCAGATCTAGAGGAGGATGTGCCCACTCTTAGGGCGCGCCCTCACGGACAGCGGGCAGAAGAAGCATTTGTTTCTAATGATTTTCAAGAAAAGAATTCTAGAAGAAAACTCTGATGATATTATTCAATCAGTAATAGAGATGAGCATGTCGAGGAAAATCTTGTCTTTGGAAGTTCCTCAGCCATGGTGGAAGCTACATGTAGATGGAGCTGTCAATAATGGAGGAGCTGGAGCTGGTGTTATTCTGGTTACCCCTGAAGGACATCAAATAATGAGTGCTATTCACTCCAAATTTGAAGCAAATAATAATGATGCAGAGTACGAAGCTTTAATCAATGGATTGAAGATGCCTCTAGAAATGAAAGTTGTAAATCTGATCATATTGAGTGATTCCGAAATAGTGGTGAGGCAAGTTGATGGATGATTCCAAAGTTGTGGTTCAAGGACAGAGCTATACATGAAGTGTGCACAAAGGTTGATGCATAAATTTTGAGAAGTACGATTGGAATGCATACCTCGGATGAAAATTGCAGTGCAAATGTTTTAGCTAAGTTGGGATCTCAAAAGGATGCCATTTTGTTGGGAACGGTGCCCTTGCAGATTCAGGAAATTCCTAGTATTCCAGAGGTAGAAGTCATGGAAATTGCAGATGCTGTCAGATCACTTGGGTGACTCCAATTCAAGAATACATAAAAAATGGGACTCTCCTAGATGATAAGGTTAGAGCAAGAAGACTTTGATTTCAAGCAGCAAGGTATGTGCATTATGATGGAATCCTATACAAGAGAGGTTTCAACCAGTCATTTCTCAAATGTATTGATGAATGCAATTACATTTTAAGAGAAGTATACGAAGGAATTTGTGGCAGTCACTCGGGGGGTGGTTCATTGGCTATGAAGATTTTGCGACAAGGATATTATTGGCTTACTTTGAAGAAGGATGCTTATGAATTTGTAAAAGCATGTGATAAATTTCAACTGTATGCCAACTATTCTTCAAATCCGGTTACAACTTTAACTTCCATGATGAGTCTGTGACCGTTCGCTGTGGGGAATAGATCTCATTGGAGAATTACCTAAAGCTAAGGGAGGTGTCAAATATGTTGTAGTTACTGTGGATTACTTCACCAAGTGGGCGGAAGCTATGCCCTTGGCCACAATCACTGCTAAGAAGATCAAGGATTTTTTGTTCAATTCTATTGTGTGTAGGTTTGGAATTCCTTACAAATTTATACCGGATAATAGAAAGCAGTTTGATAGTAAAGAGTTGCAGAAATTGTGTGAAAATCTGGGAATCAAGAAAGATTTTGCTGTAGTATACCATCCTTAAATTAATGGACAGAAAGAAACTATCAACAAGATTTTAAAGCATATTCTGAAGACGAAGTTAGAAGAAAGCAAAGGGAATTGGCCTGAAGAACTTCCAATGGTTTTGTGGTCATAAAACACTACTCCAAGATCAACTACAGAGGAATCATCCTTTCTGTTATCTTATGGATTTGAAGCAATGGTTCCGGTAGAAATTGGAGCAGGTTCGTTTCGAAGAGACTTTTACGAAGAGGAAGCGCCTTCCTTAGTTCTAGTCGAGACTTGCTGTTTTTTCACTTTTTGTTCTCCTTAGATTGGGGGGTAATGCATGTACACCTTCCTTGGCTTTATCAAGACTTGAGTTATTTGAAGAATTCTATGATTTTCAAGAATTTTAGAAAGTTTTCAAGACAGGAATTTCAAGATTTCTTAAAGTGTAAAGGAAATCCATTAAAGACGTGTCCTGGTTGAGAAACCATAATACATAAATCACTACATAGATAATGTCAATTTGGATTTTAAAGGAGAGGATCTTCCTAATAAGAAAAGTTGAGGGTGTCTGGCTGTGATATAGAAGCGCAAGTGGCTACAAGAATATTTAATCGGTATGCGATTGCTAGGCACACCCTCATGTGATGTTTTGCTACAAAGTTGATAAGCATATTTACTGAAGAAAGAAAAAGGGCGCCCCTTGTTGAAGGAAAAGAAGGTTGTGACCATCTATCATCTTGCAATGAAGTTTCCTACGCCAAACGGTGTGGGAACAATCCGAGGATCCCAGCATGACTCGAGAGATTGTTATCACAAGGCAATCAAGGGATTCAGGAGACAGCAGGATGGAGGGCGCGCCCTCAGTGAAAGTGGTTCAGGAGTTTTGAGTATTGTTCCTGGAGAAGTGAAAGTCCATTATCTTGTTCAAGAGCCAGAGGGAATGCCTTGCTACAGGGCGCGCCCTGAGGAGCAGCAAGTGAATGGAATTTCAGCACTGGGTGATTTACAAGATGATATCCTGGAAGAAATTTAAGAAGATTCAGAGGATATCATATCAATCAATCTTAGAGGTGAGCAGGTTGAAGGTAGACGAATGTTGCTTGAAGGCTTGGTGCACACCCTTGTTGAGGAAGACTTCCCTCTTAAAGAGGACGGGCCCTCCAAGGATGAAGCACCGATTGAAGATCCTCGAAGCTTCGATTTTGATCTTAATTGATCCGAGAACACCGCAGCCGATTGAGAAGACTGGTCCTGCAGAGGACTCAATTTTAATTATGGTGGATGAAAAGGATACGATTAAGGTATTGAAAATCGGATCTCAGTTGAATTCTAAGTTGAGAGTAATGCTCACCAACTTTCTTTTGGATAACCTGGGATGTTTTTGCTTGGAGTCATGCTGCTATGGTGGGAATTGATCCAAAAGTTTTGTGCCATCATCTGAATATAGATCCCACCAAGAAAGGTATTCGCCAGAAACGTCGACCAGTAAGTGGAGAGAGAGCTCTAGCATTGAAGGAAGAGGTGGACAGAGTATTAAACGTTGGCTTGATTAAAGAGTCTCACTACCAAAATGGTTAGCTAACTCGGTTTTCGTTAAATGGGAAATGGAGGACTTGTGTAGATTTCAAGGATTTGAACAAGGCTTGCCCTAAGGATAGTTTTCCTCTTCCTCAGATTGATCAGTTGGTAGATATAATAGCAGGGCATGTTCTCTTGAGTTTCAAGAACGTTTATTAGATTCCCATGTACGCGAGCATACTTCTTTCATCACAGATAGAGGATTATACCGCTACATTGGAATGCCTTTTGGCTTGATTAATGCGAAAGGAACTTGAGAAGACCATAGAAGTGTATGTGGATGACAGCTGAAGGGGTCCGTACGCCTTAATATCATAAGGCGCGCCCTCTAAATATATATATATATATATTTAGCTTTAGTGCGAGCCCTGTAAGAGGCTTACACTTGTGCATAATATCTCTTGTTTCTTACGCCGAGTTAGCTCATGTAAGCTTAGAGATGTTGTGCATTTGTGTTATTCCTCCACGAAGAAGCCAAAATTAGATATGGATGCAAAAGCTTAGAGATATGGATTGAAGAATTTAAGGACGCGTCCTCCGCATAGAATCTTGAAGACAAGAAGAATAAGGACGCGCCCTGAAGAAGAAAAGCTACAAAAATTTTGGTTTTCTTTAAGATTGAAATTCCATGCTTCATCTTTGATTTTGCATGGAATTGGGGGGTAGTTGTTATGCCCAAAATTCGGTTCGGGTATTTTAAGATGAATTCGGGCCAAATACGGGTTCAATTTGGGGAATTCTAGAATTAATTAGGGTTTTGGCAGAAAATGGAGAAGTCAGGACGCGCCCTCTCTTTCTCTACAAAGAGGGCGCGCCCTAAATACTAAAACATGATAAAGACTTATATTTACGTTTATTTTCCAAGAAGTCACTGAAGAAATCTTTCCTGGGATTCTACTCAAGTTGGGATTCTACTCAGGTTGGGATTCTACTCAAGTTGGGATTCTACTCAGGTTGGGATTCTACTCAAGTTGGGATTCTACTCAAGTTGGGATTCCAGAAGTTGAAAAATTCCCTCCTGTCGTATCTCAGGAGGGGGATGTCCGTCGCAGAAGGCCTCCAGGGGTTTGCCTGGATATAAGGACCCTTCTTAGACACTAAGGGCGCGCCCTAAGGTGGAAAGATGGGGACTTTTTGGTGTGTGCTTTGGGAGCTCTGTTCCTGTAGCCAATGGGCGCACCCTCATTGGGGAACTTTGGAGTAATCCTGCACTTTGCACCCAAAAGCTCTGGATCACCTGTCATGCTATCTGGTGGGTGCTTCTCATTCGGGGGACAGGGATGCGTTCTGCACTTGGGGTAAACCACGACTATACCTGCATCCTTGAAATCAAGAAATAGCTGGTAGCGGATAGGACTAGTCCTCGACGGGGGAAGTTTCCTTATCCGTGAAGTCTTGAGATCCTGGATGAGCCTTGGGCCTTTGTGGTTAGGCCTCATAGTAGAACATTCCGGAAGCTAGTCCGTTATCCAAGCCCATTTGGGTTTCTTGCTCTCCAAGAACTACGTGGGCTTGATCCTCTATAAATATAGAGGTACGTAAGCAAATTGAGGGGGATGGAAGCGAAGAGCTACGAGCCACCACCAAGAACCCTCTCAATCTCAGCCCCCAATTCATCACAACCACCACACTCCGGCGACTCATTCGGCGAAGAACCACCGTCATAGATCTTGATTCCGGTGACATACCTCAAACTTTGTTGTTACTAAATTCCTCCGTCAACAATAACCATTGAGCTACATAAGTTTTTGAGTTTGAACTAAAAAGCGTATTACTTAAACCCGGTCTCACCTTTTTCCTATTTTTGCTATTAATTTAACTTCCTTTTTTTTTTTGCTCAGGAATGATAAATTTCATTCATGAAAAGATGATACATCGGAAGAGATAATAAAAGCTTCATCATCTAACCGAAAGGTATGCTTAACCAATCCATGAGTCTAAACCCATAGGAAAGAGATTCCCCCGGAAGTTTAGATAATTACACCTTTATATCCACCAAAAAAAGGCTTCGTTAAAAACCCCACAAGAGCAAAACCCTTTGGGAAAAAAGCTCAAGCGGGGTAAAAAGAGTGCCCTACTACAATAAATGGGTACATCAATTTAACCAAAACCTAAAAATCAAAAGACTTGAAACTTCTTGATTCTTCCACTGTAATAATTCATAATCTCGCCTTCATCTATCTTCTCACCCTAAAATCCAAAATTATGTCGTCATCCATGCATCTTTCTCTTTACACTTCTTTCTTCCCAAAACCGAAAATATCAAAACAACAAATAATATTATGTCAAAGGGCCATTAATCGAATATACATTAAATAATTGTTATACTCAGTAATCATAATAAATTTGAACAATTTTATATATCTAACCAAAGGAGTCTCCTATGGTTAGACATATAAACGTCAATTTCTCATAAAATCTACTATAAAGTCATCTAAGATGACACCAGATTCCAAATCAATAAATGATCCAAATCGTCAAAAAACGACATTACCATTAACCCAATATTGGTCCATAAAGCCATAAATAAATGGCACCCCCTCAAAGGTACAAAACCATGTAAAATGGAACAAACTTACTAATTAATACATATCAAAATAAGAATCAAATCAAAATCGAAACCACAATCAAATCATCCTCGATTATGCAAATATCAAACATCAATTCATTCACATTAAAATCTTCTAATTGAGTCTTATCGATCATCAATTAAAAATTAGTTATAAAAATCATAAAAATGGTACAATCATACTAAGCTAATTAGCTAAATAAAAGCAAATAAAAGTGTAAATTAAGCACATTAAAAACTACCAATTGAAACACTCTCAATCATCTATAAATAAAATATAAAAAAAATAATTAACAATCAATTGTAATTAATACAATTGGACCAGATCTTAAAAGAACAAAACCCCACAAAACCAACTACTAATTTAATTACAATTATTCATAAAAACGTAACCTAAAAACATTAAAAGAGCAATAATTATAACCACAATTAGACCTAAAATCACGAAAATCAATTAACATTTAAATTAATCCAATAACAGCTAATCAAATAATCAGGAAATCAAAAAATCAATTACACTAATTATGCAATTATCAATGAAAGAAAAGGATACAGAAATTTATGACTATCAGGACCACCATCACCGCCGGAATCCGGCGATCCACCACCGAGCCTCCACACCAACATCCCCCATCCCGCATCCGCATCACCATCTAACGGCTGGTATTAGTACAGTCCCTGGCAAAAATGCCATCCTCGCCACACTGATAACTTTTGAGTAAATATGTTAATGATGACTAATATTCTTTTATGTCCTTTTATCATTGCTCTAAAAGAAATTATGGTATATCGTATACAATATATTTATATGCTACAAAACATCTTCTTTTTAGTGCTCGTATGATTTATGCATAAATAACTCTTTTATTCACACAAAAAATTTGAGTAAATTATGTTCTTACGGGGAATGAACTCATGTTCTCCTCGAAAAAACTCATCCTTATAACCATTGAGCTACATAAGTTTTTGAGTTTGAACTAAAAAAGCGTATTACTTAAACCCGGTCTCTCATTTTTCCTATTTTTGCTGTTAATTTAACTTTTGAGTAAATATGTTAATGATGACTTATATTGTTTTATGTCCTTTTATCAATGCTCTAAAAGAAATTATGTTATAGCCTATACAATATATTTATATGCTACAAAACATTCCTTTTTTAGTGCTCATATGATTTATGCATAAATAAAATGATCCATAAATTAAAGAAGTGATATTATAATATTTGTGAACATAATATGTACAATTATACTCAAAAAAAAATAATCGTAAAAAGATACTATTTCAAAAAAAAATCGTAAAAATATACGAATTTATATCAATGGCTAGAAAATGACCCGTGCCTCGCACGGGTTATTACGCTAGTTAATAATAAAGACTTACGTCGTTATCCACATTGCAAGAAAAATCACTGGATGAAGGATGAGAAGTGTGTGAGCCAATATTTTCCTCATCGGTTCAACATGGAGTATAGCAGTTCATAAACTCTACACCACTCATTTGACCTCGACATGAACGACTAGTATGTCCAATACAACCACAACGACCTCATTTTCTTATTTTATCAACAATTTCAAATTCGGATAGTGGACTCATTTGTGTTTTTTGATCCGGCCTTGTGATCTTCCTTTATGTGGCATAATATTTGGCTCTAAAAATTTGGATGAAGGTCCATTAACAAGTTGAGAGATCATGTTCAAAGCATTGTCTTTTTTAGTAAGTGACCATTCTTGATATTTGTCTTCAAAGTCACCAAGCAATTCCTTAAGTTTCAAATTACCAAAATTCATCCCACCGTCAAGTGCTTTAAATTGTCGGTCGTCAATCCTTCATTGAGAATGTATTGTCTCAATAGGTATGACTTTATCTTTCCAATCAATCAACATGTGTGCACAAGGGAGACCCATGACTGTTTTAAATTGACCAGTACATACACATAACATTTTTCCATATTTAACTAACTCCCATTGCTTGTACAACTCCTTCAAAGCAAAATGTGATACCCGAGAATTCAGCTCTCTAAATAACATTATTTTACAATCATGAAGAGTTCGAATTTTCCCATTTAAAAGTCATGCTTTAATCTCTTGGAAGTCATTATCAATTGACAAACATAATCTTTCTTTTACTCTCTGTAAAACATCGGTTGAAACAAGCAAATATTGCTTCAATTTAGCATGTGCACCTTTAGCTCTAGATGAAACATGACTTCTAAAGTGCGTACATTTTTCAATCCATGTATGAATAAATCTCTCCTTATGTGGAAGCTATGTACTATGTATTTACCTTGTGGCATCTTCTTTCTCTTTATATAAAAGTTCAAATTGTGTCCAATTTTGCACATATTCCTCTTCGGTTCGAGAATATATCACTGAATTCCAATCAGATAAAAACATCTCCCAAACTTGCTGCTTCTCAAAATAACCCTTACACTTTGCTAGAATATTTTTCTCAATATGCCAAACACATAAAAAATTTAGTGCTCTAGGAAAAATAACCTTAATTGCATTCGTGAGTGCAAATTCTCTACCAGTCACAATTATAGAAGGTTGACACTCATGATCAAGAATATCCTTAAACCTCTCCAAAGCCCAAATATAATCATCACACTTCTCACTTTCTAAAAATGCAAAACATGAATAAAATGAAGTGTTAAAACTTGACATCTTCATGGTGATCAACATCAAAGATAAAATTACCTTGACCAAGTTCCTCGAATAAAGCTTGAATAGGTGTTCGGACAACTAATCTTTCTTTCTTTAGCTTGCACTTCATGTTTGCTATAGTCCGTGAAACTGCTTTGGTATTAACATTTTCTTGTCGAAGCGTAGAAATAATTTGACGGGTTTGTACACCGGTTCTTGTCATTCTTTCAATAACCAAAATCTGCTCACTTGATAATTGACGGCATGAGGGATGACCCGGCATATCAACTGATGGTTCGTGATTGTGTAAAGTATTCTGCATCTCAAGTGTCCAAAATCCGTTTTCCTGCTTCTTGCCACGAAGTTCAAATGGACAATTGATAAGCTGAGATCCTGATTTTCTCTTTCGACCTCAAGAGTAAGTTTCAATTATTGCGATAAAACCCTCCTCTATTATAACGACCTAGAAATTTTCGCGATATTAAATGTTTATTTAATTGTTAAATGTGGTAATTTTGTGGAATGTGTGATTAGAATATTTGATGAAGTTAAGATATGTGTATAAAACATGATTTTGTGATTTTATGGTAATTGGTACATGTCGTATATGCTCGTAGAATTTTATTTGTAATTATGGAGCATTAAAAGTATTTTTAAAATGTATATTTAATCTTTTAAAAATTCATATAAAATCATCGGAGTTGATTCAAATCATGAAATCTTTTACATTATGGTATTTATGATATTATTGAATTATAAAAATTGTATGGATATTTAATTGTGAGCTTTAGCATTTTAAAATGATTTAAAAAGCATTATTTCTATTAAAAACCGTTTACTTCGAAAATTCATATAAAATTCATTTTTAATCCAAATATTATTTTAAAAATATGGGGATGCTTCTAAATTCATGAACTTTATTTTAAAAATTGTTATGAAATATTTTCTCCCCATTCATTATTTTATTTCGATTTAACAGTAATTAAAAGAGTTAATTTTTCAGAAAGTAGATGACAATTGGGTATTTACTGTTTTGCCCCTGGAAGTGTTGCTTAGAGGCGACAGCCTCTCCCTCTTTCATTTCAATCTCTCGACTGTATCTCTCTGTTCTCTCCGTTCTCTCTCTCCACTTCGGTAACTTCTCTCCTCCGTTTCCAGTTGATTTCCTGCCGGTTTGATGATCCGAGACCGGATTATTGATCAGTTTCCTCCCCTCTATTCATAACTGTCGACTGTTTACTTTGATTTTCGCCTTAATATCAGTACCCATGGTTTCTAGTCTCTGTTTTGGTGCTTAAAAATCATGTTGGTGTTTTATTCGAATTCGTTGTATATATATATATATATATATATATATATATGTATATATATATGTGTGACCGTGTGTATATATGCGAGTATATGTGTGTACTTCTTGTGAGTCACTCGAGATTGATGATCTTATGATGATTCTTGCTGTTTAAACTGTCCGAATTGAAGGTAATCGGTGGAGTTTGTTGCTGGAAACCCCGAATTTAAGGGAGCCCCCGAACTTTACCGCCACCAGTGATGAACTCCGGTGAACCGGTGGTGGTCGATGATGAATTTGAGGCCTATAAATCTATACAATTTCTGTTTAACTAGATTTAATACTTGCATGCATGACTTACGAAGTATTATATCAATTTTCTTGATAATTTTATTCGAGTTTTCGTGATTGATTCGAATGAAGTGATTCGTTAAATTATGTGCTATGTGTTGTGCTGACTTATGTGCTATGTGTTTTGTGCTGAATGATAAGTGAACTGCGAGTCGATATAATAAGATGTCAGGTACGTATGTTATATGTTAAGTATCGATGCGATATAGGAATCGTTTGGGTAGATTAAGATGAGACGATTAGGTGGTTTAGTACTCTAAAGTAGTGATTATGGTTTATGTAGATACGAAGGACGTAGGCCCTAGCAATAAAGGGAAAGCGAAGGTTGAGTACAAGTAGGTTGAACTGAGCTGTTGCATTCTACCAGAGGCAAGTAACTCTATCTTTACTTGCAGTTATTTTCATAAAGTGATATACCATGTTGATTCAAGCATGCCTATCTTATACCATGTTGTTCATAAATCTTGCTTAGCCCATTAAATTCGTTTAACCAGAAAACTATTATCAACTTTTTTATAACCAAGAAGTTCTAAAGTAGCCTGATTCTTTTTAATTGCTTTTTGACCATATATGCCATACTGCTTTCGAGAGTCAACCTAAATTGGCTGACGGATAAACCACTATTCTAGTTAACCTATGTCCGTTGTCAACTGAACCTATGTCGACCTTAAAACTTATAAAATTCTTTTTGATTTAGCTGCTGATTCAGAAACTTAAATTTCCTTTGATCTTATTCGTAAAACTAAAATTTCTGATCAATTGCCTTGATACCCTGAGTCTATATCATCTTGATCTAGACTTGTATCTTTGATCTTTTAATGTTAGAGACCTTAGTCAAACCCTTTGACTTTTATCACTGCAAATCAAAATGAGTTGTTTTCTTAAAAACTACCCTGAAGTTACCTAGACTGGGCTGATCTGTTATCAGAGAGTCGAAAGTACTTCGAGGTAAGGATTTTGGAAAGTTAAGAGTCGAAATGTTTTATGAAGATAAATTAAGTTTTATAAAGTGAAATGATTTAAATGAAATGTTTTATAAAATATAATAGGAACTCCGTCTAAATGGTTTCCACGGATTCCTGACGATTGGAGAGACGGATCAACGGGTAATGCCGGTTCCATCAATTTTTTAGGTGTATTCTTTGTGTAGTTGTGGTCTGTCCAGTTCGACACTTTTATAGGCCAATGTGTTGCCTCTTGGGAACCCAAGCTATCCTAATGAAAGGAATTGATGTCCAGAGGGATTTTATGTCCGGTATGGGGACTTTATGGGTTGATCACCCGTATTGTCTGTTAAGGTGAAATAAAACTCCAATCAGTTTTCTTAAATTTATAAACTCTTTAATTAATTAGAAAATGAGAATTATTTACCATTGAGAATATCTTCTGTTTCACATGGTCTTGAAGTTACGTATTGTTATTCTGTTGTCGGTAAATTTTATGTCAAACGTTGTACCAGGACCCTTGTTATCACTATCAGGTGACCATGCTATATTTTCTTATCCACTGTCACCCTTTAAAATATTATATTATATTGTTCCGTTGAGATCTTGGTTACTTGCTGAGCGTTGGCTCACTATTATTCTTGTTTAACCCTTTTTACAGTATTGTGAATATTATGGCTCGTGTTAGAAATGCCGCAAGGAAGCGCGTTGTGTGGAACCCTGTGGTGTTTCAGTTTCAGATAGCTCCCGAGGTAGATGCAGTAACAGCTCAGTGAGGAGATCCTTAGATAGTTGTGAGAGGTGGCAGTAGTACTTTGAGAACTTGGGTTGTAATAATAATAATATTTTAAATTCAGGTTTGTAATAAGTATAACTTAGTTAGATGATGGCTTGCTTGTTTCATACCATTACCTGTGATGGATCTTGGTTAGTTAGGGGCTAGTCAGCATTTATATTTTTATTGTTATATTAGGTTGTATGCATCTAGATGTGTGTCAATGACCCTCCGATCTGGGCCCCTGGTCGGGAGGGCGTCACAGGTCGGTATCAGAGCACCGGGTTTTGGTCTCTGAAACAAGCCAGGAATTTAGGATCATTAATAAAAGAAGTAGATACAATTAGGTTTCAAGAGTGATAGATGTTAAGGAGTGATTATAGGTTTCGATTTTCTATTTGCATTAGATTTAGGACTAATTTAGCTTGACTCGTTTTATACCCTGCGTGTATATATATGATTATCAGGACCTGGATCTTGTCGACGATGCACCTCCCCTATCTTCTGATTATGATAGCTCTTCCGAGGAGTCTGACCCCTCAGAGGCAATGTCTGACGCTGATGCCGAGATGGATTCTGACGTGCTAGTATCTGATTCTGAGGTTGAGAGTCCCACGGCCCGTGCCGACATCCCTGTTCTTACTACTGAGTCTGACCCTGTACCTATGCCTGTTACCGATACCGTGCCTGTTCCTGTTTCAGCACCAGTCGTGACCCCTTCTGTCACTGAGCACGGAGAGTCATCCATTGGATCTTACTCGGTTCCCGAGCCTGTACCGGAGCGCACCTTGAGGATCTGCTTCGTGAGTGCGAGAGTTTGTCAGGCCAGAATGCAGATTTGAAGGAGTTTATTGAGAAGATGAAATTGGAGGCGGAACTCCAGGTAACCTTGACTTCTATAGATTGGAGGACGCACATCAGGAGGTTGGAGGATGCAGTGAGGGCCCATCTGAACCGGAACCCGTCTTTTGATACTTTAGCGGAGGCTCGTAGACTTTCAAGTTTGATTTGTTGGACTTTGTGCGAGCTTCGCGAGACACGTGGTTCTCGTGATTAGTTGTTTGCTGTGGAGATGTGGCGAGTGGGACATTGGTGGAGCCCACTAGGGTTAGCTGTGGATACTACTAGTATAGGATATTTTCCTATTTTCCTAGTGCTAGTAGACGAACTGTTGTTATTTTGGTTGTTTTGCTTTCAGTTCTGATGTAGAAGGGTTGAATACCCTTAACCGATGATGTTGGATCGTTTCAGTAGCCGTAATGTATGTTTATTCGTATATTTTGCGTCTCCTGCTTTAATTATCGCTTTTCCATACTGTCTTCGCATACCATGTTTTTACATCTATTGACCTATTTTATAAACCATAGTGCATAATTTTCAAATGTACCCATATCATATTGATTGTTGGAACCGATCGTCTATTGGTATCAGACGGAGGAACCTTTTTTCTTTTTGAATATATACCTATTTGTTGCTTACCAAACTGTTTACCTTCTTATCAGAAAGATGCCTCCCAGAAGTAGAGTTGCCGCGTTTGAATTAAGGACTTATGCCGCTGTGGTTCAGAAGGCGATGATTATCGAAGGAGAAAGCGATTTGAATCAGAATGAAAAGGCTGGTAAGAAGAGAAAGTTTGAGAATGTAGAAAGGAGCCAAGAGACGGAAAATCAGAAGAGTTTTCTCAACAGAGGAAAGTTTGGGAATCGATCAGGAGGTCAGAAGAATTTTCCGAAGTTTGGGAGTGATAGCGGAGGACAAGACCGTAGACTCCAAGGAGTAAACCCGAAGGCTGTGACAAGACCAGTACTACCAGATTGCAAAATTTATGGAAGAAAGCACCCGGGCATCTGCAATAAGCCTAACATAGTTTGTTACAAGTGTGGAAAGAAGGGGCACTATGCTCAAGAATGTCCTGAGGCAAAGCAGGTGGGAATGATTTGTTATAAGTATGGCAAGGTTGGTCACATAGCGAGGAACTGCAAGGAGCCAGTTCAGACTTCTAATGTGTTAAGGATTGCCGCGCCACCAGTTCAGCCGCAAGCACCGTATCAAGCACCTCAGCCCAGAGCTCGTACCTTCAGTATGTTTGTCAAAGATGCTGTCAATAATCTAGATCATGTATATCTAAGAGATTTCTTAATAAATTGCGACGTGAGACTCATCTATTAGAAAGACCGTTAGTAATAAAAGTGGCTAACCAGGATAGAATAATAGAGTGTCCTAACTATTAGGAATAATTCATAAGTTGTGATGTTAAGAATAGAATTTACACATTATACTTCTTGTAATCCTGATCTTATAAAGGATTTAGCACTGTATATAGGATTTATGTGTAAGACAGTTGTCTGTATAGTTTAGTCAGGAATGAACAGTGTATCAGAGACTACATGTCAGGAACAGAGAGCAAATCCTGATGACGGTCCAATACTGATGGTTGATCAGATACTGATGTAGTGTACAGATCCTGATATCAGTCGTGTTACTGATGATGTCATTATGGATGCTACAGAAACTGGCAAGTGCTATAAAACAGGATCGTTGTTTGAAGAACAAGCAAGAAGATATTATGAAGGAAAGAGTTTTCTATTAAAGGAAACTATCGACTAGAAGGCAGAACATTGTCATGTATAGATAATATCTTTCTGTTATTAGTTGATAGGTAGCATTATAAATACTCTCTCAATATCATTGTAAAGAGTGTGAGTCGAACAAGTGAATGTGCGTAGCTCTGTATAAGGTTTGTATTCGAGAGTTCGAAACAAACAGAGAGAGAGATTTGTATTGTCAGCAGCTGCTAAAGGTATTGTACACCTTTGGTAGAGTTTGTATTTGATCTTATTAATACAAACAAGAGTTTGATTCATTCGTTTATTCTTGTTCATATAATCAAGCAAAAATCAGACACGATTATATAACTTGTATTCAACCCCCCCTCTACAAGTTATTCGAGTTAACAATTGGTATCAGAGCCAGGTTGATTTCGAGTAATCATAAAGATCTGTAATCATGTCTGGTTACAAGGATGGGAATACTAAAATTCCTATGCTCAAGAGAAACGAATATACTCTATGGGAAGTAAAGATGTTGCATCATCTGGAAGCAACAGATCCTGATTATCTTGACAGAATCAGAGATGGACCTTTTGTTCCATCAAAGGTCGTTGGACAAGCAACTGTTGATGGTGTGGTTGTTCCAGAACATACAGCAGAGAAGCCAAAATCTGAATGGTCAGATAAGGACAAGGAGAATGTTCTCAAAGATGCTAAAGTGAGAAACATATTATTCAACAGTCTTGATTCTGTTCTCACTAACTATGTTCTCTCTTGTAAAACTGCTAAGGATATATGGGACAATCTTAAGGTTCACTGTGAAGGAACTAAGCCTGTCAGGAAGAATATGAGGACATTACTTATACAACAGTATGAGTACTTTGAATCCAAGTCTGGTGAGTCACTTACTGATACCTTTAATAGGTTTACAAAACTCATCAATGAGATGGCCATGCATGGTAAATATTATGACTTGGAGGATATGAATACAAAGTTCATGAAAGCTTTGCCTGATTTCTACAATGAGAAGATATCTGCAATTGAGGAAGCTAATGATCTGGATGAGATTTCATTAGAGGCAGTATATGGAAAATTGAGAGCTTATGAACTTGACAAGCAGCAGAAGAAGAGCAGGAGTGAAGGAAAGATGAAGAATATTGCACTTACTGCTCAATCTGAAGTTAAGAAGCTTCCTGAAGAACAGCATGAAGAGATTGCTGTAAAGAATTCAAGGAAGAAGAAAAGCAAAGAAAGTTCTCAGTCAGAGACTACTGATATGGACTCTGACAACAATGATTCTGAATCTGAGATGCAAGAACTCTTTGCTATGTTTGCTAAAGCTTTCAAGAAAGGAAGATTCAACAGGAGAAGATTTAGCAAAGGACCTTTTCAAAAGAAGGAGGAGAAGAAGAGTGACAAAAGCAAAAGTACAATTGTCAAGCTTGATAAGGCCAAGATCAAGTGCTTTAACTGCAGCGAGCTTGGACACTTTGCTAGTGAGTGTAAGAAGCCTAGGAATTCAGGAAATGGTAATGCACTTATGGTCACACAGAAGGATTGGGCTGATTCCAGTGACTCTGAAGATGAATTGGATTATGACAACATTGCATTGATGGCCAATAGTTCAGACAAACCTGGATCTCCAAAGAAAACTTCTCCATCCTCTGTTAAGGTATCACTTCACTCTCTTGATTCATTTGATAGCTTAAATTCTGATGAAATTAGATCTATCCATGCTGAGTTTAAGAATCTTATGACTAATTTTAGAATTCTTACTTGTGAAAGAGATGAACTTAAGGTTAAGAATGATAAATTAGTTGATAGAAATAATTTTCTTGAATCTGAATTAATTCAAATGGAAGAATACAAGTTAAGTTCTGATAAAGCTAAGCTTGATTATAGTGTAATTCTTGAGGCTTATGACTATGTCAGAAAAGAACTAGAAGAAGAGAGAGATGTGATTAAGACCATTAACAATTCCAGTAAGAAGACAATTGAAATCTTTGAGAGTGGAATTCGTGGTAAGGTTAATGGTTTAGGTTTTGATAAGGCTAGACAAGAAGAAAAAGTAGCTATTGTCAATGATGATAGTAAGGTAGAAGCTAACACATCTAAATCTGAAGGTAAGAAAATTGTTTCTGAACCTAATCATGTTAAATTTGTTGATTCAAAAGGTACCCCTGTTGTACACAAAAGGATTAACAATAGTAATTCAGATGAGAAAGTGTTAGAGAAACCTAAGAATGTAAACATAGGGTTTCTGTCTAAGTCTCAGTTGAAACAGAGATTAGATGGTCTTTCAGAGTCTAGCAAGATCAAGAGAAATAGGAATGGAAAAGAAGGTATTAAAAAAGAGAATAATTAAAAGAATGTACCTGATGCACCTAGGAAAAAATGCTATAAGTGTGGAAATCATAATCATTTGGCCCTAGACTGCAATCAAAAACCTTCTTGGAAAACTGAGTCCAGATTCCCCAAGACTCAGAAAATTCAATACCAACCACAAAAAGCTTGTTATCATTGTGGTAGTTTACTTCATTCCATTTACATGTGTAGAGAATATCATGAACTGTATTATGACTATTATTCTTTGAAATCTGAAACTCCTAGTCACAAACAGTTTGTGAAATCAGAGTCTAAAGTTGACTCTGCAACAGGTAAAATAAAAGCAAAATTTTCAAAGTCTGTTGTCTCTAAATCTAGTAAGAAAGGATCCAATCAAAGTTGATTCCTAAAAAATTCTAACTAGTTACTTTTTGTTTGCAGGGCACAGGAAAGAAGCATTCAATTATCTTGGACAGTGGATGCTCTGGACATATGACTGGAAAGAAGTCCCTGCTTACAAAGTTTGAGAGGAAGGCTGGCCCAGTAATATCTTTTGGAGATGGCAACAAAGGAGAAACTCTGGGATATGGCTCAATTATTTTGGGGAATGTCATCATAGAAAATGTAGCACTGGTTGAAGGCTTGAAACATACTCTTTTAAGCATAAGTCAACTGGGTGATAAAGGTTACAAATCAATCTTTGACAGAGAAGGATGCAAAATCTTGAATATGCAGAATGGAGACATTGTTCTAACTGGTCAAAGACATGGTAACATATATGAAGCCAGCTTAAGTGATACATCTAAAGGAATTGTTAGATGTCTCTACAGCAAAGCAACAAGTGATGAAAGCTGGAATTGGCACAAGAAGATCTCACATCTTAATTTCAAGAAGCTTAATCAACTTGTTAAACACAATTTGGTGAGAGGTCTACCACAGGCAAATTTTGTGCAAGATGGACTTTGTGATGCATGTCAGCTTGGAAAGCAAAGAAGAACCACTTTCAAGAGCAAAACTGAAAATTCAATTACTGAACCATTTCACATGCTACATCTTGATCTGTTTGGTCCAGTAAACATTATGTCTATCAGCAAGAAAAGATATGCTCTAGTTATGGTGGATGATTTCACAAGGTTCACATGGGTGTTCTTTCTACACAAGAAGGATGAAGCTCCTCAGCAAATCATTGAACTCATCAAGAATATTAATAATAACTCTGAGTACAAAGTCACAGTACTTAGGAGTGACAATGGTACAGAATTCAAGAATTCTACAATGGAGGGGTTTTGTGCAGACAATGGAATCACTCAACAGTTTTCTGCACCTGGTACACCTCAACAAAATGGTGTAGTGGAAAGAAAGAACAGGACTCTCATAGAGGCAGCAAGAACCATGCTTGCAGATGCAAAACTTCCAACCTACTTTTGGGCAGAAGCTATTAACACTGCATGTTTCACTCAAAATTGTACCTTGGTAAATAGTCATGGAAAAACTCCCTATGAGATGATCAAAGGAAAGAAACCAAGTGTGAAATATTTTCACATCTTTGGATGCAAATGCTATGTCCTAAAAGTTCATCCAGAACAACTTGGAAAATTTGAAGCCAAATCGGATGAAGCAATTTTTCTAGGATATTCAGCATCTAAGGCCTTCAAAGTTTATAATCTCAGAACTCACGTTGTTATGGAATCAATTCATGTTGCATTTGATGATAAGAAATTTGGAATTTTGCAAACTGATGAAAGCCATGACGAATTGGAATTTGAAAATCTGAAGAATTCTGAGATACTCTCAAGTGATGATGAAGGTTCTCCAGAAGGAATTTCTATTGCTTCTCAAAGGAATGCTACTGTTGAGGGGGAGCAAATAAATCAAAGAGAACACAGTGATCATCAGGAGCAGACTAGTCTTACAGAATCTATTCCATCAGGAATTGACGTTTCAGAGTCTACTCCATCAGGAACTGACCTTTCAGAGTCTAATGATGAAAGATCAGTAACTAGCAGCAATATGGAATCTACTGATTCTGTTGATCAAAGGAGAGTTTTTGAAGGTAGAGAGAATTCTTCTACAAGGGATATCACTAACTTAGGGGGAGAGACTAGCAGAGTTAATCTACCACCTGTTAGAAAATGGACAAAGGATCATACTGAAGATTTGATAATTGGTGATCCAAATAGTGGTGTTCGAACTAGAAGATCAATTCAAAATGAATGCTTGTATAGTTGCTTTCTCTCAAAGAATGAACCTAAGAAGGTTGAAGAAGCCTTACAGGATCCTGATTGGGTAATTGCAATGCAGGAGGAGTTAAATGAGTTTGAGAGAAACAAAGTTTGGAAACTGGTACCAAGACCTAAAGATAGATCTATTGTTGGTGCAAGATGGGTTTTCAGAAACAAGCTAGATGAATCTGGTATGATTGTAAGAAACAAAGCAAGACTGGTGGCCAAGGGTTATTGTAACACCCCCAGATCCGGGGTCCGGGATCGGGTTGTCACGGTCTTATTTTCCATGATTAATACTTTACTTGAGTCCACAATAAATAAATCACCTGCTGTGACCCCACAATAATAACCACTCACACACACACAGTTATAGTCCCAGAGATGAAATTGAAATAAGTCTTGCATTACTGGTTTACGAATAAAAGTTATTACAAGCCAAAAGGATAACATCATAAGTTTAAAAGTTTTGCCGTTGATTAATCATTATTGATACATATAATTAAACTGGTAATCAAAGGCTGCTGATCTATGCTACCTCAGCAATGGCAGCAATGATATCAACGGGTAGCCCTGTGGGGCGGGTATCCTGCTTGCGCCGAGTGCGCCTGATGCGGGCCATGTGACCTAGCTGTTGTTGTGACATAATAAATAAGCAAGGGTGAGCAACAGCCCACCAACAATATATAACTGTGCAGTAATATATAAGACAGTTCAAAGATATGTTTTGAAATCATATGCCATGCATTAGAGAAAATATTGCCAGTTTAATATAAAGGATGAAGTTACAAGGTAACTCAACAGATATATATTTCGTGGAAGCATATTCTATGCCAAAATAAGCAAGATAGCATCATTTTCATAAAAATAGGAACTTGCAGAATGATATTGCAATTCCAGTTTGAAATACTTTTCAACTCTGCCAACTATGATGGTGTTGCAGAAAATTTCCAACTTTGAGTGATGAACTAATACTGGAGTTTGACGCGCCAGGAGACATAGCATATACACGATGATCAGTCGCATGTTATGCTCCCCATCTCTTGTTTACTACATGTAGAAGGAAGCACCGACGGATTTACTTGTCTACTGCCTTCTAGAACCCCCTCGGCCAACGGTTGGGCCACTTTGCTGGACCGGCGCCACTGGGTCACTTACGCATCTCCTAGTTCATTTCACATCCATAACTTTGAAACGTAAAGTTCTTCTCCCTTTCCCCAAGTATAATACTTGTTGATAAGACTCCACAAAGTAGTCGTATCTAATTGGAAAGGAAAATTCACTAATATTTCCCAAGCTACCGCTTGTTAATGGATATCAACTTGTTCCAACATTCCTGCCCCTCGAATAGTGAGTGGGTATACACAATTCCATGAATAATAGCAACCAAGTTGCGAGTGAACGAATAATTTATGACCGGGCAGTCACAAGATAAATAACATTCCTCAAGTAAGGTTCCCTTACAATAGAATCGCAGGAAGAAGGGAATTACTGAGAACCTTCCTTGATAATATAATAATAATAATAATAATAATAATAATAATAATAATAATAATAATAATAATAATAATAATAATAATAATAATAATAATAATAATAATAATAATAAGGGTCTGTAATAATTTATATCGTGTTCGAAGGTCGATAATACTATTTGAATGAAGTAAATCACTTTTGGAACGAGTTAGAAGAATTAAATAAATATTCCAAGAATATTTATTGAGTCACAGATATCGGAAAAGTGTTGCTCAGAATAATCTTTGAATAAATATTCAGAATAATATTCATTGAACAAATAATGAATATTCAAATTAATAATGATATTTACTGATGAAATAGTCATCAAATGGATATTTGAAATGATATTCACTGAATCAATAATGAATATTATACTTAAGAATGATACTCATTGATGACATAAGGATCGACTGAATATTTGAGACAATATTTGTTGAACAACAATGGATATTCAACTCAGTAATATTTATAGAAGAAATGATTATCGAAGGAACATTTGAAATTATGTCCAATAATTGGATCGACTTTAAATGAATGTCGAAGATAATACTCATCGTCTCAAGGGAATATTTTGAATAATATTTGTCGAATAACTGGAGTTCGAATCAATGTTCAACTAATATTTATAAAATAAATAGAGATTGAATGAATATTCGAAATAATATTCATTTGAATATATAAGGCTCGAATGAATATTAAAATAATATTCATTAAATAAATAACTCGAATGAATATTCGAAAATAATATCTATTGAGTAAATAAGAATGAATATTCTTTAAGTCAATAACTTAACTGAGGGTTCGAAATAATATTCGAATAATAAATTGACTTTAGATGAATATTAAAGATAATGTTCGTCGAATAAATATCTGATGAATAATCCAGATAATATTTATCGAATAATCTCAAGGAAATATTCCAAAAATATTCGCCAGATAATAAATGGAAAATATTTACTTAAATATTTTCCTCTGAAAATAATATCAATATATCAAGGAATATCGACTCCCGGTCTATAATCAAAGAATGAGATTCATCTGCCCTTTGCTTAAGGGTCTCAGTGATATCCGGCTTATAACTGATATATTACTATCTAGCTTATAAGCCAACAATAAATTCTAGGAACAAGTATATCAATTTGACTTTGAAAGTAGGCATGCATGCTATGGCATATGTATAACAGAAAGCATATATATATATATTCACAACAACAGCCTTATAAAAAGGATTTGAAACTTGCCTGGAAATCGAGTACGAGTAGGGGTAGTGGTAGCGTGTCCCAGGTCGGCCTGATGATCTATAAATAGCCAAGGCATTCGGGATTAATCACTTAACACCTTTCAAAAGGTTAAGTATAAACTTAACTTAAATCGAAACACGTTTCAAGTCGTTTCGTTATACCCCTCTAATTCACTCTTATTATTGCTTTTATTATCCGACACTTGTTCGTTAATAAAGCATGGCATTATACTTACATGTGGTAAGTATTTAAATCGTATAAGTTTTAAAGTCGAAAGATTAGACCTCGATATTTATCGATCGTTTTCTAAGTGGTTTACCGACGTTATAACCAAGTATACCTTTTAGGGGTACTTTCGTACTTAACCATGATTCGAACATTTTTATAAAATCGGAAAACAATCCTTTTTACATGAGGTCTTCTCCCACACCTTCCTTTTTATCTCTATTATTTAATTATTAAGATTCGCCACTGATTTCGCAATATTAAAGGGATCCAATTTCGGTTACGAACTTTTGATTACGGTTCCGAACCACTTTTACGAATTTAATCATAACTCCTAAACCGTAAGTCTGTTTCATGCGATCTTTATATCAAAACGAAGCTTATAACATAATCTAGCCTTTCATGGCAAAATCCGAGACTGGACAGTGTGTTCATGCTACTGCTAATCACGGTTTCTTAAGGCTAACGACAATCGGGCATTACGACGGCTATGTTTACATGATTTCCAAATTTCAAACCATCCAATAATCATAGTTTCCACTCCAAACAACATTTACATGTTATTCAACCATGAACTAAGACCAAGCAATGTCTTTCCGTTCATCTAAACTAATTTCACATTTAATAAATCCCAATCATAATCTTAAGGTCCTAAACATGCATTAAATCCATATAACTCATCTAAAATACCAAAACTTAAACTAAGAGCTTGGTTTTCAAGAGTGGTATACCTTCCTTGGTGTATGTATGAACTTATCAAGCCTTGTTTAGCCCTTATCTAGCCTTTGTATAGCTTGAATAATCAAAAGAAATCAAGAAATAAAAGTTAGTTTATGAAGAACACTATTCATCATCATCTTTGATGATTTATTTGAAAATGATAAAAGATGAATTTGAAGCTGAAATTTCTAGGAGATCATTACCATGATATGTAGTACTTACCATAAAAATTTGAAGAACAAGTGATGGTTGGAAGTTGGACTTCCAATTAGCTAAGAATGGGCAGATTTTTATGAAGAAATGGAGAGAAATGGTGGTGGTTTGTTTTGTTTTGGTGATTTATGGCTAATACATGTATAACCCTTGCATATATAATGGATGCATCTCTTTTAATGTGTTGTTGGCAATCCAATGGTGCCACTTGTTGCTTCCTCATTGGGCCAAGTGTTGGCACTACAACAAACAACTCCATTTTTGCAAGAATGCAATTACACCACTCATCTTGTAGTTGACTTATAAGGATGTTACTTGGGTTTCTCCTTTTCCCACCAATTGCACTTGTTTGTCTCTAGGTTATTTATTCGTTCCTTTGTCCGGGTATTACTCAATTTCCTTGCTTGTTCGTTGATCGTTCGAGGGAATAACTCATTCGTTTCTAGTTAGGGTTTTACCGAAAACCTTCTTAATATTTCTAATACTATTCTTCATCTTACTTAATACTTCTCGAATTTAAATTCCTTAATTCCCTTTTATAACTCCTTAAGTCTTGTAGTGTCCAGGGAAATCTCGGAGAAAATAAAAGTGCTCTTTTTCTGAATCCGACGGCTTTTACATACACTTATTTTCTTCCTGGATCACTAATACGAACTCAGAAATCCGTTCCGAATACCGGGTGTAACATTATTATAATAATATTCCAACTTCCACCAAAATCACTATTCATCACTTATTTTTATTTAATTCCTATAATTAGGAAAATGAACCTGGTTCACTCTCGAGTGCTTCTTAACCTTTTTACGGAACCGCTGGACTTATAATAGATATTGATTTGGATGACACAAGAATAATCTTACTTGAAGTAATATACTTATATCCTTAGGAGATAGATCATTCTTACCTATGCCGTCAACCAAAAGTATTCTGCATGACATGTAAATAATTGAATTCAAATCCATTCCATTCATTTAATAGACATTCGTTACATCGCAGTCATAACCACTATTCATTCCCATATTATTACATACTAAAAAGTTTTAATTCTATCAAAAATCTGGGTTCTTACAGTCTCCCCTCCTTAAAAGGATTCCGTCCCGGAATCAGCTTGAAAACAAATGGGGGTACTTTTCCATCATTGCACTTTCTAGCTCCCAGGTTGATTCTTCTATGTTGTGGTTCTTCCATAAAACTCTGACAAGCTTGATGACCTTGTTTCGGAGCACTTGATCTTTTCTGTCTACTATTTAAACAGGTTGCTCTACGTAGGTCAAATCTGGTTGCATATCCACGTGCTCATATTCCACTATGTGCTTGGCGTCTGGGTTATATTTCCTCAGCATTGAGACATGGAACACATTGTGCACTTGCTGCAGGTTCGGGGGTAATGCTAGTTCATAAGCTAGCTCTCCAATACGTCTTAAGATCTCAAATGGGCCAATATATCTAGGACTCAACTTCCCTTTCTTCCCAAACCTCATTAAACCCTTCCAAGGAGATACCTTCAAGAACACTAGGTCTCCCACCTCATATTCTTTTCCTTTCCGAGCTAAGTCGGCATATTTCTTTTGTCGGTCTTGGGCTGCTACCAGCCGTCCTCTGATTAGATCCACTGCATCTTTAGTCCGTTGGACCATCTCAGGCCCGAGCATCTTTCGCTCTCCAACTTCATCCCAATATAAGGGAGACCGGCATTTCCTTCCATAAAGGGCCTCGTAAGGCGGCATCCCTATACTCGAATGAAAGCTATTATTGTAGGAGAACTCAATCAATGGCAAGTGATCATCCCAATTTCCTTTAAAGTCTATAGCACAGACTCTCAACATATCTTCTAGTGTCTGGATGGTCCTTTCACTTTGCCCGTCTGTCTGGGGATGGTAAGCTGTACTCATGTTTAGCCTGGTTCCCACACATTCCTGAAAGCTCCTCCAAAACCTAGAGTTAAATCTGGGATCTCTGTCAGATACTATGGCGACTAGGACTCCATGTCGCGCCACTATCTCTTTGAGGTAGATATCTACAAGTCTATCAACCGTGTACCTTTCATTGATAGGAAGAAAGTGAGCTGACTTTGTTAGTCGGTCTATAATCACCCATATGGCGTCATGATTTGCTTTGGTCCTTGGTAAACCTACTACGAAGTCCATAGCTATATGTTCCCATTTCCATTCGGGAATCTCCAAGGGGTGTAGAAGTCCACTAGGCCTTTGGTGCTCCGCTTTCACCTTCTGGCAGGTCAAGCATTTGCTTACCCACTCTACCACGTCCTTTTTCATGTTGGGCCACCAGTAGTACTCTTTCAAATCTCTATACATCTTGGTGCTACCGGGGTGCACTAAGTATCCTGAGTTGTGTGCCTCGTATAGAATTTCTTCCTTGAGTTCCTGATCATTTGGGACCCATATCATCCACACGTATCTCATAATTCCTCCTTTATCTTTTTCACACTTGATTTCTTCCCCAGTCATTAACTCCTCTGTCGAGTTCTTTTCTGCTTCCATCATTTGCTCTTGGCATAACCTAATCTTTTCCAACAGTAGAGGCTGGATTCGAATTTCCATCAACTTTTCTTGACCTTCTTCAGGTATCTTAATCTCAATTTCCAGCCTCTCAAAGTCTTTTATCAATTCTTTCTCCGTAGTTATCATTTTGAGCTTCTCTTTCCTACTAAGGGCGTCAGCCACCACATTGGCTTTGCCCGGGTGATAACGAATCTCACAGTCATAATCCTTGATTAGCTCTAGCCATCTTCTCTGGCGCATGTTAAGCTCTTTCTGCGAAAAAATGTACTTGAGGCTCTTATGGTCAGTGTAAATCTCACACTTCTCTCCATACAAGTAGTGCCTCCAAAATTTTAAGGCAAAAACAATTGCTGCTAATTCTAGATCATGGGTGGGGTATCAGATCTCGTAATCCTTCAATTGTCTTGACGCATATGCTATTACCTTACCGTGCTGCATAAGCACGCATCCAAATCCTTTATGCGAAGCATCACTGTAAATCACGAAATCTCCTTTTCCATCAGGCAACGCCAATACTGGGGCCGTTACCAACCTCTTCTTCAGCTCTTGAAAACTCTTCTCGCATTTTTCAGTCCATTCAAATTTCTCAGTTTTCCGGGTAAGTCGAGTTAACGGGGCTGCAATCTTTGCAAAATCTTGAACAAATCGTCTATAATATCCTGCTAACCCGATGAAACTCCTTACCTCTGTTGGAGTGGTTGGTCGTTCCCAATTTGAAACTGCCTCTATCTTGGAGGGGTCAACTAGCACTCCTTCTCTATTGATTACGTGCCCTAAAAATTGCACCTCATTTTTCCAGAACTCACACTTTGAGAATTTGGCATATAATTGCTCCTTCCGGAGCGTCTCTAAGGTTATCCTCAAATGTTTAGCGTGTTCTTCCTCTATCTTTGAGTAGATCAAAATATCATCAATAAAGACTATAACAAACTGGTCCAAATATTCCTTGAACACTCTATTCATTAAATCCATGAAAGCTGCTGGGGCGTTGGTTAATCCAAACGACATCACCAAGAATTCATAGTGTCCATATCTGGTACGGAATGCAATCTTTGGGATATATTCAGGTTTAATCTTCAGTTGGTGATATCCGGTTCTCAAATCAATCTTGGAGAAATACACAGCTCCTCTTAGCTGATCAAACAAATCATCAATTCTGGGTAACGGGTACTTGTTCTTTATGGTTAGCTTGTTCAACTCTCGATAGTCGATGCATAACCTCATACTCCCGTCCTTTTTCTTAACGAATAACACTGGTGCGCCCCAAGGCGACACACTGGGTCTTATCATACCCTTATCCAACAATTCCTGTAATTGTTTTGCTAGCTCTTTCATTTCTACTGGTGCTAATCGGTACGGGGCCTTTGAAACTGGCGCCGTCCCCAGGGCTAACTCGATAGCAAACTCAATCACTCTATCTGGTGATAATCCAGGAAGATCTTCAGGAAACACATCTTCAAATTCGTTAACCACCGGAATGTCTTGTATCTTGGGCGCCTCTTTCTGGGTGTCGATAACGTAAGCTAAATAAGCTTCGTTTCCTTTTCGTAGCAGTCTCTTGGTCTGTGCCATGGTTAGAATGGTCTGGGTCTGTCGTAACCCTTTAAACACTATTTCCTTCTTTCCTGGGGTTTTCAACTTAACCTTTTTCCCTTTACAATCTATTTGCGCATTATTACGAGACAACCAGTCCATTCCCAAAATAACATCGAATTCCCCTAGCTTAAATGGGATCAAATCAACACAGAAGGATCGTCCTCCTATTTCTATTTTGCAGTCGAAATGAATTTGATTAACTGGAATGACTTCCTGATTAGCTATCACTACTTGCAAAGACTCCCTTAGTGGTTGAGTTTTAAGTTTCAATTTATGTGCAAAATCTCTAGATATAAAAGACTTAGTTGCCCTAGAATCAAATAAAACATTTGCACTGACTGTATTGAGGGAAAATGTACCTGCTATCACATCCGTGTTCCTCACGGCATCTTGCACTGTCATGTTAAAAGTTCTAGCAGTTGGTGGCCTGTTGGAGGCAGCTTTGCTTGCCCCTGAGGCTGCTGGTTTGTTCATTGGGCAGTCCTTCCTCATGTGCCCTGGACGTCCACACTGGAAACATGTATTGTTCTTACTAGCAGTAGGATTAACCGCGGTACACCTGTTGGAGTAGTGACCCACTCGTCCACACTTATAACAGACGGACTGCTTCTGATTGCATACTCCAGGGTGCCTTTTCCCACAAGTTGTGCATGCTGGTAGTGGAGGTCTGGAAAGGTGAGAACGAGACATTCCTAACTGCTGGCCGCCCTGGCTCACAGTTGCACTCACAGATGGTTTAAACTCAACATTCCTCCCATGTAGGGATACTGCTCCTCGATTGAACCTATTCGGGGGTCTTCCTCCTGCGGAACCTCCACCCATACTAGCATGCTTTCTCTTTAATCCCCCTTTTTCTCTTTCTCTCTGTGCCTGATCACTACCTGCTTCCACAATGGTTGCCTTTTGCACCAAGGTGGCGTAATCATTAATCTCTAAAACTGCCACTCGATTCTGAATCCATTGTTTCAACCCCTGCTGAAACCTGTTAGCCCTCTTTTCCTCAGTATCTACAAATTTCGGCACAAACCTTGATAACTCAATAAACTTGGCTTCATAATCGGCCACCGACAAGTTGTTCTGCTTTAGCTCTAGAAACTTAAGCTCCATCTGGGTTTTCATAAACTTTGGGAAATACTTCTCTAGAAACAATTGTTTAAACCTATCCCAGGTTATAATAGCATCGGTCTCCATATTCTTCTTAGCTTCCCACCAATAGTTGGCCTCTCCTTTTAGCAAGTAGGTAGCAAAGACAGTCTTTTGGGCTTCTCCAATACTCAGAATCTCGAAAGATTTCTCCATTTCCTTGACCCAGGCCCTTGCCTCTACGGGGTCAGCCGATCCGTGAAACTCTGGGGGTTTGAGGGACTTGAAGGCCCTAAAGGAATTGGCCACGGTGGTGTTGTTTCCTTGGGGTGGTTGGGGATGTTGGTTCAAATTCTGCCTGAGCAGATCCATAAATTGTCCCATGGGGATTCCGCCCTGGTTCTCCCCCTGATGTTCGACTTCAGTTTCCCCTTCTTCTATTTCCTCTTCAAACTCTGCAGTATAGAAAGTTTCATCCCCCATCCCATAATGGGAATCCTCCTGCTCATTATAGTCCTGATCCTGTTCTTCATTATACTCAAAATTTTCCTCATGTTGATTGTGACTTTCTTGGTCAGTAGATTCGTGAGGGTTAGCCCTAGTACCCATTCTTCTCGGAGGCATTTTACTGAAAATTTGGACAATATACATTAGGTTTATTCACCTATTTTAGAGGGTTTTCCTCACAATATCGATGCATAGATGGATTTAGGATCCCACAGTCCTATATATCATGGCAGTTTTAGTCGAAAGCAGTACGGGCAGATATAATATAACAAACTAGTGATCGCGTCATAAGAAAACTGAAATGACTGAAAAGGGAAATAAATATATACCAAGTACCAAACGGTACAATATCCGACATACAACAACAGTTTTAAGGAAATACAACCATCCGAATAATAACTAGTCAAAAGTGAGATAAGCTGTCTATCTGTCTAGTCTGCAACAGGGAACTACAAGCTGAAACTATCCCTACCAAAAATTGGCACTACTATGACCGTACAAGACTAGACAACTAGACCAATACATCACTAACACTGCAGTCAGCCACGGCGGCGGGCCAAATCTAGAACCCTCCTCATAGCAAGGCAGAATATCTCCTCTGCATCAGCCCTGGATACCATGCCATGCCCATCACTGGGTAACCGTCGCACCCTCACACGGGCCCTCAGCTCTATGCCGGTCACCTGCCTATACATATCTCTAGCTCTGGCTCGCCTACCACCCAGGTGCCTCAACCGGGCCTCTCTCTCTACGGCTAGCTCTCTGCGGGACTCTGCCAGCTTGGCCTCAGCCACGGCTACCTCAGAAGTAAGTCTGCCCACAACATAGTGGTGAAAACATGCTGGGACGTCCCCTGTCGGACCATGGGGTGGAGGGGCTGGATCTGCTGGAAGGGCAGCCTCTGCCTGCTGTGGCTCTGGGGTCAATGCCTCAAACTCATCTAACAATGGGCTCATAGGTAGTGGTGGCGGGGTAGGGGCTCTCTCATCAGAGAGGGGTGGCACATGAAGTCCAGAACCCCCTACAACATCAGCCATGGGCTCATCAACATCTCCCTCGGCACCCTCATCAACTAACTCAACGTCCTGCCCTGCCTGGACCTCCTCCGAGTCCTCCTCCTCCTCAGACTCAATGACATCAGCATCAACCTGGACCTCAGGGTCCTCCTCCTCTGACTCAACAACATCAGTATCAGCATCAACCTGGACCTCAGGGTCCTCCTCCTCTGACTCAACAACATCAGTATCAGTCTCTATCATCGCCGAGCCCTCGGCGGCCTGGATCGCCTCATCGTGTTGTCTCTCATACTCCTCCGGATCGGAGATGTCGCTCGCCTACACAATGACGAATTATATTACTATCATGATACTTAAAATTTCCCATACGGGTTTTAGGTGAACTTGGCAAGAGTTCTTATTATCTTAGTGAATTTATTATTGTATAGCGTCGCATCATCTCTTGGGATTTATAACTCTCTCTCTGATACCATTTCTGTAACACCCCCAGATCCGGGGTCCGGGATCGGGTTGTCACGGTCTTATTTTCCATGATTAATACTTTACTTGAGTCCACAATAAATAAATCACCTGCTGTGACCCCACAATAATAACCACTCACACACACACAGTTATAGTCCCAGAGATGAAATTGAAATAAGTCTTGCATTACTGGTTTACGAATAAAAGTTATTACAAGCCAAAAGGATAACATCATAAGTTTAAAAGTTTTGCCGTTGATTAATCATTATTGATACATATAATTAAACTGGTAATCAAAGGCTGCTGATCTATGCTACCTCAGCAATGGCAGCAATGATATCAACGGGTAGCCCTGTGGGGCGGGTATCCTGCTTGCGCCGAGTGCGCCTGACGCGGGCCATGTGACCTAGCTGTTGTTGTGACATAATAAATAAGCAAGGGTGAGCAACAGCCCACCAACAATATATAATTGTGCAGTAATATATAAGACAGTTCAAAGATATGTTTTGAAATCATATGCCATGCATTAGAGAAAATATTGCCAGTTTAATATAAAGGATGAAGTTACAAGGTAACTCAACAGATAAATATTTCGTGGATGCATATTCTATGCCAAAATAAGCAAGATAGCATCATTTTCATAAAAATAGGAACTTGCAGAATGATATTGCAATTCCAGTTTGAAATACTTTTCAACTCTGCCAACTATGATGGTGTTGCAGAAAATTTCCAACTTTGAGTGATGAACTAATACTGGAGTTTGACGCGCCAGGAGACATAGCATATACACGATGATCAGTCGCATGTTATGCTCCCCACCTCTTGTTTACTACATGTAGAAGGAAGCACCGACGGATTTACTTGTCTACCGCCTTCTGGAACCCCCTCGGCCAACGGTTGGGCCACTTTGCTGGACCGGCGCCACTGGGTCACTTACGCATCTCCTAGTTCATTTCACATCCATAACTTTGAAACGTAAAGTTCTTCTCCCTTTCCCCAAGTATAATACTTGTTGATAAGACTCCACAAAGTAGTCGTATCTAATTGGAAAGGAAAATTCACTAATATTTCCCAAGCTACCGATTGTTAATGGATATCAACTTGTTCCAACATTCCTGCCCCTCGAATAGTGAGTGGGTATACACAATTCCATGAATAATAGCAACCAAGTTGCGAGTGAACGAATAATTTATGACCGGGCAGTCACAAGATAAATAACATTCCTCAAGTAAGGTTCCCTTACAATAGAATCGCAGGAAGAAGGGAATTACTGAGAACCTTCCTTGATAATATAATAATAATAATAATAATAATAATAATAATAAGGGTCTGTAATAATTTATATCGTGTTCGAAGGTCGATAATACTATTTGAATGAAGTAAATCACTTTTGAAACGAGTTAGAAGAATTAAATAAATATTCAAAGAATATTTATTGAGTCACAGATATCGGAAAAGTGTTGCTCGGAATAATCTTTGAATAAATATTCAGAATAATATTCATTGAACAAATAATGAATATTCAAATTAATAATGATATTTACTGATGAAATAGTCATCAAATGGATATTTGAAATGATATTCACTGAATCAATAATGAATATTATACTTAAGAATGATACTCATTGATGACATAAGGATCGACTGAATATTTGAGACAATATTTGTTGAACAACAATGGATATTCAACTCAGTAATATTTATAGAAGAAATGATTATCGAAGGAACATTTGAAATTATGTTCAATAATTGGATCGACTTTAAATGAATGTCGAAGATAATACTCATCGTCTCAAGGGAATATTTTGAATAATATTTGTCGAATAACTGGAGTTCGAATCAATGTTCAACTAATATTTATAAAATAAATAGAGATTGAATGAATATTCAAAATAATATTCATTTGAATATATAAGGCTCGAATGAATATTAAAATAATATTCATTAAATAAATAACTCGAATGAATATTCGAAAATAATATCTATTGAGTAAATAAGAATGAATATTCTTTAAGTCAATAACTTAACTGAGGGTTCGAAATAATATTCGAATAATAAATTGACTTTAGATGAATATTAAAGATAATGTTCGTCGAATAAATATCTGATGAATAATCCAGATAATATTTATCGAATAATCTCAAGGAAATATTCCAAAAATATTCACCAGATAATAAATGGAAAATATTTACTTAAATATTTTCCTCTGAAAATAATATCAATATATCAAGGAATATCGACTCCCGGTCTATAATCAAAGAATGAGATTCATCTGCCCTTTGCTTAAGGGTCTCAGTGATATCCGGCTTATAACTGATATATTACTATCTAGCTTATAAGCCAACAATAAATTCTAGGAACAAGTATATCAATTTGACTTTGAAAGTAGGCATGCATGCTATGGCATATGTATAACAGAAAGCATATATATATATATATATATATATATATATATATATATATATATATATATATATATATTCACAACAACAGCCTTATAAAAAGGATTTGAAACTTGCCTGGAAATCGAGTACGAGTAGGGGTAGTGGTAGCGTGTCCCAGGTCGGCCTGATGATCTATAAATAGCCAAGGCATTCGGGATTAATCACTTAACACCTTTCAAAAGGTTAAGTATAAACTTAACTTAAATCGAAACACGTTTCAAGTCGTTTCGTTATACCCCTCTAATTCACTCTTATTATTGCTTTTATTATCCGACACTTGTTCGTTAATAAAGCATGGCATTATACTTACATGTGGTAAGTATTTAAATCGTATAAGTTTTAAAGTCGAAAGATTAGACCTCGATATTTATCGATCGTTTTCTAAGTGGTTTACCGACGTTATAACCAAGTATACCTTTTAGGGGTACTTTCGTACTTAACCATGATTCGAACATTTTTATAAAATCGGAAAACAATCCTTTTTACATGAGGTCTTCTCCCACACCTTCCTTTTTATCTCTATTATTTAATTATTAAGATTCGCCACTGATTTCGCAATATTAAAGGGATCCAATTTCGGTTACGAACTTTTGATTACGGTTCCGAACCACTTTTACGAATTTAATCATAACTCCTAAACCGTAAGTCTGTTTCATGCGATCTTTATATCAAAACGAAGCTTATAACATAATCTAGCCTTTCATGGCAAAATCCGAGACTGGACAGTGTGTTCATGCTACTTCTAATCACGGTTTCTTAAGGCTAACGACAATCGGGCATTACGACGGCTATGTTTACATGATTTCCAAATTTCAAACCATCCAATAATCATAGTTTCCACTCCAAACAACATATACATGTTATTCAACCATGAACTAAGACCAAGAAATGTCTTCCCGTTCATCTAAACTAATTTCACATTTAATAAATCCCAATCATAATCTTAAGGTCCTAAACATGCATTAAATCCATATAACTCATCTAAAATACCAAAACTTAAACTAAGAGCTTGGTTTTCAAGAGTGGTATACCTTCCTTGGTGTATGTATGAACTTATCAAGCCTTGTTTAGCCCTTATCTAGCCTTAGTATAGCTTGAATAATCAAAAGAAATCAAGAAATAAAAGTTAGTTTATGAAGAATACTATTCATCATCATCTTTGATGATTTATTTGAAAATGATAAAAGATGAATTTGAAGCTGAAATTTCTAGGAGATCATTACCATGATATGTAGTACTTACCATAAAAATTTGAAGAACAAGTGATGGTTGGAAGTTGGACTTCCAATTAGCTAAGAATGCGCAGATTTTTATGAAGAAATGGAGAGAAATGGTGGTGGTTTGTTTTGTTTTGGTGATTTATGGCTAATACATGTATAACCCTTGCATATATAATGGATGCATATATTTTAATGTGTTGTTGGCAATCCAATGGTGCCACTTGTTGCTTCCTCATTGGGCCAAGTGTTGGCACTACAACAAACAACTCCATTTTTGCAAGAATGCAATTACACCACTCATCTTGTAGTTGACTTATAATGATGTTACTTGGGTTTCTCCTTTTCCCACCAATTGCACTTGTTTGTCTCTTGGTTATTTATTCGTTCCTTTGTCCGGGTATTACTCAATTTCCTTGCTTGTTCGTTGATCGTTCGAGGGAATAACTCATTCGTTTCTAGTTAGGGTTTTACCGAAAACCTTCTTAATATTTCTAATACTATTCTTCATCTTACTTAATACTTCTCGAATTTAAATTCCTTAATTCCCTTTTATAACTCCTTAAGTCTTGCCGTGTCCAGGGAAATCTCGGAGAAAATAAAAGTGCTCTTTTTCTGAATCCGACGGCTTTTACATACACTTATTTTCTTCCTGGATCACTAATACGAACTCAGAAATTCGTTCCGAATACCGGGTATAACATTATTATAATAATATTCCAACTTCCACCAAAATCACTATTCATCACTTATTTTTATTTAATTCCTATAATTAGGAAAATGAACTTGGTTCACTCTCGAGTGCTTCTTAACCTTTTTACGGAACCGCTGGACTTATAATAGATATTGATTTGGATGACACAAGAATAATCTTACTTGAAGTAATATACTTATATCCTTAGGAGATAGATCATTCTTACCTATGCCGTCAACCAAAAGTATTCTGCATGACATGTAAATAATTGAATTCAAATCCATTCCATTCATTTAATAGACATTCGTTACATCGCAGTCATAACCACTATTCATTCCCATATTATTACATACTAAAAAGTTTTAATTCTATCAAAAATCTGGGTTCTTACAGTTATTCTCAGGAAGAAGGCATTGATTATGATGAGACCTTTGCACTTGTAGCAAGATTGGAAGCAATCAGAATGTTTCTTGCATTTGCAGCTCATTCAAAATTTAAGGTATACCAGATGGATGTAAAGAGTGCTTTTCTAAATGGCAAACTTGATGAAGAAGTGTATGTAGAACAGCCACCTGGATTTGTTGATCCAAAGTTTCCGAATCATGTCTACAAACTTGACAAGGCACTCTATGGACTAAAGCAGGCACCAAGAGCATGGTATGAGACTTTGTCTAAATTTCTTCTTGAAAATGGCTTCACAAGAGGTACAATTGACAAAACTCTATTCTTTAGAAAGATAAAAGGTGAATTGCTTTTAGTTCAAGTTTATGTTGATGATATTATTTTTGGTTCTACTAATGAAAAGTTGTGTGCTAAATTTAGAAAGCTTATGCAGTCTAAGTATCAGATGAGCATGATGGGTGAATTAAATTATTTCTTAGGCTTGCAGGTCAAACAGACTGAGACTAGTATTTTCATTAATCAGTCAAAGTATATCAAAGATCTTTTAAAAAGGTTTGACTTTCAAGACTGTGCAGTTGCAAAAACACCCATGGCAACAGCCACTAAACTAGACTCTGATCCTAAAGGAAAGAGTGTGGATAATACTAGTTATAGAGGCATGATAGGCTCATTGTTATATCTAACTGCAAGTAGGCCAGATATAATGTTTTCTACCTGTTTATGTGCTAGATTCCAAAGTGATCCTAAGGAATCTCATTTAATTGCTGTGAAGAGAATCTTTAGATATCTCAAAGGAACTCCAAATCTTGGTTTGTGGTATCCTAGAGAATCTGATTTCTTTCTAATTGGCTATTCAGACTCTGATTATGCAGGGTGTAAGATAGACAGGAAAAGCACTACAGGTACATGTCAATTTTTAGGAAATAGATTGATTTCTTGGGCAAGCAAGAAACAACAATCTGTTTCAACCTCAACTGCAGAAGCTGAGTACATAGCAGCAGGCAGTTGTTGTGCACAGCTCCTTTGGATAAGAAATCAGTTGCTGGATTATGGTATGACACTTAGTAATATTCCTATGTTTTGTGATAATACTAGTGCTATTAAAATTGCAGAAAATCCAGTTCAACATTCAAGGACTAAGCACATTGATGTCAGGTATCATTTTATTAGAGAACATATTGAGAATGGTACTGTGGAACTTCATTTTGTTCCTACTGACAAACAGCTTGCAGATATTCTAACTAAACCACTTGATGAGACTACATTCAGTAGACTAGTAAGTGAGTTAGGAATGTTAAATTTTTAGATCTTTAACATCTGCAAAAGTAGCAAGGTATGTTGTTCTTAGCTTATAGACTTGATATTCCTGTCAGGATCTATATTTGATTGTTAAATGCTTTAGTTATAACACTTTGCCTTGATAAATTTCGGTATGATAGACTTGTTAATAATCATCAGGATTAGATTTGTTATCAGGATGCTGATGTCATCAGTATTGTGTCAGTATCAGGATTATGAAAATTGTTTCAGATCCTGACGTTTACTTTGTGTAGTAATCTAATTCTGTGATGTGTTAAGTCTATGCTAGCAAGTTTTGATATTTGCATACTGATAATTTATACATCATTCAAAAATCAAAAGACAAGCGGATAACAAGAAACTGTATTTTCATTAATAGAAATCATTACATGGAAATGAAATACAACATCTTTTTGTCTAAATTTCTATTGATAATTCTATACTTGTCTATTGTTATGAACTCTGAGGTACAGGACAAGGAGCATCTCAAGAAATCCATCAGGGGATGAAAGCCTCATTTGCTCTTGGATTCCTTGTCTGGGCGACTTGAATGAGAGCAGCTAACTTAAATGAATAGCATCTCTATCAAGATCAACCTCAGACTCTCGGCCAAATTCTTCATCCTCAAGTTTTAAGGAGGTTAGGGGAAGATTGTATCCAACAGATGGATGTTCTAGGAGAAATCTCTGGATATTGTCGAAAACCAATCCATTTATGATTAGTTCGATGAGAAGAGTCATTTGTTCAAAGAGATGATCAAGAACAGGATGTTCGTCGATTGAGAAAAATCTGAAAAATGGGTTTGAAGGGAATTTTGGTTTGAGAAGCATTGTTGAGAAGAAAAGAAATTATGGAGAATGGCATAAGGCGTCTGGTTCTTTTAAAGAAAGACGTGAGAAGCTGAGCAGTCACTTGAAAGTTTTAATGAAGTCAAATGCTAATTATTGCATGTGACTGTGTTTCTTGTTTTCAGGAAATATTGAAAATATCTAACCAATTGATTTTCTGTTCAGATTAATTGTTTATTTTCTTTTTCAGATAAAAGAAAAATGCCACGTGGAAACTCCATATTAAGTCTCTGATGATATTGATCAGGATTTCATGTGTGACCATCAGGATTTGAAAATTATATTTTTAAATCACATTGCATTTTGTGATTATTTTGATGAGAGGTCATCAGGAAAAGGAAGCTGATCAGTATTGATTATTTATACCCTGATTTATCTCATGAAAAATCAATTTTGGATTTTATTTTCCAAAAATCGTGGGTAACCGCATTTTTCAAGGACTGACACCTGTCAATCTACGTGTCAACGTGGGATAGTGGTCTGAAAGATTTGTGAAATATATTTGTTTTGAAATTCTAATCGTGTAATTGCTTTCTCTAATTTTACATTCTCTAAAGCAAAAATCACTCTTGAGTTTTCAAAATCACTAATCCATTTCAAGAATTTTTCAAGTTTCTTTTCAGATCAAAAATGGCAGCTCAGAGAAGATTACCTAAATCAGTAGCCTTCAAGTTTGGTGACTTTGATTTTATGACAAACAATCATGTTGCAGCTATCACCAACAAGGAACGAGTGTCATCTGATTTTCATCCAATCATGGACTTTCTGGCGTATGGACCATTAAGTTATGCATTGATAGCATCTCCACAGATTAATCAAGTAGCTGTTTCACAAGCTTGGAAGAATGCTGAGGTAATTGATTCTACTCAGAGTCAATCAGGTAAGATTGTTCTACATTTAGGACAAGATTCATTTGACATTACTGAATCTGTTGTTAATTCAGTACTTTGCTTACCTGTTACTGATAGTTATGAGAATGTACCATCTGATGATAATATAAGAACTATGTTGTCTGAATTAGGTTATAATGGACCTCTAGATAACATGAGCCAGTTGAATAGGTCTTTTCTTAGAAAGGAATGGTCTTTTTACTTTGATCAAATTGCTAAATGTTTTACTGGCAAATGTAGTTCTTTTCAGCAAATTACTTTTGTTACATCACATATTGCTTATAGTTTGCTTTATGACAGAGTAATCAACATTGGTCATATTATCTTAAGTCAGATGAGTATTAAACTTGGGTTAAGAGATCAAAACAGGAAAATGGTTTATTATCATAGATTTATGCAAATGTTTATTAACCATTTTGTTCCTGATGTTGAAACTAGATTTGGTAGAGAATATTGTGTTTCTTCTTATGAACAGCAAAAGAGAATTTTCTCTGACATTACAAAGAAGGACAATGAAAAGAATCTAGATGAAATACCTGCAATTCATTATCCACATCATGTTCAGGTAATTCTTAAAACTCATCTTCCTACTCTCTACAATTCTTCTTTCTTTTGTGGTGAAATGGCTCAGGAATCTCAATTGGAGGAGAACCCACCTGTGTCTACCCAAGTAGCCCAAAACATTATAGTCTCTGAAACAATTCAAGAACCAAATTTTGATCCACAGCCTATTGTTTCAAAGAAACCAACCTCTGGTGTTTCTCAAAAGACATCAGTTGTAAGGAAGAGAAGATTTGTTGTGTCAAGTAGTAGTAGTAACTCTAGTGAAGATGATGATGATTTAACTCTTGCTGAGAGAGGAGAATTGAAGGCTGCAATTCAAGTTTCTTTGTTAGCACAAAGAGATGAAAAACCTAGTCACAGCCAGGCTGCAGTCTCCCAAAAGGCTGTAGTTCTTAAAAAGGGAAAACAGTTACTGGATACTGTCTCTCAAAAGACTGTGTCTATTGAACAAAGATCTCATCCCAAGATCACTTCTGTGTCTACACCTCTTGAGTCTTCTCCGGATAAATCTTTTGCTCACTATATCAGGAGAACAAGGAGAAAGATTCAATTGTCACCTACACACACAGAGTCTAGTCCAACTAATATCATGCAGGTTTCTACAAATCAAGCTACATCTATGTCAGTATTTGACAAGAGAGATCTGGAAATTGATTCTTCATGGGAAACTACATTATCATACAGACTGGCTATGGGACTAATTTCTCTCAAAGTGAAGTTGTCAAGGCCTGTTCTAGATTTTCTGGTTGAAAGAGTACCAAAACTTTTATTTCCAGATGAATATGGACTTCTACATCAAAGACTTGACTTAATGAAGATGTATTTCTATGTGTCTGTCAGAAGACAATTAGTCAAGAAATTTGGACTCTCGAAGCATGGTGCACTTCAATCACTTCATGCATATTTATTTGACAAGGATGTAATTATTGAAGATGCTTCAGCTCAAGGTGAACAACTGGAGGAAGTAGATAGAGGAATGCAGTCAACAGAAGATACTATTGCACCAGTGGTGAATAGTAGGAAAGATCAGATCACAGTCACTGTAACACAAGAACCATCTAGTCAGAGGAAGGATGACTCAGGAGCTGTGATAGCTGATGTTGAAAGGACTTCTGTGATGATTGAGAATGCAAGTGAGATACCCTATGATATGGGAGGAATGACTTTGGTTGATTTTTCTGAAGATCAAACAAATTTTGTTCAGTCAGAGTCTATCCACCTTGAGGGTGTGTCTCAGCAAACAACACTTAAAGATGGTGATGTACTAACTATGGTGTCTAATGAAGTATTTCTGAAGACATCAGAGTCTAGTAAAGAACCTGAAAGTGGTATACTGGAGCCTGTAGTTTCTGAAAGGAAAGAAGATGATTGTAAGGGTTCAGAGACTATAGCAGCTCACTCCTTGGAGAAAACCTCAAGCCACATGCCAAATGAGGAACCCTCTCTCCATATGAGTTCAGGTATAAAAACTTCTTCTAAACTCTATTTTTCTGTAGGTCATGAGAGCACTTATCTAAATTTGAGTGATACACTTGAAAAGATGGACTTAGATCCACAATTTGAGCGGCTGGCTCCTGACCAGGCAAAAGGTGAGGTAGAAAGAGTGTTGACTTTAGTAAGTCAAAGTGAGAATGAGGGTATGGATGATCAACTCCATAGTGAGGGAGAGAAAATTAGGAAACCATCATTTGATTTCTGGGATCAGGTTTTTCCTGAATCTTGGTCTGAAAATTTGGGTATGGATGCTGGTACTTATTCATTCATCAAAATGTATCAGAAGAATGACCTAGTACATCACAATGCAAAGCCAGAAGTTAAAGCTCAGAAGCAAAAGGAGAGGCTTGCAGGAATCATTAACAGAAGAGGTGCCAGGATAAAGCAATTTCTTGATACATATGTACCAGATGAAGATCCTAATGATCCTAGTGTTCATTTGTATGTACTTCCAATATCAGCTAGAATTGAGACATCAACAGTCTCTGATCACTCTAAGGAGGAGTCAGGATTTGAAGATGTTAGTACACAAAATACTGGTGAAGGAGATGATGATCATGTTTCAGTTCCAGAAAAGAAAGATGAAGATGTTGATACTTCTAATCAGGTTTTATTACTTGAATATCATACAACTCAAGCAACTTCTTCTACAAGACTTGAAGATACAGTTCTTTCTGATTCTGATACTAAAGATACTAGAAGCACTTCCAACATTGAAGTTCATTCTGATGTTTTGAAAGATATTCAGAATTCTCAAATTGATATTCAAACAAGACTTCAATCACTTGAAGATAACCAAGTCACAATTATGGAAAATCAAGCAGTTCTTATGAATCTCATTTGTTCTGTTTCTGAATCTCTTGGAATTAATGTTGCTGATGTCAAAAAGGGGGAGATAAAGACAATTCAAAGACAACAACAACAACACCACCAGACTGAGGATGATAAAGCTGGGGGAGATAAAGATCAGACAAAGGGTAGTAAAAAGAAGAACTAGCAGGAGTGACAGTGGTGAATCTCAGCTAGGAAGTGGTAAAGGAAGAGCAACATTAATAGTTAAAATTCTTTCTTCTAAGTACTAGATAAACGTCTACATCTGAGAAGGAGGTACTTAATTAATTTCATAATTCTACATTCATAAATTCTATTCTGGTTGTATTGTTATATGTTTTGACATCCACAACTTAGATTTATGCTTCAGATTTTAAAGCATAAATAGGGGGAGATTGTTAGGAATAATTCATAAGTTGTGATGTTAAGAATAGAATTTACACATTATACTTCTTGTAATCCTGATCTTATAAAGGATTTAGCACTGTATATAGGATTTATGTATAAGACAGTTGTCTGTATAGTTTAGTCAGGAATGAACAGTGTATCAGAGACTACATGTCAGGAACAGAGAGCAAATCCTGATGACGGTCCAATACTGATGGTTGATCAGATACTGATGCAGTGTACAGATCCTGATATCAGTCGTGTTACTGATGATGTCATTATGGATGCTACAGAAACTGGCAAGTGCTATAAAATAGGATCGTTGTTTGAAGAACAAGCAAGAAGATATTATGAAGGAAAGAGTTTTCTATTAAAGGAAACTATCGACTAGAAGGCAGAACATTGTCATGTATAGATTATATCTTTCTGTTATTAGTTGATAGGTAGCATTATAAATACTCTCTCAATATCATTGTAAAGAGTGTGAGTCGAACAAGTGAATGTGCGTAGCTCTGTATAAGGTTTGTATTCGAGAGTTCGAAACAAACAGAGAGAGAGATTTGTATTGTCAGCAGCTGCTAAAGGTATTGTACACCTTTGGTAGAGTTTGTATTTGATCTTATTAATACAAACAAGAGTTTGATTCATTCGTTTATTCTTGTTCATATAATCAAGCAAAAATCAGACACGATTATATAACTTGTATTCAACCCCCCCTCTACAAGTTATTCGAGTTAACACTAACTGTAATATCGAAATAGGATAATTCCTCTTCCATGCGAACTTGTTACCCTTTGTAGAGAGAGTTTGGTGTCATTATAGGATTGGATTGGTTGATTGAGTGTGATGCTCAGATAGACAGTAGAAAGAAGCAAGTGAAGTTGGATTCTAAAGATGATAGTGAGCTAGTGTCTTAAGGACGGGAGAAAGATAAGAAATTTGTGACGTTTATGCAAGTTAAGAAGTTGTTGAAGCAAGAATGTGAAGCCAATTTAGCGCACGTGGTCGATGCAGAGGAGTAAGACCCAAATATGAACGACATCCCAGTACTGAATGAGTTCCCTGATGAAGTTTTCGACAAATTGCCCGGATTACCTCTAGATAGAGAAGTGAGTTTCCGATTGAATTAGTACCGGAACGGGACCCGTATCTGAAGCACCTTATCGATGGGCACCTGCTGAAAAGAAGGAGTTAGCTATTTAATTGCAAGATCTGTTTGATAAAGGAGTTATAAGGCTGAGTGTGTCTCCGTAGGGAGCACCAGTGTTGTTTGTCAAAAAGAAGGGTGGAAGCATGAGACCTTGTATTGATTATCGAGAATTTAATAAATTGACTATCAAGAACAAGTATCCATTGCCAAGGATTGATGATTTGTTCGACCAACTGAAGGATGCTGCATATTTCTCAAGATCGATTTAAGGTCAGGTTATCACCAATTGAAGATCAAGTCAGAGGATGTTCCGAAAACTGCTTTTCGCACGCGGTATGGACATTATGAATTTTTAGTAATGGCTTTCGGATTGACGAATGCGCCAGCTGTGTTTATGGATTTGATGTATAGGGTATTTAAGAGATATTCGGATAAATTCATTATTGTATTTATTGAGGACATCCTTATATACTAGAGAAACCCTGAAGAGCATGCTGAGCATTTGAGAATAGCATTTGAGACTTTAAGGAAGGAAGGGTTGTATGCAAAGTTTTCTAAGTGTGAGTTTTGGTTGCTGATAAGTGGATTTTATATCCACTTATTATGCGCTAATTGGACCTAGATTGGTATTTTATCTTTAAGTATCACTACAAGAAATGGGTCAATAGACATCAGTTTATGGCCGATGTCTATGTTATTTTGCATGTGATGTCTAGGTCGGAGATGTCTATTCTAGACATCGGTCAGAAACTGATGTCTGTGCTAACATAGACATCGGTATTTCCTTCAATACACATCAGTTGTTCTACAAAATAGGTTAGATATAATTAATTTTATAAACAACTTGCATGCTTTATATTCTAAAAAACATATAATAAACTAAGTTATTTTTCACATACACATCAATTTTTTTTTTGAAAGTGTTGTCTAATGTAAGTATAAACATCAGTTTTTATAGAAAAACTGATTTATATGTGTCTGTTAGACATCAGATTTTATAAATAAAAAGTGATTTTTATTTGTTTTTTAGACATCAGACATTGTAGAAAAAATGTGATGTATATCTTTGTTTTGGACATCATTATTTGGTAAAACTTTCGATGTATTTGTTACCATTAAACATTAGTTTCTGAGCCTATATTAAATAAACCATTTTCTTTCAATGCATACAAAAAATTAAAAATGGACCATTCATAATACATATCCAACCATTTATATTAAACCATTCACAAAATACATCCAACCAAAATACATACAACTGATCTTTAACATGTTTACAGTACAAGAAGAATAAATTGAGTAGAACAATGCACCTGCTCTAGAAAAGATACAAACTCCTTTCTATTTAAAAATTTTCCTTGCACAACTTTTGGACGAATGACATACACAACAAGTTGTTTCAACTGATCTCACTTCTTGACATAAATTGGATCAAGATCGCCATCCTTCAAGTCACAAAGCTTTGTCCGCAAATATTGAAGTACAATTTACTCTCAGCTCTCCTTGCATGTACTCAAGGGGCCAACCTACACCGGTGGGTTGCAGGAATAAAGGAGAGAACATAAAACAAAGAAAAAACGTTACTGCTCAGGAATGCAGAAACCAAAAGGGGGTTCTTATGGCAGCATCTAAGCCCATTTCACAATACAGGTTGTACCAAAATATTAATTTAGTAAAGGATAATACAGGTTTTTTAATAGTTTGAAGATAAATAAAACAAGCGGCATACTTCGCAGTCGAGAGCATATCTTCTGGCAAGGACGGTGGCTGCATTCCTATCTCGCTCTGTATCAAACACTAGAACAAAGGACTGACCTTTCCTTGCTTGTCAGAACAATGACTTGCCTGCAGAAGTACTTCCGCTACCTCTAAATCCACAGAGCTGTATTCGGTTCAAAAGAACACGAAATTTGTCGCTGTTTAAACTTCGCATAATACAAGTTATTTAAAAAAAAAGATCCCATAATATTGCTAGCTTCAGTTTTTATAGGTTTCTTGGAATATGGCAATGCAGTGCAGATGTAAAGTAGTTTTAATATAAGTTCGACTAAAATGTTTAATTTTATATCAGTAACATGTACCTGCATAGATGTGGGATATGAGTCTCTAGCCTTCGTAATTCATCCTCTACAAAGTTTAACTCTCATCTTCCCCAAGTGGAACAAGTGAACAGAATGTGACGAGTAATTCATTTCATTCATCTGGGAAATGACCACCTACAAAACAATACATATATAGACTAATTCAACTTGAAAACATAAGCAACAACGTGAATGGTTTTGACAAAATTAAGCTGAAGTTACATGAATAGGTGCATTCTAAAACATGGGTGTGAACACCAGTTATGCAAAGATTAAGAAATTATATCTAGCAACAAACATGGGTACGACCAACTATTATGTTAACATTAATGCATTCTCTAGTGACATAAAAAGTAGTGAATTCTACCTCGCCTTTAGTAACATTGCCACAAGATCAAGTGAACCAGCAACCAGACCATCAGGTTGCTGTTGAGGCTGAAATAATGTCAACAAAATGTATTACTAACAGATAACCCACTCCAAACCAGACAGATGCACCTTCAATGCAATTTGACTTATATGAGAAATCATACTTTATTTATACACAAAGATGCACACAGTTGTATTTTTTTAACTGGATATTAATATACCATTGAGAATAGTAGTTTTAATAAAAAAATAAATTTAAGAAAAAAAAAAGAATACCAAGCTGTCCAGCAAAATAGCTAATTTATATAATATATCTAAACATAATATTTTATCATACTGTAGTTTTCCTTTTAAATAGACATTTCAGTTGGGTTTTCATTATAAACTATAACTATGAGCCATGACGTAACAGTATGTGTAAATACTTTCCTGTAAATTTTAAAGCATGAAAAAGTGAAGTGGCAAGTAAGAGGGACTGATGGGATATTTAAAACTTACACTGATGTTATCAACCATACTCAAATATGATTACCTATAGTATCTCAAGAGCATCAATGCTCACGAAGGGGTCTGAAACATGCAAAGCCATATGCCAAGGATGATAGGAGAGATAAGTGGCTCTATTGATAGGAACTCTGTTGACTCATGGCCTACAATTAAGTAAAGAACGATTGAAAAGTGTAAAGAGCAAGTAATGGTGATTAGCTAATGACTCGTGCTGCAAAAAATAAGGCAATATAATCAAGGAAAGATAATAATATCAAATACCGACTGCCTCCACTGCTGCTTGCAGTGTCTTAAGTACCAGATAATAATATAACGAAGTTTTTTTTTTGAACATAATAATATAACGAAGTTAAGTTGCTAAAACAAATCGACTTTGGGGCACTAAAACTGATCCCATTATATAGCACATTGGTACAGAAACATGGAAGGGAATCACTGAGTCACATCCTACATACATAGCAACCAAAAAAGCACTTGTGGCACTATTAATTGATTATGTAAGATAATTCAGTATAGTAATGCTACTAAAGCAGCCCTCGTTTTCCTTGAGACAACTTTCAACTTTGGGGTTCACGATTCATAGAATGGTTGCAATGAAAGCACAAGAGAGCTCGCACACACAAATGATGGTGCTTGTTGGAGGGTTCTCATATTTGATCTACTTGACATCTTGACATTAATGTATTTTTTAATAGCTCTACTAGATGAGAGAGCTAGAGAAAGTTTACCAGCCAGTGCAAACTCTTCACAGATGCTTAACTCTCCAATCAACGGCATCATCACTGTCATCATCACTAGATGAATCTTGGTCACTAGAATCTTTGGTAACAAGTTGAGAACTTCTACTGTGCATGGCAGACTTAGCAGCTTTGAGCTCCATTTTCTTTCTCTTTAAGCTTTCCACCCTCTCCCTATAAGTCCTATAAGTCCTGTGCTCACAGTGAAGAACCAAACAGGGCAACGTTTTAAGAGACTTAAACTGAAGAGGGTTCAGAACAAGTAATTTTTAAGCACAAACCAAAAAGGTATCATCAATGATGTTAGAGCGTAGCAAAGGTAGGCCAAAAAAATAATTACAAATTAAACTTGAAACCATACTCTTGTAAAGGGTTCAGAATATAACAGCTATCTGTGAGAATTTCCAACATACAAGCTCCTATTATCAGCTAATTTATTTGCTTCCTTAAGGACTGCATCCAGTCTTACAAATGTGTCGCCGTCACACTTCATTATGTATTTGGCAGCTGCTGTGTGAACCTCAAACAAAAAAGGAGTATGCCAAATACAAGTTAATGACTAATATTTAAGTAGTAACAGTACTTGGTTTCCATTTGATAACACTACAATCAAGTACTCACGCCATATTCACAAATGGCAACCATTTTCAGGACTACAAGGTCATAGTTATCCATGTAGGGCACGATGACAATGTCACCAAAAAATTCTGCTTCCTTCCTTAAATCAAAATTTACTTCCTGTCTTCCATTCTGTCAGGAATCAGTTCTAATTAAATTTAACAACCTTTAACAAAGATAATATATGAAAACTAAGAAATAGATATCTTGAATTCTTGACGAACCAGTGCTACAAAAAAACGAGCCACAACGTTTGAAGATTTGATTAGCTTGTGCTGCATCCAAGACTTCCTGACAGCCATGCTCTCCGCAAAATGGTTGCCAGCTGAAAGTATACCAATGAACATTTCAACAGGTCCTTGCAGAGGAGATGGAGCTTTCCATCATGTGGACAAATCAAAATATCTCTGTGGAGCAAACAACTTAATAAGTTGAGGAGATAATATACAACATAATAGTTCAGTTACACTCTGACAATAAAAACCTAATAAACTGTAGTGCTGACCAGAGAAAGATGTAAACAATCATGTTCACCCAAATCTCTTTCAAACATAAAACAGAGCAAGAAAACTAAACATGGTAATTAATTACAGCTTTAATTCCCCACCCTACAAAACACAGCAATGCTAAGTGCAAAACATTAATCATAATAATTCTTTCAAATCCTTCAAGGCATTAAGGTCAATCGAAGTTAATAATTCTACCTAAACAAACATATGCAAATTAACAAGTAGTAAAATCTTAACCAACAAATCACTAACATAAAGATTTAAACTTAGATAAAAATCAAAACTTTCCACAAATTATTCAAGAACAAGATTAATTTCAAGAACCCATGTACAAAATTGAATCTTTAAGTCATAATATACAATGCAGGAATAAAAAATTCAACTTACACAGAATCACCACAGGTAAAAGCCCCTATTATAGGTAGATATATTCAAACTGAACACGAACTTATAGGTAGATATATTAAGATGTAAAGCTTACCGAACCAGAAATCTCAAAAAATTCTAAGTAGGGGAAAACACGAACGTAGTATTCATGATATTCCACCAAGCACCAGCACAATCGTCTTATCCCACTGGTTAATTAGTGAGGACAACCTTCTATAGAGAAATGGCCCTTTATCGGCTATAGACTAATAAAAACAATGCCAACAAAAGAAAATATCAACACCTCACTACAAGAAAAGAGTCAATAGACATTAGGGGTTTAATTAAAAAAATCCAATTTAAGAAATTAGGGTTTTGATTTTAAAAAATCCCCAAATTAAAGCTTACCAATTTCAAGGGAGAAGCCCCTAGAAATAGCATAGGAGAGACCCAATTCGTGCAGACAAGATCCAAATTAAAGCTTACCCATTTGGACACGAGCAAAGGAGAGACGAGCAGAGGTGATTGGTGATGGTGGTGAGTAGAGTAGGATGGAGGTGAGTAGAACAGAGGTGAGTGGTGGTGGTGATGAGTAGAACAGAGGTTAGTGGTGGTGGAGGTGAGTTGTGGTGGTGAGAGAGAGAGAGATGAGAGGGAGAGATGTGTGAGAGAGAGAGAGATGAGAGTCGAGAGATGAAATTGAGAGTTTTTGTTTATTTAGTTTTGTTGAAAAGGGGCGGAAAATAATTGGTAGGGGGGAGAATATTTGGTACGAAGGGGGGAAAATTTTGATTAAGGGGGAAATGAATTGAAGTGGGCGGGCGTTGAAATTTTTTAATCTGAGTTTAGACATCGGTTGTAAAATATGCGATGTCTTAAAATAACAAAGACATCAGTTTAATGCGGGATGATGTTATTATATCTTTTAACATCAGTGACATTAGTAACCGATGTCTAATGTGTGATGTCTATTGAACTTTTTCTTGTAGTGTATGTTGTGTCTTTTAATTCGTTTATGTTGTTTCAGTCTTTTTTTTTATGCAGAACTCGCAACTTTAGGTATTGTGGCGATAAAATGCTACAAATGGTGGATTTCTGCCTCAATTTGGATTTTTGCCTTAAATTCGGAATTTAATCACAAGGATTTTATTATCAAGTGGACTGGCTACGAGGAAAAAGAATTATCATAAAGAAATTCTGAGTGATATATTCTTAAAGATGAAACCCCGGTTGGAATTGTTATATTTTTCGTTAAACAAAAGGAGCCCGGTTTCAGATCCTCAGTAGACCGCAGCTTGCACCTGGACGAGCAATGAAGAAATAAATTGTCACAAAATATGGAAATTGATATATTCTTACAACAGGAATCCCGGTTGGAATTGATGTATTTTCTGTTAAGCGAAAGGAGTCGGTTCCAGGCCCTCAATAGACCGCAGCTTAGAGCGTAAGGATATATTTATATTAATAAATATTTTATTTATTTAGAAAATTATATTTATAAATATCTGATAATATTAGATATTTATTTTTATAATTTCTGGAATAAATTAATTATTTTTTAATTAAAAATTATAAGCTGTGCGGATTAAAAAAGCATTTATACGGAGCCCATCCATGTAAAACAAATTAGGCCCCGGTTTTGTTGAATGTTTTAGCAGGTCATGTCTTAAAGTAAAGTGTAATGATGGTTTTACAAAGAATTGAATAAGAAGAAAAAGAAGTTAGGCAGGCCAGCTAAACCACCGCCCGCCGGAGACCGCAGCATAAACAATAAGGATTTACGTATATTATTAAATAATTTTATTAATTTAGAAAATTATATTTATAAATATCTAATAATATTAGATATTTATTTTTTTAATTTCTGGATTAAAATAATTATTTATTAATTAAAGATTATAAGGTGTGCGGGTTAAAAAGCATTTCTACGGAGCCCATCCATATAAGACGAAATAAGCCCCGGTTGGTGAGAAATGTTTAGCATGTCATGTTCTTTTACAATTCTTTTACAAGTTGTAAATGAATTAGTACGACCAGCCAAATTTTAAAATGCGTGCAAGCTTGTCGGCCACTCGCCTGCGAGGCATGATCCGCACGTTCCAGAAAAACTTCAGCAAAGCAGAGCCCGAGTGTTTTCACTCCCCTGTCGGAGACTGGTTTTCAGCATGGCGGCTAGTGTATTATTTATTTTATAAAAGTAAACAAGAGAGGCAGCCGCGTGAAAGTTGGCGGCGGGGTTGGAAAATGCTATTTTTCAGTCCTATTTTGCTGCTTTCGGCCGAATTCTTTAGTATAAACGTGGGCTTATTTCTCCTATAAATAGGAAGTGATTTGCATAGAATGAGGATATCCCACAACTGAGTTTTCAGTTGTTCTCTCTCAATTTTTAACAACTTTCTCTTGTAATTTCAGTTTCATTTTATACACTTTAATTTTCTGCAAATTTAGTATAAGTTCTATTTTGGTTGAAGATTTTACGGGGATTACTTGGAGTGCTCTCTATTTCGTTGGAAGTTATTTCGGTTCTATTTCCTAAACACTTATTTTACGGGGATTACTTGGATTACTCCTCTCTATTTCAGTGGAAGCTATTTTGGTTCTATTTTCTAAACTCTTGTAATTTATATTTAATTCATGCAATTTTATACCATGTTTTCATTTAATCCCATGATGACGATTCGTTCGATTATGAACTAATTGACGTCATGGGATTCTAATGGATTTATTTACGTAATTTAGTAATTCGATGCCTTAATAATTTGTATTATGATAAAAATTCTGAATGCCTAATATGATTGCGCTTAATTTATTAGATGCGTAGCTCTCGTCTAAATTATTAATTCCTAATGAATGCGAAAGTGGATTTGGGAATTTAGAATTTGCCATGTTAGCATAGGTTCGTAATTGTTATGTACATTTACGATAAGTGGTAGGGTTTTGGATCACATCGCCCTATGTAGCCATAATAAAGGAATTTATTCGTAAACCAATTATGTTTTCAAATCTTATAGACATATAGGGTCTAAGCATAAACGGTGTCCACACAACTTCTATCTTTTTAAGTGGATGTTCGTGTGGTTTGATATAAGTTAAGGCTGAAAGGCGCTTATATTAGTTTCGTGTTCCTTGCTAGCTTTCGTAATTATCAAATCACTTTGAATTAAGGCATCAATTCTAAATTAAATAAGTAATGAAATTAGAATCCCATGTTTTTCTCACATAATAAATCTTGTTTAATTAAATCAAGTAGTTGAATTATTTAGTATTATTATTTTGAATAATCAATTAGAATAATAAAACAAAACTTCCTTTTTATATTTATTCAAGCAGTTTATTGTTTAATCAGACGTCGTTGCATAAGCACTATTTATGAACAAACACCAAGTCTTCGTGGGATCGATCTTATTATATTACTTGTGACCATGTACGCTTGCGTAGTTAGTTTTCGAACCAACAAGTTTTTGGCGCCTGCCGGGGACCGAGGTGTTATTTTCAGAGTTTGTGTTTAACATCAACGGAGGTTAAACTTAACTGACTTGGATAGTTTTTTTTTTCTCACGTTGTGTCTTTTCACTCTGCCAGTATAAGGATCTTGAGTTGTTTATGCTAACGCGTGCCCAAACTCTTAAATCAAGAACCGTAATAAAGCTGGAAGAAACGTTAGACATGGCGGATGATGTGCCTAAGACGTTGATGGACTACTCTCAACCGAAAATCAATGACATTCAGTCAAGCATCGTCAGGCCAGCCATTGTAGCCAGCACATTTGAAATCAGACCTGGCACAATACAGATGGTACAAAACTCTGTCCATTTCGGGGGATCGCCAACGGAAGATCCAAATATGCATATCCGGAACTTCATAGAGATTTGTGACACATTCAAATTCAACAACGTGTCAGATGATGCTGTAAAGTTGAGGCTTTTCCCATTTTCTCTGCGGGACAAAGCTAAGGGATGGTTGCACTCTCTCCCAGCTGGCTCGATAACAACATGGGAAGAACTTGCTCAAAAGTTCCTCACTAAATTCTATCCCATGGCAAAAACAGCTGCCATAAGGAATGCTCTTGCTCAGTTCACACAACAGACGGGGGAATCTTTATGTGAAGCGTGGGAAAGGTACAAGGAGATGTTAAGGAAATGCCCTCATCATGGCATGCCCAACTGGATGGTGATTAATTGCTTTTACAATGGTCTAGGATGGCAATCAAGACCAATCGTGGATGTAGCATCAGGGGGAGCCTTGTGGGCTAAGAGCTATGAAGCCGCCTACGAGCTAATTGAAATGATAGCGGCTAATGAGTATCAGAATCCAACGCAGAGGATGCCTCAACATAAGGTGGCAGGAATCCTCGAGGTTGACACAGCCACATCACTATCAGCTCAGCTTGAAGCACCAAACATGAAGGTGGATTCTCTGACAAACTATGGGGTACATCAAGTAGCGAGTGTTTGTGAGCTATGCGCCGGTGGACATGAAACGAGTCAATGTGCAATTTCCAATGAATCAGTGCACTTTGTGAGCAATTTTCAAAAGCAACAGCATCCAGTCCCAAACACTTACCAACCCAACAACAGAAACCATCCTAACTTCAGCTGGAGCAACAATAACAATGGATTGCAACCACCACCACAGCCATATCAACCACACCCATATCAACAACAGCCATACCATCAAACCCAAAATCAGCAATATGGGGCCAGACCATACAATCCCTCAGGATCACATCAATAGCAGGGGCATCAACTTCAGAATCAGTACGCCCCGAAACAATCTCAACCTCCGGGATTTAATCAGCAATATTATGCAGGTCCAGGCCAACATTCTGCTGAGAAATCAGAATTGGAAGAACTAAGATTGATGTGTAAGAGCCAGGCTGTATCTCTTAAAACTCTGGAAAACCAACTTGGCCAAATAGCAAATGCCTTACTCAACAGGCCGCAATGAGTTCTTCCTAGCAACACAGAAACAAACCCTGGAAAAAGGGATGGCAAAGAGCAAGTCAAAGCTATCACTTTAAGATCTGGCAAAATCATAAAAGAACAAGAAGTTGAAAAGGTAATCAAACAGCCGGAGGTACAGGGCAACAACTCCACTACTGAGGAGCAAACGGAGATCTTGAAACCGGAAATCAGCATCAGCAAATCGGAGGGTGTCAACAGGTCATCTGAGAAAGCATCTCAGGAGCATAAAACTGTAAACACTCAAATCTACTCCCCTCCACCATATCCGTAGAGACTCCAGAAGCAGAGATTGGATAAGCAGTTTGCAAAGTTTTTAGAGGTATTCAAGAAGCTACATAATAATATACGTTTTGCAGAAGCATTGGAGCAGATGCCTAGTTATGCTAAGTTCATGAAGGGTATTCTATCAAGGAAGCTGAAACTTGAGGATTTGGAAACCATTGCTTTAACAGAAGAATGCAGTGCCATCCTTCAACAGAAATTGCCCCCGAAACTTAAGGATCCAGGGAGCTTCACAATACCATGCATAATTGGCAACATATCTTTCAACAAATGTTGATGCGACTTGGGAGCAAGTATAAATCTGATGCCTCTATTTGTTTTTGTTCAACTGGGACTCCCTGATCCAAAACCTACTAATATCTCATTACAGCTAGCTGATCGTTCGATCACATATCCGAGAGGTATAGTAGAGGATGTTTTGGTTAAGGTGGATAAACTAATATTTCCTGCTGATTTTGTCATTCTAGATTTTGAAGAAGACAAAAACATTCCTATCATTTTGGGGAGACCATTTCTAGCTACAGGCCGAACTCTGATTGACGTCCAAAAAGGAGAGCTAATTATGAGAGTACATGATCAAAATGTCACTTTCAATGTATTCAAAGCTATGAAATTCCCAACAGAATATGAAGAATGTTTTAAAGTGGATGTAGTTGATATGGCAGTATGTGACAAGATTGAACAGTTGCTAAATTTAGATCCTTTAGATAGTGCTCTAAAAGGAGAAGTGGGTATTGAAGATGATGAAACCATGGAACAAGTTCAGCTTTGGATGCAAGCTCCTGGAAAAAGAGGTTCAGCACACCACATGAGTCGCTTCGCTTGGCAGATATCAGGGATTCTCAAGAACACCTTAAACCATCTAGTGAGGAGGCTCCTAAACTCGAACTCAAACCTCTGCCGGATCACTTGAGGTATGCATATTAATTAGGTGATGCATCTACATTACCTGTTATTATTGCTGCTAACCTGTCAGGTGGTAAAGAAGACAAGCTGTTGCGGATTTTAAGAGAGTTCAAATCAGCAATCGGATGGACCATAGCAGATATTAAAGGAATCAACCCTTCTTATTGTATGTATAAAATTCTTCTTGAGGAAGGAAGCAAACCATCTGTCGAACATCAGAGAAGACTCAATCCTATCATGAAAGAGGTGGTGAAGAAGGAGATTCTGAAATGGCTGGATGCAGGGATCATTTATCCTATTTCAGACAGTTCTTGAGTAAGTCCGGTGCAATGTGTGCCTAAGAAAGGAGGCATGACAGTGGTAGCAAATGAAAAGAATGAACTCATCCCTACTCGGACAGTCACAGGGTGGAGAGTATGCATGGATTATCGAAAGCTAAACAAGGCCACCAGAAAAGATCACTTCCCTCTTCCGTTCATTAATCAAATGTTGGACAGGCTAGCTGGCCATGAGTATTACTGCCTTCTCGATGGGTATTCAGGCTATAATCAGATTTGTATTGCTCCAGAAGATCAGGAGAAGACCACATTCACTTGTCCTTTTGGCACTTTTGCTTTCAGACGGGTTTCATTTGGACTCTGTGGTGCACCTGCTACCTTTCAGAGATGCATGATGGCCATATTCTCTGACATGATTGGAATAAATGTGGAGGTTTTCATGGATGATTTTTCAGTTTTTGGAACTTCTTATGATGAGGCTTTAAATAATTTGACTCTAGTGCTGAAACGATGTGTTGAGACCAATTTGGTGCTCAATTGGGAAAAATGTCATTTCATGGTGCAAGAGGGAATTATTCTCGGGCATAAGGTATCTAGCAAGGGACTTGAAGTGGATAAGGCTAAACTGGAGACTATTTAAAGAATTCCTCCTCCAATCTCAGTCAAGGGAATACGTAGCTTTCTTGGACATGCAGGGTTCTATCGGAGATTCATACAAGACTTCTCCAAAATTTCTAAGCCTTTATGCAATTTTTTGGAAAAAGACAACCCTTTCAAATTTGATGAAGATTGTTTGTCTGCATTTGAGTACTTGAAATAAAAGCTGACTACTACACCCATCATTACTGCACCTAATTGGGACATTCCATTTGAGATGATGTGTGACGCCAGTGATTTCGCGGTGAGAGTTGTTCTGGGCGAACGGAAGAGTAATGTGTTCCACGTGGTCTACTATGCTAGTAAGACCCTCACGGATGCACAACTTAATTACACCACCACTGAGAAGGAGCTTCTTGCAGTCGTCTATGGGTTTGACAAATTCAGATTACATCTACTTGGCACGAAAGTTACAGTTTACACAGACCATGCAGCCATTAGATACTTGATCTCAAAGAAAGATGCAAAGCCGCGTCTAATTCGATGGATTCTTTTGCTGCAGGAATTTGAGCTAGAAATCAAAGATAGGAAGGGAACGGAAAATCAAGTGGCAGACCACTTATCACAGCTGGAAGATCATGGAAGAGCTAATGGGGATAATACTCTAATTAATGAATACTTTCCAGATGAGCAGCTGTTTGTGGTGCAAGGGAAAGAGCCATGGTTTGCAGATATTGTAAACTACTTAGTGAGCAATATCACCCATTCCGAATTTTCGTCAATCTAACGAAAGAAGTTTTTGCATGACGTAAAATGGTATCATTGGGATGAGCCATTCTTGTTCAGACAATGTGCAGACAGGATGATCAGACGTTGCATAACTTACAGCGAGATAGAGGGTGTTCTGCAGGATTGTCATTCCACCACGTATGGAGGTCATTATGGTGGGGAAAGGACAGCTGCTCGAGTGCTACAAGTAGGTTTCTTCTGGCCAACATTGTTCAAAGATGCGCATCACTTTGTACTAAAGTGCGATAGGTGTCAACGAGTGGGAAATATTTCCAAAAGGAATGAGATGCCCCTCAACACGATCCTGGAAGTGGAAATCTTTGATGTCTGGGGGATAGACTTCATGGGACCATTTGTCTCATCGTGCAACAACCAGTACATTCTGCTAGCGGTGGACTATGTGTCCAAGTGGGCAGAAGTCAAAGCTCTGCCTACAAACGATGCTAAAGTGGTGTTAAACTTTTTGCACAAAAATATATTCACACGCTTTGGAACACCACGAGCAATAATTAGCGATGAAGGGTCTCATTTCTGTAATCGGCAGTTCACAGCACTCATGGCCAAATACCGTGTATCCCATCGTGTCGCTACTGCCTATCATCCCCAAACAAATGGGCAAGCAGAAGTTTCCAATCGGGAGATCAAGAGGATCCTAGAAAAAGTGGTTAATCCGTCCAGGAAAGATTGGTCGCTGAAATTAGAAGAAACTGTGTGGGCATACAGGACAACATACAAGACTCCATTGGTAATGTCGCCATTTCAGTTGGTTTATGGAAAGGCTTGTCATCTACCGGCTGAGCTAGAACATAAGGCTTACTGGGCCATAAAGAAATTAAATTTTGATATGAAAGCTACAGGTGAAAAGCGAATGCTGCAGTTGAATGAGCTTGAGGAATTCCGTTCGCAGGCATTTGAGAACTCAAAAATGTACAAGGAAAAGGTAAAACGTTGGCATGATAGGAAGCTGGTACTTAAATCATTTGAACCAGGTCAATCGTTTCTTTTGTACAACTCTAGACTCAAACTTTTCCCATGAAAGCTCAAGTCAAGATGGTTGGGTCCATTCACCATAAAAAATGTTTTTCCACACGGCGCCGTCGAGATCTATGACAGGTTCCCAGATAATCCGTTTAAAGTGAACGGACAGCGATTGAAACATTACTTCGGTGGTACTGTTAACCGTGAGGAAGTCACTGCTATTCTTGCCCCAACATGATCAAGCAGCAGAATCGTCAAGCTAGCGACAATAAACAAGCGCTTCATGGGAGGCAACCCATAGGTTTTTTGTTTTTATTTTTAGTTTGATTTTATTTTGTATTATGTTAAGTTAATTTGCAGGTCATTGAAGGATTAAAGGAGCTTGCTTCGCAAAAGAAAAATTCTTCTTTCGAGGTAGACTGACTTCAGTTTGGAGCTCATGCAGCTTTTCCACCACTTGATTCACCATCTGAGGAGGGTGACGGTGCCGACAGTTAGGGGAGTTCTCTTTTATCCTTTATCTATACCTTCAATGAGGACATTGAATATTTCAAGTTTGGGGGTGATTTAGGATAATTGATTAATCGAGTCATAGTATTGCATAATTTAGGATAATTGATTGATCGAGTCATAGTATTGCATATAGTTTCATGTAGTTCATAATATACCATGCTAGTATAATTTCTTATAATTCATATTATACCATGTAAAAAAATAAATAAATTGCATAGCATATTTTCCTTGATCCCGTAGTGCTTGGTGGTTCCGTTTAGTATCCAATGATGAATCTGAGTGTGATAATGATGAATAGAGGGCTGATTTAAATGCTTATGAATTGACTTGCATGCTATAGAAACACATTTTTAACAGAGTCTCAGCAATTGCTCTTGAACTAGTTACGGAACATACTTGTTATTTTGTTAAGAATAATCACTTGTTTATATTTAGAATATTCTGTATTCCCTTAAAGGCATAAGAGCACTAAAATATAAGTTTGGGGGAAACCAAGGATTGCTTGCTAAAAGTGTAGTAGTTAAGAAAGTTAATAAGGTTAGGCGTCAAAGGCTAGTAGCCACTCATATGCATTTTATGAGTAGTCTAGGGGTGGAATGAGATGGAGCGAAACGCACTCATTCTTAAAAAAAAAAAAAAGAAAAAAAAAAGAAAAAAAAAGATATGAGTGTATATGGGCATAAGTGACTGCGATTGGGCTCATTAATACTCGAGCAATTAAGTTCTAGGGGACTTTGTGCCTAGTGACCTAAGACTTTCTCGGTCTGGGATCCATTAACCCAACGCTCGCTAAAAGAGTATTAGTGCATAAGTCTTTAGGGACCTCAACCATTGCACGGTCAAATAAGCATAACTAGCATAGTTTCGTATATATAGCAGTTGAATGATCTAAATAAAGCATGTTGAATCCTTGGCAAACTTGAATAAGTATGAAGGTGTCTCTGAGTTATTAAGTGTTTAACGTTCATTCTATTTATAAACTTGTGATTGTTTGGTCAAAGAATAAGCTATGTTTCTGAACTAGTGTAAGGAGTATATCTGGTGAGCTATGCACACACGCACGTTTCTGTACTTGTAAATGTTAATATGCGGGTATTTAGTCGATCTCTATTTAGAATTATCACATTCTCTGAGGCACTCTACTAAATTGCTTATTGCTTTGCCTATGGGATCCTTGCATCAGTTGCATTCATGCATTTAGAGGTAATCGAGTATGTTTTCGCTTGAGGACAAACATCGGTTTAAGTTTGGGGGTGTGATAAGTGGATTTTATATCCACTTATTATGCGCTAATTGGACCTAGAGTGGTGGTTTATCTTTAAGTATGTTGTGTCTTTTAATTCATTTATGTTGTTTCAGTCTTTTTTATGCAGAACTCGAAACTTTAGGTATCGTGGCGATAAAATGCTACAAATGGTGGATTTTTGCCTCAATTTGGATTTTTACCTTAATTCGGAATTTAATCACAAGGATTTTATTATCAAGTGGACTGGCTACGAGGAAAAAGAATTATCATAAAGAAATTCTGAGTGATATATTCTTAAAGCTGAAACCCCGGTTGGAATTGTTATATTTTTCGTTAAGCAAAAGGATCCCGGTTTCAGATCCTCAGTAGACCGCATCTTGCACCTGGATGAGCAATGAAGAAATAAATTGTCACAAAAATATAGAAATTGATATATTCTTACAACAGGAATCCCGGTTGGAATTGATGTATTTTCTGTTAAGCGAAAGGAGTCCGGTTCCAGGCCCTCAATAGACCGCAGCTTAGAGCGTAAGGATATATTTATATTAATAAATATTTTATTTATTTAGAAAATTATATTTATAAATATCTAATAATATTAGATATTTATTTTTATAATTTCTGGAATAAATTAATTATTTTTTAATTAAAAATTATAAGTTGTGCGGATTAAAAAAGCATTTATACGGAGCCCATCCATGTAAAACAAATTAGGCCCCGGTTTTGTTGAATGTTTTAGCACGTCATGTCTTAAAGGAAATTGTAATGATGGTTTTACAAAGAATTGAATAAGAAGAAAAAGAAGTTAGGCAGGCCAGCTAAACCACCGCCCGCCGGAGACCGCAGTTTAAACAATAAGGATTTATTTATATTATTAAATAATTTTATTAATTTAGAAAATTATATTTATAAATATCAAATAATATTATATATTTATTTTTTTAATTTCTGGATTAAAATAATTATTTATTAATTAAAGATTATAAGGTGTGCGGGTTAAAAAGCATTTCTACGGAGCCCATCCATATAAGACGAAATAAGCCCCGGTTGGTGAGAAATGTTTAGCAGGTCATGTTCTTTTACAATTCTTTTACAAGTTGTAAATGAATTAGTACGACCAGCCAAACTGTAAAACGCGTGCAAGCTTGTCGGCCACTCGCCTGCGAGGCTGCGAGGCATGATCCGCACGCGCCAGAAAAACTTCAGCAAAGCAGAGCCCGAGTGTTTTCACTCCCCTGTCCGAGACTGGTTTTCAGCATGGCAGCTAGTGTATTATTTATTTTATAAAAGTAAACAAGAGAGGCAGCCGCGTGAAAGTTGGCGGCGGGGTTGGAAAATGCTATTTTTCAGTCCTGTTTTGCTGCTTTCGGCCGAATTCTTTAGTGCTAAACGTGGGCTTATTTCTCCTATAAATAGGAAGTGATTTGCATAGAATGAGGATATCCCATAACTGAGTTTTCAGTTGCTCTCTCTCAATTTTTAACAACTTTCTCTTGTAATTTCAGTTTCATTTTATACACTTTAATTTTCTGCAAATTTAGTATAAGTTCTATTTTGGTTGAAGATTTTACGGGGATTACTTGGAGTGCTCTCTATTTCGTTGGAAGCTATTTCGGTTCTATTTTCTAAACTCTTATTTTACGGGGATTACTTGGATTACTCCTCTCTATTTCAGTGGAAGCTATTTCGGTTCTATTTTTAAAACTCTTGTAATTTATATTTAATTCATGCAATTTTATACCATGTTTTCATTTAATCCCATGATGACGATTCGTTCGATTATGAACTAATCGACGTCATGGGATTCTAATGGATTTATTTACGTAATTTAGTAATTCGATGCCTTAATAATTTGTATTATGATAAAAATTCCGATTGCCTAATATGGTTGCGCTTAATTTATTAGATGCATAGCTATCGTCTAAATTATTAATTCCTAATGAATGCGAAAGTGGATTTGGGAATTTAGAATTTGCCATGTTAGCATAGGTTCATAATTGTTATGTACATTTACGATAAGTGGTAGGATTTTGGATCACATCGCCCTATGTAGCCATAATAAAGGAATTTATTCGTAAACCAATTATGTTTTCAAATATTATAGACATATAGGGTCTAAGCATAAACGGTGTCCACACAACTTCTATCTTTTTAAGTGGATGTTCGTGTGGTTTGATATAAGTTAAGGCTGAAAGGAGCTTATATTAGTTTCGTGTTCCTTGCTAGCTTTCGTAATTATCAAATCACTTTGAATTAAGGCATCAATTCTAAATGAAATAAGTAATGAAATTAGAATCCCATGTTTTTCTCACATAATAAATCTCGTTTAATTAAATCAAGTAGTTGAATTATTTAGTATTATTATTTTGATAAATCAATTAGAATAATAAAACAAAACTTCCTTTTTATATTTATTCAAGCAGTTTATTGTTTAATCATACGTCGTTGCATAAGCACTATTTCTGAACAAACACCAAGTCTTCGTGGGATCGATCTTATTATATTACTTGTGACCACGTACGCCTGCGTAGTTAGTTTTCGAACCAACAGTTGCAAGAAGTGAAATTTCTAGGACGTGTAATTAGTAAGGAAGGGGTTAGAGTGAACCCTGCTAAGATTGAAGCCATTGTAAATTGGAGTAGACCAAGGACTCCTACTGAAGTGAGAAGTTTATTAGGATTGGCTGGTTATTACCGAAGATTTGTGCAAGATTTTTTCAAAGATTGCTACGCCATTGACAAAGTTGACCAAAAGGAATGAAATGTTTATTTGGAGTGATAAGAAGGAAGAAAGTTTTCAAGAATTAAAGGAGAGGCTAGTTACCGCACCAGTGCTGGCACTGCCTAATGATAAGGGAAATTTTGTTATCTATAGTGAAGCCTCGCATAAAGGATTAGACTGTGTTTTGATGCAACACGGAAATGTTATCGCGTATGCTTCGAGGCAGCTTAAGCCGTACGAGTGAAAGTACCCGACGCACGATTTAAAATAGGCTGCGATAGTATTTGCATTGAAGATTTAGAGGCATTATTTATATGGAGAGAAGTGTGGAATTTTCACTGACCATAAGAGTTTGAAGTATATCATTGCACGATAAGTTATGATCCTGGAAGTACGAAGATGTAACGAGACCCAAGGTTTAACTCGGGATTTTGGCGACAATTTCAAGAATGTCTAGGAACTTGTTGAAGACGAGTACAACTTACCATCTACAAACGGTCGAGCAAAGTGTAAGGACTATTCAGACTATAGAGGATATGCTTAGAGTTTGTGCACTGGATTTTGAAGGAAGTTGGGATGAACGTCTACCGTTGGTTGAGTTTTCTTATAACAATAGTTACCATGCAAGTATTGAGATGCCGCCGTATGAAGCTTTGTATGAAAAGAAGTGTAGGTCAGAAGTGTATTGGGGAAAAATTGGTGAGAGAAAGATTTTAGGATCAAAGCTACTTCAGTAGACGAAAGAGAAAGTTGAAGTTCTTCAGAAAAGGTTAGTTAATGCTCAGGACCACCAGAGAAATTATGCTGATTTGCAAAGAAAGGATGTGAATTTTGAGTTAGGGGATCAAGTATTGCTAAAAGTGTCACCGGGGAAAAGTATAACGCCCTAGAAAATTTCATATTTTTTTTAAATATTTATTTATTATTAAATGTGGATTATATGGCGAGTAAATTTTTTTTTTTAGGTTAAATATATGTGACATCATGTTTACATGATTATATAATGATGTATATGTGGAGTGTGAGTCTGTGTATTTTTTTTTATTTGTAATTTTTTGATGATTTAAATCTATTTAAATCATGTATTATTGATCTTCTGAAAATTTTATAAAATCATCGGAGTATTTAAAAATTCCGAAATCTTTTTTATTATCCTATTTATAATATTATTTAGTTTTTAAAATTGTTGGGTGAATTATTTTGGGTGTTTCAGTATTTTAAAATGATTTTAAGAGTTTTATTTCATTTAAAGTGTTAAAACTTGTAAAATTCATATTTAATTCATATTTGATCCTAATAATATTTTAAAAATATGGGGAGGTAGATAATTTCATTCTCTACGTTTTAAAAATAAAATTTAAATTTTTCTCAATTGGTACTTATTTATTTTCTATTTTACGAGATGAATTTTACTTGTTTTAAACAGAAAATTCTTTAAAATTCCTAACTACCCTTCCCATTTCAATCCCTAAATCACCAATTCCCTTTCCCAATTTCATTACCCTGCTCTACTAAATCTCTCTCGGTTTCTCTCGATATTTCTAGACTCTCCCTCTCTCGCTCAAGTCTCTCTAACCTCCTCTCTTTCTCTTTCGAAAAATCTCTCATCCTCTCACCCCTCTTCACTTCCCACAACAGTTATGTATATGTAGGTGTGTTCTGTGATGACCGTATGTGTATAAATGGTATATGTGAGTGTGTGCGAGCGCTGTGTGTTGCGGGTGTGGGTGGCCGGATTCTGGTGTTAGATGATGGGGGTTAATTCAGTAAGGTGTGTGTGCGTTTACTGTATACGTGTGTGTGTTAATCTGGTGTTCGTGTTTGATATTGCAGCTGGGCAGTCATGGGTATATGTTGGGTGAGTCTTGGCAGGCAATTGAATTGGAGGTATGAAGTGTGGAGGTGTGGTTGTATGGGGTGTTGGGTTTATGTAGTTGCGGTACCGAGAGTGTGATGGCGAGGGAAAAAGGAGGCTGCGGTTGGTTGACTCGATAATGCTTCTGAGTTACTACTGCTGTGCTGTGGTATGTGTCCTGTAGTTTAGTGATTTTGTAGTTTATGTTTTCTGTGGTTACACTTACTCCAGGGTAGTAATTGGTTTGTGGATTATAAATTCTATCGACTCAAACTATATGTATTTAATTTCGAATTTTATAATTTTTTTTCGGATTTAAATTATGGAGTTAATTTTTTTTATTTTAAGGGTGTTAACTTGGATGTTACTGTTATGGCTGGTTGTAATGTTCTTGTGATAATGATAATTTGTTTAAGTGATTTTGGGTATAAATTGTTGGCTGTATTCGATCGAAAGTGTGGTTACCAGTTTTTAAATTGATATTTGTTTTGATGATCAAATCGGTTCGTATATGAGTTGTAAAAGTTAATTTTTATGATATAATGATTATTATTAGTTAATTTTCGAAAGTATAATCTGAGTATGTGAAATTGTATGTTGGTTGGTTTGTTAAAAGGTCAATGTAAATTGATTTAATTTGAATTGATATGTAGACCTCTAACAGTCTCGAGTTATCCTACATTGGTGATTATAAGTTGTTAGCTATTAAAGTAAGGGTTCAGATGTGTAATCTTATGAGTTAAGTTATTTCTCAAATTTTAATTAAGCTTATCTTGTTTACATGCGCGAAGAATGAAATCACTCTTGTGCTTAAGTAGATTGTCGGTTAGGTGTTAAAGACTGTATGTCGGTCTCTGATAATTAATGTGGTAATTCGACTATAGTATGCATTTTTAAGTTAATATTTGTTTTTGTTTTGAGCTGACCGGATCCTTGTGTGATTGCCGGATTCAATTCCCGTTTTGTTTTATCAAATCCTGAAGTTATTGGTATATTACTTGAATGGTGAACTACTGGGTTGTATTTTAGGATTTAATCGTAAGTTTTGAGGGTTAAATTAGTAAAGTTTATGTTAATTTGAATTATGAATATTGTTTTCGTTATTTAGTTCGGAGAGCATAATTGTTAATTATAATTGTTGAGATTAGTTAAGAGTTCGATATATGTTCGGGTTAATGATGGTTATTTGTTGATTATTATTTGTCAATTAATGTTTGGTGTCTACATGATTTTACTTATTGGAAATGGTTTCAGTAATGTATACGGGTTAAATATCGTAAGTCGAGTTATAGTCTTTTAGTAGAGGGTTTGATATGATTACGTGAATAATGCATGTTAAGTGGCTAGTTGTATTATTTGAATATGGATCGAAATCAATGGTACTCTGCGATTAATTGAACTTAATCGATCTAGTAGATTAAAGTCAATTGATTAATTGTTTTAAGAACTAGTTCGGGCTGCTAAACCATGACTAGGGATTTCATTTAATATTATATGTTAATTGCTTACGTGATTAAATGGAATTGTAAAACGTCGCAAAGGATGGACGTTATAGGATTTAAATTATGGATTTGAATAATTGTATATCTGAAGGATAAATTGTTAGATTCCAATTTCTTATGTGTTTATGTGATCAAGTGTTGAATGGCATTTGTATTTATATAATTTCTTATGTGTTTATTTGCGAGGAGTTGAAATGAGAACACGAGTCTTAAATGTCAATATTTAAGCACTTGTGTAACTCTCTTCAACTAGTTCCTCGGACTTACGAATATCCATGATTTGCTATCACGAGTATAATTAATATACTTGAGTGGTGTGATCATCGATATAGCGTAAGTAATAGTTAGTGCTAGGGGTTGTTCCCTAGGGCTTACGAACATCAATGATTGATTGTCACGTGTATCATTAAAATGCGTGAGAAATACGATCATTGGTGTAGCGTAAGTAGTAGTGTAATGTAAATTATTATGTGCTATGTGCCGCATGTCAGGGCGGGTACTTTTCATTAATTGTTTACTTTTATGTCGCTGCAAGTTGAGGCAGCTTTATTTTTGCAAAAACAGGGTTGAATTGTATTTGAGGGGCTGTGCCCATAGTCCGATAAACGAATACTTCATGCCGAAATTTTCTAAAAATTCCCCTGCAAATCTATTTAAAATCTATTTAAGTTATTTGACTTGGTTATGCTAAGACTATTTTATGAATGTAAATGATTATGTACTATATGTGTTAAATGGTAAAACGATGTAGGATGCGGTTGGGTAGAATAAAGATAGGCGATTACAATTATACGCATAGTGAAGTATTACTTTACCTGTATATAGGTACCAGTGAGACGCCGGGTAAGAACCAGTACGAGTATAAAAGGGAAATTTGAGAGGAAAGACAAGTATCAGAATTGACGAGTATGATCTAGTAAAGACCAACGTATAAATAATAGAGACCAATGTGTAAAGAAGTGAAGATGGGTGTAAAGTGATAAGGAGTTAATGTAATGGAAATGGAAACTCGGTGTATTGAGGCAAGTATACTATCCTTCACTTATCGTTCAATTGATGTGAAATATCTTGTATTGCTCATATGTTCTCCCAGATTCCTTCTTGCAAGTATATGTACCCTTCATTTTCGGTTTGAATGATGTGAACATGTTCTACTAATTGTAAGGTTTTCTTCATAGTTATATGGCTAAGGTCTGCACTTCTTTCATTGTTTCTATTGACTCGAACCTTGTATTGAAGTCCAGATTCTCTTAACTGCTTATGAATTGTTGTTTAAATTCTTATACCTTACTATCATTTCTTTTTAATTATTACTGAACCCTTCATATCTTATTGTTTATTTCTTATCAATTATTGTTAAAGCACCTAAACCTTGTTTATCCCTATGAATCACTATTTAAACTTATGTACCCTAATAATTTCCCTGTTTTCTGTTGAACCATAATCTTTGACTTATAATTTATGCCTTGCTTTATCTTAGTCTTTCTCTTATGCTTATTCTTTTAGACCCCACCAGTGAAACCAAATTTCATAACCCTTGAATTAAATTCTAGAACCCTAACCCTTGTTTTGCTCTTGATTAACTAATGGCTCTTCATTTGTTTATGATCAATGCAGTAATCCCAGTCTCGCAATTTAACTCCAGATTTCCTTTATTCCATGAATTTTCTTATAAATTGCTGTTCAATTTCTAGAATCTTAATAATTGCTTTGCTCCTTAAGTGACAAATGTTTCTTTGTTGATTTATGATTCAATCTTGCTGAACCATATCATGTTTAGTTCGACCTTATTGTTTTGCGGTTTATGATTCCGTATATTTATTGCTTCCCTGACCTTCAATCTTTTATAATCGCAAATGAAGATGGATTTATTATTTAAAAATGTTTTAAAATTCCTTATATTGGGCTGATCTGTTATCAGTGAGTTTAAGGACTAAAAAGCGAAATGTTTTAAATTATTAATAAACTTGTTTATAAATTGGATAAGCGTAAGAGGCTAGGGTGGTCCTAGTCCAGCACTTTTGTTTAGCGTAAGAGGCTAGGGTGGTCCTAGTCCAGCATTAAAGGCCAATGTGTTGCCTAATTGGGAACCCAATTTCAAAGGAAGGGGGCTTTACGTGGCTGATCACCCGTATTGTCCATAAACAGGAGATTAATAAATTAACTTAAATGTTTTATAAAGTTTTATGAAAAGTATGTTTCAGAGATGAAAGGGTCATAAAGAAAGAAATGTTTTGGTAAGATATATAGGTTTGAAGGAATATGGTCTTTAATTGTTTTTCTATCGTGATAAAATTTCGAACCTAGTAAAACACTGAGATTAAGGATGGATAGAAGTTCCCAGTTATTCCCTTCGCAAGTAACAATGTACGTGAAAGTGGAGTAAGAATGGCCAGGGGATTTCTTGATATTCTTTTTCTCAAGTTTTATCTGAGACAGTTATGTTTTGTAGAAATGGAAAGTTCTAATCATAGAATGGAAATTAAATTACTTCCTTGAGTTAAATTTATCATTGAGATTGTTCATAAATGAAATTTCGAGATATTATTGTCTTACTATTTTGATCACTTGCTGAGCGTTCTTTGGCTCACTCTTGCTTCATTTTCCCTAACCTTTAAGTTAGGAATAAGGGTGGATGTCTACATCTTACGAGTCATATGAGAGCAATGAGACAGCCTGTGCAGGATAGCTCTCGAAGCTAGAGCGGGTAAGCGCGGATTGGAGTTAAGCTACAGATTAGACGGTATAGTAATTGTCTTCCGAGTAGTAAAAGAAATTGTAATAATTTGTATAGTTTAGATTCTTGTTTCATACCATAACCTGGAATTCGATCCCCGGTGAGGAATCGTTGGTATATTAAGATTTATTTGTTGTATTTGTTAAATGATAAATAGGTTTGGGTTGAAATACAGGTGGATGGTCCAATTTATGGATACATCATGTCAAAATTTTTCTAAAGTTCCATTGTAATAAATTCCAATAATTGAGTGTTTCATTATAAAAACGTATGTTTTCAGTATTGGGTAGTCGGGACGTTACAGGTTGGTATCAGAGCAACAGGTTATGGTCACTGAAACAAGTTAGGATAATTAGGTGTACGTATTTAGGTTAAATGTTAGATTGAACGATTTAGGATAAGGTACGCTTTAGGTTATTAAGGCGACAGTTGCTACGTTAGTTAGTATTTCGACATATTGCGCGAGCCGGAGTTTGATTCATTCGAAGGTACGACTTTGGACGAGGTAGTTGATTCGGCACCTCCTACGTTAAATAGACGATCGGAGTTACCAGCCTGGAGGATGCTACGTGTAGACCCTCGTGTATGTTTTAGAATTTCTTTTGCGACTCTAGTTACCCCGTGAACGATATAGAAAGTGCGAAAGGACGGTAAACAAGATGTGAAATGCGATTACTGGCATGAGTTGAAGGAATGTCGTGGGTATTCATTTCTAGCCATTGACTTCATTTAATTTATCGACTAAGGAGATTTAACATTTGTTTCTGTTCCTTCTCATTTTGTCAGTACCCTATCACCTTTAATAATCAATTATACTTCAATCGATAATGAATTTCGTATGTCAAATTCGATTATACACATTTCTATTCTTTCAGAATACCTCTATTTTCTAGGTGATCACTTGATTCAACATGGTGAATATAAATTATTGAGACCCTTGAATTCTTTTTATTTTTCTTTGAATAATTGTTATTCTTTATTCAACATTTTACCTATAAACTCTCGAAACTTTTTGAACTCTTTTTATTTCTCCCTAAATACTAAATCTTCTTTATTCAAACTGGGATGAACAACCCTACGTATATGGGGGATTCAGGGACTTCTTATCTATGTGATAGAAGTCTGGTGGGACGCCACTGATTGTGTTTGTCATGAAAGTACTGAAGGCTGGCCACCTTTTTGTACTATGACGGTTGACCTAAGTGACAAATGCAACCTGAAATTAGTTCAATGATCATATTGATCTCTTAGTTAAATTCTTTTATAAAATTCTTATCAAACAAAACTCATCTTATATTCATATATGTTATCATCTGTCTATTTCATTGATTCCTTTTGCTATGAACCCTTATGGTTTCTAAAGATTACCAGTGATGGAAAGCAATAATAGATCGGGAAAGGTCTAAAATGCCAGCGAAGGTCGAAAACTTTGAAGGATTGGCTAGGAATTATTGAAGGTTGTCAAAGGTATTAACAAGATAGCTACAGCAGTGGACAAGACCATAAGTTAAGAAACGAATGGATAAAGGTGAAGAGAACTTTTAGGAGTCAAAGAAGGGACCAAAAATTGCTCAAGTGTCAGTGCAACCGGATGAACCAGGAAAGATTAAATGGGCATATAATGCTCAAGGAAATGTTCGAAGAATTTGGGAAGTTATAGATAGAAGATCCAAAGGTCTAGATTGTTACAAATGAATTATTAGAGGAAATTGGGAAGTACCAAGATGAGTGGATGAAGCAGAATGTGAAGGAGTGACAGTAGAAGAAGGGAATTGTTAAAGGAGATGAGTGGTGCCTCAGTAAAACAATGGGATTAAGGATAGATAGAAGTTTCCTAATTATTCCCTCCTCGAGTAACATTGTACGTTGAAAGGGGAGTAAGAATGATTAGGGGATTTCTTGATATTCTTTTTCTCAAAGTTTTATCTGAGGCAACTTGAATTATGAGTAGGAGCGTGGAAGTGGTATCAATTGTTTTAGTTACATGGATTTCATTTTAAAGATTTATTTATTACCCGTTTACTTAAAGTCAAGGCAGATTTCTTCGCTTATATGTTTGCTGTAAGTTAACGCAGGTTTTGTTATAGTGTTGTATGTGAATGAATTGTTTTTAGATGATTGGGTTAGTACTTGAGGCGTTGTGTACAGGGCATAGTCCATTATACGAATAGGTCATGTCCGATTTTTCGGTAGAAAAGGGTCATCACGTGCGAGAGATAAGTATCTAGAAGTAACGAGACATGCAAATCAAAGTTTAAGTTATGTTGGAATCTGCGGGCTTACAGATGAGCCTAGCGAGATATGAAATGATATAAATGAATTCTTCAATGAAAGAAGTGACTTGGAAATTGAAAGAGAAATGTTTGAGGATACCGTCATATGTTTTCTTGTGATTGATTCTGAGGACAGAATCCTATTAAGGGGGGAAGGATATAACGCCCTAGAAAATTTCATATTTTTTTTAAATATTTATTTATTATTAAATGTGGATTATATGGCGAGTAAATTTTTTTTTTTAGGTTAAATATATGTGACATCATGTTTACATGATTATATAATGATGTATATGTGGAGTGTGAGTCTGTGTATTTTTTTTATTTGTAATTTTTTGATGATTTAAATCTATTTAAATCATGTATTATTGATCTTCTGAAAATTTTATAAAATCATCGGAGTATTTAAAAATTCCGAAATCTTTTTTATTATCCTATTTATAATATTATTTAGTTTTTAAAATTGTTGGGTGAATTATTTTGGGTGTTTCAGTATTTTAAAATGATTTTAAGAGTTTTATTTCATTTAAAGTGTTAAAACTTGTAAAATTCATATTTAATTCATATTTGATCCTAATAATATTTTAAAAATATGGGGAGGTAGATAATTTCATTCTCTACGTTTTAAAAATAAAATTTAAATTTTTCTCAATTGGTACTTATTTATTTTCTATTTTACGAGATGAATTTTACTTGTTTTAAACAGAAAATTCTTTAAAATTCCTAACTACCCTTCCCATTTCAATCCCTAAATCACCAATTCCCTTTCCCAATTTCATTACCCTGCTCTACTAAATCTCTCTCGGTTTCTCTCGATATTTCTAGACTCTCCCTCTCTCGCTCAAGTCTCTCTAACCTCCTCTCTTTCTCTTTCGAAAAATCTCTCATCCTCTCACCCCTCTTCACTTCCCACAACAGTTATGTATATGTAGGTGTGTTCTGTGATGACCGTATGTGTATAAATGGTATATGTGAGTGTGTGCGAGCGCTGTGTGTTGCGGGTGTGGGTGGCCGGATTCTGGTGTTAGATGATGGGGGTTAATTCAGTAAGGTGTGTGTGCGTTTACTGTATACGTGTGTGTGTTAATCTGGTGTTCGTGTTTGATATTGCAGCTGGGCAGTCATGGGTATATGTTGGGTGAGTCTTGGCAGGCAATTGAATTGGAGGTATGAAGTGTGGAGGTGTGGTTGTATGGGGTGTTGGGTTTATGTAGTTGCGGTACCGAGAGTGTGATGGCGAGGGAAAAAGGAGGCTGCGGTTGGTTGACTCGATAATGCTTCTGAGTTACTACTGCTGTGCTGTGGTATGTGTCCTGTAGTTTAGTGATTTTGTAGTTTATGTTTTCTGTGGTTACACTTACTCCAGGGTAGTAATTGGTTTGTGGATTATAAATTCTATCGACTCAAACTATATGTATTTAATTTCGAATTTTATAATTTTTTTTCGGATTTAAATTATGGAGTTAATTTTTTTTATTTTAAGGGTGTTAACTTGGATGTTACTGTTATGGCTGGTTGTAATGTTCTTGTGATAATGATAATTTGTTTAAGTGATTTTGGGTATAAATTGTTGGCTGTATTCGATCGAAAGTGTGGTTACCAGTTTTTAAATTGATATTTGTTTTGATGATCAAATCGGTTCGTATATGAGTTGTAAAAGTTAATTTTTATGATATAATGATTATTATTAGTTAATTTTCGAAAGTATAATCTGAGTATGTGAAATTGTATGTTGGTTGGTTTGTTAAAAGGTCAATGTAAATTGATTTAATTTGAATTGATATGTAGACCTCTAACAGTCTCGAGTTATCCTACATTGGTGATTATAAGTTGTTAGCTATTAAAGTAAGGGTTCAGATGTGTAATCTTATGAGTTAAGTTATTTCTCAAATTTTAATTAAGCTTATCTTGTTTACATGCGCGAAGAATGAAATCACTCTTGTGCTTAAGTAGATTGTCGGTTAGGTGTTAAAGACTGTATGTCGGTCTCTGATAATTAATGTGGTAATTCGACTATAGTATGCATTTTTAAGTTAATATTTGTTTTTGTTTTGAGCTGACCGGATCCTTGTGTGATTGCCGGATTCAATTCCCGTTTTGTTTTATCAAATCCTGAAGTTATTGGTATATTACTTGAATGGTGAACTACTGGGTTGTATTTTAGGATTTAATCGTAAGTTTTGAGGGTTAAATTAGTAAAGTTTATGTTAATTTGAATTATGAATATTGTTTTCGTTATTTAGTTCGGAGAGCATAATTGTTAATTATAATTGTTGAGATTAGTTAAGAGTTCGATATATGTTCGGGTTAATGATGGTTATTTGTTGATTATTATTTGTCAATTAATGTTTGGTGTCTACATGATTTTACTTATTGGAAATGGTTTCAGTAATGTATACGGGTTAAATATCGTAAGTCGAGTTATAGTCTTTTAGTAGAGGGTTTGATATGATTACGTGAATAATGCATGTTAAGTGGCTAGTTGTATTATTTGAATATGGATCGAAATCAATGGTACTCTGCGATTAATTGAACTTAATCGATCTAGTAGATTAAAGTCAATTGATTAATTGTTTTAAGAACTAGTTCGGGCTGCTAAACCATGACTAGGGATTTCATTTAATATTATATGTTAATTGCTTACGTGATTAAATGGAATTGTAAAACGTCGCAAAGGATGGACGTTATAGGATTTAAATTATGGATTTGAATAATTGTATATCTGAAGGATAAATTGTTAGATTCCAATTTCTTATGTGTTTATGTGATCAAGTGTTGAATGGCATTTGTATTTATATAATTTCTTATGTGTTTATTTGCGAGGAGTTGAAATGAGAACACGAGTCTTAAATGTCAATATTTAAGCACTTGTGTAACTCTCTTCAACTAGTTCCTCGGACTTACGAATATCCATGATTTGCTATCACGAGTATAATTAATATACTTGAGTGGTGTGATCATCGATATAGCGTAAGTAATAGTTAGTGCTAGGGGTTGTTCCCTAGGGCTTACGAACATCAATGATTGATTGTCACGTGTATCATTAAAATGCGTGAGAAATACGATCATTGGTGTAGCGTAAGTAGTAGTGTAATGTAAATTATTATGTGCTATGTGCCGCATGTCAGGGCGGGTACTTTTCATTAATTGTTTACTTTTATGTCGCTGCAAGTTGAGGCAGCTTTATTTTTGCAAAAACAGGGTTGAATTGTATTTGAGGGGCTGTGCCCATAGTCCGATAAACGAATACTTCATGCCGAAATTTTCTAAAAATTCCCCTGCAAATCTATTTAAAATCTATTTAAGTTATTTGACTTGGTTATGCTAAGACTATTTTATGAATGTAAATGATTATGTACTATATGTGTTAAATGGTAAAACGATGTAGGATGCGGTTGGGTAGAATAAAGATAGGCGATTACAATTATACGCATAGTGAAGTATTACTTTACCTGTATATAGGTACCAGTGAGACGCCGGGTAAGAACCAGTACGAGTATAAAAGGGAAATTTGAGAGGAAAGACAAGTATCAGAATTGACGAGTATGATCTAGTAAAGACCAACGTATAAATAATAGAGACCAATGTGTAAAGAAGTGAAGATGGGTGTAAAGTGATAAGGAGTTAATGTAATGGAAATGGAAACTCGGTGTATTGAGGCAAGTATACTATCCTTCACTTATCGTTCAATTGATGTGAAATATCTTGTATTGCTCATATGTTCTCCCAGATTCCTTCTTGCAAGTATATGTACCCTTCATTTTCGGTTTGAATGATGTGAACATGTTCTACTAATTGTAAGGTTTTCTTCATAGTTATATGGCTAAGGTCTGCACTTCTTTCATTGTTTCTATTGACTCGAACCTTGTATTGAAGTCCAGATTCTCTTAACTGCTTATGAATTGTTGTTTAAATTCTTATACCTTACTATCATTTCTTTTTAATTATTACTGAACCCTTCATATCTTATTGTTTATTTCTTATCAATTATTGTTAAAGCACCTAAACCTTGTTTATCCCTATGAATCACTATTTAAACTTATGTACCCTAATAATTTCCCTGTTTTCTGTTGAACCATAATCTTTGACTTATAATTTATGCCTTGCTTTATCTTAGTCTTTCTCTTATGCTTATTCTTTTAGACCCCACCAGTGAAACCAAATTTCATAACCCTTGAATTAAATTCTAGAACCCTAACCCTTGTTTTGCTCTTGATTAACTAATGGCTCTTCATTTGTTTATGATCAATGCAGTAATCCCAGTCTCGCAATTTAACTCCAGATTTCCTTTATTCCATGAATTTTCTTATAAATTGCTGTTCAATTTCTAGAATCTTAATAATTGCTTTGCTCCTTAAGTGACAAATGTTTCTTTGTTGATTTATGATTCAATCTTGCTGAACCATATCATGTTTAGTTCGACCTTATTGTTTTGCGGTTTATGATTCCGTATATTTATTGCTTCCCTGACCTTCAATCTTTTATAATCGCAAATGAAGATGGATTTATTATTTAAAAATGTTTTAAAATTCCTTATATTGGGCTGATCTGTTATCAGTGAGTTTAAGGACTAAAAAGCGAAATGTTTTAAATTATTAATAAACTTGTTTATAAATTGGATAAGCGTAAGAGGCTAGGGTGGTCCTAGTCCAGCACTTTTGTTTAGCGTAAGAGGCTAGGGTGGTCCTAGTCCAGCATTAAAGGCCAATGTGTTGCCTAATTGGGAACCCAATTTCAAAGGAAGGGGGCTTTACGTGGCTGATCACCCGTATTGTCCATAAACAGGAGATTAATAAATTAACTTAAATGTTTTATAAAGTTTTATGAAAAGTATGTTTCAGAGATGAAAGGGTCATAAAGAAAGAAATGTTTTGGTAAGATATATAGGTTTGAAGGAATATGGTCTTTAATTGTTTTTCTATCGTGATAAAATTTCGAACCTAGTAAAACACTGAGATTAAGGATGGATAGAAGTTCCCAGTTATTCCCTTCGCAAGTAACAATGTACGTGAAAGTGGAGTAAGAATGGCCAGGGGATTTCTTGATATTCTTTTTCTCAAGTTTTATCTGAGACAGTTATGTTTTGTAGAAATGGAAAGTTCTAATCATAGAATGGAAATTAAATTACTTCCTTGAGTTAAATTTATCATTGAGATTGTTCATAAATGAAATTTCGAGATATTATTGTCTTACTATTTTGATCACTTGCTGAGCGTTCTTTGGCTCACTCTTGCTTCATTTTCCCTAACCTTTAAGTTAGGAATAAGGGTGGATGTCTACATCTTACGAGTCATATGAGAGCAATGAGACAGCCTGTGCAGGATAGCTCTCGAAGCTAGAGCGGGTAAGCGCGGATTGGAGTTAAGCTACAGATTAGACGGTATAGTAATTGTCTTCCGAGTAGTAAAAGAAATTGTAATAATTTGTATAGTTTAGATTCTTGTTTCATACCATAACCTGGAATTCGATCCCCGGTGAGGAATCGTTGGTATATTAAGATTTATTTGTTGTATTTGTTAAATGATAAATAGGTTTGGGTTGAAATACAGGTGGATGGTCCAATTTATGGATACATCATGTCAAAATTTTTCTAAAGTTCCATTGTAATAAATTCCAATAATTGAGTGTTTCATTATAAAAACGTATGTTTTCAGTATTGGGTAGTCGGGACGTTACAAAAAGAGTTACAAGATTGGGTAAATAAGGAAAGTTAAGTCCAAGATAGGTAGAATCTTTTGAGTTTTGAAGAAAGTTGGGAGGGTCACTTACGAATTGGCGTTGCCACCGTACATGCACCATATTCATAATGTGTTCCATGTATCGATGCTTAAAAGGTACAATCCAGATGCGAGTCATGTAATCGAGTATGAGCCTATTGAGATTCATCCGGATTTGTCTTATGAAGAACAACCAGTAGAGATTCAGGATAGAAGTGATAGAAAGCTTAGAAATAAAGTTGTTAGATTAGTTAAGGTTTTGTAGAGGAATCCTAGAGTCGACTTGGGAAATTGAAAGCGAAATGCTTGCCAAGTATCCTCATCTGTTTACTTAGGTGAGATTCTGGGGACAGAATCCATTTTAAGGGGGGAAGGCTATAACGACCTAGAAATTTTCGCGATATTAAATGTTTATTTAATTGTTAAATGTGGTAATTTTGTGGAATATGTGATTAGAATATTTGATGAAGTTAAGATATGTGTGAAAACATGATTTTGTGATTTTATGGTAATTGGTATATGTCGTATATGCTCGTAGAATTTTATTTGTAATTATGGAGCATTAAAAGTATTTTTAAAATGTATATTTAATCTTTTAAAAATTCATATAAAATCATCGGAGTTGATTGAAATCATGAAATCTTTTACATTATCATCTTTATGATATTATTGAATTATAAAAATTTGTGTGGATATTTAATTGTGAGCTTTAGCATTTTAAAATGATTTAAAAAGCATTATTTCTATTAAAAAGCTTTTACTTCGAAAATTCATATAAAATTCATTTTTAATCCAAATATTATTTTAAAAATATGGGGATGCTTCTAAATTCATGAAATTTATTTTAAAATTGTTGTGAAATATTTTCTCCCCATTCCTTATTTTATTTCGATTTAACAGTAATTTAAAGAGTTAATTTTTCAGAAAGTAGATGACAATTGGGTATTTACTGTTTTGCCCATGGAAGTGTTGCTTATAGGCGACATCCTCTCCCTCTTTCATTTCAATCTCTTGACTGTATCTCTCTGTTCTCTCCGTTCTCTCTCTTCTCTCTCTCCACTTCGGTAACTTCTCTCTTCCGTTTCCAGTTGATTTCCTGCCGGTTTGATGATCCGAGACCGGATTATTGATCGGTTTCCTCCCCTCTATTCATAACTGTCGATGCATGTTGTTTTCGAGATAGTATTTTGCAAACCCACTTCGGGATTTTTGCCTTAGCTCGACTGTTTACTTTGATTTTCGCCTTAATATCAGTACCCATGGTTTCTAGTCTCTGTTTTGGTGCTTAAAAATCATGTTGGTGTTTTATTCGAATTCGTTTGTATATATATATATATATATATATATATATATATATATATATATGTGACCGTGTGTATATATGCGAGTATATGTGTGTACTTCTTGTGAGTCACTCGAGATTGATGATCCTATGATGATTCTTGCTGTTTAAACTATCTGAATTGAAGGTAATCGGTGGAGTTTGTGGCTGGAAACCCCGAATTTAAGGGAGCCCCCGAACTTTACCACCACCGGTGATGAACTCCGGTGAACCGGTGGTGGTCGATGATGAATTTGAGGCCTATAAATCTGTACAATTTCTGTTTAACTAGATTTAATACTTGCATGCATGACTTACGAAGTATTATATCAATTTTCTTAATAATTTTATTCGAGTTTTCGTGATTGATTCGAATGAAGTGATTCGTTAAATTATTAAATTATTTATTTATTCGAATATATGATTTAATTCGAGTTAATTGCTGGAGATGCTATTCGAAATATACAAGCTACATAAAATATTTTTCGGGTCATTATGTGATTAATTCGAATATTTATTTACATTTGTAATATTCATATTATTAGGAGTTATGTGATGTTAATGAATTATAATGATTGTTGATGATAAATGGTAAGTAATATGATCTTGAATTATGAGATATTAGAAATCCATTGGGCTTGTAGGTGGATTTAAATCCATCGTAGGTACTTGATTATGTTTTGGAGCCGGATATTTTCCGAGGAATAGTTTATGTTATAAATGAAACTCTGCCCGATTTTTGTAAAATTTTAAATAATAAAGTATATGTTAAGTAGCTTGAATGTTTATAATCTATGCGTATCTGTTAAGTGCTAAGTGGCTTATATGAATTGCATGACTTATGTGCTATGTGTTTTGTGCTGAATGATAAGTGAACTGCGAGTCGATATAATAAGATGTCAGGTACGTATGTTATATGTTAAGTATCGATGCGATATAGGAATCGTTTGGGTAGATTAAGATGAGACGATTAGGTGGTTTAGTACTCTAAAGTAGTGATTATGGTTTATGTAGATACGAAGGACGTAGGCCCTAGCAATAAAGGGAAAGCGAAGGTTGAGTACAAGTAGGTTGAACCGAGCTGTTGCATTCTACCAGAGGCAAGTAACTCTATCTTTACTTACAATTATTTTCATAAATTGATATACCATGTTGATTCAAGCATGCCTATCTTATACCATGTTGTTCATAAATCTTGCTTAGCCCATTATATTCGTCTAACCAGAAAACTATTATCAACTGTTTTATAACCAAGAAGTTCGAAAGTAGCCTGATTCTTTTTAATTGCTTTTTGACCATATATGCCATACTGCTTTCGAGAGTCAACCTAAATTGGCTGACTGATATGTCAAATTATACCTAACCGCAAGCGCACGGTGTCTATTGCTAGTACAGATGGCAAGCGGGTCGAATTCACAAGGAGACAGGTTCTACTAATTCCTTTTCAGTTATCGCTAATTGTTTCAGGGACAAACGATTATTGAAGAATATTAATTAACTAATTAAACAAGATTAACACTAATTAAACAGATGATAAACAAATTATTTAAAACCTAGGGCAATCAGGTCCACCATGCTTACACAATTGGCTCTTAAGCTAAAGCAATCAATGTGATCCTATAACTAGAGTATGTTAATCTCTTTCAAGCATTAACACTCTCGAAACATTCAACACAATTAACTACTTTTAGTAATTCAATCAATCAGGTAATTAGAGTCAAGTTAATCTCTTCCAAGAATTAACGCTCTCAGAAATCCAATGATGCTTCCGCACTCAAATTCAATTCTGCTAATCGTATGTGTGCCTCTAGTAAGTAAATCTCTCGATCCATACCCCTATTTGCATATAATTAATCCATGATATTGGCCAATTACACAAATTAATGATTAAAACATATCAATCAGAATTAACCATAACCAATCAAATCACTATGAAAATCATGGCAATATTAGTGCAAACATGGCTTCCCTTTAAGCCCTAGAAATAACTACTCGCTAATAATTAAACAAGTAAAACAACTAGTAAAACAAGAAAACATAATTAAACTAATAAGAACAAAGAAAAGATTAAGAGAACAAAACCTTCAAACTTCAATGTTGTCACCCAAAAGAAGAGTCATGGTGTTTCTCTACATGTCCAACTAATAATAATATTAATCTACTCTAAACTATATTATCTGATCTAATATTACATCCTTTTCTCCTTCTTCTCTCTAAAATAATCATACCCTAGATGTGTTTATATAGGCTATAAAAGTCTTGCCCAATAAAAGTATTTTAATACTCTAAATAAATTACAAGTAGGATTCCATAACTGAATAGGATTCCTTAATTAAAATTCGTGACTATATTTACTCCTCTGTTTCTGGGCTGTTCCAACTCGATTTTGCTTATTGGACCACCTCTAAATTAAAGAAAATTCCACAAGCTTCGCGTGGACAGTAAGATCGTCAAATTCTAACTTCTGGAACTCAAGATATGGCCAAAACAGTGTAGCACAGCCCGTGTAGCCCAATAATACGAATTTTCTCCTATTTTATCTCCAAAATAGCTCTTTTTGCTCCAAATCCTTCCAAGTCATGAATTCTTTATTTCCTACAATAAAACAATCAAATCTATTAAAAAAAATCCAAATCAATGCAAAACACAATAAATATGAGAATAAAATCATCTAGAATATATATAAAAATATACTATATCAAACATCCCCACACTAAGCATTTGCACGTCCTCGGGCAAATAAGTGAAATAAAAAATAAGTCTTAACAAACATCACTTTCGTAGATGACACGATTGCATTGAGCATATGCAATAAGCCGTTAAACCCCTAGGCAGCCCTAGTAGGACGAGTGTTGTCTCGTGAGGGTTTATAGTGAATGTACCCACAAAATTCATCTAACCATGCAAAAGATCAATGCTAACACAACACCACACACACAAGTCCTCTCATGCCACATCAACTTAAGAATCAAAGCAAACATACGATGTCTTGGTGTCGAAAGTGCAAGTATTCACGTAGTCTACTCAACCAACATGCAGAAGGTCATAAAAATTCATGTCAAGTGTAAAAATCGTTGGTAATCATGCTAAGCCCACAAGAAATACATCTTTAAGTCTAAACTCGGGATCTCCTATGCCAAAACAAGTAATAACTCACCTTTCACTCAAAAACGAATATTCACTCAAGAACAAGGTTAAGTGTATCACTCAATTCCAACAAAATCATAAACACAACTTGACACTCGCAATCAATCTCACTCTCAACACAACATACATCACTGATGACAATCAAAAGGTCTTTATTCGGGTTGTAGCGTGGGCTAGGGACAAGGTATGTCAAGTAAAGCTAAAACAGGTTAAATGTCAAAAGCTAGTACCCAACAATAATCATTATTCAATTCCCTTTATATTAAAACAAATACTTCCCCACACTTGGATTTTTCAATAACCCTTACATAATAACTTGACTAATCGAATGAAGAAGGATCATACAAACATAAGAATGCTCTCATATTTATTTAATTTTTTTCTTTTTTTTTTCTTTTTTTTTTCTGAGAGCCAAGGAATAAGCACAATGATCCATAGATATTTTTATGAATTTCGACTAACAAGCATCAACCAAAATCAATATTCCCCAATGGTATGATCATCAATAACCCCCCTTTTATGAACACCTTATTACTCCCTTAAACACAATACTAGCCTTTGACAATTTAGGTTCAAATTTAATGTAAGGCCAATAGAATAAAAAGGATAATGGCAAGTAATGTAGTGTGTCACCGAAAGAATAGGATTAGGCTCAAAGGGTTAACTAATTGATCATGTTTAAAAGGTGTGGAAATATGGGAAATACGAGGTTAAACCTATTGCCTTTATCATCTTATCATCAAGTAATGTCATGCATTTCAAGAAAGATCTCAAGTAAGTGCTAGCAATGTAAACAACATGTGGACACTCAAGCAAACGAAAAAATCATGCAAAAGATATGCATATAGGCTCAAAACTCACTTGGTGTGACAAAACATAATCAATCCCAAGTAACAAGACTCTCTAACGCACCTACTTGTACTCAAAGCATGAAAACCAAGTCATCTTGCACATATTCATGTCATTCTAATCACTAACAACATCCAATTAAGTCTACCAGCTTCAACTTGCTAGTGTAAGTGTGTGCACAAGAACAAAGCACGTCACTTCTCATACAAAAGCGTCCATAAACACAAGAATTCTACGCATGCATGGGTGTATCAAGCAAAATACAACAACTAATCAAATTGCATGGCTAGAATTATTTTTGGTATTTTTAATTTTTTAATTTTTTAATTTTTTTTAATAAAATATAAATTTTTTTTGGATTTTTTTTATCATTGAGAACTCATCCCCACACTTAAGTGGTTCATTGTCCTCAATGAACAATTATATAAAAGAAAAGAAAAAAAAGAAAAAAAATATATACAAAAACAATTCCTAAATAAAATACAAAAATATTAAAGAAAATAATAATAATAATAATAATAATAGGTTTAGAATTTTGGAAGAAAAGATGGGAGGTTTTGGAATTGAAATAGGAAAAGAATTAAGGGTAAGAGATGATTAAATAGGAGTATAAATAGAATGGGGTGGAAAGATTTTTTTTTTTTTTTTTTTTATATAACAGACAACACACTCGCACAACACTGACAAAATCTGACAACAGCAGGCAGACGAGCAGCTTGCGCGCGTGGGACGCAAACTGCGCCCAATGCAAACACGCTAGCGCAAGTTGCGTGACGCAGGTGCAACCTGCGTTACAGACCCTCAATATGCACAGAAACGCAGGAGCAACCTGCGTTACACAACAAAAATTCGATTTTTTTTTTTTTTTTTGCAAAAACACTCAGAATTTTCGTTTTTTTTAATAGAATAAGATGAAGGAATAATGTACACAACAAGGCTTGGAATGAACAAATAACAAACAAATTCTACTATATATGAAAGAGAAGAAAAGAAGTACTCCCCTATGTAAAAGCATGAAGTGCACTGATCCTCCAATGAAATCTTGGGTTGCCTCCCAAGCAGCGCTTATTTAAAGTCATTAGCTTGACCTCCTCAAAAATACTCCGATAAAGGCGTAATATCCACTTTCTCGATCATAAACTCGTCACCACAAAAAGTATCAAGAGTGTTAGTGGTTGTCTTTATCCTGCAGAAAGTCTCCAAACAAGCATCAACAAAATGAAATATGTCATTAATAAGCAATAGAGAGAGTGCTTGTGCAGTTTTGGAAAACTTTGTGATAAAACTGCGATAAAAGTCGACACCACGAAAATATTGAACTCCCTTGACATAAGGTGGAGGCTCTGGTGGTGGCTTTTCTCCACTCCTCAGTTTCACTGGAGTCATTCGGACATCTTGGCTTATCACATAATTGGCTAATAAGACACTTCCATCTTCTCCCTCTCCTCGAGCTTCAAACGTTGGAGCCACTTTGTATGGATCCTCAACCAGAATTTGAGAAATATCATCTTGGACAATATTTGTTATCACATCAACCTTGAAATAAGTGTTCTTGAGCAATGAAGCCTTGTAAGTAGAGGCTAGATCGAGAGCAAATTTATCAATACATGGTAGCTTAGTCACAGGTTGTGGAAGAGAAACAACAACCATCTCTGTATTGCTTTCCTTTGTAGCCTCATCATCAGTCACATTGTCCTTGGTAGCAGCAACATCATTGATCTTGTCATCGGTGGCATACTCATTCTCTTTATCAATGGCCTCATCATCAACATACATGGAGAAACTATCATATTCCTGATCGCTTGTGAGATTGATAGCAGTCAGGCCCTCTTCGGATCGGATAGATGATGATGGTAAATAGTCGAGCTGCCCTGTAGTAGAAGAGTTAGCCAACTGTGCAATTTGAGATTCAATCGCCAAACTTTGAGTTTCTAATTCTTCAAAACTCTTTAGCAATTTATTCAAGATATCCCACATCTCATTTGTCTGATCAGCTTGCACATCTACACTGGGTTGAGAAACATGTAGATCTTCTTGTAGAGGAGGATATTGATATTCTTGCTGTGGCGGCTGCTCATATGACTGATAATATTGTTGCTCAAACTGTTGTTGATTATGATATGAAAAATTTTGAGCACCATTGTCCTGGTAGTAGAAATCTGGTTGATTCACGCATTCTTGATAAAAAGTGTTTGAATACTGATTGTACCCATATCCTTCTTCAAAAGAATTCATTTGTCCCAACTGAGCACTCTGAGAATTATAGACATTGTAAAAGCATTCAAAACCATAGTGACCCTGCACACCGCAAATTTGACAGAAGTTGTAAGTTTTAGGGGCCACTTGTGACATCTCATTGATACTCATTGGACGCGCAGTGGGCTCTATAGGGTTGAATGAGGCAATTTCTCGAGTATATGCCTCTACTCGGGAAGATAAGAGTGCAAAAGTATCAACTTCACCCATTGCAAACCTGTAGACACTCAACAAAGCCAAGAAAACGTAAAATCTGTCAATTGGAACAAAAGTTCCAATGAGACAATGGAAACAATCTAAACAACTAAATTAAAATCAACAGAAACTCGCTGTCTCCCCGGCAGCGGCGCCAAAAACTTGATATGTCAAATTATACCTAACCGCAAGCGCACGGTGTCTATTGCTAGTACAGATGGCAAGCGGGTCGAATCCACAAGGAGACATGTTCTACTAATTCCTTTTCAGTTATCGCTAATTGTTTCAGGGACAAACGATTATTGAAGAATATTAATTAACTAATTAAACAAGATTAACACTAATTAAACAGATGATAAACAAATTATTTAAAACCTAGGGCAATCAGGTCCACCATGCTTACACAATTGGCTCTTAAGCTAAAGCAATCAATGTGATCCTATAACTAGAGTATGTTAATCTCTTTCAAGCATTAACACTCTCGAAACATTCAACACAATTAACCACTTTTAGTAATTCAATCAATCAGGTAATTAGAGTCAAGTTAATCTCTTCCAAGAATTAACGCTCTCAGAAATCCAATGATGCTTCCGCACTCAAATTCAATTCTGCTAATCGTATGTGTGCCTCTAGTAAGTAAATCTCTCGATCCATACCCCTATTTGCATATAATTAATCCATGATATTGGCCAATTACACAAATTAACGATTAAAACATATCAATCAGAATTAACCATAACCAATCAAATCACTATGAAAATCATGGCAATATTAGTGCAAACATGGCTTCCCTTTAAGCCCTAGAAATAACTACTCGCTAATAATTAAACAAGTAAAACAACTAGTAAAACAAGAAAACATAATTAAACTAATAAGAACAAAGAAAAGATTAAGAGAACAAAACCTTCAAACTTCAATGTTGTCACCCAAAAGAAGAGTCATGATGTTTCTCTACATCTCCAACTAATAATAATATTAATCTACTCTAAACTATATTATCTGATCTAATATTACATCCTTTTCTCCTTCTTCTCTCTAAAATAATCATACCCTAGATGTGTTTATATAGGCTATAAAAGTCTTGCCCAATAAAAGTATTTTAATACTCTAAATAAATTACAAGTAGGATTCCATAACTGAATAGGATTCCTTAATTAAAATTCGTAACTATATTTACTCTTCTGTTTCTGGGCTGTTCCAGCTCGATTTTGCTTATTGGACCACCTCTAAATTAAAGAAAATTCCACAAGCTTCGCGTGGACAGTAAGATCGTCAAATTCTGACTTCTGGAACTCAAGATATGACCAAAACAGTGTAGCACAGCCCGTGTAGCCCAATAATACGAATTTTCTCCTATTTTATCTCCAAAATAGCTCTTTTTGCTCCAAATCCTTCCAAGTCATGAATTCTTTATTTACTACAATAAAACAATCAAATCTATTAAATAAAAATCCAAATCATTGCAAAACACAATAAATATGAGAATAAAATCATCTAGAATATATATAAAAATATACTCTATCACTGACGGATAAACCACTATTCTAGTTAACCTATGTCCGTTGTCAACTGAACCTATGTCGACCTTAAAACTTATAAAATTCTTTTTGATTTAGCTGTTGATTCAGAAACTTAAATTTCCTTTGATCTTATTCGTAAAACTTAAATTTCTGATCAATTGCCTTGATACCTTGAGTCTATATCATCTTGATCCAGACTTGTATCTTTGATCTTTTAATGTTAGATACCTTAGTCAAACCCTTTGACTTTTATCACTGCAAATCAAAATGAGTTGTTTTCTTAAAAAACTACCCTGAAGTTACCTAGACTGGGCTGATCTGTTATCAGAGAGTCGAAAGTACTTCGAGGTAAGGATTTTGGAAAGTTAAGAGTCGAAATGTTTTATGAAGATAAATTAAGTTTTATAAAGTGAAATGATTTAAATGAAATGTTTTATAAAATATAATAGGAACTCCGTCTAAATGGTTTCCACGGATTCCTGACGATTGGAGAGACGGATCAACGGGTAATGCCGGTTCCATCAATTTTTTTAGGTGTATTCTTTGTGTAGTTCTGGTCTGTCCAGTTCGACACTTTTATAGGCCAATGTGTTGCCTCTTGGGAACTCAAGCTATCCTAATGAAAGGAATTGATGTCTAAAGGGATTTTGTGTCCGGTATGGGGACTTTATGGGCTGATCACCCGTATTGTCTGTTAAGGTGAAATAAAAATCCAATCAGTTTTATTAAATTTATGAACTCTTTAATTAATTAGAAAATGAGAATTATTTACCATTGAGAATATCTTCTGTTTCACATGATCTTGAAGTTACGTATTGTTATTCTGTTGTCGATAAATTTTATGTCAAACGCTGTACCAGGACCCTGAAAATGCACACCTAGATGGGGGTGAATAGGTGAAAATGGCTAACTATGTTTAACTAAAACCGATTTTACAAATTACCAGAAACAGCTTACTGATTTCGTTTTATGCAGAGACAAATGGTATGCTGAATGCACAGATAACAAGTACAGTAAAGTGCAGAAATAGTAAGCCAGATGCAAGCAGTAAGTAAAGAGCAGAAAATAAAGAACACAGAGACTTTTAGCCAGGTTCGACCCCTAACCCCTATGGTCTACGTCCTGGTCCCTTACCAACTTGGTAAGAGAATATATTATTGATCACTGAAATAAAATCAATTACAAGATACAATAATATATCTCCCTTAATTCCCAGCTGTTGACAAATGGCGTGCTGAACTCCTGTTTCTGAACTTGCTCTCTAAGCTATACTTCCCAAGTATACTTCTCTAGCAACGATCACCAAACCCTAGTTCCCAAGCCAACTTGTCCAACAACTAAACCTTACAAATCGAACAATACAATCAATAGATGAATACAACTCAAACTATGAACTCTCTAAGATATATCACGTATAGAATATATTAAGAGCTCGAGAGAACGAAAGATATAGCAATGAAAAAACCGAGTTGTTTGAAATCTTGTGTGCTTGAATATTTTCTCTGAAGTGTTAGAAACGAATGAACACAAGAACAGGTTTATAAAGCTTCACACCAACGTTCAGAAAATCAATCACCAATTTATTCGAACTATTAGAATCAATTTCCAACGTTCAATTGGTTAGGGATTTTACAAACGTTCTTGTGAACGTTAGACAGAGGGTTTGGAAGAAAGAAATCGATGAGAACATAACCCTTCTGATATGTATAGATATAAAACGCGTATAGGAGATTTTGTAGAAAGAAATCTTTTAAATAAGGAAACTCCTATAAGTTTTATAAAATAATTTAAAGAAAGATATTTGAAAAGATTTGAGCTCTAGAATATATTGTGTACGTATTATATAATAAAGAGTCCTCACAATATATTTCCTGAATTACATCCATGAGAATTTGTCTTGATAAATATCTTCAGGATTTCTGGCAGTTTGCAAATGGCTTGCTGTTTGTGTCTGTCAGTGCAAATGACTTGCCAAACTGTCTCTGTTATAACACCAAATGGCTTGCTGTATATATATTCTCTGTAAACTTAATATACCCTGCAAAACCAAGTTAGTACAACCATAACACAATGTTTTATATCAAACTACAAGCAAATAGCTTGCTGAAAGTGATCATCAAAACCATAGGAGTATCAGACCCTTGTTATCACTATCAGGTGACCATGCTATATTTCCTTATCCACTGTCACCCTTCAAAATATTATATTATATTGTTCCGTTGAGATCTTAGTTACTTGCTGAGCGTTGGCTCACTATTATTCTTGTTTAACCCTTTTGACAGTATCGTGAATATTATGGCTCGTGTTAGACATACCGCAAGGAAGCGCGTTGTGTGGAACCCTGTGGTGTTTCAGTTTCAGATAGCTCCCGAGGTAGATGCAGTAACAGCTCAGTGAGGATATCCTTAGATAGTTGTGAGAGGTGGCAGTAGTACTTTGAGAACTTGGGTTGTAATAATAATAATATTTTGAATTCAGGTTTGTAATAAGTATAACTTAGTTAGATGATGGCTTGCTTGTATCATACCATTACCTGTGATGGATCTTGGTTAGTTAGGGGCCAGTCAACATGTTATATTTATATTGTTATATTAGGTTGTATGCATCTGGATGTGTGTCGATGACCCTCCGATCTGGGCCCCTGGTCGGGAGGGCGTCACATCTATCACAACCAAGAACAATATATTTCTCTTTTCCAAGAGCACTTGATTGATAAAGCATACCACTGTTCTAAGTAGACACTCTTGGTAGAATTGTTGAGATCTTCACGACATTTGAATGATGTACCAAGAAAGTGTAATTCCATTTTTTTTCTAAAATTTTAGGATCCAACTCTGAAATTATCATCAAACATATCTTTTAAAATTAGGATCCAATATGAATGAAATTTTATAGAAAACATCTCTACTAACAAGGATACATAATCACTTATTTCTCTAGTTTAAGTAAAGATATTCAAAGCATATAAAAAAAGGATTAAATTCAAAATTACTTTCATCATTCGATAATTTTTCAAGATTTTAAGGACCATAGGAATATATTCTAGTTGCCTGTGGTTTTGGTTTGCTTCTACAGTGAGTTTTAGGGTTCGTTTCCGTCTATTCTCTAATTAGGAACAAAGCTGTATAATTTGTGTGTATAAATATACATATCTGTAATTTACCTTTAATAAAATAAGGACACTTTTATCTTTTTAAAAAAATTTGCTATGGAAATAAAATTTCTGTTCTAGAATTAAAATTTGGGTATTTATCAATTATACTACCTTTTTTAGTTTTATTTACAAATTTACCATACTTGTAGAACAATGCAATTATACTATATTTACATTTTATTTGCAAATTTAATAATTTTATACTATTATTTATTTATATTTTAAATTACTAACTGTGCATCCTGCTGTCACGTGGCATGTGGATCCCACCTCACTAACATGGCAGCTGACGTGGCAGGTGGGTCCCACTCCTACTGACGTGGCAGGCGATGTGGCAGCGCACGTTTTTTTTTAAAAAATGTTATTTTTATAATTAAAAAGGTTTTTTTTGCAATTATGTTGGTAAGTTTGCAAATATCTATTCCTAACAAAAATAAAATTACAAAAAATTACTTTTATCAATTTATTTATCAAAAAACCTCTTAAAATTTCCCAAAAATTAATTTGAAAATTATAGTGATTACTAATTAGTGAGTGTGATTTTGGTTTGAAATATTGATAGCCGAACATGATAAACCCGGCCCGAACCCATTCAAATGCGTGGAAGCTCAAGCTCCCTTTCCTCATCCCAACTCCACAAAATATTATCATTATCCAGCCATGAATACTCTAACAATGTCTACAATTACCCCAACCTCCACTCATCTTCCTCTACGACGCCGTTTTCATGACCCCAAACCTCCCTACTTCCTACGCCCCAATCACAACACACTCTCCAGAAGAATCGTCTGCATGGCGGTTCGTTTTTACATTCTCAATCTTTTCATCTGTTTTACATTCAACTTCACTTGTACTGTGTGTGATTGTGTGTGTTTTTGATTTTATACAGGAGCCTTATCTCATTACGAAGCTCGATTCTGCTGAAAAAACCTGGAAAGAGCTCTCTGTATGTCCATTTCAATTCCTTATCCTTTTTTACACTTCTGTTATGAATTAGGATTATTTATCGAAAACTGAAATCCAATAAAAAATTGCGAGAATTAAGAATTACATTAATATTTACGGTTTAGGATTATCGAAAAATTGAATTGGAAACTGAAATGGAAGAAAAAATCATAAGAAATGGCACAAAAGGCACTAATGTTAGCAGTACCTATATTCGGATTTTGTACTGTTTAGTGTGAGTTGCTTGTTAACTTGTTGTGAATTTTTTCTTATGATGAATTGACATTAGGTTAAGTTAGCTGAACCGGATATTGTTACTAATCCTAGTGAGTACCAGAAGCTTGTACAGTCTATGGCAGAACTAGAAGAGGTACATTACTCTTTGTTTTCAAAACTTTGTTGTGTGTTTTACAGTATTGATTACTGTTTTCTGATTGTTTGGCTAGTAGGTTGTTAATACGTACCAGAGATTCAAGGATTGTCAGATGCAACTTGAAGATGCAAAAGGTTTTTATTGATTTTTAACGTAGCTAGGATATTATGATGCTAGAATCGATGATATATGTTTTGTTGTTAGCTTTGGCGAAGGAGGAAGTCAGTGATGCAGATATGGCTGAGATGATCCATTCTGAAATTGAAAACTTGTCGAGTCAATTGAAAGAGCTTGAGGAGAGCATTAAGGTTCCGTTACAATGCTTTACTTTGGAGAAACAAAAGTATCTTCTGTATTTGATCAGTACATTAATTTTTCTCTTTGGCTTTTGTTGATAGCAATTGCTGATTCCTACTGATCCGCTTGATGCGAGAAATATATTGCTTGAAGGTATGTATGTTCTTTCCTTTCTTCAAGATCTTTCCATAACAAGTTTCAATAGTGCTAAATTGTTACGATCAAGTATTACAGATATATATGAACTCTGTGTTAACAGTTAGTTTAATTCAGTCCAGTTGATATAAAAGTGAGAATATAATGGAATAGTGTGCATGTGAGAGGATACTCTGTAGGCATGTGAATCTTAAGAGTACGTGAAGGAAATTGTGCAAGTCTAGTCAATGCTCATTATATCGTTGTAATGTCAGTGTAAATTTCAAAATTGATCGATATCTACAACTCCTGTCATCAAAATTCAGACGAAATGAATTGAGGTTTACGAATTTGTTGTTTTTTTAGTAAGGGCTGGTACGGGTGGTGATGAAGCTGGCATATGGGCTGGTGATCTTGTAGGTACATGCTTCTCTTGTCATTCCAAATACATGATGTATAATGTCTATGTAAAAATTTATACACAAATGTGCATCTATACATTCACACATAAATACGTAAATCGAAATTGATGAAGAAAATATTTTCATTACTAATCTTAATGCGTGTATGTCTTGTTTGGAACTTTTTGCTCACAGGAGGAAGGTGAGAGAATGATCTTATATAATATGTGTTATGAATTGATTACAGAATGTGACATTCCTGCTGCTTGTTTCCTTATCTACTTGAAGAAACAGCCACTCATCTGATTGATATATGACTTTCTAATACATATTGTAGAATCTACTGTACTTTCTTATTTGGTACAAAGTTCAAAGGTCAAAGTTGTTCATATATAACTTGACTCTGCTGTTGTATAAAATATGAACACAACCCATCTAATAGACTATTAAAGGAAGTTTAGTAAGATTCCCAAATTTCAAAGTTTCTCTACTCGGTCAACAAGGGTATAGCTTTGAGGTCATCATGTCATTCTTGATGCTCTTGTAAGTTAAACTCTTATAAACCATCATGATTTTCATAATGGTAGAACATCTTCTTCTCCTTTAGGTACGCATGTACCAGAGGTACAGCGAAAGGAACTCGTTGAGGTACTCCCCCGTATCATGTTCCGAGGTATGCCTTTAAACTTTACTTTGTCTTCTGTTCCTTAGACTACAAGTGGCTAAACCTTTCTGTAATATAGGCTGAGAAAGGAGGATTCAAAACTTATGTGATGGAAATTAAAGGAAAACGTGTTTATAGCAAGTTGAAGTATGAGTCTGGTGTTCATCGGGTTCAACGCGTTCCTCAGACTGAGGCTCAAGGTCGTGTTCACACATCTACTGCAACAGTGGCTATCATGCCAGAGGTATCTCTCTCTCTCTCTCTCTCTCTCTCTCTCTCTCTATATATATATATATATATATATATATATATATATATATATATATATATATATGCCAACAACATGTTGGTGCAGTGGTTGAGCCACTGACCTCCTTTGAAGGAGGTCAGGGGTTCGACTCCTGCGTGTGCGTGAGTTTCTTAGTTTGTATTAGGTTTCCTTTCTGTATTTGTAATTCTGTAATAGGCCGAGGGTCCTTGGGAAACAGCCTCCCTATTGTATAGGGGCATGGTCTGCGTGCGTGCTTGATTTTGTGTGCATGCAGTTTACTTATGTTAAACCTTATCTACGTTAGAACTCTGATGGGTTTTTAGGGCATTTCTTTGGTGCATAAATGTGAATCACAATCATTTTTAAAAAAAAATGGTTTCTACGTGATTTAAATCAGTTCTCACCTTTCATAAAGATAATTAATGAATGTACCCAATATTTGACCAACTTATCATCTATCACTTCTTAAACATAGCTAGTGGTTTACAAAGTATTTTCAGTCAATTAACTGTTATGTATTAAATATCATTTTTCATCTTGATCCATTTTGTAGGCAGCTGTCTCTACGTTATTCTTAGTGGAGGTACTGTTTCTTATGTTTGAAGTTCATTGCTATTTCATGTTACAGGTTGACGAAGTTGAGATTGTAATTGATCCAAAAGATATTGAACTTACAACTGCAAGATCTGGTGGTGCTGGAGGTACAGATATACGAACATTTTATTGATGAGCATGTCAAGAAGAATGACTTCCATTCTCCAAATTTTGATTAATATTCTTATTCTAAAATGATTATTTCGTAATCTATTCTCTTTTATTTAACAAAAGTTAGTTCTGCACAGGGCAAAATGTGAACAAGGTGGAGACAGCTGTAGATCTTGTCCACAAACCAACGGGAATAAGAATTTTTTGCACAGAAGAAAGGAGTCAGCTTAAAAACAAGAATCGTGCCCTACAATTGTTAAGAGCAAAACTGTAAGACTTTTCTTTATAGAAATACTCTTTTCTTTTATTATCAAACTGTAACAATAATTTGGGAACTTCTACTTCAGAAAGTTGGCTTCTTAGGTATTATTTGTGAAGCTACTAGTATAGAATATTGATTGTTTGCTTAGATGCGGAAAATAGGATAAAACTTAGCAAAAAAAAAAGAAGCATTAATCTAGATATGTATTTTAGACTGCAAAACTGTTACAGTTTGTGTTGACTCAGTTTTTTTGATTGGGTAGCAGATGCTATAAAGTTGATCTCAAATGAGTTCCATGGAAAGTTGTTTAAGATAATACCAGTATAATGCAGTAAGTATAGTTTTCAAATAAACTGCTGCAGTTTCATTGTTGCTTATTAAGCCTTTTTCTAATATGGCGACTTACGTAATCCTTATTTGCTTGCAGAGAAAAAGTAAACTCTCATTCTTTCCGAATAATTTTATTTTTCTGTGTTACAAGTTACAACATATCTTACAACTGCCTCTTTTTTATGCTTTCTGCATATGTTTTTTTCTCATTAAATTGTGTAAACACATTGCTGAATGCTTTGTAAATGACACATGGCTTTGTTTTATATTAGGAAAAATATGGATTGGGTTTTAACTTCTTATACATCCATAAACAATACATCCATTACCCTTTAGATATATGTAAAACATGATAGACGTGAACTGGAGTTGCATTCTGCCCTATTATTCTGCGTTGAGATAAAAGCAAATGATGTTGATTAGCATAAAATAGCAAAACATGTTTTAGATGGCATATGTAAGCAAAACTAAGCATATTACTGTCTATCACATGATATGTCGTTCTGGAAATTGAATACCTTTGCATAACAGGAAGTTTACTTATTTTTAAGCAAGTTCAGTTTCAAACGCTGTTTGAAATATTGTTTCCTGTATACTAGGTATGAGATCAAATTGAGGGAGCAGCAAGAATCCATAAGGAATGAAAGAAAATTACAGGTTTGATGTCTCTCTAATTACCAATAAGTAGATTGAGCCTGACGAAGTTGTAAAATGTTATTAGTCATATCTTGTGTATATGTCAAGCTACGATTTCTGAACAAATGCTCAATTTTACATAGACTTCATATACTCTTGCTTTGTGGATCAATATGTTTGTTTTATACCTATTATTTGAGGCAAAGGCTTATCGGGATTTGGTATTTCACACTTCTTTACTGTCCTTTTTGATTGCCCTTCTTAATATTTTCAAGAGACTTTTTAACATGATGCTGATGGATATATGTTGTAGCCTTGTAGGGTCATTCTAACATGAAGGTGATAGATACAGAATGACATGTAACTCAGTGATGTGTGGTGTAGGTCCTTTTCTATAAGGTTTTAGGTCATTAACTATAAGGTTTTCCCAATATGTAACGGAAATTTTTGTCATTATCCTGTAGTTCATTCTACAAACTCAGTAAAACATTTTTAATAACATATTTAACTAGTTGCCAGGCAAGCCTGAGCCCATGTTTAAATCGAATTCGGAACTTGTTTGATTGGTCAAGTAAAACCTTTACCAAATTTAGGCAACCAGTATTGTATTGGCACCCTTAGTAGCAAAAGCACGAAAAGTAATAATTGCACTGCTTTGAAGTTTAAAGCATATTTGATGCGGGATTGAAGTATTACAATACTTTTCAATGATTCAACCGACCACAGTTACTGTGACCTGTGTAGTATATTTCCAATGCTTCGTGTCCCTACCTTTAGCAGATCTAGCGATTGCAGATTCTACTAGAATTTGTGTCACCCATAATAAAAAACTTGCTCAAATAATTCACTGCGAGCTTTTTAAGAGTTATTACAGATACTAGTGACGAGCTACTTGATACCAGTGCCAATTCTATTGTCCTAAGATCACCAATTGTGCCATGTACTACATAGGTCCCTTTCTCGTAGATCTGACTCCTGAATTAAGTTCAAATTTCACCTGTTCTTCTGTGCGAATAGAGTGTTAAATGTTTCTGTTTTTTTAAAAGACCTGTAAATTAAATTTAGTATTCATTACTTTCTTTAAGATCCCGGACTTCACATATGAGTTATTCTTACACAAGGATGCTGTTTTAGTAACCACGTGATATGATCTATTGCTTTGAAGTTCTGATATTTTTTTTACATGATAAATTTGAAAATGCACATTCTCAACCTTTTGTATAAGATACGTGCCCTCATCCACATATTTGTCAGTTCCTTCTGTGCTATACAAGCTTAATGTAGTTACTACTGCATTGTTTATATTCTCAACATGGAATACTCTCAATTATGGAATTTATCTGTCATGTCCATCTGTCTTGTCGTGCTTTGATACAGTTCTTCTGAATTGCAGGTTGGTAGTGGTGCTCGTGCAGAAAAGATTCGAACATACAATTACAAGGTATTACTCTGAAATTTTAAATGATTTAGCATTGTAGCATTGCAGAACTAGGCTAGCTGTATAAGTATCAAGGATAAAGCAGGAAGGTAGCTAGTTACCTATATGGGTTATAAATGATTAATGAGATGCAAGTTAGTACTTGCTCTAGTCCAGTGTGGGGTCTGAAAGCTTCAATTACAGAGGTCCCCTGCATATAATGTACATGTGGAGACAGTGAACGAATCTGAAGTATTGATGTAGATTATGGGTGTAGTGGGAATTATTTATTCATCTTTACATTGCTTATTTTTAAGGAGATAATTGTTGCCGTGGCAGAGATTGTATTAATCTCTTCGTTACCTATTTTTGTAGGACAACAGGGTTACTGATCACCGGCTAAAGATGAATTTTGAGCTTACTTCATTTCTTGATGGGGACATTGAGACTGCTGTTCAGGTACACTTCCTTATTATTAAATTTAGTGTCACCTTTCTACTTGCTGCTGTGCTTTAACTTTTTGATTTAAAATCAATCTCTCTTAAAACTTGTATTTCAGAAATTTATAGTTTCTGGAAATACAAATAGGCAAAACAAAGTAAGAAATTATCCGATTTAAACTATGGATACGATCAAACTATTTCCAATATATTATGAATCATATTTTCAAGCAAACATGTTTAGTATGTAGCTTAAAATAATAAACATTGAAACACAATATTCAAGTATTACTAGAACCAAGTGCGTACTTCTAAGTTATTAGGAG